>BRKX01000006.1:34748663-37248663 GCA_026008535.1 Perilla frutescens | reverse complement strand
GCTAAATTTATGATGTGATCCTGACAGAAGATCGACACCGGACATAAACGCACGAAAGACTTAGGAATGAACATGTCAATTGTAGAAGGATTCAATCCAATATAAATGACTCAAATAAAACAAAGAAATGAAAAAAAAAACAAAGAAAGACTCAATTTTATCTATATATGCTTAACTCGCTAAATTGAGGACGTATAGGCAAACTCAATGAACTGACCTTAGACGCTTGATGAACTCGATCTAAACTTGATGGATGATGGTGTTATGGACGTTGGGTGGTTGATGGATGATGTTGTTATAGAATGAGTTGAAATGCGAAAGCAAACCCCGTGGACACTTGATCCACGAAACGTATTTCACTTGGAATCTCCTCGATAGCGAGTTCACCCTAATCCCTTCAGTGAATTAGAACGTTCCCTTGAATTAAGACTTAAAGATGCTATCCTCTAAGAATGGTGATTTATGACTAAATCAACAAAAGTGTTTGGTTGATCAACAAAAGATCGTGAGACAATTGAGAAAATAACTCTTTATTTCATGCAACGTCTAAGTAAAACATCACATGAATGTCCTATTTATAGGACAAGAAATTCAAAACCTAAGTAGAATGAAACTAGAAAAAGAATACTAACTAGGAAAAGAATTCTACCTAAACTAGGAATCTAATTAAGGTAAATCCAAAAAGATCAAAAATAAAATAATAAAAAACTAATAAAGTCTGATCTAAATGATTAAATAAATAACTAAGATAATTCGAGACCCAAATATAACATAAGGGTTCAAATTCTTCAAGCTTTATTCTTCAAAATCCGTCTATGCCTCTGACAGATAAGACATGGTCATGCCTTATTCATAATCAGCTCCTAGATTGGCTTATAGTCTTGATCTTTGCTTATGAGTAAGGTGACGACTTGGGGTTTGGTTTTTCAATGCTCGACACGTCTTCATCATGAGGGCTCTTTGCCATAAGCACTACCCCGCAGCTGCGGGGGTCTCCGCGCCGGCGGGGCAGATCAGTTTCAGTTTTGCTTTTCTTCAGTTAAGATTTTCGCCTCCAGTTTCGACACTTCAGCTGAGCTCCTTCAGTTGTGGCTCCAGTTTACTTTTTCAGTTGGAGCTTAGCTCATCAGTTGTGCCTTTAGCTCAGCTCTAGGTCCTTCAGTTGCAGCTCCAATTCTTCAGTTGACCCCAAAGCTGATCAGTTTAGGGTGCTATTTTACCTCAGCCAGCAGTTTGTTTCCAAATCTTGAGTGCATGTATAACAACGGCAAGCTACAAATCGTGGGTTAGGTAGTTCAGTTCATGAGGTCTTAATTGTCGTGAAGCATATGCTACCACCTTCTCATTTTGCATCATCACGTATCCTAAACCTAATTTAGATGCGTCAGTGTATATCACGAATCCTTCCACTCCTTCTGGCAAAGTTAGGACTGGTGCAGTTGTTAATCTTGTCTTTAGTTCCTGAAAACCTGTTCACATGCATCAGTCCACTCAAACTTGACCTTCTTCCTCAAAAGTTATGTCATTGGCCTTGCTATCTTTGAAAAATCTTTAATGATCTTCCGGTAATATCCTGCTAAACCGAGGAAACTTCTTATCTCATGAATGTTGGTTAGTGGTTTCCACCTCTTCACTACCTCAACCTTTGCAGGATCTACCTTGATCCCCTCTGTTGACACAATGTGTCCGAGGAACATTACTTCATTTAGCCAAAATTCACACTTGCTGAATTTGGCATATAACTTTTCTTTCCTTAGTGTTTCTAGCACTAGTCGTAAGTATTCATCGTGTTCTTTTTCATTTCTTGAGTAGATCAGTATGTCGTCAATAAAGACCAACACAAACTTATCCAAATATTCATGGAAAACCCGATTCATTAAATTCATAAAGACTGCAGGTGCATTTGTTAACCCAAAGGGCAACACTAGAAATTCATAGTGACCATATCTTGTTTGAAACGTAGTCTTGGGTATGTCATCTTTTCTTATTTTAACTTGGTGATACCCAGATCATAGATCAATCTTGGAAAAGATTTTTGCACCAGTCAACTGATCAAAAAGATAATCTATCCTGGGAAGTGGATACTTGTTTTTCACTGTCAACTTGTTTAACTCCCGATAGTCAATGCACATTCTCATAGTACCATCCTTCTTTTTGATGAATAGAATCGGTGGTCCCAAGGCGATACACTAGGTCTTATAAAACCTAATTCTAATAATCCCTCCAGTTGCACCTTTAACTCTTGTAACTCATTCAGTGCTAAATGATATGGGGCTTTGGATACCGGTGCTGCTCCCGGTTCTAAGTCTATGGTGAACTCTACTTGTCTGTCTGGTGGCAGACCTGGCAAATCATTTGGAAATACATCTTCATATTCCCATACCACTGGTACCCGATATACAACAATTTATTCTTCTTCTTCTTCTTCTTCTAGCTCTTCAGCTGCTGCGCTTCTTCAGCTGGTCTTCATCTCCTTCTTCTTCATCTGTTCCACCAATTTCTAGATTCTCCTTTTTTTCTATCATTCCTCCAGATGTCTCCCCAAACTTCCTCCTGATACAAATGTCTCCCATTTCTGGTGTTTCTCCAGACATTTCCCCAAACTTCCCCCTGAGGCTGTTGACGCCTCTTTTCTCCAGCAGTTTATACAGTCCTCATCTCTTTCTCCTAAGACTGTACTTCCCCCTGAAACTGCGAGGGTTCCCTTTGAATCTCATCCCAGAGACTCAAGAAGTTTCCATCATTCTTCTTAAGTTTTTCAATCTCTTCCCCCTTATTGGCATCATCCAAAAGGGTGTGCAGTTGTAGATCAAAGGATGGAATGGAAATGTGTGGTAACAAGCTGAAGGTAGTAGCAAGGTTATCTTCATATGGGGAGGGGTATAGATGCTATTGTGATGGTGAGTGTAGCTAGTTGGATGCTTCTTCTGTTGACATGAATTGCCGTAGATATGGCAGTGGAGACTGAACTTGAGGTTCAGTTGCCATCATAGCCAAACTTGGAAAGAGTTCTTCAGTTAGAGGTGGGTGGTTGAACTCTATTGGTGTGGAGGATGAGTTAGATGGCTCTACAAAAGGTAGAGGAGTTGTGGCTGATACTCCATATCGGATTCTGTGAATCATTGAATCTATTATCTCTGAGAGTGTGGGAGTATCCGTGAAGGGATTGTTCATCCACTTTCTGCTCCAGATTCTTTTTTGACTCCAAAAGTGGCGTCCCTTTCTATCGAGCAGTTCAAACATTACTACTTCATCAACTTGATATCTCTAGAGAGACCATTTGAGATATCTCCTCAGTTGAATGAAGAGGGAGGAGTCGTAGCTCTCAATGATGTGAAATCTGCTGGATAGCAGATGATTGAGAGTCTCATTGAAGCTTTCTTCAACGCCATCCATGTAGCTGGTTGCAGCTGGTTCAGAATCAGCTGACGCAGTTAATTTTGTCATCATGTCATCTTCAGACATGGGTTGCTTTCCTCGACTGATAGATGTTGTTTCAGTCGGAGCTGAGGTACCTTCATTAGCAACTTTCGATCTTCTCGATCTTTTGCTAAAATGCTTCAGGTTCTTCTTTCTTTTGAGAAAGATTGTGGGGAGATAGTCTCCTATCCAGCAACACGCCTTGGTGAGGAAGAAGGTGGATTTGATCACAAATGATCATGTTGAGCCTGTTGATAAATCATATCTTCTCCTTGAATGTGCCTATGCATATAGTCAAACTGGACCTTCTGCACATTCGGGCGTAGTTGTGATAGCACGTACGATACCCAGTCCACTCTATATCGATTGTAGATGAGTGCCATCAGATGAGCATTTTCGGCACTGAAATGAATATAGTCCAAGTTTCCTCATAGGTAGTGGATAACTATATCTTGGAGTTGTATGAACTCCGGCCGTAGACTGTCCTTTAGTCTGTGTGAGAAATCTCTATGCTCAACTCCTGGTTTTGTCCAGTTTTTCTCCACAACTCTTTCTGGTTTGGCATGTTTATAGAATCAGCCTGAGGTCATGTGCCTGGAAGATGGAGGGTTTCCATCATGATGTCCTTTGAGATGATGATCGGGTAGTTGCCGACTGTTGAGATAATGTTGCCGTTGTCTGCAACTTGAGAGTATATATAGAACTCGGAAACAAGCTCTGGAAAGCATCGCCCATACTGTGGGGATTGAGTAAGAAACTGAAGGAGTTCAGTTTCTTCCGCTGCTGTGACTATACGATAGAATTTATCGGCTAATAGTCTCTTCTTTAGAAAGTCCAGTTCTACGAACTTGTCTCTTTTGAGATTGAGAGCAAGTCTTGCTGGATCAATGTACTGAGCGGGGAGTTCCATTCTGCAAAATAAAAGTAGTTTAGAGAGTTGAATGGAGTAGAGAGAGAAGGATGCAAAGCAATGCAAGGAGATTTATGAAGATAGATATGTGATCTTTGATCGATATCTCCTTAGCATTTAAAAGAAGCTTTGCATGTATGTACTACGAGTTGCACTCGAGTACTCCTCAGCTGATCAGTTAATAGATTTGACTGATGCTCAGCTGGTTAAATGCAATGGATATCTCAGCCGTCCACAAGATTAGCCTTACTTTGGATCAGCGATTGAGATTTCATCCATTTTGAAAATAGGGTAGTTACCATAAATAGCAAATATTTGGTGCAAGATTTTACTATTTATATCTCTCAAGCGATCAACTCACTTTTCATTTTAGTGGTTGATTTTGGTCAGTGGCATTGATGCTAGCTATCTTTGAAAGATCTCCTATTTGAAAATTATGCCCGTTGGATTGTGAGAAATTGCAATGAATCACAACGGTAATAATTTTATTAAGAATAAGCTTAAAGAATAATCAATTTAAAACTTATCCTGAGTCAGTTGGGATACAGTCCAACTGTTGACTTCGTGAACTGACGATGTGGCAACTGATCGATCAGTTCTGTCATGTCTTCTGCTTGACCCCATAACTGATTCATCACTGAACTAATGACATCAGTTTTTGAACTGCTGGATTAGATCTCAGTCGGTTTTCTCTTCTTGATGGGGTGAACTGGATTCTCTTCATTGTTGTTCTCAGAGCAATTTGGTCTTTTTCTTTTCGATGTAAATCCAGTTCCTTCAGCAGGCTTCTCTGGCCTTGCTTTCTTCATGGATTGACTTCGTTGCTTGGCTTCTGCTGATGTGACTCTTCACCTTCTCTGCAAGTTTCTCTTGAAGGGTGACTTGAACTGAACTTCCTGAGAGTTCAGTTGAGCTTGAAGCGATCAGTGAGGTGACATATCTCTTTGATAAGAGATTTGGCCATGTGACAGTATCTTCAACATCACATGGTCGACTCACTGCAATTGGAGTGAGAGGTGGATCTCTGTGTATCTGCGCAGTTGCAAGTTAAGTTGGTCAAGATGGCTTGGCTAACTGATTTGACAGATTATCAAAATTTAGTTTTCGACAGACAGGGCTGGTTGTGCAGTTGGCTGGCTGTTGGACTCTTGCTTCTTCTTGAACCTTGATGTCACTTCCCAGTTCAGCAGGTAGGGCAGTTGGAGGAATTTTGTTGGTTAATCGATGACTCATAATCCTCTGAAATTGCACGATCATTGGAGGAAATAGATTTGAAGACCTATCCATTTTGGACTTCAAACTTCTTCTCTTTGCCAAAAACTCATGCCGTGAAAGGAAGTGATCAAGAAATAGGACTGGATAGACATTGAATGTCTCCAGTTGTACTAGTAGAAATACATGTGCAATTGCTTGAAAAACTCTTAATCTTGCTTAGCAACAAATGCAAACTGAGTAAGAAGTAAATTGGTTACCTCTTTTTGTGAATTTTCTGCTGCATATTCACCATTGTAGAAAGTGCGAATATTTTCTTCCATCAGTTGGAGAGGAGGGCAAATTCTCCTGAAGTAATCAGCTCCATAGTCTGGATGAGGGATTCCGATGAATGAAATGAGCTTATCTGGATCAGAACAGACTTGAAAATCAGCTAATGATCCATTTTTTGAGACTGGTGACAGGACGGCATTAGCAGTTGAGTTGCTTGAGGCTCTGGCGCTTGTATTGGCCTTAGACCTCCTTTTCTTCTTAAGTTAGTGGAGATGGATGCTTCCTCTCTTGGGAATCCAGTCAGAAATTAGGACTGGTAGCGTATAATCATTTGGCAACTTCAAGATGTCTTCAATCATCTTGCTCATCCTAAGAACCAGTCCCACCATAGACTCAAACTTCCTTGTTCTCTTTGAGTTGGAGGCCTTGAAGAGATGACGCTTAATCTGAGAAAATACAAACTCTATCCAGTTTATTTCTCGTCCTTTAGCTAGGTAACTCATCACCTTGTACCTCTCCTGGGTAAGCTGGCTTAGGCTTCTAATTGCTCCAAACATCATCTTGTTTGTGATATCGAGCAGTACTCCATACACTAGCTTCAAATCAGTTTTAGCTATGGTAAAACTGAATGCCTTTCTGTAGGTGGGGGCTTTCCACCTTCTCCAGTATGGTTCAGCTGCTTCACTCAATTCTTGAACTGTTGCTCCTTGCCTTGGAAGTTGAAAAACTTCAGCAACTGTTCTTTCAGTTATCTTGATGGGTCGGTCTTGGATAACTGATGATATTTCCCTGCTATTTGCGCTAATTTGTGCATGAAGAAGAAATTCACACACCCGGTTTTGTCTGAAGAACCTTGGTGGTGTTTTCAGGTAATGAAGAATTCCTATCTTGTGAAGACTAACAAGCCGGTTTGGGCTGTTTGATTTTTGGAGGATTTCCTGGAACTTCTTCATTTCAAAGAATTTATCTCTCATCATTTGGTTTTTAAATGAATTGAGGGGACTGAGGAATTCTGCCATTAAAGAGATTTGGCTAGAATTTTTGAGAAAGACGAGAGAGTGAAGAGACTTTTCTTGAATGATTTGAGAAATGAGTGTGTCTCTTCTAGCAAAGGGGATTAGATCTAGATTGATTTATGAGCAATAAATGATATTCATATATCTTTGAAAATTTTATGTCCCTTGCTTTTGCTTTTGGCCTTAAATGTCTTTGTCAGGATTTCAACGGTAAGAAATTGCGAAGTAAGTGTTTGACAAGACATTTATTTTTAAGGCAAAAGATTTTTATTGAGAAAAGATAGGAAACTGAATTTACAACAAGTTATTCCTAGGGCTTCATATCAGTTTGATTGGTCTCTAGTTCTTCTTGTTGTTAGTTCTTCTTTTCTTGACTTTTCTGGAGCTATCTGGAATTTTCTCATTAGAGTCTTCTTCAGAATCTTCATTTCCAGTATATGCTTCCAATTTTAGGATTGAATGAGAGAGCAGCTTTACCTGATCCTTCATGCTTTTGATCAGTGTTTTGAACTGCATTGACGCTTTGCCCTGCTTTGGACCTTCAGTTATCTGATCACGGAACTGAATCTTGTCTTCAACTGGCTGATGCTCTCCAGTCTGATGATCGGCAGCTGGCTTCTCAACCGTTTCTGATTGAGTTGGTATTGCAGCTCTCTGACCAGATGGACCCTATCTAGAGTCTATTTTGCTGTCATGCCTTTCTTCTGAGGACATGTATCTCTGAACGGCGAGAAAGACATCATCTAAGTCGGAGTTTGATTGAACTACAGACTCCATTATCTTGGCTATCCCTTTTCCTTTTGTTACTGGTATGGTTGGGGTCAGCTTCTGCCTTAGTCGTGGTTGCGGCTCTCTGATTGTTACTGAAGGCAGTGCCGTTTCATCCACTTTTGGAATGAAATCATCAGGGTCAACTCGCTGATGATTCATTTCTTCTGCTATCAGATCAGGTGTCAGCTTTTCAAGAATAAATCTGACTCTATTGATGTATTACATCTTCTGTGAAAAGCGCTTGGGGCTCTTGGTTTTGGCTTCCATGATGTCTACAAACTTCTTCAACAGTTTGAGGAGATATAATAACCAATTTATTTCCTTCTCTTCCCAGATAGCCCTGCAGATTTTGTATTTGATCTCCGACATCTCGAAGTGATTTTCACATAGTCCTACCAATATCTTTTTGGCTACTGCTGATAGCACTTGAGTGTCGAATGATTGATGTGGAAGTTGCCATCAAAAGTGACAATCACCCATGCGTTGAAGTAGCGTTCGACGTTCACTTCTGTTTCTTCAATGTCATCCCCTCTTTCTGGTAGGTCAAATATGTTTTCCAGAGCCAGGGGAGTGATCATGATCTCCTGATCTCTTACTTCGGTCATGATCTCCAGAGAATTCTTTTCACTGGTTGGGTTGAGAAAGAACTCTGCCACGACTTCTGGGTACACTCTTGTGGGAGCGCCCTATGTGAATATCTTCAGTTTGGCTTTTTCAATCATCTTGAAGATCAACTCACATAGCTGAGTATATTCGGTGAATCGTCTACAGTTGTCTCTGCTAAGCATCTTATCATGGTAGAGATCTTTGCATAATGGTTTTGAATCTTCACCCGTCAGTTTGAAGTTGTACTTTCTTCAGTGAATGTTAGCAGAAAATTAAGCCATTTGAGGAGGTTGGAAGATTTTCTGGGCTTTGAGAGGAGAAAGTCTCTGAATTTAGGCTCTGAGAATGAATACTTGAATGCTTGAATTGGCTTTTGGATGAGCTGAAAAGGGGTTCGGCCAATTTATTTATAGCCTTCAAGTTGATAGAGAATCCAATGGTAAAAGGATTTGAGAGAAGCTTAAATTGAATAATTCCGATTAATCCGTCAATTAAATCTTAAATTTATCCATTGGGATGAAATGAGGAGAGAGGCACTGGGTCCAACGGTAATAATGGTGTGACACGTCATTTTACCATTCCACTAAGCAAAGTAAAATTTGAACTTATCTGTTCAAATCTCTCTCTTTTAAGCTTCTGCGTGGCTTTGAGCTGCTGATGTCATCAGATGAATTGGCTGCATCTGATGGTCTTCAGTTGGCTTGATCAGTTTCAACTGAGATATCTTTTCAATTAAGCTCTTCCTTATGCTGAGATGGTTTCTAGCTCTCCCTTCAGTTCAGTTGTTTGCTTCAGGTGATCACGAGCTGCTTCTCTATTTTAAACTGATTGAACTTCTGATCAGTTCCAGTTCTTTTGTCTTCTCAGCTTCCATGCTTCTCATCAGTTTCCAAACTTTTCAGCTTGCTTTTTGCTTGAACTGATGGTTTGAGCAGTTTTGGCTTCTTTTGTTGACTGAACTGATGCACCTTTTAGTTCAGTTGCAGCTTATCCTCTCTTTTTCTCATCAATTGGGGTTGCTCTTTGCATTCTCCCAATCACTTGATCATCTTCATCTTCTGAAGCTAGTTCCAATAACCCCAATTAGATACATAACTCCACGAATCTTGTTTATGGCAATGGCTTTGTGAAGATGTCAGCTATCTACTTCTCAATATTGACATATTGGATGCATATGTCTTTCTTCTCAATGTGATCTTTGATGTAGTGTGTCTGATGTCAATATGCTTTGTTCTCGAATGCAAGACTAGATTCTGAGAAATAGTAATGGCACTGGTTCTCGCAGAAGATAGGTACTTCATTAGTTTTGACCTTGTAATCCTTGAACTGCTGCTTCATCCAGAGTATTTGTGCACAACAGCTTCCAGCAGCTACATATTCCGCTTCAGTTGTTGACATGGCAACTGAGTGCTGCTTCTTGCTGAACCAGGATATCAGTTTGTGACCAAGAAACTGACATGTTCCACTGGTACTCTTTCTATCAATCTTGTATCCACTAATGTCTGAGTCTGAATATCCAGTTAGACTCAAGCTATCATCTCTGGAATACTATAATTCAAGATTTATGATTCCTCTGAGGTACCTGATGATCCACTTTACTGCTTCGAGATGAATCTTCTTCGGATTGGCTTGGAAGTGTACACATAAGCTGACTAAATATGAAATGTCTGGGTAACTGGTAGTTAGATAGAAAAGCGAACCGATGATGCCTCTATAGTGAGTTTGGCTAACTAATTCTTCTTCTTCATCGAGAGTCAGTTGAACTGATGTATTCATGGGGATCTTGATAGTTTTTCCCTTATCAGTTTCAAACTTCTTTACAAGCTCTTTTATATACTTGGCTTGACTGATGAATATCCCATCTTGGAGCTGCTTTACTTGGAGTCTTAGGAAAAATGTCATTTCTCCCATCATGCTCATCTCGAATTCACTCTGCATCAGTTGTGAAAATCGAGTGCATAGATCTTTACTCTTCGATCCAAATATTATGTCATCCACATAAATTTGAACCATTAAGATCTCTGATGATCGCTCTAATCTGAATAGAGTGCAATCAATGACTCCTTTTTGAAACCCATTCTTGAGCAAGAATGTTATGAGGGTTTCATACCAGGCTCGGGGTACTTGCTACAGCCCATAGAGTGCTTTTTTCAGTTTAAAGACTTGATCTCCAATCTCGAATCCAGGTGGTTGCTCGACGTACACGTCTTTCTTGAGCATCCCTTGTAGAAAAGCACTTTTCACGTCCATTTGATAGACTGTGAAGTTGTTATGAGCCGCATAGGTGAGGAACAATATGATAGCTTCCAATCTTGTAACTGGTGCAAATGCTTTATCAAAGTCGATCCCTTCACTTTGAGAGTATCCCTTGGCTACCAGTCTTGCTTTGTTCCTTGTGATGACGTCTTGTTCATCCAGTTTGTTGTGAAAAACCCACTTGATTCCAATGACTTTTTGGGTTTTCGGCCTATCAACAAGAAACCAAACATCGTTTCTTGTGAACTGGTTCAGCTCTTCTTGCATGGCTATGATCCAATCTGCATCTTCAAGAGCTTCATTGATGTTTGCCGGTTTAACTTAAGATAAGAAGCATGTAAAGAGAGCATGCTCTATTGAACTTCTGGTTTGAACTCGACTTCTTGGATCTCCAACAATCTTGTCAGCTGGGTGGCTTCTGAGCCATTTGGGTAGATTGTCCTCAGCTGGATTTTCAGTTGGATCCTCAGCATTGACATCATCTAATGTCTTTTCTTCAGTTTGCCCTTTATCTTCATCGGTTCTTCTCTTTGCTTTAGTTGAGGGGTTGAAGGTCTCAGCACGATCAGTCTCTTCATTGATTTGATGTCCCTCAATTGTGGCCTCAACTGGTCTAGTGCTGGATACATTGCCTTTATCTTCTAGTCCAATTTCAAACTCTTCTGGAACTGTGTGATCCATATAATCTTGTGAGTTATCAGTTTTGTTAGGTAGCACTTAAACTGATGTATTGATTGCTTCTTTATTCATGTACTCATTGGCAAACTCATAAAAAACAACATGACATGTTATTTCCACAACTAGTTTTTGTTTGTTGAACACTCTGTAAGCTTGTGCATGAGGAGAATTGTAACCAAGAAATATTCCCTCATCAACTTTGGCACTGAATGCTTTTAGTTAAATCTTGCCATTGTTGTGAATATAATATTTGCAGCCAAATACTTTGAAGTATAAGATAGATGGCTTACGACCCTTATATAGCTCATAAGGTGTCTTATTATGTGCGCTGAAGATGGCACTTCTATTTTGAGTATGGCACGTCGTGTTGACTACTTCGACCCAATATCCTTCTACTATGTTGCCATCAGCTATCATTGCTCGAGCTGCTTCTTTAAGTGTGTAGTTTCTTCTTTCAGCTACACTGTTTTGTTGTAGAGTTCTAACAGTTGAGTGCTTGTGAGTTATTCACAGTTCACTGAGAAAATTGATGATCTACTGGTTCACGAATTCAGTTCCATTGTCTGAACGAATTCGCTAAACTGATCTCTCTCTCTCTCTCTTTCAGTTTGCAGCCTTCTGATCATCACTGATAGCTTGGAGTAGGTTTCGTCCTTGCTTCTAAGAAACTCTACCCATGTGTATCTTGCGAAGTTATTGACTACTACAAGAGTGAATCTTTTTTCTTTGGGTATTGGTGGTCTGACTGGCCCAAATAGATCCATGTGTAGCAGTTGGAGGGGAGCAGTTGTCCATGAAGGATGACTTCTGTTTTTGAATGGCTATCTCACTTGCTTCCTTTTGTGGCATGGTCCGCAAATGCCAGTTTTCTTGAAAATCTCCTTTATGAGCCCAACAACTAGCTCCTTCTTGGCCAGATGGTGGATGGTTCTGAAGTTTAGATGATTGAGTCGTCGATGCAATAACCAACTTGCTTCAGTTGAGCCTTTTGAAAGAAAGCAAGCCTCTCCATAGCCATTTGACCAGTCAACAACATACATGTTGCCTCTCCTTACGCTAGTTAGGAGGATTGCTCCGGTTGACTTATCTTTGATGTCACATGAGCTTTGACCGAAATCAATAGTGTACCCATTGTCACATAACTGACTGATACTGAGTAGTTTGTGCTTCAGTTCTTCCACGAGGGAGACTCCATTGACTACCACCTTTCATTTGTCCACGAACCCTTCTCCAATGGTTCAGCTTCTGCAGTTGTCTCCGAATGTGACTAATGGCCCTTTCACTTCCTTGTAACTTTCTAGATCTTCTCTATCTCTCGTCATATTTTTTGAGCACCTGCTATTAAGATACCAAACCTCTTTGGTCCTCTTCTTCAATAGGATGCCCTTTTCGCGCAAGAGAGACGATTAGTTTTTAGGTACCCGTATGATATCGAGTTATTCTTTGCTAATCAAGTGTTTAGGGATCCAGATTTGCCAAATTCTTGGCTTTTCAGTAGGTAGAGAGCTTTCAGACATTGATTGTCTGATCAGTTTTTGCTCTCTTTTCAGCTTTCAGACATTGATTAGCTGAGTCATTTGGCTTGTACCTGCGATGAGAGTTAGTAGGTTAGAAAACTTCGATCATAACTCTCTGATCTCGAGCTTATCTAGCTCTTCCCTATGGCCAATTTCTTTTGACTCCATGAGCTCTGTCGCTCTTGTGGTATGGCTAGTTTGCAAACCAGTTATAGTTGGAGTTGATCCTTGGTCCATTCTTTGAATCCAAGTACTCATTATACTGAGCTGCGAGATCGGTTGGAGTGAACTTTTCCAAAGGGATTTAAATGTGCTGACGTGATCGATACAACTTTGTATGCACATTCCTTCTTGAGTCAACATCTTGACAAGTCCAAATTCTTTCGTATTTTTGTGTCTTTTTCTCGTTCTTTTATCCTTTGTTTTTTTTTTCTGTTTTTGAGTCGGAATGAGCCAGAATGGGCACAAGGGGCAGCATGAGGCAGGAGAATCACTTCTGGAGGGCACAAGGGTGCCAATGATACCAAGATGGGCAACAACTTCTCAGCGAAAAGCTCTCTCTCGAGCATGGCGGAAATCGCCCACCATTCCAGCAAAAGCTGAAGGAGAAGTTTGTAATCATGCCCACAACAACCCCAGAGTGATTGAGAGGAGAAGGAGAGGAGACTGAGAACAAAGGAAACTAATGCCAGCTAGAGCAGGAGCAATGCACCCTAGCTGCTGAAGGAAAAAGGAGACGTAAAAGGCAAGTTGATGCTTCCAAAAGGATGCTCGGATCTACAAGGAAAGTTGCTATGTCGGCACAACTAGGGCACGACAAGTACAGAATCTGCAACTCAGAATCTTCTAAATAAGGGAAGAATCTGCCAGATATGGAAAGCTTTGGGCATGGCGGCTGCGTGTTGGGCTGAAGACCCCCGGCCTGTCGAGGAGTTTACCTAGTGTCTTTGTACTCCTATATAAGTAGATTTGATGGCAGCAAACAAACAAGCGCTGGATATTTTACGCACCAAACAATTTTATTTAGTTTTATTTTATTTTTTGCGATAGGTCTCGGGCCTTATGCCCGCAGACACTTAGGATTTACTGTTTTATGTTCTTCCAATCCAGTGTTGGTGTTGGATTCTTTTGCTAATTAATATAAGTAAGTTTTTCATTTATATTATGTTTTGTTTTATTTCTTTTGCTTATTATTATTGTTCTAAGTCTAGCATGAGTGGCTAGACTCGTTATTCCAGATTGAATGAAGATAAGAACTTAATGAACACGTAAGAACTGTGAGGCTTGTGGGCATAAGCTGTGTGAATCTGGTTCCATCGTGTAATCATTTTATTTGTTGCATTATACAGTGGGCTAAGCTAGTTAATCGTGGCTAATCACTCGTTAATTAGAATTGTGTTCACTACCTCTATAAATGGTCAATGTATCATAGCTGTGTGTTGGTCATAAAGGGATGGGATATATTACGGATACTAAGGGCATAAGAGAGATCTTTGTCTAGGTAAATCTGGGTCTGTGTAGATCATAATGCTGCTTTGTTGCTTACAATCATATGAGAGATCGGGGTTGGGTAACAAGTTAGGGTTTAGGGGATGAGAGATCACCTCTAGACTAAACTGAAAGGATAGATTGGGTACGTTGAGAGAGATCCTGTACCTTTAACCAGATAATTAGGTTTGTATAAGTAATCAGCATGCCCATGATCAGTTAAATGTTTGTTAAGTTCGAATCTAAGTTCTAATCCGGGTTTACTACTAATATTTTCCTTTTTTGTTTTGTTTTGTTTTGTTATTTTATTTTACAGTCTTTAAATATAAGTACAGAGACCACAACAATCATCAAACCTTTTGGAAAAGTGACACTGAAGATTCCTCGTGGGATCGACCCTTACTCACATAAGCTTGCTACGCCTTGCTGTAGGCATAAGAATAACTCTCTCTTGAGAATTATTCTGACCGCTAAATGACCGCACATCAGAATTGGCGCCGTTGTCGGGGAACTGGTTCTTGAAATTCTATTTTCCAAATTGTTAGCCTGACCGGTGGATGCCCAATACCTCTGAAGGAGATTGCTCATACGATCCAGAACCTGAGAAGACTCTGAAGAGGAGGAGAGCAGAAGCACGGAGGACACAACAAGCAGAGAGACTTGCTCATGAAAAAGAATTGGAGCAAGAAAGAGCACAACTGGAAAGGAACGAACAACTGAGGTTAGCCCCAATGGCTGAAGAAGAAGGAAGAATGTTGAGGTAGTTAGTCTTTCTGACTAACATGAATTTACGTCCCATGGGCATAACACTTCCAGCAATTACTGGAAGCTAGGAGTTGAAGGCAAGTTTCATCCAAATCTTGCCCAAATACCATGGGATGAGTGGAGAAGACCCTCAGAGGCATATTCAAGATTTTGAAATGGTATGTCAAACTCAACCTACGGATGGGGAAAATGAACAATATGTGCGTCTTGGCTCATTCCCGTTCACTCTTCATGATGGGGCACGAGATTGGTTATACACCCTGCCAACTGGCAGTATAACCACATGGGCACAACTGCAGTAGAAATTCCTGGAGAAATATTTTCCTGCATCCCGAGTCTAGGAGATGAGGCGAAGAATTGGAAGTCTGAAGATGGGCATAAATGAAAGTTTCTATGACTACTGGTGTCGATTCCAGAGCATGTTGACAAAATGCCCACAACACTAGATCACAAATCACGATCTGATCCAATACTTTGTGTCCGGATTGAGACCACATGACAAGATCATAGTCAATGCTTCATGTGGAGGATCTATCCTGAACAAGCTACCAACTGAAGCCTTCCGAATTCTAATAGAAATGGCTGATAAAAATAGAGATGAAAGTGCCGAGGGCACAAGGACAGTTCCAAACGCTGGGAAGACAACGCACCTTGAGGTTAAACTGGAAAAGATTTTGGACCAAATGGAGAAAGTGATGAACCATACTGGAGTACCAAAGAAAAGAGTGTGTGGAGTATACAAGAGTGTGGCTCATTTCACTGATGAATGCCCAACACTGCAAGAGAAAGACGTCACTGAAGTCAACTCTCTTGGTGGGCATAACAACAACAATAGGCGATATGATCCCCACTCTCAAACATACAATCCTGGATGGAGGGATCATGAAAATTTCAGATGGAAGAGGAATGATGCCCACCAACCAAATTTGCCACTACCACCACTAAGGGCACGAGAAGAACCCAGCCTGGCCGAACTAGTCCATGTCATGGCTAAAGAAAATGTGAAGTCACAGCAGGAGAATGAAAGGTTCAAACAAGAGATAAGGACTGGTCTACAACATGTGAGCAAACAAATTTCCCAACTAGCTCAAGATCTTGCCCAACTGAAAGAAAGAAACGGATAATTACCATCTCAGGTGGTAAATTCCTAAGAATAGGTGAACGTTGTGTGCATAAAGAGTAAAGAAGAAATGATGAAAGTTGAACTGAACTAGAAGGAGACACGAAAGGCATAACGAAAAAGGAAGAGCAGGCACAGGAACAGGTTGCTGAGCCCACAAGGCAAGAAATAAAGAAGAAGCCTCCCTTTCCTGAGCGTCTTACCCACGACAGAAAAGACGAGGAGATGAAGGAACTTCTCAAGGTCTTTCGAAAGGTCGAAATCAATATTCCACTACTGGATGCAATAAGGCAGGTTCCTCGTTATGCCCGTTTCCTAAAGGAGCTGTGTACCAAGAAGGTACGATTTGAAGATGATGTGAGACTTTTCATGGGAGAAAATGTCTCTACGGTGTACAAAAGATGTGAAGATCCTAGCATGTTTGTCATACCATGCATAATTGGGAGCAAAAAGATTGAAAAGACGATGCTTGATCTCGGTGCATCCATAAACGTCATGCCTATGACGATTTATGAAGAATTGAATCTGGGACCACTCAAGGAGACAAGAGTGATCATACAGTTGGCAGATAGATCAAATGTCTACCCTGAGGGTCTAATAGAACATGTCTTGGTGAAAATAGGGAAATTAATTTTCCCAGCAGATTTCTATGTCTTGGACATGGGCAACACGACACCATCTACATCCGTTCTACTGTTAGGGAGGCCTTTCATGAAAACTGCATACACTAAGATCAATGTCGATGAGGGCACACTGGCATGTGAGTTTAATGGCCAGGTACTTGTGTTCAATATCTATGAAGCCATGAAGTACCCACGAGGTCCGGAGTCAGTCCACTTTGTGAACTATTGCTATGCCCAATCGATCGCAAGCCATTCTGGGTCACATGAACAACCAAGAACCTCTGGAATGGGCATTGCAAGCTGGGTTAACTGACTACGATACCCTCGATGAATATGAGGATACCAGAGACGCCATAATGATGTTGTACTCTCTGGAAGAATTACCGCATAGAGTGGTGGATTTCAATTTGCCCATAATGACGTAGACAGACAGGATGCTTCCATCGGTGCAGAGGGCACCAAAGCTAGAATTGAAGAATCTCCCTGACCACTTAAAGTATGCCTATCTTGGGGAGAATGAGACATTGCCGGTTATCATAAGCAAAGGGCTTAACATTGTTGAAGAAAACCGACTATTGAGATTGCTACGAATATACAAAGAAGCAATGGGATAGACTTTGGCCGATATCAAGGGCATAAGCCCTGCAGTGTGCATGCACAGAATTCTCCTGGAGGACGATGCCAAGCCAGTGCGGGATACCCAACGCAAACTGAACCCCGCAATAAAGGAAGTCGTGCTGAAGGAGATACTCAAGTTGCTGGATATGGAGATCATGTACCCCATTTCAGACAGCAAGTGGGTGAGCCCGATTCATGTCGTGCCCAAGAAGTCAGGGATCCAGGTGGTAAAAAATGAGAAAAATGAGCTTGTGCCCACGAGGCTACAAACTGGATGGAGAGTCTGCATAGACTACCGGAAGCTCAACACCGTCACAAGGAAGGATCACTTCCCGTTGCCGTTCATAGACCAGATGCTGGAGAGATAGGCTGGAAACAAATTCTTTTATTTCCTTGATGGATATTCAGGCTACATGCAAATTGTAGTGGATCAAGAAGACCAGGAAAAGACTACCTTCACGTGCCCATTCGGCACATTTGCTTATCGAAAGATGCCTTTTGGGCTCTGCAATGCCCCTGGAACTTTTCAACTATGCATGATGAGCATTTTCTCGGATCTTTTGGAGAGTTGTATCGAGGTATTCATGGACGACTTTACATTTTACGGAAATTCATTCGACGCATGCCTCGACAACTTTGAAAAGGTACTAAAAAGATGTGTGGAAAAGTGTTTGGTGCTAAACTATGAAAAGTGCCATTTCATGGTTCTGCAATGCCTCTGGAACTTTTCAACGATGCATGATGAGCATTTTCTCGGATCTTTTGGAGAATTGTATCGAGGTATTCATGGACGACTTTACAGTTTACGGAAGATGCCTTTTGGGCTCTGCAATGCCCCTGGAACTTTTCAACGATGCATGATGAGCATTTTCTCGGATCTTTTGGAGAATTGTATCGAGGTATTCATGGATGACTTTACAGTTTATGGAACTTCATTCGACGCATGCCTCGACAACT
The DNA here is from genome assembly GCA_026008535.1 of Perilla frutescens. Taxonomy (NCBI): domain Eukaryota; kingdom Viridiplantae; phylum Streptophyta; class Magnoliopsida; order Lamiales; family Lamiaceae; genus Perilla; species Perilla frutescens. The sequence goes on along the minus strand of BRKX01000006.1, from coordinate 37,230,433 downwards.
TTGAAAAGGTACTAAAAAGATGTGTGGAAAAGTGCTTGGTGCTAAACTATGAAAAGTGCCATTTCATGGTTCGTGAGGGGATTGCTCTGGGGCATGTCGTTTCAGAGAGAGGCATAGAAGTGGATAAAGCCAAGGTGGATATCATTGAAAAGCTACCCTACCCCACTACAGTGAAGCAAGTTCGTGGTTTTCTTTGGCACGCTGGGTTCTACCGGTGATTCATCAAAGACTTTGCAAAGATTGCTCAACCAATTACGCATCTTTTGCAAAATGATGTGCAGTTTGTCTTCGACGATGCATGCAAGGAAGCCTTCAACACTCTGAAGAAGAGGCTCATCACGACACCCATCATTCAACCTCCAGACTGGGGCATGCCATTTAAAATAATGTGTGATGCCAGTGGATACGCTGTGGGTGTGGTGCTTGAACAAAAGAGAGCTAAAGAATGCCATGTGATTTACTATGCTTCCAAGACATTGAATCATGCCCAAGCCAACTACACGACGACTGAGAAGGAATTGCTGGCGGTAGTCTTCACCTTTGAAAATTTTCGATCCTATTTGTTCGGGGCTAAGAGTGTTGTTTACACCAATCACTCTGCATTAAAGCACCTACTTGCAAAAAAGGAATCGAAACTAAGGCTCATTCGGTGGATACTACTGCTGCAATAATTTGATTGGGAGATCAAAGACAAGAGTGGAGCCCAAAATTAGGTGGCCGATCATCTGAGTAGAATACTCAATAAGGAGAAAGACGTGGTACCCATCAAGGAGACTTTTCTAGATAAGTATTTGTTCCCTCTCAAGGGCACAGCACCCTAGTACGCTGACTTAGTCAATTTCATGATCTCTGGAGAATTACCTACCAGACTCTCGACCTACCAAGGGAACAAAATCAGAAGTGAGAGTCGATATTATGTATGGGACGAGCCCATACTATGGAGAAGGTGCACGGACCAAATCATTCACCGTTGTGTACCCACAAAAGAAACTAAGAGCATTCTAGATCACTGCCACTCTGAATCATGTGGAGGTCACTTTGGTGCAAAAAGAACTGCAAAAAAGGTCCTCAATTGCGGGTTATTTTGGCCATCACTTCACAAAGATGCTTACGAAGTATGCCGACGGTGCCCATGCTGCCAGATGATTGGAAACATCTCCAAACGCAATGAAATGCCCATGGTGCCTATCATGCCGGTAGAAGTCTTTGATGTTTGGGGAATTAATTTTATGGGACCCTAACAAAATCCAATGGACATAAATATATAGTTCTGGTTGTGGAGTATGTATTGAAGTGGGTGGAAGCAAAAGCAACTACCACAAATGATGCCTGTGTGGTCAAGAAGTTCCTGAAGTCTAATGTGTTCAGCAGGTTCGGTGTGCCCAAGACACTGATAAGTGATCAAGGATCCCATTTCTGCAACATGATCATCAAGAATTTGCTCAAAGAATATGGAGTGAGACATAAGGTAACTACTGCATATCACCCACAAGCGAATGGACAAGCTGAGGTTTCAAACCGCGAAGTCAAGTCCATACTTCAAAAGGTCGTGAACCCCAATAGCAAGAATTGGAATTTCAAGCTGGATGATGCCTTGTGGGCATATCGCACTGCCTACAAAACACCCGTTGGGATGTCTCCGTTTCGCTTAGTCTATGGGAAGAATTGTCATCTTCTCGTTGAGATTGAACACAAGGCCTTTTGGGCAATTCAGAAGTTGAACATGAAGCTTGATAGAGCAGAGATCGAAAGAAAGCTCCAACTTCAAGAATTGGAAGAGATGAGGCTGGAAGCCTATGACAATGCTGTTCTCTACAAGGAAAGAATGAAAAGAACCCACGACTAACTCATTCGCCACAAACCATTTGAGCATGGGCAAAAGGTTCTGCTATATAATTCCAGACTGAAACTATTAGGAGGAGGACTCAAGTCCAAATGATCAGGACCTTATGAGATTCAAACCGTGTGCCCAAATGGAGCAGTGGAATTATTAGATTCAAGTACTGGAGAGACATTCAAGGTCAATGGCCAGCGGCTAAAACATCTCAAGGAACCAATGGTTTCATCTATAGAGGCTCTCGGGCTCCAGCTCGTTGAGTCTATATACATGTAAACCTAAGGAGTGTCGTGCCCACGACAATAACTGGGGCGCTGACTGGGAGGCAACCCAGGTTTACTTGTTTTTTATTTCCTTTTAATTCTTTCCGTAATTTAATTATTTCCTTTTGAGTGGTTTTTTTGCCATGTTAGTCTAGGAGTTAGATTTCACGGTTGTATCTTGTTTTTGGAGTGTTTTAGGAAACAAATTCAGGTGAATTTTTCATGGAAGGAAAGAATTTAGTCAATTTGGATACTTCCAGCATGGAGCGCACCAGCAAAGGCAATTCCGGGAAATTCGAGATCTCTTTGCCCCCATGGGCACAGCACAAGATTCTGTACAAGGAAACCCTAGAAACCTAAAAGTCGTCTGACGGGCCTATCACATCAATTCAAATTGAGTGGCTAGGGTGAATCCAAGTATTAAACCCCAACCATTCCTTCTCAAAATTCACTCGCCATTTTCACCTAAAATTTTTAAAAAAATTACAGCCTATTCTCTCTCTCTACAAACTCCCTCTCTCAACCGCCATAACCACGATCACCATGGCCCCAAAAACTCGCGCTACCAAGTCCACAAAGAAGAAGATGGAGTTCACCCCTTCCACTTCACTGGAAAATTCCAGGGAAACCACCACCGACGCTGCTGCACCAACCAAGCCGTCGAGCACTGCCTCCATGAACATTCAACCCCTCACCACCGTCGAACCACCTCCTTCACCTGTTTCCACCCGTGAGTCCGAGAAGGTTGACGAACCCTCTCTGAAAATTATGGAGGAAACCGCTGATGAAATCGACGACCAAGAGGAGGCCAGCATGCAGCAAGATCTGACGCTTGAGCCGACGCCGGAACATACTCCTGAGCCCTCTGCAACTGAAATGTTGAAGAAGGTAAAAAAGGAGAAGGTTGCCGCCGTGAAAACTAAGTCACAGACCTTTAAGAGGAAGAAGCAGCCGTCGCCGATGCTGTCGGAGAACGAGGAAGCCAAGTAGGAGGCCGTGGAAGAAAAAGCTATAAGTAGTGGGGAGGCACGAGCCCATAAGACTCAGGATGACCAGTCTCTGTCTCTGAAGGAAGCTGCTGAGGGCACAACAGATGCGCCCTCTGTATCTGCCAAAGGGAAAGGGAAAGCTGCTGCCAAATCATCTGCAAAGAAGGGCAAAACTGTGGACAAGTCATGCCAAAAGGAGAAAGCATCTTGCCCACAAGGGAGATCCTGCATAGCAAGACCATCCACTTCACCTTGCTTGCTGTCTTGGGCATCAAGCGAGAGGTAAGAGAACTCTTCTCTAACATTGGTTGGTCCTTCTCTTATTGAATGAGACTGTTTGATTTTTCCTAAGTTGGTCTATGAGTTTTTCCATGATCTGTCTGTGAAAAGTATGGGGAAGGGAGGTACTTCTGCAAAAATTTTCAAGTTTAAAATTTTTGGTAAAAATTTCAATATTTCTGCTGATGAATTGAACATAGGTCTGGGAATTGTTTCGTTTTTGGATCTGAATGATGATGATTATAAATCTGCTGTTGTTATGGTGCCCATGGATGAGAATGTGGAGGAGAAGTGGGCTGAGTTAGGTGACGGTTCCAAATTCAAGTCTGGAAACAGCAAGGGATACATGCTTAAAAGCAATGCCCTTTGCTTTTATCACCAAGTGATCGCCTACAACTTCTTTGGCCGAAAAGATAGCTCCAACTCCATTACCAATCAGGAGTTGTTTGTTCTCTAGTGCATGGTGCACAAGAAGAAGATAAACTTTGGAGCTGTGGCCATTGCCCACTTCAAGGACACTCTGGCCCATTCTAAGAATTGCATCTCCTATGCCCAACTGATTACTCATCTTGCTGAAAAACTGCGTCTATTTGATCCTTCATCCACTAATCTGTATTGCAAGCATGTTGAGTTGTTTGATTTAAACTGCTTGAAACGTATGATGGATGTTTTGACGATGAGGAGGGGAAACCCGTGTTTGACATACCGAAGCTACAAACTTCGAGTAGCCTTAGTTTTTCTTTGAATGCAGGTCCCAGCAAGAGGCCTCCGAGGTCACAGCAGCAAGAGCCAGCAGCCACCACCATCATTGCCGGACTAGACCGATTGGAGACTGCCCTATTCGCCTACTTCAAGCACTTCGGATTCAATTATCCGACCCCCTCTGATGCCTGAACTGGTACTCTTTCCTATAGATTAGGTTTTTGTGTTTTGTGTTTTGTTTTTATGTCTAGATGTCACCCCATTCTCATATTTTGCTCAGCACAAAGTGTGTGGGTGTGGGCACTAGGGAGTCTTTGTTTTTTATGTGTTTCTGTTTTTTGTTTTTTGTTTGTGTTTTTTATTTTTATTTTAGTTAAATGACATCCGTACCAACCCACTTTGTCTAAGGCAAAGTGTGTGGGTAGGGGTGGCCATTTAATGTTTGGTTGAGTTTGTGGTTCATAGGATAACCTTCTCGTACCCACTTTGCCGAAGGCAAAGTGTGTGGGTGGGGGTTACTCTGCCTTCTTTACGTTTTTTTTATGTGTCAAGCATGTGTAAATATTTGAACTTAAAAGCATGAAGTCTAGGGTCTTGTGACCATAAGGCAACATATTTTACTGTATTTTCATTTCAGCATGCTCATGCTACTGCTTATACGATGAATGAACTAAGTAGCTTGTGAGGAATTGAGCCTGAATTCACGATGCATGTGATTATTCTCTCTTATGTGATTTCTGCATTATTGAATTTAGGTGAACTAGAACTTGCTTTTGCTCTATTCCGAGGTCACAAAGAATTTTGGGTATGCTACTGAAATACTTAGGTAAATTTTCTTTCTGAGCCCACAAAGCCATCCCTCAGCTTGACTCATAAGCTGGAGCTTCATCTTGGAGCTTACATCCTTGCCACTTTTATGCCCTAAAATCCTGCTTTTTTATACAAAAGCTCAAGTTTTGCACAAACCTGATATATTCCTCCATAAGAGCAAAAGTGAAGATAAAAATATAAAATCCACACAAAAACACAGGAATACGCATACTAAAGATACAAAATTACTACAATAAAATAGTAAAATAAACACTAAAATAGTACAAATAAACACAAATCAACTCTAATTATTCTAGCAAGCTACAATCTTCTTTTTCTCTCTATTATTCTCTCCTTTTTCACACGGATTGATCATTTCTGTTGGCTTTGACAGCTTTGACTTGTATGATCATCCTTAGTTTTCTGCTTGATTTCTTTTCAGTTCTTTCAAGGCTCTTTTCATATTTTGACATATTTTGACATCTCATCAAAACCCTTTATAAGAAAAACCTTGATAGTTTTTCCTAACAATTTCTCCCTTTTTGATGATGTCCAAAACATAGCAAATTGAGCAATGATGGAATAACTGATTGAGAAATTTTTGAGCTGTGTAACAATGACACAATCAAGCAAGAAAACTTGTAGTTAAGAAACTGCTTATGTAAACTGTCTTCCATCATCATTCTCCTCAATTTCTTTAATCTCTTCCTCTTTTTGGCATCATCCAAAAGGGTGTGCATGTGTAGATTGAAAGATGGAATGGGAACATGTGGTAACAAGCTGAAGGTGGTAGATAAGTTACCTTCAAATAGGAAAGGGAATGGCTGTTCTCTTGGTGGTGAGGGTAGCCAGTTGGATGCTACTTCAGTTGGCATGAACTGCCTTAGATCTGGTAATGGAGGCTAAATCTGATGTTCATTTGACGTCATGGCCAACCTTTGGATGAGTTCTTCAGTTGGAGATGGGTGGTTGAACATCATAGGTGTGGATGATGAGTTGGATGGCTCTGCAAATGGCAGTGGAGCTGCGGCAGGTACTCCATTTCGGATTATGTTCATTATCGAATCCATAATCTCTAAGAGAGTGGGAGTGGCCTTCGATGGATGATTCATCCAGTTTCTGCTCCAGTGTCCTTCTTGAATCTAGAAAAATCATCCCTTCCTGTCAAGTAGTGTAAACATAACTGCTTCATCAATGAGATATCTCATCAGTTGATTGAAGAGATCAGAGTCATATCTCTCAATAAGCTGAAAACTGTTGAGCAGTTCAGCGAGAGTGTTGTTGAAACTTTCTTCAACACCATCCATGTAGTTGGTTTCAACTGGTGTAGACTCAACTGGTGCACTTGATTCTGATGTCATGTCTTCATCTGACATGAGCTGCTTTCCTTGACTATTTGAAGTCGGTTCATTCAGAGTGGAGGGCCTTCTTCTACAGTGCTCTGCCTCCTTGATCGCATGCTAAAGGTTTGAGATTCTTTCTCCTTTTGATAAAGATTGTGGGGAGATAATCTCTCCTGTCCAGCAACTCACCTCTCTGATTGAGAAATTAGATCTGATCAATGATGATCATGCTGATCCTATTGAGAAACCCTAGTTTCTCTGTAAATGTTCCAGTTTGATGGTCAAACTTGACCCTACGAACATTTTGGCGTAGTTATGATAGCACATATGATGCCCAATACACTCTGCATCGGTTGTAAATGAGTGCCATTAGATGAGCATTGTCGACACTGAAGTGAGTATAATCCAGATTACCTCTTAAGTAGTGGATAACTATATCTTGGAGTTGAATGAACTCCGGCTGAAGACTGTCTTTCAGTCTGTGGGAGTAGTCATTATGCTCGACTCCTGGTTTCCTCTATTGACGCCACAATTCTACATGATTTGGCATGACTATTGCGTCTGCCTGTTCACCTGTTCCAGGAAGGTAGAGTGACTCCATCACAACTTCCTTGGTGATCATGATCAGATTTCCTCAGACTGTTGAGATTATGTTGCCATCTTCTGCGATGTCAGAGAAGATTTAAAACTCGGAAACTGCCTTAGGAAAGCATCGTCCAAATCTTAGACCTCTTGTGAGAAACTGAAATAGTCAAGTTTCCTCCGCTGCTGAGATTAAGCGATGGAACATATCAGGCTTAAGTCTTTCCATCATGTAGTCCAGTTCTACGAACTTGTCTCCTTTGAGGTTGAGAGCAAGTCTAGCTGGGTCGATGTATTGAGCGGACAATTCCATTCTTCAAGAGAATGTTTGAGAGAGAATAAATTAAGTGGAGAGAAAGGTACAAAGCAAATACAGGGAGAGTTTGAGTTTGATCTGAATCTTGGATCAATATCTCCTTGGCATTTAAAGAAGCTTTGAATGCATGTACTTCGAATTCCACTCGAGTACGCATCAGCTGGTCAGCTTAAATGGATTTGACTGATGTTCAGTTGGCATAAATGAGATGATCATCTCAGCCGTCAATAAGTTTGGCTTAACTTTTAGATCAGCGATTGAGATTTCATCCATTTGGAAATGGGGTAGTTGCCATAAATAGCAAATATTTTGTGCAGGATTTTGCTATTTATATCCCTCAGGCTATCAACCCACTTTCCACTTTAGTGAGTGATTTTGCTCAATAGCATTAGAGACTTGCTATCTTGAGAGATCTCCCATTTGAAAATAATGCCCGTTAGATCATGATGACATTAATGTGATGAGGAATAAGTTTAAATATTTTAATCAATTTAAACTTTTCCTTGGCAATTGGGCTATCCCGTCCAACTGATGACTTTTTGGTAAACTGACAATGTGGCAACTGATCGATCAGTTCTAGTCATATCTCTTTCTTGGCCCTCGGAACTGATTCATCACTGAAATGATGAGATCAGTTGTTGAACTACTAGATCATATCTCAGTCAGTTTTCTCTTGTTGAGGGGCCGAACTAGATACTCTTCACTACTCTCGTCAGGTCAGTTTGACCTCTTTGGCTTGGAGGCAGATCCAGTTCCTTTAGCAGGCTGCTCTGGCCTTGCTTTTTTCATGGATTGACTCCGGTGCTTAGCTTCAGCTGATGTGACCCTTCGTCTTTTGTTCAAGTTCCTTCTTGAGGATGACTTGTGCTGAACTTCATGCAGGTTCAGTTGGCCGGCTGTCTTGTAGCTTGAAGCAATCAGTGGGGTGACATATCTCTTTGATAAGAGATTCGGTGATATGACAGTGTCTTCATCATCACACGGTCGACTTACTGCAACTGGAGTAAGAGGTGGCTCTCACTGCTCCTGTGCAGTTGCAGGTTCAGTTGGTCGATTAGGCTCAGCTAACTGATTTGGCAGACTTCCAAAATTCAGTTTTCTGCAGGTAGGGCTGATTGTGCAGATCTCTTGCTGCTTGGCTCTTGCTTTTTCTTAAGCCTTGATGTCATTTCCCATTTCGGCAAGTAGGGCAGTTGGAGGAATTTTATTGGTCAATCTATGACTCATAATCCTCTGTACTTGCACGATAGTTGGAGGGAATGGATTTGCAGACCCTATCCATTTTAAACTGCAAACTTCTTCTCTTTGCCAAAATCTCATGCCGTGATAAGCAATGATCAAGAAATGAGACTAGATGGACATTGAGTGTCTCCAGTTGTACCAATAGAAGTACCGGTTCAAAAGCTTAAAAAGCTCTTGATCTTGCTTGGCCACAAATGCAAATTGAGTAAGAAGTAAATTTGTTACCTCTTTTTGTGCATTCTTGGCTGCATATTCACCACAATAGAAAGTGCGAATATCTTTTTCTGTCAATTTGAGAGGGGGACAAGTTCTCCTGAAGTAGTTAGATCCATAATTTGAATGAGGAATTCCAATCAAAAGAATAAGCTCATCTAGATCGGAACAGTCTTGGAAGTCCGCTGTTGATCCATTCTTGGAGACTGATGACGGGACGACATTGGCAGTTGAGGTATTTGAGGCTGTGGCATTTGTATTGCCATTTCCTAGCCTTTTCTTCTTGAGTGATTGCAGATGAATGCTTCATCTCTTGGGAATCCAATCTGAGATGAGAACTGGTAATACATCATCATTTGGTAGCTTCAAGATGTCTTTAATCATCTTGCTCATTCTGAGAATAAGTCCTACCATGGACTCAAACTTTCTTGTTCTCTTTGAGTTGAAAGCCTTGAGAACTTGACGCTTGAGTTGTGAGAATACAAACTCTGCTCAATTTGTCTCGCGTCCTTTAGCTAGGTGTATCATCACCTTGTACCTCTCCTGGGTAAGCTGTCTTAGGTTTCTAATTGCTCCAAATATTATCTTGTTTGTGATGTCGAGCAGAACTTCATACTCTGGTCTTAGATCAGTTTTAGCTGTGGAAAAACTGAATGCCTTGTTATAGGTGGGGGTCTTCTACCTTCTCCAGTATGGTTCAGCTGCTTCACTCAATTCTTAAACGGTTGCGCCTTGCTTTGGAAGTTGAAAAACTTCAGCAACTGTTCTTTCAATTATCTTGATTGGTTGGCCTTGGATAACTGATGTAATCTCCTTGCCATCAGTACTGCCTTGCCATGTCGCTGCTTCTTCTTTTGTAGATCACCTCGTCGAGTCTTCGCTTCTCTCAGCGGATGCTCTCCAGTCTCTTTTCTTGCATCCAACTGATGTTCTGCAGTCTGGTGCTTAGCAGCTGGTTTCTCGACCGTCTCAGAGTGAGTCGGTAATGCTGCTCTCCATTCAATTAGACTTTTCTTGGAGTCCTTTCTTCTACCCATTATTTTCTTCAGGGAATTGATATCTGTCAATGGTGCGAAATATATCATTTGAGCCGGTGTTGGATTGGACTTTTGATTCCACCATCTTGTCCTTTCCTTTCCACCCTACTGGGAAGGGGTTGGAATCAGCTTTTGCCTCAATCATGGTTGTGGCTCTCTGATCATTATTGGAGGCATTCTAGTTGTATTCACTCTGGGAATAAGGTCATCTGGGTTGATATGCTGAGGGTGGGTTTCCTCTATCATCACATTAGGAATCAAGTATTCCAGTATAAGGCTTACCCTGTTGAGAAAGTTCATCTTTTGTGGAAACCACCTCAAGCTTCTGGTTTCTATTTCTACAATATCTACGAGCCTTTTCAGTTGTCGAAAGAGATATAGGGACCAGTTAGTCTTCTTTCCTTCCCATATCGCATTGCATATCTTGTACTTTTCTTTCGACATGCTGGATTGATATTCGCATGATTCCATTATCATTCTTATGGCGATTACTACCAATACTTGGAATTCTTTTCCAAAGTTAAATATTGAATGATTGTTGTGGTAACACCCATCAAAGCCGATTGTTGCCCTTTCCCTCATAACAATCTTAGGTGTCAACTTTTGTTTCTTCAACGTTGTCTCCCTCTTCTGGGAGATCCCTTTCAAGACTGTTGGAGTGATCACAATGTCTCTTCCACGAACCTGTGTCTTGAATTCTAGAGGATTATCTATGCTTGTCGAGTTGAGGAAGGACTCGGCAACTGCTTTTGGATATACCCGAGTGGGTGTATCCTCGGTAAACGTTCTCAACCCGAAATTTTCAAGTGACTGAATAATTCCTTCACAATGGCTGGAGTCATTGGAGAATCTTCTGAAGTTATCCCTGCTAAGTATTTTGTCATGATACAGGTCTCTGCAGAAGATTGTAGAGTCTTCATCGGTGACTCCGAAATTGTATTTTTTGTGGTGGGTGTTAGCAGAAAATTAAGCCATTTGAGAGTTTGAGATGAGAGTTTTCTAAGGCTTTTGAAGGGATGGGAAAACTCTGTAAGTTAGGCTCTTCAGGGAATTCTTGAAGGCTTGTTGGCTTTTGAGTGGGCTGAAAAGAAGTTCGGCCAATCTATTTATAGCCTTCAAAATTCATGGTAAATCCAACGGTAACAAGAATTTGAGGGGAGCTTATCTTAAACGGCTCTGATTAATCCATCGATTAATTCTCAAATTTATCTGTTGCGATTTAATTGAAGAGAGAGATAGTGGGTCCAATGGTAACAATGGTATAACACAACATTTTACCATTCCACTAATCAAAAATAAATTCAAACTTATCTATTTGAAGCTTTCTCTTCTGGTGCTTCCGCGTGGCTTTGAGCTGCTGACGTCATCAGATGATTTGGCTTCATCTGGCAATCTCTAGTTAGCATGACCGGCTTCAACTGAGATATTTTCAGTTCAGCTCTTCCTTTTGCTGAGTTGGCTTTCAGCTCTCCTTCTAGTGCAGTTGCTTGCTTCAGCTGATCATGAGTTGTTTTCTCCATTGTGAACTAATTGAGCATCTGATCAGTTCTAGCCTTTTGAGTTCTCAGCTTCCACGCCTTTCATCAGTTTGCAAACTTTTCAGCTTGCTTTTTTGTTTTAACTGATGATATAAGCAGTTTTCACTTCTTTTGCTGACTGAACTGATGCACCTTCAGTTTCAGTTTCTGCTCTCTTTATCGGTTGGGATTGCTCTTTGCATTCTCCCATTTTGATCATCTTCATCTTCTGATGCTAGTTCCAATAGCCCTAATTGGATACATAGCTCTATAAATCTTGCCTCTGGCAAAGGCTTTGTGAAGATGTCAGCAATCTGCTTATCTGTGTTGACATATTGGATGCATATGTCCTTCTTTTCAATGTGATCTCTGATGAAGTGGTTCCTGATGTCAATGTGCTTTGTTCTCGAATGCAAAACTGGATTCTGAGAAATAGCAATGGCACTGTTGTTGTCGCAGAAGATAGGTAGTTCGTCTGTTTCGACCTAGTAATCATTCAACTGCTGCTTCATCCAGAGTATCTGTGCACAACAGCTACCAGCAGCTACATATTCTGCTTCAGTTGTTGACGTTGCAATTGGGATATCAGTTTGTGACCAAGAAACTGACATGTTCCACTGGTACTCTTCCGATCAATCTTGCATCTACCAAAGTCTGAGTATGAATAGCCAGTTAGACTCAAGCTATCATTCCTCGGATACCATAATCCAAGATTTATGGTTCCTCTGAGGTATTTGATAATCCTCTTTGCTGCTTCGAGATGATTTTTCTTCGGATTGGCTTGCAAGCGTGCACATAAGCCGACTGAATATGAATTTTCTGGTCGACTAGCAGTTAGGTAGAGAAGCGAACCGATGATGCTTTTGTATTGAGTTTGGCTAACTGATTCTCCTTCTTCATCGAGAGTTAGTTGAACTGATGTGTTCATGGAAATCTTGATAGTTTTTCCCTTATCAGTTCCAAACTTCTTGACTAGCTCCTTTGTGTACTTGGCTTAACTGATGAATATCCCATCTTGGAGCTGCTTTACTTGGAGTCCTAGAAAGAAGGTCATTTCTCCCATCATGCTCATCTCGAATTCACTTTGTATCGGTTGTGTGAATCGAGTGCAGAGATCCTTACTTTTTGATCCAAATATTATGTCATCTACATAAATCTGAACCAGTAAGATCTCTGATGATCGCTCTATTCTGAATAGAGTGCGATCAATGACTCCTATTTGAAATCCATTCTTGAGCAAAAATGTAGTGAGGGTTTCATACCAGGCTCAAGGTGCTTGCTTCAGCCCATAGAGTGCTTTCTTCAGCTTGAAGACTTGGTCTCCAATCTCGAATCCTGATGGTTTCTCGACGTACACATCTTCCTTGAGCATCCCTTGAAGAAAAGCACTTTTCACATCCATTTGATAGACCGTGAAATTATTGTTAGCCACATAGACGAGGAACAGTCTGATAGCCTCCAATCTTGTAACTAGTGCAAATGTCTCATCAAAGTCAATTCCTTCACTTTGAGAGTATCCCTTGGCTACCAATCTTGCCTTGTTCCTTGTGATGACACCTTGTTCATTCAGTTTGTTGTGAAAAACCCACTTGGTTCCAATGCCTTTCTGGGTTTTTGGCCTATCAACAAGAAACCACACATCATTTCTTGTGAACTGGTTAAGCTCTTCTTGTATGGTAATTTTCCAATCTGTATCTTCAAGAGCTCCATTGATGTTTTCTAGTTCAGTTTGAGATATAAATCATGTGAAGCGAGCATGCTCGGTTGAACTTCTAGTCTGAACCTGACTTCTTGGATCTCAAACTATTCTGTCAGCTGGGTGGCTTCTGAGCCACTTGGGTAGGCTCTCCTCAGCTGGATGTTCAGTTGGGTCCTCTGTATTGACATCTTCTGATGTCTTGTCTTCAGTTTGTCCTTCTTCCTTATCAGTTATTCCCCCTGCTTCAGTTGTGGGTTTGAAGGTCTCAGCACGATCATTCTCTCCATTGGCTTGATCGGCCTCAGCTGTGCTCTCAGCTGCTCTGATGCTGGATTCATTTCCTTCATCTTCAAGCCCAACTTCAGACTCCTCTGAAACTGTGTCATTTATATAGTCCTGTGAGTTATCGATTTTGCTTATTTGAACTGATTGATTGAGTACCTCCTTACTCCTGTACTCTTTGGCAAACTCATCAAAAACAACATGACAAGTTATTTCCACAACTAGTGTTCATTTGTTGAACACTCTGTAAGCTTGACCATATGGGAGGATTGCTCCAGTTAACTTATCCTTGATGTCACACGAGTTTTGACTGAAATGAACAGTATACCTATAGTCACATAATTGACTGATGCTGAGCATTTTATGCTTCAGTCCTACCATGTGGGAGACTCCATTGACTTTCACCTTTTCTTTGACCACGAACCCTTCTCCAATGGTTCGGCTTCTGGAGTTGTCTCCGAATGTGACTAATGGGCCTTTCTTCTCCTTGTATCTTTCTAGATCCTCTATGTCTCCCATCATGTGTTTTGAGCACCTGCAATCTAGGTATCAAACCTTCTTGGTCCTCTTCTTTGATAAGATGCCCTTTCCTGCAAGAGAGACGATTAGTTTTTAGGAACCCGCATAATATCGGGTCCTTCTTTGCTAATCAGATGTTTTGAGATCCAAATTTGCCAAACTTTTGGCTTCATGGCAGGTAGAGAGTTTTTAGACTTTGATCGTCTGATTAGTTTCACTCTCTTTTCAGCTCTCCTCCTCTGAGCTGAGTCATTTGACTTGTACCTGCATCAAGAGCTATTAGGATAGATCACTTCGATCATAACTCTCTGATTTCGAGCTTATCTAGCTCTTCTTTGTGGCCAATTTCTTTTAGCACTATGAGCTCTGTTGCTCCTGTGGTATGACCAGTTAGCAAACCAATTGTAGTGAGGGTTGATTCTCAGTTCATCCCATGAGTCCAGGTACTCACTAAACTGTGTTATGAGATCCGTTTGAGTGAACTTCTCCAGAGAGATATGAGAATGTTGACGTGCTTGATATATCATTGTGGGCACTTTTCTTCTTGAGTCAACTTCTCTTCTAGGTTGACTTCTTGGATGTGTTCGAGGATGGGCTGGCTGACCAGTTCTCTCCTGAACTGATGCCCTATCTCGATGACACTATGGTCCAAACTGAGTATTTCTCCATACTTCAGTTAGCCAGTCAGTTCTATTGACCATAGGCCGGTTCTGAGATTTGGGCCTTTGAAAGTCTGGTCATCTTTGTTGAACTGACTGTCTCTGATGAGCTGGAGGTCTTGGCTGAACTGATGACCTCTGTTGATAGGCTGGATGCTTTTGCTGAGCTGGTGGCCTTTGCTGATAGGTGAACTACCTATATTTAGCTTGTGGCCTTTTTTGAGATGGCTTCCTCTGCCAAACTGATGGCTGGACTGCGTCTTTTAGTTGGGAGGATTGGCTGGACCTTTTAGACGGATCTGTAGGGATGTCTTCAATTCCTCCGCCTTTGGTCTCTTCAACTAGTTGGGTTGGTGCAGGTCTGAGAAAACCAGGAAGTGTTCCTTCTTGACTGGTTTGGATAACTGTCTTTCCTCTCTCCGAGGCAGTGTACCTGTTGTATCCTAACCCTGTACTACCAGTTTCAACTCTTTGATGGCTTAGAATCTCATCAAGAGTTTGAGATCCCTTCTTGAATTTGAGAGAAATCTTCTTTCTCTCATGGACTTCTTGCCATAACCTCTCATTCTCAGCTCTTAGCTCATCAAAATTGAGCTGCAACTTATCATATTCAGTTGACTGAGCCTCAAGTGATTCAGTTCTGTCATGATCACTTCTCAGTCTTTTGACCTCATCTCTTAGGTCATCATTTTCTTCCCTCAGTTGTGAGTGCATGCTTGAAGTAGCAGCTAACTGGTCCTCTAGCATTCTTAATTGTTTATTTATTTCATTGCTAGTAATGGAAGATTCATGAATGTGATAAAAAGAGGTTAAGGAATCATTGGTGCTAACCTCTTCTTCATTGTCAGCCATGAGGCAGAACAATGCCTCTTTTTCAGAACTATAACCGTCGGAGTCAATTCCGAATGGAGAATCTGAGTCATCCAGGACGGCATTCTCTGAGTTGGCCATCATAGCTTTTCTTTTGAAAAGCTTCTCTTCACTTTGGCCTTCTTGTCTTCAGGGAGCTCTAGACACTCATACCTGTAATATCCTTGCTTGTGGCAATGGAAGCATTCTCCTATGCTTCTGTTGGCTGCCCTGGGTTGTTCAGCAGGCTGTTGATTTCTCTCACCTCTGGGCTTATCATCAGTTTGAAGCATAACTGATGGTTGATCTCTGATCCGCTTGAGCTTTTCTAGCAGCTTGACAACTAACTAGATTTGATCATTGATATCTTCAGTCAGGCTCTCCTTCTTCTCCACTGCTTCTCATCTATGATCAGTTGAGCCGTTTGGTTGTTCTCTGGCTTGAGAACTTCTAGGCCGGAAGACATTTCTTCCACAAGTTTCTCTAAACCGATTTCTTTCACCGTAGAAGGCTGCATCCTAGGCTGATGGTGTGGATGATTCTCTTTCTCAGTTTAGGCTATACTCGTGAGAGAACTAAAGAGTTCTCTTAGGGTGATGCTGGTCAAATCGCTTGACTCTTTTGTAGCAATCACCTTCATATCCCATTCCTCGGTGAGGTTGTCCAAAATTTTGAAGTTCATCTCACTATTGGGATACGTTCTTCCCAAATTATTCATCTCACTAATGATGCCAAGAAATCTTGTTTCAAGGCTAGAGATGGTCTCATCTGAGTGCATCTTGAAGGACTCATATTTGTCGACTGCTAGCTGGAGCTTGTTTCCTTTGATAACTTCAGACTCTTTGCACAGATGTGCAAGTAAGTCCCATATCTTCTTAGCGGTTCTGTAATTCTTTGTATCCTTCATGCGATCTTCATCTAGAGTTTGGAACAACGTGGCTTGGTCCACGAACTCTAGGTTCTCTAACTTCTTCTGTTCACCCGTGAGAAGATGAGTTGGCTTCGGGATCCTTGCTGGTTGGTTGACATCAACAACGTGGGCTTCAATATCCATCATAATTGTGATTGGACCGTCCTCAATAACTTCCCACATATTCTCGTGGATTGAGCAGAGATGCGCCCTCATTCTCCTGCTCCAGTTATCGTAGTTCTCAACTAAAAAGATGGGTAGCTTATGGTTTCCCATAGCTTATAGATTAGCATAGATGACTAGATCTAATTCAATTGATCAGCAGAAACGGCTGATCTTTAGAATCAGCCGCTCTGATACCACTTGTTGGTCCCGTGGCGAGTCAGAATCAGTTTAGAGGGGGGTGAATAAACTGATTACAAAAACTGAACTTAGATGCGGAATATTCAGGGCCTGTTTTGATTCGCAAATATTATACGTGCTATGTAGAGATCAGTTGAGAAGATCTGATAGCTCGGTGTGCTGTGTGTGTTTATAGTGTGCAGTTAAAAACATGCAACTGAACTGAAAATTAAAGCAGAGCATACAAGCAGTTTGTTAGTGCCATCTGCACTGAGGTGTTCGAAATTGCCATTGTTTGTTTAGATATTATGGCAATTTCAAAAAAAACACAAAAGGTTTTGATTATTCATGTTCGAAGAACATATTCTGGACATTGCTGTGAACATTCCACTGCCAATTTGATTGAAGATCAAGACATGTACTTAATCATGTTCAGAGACATGATCATGTACATGGTTGTCTAGAAAGTTTTCAAGAGATGTGTCATGCTAGATTCAAGGAGTTGAAGCTGCGGATTCAAGATGGACATTTCAGAATAGAAGCTGCCTTGTTTGTGATGAAGATCAAGAAGGAAAGAAGAAGTTCTATTCAAGGATGACATCTAAACTAGGAAAGTCCGATTTAATTAAGGAATTTATTTCCTTGTTGAATCCTAGTCAAAGTAGGACTTTTGATTACCTTGTTCAAGCTATAGCTATTGTTTATAAATAGCCTGGAATTCAGACTAGTTTAGGTGACATGACTTTTACGAATACATAAAAAGGCTGAGAGTTAAAAGACTTCATATTCGAAGCATATAGTATTCGGATAGACTAGGTTTGATCGGTTAGATCATTTTGTTTCTAGAATATGTTTGAAACTCACTTTCATACACACTTAGAGGAGTCTCAGGAGAGATTTTCTGTGGGAATCAGAGGGATTCTAGGTTGTAAGGGGATCTCACAATTCAGTTTAGTGAAAAAGATTGAATCGGGTAGGAAAGGGGTCGAGTGACGGGAGTCTTCATGTAATATCCTTTGTAACCATTCAACGGAGCAGTAAACTGTTTCTCACAGACTTGATAAGTCCCCCTAACGTAGATTAGTTGATCGAACAGGGTTACCAACCTCGTGTTCTTTATTTACTCAAGTTCTTACATTCTGACCTTACATATTCACAACAATGTTCAAGTACATGATGATTAATATGACCGCACAGTTTATGTAACTATAATTGATACCAGAGCAGGTCGCCTTTGGTGTTAGTGTGAAAAGAATCCTAAAAGCTACATATCTGCGTGAAGATTTTGGTTGCATTCTGGCTATGAGTGCAATCAAAGAAGGAGGATCCACGGTCAAACCACCACTGCTAGAAGGCAACAACTATCCCTATTGGAAAGCAAGGATGAAGGCCTTTCTGAGATCTCTTGATGAACTTGCATGGAAGAGTGTCACTGAAGGATGGGAATAGCCAACTATTGCCAAAGAAGGAAGGCACGTGGAGATTGAAGAAGGAGAATGGACTGTGCCACAGAAAAATTGGTACAATGACAACTCTAAGACTCTCAATGCAATATTCTCTGTAGTAGATCTTAAAACATTCAGCCTAATCTTAACCTGTAAGACTGCTAAAGCTGCTTGGGATATTCTGGAAACTACCTTTGAAGGGACTAGTTCTGTGAGGCTATCAAGACTTCAAAATCTGACTTCAAAGTTTGAAAGTCTTAGAATGGAAGAATCTGAATCCATTGGTGAGTTTAATGCCAGATTAAGGAGCATATCAAACGAAAGTTTTTCTTTGGGAGAACCTATCAGCAATGAAAAGCTTGTAAGAAAGGTTCTTAGATTTCTTCCAAAGAAGTTTTCCTACAAAGTTGCTGCCATAGAGGAAGCCAAGGACGTCAAGAGTATGAGACTTGATGAACTAATAGGATCATTGAGAACATTCGAGATAAATCTAGAAGATGATGTTAGCAGCTCAAGGAAGAAAGGTATTGCCCTGAAAGCTGAAGTTTCTGAGGATGTTCCTGAACATGTACAAAAATAAAAACCTGTACTTGATTCAGAAATAATGAATAATATGATCCTTATCATCAAGAACTTCAGTTGAATGCTTAAGAGAGTAAACAGACAGTCTTCCAGGAGCTCAAACAACAGAAGACAACAATCTGGAACTGCTCAGCAAGATAAAAACTCCAACAGTGAGCAGAAAGAGTTTCAGCCATCAAACACAAAGAGAGGAATTCAGTGCAGAGAGTGTGATGGCTTTGGACATATTCAAGCACTACAATCCTTTCAATGTCTTTACAGCAAAAGTCTCAGAGTTCTAGGATCCTTTCAAACTTGCAGACGATGATGAAGACTCGGACAATGATGATGTCAGTAATGAGGAGTTATTCAAACATAGAAGGAGATGTATGAAAAATGGCTTGAAGTAGCTAAGATCAACAAAACTCTACAATCTCACAACAAAGATCTTCTCAAACAAAAAGAGAATTTGATCAATCTGATGGAGAATAAAAGATCATTATCCAACAGCAGAAGAAGGAGATTGAAGAACTGACTACAGAGCTAAAGTCCATCAAAAGGAATGTCAACATGCTGAATAATGGACCTGAGAATCTTGATAAGATTCTTACTAATCCAGGGACATTTAGGAAAAAGTCATTCAGGTCTTGGATATAATGGTGGAGAATCCAAGACGGTATTTGTCAAAGCCAGTACAAGCTAGACAGCGCATGTACAAAATAATGTTCAGGCCATCCAGAAGAACATTAACAAAAAGATGACTAACAATAATGGCAACATGAAAGAATTATATGCCACTATTGTGAAGAAAAAGGCCACATTCGACCACACTGTAAGAAGTATCTCTTTGATCTGAAAAGAATGAGGAAAAGATTTGTGGCTCAGTATTCCAGCAACATTCAAAAGAATACAACTACTCAACAAAGGAAGAAGTCTGCACAGAAAAAGCAATGGATTGTCAAGCAGGCCAGTCTAATTGTTCATACTTCATTGAGAGTTAAAGATAAAGGTAGCTGGTACTTTGATAGTGGCTGTCCAAGACACATGACAGGAGATTGCTCTGTGATGCAGAATCTGAAAGCTTGCTCGTCAGATTTTGTTACCTTTGGAGATGGAAAGAGAGGTAAAGTTATGGGAAAAGGAGAGCTGATTGTTGAAGGAATGCCCAAACTCAAGAAAGCTATGCTAGTTGATGGACTCAAAGCTAATCTGATAAGTATCAGTTAACTATGTGATGATGACATGACTGTAGTCTTCACCAAGGAAAGCTGCAAAGTTATGAATAAGGACAATAACTTATTCATGGAAGAGGAGAGATCACCTGACAACTGTTATCAGCTACATGTTCCTGCACAATGTTTTTTAACATGTCAAAGAACATCTATTGAAGAGTCAGAGATCTGGCATCAGAAACTTGGACACATCAACTTCAGAAATCTCTAGAAGATCATCAGCAAGGAGATTGTCAGAGGACTACCTCATATCAGAATTGACAAAGACAAAGTCTATGGTCCATGCCAGATTGGGAAACAGTCCAGATCTCAACATAAAGAAGTGCAAGACAGAACTTCCAAGAGAATTCTAGATCTCATTCATATGGATCTAATGGGGCCTATGGCTGTGGAAAGCTATGGAGGAAAGAAGTATGTCCTCGTCTGCATTGATGAGTACTCAAGGTTTACTTGGGTTGATTTTATCAGAGATAAGAGTGAAACTTTCACAACATTTAAGAGATTAGCTTGCAAAATCACAGTTGAGAAGGATGATCAGATCATCAAAATCAGAAGTGATCATAGCAAGGAGTTTGAGAACCAGTACTTTGATACATTATGCAGTGAGAATGATATCAGTCAGGAGTACTCAGCCCCCAAAACTCCTCAGCAAAATGGAGTATTGGAAAGGAAAAATAGAATTCTCTAGGAGATGGTCAGGACCATGATTGTTGCTAAAAGAGTTGCTGCAATGTTCTGGGCAGAAGCTATCAACACAGCATGTCACATCAGCAACAGAGTTCATATCAGATCAGGTACTCACACTACTCCGTATGAGATTTGGAATGAAAAGAAGCCAACGATGAAGTATTTTCATGTGTTTGAAACCATATGTTACATACTCAATGATAGAAAATATCTCAGCAAGATGAACAAAAGAGGAGTTGAAGGGATGTTTGTTGGATACTCCAGAAATAGTAAATCATATAGGATTTACAACAAAGACACAAAGGCTGTAATAGACACAGTCAATGTCAGATTTGATGATCAGGACAATACTATCAATACTCTTGAAGATGATGTTCACACGGATGTATTCGAACATTCTAAGGTTCATGATGATACAGACAGAGAAGCTGAAGAACAGACAATAAGACATAGAAAGCCTTCGAAGCAAATCATCAAGAATCATCCTACTTCAAAAGTAATAGAAGACATTCATGAAGGAAGGATGACCAGGAGCACTCTAAGAAAAAGGATGTATGATGAAATATCCTATGTCTATTTCACTTCCATGATTGAACCCAAGAACATTTAAGAAGCCCTTAAAGATGACTACTGGATAGAAGCCATGCAGGAAGAACTGCTTCAGTTCAAAAAGAATGATGTCTGGGATCTGGTGCAGAAACCTGAAGGAGTCAACATTGTTGGAACCAAGTGGATTTTCAAGAACAAGACTGATAAAGTTGCAAATATTACAAGAAACAAATCTAGACTGGTTGCACAAGGTTATTCTCAGATAGAAGGCATAGATTTTGATGAAACCTTTGCTCCATTCATAAGGATTGAATTAGTCAGACTTTTTCTAGCCATGGCATGCATCATGAAGTTTAAACTATATTAGATGGATGTTAAGAGTGCTTTTCTGAAAGCATTCTTGAAGAAGGATGTGTTTGTTGCACAACCTAAAGGATTTGAAGATCCACATCATCTAAAGTTTGTGTTCAAACTAAAAAAGGCACTATATGGCTTAAAGCAAGCTCCTCGGGCAAGGTTTGAAAGACTAGCTACATACCTAGTAAGCAAGGGCTACAATAGAGGAGGAGAAGACAGAACACTGTTCATCAGGAAGGAAAAATCACGAGTAATTGTGGTTCAAGTATATGTGTATGATATAGTGTTTGGTTCAGTGTCTGATAAGATGGTCAAGGACTTCATCGGGGACATGGAAACTGAATTTGAGATGAGCCTTATTGGAGATCTAAAATACTTTTTAGTACTCCAGATTAAGCAGTCAGAAGAAGGGATATTCATCTCTCAATCTAAGTATGCCAGAAACTTGGTGAAAAAGTTTGAACTTGAAAATTCAAAACACAAATGAACTCCTATCAGCACTACAGTCAAGATTGGAAAAGATGATGTAGGGACTGAAGTTGATCAAACTCTCTACAGAAGCATGATTAGTAGTCTTCTATACCTCACTGCAAGCAGACCAGATATAGCATACAGTGTGGAAGTATGTGCCAGGTATCAGGCCTGTCCTAAGGAGAGTCATATGAAGGCTGTTAAGAACATCATCAAGTACATCAATGGAACTACTAATTATGGTTTGTGGTATACTTCAGATACAAACACAAGTATTACTGCATACTGTGATGCTGATTGGGCTGGATCTCCAGATGACAGAAAAATCACTTCAGGTGCTTGTTTCTTCTTAGGAAACAATGTTGTTTCTTGGTTCAGTAAGAAGCAGAACTACATATCCCTATCTATAGCAGAAGCATAATACATTGCAGTAGGGAGCAACTCTACTCAAATCATCTGGATGATGCAGATGATGAAAGACTATGAAGTTAGTCATGATACTCCTATTCTATAATGTGATAACATAAATATTATCAACATCTCAAAGAATCCAGTGCAGTATTCGAGGACCAAACATATACACATCACACATCACTTCATCATAGAGCTGTTTGAAGAAGAAGTGCTAAAGATTGAACACATGAAGACTGAAGATCAACTAGTTGATTTGTTCACCAAGGGATTGGCTTCAGCTCTGTTTGAGAAACTCAGATGCAGCCATTGGGGTGTGCTTGTTTCAATAAAACCAAGAAGAGGGGTATGAGTGTGACTATTTCACACTCAGCAGGAAAGAACTATTCCTGCACAAAGGGACTGAACATTCCCATAAATGTTCATACGGATGTACATGATCATGATTTAAACCCTGAGTACATCTTTGTCAACGGCTAGTTCTGACGTGCTATCGTCATCTCTGTTTTTTCGGGATTTCCCTCTGATTTCTTAGTCTAATGGAAACCTGAGAACATAATACTCTCCTACATTTGTGTTTAGCCGTTTAGAGAGAACGTTCACTTTTTCAAAATTTCTGAAATCAAAAGCACCCTTCTCTCTCGATAAATTCTCTGAGATTTCTGAGTTTCTTTCATTGTTTGCCAATAATTTTCTTGTTGTTGCACCTCATCATATACCCATATACTTTCAATGGCTCCGAAAAGAAAGCTAGTTCCTCCTAAGAAAGTCGTAAAGCCTAGAATGAGGTATGGAAAGGTTACATATTCCAAACCTCAAGATCAGTTCTATGAGAAAGACGAGTTTGATAGGCAGGTTCGAGGAGAATTAACCTACAAGAAGCCTATTCAGAGGGCACTTCACTATGAATATTCGAGCAAAGATACAGAAGAATTGATTGAAGCGTTCCATGGGGATGAAGATGAAGAAGATATGGAAACAGAAGAGCAAGAAATTGCTTCCTCTGCAAAGAAAACAAAGACCCAAAGTCTTTCGATTGATGATCTTCTGAAGGAAGCTGCGAAGTCATATGATGTCAACAGAAAGAAGGCAAAAACAAAGGAAACTATAGTCAAGAAATCCAAGAAAACTACAGCCCCTTCATCAAAGAAGATTGTAGCAGCATCTGTTGCCCAAGCCCTTTAGAAAGAGAAGAGATATGTTGCTGATGATCACATTGAACCTTCAGATGTGCCTGAATAAGTTAAGGCACATGTTGCAGAGAAAAGTCCTGCTGAGACCTCTACTCCAGATGGTGTTGTGCTGAAATCGCCTGTGCAACCTTCTACTACAGAAGGTGATGATAAAGATAGGGAATATGATATTCCCTTAAGCTTGAAGATGAAAGCCATAGCTGCTGCTCTTTCTAAAGGAAAGAAGAAGGTCATTCACAGAGCTTTAGTTGCTGATCCGGCAGAAAAAGAAGTCATTCAGAGTTCATCCTCTGAATCTACTGAGAAGACTCATATTCCACAACAGGAAAAATTACTTGCATCTGCTCAATATGATCCTTTTGCAAGATCTCTAGTTAAGAAGAAGACACCAAGGAAGAAGGTTTCTACTGCTGTGGTACAGCTGGTTCCAAGAACCCCTGTGACCAGAAGTCGAGCATCTGTCACTCCACCATCTGCTGCTGTATCAACAAAGAATAGGAAAGCCATTGCATCCATTGGTCCTTCCAAGAAGGTCAAGAAAGCTGTCCGGTCGACAGATGTACCTGAAGATGTTCACTCTCATTCAAATGAACATGAGTCTGAACTTCACAAACAAGTCAATCCATCTTTCGTTCTTCCAAGCATGCCGAGTTATGGGAGAAAGTGAAGCAGAGGTCCATGATCTCTGAGA
The DNA here is from genome assembly GCA_026008535.1 of Perilla frutescens. Taxonomy (NCBI): domain Eukaryota; kingdom Viridiplantae; phylum Streptophyta; class Magnoliopsida; order Lamiales; family Lamiaceae; genus Perilla; species Perilla frutescens. The sequence continues at coordinate 37,206,446 of BRKX01000006.1, read as the reverse complement.
AGAAGGTGGATAAGGATACATTATTGGCTACTGGAGTGTATACCTTGCTGGAACAAGCTGGTTTGCTGGGAACAGTGTAGAAGATGCAGGAGTTTGTTCCCAAAGTTGTTACAGAGTTCTACTGTAACTTGACTAAAGAGATTGATGATCCTGAGTCTGAAGACTTCCAGAAAGTCTATGTCAGAGGAGAGATGGTACAGTTTTCCCCTGACCTCATTAATGAATTTTTGGGTTGTACATCTGAGGGGGAGTTCCAGGAGATAGATGACTGGGGGTGGTTGCTGAAGAACTAACCCAGGGCATCTACAACAAATGGCCATCTCATCCACAAACTATTCCAACCTCTAAGCTGACTCACAAATATGGAACTTTGTTTAGAAATTTGATTCACAACTGGCTACCTACTAAACATAGAGCTACAGTGACTCAAGCTCAGGGGAGGTTTCTATATCACCTAGGAACTGGGAAACAGTTCAATTATGGTGAGTTTGTATTCAGGAAAATCGTCAGAAGTGCAGAGTCTACAGTGGTCAAAGGTCCACTATACTATCCATAATTGATCTACAACATTATTAAGCATCAGAAGAAGAATGTGTCTTCAAAGAAAGATAAGATTATACCTCTTTAAAAGCCTCTAGTGATCAAGGTTGCTTCTGTAATAGGAGATCCTTATCTTCACCTCCAGTTCAAGCAGTTCATGTCATCCAAGAAAGGAGTGGATGATACTATTGAAGAATCCTCTCCAAAGGGTGTTGTGTTGAGATTTTTAGAGAAAAGTCTGGATTTCCATGCTCGTTTGATTTCTGAGCATACTTCTGAGAAGATGAAGATCCAAGCAATGATTGCTGATGTTTCATCAGGAGAAGAGTTTGCCTCCCCAGCAGTAGATGTTCCTGAGAATGTTCATAACTTGCACAAGCTTGCAAGTACTGCCGAAGTTGTTGCTTAGAAGAAGTCTACTCCAGCACAAAAGCAAGATGAAGCACAGACTGCAGAACATGCTAAGGAAGCAGACGCTGTCCAAGAGGAGACTGCAGAGGAGGCTCATAAAGAAGAGAGTACTGAAGATGAGGATGATGAAGAGGAGGCTGAAGATGATGCTGATGATGGAGAAGAGACTGAGTATGATGATGCTGAAGCAGGTTCTGAAGAAGGAGGATCTGAAGGAGATGATGATGCTCAAGACCCTGACAAATCTGAGTAGTTTATAAATATTACTCCTTTGTCTTTCTCGGTGGTAAATAGGGGGAGTAATGCAATATAAGTTTTTTTTAAGTTTTTTTTGTTTTCTGTTCTACTTATCTTGCACCATGTTTTGCTTTGATAGCTTGTATTAGCTATTTTGTTATGGAACATATTTTTCTTCCCTATATGATTCATCTCTGCTAAAAACAGAAACTGCTACCAAAATATAAAATATATAAAAAAAATGAATATATCAGAGCAGGTATAAACTGATAAGAAAGTGAAACACAGTTGAATCATATGATGTTCTTCAAAATATCAAGTATGTTTTTAAGTACATGATCCTACAGTTCAAGGGTTGTGTTCTTTTAAAACATGGAGCTGATTTGTAGCCAGTAAAGATAAAGGGGGAGATTGTTAGTGCCATCTGCACTGAGGTGTTCGGAACTGTCATTATCTGTTTAGATATTATGTCAATTTCAAAAGAACATAAAAGGTTTTGGTTATTCATGTTCGAATAACATGTTTTGGACATTTCTATGAATATTCCGCTGCTAATCTGATTGATGATCAAGACATGTACTTAATCATGTTCAGAGACATGATCGCGTACATGGTTGTCCAGGAAGTTTTCAAGAGACGTGCCATGGTAGAGTCAAGGAGTTGAAGCTGCAGATTCAAGATGGACATTTCAGAATAGAAACTGCTTTGTTCGTGATGAAAATCAAGAAGCAAAGAAAGAGTTATATTCAAGGATGACATCTAAACTAGGAAAGTCCGATTTAATTAAGGAATTTATTTCCTTGTTGAATCCTAGTCAAAGTAGGACTTCTGATTACCTTGTTAAGGCTATAGCTGTTGTTTATAAATAGCCTAGGATTCAGACTAGTTTAGGTGACACGAGTTTTACAAATACACAAAAGGGCTGAGAGTTAAAAGACTTCATATTCGAAGCATATAGTATTCGGGTAGACTAGGTTTGATTAATTAGATCATTGTGTTTCTAGTCTGTGTTTGAAACTCACTTTCATACACACTTAGAGGAGTCTCATGAGAGATTTTCTGTGGGAACTATAGGGATTCTAGGTTGTGAAGGATCTCACAATTCAATTTAGTGAAAGAGGTTGAATCGGGTAGGAAAGGGGTCGAGTGACGGGAATCTTCATGTAATATCCTTTGTAACCATTCAATGGAGTAGTAAATTGTTTCTCACGAACTTGATAAGTCCCACTGACGTAGATCAATTGATCGAACAGGGTTTCCAACCTCGTGTTCTTTATTTGCTCAAGTTCTTACATTCTGACCTTACATGTTCACAATAATGTTCGAGTACATGATGATGAACATGACCGCACAATTTATGTAACTACATAGTTTATAGAGGTTCGAAGGTCAACTTCTACGTCCTCTCTTCCTTCCGCAGAAGGGCAATTCACTATGCAAGTGTAAAGTTCCTTTATTACAGTTACATAGTGAAGACAATTGTTGTCCCGGAAGCTGCACTCTCAACTTCCTCAGCCAGTGGGTCAATAGCTCATACTTGCGATCTCCAACTGCTCGTTGGAGAGATAAGGTACTATTGCCCATCTTTTCATGATTTTAGATCTCGCTCGATCTTCAAAAGTACAGTCTTAAAACTGGTATCAACTGGGTTGCTCTTTTGCGCGTCTGCGTCTGAGCTGGGGTAGTTGATCACTTAAGCACGGTGACTGAGAGAACAACTCTGGCTGGAAATCTTCAACAGCTAGCTCGAAAAGCGTTAAGGCTCATTCTCATCAGTTGGAAGTTTTGATTTTCTGAGTTCTTTGAGCGTGAGGCTTTAGTGCTTTGGTGAACGTCTTCGCTGAAAGACTTAACTAAAGTGCTCTCCAAATTCTCAAAAGTCCCACGTTCTTCTTTGGGGTAGCTCACCTTTTAAAGATATGTGAGTTGGTGACCGCTAGCAATCACTGTTAGATCATAAATGATAAAGTCAGTTGCAAGACTTTCATTTAATGGGGCCGTTGAGTTGCCATTGCTCTTCTGACGAGCTTTTTCTCCAAGATCTCGATTGTATTAACTTCAAGATCTTCTTTGGCTTATCTGAATTTCAGTTACGGCTCATTTCATGATCTTCAGTTCTGACCTTTGTCTGGTAGCTGGAATCTTTAGTTCCTTTGTCTGTCAGTTCTGCGTGTCCCTTGGCAGTTTGGAAAGCTTCAATTGAGATCATCTTCAGCTGGCATTTTTGGGCTTGGGCTTGATGCCTTCTGAGCTCCAGTTTGCTTTGCTTTAGCTGTCAATTTGAACCAGTGTTCTTTAGTTGGTATTTTGGACTTGTGTCCCTTCAGCTTGAACTTTCATGTACTGGTCTTCAGTTCGGTTGCTGGCGCTTTATCAGTTGGACTTCAAAAATGATGCGTCTTCAACTGGTGTTCTTCAGACTGGTGCTTCAGCTGGAACTTCATTCTTCAGCTGGTGTGCTTTGAGATGGTATTTTCCTTCAGTTTGTATCTTAGTCTTCTCTTCAGTTAGTATGTTCCTTCAATTGGAATATCCTGAGCTGGTAATTCCTTCAGCATGGATCTTTAGACTTGGCACATTTCTTCAGCTGGTAGTTTCTTCAGCTGGAATATCTTGAGTTGGTATTTTCTTCAGCTCGAGATTGTCCTCTCTTCGGCTGGCAGTCTTCATCAGTTGATGTCATCGTGGACTGGCATGTTCATTAGTTCAAACTGATGTGCTCTTTAACTGGTATTTCTTCAGTCGGGAATGATCTAGAACTGGTATGTCCCTCAGTTCTTCTCATTTCTCTGGTACTCCCTTCAGTTGGGATCTTCCTTTGACTGGAACATTTCTTCAGCCAGTATTGGACTAGAACTGGTATGTCCTTCAGTTCTCTTCAGCTGGTGGCGGCCTGGAACTGGTACGTCCTTCAGTTCTCTTCAGCTGGAACATCTCTTCAGTTGGAGGCGGCCTAGAACTGGTATGTCCTTCAGTTCTCTTCAGCTAGAATCATCTCTTCAGTTGGTGGCGGCCTAGAACTGGTATGTCCTTCAGTTCTCTTCAGCTGGAATCACTCTTCAGCTGGTGGCGGCCTGGAACTGGTATGTCCTTCAGTTCATCACTTCAGCTTGAACATTTCTTCAGCTGGTATCAACCTTGAATTGGTATGTCCATTAGTTCATCATTTCAGCTGGAACTTCTTCTTCAGCTGGTATCGGCCTTGAACTGGTATTGTTTATCAGTTCATGACTGTAGACTGATGGCGATTGGTACTTTCTCTCGCTAGTACCTGCAACTTCCAGTTTGCCTTGCTAATTATTCTAGCAAGCTACAGTCTTCTTTTTCTCTCTATTCTTCTCTCTTTTTTCACACGGATTGATCATTTTTGTTGGCTTTAACAGCTGTCACTTGTATGATCATCCTTAGTTTTCTGCTTGATTTCTTTTCAGTTCTTTCAAGGCTCTTTTGACATATTTTGACATCTCATCAAAACCCCTTGTAAGAAAAACCTTGATAGTTTTTTCCTAACAGGGCTGTCGGCGTGCCCATTCTTTCCTTTCCTGGCAGTTGCACTTTTCTTATATGGACAAATCAACTTTCCTTGTATGGACAGGTCAACTTTCCTTGTAGAGTAGATTCTGATTCTATCTCTTCAGCTTGCACCCATAGGAGGACGCTTTCCTTGTGGAGAAGATTGGTCTTTTAGAAGCTTCAAGATATCTTCTCCAGATTTGGTAATATCCTTTTTGATATGATCTTCTTTCCTTATCGAATAAAATCTGGAATATCTTAGATGACTTCTGCTAAAATTTTCGCATTGTGCCCATAACAAGTCTGCCATGTTTAGAATCTCTTTGAGTCTTGTGGGCATAACGACCATTTCTCAATAACATTGGAATGTGATGGACTCTACAAGCTGGTACCTTTCATGGAGATTGGTGCTATGAAAATCTCATCGAACTTGTATCATCATATTTCAGCTCCAAAATGCCCATAGTGCGTGATTTTACTCTCTTCATGCCCCTGCTCATATTTCTGGCTCTTTCCGACTCTAAACAACAAAAATAAGGACAAAAGAATAAGAAAAAGACTCCAAAAATACAAGAGAAATTGGACTTGTCAGCGAGCTCGGACTAGATCCATCTAACTTGATAATGTGGGGCTGCTATATAGATGGTGAATAAAATCGGTGGTGTAGGGTGCACAGGTGTATTATGTATGGTGTATGGTGTATGGGTGTAGGGACCATATGGGTGTACGGGTGTATGGTCTGGATGGTGTATATGAGTGTACAGGTATAGACAAGTGGTGTATATGAACTAGGGCATATGGAAGGTTGGAAAGGATTGGAATGGAAGGGAACTAGATAAGCAAAAAAGAAGGCTAGATAAGGAAAGTTGAATTTGGATGTGTTTCACCTAGTGCGGACACAATCTAAATAACCTAAAATATCTAATATGGATAAGGGGAGTCTAAACCAAATAGAAAACACAAGGAAAAATTGAAATCCAAACTGATTTTTTTTTTCGAATATTTTTTTTCAGAACAATTTTTTTTTCAATGGACAACTAATCTATTACAACTAGACTGACACGACACGAAATAAAATAATATGTTGGATTGAACCACGACCAGCAGAACTGACGTGGCTCTGATGCTAAATTTATGATGTGATCTCGACAGAAGATCGACACCGGATAGAAACGCATGGAAGATTTAGGAACGAACACATCAATGGTATAAGGATTCAATCCAATATAAATGACTCAAATAAAACAAAGAAATGAAAAAAAACAAAGAAAAACTCGATTTTATCTATATGTGCTTAACTCGCTGAATTGAGCACGTATAGAAAAACTCGATGAACTGACCTTGGACGCTTGATGAACTCGATCTAAACTTGATGGATGATGGTGTTATGGATGTTGGGTGGTTGATGGATGATGTTGAAGGCATTCCGTGATGATGTTGTTGTAGAATGAGTTGAAACGCGAAAGCAAACCCCGTGGACACTTGATCCACGAAACGTACTTCACTTGGAATCTCCTCGATGGCGAGTTCACCCTAATCCCTCGAGTGAATTAGAATATTCCCTTGAATTAAGACTTAAAGATGTTATCCTCTAAGAATGGTGATTTATGAGTAAATCAACAAAAGTGTTTGGTTGATCAACAAAAGATTGTGAGACAATTGAGAAAATAACTCTTTATTTCATGCAACGTCTAAGTAATAATGTCACAATGAAGTCCTATTTATAGGACGAGAAATTCAAAACCTAAGTAGAATCAAACTAGAAAAAGAATACTAACTAGGAAAACAATTCTACCTAAACTAGAAATCTAATTAAGGTAAATCCAAAAAGACCAAAAATAAAATAATAAAAAACTAATGAAGTCTGATCTAAATAATTAAATAAATAACTAAGATAATTCGAGACCCAAATATAATATAAGGGTTCGAATTCTTCAAGCTTTATTCTTCAAAATCCGTCTATGCCTCTGACAAATAAGACATGGTCATGCCTTATTCACAATCAGCTCCTAGATTGGCTTCTAGTCTTGATCTTTGCTTGTGAGTAAGGTGATGACTTGGGGTTTGGTTTTTCAATGCTCGGCACATCTTCATCATGGGGACTCTTTGCCGTAAGCACTACCCCGCAGCTGTGCGGGTCTCCGCGCTGGCGGGGCAGATCAGTTTCAGTTTTGCTTTTCTTCAGTCGAGATTTTTGCCTCCAGTTTTGACGCTTCAGCTGAGCTCCTTCAATTGCGACTCCAATTTACTTTTTCAGCTGGAGCTTAGCTCATCAGTTGTGCCTCTAGCTCAGCTCTGGGTCCTTCATTTGCAGCTTCAATTCTTAAGTTGACCCCAAAGCTGATCAGTTTAGGGTGCTATTTTGCCTCAGCCATCAGTTTGGTCCCTCAGCTTGACTCATAAGCTGGAGCTTTATCTTGGAGCTCACATCCTTGCCACTTTTAGGCCCTAAAATCCTAATTTTTTAGACAAAAGCTCAAGTTTTGCACAGACCTGGCATATTCCTCCATAAGAGCAAAAGTGAAGATAAAAACATAAAATCCACATAAAAATATAGGAAATACGCAAACTAAAGATACAAAATTACTACAATAAAATGGTACAAATAAACACTAATCAACTCCCCCACACTTAGCCCTTTGCTTGTCCTCAAGCAAACAAAATCATTCAAGATATGACGCAAGAATGGATGGTTCTCAAGATGATCATGCATGTTGAATCATTTCTCCTGGTTTCACACTGAAGCACTAATCATCGTAAAAAAGTGAAAACAATCATCAAATTAGGTGTGTTTCTTTATCCTCACAAGAATATGGAAGACATATTAGATCCAATCCAAATGCAACAAGTATCTCTTTAAATCAACTCCACTTATTCCCAAAGTTACATTTTCAAATTAACTACTCGATTTAGGGGATGCATCATAGGACAAAATCATTAGGTGGAATCATCAAGCTAAAAGCCGAGCTTCCTAATGTGGTTTCCCATACTCATCATGTAAAATTCGAAAGAAGTAGAACACATGATAGGAGTAAAATCCAGAATACAACCCCATTTATTTACCAATTTACTAAAAAGGATATGGATCAAAATTCACAAGGTGAAGTCCTTATGGAAGAAATCCCCGGTGTCCTTGCGTGGTTTCCCATGTTCATAATCGCCTTTGTCGATTAGAGGAGCTGAGATCCCTATTGTCCTCTTCTTCTTTTTTTTCTTTTTTTTATTATTTTTTAATCATAAAAGTGGAGCGATGATTTAACGAGAATACTCATTCATCATATAAAGAAATCAACATGCTTCTTAATTCTTGGAGAACAAGACAACACAACATAAATCATTTGACAATTCATGTTCTAAGTGAAACAACGAGAACAATTTCATTATCATGATTGACTCGAAAATCATTCCTTGAAGATTCATATCCCAAATTACGAAGTTTGACAATTAGACAAGACAATCATGTTAAGTGGGAGATACAAAACAAAATTCACAACATTGTCAAAGCATAGATCAACAGACAACACATAACAAAATAATCCAAAATACAACCTAATTCAATAACAAAATCCAACATGAAATCCAAAATACAGTCTTAAAACACAAAACACAAGTTCACCCCTCCCCCCCCCACACTTAATTCATGCATTATCCTCAGTGTATGCAAAGGAGATGCAATAAAATAAGGGAGAGAGAAAACATCACAGGGGGTAGAAGACCGGCAATAGGCGCAGGTTCCTACAAAATAAAAAAAACGAACGACGAATGGACAAAAGAGGACAACAATATGAAAATAACGAACAAACCACATGAAAAAAAAAACACAAAAAAAATACTTCATTGCTCTGGTGGGTCAAAAGGTGGTGGAGGTGGCGGTGGGTACGGGTAGTGGAGCGTCCAGGCATTCCAACTGTTCTCAAAAGCTATCATCCACTGATCCTCCTAATCAAAGCGGTGATAGACCTCCTGTCTAAAGTCGCCTAGCTCCTGGTGGAAGTCCTCAATGGTGGTATCTAGATGCTGTCTGAATCACTAATAGTATTATCGATGTGCTGGTGAAAATCACCCAGGGTGGTGTCATAGTGGGTCCTGAAGGACTTCAAGTTATCCTGTAGCATCTGATACCCATACTGAGGCATCATCCTGGGGTAAGGCGGCGGCTGGTAGTTGGTTTGACCTCCCTACTCATGCTCTTCTTCTTGGTCTTCTCCTTACTCCTCTTTGTTCCCTTCTTCTTCCTATTCTTCTTCGTCGTCGTCCTCCTATGGGGCAGAAGACGGTCCTGCTCCCTTATCACGTCGAAGGGCCGCAATCTGTGCATTCGTAAGCTTCTGCACACAGGGCCGATCTGTGTGGGCCACTAGTCTTCGCTCATTAATCACTAGTTGAGCATGTCGGAGCTCGTCCAGATCAATCATATATTCTCTGACTTTGCTCTGCCCTTCTGGGATAGGACCTCTGTCTTGGATCACTCTAAGTTTGATAGCTAGAGCGGTGATGTAAGCACAGAAGGAGGCATGCTGCTTGGTATGCCTCGTTATCTGCTGGATGGCAGTCCAAATGAATTAGGACGGGCAGATTTTGGTGTTGTGAATGGCACACCAAAGAAGATACACCTCTGTGGAATTAACCTTGTTGGCTTGTTCCTTTCCAGAAATGGAGTATGCAAGGAACTTGTGCATGATGGCAAGGGCAGGGTCCCTAATGAAGCCGCTCGATGTCCCTTGAGAGTTCCAGTTGTTGAAACCTGTAAGCTCATGATGTGAGCTCAAGGGATTCAAGATCACAACACAACAAAGTACGCAAGGATTCAAGATCTTTTTTTTCTACAATTAACTTGAACTCAACAAGAACAACAACTATGACACTAAGGAAGAACTAGACATGAACAGCAATAATAAAATCGAACATAATTTTTTTTTAAAGATCGGTGCTCTTTTTTTTCTGTAATTAACTTGAACTCAACAAGAACAACAACTATGACATTAAGGAAGAACTAGACGTGAACAACAACAATACAATCGAACATTTTTTTTTTTGAAGATCGGTGCTCTTTTCTTTTTTTTTAACTGCCAATTGCTTTTATGCTTCTTTTCTCTCTTTTTTTCTATGAATATGTGCGGTTCTAACTCAATAAACACGAACACATGAACAACAGAAATAAAATAAAGACACGACTCGATATTGGACCACGAACAGCTATGCCGTCGTGGCTTTGATACCATTTTATGATGTGAACTCAAGGGATTCAAGATCACAACATAACAAAGTACGCAAGGAACGTAACATACGATGACTTGTAAGGGAACAATACCGAATTATCAAAGTACAGTAGAAACAACGAATATGACTCGATTCACAATCTGTAATTAGACTCGATAAATATGCTGAATTTTAGAATCTATAGACTCTTAGATTATCTAAATTATGACTCAACTAAATAAAATACAATACCAAATAAATATAAAAGAACACGGCTAGGACAGATTAAGGGGCTGGCGGATTGTGGAGTTTAAGACTAGGGTTTATGGTTGAATATGGATTGGACTTACTTGATGAATTATAGAGGTGATTCACGTTAGGATGATGATAAAGTGAACGTTGATGAATGGCTGGTGGATGAAGATGGTCGTAGACATGTTGTTATTGAAGGTGGCGACGTTAATTGTTGATATAGAATAGACATAATCGATCCTCGTTGTAACATGAACGAAAATCGATAGATGAATACTCCAAATTACCAATTTACCCTAGTCCTTAGATGAACTAGAACAAACCTTGATAAGACTTAAAAATGCTACACCTTAAGAACGTGAATTGGAAAACCAACATTGATTTGTGAGACAAAGTGAAATTCAATTCTATATTCAAGCAATGTCTAAATTGTAAATCAAATAGTTGTTCCCTATTTATACTAATAAGGGAATGAAAATAAACTAATTAAAATAAAATGCTTTGATGAAAAATAACTAAGGAATTCTACCTTATTTAGGACTCTAATTAAGGTAGTTCAAAAATATCAAAAATTAAATAAATAAAATTCTAAACTAGATAAAATAAATCCTAATTAATTTGGGCCTTCTAATGTGGCGTGTGGACTCATTCATGGGCTGCAAATTCTCGCCACTTTATTCATCTTGGGCTTCTTAATCGATTGCTAACAAATTGATAATTTTCGAGCTGCACTTGAATTCTTCTTCTCCAACTTCAAGCTTCCTTCCTATCAAAACTTGAAAATATCCTTGAAGCTTTTTTGCTGTTAGATGCATCATAGGTCCTCTAAGTTGCAGCTCCGGGTCTTCATCTTCAATGCCATGCACGGCCTCATCATTCCCCCTATTGAAAAATATTCATCCTCGAATTCTCAGCATCCTCTTGCTCGAACTCATCTGCACAATAGGGAGATAAATCAGCCATATTGAAGGTCGAAGAACACTTATACTCACCAGGAAGGTCAATGTGGTATGCATTGTCATTAACCCGGCTCAAAATAGTAAACGGTCCATCTCCTCGAGGTATAAGCTTTGATTTTCTCATATTGGGAAATCGACCAGGACTTAGATGAATCCAGACACGATATACACAGCATCGTCGGTTTTATGGCAAGCAATGAAATGTGCCATCTTGGAGAACTGATCAACCACAACAAAAATGAAATTTTTACCTGACTTAGACCTAGGAAATCCTAAAATAAAATCCATCAACAGATCAATCCATGGGGAAGAAGGGGTGGCTAAAGGAGTGTACAGACCAAACGGGTGCGATGTAGACTTAAGACTTACGGCATGTAATGCATCTACTACACACACTCTCAACATCCCTACTCATATGCAGCCAAAAAAAATGCTCATGCAGCAAGTTCAATGTCTTAGACACACCAAAGTGACCCATCAAACCCCCCACATGCGATTCTAGAACAAGTAACTCCCGTATAGAACACATAGGAATGCACAGTTTTGACTTCTTAAACAAAAAACCATAATGCACGAAATAACCATCATAAGCACGAGACTTGGATAAACAAGTAGCATATATGGATGAAAAATCATGATTAGACTCATATAAACTCTTGATCGATTCAAATCCCAACATTTTGGCATGCATAAGGTTAAGAAGTACATATCTTCGAGATAAGGCATCAGCGATGACATTCTCTTCTCCTTTCTTGTACTTGATGACGTATGGAAAGGATTCGATGAATTCAACCCATCATGCATGCCTTTTGTTCAGATTCTGCTGGCCTTTCAGGTGCTTCAAGCTCTCATGGTTCGTGTGAATCATGAACTCTTTAGGCCACAGGTAGTGCTGCCATGTATCCAAAGCTCTCTTCAATGCATACAGCTCCTTATCATATGTCGAGTATTTGAGGGCTGCATCGTTGAGCTTCTCACTGAAATATGCCACTGGGCGCCATTCCTACATTAAAACAGCTCCAATTCCGTTGCCCAAGGCATCACACTCAATTTCAAACATTTCGATAAAAACCAGCAAGTCCGTGGAAAGACCTGACCTCAGATGCCAATTTAGGAGTTGGCCATTCCTCGATCGCTTTGATCTTGGAATAGTCTATTTCTATACCGCGTTCACTGACAATGAAGCCAAGAAATATGACTTTCTTCATGCAAAAAGTACACTTAGACAAGTTCTCATACAACTTAATTAGAAGCTCTCAAAAGATCAAAAACATCCCTAAGGTGCTGCATATGTATATGTGGCGTGTCACTATATATCAGAATGTCATCAAAATACACAACCACATATTTTCCTATAACTTTATGCAAAACATGATTCATCAACCTCATAAACGTGCTCGGTGCATTTGTGAGACTAAAAGGCATGACGAGCCACTCATATAGACCATGTTTTGTTTTAAAAACAGTCTTCCATTCGTCCCCCTCATACATACGTACTTGAAAATACCCAGAATGTAAATCTATCTTAGAAAAGATCTTAAAACTAGATAACTCATCAAGCATGTCATCTAAATGGGGAATGGGAAAATGATACTTTACTGTGATTTTATTTATAGATATGTAATCCATGCACATGTGCCATTCATTGTTCTTCTTCGGCACTAAGATCATGGGCACGGCGCACGAAATCATGGACTCATGAATTTGCTGCTTCTCCAACAGCTCCTCAACTTGTCGATCAATCTCCTTTGTCTCCTCAGGGCTGGTATAGTAAGCAAGTCGATTGGGTAGCACAGCTCTGGGCTGGAAGTCAATCCGATGCTCGATTCCTCAAATTGGCGGCAGTCCACTTAGGATCTCATTCGGGAACATGTCATTATACTTGTCCAATAGGGGCTGCACATTATTAGAAACAACAGAATCATTAGTAGCATTTCCCTTATATATAAGTAGGACAAGAGGCAAACCTGCTTTCATGGCTTTTTCGACCCCTTTAATAGACATAAAGAGACTGCGCTGCTTTGATTTGTTTGCAGCTGATTCCACTGCTTTACCACGAGATAATGGATCACTAGGGGCTGCAATGAAGAGGAAGGGGTGGCGGTACATCGTGAACTTGGCCGTGGTGACGGCGGCGGTCTTTTTGGCGGCGGCAATCACGGTCTGCTTCTCCTTCTCCTCTTTGAACCTCTCTTACATGCGTTGTTGATCCTCTGCAATGGCTTTCAGGGATAGTGGCTTCAGGATTGATGTCTTATCATTAATCTTGACGGTATAAGTATTCAAGTGCCTGTCGTGAATAATGTGACGATCAAAGTACCATGGTCTGCCTAACAAGAGGTGCGCTGCATCCATGGGAATAACATCACACAAAACTATGTCAGAAAACTTACCAATTGAGAATTCGATACTTACCTGGAAAACCACTCGAATCTCACCTCGGTCTGTAAGCCACTGCAGTCTATATGGCTTTGGATGCTTCTTTATGCTCAGGGTGAGTTTATCAACTGCATATTGACTGGTGGCATTTATGACACTGCCACTGTCAATAATCATCGAGAAAGTATGACCCTTGATTGATGTGCGGGTGTAGAAGATGTTCTTCTGCTGATGGTCTTGCTTCTCTTCTTGAATGATGCTCAAACTTTGGATGGTAACTAGACTCACTGCGGTCAATTCTGGATCAATTTCCTCAAAGTCTACATCAGGCTTCTTCTTCTCATTACTGGCGTTGCCTATGGATGGCTCCAACTCATCCTCACTGGCTGATTTGATCTCATCTTGTTCTGTAATGTACAGAACTCGCCAGCTCGGACACTAGGCTTGAAAATGGCCACAACCTTGATATTTGTGACACTAGATGTCACGAGCTTCGCTAGGGACTGCATTGGGCGATGGTGTGGTCTGATTAGGCTGATTAGGCCGTATATAGGGCGGCCTTGACTAAGCTAGTGGTGTAGACTCGAGTCTACGGCTCGGCTGTGGTACAGAATGATCAAATCTTCTAACGGGCTGATCTGGAGGTGCTCGAGGTCGATAGACTGTCAGTTGGCGCTCAATTGCAGTTCGTTGCCAAGGTTGGCATGAAGGGGCTGCACTATGTGTAGATCAGCGTCGACCATTTCTTAACTGTCGTTCTACAATGTTGGCATAGTGCACCATCTCCTCGATGCTAGCAAAGTCTCTCAGCTCGACTTCACAGGCTATGTCTGGGTTCATCTCCTTAATGTACCAGATAATTGTAGCATCAATTGATTCTTCTTTCCCAACTCGATTGAGAGTTATCTCGAGTTCTTTGTGGTACTCCTCTATGGAACGCGTGCCCTATTTTATTCTATTCAATTTCTTTTCAAGGTCATGCTCATAGTGAACCGGAATGAAGCATCCTCTCATGACGTCCTTCATCTCATGCCACGTATCAATAGGGGGGTGGCAATCTCAGCGTCGCCGGTTCTGCTGGAACTCCCACCAGGTGGCTGTGTATCCTTTGAACTCTAACGAGGCTAAATGGACCTTCTTTTGCTCAGAAAAATCATAGCAGTCGAAGATCTTGTCAACCTTTCTCTCCCAGTCGAGATACACGTCTGGATCGTATAATCCCTTAAATTTCAGAATGCTTATTTTGATGTTGTTCAACAAGCTGTCGGGGTCTGCACGTCGGGGTTGATACTGTGGATAGGCGCAGGCTGCACGTCCGTAAGGCTGACGTGGTCGATCACTTCTCTGAAATGGCTCGAACTTGGCCTCTGATTCCTCTGCAAAGTCATCATAATCTTCTTCTACTTCACGATCATAGGAATCATTAAACTGCACTTGAGGTTGGTGATGCTGAGCTTGAGGTGCTCTAGCATTCGCTCTGGCTGGCTCGACTACAGGTACTTCTGGCTGACAAGCTGCTTCAGGCTGATGAGCTGCTGCTGGCTGTCGAGCTACTTCAGGTTGATAAGTTGCTGCTAGCTGTCGAGCTGCTCCTTCTGGCTGGACAAGATGGCCTTGAACTGGTGGTGCTATAGGCGTTTGAGCAATAAGAAGCTCGAGTTGTGCCATCATTTTGGCCAATGAGTCCTCTAACTTGTTCTTCAGTACTTGATAGTGAGACTGGGCATCCCACGGCTGTGGTGTCGATGAAGCCACGTCTGTAGGAGTACTAGCCGATGCGGGTGCCTTATCAAGTGGCTTATACCCATCTCTGGATTCCATTTATACCTGCAAACAATGAACAAACGTAAAATGAAATAAGATATGAACCTCACAACCTCACGTTCACTCGTTTGTTTTCACTCTGTATTTTTTCTCTCATATATGTCTCTCAAGTATGTAGAGGTGCTCGTGTGATAGGCGTGTATAGGGTGGAGATGGTCGAATCTTCAGTTGTTTAAGATCGGCTCCTCTCGGTCTTTCTCAAAAGCTTGGACTAGTTGAACAAGAATAGATAATTTTACCTTGAAGATGATGGAATTTGGCCAAAAGTACAAATAGGTCATAGCATAGCAGTGAGTCTTGTGCGGCAGGTTGTTCCGCTTCCGGAATGGTATTATGGAGAAAAATCGGAGTTCTGGAACAAAATTGGTAGGGAAAACAAAATTGGCTGTAACTAGGAAGAAATTTGAGAGATATGACTTTTTTTTATCCTATAGGGTACTAGGGACGAGAATTATAAGGTATGGAATGTGTAGGTGATGTCTAGATGGATTAGGAAGGGAATAAGCTATAAAGGAATAGATAAGGTAGAATATATTTGCTTGTGTTTCACCTAGATGGACACAATCTAAATAGCCTAAAATATCTATCTATAGTAGGAAAGAGTCTAAAACAACTAATCAAGAACAGTGGAAATCGAACTCTTTTTTTTCTGCAATTAACTTGAACTCAACAAGAACAACAACTATGACACTAAGGAAGAACTAGACATGAACAGCAATAATAAAATCGAACATAATTTTTTTTTAAAGATCGGTGCTCTTTTTTTTCTGCAATTAACTTGAACTCAACAAGAACAACAACTATGACATTAAGGAAGAACTAGACGTGAACAACAACAATACAATCGAACATTTTTTTTTTGAAGATCGGTGCTCTTTTCTTTTTTTTTAACTGCCAATTGCTTTTATGCTTCTTTTCTCTCTTTTTTTCTATGAATATGTGCGGTTCTAACTCAATAAACACGAACACATGAACAACAGAAATAAAATAAAGACACGACTCGATATTGGACCACGAACAGCTATGCCGTCGTGGCTTTGATACCATTTTATGATGTGAACTCAAGGGATTCAAGATCACAACATAACAAAGTACGCAAGGAACGTAACATACGATGACTTGTAAGGGAACAATACCGAATTATCAAAGTACAGTAGAAACAACGAATATGACTCGATTCACAATCTGTAATTAGACTCGATAAATATGCTGAATTTTAGAATCTATAGACTCTTAGATTATCTAAATTATGACTCAACTAAATAAAATACAATACCAAATAAATATAAAAGAACACGGCTAGGACAGATTAAGGGGCTGGCGGATTGTGGAGTTTAAGACTAGGGTTTATGGTTGAATATGGATTGGACTTACTTGATGAATTATAGAGGTGATTCACGTTAGGATGATGATAAAGTGAACGTTGATGAATGGCTGGTGGATGAAGATGGTCGTAGACATGTTGTTATTGAAGGTGGCGACGTTAATTGTTGATATAGAATAGACACAATCGATCCCCGTTGTAACATGAACGAAAATTGATAGATGAATACTCCAAACTAGCAATTTACCCTAGTACTTAGATGAACTAGAACAAACCTTGATAGGACTTAAAGATGCTACACCTTAAGAACGTGAATTGGAAAACCAACGCTGATTTGTGAGACAAAGTGAAATTCAATTCTATATTCAAGCAATGTCTAAATTGTAAATAAAATAGTTGTTCCTTATTTATACTAATAGGGGAACGAAAATAAACTAATTAAAATACAATGCTTGGACGAAAAATAACTAAGGAGTTCTACCTTATTTCGGACTCTAATTAAGGTAGTTCAAAAATACCAAAAATTAAATAAATAAAAGTCTAAACTAAATAAAAAAAATTCCGATTAATTTGGGCCTTCTACAGTGGCGTGTGGACTCATTCATGGGCTTCAAATTCTTGCCACTTTATTCGTCTTGGGCTTCTTCATCAATTGCCAATAAATTGACAATTTTTGAGCTGCACTTGAGTTCTTCTTCTCCAACTTCAAGCTTCCTTCTTATCAACACTTGAACATATCCTTGAAGCTTTTTTTCTCTTAGACGCATCACAGGTCCTCTAAGTTGCAGCTCTGGGTCTTCATTTTCAATGCCATGCACGGTCTCATCAGCTCAAGCCAGGCTGAAGCTGTGTTGAAGTCTGTTGGCTTATCTCTCACCCCAGATGTCGGAAAACTGAAGTAATCCTTCCTTCTAGCCAATGTCACCTCAAATTCATCTCAAAGCATGCAAAAAGTGATTTTTGAATTTTGTGAATCGAGTTTGAACGTCACCAAGAACTCAAGGCACAACGGATTAAAACTAATATGTTTCATTTTGGCAAATTTATCCAATTTCAACACCTTCAAATATATTATCACCTTATTCTCAATTATCAATGACTTCAACAGATTCCAATCAAGGTAACAAGGAGAAGTAATGTCATACTCATTGAAAGATTGATAGTGGTTACCTTCTCCGTGGTTATGGATTTGGAATAGGCAATTGTAAAGCTCTTGCAAATCCTCGTCATCATCTTCGTGGGAGGAGGATGCATTCTTGGTCCTCTGCGGCATGATGAGTGCTAGAACAAGGTGAAGAGGGGCTTGAGTTGGAGGTAAGCTCAGAGCGGAGAGCTGAGACATGAGCGGAGACAGCGGCGTACGGGCAGGCATACGTTGGCTAGACAGAGCGCGGCTGCGGAGATGAGCAGGCGAGGAGATCGTGCGGTCGCAGGGCTAGACGTGGCCACAAGGCGTGCTTGGTGTCAGAGAGAAGGAAGAGCCACGGTGGAGTGCGGTAGCGACTATGCAGGCAGCGGTGGCATGCGGCAGTGAGGAAGGAAAGCACGGTGGAAAGGTGAGGGCGCGGCAGTGGGATGTACATGCGAGTGCGGGATGGACGGAGGTGAGGGTGTACGTGAGCAGGCGTGGAGCTGGGTGATTTTGAGCCTGATTTGCAGCTTGAGGAGGAAGGAAACTGAAGTAGGGGATTTTGGAGAGCTGGAAGCGGCGCACTTTGTGGTGAAAATAGGGTTCCCAATCGTGGTCCCCTTTTTATAGTAGGAACGTCCCATGACCGCGGGGAGTAGAGCGCTCGCAGACTAACAGAGAACGCTCGCCCACGGGGCTCTCCGCGCTCGCGGGGTGGTCACGCCGAGAGAGGGGTCGCGTGGTCGTGCATGGTGCCACACTCGCGGGCCCTGATTTGTGAATTTCCTTCCTCCGCGCTCGTGGAGGGTGCCGCGCTCGCGGTACTGGATTCTTCCCACACTGTGGAGTTTGCATGCTCGCGGAGTAGTCTGGCCGAGAGCTCTTTTCCACGGATGCGCGGGGTCCATGCCGACGGGGCTATACTTAGCCCTTTTTCACGGTTTTCGACCCTGCAACACTCCAAACTCCTTAGCCTGCAAGACAATCATCAAAAACACAATCTTAAACACACTAAAATTGGTAATGATTAAACAAAACATATAAACAAGAAAATCATGGGTTGCCTTCCATGCAATGCTCATTTTACTTTTTCGAGCTAGACATATCCTCCGGGGTAGCTAGGTGGAGCTTCCGAATTTGAAAGCTTCAATTTCAGCTCCTTGAGGTCCCCTCTCGAAGTACGGTTTGACCCGGTGCCCATTCACTTGGAATGAGGAGTTCGTCATCGGATTTAGCAACATAACTACACCATATGGGAACACCTCTTCAATTACGAACGGGCCGCTCCATCGAGATTTTAGCTTCCCAGGAAAAAGCCTCAAACGAGTGTTGAAAAGGAAGACCTTCATGCCCGGAATGAGTTCCTTCTTCACAATGCTCTTATCGTGAAGCTTCTTCACTTTATCTTTGTAGATTCTTGCATTGTCGTAGGCTTCGTTCCTCAGCTCATCGAGCTCGGATATTTGCAAAGCGCGCTCCTTTCCTGCACAAGTTAAATCAAAAATTACCGCCTTAATGGTCCAATAGGCCTTATACTCGATCTCTACGGGGAGATGGCACACTTTTCCATATACGAGGTGGTAGGGGCTCATTCCCAAGACAATCTTATAAGCCGTCTGGTATGCCCAAAGAGTATCGGTTAGCTTTATAGACCAATCTTTCTTTGATACGTTCACCGTCTTTTTCAAAATATTTTAGATATGTTTGTTGCTTGATTCAACTTGACTGGAAGTTTGAGGATGGTATGGAATGACAACTTTGTGAGTTACCCCATTCTTCTTCATTAGCTTCTGAAAGAGCTTGTTCATGAAATGTGATCCACCATCGCTTATAATAGCTCTTGGGCATCCAAACCTACTCAAATTATGCGTCTGCACAAACTTGACCACCACATTAGCGTTACAAGTTCTAGTGGGAATGGCTTCAACCCACTTAGAAACGTAATCAACAGTTAATAAGATATATTCAAAACCAAACAAGTTAGGAAATAGACCCATAAAATCTTTACCCCAAACACCGAAAATTTCAACCACAAGGTTGACATTCAAGGGCATTTCATTTCTGCTGCCAATATTGCCAAGTCTTTGGCACTTATCATAAGAGATACAAAAATTATGAGCATCTTTAAAGATAGAATGCCAATACAAACCGGATTACAAGACCTTTCGGGCCGGTTTTTGCCCTCCAAAGTGCCCGCCACAATGTGAGGCATGGCACATGGCTAAGACATCAGCTTGCTCCTTCTCGGGGACACATCTTCGGATCACTTCATCTTTTCCCAAATGAAAAAGGTATGGATCCTTCAAAAAGTAGTACCCGTACATTGCTAAAAATCTCTTCCTCTCTTGAAATGTGAGGTTAGGTCGCATTTTACCGCAAATGAGATAATTAACAATATCAGCATATCACGGAGAAGAATTAAGCTCAAGAGCATGCTCATATGGAAATGAATCACAATTCACCCCTTTCTCATGCGATCTATCAATCATTTCATCAACAGTGAGACGAGAAAGATGTTCCGCTACAACATTTTCACACCCTTTTCTATCTTTGACTTCAACATCAAATTCTTGCAATAGCAAAATCCACCTAATGAGTCTAGGTTTAGCTTGGGGTTTGGTCAACAAATGCATAAGAGCCGCATAATCACTATGCACAACAACTTTAGAACCTAAGATGTAGGATCTAAATTTATCTAATGAGAACACAACTGCTAGCAACTCTTTTTCAGTTGTAGTTTAATTTACTTGAGCACTATTTGGCCAACTTGGGTCTCTGTCCGCTTCACAGAAGCTTCAATGGACTCAAACCTTTGTTTAGTAGCTTGCATGAAAGATTGCAAGGTGTCTTGTAATGATGGCATTGGAGGTTGGTTTGGTTGGGCCAAATATTGTTACGACCTTGGATAAGGTGGAGCTTGGCCACCCCCGGCTTGTTGAGGTGGAGGTGGTTGTTGAAGTGGCTGAGATGGTTGAGGTTGTTTCCAAGAAAAGTTGGGATATTTTCTCCACCCCGAATTGTACGCTTAAGAGTACGGGTTGTATAGTTGGTGAGGTTGGAACCCTTGGAGAGCAGGAACTTGCTCTTGAAGAGCAAGGAAATGCACTTCTTTATTGGATTCCAGCTCAAGTGACTTGTGGCACACATTGACCCCATGGCCATATTCTCCACATATCCCAGACGTCTCAACCGACATGGCTTGTTGAGGTGGTCTTTCAGAGGTCCGTATAATCTCCACTTACCTTGTTAGCTCGGCTAATTGCCTCGTCACGTCATAGCCAGGGTTAGCTTCCTTGGCAGAAGCTCTCTTCCCCCTAGCACTCTTTTGTTGAGAAGTTGTGGCCATAGTCTCATAGATGTTTGAGACTTATTTTGTGATTCGGCCTCCAATGTCTCCTTCCGCGGTATTGTCCACCATATATTGGAAATTTTGTGAAAGATCATCGTACAAGAATTGGTTGAGCAACTCGGGTGCTAGATGGTGGTGCGGGCATTGTTGTTGGAGTCCTCTAAAATGATCCCAAGCTTCATGGAATGCCTCGCCCGAAGTTTGGGCAAATGTGATAATTTGAGCCCTCAAGTCTTGGGTCTTTTGATTGGAGTAGTACTTGGCCATGAACTTCTCGTACACGGCATTCTAATTGGCTAATGAGTTAGCCGGAAGCGACATGAATCACGTCTTGGCACGATCCTTTAATGTTTAAGGAAAGCACCGCATCTTCAATTGGTCTTCATTCAAGACTTGCAAGGGGAAGGTTTGAACCACGGCATAGAACTCCTGGATGAAGTTCAACACTTCTTCAGCCGGCATCCCATAGAAAGACGGTAATTGGCTGAAATGGATGTTCTTCAAATCATAATTTCTTGCGGCTTCTCCAAGAACTATGCAAGAATTCGATGCCCCAATGACGGGATGAGCAAAATCCCTCATGTTCTGTGCCGCATTTGCATTATTCTCGTTGTTGATGTGGTTGGCTTCCATATTTTCCTCCCAATTGAGTACTTCAATTCTCCTTGGTCTATGGATGTTATCAAACATGGGGGCTAATCTCCAAGTAAGACTTCGTCTCCCTAGAATACACAACCACAAAAACACAAAGAGAAGATCACACACAACTGTGGAAAAAGAAATAAAAGATTACACCAAAAACACAACAAAATAAACACTAACACAAAACAACGCAAAAACACAAATACGAAAACAATCACAAAAATAATTAAAACATAAAAAAATAATACGCCTAAAGCTTTCTCCGGCAACGGCGCCAATTGATTGATGTTCTGGTTTCACTACACATGCTAAACTACTACTAACCGAACCCACAAGAGGACAGGGTCAATTGTAGGGTGGTGAGCTAACTCGGGTCGTGTCTCTCGAGAAAAGCTTAACAGGGTGATTATCTTTTCACGCTACAATTGTTAACAAGCACATGAATTTAAACATAATACTAAACATTCTATCAAGGGATTGGAGAATTTTGACTAAGCTACCAAATTAAAGCAAGATTAGCTAACAGCACCAATAATAGCAAAGATGAATGAAAAGATTATGAGAAGAGAATTAGGGCGTAGATTCTCTCATTGGTTTCTCTCCTAGCTTGCTTCAAGTTGATTAAGTTAATCTTAGTCATACAATAGACCCCTTCAAGTGGCTTAACTTCATTTATTGTCACCGTTAATCCGTTAAACCCATATTGGCTATATCATACAAACAAGATTAACAATTAAGCTTATGAAACTCTGTCTACCTAACATTGAAGAAACCTAACTCGGGCTATAGAATCTCATCTCGGTCTCATCTAAAGCCTAGCAATGCTAAGTAGTGATCAAGTACTCAACATAAACAAGCACAATTCTAACAACAAGAAACTATCACAAGCATGGATCGAAACCAAATTGATTATCTACCCCCTAATGTAAGGAATTAGCCCATCATCATGCTCAAAACAACAGACGTATCATAAGAGTTGTCCAATTCATAAATCGAAAGATAACAAAATATAACTCCTACAATGTTTGTTGTCTCGAGTGTTTTGGGCAAACCCCACAAATGTGCTAAGCTAAGGAAAGAAATACCAAAAATGGAGGTCTTCCAGCAAGCCTAGCTTCTGCGGATGGCTTGGAGTTGGACCTTTCTTCTCGTGCATTCTTCCTTAAGCTTAAGCTTCCTTGCCTCTTCTTCTCCTTTTTTTTCTCTCTCTCTCTCTCTCTGGAACCGTGGTGGTGGTGTAAAGTGTAGAATAAATATGGAATGAGATAGATATGATGATGTGTGTGGAGAGAAGTTATCAAGATGAAGTGTGAATCTGAATGAGTGATGAGAATGGTATATGATTGGGGATTAATTGGTTGATGAAAAGAGAGAGAGAGAGAGAGAGAGAGAGAGAGAGAGAGAGAGAAGAGAGAGAGAGAGAGAGAGAGAGAGAGAGAGAGAGAGAGAGAGAGAGAAATGGTGTAGTTATTAGGGGCTTTTAATCCCAATATCCTCCTACTCCTCTAGGCTTCCAAAAGTCTTTGCCTCTTTTATTATCCAGCTGGCCAAATGGATGGAAAATACTGAGGATTAAGGCTCACAGACGTAGCTTGAAACTAATCGAAGGAGACCAA
The DNA here is from genome assembly GCA_026008535.1 of Perilla frutescens. Classification (NCBI taxonomy): domain Eukaryota; kingdom Viridiplantae; phylum Streptophyta; class Magnoliopsida; order Lamiales; family Lamiaceae; genus Perilla; species Perilla frutescens. The sequence continues at coordinate 37,183,072 of BRKX01000006.1, read as the reverse complement.
AACTGATCGCAGATGAAACTGATCTCGGGAGGCTCGAATTGAGCGCCCCACGCCGACGGTCAGTGGGGCCGGAATGTCGCGCGCTCGTGGAGGCTCTTTTCCATAAGCATTGCCCCACAGCCGCGTGGGTCTCTGCGCCGGCGGGGCAGATCAATTTTAATTTTGCTTTTCTTCTGGCGAGATTTTCACCTCCAGTTTCGACACTTCAGTTGAGCTCCTTCAGTTGTGGATCCAGTTTACTTTTTCAGCTGGAGCTTAGCTCATCAGTTGTGCCTCTAGCTCAGCTCTTGGTCCTTCAGCTGCAGCTCCAATTCTTCAATTTGACCCCAAAGCTGATCAGTTTAGGGTGCTATTTTGCATCAGCCATCAGTTTGGTCCCTCAGCTTGACTCATAAGCTAGAGCTTTATCTTTGAGCTCACATCCTTGCCACTTTTATGCCCTAAAATCCTGCTTTTTTAGACAAAAGCTCAAGTTTTGCACAAACCTAGCATATTCCTCCATAAGAGCAAAAGTGAAGATAAAAATATAAAATCCACACAAAAACACAGGAAATATACATACTAAAGATACAGAATTACTACAATAAAATAGTACTAATAAACACTAATCAAAGATACAAATCTTTTCTGAAAACTTCAAAGATTGTTTGAAGATCGATCTTTGATAGATTAATCAGAGGAAAAATAGAGATTGGATACGTTTATTTATATTTTGATCCAAAAACTAATTTATTTGCATATTATTTTGTGTTTTACCAAATGAAATACAAAAATTTGTGTTACAAATATTAAGCAATTCAATTTGATTTCAAATTCTGATAAATTATGATGATGATGATGATGATGATGATGATGATGATGATGATGATGTTGATGATGATGATGGTGGTGGTGGTTGTAGACCCAAAAGTCTACGATTAAATTGTTTAGATCTGGGCTTCGGTAATCTACAAAATAAAAAAATCAAGAGAGTGAGAATCATCAGGGATTCTATGATCAAATGGACTCTCGCTAAAGTCAGAATCGAACTAAGAAAGTATAACTTAAAATGGAGAATAATGGAAATGTAATAAAATAACACTAATTCAGAGAGAATTTGAGGTTGTGAGTGAAGTAGAGTTTTCATATTAGAGCTTCGAAAGTGTTTTCTTCTTCCTCGAATGGTATTTTGGCCTTTTTTATAGGGAGGCATTAACGGATCAAATTCATTTTCATCAGAATTTGTTCTCCCGAGACCTAGTCTTATGTTTTTATGGGTTTTGACTTGGTCTTCCCTCATTGTGGTTCTCAACCCTAAGACCAGCTCGACCGTCTCCCTATTTTTCAAACTCTTTCTCTCGAGGTCGGATCATTCGAGTCCTCGAGGCCTTTGGGTCATTCGACCCATGTAGGTCTTTGGGCCATACCATTCTGGGCCTGCCAAAAATGGCCTCTAGAGGAGTAGTAGTAGTAGTAGTAGTCCCTCATGGCAGCTCTCAACCCAAAGACCACCTCGACCTGTTGACGCGCGGTCGTTTCGCGGTTAGATTAAATATCAAGAGAGACTTATCCTTATGTCAACTACAGACGTAGCCAGCAAATGTGAGTAAGGGTCCATCCCACGAGGAGCTGCAAACTCTATCTTCCTAATGTCACCAATTCCAAAAGTTTGAGGGTTGTTGTGGTCTCCATACTTTGTATGTAAATACTGTAAAGTAAAATAAACAAAACAAAACAAAGAAAAGAAAATATCAATAGTAAAGTATTCTGGATTTGAACTTGATTTGAACTTAACAAACATTAAACCGATCATGGGCACACTAATTACTTATGTTAATCTAATTATCTGGTTAAAGACAACCTCCACATAGAGTCTTACTGTAGCGACCCGATTTTTTTTTTAAATTTGCTACGTTCTTTTCCTAAAAAAATATTTTTTTTTATGTGATATTAATTGATTAAGTCTAGTAAGTCGCGCCTAAGTATTTGATTTTTTTTTTAAGCATGAATTTATTTATAGTCATTTCATGTCATGAGCATACATTTATTATTTTATTAGAGTGCTTAATGGATTATAATTTTATCCACCAGCCCATTTAGAATTATTTGGAGCCCAAGTTTCGTTTTCAAGCCCAAATAAGTGAACCAAGGTCTAGAATCTTTCTTGTTTGTTTCTCTTTTCCCACGTTTTAGCGATAAGCGGACAATTTGAAATTCAAAACTCAACCCCATCATCTCCTTATCATTTTATCAGCTGCAGATGAGATAGGCAGCGTAATCTCTTTTATTTCAAATTTCAAAACTTAACCACCCTATCAAGTTGTTGGTGAGGATATTACGTGATTTCCATTTCTTTTCACTAGCCCTAACCTTCTATTATATATAGAGCTATCGCCTCTATTATTTTCTCACGCCCAAGATTAGAACGAAGAGAGCTAAAGCTTTAGAATTCCCAAAAAATATCTCTGAAGGTATGGAGTTCCGTCTAAATTTTTTCTGTGAACTGTGTGATGCGTAGCAAACAGCTACGCATCAAAGAAGACTACGAGAATGAGTACGGGGGGTCAAATTCCTGGGCGGCCATTAGCTAATAGAGAGGAGGATTTAAAGGATCACTTGATAGGAAAGTTTTTCGAGGTATCATGGGATGATACGGCACCGCAGATGCAGTTGCTGAAGATCCAGCATCTTTGGAAGAGAACGGAACAGGCAAGGTGTGGGCTTGACCTAATGGAAACAGCTGAGAGGGTCCATAATATCATTGGATCTTTTCTTATGAGAGATTATGCTGATGATGAACTGAAGGATTTGACTCTGGAGATACGGAAAAGGCGATCGAGTGTTGAGATAATAAATTTTGATGATTTTATCAATCACATCCAGCAAAATTGGAGGGAGGAGTTATATGGTCGAATTCCCAGAGGGGTGAGAATATCGCGTCAGAAGCCTTATGAAAGCTCGAATTTGGGAAAGAGAATGAGGCGAGCCAGTAGCATTTAGAAGATTCTAGTAGTTTGAGTTATCGGCAGTAGTGTTATTTGTCTTTAGTATTTGAATTCTTCCAAATCAGTAGTATTGTTCCATTGCAAATCGTGGAAAGTTGTTTCTTTTTAAGCTATGAAATGAATAAAGGTAGTTATATTTTTTATTCTTTTGCTTTTCCTAAAGATATTTTAACCATATTGTTATGGCCGTCAATAGGAATTATGCCACCAAAGAAGAATACTCAGCCAATTCAAGAAGATAGCGAGGAAACAGAGTCGATGAACAATTATAACAGTAATAAGAACGGAGGAAACAATAATGAAAATAATGAGAACGGAGGAAATATCAACAACATGGATGCATTTGCACTAAACCTCGCAGATGCACTGGGGAGAGTTCTACCTCAACAGAATCAGAATCAACAACCACCTCAACACCAAGAAGGAGACGGTATCCTAACACATTACTGTCAGTTAGGACCACCCAAGGTTAAGGGAACTGGAGGACCTCTAGCGGCAGAAGAATGGATTCGGGAATTGGACTGAATCTTTGACTACTTGGGATGCTCAGATGCCTAAAGAGTTACGTGTGCGATGTTCCAGCTGACCGGGGATGCAAGTCCCTGGTGGGAGGCAGTAAAGATCAGCATGAGCCCAGAGCAGCAAGCCAACTTGACCTGGACCATTTTCAAGAAAATGGTCATGGATAATTACTTCTCAAAGGCGTTCCGGAAGCAAAAGGAGAAGGAGTTAATGAATATAGAGCAAGGCAGCATGACCATTTTGGAGTACGAGCAAAAATTCAACCAGCTAGCTCGTTATGCTCCCCACTTTGTAGACACGGATGAGAAGAAGGCCTGGAGATTTGAAGATGGATTACAACCTGAGATTGGAGCACACTTATCTGCACTCAATCTCAGCACCTACTCAGAAATTGTGCAGCGAGCTCGGGCAGTTTCCACCCATCTGAATTTGAACAAGCCTGCTCCAAAATTTTCCAATAATGGTGGGAAACGGTGATGGGATGAGCATAACAATCAGAACAGAGGAAGAAATTTCCAACCTGATAAGAAACCTAGAACTGAAGAAGGAAGCAGACCAGATACCGCGACAGAAAAACCCTTGTGTCAGAAATGTCAGAAACGACACTATGGAAAATGTATGCTCGGAGAGAACGGCCGTTATCGTTGTTACCAACTGGAGCACCAAGCTATGAATTGTCCCTTGAACTGAAATTTCAACAACTCTAAAGCCACCAGGAAGGGAAATACGCGAGCATTTGCTATGAACCAGGAAGAAGATGCCAAGATGATGACAGGTATCTTATTAATACTCAATAAGTCTGCCTTAGTACATTTCGATTCGGGTGCTTCCCATTCTTTTATCGCAAAGAGATTTTATGAAAAAGCTAATGTAAAATGTGACGATGAGACTGAACCTTTAAGAATAAGTATTCCATCGGGCAAAACAATGAAGGTAGATTGTTTGGCTAAAGGAGTCAAACTAGCACTAGAAGGAAGAACTTTGGAAGTTGACCTATTCATCTTGGAGATGAAAGATTTCGATGTGATTCTAGGGATGGATTGGATAAGCCAGAATGATGCAGTTATCAAATGTCATGATCGAGAAGTCATTTTCTAGCAACCGGGGAAAAAGTAGTTCTCATTCAAAGGAACTAAGGCGAGCTGATCACCTCACATCATCTCAGCTATGAAAGCAATGAAAATGATAAAAAGAAATGATTGCCAAGCATTCTTGGTAAATGTGATGAGCACCGAAGAGTAGGAGAAAGCCATGGAGGATATTCTGATAGTATGAGAGTACCCCGATGTCTTTCCCGAAGACATCACTAGCGTTTCACCAGATAGACAAGTAGAGTTCTCCATCAATATAGTGCCAGGAGTGGCACCTATTTCTAAAGCACCGTACTGGATGGCGCCAAAAGAATTGGAAGAGTTGAAAGTTCAAATCCAGGAGCTTTTGGACAATGGATACATAAGGCCTAGTGTGTCACCTTGGGGTGCACCAGTTCTATTCATGAAGAAGAAAGATGGAAGCATGAGTATGTGCATTGACTATCACGATCTAAATAAGCTCACTATCAAAAACAAGTACCCATTGCCTAGAATTGAAGACCTGCTTGATCAATTGGAAGGAGCTGCAGTATTTTCGAAGATCGATTTGAGTTCGGGGTATCATCAGCTGAAGGTGAAAGAAGGAGACATTCCCAAACAGCATTCCAAACCAGATATGGCCATTACGAGTTCACAGTAATGCCATTTGGATTAACCAACACACATGCAGTGTTCATGGATTTGATGAACAGAGTGTTCCACCAACACCTAGACCGGTTTGTCATAATATTTATTAAGGGCAAAATCGGAACTGAACTCAGAAATTACCCAGATTTAATTTTAGCCTCCTACTTCGCTCATTTTAGCCTCATGCATTTCTCATTTTAGCATATGTTGATAAACAGAAATGGACGATGATTTCATTAGAATGAAATACAATACAACCTATTTGGGGATAGTGAACCCTAATGGAAATCTCATAATTACTAGTTGGGATCAGATGAACCCTAATCGGAACGTAATAAACCATAATTGGGAACGCTGAACACTAGTAGAAAATGTCACATCAATTTTAGCCTCCTATTTCGATCATTTTAGCCTCATGCGATTCTCATTTTAGCCTCATTCGATTCTCATTTTAACCTCAGAGCAAAAGGGAAGAATTATTGAATTACTATATTACCCCTCCTCCCACAAAATTGCTGAAAATTACATGAATGCCACCGCCACATCCACTTAAATCTGATTTAATCTGGGCCGTCCAGATTGAGTCAAACAAGGGTTAGGATTGGTTTCTAGTTCCCACTTGGGGGAAGGGTTCTCATTTGATCCTTTCCCTATATATATATATATATATATATATATATATATCTCGCTATAACAGTGTTCTTTGGGAAAAAGAGGGGGTTTTAATGTTCCTTTTCAGAATCATTAATGCAGTGGGGACCAGTTTTGATGACTTGTCTGACTAGGATTGTTTTCTCTATACATTTTTGTAAAAACTTATCTTTGTGTGTAAACATGCGGACTGTGCTTGTTTAGTGTATTTTTAGTGCTTTTCTTTATGTATTTTGGTGCTAGAACCAAAACACAATTATCTCGTCACATCGAGTATAACACTCGGAACTTTAATCTTATCCTTAATTTATCTTAAATTAATCTGAATATATTGTAATATTTATCACATTTGATTCTCCACGTTTTTAGGGATTTATTAGATATTTTATTTTGATTTAAAACGTGGATGATGTTTGATTTTGACTTGTTCAAAATCTGTTTCGGATTTCATGGGGACGTGATGTTCCCACTCCTTCTTGGACACTAACTGTTGCAGGAGATCGTGGGTCACTGGAGTAACCGCTACTATTGCACGATGTTGAAGAAAACGGTTATCTCAAGTCCACATTCAGCAATGGGTAGTGGAAGACGGTTGATGCAAGTCCAAGTCATTTAGGATCGTGAAGCAACTGCCAATACAAGATGGAGGAAGTATTTAAGGTCTTCTTAGATCTTAAAATCATTTATGCAAGCAAGTTATCACTGTGGTTTGTGAGAAGCTTTGAATCTTGCATCTAGTGTCATCTCTGAAATCCAAGACATCTTCCTCAACATCTGCCTAGCGTCCCAATCAACTGGAGACTTTCATTCCAGTTATGTGTGTAGGTTAGATAGTCAACTTTGAGAAGTCTAGGATTTAAAGTGACTTGTTGTAATATATCTATGTGTTTAGATAGGTTTGTTTTGAGTGATTATTCGAGTGAGTGAAGCTAGGATAGTCCTCTGTATGTTTTATGCAGTGTTGTCAAGGCAGTGAACCGAAACAATATCAGCATTATTATTTTTTTTGTATTTCACTTGTGATAGTGAATATCGCCTTGAGGCAATCACACACCGTAAGGAGTATGATTTAAAATTTATTTTGTGCAAAGTGTTGTTTACGTTTCCGCTGAATATTGAAGGCAATGTGGTAACACTAGCTTCAACATTTCATTTAACTTTGCAATTTACATCCGAATTCACATTGTTTCAGGCAACAAATTCTAACAAGTGGCATCAAGAGCCGGTACTTGACACACTAAGTACTCGTTCCGGTGTTTCTTGAAATTCTGTGATGGATATCCAGATTAATCAATGTCGTCCTCCTGCACAGCAATTGTGGCAACTATGTCATGTGAAAATCTCGAATGAAGATTTATATTAAATCTATCGATGAAAGAGCATGGATGGCAGTTATTGAAGAATGGAGCCCTCCTAGGATGGAAGGTCCAAATGGAGATTTTGTGTTAACTCCAGAATCTCAATGGACAAATGATGAGAGAATAATCTCAATCTTTAATGCTCGCGCTCTGAATGCGATTTTTGTTTCAGTTGATATTCCATACTTCAAGATGATTTGCAATTATGCTACTGCATATCAGGCATGGATCATTCTTCAGGAACATTGTGAAGGGTCTGCCAGTGTAAGGAAGAACAAACTAAGGCTACTCATATCAAAATTTGAAAATTTACACATGTTTGAAGATGAAACTATTTATCTTATGCTGAAAAATTGTGTGAGATCTCAAATCAATTGACTGCTCTTGGGAGTCCAATCTCCAATGAGAACATGGTTAGCAAGTTGCTTCGAACTCTCCTAGAAAGATTCAATATGAAAATTTCTACAATAGAAGAAGCACATGATGTAGGAACCATGAGTTTGAGTGAAGCAGTCAGCATCTTACTAACATTTGAGATGAACCTGCAAAACAAGAAGGTGAACTCAACTTCAAAGGGAATCGCTCTCCAGACAACAACTGTGTCATCTGATGTTCATAATGATGTTGACAGTCTTCAGGAAATCAATGTGGAAGAAAATCTAAGTGTTGCACTCTTGATAAAGAAGTTCAACTCACTTGTTCGGGTCCATGAAGAAAAGCCCCCCAAACATCAAACCTCGACGACTGCTTGACTCTCCATCCTCATCAACATCAAACTCTAGAAGATCAAATGTTAAAAAGGAAGTTGCTGACACTAAGAAAGACATTGACTCAGTTGAATGTAGAGCATGTTCTGGAGTTGGTCATTACTCTAATGAATGCCCAACAGCACGAAGAAGACAAAGAAATAATTTCAATGTTGTTCTCAGTGATGAGTCTGATACTGAAAATGATTCAGATCAGAGAGTTGTTCATCAATGTCATGGAAGAAGATGACCAGATTATTGATGCCCTGAACGGTATTGATGAACTTGACGAACTAGACATTGAAGAATGTGAAATTGAAGATGAGGTTCTCCCAGATGTTGAAGATAAAACCACTGAGATCTCTCCCAATACTAATAATTGGTATAAAATGACTCTACTGGATGAATTTAATCATTCTTCTGAGATCAGAGAGGTTGATCCACAGGAAGAATGCCCCACTGCCTCTCTTAAAGAACTCAATGACGTTGTGAATGAAGTCTGCTGTCAATGGACAGCTCAATCAAAAGAACTGAAATTTCTTATGGAAGAAAATTAGTTTCTTAGAGAGAAGATTGTAGGTCTGGAAATTAGACTCACCAGGAGTGATGCTGAAATCACCAAACTAAAGAAGAAAGTGGAGAGCGCATTAAGAACTTTTCAGAAATGGAATCAAGGAACGAATGTCCTAAATGAAGCCTTAACATTGGGACAGACAGACAGGGCTGGACTGGGATTCTCAAACAAAATTTCCATGACTTCCTCAAACAACAATGTTATGAAATTTGTGAAAGAGAACAACCCAAACATGTCGACAGGGAGCAATGTTGAAGATGATGATCAGAAGCAATGTAAGGGCTCAAAGGTGCAAAAATATGTGTGCCATTATTGTCAGGAGCCTGGACATATCAAACCACATTGCTTCAAGTTTCACGATGATGTTGCGACCGGGAGAGCAACATCAGGGATCACATCAAAGAACAAGAATCCGATGAAGTCTAAAAAGATGAAGGTTACATGCAATGTTGTGTACACATCACTGAAGGCTAACATTGCCGGAACATGGTACTTCGACAGTGGATGTTCTCGACACATGACTGGTAATAAGGAGTTTCTTGAAGAATATACCACTTCAAACAAAGGCAAAGTCAGTTACGGAGGAGGAGCTCAAGGAAACATTGTTTGAAAAGGTACATTAAATGTTAAACATTTTCCTAAGCTTCAGAATGTCCTGCATGTTGAAGGGCTGACGGCAAATTTGATCAGTATTAGTCAGCTTTGTGATGATGGTATGCATGTCAAGTTTGATAAAAACACTTGTGAAGTGTTTGACAAACATGACAAATGCATAATGTTTGGTAGCCATACATCTGACAATTGCTACCATGTTGATAAAGATGAAACTTGTAAATGATGAAACAAAACTAATTCATCAAAAACTCGGTCATGTGAGCATGGTAAATTTGAAAAGGCTGATTGTGTCTGATGCTATCCGTGGCCTACCAAAACTGAATGTTGATCACCATGTTGTGTATGGTGCTTTCCAAAAGGGAAAACAAACCAGAATACCTCACAAAAGCCTGGATGGTTGTCAAACAACAAGATGTTTTCAACTCTTACACATGGACATCATGGGACCAGTCGATACAAAAAGTATGAGTGGTAAGAGTTTCATCCTTGTCATTGTTGATGATTTCTCAAGGTATACTTGGGTTGAATTTCTGCAGGAAAAATCTGAAACCTTCAAGGTCTTTAAAAGATTCTGCCGCACAATGTGTCTGCAATTTGACACCAACATTGCATGTGTAAGAACAGATCATGGAAGAGAATTTGAGAATGTTGTATTCGATGATTTTTGTGAAAGGAAAGGAATACTCCATGAGTATTCAGCGCCCAAAACTCCACAACAAAATGGAGTAGTGGAAAGAAAGAATCGAACTATACAGAAAATGTCATGTGCAATGTTACAGGCCAAAAGACTTTCAAAGAAGCTGTGGGCTGAAGCTGTTAACACAGCATGTCACATCGGAAAAAGAGTCTATCTTCGACCAGGAAGAAAGGAGACTCCGTATGAACTTCTAAGAGAGAGAAAGCCAAATCTCAAATATTTTCATATGTTTGGATGTGTCTGTTACATCCTGAATGACAGAGATCACCTTGGAAAGATTGATTCCAAGAGTGACAAAGGACTGTTCTTGGGATATGCTCAAAACAGCAGAGCATATCGGGTTCTTAATCTAAGAACTAAGGTCGTACAAGAATCTATCAATGTTGTGTTTGATGATCTTGCAGGTCTGGCAACAAGAACTGAAGAAGATGATGTGTCATTTCTCTTACATGAACCAGATGTTGCCAACAAGGAGTCCAATAACACTGACAAAAGTGCTTTGAAAAGTCCTGATGTCAAAACCAATGTTTCTTCTCTGTTAGTGAAGGAATCAACATCACCTCAGACACCAGATTCAGACTCCTCATCTGAAAGCAATGATGAACAACTTCCACTAGCTCAGTATGAACCAAGACGTGGCCTTCTAAGGAGAATCAAAAGAGATCACCCAAATTCCCAAATCATTGGTGATGGATCTCAAGGGGTCAAAACCAGAACAAAAAGTTCAGTCAATGTTGCTGAATTGGTCAAATAGGTTTACATGTCAACAGTTATTAACCTTGTGTCCATATCATGCTTTCTATCGAATGTTGAACCTAAAAATGTCAAGGAAGTACTAAAAGATAAATTTTGGGTAGAAGAAATGCATGATGAGTTGATTCAGTTTGTTCGAAATAATGTGTGGGAATTGGTTCCAAGGCCTGAAAATAAAATTGTTATTGGAACTAAATGGATTTTTAAGAACAAGACTGATGAGTCTGGTCATGTGGTCAGAAACAAAGCCAGACTAGTGGCTCAAGGTTATAAACAAGTAGAAGGAATAGACTATGATGAAACATTTGCTCCAGTTGTTGGAATAGAGTCTATCCGTCTTCTACTTGCCATTGCTTGCCACATTGGGTTTACACTGCATCAAATGGATGTCAAAAGCGTCTTTCTAAATGGTTTCTTGAATGAGGAAGCCTATGTTTAACAACCAAAAGGCTTTGAATGTCACGAAAAACCAAACCATGTGCTGAAACTACCCAAGGCTTTGTATGGACTTAAACAAGCTCCTGGAGCTTGGTATGCTCGACTTACTGAGTTTTTAATTGACTTTGGTTTTTCAAGAGGCGTGGTTGATAAAACATTGTTTATCAAAAGGATTCACAAACACATTACTGTTGCACAAATTTACGTTGATGATATTGTGCTTGGATCCACTTGTTCTAACCTCCTTAGGGAGTTTGTTGATGCAATGTGCAGCACATTTGAGATGAGCATGGTCGGTGAATTGGCTTACTTTCTTGGTCTCCAAATCAAGCAAGACAAAGATGGGATTTTTATATCCCAAAGTAAGTATGCCAAAAATTTGATCAAGCACTTTGGACTTGAAGCTGCAAAGCCCATGAAAACACCAATGGGATCCTCTAAAAAACTAAGCAAAGACGATGTTGGAGTCAATGTTGATCCAACAATGTATAGAGGAATGATTGGTAGCTTGCTCTACTTGACTGCCAGCAGACCTGATATCATGTTCAGTGTTGGAGTATGTGCTAAATACCAAGCTCAACCCAAGGAGTCACACTTGAAGGCTGTCAAAAGAATAATTCGATATGTTGCTGGCACAGTCGACTTTGGAATCAGATATTGCAAAGACACCAATACTAGCCTCACTGGGTACAGTGATTCAAATTGGGCAGGTGATGTTGATGATAGGAAGAGCACAAGTGGTGGATGTTTCTTTTTGGGGAGCAATATGGTTTCTTGGTCAAGCAAGAAACAAAATTGCATCTCCTTGTCAACAGCTGAATCTGAATATGTTGCAGCTGCTAGTTGTTGTGCTCAGTTGGTATAGCTGAATCAAATGTTGAAGGACTATGGCATGAGAAGCTCATCACTAACCTTGCTGTGTGATAATGCTAGTGCTATTGAAATTTCCAAGAACCCTGTTCAACATTCACGCACTAAGCATATCGACATTCAACATCACTTTATTAAAGACTTGGTGAAAAAGGAGATCATAAACATCAAATACATATCCACTGAGAATCAAACAGCGGATATTTTTACCAAGCCTCTTGATTTCGAGAGATTTTCTGCCTTGAGAAAGTCTCTTGGAATGTATTCTATTTAATTAGTTCTTTTTGTTTACTGATGTTGAACTCGATGTGAGTTCTTTTTATCAACATCAGTTGTTTATCATATTTTTTTATTTTTTTTATTTTAGTTATTTCTTTTAAGTATAATTCAAGGCTTAATTAATGAAATTATTGTGTTTCTGCTGTTATTTAACAAAATCAGCTACTTGAAACTCTATGTATGTGTCTGTGAATGATATACCCGTAATTCTATAAGGTGAATTATAGTTGGGTTTATTCACTGATTATCGGTGTTGTAGCTAATGTTGTGACCAAGATTACAGAGAAATGATATACTTCAGAAATTACATGCCTAGAATTATATCTTTTTATGTTTTTCTTTCTCCGTTATTTGATTTATAAATTAAAAAGAAAATGAAACAGAAAATATTCTCGGGCCCACAAAGATCCACTTTTTGAATTTTTGTGATAAGTACTCGAATTGATAAGGTGTATCCCTATCCACTAGTTCCAAATTTTTAGATTTTAAAAAAAACAACAACAAAAAGTTGGTGATGTGACAATTGGAAGTTCCGATTTTTGAGGGTTAGAGCTATATCATCTTATTTTTGAAAATATTTTTTATTTTCTCTCACTCTCTCTTTCTCGAAGCCCTTTCACCTCCCTCTCTTTGTCTCTTTCTTCTTCAAGCTTTTTGCAGAATATCAATGGCGGAACCCAAGGATCTCTCTGCCATGTTCGAAATGATGAAACAAATGTTCGAGAAGACCATGGGCACTCCATCTTCTGTCTCGGGTCCTGCTGGAACATCTGCTATCACTCCCTCTGTCACATCAACTTCTGCAGTCATGGCAACAGCCGAAATAACTCCATAAGAACCAAAATCTGAGTCCAACAAACACTCATCTCCTCCAACATCACATGCAGACACTGTCATTAATGAAGCTAAAGCTCCTGTTTCCACTCTGGTGCTAGACCCAACTCCGTTTCAGCAAGTCAGTCTAGGTGATGAAGATAACCCTATTGATCCAGATCTAGGGTTACACACTAGAGCTTTAGCCGAGAAAAAGAAAACCTGCCCTACCCGCAAGTCTAAACGACTTCACGGCCAACAAGATTCGGTCAAGGAAGAGGGCGGTGAGGGTTTAAGCAAAAAGATTAGGAGAACTCTGAAAATGGTGGAGAAATTTGAAAGATCCCTGAAGGATGAGTCCGATGACGAAGAAATTCCCCCTGACACCTCTCTCGATAATGTTGTTGGTGATGTTGAAGTCAATGTTGAATAGCAAGAGAAGCCTATCCCTGCAATTCCAGAAGTCAATGTTCCTGAAAAGCCTGCATCCTCACAAGAGATGGTCTCTTCTGGAACAGCCAAGGAGATAGTCTCTCCATCTCCCACTCATTCAGGCGATGTCAAGATGATGCTGATTCTAGTGATCCTGAACCAGTCTATCCTCCAGGTTCCCCACACGATGTTTCTTCTGCCTTTCAGTAAGACTTTCTACTCCCAACATGCAAAAACACTTCATAAAACTGTTATTCTTCACCCCACTCGTGTCGAAAAACAAATTGATGTGCTTAGTTTTAAGAAGTATGGGATGGATGTTTTCTTGAAAGAAAGGGGTCTCTGGAAATCTATCACTGAATTGTCATCTTTTGAACCTGATGTTATTGCTGAATTTTATGCGAATGTGTCTCCTAAGATGGGTGATAAGTCTAAGAGAAAATTTGGGGAGGTTTATATGCGAGATAAAATCTATTGTTTTAACCCCATGCTGATCAACAAATTCTTGGGTCTGGGTAATGATGCTGATGTTGTTAGCCTAGATTTAATTGATGATATTGTTGGGACTGTTACTGGTGGTCTGGTGACTAAGTGGACTAACAAAATTTGTACTTCGAGGCACACATTTTTCTACTTTGTTTTACACAAATTGATTGTGTGTAATTGGTTACCCACCACCAACACTTCAGTCCTCACTGTTGATCAAGCCATCTTGCTCTTTAAACTTGGCACAAAAATCGCCTTCAATCTCGGAGAATACATTTTTGATTGCATGTTGAAGTCGGATGCAAAGACAAACACCACCAGCATTTTACCATTTCCCTGCCTCATCTATGCCCTCCTAGTTGACCAAGGAGTGAAGCCAAATAAGAAGAAGATAGTTACTGAAACTGCAACTATCTTCATCATCAAGCTAAAAGGGAATGAAGGATGTGTGATCGATCTACCTTATACCATCGGTCGAAGTTCAACAGCTGCTTTAAGGGATGTTGGGCATGATGTTGCTACTGATAGTGCTCTCTCTCTCTCTCTCTCTCATCTTTCATAAGGCGATATAGCAAGTGCCTCCTCGCACTTGGTGAATGTGTCTGTGCAGGTCTTAAATTCTTATGTCTTGCAGATGGATTCAATAATTCATCAAAGCACAGTTCTTACAAATGCCATGATTGAGCTACGCAATGCTCTTCGCGGAGTCTTTTCTACAAAAAAAGGAGGAGTAGTTGTTGCTGAGGATGTTGCTGGTGATGTTGGTGCTGACAGGGAGAAGGGTGGAAAGTCTGTGGCCAAGGCTAAGGAGAAGAAGAAAATATGAATTTTCTTTGTCAAAAACAATTTAATTTCATGGTTATGTATTGTGCTGGACACAATTTTATTTTAGATGTGTTTACATCCTTGTTGGTTTTTGATGTGTTGGACACATATCTATTTATGTTGTTCGGTATCCTTGGATATTTATGTTTTAATCATCAGCATGAGTTGATGATTTTGCTATATATATACGTTCGCATATGTTAATGTGTGATGATTTTATGTTGAGAATGCTTTCAACATTGATATTCTATTTTTCACATAACTTATAGTATGTGATGTTTTATGTTGAGAATGATCTCAACATTGTGATTGTTTTTGCATGTTTTAAGATATGTGTTGTTTGCTATGTTGAGAATGTTCTCAACATTATTATTTTGTACAGAGGATTATACCCACTAACCTTGTATTTCTGTATAGGGGATTATACCCACTAACTTTGTATATTATGTACCAGATAATAACTTAAGGGGGAGCAGACCTTAAGGGGGAGTTTTTTTAAACTCCAATATTTTTGTTTTCGTATTCCGCTGCGGCTCTAATTATGTATATATTGAGCTTTATGTTTTGTGCAAAAAGGATAAGTTTAAGGGGGAGATTGTTGAGTATGACGTGTTCTAGATGTTGTTATCACTTCGCTGATAACATCACAATCAATGTCATATCTAATGTTATCCGTCATTCTCGTCACATCGAGTATAACACTCAGAACTTTAATCTTATCCTTTCCTAATATTTTGGATTAATTTATCTTAAATTAATCTGAATATATTGTAATATTTATCACATTTGATTCTCCACGTTTTTAGGGATTTATTAGATATTTTATTTCGATTTAAAACGTGGATAATGTTTGAAGACTTGTTCAAAATCTGTTCCGAATTTCATGGGAACGTGATGTTCCCACTCTTTCTTGGACACTAACTGTTGCAGGAGATTGTGGGTCACTGGAGTAACTGCTACTATTGCACGATATTGAAGAACATGTGCCATGCAATGTAGAAGACGGTTATCTCAAGTCCACATTCAGCAATGGGTAGTGGAAGACGGTTGATTCAAGTCCAAGTCATCTAGTATCATGAAGCAACTGCCAAGACAAGATAGAGGAAGTATTTAAGGTCTTCTTAGATCTTAAAATCATTTATGCAAGCAGGTTATCACTGTGGTTTGTGAGAAGCTCTGAATCTTGCATCTAGTGTCATCTCTGAAATCCAAGACATCTTCCTCGACATCTGTCTAGCATCCCAATCAGCTGGAGACTTTCATTCCAGTTGTGCGTATAGGTTAGATAGTCAATTTTGATAAGTCTAGGATTTAGAGTGACTTGTTGTAATATATCTATGTGTTTAAATAGGTTTGTTTTGAGTGATTATTCGAGTGAGTGAAGTTAGAATAGTCCTCTGTATGTTTTATGTAGTGTTGTCAAGGGAGTGAACCGAGACAACATCAGCATTGTTTTTTTTTGTATTTCACTTGTAATAGTGAATTTCGCCTTGAGGTAATCACACACCGTAAGGAGTGTGATTTAAAATTTATTTTGTGCAAAGTGTTGTTTACGTTTCCGCTGCATGTTGAAGGCAATGTGGTAACACTAGCTTCAACATTTCATTTAACTTTGTAATTTACATCCGAATTCACATTGTTTCAGGCAACAAATTCTAACATATATATATAATTGTGGCTTTATGCATGTGTTGCCGTGTATATATATATAATATATGTGATTGTTATATATATATATGGATATATGGTTGTACGAATATGTATATAGGTGTGGGTTTGCGTGCGTGGTTATCTTTTCTATATATATATACACATATATTAGTGTATAGTTAAGTCCATAAATGGGGAAGAGGATTTGGTCGGTATGTGTGATTATTGTTTTAAGCATGTATTATATGGTTTAGTTTCATGCATTGATTATATAATGTGGCTCATATAAGATAATTATTTCTAGGCAAGGCGCGTAGAGACTTAATTGGTTAATATCGAAGTCAAGGTGAAGGTGGGGTTTTACGTGATCATGTCCTGATTATTCTCTCTATATTTTATTATCGAGTATGTGATGACACAGCACAGTACAGAACCTTTGGACTGATAAGACAGGGCCTACGAGCTACACAGTATGGGTCGACGGGCTATATGGTTTGGTCTACGGACTGAATAACTTTTGCTATTCTCATTTACTCATTTAATTTTATATAGCTTGGATAATTGGACACTCTCCACTGAGTCTGTAGTACTCACTCAAAAATTGCTTATCTTTTCAGGTATAGGCTCGGGTGAGCGTAACGGGTCAAAATGCGATGATGATGGTCTTGATCCCATGATGAATAAAGACTTTAATAAAATTCAGTTTATTTTTCACTATGCTATTTTCCGCTGTAATCTCTTAAAAACTTGGTTTTATTATGGATTGGGATTTTTTTTATTATTATTAATAAAGGTATGTTTAACGTTTCCTTTTTATTAAGAGTAATAAAATTGGGACGTTACACTTACAATCTCTTAAATCTTTGTAGTAAAATAGTGTTTGGATTTTTATTCGACTTTATTAGCACATACTATATATGAATAATGTATTGGAAAGATTTGTAATATGTTTAATTTTACTATATCTGTGACAACTTCAGATAGAAGGAAAAAAAAAAGAGTTAATTGATTTAAATATCACAAATTATACACGAATTCTGATTTTTAACACAAACTTTAAAATGTTATCCCTATAACACAAACTTACTTTTTTTTCAACTACAACATTAGCTCAAAATTGGAAATAATAAATTAATCTAAATCACCAAAATACATATTGGTTACATAAATCATATATGTACCTTAAAAGGTGAAGTTTTTCCCTAGCATTTATGACATGTTTCTCCCATAACAATTTCGAAGTTATGTTATAATTGTTAAAAAAAAATATGTAAACTTGTATTGTACGGATAACATTTTAAAGTTTGTATTAAAAATCAGAAGGGCGAATCACACTTTGATACCTACATATTAGACTTTTTTTTAAAACAATCAACTTTTTTTCAAAATTAACAAAACGGTACTCACTTTTTCAAAAAAAATACAAATTTAATATTTGATCAATTTTACAACTCGAAAATTGTACGTAAGTGATTGTATTTTAAAATTTCTTGATCGATTGTTTATTTTTACGCAGTTCATGAAATAGAAATACTAAAATACAATAAATTATAATGTTTTGTTAATTTAAAAAAAATGATCAAATGTTAGATTTACAAATTTTTTTAAGAGGTAAATGATGTTATGTTAATTAAAAAAAAAGTGGGTTATTTTTTAAAAGAACCTAAAATGTAGTTATCAAACTATATTTTTCTCAAACCAAAATTCATGTATAATTCGTGATATTTAAACCAATTAACCCAGTAGATAAAAAACGAAAGAAAGAAAGAAACTACCAACTGAACAAATTATATGATCTCCACAATCATTCACAATGAATCCTTTCTGAATTTATACTTTATATCAGTGAATTAATCACATTGTCCACACACTCGTAATCAACTCAGAAAAATCCAAAATAAAAAGGCTGGACAACTTCCTAAAAATATCCAGCAATCGATACTACATGTTGGCCTATTTTCACAACAAATAGTAAAGAAAAAAAAAACCGTATTATTGATCACATATTACAGAATACTAGCAACTGGAGTAATTGCTTTGGCGACTATCAAATGAATAAATGACTCAAAAAAATGAAAGGCAACAACAGAAAAAATAATAAAAAAAACTCTACATTCAGTATTTTTTGTCTGTTTACTTCCTTGGCACTGGTTTTCGTTTCATTTCAGCAGTTTGCCTGCTGCCAATCCTCTGTGGGGGAGCAGCAGCAACTGTTTTTCGAGACGGTGAAGGGCCTAACTTCGGGATCATGGTCCTGATGCACATTGGCCAAAATATAAAATGAAATGAAATTATTAGCATAGTATTTTTTAATTTAGATAAGATTATTAGAAGTTTGAGTTTTTACCTGAGTTCCGGACTTTTTGTTTGTTTTCCAAGAGTTTTTTTGACATTTTGTGCAATCCCATTGCTGCTGAAGTTTCCAAGTTTGGACTGGTTAAACTGCCAAAGCAAATCTGGCTCGGATGAATCGCTGGTTCCAGCATCGAGCTCATCGAGATCATCAGTAGTATTGACATCAAACTGATTATTTGCAGGAAATATGCTGTATGGATTCTCAGGGTAGATGTTGCCATTGCTAGGAGGAGTCCAACTGATGAATGGATTTTCAACTCCGACGGGGTCTTGCTTGTTCACCATGAGCTTGTCTACCCACTCACCAGAGCCCGATTCTCTATCATCTTCCCCGTTGTTTTGATAATGGTTGCTGAAAGGCGGCCAGCTCGGAGAATTCCCCAGCAGGTCGTCTAGATCCAAGCTTTGCTTCTTTTGCCTCATTGTGTTGTTCCCATGAACCTGTGAACTCAAGAGATGAGATATCAAATGAAGAAGAAATCTCAAATCCCAGTTTGATCAGATAAGCTTTTGATTAAAAGCGTTGAAGTTTATGATACTATGATGAAGATGTTACTAGCAATGGTTGTCTATCTAGAGTCTAGACATAGTAAATACATCAGAGCTCAAATTTTCGGTACTTTGTTTCTTTTCTTTAAAAAGGTTAACCATAAACTATATCATGAGTTAAAATCACAATGGAGGAAAGTAATGGAAGTTATTTACCTCTATGTTGCCTACTTCTTCCATTGGCTTCCTCATGCCATTTGGTGATGTCAACCCTACATTTCTAGCATTCATGGTAGAGTTACAAGGCGAAGGCTGGAAGCTACATGGACTGCTGGTGCCAGATACCTTCTGTTGTGTGGAGACTGGTTCTCCGTCCTTCCTTGCCAAGGCAGCTTTAAGACTGGCAATCTATCACAGAGAGAGAGAGAGAGAGCTATTTAGCAAGTGATCCAACCAATCAAATAAAAGAATGCATATACATGACATGAGCAACAAAAGAGGAGCACAAGAAGTACCTGTTCCCTGAGTTCTTTAACCTCTGCTGAATCCTTATTTACACGAGCAGCACCAAGTTCAACAGTGGCGACACGCTCAGCAAATTTAAGTGTACTGATGGTCTCTCCAACGGCTTCTGGTTCAGGACTTATGTGGACGAACATCAATGTCTTTGCTTGCCCTCCTACATTGGACCACATATTAAGAACAATGATGAAGGAAAGACAGAAGAAAGTTAGTTAATTTGAGGCTCATAATCCTTACCAAGCGAATCTTGCAGCAGTTGTGTTAGTTTGCTATTTCTGTAGGGGACATGTGAATTCTTTTGGGCAAGTGATGAGATCACATCACCCAATGCAGAAAGAGATCTATTGATATGCTGAGCCTCTTTTAGCCTATCTCCAGTCACTTCAGATTTATCAACTCTCTCACTTCCAGCTAAATCAACAAGATGCATGCAACCTCGAAGAATAGCTCCAGAAGTCAAATCTCTCCCTTGGACATGAACTGTTAAACAACTACAACAACGAGAAGGTCAGTCAAAAAGTCATCACTTCAGATTTCAGAAACATGAATTTAGTTTCAAATTGCTCACCTGTGAGAGCGACTACTGCGGTCATTCAGTGCTGTTGCACCAACTGCACGATTCCTATGTCCAAGGTTCATCAGATCAATAACATCAGATGTTGAAGAGACACGGACCAGGCTAGCATCTGGTACGCTGAGTCCTGTCTGAGAACTATTACGAATTTCTAATGTATTCTTAGTTAAGGAATCCTTTAAATAGTGTGTTGTATGATACTTGTATAAAAGAAATTGGAATCTAAGTATTTATGATTATTCTAATTGAGAAAGGATATCTTTTGCTCAATCCATCAGTAACAAGAAGATCCCTGACTTGTTCATTGTAAATCTCAATCATCTGAACAGACACATCATAGAGGAAAGTATCCTTTCTTTGCTCTGCAAGCATGAACAGATCACTCAAGGCCCTGTAATTCACACCTTGGCTCTTCTCTGTGAGATCCTTGGGTCCACTCTGGATAACATAAAAACAAAATCAACATCTGCTTTAAAATTCCAAACAAAGTGAAAACTAACACCTCTAATGGAAAAAGATGGCTGCTATCTTACCATAGTGTATGTTTTCCCTGATCCTGTCTGACCATAGGCAAAAATGCAAACATTGTAACCATCAAGGACTGATCTTACTAGTGGTTGGGTGTCTGAAAATACCTCCTCTGCAATGACATAACAATACAATATGAAGATTTTGTCAAACCACAAAGAGTAGTCAGACAGAAAAACACAGGAGTAAAAATCTAACCTTGTGTTGCAGAAGGCCCAAACACTTTGTTGAAGTTGAAGGATTTCCTTACTTTTCCATTCTTCGCCAAAGTGTTTATTGTTATAACTCCTTCCTCAATATGATCCACATTACTCAAGTAATTATTCTGCCCTGGCATGAACGGTCTGACACGGCAATAGACCCTAATGCTACCTGATTGACTATAATATCAAAACATTGATCTAACTAGAAACAATGGCATAAGGATAACAAAAATGAGAGCATATTATTAAGAAGCAATTATGTTACCCTTCAGGTCCTGAACTTGATTATAAAGCTTCCGATTTTCCTCCAGAACTCTATGATAGCCAGAAGCAGCATATGCTAGTCCATGAACATGGAGGCCTGTCAAGTACACATAAACTCTCAGTAAAAGTGAGAAAGCATAAGTGGGATATTGTTCTAAACAGCACCCCATCAGAGACCTGCTCTTCACATCCTAACTAAATACAAAATATTCAAATGCCTACCAAGATTTTGAATTTCTTCATTGAATTTCATTTGCATGAATTGCATACCAGCTTTTGTAGTAGAAAGAGTTTGCTTTAGTACCTGGAGCAAACAATCCATGTGAAAATATTATCAGCTTAAATGCCAGAAAATGGGAAGGAATTTGTCAAAGATGATGGAGAATATATCTAGTTTGATTGGTTTGTACCTTAACATCTTTTTGCTGTTGGTTAACAATCATTTGCTGCTTCATGAAGCTTCTGTCAGATTCTTTGTCACAAATTCTGTTTTTTTCTGGATCTCCATTTGGGATCACGGCATTCTTTTGTTTGTTTATGTTGAAAACGTATGGAGATGTGTAAGTTAAGCAAATAAACTTAAAAGAGAAATTGAAATCTAGTAATTTATTCTTCTTTCTTTCGAAAATAAATTTACAAACTAATCATTACCTGTACATTAAATGAAGGCGGCTTTTTCATGGAACTATGAGAGATATTTGGGTCTCTAGATTTATCCTTCTTCTGTAATAAGAACAAACATGCGCAATATAATGTCAATCCAATATTTGTTAACTAAACTAAGATGGCAGCATGTGGAAAGTAACGTAGACTGCAAAGAGAACTAACCATTCCAATTTGGCTTGAAACATGGTGTTCAAACTCCTCCATTACCTTACTTAAAACAGATTCAACAAGCTGTAGAACGGGGATAAGTCAGCTCAAGATGAAGGAGAATTACAGCAAATCTGAAGACTAGAGTCCATAAATTGTAAAACTAATCAAGAAAACATATGAATTCAACTATATTCAGTTAGTTCGTATCTTACATTTGGAACTTCTTCAGGCTTCTTATCTAATAGAATTGCATGAACAAGCTTACTCAAGGAAGAACTAGGCTGCATAAATGAAGGAAAAAGTGCATGAGTACAATAGACTCTATATCTCAACCCCCACTCGAATTTACAGAACATACCACTTTGTTAGAATCTTTGTCTGTACACGCCCCATTTATGGATTTCTCATTTGCAGATGTGCTCCTCGACAGAGAACTCATGAATGGCTCAGAGTTTTTTCGAACAAACTGCTTTCCAGATGTAGCAGGTTTAACATTTCCTCCAAATTTCCAAACCCCATTCCCACCTGACTGTTTCCACTCATAGTAAGACTTTAGTGCCAAAACACAATTCACAATCCTCGAAGATTTTCCTCCCTGAATAACAGTCATCAATGTTGAAATTCAGATTATTAAGAATTTAATATAAACGCTAGTAAGCATATATAAGGAAGTACCTGCTCCAGATCAGAGGCCTCAAAAGTAGGTATCCCCAGCTCTTGCACAGCTACAAGGAAATTCCTCACATTCTCAAAGTACTGATAAGCTGACAATGCAGCACCATCTGGTATAAGTGCAGCATCGATTGGACTTTCGACTACCTGAAAAAACAAAGGGATCAAGGTCAGTGTGAACGATTTCTCAAAAAAAAAGAGAAAAAAAAAATCAATCGTTACTAAACATATATTTTACAAACCTTTAGCACAGCTCCATGCTGAATTTTATTAAGTACATTGCAGAGAATTATTCCACTTCTCAATCCGAGCCTAAATTCATCCTCGGAAGGCTCTGCCGGCAAATCCCTCGCACCAACTACTCCAACCACTTTTCTTAGCCAAGCCGCAGCTTCATATCTTCTTGTTGCTGTGCATACACAAATGAGTTTCGTTAAGCAAAATCAATAGAATAAATCACACATTCCTGAATTTGGATTTCAAAGAAAAAGGTCCGATTAATGTTTCTAAAAAAAAGTATTTCTCTGAATCAGAGATACAGAAAAGTAATTGCAGAACTTAATTATCATTCTTATTCAAAATTGCATAGAATATAACCTCGAACAGATCAACTCAAAAGAAGAATAACGGTCATAAATCTTCATTTTTTTTAAAAAAAAAAATTATTTTACATATATTAATAAAAAATAATTATAGAAAAAGAGTACATCATACTTTTTTAAGAAATTCAATGCCAACTACCTCCATCATCAGAATTTCACGGGGGAGATTGGAGAGAGAGAGAGGTGGATTGGAATTACAGAATCAAGCTAGAAAAGATCGAAAATTACCGGCTTCTTCCGCCCTGCGAGCATCGAAATCCAGATCACGAGATCGATTCTCGTGCTGCTGCAGAACATCCTCCACAACTGACGCCACGGAGAACGACAATGCACCTTCAACCGCCGCCATTCCTAATTCCTCCACACACACAAAAAAAACTCGCCGAATCTCGAATTTCAATCCAACACGAGGCAAAACATCCAAGAAATCGATCGAACTCGGCAGAAATATCCGACAACAGTGAGAAAGAAAAAAAAAAGCTCGAGGTTTCGGAGATGAACGATCAGTTCAACAGCAGAGACATAGATACAGAGAAATAATCGATAGCTTTTTTCTCACTCTACAACAACACCACAGTTGTGAATTGGCATTCGGTCATGGCTTCTTCGCCTTCTCTCTCTCTCTCTCTCTCTAAAAACTTCAAAAGCTACTTCTCTGCTTTATACTTGATAATAGTACTGGTAGCGATTGTATGAGTGTGTGCCACTTTTTGAATATATATTTTTGCCACGTCCACGAGCCTCGCTCCGAACCTCCAGCCTCGGACCCTTAACCGCTCGGTGTTTTCTTTCTTCCTGTCAAACACAAAAATAAATAAATAACTAATCATTTTTTGCAATTTTTTAAAAATAACCCATTTCTTAAAAATGGCAAATTAGACTTTCATATTTATATTTAGAGTTCATACTATAAAATAATTTAGTTTTTCAAAATTAACAAAACAATATATTTTTTTTAAAGGAGAATTATCAATTCAAAACCTAAAAAATGACTAATGTATCGATTCAGAACCTGAAAGATGAAAATTATCAATCCAGTACCTCAAAAATCACGAATTTTAATTTCTATTTATTTTTTAATTAATTTTAACAATTTATTTATTATATTTAATAGATAATTAATGAAGAAATTTTCATTGAAAATTAATATAAAATTAATTAAAAAATAAAAGAAAATCAAAATTCGTGATTTTTGAGGTCCTGGATTGATAATTTTCATCTTTCGGATCTTGGATTGAGAGTTTTCATCTTTCAGGTCCTGAATCGACAATTCTCCTTTTTTGAAAAATTAAAAATCTAACATTTGATCAATTTTTAATCTGTAAACTTCATGTAATTGATTAAATTTTAATATTTCTATTTCTTCAGTCACGAAAAAAAAATCCCCTCCTATAAAGAAATGTTAAAGTACAATCAATTACATATGATTTTGAACCGTAAAATTGATCCAATGTTAAATTTGTAAATTTTTTGAAAAAGTAGGTATTGTTTTGTTAATTTTTAAAAAGTTGGGTTATTTAAAAAAAATCCAAAATATAAGTATCAAAGTATAACTTGTCATTTTCAAAATTAACAAGAGAGTACTCGCTTTTTAAAAATAATTAACAATTTAACTTGTGGTCAGTTTTACAGCAAGAAAATCCTAAAAGGATTGATTGTATTTTAAGATGTTTTGATTGTATGATTTTTTTTACATAGATAGAGAAATAGAAATATTAAAATAAAAACAATTATGTACGATTTACGAGCCAAAAAATTGAACAAATGTTAAATTTTTATTTTTTTTAAATAGTACTGTTTTATCAATTTTGATAAAGTTATTTTTTTTTAAGAGATAAAAAAAAAGGAAATATATTTTACTCCCTTCGAATATTGGATATTTTACCTCTTTAATATTGAATTTATTCAAAAAAAATATAAAAAAAACCTATAACATTTTATGCTTTATTTCTTTGAATAATTTTTGCTAATTAAAATATAAAGTCCGAATTCGAATCTCCTCAATACCACAGGTCGAGTGTATGAGTAATATATATATATATATATAAAGTCCAACGTGGCATTACCAATTTATCATACTCAATACTTTCCATTGAATAATTTGAGCCGGTGTTGATAATAAAAACGTTGTTAAATTTAAATTCATGATCTTTTAATTATTAATTCGTCACTTCGCGAATGAGGCCGACGTCATCCCCATAAATTGAAGGGATCCCATCCCACAAACAAGATTACCAATCAACAGACAACTTTGTGGAATTAAAGCTGTGCTTCGATAAAGGAAATTTGAAGTGCTTGAGATATTTCCAAAGGCACTTAGGTTTGGGCAAATTTTGGAAAGAAGAAAAAGGAAACATATGTTTCATTATTGGACATGCTTGAAATAATGGAAATATCTTCACTTATTGTTTTGATTTTATGGAAATATGCTGCACGCCTGATGCTATATATTATTTTCTGATTTATACTGGTTTTATTGTACTATTTCATAATTATAAATACGATGGTATTGTTAAACTATGGACGTAATAAATAGTAGTGTGATGAAAATGTTAGATATGACAGGATCCGAGTCAAATATGGTTATGAATACGATTCTCCAATTTAATGTTGTATATTTCCTTTTTATATATTTTGTACTAATTTATGTCTCTAAAATGCATAATTTTTCATAATACGACGTGTGATGTTGGGGGCCGGAGTATTGAGAGATTGTCGGTGCATAGGCACAGATAAACAGCGAATCATGTAGTTGTAAGACTTTTAAGCATAAAGGTACGTGAATGAACTGAATCCACACGAAAGAGATGAATTTCGAGGCTATACAAAAATGAGATTGTATAGTCTAGAAGAGTTTGGAAATTTGATAGATGTTGCTCATATTATAAGATGATTTATTTATTTTTCTCATTCAAAACTTGTGTTGGTCTCAAGAAGTGTGCGAGTGCAGACAAAACATGCTAAAATAATTTGTATTGATATGTGAGGGATAATTAGGCCACATGTCCTTATAATAAAGTCGTAACTGTTGTTAACGAATGCACCTTAATTTTGGGGAATTTTTATGTAGCAATTCACAAGAGGGGAAGCAGAAATACTCGACTTTGACGTGTGTGCATATTTTATTATTTTAGAATTAATTTATTGCAGATAATATGGAAGGTGGGGATTCATTTGTCATTTACTTGATTGCTCAGCTAAGCATAGTGGTTCCTACATTCAAATTTTGAGTAAAGGCGGGTTCTACACAAGGTTTTGACGCATTTGCCCCAAATGATCACTATTTTTTTTATTATTATTATTATTAAAAACACTATTTCTTTAGCATTTTAAAGTCGTGGTCTTTCAATTATAAATTATTCCACCCCATCAATTTGGGGACCCCAAAAAATAAGATTTTTTATAAAAAAACAAAATACAAATAATTGATGATATTGGAAACTTTGATTGAATACATCATAAGATCAAACTGATTACTCATCACAAACTTTATGTTGAAAATTACGTATGTGCCAATTCCTTATTGAAGTATACAGCCTTTCAATAAATATTGAAAACATTTAAACATCCAAATGTCTCTAAGATTTACTTAATAGTTTTGTTATCAAAGTAACGAGTGCCATTGTTATTTTTTCCACAAACGATGCCGTAGTGTGGGTGAATATTTTTTAAATATATAAATAATAAACATTAAATGTAAGAAAGTGAATTCCAGTTGTACGATAGTTTATTTGGTATTATCATATAAACACATTATTGTGTTCGTCGTCATTTTTTCATTTAAATGCATCTTTCTAGGAATGTTTTTTCCACATAAACAACACAAGTCTTTTAATACTTTATTAGCCAAATAATTAGGGATCAGATCTTCTACTGCACTTTTCATGTTGCATTCTCAATTGCAAACTTGATTTTTTTTTTATTTTACAATTTCAATTTTTTGTGCTTTAGTTTAATTCGACGTTTATTATTTAGGGTTCATCCTACCCAGCTAAAGTATATTAGATTTTATTAGTATTTAACTTTCATTTTTTTAAGTTATTAACTAATTATTTGAAAAATTATTAGGAAAATTATTGGGAAAATCCCAATTGATGGTTTTGATAAGATGTCAAAACATGTGTGATGATTTAATGAAAAACTGCAGAATATGGTAAGCTGGAAATCAATGACAATGACCAAGTAAGACTTCGAGCTGAGATGAGAGACAGCTATTCAGAAGCATGGTCAACCAGCTTATAGGTTGCCTGATCAGACCAGTCAGAGTAAACTCTTCAAAGCTTGAGATAAGCTGTAAAGGGGGGAGAGAACTTTAGAGACTGGTAGGTATCCTCAGATGAGTTAGTCAACAGTCTTACCAAAAAGCCAGGATAGACTGATGAACAGAGTCAGCTTGAAAGCTAAAACTGATCTAATTAGAAGATCAGTCAGAGCTAGTCCTAAACTGATCAAAGATCAGTTTACTGGTAAAACAGCTCTAAACGCTTTGAGTCTTTATTCAACTGACCTTAGTTCAGTTAGAGAGAAAAATCTCAAGCTAGTAGCCAACTGATAAGTCTAGGAATGAAAGCTCTTAAGCTCAGCTGATGAGTCAGCCGAACTAGACTATATCATGATAGAAGCTCTAGGCAGCTGAAGATCTGCCTACTGGACTATCTCAGAGCTGAAATCCGAGACAACTGAGAGCCCATCAGCTGAATGTCCAAGAACTGATAGCCGAATCGCCTGCTTCTACTGACAAGTAGTTAATGAAGATCTTAACAGGAAATCTTTGAAAGATCCTGATGATCTTAGAGCAGAGAGATTTAAAAGTCAAAACGGCTAGTTCATTAAAAGAAGCTTCAAACGGCTACAGGCATTAAAAATGCCACCGGTGATCTCCAAACATCACCAATCATAATGGTCAAAATTCACTCATCTATATATAGAGGGTGAAATCAATTGGCCAAAGAGACTTTCGTCAATCTAACTTTGCTATTTGTGCAAAAAACGAGCTATTTCTCTCTCTCTCTCTCTCTCTCTCTCTCTCTCTCTCTCTCTCTCTCTACAGCTCAAAGCTCAAGATTCTCAAAGTGCGAAAAGTCTTAAACTGAGAAGGCGTGCTTTAAGTTCAAAGCAAGCTGCTAAGCTGACGCTGAATTCCAGCAAGAGCAAAACTTCTCAGTTCTGTCCCTTAAAGATCAACCACCCAGCTCAAGAGAAAGGAACATCCCAGGTTGATAACAGTTTCAAGATTGCCTTCTTGAAGATCGAGCGAGATCTAAAATCGTGTAAAGACAGGAAATAGCACCTAAAGTCTCAGCGAGCAGTTGGGACCGGTAAGTGTGAGCTGTCGACCCAGAAACCGGCTGAGGAGGAGCTTGTACCGACGAGTCCTGATATGACCCGGACAATTATCTAGATCATTGGAATACGCTGCGGAAGACGTTAGGATTTGAAACACGTCAACTAAAGAAGGGCTTCAATCCGACTCAATAAACTAGACACATAAAACGATTAAATACGAACTAATCTAGACAAATACGATACCTAAATTATGACACAAAAATAAAACACAAAACCAAATTCCAAAGAATGATGGGGCGAAGGAATATGGCTGGAAATAGGTGTAGGAATCGTGTAAGGGAGGTTAAGAACGGCTTGGAGTAGATAGGGTATGATAGGGATGGAATGGACTTACGTGTATGAATTGTGTAGAACTCGAACTTGTGGAATTGAAGGAAGCGGACGTTTGATGGAGCAATGGAAGTTGTCGATTGATGATGAATGGTTGATGACCTTGATGTGTATCACAACCCAATAGCCTCCTTGAATCTCGAATGTACCCAAGGTTGAAATAAATAAAATCTGATCTAATAATGTCTCTAATTAAATAAAAACTATAGGTTAAAAATCGTGCCCCATAATTAAATTAAGGGAACCGATTTTTAAATTAAGTGTTGCCAATAACTGCTTAGGCGTGATCACGCCTAACTTGAAATTAGCTTCTGTTCCAACATCCAAGACTTGATCTTTAATTAAGCATATATGGACGAATGGACTTCATCTTGAACTTCTCTTCATGCATTATTATTCAAACCTTGATCTCCAATCTTTGATTATTAACAAAGTAATAATCTTAGGGATGCTCTCAACTCCTTTGTCATCTTCGAACTTCTTACATACAAATGCTTGGAAAAATCCTTGCAATTGTATTGCTCGAAGTCGTGTAAATGGATCACGTATTTGCAGCTTTGAGTTAAGTTCTTCAAGACTTTTCGTGGACGTATCATTCCCCTCCTCTTGAAAAGAATTCATGCTCGAATTCAAGTCTCTGGGATCAAAGATGAACACGAACTGACCATCGAATCCCTTTTGCACAAACTGCATATAATGTATCTTCAAGATCATGAACGAGAACACCCACTTGATGTCGGGTGGTCGAAGCTTTAGCACCATAGAATGCTTTGATATGGCATTCACGAACAAGTCTGGTGATACTTCAACTTCCATTGGAACATCTTTGACAACCTGTAAAATAAAGACACTAAAAGGACATGGTTGATAAAAAATATTAGAAATCGGCAGCTTCTCCATGCTAGCTTGTTCGAGCTCTTCAAGATCTTCAACCATTGCCTCACGGATACCATTCTCCTTTTTATAACAAGGTTGTATCTCCAACAACTCTTCAACTTCTTCAACTGTAGTAATGATCTCCATTTCTTCTTCTTCTTCTTCACTCAAAGGTTGATCCGACTCTTCTAGATCCAGCTCTTCAACAACCTTCTCTTCTTCTCCGACATTCTCACAAGTAGCAACATCTATCAGTTCTTCAATAGATGCATCAACTGAAATTGTTACCTCGAAAGTAGAATCTTCTTTAATGGCAACGATCTCAGATAGTAACTTAACGTTGATTTCCACTTCTTCTTCCTTGACTTCAACTGGCTTTTCCTCGGGTTTGGCATCGATCGGGGGCTGCATTGATGGTGTAGGCCATGTAGGTGGTGTAGCAATAGATGGTCGAACAATGGGTGTAGGCCGAGCATATACGGGTGTTGTAGGCTTGGGCCTACAGCTGGACTGTGGTGCAGCACGTCCCAAACGTCTCTCAACTTTTTTAGCATAGTGCACCATGTCTTCTATCTCCTCGTAATGATATACTATGACCTTTTCTTGGATTGAACTTCGTAGACCAGCTAGAAATCTCTCCATTGTATCTTCTAGATACTCATCTACATCAGATCATCTCATGGATTCAATCATTTGGTTGTAGTAATCATCAACACTATGGCCTCCTTGCCTAAGTTTATGTAGCTTTTCCTCCAACTCCCATTGGTAGTGGTCTGGAATGAACTGTTTCCACATCAAATCTTTCAACTCACGCCATGTGTCGATAGATGGAAGGTGATCTATGTGGCACCGGTTCTGCTGGAATCCCCACCATGTTGTTGCGTAACCTTTAAACTTTGATGAAACTAGCTGCATTTTCTTTTTCTCGGGGAAGTCATAGCACTCAAAAAGTTTGTCTACTTTGCATTCCCAATCAAGGTATGCATCGGGATCGTATAGACTTTCAAACTCGGAGATGATCATATTGTTGTTGCGGTAGAGATGATGAGAATTTGGTGTATAGGATGTATATGTGTATGGAGTATGATTGGTGTATGGTGCATGGATCGGATGGTGCATGGGTGCATATGTGTATGGTCCGGATGGTGTATATGAGTGTGAACAGATGGTGTATGTGGACTAGGATGAATTTTCGATCCCCTTGATGATGGTGGACAAAAATTTGTAGTTATGGGAGAGTTTATGGAGGGTTGGAAGGAATTAGGATCTATTTTGAAGTTCCTAAATAGTGTAGGAGATCCAAAAATAAATCCTAAAGGTAGAAGAAAAGAAGTAGGAAGGAAAAGGAAAGAGGGATTAGGTAATTTGGAAAGTGTTACACAATTGTGACACAATCTAAATATCCTAATTGAACTAGACTCTAAAAGGAAATAACCAAAAATAAATTACAACTCAAATAGAAACTACCAACTATGAAATAAACTTGGAAGGAAAGTTCCAAAAATAAAATAAAACTCTAATGGAAGGTACCAACTATAGAAAAGTACTAAAAGGAAAGTACCAAAATTAAAACAAGACTCAATTGGAAACACTATGAATATACCTCTTTTTTTTTTTTAATTTCGGATTTTTCTTTTTCTTTTTAATTCGATTTTTTTTAAATCGACGGTTTTTTTTTGTCGATGCCTTTTTTTAAATGATATCTATGCTATTACAACTCGATGACACGTAATAAAATAAAAGACACGTAGATGACACGTAGGATAAAGTTGACATGTCGGATTGAACCACGACCAG
Source organism: Perilla frutescens (assembly GCA_026008535.1). Classification (NCBI taxonomy): domain Eukaryota; kingdom Viridiplantae; phylum Streptophyta; class Magnoliopsida; order Lamiales; family Lamiaceae; genus Perilla; species Perilla frutescens. Next base: position 37,151,287 of record BRKX01000006.1, on the reverse strand, counting down.
CAGAGCTGACGTGGCTCTAATGCCAAAATATGATACGACCCGGACAATTATCTAGATCATTAGAATACGCTGTTGAAGACTTTAGGATTCGAAACACGTCAACTAAAGAAAGGGATTCAATCCGACTCAACAAACTAGACACAAAAAACGATTAATACGAACTAATCTAGACAAATACGATACCTACATTATGACACAAAACTGAAACACAAAACGAAATTCCAAAGAATGACGGGGCGAAGGAATATGGCTGGAAATAGGTGTAGGAATCGTGTAAGGGAGGTTAAGAACGGCTTGGAGTAGATAGGGTATGATAGGGATGGAATGGACTTATGTGTATGAATTGTGTAGAACTCGAACTTGTGGAATTGAAGGAAGCGGACGTTTGGTAGAGCAATGGAAGTCGTCGATTGATGATGAATGGTTGATGATGTCGATGTGAATCACAACCCGATAGCCTCCTTGAATCTCGAACGTACCCAAAGTTGAAATCTCCAAGTTGATCTTTGATTTAGCGAATATCGGTTAATCCCTCAAGTGGATTAAGCAATACCCTTGAATAAGACTTAAAGTTGTTAGGCTCTAAGAATATTGTTTTGTATCTAAAACAACAAACGAATAAAAGATAGGTTGAGACACAATTGTATGCAAAAGTAAAATTCTTCAATAATGTCTAAAATATCAATGTTACATGGTTCCCCTATTTATAAGGTTAAGGGGACGAAAATATGCATTAAAAAAGGCCTAAAAACTGATCCAAAAGGGATCTCTAACTATACTAGGAAGTTCCCTAAACTAGGATTCTATTCAAGGTAGGAAATTGCCTTAAATACAATTCTAGTCAACCTAATTAAATAATGAACGAAAATTACATTATAAAATAAATAAAATTTGATCTAATAATGTCTCCAATTAAATAAAAATTATAGGTTAAAAATCGTGCCCCATAATTAAATTAAGGGAACCGATTTTTAAATTAAGTGTTGCCAATAACTGCTTAGGCGTGATCACTCCTAACTTGACATTAGCTTCTGTTCCAACATGCAAGACTTGATCTTTAATTAAGCATATATGGACGAATGGACTTCATCTTGAACTTCTTTTCATGCATTATTCTTCAAACCTTGATCTCCAATCTTTGATTATTAACAAAGTAATAATCTTAAGGATGTTCTCAACTCCTTTGTCATCTTCGAACTTCTTACATACAAATACTTGGAAAAATCCTTGCAATTGTATTGCTCGAAGTCGTGTAAATGGACCACGTATTTGCAACTCTGAGTTAAGTTCTTCAAGGCTTTTCGTGGACGTATCAGGTCCGTTCTTCCGGGACAGCAACAGTTGGAAAGGAGGCCGTGCTCGGTTTGAAGGGTGCCGTTTTCAGGTCCAACATGATTTCTTCACTGTGTAATTGTAATAAAGAAACTTTACACTTGCATAGTGGATTGCGCTTCTGTGGAAGGAAGAGAGGACGTAGAAGCGAGGAGCTTCGAACCTCTATAAAGTTCTGTGTGTGCTGTTCTTACTGTTTTATAGTTTTGCAAGTTATTCAACTGCACACATTCACACACACATACTGAACTGACAAGCTTTAGCCACGTCTTCAAGCTATCAGTCCCGGACTGATCAACTCACCAGCTAAGCTTCCGTCAGTCTCTCTCAACTGATCAGCCAGCACAGATAAATCACAAAAGCGAGTTAGGGCCCTATCTATTCCGCAATCTGTTTTGAAAGTTTTTGAAGTCAGTTTATTCACCCCTCCCTCTAAACTGACAAAGGCTCGCACCAGGACCAACAAAAATGAAATACTAAGAAGGTGATTGGTATGATAGAATGAAATTAGGTATGAATGGAATAAGAGTCTGAATGGAATGACGATTCTTATGATTGGTATGAAGAACGGAATGAAATATTAATTTTTTTATCTTATATAATGAATATTTTATGTAATTTCAAATCTTTTTATAATTGAACAAAGTGTACGTAGTAGCTAATAAATAGCAACGCATGCCTTAATTTATTTTTTATATTTTTAAACGCTATTTTTCTTTTTTTAGTATATGATTTTTTCTAATTTTTTTAGCAAATTATAATTTATTTATTTTATTGAAAAACTTTATTCTAAAATATTTAATTAATCAATATACAATAATTTGTATAAGTTAATAAAAATATTTTTACTTCATAGAAAAATACTTTTAACATTTCAATTTTTCATTTGAATATATTAAATTATATCAAATACATAAATATTTTATATTGTATTATAACATATCTTTATGTTATATTTATTTCGGCATCACTTTCATTTTTCTTCAACAAAGTTATAAAAGCTATCAAAATTTGATTTTAAAACATATTTTAAATTATATTTTGAAAATAAATAAATAATATAAAATTAATAATAATAATAAATTATTTAATTTGATTTTTTATTTATTTTTTTAAATATGATAAAATAATATTATAAGACATAATTATGTATAAATATATCATATATTTATTTTTTTGATCATTGGGAATAGCTAAATTCATGGGGTGAGTGAAATGACTATTCCCCTTCCTTTGGAAATAGGGATTACATCGGGAATGATTATTTTCAATTTTGAACGATACTAATCACCGGAATGAGAATAGACATAGGAATAATCATTCTATTACATTCAATTTCACCGTATCAATCACGTCCTAAAATATTATTATAATTAGTTGCCAAGTGTCGCTTAACCTTTGACCACTTTCCTTCCCGATTATTTGGAATAAAATGTTTGCTTTGCTTCCAAGATGTATCGTTTGGTTATAACTTATAAATAAATATATATATATATATATATATATAAACCTATGTATTTGGCATCTAATTAAGTACTTACCTTGAAGGCTTGGATAATGTACACGTCACACTATTTTTCAATCATTTGATATTGGATTGGTAGTAGCACTAACCAAAGCATGCACAGATTTTTAGTGAAACATTGATTAATCGAGAGAGAGAGACAAAAAAAAAAAAAAAAAAAAAAAAAAAAAAACAAAGACAACGTCCCTTTTTTAGCAGCATTTTCCAGTAAATTTTGAAGTAATTAACGTATAAATTACGGTAAATTCTTCCTTTTTTAGTAGCATTATAAGTGATAATTATAAAAATGTCATTGTTCCTTTTTTAGTAGCATTTTTCAGTAAAACAAATGTGATATTTTTTAATATTAAAAGTGAGATATAAAACTTATATGTAACTGATGTATGCAACATCAATCCATAAATAATTATAGAAAAAACTAAAAACTCCTCTAACTATTCTTCTAGAAAATTCGCTTATACATGACAAAAACATAGTGCTATATATCATACTCAAATATATTTAATCGTTCTTCCCTCAAATATATATACATATATATATATAGAGAGAGAGAGATAATTAATGGTTCTACTTATTTAAATGTCGGAGCCAAATTCAAATGAAATAGTTATGATTGAATGACGGATGCACATACTAAATAGTAAATACGTATACATTATAATTTGGGTAAATCAAATTTGACACCTACATTTTTCTATCTTTTTAAAAAATAACCCACTTTTCAAAATTAATAAAATAATTTTTTTCACTCATTTACATAATTAATTGTATTTTAAGATGTTTGATCGGGTCGTTTTTTTATGTTTATGGAGAAATAAAAATGTTAAAATACAATCAATTACATCGGATTTCGGGTCGAAAATTTAATCAAATATTAGATTTGTAATTATTTTTGAAAAAAAATACTACTATTTTGTTAATTTTAAAAAATGGATTATTTTTGAAAAAAAAAGCACCAAATTATAATTTACCCTTATAATTTTATTAATAAAATAGAGGAAGGACGACCAAATAGAATATTATTTTATCCCAAAATAAAATATTGAGCCTAGACGGGAAAAATTCCTGGCTGCAAACTAAACGTTAAAAATCAAATTTGAATTTAGAAATAAAATAGGGGTAGGCGGAATGTCATTATCTTGCGATTGGATTATTGGTTGAAAGTGGTTAACTTCAAAGCTGGTGTCAAACTACACAAGAATTAATTACAACACAACAAACTATGAGATTCAATACCAAGTATCAATCTTTTTTTACCAACCCCTTTTGCCTTTCTTTCATCCAAAGCCATAATAAAAAATTCGAACTAATTCACTCCTTTTGGGATGAGATAATGGTGTATATTAGGGTTCAGTATTTTGAATCCAGATCCCATCAACATCGCTGAATGTTAGTTTATCATATTTGATTTTTCAAGTATAACTTATCTATTTTGTGTGGCGTGTCTGTTTAATTAAAAATAGACTTGCATACTACTTTTATTCATCAGTAGAAATTGAGACTCACTAAATTGAATATGTTCCTAACTAATAATACCCATCAATTTCAAAAACATTGATATTTTAGATTGTACAAAAATAAAATAAAAATTGTGACGAATATATTATCTCTCTCTATTAAGTCGTATTTTTCTAATATAAGGGAACATTTGAGAAGAGAAGTGTTAAAAAATGTAAAATATCAAATAATTTTTTTTTATAATGGAGGGAGTATTTTAATTTGTGTATATTTGTATTACTTCACGTCAATCAATTCACGGGACGTAAAGGTGTGTATGAAAATGCACAATTTGAATCCTCAAACCATATCAACTATTATTTCTTAAATTGTATGACTATTATTGTAGGTCGCTTTGCGGGAGGAATTGAGTATTTATTTACTATCAGACAGAATTTAAATATGGGTATTTCTAAATACACTGTCAATTTTTAATTATACATCATCATTAAATTTAGTTTAAAAGTAAATAATTATTAATTTACTTAAATATTATTTTTAATAAAAAATTATTTCATTCATTTAAAATCAATTAAAAAATAAAAAAATAATAATAAATGCCGTTCTATCTCCTCTCCCTCCATTTCTTCGAACCCTCGCCCTAGCCCCCCAATCTTGGTGGGTTTTGAGTTCGATGAAGGTTCAAAATCGACGGGTGGCTCTTCTTCATGCTTATATATATAGCTTAAATTAAGTTTTTAAATTGAAGAATAAAATTGAAAAAGGTTGCGATGTATAAAGTAAATGCTATAAAGAAAAAAATTAAGATGATGGTGAATTTAGTAAGTGTGGTCTGTAAAAAAAATTTGATGGTGCAAATAACAACATTCTATATTAAACATATATAAAAAGAACCCAAAATTTGTCCATTGGGGATGATGACCTAGTGGTCATGGTGGCATGATATATCTTGTGATCGAAGATCTCGAATTTAAATTTCATCAACACTGCTAAATACGAGTTTAGCTGTCACGTCTCGTTAAGTGTCCAAAACCCTTGTTTTCACATGTTACTATAGTGTACAATTATTATTTTTAAAAATCACATTAAAGACTCATTTATCATATATATTCTCAAATTACGAATTATTTAAAGGAATATCGTTTGCTAAAATAAATAGAATCAATGATATACCCCTAATAATATCTATCGGCATTCTTGTTGATTTTAATTATTATTATTTTTTTCATCATATGACTTGAGACGAATAATTTTATTTTTTTAGTTGGAGTGAAATATCAATAGGTCGACAATATCATTCCAAATCAAACACTAATTAATTTCAAATTTATCAAATAAATACTATCTCAAAATCAAGACAATAAATTTACGAGCAGCAACCTTATTGAATTGTGCTCTTTATTTAATATGACATATAAAATATTTAAGAGCAGCCACAATAATTAATATAAGGTTGTTGAAATTATGAGCGACTTAAATATTTTAGAAGCGAGGGTGTTTACGTCTTTTAACTACATAATGTATTCCTCAAACTAACGTTCGAAAATTTCAAATTTATGGTTCGGATCCGAACCTGAGAGGTCCGGTCTGAGGTGTGCTGGTCCCACTGAGAGCGTTTTGGTTGGGGTCCACATCACGGTGAAAAGCTATGATCACATGCTGCCGGCTGCATAAAATCTAAGGCGAACGTTTGATTTTATTTCCAACGTGAATTTTTAATTTTCAGTATTTTTAGTTTAATTTACGAGATGTATTGATTTTTTAAAAAAAAATGTAATGATGAATGATTTAATATTTAGAATTTTAGATTTGGAAAATGAAAATATGTTTTGTTTGATTATATTTTCAATTTAAATTTGTGGTTGAGATAAAAAAAATAAATAAATATTTGTATAGTTAGAATAGATTGATAAATATTTAAATAATGAGTCTCAATTTAATGATATATATACATATATATATATATATATTTGATTGAATAGGTTATATATGATTTGAAAAAGTGAAAAGCGAAATTAAAAATGAATAAAATAAATGTATTTTCGGCGTTTTGAACAGTAAAAATGAGAAATTTATGTTCGAAAATAAACACAAACAAGACCTAAATCATTTGCCAATGGATGTTCAGAAACCAGAATTGCTCTCCAAAAATCTATATTAGCCCATGAGGTACTATCCATGCCAATGATTCGTTAAGTGGATATTGTGAATTTTTTTAAAGAGTAAATCATCATTTATATCATAAATTATTTTTATTTTTTAAATTTATTTCAAATTAACATTTTTATCAATTAAATATCTAAACTATTTAAAAAAATACCTTATGTTTCGGCCAAATATTTTTTTATTCTTATTGTGTTGTAGAAAGATCGATCAAATTCATGACACAATATCTATATTCTGTTTTTTTAACACATTTTTAGACCTGATTCCGGCTGAAAAATTAATTTGATGTTAGAGTTGATTAATTTTCTAATAGTTTAGGAATTTAATGGATAAAAATGTTAGTTTATGATAAATTTGAGAAAATGAAAATAGTTTGAGATCTAAATGATGGTTAGCCTTTTTATATAGACTAAATATATGCTCATGTCTTGAACTTTGATCATTTTTTCACAAATATAATGAACTTCATACAATATCAAAAAATACAAGTACTTTTCATATTTTTATAAAAATGTCCTGTGATTCAATTTAATTTCAGCACCAAATTGATGACGAGGTTCTAGCATGTTAAGGTGACGTGGATTTTTTTGATAACGAGACATGTTGGATTGTTAAAAAAAATCCTCGTCACTTTGACATGCTGGCATCCAATATGACGTTATCAATATTCAACATCGGAAAATTTATTCCTATGACATTTTTACAAAAAATGTGGAAAGTAGATATATTCGTTATATAATTATGACAAGAAAGTAGCAAATATGAAGAAACAAAACAACACAAAGATTTATGTGGAAAATTCAAGACGGGAAAGACCACAGGCAGAGGAGGATTACACTATGAGTCGAAAAACGGGTACAGAGATATTCAAATAATCAACCAACAAAAAACTCCTAGACAAATTGGATATACATATATGGGTCCATACCGCGGGGGCGAAGCCCTCGCACCCCCGAATAGAACATAGTTGTGGCTATCAACGGCCCAATCCCTCAAGCCCCAACTACGTCGCGAAAAAATTCAAATTTGTCGCACCGCGAGCCTCTCGGGCTAAACTTAAATAAATTCGGGTCACCAAACATCAACAATATTTTTTTGACATTGTTTGAAGTTCATGATATTTTTAGAAAAATGATCAAAGTTTGGGAGATAAATATATTTGATGTTTTATAAGTGAATACATAATTAACATGATAGATATAAGGGATAAGGGTGACGCAGGCCCTGTACTTTTTGGCGGGGACCTCCTAGGCCCATGTACTTTTTTTGGCTCAATTGGGCCCTTAATTTTTTTTTCGAGTCTATTAGGCCCCTCCGTCAGGCTCCTGTTGACGGGGCCGTTAACTTTAGATTAAACGACGTCGTTTCATCAATTTTTCAAATAAAAAAAATTCAAAATTCAATTTAAAAATTCACCCGCCCCATTTTAACATCTCTCGATCCGAATCCCCTCTCCCCCTTCCCCATTTTTAAATTGAATTTTGAATTTTTTTATTTGGAAAATTGATGAAACGACGTCGTTTCATCTAGAATTAACGGCCCCGTCAAGAGGGGCCTGACGGAGGGGTCTAATAGACCCGAAAAAAAAAAGTTTAAGGGCCCAATTGAACCGAAAAAAAGTACAGGGGCCGATGAGGTCCATGCCAAAAAGTACAAGGGCCTGCGTGACCCTTATCCCTGGATATAATTATCACGTATTGAGATTCTTTGGAGGTGATTGGTATGAAAGAATGAAATCAATTATGAATGGAATGAACTTAGGAATGAAATGATGATTTGAATGTAATGACAATTCTTATGATTGGTATAACTACTGAATGAAAATGAAAGGAAATATTATTTTATTTTTTTATCTTATACAATTAATATTTTATGTATTTTCAAATTTCTTTATAGATAAATAAAGTGCATAAGCTAATATTATCAACACATGCTATAATTTTTCTTTTTTAATATGTGATTTTTTTAATTTTGTTTTAGCAAATTGTAATTTATTTATTTTATTAAAAAATATTCTAAACTATTTGATTATCACATATATAATGATTTTATACCCTAATAAAATATTTTTACTTCATACAAAAATATTTTATCATATCAATTTTTCATTTTAATATATTAAATTATATAAAATACATAATTATTTATGTTTTATTAAAATATATTTATATGTTATATTTATTTTGGTACTACTTTTATTTTTCTTCAACAAAATTTTAAAATCTATAAATTTTTTTATTATAATATATACTTTTAAGTTTTTTGGAAATTAAATAAATAATTATGAAATAATAATAAAAATTATTTAATCTAATTTTCAAATTTATTTTCTCAATATGATAAAATAATATTATAAGACATTATTGTGTGAAAATATACCATATATTAATTTTTTTTGTTTAATGGGAATAGCTAAAGTCATGGGGTGGGTGGAATGGTTATTCCCTTACTTTTGGGGAAAGCAATGACGATTATTTCAGGAATAGTGATTTTCAATTTTAAAGCATACATATAATAAGAATGACCATTTTATTCCACCATACCAATCAATTCTTTATATTTGCAACCAATATTCTAGAATTTCTCGATTACATATTTACATCTTTGTACTATTTCATGAGGTGTTTGGTTTTCTATTAGACAAGTCAAAATGAACTTTCTAGAGAAGATATTTTATAGTACTTCAAATTAAAGCTCCTTTCATGCTCTTTAATTTAAGACCAGTCATGGATATGTTTGTGCAAAAAAATATAAACAAAATTACAAATATACATTTACTCGTGTCCAGTGCGAAAATGCTTCGTTAGCTTTTAATAATGGTTCGTTAGCATTATATAACATATGCTAATTAAACAATTGAACATACTGTATTCATTGTGCTAATGAAGAATTATCATAATGTTAACATAGTACACATACTTATATTGTTATTATGATTTATTGCATTTTAATAAGGCTTATAATTATTTTTATTTAATTTTTATATTTTAGTTACTAATTGATTATTATATATTGTTTATTTCATCAAATTAGATTATATTAATTATGGTTTTTTCCATCCATTTATGGTTTATACCTTATGCTGATGACGAATTGCCATATGCTAACATAGTTTATCCGCAGTGCTGATAAAACAATATCATAATGCTAACGTTATATATATATTGCTATTATAATTTATCCAATTAGGGTTTATAATTGTTTTATAGAATTTAATTCTATATTTTTAATCATTGGACTTTATTACATCTAAATTATGGTTTAGTTCATCCAATTAGGATTTATAATTACTTTTTAGAATTTAATTTTTCGTTAATAATATGAGAAAACTTTCATTAGAATTACGATAATGTTTCGTTAGCATGATAGTAATGCTTTATTAGCATGACGATATTGTTATCAACTACCCATCATTTTTTATAAATATTACTAAATTACGTTAATACCCCCGTCTAGAAAACTTATCAAATATATAGAATTGCCACCACTCAATCACTCAATCTGAATGGTGAAGATTTAAGACACGGGACGGTGACATTTTTGTTATTTTTGATAAGTTTAAGTGATGGAGGGTAATATAGTAATTTAAAAGTTCAAGTTTCCTTCTTCATATTTTTCCCGTATTTATTATTCCTCTTCTCTCTCTCATTCACTTCTTCTTTGTCGTCTCTTTTTTTTCTCCAGTTTCTACTTTCATCCTGTTGTGAAGATTCGACCTTGCTATTTGTAGTGTTCATCGGCGCTGTCTTTGTATGGAGACTCCATGTATGTTATTTATTTTATATATTTTTTTATTAATTTTTACAATCTGGTGCGTCGATTTATTTCTTTTTCCTTCTTGCAATTTTTAATTTCTCATCTTATTTAGTTTTCTAATTTCATCTTTTTGTGACGAAAATTCAACGTTGCAATCAGTAGAATTTATCGATGTTGTCTTTTTATGGAGACTCCATGTATATTACTTATTTTATATTATTCGATTAATTTTTATAGTTTGGTGTGTTGTTTAGTTTTTACAGTTGGTTGTGTATTTATTGAATATTGACAGCCATCAACATTCATTGTTTTTGTGTATTTGCTTTTTTGTATGATTGGGTTGATTTGTTTGTTTGATTATCATATCACAGAAGTTGTTTTTCATTGTTAGATGCATATATCGTCATATGAAGAATTATAGGGATATTGCCATTTTTAGCATGTACAATTATTAATTTTAGCATGTTCAAATATTCATTTTAGCATGATAACATACAAATTCTATGATTTGTAGTTTATATTAATTAACATTTATAAATACCATGATAACATCTTTTAATATGATTATATGACTATATTAGCATGTTATATATGTCTCTGTTATATACCTTTTATTTTATTTAATATGGGGATTTTTCTTGTTGAGTGATTATAGTTATATGACTGAGTACTACTTATTAAATACTAAATTGAAGCCAATTGTTGAACAGAGTTTTAAAACTTTGGATGAGGGTATAAAAGTTTATAAGATCTATGCATAATTATATGGTTTTGATATTCGTCTTACAGGAGAGAAGAAGTGTAAAGATGGAACCATTTTATGGAAGTATGTCTATTGCAACCGGGAGGGTGAGAAGAATGCAGTTGTTGAAATTGGGGATGTGAGAAATGTAGTTAAAATAAAGAAGTGTTGAGTCTCTAGGAGTTTGATTTAGAGAAGATGAATGCATTTTTAGATGGTCTGTGTAATTTGAAAGCGTTGTTTCAGTCTGGTGATGATCAAGCTTCAACCTTGCATAGTAAGAGAATGATATTTGAGAAATTCTACGGTTCACATGCCCCTTTTGATGTTGTATCCATCTCTTTAGGTTAAAACAAAATGTAATGAAAGTCGCTTGAAATCTAGGAAAGAGATGATCACAAGAAGGAACAAGAAACCACTCAGAATGTGCAACAAGTACAAGGAGATGATATGCCATAATGCTAGGAGTTTTATAGATTGACTTTTTATTTTTATTTTAGCATAATGTTGTATTCATTCAAGCATTATATATTATACACTTTTCACATAATGATACACTAGTTTTAACCACATCATTTTTTGTAAAATTATATTAACAATGTATGTTTATGGCTGCATGTTCTTCAAATTATGTTTTATTGCAATTAATTAGAATTTATTAATCTAACTTATGATTTATCATAGCCCAATTAGGGTTTATTACATCATGTTAAAGTCAAAGAAAATATAATGCTAAAATCAATATAACATTATGCCAAAATTAAGGAAATATCATACTAAAATCGTGTTAACATCCCCATTAAGGTTTATTAATCTCAATTAAGGGTTAGGAGATCATTCTAAGATCAAATAAATATAATGCTAAAATTGTGCTAACAACCCAATTAGAGTTTACTTCATTCCAATTAGGGTATATTAATTCCACTTAGAGTTTAGTATATCACAATTATGATTTATTAATCTCAATTAGGGATTATTACATCATGTTAACACAATGAAGTGTAGAGTCTCTAGGAGTTTGATGAATCAAATGTTTTCAAAGTTCTATTTTTGTTTGGTCTTTGTTTGATGAATGCATTTTTAGATGATCTATATAATTTTAAAGCTTTATTTCAATCTGGTGATGATCAAGCTTCAACTTTGCAGAGTGAGAGGATGGTATTTGTGAAATTTTACAGTTCACATGATGCTTTTGAAGTTGTTGTGCATACATTTCTTCTGGTTAAAACAAAAGGTAATAGTAGTCGCGTGAAATCTAGGAATGAGAGAACCATAAGAAAGAACAAGAAACTCAGAATGTGTAGCAAGTGCAAAAATATGACATACCATGATGCTATTATAAGGATTGATTTTTTTATTTTATTTTAGCATAATGTTTTATTCATTCAATCATCATATATTATACAGTTCTAACATAATGATACAATGGTTTTAACACATTATTTTTAGTAAAATTATATTAGCATTATATGTATATGGCTGTATATTCTCCGAATTATGTTTTATTACAACTTAATTAGAATTTATTAATCTCAATTATAGTTTATCATATCCCAGTTATGGTTCATTCTATCCCAATTGGGATTTATTCCACAGTTTATGTGTTTTTTTTATTCTCATTTAATTTCGTCAAATGAAAAGCAATATGATATTAATATGAATGTATTTATATGCTATTATGAACATATATCTATGCCAAAATGAACGAACAACACAACTATTATTACGAGTGTATTTACATGTTATTCTCAAGCAATTTCGTCATGTTAAAATGAAAGCAATATAATGCTAAAATGAACATAAAACAATGCTAAAAAATTTAACGAACAACACATATAATTAATATTATGAGTAAATTTATATGCTATTCTCATGCAATTTTTTCATGCTAAAATGAAAGGAATATAATATATCAAATTAAAGCTTTTTTTCATGTTCTTTTATTCAAGATCTCGAAAACAACTGTTTATCTGAAGAAATATAGATGAAAAATACAAAACATTATTTTTAGGGTTTATTTCATTTCAGTTAGGATTTATTTCATTCTAGTTAGGGTTTATTTCATTTAATTAGGGTTTATTATAATCAAATTGGTTTTTATTGCATCATGTTAAAGTCAAATGAAATATCATGCATGCTAAAATCAATACAAATATTATGCTAAAATCTAGGAAATATTATGCTAAAGTTGTGCTAACATCCCAATTAGGGTTTAGTAGATCATGCTAAAATCAATGATAATAACATTCTAAAATTGTGCTAACAGATCAATTAGGGCTTACTCCATCCAAATTATCTAGGGTTTAATTCATTTACTTAGGGTTTATTATTTCTCAATTAGGTTTTATTACATAATGTTAAAACCAAAGGAAATATCATGTTAAAATCAATACAAATATTATGCTAAAAATCAAGAAAATATCATGTTAAAGTTATGCCAATATTCCAATTAATACAACTTTCAACCATATCATATTAATTATAAACATACAACTATGTTAAAACGAGTGAACAACAAAGATTGTATTATGGGTAAATTTACATGTTTTACGTGATGAATATTTTTCTTTGCTATTGTGGTTATATTTTCATGTTATAATGAGTACTTTGTCATGCTATTATAAATATTATTTTATACTATAGTGAACAAAATATTTTTTGTTCGATAAACTTGTGAAATAAGAATCATATGAGAATATCTTAATTTAATGATTTGAAAAAATCTGATTAAAACAAGCAAGTTATGATTGTTTAAAGTTAAAATGTTGTTATCATCTTCTTAATTTATGAGTATCATGCTAGAACGTCATGAACGCAATGCTGTCATGAGTTACAGATTATGCTAAAATGCCATATATACCATATTAAAATGTGAGTAATTTCATGCTAAAATATCATAAACGCAATTATATGAGTTACAGTTGACCATGCTAAAATGTTATATAGGTCATGCTAAAATGTTATATACACTTTGCTAATATAAATTTGAGGTACTTTGTGTGAAAAATATGCCTAAAAATGAATTGTTGTATTTTTCATCTATTTTTTTCAAATAAACATATGTAATCTGGATCTTATATAAAAGAGTATGAAAAAAGCTTTAATTTAATATATAATTCGCATAAATCAAATTAAAAACGAATAAATTATGATCATTTTGTTGTAAACTGGAGAGAGATGAAAGAGAATATGAATTGTGTGTGTGTTTAATATAAGGACCAAATGCCTCTATATATAATAGTACAAGGGCTAGGGTTTTAGGGTTAGTTACTTGGTCGTCACTCATACCATATATATCTATTAGATATATTTACAACACTCCCCCTTGAGTGACCAATCCCTAAAATAAATGTTGCCTCATTAAAACCTTGCTAGAAAAACCCAGTGGGACAAAACCTAGTCGAAGGAAAAAGAGTATAACTGCTCCCCCCTGATCTTGAGATCACTGTAGATCTTTGAGTCAGTGCATGCCGATCTTGTGTACCAACTTTCTGAATATTGATGTTGGTAATGCCTTTGTGAATAAGTCGGCCAAATTGTCACTTGAGTGAAGTTGTTGAATGTTGATATCGCCACTCTTTTGGAGATCGTGTGTGTAGAATAACTTGGGAGAAATGTGCTTCGTCCTATCACCTTTGATGTATCCTTCCTTGAGTTGCGCGATGCAAACAACATTGTCTTCGTACAAAACAGTTGGATTGATCTTTGATGAAGCTAATCTGCACGACTCTTGGATGTGACTTGTCATATTTCTCAACCATACACACTCTCGACTTGTTTCATGGATCGCAATGATTTTAGAGTGATTTGAGGATGTTGCAGTCAAGGTTTGCTTCACAGACTTCCATGATATAGTAGTTCCACCACATGTGAAAACATAGCTAGTTTGTGACTTAGCTTGATGTGGATCGGATAAAAATCCTGCATCCGAATACCCTACCAGAGAAGAATTTGAATTTTCCGAATAATATAATCTAAGGTCTATGATACCCTTCAGATAACGTAGAATGTGCTTAACACCATTCCAATGTCTCAAAGTGGGTGCAGCGCTATATCTTGCGAGAAGATTTACAGAAAAAGCTATATCTGGTCTAGTATAATTAGCTAGATAAGTTAATGCTCCCATTGCACTTAGATACGGTACTTCAGGACCAAGTATCGTTTCACCATCTTCAATAAGTCAAAATGGATCTTTCTTCGTATCAAGAGATCTAACGACCATTGGCGATGCTAATGGATGTGCATTATCCATGTAAAAGCGCCTTAACACTTTTTCTGTATATGTGGATTGGTGAATAAACGTTCCTCCTCGGACAAGTTCAATTTGCAAACCAAGACAGAATTTTATCTTTCCCAAATCTTTCATCTCAAATTCTTTCTTCAAATTCAACAGTTTTATTGAGCTCTTCAGGAGTCCCAATTAAATTCAAATCATCAACATAAACTGCTATAATTGCAAATCCACTTTCGATTTTCTTTATGAAAACACAAGGGCAGATATCATCATTCTTGTATCCTTCTTTCAACAGATACTCGCTCAATCTATTATACCACATACGGCCAGACTGTTTCAGCCCATACAACGATTTTTACAGTTTAATCGAAAACATGTTTTTGGGTTTTGACTTTAATGCTTCAGGCATTTTAAATCCTTCAGGGATTTTCATATATATGTCATTATCTAATGACCCATATAGATAGGCAGTTACTACATCCATAAGGCGCATAGCAAGCCTTTGTGACACAACCAGACTAATCAGAAATCTGAAAGTAATCGCATCAATTACTGGAGAGTATGGTTCCTCATAATCAATTCCCGATCTTTGAGAAAAACCTTGCGCTACAAGTCTTGCTCTATATCTTGTAATTTCATTTTTCTCGTTTCTCTTTCTAATAAATATCCATCTGTATCCAATAGGGGTTTCAGATTCTGGAGTTAGGACTATAGGTCCAAATACTTTCCGGTTATCACAGGAATTTAATTCCCTTTTCATAGCTCTTTTCCACATTGGCCAATCATTTCTCTGTTTACGTTCTGTAACATATTTTGGTTTAGGATCCTCATTTAAAATTTGATGAGCTATATGAAAGGCGAATATATCATCTACAATGATATATTCTCTCTCTAGTATCTAATTTGAAGATAAATAATTTATTGAGATCTCATCATTTTCAGATACTTGTAATTCTTCATGATAATACATCACTTTCATTTGATTGATTAATAATTTTCGTCATTATTTGGTTTTCATCTTGCCCCTTTATTTTCCTAGGCACAGAATCTTTGGAACCAACTGGTTGATCATGTTTTTAATGAATTTTAAACTCATTTGCTGCCAAAGCTATTTGTCCTTCAGGGACATCAATTTTGGTTGGAGTATTTACAGCATGTATGTGAGATTGTGTCACTTTTCTTGTATCTACAAAAGCATTAGGAAGTTGGTTTGCAATCTTTTGCAAATGAATAATCTTTTAAACTTCTTGTTCACATTGATTAGTTCGAGAATCAAAATGTGACAAGCTTTTCTCATTCCAAGATATTTCCTTGTGCTTTTTTGGATATAGATTCGTTCCACCGAATGTTGGAAATGTCATTTCATCAAAATGACAATCTGCAAATCGTACAGTAAATAAATCACCCATTAAACGTTCAATATACCTTATAATCGAAGGTGAATTAATTCCAACATATATCCCAAGCCTTCGTTAGGGACCCATTTTTGTTCGTTGTGGGGGTGCAATTGGGACTTGAACCGCATAACCAAAAGTTCATAAATGAGAAACACTTGGTTCTCAACCAAGAATAATTTGCATTGGGGAGTATTCATGGTTAGCTGATGGTCTAATACGAACTAATGTTGCCGCATGTAATATGACATGACCCCAAACAGTAGTTGGGAGTTTTGACTTCATAAGTAACGATCTAGCAATAAGTTGAAGACGTTTAATAAATGATTCTGCTAAACCATTTTGAGTATGGACATGAGCGACTGATTGTTCAATCTCAATTCCAATAGCCATACAATAGTTTTCAAATGCTTGAGACGTAAACTCACTAGCATTATCAAGACGAATTCTTTTAATTGAATTGTCTGGGAATTGAGCTCGTAATTTTATAATTTGAGCAAGTAGTCTAGCAAATGCTGCATTTCTAGTAAAAAGCAAGCATACATGTGACCATCTAGAAGAAACATCAATCAATACCATAAAGTATCAAAAAGGGCCACATGATGGATGTATAGGTCCACAAATATTTCTCTCTAAGAAAGATGGAGATTCAATATTAACCTTCGTATATGAAGGTTTAATGACTAACTTGCCTTGCGCACAAGCATCACATGGGAATTCATTTGTCATAAGAATCTTATGATTCTTCATGTTGTGCCCATATGAATTATTGATTATTTGGCGCATCATAGTTGCTCCAAGATGTCCAAGCTTATCATGCCAAAGCATAAAGCTTTTTGTGTCATTGAACTTCGGGTTCATGACATGGTTTGTCTCAATTGCCTTTATGAATGTGTAATACATCCCAGAAGATAGTGTTGATAATTTTTCTTTTGTTCGCTTATGGCCGGATACAAAAGAATTTATGCAGAGATATTCATTTCCACCTTCTGATATAATCTCGATGTGGTATCCCAAATGAATTGTATAAATAAAGAAAAAGAAAGTGACAAGCCTAAAAGTCTCGGATATCACAAAATGATAACTCTGGGGACCGGAGCCTCATCAAAACCCATATGGAAAACCCAGAGAAGGAAAAACCATATGGGAAAAAGAGTACTCCTTTAAACAAAACGAAAAAAACCAGGAGAACAAAAGTCCTGAAAAACAGCATTCGCAATACATGGAATAACAGAAGTCCAGAAACCTGAAGGAACTATAGAAGAGGCTAAAATATCCGCAACACTATTCCCTTCTCTATAGATATGAGAAACACAAAAATGAATCTGACTTAGATAATCAAGAACAGCACGCCAACGAGCCTTGAGCTTCCAGGGAACCTGCAAACTTCGAGAAGAAAGAAGAGAAACCACATAAACAGAGTCTGCCTCCAGCCAAATAAAGTCTAGAGACAGTCTTCGAGCCCACTCCAATGCAACAAGAACCGCTAAAAGTTCAGCAAGAAAGGCGAATCCAATTCCTTCATCCGTGTGAAAGCAAGCAATCACCGAACCATCATGCAACCGGAACACCCCACCCGTTGCCATTACACCGGGAGCACTCTGTGCCGAACCATCCGTATTTTTCTTCACCCACCGCCAAACAACTGAGATAGTCCTTTTCGGCGGCATAGAATGAGGGTCAATCTTAAGAGCTTTAAGCGTGAGAAGATCATTAACCTCATTCCGCATGAATCCACGAGCCTTCCCCATGTATTGCATTTCACGAAGAGCCACCCTAACCAAATTAATCAAAGTGAACGACGAAGGCACCCAGCTGTCATAAATGGCTTTGTTTCGAAAAGTCCAAAGACTCCACACCACCGTGCTAATCGTAGCCTTCCAAAGAATAAGAAGCTGTGAACCAAAGTCACAACTCATGAAATACAGAAAAGCTTGATGAAAAGAAACCGCACGAATCCCACTCAAGCAAAAAGTATCAAACACCCAACTCCATACTTCAGCCGCAATGGGATAGCTCCAAAATAAATGATCAGATGTCTCGGCCGCGCATCTACACATAAAACAAATAGTCGGGCCAATAAAACCATGCAAGATTTCCATAGTGGGAATCCTTGAAAGCAATAAACGCCAAAGAACCAAAGTCCTTCACATGGGAATAAAAGAACCCCAAATCCATTTCTCCCAACTAACCGAATGAAAACGAACACGATTATGAAGACGAGCAATCCGAGCAGTGACATCTCCATGCAAAGATCTCGACCAGAATCTCTCATCATCCCCCGACACAAGTTACACCTGAAGAATATCATGGAAGACCTCCAGAAAGGAACTAACAAATGAGGCAGTGAATCGCCACACCCCATTAGAAAGGAAATCACCCACCCGATCAACCAATTTTGCATGAATACCGTGAGGAATCTGAAGCCGCTCAACAATAACATATCCCAACCAATTATCATGCCAGAAGTCAACCTTAGAGCCATTGCCAACAATACGAATAGACTCATTCACCAAATTTTGCGACAACTGATAAATATCAGGCCAAATAGTCGAGTAAACTACTCGCTTAGCCATACCCGGCGAAGACCAAAATCTTGAACGCAAAAGATGAAAGACAAAGGAATCCGAATTAATGACGTTCCAAGCAAGTTTAGACAACAATCCACGATTCAAAGTCTTAAAAGAGGTAACACCAAGTCCACCCTCCTCCTCGATCGCACATGTTCGAGCCCAACTAACGGTAGTATAAGAGCAAACATTAGGGTCCCCTTTCCATAAAAAATTACGTGCTTCCGCATCAAGATTCAACACGAGAGAAGTCGGCCATGCATAAATCATCATTGAATGGATTGCAGAGCTCAAAACCACTGACTTAATTAAACATAATCTACCAGCCATGGAAAGAGTCCGTCCATTCTAACGATCGAACTTCGCCAAAATTTTGTCAGCCAAGCGCCGTAAGTGCGAGACTTTAGGAACTCCAACAAAAATAGGCACACCCAAATACTCCGTTGGAAAATCTCCAGTCGTGAACCCTAATTTCCTTTGGAGATATCTCTTCACACTAGGCGTTGAGCCATTCCCATAATAAACGCGGGACTTCACCCGATTGCATCGTTGGCCCGACACCATGGCATATGCGTCCATAACATGAGTCAAAGCTCGAACATTAGCCTTAGAAGCACATCAAAACATGAAGACATCATCAACATACAAAATATGAGTTGGGAAGCTCACCCCTCGGCCATAAGACATAGGAAGTAACCTCTCTTGCATCACCGCATAATTCAACAAATAATTCAGCATTTCTTCGGCAATACCAAAAGAGAGAGGAGATAATGGATCGCCTTGCCTAACCCCTCTAGAACAAGGAAAATACCCCTTAGGCGTACCATTAATCAAAATAGAGAGCCGAGCCGAAGATAAAATGACTTGAATCCAATCACAACTTCTCCGGAAACCCAAAACGCCGCATGACTCTATGAAGAAAAGGCCACTCCATGGTATCAAAAGCCTTGGTAATATCCAATTTCAAGGCCATATTGGCGCCAGCATGAGTTCTATTTAATGTGTTTACCCCTTCAGAAGCCAAGACAATGGCCTCGTGAATCTGACGACCTTGAATAAATCCAAACTGAGGCTTCGAAATGATAGCAGCCGCCACAGCATTAAGCCTCGACGCCAGAACCTTAGTGAAGATTTTGAAATAAAAATTACTCAAGGCAATGGGTTGGAAATCCTCCACCATGATAGCACTATCCTTCTTAGGAATTAAAACAATGAAACTCGAGTTCAATCCAGCAGGTAAGCATCCAAACTCAAAAAATTCCGTCACTGCTTTATAGAGATCCATAGCAATAATATCCCAAGCCACATGAAAGAATTTCCCCGAAAAACCATCCGGGCCCGCCGCACTATTTGCATCAAGACTGAACACCGCCTGCTTGACTTCATCCAATGAAGGCATGCAAGTTAAATCATGACATTGTCGAGGGGTGACTAAAGAAGGAATCAATTGATCCACTAAATCATAATCCGGTGTGGATGTGCCCGAACTAGAGAAAAGGGTCTGATAATATGCAACAATGTGATTAGCAATTCTCTCAGGGTCGGCGACAAGATCGCCTTCGATAGAAAGAGCCTCAATATTTGCCTTAGCTCACCTTGCCCGAATACAATCATGAAAGAATTTTGTGTTTCGATCTCCATCATTCAACCAAGCAATTCGACTTTGTTGCTGCATGTGGGAAGATTTCACGAGAAGCAGCCCATTTAATTCCGCTTGAATGGCAATCTCATCATCTAAACGATTATCCGAATAGCCATGAAGCGAAATCGCATTCTGAACATCCTCCAGATTCCTCTCTAAATCACCAATTTTATTGTTGAAGTTCCCAAAAACATTGGAATTCCAGTCTTTCAACACCTTCTTCAGCCTTTTAAGCTTTAGCATCACAATACGAATCTTGCTACTAGCCTCCACCTCCATCCGCCAAGAGTCTCGAATCAAATCCAAAAAAGAGTCATGATCAGTCCACATATTCCAAAACCTAAAAGGTCTGGGGTCCGAAGTGGTGGAATCCTTACAGACTACCACCAAAGGAGAGTGATCAGAACAAAGTCGAGGCAACAATGTCGCTGTAATAGAAGACCAAGCATCCTGAAAATCATTCGACACAAGAGCCCGATCAAGCTTACTTTCGGTGAGCTAAGAAAAAAATCTCCTACTCGACCAGGAGTAGAATAACCCGCTATTAACAATTTCAGTCAACTCCATCTCACTAATAAAGCTATTAAAATCCAAACAAGCCTAAGAAGAGGGCTTCGAACGTCCACGACGTTCGTGAGAGCCTCTAATAGCATTGAAATCTCCCAAAATAATGAATCGACCTTGAAGAACATTGAGATCTTGCCACAAGTGACGATGCTGCATGTAAGAGGCTGCACCATGCACCACAACAACCGTTCCTTCAAACTTGTGATGCTTAATGCTAACCATAATACATTGATCAGAATGGAATAAAATCAAAGCAACAACATGCATGGCAACAAAAACCCAGATATTAGATTGGCGAGCATCCCTTTTATTTTGAAAGATTGGAACCAATCCCAAAGAATGCCAATAAGCAGTAGAAATCTTGTTAAATTTAACTTGAGGTTCAATTAAACCAAGAATATCAGGTTTAAAAACCTGTATATGTTTACGTAGCATATTACGGGAAACCTCCGTGCCAATCCCGTAGATATTCCACGTAACAATATTCATTGCTATTTAGTTGAAGGACGCAAGTGATCTTCCTCACTTGCTTGCGCCAACGAGCCTTTCAATTTCGAGATCATATCCATGTTCCTTAAGGCTCTCGAGTCCGGATCAGAAATTATGTAAGGATTCAAATTAGAGTCGTTATTTGAGTCTTCCTCACTAGAATTAGGATTAAGTCTTTTCGATCGTCTTCGCTCCGACTCAAGGGGAATGTGACGCCTATAAAACGTCTTTTTGGAAGGTATCTTCTCCTCATTAACAGAAGCATGAGGCAACTCAATCGTGGTCTCTGCATGCTTGGCACAATCGTCATGAGACCCCATGAATCTTTCAACAAAACCATCCTCTTCTTCCAATATCTGACTGCCTTCAACAGAAACATCATCAACACTAACCTCCACGTCAGTCATTCTCCTATCTTGCACATCTCTCGCCATAGAAATCTCATTATCAACAGAGAGAATAGGCTCTTCCACCAAACCCGTAAGCTTCTCCACATTACCGCCTTCTTCAGCAACCACCGATCTCCCCTGAATATCAACCCCCACTGCCCCTGTAGCTGGCTGATTGTCTTGCGTGTTAGTGTCTTCTGCCAGAACAGTAGCCTTCATCAAGACGTCAAAAGCGTTCCCTCCTTCCGCAAGCAATGAAAACGCATTCGAAACAGGAACAACAGCCTCTGCAGACTTCCTTTGCACATCATTCCCCGCACCAAAAGATTTCACAACCCACTCCTTAGTCAACGGACCTGAATTCCCCTGTACAACTTTCCGTCCGAGATTATTGGCCATTTTTCCACTCGCAACCGGAATATTCATAGCCGACACTTCCTTTCCCTTGTTCATTGCCGTATCTTTCCCACTTTTTGAGGAACGACACTTGCTAGCTTCATGACCCACAGCTTGACAGGAGCTACAAAATAAAGGAACATTCTCATAGAATACATCGATGAAGAACGATGATTCTCCCCTATCAATCATTACCGAAGTCTGCAGCAACTGAGACATATCGACCTCGATAAGCACTCTAGCAAAGTGATCCACCATGCCATGTAATGAGTTTCCATCAATTTTCAAAGGGGTGCCAACCGATCGCGCGATCCCCACAAAGACTTCCTCATGCCAATACTCAATTGGAAAATTATAGATTCGCACCCATAATTGTGCCAATGTAGATTTAATCTTGTAAGGGGAAAAATCAGGAACCCAATCCCTAATTTTAAAAAATCCCGAACGTAAACTCTAAGATAATTGCTGTCGAACCTTTTCTTGATCCTTGCTGCATGAAAATTTCAACGTGAAGTAACCCTTACCTAGTGATATTGTAACGCCCCGATCCCGAGAGAAGGGCAGGGGACCGGTGCGCTACTTGGGGGAAGGGGGAAGGGGTTGTTGAACAGAAGCAATCAAAGAAATAGGGTTAGTGCCCTAAAAATTTGGGCAACATAACCTCTATAAATGGATCAATCCACGCTTTTAAAGCGTATGAAATGACTCAAACCAGATACCATGACTCTTAGGATGAACCCAAGAAAGAATAACAAAGGCAAACTTCAATGTAAATAATAACAGTTCAAAGGTTAACTGTTAATAGGTTAGGCATGAAAAAGGCCAGACTGATGTCTGTCCAAATACTTGAAGTAAAGATATGACAGGCTCCCGCCTGTCGTGAAAGCAATATAAAGCCAGGCTTTTGCCTGTCAGGAACGGAAAGTAAACAGGATTCGGAGAACCGAACACTCTGTAACAATAAAGAAAATGGGATTCGGAGAACCGAACACACCATAACAGTAAAGAAAATGGGATTCGGAGAACCGAACACTCCGTAGCAATAATCAGAGTAAGCGGAAAGAACGTAGCGTATTTATTCAGACTCAAAAGGAAGCATGTTCTCAGTTAGACTCCATAGCGGAAAAGGAAACATATACATCAAATGATAGCCCTTCAGCCTTAGCACAGCCGTCCACCATCCCGCAGCTCATCCTGAAAAATATTTGAAAAGATTTTGGGCGTGAGTACTAATGCACTCAGTGGGTACTTTTGAGAAAAAACCTTCACAATCATTTTATAAAACAGAATATCCAATCATATTTTAAGCATATCATGGAAAGCTTTCAAAACAGAAAATTTGGGAATTCCATGTATACTAAATCATTTTAGTTCCATCATTGCGCGCCACTCTCTCCTAGAACGCTTACGGTGAGTCGGTTCGTGTACACAACCCGGCTGCTTAAGGTTGGACACTGCCCTGTTTGCTTGGGGCTCGATATCGTGAACCATTGTAGTTTCGTCACCAAAAACAGTAGTAAGACTTACATGAGTCAGGAGAGCACATCAAATACAGTCATGAGTTGGATATTCAATCATATTCATTTTATAAATATCATGGCTTAATAACCCGAAATATATTTTTATATAATAAAAACCCACCTGGAAATCAGATCTGAAAAGCAAGATCTAGATTCTGATTCTGGTCTCAACTAGAAGTCTCCTTCTTCTGAGCCTCCTCTAGAAGCTGCTCGGCGTTTCGATTTTGAAAATGATTGAAAAATGAAACCTTAACCTCCTATTTATAGAAGAAAAATAAATAGGATAATAACGAATAAAAGAAAGAGGATAATGATGGAATAGGATAATGATGGAAAAAGAATAGGATAATTACGAATAGGATAATATTTCGAAAGAGAAATTGGATAATGACGAATGTGCCTTAGTTATCCAAATCTATTACCTTTCACCCTAAAATTGTGCCAAGTGTTCATTTGAACTCGAAATTGGAAAATTCAAAGTTTGGCACGATGCTTGAAAATTTTTTCTATCAACCCGAGAAAAATATCATAACATATTTTTAAAGCAATTTTTGACCAAAATAAATTTTAATAGATTTCCCTGGCTGCGATTTTCCTTTATTTGAGTCCTTTAAGGACCCAACTTCTTACCTAAATTACCCTCAGGTAACATAAGTTAAATAAAAACCTTCTAAAATATTTCGGGGTGTTACAGATATCAATCGCCAATCTGCAAAAATCATCCAAAGCAATTGGAGCTTCGGTTTCAAGTCCATAGCAGTCCAGGGTTTATCGCATTTCAGCATAATCAATCTCCCAATCAACGAAAATTTGAATTTATCAAGTTGCGACGCATATAGATCCTCCGGTATTGAGATTGAGTTAAACTCACCTCTTCGCACAAGCTGAATACGTGACAGCGACGTTGTGAAGACATCTGGATGACGTTCAGGCAGTTTAGACATCGCGACTGAAGCATACGAAGGCTTGCGAGGCTGCAGTGGAACCCTAGATTGAGAATTAGGGTTTTGCGAATTTTCATGATTTTCGGCTATGTTCTCCAAATTTCGTGAGGATAATTTGGAGTTGTTTATGTCCAACGGTCGTGAGGAATCATTGGACTGTAGGTGAGTGCCGGAAAGCAGCGGGTTGAACGTGAGCGTGGGATTCATGTTGGTCGCCGTTTAGGAAAAGGAAAGGAGAGAGAAGAGAGCATGATAAAAATCCCAAACATAATTAATCTTGATGTGGTATCCATTATAGCGGATATCCTTGAAACTTAATAAGTTTCTCTTGGATTTACTAGAATACAGAACATTTTCAATTTCTAATTTAGTATCATTTGGTAAAATGATACAAGCTCTTCCGGAGTCTTCAATGATGTTTGATGCACCTAATATTGTGTTAACATTATCCTCAACTAATGTCAACTTAAGAAAATATTTCTTATTTTGGAGAATGGTGTGTGTAGTGGCACTATCAATAAGACAAATATCACAAGATTCCATTTGAATGTCTGAGACGTTTTTAAAAGAAGATCAATTATTATTGAGTAAAAATACGAAAGGAAAGTAAGTAATTATTTTTAACGAAAAACAACAATGTGGAAGTAAATAATCAATGTCTTTTTATCAACTAGAAATAAATGATAAAGGACTAAACAATGTACATATGATCATCTTCAAGCACACCACCACCAATCAACTGATCCATATTATCTCCTTTTGGGTTATCAAAGAAGTCGGAGACATCTAAGTGAGTAGTATCAATTGGACCGTCAAGGTCAACAACATTTGTTTCCTTCTTGTCTTTTCCCTTGATCGAATCTTGATATAGATCTGCAAGGTGTTTTGCCGTTCGGTAAGTACGTGACCGATGTCCATTCATGTCACATCTATGACATGCAACTTCTTTTTTAGATGAATTGTGCTCGTTGGATGTTTTCTGTCTTTTGTTGCTAGAGGTTGCATCATTTGATTTACCGCGTCCATGACCGCGAACATATCCACGTCCGCGTCCACGCCCACATCCATGTTGGTTCCCACGACCACGTCCATTGTCATGGTTGAAAGTTGCATTGGCTTCATGCAATGCAGCGGAACCAGTGGGGTGGAGTTCGTGATTTTACATGAGCAATTCATTATTTTGCTCGGCAACCAACAAATAAGATATTAGTTCAGAGTACTTTTTGAAACCACACTCCTATATTGTTGCTATAACAACACATTACAAGCATGAAAAGTGGAAAATGTTTTCTCAAGCATGTCAACATCAGTGATATTCTCTCCACAAAGTTTCAATTTTGAAATAATTCTAAATAATTCATAATTATAAGCACTCACAGACTTAAAGTCTTGCAGTCTAAGATGCATCCACTCGTAACGAGCTTTAGGAAGGATGACAGTCTTTTGATGATCAAACCTTTCTTTCAGGTTTGTCCACAACTCACTCGAATCTTTGACGGTCAAATATTCCGTCTTTAGATCATCATGAAGATGATGACGAAGGAAAATCAGCGCCTTAGCGCGATCCTGTTGAGATGCTTTGTTTCCTTCTTTGATTGTCTCCCCTAGACCCCTTGAGATCAGATGAACATCAGCATCAAGAGTCCATGACATATAATTCTTGCCCAAGATGTCAAGGGCGATGAACTCAAATTTGTCTATATTTGTCATTCGTGCAATTTTGCACAAAGAGTCAAGGATATATTATCCATATGTTTAATTTATTTGCTCTTTAGAGCATGTAATATTCTTCAGGAATATTACTTGTGCTACTTTAATAGCATTAATTTATGATCTTGAATGTAATATTCTTCATGAATATTATTTGTGCTACTCGAATAACATCAATATTTAATTTTTCAAGATTAAATCGGAAAAGACCGATTATTATATTTTTATATATACGAAATCAATAACAACCAACTTATGGGCATTTACCGCAATCACATACGCATAAGCATGATGGAAGGTGATTAATTAAATTTTTTTAGATCAAATATGAAACAATTAATAAACCTAAATTCATAATTAATCTTGAACTTATAGAACTTCAAATGATTCTTCCGCAAGAATCAAACAATGACAATACCCTTATAGATTAATTAATTGTGACTGCAGTTAATGCTTTGCGAATTGCGATCTAATGATAATGCGCGATTCTACCATCGATTTTTTATTATTATTGCAAAATCCATCGATTTTATTATTTCGAGTCTTCCAATATATTCATTCTAATCATGTTATATATGCAAAGTAAAACAACAAATATTTTACTATCCCATGACAAGAAATTCTACCATACTCAAATTGACGGCAATACGATTTGAGCAAATGAAAAGAAAATTAAAGAATGTACCTTCTAGGATCGATGAACTTCTAGATTTAAAGGAGAGGGTAGAACAATCGTACTGATAACGTGTTGTAAACTAGAGAGACGAAAGAGAATATGAATTGTGTGTGTTTAATATGAGGACCAAATGCCTCTATATATAATAGTACAAGGGCTAAAGTTTTAGGGTTAGTTACTTGGTCGTCACTCATACCATATATATCAATTAGATATATTTACAACACATTGAAAGTTTTTAAGAATTTTTTGAAACATGATGATGTCACTTTTTTTAAAAAGTCAATTTCTCTCTCCCGAGAAGCTATATTATACCCGTTTAATTATTATTTTTTTGTATTTTGTTCCAATTTTACCCTTAATGAAACGCGTGAATTTAAAATTTTCATTTTAATTATGAGTTTGCCATCGCCCTCATCCATTTAATCTGTTCTAATATGGGCCGTCCAGATTGGGGAATGAGTGGATGTGATGGGTTCCTAGTTCCCACATAGAGGAGGGTTCTCACTAGATCCATCCTCTCCACACACACACACACACACACACATATTAATTGAGATTTTCACAAGGATTAAGAAAGAGATCGAGAAAGACAATTAATTAAAAAACTTTCTAATATGCTCCTATTTATTTCTTTGATAATGAATTAATGTTTAATGCAAACATATTAAATATAGGTACATATTAGTAAAATAGCTAAACGTATACACATATATCGGGACATCCCAAAAAGCAAATAAGCCTATCTTATTGGGACAGAGGAAGTATATTTTTCGGAAATTTGTATGATATTTGCATTTTGCAATAGATATGAGTATTAACAAGCTTGAATAATTAATTACTCCCCCATTCCAATTATACAGTCCTTTTTTTACTCGCACGTAGATTAAAAATATTTATGAAAACAAAATACAAAGCGAAAATTTCAAAATTACCCATATTTAAGATTTATAACTTTCAAAAACTTAAGTGGTTAGTTTTTAATTTTGAAAATCTAACAGGAATGTATTTTTACATTACTATAAAAATAAAGTTAATTATAGTAACAAGACTATATAATTGAAACACCCTAAAATAGTATTAGAAATTATATAATTGAGACGGATGGAATATATTTTTAAGCCTAGGTCAGTGTTTGTATCTTTAGTGTGGTTTATGGGTGGAATTTGCATTTTCTTTTATGATTTACATATCATTGTACAAAAATAAACTTACACACATTAGTAACTAAGGTTCAATTTATGTATCAGTTTTTTTAATGGCTTGTTTTTTTTCTATCAAAAATAGCTATTTTTTCAAAATTAATAAAATAATACCTATTTTTTTGAAAATTTTGCAAATTTGACATTTGATCAAGTTTTCGGTCCGGAAACCCTATATAACGGATTAATTTTGAAAAAGTGATTTTTTTTATTTAAAAAGAACAAAAAATATAGGTAACAAAATGTAATTTACCCATATATATAGTAACGATGCGCCTAGACTATTGTATTAATAGTAGTAGGGGAGATTATTATTATTATTATTATTATTATTATTATTATTATTATTATTATTATTATTATTATTATTATTACAGTTTAGGGGATTATTTTTTATTATCATGAGAAAAGTAAATTAAATTAGGAAAATTATCAATCAAACACCCGAGAGATGGATTATAGTGTATCATATGAACATATTCATTTTTTAAGGTAAGATATAAAGTTTCTTTTAACCTCAAACTTGTTGATTAGTACAATAATAAAATAAAAAAGAAAAAGTAAAACTCTCAAATTTAGTTTAACAAATTTTATTAATTATTTTGGAACGATTAACGGATTGATAATTAATTAAGTTTAAATAATATTCAGATTCAGTTCGAGTTGATTTCTAGCATTCTTGACCGTGCTCATAAATTTATCACCAGTTATATATAAAAATATTACCGAATTGATCGAAAAATGATAGAAATTGAAATTCTAAAAGTTTTTGACTTGACCCATCACAAATTCGAAAAGCACAATACGATGTTCGATATTTTTTTCTTTCTTTCCAAAAAACTACAAAAAAAAGAAGTATTATTTCCATAAAAAGCACACTATATGAAAATAATTAAGGGGCCAAATAAGAGATGTAACTATTGTTGATACAGTAGGGGTAGAGCTCCTTTTGGACTCTTCAAATTTATAAAAATAAATATTTCAAATTAAAAAAATTTACAGAACAAACCTTTCAAATTATTAAAAAAATTAGCTTTCTGCTTTCTAAATCAATATAAATTTCCCAATATATATATATATATATATTATAGAATTTTATGTGTATGTAATTATATTTATATTATTTTAAGTGCTCGATCTAATCTCAATCTAAAAATTTTATTTGTATTATTTGCCGACCTCAAAGAATCAATGTGTCAATTCCATGATTCCATCATAACGTTATCTAAAAAAACTACACCTAAAATGGATAAAGCATTATTCTTTTTTGTACAATTTTTTTTTTGCTATTTTTTACTATTTATTTTCACATGTTTAGGAAGGGAAGATTTGATGCCGCCCAAATGGTTAGTGTTCGATTTTTTATTTTAAATTATTAAAATACACATTTATGCAATTTTTTCAAATATATTTTGTGGATCCTTATACCCATATTAAAGAGATATAGATTACATGTGGTGAAATTTTTATTTTTATTACCTTCTGCTATATTAATGATATTAGTATATCTTTTAAGAAAAAAATCTGGACACTACACGTTTGAGCAGCATCTAATCTTCATTTAAAATGGGAGAGGGCCCAAATACAATGCCATCAAAGGAGCTCGTTTACTTTCTTCATGTTTCTCAATTTAGTATTCATTATTTGTAGATCCATCATTATATTTGATACTATATGTTATGGATTATAATGATGTATAAGTAAAATAAAATGAGAAATCTAAATGTGACTTGATTAGCCATCAATTATACAACATAATTAGATTCATGAATTGTTAAGAGGCATCCATCAATTCCACTTTTATTTGCTATGGAAAAATGCAAAAAAAAAAAAAAATGCTTTGTTTTCATGCCCTTCACTATGTCAACAATGATCAAATTTATCTGGATCACATAATTCACTTTTCCGACAACTTCATGTTACTGCTTAATCATTAAGAATGATTTTTTTTCCAAAAGCTTAGTGCCATTATTTTTGTGAATCCTATGCAATTTAGAGTTAATTTTCTCTATTTAATATGTTTCTATTTAATATGCTCTAAGACTATTTTAAGTCATGTTCAATCGATAAATAACAAGAGTAAATTGCACTATAATACCTGCATTTTAGGTTGATTTTTAAAAAATAACTCACTGTTTTAAAATAAACAAAGTTGTACCTAATATTTTTTAATTTTTTTTGCAAATCTAACATTTGATTAATATCTTGGCTCGAAAATCCAATGTAATTTATTTTATTTTAATATTTATATTTCTCCAATTGTGTAAAAAATTATCCAATCAAGAAAACTTAAATACAATTAGTTACGTATGTTTTTTGGGTCGTAAAACTGATTAAATATTAGATTTGTAATTTTCTTAAAAAAATAGACACTGTTTTATTAATTTTGAAAAAATAGATTATTTTTTAAAACTAGTAAAAGATGTAGGTATCAAAACATAATTTTCCCTAAAATCAATTCTATTTTGAATTTATTCCCACAAAATATGAACTAACGTACAACCAGAGAGATTTTTAAGTCTTTATTTTGTTATGTCAATACATTTCAGATCGAGTTACTCAGTATAACTATAACTAATATTACACCTGTATCATGCACGGTGAGAGTGAGATATGCATACTTAAAACTTTATTCAAATATGATCACAATAGAAAATATTTCTTCAATTATCGTATTGAATCAAAACTCATGCAAGGTGTAATATATAAATCATGAATTGAAACATGATTTGCATCTTCAATAAAAAAAAAGTAATTATTAAAAAAAAGTAACTTGAATAGAAATAAATTAAAAATGGTTCAAAGTAAACTATAAATAAATATCAAAATTTATAAATATTTGAAAATTTCAAAGGTTCTGAAAAACTTCTTTGTACACCACGTTTGTAGTTCATGAACTGTTGGTATTGTCTTTATCACACGCTAAAATTTTCAAGTATATAGAATGGCCGGTTTCTCTGACCCTCTCAACTAAATTGAAAAACGGGTACATGATGCTATGATTTGGAATGGATTAATTTTTGTAAAATGCAATAGATCAAATTGGTTTGTATTTGAGGCAAAATTGCATAGCGTACATATCGATTTATAAAATCATATGAGGAAAAATATTTATGATATGAATGAATTGAATTTTTGGATGAATTGAATTTGTTCCATTATGTAAGTTTTATATTTGGTTTAGATGAATTAATTAAATTAGTTTCATCATATATGATTTATATTTATATGTGCATATTATATTAATCCTCAATTCAATATTGGGGTAGACTTGGGTGAGACCGTCTAACGGGTTGCTTACATTAGACGGATCTTCCCTAACCCGACCCAGTCCAGACCCAACCCGACATATATATATATTAAAAAAAATCTAATTTTTCTCCCTCAGCTCTCACCCCAGCTCACCTACGTTTTCTACCCTAGCTCACCGCGCCGATAGCTTTTTCCTCGTCCAGATCGTCGCGCCCAATAGCTTTTTCCCCGTCAAGCTCGTAGCGGCGCCTAGATTTTCTCCCTCCAACTCGCGGCGGTGGCGCCGCGCACATCTCTCATAGCTCACGATTTGTTCAACTATTAAATGGATGATTTGGGAAAACTAACTACGGATCCTTCCGGAGGAATTTCCGCCAATTCCGGCAAAGAAACGATAGGTATGTTTTCTTATTTTATAAAATTTGTAATTTTGATTCAATTTTTCATCAATTATTAGATATATCAAATTTTGCATTCAAACTGTTTGATAATATGCTAGTGTGAACTGATTCATTGAAGTTTTAGTTTAGTAATCTATTAGTGTCACTGCAATCCTAAAAGTAATTTAAATTTTGTAAATTTCAGATATTGTTATACTTGATAATGAAGACAATATTGAAGATGTAGAAACAACATCTATCAACGAGAATGAATATGTTATGTTGCAAATTGAGAGTAAGTAGTACTTTAGTTCTGTTCTTTGATTTTGTAACAAATCAACTGCAAAAATGTATTTCGTAAATTAGTGATACTTCTATGATATTTAGTGATACTTTATATCGTGATAGTAATCCTTCTCTTAAAATGTAATTATGATTCTGCCTAAATAATTATATACAGTAGTGATACTTCTATGTATTTAGTGATACTTGCTCTCATGATAGTAATCCTTCGCTAGGTATTATTGATATTTTGCAACTGTTTCACTTAAAAAATAATTATGATTCACTCGATAGTAATGATACATCAACAATATTTTTTGATACTCCACTAGTACTTATTGACACTATTTTATTTGTTACTGATATGTTGTAGGTGATTCTTTTGATGTAAGAGGTTGCCTTCTTGGTTTGAAAAGGAAGAACATTGATGATATATATGACTTATACTGTAGTCATGCTCTTGAAAATGGGTTTAGTGTTAGGAAATCCACAACAAGAACTAAAAATGGAAGTGTAGTTGAAAAATACTTTTTGTGTTCTTGTGAGGGAGCCAAAAAACCAAACACTTCTACCTTAAGAAAGGTATATGTCATACGCACAGGTTGTAAGGCATATTTAAGAGCAAAGATCAATAAGGATGATTTATATGAAGTTATTGAGCATAATCTCATGCACAATCACACACTTACAAGAAGAGAATGGAGCTATATGCACCGTTCGCACAGATCAATAAATTCTGAGAAAGGTGTTGTGATTGAGGGCATGCTCACATCAGGGATAAGAGCTACAGATTCTTTCCGATACATGGCTCATGATTGATGCGACCCGGACAAATAATCTAGGATGATAATAACAACGTAGTGGAAGACTTAGGATACGAAACACGTCAACTAATTGAAGGGCTTCAATCCGACTCGATGAACAAATGAAAATATGAAATCTAGACAACTAAAATACCTAGAAAAATGACACAAATTATATAAGACAAATCAAAAGGAATAAGGGCTATAAAGGGACAAGAATAAGGCTGGAATTTGTAGGGAAATCGTGTGTGAAGGCTTGGTGAAGAAGGGCTTGGAAAAGATAGGATATGTTAGAGAATAAACGAACTTACGGATAAAACGAACGAATGAGGAATACTCAAACTTTGTGGCTGATTTGAGGTGAACGATGATGAAGATGGTTGTCGTCGATTATGGTTGATGGTTGATGACGTCGATGTGAATCACAACCCGATAGCCGCATTGAATCTTGAACGTATCCAAGGTTGAAATTTCTAAGTTGATCTTCAAAGTAGCGAATACCAGTTAATCCCTCAAGTGGATTAAGCAATATCCTTGAATAAGACTTAAAGTTGCCAGGCTCTAAGAATATTGTTTTGTATCTAAAACAACAAATGAATAAAAGATAGGTTGAGACACTTGTATGCAAAAGCAAAATTCTTCAATAATGTCTAAAATCACAATGTGACATGGTTCCCCTATTTATAGGGTTAAAAGGCACGAAAATAAGAAGAAAAAAAAGGCCTAAAAACTGATCCAAAAAGGATCTCTAACTATACTAGAAAGTTCCCTAAACGAGAATTCTATTCAAGGTAGGAAATTGTCTTAAATACAATTCTAGTCAAACCTATATAATTAATGGATGAAAATTACATCAAAATTAAATAAAATCTGATCCTAAATAAATAAAAAACTATAGTCTAAAATAATATTATAATGTAATTAAATCAGCTCCTTAATTAAATAACTAAGGAGGATGAAAACTTCATGCAACCTGTCTATGCAACGTGAATCTACTATGCATGCACAACTTGATGAGTTATGTCTTCATGCATTGCTCTTCAAATCTTGATCTCCAATCTTTGATTATTAAAGGAGTAACAATCTTGGGATCCTTTAATGGCAGCTTTGGATGGACCGATTTGATGCTTGCCATGGTCTCATCAATGATGCGGGAGGAGAGGATTGTGTTGGTCACACATTAAAGGATCATTTAAACTATGTCAACCGGTTGAAGATGAGTATTATTGAAGGAGGAGATGCTCAAACACTCATTGATGAAATGCATGCACAAGGTGTTGAAAATAAAGATTTTTTCTTTAGAGTCAAGTTAGATGTTGTCAAATGTTTTTTGGAGGGATGCCATGATGAAAGAGGATTATATGATATACGGTGATGTTGTTGTATTTGACATAACATATTGTACAAACAAGTATAACCTCATTTGTGCACCATTTGTAGGGATCAATAATCATTAGAAAAATGTGATGTTTGGATGTGCATTTATATCAAATGAGAGGTTTGAATCATTTCTATGGCTCTTTGAAGTTTTTAAGAAATCAATGGAGGGGAAATGTCTTATATCAATATTTACCGATCAAGACCTAGCTATTGGTACTGCAATAGAACATGTATATTTCTCTATTTTATCATAATTCACTTAAATGAATCTTTTATTTGAGATGTCATCTGCTGGTACAGGTTTATGTGATAATGATACTTCGTCAATAGTTACTAGCACTTACATTATATCTAGTGATCAATTACTGTATATAAATTTTTCAGTTAATTTTTTTATTCAATGCAGATTTTTCCTGATACAAGACACCGATTATGCTTGTGGCATTTGTACCAAAATGCAATAAGCCGGTTTGGGAATTTGAAAGTGAACAAGTCCTTCATTAATGAATTTCAAAAATGCTTGTCCGGATGTACAAATAGAGAGGAATTCGAACATTGCTGGAGCTCTATGATATCAACATATCATTTAGAGAACAACTCGTGGTTTTCCAGACTCTATTTGCTCAAGGAGAAGTGGTGCACTGGCTTGAACAAGAACTTTTTCTCTGTTGGAATTTTATCATCCCAAAAAAGTGAAAGCACAAATAGTTCCATTGGATTCAATGCAAGGAAGTCAACAAGCTTGACAGAATTTTATGATATTTTCAGAAGAACAGTCCAATCTTGGAGGAGAAGTGAAGCATCTGACGAATTCCAATGCTCAAGAGCACAACCTACATCATTTATGTTGTTGACTGGACTTCTCAAGCATGCTTCAGAGGTATATACATTGACTTTCTTTACTGATTTTGAAGCTGAATTTTTGAAGTGCATATCCTTGAATTGTGAACTCATTCACTCTGATGAAAGACTGCGATTCTATAATGTCAAGGATGACGGGGGCATTACAATTCATAATGTCAGTTTTAGTGAACTTGATAAATTCATAGTCTGCTCGTGTAAAAGATTTGAAGCTTGTGGGTTGTTGTGTTCTCATATGCTCAGAATACTTCATATGCATTCAATAGTTGAGATACCTGAGCTTTATATTAATAAAAGATGGACAAAAATCGTGAAAGCTCATTTGTGGGATAGATTTGGAAGTGGAACTGAGCAACCTAACCAGAATACAGATTCTATTTCTTGGAGAAATCATATGATGAGAAAGTACTATGCCACTGTTATGAAAGTCAAAGATAATGAAGAGGGAAGAAAGATACTTGAAGAAGAGCATAACAAGGTTGTAGCATATGTTGAAGAGCTGCTAAGTACAGTGCCTTCCGTTGCGGATACGGATGTTTCAAGCTCTTCTATTCCAATATTGGATCTTCCACGTTCAACCACAAAGGATAGGAGAAAAAGAATTAAAGGGCACCTTCAGAAAAAAGAAAAAAAAAGAATACATGTGGCACTTCAATTTCAAAGGAGTTTGGGTCCAAAACCCCTAATCCCATATTGTTTTGAGAATGCATTCAGGTTGTTTTGAGAAATGTATCCCAGACACGGATGCTTAGTGATATTTTACTCATCACTATTGATACTGTGATTTTCTTTATCATATAACTTGTGATTTTCTTATTATATTATTGTTAAAACATAAAACATGTTATATTATTTCTTGATAAATTATTTTAACAAAATTATTTGCATTAAATTATTTATGCAGTAAACAGTTTTACTGTAAAGCATCCACAGTGACACCTTATTCATCAATATTGATATTGTGATTTTATTAATCATTTAACTTGTGATTATCTTATTATATTATTGTTAAAATCATATAACATGTAGCATTATTATTATAAGATGTTACTTAAAAAAATTGAAACAGTGTTACTCAAAAATCATGCAATAAATATTTTTACTTAATGATATTCATAGTGATACTTTCTTCAATCACTAATGATACATCACATATAATTTATCAATTTCTTATTTTTGATACTTGCTACATTATTATTGATATCAAAATATGAAAAAAATAATTAATACATTTTTGTAAAAAAAAATGCTTTGCATAAATTAATATGAAGGATATAATAGTAAAACATTATTAATCACTTTGAGAATATAAAATTTTGAATAAATAATAAACTATATTCATACATACGTAGATATACACATCTGTACGTGAACTTGGACTAAAAATAAGATAGATAAAAAATTAATGGGTCTTAAAAATGCATCTAATAGCCCAACTGACTTTCTAGCCCAATTGCATAAAAAATTGCAGAATGATGAGAAGACAATGTCTATATCACGTACATCACAGGTGAGGGCAAATACGTCATTTAGTTTCTTCATCCCGATTAGGAAAAATTATTTTCATTAATATGATATCCATGAATATTCTAGAGGGACATACGTATTTCCTGGTTGGAATATATCTATCACAAAGAATTGTGCTAATTTCTAATAAAATCATTTAGTATAGTGGTTAAGATATCATTAAAAAAATTGTGCTAATTTCTAATGTTTATGTGGTGTAGTTAGCCAAGGAGATGTTATTTCAATTTCAAGAATGGTACCTACCTTTTCAAGCATTAGTGTTATAAGGGGACCAATTTCAGATGGAAATGTCATAATAATGTTAGGCATAGTGATTACTAAATTTCCAAAAGAATTAGTGAGGTACAAAAAATAATTGTGAGTTTATGATTGAATAATATAATTGAAGGAGAAATCATTGAAATAATAAAATGCAGTGTTCCCTGCCAGTGCCACAATCAGCTTTGGTAAATTGTGCACAAAAATATTCATTCCTCGAAACAAAAACATACTTCATGGGAAAAGAAATTATAGTTGCAAACAATGTGAAGAAGAATTAGTCATGCAAAGGGAAACAACAAACATCCAGCCACTTTCGAGGGTAAATATTAAAAACTAACCAAACACCAAATTATTCATACTAGCTGTTCAAACTAACACATGTTAAATTCCCACCCCCAAACATTTCAATATTTCACATCCAAAAACCAATAGATATTAATTATAGAAACTAATGAAACATCCAAAAGATTAACCTTTAACCTAGCATGTTAGACTATCCACACATCCTATCTCCAGCAATCAGCTACATTCATACGCCAACACCACCAGCAGCTTCTAATTGTTTATATTTCTTGTTATTCTTGATGATTTTAAGAGCATCAGATTGAATCTTTTTTCTCAAACCATTTAGTGGTGAAAGCAAAATCCTTGCACAATATTGGACTCTCAATCTCCTTCTTCCATCAAGCTGCAATAGAAAAAAATGTGTCACATTACAACAAAAAATATTAAAAGTGCATTAAAATTTCAATTACATCATTCCATACCTTAGACAACTCCAAACTCTCATAAGGAGCACCAAAGAAGTTTTCCATTTGGTGCATGATATAAATTGCACAATCGATGTTTCGGCCAGTTCTGTTCCAATTGAAAGCTGGGAATTCAACACCATATGACTCGAAATCTGCACATTTTGGATGACTGATCTGATTCAGGAAAACCCCCATCTGTTCACGCTGCACAAGATAAATATTTCAGCAATTTATGCAGTCAAGTATCACTAAGCAAAACTAAGAGTACCACTAACTAAAACCAAAGTATCACTATGTGTAAAATAAGGAGTCACTAAGATAAACCCAGTGAATGTAAAAGCATAACTAAATAAATATAAAGTATAACTAAATAAATATAAAGTATCACTAAATAAATATAAAGTATTACTAATAACTATCACCACATAATGTAAGTAACATAAAAGTAT
The DNA here is from genome assembly GCA_026008535.1 of Perilla frutescens. NCBI lineage: Eukaryota > Viridiplantae > Streptophyta > Magnoliopsida > Lamiales > Lamiaceae > Perilla > Perilla frutescens. The sequence goes on along the minus strand of BRKX01000006.1, from coordinate 37,112,628 downwards.
CACTAAAAATTATCAAGTATCACCATTTAAAAAATAAAGTATCACTGTTTATAAAAAAGCCAACAATCACCAAGTATCACTAAGCAAAAATAAAGTATCACTCAGTAACAGATAGAGTATCACTACATAAGTGTCAAGTATCACCATTTTAAAAAAATGTACTACTAAAGAATTGATACTTACAGCTATCTCAGCAAGCTTGAACATCACATCATCTCGATCGATCTGGGTAATTTGATTATCCAGATATTGAATTTTTTTCTCAAGAAAGTTTATCACAACAACAACAAAATGATAAGAATGGCAGATTGGGATAAAAATATCCAATTATAAACTGTGATACCCCGATCCTTTTTTTGCTAAATTATAAATTATAATTTTAGTAAATGATTTCGAATTAATATTGTTTGAATATTAATTTTGATGGTTTGTATGTATTATGCCGTTGTTTTACTGCAGGTTGTTCCACTCGAGCCGATACGTCATAGCATAGTGATGTTATACTGAGTGTATAACACAGTTTGAATTTTAATACTAAAGTGTCGAGTTATATGATAATGAATGAATGTGTTTATATTTAATTTTGTGTTTGCCATAACTTGAACACCCCAACGCTGAGTTGATCGGGGGTCTCGCTGAAAATTTAAAATTAAATGGAGTTGAAAATGTCCGGGAGTCGATTTAAGTTCGGGGGTTGAATTGAGCAAGGTGCGCGCCCGCAAGGCGGTGAGCGCCGCGGGGAGGCCGCGCGCCCGCGGGACGGGCAAGACGCGCGCGCCGGTGCGGGGCTGTGCGGGCGCGGGGAGCCTGGGCCGAGAGCCCCCTCGCGCGGTCGCGCGGGCTGGGCCGGATTTCTACCTATAAATACCACACTTATTCATTTCATCTTCATTCCTTCTCTCTTTTTGGGCGATTCTTCCTCCATATCTCCCAAGAAATTCTTCAAGTTTTGGGTGGATCCTTTCGTCATCCTCCATCAACCAAGGTAACTTCATACCTTCTTTATCTTGATGATTAAAACACCATTTTCATGTTGATTTGAATCTAGGGTTCATACCCAAAAATTAGGGTTTTCGATTTTATTGATCCTCTTACCTTGATATCTTGAACATATGGTTTATTTACCTTCTTGAAGCTATATGTGAAGTTATATCGAATTCCTATGGTTCATTGTTGCTAGGGTTTGGATTTTTTCCCTAATTTTCCCTTGTTTTGTTGATAATTGTTTGGAGGTGTTATGAGGTTTATATGGGGTTCATCTTCATGTATGTTAGAGCCCTAGGATGAAGGTGTTTGTATTTGAAAAGTTGGGTTTAAAGGATTTAAATTGAGTCATGAGCATGTGGTTTAAATGTGTGCACGTAACATGTTCGATCAAATGCTTCAAAGAGTTTTAATATGTATTTTGAGTCCAAAATCATATTATGAGTTGGTATATATAAGGTTATGTGTATGGATATGTATTAAATCTTTAAAGAAAGGTATAGCATGAGTTTGGTCTAAATTATGATTTAATTGTATAACTCGATGTCTAAAATGAAAAGAGGATTAAAAGGTGCTAGGTGACGTGTTTTGGCTCGAGGTGGACAACTTGTGGGCGGCAAAGGAGTATTTCAAAGGTTGAGGATTTCAAAAGCGTCTTGCGAGGTGGGGTAACTCTAAACTGTGAACACGTGTAAGGTTATAGTTATTGTTGTGCTTTGATTGTATAAGTATGAAGAGACTTCGGACCGGTGAATGAAAGAGACCCTTCGGGGCAAAACAAAGATCCTTCGGGGTCGACAAAGAGATCCTTTGGGATCGAAAACCAGAAAGAGTTGAATACATATAAAAAAAGTATTTTTTTAAAAAAAATTAAAATATATTGTACAACACTTGGAAATGTCTCTTCATAATTTAAAAATATGAATTTAAAATATCTTTTACATGCTCTTCTTTTGAAACACTCATATTATTATTATTACATTGATCACTCTTTTGCCTATGATCAATGATTATTGGGGATGTGAATAGCCCGATCTTTTGTAGGTTATGATGTATATAACTTGATATTATGCAAAACAATTTTAAGGCGGGTCGTTCGACCTTGGAGCTTGCTATGTGTGACTGTGTTGTTGAATCCTATATTATGTATGTTAAATTAGGGTGATAGACGGGCGGGTCGTGTAAGACCTAGAGCCCGATAGGTTAGATAATTGCATGATTTTGTGGATGGGTTTACACGATGCTTCTGCATAAAACCATGTTGTGTGACAAAATAGATATGATAGATTGCATGCCTAATTGCGAAAAATTTATATTGAAAATTATGATGCCTTACCTCATCATGCCATTATCATGTTTTGACCTTAGCTTCCGCTCATATTAAAATAAGCACACTAAAATAAATAAGTGAATTGTATGTTAAGTGACGTGGCCAAACGGAGTAGTTTGGGGCGTTACATAAACACAAGAAGTTAGAATTCCAAAATAACTATATTAATCTTTTTAATATGTAAATATATTACCCTATCCACATTGTACAAATCTGACAACTGAAATTCAGTTCTTGACACCTAGTAATCCCAAACTTCTCGAATCTTCTCTTCATGCTCCTTGCCTTCAAGAACACCCGCAAGATATACCTACAAAAATAAAAACATCAGTAATCTGCATATGTGACTATAAGAAATAAATGAACACTTATGCATCTACACAAAAGAGTTATAAATCCTTAAGAATGTTGGGCACTGAAACAGAAGCTTTTATTCATCTTAAAAACCCTTTCTGACTTAATCATCAACAAAGGCCATGCATCAACAATAGTAATATTTATCATCTTTGTATCGTTCATTGTTTTGATCGCATCAAAATTTACAAAAACTTCTCCACGATACTCATAAACCTATCCACTTTTACTGTACACATCCATAAATGTATCATTTACAATAACTGAAGCATCACTAATATAATATTAACAAAAAAAATTAAAATATCACTTATCGATGACCAACCGCATCAATGAGGCAGTAGTCGACAATATCCTTCTCCTTCCTCATCATACCATACAGTAGCTTAGCATAGCTCAATAGAAAATGACACCTGAACGGGAAGCCATCAGGAATAGGCCATGGTTCCCTCCTCTCTGAAGTACCTTCTCCTCCAGCTTGCTCATCAATATTCTGCTGCAGATTTTCCGTGCACGGACATCTTGAAGGAGGAGTTCGAATGAGCTCAATGCCTTTATCACCTTCCCCACCCAAATTCTGCAGATCTGCATGAATAAAGTAAAAGTATTAACATCAAACATATAAAAAAATTAACACACATATAAAATCATATTTAGTACAAAAAACAGAAAATAATACCAGACACTACATTGTCGATAATCTTATTTACATTCTCGGGCGGTGTAGGTGTTAGCAAATCAAACTTTGGGCATTCAAACTCTTCTTCTTCAGCCTCCTTCTGTACACGCTCTGGCTTCAACTCAACCTGGACATCTTTTGAAACTTTCTCCCCCTTCTCAGCCTTTATCTTGCAAAAGTTGTCCACAACTTCATCAATGTATTCGTGCAGCTTCGAGCTTGAGAAAAACATTGAATCGGGAGATAATGAAGGCGATTCTTCTATCTCCATGTTCACTTGAATCAAATCCTTTATCTTTGCTAGCCTCTCCAGATGAACATGAGTAACCATGTTCAAATCCCTTTTCATCAGCAACAAAGCTTCCTCCAAAGGTTGGGAAAAAAAAAATAAAAGTCAAGTATCACTAATAAACAGTAATGCATCACTAAATAAGATAAAATATAAATCATGAACTTACATATTTAGCAATCCTAGAAATCTCCTCATTGTCCTGCTCAGTAGCTGGGAGTTGAAATGTTATAGATCTCCCATCTACAACATATGAAGCCGGCACCTCTCGACTTGGTCCAGCTCTTGGCTCTAAGATTGGACCTTGAGTAGGCATATCACCTTCATCAACTAACCTATCATCTACCCCACCTACATCCCCCTCCAACCTTGGATCACCCTTGGTAATAGGGTAGACTCCTTCTACCCATTCACCACGACCAAAACCCCCTGCATTCAACTCAGCACGCAATCTAGCTCTAATCGACTCTTTACCCCAGTTCTGGATCAGAGGGATTGTCGTAGGTGACACACGACCTTGCCATTTAAACCTATGAAAGTAAAACAGTGGCAGCACAAGAAGGCAACAATTCAAGTGCCTAAGAGTCCTAGAACTATGAAACATACGAATCACATAACACATTTTTTCCAACACATACCCACACCAGTCAAATGAAGAGATCCTCTCAACAGACATTAGGGATCTCATCACATTCAAGTCAACTAATTGATTGGCAGTAGGAGCAAGAAAAGTTGACAAACAGTACAAAACAAACAATCTCTTAAAATCATACCCCCCATCTTCCATCTCAAGTAACATCTTTTGCACAGAAGACACAGACAAGTTATCCCCAATTCTATTTCTATTCTTAAAATCAGTAAGTAAATCCTTAGTCCCATCAACGTTCCTCAATACAGGAACCCCCTCATTTCTAGGCAACATAAATAAATTGTGAATACCATCTGAGGTAATAACTAAGTTTCTATTACCTCAAATGACAAAACACGACTTGCTCCATTGAAGTTCTCCACAAACCACGATATCCTCTACCAAGACATCCTCCCAAAACCTCTCAATTGTAGCATACCAGAAAATCCAATCTCCTCCACAACCCTTCTTTGATAATCATTCAGTTTTCAAGCAAGTGAAGATAGCCTAGCAGGCCACCACATGGTCAAAAAAGTCTTACCACTGCAATGAAAAAAATAAGACATTAGTAATTATAAATTTTTTGACTGTAGCGTATCAATACTAATAAAAATGAATTACCTGCCATCACACTCTTCATTTTCATCATCAGTCTTTTTTATTAGTTTCTTTTGAATAGTAATAACTATTTTTTTTTTTGGAAAATTATCAATCTAGGACCCGAAAGATAGGGTAACTATCGATCCAGGACCCGAAAGATGAAAATTATCGATCCAGGACCCGAAAGATCTAAAATTATCGATTCAGGACCTCAATACTTAACGGTGTTAGATAGCCATCCAACGGAAGCTGATGTGGCAGTTTAGTGAACACGTCATCTGGACACGTCATTTATGAACATAATATTTAAATAAAAAATATAATCTAATATAATATTATCAAATCTAAATAAAAATTATAATATTAGTTAAAAATTATTTTCATGCAAAACTAATTCTTTCATCTATGTATCGACGCATCCCTCCCCCCCTCCTCTCTCCGGATAAAGATGCCCAACAACTCAAGTCTCTCTCTAACTAGGGGTCTAGATAAAGATACCCATCAACCGTAGACATCTTCAGCCATGATTTAGAGTTGTCAAATTTATTAGGAACTATGGAAGTCTTCTATATGTTTGATGAAATGCTTCAAAAGAAACCACGTTTTAATTAGTCTCTATTGACTTCCATATGTTTGATGAAATGCTTCAAAAGAAGCCACGTTTTCATTAGTCTCTATTGCATTCCATATCTTTGATGAAATGTTTCAAGGGAAGCCACACAAAAAAAAAATCTTCAAATTCTTTTTTCTTCTTCTTTTCCTTGCATCCTAATCATTTTTTTGCCAATTTCTCTCATCAGATTTTCAATGAGAGCAAAATGGCGAATTCTGCATCTGGAGTTGCTGTGCACGACGACTGCAAACTAAAGTTTTTGGAGCTCAAGAAAAACGGAACACAGGTACATTGTGTTCAAATTCGATGATGGGCTCCAACAAGTGGTGGTGGAGAAGGTAGGGGGTCAAGCAGAGAACCACCTTGAATGCAACAATAACATGCCTTCCGATGATTGTCGAAATGCTGTTTTCAACTATGACTTTACAACAGATGAGAACTACCGTAAGAGCAAGATTTTCTTCGTTGCCTGGTCACCAGAGACTGCAAAGGTGAGGACCAAGATGCTTTACGCGAGCTCAAAATACCGATTCAAGAGAGAGTTGGATGGCATTCAGGTTGAGTTGCAAGCAACTGATGCAAGTGAGATGAGCATGGACATCTTCAAAGAAAGAGCTTATTGAAATTCCTTTGCTGAAAATACAGCATTACTTTTTTTTTATTATCTCATTCTTTCTTAATTCTCTCTCTCTCTCTCTCTCTCTCTCTCTCTCTCTCTCTCTCTCTCTCTCTCTCTTTCTCTGTTTTTTTTTTGAATTTTGGTACTTCTATATTTCTTGAACTTGTGTTATGTCAACTGAGCCTAATCTTCTTGGCTTTGGCCGACTGTTTTGAATTCATAATTTCTGTTATATTTGGAGATGTTTTGACAGGATGATATTCATTACTAAGAGCTTCATTTAAAAAAAATTAGTCTCCATTTCATCAATATAATTGTATTTAGAAGCATTGTACTTCTTGGAGCCTCTGGTGAGCCTCCCATTTCATGCCTTACGATGAATAGTTACCAACATTCATATTCTGTTAGAACATTTTTTAGAGTGCTAGACAAGATAAGTTTTATTTTTGAAAAAAGTATCCTCCTACAAACTATGGAAATAACATATCAGAAGCCTACTTGAACCTTTTTTTCTCATTAGATGCAGCCATTGATAATTTACAAGAAAGAGTTACAATTAACCTTAATATTATCACATGTAAATTTATCCACACAATGTATCAAGAGACAAGTTGTATATTGAATATAAGATTTCAATATTTATAGCACATGAAAAACTCAAAATTACATTATCACATTTTATGTAATTAAACTAAAAACAGACTTAGGATTGTTTCATTTTGCATACGAGTCTATCGGAGTAATTTACATTAATGTAATTATGTAATATGTCCCACTCTGTGAATAGAGAGATGAAGAGTCTGCATCCCACATAATTTATTTTCCTCTATATACATGCTTGAGACTCGTGTTCAAGTCCTTAAAAAACTTATATGACCCGACCAAAACTGCCACCAAGATAATAACCTGCATTACAAATATTGGAGAACCACAAACACACACATACATGCAAATAGAGAGAGAGAGAGAGAGAGGTTAATACAAAGTGACACAAACAGAGAGAGAGAGATAGATTAAGGCTAATACAAAGTGACACAAACATAAATGTCACCTGTCCAGAAAAGTTACTTAACAGAAATCTGACTAGCTAATACAAAGTGACAAAAACATAGATCAAGGCTAGTAGTCTTAAAATGCAGCAACACTAAACTCAATCCATAAAAAAAAAATAGAACAATTTATATGAGCTAGCTAGAATTGTAATTGAACATACTGTTTAAGCAATATAATCCATCTAGAGTTCCATTTGAGAAAGAATAACAAGAGTTATACATTCAATATTCTAGAGTTCAAAAACTTGCTTCTTAAACAAAAAAACCAAAACAAAGAAACAAAATAAGAAAGACTCAAAATTCTCTTCATAATAATGGTTGTGTTCCATTTCCTCCATATATATTCATATCCCTCCTCTTGCCATGACGAAGCCTTCAAAGGTTGAAAAAATCAAACCTCAATGGATCATGCCTACCAAAATAATTAATAAATTATCAAGCATATAATCCAATATGAGTATTATATTTAATCAAGAAAATGATGATGTAACAAAATAAAGAATTTGAAATTTACACTTTAGTGATAATTGTTATAAGGAAATTAAAACACAATATTTTCAAACAAATTTCATTCTTAATCAGAAATTATAAGTTCAAGTCGATATATAACAAAAGAATTGTACCTGTTCACTCTCTTTGCATGATCTTTTATTGTGGCCAAGTTGGCCACATTTACTACACTTGATCATCCCATATTTTCTCTTAGCTTTATGGGGATCTTTTTCTTCCAATGAAGACTTGTGTCTTTCTTTTTTTGACCTCCCCGGCGGTCTTTTTAAAAGTGGTGGTTGGATAGGCTCATTATCAACTTTTGGCCAAAACTCTGGACTAGCCATTGAATTTATTTCATACTCATAGGCTCTAAAAAAATACTCCCTCGTAAAATATTCATGAACACAATCTTCTGGTCTACCCTTAATAGACTTTATTGTGGGACATGCATGTACACAAGGCACTCCAGTCAAATCCCATAACCTACAAGTACATGTGTGGTTCCCTAGATCGACCACAAATCTTTGAGGCCTGCGTGTAACCTCAAATGAGACATCCCCACAAAAATCTACATGCCAACCCGTGCTCTCCATAATTAAGGCATCCAACTTATTTCGTATTTTAGGACATATTACACCACATTGGCGTCTCATTTTTTCTTTTTTTTTCCTCATTAATGACCTTGTTTTAATCCTGATATTGTCGATGAGGATATCAATTGGATTATCTCTGAATTTCTTCATCACACCATTGAAGCACTCAATAATACTACTAGAGAACACATGACACTTAACATAATCTTGAAAATATGCTCTACTCCATCTCTCCACACCTATACGAATAATGTGCTCCCACGCACTATATTCTTTATCCTTCATTCTATCCATATGTTTGTCAAAACTGTTCATAGTGGTGGATTTTGCAGCTAACCAAAATAGAGATCTAACTTGTTCATTCTTCCATTTTTTCTGGAAATTACTGTATAAGTGACGTACACAAAAGCGATGATATGGAGAAGGGTATAGCTCATTCAACGCATAGACGAGACCCTATCATCATAGAAAATTATAAGTAATTATGAAATTAAAACACATGAGTGATCATTCAATGAAAATTAAATAAAGTGTAATTACTTACTTTTCCTTGATCAGAAATAAATGTCCATCTTTCTCCACGAATTGATTCTTGTCCAATATCATTCAACAAGTTTTTTAAAAACCACTGCCATGTATCTTTAGTTTCAGATGCAACTACAGCATATGCTACAATGAAAAGTCCATTATTCCCATCAAGACTTACTGCTCCAAGAAGTTGACCACGATAATATCCCGTCAAATGGCATCCATCTAAAGCAATCAATGGTCGACATCCTGCTAGAAAACCTTTTCTACAAGCATCGATAGAAATATATATTCTGTCAAACCTCTAAGGACCATTTTGATCATGTTTTGAAGCCAATAATTCAACAGTAGATCCAGGATTAGTTCTAAGCAACTCTTCACGATAATTTGCCAACCTAGAATACTGTTGAACAATATTTCCATCAAGAAATTCAGAGACATGTGCTTTTATTTTATAAGCCTTTGATGTACTAGTTGTGACTCTATATTTCTCGGCTATAAGAGACTTTAATTCTTCGCCAGTCATTTTTCGGTTATTTCTAATATCTTCAACCACCATATTCCCTAACCACTTCGTGTTCACAAATTTTTTGCGAACTTCCTCCTTTTGGCAATTGTGACTATCAATGAAAGTTTTCACCTTATATGTTTCCAAATTCCCAATTTTGGAACAAAATATATGCCACGGGCAATTGTCAACACACTTTACTCTACATCGTCTTTTATCCTTTTTGACAAACCTCAAACCATACATATTGCAAACACCATAACTTTTAACAACATCATAAAAATCATTAATGGATGCAAATACTTGTCCTAGCCTAAAACACACCTCTCCATTGATAAGGTCTGTACGAGCAGAAATAACTTCATCATCGCTAGGTGACGAGTTTGATCCATCAATGCTCCTCAATTCCATTAGAGATTGTATAGTAGTTTCAGACGAGTCACTCATTTCAACGAACTGAATATTCTCATCCTTGTTACTAAAATATTCATCGACATTCCATGCACTATCCATCTGTAAATACATACATTATTTACTCAAAAACCACATACACAGAGATACATAAATTGAATAATTAACTATAATAAATATTGGGATACCCCAAATATAGTTACCTTAAAGTGCACTCGAATGAATATTAATTTCTCAATAGTGTATGGACAATAAAAGAAACGGAATGAATTTAATTAATGGCTTTTGATAAAAGTGTGTGTGTTTTGCGCAAGAAAGAGATGGAGAGACGATGGAGGAAAACTTGGGGAGAGAAGAGGAGAGGCGATGGCAAAAGAAAAAAAAAGATTCTTATAATATTATATTAGATTAGAAAGAGATTAACGATGGAAATAAATTGATTTTGATAATATTATATTAGATTATATTTTTTATTTAAATATTATGTTCATAAATGACGTGTCCAGATGACGTGTTCACTAAACTGCCACATCAGCTTCCGTTGGATGGCTTTCTAACACCGTTAAGTATTGATGTCCTAAATCGATAGTTTTAGATCTTTCGGGTCCTGGATCGATAGTTTTCATCTTTCGGGTCCTGGATTGATAGTTACCCTATCTTTCGGGTCCTAGATCGATAATTTTCCTTTTTTTTTTGCACCAGATCTTTTTGTCCTTTTTGTTCTCTTAGCTTCATGTTTGACTTCATGTTCAGAGGAAGAATCTTCAGCATTGTTATCATCACTCTCATCACATTCCTCATCATCATGTTCACTGCAATATGAAAAAAAAAAAAGTAAAATAGTATCACTAAGTAACATCAAAGTATTACTAATTAACATCAAAGTATCACTATTAAAAAATAAGCATCCCTACTTATAAAAGTCAGGATTAAACATAAAAAAGAATAAGTATCACAAACTGATGTAAGTATCTCTAACTAACATAAAAGTATCACTAAGAACCTGTCAATCAATATTTTAAAAATACTGTATCACTAAAGAATTGTAATACCCCGAAATATTTTAGAAGGTTTTACTCGACTTATGTTTCCTGAGGGTAATCTAGGAAAGAAGTTGGATCCTTAACGAATTCAAATAAAGGAAAATCGCAGCCAGGGACATCTATTAAAATTTAATTTGGTCAAAAATTGCTTTAAAAATATGTTCTGATATTTTTCTCGGGTTGATAGAAAAATTTTCAAGCATCGTGCCAAACTTTGAATTTTCCAATTTCGAGTTCAAATGAACACTTGGCACAATTTTAGGGTGAAAGGTAATAGATTTGGATAACTAAGGCACATCCGTCATTATCCAATTTCTTTTTCAAAATATTATCCTATTCGTAATTATCCTATTCTTTTTCCATCATTATCCTATTCCATCATTATCCTCTTTCTTTTATTCATTATTATCCTATTTATTTTTCTTCTATAAATAGGAGGTTAATGTTTCATTTTTCATTCATTTTCAAAATCGAAATGCCGAGCAGCTTCTAGAAAAGGTACAACTCTAGTTTCCTATTTCATTTTCGAAATAGTCATTTTGAAGGTGTCAACGCGTAGATCACGAATACGTGATTGAAATGATGACACGACGGACAATCACGATGGAAAATCGTCATGACCGCCGCCAAAAGTCGCCACCACCCTTCAAATAGGTGACTCTTTCAGGTCGCCGAATCAAAAAGTGTCTTTAGGGTTTTATGTTCTATGTATATTTATATACATTTTCCGTGTTGTCACTTTTTAATTTCGGGTATATTTTGGGTATCTGAATATTAAATGGTAGTCTTTTTCAGATCTATATTCGTGGATAGCCCTATCGTATTTTTAAGCTCAAAAGTTGTTCCGTGTTAAAATATAGTATTTTTATTTAAAGTTTCATATTTTTCCAAAGGGTGGATCTTGCGGTATGAATTTATTTGTACCGAGTTAATTTTAGGATACGGGTTTGACCACCCCGTATGTCAAAACTTTCAAAAGAGTTTTTCTTTATAAAAATGCCCTGAGTAAAGTTCCCTTAAGAGTCAAAATATTTTGATGACATGGGTGCTGTGTATTAAGATAGTAGATATTATAAGATTTACTTCATGGCTAAGAAAGGTTAGATTTTGACCTAATGACAGTCTTTTATCGAAACTAAGTTGCCGGATAATCTTGTAGGCTCAGAAGAATGAGACTTCTAGTTGAGACCAGAATCAGAATCTAGATCTTGCTTTTCAGATCTAATTTCCAGGTGGGTTTTTATTATATAAAAATATATATTTCGGGTTATTAAGCCCTGATATTTATAAAATGAACGTGATTGAATATCCAACTCATGACTGTATTTGATGTGCTCTCCTGACTCATGTAAGTCTTACTACTGTTTTTTTGGTGACGAAACTACAATGGTTCACGATATCGAGCCCCAAGCAAACAGGGCAGTGTCCAACCTTAAGCAGCCGGGTTGTGTACACGAACCGACTCACCGTAAGTGTTCTAGGGGAGAGTGGCGCGCAATGATGGAACTAAAATGATTTAGTATACATGGAATTCACAAATTTTCTACTTTAAAAGCTTTCCATGATATGCTTAAAATATGATTGGATATTCTGTTTTATAAAATGATTGTGAAGGTTTTTCTCAAAAGTACCAATTGAGTGTATTAGTACTCATGCCCAAATCTTTTCAAATATTTTCAGGATGAGCTGCGGGATGGTGGACGGCTGTGCTAAGGCTGAAGGGCTATCTTTTGATGTATATGTTTCTTTTATGTGTGGAGTCCAACTGAGAGCATGGTTACCTTTTGTGTCTGAATAAATGCACTGCGTTTTTGTCCGCTTACTCTGATTATTGTTATGGAGTGTTCGGTTCTCCGAATCCCATTTTATTTACTGTTATGGAGTGTTCGGTTCTCCGAATCCCATTTTCTTTACTGTTATGGAGTGTTCGGTTCTCCGAATCCCATTTTTCTTTACTGTTATGGAGTGTTCGGTTCTCCGAATCCCGTTTACTTTTCGTTCCTGACAGGCAAAAGCCTGGCATTTATTTACTTTCCTTATTCAGACAGGCACAAGTCTGACTTTACATTACTTTCCATGTCAAGGCGAAAGCCTGGCTTTATATTACTTTCACGACAGACTCTGGCATCTCTTTACTTCATGTATTTGGACAGACATCCGTCTGGCCTTTTTCATGCCTAACCTATTAACAGTTAACCTTTGTACTGTTATTATTTACATTGAAGTTTGCTTTCTTGGGTTTATTCTAAGACTCATGGTATCTGGTTTGAGTCATTCCATACGCTTTAAAAGCGTGGATTGATCCATTTATAGAGGCTATGCTGCCCAAATTTTTGGGGCACTAACCCTATTTATTTGATTGCTTCTGTTCAACAACCCCTTTCCCCTTCCCCCAAGTAGCGCACCATTCCCCTACCCTTCTCCCGGGATCGGGGCGTTATAAGAATGTAAAACTATCACTAAATAAACATAAATTATCACTAAATAAGAATAAGTATCACAAACTGATGTAAGTATCTCTAACTAACATAAAAGTATCACTAAGAACCTGTCAAGTATCAATATCTTAAAAAAACAGTATCACTAAAGAATGTAAAAGTATCACTAAATAAACATAAAGTATCACTAAATAAGAATAAATATCACAAACTGATGTAAATATCTCTAACTAACATAAAAGTATCACTAAAAACCTGTCAAGTATCAATATTTCAAAAATACAGTATCACTAAAAAAATGTAAAAGTATCACTAAAGAATGTAAAAGTATCACTAAATAATATTACTAAATAAACATAAAGTTTCACTAAATAAGAATAAGTATCACAAACTGATGTAAGTGTCTAACTAACATAAAAGTATCACTAAGAACATGTAATGTATCAAATCAGTAAAAAATGTTGACTTCATATATATACTACCTGACAACAACATCTTTGTCCTTGGCTTCCTTAACAGATGGTTTACGCCTCTTATATGTCCTTGGAACGTCAACATTTGTTTCTGTATTCTCACTGTAATAAAAATGACATGATTGATAATGATTAACACTACTAACATAAATAATTTGTAACACAAAATATACAACATCATAATCTGAAAATACCAAAATTCATACCTAAGAGCATCATCTTTCTTCTCCTTAGGTAATGACGTACTAGGTCGCTGCAATCTTTTCTTAATTCGTTCCATCACTAAAAAATCCAACTACAAAGCATAGAATAAATGCATCATAGTCAACAACTAATGAGACTCTTCATGCAATATATATAAACAAGCGTGTCCACAGTTTCAATGGCTACAAAACACAATCAACATAAAGAGAAACACTTAAAGATTTACATATAGTAGTAGCAATGACACACAGCAAAGAGAAACAGAGAAAAAAGTCAAAATCTTCTTCAATCCTTCAAGAAACAAGCCATTGGTAAATTTCTAGAAAAGACAGTATCCCAAATCCCAATTCATTCAAGAAATAGTAAATTTGCATCAAATCCCTAAAGTGACTAATCTGAACGACTAAAATAATGTATTACAAATTACTAAAATCAAATTCCTAAATTACAAATTTGAACTCACAACATATCTCTACCCATTATGTAAACTTCAACCAACTTCTAATTCAAGGAAAAAAAATCAAATCCCTAAAAATAAAAAACCCTAAATAAACTTACAGAATCAACTCGAAGTCAGCGTCAGAGATGTCGACCTCGTAGAACCGATTTAGGTTGTGACTGGAACACCGGTGATCAGAAATTTGCTTACGGTGATGGTGCTCGCAAAAATTTCACCAATAGTTGCCTGGAATGGTGAGGAAGAGCGAGGATGGTGACGGTTGTAAATGGTGCGGTTGTGACTAATATGAAGGAGTGCGGTTACGGGGGGGACATTCACCGGCAATTGGTGTGGAAGAGAGAATCGCGGGAGAGAGGGAGATGCGGCGAGGAAAGAATCGCAGAAGAGGGGTGAATCCGGGAGCTGAAGGGGAGAGAATCTGTTTTTTTTTAATATATATGTCAGGTCGGGTCGGGACCGGATAGGGGCCGGGTCGGATCAGGGAGATCCGTCTAACGTAAGAGACCCGTTAGACAGTCTCATACAAGTTTTTGTCTTTAATATTAGGTCGTAGATACCATTCTCATTTAATATTTCATACATTAATTCCTGATAAAAATAGATATGGTGTGTAATGAAATTTAACACCAGACAATTAAATATGGTATATATTAACCATTTAATATATGTGACACACACACACACACACACACACAAACTAAGCCTCAATCCTCAAAAAATATTATATATAGATATGCAAGATATTCATCCATAATATAAATATATATAATATATATTGACATATTTAATAAGGTAATATACGTGTATATTATTATAACATTGCAACATAATTATTAATTTTAAATGTTTTATTACTTAATTGCTAGTTATTTGCATGTGTATAATTATATGATAAAAACTTATATGAGACCATCTAACGGGTCGCTTACGTTAGATGGGTCAAATAAAATTCAAACCCACCCAAAACTCGTTCCAAAACCCATTTTCACGCTCCCCACGCGCAGCCACTGGAGTATCACTAGGTATAAAGTAAATTATCACTGTGTGTGAAGTATCACTAACTGTGAAGTGAAGTATCATTAACTATGAAGCGAAGTATCATTAGATATAAATTTGGCTAAATATCATTAACTATTAAGTGAAGTATCATTAGATATATATGCGGTGAGTATCATTAACTGTCTGTGAAGTATCATTAATTAAGGATGAAGTATCATTATCTCGGAAGTGGAGTATAATATGATATTATTGATGATTAAATATTAATTATCAAATTCACAATAGATAAATGTCATTAACTATGAGTGAAGTATAATTAACTCAAGTATCATTATTTATAAGGTGAAGTATCATTAACTCACATGTGAGTATCATTATTTATGGGATGAAGTATCATCACCTATGGGTGGAGTCTCATTACTATTGAAAAAAGTATCACTAATTACAAAAAAAAGTATCACTAATATAAACAAAAGTGTCAGTTTAAAACATAATCTCAAATTGAGAATCAGGTCTATGAATACAATAAAAACTCATTCTTGAGTAAAAAAATTTATTTCATTATAATAGAAAAAAATAGTATTTAATACAAAATAAAGTATCACTAATTACAAAAGAAAGTAACACTAATTACAAATAAAATTATCACTAAAAATCTTCAACACGGTCTCGATCTTCCACCTTACAAGACCAACAATGGCATCCTCAACGCGCCTGTGACAAGAAATCTGTTACAAACTCAAAACTCAAAAAAGAATGCAGAGACAAAGTGTAGATTTTTTTGGAGTAGCAACTCACACATTTGCAAATGTAGATTTTTTTGGAGTAGTAGCTCACATATTTGCAAATGGAGATCATGTGAATAATTTTAGGTCCACAATTGAACATTGAGATCAAGAATAACTAAAAGTTCTTAAAACATAAACCTAATCAGTTATTTCATAATCCCCAAAAAATAGAGCACCGGGAGGTAATATAAAAACAAGAAATGCAGAGACAAGCTAAGTAAATTTTAGCACTAGCAACTCACATTTGTAAATCGAAATCCAATTAACACTCAAACACTCTTCAAACATTTCACAATTCCCCTAAAATTAGACACATTGCACACACCAGAGCAAAAAAAAAAAAAAAAGAATCAGAACTCAACAAACTGACGCTACAAATGAAAAAGAAATTAAAAGAAGAAGAAAAGGCGCTCCTGGCCGACGATGTCCCGGACCTGTGCCTTGACCTCCTTGCCATCAACCTCCACCACTTGCGTCTGAAACTCAACTCTGATGGTGGCTTTGGAGTTGTGGTCGAACTCATCTCTCGCGAAGCGGGAGAGCAAGTTGGATTTGCCCACAGCTGAATCTCCGATCACAACTATTTTGAACAGATACTCCTCTCTGCCTCCTTCCTCCACCATTGTTGTCGTCAGAATGTTCCTTTCCTTGTGAAAGAAGTGGGAGAGAGAGAGAGAGAGAAGCTATCACGATCAGATTCACCGCTGAGAGAGAGAGAGAGAGAGAGAGAACAATCGTCTTTTTTTATCTGATTAGGGCAACTGAGAGAGAGAGAGAGAGATAAGCCAATAATTTTTTTTAATATATATATATGGCCAGATCGGCCCGTTAGACGGTCTCACACAAGTGTGCCCCTAATTATATATCACCATTCTTAGAATTGATTTAGGTGGGAAAATTTAACATTTCTTTTTGCGACGACTGTCTTATTTTTTGATATAATATATATACAGATTTATAGTGGTTAATTGCATGTAACTCCGGGAAAAGTCTTCTTATAATATATAATTTCTCCGTCTCATTCATATATGTTTATTTTCTTTTTTTAGATGTCCCAATATATATGTTGGTTTCTATATATATTTAGCTAATTTACTATTACATACTCATATTTAATATGTTTATATTGAACATTAATTCATTATCAAAAAATAAATATGAGCATATTAGGAAATTTACTTGTTTACTTATATTTTCAATAACTTTTAAAAAATTCAATCAGTCTATATGTGAAGGGAACGAAGGGAGTACCACATTTTAAATAAATTTAGTGTCTCATAATCCGTCCCTACCTACAAAAAGTATGAAAAGACAGCCTTATTTTATATAAATATATGTATATATATTATTTTCTCTTCTAGCAAAAAACTTTTATGATAAAATATCTCTCCAGCTAACTATATATATCATAGCTTTTGCAATGCAACGGGGCAAGAAGTTGGATTGGAAAAAGTTATTTTTGGATATAAAGATTAAAGAGCTCAAGGAGTTCAATCGAATATCTTTTCCACATTATCCCTTCTTGGGCTAATTAATGAAAAATGTAATATGGGTATAAATCATGCATGCTCGGTCTCATCTTTAAAAATATTTCATTATATTTATCACTCGTTATATATAGAGAGAGAAATAGGAATTTTTTGCATTGCATGCGCCTTATTATGAATTTTACCCAAAACTAGTGGTGACAAACGATATTCGGGTGAGAAATGAAAAAATATTTATATTATTGTAATTTACTACTTAATTGTAATAATTTCATTGCAGATGTAAGACAAAATAGTTATGCAATAAAATTATAGAAATTAAGCAGTAAATTATAATCAAATATGCATTTTCTCATTTCTCACACCAACAAATATTTTTTACCTGAACCAAACAATATATAAGAGAAACACTTGTGTGCACTAAGTGCACCATCAGACGTATTGATCGGGTCAATGTGTTGACCAGTCAACGTCGGAAAATGCGCGTTAACCCGGTCAACACGCAAAAAAATAATCTTTCAAAATCAGTATCAATCGTAATACTAAAAAGTATTACTCAAAAGTTCAAAAGTATCACATGTATCCTTAAAAAGTATAAGTCAGAAAAAAATAAAAAAAAACTATCAATATCAATATCAATCGTACACTACAAAATATCACTCAAAATTCAAAAAGTATCATATGTATTCTTAAAAAGTATCACCTATTTCACCATTTTTCTTTTTTGCGCGTTGACCCGGTCAACATGCGTTAACGCATTGACTATCTGATATAAGCTTATATACATCTACTGCATGCAAGTTTTTGCCTATATATAATATTGTGTGTGTGTGTGTGTGTGTGTATTTAATACTAATGAAATATAATATAAAATTAGAACTCATAACACTTTCTTGTGTATATATGTCTTCCATTAAAATAATTTGTTTCCTAAACTTTTTTTTATCATAAATACGATAAAATAAAATTAAAAGTCCTTGCATATTACCCCAAAATGTAATAAAATATTTTTCCTTCAAACTTAGCCGAAACCCTATTCCAACCATAAAACTCATTATTCCAATCCACCCTTTACAGCATCTAGATCAGTACATTTCTCCAACCATTTACTTTTTCACTCTTCAAATCTTGATTTTCAAGTTTTAACTCAATGTCAATTGAGAATCAATATTTCTTGAAACATAGTCCCAATATATACACATTCGACATTAATATTCAGAAGTAAGAACCCAATCACCGCACAATGTCTTACGTTCTAAAAGGATCATAATTCATAAGCATAGAACTGTCAAAACTCAAAAGTGGCCACCGGACGGCCCAACCCGGCCCGGCCCATGGTGTGCTTCGTTCGATCTAACCAACTCAGAGTTGGCCTATAGAAAAATCAGGCTGGTCCAGGTTAAAAAAAATCCTACGAGCTTGGCTTGAGCCAGTCCGGATTTAGTGGAATGCCTGAATTGACAGCTTACTCATATATTTAAAAACTTGATGAAATCTAGCATTTTTTTTTCTTCTAAATAAACCTAACACCATTTGAATTTCCACTAGAACTGCGTTCATGGCCATAAATTTATACTCTTATTTTTAATTAATCAGAATAAGGAAAGTAAATAAAAACACAAAAAGGAGAAAAGGAAACCAATAAACCATCATATGTTTGTTGTTTTTTGTGGCTTCAACTTTCAGAGAATGGGTCCATGAAACCACCAGCCCATTCCCTACATATAATTAATGACACTAAAAACTTTAATTTGTTGAGGGCTTCACCTTTTACAGCTGATCAAACTAATTATGGAGACAGAAATTAATCGTTTCTAGTTTCTACTGAGATATAATATATTTATATCTATATTATCAACATTGATTCAAATTAATGTAATTGCACATTGATACTTTTATTAAAAAAATATTTTTCTATTCTTCTAAAAAATATATATTTCTCAATAGTCCAAATGCATAAATAAAGACCAACTTTTATATAAAGACAAAATGTTGTGAAAGAAGCTACATTTGGTAATGAAAAATTATTCAAATTCCCAAACAAATATTGAAGTAACCAAATCGTTTCAGTCAATAGATCAAGTAGGAAACTACCAGCAATTAATGCCAATCATGCCCACACAAAGCAAGTAAAGTGACACCGA
This sequence comes from Perilla frutescens, assembly GCA_026008535.1. Lineage (NCBI taxonomy): Eukaryota > Viridiplantae > Streptophyta > Magnoliopsida > Lamiales > Lamiaceae > Perilla > Perilla frutescens. The sequence goes on along the minus strand of BRKX01000006.1, from coordinate 37,092,912 downwards.
AATTTTTACGTGAAAAATCCCTCAAACCAAGGATAAAAATCACGGGACCTAATGATGTGATCCGGGACTTATGGGACATGATAAAGATAAATATACGCGGAAGCTAGGAACGAAACTATGTCGAAAAAATAAGGGAACAATACGACTCAAACAAAGAATGAAAATACAACTTATATAGAGCTGGCTAGCTTAGGCCGCAGCTGGCGGGTCAACCTATCTTTTTGTAAATTGTGTATGTTGATTTTGAAAAAAAAAAAAAAGAGTAGTTTTTTGTTTACGTTTATAAGGCGGTGGGATTAATTAACTGACATCTTCTATTATAATTTTTTAATATTGTATTTAGAATTAGGAATGTGTAATTGTCTCGATTTCGGATTAGTTTTATGGGATTGTCGCATTATTTGGTATGGATCAATTCGAGCTAAATCTTCGTCATATTAATTTTTTTTTAGCCCTTTCAGTAATTTTTCAGTTTCCGAGCTAGCTTATTGGGTTGTAAATTTTAAAAAAAATCAGAATATCCAGATCAAATCACTTACTTTTGGATTGGCCGTAACGAATTGTCATAATTCATAATTATTTGTACCCACTAGGGACTAGGCTCTACCATAACAATTTAGGGCTAATTTTATAATATTCTCATGTGTTTTTCCAAAAAATTAAAAAATTCATGTTAAATAAACAGTCCAAAATTCATTCTGTTATGTATAATTCATCAAAAAAATCTCTTTTGAAGAAAGTAAATTACACTTTCTAAAAATGAGTGCATGATTCTTATTTTTACCATTTTGTATTATTTTTTAAAATATAATCAATTTTTTAAAAGAGTAGTTTGACTAAATACTGTAATTTGTAAATAATATAAAATATATTTATATGTAAAAAAAATACGAAACTTAGGAAATTATCAAAATCGCTAAAAAGTAGTAATATAACCAAATATTGTAATTTTCAAATAATATAAAATCTTTCTTAAAAACTGTAATTCACTTTCTCCAAAATGACTTTTTTTTTAATGGATTATACATAACATAGGGGGTTTTAGACTATTTATTAAACACAGTGTTTTTTTTTTTGGAAAAATACAGGGGAGTAATATGAAATTTGCCCAACAATTTACTATTTTTACGTGAACGCGGTTGTTAATTAAGGGATGTGATCCACTTTTCTAATTTTAAAACATTTCATTTTTATCACGTGTATTTAATAGTTTTTAGTGGACAATAATTAAAGGTAAATTCTCTCGTTATTATGGATCCAAAACAGGCTCATACATTCATCAGACGGGTGGACCGCAAGCAGGTTGGCCCGGGTAGACGCGCTCCACTCCGAATTCGAGGAAAAAATTGGGTCATAAAATAATATTACTCATTTCACTAAAAATATCAATCGAATTTCAAAAACATTAAATTAATTCATTTTAATCTTAGGGTTCATTGATTCAATTTTAGGGATATATATATATATAACATTAATTCACTTTCATTTTAGGATCCACTAATCTATTTTAAGATATATAATAATTAGGGGAAAAAATAATAAAATAATAACAGATAAATAAATAAAATTTGGCGAGAGTGTGTGCTCCATGCACCGCGCGTGGGGGCCCATGGAGTACACGTGCCTGAATCAAAACATTTTTTATGACCGTTTTATTTAATTCTTAATAGATTGGCCCATATTCATTCATCTTGTGTATAAGATACCTTCTCATTTTTAAATATACCTAACTGAAATCCAATAATTAAAATATGAGATGGAATAGAATTAGCTAGACATGTTAATCAAGTCCGAAATCGATTGACTAATATGAACATCTTGAGTAAAAAAAGGTTAGACCGGAAAATTCTAACTCGAATTGGTCCCGACCGAACAGTCTGACAAACAAGGACTCGATGATAACACGTAGGACAACTCTTGGTGGCTGGAACTCACGGCGGATGGCTTCGGTGGATGTGGAATCAGCGGCGGTGATGAGCAGTGTAGGATTGGCTAGGATCGACGAACCCGTGTTGTAAACTCGAACGTGCACGACTAACTTCTCTGGATAGCAATTCTCCCAAGTACACGATTATACCCTGAAGAACTTGATTAAGACTATTGATTTGCTAGAACAATAGAATTGTTTGTAAATTTGATCAACCAAAGGATCTTGAGACAGATTGAGAAAAACTCTTTAATTCTTGCAATTGTCTAACTTTAATGTAACAAATGGATCTCCTATTTATACTATAGGAGTTCGAAAATTATAAACCTATTCTTAATAAAATTCGAAAATAAGAAAAGGAAAAACAAAAGGAATCCTACCTTAACTAGAAGTCTTAATTAAGGTAAGAAAAGATAACATAGAATAAGGAAATAAAATCTAAACTAAGCTAAATAATATCCAACACTTGTGGGCCTTAATTCTCGCCATATTTGGACTTAATTAACACGACATGGACTGTGTTGGACTCGCCCAAATTGTGTCCAAAATATCTACCACCTTTGCATGAAAAATAGCAACTTCTCGGATTCCCATGCAAACGCGTAAAACTCTTCATGCACACATCCAAATGGCTTCCTTCTTCTTCTCACGTCTTCATGCTTCCTTTTTCTTCATCAATGGATAGCATGTTGACCAATCTCGGGCTTCTTTTCAACTCTTCTTCTTGCAGTTCAAATTTACGTCGAATAGAAGCTTGTAAATAAGCTTGCAACTTCTTTGCTCATAAACGTGTCATAGGACCTTTGAATTGCAGCTCCGGATCATCCTCTTTATTTCCTTGCACGATCTCATCATTCCCCCCTGCTAAAAAGAATTCATCCTTGAATTCTCGGACTCATCATCTTCGAACTCATTATCTACAGAGAAGGGAGATAAGTCAGCAACATTGAATGTAGATGAACACTTGTACTCACCGAGTAAATCAATGCGATACGCATTGTCATTGACTCGACTCAACACGGTGAATGGTCCATCTTCTCTTGGCATAAGTTTTGACTTTCTCAGGTTAGGAAACCGTTCGGGACTCAGATAAATCCAAACGCGATCTCCGGGCTGGAAAATCATCGGCTTGCGCCGTTTGTTCTTTTGAACAGCTGTGCATGCGCCAACGGCTTCAATATGTGCACGTACTTTCTCATGCATCTCCTTCACTTGATCCACTCATCTTGTACCTTTAACACTTGTTAGATGCTCAACAGGTAAAGGCAAAAGATCAGTAGGCGTTAGCGGATTAAAACCATAAACAACCTCAAATGGGGACATATTAGTGGATGAATGCACAACTCGATTGTAAGCAAATTCAGCATATGACAAACAATCTTCCCATGATTTCAAGTTGTTTTTAACCAAAGAACGCAGCAAAGTACCTAAAGTTCTATTCACGACTTCAGTTTGACCATCCGTTTGAGGAAGACAAGCAGTAGAGAAAAGCAACTTGGTACCTAGCTTACCCCAAAGTACATGCCAAAAATGAGCCAAAAACTTAGAATCCCTATCACTAACAATAGTTCTAGGTATTCCATGTAATCGCACAACATGTATAAAGAACAGATTGGCGATGTGTACAGTATCATCAGTTTTCCCACATGCAATGAAATGAGACATCTTGGAAAACCTATCAACTACAACAAAGATGGAATCTCAACCAGACCTAGATCGTGGCAAACCAAGTATGAAATCCATAGATAAATCAATCCACGGGAAAGGCGAGACTGGTAGAGGCGTGTATAGACCGAATGGATGTGATGTAGATTTCGACTTCCTACATGTAATGCATCTACTACACACATTCTCAACATCATGCTTCATACGTAGCCAAAAGAAATGCTCATGCAGCAAGTTTAACATTTTAGACACACCAAAGTGACCCATTAAACCTCCCGCATACGACTCCAAAACTAACAACTCACGCATAGAAAACTTAGGAATACACAATTGTGAACCCTTGAATAGGAAACCATCATGCATGAAAAATCCCTCATAAGATCGAGACTTAGAGCAACAAGTAGCATAGATCGGTGCAAAATAATCAGCACTCGCATACAGCTCCTTAATTGCATCAAATCCTAACATCTTAGCATGCATAAGGTTCAAAAGAACGTACCTTCGTGATAATGCGTCAGCTACCATGTTTTCAGCGCCCTTTTTGTACTTGATGACGTAAGGAAAAGACTCGATAAACTCTACCCATCATGCATGACACTTGTTCAGATTTTGTTAGCCTTTCAAGTGCTTCAAACTCTCGTGATCCGTGTGAATCACGAACTCTTTAGGCCACAGAGAGTGTTGCCATGTATCTAAAGCTCTCTTGAGTGTGTACAGCTCCTTGTCATAGGTGGAATATCGAAGGGTTGCATCTTGGAGCTTTTCACTAAAATAGGCGACTGGACGCCGTTCCTGCATCAAAACAGCACCAATCCCTTTGCCCGAGGCATCACATTCAATTTCAAAAGTTTTATTAAAGTCCGGAAGAGCAAGAACAGGTGCTTTACACAAACAGAATTTCAAAGTGTTAAACGCATGCTCTTGAACAGGACCCCATTCAAACTTTCGATCTTTCTTCTTAACTCAGTAAGCGGCGCAGCAATGCTGGAAAAATCACGCACAAAGCGACGATAAAAGCCAGCAAGGGCATGGAAAGATCGGACATCACTCATGGATTTAGGAGTTGGTCATTCCTTAATCGCTTTGATTTTGGAACGGTCTACTTCTATACCACGATCACTTACAACGAAGCCTAGAAAAACGACTTCACTCATACAAAAAGAACACTTAGACAGATTACCATAAAGCTTCAACTTCTTAAGAATCTCAAAAACGTGTCTAAGGTGTTGCATATGTGTGTGCATATGTCACTATAGATCAGAATGTCATCAAAATACACAACAACATATTTACCAATTACTTCACACAAAACATGATTCATGAGACACATAAATGTGCTTGGTGCATTAGTGAGACCAAAAGGCATAACAAGCCATTCATACAAACCATGCTTTGTCTTAAATGCAGTTTTCCATTCATCACCTTCATGCATACGAACTTGAAAATAACCAGAACGCAAATCAATTTTAGAAAAGATACGCGAACCAGATAAATCATCAAGCATATCATCTAACCTAGGGATGGGAAAATGATACTTTACCGTGATTTTGTTGATTGCTCTACAATCCATGCACATATGTCATTCGTTGTTTTTCTTTGGCACTAGAATCACGGGAACGGCGCATGGGCTGAGACTTTCATGGATTTGCTTCTTCTCCAACAACTCTTTAACTTGTCTATCAATCTCCTTAGTCTCATTGGGAGATGCCCTATAGGCTGGTCGGTTGGGTAGTACGGCTCCGGGGATGAAATCGATCTGGTGCTCGATCCCTAGAACTGGAGGAAGCCCGCCGGGTATTTCTTCGGGAAATACGTCCTTGAACTCGTCAAGTAAAGGTTCCACATCACTAGATAAACAATCATTAGTAGCACTGCTCTTAAATGTGAGTAGGAAAAGAGGCATACTTGCTTTAACAGCTTTCTGAACTCCTTTAACCGAAATAAACAAGATCTTTACAGGAGGCTTGCTAGAACTCGAACCATTCATCTTTCCCACAGATAAAGAGTCCGAAGGGGGTGGTTTGGAGGTGGTAAGGACGGCGAAAGTAGGCTGTCCGGCAATGGGGGCGGCGGCCGAGGCCTTTGGGGCCCGTTTTGTGGCTACTTGCTTCGCCTTTTCCTCTTTGAACCTCTCCTACATGCGTTGCTAATCCATAGCAACGGCTTTAGGTGGTAATGGCCTCAATGTGCTGTTCGGCCATCAATGTCGACCGTATACGTGTTCAAACATCCATCGTAGACAACACGTCGATCATACTGCCAAGGTCTGCCCAACAACAAGTGTGTCGCATCCATAGGGATAACGTCGCACAAAACAGTGTCAGAAAACTTATTGATTGAGAACGAGACATTTACCTGATGAACCACGTGAATCTCACCTCTATTGGTAAGCCACTGCAATCTGTAGGGACTCGTGTGTTGTTGAACTGGTAGACCAAGCTTTTCCACTGCATATTGACTGATGGCATTGATCACGCTGCCACTGTCAATGATCATAGAACACATGTAACCCTTGATCACTGCACGGGTGTAGAAGATGTTCTCCCGTTGGTGTTCTTGTTCCTCTTCTCGCATGATGCTTAAACTCCGGATTGTGACCAAACTGACTTGTTGAACCTCAGGGTCGATGTCTTCATATGTGGCATCATTCTCGACTTGTTTTTCAAGAGTGGCATCGTCCACTGGCTCAGTTTCATCCTCACTGGCTGATTCGACTTCGTTTGATTCTGTCAAGTATAGAACTCACTGGTTTGGACATTGAGCTTGAAAGTGGCCCCAACCTTGACACTTGTGATACTGAATATCACGAGCTTGACTAGGGGCTGCATTAGATGGCGTCACACCTTGGTTTGGCTGTGTGGGGGTCGATCATGGCTGAATAGATGGTGTAGACTCGGGTCTACGGCTAGACTGCGGTGTAGTGCGATCAAAACGTCGAACGGGCTGATCTGGAGGGCCTCTCAGTCGTATGGCTTTAGATGACGTCGAACTGGGTGCTTCTCGACTCCAAGGTTGTCGTGTAGGGGCTGCACTGTGGTGTGATCGATGTCAGCCTTCTCTCAGCTGCTTTTCCACGATCGATGCGTACTGCACCATTCTCTCAACACTATTGAAGTCTCTGAGCTCGACTTCACAAGCAATGTCAGGATTCATAACTTCAATGTACCGAATGATGGTAGCATTTAAGGTCTCCTGCTTCCCAACTCTGTTCAAGGCAGTCTCTAACTCTTTGTGGTATTCTTCAATTGATCGGGTGCCTTGTTTGATCTGATTGAGCTTCTTCTCGAGCTCTCTCTCATAATGAACTGGAATGAAGTGGCCTTGCATCAATCCTTTCATTTCTTCCCAAGTATCGATTGGTGGATTGTGATTCATGCACCGTCTTTCTTGCTGCATCTCCCACCATGAGGCTGCGTAGCCTCTAAACTCTAAGCATGCTAGCTGCACCTTTTTTATCTCTGAAAAATCATAGCATGCGAAAATCTTCTCCACCTTACGCTCCCAATCTAAGTAGATATCGGGGTCGTGAAGGCCTTCAAACTCAGGGATGCTCGTCTTGATGTTGTTGAGCATTTTGTCTTCATGATTTGCACGCCTATGCGGTGCTCGGGGCCGATCATGGTGGTCTCCCCATTCTTGTGGTATGAAATTAGCTTCATACCCACTGGCTGCATCATACTCGTACCCATAATCATCATAGGCATCGAATTCTTACCTAGATGGCGGCCTGGGTGCGGCTCATGGCTGTTGGCGTCGGCCTTCAGCTTCTGCTTGAGGCTCGGGTTGCCTCACTGTGTTGCCTTGGACTGCTTGGGGTTCAGATGGCTGAGCTTTAAGTCTTTGGATCTCCTCAGTGAGCTCGGCAATCTGATTGTTGAAGTTATCCTTCATCATTTGGTTCTTCCATCTAAAGTACTGTGCCATAGCATCAAAGTTGTACTTCGGGTCCCAAGCTACATTGGACGTGTAAGATGGCTCGTCTGGGGTGTTAGGCAATCTAGGCTCGTCTATGGGCAACCCAGATGACTCTCCTGTGGTACCTTTTTTCATAGTACCTGCAAAACGAACAAACGTGAAGAAAAAGTAAAGTAAGACCTCACAATTCCTCACAGGTTCTCGTGTATGTCACTCTTGATTTTTCCACTCATATATATCTCTCAAGTATGTGTGGTGCACGTGTGGAGTGAATGTGGAGGTGGGTTGATCGAAAATAGCTGCGTCTCTTGACTAGCTCCTCTGGGTCTTCTTCAAACTCCAACGGATAAAATCAAGCCGGAAGGTTGCTAAGAGTAGAAGTAGACGTGTGGTGTAGATGAACCTGTTGATTGGTGTATGTAGACCACGGGTGTATGGATGTACGGGTGTATGGGTGTACGGGTGTACGGACTATATTGTGTATGAGGTGTACCGGATGTAGGTGTAAATGAGCTGAAAATTTCGAACCTATAGAGAATAGGACTCGAAAATTAGATGGATAGGTATGGAAGATCTTGATTAGATATGGACTAGGATGGAAGGAAATCTAAACAAGGAAAGAAATCTAGAAGATAAGGTAGGAGACTTTTGGATGTGTTTTACCAAGTATGGACAAAATCTAAAATCCCTAAGTATCTATCTAGTATGGAAACAAATCTATCTAGACTAGGAAAATAACAAGAAATGAAAATTAACAAGAAATAATACCGAAAATAAAATCTGATTTTTTATATGATTTTTTTTTTGTGCTGTAGGGATTCGATCCCTCTACTCTTTTTTTTTCAATGAATATGCAGATTACAACTCGATAGACTCAAAACAAATAAACGAATAAAACAAACGTATTGAACCACGAACGATAAGAACCGACCTGGCTCTGATACCAATTTATGATGTGATCCGGGACTTATGGGACACGACAAAGACAAATATACGCGGAAGCTAGGAACGAAACTACGTCGGAAAAGTAAGGGAACAATACGACTCAAACAAAGAATGAAAATACAACTCAACTATACGAACAAATAGACTTGAATACTTGCTGAATTAGACTCAATACCTAAGACCTTAGACTATGACCGAATACCAAATAAAACACAATACCAAGACTAAAGAAAAGGGCGAATTTGATTGGAAAGAAAAAGACTCGATTGGGATTAGGACTTACTAGAATACGATGTAACGAACAAGGACTCGATGATAACACGTAGGACAACTCTTGGTGGCTGGAACTCACGGCGGATGGCTTCGGTGGATGTGGAATCGGTGGCGGTGATGAGCAGTGTAGGATTGGCTAGGATCGGCGAACCCATGTCGTAAACTCGAACGCGCACGACTAACTTCTCTGGATAGCAATTCTTCCAAGTACACGATTATACCCTGAAGAACTTGATTAAGACTATTGATTTTCTAGAACAATAGAATTGTTTGTAAATTTGATCAACCAAAGGATCTTGAGACAGATTGAGAAAAACTCTTTAATTCTTGCAATTGTCTAACTTTAATGTAACAAATGGATCTCCTATTTATACTATAGGATTTCAAAAATTATAAAGCTATTCTTAATAAAAATTGAAAATAAGAAAAGGAAAAATAAAAGGAATCCTACCTTAACTAGAAGTCTTAATTAAGGTAAGAAAAGATAACATAGAATAAGGAAATAAAATCTAAACTAAGCTAGATAATATCCAACACTTGTGGGCCTTAATTCTCACCATATTTGGACTTAATTAACATGACATGGGCTGTGTTGGACTCGCCCAAATTGTGTCCAAAATATCCACCACCTTTGCATGAAAAGCAACAACTTCTCGAATTCCCATGCAAACGCGTAGAAATCTTCATGCACACGTACAAATAGCTTCCTTCTTCTTCTTCTCACATCTTCATGCTTCCTTCTTCTTCATCAATGGATAGCATGTTGACCAATCTCGGGCTACTTTTCAACTCTTTTTCTTGCAGTTCGAATTTACGTCGAATAGAAGCTTGTAAATAAGCTTGCAACTTCTTTACTCGTAAACGTGTCATAGGACCTTTGAATTGCAGCTCTGGATCATCCTCTTTATTTCCTTGCATGAACTCATCACCTAATCTAGAGAAAACTCCACTACGTAATCACAAGTTACACAATGTCCCCTCCCTGCTACAATTGGGGAATCAAAACACCATCACCAAAGAAGCATCAAGAACATAATTCTTGGAATACACAAATTAATCTAGGAAGAGAAAACTTTCCTGTAGCAACTACTGGAGAAGACTTCGAATAAATCTAAACCATCAAATTGAAGTTCTAGCTGCCACGAATCATTCTGACGAATCCAAGATGATTTGGTCCCCCAAATCTCAAACCCTCATTCTCTCCCTTTTCTCTCTTTCTTTTCTTTGGCTTCGACATTCCTAGCTCTCGGTGACTGCTCTCTCTCATCTGATTGAGAGGAATCATATATGAGCAACTTAACTGTAACGGTTCGGTCCCGAAAGGGGGATTAACTAATGAGAACGGGGTGTTAATTAAAGGGATTAATGATTTAAGTGAAAGATTAATTAAGAAGGTTCTCAAATAGGGAATGCATTTGAAAGATATGCAATGATTCTTAACAAAACTCGATTAAAGAATGAATCAATTACTGTTAAGTATGACAAATGGGATAAAGCCAATAAAGTAGATACGAACAAGTATCGGACCCATTCATAGGTCAAGGTGATTAAACAGAACCAATCATGCTCAAGCCTCTTCATAGGCGGAAAGTAAAATAAGAGACGAGAATTATCAAAAGATTTAATAGGCATTAATAGATTATCTTGTCCAAAGCATGTCTTAGAATGTGTTCATATATCAGTAAATAAAATAACAAGTCATGTAGTAGTAGTTAGGGGTTTATCATAGTAGCAGAATTTATAGTGAGATAAATCACTTATATTAGCAAAATAAGATCTCGGTAGCCAACCCACGTCCACAGCCACCAACGACCTCAACATCTTAACCTGAAAAATATTTGAAAAAGAGGACGTGAGCATTAATTTACTCAGTGGGTTTTAATAAAGCTCTTTGATGAACTCCTTAGAAATATCCAATCACAACTGGCGGTATATGGAGAGCCAAACGCAAAAGTCCTCTCCATATCCGCAAAATATTTTTCTTTTCCTTTGGGTCCTTCCTGGCTCAAACCTGATGTCTATTGCACCTTTAGGCATGCCTTAGGATAAGAGAGGGGTTACCTCAAATATCCCACTGAGTATGCGAGGGGGTTACCCAAAAGTGACTCGAGTATGTGAGGGGGTTTCCCAACAGTGACTCTCTTAGTGATTAAAGACCATATCTTGGTGATATAAAATCACAAACCTTCAGAGCTCATAAATCATGCTTAATCAAATGATACAATCATTCATTCCTTAATTTGTTAGCATATTCAAGCCTAGAGTATAACATCTAGGACTAATCCTTCAATCAATATCATGATCTTATGGCTTATAAGGGATTTTATCATTACCCTAAAAGGCAATACTCATCTAAGTAAACTTTCGTATAAAATCAACATCAACTTAAGATCATGATCACATATACATGTACTTCTCACAATGATAATTCATATCACAGATATCTTATGCTATAACATTCACATACTTTATGAGCTCAAATAACAATCCTTATAAATGTAACTTCCTTCCTTCATTCCTTCCTTCCTTTGTACAGAGACTAATCAGGCAGATCATAAAAATATTTAATTGGATATTTCATCTTGTCCTACCATGCATCTAGAGCTCATTAGCTTAAACAATAGATGAGTATAGAATTACCCACCTCGATCACAGTGAGAAGGATGAAGCAACGAGGTACAATTCATTTCCCGGGTTCCCTTAGGGTTCGCCTCTTCCTACAAAAGTCGATTATCGACTTAGCGATCTATTCGAAGATCCTAAGCTCTAACAAAACTCAAATCGAGATTAAACACTTCTTCCCTTAACTAGAACCTTATTACAGATTGCACGACTTTATAAAAACACGAGAATTGATAAACTCGAGATTAGAATGCATTTAGAAGTAAAAAGGGTCGAACCAATACTTTCACGGGCCATACAGAAAGAATGCAAGAGTACAAGGGCTGTGTCGGAAATAAATCGCAACAAAACTCTTCAAAAAATACCCGCACGGGCCGTGCCGAAAGAGTGTCTTCCCACACAGGCCGTGCAGCCCCAATATATTTCTGATCAGATTGTTATGCACGGGCCGTGCGGGAAGAGTCTCTTAGCGCACGGTCCGTGCGTTCCAACAAACTTTGAAAATGACCTGATCGAGATTTTAGTTAAGGTAATACTTGGTCGTCTCTTCCGTTTCTCGATGTTTTGGAAATTAAACAAGACATAACATGCTTTCTATGATTTTTCTAAACTTTAATCTTTATAACAATTTAAATTGATTGAAAACCGAAATAAAATTCCACAGAGTTTGTCCTTAGCTTAACGTAGATAAAATACGAGGTTTGAACATACATAAAATTCCTTAAATCCAACAATTAACAATTGATATTTCAATGATGCATAAACTACGAATCCTTCGAATACTTTAAATATCATAACAGAATTTAAAATAGAAATTAAATGGGATTTGAGCGGAATAGAATGGAATCAACAAGAATAACAATACAACGGAATAATGAGAAAATAATATGAGATGGAATGATAATGCGGAATTAAAATACAAGAATAATGAATTTGGAGTTGAACGAAAAAGAATGGACGGCGACGAGTGCATTGAAAGAAGGTGGCTAGCATCGGCATTCCGGTGGGTTGCAACGGCGATAGAGCCGCACTGCGACGGTGCCCTTGCCCTCCAGTTTTAGCCGAAGGTCGGTCTGGCCACTAGCCGACCGATATCACCTTCCTCCACCGCTTCCTTTCCTCGCCACTTCGATCGCCGTCGCCCCGGAAGATCACTCACCAAGAATTCTCACTTTTCTCTCAACTTTTCCTCTTACTCTCTCTCTATCTCTAGAATGAGGAAATGGGTTTAGAATGGGGTGAAAATGAGTGAGGGATGGGGGGTTACTTATAGGTGAATTCTTGGCTTCCCTCATAAGCCATTGCAGTAGAAAAATACTGCTAAAGTGATTCCGGGCTCGATTAAAAGTTGATTTTTTCGATGTCAAAGTCCAAATGACCTCCGACATGAAATCTGAAAATACTGGGAGACTCATTGGCTCGAACACTATTGAACCAAACTGACTCAGGATGACGAGGAGGTCATCTGAAGAAAAATGAAGAAAGATTCTCTTTTCAAAAATAGATTTACTTTTCCTTTTGACTGACAGATTTCACTCCCGAGCATTCGATTGACCTCGGATTGGCAATTCGTGAACACGAACGGATTTCTTGGGTTATTTCCCATAAGACAGGCTTGACAGAACAAGTCTCGGATGAATGAGGAAGATTTTGTAAATTTTTCAAATCACGAATGCACTCAAATTTTACTATTCATAATTCCTTTAAATACTATTTTTCATCACCGGGATCTCAAACGACCTCAGATTAAATTTCTGAGAGTACCGGCATGCTCCTTGAGTCGATACCTTTCAAACAAGACCAAAATCGGCCATAATTAAATTTGATTCAAAATTTCGAAAGACAATTTCACAATAAAAAAGACCCTTAAAGTCGTGACTTACATCTGATCCTCCTTAAACATCATTAAGATCTCTTCTAATACTTCTTAATTATACTAAAGGATTCTTCAATCCTATTTTAAAAATCCAGAGTATTACATCCTACCCCCTTAAAGAAAATTTGTCCCGAAATTTACTGACCTTGATAAGGAATTCATGATACTTCTTCAGCAGCTTCGATTATAGCTCCTAGGTTGCTTCTTCTGAACCATGATGGTTTCAGATCACTTTTACCAAGCTAATCTCCTTGTTCCTTAACTTTTGGATCTTTCCATCCACAATGGCTTGAGGTTTCTCCTTATATGCTAAGTCTTTATTCAGGACTATCTCTTCCTTACTAATCACGTGTTTAGGATCAAACACATATTTTCTCAACATCGAGACATGGAAAATGTCATGGGCGTCACTTAGCTTAGGTGGTAAGGCCAACCTATAAGCTACCTCATTAACTTTCTCTAGAATTTCAAAAGGTCCAATAAACTGGGCCTTAACTTGTTCCGTTTGCCAAAACAGATTGCTCCTTTAGACGGAGATACTTTTAAGAACACTTTGTCTCTAACATTGAAACTCAACTCCTTCCTTCTTTGATCCGCATAAGACTTTTGTCTATCTTGAGCTTCTTGAATTCATTGTCAGATCATTTCGACTTTTTAGATCGCTTCCTAGACCATTTCGGGTCCTAGTATTCTTCTCTCTCCAACCTCATCCCAATACAAGGGTGATCTGGACTTCTTTCCGTATAAAGCTTCATAAGGTGCCATGCCGATTAACGATTAGTAACTATTTTTGTACGTAAATTCTACCAATGGCAGTTGTAAAACCCCAGAATTTCAGAATTTATTTAGGAAATTAAAGAAAATAAGTGGAGTTTAAATAAAGATGTTTTGGATATAAGTTGCGACGTTAGGTGTGTTTTATCCGAAAATCATCTATTAAAATTTTTCGATCTCAATTCGAATATAGCCAATTTTAGTCTTGTTTGAAAGGTATTGACCCAAGGAGTGTGTTGTTACTTTTAGAATTTTAATCTGAGGTCATTTGAGATCCCGATGATGATTTAAGAGTGTGAATAGTGTTTTTCCTTAAGGAGGTGATTTTCAGAAATTCACGAAATCTCGTGTGTTGACCCGAGCCTTATTTCATCAAGCCATCCCTATAGGAAATTTCTCAAGAAATCCGTTGGTGTTCTTGGATTTTCAATCAGAGATCAATCGAACGCTTGGGAATTTTATTTGTCCCTTGTGTGGAATAGTAATTCTATTTTTGAAAAGAGAGTCTTTCTTCATTTTTCTTCAAACGACTCCTTCGTCATCCCGAGTCGAGTTGGTTCAATAGTGCTCGAGGCAAAAAGTCTCCCAGTATTTTTGGATTTTGTGTGGGAGGTCGTTTGGACCTCGCGATTGAATAAATCAACTTTTAATCGAGTCAGGAATTACTTTAGCAGTATTTTTCTACTACATTGACTTGTGGGGGAAGCCAAGCTTTATCCTATAAATAGGGGCATCCCCCACTCATTTGGATTGCTCATTCCTCTCTTCTCTTCTCTCTTTCTCTCATTCGTGTTGACGAACGAGAAAAACCTGGGCCTATGCCGAGTAAATCAGGCATGCGGACCCAGGTTAACTTTTCTTTGAGGGGGTGCTGCGGGAGCAGCTGCTGAACGCCGAAAGACTGCCGGAGAGCCGTCGCCCACCACCAGTAGACTTCTGGAGCCGCCGCTGGAGTCAAGCCGCCGTCGCTAGAGTCACCACCACCGGCCAGCCCCCGCCCCGCGCAGCTGCTGTCTTCCGACCCCTCATCTTGGTTCGTTTCTTCTCTGTTTAAGCTAAAATTTTAGTATGTTGTGCATCTTGAAGTTCCCTACGTTTCGTATGGGACTCATCATCCGATGACCGAAAACCGGTCAGATCGCCGGAAAATAGAAATTACTACCGGCGCCGATCAGTTTCAGTTTTGGCAGTTTTCACTTATTTCGAGTTGTCAAATCTAACAAGTTTCTTCTGGAAAGTTGTTCCAAAAATTATTTCCTATAGGCTTGCCAAGTTTTATGATCTCGTATCGAGTTTTGAATTATTTTGATTATTTAAATTGAGCTGTTATTTTTGTGCCGGAAATTTGAGTTATCGAAAAATTCTCAAAGTCTCAGTATTGAGTCCTCGTATATATAAAAGTATCCCTTATTATTTTCGTAATTTTCGGACAAGTAAAAAGTGTATTCGAGGTCTGCTGAATAAAATAGCAAGTTATGGAAAGAGGCCTCTGTCAAATCAGTTGGTGCCATTAAATCAAGAATAGCATTTTGGAATTTATTTCCTTTTGTGTCGAATTTATTCGAGGTCTCTAGAGGCGCGCAGTCTATTTTTGAAAGGAATAAAATTAAATAATAGCTTCATTTATACTAGATTAAATCCTGAAAATTTAGTGGTTGTTCTGAGTCAAAGATCAACGCTTGTAGAACTCGTAGAGCTTGTCAGGATAAATGAAGATATTTTCTGAAGTTATCGTGCAACCACATGCTCGTCATCGAGGTGGGTAATTCTAAAACAAATATATGGTTTGAGCTAGTAAGCTCTAGAAGCATGATAGGGCAAGGCGAAATATCCAATAAATATTTTATGCTCTGTCTGATTAGTCTCTGTACCAGGAAAGGAAAGGAAAAGAAAGAAAGAAAGGAAGGAAGTTATAACATGATTATGTTAATTGCTGTTTGAGCTCTTGATTAAGTAAAGGATATATTGATTTGATATGATATCTTATAGTTGATTTATATGAGGTATAGACGATCATAATCATAAGTTAAGTTTTGTATCGATATTATTGTTGAGAAAGGTTATTGAGATAAATGATGCCTTTTAGGTTGATTATTGTATCCCTTATAGGAGTAAAGACTATAGTATTAAGGAATGCAATCTAGATGTTTCAATCTAGGTTATGTTTTATGCTAACATGATTTAGCATTGAGGCTTTGATATTAAGGATTGAATGTGAGAATTCAATATTGAGAATTAAGTATTAAGGATTCAAGGTTAATGTTTAGATATTGAATGTTATGATTCAATTATTGCTAAGCAGTTTATTGAGCTCAAAGAATAGTTTCATATCATTATCATGTTGTGATCTTCGTGTTACTAAAGTTGAATCTATGGTAAGGTCAAAGAGAGTCACTGTTGGGTAAGCCCCTCGCATACTCAGAAGGATATTTGAGGTAGCCCCTCCCTTATCCTTAGGCATGCCTTAGGGTGCAGTAGACATCATGTTTGAGCCAGAAAGGGCGCCATGAAAAGAAGTAAAAGATTTTTGCGGATATAAAGAGGGCTTTTGCGTTTTGCTCTCCATATATCGCTAGTTATGAATTGGATATTTCTAAAGTTTATCAAAGAAGTTTTCTCGTAAAACCCCACTGAGTACATTAGTGCTCACACCCTCTTTTTCAAATGTTTTTCAGGTTGAGATGCTAAGGTCGGTGATGTGCTGCTGGTGGGGTTGTCTGAATTGCTGCCCTATCTGGTTACATGATTTTCTTCCGCTATGTTTCTGCTAAGTACTCTGACGTCTAGTATTTTATTCGGATATATGTAAATTGATTCTTAATAGTAGCGTGTCTTAAATGCTATGATTCTTAAATATCAATAAACTGTTTGAGAAGAAGAAGCATGTGTTTTTTTGACATACCCGTTTATTCCTTTATTGATTTTCTGAGTTATTTAAAAAGTCATACTTGCTAAGCATGATGGTATCTATTCACTTTCAGTTGACCTGTGAATGAGTGTTGTATGCTTGTTATTGTTGTTCACCTATGAAGAGGCTTTTCTTTCAAGCATGATTCTGCTCGTTTCTAGTTAATCTTACGTTGTTTTCTTGTTTCGTCCTATGAATGGGACAGTATGATTTATTTGACTCTGACCTATTAATGGGTCTTAGATATTGTGACCTATGAAGAGATCTTATTTATTTAAAGAGTCAAATTCCTATCTGTTTGTTATTGGATTCTGTTTAAATTTCGATTGGCCTATGATATGACATTCCTTTGACTCAATTCTAACCGTTGAAGCAATCCAGAGGGTTTCTAGTGTAGAGCCTTTACTTGCTGGCAATTCAAACACCTTTCTATAAAGGTGGATACTTCTCTTTTCATGTTATTCCACCAGAAGTTCTTTTTAAGATCTTGGTACATCTTGGTGCTTTCAGGATGAGTTGTGTATGGTGTCTCGTATGCTTTACGCATAATCTCTTTCTTTAATTCCTTTTTGTATGGCACGCGCAGTTTTCCTTTGAATAAGAGGGCATTATCGGCAGCTTCTGTGAAATCTTGTGAACTATCGAATCATGCTTCCAGTCTTTTCTTCTCAAGAAATTCATCTTCTCTTTGGGCTTCAACTATTCTTTACCTTAGGTCGGGCTGAGCGACTATCGTGGTGATCTGAGCTTCGATAGATTTAGGTAGTGTTAGCACCTCTATCCTTAACTTCTCGAAATCTTTGAGAAGTTCTTCCTGGATTTGGATGAGTCTTAATCCCGCATTCTCCTTTTAGCTTAAAGCATTTCCTACCACATTAGCCTTGCCGAGGTGGTAGTGAATTGTGCAATCATAGTCTTTTACCAGCTCCAACAACTTTCTTTGCCTCATGTTAAGATCCTTTTGCTCGAAGAAATATTTCAAACTCTTGTGGTCCGAATAAATCTCACACTTAGCTCCATAGAGATGGTGCCTCCAAATTTTCAACTCGTGCACAACGGCTGCTAATTCCAAATCATGCGTTGGGTACTTCTGCTCATGATTCTTAAGCTGTCGTGAAGCATAAGCAATCACTTTTTCTCTTTGCATCAGTATGCATCCCAGTCCTTTCCTTGACGCATCCGCATAGACTACGAAATCTTCATTTCCTTCTGGGATGGTTAGTGTTGGGGTTGTGGTCAACATCTTCTTCAAAGTTTGGAAACTTTCTTCGCACTCAGGTGTCCACTTGAATTTGGAATCCTTTTTCAGCAAACGCGTCATGGGCTTAGATATCGTTTATGGTTTTTGGAGATTTCTAATTATGTACTGCTTCGATCTTGGTTGGATCTACCTTGATTCCTTCAGCTGACACAATATGTCCTAGAAACATCATCTCTTTGAGCCAAAGCTCGCATTTACTAAATTTAGCATATAGTCTTTCTCGTCTCAGCATCTCCAGCACCACTCTTAGGTGCTCTTGGTGTTCCACTTCGTCCTCTGAATAGATGAGGATGTCATCTGTGAAGACTAGCACAAACTTATCCAAATACGGGTGAAATACCCGGTTCATTAGATCCATGAACACCGCTGGGGCATTTGTTAATCCAAATGGCAGTTTTTTCATACGGGAAACTTAGAATTGTTCTAAGTTCAAGCATCTACAGTCTATGTTCTCGACTAAGATTTATCTTTTAATTATCTATCCTTGATCCTTTATCTTAGTCATTCTCTATCCTCAGAATTATAATACTTTCTAGCAGTAGATAGTCCTTTTTCCCAAAGAGAAGGCTTATAAATCAAAATTCATATTTCAACAATGACCAAAAGATTTCGACATCAAAATGATTATATCTTTAAAATCCCTTTTTAAAAAGAATAATTATAAATTAACTTTTGTCTTTTAAAACAACTTTAGACTATATTTTGGATTAAACCAAAATTACTTTTACTCTTTAAACTTTTAGATCTATGACTTACCTGAAATCAACATTCTTTAATTTTCTTTGCCTTGCTCAAAGCTCACTTATGAATGACTTACCATTCATCTGTGCTTTAAAAAGTTATAACATAATATAACCAAATCTTTTAAAACTTTTCATACCTTTGAACTTTGTTGAGGATGAGAGGTGATGATGTACTGTGAGTTGCTGTATAGGAATCCTTTTAAGAATGTAACTCAAATTCACATAATCACTTTAAGCAAACAACTTAAGAGACAGGTTGCAGAGTTGCAACCTGCTCTGATACCATTCTATCACGCCCCGGTCCCGAGAATTAGGACGAGGACATTACGAGAAAAATAGAAGGAAAAAGGTAGCATACTATAAAATCTAGGAGGTCCTCTATAATGTCCCGATCCTGAAAGAAAAATAAATGAGGGTCGGGGGTGTCACTCAAAAAGGAAATACTATTTAGAATAATTAAATGAAATGGATTTAGAACAAGAATATGTTATATTACCCAAAAATTTGGGCAGCATAACCTATAACTGGAAGAAGACCACGTCTTTCAACGTATCAACGAAGTCAAAAGATTCAATCAGGTAAAAAGAATGCTTATTCATAGGCCAATCGAACTTAAGCAGAATCCAACAATTAATAAATAGGATTCTGACTCCTCAAATAAAGAAGACATCTTCATAGGTCACAACAACTAAGAGTCATCAATAGCTCAGGGGTAAATAAACTATTTTATGTCTCATTCATAAGACAGAAGCAATTAATCAACTTTAAGACCCATTCATAGGTCAATTGGTAAATAAACAGAATCCAAGACTCAAACAAATATGACCAACTCATATGTAAGTCGAAAACTGTAAAGAAACATGTTTGGATTTATAGAAAAGGAATGAAACTTTATTTATCATGATTCAAATAAATTATACGATTTAGATAAGCCCAATAATAAAATATAGCATGCAATCATACTATGGGGTAAATGTATCAGAGTTTAAGCGGAAAATAATGGAATAATATTGTATCATATAACTACATACTCATGAGCAATAAATTAGTCTGAACGAGACAACAAGGCAAGATCAACCCACAACAGTACATCGAGCTATCACCTCTAGCATCTCAACCTATGAAAAATATTTTGAAAAGATTTTGGGCATGAGTACTGAAGCACTCAGTAGGTTATATTTAACTCAATCTTTAATAAAAACTGTAACAGAATATCCAAAATATAAATACAGATAATTGAAAGAAAAACGCGAAAGCCCTTCCCATTTCTGCAAACCTTTACTTCTCTTTGGTACCTTGTAGCTCCTCCTGTCGTCTACTGCACTCTATGACATGTCGCTGATAGGAAAAGGGAGGGGTTACCTCGCTAATCCGAGAAGAATGTACCAGGGATCACCTAGCATTAACCCTGAGTATACCAGGGGTTACCTAGTATTGATTCCTTATAGTGATGCCCAGATCACGTGTATGTGTAGAGGTTACCTCATAGTGACACATTTAGTGATTAACATCACAACTGCAAGAATCATAGTTTCTGTCTATCCTTTGTTCTATGTTCTCTATAAAACGCGTAATATGGCATAAGCCTAAAAACTATGTTATCCTCTTAATATAGCAACTATGCTAACCTTTAAATCCTCTAGCATACTTAGTTCAATTACGCTTTTTATTCCTTAAACGGAAACCATTCTATAACTTGAGTTTAATAATTAATGCACAAGCTAAAAATTATAACTCATTATACACAAGTATAATTCATATACAATAAACATTTAATTTACTGTAACTTTAAACTATGACTTTTAGACTTTAAATATAAATTATAACCTTAATCTATACACTTTGAACTTTGAACTCTACACCTTAACTTTTATCCCATAAACTTTAGTTATGACAAGGCATAATCTATTCTATTTAATTATGATAAAGCATAATCTATGTTCTCAATAATTATGGCAAAGCATAATCTATGTTCTGAATAATTATGGCAAACCATAATCTATGTTATCAATAATTATACAGCAGTATAATACTATGTTCTCATTAATTATACAACCATATAATACTATTACTCTAGCATAAACTTGAGCAGATAATTTCTCAAATATTTTATTTGGATATTCTAACTATGACTATCACATTTATGAATTAATAACTCAAATGTAGATAGGTTTTGCAAATAGACCCACCTCGATTAGATCAACTCAGGTGATCAAACTTCTCGATATTCAACCGTTAGCTTGTCTGACTGGCTCAACAGGTCCTACAAGGTCAAACCTTATTTTAGGACTGCTACTCTAATTTTTCAGATCTCGACTTTAATTTAATTGGAGCTTTATTATTTACTTTAATTATATTCCGACTAAGAATACGCGACTCTAAAGACCTCATACAACATCAACACAGAAGGAAATAAATCCCAAAATATTATTTATGATTTAATGGGACCAAAAGATTTGACAGAGGTCACTTTACGTAACTAGCCATTTTACTCATTTTTTTTCTCAGCTAACATCGATTGCACTTTTCACTTGTCCAAAAATTATGAAAATAATCATGCATGGTCCTGTATATATTTTTATTAAAGTATACAATTTTCAAAATTTTCAAATCACATGCTTTAGTTATAAAAATAACCGCCTGATTAAAATAATCGACTTTAATCAAAACTTATCGGAAAATTATGAAAATTATCAGTCCTATAGGAAATAATATTTCGAACAACTTTCTAGTTCAAACTTTTTCGATTTGACAACCTAAAACGGGCGAAAACGGGAAAAAAACTTAAACTGATCAGCACCCCTTTATTTTCAGCATTTTCACTTGTTTTCGGCCACCGGACGATGACACACTTAACATACGAAATGAAGTACTATTTAAAATACACAATATATTAAAATTTCAACTTTAAAGGATGAGAAATGGACCGAAACAAGGCGTCCGAAATGGCGAAAACAATCTCCGACCATCGGCGGCTCTCCGGCAGCCTTCTGGCGTTCGGCAGCTACTTCCGCAACACCACTCTCCCAATAATACTTAACCTCGACCCGCATGCATGATTTACTCAGCGCAGGCCCGAGTTTTCGTTCGTTAATATGAACTAGAGAGAGAAGAGAAGAGAGAGAATGAGCAAGGGGTAATGAAATCCCTCCTTATTTATAGGAAAACCAAGGCTCGGGCGGGTATAACTTTTTCAGATATAAAATATTGATAAAGCATTTTTGGATTCAATTAAAGTTGATTTATTCAATGGCGATGTCCAAATGAGCTCTGATGCAAAATCTGAAAATACCGGAAGTCTCGTTGGCTCAAGTACTATTGAATCAACCCATCGTTGAAAAACAAGGAGGTCGTCTGAGGAAAATCGAAGAAAAATTCCATTTTCAAAAGTAAATTTACTATTCCGCCCTTTTTACTGAAAACGCTCTGGAGCGTTCGATTGACCTCTGATTGAAAATCCGAAAACATGAATGGATTCCTTAGGCGATTTTCTATGGAAACAAATTGTCAAAACAAGACTCGAATCAATACATGAGATGTCATAAAGATTTGAAAATCACGTCTTTACGGAAAAACACTATTCACAGGTTTACCCTTTACGATTTTAAACTTGGCGTCTCCTGTAGAGGTCAGATTAAAATTTTGAAAACACCAACAACTTTCTTTAGGATGTTACGTTTTAGAAAAGACCAATATTTACTATCTTTCGGCAACAATCACAAAATCTCATAATCGATTTTCATATAAAAGACACAAAAAGTCACGACTTACATCTGTTTTACTTTATTTTAGCTCCAATTATTTTCTTTAATAAATTTAGAAAACTCCTTAAGATATTCTGAATTTTCTAGGGTGTTACACAGGTTCACGAGTACACGCGCAATTCCCGAACTGACCCGAAATAGGACGAGATCGATGTAGGGCGGTAAGTCAACTCAAGTCATACTCTCAAGGAAAACTTAATAGGGCGAATTTCCTTTTTGTGCTACACACATAAAGCAAATGCATTCCTAAACATTCTAAACCAAAAGTTGGAAGGGTTGAATTAAGGACTACTTAATGAAATCAAAACAATAGTAAGCATGCAAAGGTAAGGTAAATAAGTGTCAAAGAAAAATAGAGATTAGGGTATAGATTCTCTTCTTGGTTTCTTTCCAAGCTCGATTCAAGTTGACTTCGTTAACTTAATCGTTTAATCAACTCCACCAAAAGGGATAACGTCAATAGCTTTCATTTCAACTGATTAAACCTTTAAGGCTAAATTATACGATTAAGATTAATAACTAGACATGCGTTTTCGGTCAATCTAATATTGATAGAACCCTAGTCGAGTAGTAGAATTTTCTATCGATCTCATCTACTACCTAGCAATATCAAATATTGGCCAAATACTCAATATAATGGAATTCAATTCAATTAACTAGAAATTAACTATCACAAGCAAGGGTCGAAACCAATTCGATTATCTACCCCTAATATGAGAAATTAGCCCATTATCATGCAAAGCGTCCAACAAGAACAATAGATAATACCCATCTCAAATAGCAAAGATAAATAGAGATAAATTCTTACAATCGAATCTTGAATATGTCTTAATAAATGTTATAGATTAGTTCCCAAAATAGAAATGAGAGATAGAGAGAAAATAGAGAGAGTTTCTGTTTTTACTGCCAAACTGATCGGTGATGGAGAGTTCTGAAAAAGATCCCCAAATTTCTCTTTTATAGCTCGCTCAAATTGGAACATAGTAAACTCCGCCCGGTAGTCGTTAGAGGGCAACGACGGCTAAACATGTGCGACACATGTGAGTCTAGTGTTGGCTGGCTTGTTTTACACAATGGGGGATCAACGCCGGCTAGGGGCTAGTGCCCGCTAGGCTCTTCTTGCCGAAGGGGCCGTCCAGTGGCGGCTGGCTTTGATGGAGGAACCCAGTGTCGACTGGGTCCCAGCACCGATTGGGTATTCAGTTCAGCTGGATGATTCAGTTTGAGTACTTTAGTTTGAATGATTCAGTTCGGATGATTCAGTTTGAGGATTCAGTTCAGATGATTCAGTTTGAGGACGAGCGCGGTCTGAGAACTAAAATTGACTCTGACTTGGAGTCCAACGCCTGTAGGGGACCCAACGAGGATTGAGTAGTTCTTCCAACTTTTTGGTCATTTAACATCGCTTTTGTAGCAAAAGCTTGGGATCCTACACAAATTTGCATGCCACACCGAGAGAGCAATTGTGAAGATAATTATGACAAATAAACACGAAAATGAAGGAAACATATGCACTAAAGTAAAGCAATTCCTATAAGAAAACAACACAAAAAATGACTAAACATCACACATGTATGAAGTATTTGTTATGCAAATGTTCACAGAAAAATGCTCGAACGTTGTTAGATAAAGTTCACAATAAAGTGCATGAGCGTTATTATGAACTTAATTGAAATTGCAGAAAGTAAAGCACATAAAGAATTGGTAACCCTATTCGATCAATTGATTTATGTTAGAGGGACTTGTCAGGACTGTGGGAAATAATTCACTACTCCGATGCAATATTTACTTGGGATATTACATATACCTGACCTCCCGTCACTTGATACCCTTTTTACTCGTACATCCTCTTTCGATGAATTGAACTGTGAGATCCCCTCACAACCTAGACTCTCTCTATCTAGTTCCCACATGCATTCACTCCCGAGAAACCTTTGATAGTATATAAAAAGTGTTTCAATATATGACGACTAGAACACTAAACTCTAGCCTAAACTCACGATCGAAACTATGTGGCTCAAAACAATTAGAGCTCTTAAAATATTCAATGCAATTTTTCTCTATTCAGCATCGCTTGCTAACAAGTCTGATTCCATGCTATTTATAAATTAGAACATAGCTTTAACATGGAAACATAAGTCATAATCCTATCAGACATCTAATAAGGAAATTTCTTTATTTAAACTAAACTGAAGACTTATCTTGTTAGAACTCTTCAATCTTTAGACTTCTATCTGATCTTTAATCACGTACTCTTCAAGCTGATTAAGGTATCTTCTTGAACGATCTTGAGTCTCTTCTTGGTTAGCAAAATTCGAGCAACTTCAATAATATTGGAAGAATAATCTAGACAAAAGATGTTCATGCAAACGTTCACGAACTTTGCCATGAACACTGTTGATCTTGAACTTTCACTTCAGGTAGCACGGCGGAATGACTTGTATGTTCACAAACTGACTTTTGGCTATCAGTCAAGCTAGCTGGCAATACTCAGTGTGTTCAATAATCTCAGTTGTGTCTTGATGCACAACTATCTTAATCTTCAACTCAATCGTGTCTTCATGCTTGATCTGTTGCGAACGTTGTCCAGTACAGGCATGTTAAGTACTTTGAAAAACTAAATACTTAGTATTGATTATTGCCATAAAGATTAATGACAATCAACCACTTCTTAAATAAGTCCATTGAGGACTTTTTTGAATTTATTGACTTTCGATCGAGTCACGAGACCTTCCGAAACTCTAATGGTTCGAACACATTCTCAACACAATTTGTATAACAATACATGCATCTTTCATTTAAAATTTGAACGAAAGAAAAATCTATGTTGTTTACCAAATAAACATTAATCACAAGGATTAAGTGTGTTACCTTACACCGTTGGAATCAAAGATTATTTGGCCAAGAGCTGCAATTCTTTCTAACACATCTTCTTCTACGTGTAACTGAATCTAAACGATCTTGAGCTTTGTTATGTACAAAGTGCAACAAAGATTCCCTCTGTCAACTAATAAAGAACCCTATGAAAGCTTCCAATTCTCATCAATGAATTTTTGGCCATATCCCTCTTTGTCAAGAATATTTACTGCAATTAAGTTGTGGCGCGACTGTGGAACATGCCTCACATTCTTCAAAGTCAATATGCATCCCAAATTAGTTTCAATAATCGTATCACCAATTCCAACCACCGGTACAACACTCTTGTTTTCCATGTATAACTGGCCAAAGTCTTCAGCTCGATAGCTTGTGAAAAGCTCTCTCTTTGGAGCACAGTGATGAGAAGCTTCAGAGTCAACTATCTACTTGACATTTGGATCTTCCACATGGCAGTACACATCAGTGACACAAACAATTGTGTGGTCACCATTGGAGTGTGTAACAATGGTCATTGTATTCTCATCATCAGACTTCTTCTGATGATTTTCCTTTGCTCCTGCTTCAATAGTATACTATTTATTTTCATGTGGTTTGCTCCACCACAATGATAAAACTTGAGCTTTTCTTTGGACTTGGACCTCTCTTTAGATTTTCTACTACCCTTAAGCCTTCTGCTTTTACTTCTACCTCTGTTCTCTGTCATGAGTGCTTGGGAAGAATTGGCTGCATTCTCATTTCTTCTAGTCTTTTCATTGAACATACTCTTTTTCACGATGTTAAATGTCAAATTCCCATTTGGAGTCATGTTGCTGAGTGTAACCACCATCATTTCCCAACTATTAGGCAGAGAACTCAAAAGAAACAAAGCTTGTACTTCATCATCGAATACAAGCTCCATGGTTGAAAGCTAATTCACCAAGTCTTAAAACAAATTCAAGTGCTCTACTACTGAGCTTCCATCTCTATATTTTAGATTCACCAATTTTCTGATCACAAATATTTTGTTCTGTGCATTTTTTCTTTCATAAAGCTCTCGGAGCTTTTTCCACATCTCACATGGATCTGTCACCTTGGCTATGTGATGGAACACATTAATGTCGACCCATTGGCGTATAGTACCAATGGTCTTCCTCCCAATCTTTGTCCAATCTTTATCTGACATCTCATCTGGCTTAGCACTAGCACCCTCTAAGGGATCGTACAAGTCTTTGTAATGAAGCAAATCCTCCATCATAGCATTCTATATCGAATAATTATTAGATATAAATTTAATCATAGACCCACTACTATTATTATCCATAGTTCATGCTCTCTAACCAACACTTTGATACCACTGTTATGGAAGACGCTACATTTGATAATGTAAAATTACTCCAATATGTGCAAAGCAGAATCCCAAATAAATATTGAAGTATCCAATCTTTACACTCAATAAATCAAGCAACAAACTACGAGGCAATGAATACCAATCATGCACACACAGAGTAAGTAAAGTGACACTGAAAATTTTTACGTAGAAAATCCCTCAAAACAATGGTAAAAACCATGGGACCTAGTTCAGAGAAAATTTCACTATGTAATTACAAGTTACACAATGTCTCCCCTCTATTATAATAGGAAAATCATAGCACTATCGCTAAAGAAGCATCAAGAACATAATTCTTGGAATACACAAATTAATCTAGGGAGAGAAAACTTTCCTGTTGCAATTATTGGAGAAGATTTCGAATAAATCTAAACCATCAAATAGAAGTCCTAGCAGCCACGTATCACTCTCTGAAATTTCAGACAAATCTAAGATGATTTGGTCCCTCCCAAATCTCAAACCCTCATTCTCTCCATTTTCTCTCTTTCTTTTATTTGGCTTCGGTGTTCCCAGCTCTCGGTGACTGCTCTCTCTCATCTAATTGAGAGGAATCACAAATGAGCCACTTAACTCATTTGTTCTCTTGAGCCTTTGATTAGTTAATGGTCCCAATTATTTTGGACCTAAACCCAGCACTAAATCTATTTTACAAAACTTAAGAAAAGCATTCAAAAAATATTCTCAATAACTTATATGATTTTGACCACTTTTCAGCATTTTCAATCATATGTAGGAGTTTTTATCAAGTGTCAGGAGCTTGATGAGGTTTTTCGATTGGTATTTGTGATCATGGTTACGATTCGTGATCGTAAATCCCAATCATGATGAACACAATAATTTATGGTGACGAGCATCTTTGGTTGATTCCAAGCATAAAAAAAATCGAATATAAATATCGTAGTATTTAAAATACAAAAATTGAGTATACTTTTATTTGAAATTAAGTCAACTAAATATACCATGTGTAAAAAAAATCCATCAATCCACCCATCAAGTCACTTTCAAAAGGTTTTTGTAATGCCCCGAAAATTTTTATAACATTTTTTTTATTACAATTTTTTTCTATTATATTTCATGAAGGTGATTAAATTATTATCAAATTCTATAAGTCACGCCAAATAGTTAATACATGTTTTAATATACGTGATCAAATTATATTATTACTTTATTTATAAAGATATTATTATTATTATTATTATTATTATTGGAATTATATTATGCAATTTATTTTGAGCCCAAACATTAAATTTCCTTTGAAGCCCTTTTTTTTAGCTCATATGGGCAAGGCCCAAATGTTTTCTTCTCCTTCCTCAATGAAGACGTGTGATAGCAGGATAGAATGGTGGTTTGGCAGGTTTGATTGAGCAGAAATCCAGCCAATTTCATCCAAAATTTCAGCAAAATTAATTCATGATTTATTTCATTCCTTTTTCAAATAGTAAATCCACAGTATAAATAGTCTCATTCTTCATTCACAAATATCACACAACTCAATCCTCCTCTCTGCTCCAGCTTCCCTTGAGGTACTTCTGCCTCTTGTTCTTATTCATTTTTCCTTATCCTTGCATTGCATATTATATTTGGGAGGGATTATCGAGGTTATGTGAGGGAGAGAAGAAAATCGTTGGAGTTGGCGCAGCAACAACCTTTTCGGTCGGCGACTGAGGGCCGGGTTTGGAGAGGAGTTGCAAAAGTGGTGGTGTACTGGTGTTAGTAAATGAGGAACTATAAAAAAGAACAAATAATGGCACTATTCCTGAATGTGCGTGAGATATATATATATATATATAGAGAGAGAGAGAGAGGGGGGGGGGGGGGAGAGAGAGAGAGAGAGAGAGAGAGAGAGAGATAGCTTAATTCTTTTCAAGGTTGCTGTATTGCCGTAAGTGAGGGAGGAAGAAGCTTGAAATGGGGCTATGGTTTGAATAATAAAATGAATTTGGGTCTGGTGGGCTGTTAGGGTGTAGGAGAGGAAATGGGCTTTCATCATTTTATTTTATGCATTTTCATCTTAAAGTCAAATACCTATCAATAGCTTATTATATATGCATAACACGCACACACATACATAAATATATGTACACATATTGTATACACGCATTTCCATATTTGTATATATATTATATATTTCATGCCCACGCGCACTTATATATGCATATCTATCTACAAAACTATGTTATTTTAGAGCATTAAGATATTATATATATATATATATATATATATATATTGTGTTAATTTATTATTAATATTATTATAGGCGGCGTGCGTAGATTAAATTAATTTGTTACATTTTTCAAGTCAAGTAAAGGTGGGAAATCCAACATAGATTATTATGCAAAATATCCATTTATCCTTATCATGCATTGTATGCAGTTTATATGTGGAAATTATATGTTCGGCCTAACAGGCTGCAGGAAAAGTTACTCAACCTACGGATTGTATACTGCCGGACTGCAGGAAAAGTTACTCAATCTATGGGTTGTATGTTCGGCCTACGGGCTGCAGGAAAATGATATTTGATATGCTATGTATTTATTGTTCATATTATATATAATTTGGATAAATGCTTTATTTTTCAGGCTAAGGAAGCTCGGGCGATGACGTGGAGACGGAGTGATGGCCAAGATTAAAAAAAATATTATTTTATTATAAATATTGTTTCCGTTGTATTAAACTCTTTTATTAAATAAATAAAATCTCTCTATTTATGAAATTTTGGGACGTCACAGCTTTTGTTAGACAAATGCACTAAAATTGAGTATTTTTTAAATATTTTTCTCAAGTTGGTTGAAAGCGATTTTTGTTTAAAAAAATGGGTAGTTTTGTACATTAAATCATAAATAAATGCACGGATAAGTTTTTTTTCCCAACTTTTATTTATTGATATTGAATCCTTGTATTAATTATGTTATATTTAGATCATTGTACAAAGCTTAGGAGCAATTTGAAAGATTGCATAAAATAGGTCACTGTGATATCTGAGAGCCAACCAATAATCAACATATCACGATTGATTATATTATGAGTACTGTGTGAGACCGTTTTATTGGTTAAAATTCATAAAATAGATCAAGGTCTAAATCAAAATAACATCAAACACCAACAAAAATACAAATACGCTACGCAATATCTTGATATCAAGCTTAAGCATATGTCTTATGAATTTTGACCTGTAAGACGATCACACACAAATTTTTATGTTAGATTATATGTCAGAACCTAGAAAAATCACAAAATAAATATTTATAAGAGTAGCAAAGCCAAATAAAATGAAGTTACGTATGAGCTATAATGAACTCGATCCAAATACAGTAAAAAATGGAATAAAATAATTGTAGGTCTTTCCATGTCTGAAGATATTACAATTCCCTGAGAAATGAATTGGAAATTTTCAACTGGATGTTTCTGTATCATAACTTATCATCATCATCATCATTCTCATACTCTCTCCTAAAAACACCAGACGGCCGGCCTAAATAGGAAAGAGCGGAGTTTATAAGATCAAGCAAACTCGTGCATTTGACAGATCTTGCTTCTTGAAACGGGCTTCAATTGATTGTTCCAGCAAGGATGTATTTGTCAGATCTTGCTTCTTGATACAGGGTTTGATTGATTGTTCAAGCAAAAGCTTCAACCTCGATCACACCGTCTGATGGTGTGGATCAGGAGGGAACATAGTGACAAGAAAGCGATGAATCATTTCAAAACTGGTGAATGTGATCACCGCAGCTGGGGTTGTCCTCAGCAGGTTGGTGGCACAACCCCGATAAAAACCGGGGACGCCCTCTTTCTGATATACTTTCTTGACACAATCAGCAACACCAGAATACCGTTTCTCTGAGTGGTGTCCTTGTTCTTGAAGCCTTGAACGGACTACCTGATCCACACCATCAGACGGAAGAAATGATTATCGAGTTAATATCATCCAAATTCGTGAACTTGTTTGTAAAGGATACTATGTCAGCAGGCTCATATTTGCAATTCTTTCCACGGTGTACAATCCTAGGATGAGCTATATGCCAATATGATCGATGAAAATGGGACCTATTATGTCTAGGAGTGCAAGTACTGTATGCCATAACATATACGAACGTAGGGTTTGTTATGATTGAAATGTGAGAACAATGCTTGGGTCACCTGTGTGACATATCTAAAAGCTTCTAACAGTATGCAGTTTACATTGAGTAGCTAGCTGGCTGCTGTTCAATTGACTTTAAGAAAAACATATATTTCATAGCATCAAGAGTTAAAAAGCAAAAGATGGCTAACATTACACCATACCTCGTGAGGATAAGTCAAGGTGGAAGCAAAGATTTTTGAAACTGAGGAAGCAAGAGCAACATTGCTCGCACCGAGTTTATCCGTGGTTGTGTTATCTATCGTCATCACAACAAGTGCAGATAATTTCATTTCATTGTAGAAAAGAAATATAAGTAGGAAGAAACAAAAATAGGATGCATTTCAGGCAGAAATAAGTCACCACATACTTTGATCAGCTAAGTAACTCTTTATCTTCTCATAGGTTGGAAACTGAATTGCAACGTGACTGATACCAGCCAAAGCTGGAACAAGACCACTGAGCACCACAAGAACATCAGAGAAAAGATAGAGTTCAATTCTTCAAGCAAAAATTAAAATAAATAAATAAACATACAAATAGATATATTAATTCAAAATATACTATATCCATGATGCAGAGAAAATAAATAACCTATACAATCCACGAATACCCTCCTCGTGTGCAATTCTTCTTAAGGCGGACAGTGTGCCTCTATAAGGAACCACACCTGGTCTCATTCCTTGCGTCTGCAGGGCAGATAAGGCAAACATCAGTCTTCCATTTATACAAATTATACTGATAGTGAGATAGGCCACTTTTTCAGGTCTTAAGATTATCACAATCATGAAAACGGGTCATTAAGGATCCTGCTATCCCCATCATTAGCATATTAATCAACCAGACAGGTGAGAATCATTTGGTTTCAACGCCAAAATGATACAAAATTGAAATCATAAATGCCCACATAATTGAAATATATAATTCCATTTTGAAGAAAAAGGTTATTCATTAGTAACTAAAACCATTTTGAGTGCGCAATTTGTTTATGAGCTAGAAAATTTAAGCCAATAAATTTTAGCAATTTGACAATTGACAATAGCACAACTGCTGTATTAATATCACATGGACAATATAAGTTTTCCCTCTCTCCCCCATAAGTATAGTAAACATTACTCTCGAAGGTAAAATGAGATGCACCCCAAAGTTTTACCATAATAAAGTTGCAGTAACATATGGATATCAGTGGAAAATGAACGTGAATGCTCTTAAACAAAAATGCAAGTTATGTAACTTGTGGTTCCTGATGTCAAGCATAAAACACATTGGAGCAGACGGATTAAAATTTTCAGATTCTCTCTCATGCATTAATGAATGGGAGTGCCAGATCCGTGAACAAAAACTCCCAACACCCCCCCCCCCCAGTTGATACTACATTTACATTTTAAGTCTCTTCATTTCATTGAGTCAAGCATCTAACTAATTTCTTTGGCCAGCATATTTAGATAAACAATATATTCACAAAGAAAAAGATGTGACAATAGCTAAACAATAGACATACTTGAAACCTTGTCTTGACAACCCAAAGAGGATTTGTGACGATTGTTGTCGCAGCCCCAGCACCAGAAGCAGCAATCATATTTGCACCAATAGGAAGCTGATGATTTAAATCTACAATTTCCAGAAATATAATGCATATAAATGTATGAACTAACAAACCAAAAGGTTTCTTATTCTTTGGTCAATATGAAAAGGGAAGTACTTAACTAACCATCAGCACCAAGATAACTCTTCAATTGATCATAAATCGTAAAATACACCTGCAAAGGTGTACTGTGAGTTATTTATCGTTAAATCTGATTAAGTAATGCATCATCATGATAAAAAAAAAAAAAAAAACAAAAGATAAAGTAAACAGATCAAAATGAATTACCGCCCAATTTGGCAGTAATGCAAGCACTGTAGGCGAAAGCCCCCGGTACATGCCCCGTAACCCCTCCTTTTTACATATCTGTTCTAAGCTCCCAACTATAATACTACCTATCCAATCACAAAGAAACATATATCTGTCAACTTTCAAGCAAACAGAAACCTTGGCTTACACCTCACAACCTGGAGCTAAACTCAAAATTTTTCTAATGACAGACTCGCATGCAAGATCTTCAATTCTAACTACAGTAAATTTATAAAAAAATGTTTCCCTTTTTTTTTTGCATCAACCAATGACTATGCCCAGAAGAAAAGCAAAATGATAAGTAATCTGACCTTTAATATTAGTATTAGTGAGCTGCGGCAGCCCATGGACCTGCAGCCTTGTCTTAATAACATCCAGTGGACACACAAAAGTAGCTGCAATCATTCCTGCAGCAACTCAAGTTCGAGCTTATAAGAGTTTACGCAGCTAATTTTGTTTCGGCCTCTACCTTAAACATATAGCAGGTGATAAGACAAGGTAAATTCCACAGTAAGGTGCACTTCATCCCCACCTCCAATGGTTGACGAGTATCCCTGCCCCCACTAAATTTGGTTATTTATACTCTATTTTTTGCTTTGTCCACAACAAAAGTTTCGGCCAAAAATTTCAGCATAATTTATCATTAATATTACACACCTTGTATAAGTTGAAAGTTTCGGATACTGAAAAACTTCTTTCGGCCATCCGATTAAAACTCCAAATAGCAAAAGAGGGTTGTATATAGAAATGGGGATGTAGTGCAAGCACCTTACTATGGAATTTACCGACACACAGGAAAATAAACTAGAACAAGCTAATTACAGATTTTCCCAGCTCCAAAAAACTGCCATGCTTGCTTTCTGAATACAATAATCTGATATTTTACCTAAACACGTCGTCTTGTCTACTTTAATATCAAAATTAGCTGGTATGGTATCTTGACTAACTGTATCAAAATTTGACGATATAAAAACTCTGGAATCTAAAAGGAACTTAGGTTCTATGATTTTAATTCTCAATGAATGTACAGTACAAATTTTGAAAATAAACAACACGAACGAGCATGTTCTATTTAAAAAAGATAATTATTAAAAAATAGGCCCAGAAAAAAGGAGCATTAAAACTATAAACTACAGATTTACCTGCCGCGGCACCGGCGCCAGCATTGCACAGGAGCCCCCTCGAAGTAGGGGAATGCGTATGATGAGTATCAACGGGCATCGTGAAATCTACAACAATCGGCTAATTCAGAAACAATAACACCTAATACAATTTCAGCGCCTTGCGCGGCGGCGGTGGAGTCCTCTCTCAAGAGGCCGATCGTCTCCGATAACAACCGTCGCATGGCCAATCCGTACAGATCAATGCGTCAATTCAACCCAATCTCCTTTCTTCCGTTGAATAACAATCCACAAAATTACTCCCGCGCGGTGATGATTAACGGATAAATCAAATGTATGGCAGCAATCCTAGGGTTCACGAATCAAATATAGCTACTGTGCATAATCTATTATTGTATATACAATTCGAGCGTATCGAGAAAAAAAAACGCAGATTAGAATCGCTCGTCTCGCAATCGTTGTATTTGTAGAGAGAGAAACAAATAGGATTGAGTTTAATTTTGAGAGCGCAAATGCAATTTGTCCCCACTGGCCCCACCAGGAAAATGAAATTGAAAAAATAATCAAAATTCTAAGTTATAAATTACGTAAATTTTCTTTAATACGTCAAACATTTGCCTTGCGCGGATTTATATTTAGTAGCAATTTTAGTTCATATGTTTTATTTATGTTATAATTATCCTTTGCGGATTTTTCCTATAAGTGATAATTGAGTCATCAAGTTGAAGAATACGTTGACCAGAAAAAAATATTTTAAATGAGCCAAAATGACGTGGGTTCTGAAAGTCTAACAAAATTCGACTACCAAACTAAATTTTTCTGTAGATACGGAAAGTCCAATAATTTTTAAGAAAACAATTGTAATTTCGAGTAAGATTTTACATCTTATGTTAGAAAATGAAAAAGATTTA
Organism: Perilla frutescens; assembly: GCA_026008535.1. Classification (NCBI taxonomy): domain Eukaryota; kingdom Viridiplantae; phylum Streptophyta; class Magnoliopsida; order Lamiales; family Lamiaceae; genus Perilla; species Perilla frutescens. The sequence goes on along the minus strand of BRKX01000006.1, from coordinate 37,057,953 downwards.
CTGTCCACATATTCTCCGGTGTGGTGACTCACCTTTGCCGAAAAACCATATACATGGTAGAATTATTACGTTCGAAGTAACATTATATAATATCATTATAAATTGCAAACGTTAAGCATAAACATTGGCACAAATTTACAATTTAAACAAACTTTGAAATGCTCCAATAAAAATATAATCTTGTAAATTTTTTTACAAAATAGACACAATTTACAATTATATGAAAATTAAACTTAATATTTTATACTAATCTTTATTGTATTAATAAAATTTAATTTTTCGTTTATAGAAAAATTTAAGATATCTATTTTGCCCGAAAAAGAGGAGCCTAAATTCCAACCTCGAAGAATGTGTGCTGGGCTGAAATTGGTGGTGGTATACTCGTATTCGATTGGGCAGTGATGGGCCCAACGGTTGTAGCTGAATTTTCAAAGCAAAATAATACACGTGATTGCATCATGGCCTCTAATTTTTTTATGATTATTATATATTTACATAATCACGAAATTATATAAAATAATTCAATCCCACGAGGGGATATCAATGATTGGTTTTGGGTCCTCGGAGCTCGTTGTGTGTTCAATTTTAGAGTAGAATATATATATATATATATATAAATGAAATTTAGATTTTATTTTTATTTAAAAAACATTCAATTCCCCATACTTAATTACTTAGTAGTATTTGTTCATTTCTCTAATATTTGTTACCGATATTACGTGAACACCTACAAGATATTCTTATCTAAAGGGTATTAAATGGAATTCAAATTTAGTTAGCGTTATTCTGGTTGGAAACCACGCACATAAGCTTGTTTAATTAAGTTCTCTTCTCATTCAAAGCTTGGTTTACTGTTTTCTTTTCATTAAAGATCAGTCCGTTTCTTTTCGTTAGAAGTCTTTATTATTGACTCTTTCTTCAGTTCTAAAATGTTTGTACAGTGTGTATAAATGGATGTGGGTACTGATATACTTGAGATAGATTAAAAAGATTCTCTAAACTTGTTTGCTTCTTTTTCTCATTATTTATTCTACTTATCGTTTGGATGCCTTCAATCCATCACAGACGGAGTTGTGTTAATTTTGGAAAGTGAACGGAACTTTCTGACTTGCACTACAGTAAGCCGATTACGCTTTTAAGGCAATGAATCAATCCACGACGCAACACTTTTTTTTTTATCTTGTGTGTATCCTATCATCTTTATATTGTTATCGGTTCTATTTCTCTTCCAATTCTAACCATCAACATTTAAATTAGTAACATTTATTTATTTTTACCCCATTACCACTTTTGAGGTTGAAATACTTTGTGCACATCTATACACTAAAAATTACTTTTATATCAATAATAAATTATTTAGTATAATCTATTTATCAAACTCATGCTCCCTCCATCCTATTCAGAAAGACAACTGTATTAGGTCTTGAGTTCAAATCTTAATTATTATTAGGTGTGAGGTTTATTTCTATTGTCCAGAAGTGTGATTTGCTCAATGTGCATGCTTGGATGGCATTTACGGATTATTCTCATCATAAAAAAAAAATCCTTTTAAATATTCATATAGGTCAAATGGAGTTTTGCTATGAACTATATCAAAATGAAATTGTAATTGGCATTAATATTCATTCTCGTGGGTATTTTAATTAAATATTTATTAATTTATTTGTAAACTACTTGCGACTATTTCTGAATAATCATCATTATAGATAAATGCACACGTATTAATAAAGTAATCAAATTATCTAATACATTCTTATGTGAATACATTAAATGAATCAAATCAACATGTTTGAATAAATTCAATGAGGGCAAATGTGAGAAAAATATGAATTATTCACTTCTATTATATAGAATGACACTCTTTGTGAAACATACGGAGTATTAAAAATTTCGAATTCCAGACTCACCGTTTTATTTTAATTAAAAAATAACAAAATATTAATAGAACAACAATTATTTTATTCCCTCCATTTTCTAAATAAGTGTTATTTTGACACTTTAATTTTATATCACAAGGAGTGTCATTCTACACAATTGGGGTGGAAAATTCACGTTTTTCTGATATTTGTCCTCATTTAATTCATTCAAATATGCATATTTGATTCATTTAATATATTCAAATAAGGGTATATAAAATAATTTGAATATTTTATTAATATGTGTATTTATTTATAATGATAGGTATTTAAAAACGGGGTATTAATTGATAGTGGAAAGCTAAGACAATGATTGTCCACGATATTAACATGGGCTTTCGCCATGATTTTCATGCAATCCCATCTGTTATATATTTATTACCTAGGAATTTTCATCTTTTTTTTTTTTTTGTCGTCGTCGAAGGTAACCGCCGCTACTGAGGTGCGCACTGGGTAAATTCCGCCCCTGTGTAATAGCCTGCAAACCACACAGAAGAGATAAACCACACTTGACAAGCCAGGTGTGACAGGCTCGCACCTAATGGTGTTGGTGGGATTCATGAATTTTCATCTTTGTCTATATATGTATTAGGTGTTACGAGCTATTAAATAATGAGACCATATTATATGCCATAAATGAATAACAAATTTCCTCAAAAAGATATACAGATTGGATTGAATTAAATTTTTGTGACTAATATATGACTGTATATACATATGTATTTTAAAGCAAGGATTAATTAATAGTCTCATCGCTGTAATAACTCTTGCTATACCACGATAACTGCGTGGGGTTGGAAATTAATCACAATTTGCCTTTCTTAGGAACGTGGTTAATGAAATCATAATTTTTTGTCAATTTTGTACCGAGATAAAAACTAGTGTGAAACCATCTTAAGGGTTAAACTAAATTCGGATTCAAATTCAAATTAAGTAGCACATTTGTAATTTTGTTGATGTTTGAATTCGAGTTTTGACTTATAAGACGGTTTTATAAAAAACATTCTCCTGTACACATAATAGGACTTTTAAATTGAATATAATATAAACCCAAGATACATATTACTTCTTCCATTTTGGAATAGGTGTTTTTATTACACTTTAATTTTATTTCGTAAAGATTGTCATTCTACACAATCGAAGCGTAAAATTCACATTTTTCTCATATTTATCTTCATTTAATGTATTCAAATTATCTTTTTTTTTTTACCCATTTAAGTATTCACATGATGGTGTATTAGATAATTTAATTATTTTATTAATATGTGTGCATCTATTCAAAATGACACTTATTTATAAACAAAATAAATATACTCTATTTGCTAAAAAACAAAAGTTGAAATCAGGTGGAAGATACGATAAATAATATGAACTTTTTTCTTTAAAGGGTAAATAAAATAATAAAAAAAAGGAAAATAAATGATCCTTTTCATTTAGTGCTTTCTTATCTCAACAACAACTTTTCTTTACTTCCAAAAGGACAAATATTTCACCAAATCGCCTTATTTTATGAAAAAGAAATTACTGATTAATTACAGTAATAATAATTTGATTAAGTTCACAACTTTTGAATAACTACGATTATATAGATTTACATTAGTCACTATTTGGGATTGTAAAGTGAAAGTTGCATTTAAAGAAATTAATAACTCATGTTTTAATAATAATAATAATAATAATAATAATAATAATAATAATAATAATAATAATAATAATAATAATAATAATAATAATTGCGATACAATTTAAAGACCACTGTCTAAAATCATATTGACTAAAATCCTTTTGAAAGGCGTCACAATTAATGTATATGTCATATTATAATTTATATTACAATGGTATTAATGTAAATAGTTATCTCATTACAAATGTATTACATCTCGTATTTCACTAACATACAATTGGGCTGCATATGCATCGAATACCATACTAATGATAAAGATGACATTATAAAATTTACAAATAGGGTAAAATGATAAAGTGTAATTGATAAATCAAACTGTAATTAAGGTAACAACGCTGGAATTACATTCCATATATTACAATCCTGATTTTTTTTTTAAGGAATTATGAAAATCAAATCACTTAATCAAAAGGAAAAGCTGGTTTTTATTTTTTAGTATATAAATTAAAATTACATAATTCATCTTCCCCCCTATTTTCGCAAGTTTAAATTAGCTACTTCCATTTTCGGCAACAACGAGGTAAAATAGTCTATGCAGAATTTAGAAATTAGAATTGCACACAGGGGTAATCTAGTCAAATGATAACCTGAAGGGTTAAATATAAATTTATATCCGGAACTTCTGTCTTGTAATAATGTTTTGAACTTAAAAAAATGCCAATTGTTTTTTAAACTTTACACATTTTTGCGAAAATATACTATGATTCAATTTTCTATGTCAGATTGCTGACAAATCACACTCGAATCCAACATTTAAAATAAAGTGAAAAATCATATTTTTTTCTCAAGATTAAATATAATTTCCCACGTTATTTACATCTTACTAGACTCCGACGTGCTTTATCAACAATTCAACACCGAAAATTGAATTTTATGACATTTTTGTAAAAAGTTGAAAATTTTGGGGTAATTTTCCACATTATTTATAATACACTAAATTTCGAAATGCCTTATCAATAATTCGACACAAAAAATTAAATTATATGATATTTTTGCAAAACAAAAATGAAATTTTTTGGGTATTCTTTTTTCACAAACAAAAATTGGCACTTGAAAAACTGGCTTCTTCTTTCTCCCCCCATTTTTACAACTAGCCATTAATTTCTTCTTTTCCAGATATACCCCCGATGAGAAACAATCCAAAAACAGTGCAACTAAAAACACACACACACAGTAAGTCATAACCTTCCACCCTCTCTCTCTCTCTCTCTCTCTCACACACACACACACATACTAATAGTAATAACAAACCCTTTCAAAAAACCTCCAAAATTTCAATTCACAAATTCACTTTAATTCAATCCCATTTCAATTACATCTGGATTTCTTTAAGCATTCAATCGCAATTTGCCCCGAGTCAAAGCGCATTTGGGCAGAATTCACCTATAAATAGGCGCACACATTTTCAATTGCTTCAAGCAGTCAAATTGAGTCTGAAAAATTCAAGATTAATGCCAAGTAAGGGAGGGTACACGGCGGCGCCGCCGCCTCCGCATGGCGGAGACAGGTTCTACAACCCGCCGGCGGTCAGGCGCCACCAGCAAATACTTTTGCAGCAGCAGCAAATGATGCAGAGGCAACTGCTGCAGCAACAGCAACAGCAGCAGCAGCAGCAACGCCAACAGCAACAGCAACAACTGCAGCAGCAGCAGCAGCAGCAGCAGCGGAGGGGGAGGGCAAAGGTGAGGGGAGAGGCTTCTTCCTCCACGGCAGCGGAGGCGGAGATGCCGACCGATGTAGATGGTTCATCAATGGTGGCGGCATTGCCCGTGCCGCGTCCTGTTAGCGCTGCTTCGACCTTGAAAGTTACCAACTTAGATCGTTTGATGGAATCTGTTACTCCATACATTGAGGCGCGTTATTTGCAGGAGGTATACATATGAATTGAGTTGGTTTTTGTTTCTTTTTTCTTTTTATTTATTTATAATTATAATTTTTTTAGTTCGTCATTTTGGAGATAAAACCCTAAACTCTTGTTTTGGTTACAGGATAATGATAATGCATGCAGGAAATGGAATCCATAATTAGATTTCAATGTGAATTAATGTTCCATTTGATTAATAAAATCAAGATTTTGCACTAACAAGGCTATTTGAAAAAAGAGATTTGGAATTGAATGAGGATTTTATATGCTTTTTAATCCCTTTCCAAAACAATATCAAATTCAGCCTAAATGCAAACAGAGTTGAGTAATTGGACAATGTGGTTTCTTAAATCTTGATTTGGAGTGGTGCTTGTGTCATTTCTGAAACATCTTTGAGATTTATTTTAATGGCCTATCAGAAATGATTCTTGCAAACTTACAGTTATTTTGATGTTTTATGCTGTTGTTCTCAAAGATTTGTCGTTGTGGTTCTATAGAACTTGTTTATTTACACGGTTGTTTGGAAGATCAGTGAAGTAGTTTAAAAAGATTGTTAGGTTCGCGGTCTTTTTTGAAAAATTAGTTATAAATATATTTAAAAAGTCGTTAAGCAATGCCGTTATGAGAAAAGAAATGTTATTTTTTGGAGGTTCGTTATTAATAAAACTTGTTTTTAATGACCCTTTAAATCATCTTGGATTGGTCCGTGATTCGTGGGGCTTTTCAAAATACTGTTACTTCGCGGGCTATTTAAATATTTATAAAACCGTTAGTTGTTGAAATTTCATTAATCTGTGGTTGCTTATTTATAAGAAAAAGTTGTTTGTCGGCCTCATTTTTCAGAAACGACAAAAAATTAAAGGATACGACAAAAAAATACTAATTAATTGCACAAATCTTGTTTTGTTTACAGGTGAATACAAGGGGACTCAGGACCTCGGAAGTGGATTCACATACTTTCTTTTACTTGGAGGATCTATGGGAATCTTTTAGCGAGTGGAGTGTGTATGGAAGAGGTGTACCTCTTTTGTTAAACGGGAGAGATCCTATCCAACAATATTATGTTCCATTTCTATCTGGCATACAGTTGTACATTGATCCATCAAAGGCTTCTACTCGGATTAGGTGAGTTTTAACTCAGTTGAGCTAGATTGTCGTAATTACGGTCATTTATATGGCTATCTTACTGGTAATCATTCAATATATTATACATCTTGTCATTTATGTGTTTTATTAATTAACTTGCTGTTATTGCCTTATTGGTTATCCTTTTAAAATGGATAGCTTCATTTAGGTAATTATTCCACCCAAAAAAGAGTAACCTTTGTTTCAGTTGTTGCTGTTATGATAATGTATTCTTGAAAACTGTTTGCTTTACCATTAGTTTGGTGGCAAACGTATCAATTGATGCTTCTTGATGTTGATTTTAGTCGGGGCTGGCTATTTCTGATGCATATCACTTGAAACTTTATATTCTAAGACCAATTAATATGCAATGCATGCCTTTATTAGACTTGGTCTACTTCCAAATATTACTTGTGTTTCATCTTAGTTGCACTTTGTAGACAACTCGAACATATGGCTGATGAGGTGAAACTTGTGAAGATAATTTGTTTCCTTAGTTATACTTTTGGCTTGTTTCTCACTTATTTCTTTATTCTCCTTCAAAACTTTCAGTACTTCAAATAATTTTATATAGTGGTCTCTTGACTTTCATTATACACACTTCTTTTTTTCCCGTTCTTACCCTCACTCCTAGCTCTCAGTTTTATTGTTGAAGTGGAAAACCTACGCACCATTATATACATGCATGTACTCTTGAAGTGAAAATGAAATGCAGAGTGAAGTGGAATCTTTCACGTGATTATGCATTCATTTTAAACTTACTCCAGATCCTAATATCATTTAAAATGCCCCTGACTGCTTCCTCATATCTTGGGGAATAACAGGAAAAGGGTACAGAGGGGATTGCTCGGAAGGGTTGGAAAACTAGGGCAGCTGGTGTCTTTTGCCTATAAGTTTGTTTTTCAAGTACTCTCCATATTGTTTGATTGTCTTGTCCCTGACTAGGTATATAATATCTCCTAGAATCATATTATAAATGTGCAAATCTTATATCAAATCACATCTGAAATATACATTCTTTATTTAGGCTTATTTATTTACACATATATACGTATGAAGTCTGTTATTCTTGCCTCTCCTTTTAAATAGCTTAATAGATTGGGTCTGGTGGACTTTACCCTTGTTCTTTATTGTCATGTGGAAATTGTATTTTCTTTCAGATGATTTGTCATTGTGTTTCATGTATGCATTCTTTCCAAAACATATAATAATCTCTTTTGCTTGTATTCTTTAATATACATTATACTAATTATTACGTATAATGAAGGGATGACAATAAATCTCTCAGCCAGCCAGCACAAGTCTACATTTAGTGATGGCTGAGGTGGGAAATTATGAAAGAGAAAGGCAACATGTAGAAGGCATCGCCTTTCTCTTCCCTGGGACATTTGGTAGTTATGTATATGTAGCACGTGCCATATAACCCTATTTTCCTATTTAGTTTTTGTAGATGCTAATAATAGAAAAGGTGATGCTTGTCATGGACAGTTTGTTCGTATTCCATAATTCATTATGCTGATAGTATCTTAATTAAACTTCCAGTGGACCCACTCAGCAGATTGATGCCGACTTACGTATGCGGATAAGTACTGCTGGCAGCAACAACTATCAAGGAGATAGGGGTGCAGCATCTGTTATGGATTTGAACGTGCAGCGACTAAGTAGGTTCTCGATGGCTGATAAATCTGCTGTGAGTTCAGCTAGTTCTGAAGCTGATTCACCTGGCTTACTATCGTTTCAGTTTTTGGAACATGAACAACCTTATAATCGCAGACCATTAGGTGATAAGGTAAATCTATTTGAAATTCTAAATGCTGAATTATCGTCTTCATTTCCATCCCATCAAATTATTGTGGTTGAAGATGTTGCCAACTACTGCGCAGATATCATTACTCATTTCACAATTTCCCGAGCTTAATAAGTACAGGAGCTGTGATCTACTCCCAACAAGTTGGATTTGTGTAGCTTGGTATGTTCTCCCTCCGCACCCCAAATTTTACATTATTCTTGTGGAGCAATTAAATTTCGTGGCTAATGTATGGATCAATAATAATACTTGTTGCAGGTATCCCATTTATAGAATTCCAGTCGGCCCAACATTGCAAGATTTGGATGCATCCTTTTTGACATTTCATTCCTTATCGACACAACCTAGAAGTATACATCTCTCTCTCTCTCTCTCTCTCTCTCTCTCTCTCTCTGACATGAGAGGGTAGTTCTTTTCTGTTCAGTTTTCCTTTTCCTTCACTCTAGCTCTCATGGCTAACTACTGTGAGTCAATGCAGGCAACTCCCCACCACCTCGGTTCCATCAAGCAAATACTAGAACTGTCCGTGGCTATGTTGATCCAACTGCAAGAATTTCCTTACCAGTCTTCGCCCTTGCTTCATACAAGCTTAAAGGATCGATTGTAAGTCCTTGCGGACCTCAGGAATGCGAGCAAGAGGACAGCCTTCTGCAAGCTGCGGGCAATTGGCTTAGATGCTTGCAGGTTATGCTACCCGATTACCAATTCTTCCGGTCTCACTACTCTCATCGGAGATGACTGGGCCCCGGATTCAAGTTCTGACATGTCAAGTTTTGGAAACGACTGGCTTTAGACTACCTGTCCCCTGACCACCAAACATCCTGGTAAAAATGTTGTGCAGTGTTGTTCTAGCTTTTGCCATGTTATTAGTTTTGTATAATTCCGTGAAAAGAAAATCGCAAAAAAACTGAAAAAAAAATGCCGTTCATGATAGAGTAGTATAATTGCGCGACGGCTTTTCGGCTGCGGCTTGGTTGGATTCACAGAGATGGATACAATTGAATATAGTTAAGATGGGAATCGTCAGATGATATTAGTATATGATCATTAGTTGAATGGTTGAGAAAATTTGAAATCATATATGTAAGTTGTACTCTTAGAACGGATATAAAGCTGAAAAACTTATATACATGTTCACAGTTTCGTCTTTGAACAAAATGTCTCTCTCACTCTCTCTCTCTCTCTCTCTCTCTCTCTCTCTCTCTCCAATTTTGTTTCCTATATAATTGTATTTGATTGCTTATTTTTGGTTGAAGTGTGATTGCCATTTGATTTTCTAATTGTTTATGAAGCTCTTGTGATCACATCTAGTCTAGGTTATTATAAGCTGGTATCTTTTCGCTCCCTTGTTTGATTTCTTGATAATATTATACGACATGAGCTTGTGTGAGGCTGTCTTACGGATCAAAATTGATAAGACGAGTTAAATTATGGATCCAAACTCTATATTTAGTGTTACATTTATAATTTTGTTGATGTTTGGATCTAAATTTTATTGTGTTTTACGAAGCTTGACCATGAAGACGATTTCACGCAAAACTACCTCTTATTGTGAATATTTGTGAAAACTTGATTTTAGGACATGGCGTGAGAGTAATATGAAAATGATGGTATTTCAATTTTTAAGTAGGATGATTTTGTTAAGAAAATGACCATGCATGTGGGGCATTGTTTTTCCGGTTGTTTGGACATATGATCAAGTATGAGATAAGTCTGTACACAATCACTATATTATGTACACAATCACTATATTATAAACACAAGATCTCTCATGACATTTAATTCATAGCGCGAGAGGGTTGGGTTCCTACCGCTTGACCCGTCATGCTGTAAGGGCCTAAAAATGAACGGTCCATTTTAAATTAACTCACTACAACCCATCTTGACCCAGATCCCTTCAATAAGGCTTATGAGGGAAGAAGGTCAGATGTCAAGGTTGGCCTCAAAAAGATCAAAGATATAGTAGAAGGGGGGTCCACGAGATCCATTAAAAGTAGAAGGTGGTTATGCTTATGCCTTCCACTAGTGGATATAGGCTATGAGGGTCAAACCGAATCCCGTGAATTGTAGAAGCATACAATTGCATTCCTATCTTCGAGGTTCACCTTCAAGCTTATCTTCGGGATTCACCTTCAAGCCTACCTTCGAGGCTCACCTTCGATTCGAAGCCTACCTTCCAGGCTCACCTTTGAGGCACATCTTCGAGGTTCACCTTCAAGTCTACTTTTGAGGCTCACCTTCAAAGCACACCTTTGAGGCCCACCATTGAGACACGCTGCGAAACCATTCCGCCTTAAGTCCAGTTACAAGCCCATGCGTACTCAAGCTCAGCCAACTTAAAAGGGGTGACGCCTTGTGAAGGAGGGTCAAATCGAATCCAATGAATTTCAAAGTCAACCTTATCTTTATACCATGGAGCGGGGCGCTTATGCATGAATCTTTATAAAAAGGGGGAGGCGAACGCAAGGGGGACCAAAATGACTATCCTCATTATAATATTTACTTCATTTCAGTAGCCTCTCTGAGGACACAATATTTTTCTTTATCTCTTATTATTCTGATTCTTTTATAATTTCTCGCTTTATTATTACTCGATTCTTTCTGACTTGATCATCAGAGTTCACTCGATTGTCAATCCCCTACGGTCCTATGAATTTCACGTTTGTTTGTGTTTGTTTTGATAGATCCTCATTGTCTGAATTCCGATACGATATTAAATGTGCATTTATCATTCAGAATTTAGCGCCCACCGTGGGACATTGAGTGAATCCGTGAAAACAAGCATGAAGGCACCAATTGATAGCCGGATAGATGGATCGAAAAATACCCCATCTCCGAATGAGACTTTCACTATGCCCGAATTGGTAAAGTAACTCCAGAGGCAGTTGGAAAGCACCGATAGAGAACTCGTGGCCTTGACGGCCAAGAACACCTTGATACGGACCAAGATGGACGAGCGCACCCCCTTAGACGCTATTCCAATAGCTAAATCCAAAACTTACCACCTCATGCCAACCTCTTTGGTCGGAATGATATAGCAACGCCTAATCAATCTAGATTTATTTATTTCTCTAACCCCTTTGATGCAGGTACTAGTGCCTCATCAGAGAAGAAGGAATAATGCCCTCAGGAGGACAACACCCCCATAGGCCTACCCTTTGTCAGCAAAGGAAGTCTAAATCCATGTCCATAAATAGCTCCTGAAGATCCAAATCACAAAGATTAGCTCCATATTTAGAATAATATTTTCCTTAGATAATTTTTCCCACATCTATATGTATTCCCTTGATGTAAAATATACATAACAACACAGATTAATACAAAGAAGATTTTCAGCTTTCAACTCTCCAGAATTCAGATTTATATTTTATCTCTATTTCATCATGTATATTCTACAATTTATCATGGTATCAGAGCAGTAGCGATCCTCACGGATCATTGCTGTTTTGCAACATCATTTACCAATCTCCAAACCTGCAATCAACATGGCAGGGAAGCAGCCTAGCGAATACTCAACAACCTCAGCCGGGGGCCGAGGCTTTGGCACAACAACTGGCTACACTTCTCAAACAATTCAGCCAACAAACCACAGACAATCGAACCACAGAAACCAACCAAGGACAAACAGTTACAGTGAACATCAAACTTAATGAATTCAATTATTCATTGTGGTCTCAGATGATGCATCTTGCAATCGGGGGGAGGGGTTGCCTCAATCACATTACCGGCCATCCTCCTCCACCAGATTCCACTGATCCCAACTACCACAAATGGTATCAAAACGATCTCACCGTCATCTCCTGGATTATTCAAAACATGAAACCACAGTTAGCAAATAATTATGTGCAATACAACATAGCCCAAAACTTGTGGAAAGGGCTTGCTACCACATACAACATATGAAGAGATTCTGCTCAAATTTTCGAGTTGACAGTGCAGGCTAACAGTATAAAACAGGGGTAGGGAACAATTGAAAGTTTTTATAGTAATTTACAAAGGATTTGGGCAGAGATTGATGAAAGTCACCCAAACCCCATGGAGTGTGAGAAAGATATTGGTACTTATCGCCGATTACAATCCGAAACTCGGTTGTTTCAACTCCTAGCCGGCGTGAATGAGAAGTACGAACCAGAACGAAGGGACATCCTCAAGATGGACCCATTACCCAATGTTCAGGCGGCATATGCCCTAATCCGGCGAGGGGCTGCCCAGAGAGGAATTTGGGGCACCGAGACTGATGGGCTTGCAGATCGCGATATTGGGAGTGGGTTGGTGACCCACACCTCTCACCACGACGGTGAAGCAGTAGGCATGTCAGCTAAAGGATTCCGGCCATCGACTCGGTCAGGCCCAACCAAGAATGGTGGCAGATCACCATCCCGAGAGAAAATCGATAAGAGCAAGCTTAAATGCTCTCACTGTGGCATGACGAAACACACCAAAGAAACTTGCTTCAGTCTCGTTAGATACCCAGAATGGTGGGAGGACAGTCACAAACCACCGAAAGATGGTCGGGGCAAGGCTGCCATCACCGTCGGTGACTCCGAAGTCGCCAGCCACCAAAATGGCAGCAACGACGGTAATCAAGGAGACGGCAGTAATGGAGTTGGGCGGATGGCAATGGCGGCTAGGGCTTCAGGCGGTAGAGCAGAGGACTTAAGTGGGGAATTTAACTTTGAAGGTACCGGGTCAAGTTTCTCAATACCCGACCCACTCAACCCTTTTATTTTAAATTCACAAAATGACTATAATATAGCCCATGCTAATGTTACACATGATAATCGGGAAAATAAAAATGGGGCATGGATTTTTGACTGTGGAGCTACAGACACAATGACTTATGATGCATCAGATATCTGTACTCCGTCCCAACCTACCAAAACACATGTCCTTACTGCTAGTGGGGAAATCACCCCGGTTAATGGAGTCGGCACTGTCACAATTTCTCATACACTACGAATATCAAATTGTTTACATGTTCCAGCTCTATCTCATAAATTGTTATCTATCAGCCATGTCACCAAAGAGCTCAATTGCACTATTCTGATGCATCCTACTTTTTGTATCTTACAGGATATCAGGACGGGGGAGATCATTGGATGTGTCACTGAGCGTCGTGGATTGTACTATGTGGATGAAATTGCTTAAAAAGGTATGGTGATGCTGGCTACCGGAACTGCACCTCAAGCTGTTTGGCTTTGGCATCGCCGATTTGGGCATCCTTCAGCCGGTTATCTCAAACTTTTGTTTCCTAAGTTAATTTTCTCTTCAGATCTGTACTGTGAAACTTGTGTTTTGGCAAAAAGCCACAGACAGACATTTAAACCCAACAATACTCGTGTGAATTCTATGTTTTCTTTAGTTCATTCTGATATTTGGGGCCCTGCGCCTGTTGTTGGTGGTCAGGGGTTCAAATATTTTTTATTATTTATCAATGATCATACTCACATGACTTGGGTTTATTTTTTTGCGTCACAAATCTGAAGTTTTCTCTAAATTTGTCCAATTCTATACAATGATTCAACACCAGTTTCAAACTAAGATCAAAATTTTACGGTCTGATAACGGGGGAGAATTTGTGAATTTATCTATGACCAAATTCTTCACCGATACCGGATTAGTCCACCAAACTACGTGTCTTTACACACATGAACAAAATGGGGTGGCTGAACGCAAAAATCGAATCCTTCTTGAAATTACTCGGGCCTTACTCATTGAGTCTCGGGTGCCTCTTCATTTTTAGCCTGAAGCTATCGCCACAGTTGTATATCTCTTAAATCGTTTACCTACAAAAAGCCTTGCTCTTCAGACTCCACTTCAGTGTCTTTCTAAACTTGCCCAAATCCTTGTTCCTCTTACCTTAAAACCCCAGATCTTTGGTTGTTCTATATTCGTTCATATTCCCAGAAATGCACGCACGAAACTGGATCCCTATGCAGTTAAATGCATCTTTGTGGGATATGGCGTTCACCAAAAAGGTTATCGTTGTTATGATCCTAAATCTCATCGCTTGTTCACTACTATGAACTGCGATTTCCTTGAAACCGATTTTTTTTTATCACCATCTTAGTGGTCAGGAGGAGAGTTCTAAACTTGATCCACTAAGTTGGCTTGATCCTCTAAGTTGGTTGCCAAATCCAAGCGGTCCAAAAGCAGGTCTAACAGAGACAGTTAGCCATGCCGCTGAGCCAATTTCTGAAACTCCGTCTCAATCACCGGAACTAAGTGAACCGGACAATGGTGTTTCTCCCAACCTGGTATCTGAGGTAAGAGATTATACTGAGCCTTCCATTTCTGATTTAACTAACTGTGAGATGCCAGAGAACACAGGTCATGATACAAAATAAAATACAGATGGACTTTGTGAGATGACAGAACAAAATACAGATGGACTTTGTGAGATCCCAGAAACCACAGAACAAGATACAGACATATATGTTCTACCCCCTCGAAGTAATAGGGGTATTCCCCCAAAGAGATACTCCTCAGAAAGAATAAGCAGGAAATCCAGATACTCAATTGGGAATGTTGCTAAAGAAAATCTCACAGACCTCACAGCAGCCTTCCAAGTTGCTCTATATGAAGATGAAAGCCTCCCAAGAACGGTTGAAGAAGCTTTTCTGTCTAAGCACTGGACAGATGTAATGAAGAAAGAAATCGATGCCTTAGCACGAAATAAAGCTTGGGAGATTTGTAAATTACCCCAAGGGAAGAGACCAGTCGGATGTAGGTGGGTCTTCACTATCAAATGCAAATCTGATGGATCTATCGAGCGATATAAGGCTCGGTTAGTTGCAAAAGGATATACTCAGACCTATGGAGTAGACTACTCAGAAACCTTTTCTCTAGTAGCCAAGATGAATACCATAAGAGTTCTAATCTCAATTGCAGCAGACCAGGATTGGAGACTTCATCAGTTTGATATTACCAATGCCTTCCTTCATGGGGAATTAAAATGAGAAGTGTATATGGAAGCACCACCCGAATTTGAGCTCGGGTTTAGAGACAGAGAAGTTTGCAAGTTGAAAAAAACCCTATATGGGCTCAAACAATCTCCAAGGGCCTGGTTTGGAAGGTTCACCAGTGCTATGAAGAGTTATGGTTTCCGGTAGAGTAATTCTGATCACACGTTTTTCCTAAAGAAACGAGGGGGACTCATTACCTGTTTGATCATCTATGTTGATGATATGATTATCACAGGTAGTGACACAGAAGAAATTGAAAATCTGAAAAGAAGTTTGTTCCGTGAGTTTGAAATGAAAGATCTGGGCACTCTGAAGTACTTCCTCGGCATTGAAGTCCTTCGATCAGCTAAAGGGATCTTCATATGCCAGAAAAAATACACTCTAGATCTTCTTGCTAAGGCTGGGATGTTAGACTACAAACCAATTGATACTCCTATTGTTGTAAACCACAAGTTGCAGATTATTGAGGGTGCTGAGCTCACCAACCGAGAACAATATCAACGTCTGGTAGGAAAGCTTATTTATCTATCCCACACCAGACCTGATATTGCTTACGTTGTTGGGGTTGTAAGCCAGTTCATGCACAAACCGCAAGTTGATCATATGGAGGCAGCTCTAAGAATCGTGCGATACCTTAAGGGTACCTTTGGGTTTGGATTGTTATTTGAGAAGCGTGGGCATTTGAAGATATATGGGTATACTGATGCCGACTGGGCGGGTAATCCTATGGATATGAGGTCTACTACTGGATACTTCACTTTTGTGGGAGATAGTCTAGTTACTTGGAGAAGCAAAAAACAGAAGGTGGTGGCTCTCTCTAGTGCTGAAGCTGAGTTCAGAGGAATTAAGAGTGGGTTGACAGAAGTTCTGTGGCTGCGCAAATTGTTAACAGAGATTGGTATCTACTCAGATCAAACTAGTCAGCTATTTTGTGATAATAAAGCAGCCATTAGCATATCTGAAAATTCAGTTCTACATGATCGAACAAAACATGTTGAGGTGGATCAACATTTCATTAAGGAGAAGATAGATGTTGGAATTGTTGAATTACCATTTGTTCGATCTGAGGATCAACTCGCAAATATCCTAACCAAAGCAGTAAATTCGAAAAGTTTTGCAAATGTTCTTGTCAAGTTGAATATTGGAGACCCCACTACTCAACTTGAGGGTGAGTGTCAGCAAAGGAAGTTTAAATCCACGTCCAGAAATAGCTCCTTGAATCCTGCAGATCCAAATCACAAAGATTAGCTCCATATTTGGAATAATATTTTCCTTAGATAATTTTTCCCACATCTATATGTATTCCCTTGATGTAAAATATACATAACAACACAGATTAATACAAAGAAGATTTTCGGCTTTCAACTCTCCAGAATTCAGATTTATATTTTATCTCTATTTCATCATGTCTATTCTACAATTTATCACCCTTCGGCTTCGAACGCCACCTGATAGCTTAGTGTTCGATCAAAAAAAATATAACTCATAACACTAAAAAAAGTATCACTCGTAACATGAAAGTACCGTGCATATGTGGATTTATTACATCCCAATTAGATTTTGTTTATCTTAATTAGGATCTATTACTCATCAATTATGGTTTATTATATATTTATTACATATCAATTAGAGTTTATTACTTCCCAAGGGTTTATATTTAAATTTTTAGAATTTAATTTCATTTAGAGTTGTATGTGTATCAAAAAAAGAATGTTGTGTATTTTTTGTCCATTTTTTTTTTCAAACATGCCAATGCGAAATCTTAAATGACATACTATATATGAAAAGACCTTTAATTTGATATATTATTTGAGTAAATTCGATTAAAAATGAGAAAATTATGATTATTTGAATTTTAAAGAAAATCTAAAGACGTCAATAGTGATGTAATTTTAAAAAAAAAAAAAATTATGGGGTTGGGCCGAGTTGCGGGGCGAACCGACCGGTCTGACACAACAATATGGTACAGTGGACATAAACTATTATAAAAAGAAACGAGTTGTTTTTTTTCCTAACCTAATGTAAACTCGATAAATATTTTTGCACATTTGACTGATATCATATGTATAAATTTATGCATATTGTAACGATCCAAATCTTTTTAAAATTGGTTATTACATCTATATAAAATGTGATCGAAAATGTTATTTATCAATGCATGTTAATTTTAATTCCTATAAGTCTCGCCTTAATTTATATTATGTTATTAATGTGCATGGAAACTATTAAATAATATTATTACATTGAATAATTATTTAAAATTGTACATTTATTCTTTATCTATTTTATTTTGTAATGCTAATTGGATTTTTAAATATTTTAAAATATCCACCAATTATTTAATTATCTCTTAATGAGCCAAAGTATTTAGTTTTATTTTGAACTTAAAAGAGAGGGTCACTTGAAATGTTTTTTCTTCTCAACACGTGAATAATGAAATGAGAAGATATATTTTCTATAGAATTATATCATTTATTTGAGTACTTTCAACTTCTTGGAAAATAAATTTGATAATTTAATTGTAGACCTTTCATAATTCATAGTTCCACTATAAATAGAGGGTTTTTATTCATTGTTGCATTGGGTTATTATTTAATGATATATAGTGATTAATTATTTTATTTTAAGATAAATCAATTTTATCATTTAGCCCAACTATTTTAATGTACTTTAAAGCCACATCTATTCTTCAACCCAATAACTAATTAATTATTTTGAGCTTAAATAAAAAAAATGGGTACCTTCTTCCTTACGTGAATTTGGAGATTAGAATTGAACAATCCTTCAATGTTTATTAGTGCATTTACTAAAGCCTTTCATCTTCTCAAATACAATTTATTTTACTATTTAATTCGAGACTTTCTGTACCTTTAATCTTCACCGTAAAAAAGACTTTCATTTCATTCTAAAATACATCAAAAGCAATCATCTTTTGAAACATTAATATTTCTTCTTTTTCTTTGAGGTCTGTCTTCATTTGTTTTCTTTAATTTGCTTTGCACTCGGTGAGTTTGAGGGAGAGAAGAGAAGATAGTGTTGGTGAGAGAGAGGAGGGGAGGGGGGAATAAAATGGAAGTCGATGAATTTCTTTTTGAGAACGGAACGTGAGATTGAAGAGAAAGTGAATTTCATCTTAAAAATGGTGGGCTAGTGTTGGTGTATATCTATATATGAGATTTTTGAGGTGAGTTTTATAGTTGGCTTGTGGGAGAATAAATATTTGGGCATACAAATGCATGTATCATTTTATTTATTAAAGTCTAAAATCTATTTTACATACATTTAAATTATTTTATTTATATTAAATATTTATTATAAGGGCTAATTAGTTTAAATATCACGAACTATACATGAATTTTGGTTTTTAACATGAACTTTAAAATATCGCCTCTACATCATGAACTTACATTTTTTTTTTTGCAATTACAACATCAGTTCAAAACTGCGTGCTATTGTAAGCACGCAAATTATGGAAAATACTTAATCGATTGAACATTTTTTAAGTAGAGATTGAAGAGACGAATTTGTATGTGTTTACATGCACATTACATTTGTACACATGGATGCTACGTTAAATTTTAATTGCCCAAAATTCAAAATGGTGTTATAATTACAAAAAAAATATAAGTTTATGTCGTACGTATAACATTTTAAAGTTCGTGAGAAAAATTAAAATTCATGTATAGTTCGTGATATTTAAACCAATTAACCATTATTATAATTAATATTATTGATAGGCAGCGCACATGGATTTAACTAAGTTTTTTTTTTTTCCAGTTAAGTCGAGTTGAAAGTTCAAGTTAAGTTTAAGGTGGAGAATCCGATGTAATGCACAATTGCACATTATTATTTATCATTATTATGTTCTTATGCAATTTCATAATTATTAACCTATGAGTTACAACAATTATTGGCTGACGGGCTACATATGTCCGATATGTTAGTTACGAGCTACACATATTATAATTTGTTATAATACTTGGATAAATGAGTTCACCACTGAGTCAGTAGTACTCATTTAAATTATTATTCATTTTCAGCTTGATGATTTACTCGGGCGATGTGCGTGGTGATGTATGATGATGGTCTTTAAAGATCTTTTAATATAACTTATGTTGTATTACTGTCAAATATTTTATATTTTAATAAAAAATGGTGTTCTTTCTTTTCTATTATTTTTATTTTATTTTAATTATGAAAATTGGGGCATGACATATACTACTATTACAAATATAGTTTTATCGATAGTAGTGTTTGATTAAATATTATTGTAATATCTTAAATCAAATTTTCATGCGTAAATCTCTTTTATAAATCTCTATTATACTTTAATACTTACATTTTTTTGCTATTTTTTTTCAAAAATAGTCAACTTTTTCAAAATTAATAAAACATTACTTATCTTTTCCAAAATTTTACAAATCTAACATTTTATCAATTTTACGGTCCGAAAATCTTACGTAATTAATTGTGATTTAATATTTCTTGATAGAATGATTTTTTTACGTGGTTGGAGAAATAGAAATATTAAAATACATTCAATTACGTATGATTTTAGGGCCGTAAAATTGATTAAATGTTAGATTGTACATTTTTTGAAAAAATAGGTACTGTTTTGTTAATTTTAAAAATTTGGGCTATTTTTGAAAAAGAGTTCAAAATGTAAGTATTAAAGTGTAATTTACCATTCGTTTTTATTTATAGGCGTGATCCCGTCACACTAGATGTTTCATATAGTTTACGTACATGAGCGAAGTTTACTATTTACCTAGTACATATCGAATTTGATACGATAACTCGCTGACCTTGATACAATCCTTGCTAACAGATTGTGACGATGCGAATCACACCCAGGAATCAGGTCGGAAATATGGAGGAGTCCGCAACCCTAGCCATACAATACAACTGAATCGTAGATATATTGATCTCGACCCGAACTATGATTAAAGAGACACGAACCTTGAATTATAGTCGACGACGCCACAAATGAGTATGAATGATCCGTTTGATAGGTCGAATTAATTCACGATGATAATCGTTAGATTTTGAGAAATACCTCTAAGAGATAAAAGTTACGAAATTTATTGATGAAGGGTGAGAATAATTCGTCCAACTCTTTATATAAGGATGGTAGTGATAAAGTTTGAAAAATGAAATAAATCTACCAAGGAAAAAACTAACAAGGTAACAAATAAAACCCTAAAGTATATCATTAACTAATTTTGAAAATAACTACTAAATAAAATAGGAGATCAACGTCATCCATCTTGGATTGCTACTAGCGACGGGTCCAATAAATCTCTCACATTCAATGGACAACTCTTGTATCCATACTTATTTTAATAAACCCATTCAATACTTTTTTGAATTTTTTAGCTCGAGCTCTTGTAACTAGATCCACTGAAATTTGGATTGGATTAAGAATTTCCCTGCCATGAACTGCATCAGAGTTACTTTTTTATTAAAAAATAGTTAATTGATTTAACTATACACAAATTTTAATTTTTAATATGAAGTTTAAAATGTTATTTTTACAACATAAATTTACATCTTCTTTTTGTAATTATAATATTATTTTGAATTCCAATCAATTAAAATTAGTGTCACACTCATGTGTTCAAGCCCCCCACCCACCCACCCACCCAAAAGCCCACTAGGCCAAATTGAAAAACTAAACGGTTTGTATTATCCATAATACGAGATGACCCTATTCTTGCCGCGTCCAACCTTATCCCTATTTTTCTAAATCCCTAATTTCGATTTAACGAACTTTTTTAGCAAGAATTGACGAAAAGGTACGCAACAATTCCTTTTTATAGTTATGTTGTTATGTTCACTCGAATTAGACGATATTCGTCTCTGTATTTTTAAGGTTTGACTTCGAAATTTATTTCTTTATCGTTGAGGAAATGATAGAAACGCTGAAATATGTACAAAAAAAAAAAAAAGTTAAAGGCGGGATCCTAGTACAATCACCTCAAATTTCTTGAAAACATAATTTTTTCATGGTTTTCTTGATGATTGTAAATGCAGGGCAGCTGTGTGAATTTTACTAGCTTTTGTGAAATTGGGTAATTTTGTTTAGGAATAAATGTTACCCTCGAACAAATAACTTCAAAAAATAAAGAAAAAAACAAAAAAAACAAAAAAGAGGACACAAAGTAGTACTAGAGGGATTGATTTGGCTTCTTAGATTTATTGTGAAGATTATTTCGTATGAGCCGAAGCAATATGATTTGCATGGGAAGTTGAACTTTGCATAATTTGGTTGTATGATATATTTGGATCATTCATCACTTCATATGGGGCTGATAAGTTTTGACATGAGATGAAAATAATGGGCTAGTATTTGACTTTATCGTGTTCGTGTCGTTATTATGTCGATATGATAATAACTCAAAATTATCGTGCTGTGTCGTGTTTCATGTCAACCTGCCAAACACGATAAAAATTGACATAACATGCTAACACATTAATAACCTTACACAAAAAAATATATATTTATTTTTTCAATTTTTCTTTGTTTACATATTTTTGTAATGAACTTTTTAATGAATTATATTTATTATTCTATTTTTTTAGTTATTGTTGGTCATGTCGTTATCATGTTGTGTCTGGACGAGAAAATATGGTGTTCAGTCGCGTTCCTGTCGTGATAAAATTATCGTGATCATGTTCGTGTCGGGAATATTCTTATTGTGTTGTGTTTATGTTTGGCCTTGTCATGTCATGTCGACACGATATCATGAATTTCCAGTCGCTCAGGCCTAACTTCATATTTCTGCACTATATCTCATTTTGCTGGAAGTGTAAATGATTGTGTCATAGCAAAGATTATTGTTTTGGTTGTTAACTTATTTACTTTTGTAGATTGAGTAATTTTATCATTTAAAATGGTGTTGTGATCTTTTTTTTTTCCAATAGGGCATGTTGTGAAATGGGATTAGGAGTGAGAAGTAGTAGTTGTCGGCATAGGACAGTTTGGACTCCGGAAATGGATAGGTATTTCATTGACCTGATGTTGGAGCAAGTCAGAGAAGAAACAAGGGGAGATGATAATTTGTTCAGCAAAAGAGCATGGAAGCATATGACAGCAATGTTTAATGCTAAGTTTAGTTCCAAATATGAGAAAGATGTGCTGAAGAATCGGCACAAGATGTTGAGGAATCTGTACCGGGCATTAAGTAGCCTGCTCGAACAGAAGGGCTTTAGATGGGATGAATCAGGACAAATGGTGGCAGCAGATAACAGAGTTTGGGATAACTACATTCAGGTGCAAGTGTTAGAAGTATAACTTGATGGCATTGTCGAGCTGCTAGCTCTAGACTTACATTTTGTGTGTGCAGGCACATCCACATGCGCGTCCATACAGATTGAAGACAGTCCCGTATTATCCTGATCTTGTCAAGATCTATGGAACGGTAGGTGAAAGTGCGATTTCTAGGCCAGATGCCAATTGCAATGAAAGTATGTGGAAACCGGATGTAGATGCCTTGTTGGGAGGAGAAATAGTTGTTGGCACTAATGTGGATGATGAGATACTTAGTAGTGATGTGTCGGATTTTTCATTAAGTTTGGACGAAAATGTGATGGAGCTTGGCTGTGCAAGTAGTCAAATGGCTACTGAATCTCTTCATGATATAATGATTGATGTAGATTATGGTATCTCAGTGGCTAAAGAGACGGCTGATGAGACCTATACTGATATGGGCTCGACTATTGGTGCCCGTTCAAGGACATACTGGCAGCCTCCGATGGATCATTACTTTATTCAGCTCATGCTGGACCAAGTAAGCAGAGGGAACCACATAGATGGTCTACTTAGAAAACAAGCTTGGCGAGAGATGATCTCGTCGTTCAATGCTAAATTCGGGCTTAACTATGCAGTTGGTGTTCTTAAAAACCGATATAAAACTCTTAGAAGGCAACATAGTCTCATAAAGAATCTTCTGGAGGCGGACGGATTCACTTGGGATGATGCGCGACGAATGGTGACTGCTGATGACCGCGTTTGGCAAAACTATATAAAGGTGTGTATCTTATCCAACATATGTAATGTCTATTGCTATTGATCATGACTCATAAATCTGTTTTGACAATTCTTTGAGGCATTAGCATGTTTCTTACCACTGTGATGTCAATGCATACGTTTGTTGAATACAATATTCGTTTCTGAATAAGTGTCATTCTAGCACTTTAATTTTGTTTCACAAAGAGGGTCATTATACACAATTTTGGTGGAAAATTCACATTGGTAATTTTATTAATTATTAATATGCGTGTATTTATCCAGAATGACACTTGAATAAAAACGGAAGGAGTAAGAAGCATCTTTGGTGATAATGTTAGTGTAGTTAATCGACATCAAGATTTTGACTGATAAAAGGGGCAATGTGACTGAAATCTATGCATTCTCTTGTTCTAGTGCTTCAACGACACTTTGTGCAGGCTCACACAGGTGCTCGACAATACATGACGAGGCCCGTTCCACACTACGAAGATTTGTGTTCGATTTTCAGAGAACTGAATGGTGATGAAAAGCCTGCAACGAAAATTCTCACTGCTTACCAATCTCCAGCTGCATCAGCTTCGGATCAAGGGTCTTCAGATTCAGGCCTCAACACGAGCGCAACTCACCAGTCGAGCAAACGACAACCGGATCTCCCACCAATTGCAGGATCTTCCAAGAAGCCACGGAGGGAGAACGAAGGAGGGGTGCATACTGTCCAAGAGATGGCAACGGGTGTTTCGTCTTTGGCCGATAAGAGAAGAGAAGACGAAGATGTGAACACCGTTCCTGTAGAACTCGTCGTGGCAGCAATCCAAGCGTTGCCTGAGATGGATGAAGAGCTTGTGTTGGATGCTTGTGATTTCTTGGAAGATTCAAAGAAGGCGAAGACGTTTCTGGCTTTGGATGTGAAACTGCGGAAGAAGTGGTTAGTCAGGAAGCTTCGCAACTCGCAATGATAGAGATAAAACTCTTCTTGGAAGATTCTTAGTCACCCACAAATCTTACGAAGAAAAATAGAAGAGTATATTGCATAATACATATTGATAAATAAATTTTAGATAAAAGGGTTTTCTCTTATTCATGTTAATCATATTTCATTTTACCAATGAAATAGAACCTTCTTGAATTAATACTCAATAAATTAAGTAACTCTATAAAATACTTTCTTATTTCACAAAGAGGGTCACTCCGGATGCATGGATGCATATTAATAAATGGATGCATATTAATAATCTAATCAAATTATTTAATACATTATTGTATAAATACATTAAATGAGTCAAAAATAGGTTATTTGAATATATATTAAATGAGGACAATTGTAAATTTTCCACCTAGATTGTGTGGAATGATATTTTTTGTGAAATAAAATTAAAGTATCATAATATCATTCATTGTGAAGCTGAGGGAATGATATTTTTTTTCAGTCTTACTTGGACCAGTTGAATAAATCACTATTTTCAACAAAATAGTAAAATAATATATTTTCAGAAGATTTCTATATAAATATATGGTTCTTTTAATATCATAAATTAATAATTTTTTAAAAATTACAAACATAATTAAGATGATGCAGTGAAATAATTAAGACAAATTCACATGAAGCTTTTATTTTTGCATTCAAAAATTCTGGTGTTGTGTTCTCGGATAACACTAAAAAATTATGAAAAGTTACGAACAAATGCTTTCTTACGCATAACTCATTCCAAATTGTATCGTGTTGAGTTTCACTATCATCATTATTTTCAAAGATTGTAGGCACACCATTTGAGCATATATTGCAAAAACACTCTTTAAATTAATAAACGTTAATTTATTGCTTAAGTAATATCTCTGTGAAAATAATAAAATATCATCTTCCAATATTAATTTATAGAGGTTATAATGTACATGTTACACGCACGGTAACATCATATATTAGTCAAGTTCATTGCGTTCAACGAAATGATGCATGAGATTGAAATATGGGAGCAACTATTTGCACTACTAATTTTACTCTTTGTACTATAAAATAAATAAATAAAAAATAAAATAATTGTAAAGTTACTTCAATACCATTTTATTACTTGTTTATACCACTAAAATTACTTAATGCACCGTAAATTCAAAACTAAAAAAAAATTAAAAATTAAAAATCATTTATTAAACATATTAAAAATCATTATTCATCAACTTCAATAATGATGCTAGTATAGGTGTTAGGATTGTATCTTCAAAATGGTTATCATTTATTAAAAGAAATAATAATATTATAAATTAAATAAATTAAAACATGATAAATTACAATAACTAGTTAGTCTAAAGAAATATAGGTAGGGATGTCAATCGGGCCAACCCGTTTCGATTTTGGGCCTATTCGGTTCGGGCCGAATCGGTTAAAATTTTTTTCTGGCTAGAAATTTGCGACCCTAACCCACCTTTTTTTCGATTTTTTCGGGCCGGCCCATCGATTTCAGGCTAAATTGACATCCCTAATCCTGAACCAATCATTGTACGCCGCAGAATAATCTGATAGTTAGTTTATCTTGACTAACTGATTGTTCTGATACACTGACATGTGTATTGAGGAGGATCGCGACATGATACTAGTCTGACCCTAAAAGGAGAGAATATAGATCCACATAGTTCGAGTTCTTAAGCCTGGCATAGTGGCGAACATATGTATGTGTGTTATGTCTATTGCTTTGATTTATCAATGAGTGAGATTCTTGATAGAGTCAATAATCTCGATATCTTGGGCAGTAACATATACATACATAATGGGTCATGCACTGTGTATGGTCACTATGTCCTGGTGCGCCAGGTTGATGATGTCCCCTTGAGTAAACACAAGTACATGTGAAACCCTACAGGTGAAATTTATTCCGTACATGGTAAATCTCGTGTGGTACTGCTCTAGGAATGGAAGTATTAATTAATTATTGCTGTCAGAGCTTACATAATTAATTAATGGACATTATATCTTAAACATAGGGAATGACTGAACTAAAGAAGAAATCATTGAATAAAATGTATTAAATTAGTAGGTCAGTGTTATTTCTTTAGTGGAATAAAAATAACACTTAATTTATTTAATTATATCCTAAGTGTTGGATATTAGATATTAAATAAATTAGTGGGTCAATTTAATATTCTTCTAGATCCCTACTGTAGCCCAAATAATATCTTAATGGACTGAAGGAATAGAATAAGAGGAGAGGCCCAAACCCATTAGGTTTGGGAGCCTTAAAAATCGCCCCCCCCATTAATTAGAGATGGAGAGGCGAGATTTTTGTAAGTGAAAACAACCCCTCTTTTGCTCTCTTAATTCCCTTAAGTTATCCATACATTTTAGTAGTCTATAGTCCACTCTACATCTAAACGGGTATCGGAAATACAGTAGAAGATCAAGGAGTGTGTCTGCAACCCTGGTGGACGTCGACCACAGTGGAGGAAGGCCGAGAATTTTGTTCTTCTACAACAACGAGATTGGACATGTAATCTCGTGATCAACCCTACATTCATTGTAAGTAGTTCTGTCGAATTGTTTTTCCGCTGCGCTTAATTCGACTAGCATGTTTAATAAACTCACACATAAAATCATGATATGCATGCATATTAGAATTATAGATTATCCGATTAGATCCTGTGGGGCGCAATTCGATAAAACCCCAACAACTGGTATCAGAGCAGGTATCGATATTAATCCAGGATTAATTCTATGTATGTGTTCGAAAATTTCATTAAACTTGATGATAAATTTATGTGCTTAAATTTTCAGATTTAATGTGTGTAATTTTCGAGCATGTTGTGATTAAAAATTGGATGAATTTTTGATGTATGTTTCGAAAATTCTTATTTTTAATTGCATGTAATTTTCGCCCTACATGAAATATGATATGGAATGGTTCTTGATGTTCTTCATAATTTCCAGATTTATTTCATGTTAATTTTTGAAAATTTGGTCTTGTTATTTTTGAGAATTTGATGTTAAATTGTCCCTTAATTTAATTCAATTTTTTCGGTAATTTAGTGTAGTAATTGGAATAGGTTTTTGATGTTATCAATATTTCCATATCCTACACTAAGAGGGGTCAAAAATTTTAATGATTAAAATTGGCTTATGGTAATTTTTGGTGTCTACCAAAAGTCACCTAATTTTAATCAAAGTTGGTTCCAAAATAGAATTTTAAATTTGGTAAGTGTTTGAAGATGATCAAAACTACTTTATTTTTAATTCTAGTAATTTTGGTACTTAATAATATAATTTGGATAGTATTTTGACTAGTATCAAAATTTCAAATTAATTATTTAATTGGGGGGGGGGGGGGGGGGTGAAAATTTAGGGTATAAAATATGGAGGATTAATTTTTGACTTAGGTCGAAAATTTTCAGATTTTATTCCCCAGTGTAATTCAAAATTTTAAGATATAATTTGGTGGATAATTGTGATCAATTTCCAAATCTTATCTTAAGGTGATTTTTGAAGTAATTAAGGTATACTTTGGTAGATAATTTTAATTAATTTCCAAAGTTAATTCTTAAGATATATATTTCGATATTTAAGATATTATTTGGTAGATAATTTTGACTAATTTCCAAATATTAATCTTATTGATATAGTTGAAATTAATTGATTTAATTTGGTGGATATTTTTTTAATTTCCAAATTAATCAAGAAGTATTTTTCGAAAATCTTTAATTTAATTAAACGGGTTATTTTCAAAATTAATGCATGTATGGACATCATGTGCTATTTATGGATAACATTTAATTGTGATAGTTGTATCTGTAGATGGTTTATTTTGCAGATGACACCAACTATCATGGCATTTAATTTTATGTTTATGTGATGTTTATTTTTATGTTGAATGTATGATTGGCCGTATGCCGGCTTGGCTACAAGATTTTTAATCCATGAGAAAATCCATGGATTAGATCTAGGCAATTTATTTATTACGTTGGTTTAATGTAATAGGAAAATAAATTGTTAGAATTAGAGGTGATTTTTGAAAATCACCTAGTATTTGAGTTGTACTTTCCTTTATTATTCTAGATATATTAGAATTTTCTTTTGGAATAGATTTTTAATATAGAATAAGGTAAGGAGATCAACTCAAAGATGGAAAATGGAGCAGCTTCGAAAAGTAAGGACATTCCGAACACGTTCCGAAACCTTAAAGGAGTTAGGGTTTCGACGAGGCGCAAGAGAGGCGGCAGCCATGGGAAGTCCGGGTTTCCAAGAGCTAATTTTCCAAGATCATCTCATTAACAACATGAGATATAAGCCATGATACTTGGTCCCACTTATTATGCTTATTATGTTGTTATGCATGCAATGATTGATTATCATTTTATGTGATTTATTGCATGTTTAAAAGGGATAAGATGAAACCTCAAACTTAAATAACTAAGTGGGAGAGATACATACCAAAGTATGTGGAAATCTCAAATCGGTCTCCATTAGTCTAGTTTAGAAGTGATGGGCAACCTCCCTACAAAGGGGTCATATTACTGGATTCTCTAGAAATTAAACTTCATAACGGATACCTATAGAACATTATTGAGAACAAATCGACCTTAATACTAGGAAGGTGGGTTCGAAATAATGATCTTGGGGTGAAGATAATGGTAGATGTAATTTATTAATAAACGTCCACCTTATGTGGCTTATTAATTAGATGATTACATGACCGGGTTTATATCCGACTATTAATTTACTTGTCATAAGGAAACTTGATTGGAGGTAGATTAAAGGTTAGGTTAACCTGTTTAAAAATGAATTTTATAAACGTCCACCCTACGTGGCTTATAAGAAACATTTTTAAAATGTCGGTGGATATGCATATAATTTTTTGAGGTTTTTGAATTATATGTATTTTTATCCCAAATTTTGTGACTGTACTGAATGTTTATTTTCAGTTACTTCTATATCGTCATGGCACTCTCCAACCTGTCCTCGATTCTCAAAGAAAATTAACTAGTTCGTGAAAACTATAAAGATTGGATAACAAATCTGTATATTGTCCTTACTGTTGAAAACTTTAAGTTTGTACTTGATGAAGAATGTTCGCAAAAGCCGGATGAGAATTCTAGTGAAGAGCAAAAGGCAGCATATGGTAAGTGGGTTAGAGCTGATGAGATGGCACGTTGTTACATGATTGCTTCTATGTCAAGTATGTTGCAACATCAACATCAACATCAGTCTATGAAAACCGCGTATGACATAATGCTTAACCTTAAGGAGCTCTTCGGATACCAGAATCGCTCGGCTCGACATTTGGCTATGAGAAATCTGATGAGCACTAAGATGTCAGATTCTATACCGGTACGGGATCACGTTCTCCAGATGATGGGCTTCCTATTGGAGATCGAGACCCTAGGTGGCGAATTGGACGCCGAGTCCCAAATTGACATTGTGCTTCACAATCTGTCTCCGAGGTTTGAGCAATTCAGGCTGAACTTCAATATGATAAAGAAGGATGTTACTTTATCAGAACTGCTCATGGATCTTCAGGCAGCCAAGCATCTCTAAAAGGGAAGATCGGAAGTGCACCTAGGTAGGACGTCTTCTTCGGGTGTTAAGAAGAAGAGATATGCACCTAAGAAAGCTGCAAAGGAGGCACCTAAAGACCCTAAGGATAAGAAGGGCAAAGCCAAGGTACATTCGGAGGATTTCAAATCGAAGTCAAAGTGTTTCAAGTGCAGTCAGCAGGGACATTGAAAATCTGCGTGTCCTAACAAGAAGAAGAGAAAGGGTACGTCTCACTCTTTAGTTGTTGAAACATGTTTATCTACTTGTTCTACCCAGTCTTGGGTAGTGGATACTGGAGCTACTGATCATGTTTGCATGTCCTTACAGGAGTTCCTGGTGAATAGGCAGCTGAGTGATGGCGAGATTACCGTCTACATGGGCAATACTACAAAAGTGGCGGTTGTTGCAGTGGGAGACGTTACTTTACCATTTAGTACTAATAGGATTCTTGTTTTAAAATATTGTCTTTATGTGCCTGGTTTTAGGCGGAACTTTATTTCTGTTTCTAAGTTATTTATGAATGGATATTCTGTTATTTTTTTATACCAAGGTCGTTATCATAAGTGGAAAACGTTTTATCTGTTCTGGCACGTTGGATTGACATCTTTATATACTTAATCCTATGCAAAATACTACACAA
This sequence comes from Perilla frutescens, assembly GCA_026008535.1. NCBI lineage: Eukaryota > Viridiplantae > Streptophyta > Magnoliopsida > Lamiales > Lamiaceae > Perilla > Perilla frutescens. The sequence continues at coordinate 37,027,427 of BRKX01000006.1, read as the reverse complement.
ACACATGTATTTAATAATTAACCCTAATAAAAGGAAAGAACCTTCGAAACTGAATCAAACTTATCTTTAGCATCTGAGACTTGGTCATATTAACCTTAAGAGGATACAAAGGCTCATAAATGATGGACCACTATCTTCATTGGTCTTGGAAACGTTTTCTTTGTGTGAATCCTGTTTGGAAGGCAAAATGAATAAGCGACCCTTTTCGTCTAAAGGAAATAGATCCAAACAGATACTAGATTTGATTCACTCTGACTTATGTAGCCCTATGTCAGTTCAGGCTCGAGGAGGGTACGAGTATTTCATCACGTTCATTGATGATTACTCAAGGTATGGATACATTTACCTGTTGTGTCACAAGTCCGAGTGTTTTGAGACATTCAAAACATTTAGGGCGGAAACGGAGAAACAAACAGGCAAAAGTATCAAGACACTGTGTTTTGATCGTGGTGGTGAGTACCTCTCGACTGAATTTAGAGATTACTTAGCAAAGCATGTGATTATATCCCAGTTAACTGCGTCTGGCACTCCACAGCAGAATGGCGTGGCTAAAAGAAGGAATAGAACATTATTAGAGATAGTTAGATCGATGATGAGCTATTTAGAATTGCCTGTTTCATTTTGGGGATATGCCTGGCAACAGCAACATATGTTCTCAACATGGTTCCTTCCAAATCAGTTCCTCGCACGACCCTAGAACTATGGACTGGTCGAAAACCTAATCTAGGTCACGTTCGGATTTAGGACAATCCAGCATACGTGCTGGATAAGGAGGCTGATAAGTTGGCGCCACGTTCAAAAGTAAGGTTGTTCGTTTGGTATCTAAAAGGAACGAGAGGTGGTTTATTTTATATTCTTAAGGATCAGAAGGTCATTGTCAGCACCAATGCCCGATTCTTAGAGGAAGATGTTGGGGTTTTTTTGAATTAAACCACCGCATGATCTATTTGGTTGTTCTTTAATCCATGTTCATGCAAATCATAATTTTATGTCACATGCATGTTTATCACAGTCTAATCAAAAAGCATGCATAGCAGATTCGAATCTAATAAAGCGGAAGACATAGAAACGAATCTACTTACAAATCGATAGACGGTCTGTGGACAAGATTACATGACTAATCTTGTTGTTGAATGAACACTGAATTGGCGCCCCCTCACACCTCAAAATCGTCCACCACACAATTTTTACTTTAAGATCTTCTGTTGTATTCCCGGACTGTATCTAGATTCAGAGTGGGCTGAAATCTACTAGATATGTTTGTGAAAACTGTGGATATCTTGAGAGACAAAGAGGGGATGATCTTATAATGCTAAAAATTTTGTCCTCCCTCCCCTATTTATATAGTGGGGTGGGCGAAATTTACATCTCCAAACCCTACTGGGTTTGGACCTCTATCTCAAGTTCTATATCCAATCCACTATCAGTCAATTAGGCTACAACAGGGATCTAGAAGAATATTAAATTGGCCCACTAATTTATTTAATATCCAATATCCAATAAACTTAGGATATAATTAAATAAATTAAGTTTTACTTTCATTCCACTAAAGAAGTAAAACTGACCTACCAATTTAATACATATTTGCGAATATGTTTTCTCCTTTAGTTCAGTCATTCCCCGTGTTTAAGATATAATGTTCATTAATTAATTATGTCAGCCTCTGACAGCTATAATTAATTAACATCTAAAACCTTGAGTAGTACCACACAAGCTTTATCATGTAAGGAATAATTTCCACCTGCAAGGTTTCAACATGAACTTGTGTTTCCTCAAGAGAACATCATCAACCTGGCGCACCAGGACACGATGCTCATGCATATTGCTCAAGACATTATGCATACACTGCCATTACCCAAGATATCGAGTTTATTGATCTACGAAAAGATCTCACCCTTTGATAAATCAAAGTAACAAACAATGCACACATATGCTTGCCAATATCACATGAGTTCAAAACCTGAACTCTGTGGATCTTTATTCTCTCACTAACTGGGTCAGAGATAGAGAATAGTATTCTATCATGATCCTCCTCAATACACTAACAAGTGTACTGAATAATCAGTTTAGTCAAGACAATCTAACTTATCAGATTATTCAACGGTGTACTGATGGTGTGTTCAGGACCATCTAAGCCGTGAGCTCTTTAATACAATACAAGGTTCTAATTATATGATCTTACCGTATGACTCCCCACACCATATCATCTACAATGTAAGTATATGGAATATTGCATAGAACAATTATAGAACATAATCTAAATGCAAACAGTGACTGCAATAACTTTCATTTCATATCATCATATCGTCATAAAAGAATACAAAAACAAGTCTTCTAGTATACAAAACTAACAGAAGACTATGTAATAAATCACAAATCTAGGAGCATGATCGTTCTTGAGGAGTTTTGAAGTGGGAACACAGATCCTACACCATCTGTACAAGAAAAAGAACCACCTATAACTGCACAACGTGTCACGGAAGTACTGTACCAATTATGGAAATTGGTATTCCATAATACGAAGGTGAGATATCTCTTAAACTAAATGCTCAATAACATTTCTCACGCAATTCTAATCGGTCTACTTATTTGAAAAGAAAGCACTTGGTCAGTCTACGTTCCACATAAATATTAAGAGAGGCATTTAAAATCCAATCTATGTGCATAATTCACAGTTGGCTATGTTCATCTACATTCTCAATCAAATCATTTTATGTTCACATTTCATCTACATAAGAATTCTGGGTTTCCCATCACTTTAACATCATCACATTTTCAATCACTTCATATTATAACATTTCTAATCATAGGACATTGATTATTATCATCACACTTCCACATTGATAACCGCACAACGTGTCACGGAAGTACGGGAATGCCTTGTCGCAGTGGGAGGGTTGTTCGTCAACTTAATAGATTCATTAGTTTGGAAGAATCTTCAGATTTCCCTGAAGGACTGAATGAATTGGATCCCAAGACCTATGACGAGGCAATACAAGACAAAGATGCAGATTCTTGGAAAATTGCAACGGAATCTGAGATTGGATCTATGGATCACAATCAAGTCTGGGAGTTTGTAGAACCACCTGATGGGGTAAAACCCATTGGATGCAAGCAGGTCTATAAACGAACGAGAAGATCTGATGGGAAGGTTGAAACCTTCAAAGCTAGATTGGTGGCGAAAGGCTCAGAAAGAAGGGATCGATTATGAGAAAACCTTTTTGCCTGTTGCCATGCTTAAGTTGATCTGAATTCTCCTATCTATTGCCACTCATCTAGATTATGAGATATGGCAAATGGATGTCAAGATAGCTTTCTTGAATGGAAATCTTGAAGAAAATATCCATATGAAGCAACCAGAAGGATTCATTGCTAAGGGTCAAGAGCACTTAGTCTGCAAGCTTTAGAGATCCATTTATGGACTTAAGCAAGTATCACAGTCTTGGAACATTCGGTTCGATGAGGTTATCCAGTCATATGGATTCGTCTAAAGCCCGAATGAGAGCTGTGTGTACAAAAAGAGTGACGGAAACGTAATGGCATTCCTAGTACTGTATGTTGATGATATCTTGCTTATTGGAAATAATAAGAAGGTATTATTGAACATAAGAGTGTGGCTGTACAAGAAGTTCAATATGAAGGATTTGGGAGAAACTGGACACGTCCTTGGCATTAAGATAATTCGAGATCGCCAGAAGAGGATGATGTGCCTTTCCCAGGCAACCTATATCGATACAGTACTAGCTAGGTTTAGCATGCAATATCCCAAGAAAGGTTTTATACCTTTTAGGTATGGAATTCATCTATCCAAGGATATGTGTCCCAAGACACAGGCTGGAGATTATTGAGATGAAAAGGGTTCCATATGCTTCAGCTGTGGGGAGCCTCATGTATGTTATGCTATGCACTAGACCTGATATTTGCTATGCAGTTGGAATGGTAATCAGATATCAGTCTAACCCTGAAAAAGGACACTAGACTGCAGTAAAGAATATTCTTAAGTACCTGAAAAGGACTAGAGATTATATGTTGGGTATACTACACTGATAGTCTCGTTCCTTTAGGTTATACGGACTCGGACTTCCAAGCCGATAAAAATCAAAGTAAATCTACCTCGGGCTATGTGTTAACCTTGGGAGGCGGAGCCATTGCGTGGAGGAGTATCAAGCAGAAATGTATCGCTGACTCCACCATGGAAGCTGAATATGTAGCTGTCTTTGAGGCTGCAAAGGTAGTTGTCTGGCTCCGGAGCTTCTTGTTGGACTTGAACATGGTTCCTGATTTGCCTAGGAGTATCACGATATACTGTGATAACTCTAGTGCAATGGCAAATTCGAAGGAACCCAGAGCCCATAAGGCAAGTAAACACATAGAGAGAAACTACCATCTTATACAAGAAATCATTAAGAGAGGAGATGTTGCAGTGGTCAAGATTGCATCAGAGGAAAACTTGGCTGATCCATTCATGAAGAGCTTGCCGGCTAAGAACTTTGATGGTCACGTGGAGAAAATGAGAGTTAGATGCAGACCTGAATTGCGTTTTGAGATTTAGTTAGAGTTGGAGAGTTATGTCAGTTTTATGCTGTACTTAAAAGACATACTTTAAGTATAAGTGGGAGATTGTTAGGATTGTATACAGAAAGCTTGCCTTTGTATACTATTAACAATGTTTTTTAACGATATAAATTGATTATTATTGCGGTCACTGTTTGTGCATATTATTTATTGTTATATTTATATACGCATGTTTCCTTATACTTTCATTGTAGATGATATGGTGTGGGTAAACACACGGTAAAGATCATATCATCGAGTTCCTTGCAAAGTATTAAAAGGCTCGCGGTTTATATGATCATGAACCAATCATTGTACGCCGCAGAATAATCTGATAATTAGTTTATCTTGACTAACTGATTATTCTGATACACTGGCATATGTATTGAGGAGGATCGCGACATGATACTAGTCTGACCCTAAAAGGAGAGAATACAGATCCACAGAGTTCGGGTTCTTAAGCCTTGCATAGTGGCGAACATATGTGTGTTATGTCTATTGCTTTGATTTATCAATGAGTGAGATTCTTGATAGAGTCAATAATCTCGATATCTTGGGCAGTAACATATACATACATGATGGGTCATGCACTGTGTATGGTCACCATGTCCTGGTACGTCAGGTTGATGATGTCCCCTTGAGTAAACATAAGTACATGTGAAACCCTGCAGGTGGGATTTATTCAGTACATGGTAAAGCTTGTGTGGTACTGCTCTAGGAATGGAAGTATTAATTAATTATAGCTGTCAGAGCTTACATAATTAATTAATGGACATTATATCTTAAACATAGGGAATGACTGAACTAAAGAAGAAATCATTGAGTAAAATGTATTAAATTGGTAGTCAGTGTTATTTCTTTGGTGGAATAAAAATAACACTTAATTTATTTAATTATATCATAGTGTTGGATATTAGATATTAAATAAATTAGTGAGTCAATTTAATATTCTTCTAGATCCCTACTATAGCGCAAATAATATCTTAATGGACTTAAGGAATGAAATAAGAGGAGAGGCCCAAACCCATTAGGTTTGGGAGCCTTAAAAATCGTTCCCCTCCTTATTAATTAGAGAGAGGGAGGCGAGATTTTTGTAAGTGAAAACAACCCCTCTTTTGCTCTCTTAATTCCCTTAAGTTATCCATACAGTTTAGTAGTTTGTAGCTCACTCTACATCTAAACGGGTATTAGAAATACAGTAGAAGATCAATGAGCGTCTCTGCAACCCTGGTGGACGTCGACCACAGTGGAGGAAGGCCGAGAATTTTGTTCTTCTACAGCAACGAGATTGGACCTGTAATCTCGTGATCAACCCTACGTTCATTGTAAGTAGTTCTGTTGAATTGTTTTTCCGCTGCAGTTAATTCAACTCTCTTGCATGATCAATTCAACTAGCATGTTTAATAAACTCACACATAAAATCATGATATGCATGCATATTAGAATTATAGATTATCCGATTAGATTCGGTGGGGCGTAATTCGATAGAACCCCAACAATAGGTGTATTGATCGAAAATAATCGAGTTTAGAACGTGTTGTGGAGTTTTTTGATCCAGATCGCGATTTGTTCGAACTTGAAATTTCGAACATTTTGTGTGGTTCGAACTTCATTTATCGAACAATATTTAGGGAAAAAATGAAGTTCAAGACGTTCGAATTTAAGTTTTCGAATATATTGAAGTGATTCGAGCTCCAATTTTCGAATATAGTTCGTTCGGAAAATGTTTTTTGAACAAATGGAGGTTGTTCAAAAAGTCTACTTTAAACACACTGTACCCTAGTTTTTTCTAAGTGCGTTCGGAAAACGTTTTCCGAACAATGAGGTTGTTCAAACTTTAATTTCCGAACCAACTTTATTTTTCTAAGTATTGTAATTGTTTGAATTAATATTATCGAACAAGGTGAATGTGTTCGAAAATGTATTCCAGAACAAATTTTATTTGCTTTTTAAGTAAAACAAATATTTTTAAACTGAAGGACATTAATGTAAATGTGCGTGATGAAAAGAGTAAAATTAGAAATGCATTGAACAAATGAAGTGCAAATAGTAATATCAGTAATGTAAATAGAAACTCCCTTGAAATATACCATACATTGAATGCCTCAACCAACGTCAGCAAGAAAAGAAACTAAAATAGGAGTATGAGATTGCAAAATGTGAAGCTCAAAAAATTGCTAAGATTTATTTGATTATTAGATAAATCAAAACATAAATACTCATCGAGAGTAGATTCAGTCAATCACAAATTCAAATTACCCGTGAAAATGTATCTTGATGAAAAAGAAGCTACAAGAAGAAAGCAGGTAACATAGAACTGACTGACTACCACGGTCTTATCACAATACATTAGCTGCTGTTATATAACAACTATACATTAACAGCTCACGACGGTCGGACCAAGGCGATATAAGGAGGAGCTGCATCTAACTGACAGCTGAAACTGTCGTCGTCTCATGTCGTGTTCAATTGCACAGGCAAGACATATGGTTAGAGTCATCAGCAGAGTCAGTGAGCAAGTTCAACACCCGCCTTTTCAGTCAATAATTAGGCATCGCAAAGTGAAGCCGTTGGGCATAGCTGTTCACAAGTCATCGAGAATGGTAGATAACAGCATTCCCTGTACGAACTCGCACCTTCTGGCCATCTCGTTGTTCCTGTCTGTTGTCAGAGATGACGGAAATCTGCAACCACAACGAGCGCAAAGTTTAAACAAATTGATACGCTAATTAGAAGATCCTCTTCTTTATGACAAACTGAAGGTGAACATTGAACAACAGAATAGAAGAAAAAGCAGATAAAAGACCTATTAAGCTTTAGCTGCAAATTTTGCAGCTTGCAAGGAACACAAGTCCCTACGCTGGCTGATCATTCAGATTTTATCACAATACTGGTACATCTTCGCCGATATTATTTCAATAGTTTAGATCCTATTATAACTGATACAACATTCAAATACTGGCACAATGATTCAAATAACATATGCCCAAACCTCACCGTCAACCAACATTTAATAGCACCTAATGGCATGCTTGTATAGAAATTATGTTTCTGGTCAATGCAATTCCAAAAGAAAGCTAAAATGATGGTACTCGATAGATAACAAGAAACCATGTGGCAGCAATGGAGATACACCTTACTAGAAGGTTTCTAGAGACCTTTTGTTACAATCCCACATCGCTCCCACATGAAAATGTGGAAGGGCTTATTAGTGGGGGCTAACCCTTGACCTTTGACCATGGTTTTGGGTTAATTTGGGACTCTCCATCTTATATGCCAAACAATTTGGTCCATCCTGCTGGATCCGGTTGGGCCGCGGGAAGGGGCTACCCGATGGTGGGCCCAGCGGATGTAGGCCCAAGGCGGTTGCCACCCGGAAGTGAGCCTTGGTGTGGGTTACCACCCTGTGTGTGCCGTCCGTGGACGGTTTAAAGGGCTTGAATTGTTAAGATTCCACATCGGTTCCACATGAAAATGTGGAAGGACTTAGAAGTCGGGGCCAACCCTTGACCTTTGACCATGGTTTTGGGTTAAGTTAGGGCTCCCTATCTTATATAGTTATATGCCTAACACGTTTTCACCAACATATTACTCTTCTAGATAGATATTATTTTAAAGGTCCCAGAACTTAAGGGACAAAGGCCAATTGATAACATGTTTTTCATTCTCACTAACGACTAGAATATATAGATGGAATGGTGCACAAATATTATTTTTGAATGTTAAATAATTATACTTCTCAAAGAAGCTACATTACTTTGCATTAACGGGAACCCAGAGCAAACTGACAAAAATCCCAAATTAAAATCCATAGCTAGCTATACATAGAATATATGCAACACAACAACATCTAAGATTCTACACTCACTTTTCAAACTAAAAACCCTTTAAAAAAATTTCAATGCTAGAAACACTTAAACTAAAAAATTGTATGGACTGTGGAGACCAGTGAATTTGACATCATCAAAAACATTATAACGCACATCAATAACTAATCAATCAGCATGTCAGTCAGCTCTATGCACTGACTTATATCATACTTTATCACTGTACAAGCTATTTATTAAAATTCAAGAGCATATGCACATTTAATACATCAGCTTATGTACTAACTTAATCATACTCCCAATTTAGTTCTCATAAGATCTGCTTTCATTGGGAAATGAACACATTGCTCATTTGTATTGGGTTCAGCTCCAGAAATTTGACATGAAAAGTCATTAGCTTACCTCTCAGCAGAGTCATCGTGAGAACTTTTCCCTGATAAGCTTACTTCAGATGGAGAAGCAGGTTCAATGGTTTGGGGTCTGTAAGCTGGTTGAGGACTATTGACAAATGACAAAAGCATGGAATCAGCTGCTGCATCAGAGGAAGACCCAAGACAAGGAGACTCCTTAACAGCACGTAAGTGTTTCTCCTGCAACTCTTTCCTCAGTAGATATATTGATGAACGAGAGCGAGCGCTGCGATGCTTCTTATTGCAGAGAGCGTATACGTAAGTTAAGGAAAATGCAAGAATGACCACATATCCGAGGTAACCATGTCCAAAATGACTTACGACTTCATAAATAACTTAACTACCAACATAGGAAATTCAAATGCAATAAGAACAGTAACCCCTCCTAGTAAACATAGTTCAAAGGATATTTTCAAAATACTCTCGTGCTGAGTGATCACATGCGAAGCCATGTTTATTCGCACCTTTGTAGCACAAACAGGGCAAATCTGGAAGAAAGGAAACAAGAGTTGAGATACAATAAAGATTTCTCCTTAACACTAATACCTAATGAAAGCAACCCTTGCATGACTCAACTTCCATTCATATTCAACAAGCACAAAACAACACTTCGAAAAAGAAAAAAAAATGTTATCTTTTCATCTGACTATCTATCAGAAGTTCATTTCATCGAGCAGCGAGTCTGAATAAATGACACCTGGGCCAATAGACGCTTCAATGCATAAACTAATGCCATTCAACACCCCTCCAAACACCCTTTTAGAATGATGGATCTCTTTCACCATGTCCGTACAATTTTTATTCCCATCAATATCATAACTCGTACCTAAAAAAGTTCCTACACAGCAAAATATACTTGACCAAAAACCATACAAAAAGGGGGAAACGGGAAAAAAAAAGTCGTCGAATTACCCCGGGCTTAACCTCCATACGATGGTCGGCATCAATGTGGCAGCACAATCCTAGAACATCGAAATCCTCCGAGCAAAAAGGGCACGCCAATTCTTCCGATTTTTCCTCAATTTCGACATCGTTGACCTCTTCCCCCTCATACTCCCCCTCCGTCTCCTCATCTTCTTCATTGTAATCATCTACCACACATTCAAGAAAAACAAAAAGGGAACAAAATCAAAATAAATCCACACAAAAACAACGAGGAAGAGCTGAGGATTGGATTTATCATTAACACACTCACCGTTGCTGGGTATGGAATAAGAGGATAGCGCAATCTCCAAATCATCGTAAAACCGATCGGCCATATCTAATTAAAATGAATTGAATTAAATAATTCCAGCTGAAAACTCTACAAGGATTATACAGGAATTATATGTAGGCAACAAAATCGAAAATTGGAAAAAAAAGGGGAAAATTATGGGAATTATACGCCTACTGCAGTAGGGTTTGGGTATGGTTTATTGGCTTTATCTTTCTCAGCTGCGACAAAATTGAGAGGAAAAAAAACTTATAGAGATAAAACGTGGAAATTGGAGGCGATTGGAGAGTTTTTGAGTCGGCGATTTTTTGAACTAAATTTCAATTGTGGTCTACGCGGATCGGCTTCCAAATACTCGTGGACTCCCGCGTTATTTCATCAACGCCCGCCACTTCTTTTGATGGATTCGTGTCCTGCCTCATCATGTTTTAACGAGATGGGATGCGCTCGAAATTTTTGTGTTCGTCTCGACCCGGTTTGTTTGTATTTTTTCATTAAATTTAGGAGAATTGTCAATTTAAAATCTGAAAGATGAACTATTTAAATTCTTAAAATATGAAAATTAACTATCAACCAAGAACCTACAAGACGATCATTGTCAATTGAAAATATAAAAAATCACGTATTTCGATTTCTTTTCTACTTTTGAATTATTTTTAATAATTTTTTTACTATATCTAATAGGTAATTAATATATGATTTTTTTAAAATTATTATAAAGATAATTAAAAGATAAAAAGAAATCAAAATTAATGATTTTTGAGGTCTTAGATTGATAATTATCATCTTTCATCACTCATAAATGGATAATTTTCATGTTTCAGGTCATGAATTAACAGATCTTTCAAGTTCTGAATTGACAATTCTCCTTAAATTTATTTCTGTGTGGCCAAATATGTAATGATAATTTTGATCCATAAATTGTATTTCACTTCCGAAGGAATTTAATAACTTATCGGGGGCATCTCTATGCCCGCAGTACGTGTTTGTACTAAAAGGTTTGTTAAAAAAGAGTTTCAACATGCATTAATTTTTTGATAGAATAAATTTATCATAAAATTACTTTAAAATAATATAATGTGACATTTTTTGGACAATAATACCTTTTACCCACAAGTATATTTGTGTAAATAGATAGATATAGACAAAAATAAACAGTGATTGGAAAAAAAGTAATTTTCAAGAATAAGAAGTTATTTGAGTAGGGTAAATTTTACTTTTGGTCCCATTAGAATAGGGTCAAAACACTTTTAGTCCCAAAAGTTATTCTTTTGGTCTCAAATGATATTTTTTCAATAATTTTGGTCTCATAAGATATTTTTCCGACAATTTTAGTCTCATAAGATATTTTTCCTACAATTTTAGTCCCATAAGATATTATTCCGACAATTTTAGTCTCATAAGATATTTTTCCGATAATTTTAGTCCCATAAGATATTTTTCCGACAATTTTAGTCCCATAAGATATTATTCTGACAATTTTAATTCCAAAATTAACAATTTTGGTGAATCTGAGATGTGTCTCATTCATATGAAAACAAACAATATGCATTCCTAAATTCAAGACATTCTGTCATTCTATCTTAAATCAATTTGTATTGTCTAGTACACCAAAGATTTCAATTAGTTTGGGACTAAAATTATTGAAAAAAAATTCTTATGGGACTAAAATCGTCGGAAAAATATCTTATGAGATCAAAATTGTCGAAAAAATTTCATTTGGGACCAAAAAAGTAACTTTTGGGACTAAAAGCGTTTTGACCCTATTCTAATGGGACTAAAAGTGAAATTACTCTATTTGGGTAATTTGGAGTGTAAATGTCCCAAACACCCCTATGACACACTTAGTTCCCACACCCAATCATTGTATAAGTGTATTTTGACATTTATTATTCACCACACACACACACACACTGTAACAGCTCAGTCTCGAGATTAAGGACAGGGTCGTTGTGCGTAAAAACAATAGGAAAATTGGAAATCGGGGGGGGGGGGGGGGGTTTCTAGAATTAAACTAAGTTAGCACCTCAAAAACTTAGGCAACTTAACTTTATGACTTGGAAGAACTATCTTTTCAACGAATCAAAAAGGGTCAAATGGTTCAATCAAGTCGAAGGAATGCCTAATCATAGACCAATCGAAATTTAAACATAATCCACTGATAAACAGATAGGAATTTGGCTCTTCAAAATAAGCAAGACCTCTTCATAGGTCACAACGGCTAAGACCCAGCAATAGGTCAGAGGCAAATAAATCATAATGTCTCATTCATAGGACGAAACAGGAAAATAACTTAAGATTAACTGGAAGATAAGCGGAATCATGCTTAAACAATTAAACCCCTTCATAGGCGTACAACAATAACAAGCATGCAAAACTCATTCACAGGTTAATTGAAAATGAATAGATACCAATATGCTCAGCAAGTATGACTTTTTAAATAATTCGGAATCAATAAAGGAACAATTAGGATGTCAAAAGAACATGCTTCTTCTCACAGACTTTATTGATATTTAGGAATCGTATCACTTAAGACATACTAATATTAAGGATCAAATCTCCTATAACAAGACTAAATACTAACATCAGAGTATTCAGCAGAAACATAGCGGAAGAAAAATCACATAACCAAATAGAGCAGCAATTCAGACAACCCCACCAGCAGCACATCACCAACCTCAGCATCTCAACCTGAAAACATTTAAAAAAGAGGGCGTGAGCACTAATGTACTCAGTGGGGTTTATGAGAAACTCTTTAATAAACTTTAGAAATATCCAATTAATAATTGGCGGTATATGGAGAACAAAACGCAAAAGCCCTCTCCATATCCGCAAAACCTTTTACTTCCTTTCCTTTGGGCTATTCCTGACTCAAACCTGATGTCTACTGCATCCTTAGGCATGCTTCAGGATAACAGAGGGGTTACCTCAAATATCCTCCTGAGTATGTGAGGGGGGTGTTACCCAGCAGTGACTCCCTTTACTTATCAAATATTAAACTTTTATGACACGAAGGTCACAACACGATAATGCAATAAAACTGTTTTTTGAGCTCAATAACTTGCTTAGCAATAATTGAATCATAACATTTAATATCAAAACCTTAACCTTGAATTCTTAATACTTAATCCTCAACATTGAATTCTCACATTCAATCCTTAATATCAAAGCCTCAATGCTAAATCATACTAGCATAAATCATAACCTAGATTGAAACATCTTGATGAAGCCATGCAAGGTATTGAAGACCTTGAACCCGAGCTGTAATTCAAAGGTCCAATGACGCGACTTCGAGCGAAGAAATTACAAGGTTATTTCCAAGTGATGATTCGCAAGAAGTTTGAGGAATTAGAAGATGCAAAGTGCAGCCATACTTTAGTTAATTTATTAACTAATGAAGATCAAGATCATACCATGGAGAATATAACTTGAAGAGTTGAAGAAGAGAGCAAGAAGAAGTGCATTTGTGCATGGAGCTGTTTTCGCCCTTGATTTAATTTAATTAAAGGGTTGATTTTTATCTAGACTATAGTATTTATTTAATTACTTTAGACTATAGTTTAGATCAGTTTTTAATTAATTAATAAGTGTAATTTTCATTCATAATATCATAGGTTTGACTAGAATTGTATTTAAGGCAATTTCCTACCTTGAATAGAATTCTAGTTTAGGTATTTCTATAGTATAGTTAGAGATCCTTTTGGATCAGATTTTTAGGCCTTTTTAATTGTTATTTTCGTGCATAATAGGCCCTATAAATAGGGGAACCATGTTACTTTGATATTTTAGACATTATTGATTAAAATTGCTTTTGCATTCAATTTGTGTCTCAACCGTTCAAAGCTTTTGATTGTTTTCTGTCGAAAATACTCATTCTTGAAGCCTAGCAACTTTGAGTCTTACATCAAGGGAACGTTCTAATTCACACGAGGAATTAGGGTGAACTCGCTACCGAGGAGTAACTTTGAGATTCGTTTTCGTCGTACAAGATACGCCGGGGATTAATCGGGTTGCAAATCACAACACCTCCATCGCCCAGCCACCATCTTCAACGTCAAACATCACCATCCACGTCCGTTTCAAGTCCAGCCACGTTCGTGTTCAAGTTCATCTTCGTCTCGTTCAATCCGTAAGTCCGTTACAACTCTATCATACCCTATCTGCTCTAACCCTTCTAAACCTAATCATCATCATCGAAATTCCATCATCCTTACCAATATCATAGCCGTCCAAAACAGCCCTCACTTTGTTGGATTTGTGTTATTTTGTGTGATATTGTCTAGGTATTTTAGTTGAGTCGTAGTCGTCTAGATATTCGAGTATAGAATCCTTACTTCACCGACGTAGTTTCAATCCTTAGCTTCCGCGTATTTTTTGTGTCTCGTCGTGTCATTAGCCCCGGGTCACATCATAAATTGGTATCAAAGCCACGTCGGTTTATATCGTTCGTGGTTCCATACTCGTTATTTGTCCCGTTTATTTTGTTTGCGTTTTATCGAGTTGTAATTTAATTTTCGTATTGTTCATTGTTTAAAAAAAAAAAAAAGAGGATCAGATCGTACAAAAAAAAAAGAGAAAAGAAACGATCAAAAAAAAAATATCGGATAAAAAAAAAATCCGAAAATTAAAAAAAAAAAAGAGGTATATCCATTGTTTCCTTTTGTGTTCTATTTTATTTTGGTACCTTCCTTTTAGGTACAAATCCATAGTTGATTATTTCCTTTTAGATTCTCTTTCTTTTAGGAAGTTTCCTTCTTCGTTTGTTTGATTTTGGTAACTACCTTAGATATCTTATTTTATCTTTGGTTCTTTCCTTCTAGAGTCTAGGCTAATTAAGGTATTTAGATTGTGTCACATAGATTGATACATATCCAAATCCTTTTCTTTCCTTCTTTCTTCATTTCTCTCCTATCTTTTACCCTAACACACCCGGTTTTCCGGTTTTCCATCTTCTCCCTACTATTTATGCTCTCGAGCTCTGATTTTTCTCCACCATACCATTCCGGAAACGTCTCGACGAGACGAACCAAACTCAAAGATTTGCTGTGACACAAGGGCTTTTTAGGCCAAATTCCATCAGCTTCAAGGTGAAATCGCCCCCAGAAGTTCGAGAGAAGCCGATTTCAAGCAACGGAAGAGTCGATTAACACCACCATATACACACCTTCCACACGAGCACCACTACATACTTGAGGGCATACACGAGGGGTAAAATACAGAGAGAAAACACGAGTGATTGTGAGGAATTGTGAGGTCCTACACCCTGTTTTCCTTTCACGTTTGTTCATTGTTTGCAGGTACGCATGGAATCCAGAGACGGGTATAACAAAACACGTGATAAGGCACCCGCTTCACCTAGTTCTCATACAGATGTGGCTTCATCAATGCCACAGCCATGGGATGCCCAATTCCACCATCAAGAGCTGGAGCATAAGCTAGATAGTTCGTTGGTCAAGATGATGGCGCAACTCGAGCTTATTGCTGCTCGAATTCCTGTACCACCACCGGTTCAAGGACAACCTGTCTAACAGCCAGAAGTAGTTCATCAACCTGAAGCAGCTCGTCAGCCAGAAGTTCATGTAGCCGAGCCACCCAGGGTGAATGTTGGGGCACCACAAGCTCAGCGGCGCCAACCTCAAGTGCAGTTTAATGATCATTATGATCGTGAAGCTGAAGAAGACTATGGTTACTATGCAGAGGAGTTAGAGGCTGAGTATGATCCATATCAGAGGCGTAACCGACCACGTCTGCCCTACAGACAAGCACCCCGACGTGCAGATCCCGACAGCTTGTTGAGCAACATCAAAACAAGCATCCCAGAGTTTGAAGGCCTTCACGATCCTGATCTGTACTTGGATTGGGAACGTAAGGTTGAGAAGATCTTCGACTGCTATGACTTCCCTGAGCAGAAGAAGGTCAAGTTAGCATCATTAGAGTTTCGAAGCTACGCAGCCTCATGGTGGGAGATGCAGCAGAATCGACACCGACATGAGAGATATCCACCCGTCGATACGTGGGAAGAGATGAAAGGATTGCTGCGTGGCAGGTTCATTCCTGTACATTATGAGAGAGAGCTCGAGAAGAAGCTCACTCGGATCAAGCAAGGGACCCGATCAGTTGAAGAATACCACAAGGAGCTTGAGACTGCCCTGAATAGAGTTGGGAAACAAGAGACCTTAAATGCTACCATCATTCGGTACATTGAAGGCATGAATCCTGACATCGCATGTGAAGTTGAACTCAAGAACTTCACAAGTATAGAAGAGATGGTGCACTACGCATCAATTGTGGAAAGACAGCTCAGAGAGGGAAGACGGAGATCGCACCACAGTTCAGCCCCTGTTCGACACCCATGGAACAAAGGTACGAATCCCACATCATCTTCTACCCCTTCTACTGAGCCTACTCGACCCCGAGGTCAGTTCGGACCGCCCGAGCGGCGCTTCGACCGTTCTACACCGCAGTCCAGTCGGAGACCCGAGTCTACACCAGCACCACCGTCCAGACCAGCCTATACACGACCTAATCCACCCAGCCTAGCACCTAGTGCCAATCAGAATCGAGCTAGAGACATCCAGTGCCATAAGTGCCAAGGTTGGGGCCACTTTCAAAACCAGTGTCCGAACCGGCGTGTTCTGTTCATTACGAACAGAATGAGATCGAGTCAGCCAGTGAGGACGAGGACCAGCCCGTAGTTGACACCAAGAAGGAGCCAGAGACGCCTCCAGTCAACTCGGATGAAGAGGAACCCGAGCTTCCTCATCTTAGTCTTGTGTCTATACGCAGTCTGAGCATCAACTGTGAAGAAGAGCAGCCGAATCAACGTGAGAACATTTTTTTCACACGTGTTACTATCAAAGACCAGACCTGCTCGATGATAATAGACAGTGGGAGTGTGATCAACGCCATGAGCCAGTATGCAGTTGATAAATTGACGCTGACCACCATCAAGCATCCGAAGCCATACAAGTTGCAGTGGCTTACGGATCGAGGAGAGATCAAAGTAACGGCTCAGGTAAGTGTCTCATTCTCTATTGGTCGATTTTCTAACTCTGTTGTTTGTGATGTTATTCTTATGGATGCAACACACATGTTGTTAGGTAGACCATGGCAGTTTGACAGACAGACGATTCATGATGGCTTCGCAAACACGTACATCGTGAAGAGAGATGGACGGACTACTACACTCAAGCCGCTGTCCCCTAAAGCCATTGCAGAAGATCAGAGAATTATGCAAGAGAGGTTTAGAGCTGAGAGAGCAAAAGAGGCCGCCGCCGCAGCCCGGATTGCCGCCAACGGTACCCAAATGACTGAGACCCCCAAGAAGGCCGCCACTACTACTTCCTCAGTCCCTAAACCGTCCTCCAATGATTCCTTTGTGCATGGGAATTCGTCTGGATCAGCTGCAAAGAAAGATCAAAATCGCAGCCTGTTTATTTCAGTGAAAGGCGTAGAGAAAGCATTAAAAGCAGGTTTACCTTTTGTTCTTCTATCTTATAAGAGCAGTGCTATTAATGATGTTTCTTTGCCTAGTGTTGTGCAGCCACTTATGGAGGAGTTCGCGGATGTGTTCCCGGAAGAGATTTCAAGTGGATTACCTCCAGTTCGAGGGATCGAGCACCAGATCGATTTCCAGCCCGGCGCCGTCTTGCCAAATCGACCAGCATACCGGACGTCCACTGAAGAGACCAAGGAAATCGATAGACAAGTGAAAGAATTGCTTGAGAAGAAGCAGATTCGAGAGTCGATGAGCCCCTGCGCAGTTCCAGTCATTCTAGTGCCGAAAAAGAACAACGAGTGGAGAATGTGCATGGACTGCCGCGCCATCAACAAAATAACAGTGAAGTATCGATTCCCTATCCCTAGATTAGATGATATTCTTGATGAATTATCCGGTTCTAAAGTCTTTTCCAAAATTGATTTGCGTTCTGGTTATTTTCAAGTTAGAATGCATGAAGGGGATGAGTGGAAAACAGCTTTTAAGACTAAGCATGGTTTATATGAGTGGTTAGTTATGCCTTTTGGTCTCACTAATGCACCGAACACTTTTATGAGATTAATGAACCATGTTTTGCGTGATGTGATTGGGAAATTTGTAGTTGTGTACTTTGATGATATCCTGATTTACAGTCACAATGCACAGGCGCACCTAGCACATCTTAGGTGTGTTTTTGACATTCTGAGATCAGCCAAGTTGTATGGAAATCTGTCTAAATGTTCTTTTTGTTTAGATGAGGTTGTATTTCTTGGTTTTGTTGTGAGTGTACGTGGTATTGAGGTTGACCGTTCTAAAATCAAAGCGATTGAAGAATGGCCAACACCCAAGTCAGCCACGGAGGTTCGATCCTTTCACGGCCTTGTCGGATTTTATCATCGCTTTGTGCGTGATTTCTCTAGCATTGTCGCACCTCTTACTGAGCTAAGTAAGAAGGATCGTAAGTTTGAGTGGGGTAAAGCACATCATGAAGCATTTACACGTTTAAAACATCTTTTATGTCATGCACCTGTTTTGTGTTTACCTGATTTTGATAAGATTTTTGAGATTGAATGTGATGCCTCCGGGATAGGTATTGGTGCTGTTTTGATGCAGGAACGACGTCCAGTTGCCTACTTCAGTGAGAAATTGAATGGTGCAGCTCTGCGTTATTCTACCTATGATAAAGAGTTGTATGCATTGAAGAGATCATTGGAGACGTGGCAGCATTATCTGTGGCCAAAGGAGTTCGTGATTCACACGGACCATGAGAGCTTAAAGCATTTGAAAGGGCAGCAAAATCTGAACAAGAGGCATGCGAGATGGGTCGAGTTCATCGAGTCCTTCCCGTACGTCATCAAATACAAGAAAGGAGAAGACAATGTTGTAGCCGATGCACTATCTAGACGGTACACGTTGCTGGATTTAATGCATGCTAGAATGCTTGGTTTTGAGTCGATTAAGAGTCTGTATGCATGTGATCCATTCTTTGCTTCGATTTTTTATGAGTGTTCGAAAAAGTCTAAGTCTTTTGATGGATTTTTCGTGCATGATGGATTTTTATTTCATGGTTCGCAGTTATGCATTCCTAGTTGTTCTATGCGTGAGCTACTTGTGTTAGAATCGTATGCGGGAGGTTTAATGGGTCACTTTGGTGTGAATAAAACATTAAGCATGCTGCATGAGCATTTTTATTGGCCGCATATGAGAAGAGATGTTGAGCATGTGTGTAGTAGATGTATTACTTGCCATAGGTCTAAGTCTATGTCACATCTATTTGGTTTATACACGCCCCTGCCTGCTCCTAGTTCACCTTGGATTGATTTATCTATGGATTTTATCTTAGGATTACCTAGGTCTAGATCGGGTAAGGATTCTGTTTTTGTGGTTGTTGATCATTTTTCTAAAATGGCGCATTTCATTGCATGTAGAAAAACTGATGATGCTATGCATATTGCAAATCTGTTCTTTGTGCATGTAGTTAGATTGCATGGTATTCCTAAAACTATTGTTAGTGATAGGGATTCCAAGTTTTTAGCACACTTTTGGCGAGTTTTGTGGGGAAAATTAGGGACTAAGTTGTTGTTTTCTACTGCATGTCATCCACAAACCGATGGTCAAACTGAGGTTGTGAATCGCACTTTAGGCACACTACTTAGGTCCTTAATAAAAAATAATCTGAAGTCTTGGGAAGAGTGTTTACCTTACGCTGAATTTGCATATAATCGTGTGGTACATTCTTCTACTAATATGTCTCCTTTTGAGGTTGTTTATGGATTTAATCCGTTAACGCCTACTGATTTGTTACCTTTACCTGTTGAGCATCTAACAAGTGTTAAAGGTTTGAGAAGAGCTGAGCAAGTTAAGGAGATGCATGAGAGAGTGAGTGCTCGCATTGAGCACAAAGGGAAGCAAACGGCCGCCTCCAGAAACGTGCGACGCAAGCAAGTGATATTTCAGCTCGGAGATTGCGTTTGGATTCATCTGAGTTCCGGACGGTTTCCAAATCTGAGAAAGTCCAAGTTGTCACCACGTGGAGATGGTCCTTTCACAGTTCTAAGTCGTGTAAACGACAATGCTTACCGCATTGATCTTCCCGGTGAGTATAAATGTTCTTCAACTTTCAATGTTGTTGATTTATCTCCGTTTGTTGCAGATGAGTTCGATCTCGACGATGATCCAAATTCGAGGACGAATTCTCTTCAGCAGGGGGGGAATGATGAAGCCATGCAAGGCATTGAAGGCCTTGAACCCGAGCTGCAATTCAAAGGTCCAATGACGCACCTTTGAGCGAAGAAATTACAAGGTTATTTCCAAGTGATGATTCGCAAGAAGTTTGAGGAATTAGAAGATGCAAAGTGCAGCCATACTTTAGTTAATTTATTAACTAATGAAGATCAAGATCATACCATGGAGAATATAACTTGAAGAGTTGAAGAAGAGAGCAAGAAGAAGTGCATTTGTGCATGGAGCTGTTTTCGCCCTTGATTTAATTTAATTAAAGGGTTGATTTTTATCTAGACTATAGTATTTATTTAATTACTTTAGACTATAGTTTAGATCAGTTTTTAATTAATTAATAAGTGTAATTTTCGTTCATAATATCATAGGTTTGACTAGAATTGTATTTAAGGCAATTTCCTACCTTGAATAGAATTCTAGTTTAGGTATTTCTATAGTATAGTTAGAGATCCTTTTGGATCAGATTTTTAGGCCTTTTTAATTGTTATTTTCGTGCATAATAGGCCCTATAAATAGGGGAACCATGTTACTTTGATATTTTAGACATTATTGATTAAAATTGCTTTTGCATTCAATTTGTGTCTCAACCGTTCAAAGCTTTTGATTGTTTTCTGTCGAAAATACTCATTCTTGAAGCCTAGCAACTTTGAGTCTTACATCAAGGGAATGTTCTAATTCACACGAGGAATTAGGGTGAACTCGCTACCGAGGAGTAACTTTGAGATTCGTTTTCGTCGTACAAGATACGCCGGGGATTAATCGGGTTGCAAATCACAACACCTCCATCGCCCAGCCACCATCTTCAACGTCAAACATCACCATCCACGTCCGTTTCAAGTCCAGCCACGTTCGTGTTCAAGTTCATCTTCGTCTCGTTCAATCCGTAAGTCCGTTACAACTCTATCATACCCTATCTGCTCTAACCCTTCTAAACCTAATCATCATCATCGAAATTCCATCATCCTTACCAATATCATAGCCGTCCAAAATAGCCCTCACTTTGTTGGATTTGTGTTATTTTGTATGATATTGTCTAGGTATTTTAGTTGAGTCGTAGTCGTCTAGATATTCGAGTATAGAATCCTTACTTCACCGACGTAGTTTCAATCCTTAGCTTCCGCGTATTTTTTGTGTCTCGTCGTGTCATTAGCCCCGGGTCATATCATAAATTGGTATCAAAGCCACGTCGGTTTATATCGTTCATGTATCAAAGCCACGTCGGTTTACTAGCTCAAACCTTATATTTAGTTTAGAATTACCCACCTCGACGACGAGCACCTTGATTACGAGCACATCGACGAAGTAATGAGCCGATAATCCTTTTCTGGGTCTCCTCGGAGTTCACCTCTTCCTATAAAAATCGATCATCGACATAGCGGCCCTATTCGAGATCCTAACAAGAAATTGATATGAAATCTAACCCTCGATCCTAAACACGACTTAAGCATGAGAACTAAAGGATAAACGCTCGAATAGTATCGAAAACGGACTTGGCAAAATCCAACTATCATGGTCGTGATTCCAGATGTTTGGCCCCTTTAGTCACGTAGATTTTCGAAAGAGCTTCGATTTGAGTACTCATGGGCCTCGTATTTCAAACCAAAGTCAAAAGTTATAGCCTCCGAATGAAAACCTACCGACCTAGCGCACCAGCCCCGCGCTCGCGGTGATGCCAGTGCCGGTGGGCTTTGACGCGGCCTCCCCCGCGCCAGTGGGAGGCCTAGCACCGGCGGGGCAGAGGGTGCCCCGCGCTGGCGGGAGCCTCCACGCTCGCGGACTCCTTCTGGCTGAGGGGTACCTTAGCGATCGCTGGTCCCCCATGGCGACGGGATTGGCGGCGGCTCTCCTTCCTCCCTCTCGCCCACTCTCTCGTCTAACTCTAATCTCTCTCTAACTATTTCTGAAAAGAGAAATGGGATGCAGATCAATGAGGGGGGGTGATACACATGGATTTTTCATGTATTTTGAGTTATTTTTGAATGGTAGTTCTCGTGCAGTGCATGCGTATTTTGACAAGTTGCGCATAGTTTTTCATATGTTGTGCAGTGCAACGTTTTTGCTCATTTTGAAGGGATTTAATGCCAATTATTTTATGAGATTCAAATGAGCTAGAAAAGTACCTAAGAAGATAGAGGATCGAGTTAAGAGCGCGTTGCAACTTGAATCAGCTCAATCGGATGAGAAACGAGCGAGAACGGAGCAAAACGGCGGAGCGTATCGGAGGCATGGACGCTGGCACGGACCGTGTTGTCCAACGGCACGGCTCGTGCCATGAAGTAAGCAACTTTTGGAGTCTCGGTAGCCATGGTACGTACCGTGCTATCCAACGGCATGGACCGTGCCCCATAACGTCGATCTTGAGGCGTGTTTTGACGCACGGCACGGTCCGTGCCGCCTGTTCCGGAAATTTTAGGCCTCTTTCCTTATTCGGACTCTATATTCCTCATCTATAAAAGCCTCTGCTTTGCATAATTTTTGGGACAAATTTTTCACCCTATATTGAAGTAGAGAGGTGCTGTGAAGACGGAGGAAGACGGAGATTGAAGATTTAAATATCCGACATAATTGTTTCATGTTTATAGTTTAATTTCATCATGACTTTTGTAATTCATATTTTATTAGATTGTAGTTTTACTATGAGTGGCTATAACTCTATTAATTCTAGGGTTTTCAAACATGTTGAAGTTATGAATTGATTTTAATTTTGTCACTTTTCCCTTCTGATTATTGTGTTCAAACATTCAAGTTTAGATTTCTCATGCATAATTAAGGTCATAATCATTGTATGCTAGCTAATTGATTTGAGTCATGATGGAGATAATTAATTAGTGGGATTAAATTGAATGATTTGATACACGTTCTGTGGAATCTGTAGGAGGTTTTAAATCTGTTGATCTATTGGGAGTTAACAATTAATCTAGAGACGAGAGTGATAGTTAATTTGTTAATCCATGACTACCTTGAGACCTGGCGGAGATAGGTAGCAATATTTTTGATCCTCCACTAATAATCGGATTAAAAATGGGAATTGTTAGGATTGAATTAGTACATAACGGACACATGTGTATGCATTCCCTAGGATTAATCTTTTAATTGATTGTTTGATTCTTTTAAGTATCTTAGTTTTGTGATTGCGTTTTATCTCTTTCTTAATTATTTATTTTAGTTTAATTTTAAATTTGTGTCTAGGATTAGTCAACCCAAAAATAGGTAGCCTGGATAATAGAAATTTGTTAGCTTAGTACTCAGTGTGGTCAATAATTCAGTCTCTGTAGATACGATAATCGATTCACTTGCTATATTGTATGTCCTGTGCTAGTTACATATTAGTGCATAATAATTAGTGCATCAGGGGGGCTGCATATTTATAGGGGTAGAAAATGGCTTCCTCAATAAGCTACTAAAACGTAAAAATACTGCTAAAGAAATTTCGGGCTCAATTAAAAGGTGTTTTATTCAATGACGAGATCCAAATGACCTCCAACACAAAATCTGAAAATACTGGGAGGTTCATTGGCTCAAGTACTATTGAACCAACTCGACTCATGATGAAGAAAGAGTTATCTTGAAGGAAAACAAGAAAAGATTCTCTTTCCAAAAATAGAATTACTATTCCACACCAAGGGCAAATAAAATTCCCGAGCGTTCTGTAAAATCCCATATTTTTGAATTAAGATTAGAGGATTCTTAATAGTAATTAAATAGTTAAGGAAGAAATTTTAAATAAGGTTTAAGTGAAGTCAGATGTCAGTCACGACTTTAGGAGTCAGTTTCTGGTGAAATCGTATTTTCAAAAATTTTAATCTTAACTCTATTTTGGTCAAACTTGGTCATGTTAGAAAGATTTTAACTCAGGAGTGTGCCGGTGTTCCCGGAATTTTATTGTGAAGTCATTTGACTTCCCGGTGATGAAAAACGTATTTAAAGGGTGAATGAATAGTAACTTTTGCGTGCGTTCGTGTTTTGAGAAATTTATGAAATCCTCCTTGTTGATCCGAGTCTTATTTTGTCAGGGCCCTCTTATGGGAAATTACTCAAGGAATCTGTTCACGTTCACGGATTTTCATTTTGAGGTCAATCGAACACTCGGGGGCAAAATCTGTCAGTCTAAGTGAATAGTAAAAAGTAATTCCAAAAAAGAATCTTGGCTCGTTTTTCTTCTGATGATCCCGTCTTCATCCCAAGTCAAGTTGGTTCATTAGTATTCGAGTCAACGAGTCTCCCGGTATTTTTAGATTTCGTGACGGAGGTCATTTGGACCTCGACATCGAATAAAGCAGCTTTTAACCGAATCCGGGGTAACTTCTGCACTATTCCTGCACTGGAGTGGCTTCTCAAGGAAGCCAACCCCACATCTATAAATAGAGGGCCACCCCTTTGCTTTCATTTGCTTATTTATCATCCATTTCACTTCCAAGAGAGTGGGAAAGCTTTGAGAGAAAAACCAAGAAAGTTCTGTCAAAGTAAAAAGCGTTCTTCGTGAGTGTTCTGCAAGGCGACGAGCGGAGTGGTGTGGAAGGGATGCGGTGAGGGAATGTGCTAGGGGCGCCGTTGGGTCGTAGCAGGCGGCTCTGCCGCCGTTGCGACTCGACGAGACGCCGAGCTAGCTACCTTTCTTCGACGCACCTAACCCCGTCCATTCTTGTTCGTCGGTCTCGATTCCTTTTCTTTTCTGTCTTTCAATTCCGCATTTACTTTCCGTTCTTCATATTCTTTGTGTTCTTCATTATTACTCATTTACCTTCCGTCTAAAGTTGTATTTCGATTCTTATTGAAGTTCCAAGTTAATAACATTTATGTTATGTTGCTCGCTTTATTCCTGTCGTTATTATTCCTTGTAATTGGTCTCGTTTATTCTGTTAAGTTCCGTTCAAGTTATATTTAAAGATTTCGTCGTTATTCTAAATGTTTAAAGAGGATTATCATGTTTATGTCGTTATAATGCCGATTTCTTTTTAAGTTAAAACATGCCGTTTCATGTTAATTTAAATTATTGATGTATGTCATTTCAAAATTGCTATCGTGTTCGTCGAAGGAATCGACGAACACCGAAGAACCCAGATGAAGATTGCCTAGAATTGGGCGTAGAGAGAAGCCACCGAGGCAGGGGTGCGCCGCCGCGCAACACCCCCCACGGCCAACGACTGCCCGCCGGCGCAAGGGTGCGCCCGCGGCGGGGGGCTGCTTGCCGGCGCCTCTAAGCACCGCGGCGGGGGTTGCTCGTCGGCGCAAGGGTGCACCACGGCGGGGGCGCCTCCTGTCGTCCAATGCCAATTCTTCCGGCTATTCTCGTACCCTCTTTTCGAGCTTTTCCAGTCATGTTTTTCCCAAGCTATTTCCGGGTTATTTCTAAGTTTAATTTTAGAAGATTTTCAAGTTATTTTCGAGCTTATTTCGAGTTGTTTTCCAAGTTGTTTCCAATTTATTTTGAGTAAACATTTCAAGTTGTTTTCCGTCTAGAACTTGAGAAATCAAGATGTGATGTTCTTCAAATAAATTCTTCTCAAATTTTATAAAGTCGTAAAGTCGTGCAATCTGTAATTAAGTCTTAGATTTTAGTCTTCGAGTTAGATATCGTTATTTCTCACTTTAGATAGTTAATTTCTTTGAAGGAGGCCACTAAGTCGATAATTTAACTTTTGTAGGAGGAAGTGAGGCTCGTGGGAATTCGGAGAAGGATGATCAGCTCGTTGCCTCATCTTCTGCTCAGTGATTGAGGTGGGTAAATCTATACTCATCTAAAAGTTTGAGCTAATAAGCTCTAGAAGCATGTTAGGGCAAATGAGATATTCAATAAAATATTTTGCTCTACCTGATTGATCTTTGTATAAGGAAGGAAGGAAGGAAATGAAATATTATATGTTATTTGAGCTCTCGAGCATGTTTAGAAATGCTAGAATTGCTAAGTATTGATTTTGGTCAGCATGAGATATTAGAATTCTCTTTAGTTGCAATTCGTGTTTAATTACATTCTTTTCATCGTATTTGAGCGTTATATTTTTCTAGGCTTCGTATAGTTAAATGACTGCCTTCTAAGTTTAGGGTCAAATCCCTCATAGGCCGAGATCATGCGAAAGTAAAGGATTAGCCCCTAGAAATTGCTCTAGGATTGGTTTTGCTAGCAAGGATTAAGGAAGAAAGGAACTTAGTATTTTGCTTAAGCAGGAATTCGAGCTCAGAGGACTTTGATCGTTTGATCGTTAAGTGAGTCACTGCTGGGTTCACTCCCTCACAAACTCATAAGGATATTTGAGGTAATCCCTCTTATGTCCTAAGGCATGCCTAAAGGTGCAGTTGACATCAGGTTTAAGCCAGGGTGGGCCAAATGGAAAAGAAAATGTTTTAAGGATATGGAGAGGGCTTTTGCATTTTGCTCTTCCATATACCGTCAGTTGAATATTGGATATCTTAAAGTTTATCAAAGTATTTTATTAAAACCCACTGAGTACATTAGTGCTCATGCCCCCTCTTTTTCAAATGTTTTCAAGTTGAGATGCTGAGGATGTTGGTGGATGTGGATGTGGGTTGGCTGCCAAGATTATTTTGCTATAGTAATAAGTTTATTTGAAATCTCATGATGTTTCTGCTACTTTGATACACTCGTATTTATTACTAAGCTATGTTATGTTTATCAAGATTCTAAGAATATTTCCTCAGACATGATTATCTATATAAGTGATGCATATTCAGTTTTATTCCTGCTTCTCGAGTATATTTTCCTTCCGCCTGTGAAGAGGATTATTCATGCGATATCTGTCTATTCGTTTTAATCTATGAATAAGGTCTGTACTTGTTGGTATCTGATTAAGTTAGCCATTTTATTTCGCTAAAGCATGTTTCCCTCTTAATCAAGTAAACCCGAGTATCATCGTCTATCTTTCAAAAGTATATCTGTATTCTAAAACCCTCATATAACGCCCCAAACTACTCCATTTGGCCACGTCACTTAACATACAATTTACATACATATTTTGTGTGTTTATATTCAATATGAGCGGAAGCTAAGGTCAAAACACGATAATAGCATGATGAGGTAAGGCATCATAATTTTCAATATAAATTTTTCGCAATTAAGCATTTATAACATGCAATCTATCATACCTATTTTGTCACACAACATGGATTTAAGTAAGAGCATCTAACCTAACGGGCTCATAGGTCTTACTCAACCCGCCCGTCTACCATCCAGGATTTCAACATGCATACTTCATACATAATAGGCTCCAAGGTCGAACGACCCGCCTTTAAATTATTTTGCATAGTTATTAAGTTATATACATCATAACCTATAAAAGATCGGGCTATTCTCATCCCCAATAATCATTGATCATAAGGTAAAAAGAGTGATCAATGTAATAATAATAATAATAATAATAATAATAATAATAATAATAATAATGAGAGTATTTTCAAAAGAAGAGCATGCAAAAGATAACACAAGCTTGTGGCGTTCTCTTGTGTTCACAACTCTCCTACTTGGGCTCCGACTCCTCAACCTGAAATTCATTGAATGAATGGGGTGAGTATTTAACAACATACTTAGTGGGGAACACTGTAAACAGTTATAGCTAATTGCACAAGTGAAAATATAACATATTTTCTTTACTTTGTGGAGACTAGTCTGAACCCCGTAGGGTCTAAACATCATGATGCCCCCGTTAATGAACATCTTTGGCCCTGTAGGGATGCCCATAGACATACTACCCCCCAAGGAGGACATTAACAGGTCTATATTTGATCCTAAAGGATCTTTACCCCGAAGGGTCTCTTTGTCGACCCCGAAGGATCTCTTTCATTCACCGGTCCGAAGACCCTTCATACATATACAATCAAAGAACAACAGTAACTATAACCTTACACGTGTTCACAGTTTAGAGTTACCCCACCTTAAGAGACACTTTCACAATTTCTCAACCTTTGAAATACTCCTTTGCCGTGCACAAATTGTCCTCCTCGAGCCCCAACACGTCACCTAGCACCTTTTAATCCCCTTTTCATTTTAGATGTCGAGTCATACAATTAAATCATAACTTTAACCCAACTCATGCTATACTTTACTTTAAGGACTTCATACATATCCATATACATAACTTTGGATATACCAACTCATAATATGATTTTGGACTCAAAATACATATTAAAACTCTTTGAAGCATTTAATCGAACACTATACGAGCACTCATTTAAACCACATGCTCATAACTCAATTTAAATCCTTTAAATCCAACATTTCACATGAAAACACCTTCATCCTAGGGCTCTAACATATATGAAAATGAACCCCAAACAACCATCACAACACCTCCAAACCACATCAACAAAACAAGGGGAAATTAGGGCAAAAATCCAAACCCTAGCAACAATGAGCCATAGGAATTCAATATAACTCCACATATAGCTTCAAGGAGGTAAATAGACCATATGTTCAAGATATCAAAGCAAGAAGATCAACAAAATCGAAGAACCTTAGTTTTGGGTAACAAACCCTAGGTTCAAATCAACAAGAATGGAGCTTAATCATCAAGAGGGAAGTGGTGTTAGATTACCTTAGATGATGGATGATGATGGTAGTATCCCCTTCCAAGAGTTGAAGGATTTCTTGAGAGAGAGGTGGAGGAAATCGCCAAAGAAGAGAAAAGAAATGAATATGAAAGGGATAAGTGTTGTATTAATAGGTGGGAAAATCGGCCCAGCCCGCACGACCGCGCGCCTCCCGCGACCGCGCGAGGTGGCTCTCGGCCATCGCTCCCCGCGGACGCGCGCCTCGCCCACGCCTCGCGGACGTGCAACACCCCGCGGGCGCGTGGTCTCCTCACGGGCGCTCACCGCTCCGCGGTTGCGCACCTTGCTCAAATCAACTCCCGATCTTAAATCGACTCCCGGACATTTCCAACTCCATTTAACACAACTTAGATTTTCAAAACAACTTAGTATCCCTGACTCGCTGACCGGGCAACGAGACCCCCAATCAACTCAGCGTTAGGGTGTTCAAGGTTTTGGCAAACAAAATTCAATGCAATAACATTCATTCATTATCATATAACTCGACACTTTAGTATTAAAATTCAAACTGTGTTATACACTCAGTATAACATCACTTGCTTTGACGTATCGGCTCGAGTGAGACAACCTGTAATAAAACAATGGCATAACATACAAACATACTCACATGATTAATATTCAACAATATTAATTCGAAATCATTTACTAAAATTATAATTTATAATTTAGCAAAAAGGGTCGGGGTATCACAATCTCCCCAACTTTTAAAAATTTCGTTCTCGAAATTAGCCTAACATATCTGTTACATTTGGATATCGAGCCAAGATATCAACTTCTTTCTCCCAAGTGGCCTCTTCAGGTCCGTGGCAACTCCACTGCACTTTTATTAAAGGAACCTCACGGGTTCGAAGAGTTCGAAGAGTAGGAACCTCACGGCAACTGGGACTTCTTCATACGTCAAGTCCTTAGAAACTTGCACCGTGTCATATGAAATGACATGAATAGGGTCAGACACATATCGTCTTAGCAACGACATATGGAAAACATCGTGCACACCCGCCAAATCCGGAGGTAGTGCTAAGCGATAAGCAACATAACCTATTTTCTCTAGAATCTCGAACGGTCCCACATAATGTGGCTGCAACTTACCTTTCTTCCCAAATCTAACCACTCCTCTCATCGGTGCAATCTTCAAAAATACCTTGTCACCAATCTCAAAGCTTACATCTTTTCTCTTTGCGTCGACATAGGATTTCTGACAATCTTGAGCTACTTTGATTCTTCTTCTTATCTTCTCAATTACTTCTACCATCTTCTCAACAATCTCGGGACCTATGAGTCGATGCTCTCCCACTTCATCCCAATGAATAGGAGATCTGCACTTTCTCCCATACAAAGCCTCGTACGGTGCCATTCCAATAGACGCTTGGAAACTAGTATTGTAAGCAAACTCCACAAGTGGCAAGTGGCTCTCCCAACTTCCACCAAAATCAAGAACACATGCATGGAGCATGTCCTCCAACGTCTGAATGGTCCGCTCGGATTGACCATCGGATTGAGGATGATACTCCGTGCTAAACTTCAACCGAGTTCCCATAGCTTCTTGCAGACTGCGCCAAAATTTGGATGTAAACCTTGTGTCACGGTCTGACACTATCGACACAGGAATGCCGTGAAGACGTACTATCTCATCGATATATATCTAAGCTAATCGATCCATGCTAAACGTCATTTTCACCGGAAGAAAATGAGCAGACTTGGTCAACCTATCGACAACAACCCAAATTACATGATGACCTTTGACTGACGGAGGTAATCCTACCACGAAGTCCATTGCAATGTGTTCCCACTTCCACTCGGGAATCTCGAGTGGGTTCAACAATCTAGAAGGGCGTTGATGCTCGGCTTTCACTTGTTGACAAGTGATACACTTCGATACGAATTGGCCAATTGACCTCTTCATATTTCTCCACCAGAAAACCATCTTCAAGTCTTTGAACATCTTCGTGCCTCCTGGGTGCACAGAATACGGAGTATTATGAGCTTCTTCAAGAATCTCCTTTCTGAGCTCTTCGTTCTTCGGCACACACAACCTTCCCTCGAAGAGTAGTGTGCCATCACTTGCAACGGCGAAGCCCTGGATAGAACCCTCTAATGCTCTTTTCTTCACTTTGCACAAGAAAGGATCGTTAACTTGTGCTTCACGAACTTAATCACGAATCAGTGGTCGAACCACTAAAGCTGCTAAAATCCCTTGAGTGGTGTTGGAAGGATCCACCACCTCTAAGTTCATCTTCTCAAACTCCTTGATCAATCGTTCTTGCTTTGTTGGAAGATAGATGTTCCGGCTTAAGGCATCAGCTACGACATTCGCCTTTCCAGGATGATATAAGATCGTACAGTCGTAATCCTTCACCAACTCCAACCATCTTCTTTGACGTAGATTTAACTCCTTCTGGATGAAGAAGTACTTCAACCTTTTGTGGTCGGTGTAGATCTCACACTTGCTTCCATAGAGGTAATGCCTCCAGATCTTCAGTGCATAAACCACGGCTGCTAATTCGAGATCATGCGTCGGATAATTATACTCGTGCACCTTCAACTATCTTGATGCGTACGCTACTACCTTTCCATGTTGCATCAAAACACAACCAAGTCCTTGCTTCAAGGCGTCACTGTAGATGACAAAGCCTTCCGTCCCATCAGGAATGGTCAACACTGGGGCTGACACGAGACGTCGCTTCAATTCTTGAAAACTCTGCTCACACTTTTCACTCCATTGGAACTTCTCATCCTTCCTTGTTAATCTCGTCAAAGTACTCGATATCTTGGAAAACCCCTCAATAAATCTTCTATAATAACCCGCTAGTCCTACGAAGCTTCGGACTTCATTAACATTTGATGGCGTCTTTCAATTACTAACAGCTTCCACCTTCGACGGATCTACTTCGATTCCATTTGATGTCACCACGTGGCCAAGGAATGCCACTCGCTCCAACCAGAACTCGCACTTTGAAAATTTTGCATACAACTCTTCTTTCCTTAGCGTCTCCAATATGATTCTGAGATGCTCAGCGTGCTGCTCCTTACTTCTTGAATAAATCAAGATATCATCGATGAAGACTATTACGAACTGGTCGAGGTACGGATGGAAAACTCGATTCATCAAGTCCATGAAGACTCCAGGCGCATTGGTTAATCCAAAAGGTACCACCATGAACTCATAGTGACCATATCGCGTTCTAAATGCCATCTTTGGAATGTCACTATCCTTGATCTTCAATTGATGATAGCCGGACTTCAAGTCGGTCTTCGAAAACACACCGGCTCCCTTCAGTTGATAGAACAAATCTTCAATTCTCGGCAGCAAATACTTGTTCTTGATCGTCAACCGATTCAACTCTCTATAATCAATGCACATTCGCATTGACCCATCCTTTTTCTTCACGAATAGCGCAGGTGCTCCCCATGGTGAAACACTTGGTCGGATTAGTTTGTTGTCGAGCAACTCCTGAAGTTGAACTTTGAGCTCTTGCAACTCCTTTGGCGCCATTCTATACGGAGCTTTAGATATTGGTGTTGTACCTGGCACTAGGTCGATGGTGAACTCGATCTGACGGTCAGCAGGAATCCTTGGCAACTCGTCTGGAAATACGTCGGGAAATTCATTCACCACTGGCACATCTGACACTTGGACTTTAGTGGACATTGACTCCACAATGCTAACGAGAAATCCCTGGCACCCTCTTTTCTTTAACAACTTCATTGCCTTCATTGCTGTAATGATCCTCTTAGTTGACCTCATTTTTGCACCATAGAAGATGAGCTTAGGCTCACATGGAAAATTAAATTCAACCTCACGATCACGACATCGAATCGTGGCATGATTTCCACTCAACCAATCCATACCTAGGATTACGTCGAAATCACACATCTCCAAGACATGGACATCTGCTCTCAGCACTCTATCATTGATTTCTAGCTTCAGGCCATACGCCATCTTGCTAAACGAAACTCTCTCTCCCGAAGGAATACTGATCTCTAACAATTCACCACTATCTTTGCATAAAACACCAAGCTTGGAACAGAAACTTGCGGATATAAAGGAATGTGATGCACTGGAATCGAATTATACTAAAGCTGGAACATCTGATACTCGAAGAATACCTGACAGAGTATCCTCACCTGACTTAGGGTTCTTTTCCTCGCTCTCCAAAGCAAAAAGTCGAGGCTTCACCTTTCTTTCTTGCTCCTTCTTCTTCTTCGGGCAATCATAGGACAGGTGGTTCGGGTCCCCACATGTAAAGCAAATCCTCTGTCCCGCACGGCACTCTTCTGGATGGAACTTTTGGCATTTAGGGCAAGGAGCCCTATCATTGTTTCCTCTCTGTGGGACAGGCCTCTGTTGCGATGGCTTCTTTTGCATAGGAGCTTTTCCTTTTCCTTTGTCCTGTGGCTCCCATTTTCTCTTGCCAAAGGCCTCACGCTGCCTTTGGTCCTTCAGGTCCAACTGGAGCCCATGAGAGATGGCTTGGGCTCTCTCGATCACCTCACCATAGGTTCTTAACCTTTGGCCTAACATGATTCCCGCAATTTTGAGACGCAAACCACGCTCAAATCGTCGAGCCTTCTTTTCATCCGTATCCACAATGTACGGAGCATAGCGGGAGAGACGATTGAATCGCCTTTCATATTCAATCACAGTCATTCCTCCTTGCCTTAGATTGAGGAATTTGGTCTCCATCTTAGTCTTGAAAGACTCGGGGAAGTATCGGGTGAGGATCAACTCTTTCAAGTCGGTCCACACCAAAGTTTGGCGTTGCACGGGTGTCATAGTTCGGGAATGGGTTTCCCACCAAAAGCTCGCCTCTTCTGCAAACTGAAAGATAGCACATGAGGCTTTCTGCACCTCCGTGTACTGAATGTGCTCGAAGATCCGTTCCATTTCCCGGATCCACTCCTCAGTCGCTTCTGGACCTTCATTTCCTTTAAGCCTAGACGGCCTCATTCTTCTAAACTGCTCGACTATATCGAACGCCTCTCTTTGGAGCCTTTCTCCTTCATTCACTCCTCCTCACCCCATTTGTTGGGCCATGAGACTCTGGAGCGTCTCTAGGAAACCTCGGGCAAAATCGGGGCCGTTCTCTCGTGGTGGAGGGTCATAGAGACCACCCCCTTCATTACTTGATTCCTTTGCATCTTGCGGAGCAGGAGCACGACGCGGAGGCATCCTAAAGCCTTTAGGCACACTTGCTTGGTAGGTTAATGTCATTCTTAAAGCTAATTCGAGGACTACTTAAAGCACTTTTCATCATTTCATAATCAAGAAAGCACACAACTTCCAAGATTTCATTTCTTTAAAGTATGCATCGGGAATTTCAAACATCATAGTTGATCGTGACAACAGATACATTTCATTCATCTTTATTGTCCAAATTCGGACCATTCATTCTTTTCTTTTGTCCAACTTCGGACCATTCTTTTCTTCTTTATCATGCTATCACGATTATTCAACTCTTTAACTTCTTTAACTTCTTTCCCGACACACTCTATAATACATACCCCCATTTTATATTACTCATACTTGAAAATCTTTAAAAGTACATACCTTAGGATCGGATTCAAGCCGAGTAGCCGTCGTGAACAACCACCCACATTTCTCACACATAAATCAAACACATGCAGAACAAGTCTACAGGAGCGTAAACCTCGCTCTGATACCAATTTGTAACGTCCCAAACTACTCCGTTTGGCCACGTCACTTAACATATAATTTACTTACATATTTTGTGTGTTTATATTCAATATGAGCGGAAGCTAAAGTCAAAACACGATAATAGCATGATGAGGTAAGGCATCATAATTTTCAATATAAATTTTTCGCAATTAAGCATTTATAACATGCAATCTATCATACCTATTTTGTCACACAACATGGATTTAAGTAAGAGCATCTAACCTATCGGGCTCATAGGTCTTACTCAACCCGCCCGTCTACCATCCAGGATTTCAACATGCATACTTCATACATAATAGGCTCCAAGGTCGAACGACCCGCCTTTAAATTATTTTGCATAGTTATCAAGTTATATACATCATAACCTATAAAAGATCGGGCTATTCTCATCCCCAATAATCATTGATCATAAGGTAAAAAGAGTGATCAATGTAATAATAATAATAATAATAATAATAATAATAATAATAATAATAATAATAATAATAATAATAATGAGAGTATTTTCAAAAGAAGAGCATGCAAAAGATAACACAAGCTTGTGGCGTTCTCTTGTGTTCACAACTCTCCTACTCGGGCTCCGACTCCTCAACCTGAAATTCATTGAATGAATGGGGTGAGTATTTAACAACATACTTAGTGGGGAACACTGTAAACAGTTATAGCTAATTGCACAAGTGAAAATATAACATATTTTCTTTACTTTGTGGAGACTAGTCTGAACCCCGTAGGGTCTAAACATCATGATGCCACCGTTAATGAACATCTTTGGCCCTGTAGGGATGCCCATAGACATACTACCCCCCAGGGAGGACATTAACAAGTCTATATTTGATCCTAAAGGATCTTTACCCCGAAGGGTCTCTTTGTCGACCCCGAAGGATCTCTTTCATTCACCGGTCCGAAGACCCTTCATACATATACAATCAAAGAACAACAGTAACTATAACCTTACACGTGTTCACAGTTTAGAGTTACCCCACCTTAAGAGACACTTTCACAATTTCTCAACCTTTGAAATACTCCTTTGCCGTGCACAAATTGTCCTCCTCGAGCCCCAACACGTCACCTAGCACCTTTTAATCCCCTTTTCATTTTAGATGTCGAGTCATACAATTAAATCATAACTTTAACCCAACTCATGCTATACTTTACTTTAAGGACTTCATACATATCCATATACATAACTTTGGATATACCAACTCATAATATGATTTTGGACTCAAAATACATATTAAAACTCTTTGAAGCATTTAATCGAACACTATACGAGCACTCATTTAAACCACATGCTCATAACTCAATTTAAATCCTTTAAACCCAACATTTCACATGCAAACACCTTCATCCTAGGGCTCTAATATACATGAAAATGAACCCCAAACAACCATCACAACACCTCCAAACCACATCAACAAAACAAGGGGAAATTAGGGAAAAAATCCAAAACCCTAGCAACAATGAGACATAGGAATTCAATATAACTCCACATATAGCTTTAAGGAGGTAAATAGACCATATGTTCAAGATATCAAAGCAAGAAGATCAACAAAATCGAAGAACCCTAGTTTTGGGTAACAAACCCTAGTTTCAAATCAACAAGAATGGAGCTTAATCATAAAGAGGGAAGTGGTGTTAGATTACCTTAGATGATGGATGATGATGGTAGTATCCCCTTTCAAGAGTTGAAGGATTTCTTGAGAGAGAGGTGGAGGAAATCGCCAAAGAAGAGAAAAGAAATGAAGATGAAAGGGATAAGTATTGTATTTATAGGTGGGAAAATCGGCCCAGCCTGCGCGACCGCGCGAGGTGGCTCTCGGCCATCGCTCTCCGCGGGCGCGCGGCCTCCTCGCGGGCGCTCACCGCTCCGCGGGCGCGCACCTTGCTCAAATCAACTCCCGATCTTAAATCGACTCCCGGACATTTCCAACTCCATTTAACACAACTTAGATTTTCAAAACAACTTAGTATCCCCGACTCGCTGACCGGGCAGCGAGACCCCCGATCAACTCAGCGTTATGGTGTTTAAGGTTTTGGCAAACAAAATTCAATGCAATAACATTCATTCATTATCATATAACTCGACACTTTAGTATTAAAATTCAAACTGTGTTATACACTCAGTTTAACATCACTTGCTTTGACGTTTCGGCTCGAGTGAGACAATCTGCAATAAAACAATGGCATAACATACAAACATACTCACATGATTAATATTCAATAATATTAATTCGAAATCATTTACTAAAATTATAATTTATAATTTAGCAAAAAGGGTCGGGGTATCACACTCATTCATCTTCCGACTTATTCATTAATCCCCTAATAACACTCCGTCCCCATTCGTTAATCCTTATCTCGGGACCGGGCTGTTACAGTTGGTATCAGAGCCAGGTTTGCAACTCTGTAGGCCTGTCTCTTTGTTAAGATAAGTTATGTGCTTTTGTGCGTATAAGTTTATTCTGTTATAAGTCAAGACAGCAACCCACAGCTCGCCATCACCCTCGTATCCTCAACCAAAAATCAAGGTATGAAAGTATAGAGGATTATTCTGTTATGAAGAGGATTATTCATGCGATATATGTCTATTCGTTTTAATCTATGAATAAGGTCTGTACTTGTTGGTATCTGATTAAGTTAGCCATTTTATTTCGCTAAAGCATGTTTCCCTCTTAATCAAGTAAACCCGAGTATCATCGCCTATCTTTCAAAAGTATATCTGTATTCTTAAACCCTCATTCATCTTCTGACTTATTCATTAATCCCCTAATAACACCCCGTCCCCATTCGTTAATCCCTATCTCGGGACCGGGCTGTTACAGTTGGTATCAGAGCCAGGTTTGCAACTCTGTAGGCCTGTCTCTTTGTTAAGATAAGTTATGTGCTTTTGTGCGTATAAGTTTATTCTATTATAAG
The DNA here is from genome assembly GCA_026008535.1 of Perilla frutescens. NCBI lineage: Eukaryota > Viridiplantae > Streptophyta > Magnoliopsida > Lamiales > Lamiaceae > Perilla > Perilla frutescens. The sequence continues at coordinate 36,990,052 of BRKX01000006.1, read as the reverse complement.
TCAAGGCAGCAACCCACAGCTCGCCATCACCCTCGTATCCTCAACTAAAAATCAAGGTATGAAAGTATAGAGATTCTGGATTTTGGATTTTGATTTTTGGAATACAGGGAAAGGAAAAGATTTGAACAAGCATACTTGTTTTATGGATAAAAGAAAAACCGTGAGAATGAAATTCCAAGTAAAAGGTGTTCGGGTAAGATGATTTCTGAGATGGAAAGTTTGTGAAAAGATTTCTCGATCCCAAAAAGGTTTAAATTCATTCTCAAAAAATTTGACTCAACGAAAAGGTAAATATGTATGTTTAAAGACCTTGGGCACCAAAATTTTTATAAAAATGTCAACTACTTTTGAATAAAAAAGAGCTATGCATGCAAATTTAGACGTTATTAAGACCTCAGGAGAACCTTAGGTCTCCCTTTTATATTTCTAGACTGATTAAGTTATTCTCTTCTAAATGGTTAAGCGACGTATGACTGCTAGGAAAAGTGTGCTTCGTTTTCGCCCGGTTCAAGAAATAGTTGAAAGGTTCAGAAGGGAAACTTGGGATGGTAATGAGCAGTTTCTGTCCTTCATGGCGAGGTATCTGGAAAGATGGGCTTGGGCTAACGGTTATGGAGGAGAGCCCGGGAGTGTATCTGACTTGGAAACATGCATCCGCATATGTGAGCACGCGCCGCCCGCTTGGAGGCCTACAATGTATCTCATACTGCAAAGCACCATCACCCGTGATCCCGTAACGTATGCTGAAATCGGGAATCTGACGGAGTTCTCCTCAGCCTTGATGGCTCACTGGGTGTTGGAGTATGGCCACGTTCAAGCTTTAGCCGAGCAGTAAGCAGCCGAGCAAAACCCCTCTTTAGTGGTGGAATTGGAATTGCAAAGGGAAACCCTCAACAGTCCTCTAGGATTCCAAGTACCACGCCCCCATGATGAAGGAGCCTCAGGAGCGGGACCCTTAAATGTCCAGATCGTGAATCACACTGAGTCTCTATTTTCTTGTACTCCTCAAATGAACCAGTGGACCCCTGCATTCGCTTCTCAGAGTCTGGGCAGTGTATGTCCCATCAGTAATCCGAAGGGAATATCAGCATGAGGAAGTTCAAGTTCAGTGTGCCAGAGACAGTTGAAGATGAGGAAGAAGAGGAGGACCCAGAGGAGGGAGGCGAGGAGGAAGTAGGGTCTCCATGCAAGGGGAAAAGGAAGGCTTCGACCTATAATTAAGCTGTAGTAGGAGGTGTAGGAGGTGTTGTTGTTAGAACACCTAGTTATCTGATCCATCTGTCTGTCTGTCTGTTTATCTGATGTCTGTTTAGTCTGCTTTAACCTAGATCCTAATATGTAAATTATGCATTAACTTTTCTAGACTCTAATAGTGGCAGTGAATTTTCCAAGAGACTCCCTATTTCGTTTGTAACCCTAAAAACTCCTTCTTATATTAATCGATGCCAAAGACCTCATAACGAGGTAATTTTCCCTTTATGCTTGATATCATTTAAAATTTCTGCCTTGCTTAATCTATCTTGCGTAAATTAAAGACCTTATGAAAGGCATTTTTGCTTGTGTGAATTCAATCGAGCGTCGCTACTACTTAGTTCTTTAGAATGCTGCCAAGAAGAAGACATGCCGAGAACGAAGATGAAAATGAACCTGAGCAAGCCCCAAATCCCGGTTCAAGAGCTGAAACTGTGTTTCTGAAACACAACCCTCCATCTTTCAATGGTTTAGGTGATCCAATGGACGCCGAAAAATGGATCTGTTCCTTAGAATGAATTTTTGATTTTATAGTCTGTTCGGAAGAAAAGAAGTTAAGTTGCGCTCTTTTCATGCTGACGGATGATGCGGACTATTGGTGGGAGTCCGTTCGAAGGATAATAACCCCTCAGCAATGGGCGAAGTATAGTTGGGAGGATTTCAAGCACGACTTATATCAGAAGTACATTCCGGATTGTTATCGAGAGGCAAAAGAAATGAAGTTTTGGAACCTGAAGCAAGGAAAGAATACGATGTCGGAGTATGACAGAGTGTTCAACCAGTTGTCAAGGCATGCTCCACATCTAGTGGATTCAGACGGGAAGAAAGCACGCAAGTTCAAGAAGGGACTTAGGTCTGAGATTGGCATAGCCCTCGCGGGGCAAGAAACATGTCTTATGCTCGAACCCTAGCCAAGGCCTTAAACATAGAAGCCATCCTCCCTCATGAGAGAGTTCAGCCCCCTCAGCTTGCAAATGATCCAAAAGAAAAGAGAAAGTGGGAAGGAGGAAGTAGAGATGATAGAGGAAAAAAACCCCACTGGCAAAGCCGAGAGTCAGAGGTACCTCGCAATCAGCCTGACCCTAACCCTGGTCCAAGGCCATGTCAAAAGTGCGGAAGGACACACCTTGGAGCCTGTCAAGCCAACCAAACTGGGTGCTACAACTGTGGAGAAGAGGGACACTTCAAGAGGGAGTGTCCTAAAGGAAACAACAGACGATCCCAGAAGCCACAGCAACCCCTATACCCCCAACCACTTTGACAATTCCCTGGAAATCAACCAAGGCTGCAGCAATGAGGGCCTCAAGAACAAAGGCCGGGAATGAATCCAAGGCCGAACCAAGGACGAGATCAAAGGTCTAATCAAGGACAAAGGCCCCCTCAGCCGGCTCGTATATATGCCCTCACTCAGCAGCAAGTTGCTAAGGCCCCAGGTAATCTGGCAGGTATGATTACCCTCTTCAACACATCCGTTTTAGCTCTCTTCGATACTGGAGCATCACATTCGTTTATAACTGAGTCTGATTGTAAAAGATTGAAGATAAAACCTGAAAACGCTGAGCATGCTCTTGAGATAAGTATTCTCTCTGGAAGAAGAATGATGTCTAGGAAGGTCTGCTCTAACCTAGAATTGAACATAGAAGGGAAAACCTTTAAGTCAAATCTTTACGTGATAAAGATTCAGGACTTTGATATAATCCTAGGAATGGATTGGTTAGCCTCAGCTTATGCCTCCATAAGCTATCCTGAGAAGGAAATAGTGTTTCGACCACCCGGGAAACCCGAGGTGAAGATCTACAGATCAAGGCTAGGAACTAAAGTACCGGTGATATCCGCTTTGGGGGCTGCAAAGATGATGAGGAAAAGTAACTGCCAAGCGTTCTTGGTTAGTCTGACGAAGAAAGAAGAAGGAGAGCTGTCAATCGAAGACGTTTCAGTCATAAGAGAATACACCGACGTATTTCCGAGGGAACTGCCAGGACTACCCCCTGATAGGCAAGTAGAGTTCGACATCGAGTTGGAACCAGGAGCCGCCCCAGTCTCGAAAGCCCCCTATAGAATGGTGCCTAAGGAGTTGCAAGAACTCAAAGTTCAACTACAAGAGTTATTAGACCTAGGCTTTATCCAACCTAGTGTGTCGCCTTGGGGAGCCCCAATCTTGTTCGTGAAGAAGAAGGACGACACATTGAGAATGTGCGTTGACTATAGAGAGTTGAACAAGTTGACCATCAAGAATCAATATCCTCTCCCAAGAATAGACGATCTCTTTGATCAGCTTAAGGGAGCAAGTGTTTTCTCCAAGATAGACTTAAGATTTGGGTATCACCAGCTGAAGATTCGAAAAGAAGATATTCCTAAAACCGCTTTTAGGACTTGCTATGGTCATTACGAATTTGTAGTAATGCCTTTTGGATTGACCAACGCCCCAGCAGTGTTCATGGATTTGATGAACTGGGTATTTCACCCGTATTTGGATAAGTTTGTGTTTGTCTTCATAGATGATATCCTTGTCTATTTGAAGGACGAAGAGGAACACCAAGAGCACCTAAGAGTGGTGCTGGAAACGTTAAGGAGAGAAAAGCTTTACGCTAAGTTTAGTAAGTGTGAGTTTTGGCTCAAGGAAGTGATGTTTCTAGGATATATAGTGTTGGCAGAAGGAATCAAGGTGGACCCGGCTAAGATTAAAGTAGTGAGCAACTGGAAGTCTCTGAGGAACGTGAATGAGATAAGAAGTTTTCTAGGACTCGCTGGATACTATCGTAGATTTATCAAAGGATTCTCGTCGATATCCAAGCCCATGACGCGACTACTGAAAAAGGACTCCAAGTTCAAGTGGATGCCAAAATGCGAGGAAAGCTTCCAAACCTTAAAGAAAATGCTAACCACAGCCCCAGTGTTGGCCATTCCAGAAGAGAATGAAGATTTCGTGGTTTATGTAGATGCGTCGAAGAAAGGAATAGAATGTGTGCTGATGCAAAGAGGAAAGGTGATTGCTTATGCTTCGAGACAGCTTAAGAATCACGAGCAGAACTATCCCACACATGACTTAGAGCTAGCAGCAGTTGTTCATGTGCTGAAGATCTGGAGGCACTATCTCTACGAAGCTAAATGTGAGATCTTCTCAGATCACAAGAGCCTGAAGTACTTCTTCGAGCAAAAGGATCTTAATATGAGGCAAAGAAGATGGTTAGAACTTGTCAAGGATTATGACTGTACGATTCACTACCACCCAGGAAAGGTGAATGTGGTAGTTGATGCCCTAAGTAGGAAAGAGAGGTCAGAGTTAGGAGTCGTTCAAGTCCATGAGGATCTTCGCAAGGAATTCGAGAGGTTGAGTCATTTCCTATAAGAGGGGCTTGGCAGAACAAGACTCGGATCAACGAGGAGGATTTCGTAATTTTCTCAAAACACGAACGCACGCAAAAGTTATTATTCATTCACCCTTTAATTAGCATACAATTAAGTATGATTAATTTTACATATTGGTACGATATATATATATACACACACACACACATAATTATATATACTGTTACAATTATACATATTGGTATGATTAATTTTGAATTCATATTGGTATCATTAATTAGCATACGATTAAGTATTAGTTTACCAATGATTAACGAATTAAAGGCCTACACAGTGCACACGATTATTCAAGGTAAATAGAAGTACATTTGCATTTATTTCTTGTGTAAGAGAAATAGAAGGTAGATGTGGTATTGACCAAAATCTAATTTAATTTAATGCATTTATTGTTATGCAAGAGAGGTAGGTTAGAATTTGCAAATAAATGCACTCGAACACACAATGAGAATTCTCACACTACAAAAATTAGATTCAAAAATCGAGAGCAAGTATTCGAGCGCAAAACGTTGAGCAAGGCGAGAGTGAAAGGTGAGCAAGGCAAGAGGATAGCAAAAGAAACTTTGATCTTTAGTATGTTTTCTAAAGTATATTTCTTACGGTTAAATTTTGAAATTTACGTTTCAATTTAAAGCATTAAAAGCATAATAAACTTAAGGTTACATTGAGTAGAAATATATTATATTGAAGAAGCTATTCTGAAATTAAATGTAGGCACATAAACTTCATCGTATGAAGACCTACATAAATTGTAGGTACACTTAATGTTAATCGTACGAAAAATTAATCTTAGAAAACTATTTAATATAATTATTGAATTAATCATAGGCCTTGCATACATAGCATTTTTAAAACTAAACAATCGTAGGCATACTTTTATTAAAGAAAAAATCAATCGTATGGTACAGTAATCAATTGTATGCGATAAAACGTATGGTATAATAAATTAACTGTATGTCATTATTAAATAATAGTATGCATACGTATGCCATTTTTAAAAAAAATAAATCAATCATATGCCATTTTTGAAATAATCGTATACCATTATAAAATAATCGTATGCATACGATTTTTATTTTTGAAACAATCATATGCATACGGTTTATTTATCAAATCAATTGTATGTAAATCAATCGTGTATCTTTTTGTATTAATCGTAGGCCTCTATGCTATTATGTTTTATCAAATCAATTGTATACTATTATGTTTTAATAAATCAAGCGTATATCTCTATGTATTAATTGTAGGTCTCTTTGCATTAATCATGTGTGTTTAAAATGAATCATATGCCATTTAAATTAATCGTATGCCTTATTATTAACCATATGCCTACGTATTCTTTTATAAATAAATCATATGCTTATGATATTAATCGTATGCTTATTTGAATTAATTTTATGCTTATGTTAAAAATGTAGATGACAAGACGACGTATTATTGTACGCTACAATGGTAGGTGGGAGAGATCAGAATACATAGACGGTGACAAGCAGCTTGCAGTGATGTCAGTTGACAAGCTGTGTTTTAGCTCACTAGTGAGAGAGGCACACAAGTTGTTACAGACTGATCCGAGCATGGTAGAGTATCAGTTATTTTACATGACGAGCACCAACAAAGTTATACTGATCAGGGCTTCTTTACAAGATGATGTAGGTTTGCTCGACATGCTTCATGAACAGATAGTCGTGTATGTGACTGCGACACATTTGAGCAGTTCCAGGATCGGGCCGTCTATTGGCACAAAATATAGAAATTCAAGCAGAGACGATTATATTCCCTATTTCCCACAGTACTATGAGGCTCCGGGTAATCTTGATGATGACGGTGACTTCTTGCATGAAGAAGCATAAGAGATGCCTGTTGATGAAGAAGAGCAACAAGAGACGCATGCTACTGATGAAGAAGAACAAGAACACGAACAAGAACAAGAACAAGAACAAGAACAAGAGAATGATAGAATATGCTTGATGGCACCATTATTAATGGAATTCTGTGAATGGATTCGTTCCACTGGACACACGGACAAAGAACAAGAGAATGATAGAATGTGCTTGATGGAATTCTGTGGATGGATTCGTTCCACTGGACACACGGACAGACTACTGGGATTGACGGGAGCTGCATCATCATCTACTATTGATGTTGGGGAAACAGCCAATAGGGTATCAAGCAATTGGGTGGTTCCCCTTATTGATTTAGACATTGCTAACCCACTGTCCTGGGATGAGGGACTAGCGTTACAAATAGATACACTGCATGAGGGAGTCATTTTCCGTACGAAGGATGACTTGGCTCTGGCCATGAAAATCTATCAGATGCAGAATCGAGTTGAGTACGCCATGTATCGATCAAACAAGAAATGATTGGGCAACGTATGTAAACATGGATGTGTATGCTCATTCAGGTTGTGTGCCGTTGTTGATGAACATATTTAGAGAATCTACAAGTTCAACGGAACTTACACATGGCACCTTGATATGAGTCGAATTACGCCGTGCCAAGTTCCTGCACGAGTGTTTGGGAAATATTTTGCGCATAAATTCGTGAACGATAGGGTTGTTCTGAAGCTGAAAGAGATGATGGCAGAGCTTCTATGTCACTTTGTGTATTAAATATTAAACGCTTCGATTGATACTCTGCAAAACCTTTAAGTTTGAAAGTTGTTGACCCCAGTGGTCAATTTTGACTATATATACAAATATTTTGAATATATATAAGGGTTGGCCATGGAGTTTTTGAATGAGTGACCTGATTGGCTATGTACATTTTCTTATTGATAGGTCATAATTTGGTTATGTGTGAGTCAGTGATTTTGAAAAGACTTGTTGAAAGTTGACTTTGAGAGCGCCTGAGTGCGTAGTTTGAACATTTTTAAGTTGAGGTGCCGTCTATTTACAATTATTTATAAAATTAAATTAATTTCTTGAAAAATATATTTCATGTAAGCATGTACGTACGTCTTTCGGTGACGTTTTAGTCCTAGTGGGACTGGGGCGTTACAATATAATTTTTAAAGATTTTAATTTTTAGCAATAAATATTAATTAGGATTAGTTATAATATAATTCATTTTATTTTTATGAAAAAATTATTAAACCTACACAGTTTTGATGTTAGCATCCGGTTGGTGCACAAAACTTTGAAGTAGAGGATTACATCTGGAATATAAGCGGTAAAAGCAACTTCAATATTGGACTAAACACTAATTTGGTGCAGAAATCCATCCACTATAATGATGTCCCAAATCATGCCCCAAATTAGTGCAGTACCAAATCATTCCCCCAAATTTAGAGTAGAATTTGGTACTGCACCAAATTAGTGTTGATGGATCCCATAATATTTAATGAATTATTTTATTATTTAAAATCATTATTAAATATATTATCTAATAAATTTAACTTAATATGTAAATTATATATTCACTTAATTTAAATTATAAATCATCTAATTAAATAAATAAATAATTTCAATAAAAACACAATTAATTAAATAATGGATAGAATGACGTCACACATATTACAAATTACTACATTAACTGAAAAACACACTACAAATAACTAAAACTACTTGAAAAAACACATTGATTACAAATCATTTCTAGAACCTCTAAGAGAATTATTATATTGACCGAAATCGTTTGAAGAATCCTCAAACTCATGTCCTTCACCTCCGGATTGATTGAATTGTGAAAATTCTCCTTGATGAGGAGATGATTGAGATTCACGAGCTTGGTTTCTTTTTTGTATAATTCTAATTTGTTCACCACGAATGTATTCACGCATAGTGAGATTGGAGATAGAATCCAAGTTTTTGAATAAAATCTTATTTTCCTCCTTCAAGTTCGCAACAACATTTCCTTCCTTCAATGTTGTGACCAATTCGTCATTCAACCGAATAAGTTTCGAGATTTGCTCGTCATTATTTCACTTCGCTTTTGCTTCCTTCACTCCCATAGACTGTTTACTTGAAGTTGCTCTAAGTGAAAGTTTGCCAAACTAACATGTTGGTCTCAAAGAGTAGAAAAATGTCTAGAAAAGAGGGTGGATGTATGCCAGAAGAGTCTAGAGTCTACGGTGCACGAAATGCAATTGCACTTTGGACCAATTGTGACACTTAACTACCATGTTAACTATTTATTATGACACTTAATGCATTACACCCAGTATACCATATAATTACTATATATGTCTATTTCAATTCAATTATCTGATCCCGCAAAAAAGTAACCCAAAAAAAAAGTTACGTCATTATCTTTTTGAGTTTCTTATTAATTAGAACTAGTATATTTCCTGTACGATGTACGAAAATCTGACTACACATTTTAAATTTAAAGTTTGATAATAATTGAAATGTTGGTTGCAATATTATTAGTATATAATGAGAAATAATTATAACTTTATCAAATCACAAATATAATTTTATATACGTGAACACATATATAAAATTATATTTGTGATTTTTCAAATATATTCATAAACTTGATTAGAATGTTTTTTATGTTTTTAAACTGGGTCAATTAGAAATTTATATACACATATTGTGTATGAACACATACCACATAGTAATGTTATTTATCGATAGACAAAATTAAATAGTTTCTTTGTTTTATAGATTAACATATTAAATATACTTTATCCGGACACACATAAATTTAAATAAATAGTTTTCATACCACAATATAATAATAATAATAATAATAATAATAATAATAATAATAATAATAATAATAATAATAATAATAATAATAATATAATTTATTATTACATTATATGTCATATGTGTATGACTTTTCAATATGGTTTATTTTCTAATCATTAAAATAAATAGATAATATTTATTATTACATGTGATATTAGTTTTTAAATTAATAGAATGTATAATCAATTGGTTGAAATCTTTCATGAATTTGAATGATTGATGTCAACAATTAAACACATATTGATGCCTTCTTCTTCTTCTTCTACTACTACTATTACTACTACTACTACTATTATTATTATCTACTACTACTACTACTACTACTACTACTACTACTACTACTACTACTACTACTACTACTACTACTATTATTATTATTATTGTCATTGTTATTGTCATTGTCATTGTTATTATTATTATTTATCAGTTTTCTTTAATTTGTTGGGTTTTTTTCCGAATATTTTTTTGTTTAAAAGGTCTTATTGATTATAATTTATAAGCCCCTTTGATTACACAATAAACGGATGAAATCATAAACCATACTTTGTAGAAAATTAATAACTTTAATTGTATAGCACATAGTGTTGCACAAAATACAGTATAAAATTTCATCCACACCATAAAAAGTATATTAATTAAAATGAAATATAAATAAATTTTAAATTTTAATTTTTCATTATTCTGTTTTAAACGAATTGGCCTCTTTTATCTATCTCTTTTTTTTCCCATTAAAACCTCTTGTCTCTTTGTTTAACCATGAGTAATATTAGAATTTAAAAAATTAAAAATTTAAATAGTTTCCATTCAAAACATCTGTTAATTTTATAATAAGTCATTTGATTACACCAAAAATAGTATTTGAATTAAGAAAATAAAAATTCAAATATTTTAGATGGACATTTTGTTATGTTTTGATGGTACTTTTTTTAGAAAATCTAAAAAAATTAAAGATGTTGAATGGTTATTAGTTGTTATCTATTCATGTTTTAATTAATTTGGTGATATTTTTCATTTAACAAAATCTAAAAAGTTAAAAATATGAATGTTTATACAATAATTAGAGAGTACTAGAATTAAAAAATAAATAAATATTTTCTATGGGCATATTTTGTTATGTTTTGTAGATATTGTATGTTTAGAAAATCTAAAAAATTAAAGATGTAAATGGTTGTTCATTATTATCTATGCATGTTTTGGTGATTTTTTTTTTTATTTTAAAAAAATTCTTAAAAGTTAAAAATATGAATGTTTACACCATAGATAATAGTAGAATCAGGGCCGGCCCTAACATTTCGGGGGCCCATGGCAAAATAAAAAATGAGGGGCCCTTATATATATATATTTTTTATGAGCATTTTGAAAAAAATCTAGTACTGTTTTCATCTTAAATTTTGAAAAAGTGTAATCAGTTCAGTATTGTTTTCTTCCTAAATTTTGAGATAAAAAGACAACATGTAAATTGACTTTATTATTTTAAATATGATACAAAATATTTTGTTGTTATCAGTCTATGATTTACTGATAATATTCAAAGAATGAAAATTGTTAGATTCGGATAGTATTGTCTCAAAAAATAAATAGATTGATCATACATATTTTTTATTAAGCTTTGTATTAAATATTTTTAAAATTATTTTTTCAAAATATAACATTAAATTTAAAATAAAAATTGAGGGCCCCGATAATTTGGGGGCCCATGGGCAGTGGCCCACCTGGCCACCCCTATGGGGCGGCCCTGAGTAGAATTAAGAAAAATATATAAATATTTTCCATGAAAATTATTCAATTTTAATGATATTTTTATTTAGAAAATTTAAAAAATTAAAGATGTGAATGGTTGTTAATTGTTATTTATAAATATTTTGGTGATAGTTTTTTATTTTAAAAAAATATAAAAAGAAGTTAAAATGTTAAATATGTAACTGGAAGAGAAATTGAACCCAAGCACACGAAAATGTTACAACAACGGCTAAACAATTGAGCTAGAGACTTAACTTCGTTAGAGATTTGGAAAACAATTCTATTTTAACAATGTTTTGACTGGTTTATTTTTATGACAATTTTGTCCCTATGTTAATATATGTACTAGTATATCTCCCGCGCGATACTCGGTGTTATTTTATTTTATCTTAATTGAAAAATTAAAAACAAAACGCAATCATAATAGTTAGATATATATTTGCAATATACATATAAGTGTATGAAACAAACAAATAAATAAATAAATAAATAATAATAATAATAATAATTATTATTATTATTAAAACAAACAAATAATTTAATATAACTTTGGAGTAAATAATAAGCATGCTATAAAAAAATGGCGCAAAAAAAAACACTAATTGAGCTCACATGGTTTGTAATTGTAGAGTTCAAATTTACACCGAAAAAATTAATCTAATTATCAAATATACAACAATATCCACAAAATCCAACTGCCATAACCGTGCAATGCACAATTTTTTTTATGTGATTGTGATTTGAATTGGCCTATATATTTTTATATTAGAATTGAATGTTTATATTATTTTAACAAAAAATAGAAACGGTAAAATTTACGTAATTAGTTGAAAATTAAAATTTACACAAGAAAATGTTGTGATTGCACATAAAGTTTATTTGGACACAAAGTTCTCCACTTGATCGATCACAATATAAATTATCAGAATTTACAAAACACGATCATTAAATAAATTCAAATAGAATTAAAAAATACAAGTCTGAAGAAAATCTTTACAACTAACAAATATTAGTGCAATCGAATAATATATGAATCCAAAGCATTAATAACTAAATTTGGAATAGATCTAAATGTATATAAATATAAAAGTTAGAAATTGAACTTCCGTAGCTTATTATGATAAATTCTGTAAATCAAATTCTTAAACCACATGTGCCTATCTTGAATAAAAATAATTTAATAAAATAAAATGTTAAAAGGCACATAGAAAGTAATTAGAAATTTATGTAAATATAATAATGCAAGCATCAATTATAGCACCATGTAATTAACATTGTCAATCAATATACATAGATTTCTATATTTACCAAACTCAATTCGAGAATAATAAAAATATCTCATTCCATTTTCTTCAAATAACACAAACAAACTGCCTTTGATGAAAAAAAAAATGATGATAAAATGAGGAAAAAATGTTAGAAAAAAAAAACACATAAAACAACTAATGATTAGAAAAAAAAAATTAACAAAACATTTTAGGGTGCTGGCCAGCCAACTAATGGTTCAAACACAGGATCGTCCCACCAACTAAAGAGTTCCGCTGCCAAATGCGATAAGCAATTAGATATGACAATTTTTGGCATCAATTTTATTATGTACTTATTGTTGTTGATATTTTTTTTTATGTTTTTACCCCTGTGATTTTACCTTAATATATGTATCGATAGAAGAATTGGTATTTTATTGTTTTCCCTATTCCTTCCTACCCTTTTCTCACTCGTCCAATCATTCAAACCTTAATTTTGTAGACCTAAACTTTTCATGTATTTATTGAGATGTTATTTGATTAGATGAAAACTGGTGAAAATATAAGAACAAAAATGGGGGAGAGAGAGAATCTACTCTACGTCCCAAAATCCAAAACTTAAGTATAACCAGACTCGTCAAAAGTGCTTAATATGTACATTTGTCTTTTTATTATTCATCCCATATGAAACTGCAAATAGTTCATAAAGATTTCCAAATTCCAAGAATATCACATCATCAATTCAAAGTATGAGAAGGTTATATATATGAGCAAAGCTGAGTTCGAGAAATTATATACAACCCGACCACTAATAGATTTTAATAATTTATTATTATGTCTCTAATATAACTTCATTATTATTTAAATGACTAACCCAACTACTAGAGGGTAGAATTTCCCGCCGAGTTCACATACGTATAGGGATGAGCATTCGGTTTTTCGGTTCAGTTCGGTACCAAATATGTTAAAATTGAAGAAAATCAAATTTTTTAGAAATAGAACCGAACTGAATTTCTGATCGGAACCGAACCGAACTGGACCGAAATATTTCGATTCGGTTCGGTTTGAACCGAATTTTTTTAAATCTTCTTTATTTATTTTTCCTTTAAATTCTCCTCATTCAATATAATTAAATACGTACAAGTATAAATTAGCTAACTATCAAGATTTAAGTTCAAAAAATATCAATAAATAATTGAATAAAGTTCAAAAAAAGTGTAAATTCCAACAAAGCAAAGCCGAATAAACTATAAAGTCCAATAAAACCGAGTATTTTTATTACTAATATATATAAATTCAATTTTTCGGTTCAGTTCGGATATTTTTCCTTGGGACCGAACCAAAACTGAAAACCGATTTTTTGCTAGAAAAAAAAATCGAACCGAACTGAATTTTGAAAAGAACTGAACTGAAAAACCGAACTAATTCGATTTGATTCTATTCAGTTCTTGGGTGGGACTTTTTGCTCACCCCTACATACGTACAATGACTAAAACAAGACAAAACACAACAAAACGTGGGCTTTTTAGGCTTATTATTGAAATCACACCTTATTGGAGCATTATGGTATGACATGGGAATCATCTATAGTCTATACAGGCCCTTATTGAATACATATTACGTCGAAAAACAGAAACAGACCTCAAGACATGCTCCGAGATTCAAATAATATACAACTATGGGACTTCATCTCATATGTCACTGACCCATCTTCGAGTGGAACACCATCCACGGAGAAAAAACCCGGGAAGGGAAGTGCTGTATCTACCAGAAGAAGCCAAGTCGCGTCACCTGCAAGAGGTGGGAGAGCAACTTTCTCCGACTGATCAGCAGCGTTGAAGGCAACAAATAAGTCACCATGCATGTTTGGTGAACCAGAGGTTGATTGGCTTGATTCTGCATCACCCTTCAAAGTCATAGCCAAGAATTTGCAGGCTGGATCATCCCACATTGGTGGGGATTGTTCGGCTCCATGCCATCCGATGCTATCTTCCTTTAGAAAACTCCTCTTCTGAAGAAGATCACTTCGCCTTGCCTTCAATGAGCTCAAGAATGATATAAACTTTGTGATCTGAATACCGAAGCCTGATCTCAAGGCGTTCCAAGCCAAAGGTTTTCGGTCAGCATATGCTGGGGAACCTCCGGAGGATTGGCCACACTCGTCTCCCATGTTAAGCACGGGGACACCCAAAGAAATGAACAAAATGAAGAGGAAATTGCGGATCTGTTTAAGTCGTGTCTCAAGCACAACAGTTTTGTTTGTGGCTCCTTCTTCCCCACAATTCCAACTCAATTCTGATTCCAGCTCACTACGGCTGAAGCTGACTAAGTCCACTAGAGTGAATCCAACATTTCTTGTAACGTAATTGAAAGAGAACGCAGGTCCTCGGCCACCCAAAAAGAGATCCCCGCTACCACAAAGCCGTGTAGCAAGTTCACTGATAAGACCACGGCCTCTTAAGAAGTTCTTGACATCGATGCTAAACTGTGAATTCATCTCTGCCCATCTCTGCCAGTGAGGAAATCTAACTTCCTTCGTCTCCATGTCATGTGGATCCCATGAATCTGCAACTATCTTGACTTTTGCAAGTACAGGATCGAAAGCAATGGCTTCGACTAAAGGAGGGTGTGAAAGAAACTCGCCGTGGACACCTCTAGTCAGAGAAGATGCATTGATGAAACAGAAGCCATCAATATGAAACTCAGTTACCCAATAACGTAGACTCTCTAAGACTAGTTGTTGGACAATGGGGTGATTGCAATTTAATGCATTTCTAGATTTCAATTCTTCTCCTCCTTGGATGTTATAATAAGAAGAGCTATCAATCTCTTTAAGTGCTCCAACCCCACCAGTATGGGTGAACATAACTTCCAGCAAAACCTCTATTCCACCGGCATGCAGCGTCTTCACCATCTCCTTCATCGATTTAGCAACATGCACCGGGTCACCAAAAGGTCCATATAAGCTTCCAGGTGAAAAGAAATGCCAGGGAAAATAAGGACCATTTTGCTCATCAAAAGGGAAAACAGGTTCTAACAAAATGGCATTGACACCAAGATCTTCGAAATGATGCAATTTCTCAGAAATAGCAGAGAAACTTCCAGCAATACTATCAGATAAGTAACTGGACTTGTCTTTAGTAAAACGTGCAACATTCAGTCTATATACAATCATTTTCTCCATTGGTAAGTTAGGACGAACTTCGCCACTCCAGTCAAATGCAGGTTCCCCACCCAACTTTCCAAGCCATTTTTTAGGCTCATTCCCAAAGACTTCAAGAACCTTTGCATATGGGTCCAGCAAAACACGATGCTCTTTGTTTCCAACACCACTTCTGCAATGATAACCATAACTCACAAAGGGCATAGAACTATACAACAAAGCATGCCAAATATCACCTGAGCGATTGATATATGGATCAAGATCAATCTCCAAAGCAGGTTTTTCAGCTGTAGTGTCTGCATACAGACACAGAACGACACTATCAACACTGCTGGAGAAAAAAGCAAAGTTTACGGAGCCATCATCCAAAAAGGAAACACCCAACGGAGAAGGATGTCCAGCACCAAAACCTACAGGCACTGTGAAATTTGTATTCCTGTGGCTTCTGATGATTGAAACTTTGGAATCAGAGCCCGAGTCAGACTTCAGTAGAAAAGAGACGTAGAAAGGCGCTACATTTTCCTCAAAATCCAACTCAACTGCATCTCCCACAAATTGGGTTTCAGTGGTACTACATTGGCTATCAACAATTGAATGTTGAGAATCTAAAGGCATCAAAGTTGCCGAATTCGCTGTAAACAGACCCCAGATCATGATCAATGCCCCATTTTCCCCAAAAAGCTGCAAAGGCTCTACTTCAACATGAATTCCATATTTGTCATTGTTCTTCTTTATGACAGTGACCTTCAACTGACCACCAAACTCCGTCCTAAACCGATAAGTTGCTACTTCTTCCGAGGTTTTTACAGCAGAAACATATGAATTAGCCAATGCTTTCAGTATTTGACGATCATGAGAAATCCTTTCTATACGTTTCACGAGCCGGAGGCGTACTGTTTTCGGTTTGAAAACCAATTTATTAAAACCACCAATTTTTTTAAGATTGCAGGCGAACAACTTAGATAATTCAAAAGCCTCAGTCCTCAAACCATGCGATCGAATCACATAAGGTACTGGTAGAGTAGCCATTCCAATATACATAAACAGTTAAATCAAACAGTTAAAACGAAAGAGCTAAAGAAATTATCTTTTCTCTCTCTCTTTAAAAGAGCACTGCCCTTTTTTAAGAACCTTCCACTTCATCTCAACGGTCGCGAGCATGTTGTTCTCTCCCTTTCAACTCCACTCCATTCATGGCGGCGGCGGTCTCGAGGAATTGGTTAAGAGATGGCTGTGATGCGGTGGAATCCGGTGGTTCGAGGATAAGATGGGATTGAGGTGGAATTTGGAAGGATTTTTCTCTCACTGTCGAGTTGAAGTGGTCTGATTGGGGGAATTAGGGTTTCGAAAAACTCAATTTAGGCATTTGGGTTAAAAATAGCATTTCGAGGATGTTTCGGCTAGATATGTAATTTCGAAAATTCGACCGTTTCAATTGGTTGCAAGTATTTCTAAATTGGGCAAATCACATATCGCGGCCTACATTTTATGCTCCTTTTTAAATATAATAACATATTTTTGTAAAATTAACAAAAAAAATATTCATTTTTTAAAAAATTTAGAAATGACTAATTACAATTTTATTGACAGTGTTTGAAGATATAGAGTTTTGACAAAAATAACTCAATATTTTAATAATTATAATTTAATTTTCAATATTTGGAATTTTAACGGAAATAATTCAACATTTAATAATTATAATTTAACTCCCAACGTTTTAATATTCAGACATAAATGACCCAAAGTTTTCAATGGAAATATTATTTCGATCACATCTACTCTCATGTGAGCTAGAGAACTTTAAGTAACATACTGACATTTTTATCAAAAATGACCAAGATTATTTTTTTCACTGAAAATATTGAATTATTTCTATTAAAATATTCAAACGTAGGGAATTAAATTGTAATGATTAAATATCATGTTTTTTCTATTAAGACTAATATTATCCACGTGCGATACACATACATTCAAAATAATGTCCAATTATCAATAATAACTAATACTCACACAATATGTAAGAAAAAAATCAATCAAACATATTGATATCTATTCACTCATAAAATTAAGACTGGACTTAGAGAAAGTAAAATTACAATAACCCTAACGTAGATTTAATTTTTGTAAACATTTTACACACACACATATAAATATATATGCGCGTGTGTTTATTGTTGGTGTTTAATTAGTTTAATCTTTTTTTAGGGGGGGGGGGGACAACTTTTGATGGCTTTTGCATATTTGGGTAAGGCAAAGTCTTCTATCAGACTTTGAAAACTAAAATTCACGAAATCAGACCTATCAGACGAGACGGATCCGCGGGTCAACCCTAACCCGTCCCACCTCGCCCCACAAAAAAAAAAAGAAAAAAAATCACCAGAAAAAGTATCATTCTTAACACTGAAAAGTATCATTCCGAAGTACAAAAAGTATCACCCGTAACTATAAAAAGTATTGGGCTTGCAACTTGTCGTATACGAGTTTCTTTAATTCAAATTATGATTTATTTCATCTCAATTAATGTTTAGAACTTAGGAGTTTGGGGTTTAGCGTTTTTTTAATTTTTTTTAGGATTTTTGGGGGAGGGGGGGTTTAGGGTTTGGTATTTTTTGGAGTGTTTTTAGAGATTTATTTTGTATTTTTTATGATTTTTTGGAGGTGTTTTTAGGGGTTTATTTTGTGTTTTTAAGGGTTTTTTAGAGGGTTTTTTTGGGGTTTATTTTGTATTTTTTAGGGTATACAATTTGGGGGCAAAAATACAAAAAAAAAAAAACTGAAAAATCGAAAAAAAATTCAGAAAAAATTAGAAAAAATAAATAAAAAAAAACTTATTACCGGTGCGTGTACCCCACGCGCCACGCATAGGCGCGGGTGGCCCGGGCGCGTGTGGTACACACGCCTGTAGAAATGGATTTTTTTTTAAACTGGGTCGGGTCGGGTCGTCTAATGGGCCAGCCTATCAGACCTTATGTACATGAAAATAGCTCTTTGGGCAAAAGTTTATGCATTTTGTAGGTGTTTAAAATTAGTGGTGGATGCAAAAAAAAAAATGTTACATAAAAGAAAAAATAAACACATAGCAAACAGATTGTAATTATTTTTTTTTTTTAATATTTTCCAAACTTGTTCAAACTCAAGTATAATGAAAAAACAAAATCCACTGTATAAATAAATATTTAGATATAGAAGCTAAATATTCATATTTTTTGTGTCTATTGCAAAATATATGTTTTACATAGTTTTATAGATCTATCTACATGTAAATATATGAACAATGTATATAAATTAATTGTACTATTAAATTGATTAAAATTTTAATTTAATTATTCATAAACTCATTAATATATAATTATTAACATGGTTAACAGAAAGATGAAAAACTTACAAATGTACCAAAACATAGTCAAACTATAATCATTAACACTAAAAAGTTCTCATTTTTTTTATTTTAAAAAGTATGCAAAATACAAAAATAAATAAAATTTGGCTCTAACAAATGAAAATATATTTACCCGAATGATTAATGGTTTTTAATTGAACCCTCGCGTTGATGTTGTACAATTTTTCTCCCTTAAGACGCATATTTCTTCAACCATATTCTTCTACTTTTCTTCATCACTTCCGCACCATGAAAGCCAAAAAGAAGAAAAAAAAAATCCACCAATCAACATAGAGTGTTTCATTTGCAAATATTTTTTAACAAATATTTCATACAATGGTATATATCTCTTAAATTACATTTTCACACCATGTCGCTCTTGTTGTAAATGCAAAAGAGACTAACCTCTAGATAAAAAAAGATGTTTAAGTAACATTAATCGCATGTGCCGATTCTCTCTTTTGTTTTGAGCTATACGAAAATCATCACAACACCTATTGAAATTGAATAAGTGGTGTCATGGAAAAATCTGCATGAAAAATTAAATATATTAGACTAGACCGAAATTGAGAAAACACACACACACACATATAAGTATGGATGACTAATAATGAGAAAATATGCATAAATTTCATTCAACAAAATAAAACTTATGAAAACATGTATCTTTCAATATGCACTATACCTTATCTTTATATACATAGGATTAATGAACAACAATATTCTTTTGTATGTTCAAATTTCACTTGATGTGTGGTTGTAATAATAAATTAAAGGATTAATTGCCTTAAAAATCATGAACTTTGGACGCAGTTATAAATTCAACACGAATTTTACAAGTAGGCAATTAAAACATCCATTTTTAACTTGGATGTTATTCAACACCCCCAATTTTTTTAAAACAAATTAACCTCTGATTCCACCGCCAACTTGCTCGTCTCTTCAATCCCATCATGACTCGACCATCAATTTTTGAAAAAATATGTTGACGTGGCCGAATTTAACAATCCCCATTTTTTTCCCTCATTGACGTGAGTGTCAAATTCGATCATTTTAATGTCATTTTTTAAAAATCGATGATCGAGTCATGATGGGGTTGAAGAGACGAGCAAGTTGGCAGTGGAATCGGAGGTCAATTTGTTTTAAAAAAAATTTTGGGATGTTAAATAACACCCAAGTTAAAAATTGATGTTTTAATTACCTACTTTTAAAGTTTGTGTTAAATTTACAACTATATTAAAAGTTCATGATTTTTAACGCAATTAACCCTAAACTAAAAACAAAAAAGGTGGATAATTTTATGTTCTAGACATCATATGTAATTTATTGTATTTTAAGATTTATATTTTCCATCCGCGTAAAAAAAAAATACACCCTGTTAAGAAATCTTAAAATTCAATCAACCATGTAGTATTTACGAGATCGGAAAATTGATTAAATATTAGATTTGAATTTTTTTGAAAAAGTTGCACTATTTTGATGATTTTGAAAAAAGGGAAAAGGGCCTCGTAGGCCCCTGAACTTTTTGACGGGGACCTCTCAGGCTCCTGAACTTTTTTTTTTCGGATCTATTGGGCCCCTTCGTCAAGCCCCTCTTGACCAGGCCGTTAGTTCCACCTAAAACGACGTCGTTTTAGGGATTATTCGAATTAAAAAAAAAATCTAAATTCAATTAAAAATCCTCCCAACCCATTTTAAAAAATACTCGACCTGACTCTATCTAAATCGGCCCCCATTTAGATTCAAAATTGGGGAAAAGGGCAAAGGGGTTTAGAGTTCTTTTGAGGAGGTGATTCTCGGGGTGCATTTTGGTTCTCGAAACAGTTTGAATGAAGCTGCAACACTGGTGAAGAACGGGACAATCAGGTCGCAAGAACTGAGATTCTTCATGGGATATGCAGGGTGGCAAATGGAGCAACTGATAGAAGAGATTGAATTTGAATACTGGTATGCTGCATGTAATACCAACTTGATCTTCGGAGGTTCGCAAAACACATCATCGTCTGGTTTGTGGGAAGAGATTCCTCAACTAATGGGAGGTCACTACTCTGAATTGAGCCGCAAGCCTAAGCAAGATATCTAGCTACACACGGTTTATTTTCCCCAATTTTAAAGCTAAATTGAGAACCCTAAACCCCTTTGCCCTTTTCCCCAAATTTTAAGCTAAATGGGGCGGGTTTAGATAGAGTCGGGTCGGGTACTTTTTAAAATGGGTCGGGAGGATTTTTAATTGAATTTAGATTTTTTTTTTAATTCGAATAACCCCTAAAACGACGTCATTTTAGGTCGAACTAACGGCCCCGTCAAGAAGGGCTTGACGGAGGGGCCCAATAGATCATAAAAACAAAGTTCAATGGCTCAATTGAACTAAAAAAAAGTTCATAAGCCTGAGAGGTCCCCGCTAAAAAATTCAGGGGCCGAGTCCCTTTTCCCATAAAAAAAAATAAAAAAATGTCAATAAGGAATAACAATAGTTACAATATGCGATCCTTTATATTAAAAGCAACGAGTAGTATTTCATTTATCTACACTCATGAACATCCTTATAATCATTCAAAATCAACCCCAACTACATCGAATTACAGAAAGAATAAACAAAGAATTTGAAACTGAAATCCCAACATTTTTTCTCTACCAAATCTACATCCCAGCAAGAATGAAAACCAGCAGTAGAGAGAGAATGCCGGTAAACGCAGCAGAAGCAGCGGCTACTCTACTACGTGCATTGCTCGGAAGCATTGTCGGAAGCGAGCACTCTTCTCCGTTGAAGTAAACTTTCGTCGGAAATCCATCTCCGCGAGCGACATGGATTCCCGGCGTTTCCTTCTTAGTAAAAGATATGACCGTCTGTTGCGATCCAGGAACGGGTGGATCCTTTCTCGGGTTGGATCCGTTTCTCTGAGCAACGAGATAGTTCAAGCCCGAGAGCCCTTGCAGGAAAAGTGTGTCGTTATTGGGATCCAACAACACTTTTCCATCCATGGAGTAGGCTTTCTCGTAACCGGGCATTGCCTTGTCTAGTTCAACTGAGGCAAACCAGTCTGCTATATCAGCATCGCCCCAGTTGAACAATGTGACTCTGGCAGTCCAACCTTTCTCGAAATCCGAAAGCAAGTGCCAGTTAATACTGACACCGCAGTTGTCAGGGCAGGGCAGTGGATTTGGGAGGTCGTGCCTTTTCAAGTGAGCGAACGTCTCAATCAATTTTGTCCTGTTGTCAAATGGGACCAGCAGTGCCTGGGCCGGTAGCAGCACGGCCGGCTCAGTAGCACTGCAGCTCCCCCCACCTGCGCCCGTGGCTCTGCTCTCGCAACCGCAGGCGCAGGTGTTGCAGGGGATAACAGAGTCATTGAAGAAAGATGAGAAAGTGACACAACATGAAGGGTTCCTGGACTGGACTTTGGTGGTGTTACACACCACCTGCCAGCTGGCAACGGCCTCCGTCTGGGAGGGAAGCCCAGACGGATCCGGGAAGAGAGACGGGGCTACACGGATAGGCTGAGTGCACTGGTAATCCGGGCCAATCGAGCTATTGATTCTCCAGTTGAGTGGAGGCGAAAGCTCGGTCATGTTGAGATCCGGCGGCATTTTGAATACCTCGATTTGAAAGGAGGAATTGGACTTGGTGATGTCCATGGAAGGGGAAAGAATGGTCCCATTGCGACAGCAGAAAGGGATGAACCCTAAGTTAGTGTCATTAGCCATAGACAGAGGAAGATCGACGATTGTTGGGTTTCTGTCGCAGCTCAAGACCTTGGAGAAATCGAAACTTTTGTAGGCATCTGCCTGACCTTGGCTGCCGAATATGCAGTCGCCGGTGTCGACTACGTCGGGATAAGCACCTCTCATTGATCTGATGAACTCTCCTCCCATCCATTCCCAGCTGAGTCTCCAGTTGTCGAGGCGACCAAAGGGATTGTGGTTCGAGATTGTGACTCGAGCAAAGTAGTTGATGTCGTATGTCATTACAACATCGTACATGATTGTCAGATCTCCTTGTTCAAGAGGGGAGAATTCTTCGCCAAGAGTTATGTTTGTTCTAGTATTTGAGTCTGCTGTGCAGCAGATGCTCATTGCGCTACCTGCATATCCACATCCAGACAACTTAATCATCTCTTTTTCTCGTTTCAAATAGTGTTTCATCTTTCATATATATATATGAATTCTAGTTTGTTTCTTATATGACTGAATTAACGAGCCTATGTTTAAGTTTTGTGTCCGGAATAATATCATATAGTATAGTATTACAAAATAATTGAGCAAATATGCATTTCCGTACCTACAATTTAGTTTTTTTTAATTACGATTAAATACATTCATAATTCACGTAATTTACAATTTATACACAAAATTTGAAACATTATAATAAAAACACAATCGTGCAACTTTTTTTTTTGGCAAAATAAACAACCCAAAATGTTGCAATGAACGGAAAAATGATATATAGCATGAAATATTATAAAATTGTATAAATATGTAGTATAATCATAATTTGAATTTCATTAATATTATAAAGATCCATTTGAAATATAGCGTTTGATTTTCATATATGTTAGATTTACAATTTCTTTAAAAAAGTGAGTTGTTTTATTAATTTTGAAAAAAATCCAAAATGTAAGTAGTTTACTTTACCGTAAATAATTTCATGCAAATTTAAAACTTAAAATTAAAAACAGAAAACAAACTAACTGAACATCATCATCACTCTTGTTCATCTCCAAATTTCGAAACCTAAAACTATCCCTTAAAAACAAAAATAAATAAAAAATTACCTTGTTTAGTAAGATTTTGACACAAGTAACCATCATTGGCCAGAGTAATATTTCCCGGCAAAGAAAAGTTCGGCGGCGCAACGCCGAACTCCGTGCCCACCAATTCCACCACCGCCTGCATCTGCTCAACATCTCCGGCAGTTTCGATCGCGGTTTTCAAGTCAGTCACCGAACTTCCGGATAGCACAGCGCCGCCGCTGACGTTCGCCGGAAGGAAGTCGCCGTCGGCGAGCACGGCGTTTTTAGCAGACACCAAAAGCTCGCCGTGCTCGAACCCCACGAAAACCCGCCAATTCTTCAGCTCCCACCGCCCGTTGTTGAGAACCGTCAGCGTCGACTCGAACCGGTACGGCTGGTTGGACCGGTCGGCGGGAGATAGAAACGGCGCGATTTGCTCCGTTCTTGTGTGGTTGTACGTGATCAAAACGCCGTCGTTGCAGGGAGTGTTTGGAGATTGAGCAACGGAGGTGGGGAGAAAGCAAGAAACGGAGAGAATCGCGAAGATTGAGAGCAGCGTCGGAGTGGATATAGGGAAGAAAGGTGTGGCCATGTTAATTCTTGAGAGCTTTCAATCATCAAGCTAGGGGGGGGGGGGGGGAGAGAGAGAGAGAGAGAGAGAGAGCGAGAGAGGAAATATAATGGTTATTAATTATTACTACGTAAGAAACATAGGAAAATATGTTTTGAAAATTTATTGTTGAAATGGATATATAACGTAGGTTTGATCGAGTGAAATTGTAATAATAATGTAAAATAGTGGAAATGGCGTGCCGGCTTTGAATGAGTCTTTAACTAGTGAGACTAAGTACGCATTGCCATAAAATATGAAACAATCTTCGATTTTTTTGGTTTCATTTCGTTTTCTTGTAATTTTGAATTCTCTTTTTAAAATATTTTCGTTTCACACCTTATTTTGTTGCTAAATGTTAGAAGATAATTTCACTTTTCAATCCCTATGGTTTAAAATACTCTTAGTGCCACATCTGATTTTTGGATCCCAAGGCTCATGTACTCAATATTTTTTGTTCTAAATTTTATTTTTTCGATTTTTTTAATTGGTCGCAAAACTAACAGCTTACCTCACAGCCGTTAATTGTGAATGTTAATTTTGGAATTCAAAAAGTCGAAAAATAAAATTTGGGAACGTAAAAGTTTTAGAAAATAAAGTTTAAGACAAAAAAATGTAAAAATTAAGATCACAACACGTACAGAGAATGAAAATATGATTGCACGTTTTGTTGAAAAATGAAATCACATATCATATCTATTTATTAGATCATACGATTACAATACACATAATATAATGTTCTCGACTTTTGTAGTCACAATTTTTTATTTTTTTTTTACTTTTTGGCTGAAAAATTAACATCTCAAAATAGTTGCGAGATTAAGTTGTTAGTTTTAGGACAAAAAAATCAAAAAATAAAATAAAAAATAAAATTTGAGATAAACAGTGTCGAATCAATAAACTTTTGGATAAAAAAGGTCAGATGTTGAACTAAAAGTGTTTTGACTCTGTTCTAATAAGATAAAAAGTGAAATTATCTTCTAAATATCTATCTATCTATCTATACATATATTAAACTAAAATTATAGGGGTAAAATTATCATAAAAATAAATCAGTTGAAATTGTGTTAAAAACTTATTATTTGCCGAAAATTTATAAAAGAAAATTGTAGCGCGGTTGGCTGGTGGATATTAATTAAGACTAAAGCTAACGGTGATCACTTCGCCCTCCACGTAATAAAAAAAATTATGGAAATTGAAAAGCACATGTCGGCCTTCACCCTTTTTTGACCTTTGGTGGCCAATGGGATGAGACACTCCATCTTATTGGCCAATTAATTTTATTTTGATGTATAAATAAAATTAGTATATTTTTTATATAATATAATAAAATAAATAAAAAATATGCCAAAATTCATATTTTTGTATTCTTTATAAATAGACATCAATTTTGCTATATTTCAACATACTTTAAAATTATCTATTTCTCTAATTTTTTTATATATCCAAACAATAAATTTGTATTTTATGTAATTTTAGGAAATATCGTTTAATGAGTGCAATTTTATTTTATGTAATTTTAGGAAATGTCGTTTTATTAATTTGTAATATTTTTGGTATTGGCTACTATTTATATTTATTGCTCGATATTTTTTGGAATATTTTAATTTTCTTGTTATAATTATAATTTTTGATATTATTTTTATTACATGTAATATTTGAATCATAAAATAAAATAAAATAAAGAATTATATATAATATTATGGTTGAGTGGTTGGGTGATTATGAATAAAACATGCAAAATAGGTGTGGTTGAGTTGGATGTGTTAGTTCCATCTGCACTAAGTATTGTTTAGATTGTCATGATCTTTGCGGAAATTTAAAGAACACATTGATTTTGGTTTTTCAAGTTTGAAGAATATGTTTTGGACATTATGATATGAACATTCCGTTGCCAATCTGATTGAAGATTGAAGAATGTACTTGAGCATGTTTGTGAACATGATCATGTACATGGTTGTCCAGAGAATTTTCAAGAGACGTGTCATGCTGATTTCAAGGAGTTGAAGCTGCCTTTTCAAGATGGAAGTTTCAGAATAGAAGTTGCCTTGTTCGAAGATGAAGATCAAGGAGGAAAGAGGTGTTGATAGCCATAGAAAATGATATTTTGGAAAAGATTGAATATGAAGATTTGATTGATGAATTTGCTTCAAAGAGTACTAGAAATTATCACTTTTTATGTAAAATCGTAGAGTATTCATATTTCTTTAATGTTGTATTGAGAATATTATCAACACTATAAATATAATATTTTGAATTTTTAGTCTTTAACAAAATTTCTATAATTATAAAAATTATAACATTTTGTTTAATTTTAAGGCCTAAATTTTATTATTTACACAGGGCCTACAAAATGATTGAGACGGCTCTGAGTCTGGACCCATTAGACTGGGTCCAGCACAATAACAAGGAACAGTAAAAAAAAATCCACATTGTCGAGCGCGTGGGCGTGTCCAGAATTATTTTTTATATATTTTTAATTGTTTTTTATTATTTATTTTTTTTGCAATTTTTCTTTTTTCTTTTTATTTTTTCCTCAAAATTGTATATCCTAAAATATAATTAGTGAACCCTAAAATTAAAGTAAATTAATTTTTTTAAATAAATATAAATATATACACTAAAATTAATTTAATGACCCTCAAATTAAAGTGAATTAATTTATTTATTTTAAAAATCAACGACTCGTGCATTGCGCTTGACAATTAATTTAATTTTTTCGAAACAATATAAATGGTCATTGAAAATTAAAAAAAAAAAACTAATTTTGACATAAATACATATACCTGAAATGGAATTAGTGAATCCTAAAATAAAAATGAATGAATTTAATTTTTTTGAAATAAATATAACACATAATTGAGATTAATAAACCTAAAAAAATGAACCCTAAAAAACACAAACTAAACCCCTAAAAAATAAAAAAAAAATTCTAAAATATTAAAAAAAAACTAAAAAACCATGAACGTAAAAAAAAAAACTAAACTCCTAAACTCTAACATTAATTGAAATGGAAAAAAATACAATTAGAACTAAATAAACTCATATAAAATAAATATAAAACCCGTTACTTTTTAATGATTACAAATGATACTTTCTAAATTTTGAATAATAATTTTTAATATAAGGATTGATACTTATTTTTGATAGAATTTTTATTGGGCCTTGTGTGACTTGTGTGATGTACAGAAGAATTGTTGTACAATCTAAAATGTAAAAAGTAACAGTGAATACACCATTTTATTAATTTTGAAAAGTGAACTATATTTGAAATAGAGACTAAAATATAAGTATCAGAGTTTAATTTAACCAAGAGAAGTGACATAAACTCAATATAACAAACAATAAACATGCATTATAGAATTTAACATGTAAAAAGTGATGGTTTGCAATATAATACTAATCTGCAAGTTGAAACACAAGCATAACACTACAAATAAACAAAATCAAGTAGCAGTATAAAGCCAACCACAACATTTTGAAACAACGAAAGTCGATTAGTTAGATAATCTACGAACATAAGGTTCAAATCTTACAAAAGCAAAGCAAATGAGCATATATCTTTATCCTCCCAACGTAATAGCTCACTGGCTAGGAGACCTATCCCTCCCCGGTTCCCGAGCAGCAGCAGCAGCAGCATATTCTGCAGGGAAAGGACTCCTGCTTCTGCTGCGACTGGGACTACGAGCCCGAGCTCTAACTGGAGAACGCCCACGAACTGGACTTCGGCTGTGGCTCCGCGATCCAAATGGTGATCGTTCCCTCACTGGACTTCCACT
The DNA here is from genome assembly GCA_026008535.1 of Perilla frutescens. NCBI lineage: Eukaryota > Viridiplantae > Streptophyta > Magnoliopsida > Lamiales > Lamiaceae > Perilla > Perilla frutescens. Next base: position 36,962,090 of record BRKX01000006.1, on the reverse strand, counting down.
GCGGTTCCTTGGAGGGCCCTCATAGGTAGGGGAATGTTGCCGTGCTGCAGGAGAGCGTGAGTAGGACCTTTCCCTGCTGTACCTTTTCTCTTGAGGAGAAACAGACCTGCATATATTAATATAGTTCAATTATGTTCCAAGTATCGCGTAATTCTGAACTTCTAATCGCATGTTCAAAAACCTAATAGGGAAAGCTTTACATCTACAAGGTCCAAAAGATTCAATACTCATCATGAAATTATCTCTTCTATCTCGCATGCTCTTTATTTTTTTGTGTACGTGTATGTGCACATACAAGCATGGTTTAAAAAGGCGTTTTTGAGGCGCGCCTGAGGTGCCGAGAAATCGCTCAGGAGGCGCCGCCTCCCTCTCTGGCTGCGAGGCTTAAGCCTTAGTCAAGTTGAGGCGCCCGAGGCGTCTGAGGCCATCTGAGGCGGAAGCCTCATTTTTTAGGGTTTTTTTGGCTGGATTTAGGGTTTTATTCTTGGGCTTTTTAGTGGGTTTTCATTGGGCTTTTTTTAATGAGTCAAATAGTTTAAAAAATATCTATAAAACTTAAAAAATCAAGAATGAAAGTCCTAATTTGCGATTTGCGATAATTAGCCACGCTATTTTCTACAACGCTCCTCTCTCTTCCCTCTCATCTCTCTCAAGACTCGCAGAGGACAGCAGCAGCGCTGTGCTATCTCCCTCTATTGACAGCAGAAAGGCAGCAGCTCTCTCTCTCTCTCTCTCACGCAGACAGCAGCAGCGCAACCCACGCAGTCCACCCAGCCCACCCACCATTATCCTCTATCAACAGCAGAAAGGCAGCAGAAAGTGGGAGTGACCATGGAGCCAACTTATGAGAATTATATAAGTTCTTGATGTTTTATGATTTTGTTATGGCCTTATGGGATTTAATAACTTATGTGACTTATTATTGATTGATGTGGCATTTGTTATTGAATCTTTGAATTGTGTACTGTTAGTTGTGAATTTGGTGTGTTAAATGTGATATTTTTTGAATTTTTCTTTTGGTATTGAGGCTTACGCCTCAGTTCGCCTTGAGGCTTACGCCTCGTGAAGCTACAGGTAAACGCCTCGAGGCTTAAAACCACCTTTTAAAACCTTGCATACAAGCAGGTGTTACAAGACAATAGAAGTTGCAAATGTATATCACCACTTTCCCTAAAGGTAGGATATCACCATGCAACAAGCTTAAAATTAATTGCATCCCTCTCAGAAATGCATAAATACAGAAGAAACAGCAAATGCATGCACACAAAAGAGAAGACGAAAAAAATTAATAGCAAGTTCGGTGACATAATCATTAGGATCAGTTACAACACAAAAGACAAAGCAAATATGAAATATCTCACCTTGAATATCTTCTCTTAGGAGAGTAGTACTCTCGCTCCCGCCCACGTGATGGAGACCTTGCATATCGTGGTGGGGGTGAACGAGACCGGGGAGACCTAGAATAACGTGGAGGGGATCTCCCTCTTCGATCATACACACGACCTCGACTAATAAAAAAAATGAAAGAAAGAAACAGTTTGTTAAAATGATCTATCCAAACAAAAGATCTATAAATACTATTATGCTTTCTCAGGAACTTCAATTAGCAAAGTCAAATGCTTTGAATAGTGCTGGTTTAGTTAGGTGATGGCTTTTTCAACATAATGATATACATGCAAGTACATTGTTAATCAGCACAATTCACTTATTAATCATATCAACGTCATCTATAATTGACAGCCACTTGTCAAATGCAGTTATAGATCCAGCATACATAACATAAACATAAACATGAAAAGAAACAGGAAACCAACCTTCCTCGTTCTCGGGCTCTCATGTCAGTTGGCTTTTTCCTATTTTCCTCAGCAAAAACAACAGTAAGCTCTCTACCTTGCAGAATTTGACCATCCATGAGATGTTTAGCTTCAGCAGCATCAGCAGGATCCACATATTGAACAAAACCAAAACCTCTTGGATCACTGCAATAGAATAATTTAAGAAAACAGTAAGTTACGTAGTACATCCCAACGCAAAGATGACACCCATAAGCTTTTTATAGTTATTCCATTACTCAGTTCATCCAAACGGTGATGGCCAACCACATAATTAGAAACACCAGGGCGGTATAGTGTCATCATAAATTAAAACCGACAAAGAATATATCCTTTGTTTAACAGTCTGCACCAAAAGTAGTTAGGTTTTTACATGAGTATAGTTCTTTCCAAAAGGTACGCGATAAATCAAATAACCCTACACGACACATTACTACCAGCAGCCACAATATTAACTTCAACAACAAACCTACAATTTAGATTATACTCAAAAGGTAAACTAGAAGCATCTGCACTACTATCCAAGAATAAAATGTATAGCACTATTAAAGCATCCGAATATATTCTAACTGTTCATAATTTTCCCAATTTTGTCCAAACATGCATAAAAAAAGTCTCTCAAATAAAATCAAATACACCAAACATGATTCTTCAGCTATTAAAAACTTTCACTGAACACTGTTCCATAATGAATTTAAAGGCAATAATAAAATCAACCAAATCGTGGAAAAGTAAAAATGGCAATATAATCAGAGCGGGCTACCTCAAATCCTCTATTATTCACAAACCTCAAATTAATAGCTACAAATAATTCCAAGAACATGGAAGGCCATCATAAGCGCATAAACAAGCACTTGGCAGCTGACCTTGTGAGAGACAATTTAAGATGACTTGAAATTCTTCAAGACTTGAAATCTCGATATCCTCACATTGTATTCAAACAAGAATCCTTCCAATCTTCATTACCAATTACATCACCTTCAACTCCTTATAACTTGATTGACGTCAAGAGACCTCTTACTATTAGAATGTGTCAACAGAACTCTTACTACTTGATTGATGTCTTCATAACTCTTACTTCACTGCTAAATCCCAAAGGACTTCATAAAGATATCCAATTTAAGAAGATAAAAACACTGAAGAGTATTTAAAAGAAGGAAATCTACCTGTTGACAATTAAGCAAAACAATGTGCAACAGTTTCTTAATATTATTCAAGGGGGCAGTATAGAAGTGCAAGTCAGGGTACAGACATTAAACTTCAACATCCTAAAAAGCTCACCCAGTATAATAGTCCCTTGGTAGATAAACATCTTTAATTGGTCCAAATTGTCCAAACGGCCTCCTCAAGTCTTCTGGCCTACACTCAGAGAATTGAAAAGGAAAATGAATTAAATGTTCTCATTGCTCCGTGTTTTGGGTGACCTCTTTATTTTTGGCCCCATGAAACAATGTAGCTAAATATGAACCAAAGAAAATAAAATGCAAACTGACCTGCAATCATGGCGAAGGTTGCGAACTAAGAGACTTGTTGCCGCATCTCCTCTACTACCATAGCGTCCCCCACCTCCTCCTCCTCCTCCTCCTCCTCTAGGAGGACTCCTTCCTCTTCTGCCATAACCTCTTGGTGGTGAAGGGCTGTAACTCCTTCCCCTCATTTGCACAAATCCTGGCTACCGAAAAATGATAAAAAACAAATTGAACAAGAAATAAGAAAAAAGCCACTTCCCTTGTTAAATTTTTTTACTGAAAAGCTCATGTGAAAAACTGTGATACATTTGCACATCACCACATCCAACCATGCCATTATGCCACAGTTTGAGAAAACAGCAATTATGCCAGCAATACATTAAAAGGGAAAAAAAAAAAAACTACAGGTTTACAGTTCGAGTTTTGTAGAGACGGATGCTACATAGATTTTCGCGAACTAATATTTATTCTATAACATAAACTACAGAAAATATTACAAATTACAAAAACTACATATTTTGTAAAACATTTACAACAAATGCTACGCATATAAAGTGGGTAGAGAAATCAGTTCAAATGATGATACACAATTCCATCCATCAATTGCATAGATGTTCAGGGGATAAGATAGAATACTTTATAAAATAATATTGTCAGTTTAAATTTCTCTGAAGCACTTCAAACACTACTTTAATCAGTCTATATATATATACAGAGAGAGAGAGAGATTAGAATAAAAAAAACGAAGATGTTTAAGGGGAGAGGAAGATGCTAGAAGGACAAAGGAGGGAGGAGGAAGGAAGAAGCTGTTAGAATCTGCAGTGTGGGACTGCAGAAGAACAAAGGTTGTGCTTCAGAAAGGTATAATGGCGTTGAAACCCTAGACAATGCATCAGTTTTCATATGTAGGCCTTGAGTTGGGCCTATTTTCTTTAGGTTTCTGATCTGAAAAAATAAAAAATCAATTGGGCAGTAAATGTTATATGGTGTTCATTTTCAACTAGGGCTGTATTTCTTTGTGTTTTATTACATTACTGACATGGGTGGAAATAGGCTAGGCCAGGCCGGGCTTTGCCTTGGTAGGCATGAGCCTGTTATAGGAATATTAGGCCTATGAATGTCCTATTACCTATTGTAGGCTTTTTTATAGGATTTAACGAAATGAGCTAGGCTTGAGGTCTTATAAAAGACTATTTGAGCCTACCTAAAATCATTTTTTTTACTCAACAAAGATCAATAATAACAAAACTAAAAGAGTAACATACCTAAGAAAAAGATATATAACATATATCAAGTCAAGATCAACACAACATAAATGACAATATATAAATCATCACAAAGTGTGCAACCGATCTATTTAAGTCAATGGCAAATAGAATACAAAATATAAATGATACTAATCATCCAATCTTAAGGAATGTCATGAGAAAGAACAACAAACGCACAAAGCCTTTTAATCTTCAACTACAAGTCCTCTCTTGTTCTCATCCAAACACCTTTAGAAAATCAGAATTAGACGTATAACAATTAACACATATAACGAATGCACCAAGCAAGTCATAATAAATTTCTGAATTGAACAGCAATATTTAGCATGTTTAAAACATCAACATTCTGGGCAATTTCCGAACTGAAAAGTCACCATTTTTAATCCTATTTCAGCCCCCAAACTATTGTCCAAACCAAAAATTATACAAACATCAACAGAAACTTAAGATTTTAAACCAAATTAAGACATAAATTCTCAATAAAATAAAAATCAGTTACCCTAAACTATAAATTCCCTAACGAAAAAGAAAGTTTAATCATAATTGAGAGAACCCATTTTATTGCAACAATTAACTAGCTACCGCTTAATTAATTACCATGTAGTTATCTTCGAATGCAAAAATGACATGCCCAATTATATATGTACGAGTTTAATTTTGTTTTCCCCACCAAATAAAAAATAAAAAAAAATTTGATGAACTCACAAGATTGTGATGCGTAGCTTAAGGTTTCCGCTAAGAATGCTTGTATCTGCTTCACCACTTCTGAACGTCGCCGACTTCCTTCTCCAGATAACGACGGCGGGGGAAATCTTGGTGCCGGTGGTCTCAGTTTCTTGGGATAGGTTTGTGAGTTGTGTGAATTGTGAAGAAGCGGCGTCAACTATATACATTGGTAAAAGTCTAGGGTTAGCATTTGTTTTTTATTTTAAAATTAAATATATATTATTATATATTTTAAACAAAATATATAATAACTCGTGAGGCACGTGAGATCATCCACCGGATCTCTGTTTCACCATGAGATTTGAGGTGCTCCTTTTTTTTTTTTTTAATGTCCCTTCCCCTTCCTCTCTCCATCCCTTTTCTCTTCTTTTTTTTTTGTTCTTTTTATTCACTTTTTCATTTTTTTAAATACATATTTAATTTTAAAAAAATAAATATATACCTTAAAATGTAACCAGTGAATCCTAAAATTAAATTAAATTAATTTAATTATTTGTATTTATCGCGCGTTGAAAGAACCTAACAGTCCCCATTTTCTTTCTGATTTTGATTTTTTAAATTTTTTTAAATTTTCATTTTGTATCGAGTCTAGTGCATGGGCTTACATGTTAGCGTCGGGCAAATGTACTGGATGAGATATCGGGTAAAAAAATCAATTCAATTCAATTTTAAGATTTATTAATTCCATTTTATCTTAAAAAATTAAATTAATTCAAAAAATTAAATATATATATATATATTTGTAAAAAAGAATAAAGAAATAAAAAAGTGAAAAAAAAAAACTAAAAAAGAAAAGAAAAGGGAGACAGAGAGGGTAAGGGACCACTAAAATTTAAGGGTGCACACTTAGATTGAGATTTATGTATTTATTTGATTTGTAACTTTTTTTCATAGTTATGGGGCGATTTAGTATTTTGTAATATCAATTACTTAATAATAATCTTAATCCCACAATAATAAATAAATTGTCTTCTCTCTCAAAAAAAAAAAAAAGAAAAGAAAAGAAATTGTCATATGAGAATTTAATTTTATTTCCTTATTTGTCTCTCCAACTACACAGGTGATTATATATATTAATTTGCATAGCTAAATTTTCCTCATTTGTTAAAGATTATTCAATGTTTTCAATTTTTCATATTTCTGTAGTTGAATTTTTTTTTTCTATTAAAGATTGCTGTGTATTGAATTTCCTCTCCTGTTAAAGAATTTATTTCTATTTCGTTCACCAACATTATCCATATTATAATACTTTTTGTATTTTTATCATGCATTTAATTATTTTTTGTATTTTTTTATTGTGCTAAAAATAATCAGTTATTTTTGATATAGTATTGAAAAAACAACGATACATATACCAAACCATATAGCCCGAAAGTTCTGCGTGATAGCTCGAAAGCTCTGCGTGTAGTCCGGAGGCTCTGCGTGATAGCCCGAAGGCTCTTGCTATGTTGTGACATCACATACATTTAGTACAATATATAGAGAGGATAATAGAGAAAAATTCAACGTAAAATCCCACCTTGACATTGACTTTGATATTAACCGATTATGCCATGCGCACCTTGCCTATAAATTAATTATCTTGAATTAATATATGAGCAACATGATAAAATATGATAATGCAAGATATGTGTGTTTAACTATAAATTGGTTACATATCTCTTGAAATCAAATAGAACATGTCAAAACCTTTTACAATAGATTGGTGCGTATTTAATGCCTATACTTATATATATATATGTGTGTGCGCGCGCGCGCGCGCGCGCGCCCCAAATACTAATGTATGAGATGAAAAATTAAAAAAAGGGGCACACTCTTGTAGGACGGTCTAACGGATCGCTTCCGTTAGGCGGATCCTAATCCGACCCGGATCAAATTTAAATATAAAATAATAAAAAAAGGTGAAAATAATAGCTCTTCTCTTTCTCTATCCCTCTGTGCAGCGCCGGTCTCCAAGCCCTTCTGCAGCTCCTCCGTTCGCGACTCTATATCGGAAGAGCTCTGAAAGATCCGACTCCAGATCCGGGAGAGAAAGCAACGCCGATAAATCCCTTCTCTCCGACTTGAGAGAGAAACCCAGGAAGAGCGAGTCCGGATCGACTCGAGCGATATTCAAGAAAGTGAGAGGATTGATAAATCTCGACGACGATCAAGAAATAAGCGAGATGATTGATTAAATTTTAACCTCTCTTTTAATCCGATCATGGCTCATTCTGCTTTGTCTTAGGTGTGTTTTGATTTGGGGTTTCGGCTTTTTTTAATTTGGGAATTCAAGTCGTTGCAGAGGCAATCTTTGAAATACGTCTCAACCCAACCGATGCATGCCTTCTTCTCCTCCACACAGTTATCCACCGAGTTCTGCAATTTCATTTCTCTCTCTCTCTCTATTTCCCTCTCTCTCTCTCTGTGAAATGTGAAATTTTCGACTGCAGTTCTCAAGGGGATATGGGATTTTTATTTTATCTTTTATTTTATTTGAGAGTAATATAATGTGAATATGCGATAGAACAAGAGGGTAGAAAGGTTATATTTAGCTACATAATTTATAGATTTTTTTTATAAAAATGAAGTATATATATATATATGTAAATATATATAAATATAATTTAGTGGACTCAATTTGAATAACTTCTTTTATGGAATTGTGTTGATTTGAATTTGCATTGGCATTTGGAGTTGATTGCAATTGTTAAGGTCTTTGCTCGTGTGTATTTCTGAGCTTTTAGTGTTGGAGATTATATCGGTTCGATCTGGGATGGGAATGGAAGAAGATGTCGCTCTGTGTTTGATTGTGTTGTCAAGAGATGTGTGGAGAAAGGTTTCGAGCTGATGAATTGAATGAAGAAATGTGATACTTTTATTTGTAAGTAGTGATACTTTATTTTGTAATAATATTTTTTCTCTATGATAATGAAATAAATTTTTTTGCTCAAGAATGAGTTTTTATTGTATTCATAGACCCGATTCTCAATTTGAGATTATGTTTTAAACTGACACTTTTCTTTCTAATTAGTGATACTTTCTTTTGTAATTAGTGATACTTTCTTTGGTAATTAGTGATACCTTTTTTCTAATTAGTGATACTTTTCTTCTAAATAGTGATACTTTCTTCTGCAATTAGTGATACTTTCTTCTAATGTTTAATCATCAATAATATCATATTATACTCCACTTTTGAGTTAATGATACTTCATCCCTAATTAATGATACTTCACACACAGTTAATGATACTTCACAGAATATATATCTAATGATATTTCACCTAATAGTTAATGATATTTTACCAAATTTATATATAATGATACTTAACTTCATAGTTAATGATACTTCATTTCATAGTTAATGTTACTGATACATCTTGTTATTGGTTTGATAATTAATGTTTAAGTAACCTCAGAACTACTCATACTTCGTATCATAGATAGTGATACTTTACCTTATAATTAACGATACTTATTTTTTTCGTTCAATAAATATTTAACCGCAAGAAAAAAAATTATTTTTTTTGAAATAAATATATACCCTAAAATGGAATCAATGAACACTAAAATTAAATTGAATTAATTTAATTTTTTTTTTCTGACATCTCGCGCAGTGCAATCGCTCGATGTTAACACGTGAGCTCGTACATTATGCTCGCTAATTAGTTGTGGTAAAATATTTTTTTTGAAAAAAAACTGAAAAAAGAAACAAAAAGGCAAAATTGAAAAAAATTAAAAATACTAAAAAAGAAATAAAAAACGTACAATGAAAGAAAGATTTTTTTTTTTTAAAGTCGAAAGATCCAACATGGAAAACGACAAAAGAAGGAAAAAATATAAAGAAGCAGGTGCGTGAACAGATAAAGAAGGAAAAAGAAGCAGGCGCTTGAACATAATAGTTTTTCCAATTGGATCCGGATGTGGAGCGAGTTTTTGGGTCAATTTGATCTGTCTAACATAAGAAATCCGTTAGACCGTCTCATACAAGTTTTTGTCTTAAAAAGATGAATGCATTGACTAGTTTTCGTGAACTATTTCATGATGTCAATTAACCAACCTTACTACATGCAACCCTTAAGTGAAACATCATGCATCATCTATGGTCCTAGCCCAACACTTGGCCCACTCTCTCTAATTAAAACTTCAAAGCCCAGCAATAAAGTTTATACTCCTAACTCTCTTTCTTGAAACAGCAACCCACCAAAAGTCAAAGGGCTTGTTTGTTTACATTTCCAAATGAAAATTTCCCACTTTTACTATTCAAAACATCGAAAACTCGTTTGTTTTACTCATTTTCAATTCCAGTTTTCACTTTTTTCAATCCTATATAACCTATTCAATCATATATATATCATTATAGTGGGACCCATTATTTAAATATTCATCAATTCATCGTAACCACACAAATATTTATCTTTTCATCACAACCACAAATTCAAATTCAAAAATATAATCAAACAAACATATTTCCATTTTCTAAACCTATAACTCTAAACATTAAATCATTCATCATAACAAAATCATTAAATTTTTTCAAAAACCAATATACCTCGTAAATTGAACTGAAAATGCTGGAAGTGCAAATTGATGTTGGAAATAAAAACAAACAAGGCCAAAGTCTCTCACTCTCATATTTTTTCTTAATTCTCGAACACTGCACCACCATTTTTATTTACTCAACAAAACTTCTGCAACTAAAAAGAATTAATTAAAGGGCAAAAAATATAACCAACACATTCACTCTCTCTCTCCACTACACAAGGCCATGGCAATAACAACAACCTTCTGTTCTTTTGGGGATGACCTAGTGGTGGAGTGGTATTATTTTGAGGCCAAAGGTCTCAAGTTCGAATCCCACCACCAATACCACTAGATGTGAGCCTATCACACCTGACTTACCAAGTGTGGTTAACCTCCCCTGTGTGGTTTGTAGGCTACTACACAGGGACGGGGTTTACCCAGTGCGCACTTCGGTAGTGACTGTGAGTTACCCTTGACAAAAAAAACAGCAACCTCCTACTTCATCTGCAGTGAAGCTAACAGCAGTGCCGATGCACTAACACTAGGCAACAGCTTCAAGGCAGAGTCACCACCTTTTCATCGTCGATGGCGCCACTCCTAGCTATGCAATGCGATGTGATGCATGAAAACGGAAAAGAAAAACAAACTAAAAGATATGCTTGCACCTTGAAATGAAAACATAAGTCTTGAAGAAAAAGAAACTCAAACTTATAGATTTTTGCTTGCTTCGATTTTAGGTGTGAGAAAAAATAGATAGGTAGAGCTCTCTATTTGAACGATATATTAGGGTTAGAGCTAAGTTTTAAGGTTATCGATAATCACTTGATTGGATAGAATATTGATATATCTTTAGGATTTAGAGATATACATGTTATCCAAAAGAAATCCGCCGTTGAAGATGAACAAGAACATTCTTGAATTTGGGCTTCACACTAATTGGGCTTGAAATAAAATATTTAGGCTTTAAAATAAAACTTGGCTAGAATATTTAATTGACTATGATTCTATGATTAATAAATTTAATGACATGTCAAAAATGATATTGTATGATCCAATATAAATACATGCTTAATTATTTATTAAATTCATTTAGGCACGACTTATTAGACTTAAACAATTAATATCGCACATAAATAAATAAAATGAATAAAATATTTTTAGGAAAGAAAAGAAAAATATAGCAATTTAAATATAAAGGAAACCGGGTCGCTACATCAGTTGACTATTCTCTTGACTGATCTTTTGATTTTGTACAACAAGTTGCTTGTTGATTTCAACAACCTCCAACCATTTGTTGAACATCTCTTGATAGGTCTTCTCAACATCTAAGCCACTGACATCATCATCATCATCATCATCTAATTCCTAATTGATGGCAAAAGGATCAGTATGTGATTCTTGTTTCTCTCTAGTTGTGAAGGCAACAGCTTCATCTTCTGAGTCTGATCCACTGGAACTTGTTTCTCCTTCACTCATTGAAGTATTTTAGCTCTTTTTTTTTTCCTTCAAAGTGTTAGCACATTCTCTTTGAATGTGTCAATAGCCTTCACATTCTCTGCATCTTATTCATTTGCCTTGATCTTCATCTTGATCAGAGTTGTTCCTGTTTAAAGACTTATGATGGAATTGCTTCCTATTGTTATTCTTGTTGAAAGATTGATTCTCAGCCCTCTTCAGCATCTTTAGAAAATTCTTGGTGATCAGAACCATAGAATTTATCAACTATTCATCAGGAACATCTTTATGAACTTTTTTATGAACCTTTTCTGAGGTTTCAGCATTTAAGGCAATTCATTTGCCTTTCTATATATATTTGTCTTCCTCAAGATTCATCTCAAAAGTTATGAGTGATCCCATTAGTTTATCCAGCCTTATGGTTCTGATGTCCTTGGCTTTTTGATGCGATTTATCTAGAAATCAACCACGCGATGGAAGACTTAGAATCGAAACACGAAAGTTGTGGAAGGATTCAATCCAAAGTAAATATGATATTGATGGTTAATGCACAGATTGGATTAATAGAACAAGTAGTTTGTGTGTTTTTAGTTATATGTGCTATTTAGCTCAAACGGAACATGTATATGGTCGGAACATGAAAAATTAACTTGGGAATGACTCCGTGACACTTCTAAGGACTTGGGATAGACTTGGAAACAAGGAAAAACGTGGGTGATGATGAAGGATAGGTGAAACGAACATTTTTTATGAAGGGTTGGAGTAGATAGGATAGATGGAAAAGAATTGTGATGTGAGAACTTACCCGATACGAATCTCGGTCCTTATGGACAAAAATGCGTACCTTAAAGTAACTCAAATTGGCGAGGTCACCCTGGATATTCTATGATCAAGAACGACTCTCTTGATTTCAGATTCAAAGTTGCCAAACTTAAAATCCACAATTTTCGAAAATAATGAACATAAGTTTTGTGTTGGTGAGACAAAGTGATATTATTAATCAATATTTAAACTCAGTCTACATAACAATGAAAATAGAACACATATTTATAGGCATGGAATTTGATCCCCTAGACATGTTAGAATCGAATTAGGATTTCTAATCTAATTAGGATATGATTTATAATCTGATTAGAATTCTAATTTAAGCTTATCTATAACATTAATTAAATACAAAAAATAACATGAAGAAAATCTAAACTAAATAGGATAAATTTGAACTCCATCAAGTGTGAAGCTTGAATACTTCTAGAACCATACCACACTACTTCTTTCTTGCATCAATTTACAATTATGATCAAGTTAAGCAATTTAATATGGTTAAGCTCGATTCTATCTTCAACCTTTTTCCAAACATAACATTGAAAATAACCTTGCAATTGCTTGGCTCGTAATCTTGTGATTGGACCTTTCAATAAAAATTTTGGGTTTGAATCATCAATGATTTGTTGGGCTTCATCATTCTCCCCTGCTGAAAAGAATTCATCCTCAAATTTAAATTGTCATCATGATCGAACTCATCTGCAGAAAACGGAGATAAATCAGACATATTAAATATTGATGAACACTTATACTCACCAGGAAGATCAATGCGATAGGCACTGTCGTTAACACGGGTGGCGACGGTGAATGGACCGTCTCCATACAGTATCAACTTCAATTTTCTAAGGTTTAGAAACCGGTCATGGCTGAAGTGTATCCAAATGCAATCATCGGGTTTGAACAATACTTGGCGTCGATATGGATTGATCTTGGCGGCAGTTTTGGTGCCTTGAAGTTTGATCTGGGCTTGAACTTTCTCATGTATCTCTCTAACATGCTCATCTCTCTTCATACCTTTAACACTTGTTAGATACTCAACAGGTAAAGGCAACAGATCCGTTGGGGTAAACGGACTAAAACCATAAATAACTTCAAATTTTGACTGACGCGCGGTCGTTTCGCGCTCAAAAATATATTTGTAAACTCCTGTGCCCACAGCGAGCGTAGCTAGCCAATGAGTACGGGTCGATCCCACAGAGAGCTGTTGCGATTCTATCTTCAAGTAACCAATCATAAAGGGGGTTTTGGTATTGTCACTAAAATTGAATGTGAATCTGCGAAAGAAACTAAAGAAAAGATCAAATAACAAAAAGTTCTGGCATTTGAATTAGAATTTGGTTTAAACATTGATGTGACCCGGGGCTAATGACACGACGAGACACAAAAATACGCGGAAGCTAAGGATTGAAACTACGTCGATGAAGTAAGGATTCTATACCCGAATATCTAGACGACTACGACTCAACTAAAATACCTAGACAATATCACACAAAATAACACAAATCCAACAAAGTGAGGGCTGTTTTGGACGGCTATGATATGGGTAAGGATGATGGAATTTCGATGATGATGATTAGGTTTAGAAGGGCTAGAGTAGATAGGGTATGATAGGGTAGAATTGAACTTACGGATTTGAACGAGATGAAATCGAATTTGATCACGAACGGGGCTGACTTGGAAGCGGACGTTGATGGCTGGTGTTAGACGTCGAACAGCGATGATGTAGATGAATTATCGATGTGAATTACAACCCGAAAGTTGCCTTGAATCTCGAACGTACACAAGGCCAAATTCTTTAAGTTGCTCTTCGATAGCGAGTTTCCGACGATCCCTCGAACATGGACGGCGAATTCCCTTTGTAAAACTTAGAGTTGCTAAATCTAAGAGTATGAATTTAAATGATCTAAACTCACAAAGATTAAATGGGGTTGAGACAATATTGAAGCAAAGCTTTAATTATCCAATATGGTCTAAAGTAACAATGAAATATGGACCCTCTATTTATACTAAGAGGACCGAAAATCTAACCCTATAGGACCGAAAATTGTAGTCCAAATTGAACTAGAATTGGACTTCAACAACTTCCTAAACTAGAATTCTATTTAAGGTAGATTTTGTAGATCTTACCTTATCTAAAAATCTAGTCAAAACTCTATCTAAAATAACCGAAAATATTAACTAAAAATCTGCCAAAATTCGTCCAAAACTATAGCATAAAATAAATAAATAAAATAATATAGTCTAATAAATCAATCCCCTTAATTGGATCATCAATGGCCGATTATTTTGGGCTTTTCCACCATGCATGCTTAACTTGGGCTGAATAACAAGTATACATATCTAGCCCAACAAAAGCACACACACGCCTCCTTCTTCATGCACACACGTTCACATCTTGATCTCCATCTTCAAATGTCAATAATGTCATCATCTTCAAGCTTCCTTGCACATTGTCTTCAACTTCGAACTTCTTGCGAATTACAACTTGCAAATATTCTTGCAACTTCTTAGCTCGTAGTCTTGTGACAGGTTCTTTGAATTGCAACTCTTCATTGACTTCCTCATTGCTATGGATGTCCTCATCATTCCCCCCCTGCTGAAGAGAATTAATCCTCGAATTTGAAGTGTCATCATGGTCGAATTCATCTGCAGAAAAAGGAGACAAATCAGCAACATTAAACGTGGAAGAACACTTATACTCACCAGGGAGATCAATGCGGTATGCATTATCATTAACACGGCTCAAAACAGTGAATGGGCCATCTCCACGGGGCGACAACTTCGACTTCCTCAAGTTAGGGAATCGGCTTGGACTTAAATGGATCCAAACACGATCTCTGGGCTGGAATATCACGCGTTTGCGTCTCGTGTTGCGTGCGGCGGCGGTTTGAGCGCCTTTGTGCTCGATCCGGGCACGAACCTTCTCATGCATCTCTCGAATAAAATCAGCTCTCTTCATACCTTTAACACTCGTTAGATGCTCAACGGGTAAAGGAATCAAATCAGTAGGAGTTAACGGATTAAATCCATAAACTACCTCAAATGGAGACATGTTAGTAGAAGAATGAATAACACGATTATAAGCAAATTCAGCATACGGTAAACACTCTTCCCATAACTTCAAATTGTTCTTAATTAGAGACCTAAGTAAAGCTCCTAATGTACGATTCTCAACCTCAGTTTGACCATCGGTTTGTGGATGACATGCAGTAGAAAACAACAACTTAGTACCTAATTTTCCCCACAAAACACGCCAAAAATGTCCTAAAAGCTTAGAATCCCTATCACTAACAATAGTACGAGGAATTCCATGCAATCTAACAACATGCACAAAGAACAAGTTGGCAATATGAATAGCATCATCGGTTTTTCTACATGTAATGAAATGAGCCATTTTGGAAAACCGATCAACTACAACAAACACCGAATCTTTACCCGACCTAGACCTAGGTAATCCCAAGATAAAATCCATAGAAATATCAATCCAAGGGACTGTAGGGGCGGGTAATGGCGTGTAAAGGCTGAATGGGTGTGAAGTGGATTTGGCTTGACGACAAGTAATGCAACGACTACACACATTCTCTACATCCCTACACATATGCGGCTAATAAAAGTGTTCATGCAGCAAGTTCAATGTCTTATGTACACCAAAGTGACCCATCAGACCTCCCGCATACGATTCTATCACAAGTAGCTCATGCATAGAACAAATAGGAATGCATAACTTAGACTCCTTAAACAAAAATCCATCATGCACATAATATCCATCAATTGCTCTAGATTTCGACACACATGAGGCATATATGGGGCTGAAATTGGCGTCCTCTACATATAAAGACTTAATGGACTCGAAACCAAGCATCTTAGCATACATTAAGTTCAGAAGTGCGTACCTTCGAGATAACGCGTCCGCGACGACGTTCTCTTCGCCTTTCTTGTACTTGATCACGTATGGGAAGGACTCGATGAATTCCACCCATCTTGCGTGTCTCTTGTTCAAATTTTGCTGTCCTTTGAGGTGCTTTAAGCTCTCGTGGTCCGTGTGAATCACGAACTCCTTAGGCCAAAGATAGTGCTGCCATGTATCCAATGCACGCTTCAAAGCATAAAGCTCCTTGTCGTACGTAGAATACCTCAAACTGGCGCCACTAAGCTTCTCACTAAAGTAGGCGACGGGCCTGCGATCCTGCATCAAAACTGCACCAATACCTATGCCCGAAGCATCACACTCGATCTCAAAAGTTTTAGTAAAATCAGGTAAACGAAGAACATGAGCAGAACACAATAAAGATTTCAAAGTAGTAAATGCAAGCTCTTGTTGTTTACCCCACTCAAATTTCCGATCCTTCTTACTTAGCTCAGTAAGAGGGGCAGCTATACTGGAGAAATCCCGTACAAAATGACGGTAAAATCCAGCTAGTCCGTGAAAGGACCGAACTTCGGAGGCGTTTTTCGGGGTTGACCATTCCTCAATCGCCTTGATTTTGGAACGGTCTACCTCAATACCTCGTGAACTGATGATAAAGCCTAGAAAAACGACTTCATCTATGCAAAAGGAACACTTAGACAAATTTCCATACAACTGTGCATCACGCAAAAGCATAAAAACACGCCTAAGGTGCTCTAGGTGCGCCTGCGCACTGTGACTGTAAATCAGAATATCATCAAAGTAAACTACCACGAATTTACCAATCACATCATGCATCTTACACTTGGTTGGAACAAACAATGGCTTTCTACTATCCAATCTTTTCATGCAATTCAAGTAAAATCCAAATGTTAAATTAATTCTAAAAAGGAGCATGGATTCAACTACACACATCAAGTACCTATCAATGCTAGAATAGGTTAGACGGTACTTACCTCTCTCGATTTCAAGTAACACATCCTTAAGATAAACAATGGGGGTATTGGATGACTTATCTAGAACAAGCTGATCTCTAAGTTGAACATCATCGTGCTCCAACTTCAGCTCTTCGTTGATCTCCTCTTGATCGTTGGAAACTTCTTCCGAGCTGCCATCAGGGTTGAATGTAGCTATTCCAGGCTGCTTAATCTCGAACTATCTCTTCTCGATCTGCACATCACTAGAAAACACAAGATCATGAGTAGCACTGTTCTGAGAAATTAACAGATTATCTGACTTACTCGAATCAAGTGTGGGATCAATGCATATGGGCTGGGACGGAATTGTAGCTTCACTTATCATATTTGAATTTAACTGATGATCTGCGTTGGATGAACTAGGTGACATGTCTTGATGTGAACAAGACTCCAACGGTGTCGTAGTATGGCTAGGGATGGTGGCGATTGATTTACACTGGGTAGCTGCGGCCTTCCTTTCCCTTTCGGCTTTAAACCTTTCTTGCATCCGCTTCTGTTCCTCAATGACATCCTCAGGCGCCAAAGGCTTCAATCTGGTGGTTCGTCCATTCCAGGCAAAGGAGTAAGTGTTGGCGCGACAATCGTGCACTACTCTTCGATCGAATTACCACGGTCGACCTAGAAGAATGTGTGTTGCCTCCATAGGGACGACATCACATAAAACAGTGTCAGTATATCGACCTTTAGTAAATGAAATGTGTACCTGATATGTAACTCTGAATTCGTCACTATCTGTAAGCCACTGCAACTTATAGGGCTTGGGATGCTTCTATAGTACGAGGCCGAGCTTGTCCACTGCATATTGACTAACAGCGTTAATTACACTTCCACTGTCAATAATCATGGACCAAATTTTGTCTTGGATGGAACAACGGGTGTAGAAAATATTTTCCCGTTGATCTAGTTGTGGTGGCTAAGCTATACCCATTTGTCCTGCAAAACGAACAAACGTGACGAAAAACAAGGTAGGACCTCACAGTCTCACGTCACTCGTTTGTTTTCACTCTTGATTTTACCACTCACGTATTACTCAATATAAGGGTGCACAGTGTGTGAAAATTGTGTAAATGGAAGTAGGGAACTCGTGTCTTGTGTAGAGGAAAGGACGGAAATGCTATGTTCAGAACACGGATGAATTTGAAGTGTGTATGAATGAGATACGGGTTGAGTATGTGTGATGTAGGGGCTGTCGAGATTTGTGTGGTGTGGGAGAGGTGGTGATCGAAAGGTATAGGAAGAAAAGGAAAGAGAATAGATCAATTAATGAAGTCCCAAATTGATTTGGAGATCCAAAAATAAATCTAGATAGAATAGGGAAAGAAATAGAATAGGTAAGGAAATAAGAAAGAGATAAGGTAAGTAGGGAATTTGGATATGTATCAATCTATGTGACACAATCTAAATACCTTAATTAGCCTAGACTCTAGAAGGAAAGAACCAAAAAATAAAATAAGATATCTAAGGTAGTTACCCAGATCAAAACAAACTAAGAAGGAAATTTCCTAAAGAAAGAGAATCTAAAAGGAAATAATCAACTATGAATTTGTACCTAAAAGGAAGGTACCAAAATAAAATAGAACACAAAAGGAAACAATGGATATACCTTTTTTTTTTTTAAATTTCGGAATTTTTTTTTATCCGATTTTTTTTATCGCTCTTTTTTTCTCTTTTTTTTTAAACAAAGAACAATACGAAAATTAAATTACAACTCGATAAAACGCAAACAAAATAAACGGGACAAATAAACGAGTATAAAACCACGAACGATATAAACCGACGTGGCTCTTGATACCAATTTATGATGTGATCCGGGGCTAATGACACGACGAGACACAAAAATACGCGGAAGCTAAGGATTGAAACTACGTCGGTGAAGTAAGAATTCTATACCCGAATATCTAGACGACTACGACTCAACTAAAATACCTAGACAATATCACACAAAATAACACAAATCCAACAAAGTGAGGGCTGTTTTGGACGGCTATGATATGGGTAAGGATGATGGAATTTCGATGATGATGATTAGGTTTAGAAGGGCTAGAGTAGATAGGGTATGATAGGGTAGAATTGAACTTACGGATTTGAACGAGATGAAATCGAATTTGATCACGAACGGGGCTGACTTGGAAGTGGACGTTGATGGCTGGTGTTAGACGTCGAACGATGATGATGTAGATGAATTGTCGATGTGAATTACAACCCAAAAGTTGCCTTGAATCTCGAACGTACACAAGGCCAAATTCTTTAAGTTGCTCTTCGATAGCGAGTTTCCGACGATCCCTCGAACATGGACGGTGAATTCCCTTTGTAAAACTTAGAGTTGCTAAATCTAAGAGTATGAATTTAAATGATCTAAACTCACAAAGATTAAATGGGGTTGAGACAATATTGAAGCAAAGCTTTAATTATCCAATATGGTCTAAAGTAACAATGAAATATGGACCCTCTATTTATACTAAGAGGACCGAAAATCTAACCCTATAGGACCGAAAATTGTAGTCCAAATTGAACTAGAATTGGACTTCAACAACTTCCTAAACTAGAATTCTATTTAAGGTAGATTTTGTAGATCTTACCTTATCTAAAAATCTAGTCAAAACTCTATCTAAAATAACCGAAAATATTAACTAAAAATCTGCCAAAATTCGTCCAAAACTATAGCATAAAATAAATAAATAAAATACTATAGTCTAATAAATCAATCCCCTTAATTGGATCATCAATGGCCGATTATTTTGGGCTTTTCCACCATGCATGCTTAACTTGGGCTGAATAACAAGTATACATATCTAGCCCAACAAAAGCACACGCACGCCTCCTTCTTCATGCACACACGTTCATATCTTGATCTCCATCTTCAAATGTCAGCAATGTCATCATCTTCAAGCTTCCTTGCACACCGTCTTCAACTTCGAACTTCTTGCGAATTACAGCTTGCAAATATTCTTGCAACTTCTTAGCTTGTAGTCTTGTGACAGGTCTTTTGAATTGCAGCTCTTCATTGACTTCCTCATTGCTATGGATGTCCTCATCAAACATAAACAACTCGATCATGCACACCGATTTTCATACATGATTGGTCATCTAGTTATGGTGACCGGATTCCTCTCTGCGTCTCCTCATCCATCCTTTCATTTTAGGTTTAATAGTGATTTCTCTTCGATTAAACCCCTAACCAGTTACCCACCTCCCGATTCCTCTAAGAGATGTAAGCAAACAGGCAGCAGTGTGCCCTAGATGGGCCCAGATCGGTTGTGTTCAACTGATTCCTCTTGTGCCCACAACACCCCATTAATTCCCTTATTACTATATGAACCAACACACAGTTACGATTCACCAATTCAATTAATAGTGGTGTGCCCTCTTTACCTAACGAGTGATCAGCCACATTGGGCACTTCAGACACACACTCACGTAGAACAAGGCACAAGAATTAAAGGAAACCAATCATGCATTACTATGCCCATTTTGGCCTCACGAGTCCAGATTTGTGCTCAAACCAATTTCATCGTTCAAATGCCAGAATTAAAGATCTAGCCGAGAAGGCTAGACATAACTAAAATTGTAGAATTTAAAGACATAAAAATAAACAAGAACTTACTGAATTAATTAAGCAAAAACTCGACTCCAACGTCGATGAACATGAGCATAACCTAAGTCCCGAATGTTTAAGACCTTTCGGATTGTTTGGCTGCCTAAGCAGCGTACTGAAATAAAATGCGGAAAATATAAAATGTAGAAAATGTTTATGACTGTCTCCCTCTTTTTCCAGAGACTAAACTTGTTTAAATAACTACATTTCCGAGTGGAGTTTCCCCCACAGGTGGGGGTCTTCTACTGAATTTCCGGAACGGCGTGCCCTTTCTGACCTTGACTGGATAAGCTTCAGCTTTATCAAATCCCTATTTTTTAGGGATTGCTCTTATCTTCTTCGATTGAGCTTATCTCTTCGTCTGAGCTTATCTATTTGTTTGCAGCGCCTTCTAGGAGTCCAACTTAGCTCCAACTCTCCTTCAGATATGCAGTTATCTTCCACCAGCTCTCCTTCAACTGATTTCTAAGTTTCATGGGAATGCCCATTCTGACCCGTGGTCGAGTCTGTGCGAGTACTGTGGGCACGACATCATCTGTCAGCTCCATCCGTATCTGATATGTCCACTTCACCGACCGAATGTGGGATGGATACTGAGGACGTCCCCTGTGCCTCTGATGAACATATTTGCGAGATAATCGGGAATATTTGGGCATAAAATGCCCCTTCCGCCAGACTCGACTCTTGGACTGTCCTTTGACCGCAACCTGGTTCTTTTCGACTCAAAACATACTAAAAAGAACATTTATACAGGATAAAATGCCCATAAAAACACGAAATAAATGGACTTATCACACCCACACACTTTAAGCATGATTGTCCTCAAGCATGGGGTGCAACGCATCCAGAAAAAAATAAAAGAAAATAAAAGAGAAAAGAAACAGACTCAAGACTCAAGCATGCAAACTGTTACTCAGTGTGGGCACATCAGAAACAATCCAACAAAAGTTGCAAATTCCAGTATACCTAAAATAGGTCAAAAATGAGTTTTAGCTTGGTGTTCCTCACAGACTCTCTTCACTCAGTGTATACTCTCATTTCGGCTGTAATTCTATGCAAATTCGTCCCATAAATTTGCCAAAGTTCTGCTGTTCATTCTCCAGAAATCATGATGCATTAGTATCAATAGGGATTTTTAGGCTACAGTTGGGCATTTTAAGTGGGAGGGGTTTTTATTGATTGTATAGATCCCTCCCCAGCTCCTTTCTATTCACTACCCTCCTGTGCCCTGTTCAGGCACTGAATCTTTCTTATTTTGGGCATTCTAAACACTTAGAGCTCGAGGGATTTTTATTCAGACTCTCTTTTTTTTCCTTTTCTAATCATTTTTTTTTAATTCTTCCCCCTGTCTTTTCTGGCCCTTCATATATATGTCTTCCCAGAAACAACTCTGCCTTCCCCATTTTTTCAGGTTTTATAATGCCCTGGCTAAGTATAAACCATCCCAAAACAAAATCGACCAGGACATTTTATAGGCTCAAAGGGGCTGCAAGGGCTGTGTCATTGGTGGGAGTTAATTTATTTCAGTGGTTCAGCAAAACATGGCCTATCTCATCTACATATGCATCAATAATTCCCAGAGTTAAACACAGAACAGAGGCAAATTCTAGAACATCATAAACACAGAATTATTCACACTCATGAATAAAAGAAAACCGTAAAATTGAAGCATACAGCATATAGGCTCAAGTCTCACAGGGCATACTAAATTGGGCATGCTGATTTTTCTATAAAGCAATTAAAGTTGGATCATCACGTGAAATGCCCACACAGACTCACAGAATAGCATGCTTTGACTCAACTACCTACCCACACACTTTGCAACTTGCAAAGTGTGGACACAGACTCAAACAACGAGACAACAAAGAAAACAAAACAAAACCTAATCTAAAGGACAGAAAGAACCAGGTCAATCGGTTGCAGGCGTTGGGTAGGAGAACCCAACATGCTTGAAATAGGCCTTCAGGGCTGCTTTGATTCGGGTCAGTTTTTCATTGGTCTGGAACTGGGCATTCTCTATTAACTCGAGTCTCCTCATGATCACTGCGACTGGGTGCTCCCTCTGCAGTGCCTTCCCTGCTAGTGGTTTCTTCGATGTACCTGCCATAACTAAAAGCATGCTCGAGGGGTCTGCCTCCGGCACAAAGAAAACAGGCTTCCCATCCTTATCGTCAACCACATCTTGCATTCTCCTCAGGCAATTAAGATCAAAATACTCACGGGGAAGGGGGGTTAAATCAGTATCATGCAAATCAAGGAGCCTATGTCTAACAGCAAGCTGGGTGATTAACTGGGCACAAGAGATACGATGCCTAGGGTGTGTTTTGATTTCCCGAAAATGTGCAATGGCCACAGAACCAAAATTGATTCTGATTTTGTGCACCATGCACCACAAAATGAACAGCTCCTGATTGGTGATTGAATTTGAGCTATCCTTTCGGCCGAAAAAAATTGTAGGCCAACACCCTATGGCAGAATCTCAAAGCATCATTGTTTAAACAATATCCCTTTGTGGATCCGCTTTGAAAAACAGATCCATCCCTAATATGTACCCATTTTGCATCTACTCCTTCTGCAGAGTCGGGCACTACAGTCACGACATTGACATACTCCTCCTCCTGGAGGCCCAAGTATGTCACGATGCCCAGTAACATATTTAAATCATCCACAGACAAAGAATAACTCCTACCCATCATTTTAAAAGATAAAACCCTGGTGGATGTAGCAGGCTTGTTCACAGCTTTGATTTTCAAGTTTTGGACAAAATCATGAGATAACGACGGAAAAATCACACACTCCATATCTAAAAAGCATTCCCAACCAATTGCAGAAAACAAATCCCTTACCTCCTGCTCTATACCAAGAGCTGTAAGCGTCTCACGGTGGACTCCTTTTGAGTTGATGATGCCCCTGACTGATGGCGGGCCACTGCTGGGCTTACTTGGTGTGGGGCTCCCCACCCCTCTGCCTCTTTTAGGCCCAGAGGCTGAAGTGCCCTCTTCAGCCTTCCTCTTCCGCGAAGAGGCCTCTCCAGCCAGCTTGGCTCCGACTTTCACACTAACAGATTTCCCCACCCTTTGCCTGGATGAGGAGTCCTTCGAGGGCTCTTCAGAGCCTGCTTATATTTGGGAGGGCGCACTGGGCTCCTGCTGCTCCTTCTCTTCTTCAGTATCCCCTTGCTCGGACACCTCTGGCTCGGTTGGCTCTGGAATGGGCTCTCCAACCTTCCTTTTCCCTTTCGCCTTCTCCAGTGCCCGCTTCTTGATGTCAGCGGGTGCCTCATCCTCCTCTTTAAACAGCGGTACCTTCTCCGGTTGGGCTTCAGCTTTAATGTCTTCAATCTCAGTCAAGTATTTGTCCAAATCACTGTCTTTGTCTCATTCATCTTTAGCTTCTTGTTTCCCTTTAACTTCCTCTCCTTCCTCTTCGTCTTCCAAGTCCTCGATCTCCACCGACGGCACAGGGGTTGGAGCCTTAACTGGCTTCTTAGCTTTCTTCTTTTCAGCCCCTTTCTTCAGCTTTGGCTCAGGCTCTTCAGTAACCTCTTCTTCCTGCATGCCCTCAGCATCTTGCTGCTCCGTTTGAGTTGGAGTAGCGGAACTTTCTTCCGTTGCCTCGACTTCAGGCGTAGGCTCCTGTTCCGGTGGGGTCTCCTTCGGAAGCTTACTCAAAGCGGTTGCTTTAGACGCAACCTTCCCCTTAGGTTTTGCAGAGGGTTTCTTCACGACCTTAGTTGGAGAGGGCTCTTCAGAGACAGCGGGGGTCTCAAAATCCAGGCGTGCCTTAGGTCCAGCTTTTGGTGCGACCTTCTTGCCTTTTGTCTTCGCCATTGTTGGATTTTTGAAGGTTTTCGAAAATTAGGGTTGCAGAAAAAATCGAGAGAGAAGGTTCTGATTTTTGCAAAAGGTGAGTGAAAGTGATAGTGGAGATTTTGTGGGGTAAGGCTTTTATATTAAAGGGGATCACTATTCATGATTTGACTTGTGACTCTCCATATTCCTTAGGAGTCTCCTGGATCAGTATGCCCTCTGTTAATGGATAAGCCTTATCCATGAAAAATCGGAACAAATTTTATCTCTTCAGAGTGCCTCACTTCAGAATCCCTATTTCCAAGGGATTTATTTTATCTTCATCTTTCTCTCTCCTTATCTAAACCTGCAAACACCATGCTTATCCAAAACAAGCGTAAAATTGCTCCCTAAACTAGTTTAATTAACTGGAAAATTTATTAAAAATAAATAAAAATGAATTAAAACAAGAAAACACCTGGGTTGCCTCCCAGTAGCGCCCCAGTTATTGTCGTGGGCACGACATCACCCCAGATCAGGCGTAAGTGGGCTCCGCGAGCCAGATCACTGTGATATCTTCATCGGAGTGCCCCAGGTAAGCTTTCACACGGTGGCCATTCACTTTGAAGCGCCCTCCAGTATCGGGATTTATCAGTTCAATTGCCCCATTCGGGCATTCGGCATACACTTCAAATGGACCAACCCACTTGGTCCTCAGTCCTCCTCCCATAAGCTTGAACCTTGAGTGGTACAAAAGTACTTTCTGTCCTGGGATGAATCTCTTCCTTCGAATTACTTGATCGTGGAGCCTTTTCATTTTTTTCTTGTACAGAACCGAATTATCATAGGCCTCCATTCTCATTTCTTCCAGCTCTTGAATTTGAAATTTGCTGAAATGCCCAGCGGCGTCATGGTCCATATTCAGCTTCTGAAGTGCCCATCGTGCTTTTTGTTCTAACTCAACTGGCAGATGACAACACTTCCCAAATAACATCCTGTATGGGAACATCCCAATTGGAGTCTTGAATGCAGTTCGGTATGCCCACAGGGCATCTTCTAGATGAACACTCCAATCTTTTCGGTTCGGAGCCACAACCTTCCCAAGAATGGCTTTAATTTCTCGATTTGAGACTTCAGCTTGGCCATTTCTCTGGGGGTGATAAGATGTGGTGACCCTATGGTGAACCCCATACTTCTTCAATAATCTTTCCAGCGTCTGGTTGCAAAAATGGGTCCCTTGATCACTGATGATGGACCTGGGCACACCAAACCGACTGAAAATGTGGGATTTTAGAAATGCAACCACTACTCTTGCATCATTGGTAGGAGTAGCCTTTGCTTCTACCCATTTGGACACATAATCAACTGCCAGGATAATGTATTGGTTTCTTCTCGAATTTAGAAAGGGTCCCATAAAATCCATTCCCCAAATGTCAAAAATCTCCACTGGCATGATTGGCGTCATGGGCATTTCATTCCTTCTTGTGATGTTTCCTATCCTCTGGCATTGGTCACACTTTCTGCAGACGTTGTGGGTATCCTTGAATATCGTGGGCCAAAAGAACCCACAATCCAAAATTTTTCTCGCTGTTCGGTTTGGTCCGAAATGCCCTCCGCAAGCATAACTGTGACAATGTTTTAGAATTTCATCTATCTCCTCATCAGGGACACATCTTCTAATGATTTGATCAGCGCATCTCCTCCATAGAATAGGGCAATCCCATGCATAGAACCTGCTCTCATACCTCAGTTTATTTTTCTGGTACCTTGAGTACCCAATAGGCATTTCCCCAGATTCAAGGTAGTTCACTATATCCGCATACCAGGGTGCCAGTGTGCCCCTTGCTGAATATAAATGCTCATCGGGAAAATGATCGGCAATGGGCATTTTGTCGCCTTTCTCATTCAGTACCCGGCTCAGATGGTCAGCTACCAAGTTCTGTGCCCCACTCTTATCTTTTATCTCGATGTCAAACTCCTGCAAAAGCAGGATCCACCTAATCAGTCTTGGCTTCGTCTCTTTCTTGGCCATCAAGTGCCTCAAGGCACCATGATCTGTATAGACAATGCTCTTTGCTCCCAAGAGATAACATCGAAACTTCTCAAATGCAAACACTACTGCCAATAGCTCCTTTTCAGTAGTGGTGTAATTACACTGTGCCCCATTCAGAGTCTTGGAGGCATAGTAAATTACATGGTTTTCCTTTCCTCTCTTCTGACCCAGTACCGCGCCCACAGCGTAGCCACTGGCGTCACACATAATCTCAAAGGGCATTCTCCAATCTGGTGGTTGGATGACTGGTACTATAACCAGTTGCTTCTTCAGAAAATTGAATGCCTTCTTACACTCTTCATCAAATTCAAAGGGAACATCTTGCTGCAATAAGTGAGTAATAGGCTGGGCAATTTTTGCAAAATCCTTTATGAACCTTCTGTAGAATCCAGCGTGCCCCAGAAATCCTCTCACTTGCTTCACTGAAGTGGGGTATGGCAATTTCTCAATTATGTCTGCTTTGGCTTTATCAACCTCAATGTCCCTCTCAAAAATCACATGTCCCAGTACAATGCCCTCTCTGACCATGAAATGACATTTTTCATAGTTCAGCACTAGGCATTTGTCCACACACCACTGCAACACTTTCTCTAAATTATCTAAACATCGATCAAAGCAGCTCACATACACTGTGAAGTCATCCATGAATACTTCAATGCAGTTCTCAAGCAAGTCAGAGAATATGCTCATCATACATCGCTGAAATGTGCCAGGAGCATTGCAGAGACCAAAAGGCATTCTGCGATAGGCGAATGTGCCGAATGGGCACGTGAATGTTGTTTTCTCCTGGTCCTCTTGACTTACTGCAATTTGCATGTATCCTGAATATCCATCCAAGAAACAGAAAGACTTGTTTCCTGCAAGTCTTTCCAATATCTGGTCAATGAACGGAAGTGGGAAATGATCCTTCCGCGTGACCGTGTTCAGCTTCCGGTAATCGATGCAAACTCTCCAGCCAGTTTGTAGTCGTGTGGGCACAAGCTCTCCTTTTTCATTTTTCACAACATGAATGCCCGACTTCTTGGGCACAACATGGATTGGACTGACCCACTTGCTATCTGAAATTGGATAAATAATGCCCTGGTCCAGAAGCTTAATTATCTCTTTTAGCACCACATCCTTCATCACTGGATTGAGCTTTCTTAGTGAATCACGAACGGGTTTTGCATCATCTTCAAACAATATTTTGTGCATGCAAACCGCTAGGCTAATGCCCTTTATATCTGCCAATGTCCATCCGAGTGCCTCCTTGTACAGTCTCAACAATCTCAAAAGGCGGTCCTCATCAGCTTGATTCAATCCCGCACTTATGATTATAGGGAGAGTCTCATCATTCCCTAAATAGGCATATTTCAGATGCCTTGGTAATGCCTTTAACTCCAGCATGGGCGCTTTGATAATAGAAGGCATCAGCTTATTGTCATTTCTCCGAATGGGCACACCATAGTCCAAACATCCGTATGGCATTTCTTCCAATGAGTACAGCATCATAATTCCATCCCTTATGTCCTCATCCTCATCCAGGGCATCCTGGTCATTCAATCCATCCTACAATGCCCACTCCAGCGGTTCTCTGCTGCTCACCATGGATAAAGTAGAATGGTTCGGGGAATGAAATGTGTTCACGAAATTACAATTTTCTGTATCCGGGGGGTGCTTCATGGCTTCAAAAATGTTGAACGTCACCTTCTCCCCATCAAACTCACACGTCAGTGTGCCCTTGTCCACATCAATTTTGGTTCGAGCTGTCTTCATGAAAGGCCTTCCCAACAACAAAACTGAAGATTTGGAAGTCGATGTGCCCATGTCAAGCACATAAAAATCTGCTGGAAAAATAAGCTCGTCCACCTTGACCAATACATTTTCAATGAGGCCTTCTGGATATACATTGGATCTATTAGCTAGTTGAATGACCACATTGGTCTCCTTCAAAGGTCTAATCTTTAATTCTTCGAACACCGACAGGGGCATTACATTGATTGATGCCCCCAAGTCCAGCATGGCCTTTTCAACTTTTCTGTCTCCAATTATGCAAGGGATCATGAACATCCCTGGATCATCACACTTCTTGGGTAACTTCCTTTGTATCACAACCGATACATTCTCCCCAACTAAAAACCTTGCATCGTCATTGAATCGCACATTTCTAGTACAAAGTTCTTTTAAAAACCGGGCATACCGCGACACTTGTTTTATTGCCTCGATCAGTGGAATGTTGATCTCCACTTTACTGAATACTTTTAGCATCTCCCTGGTTTCCTCTTCTCTTCTATTCTGTGCCAATCTCCCTGGAAAGGGAGGTTTCCGTCTCTCTGGAGTGGGCATCTTGGCAGATTGCTTCACTTCTGGGATGGGCACAACATCAGTCTGCTCAGCTGCTTGTGCCTTATCTTCTGTGGGAATTTTTTCCTTTTCTTCCTCCAAGGGCACTTCGTCTTTCTCTTCTCTTGGCCTGACCATCTTCGGAAGCTCTTTTCCACTCCTCAATGCAACTGCATTCACTTGTTCTCTCGGATTCTCGACCTAGGAAGGAAGCTTCCCATTTTTCTCCTCCATCTTGTGCATGGCTTGAGCCAATTGATTGATTTGATTGCTCATATGCGAGAGACCAGTTAGAGTCTCTTGCTTAAACTTCTCATTCTCCTCAGCCATAGCAAACACAAGATCTTCTAGCCTTTGCTTTCTTTTCTCCTCTGGTGGTGGCAATGGGCGTCCAGGATGCCCATCCTCTGACCTTCTCCATCTAAAATTTTCATGGTCTCTCCAGCCAGGATTATAGGTCTGGGAATGGGGGTCATATCTTCTGGAATACCCATTCTGGCCCCCTATAGCATTCACTTCTTCTATTTCATCTTGTAGAGTAGGGCATTCATCTGTGAAGTGAGATATGCTTTTGCACACCCCACAAGGTCTGGGCTTCTTCGCCATGTTTGCACCGGACAAGACTTTTTCGATCTTATCGCACAATCTATCAATCCTGCTATCCTGGTCCGGTGCCCTTTCTGTTTCACTTACAACCCGAATGCCCTCTCCACCAAAGTCTCAGTTATCTTCAGCCATTCCTGTGAGAATTCTGAATGCTTCAACAGGCTGTTTGTTCAAAATGGATCCTCCACATGAGGCATTCACGATCGTCCTCTCATGTGGTCTCAATCTTCCGATGAAATACTGAATCAAATCGTGTTCAGTAATCTGGTGCTGTGGGCATTTTGCCAGCATCGCCTGGAATCTTCTCCAGTAGTCATAGAAACTTTCGTTAGTTCCCATCTTCAGGCTCCCTATCCTTCTTCTCATTTCTTGCACTCTGGATGTTGGGAAATATTTTTTCAAGAACTTCTGTTAAAGTTGTCTCCATGTGGTCATAGCGCCAGTAGGTAGTGTGTACAGCCAGTCCTGTGCCCCATCTTGGAGAGTAAAAGGGAACGAGACCAACTGCACATATTCTTCTCGTCCATGGTCGGATGGTTGAGTTTGGCAAACCATATCAAAATCTTGCAAATGCCTTTGTGGATCCTCTCCAGGCCTTCCGTGGAACTTCGGCAAGATATGGATGAAGTTTGTGTGAATATCCCAGTTCTGAGTCACAACTGGGAGTGTAATGCCCATTGGGCGCAAATTCATCTTGGTCGGGAAGACCAACTGCCTTAAAGTCATGTTATCATCCGCATTGCCATTCGCGGCATTTCCATTTGCGGCCATGTTGATGTTGTGGCCGTTCTCAAATTGTCCTTCCTCCTCGTGCCCTTCGTCTCCTTGATCTTCTTGATCCTCTGGTGGTGGTGTGGGCTCATGAGGTCTATTTGCTGCTTGGCATGCCCTCTTCACTACTGCCCTGTTTTTCCTCGAAGTCTTCTCTATCTCCGGATCGTACAATAGAGTCCTCTCTAAAGAGCCCCTGGGCATCAACTTCCAGGCTCACCAATTGTGGAAGATAAAATCACTAGAAACCAGCTCCCCGTAAACGGCGCCAATTTTTGACGCGCGATCGTTTCGCGCTCAAAAATATATTTGTAAACTCATGTGCCCACAGCGAGCGTAGCTAGCCAATGAGTACGGGTCGATCCCACAGAGAGCTGTTGCGATTCTATCTTCAAGTAACCAATCACAAAGGGGGTTTTGGTGTTGTCACTAAAACTGAATGTAAATCTGCGAAAGAAACTAAAGAAAAGATCAAATAACAAAAGGTTCTGGCATTTGAATTAGAATTTGGTTTAAACATAAACAACTCGATCATGGGCACACTGATTTTCATACATGATTGGTCATCTAGTTATGGTGACCGGATTCCTCTCTGTGTCTCCTCATCCATCCTTTCATTTTAGGTTTAAAAGTGATTCCTCTTCGATTAAACCCCTAACCAGTTACCCACCTCCCAATTCCTCTAAGAGATGTAAGCAAACAGGTAGCAGTGTGCCCTAGACGGACCCAGATCTGTTGTGTTCAACTGATTCCTCTTGTGCCCACAACACCCCATTAATTCCCTTATTACTATATGAACCAACACACATTCACGATTCGCCAATTTAATTAATAGTGGTGTGCCCTCTTTACCTAACGAGTGATCAGCCACATTGGGTACTTCAGACACACACTCACGTGGCACAAGGCACAAGAATTAACGGAAACTAATCATGCATTACTATGCCCATTTTGGCCTCACGAGTCCAGATTTGTGCTCAAACCAATTTCATCGTTCAAATGCCAGAATTAAAGATCTAGCCGAGAAGGCTAGACATAACTAAAATTGTAGAATTTAAAGACATAAAAATAAACAAGAACTTACTGAATTAATTAAGCAAAAACTCGACTCCAACGTCGATGAACATGAGCATAACCTAAGTCCCGAAGGTTTAAGACCTTTCGGATTGTTTGGCTGCCTAAGCAGCGTACTGAAATAAAATGCGGAAAATATAAAATGTAGAAAATGTTTCTGACTGTCTCCCTCTTTTTCCAGAGACTAAACTTATTTAAATAACTACATTTCCGAGTGAAGTTTCCCCCATAGGCGGGGGTCTTCTACTGAATTTCCGGAACGACATGCCATTTCTGGCCTTGACTGGATAAGCTTCAGCTTTATCAAATCCATATTTTTTAGGAATTACTCTTATCTCCTTCGATTGAGCTTATCTCTTCGTCTGAGCTTATCTCTTTGTTTGCAGCGCCTTCTAGGAGTCCAGCTTAGCTCTAACTCTCCTTCGGATATGCAGCTATCTTCCACCAGCTCTCCTTCAACTGATTTTCGAATTTCACGGGAATGCTCATTCTGACCCGTGGTCGAGTCTGTGCGAGTACTGTGGGCACGGCATCATCTGTCAGCTCCATCCGTATCTGATATGCCCACTTCACTGACAATGTGGGATGGATACTAAGGACGTCTCCTGTGCCTCTGATGAACATATGTGCGAGATAATCGTGAATATTTGGGCATAAAATGCCCCTTCCGCCAGACTCGACTCTTGGACTGCCCTTTGACCGCAACCTGGTTCTTTTCGACTCAAAACACACTAAAAAGGACATTCATACAGGATAAAATGCCCATAAAAAGACGAAATAAATGGACTTATCAGTGACATGTTAGTAGAAGAATGAATAACACGGTTATAAGTAAATTCAGCATATGGTAAACACTTTTTCCATGCTTTCAAGTTATTTTTAATTAAAGCACGTAATAAAGTACCTAAGGTGTGATAAACTACTTCAGTTTGACCATCACTTTGTGGATGACAAGCAGTAAAAAACAAAAACTTAGTGATTGGTTCCAGTTTTTCCTACGTAAACTACTTCGATTCGGACCCGCAAGAGGACAGGGTCAATTGTAGGATGGAGAGCTAACTCGGGTCATGTCTCTCGAGAAAAGCTTAGAGGAAACTATCTTTTTATGCTACTCATACAACATGTACACCAATTCAAAATACAACCTAAATATTCTAATCATGGTTGAGAGATTTTTGCTACACTAGGGAAATTAAACCAGTAAAGGTAACTAATCTACACAAACAACAACAAAATCAAAGACGAGGGAAAGATTATGGGAAGAGCATTAGGGCGTAGATTCTCTCATTGGTTTCTCTCCTAGCTTGTTTCAAGTTGGCTTAATTAATCTTAGACATACAATAGACCCCTTCAAGTGGGTTAACTTCAATTACTGTCACCGTCTATCCATTAAACCCTCATTGACTATATTATATGAACAAGATTAACAATTATGCTTACAAAACCCGATTCACCTAATGTTGAAGGAACCTAAGTCGGGCAGTAGAATCTCCTCTCGGTCTCATCTAGAGCCTAGCAATGCTAAGTGGTGATCAAGCACTCAACATAAACAAGCACAATTCCAACAACAAGAACACAACTGTCACAAACACGGATCGAAACCAAGTCGATTATCTACCTTCTAATGAAAGGAATTAACCCATCATCCTCAAAACAACACAAATATCATACAAGTTCGTCATCTCATAAATCAAATGTAAATAACATAAAACTTCTACAATATTTGTTGTTTTAAGAGCTTTTGGGACAAAACCCCCACAAATGAGCTAAGCTAGGCAAGAAAGATACCAAAATAGAGGTCCTCGAGCAAGCCTAGCTTCCGCGGACGGCTTAGAGTCAGACCTTTCTTCTCGTGCCTCCTTCCTCAAGCTTGAACTCTCACTTGCCTGCTTTCTTTCTCTTTTCTCCCTTCTCCAGAGCGTGATGATGGGTGGTGAAGATAGATGATGGAATGGAGAAGTCTTAAGATGATAATGGTGAGAGAGGTTTTTGAAGTGAGATGTGTGAATGAATGAATGGAGAGTCATTAGTGAGGAGAGGAAAATGGAGAGATATGAAGAGATATGGTATGAGAGTTGAGAGATAAGTAATTAAATTAGGGGAATTAAATCCCAAACTCATCCTATTAAACTAGGTTCCAAAAGTCTTCTCCTATTCTATATTTCCAGCTGGCCATGTGGAGGATTAAAGCCTTGGTTCAAAGCTGGACTGATGGAAAGATGGAAGAAAATTGATCGCGGTATCGAAAACTTATGAGGGAGCTGCGACTGACGCCCCGCGTGCTCATGGGGGCGTCTCGCCGTAGGCACTGCCCCGCGGCCATGGAGGTCCGCGTGTCAGCGGGGTAGATCAATTCAGTCTTTGGCTTTATTTTCAGTCGAGCTTTCCGCCTCCAGTTCCGACGCTTCAGCTGAGTGCCTTCAGTTGCGACTCCAGTTTGCTTTTTCAGCTGGAGCTTAACCCATCAGTTGTGCTTTGGCTCAGCTCTCCACTTCTTCAGTTGCGGCTCATCTTCATCAGTTTGGCCCCAAAACCTGACTCCTAAATTGGAGCTCTTCCTTGGAGCTCACCTCTTTGCCAATTTATGCCCTAAAATCCTGCTTTTTTAGACAAAAGCTCAAGTTTTGCACAAACTTGACATATTCTTCTAATAGAGCAAAAGTGAAGATAAAAACATGAAATCCACATAAAAGCACAGAAAATACACATTCAAAAGATACACAATTCCTATAATAAAATAGGACAAATAAACACCAATCAACTCCCCCATACTTAGCTTTTTGCTTGTCCTCAAGCAAACAAAATCATTCAAGACATAAAGCAAGAAGGAATTGCCCCAAGAAGATCATGCACACTAGAACATTCCACACCATTTCAAACCAAAAAGCTCATCACCAAGGAGAATGACAACATTTGTTAACAAGGAATGTGGCTCATCCCATGAGAATAAGTAGGCAAGTTGTTTTCAAGGCAAAATGTAATAATTATTCAATAGAACATTCCTCTCACTAACTTCCCAAACAATTATTCAAGCTTAAACCGGGAATGCACTCAAAGGATATAATTCGTTAGGTGAAATCATCAGGGTAAACCGAGCTTCCTAACGTGGTTTTCCATACTCATCATGGATAGATTCAAAAGAATGTCACACATGATAGGAGTAGAATCTAAAATGCAATCCCGTTTATTACAACAATTAAACAAGAGCACATGGATCAAGCTTCACAAGGTTTAGTCCTCAGGGATGAAATCCCCAGTGTCCTTGTGTGGTTTCCCATGCTCATAGTCGATTTAAACGACAAGAGGAGCATACATCCTAATATCCTCACTTTATTTAAACATTCATATCATCATTAGATATATATAATGATAGGAAGTTAGAGGAGAGAGTGATTTTTCGAGCATTTGACATATTTGATAAGAGAATGAACACGTCTTCAAATTCTTAGAGGACGAGACCCGACAACACAAACCATCTAAACATAATCATTATCAAGACAATTCTAATTCCAGGATGGAGCAGTGGGAATGATTTCATGCAACATGATCAACTTAACAATAATCCCTTGAAGATTCATATCTCAACTTCTCAAGTTTGACAATTAGACAAGACAATCATGCTAAGTGGGAGACACAAAACAAAATTCACAACATACTTAAAGGCAAACAATAACACAATAAACAAAAGACAACACATAGTACAATAATCCTAAAATACAACCTAATTCAAAATCCAACATGAAATCTAAAATACAATCTTAAAACATAAAACATAAAACACAAGATCACATCAAACATAAAACACAAGTTCACCCCCACACTTAAATCATGCATTGTCCTCAATGTATGTAAGGAGATGCAAGAAAATAAGGGAGAGAGAAAACATCACAGAGTGAAGAGGACCGACAACAAGCGCGGGTTCCTACAAAATAAGATGAACAACCAAGGACGAACAAACAAAAAGATACAAAAATACAAAAATAACTAAAAACACACACAACACAGAAAACACTGAAAAATAATATAAATACTTCACTGCTCTGGTGGATCAAAAGGTAGTGGAGGTGGCTGTGGGTATGGGTAGGAGAGCGTCCAATTGCTCCAGCTTTCCTCCATAGCCGTCATCCGCGCATCTTGGCTTTTGAAGCAGTTGTAGACCTCTTGCTGGAAATCCCCAAAATCATGACGCAGCTCGCCTAGCTCTTGACGGAACTCACTAATGGTGTGGTCGAAGTGCTGGCAAAACTGGCCCATAGTGGTATCATAATGCTGCTGGAACTATTCCATGGTGTTGTCATAGTGGTCCCGGAAGGACCTCAAGTCGTCCTGCAGCGTCTGGTACCCATACTGGGGCATCATCATGGGGTAAGACGGCGGCTGGTAGTAGGCTTGACCTCCTAGCTCATGTTTTTCTTTCTGCTCTTCTTCCTGTTCTTCTCCTTACTCTTCTTCGTTCTCTTCTTCTTCATGTTCTTCATCGTCATCTTCTCCCTGGAGAGCAGAAGATGGGAATGCTCTTTCATCACATCTAAGGGCCGCAAGCTGTGCATTCATAAGCTTCAATACACATGGTCGATCAGTGTGGGGAACCGGTCTCCTCTCATCAATCACCAACTGGGCTCGTCTGAGCTCGTCCAAATTGATCATATATTCCTTGACTTTGCTCTGACCCTCTGGAGAGGATCTCTGTCTGGAATAAGCCCGAGCTTGACAGCTAGAGCGATGATGAAAGCACAGAAGGAGAGATGCTGCTTGGTACGCCTCGTCATCTGCTGGATGGCTGTCTAAAGGAAGAAGGACATGCATATTTTGGTGTTGTGAAGGGCACACCAGAGAAGATACACCTCTGTAGAATTCACCTTGTTGGCCTGTTCCTTTCTAGAAATAGAGTATGTGAGGAACTTGTGCATGATGGCATGGGCACGGTCCCTAATAAAGCCGCTCGATGTCCCTTGAGGATCCCAACTGTTGAAGCCTGTAAGCTCAAGCCAGGCTGCAGCTGTGTCGAAGTCTGTTAGCCTATCTTTCATTCCAGTTGTCGAAAAACCAAAGTAGTCCCCTCATTCTTGCCAACGTCACCTCAAACTCATTGCTAAAGATCCGAAATGTGATTTTTGAATTTTGTGAATCGAGCTTGAACATGACCAAGAACTCAAGGCATAACGGATTAAAACCTAAGTCGGGCTATAGAATCTCCTCTCGGTCTCATCTAGAGCCTAGCAATGCTAAGTGGTGATCAAGCATTCAACATAAACAAACACAATTCCAACAACAAGAACACAACTATCACAAACACGGATCGAAACCAAGTCGATTATCTACCCCCTAATGAAAGGAATTAGCCCATCATGCTCAAAATAACAAAAATATCATAAAAGTTCATCATCTCATAAATCAAATATAAATAACATAAAACTTCTACAATATTTGTTGTTTTAAGAGTTTTTGGGACAAAACCCCCACAAATGAGCTAAGCTAGACAAGGAAGATACCAAAATAGAGGTCCTCGAGCAAGCCTGGGCTTAGAGTCGGACCTTTCTTCTCGTGCCTCCTTCCTCAAGCTTGAACTCTCACTTGCCTCCTATCTTTCTCTTTTCTCCCTTCTCCGGAGCGTTATGATGGGTGGTGAAGATAGATGATGGAATGGGGAAGTCTCAAGATTATAATGGTGAGAGAGGTTTTTGAAGTGAGATATGTGAATGAATGGATGAAGAGTTGTTGGTGAGGAGAGGGAAATGGAGTGATATGGTATGGGAGTTGAGAGACAAGTAATTAAGAGGTGTAGTAATTAGGGGAATTAAATCCAATACTCCTCCTATTAAACTAGGTTCCAAAAGTCTCCTCATATTCTATATTTTCAACTGGCCATATGGAGGATTAAAACATTGGTTCAAAGCTGGACTGATGGAAGGAGGGAAGAAAACTGATCGTGGTATCGAAAAGTGATGAGGGAGCTGCGACTGACACCCCGCGCGCCGGCGGTATGCCGCGCGCTCGTGGGGACGTCTCGCTGTAGGCACTGCCCCGCGGCCGCGGGGGTCCGCGTGCTAACGGGGCAGATCAGTTCAGTCTTTGGCTTCATTTTCAATCGAGCTTTCCGTTACCAGTTCCGACGCTTCAACGAAGCGCCTTCAGTTGCGGCTCCAGTTTGCTTTTTCAGTTGGAGCTTAACTCATCAGTTGTGCTTTGGCTCTGCTCTCCACTTCATCAGTTGCGGCTCCTCTTCATCAGTTTGGCCTTAAAACCTGACTCCTAAACTGGAGCTCTTCCTTGGAGCTCACCTCTTTGCCAATTTATGCCCTAAAATCCTGCTTTTTTAGACAAAAGCTCAAGTTTTGCACGAACTTGGCATATTCTTCAAATAGAGTAAAAGTGAAGATAAAAACATGAAATCTACATACAAACACAGAAAATACACATTCAAAAGAAGGAATAGTTTCATCGCCTTATTTTCTTTTTATATTTTTTTAACCGATTAATAAGGTGACGGAAACATTCCGTCACCTTTTTTTTATTTTAGAATATAATAAAAAACCGGGCGACGGAACTATTCCATCGCCATGTCCATCACCCGGTTTTGTAATATACGAGAACATAGACCTTCTTCCATATTTTTCCCCACCCCAAATCAACCGAACCCTAAAATCCCTCGCCATCCAGCCCTCCGCTGAGCCCCCACGCCGCCGTGTTCCCTCTTCCTCTCCCCCTCGTTCTTCCACGTCGGAGCACTCATCCGCCGCCCAGCCCGCGTCCACCGCCCCTGCCATCCAGCCCGTCTCTGCCGCCTAGCCCGCCGCTGAAGGTAAGTTGCTGATTTTTTTTTTAATTTCAGTTTGTGTTATATTTTTTCATTGGAATGTTCAACTTTATGTAATTAATTAATACTGAAGTTAGGTATAATTGGTCTTACAAATGCTACTATCTCCATATCTCCTTGGATTAATGCTGAAGTTAGGTATAAGATTTATATTGTTGCATGATTGATTTTTTTTATAATAGATCTAAGTCAATACTCTGTTGTAGATTCTTTGTCAAGAGATATGTAACCAAATTGGGCAATCTGATTCTTTTTTCTTCTTACTTAGTTTTGATTTTGAATATTTGCATCGCATTCACTACTTGATACTGTATCCAAATAGATTTATGAGGCCTTAAAACTGTTACCTTGCAGATTTTGGCATTTCATATATAGGTATAAGCCCATGTGTGCCCCAGCTAATTGAAGGTCTATTCTTTTGAAAAAGAAAAAAAATATAACTAGCTTTTAGTTTTATTTTAATAACTTAAGGGAGTAGTTCATATTTTTTTTAAAGAAAACGATTTCATCTTTTAGGCTTTTGGCAAGAAAAAAATGTTTTTCTTTTACGTATGAAGATTCATATATGCCAACATGTTTTCTAAAGTAATCTAATAATTGAGTTAAGCTGCTAATCTATAAACTCAACTACAAATATTACAATAAAAGAGAAAATCCAAACTGCAATTGACAAACTCTAAAGCCTAAAACAGTATAGTTAACCCATATTTTACACTAGATATAATTCCCAATAAAATCACACTCATTATAATCCATCAAATATATAGTCAATGATGTTTAGTAAAAAATGAAAAAGATAGCAGTTTTAGTTTTATTTTGTAATTTGATTAATTTTATTATTTCATTATTATGTATTTATGTGTATTCAATTAATTTACTTTATGTATATATTATAATTGAATCTATTTTGCATTTTCAGAGTCATGAGGCCCTCGAACGCCTGTTCGAGGGCAATTACAACTATCTTCAAGAGGTATATGCATCCTACGGGCTTCGCTTGGAAGAAGGTGCCCTGGATAGGAGGATGCTGTACTGGACTAAGTTCAAGGTAAAAAATTGATATATATGTGTTTTGTGTTGTCTAATATTATTACTAACATCATCGGTTATTGATGTGTTAATACAGAAGGAGTTTAGGTGGTCATTCCCTGATTAGGAGGTGCTTCCGCTCTTCTAGAAGAAGTGCCAGGACCGGTACAGGGACATAGTGTACCACATGAAGAAGGATGACTACCAGGAGGGTAAGAAGCTCGATTTTGTGCGCCTGGAGGACTAGCCTGCCTGGATAGCATACTGGCAGGCGGAGAAGACTCAGGAGAAGGCTTGCCTGACCAAGAGGAACCGCAATACCGAGTTCGATGGACCAGGATCATCCAGCCAGACTCACCACGGAGGCACCAGATGTGCCGTGGATCATATACGCGATCTAGTACGTACGAGTTATAATAATTATTCAAGTTTATAATATAATAAATTAACACTTTCTAATAGATTTCATTTTATCTTGTTTAATCAGGCTAGAGAGCAGCATCTGTCCAACTGGGAGGCGCGCTACCAGACATACCTCAAGCTTCACTGCCCGAATGGCCTTTGGACCACAGCCAAGGCGAGGGAGAACAAGGTAATTTTTTACAAATATTTTAATATATATTTATATATATATATATAAATATATAAGTATATATAAATAATTTATATTGAAAAATGAATTACATTTATCCTGATAAATACAGGATAAATGTGACGCTTTGGCCACGGAGTGGAGAGCGGAGGGCAGAGAGCCGGACATGGGTGAGATTTTCTGCCAAGTGGTGGCGCCTAACAGGAAGGGACGCGCTATCGGGTTGGGGAACATGGCCCCTGCCATTCATCTCCCTTCTACTGCACCTGGAGGATCCTCCTCGTCATTGAGCCTACGCTCTGGGT
This sequence comes from Perilla frutescens, assembly GCA_026008535.1. Classification (NCBI taxonomy): domain Eukaryota; kingdom Viridiplantae; phylum Streptophyta; class Magnoliopsida; order Lamiales; family Lamiaceae; genus Perilla; species Perilla frutescens. Next base: position 36,922,180 of record BRKX01000006.1, on the reverse strand, counting down.
CGCTGTACACCCAGGCTGAGCTCGATGCGAGACTCGGTGAGATGCAGGCTAAAATGCAGGCACAGATGGATGCCTAGCGTGAGTCTGTACAGCAGGTGCTGGAGAAGCAGGCCACGATGGAGTCCCTGCTTGAGTGCCTTCTCAGTCAGCAGCCGGATGGTGCTGGTGACGGATCCGGAGGATCTGGTAGCGGTTCCGGAAGGCCGGATGGTTAGGAGGTCACGTAGTTGTACTATATCTGTATTTATGCTACAATTTTGATATTTATTTATATGTATTATACATTTTGTATTAAATTATGTACAATTATATATATATATATTTTAGTTTTATGATCTTTTATTATATTTGGGTACAAATAAATATTTAAAAAGAAAAAGGAATTAAAAAAAACTGAATTAAAAAAATCGAATTAAAAAAACCGAATTAAAAAAAAGCCGATGCAAATGTTCCGTCGCCTTGTCCGTCGCCTCAATTAGGCGACCATTTACGACGATACTTTAAGGTGGCGAACGTTTTCTGTCGCCATTCGTCACCCGTTAAATTGGCGACAGAAAATGGGCTTTGGGCAATGAAAATTTCCGTCGCTATTGCGTGATTTTCTTGTAGTGAATGAAGTGAGCCATTTTGGAGAAATGACCTACAACTTCAAAAACTGAATCTTTACCCGATAAAGACCTAGGCAAACCAAGTATAAACTCCATAGATATATCAAACCAAGGAGAAGACGGTACAGGCAAGGATATATATAGACCAAATGGACTCAATGTTGACTTAGCCTTCTATATGTTATACAACGAGTATAGATTTGTTCTACATCTCTTTTCATGCGTGGCCAGTAAAAATGTCCATGCAAAATACTTAATGTGTTAGACACACCAAAATGACCCATTAAACCTCCCGCATGTGATTCTAACACTAGATTCTCATGCATAAAACACATTAGAATACATAACTGACTTCCACAAAACAAATATCCATCATGTACATAAAACTTATATCTAGGCTTAGATGAACATGACGCATAGATAGATGCAAAATATGGATCAGTGTGTAGCGACCCGAACCCAAAGGCCCAGATGCTACCGAAAACACACAACCAAAAGAATTGATGTAAATAATTTTTTTAGGCCATAAAAATTTGGACAATATTTCATTTAAAATATTTAAAATATCTACGCACATAGGCGTTTACCATTCAAATCTGCGATCAAGACTAGTCAAAATCCAACAATCAACATTTGAAATGCGCCCAAGACTATAACATTCACAAATGTTCATAAAATAGTTAAATGTTTCATGATCATAAAGCGGAAGCATAAAAATTTATACTGATTGACCACAAACTATACATAATCAATAATTAAAAATTATAAAAGTGGTCAACGAAATAAGAAATCCACACTAGTCCACGTCAGCCGCCAGCTGTCATCAGGTACCTGAAAATATTTAGAAAAATAGATGGACTGGGTGCAAGAAACACTCAGTGGGATTTTAAATTTATGAAATATACTTGGTCATTCAATAAATAGTTTGCGTATTAAACATATTCACTATAATGCCCATAAAAAGTATCTGCTCATTAACATACGGAAGATTAACTCAATATGGTTCCCTATCATATATATTGCACCATTGTGCCATACCGCACTGAAGTGCTCATACTGTAGTGAAGTGCTATATCGTACCGCACCGAAGTGCTCATACTGCACCGAAGTGCTATATCGTACTGCACTGAAGTGCTCATACTGCACCGAAGTGCTATATCATACCGCACCGAAGTGCTCATACTGCACCGAAGTGCTATATCATACTGCACCAAGTGCTCATACTGCACCAAAGTGCTCATACCGGGAACCATAGAGCTTAATATCTTCCGATGAACCATAAAAAGGATAATTGATCTTTCAAGCATGCTTTAACATAAACATATTTTATCATAAACGTAACACGATTTTGAAACATAAAGCCTCGTGTTAATTAGAAATCATTCAGCCATAAAATTAGTCTGAAGCATGCTTAAACATAAATATATGTTGTCATATATAGAACACGTTTTTGAAACATAATCACGTGTTGGATAGATATCATTGAGCATAAAAGTATTTTGAGGCATGTCTTATCATAAACATATTTCATCATAAGCATAACATGATTTTGAAACATAAGTCACGTGTTGGATAGATATCACCCACCTTATAACTATAGTAGCTAAAACTTTGATGACACTATGCTCGTTCTAAGCCTATCGCCTCGAATAAGATTTATTATAAGATCATATATTATAGCATAAGGAAGGATCAAGCGTCCGGGTTCCTAAATTAATAACATGGATGACAATACTAAACAATCGATCGATAATCTTAACTTATAATCCACCACCATAGGTTACAACCTAGAATGCATCATCTAGGTCTCATTCCTTCATCAATTAATAGCATAGCATCAACGCTTATAAGGGTTACTACATCTATCTCGTATGCTATCATATATCGAGATAATATTTTCATATCATAATATCAATTCCAATAATAATTTATAAGCATGATTATCAAAAATCTCATAATAGTTCATATAATGCTAGCATTTAATATAATGCTCATTCATTTATCCCATAAATTCATATCCAATAAATCATTCCATTTGCACATAAACGAGTATAGAATTACCCACCTTATTTACAAATCCTGGAGTAGAGCCGCGATTTAAGGTTTATTCCTCTGACTCTTCGAGCTCAACTCGTCCTACACAAAGTCAATTAATGACTCATTAACCCTATCGAAATCCTAGAGCTCAAAACATAATTAAAGGGATCTACCCCTTTGCTTGGCTACGACATCAACATGGAAAATTTGACTTTAGAGACTTCCACTTGATTCGATACATAAAAGGAATTTAACGATGTAATTTATTTTTTTGGATCCAATGATCGGATTAAAGTTGATTCATAACAACCCCCTTTTCGAGTTATTTGGAAAAAATAAAAACCTTATTTTAAATTTTTGCAATTTGGTTCAAACTTATATAAAATCTAAAAAGAAAACCCATCTATTTTATTTAAATTCTAAAATAGTCCAAACACATTTCAAAACATTAAAACACCATTAATAATCCCCCATTTTTAAAATATATATATATATATATATATATATATAACACCAAGGCTTCAATAATTCATTCATAAATCATAATAGAAAATTCCTTTATAAACCCATGAATCATCTTAATTATATAAACATGTAACCAATATCACCAAGGTACATCTTGAAAATAAAAACTAACTAGAGACTTAAAATAAAATGTGATTTGAAATACACATATTCACGGTTAAACACAAATCATTTTCAAAATCTTTCTAAAATCAAACTTGAGCCCTGTTAAATATCAATATCACCTTAATATCAAAAGAGCATGCACAAGATAGCTTTCAGAAGCCTCATTGCAGTAAAATCAAGGGGAAAACAAATGGAAATAAAAACTGATTTTAACATGATTTTTTTTTCGATAGCTTTCCAACTCCATTAAATCTTAAAAACTTGAGCTCCAAACTCATCAAATAATCACCAACATTGACAATAAATATTTGAAGTCTACTGATAACCTCAATTTCGCATTTAAAGAGTCCATTTCTAACATTTATAGAATTTTTCAAGAACTAAAACATAAACCCTTAACTTCTTTTTTTCCAATTATACTCCCATATGTAGCAGTTTTAGTAAATAAATCATATCTTCCAAACTAAAACTGGAAATTAAGAAATTCCAAGTTCGAAAAAACCCCAATACAAATATATAAAATTGTTCGTGAAATAAGCATCTCCCAATTTAAGGGTCGAAAACATTGATAGGACTTTGGTAAAATGAGCATAACTTTGTCCTCAAAAATCCAAATGACATGATTCAAGTTCCAAATTGAAGGTAGGATGATAACCTAAAAGTTTAGCATAGTTTGGATGACCAAAAGTAGCTAGATAAAATCAGTTTTTCGCTTAAAATTTGCATATGCGTGTTGCTCCAAAACAGATTCGGGTAGGAAACTTTCCCTCTGGAACAGTTTTAGTAAATTTATCATATCTCATAAATGAAAACTCGAAATTATAAAATTCCAAGCTCTACAGAAACCTAAGACCCATAGCTAAAAATGTTCCTCAAATACACATTTTCAGATTTTGACAATAAAAGGGCTAAAAAGTCAAATGAAATGGAAGCAAGAAAACTGTCCGAAAATTAAACAGGTTCTGATTTCCGGCATATTTGGCTGGTTTCCGGCCACCGGATGATAAAGACATCAAAAGATGAAACGTAGAACACATATCAATGTACGACATATCTGAAATTCAAGTGAAAAGGATAAGAGATGGACCCATACGATATCGACGAAGTTGGCAGACCGCGGCGAGCTTAGCGGCTGCTGCTGTGGCTGCTCGTTGGTGCTCCGGCGAGCTGCTGTTGCTGCTCCGGCGCCGGTGGCACGTCCAGCCTCCTGCCCAGTAGCCTTCTCCCTCTCAGCCCCTCTCTCTCTCTCTCTCGACTCTATTCTTTCTCTCTTTCTCTCTTCTTCCTTATCTTTTCTTTTCTCCCCATCTACTTCCTTACTTTCTTCTCTTCCCTTTCTTCTCTTTCTTTTCTCCTCCCTTTCTCTCTATGTCGATCTGCCCCTTTTCTCCCTTTTTCCCCTTTTCTCTCTCACTAAGTAAGAATGGAAATGGGTGGATGAAAAATGTTTGTAGAGATAAGGTTGGGGAATGGGTTGTGTATATATATACACACACACACACACACACACACACACACACACACACATATATAAATTATATCTATTGGGCTTATTTATTTATTTTGATTTTGGGTCTCAATATATTAGCTAATTTGGGCTCAAAATAAATGGGCTCTAATTAGAATAAAATGGGCTCGACATTAATCTTGAAGTGGGCCGAGTAATCGGACCAAAATCGGATTTCAACAAGAATTATCATCTAATGGGATCGTTCGTTCTCGTTCTGAAAATAATTGGCCCGAAAATAAAAATATTTATAGATGGGCTCAGAAAATTCATACCTGCCTATTTTTAAAATAAAATGACTTGTTGTAACAATTGGGCTCTAAACAAAAGATTTGGCTCGAATTTGGTTTTGGGGCGTTACACAGTGTTATATAACTTTCTTATGAACTCAAATCCCAACATCTTAGTTTGTATTAGTGTAATGCCCCAATTTCACTTTAATAGAAAAAGGTACGTTATCCATGCTTTTCAATAATAAAAATATTTTACTTGAAATACAACGAAAGTTTCAAAGAATAACTCGACATTTATTACATAAAAAAAGTCAAAAATAAATTAAATCCGTAATCAGGCTTGACCACTTGACCACCATCATCACATCTTGCCCGCTATGCATCACCCGAGACAACACCTGAAAAGATAAGTAGTTTTCGGGGTGAGTACTACTGACTCAGTGAGGAGTGTCCAATTATCCAAGCCATATATAAAACAGAATAATATGCGAATAATAACTTGTGTTCAGTCCGTAGACCAAACCATGTAGCCCGGAGGCTCTGCGTGTAGCCCGGAGGCTCTGTGTGATAGCCCATAGGCTCTGCGTGTATAGCCCGAAGGCTCTACGTGATAGCCCGAAGGCTCTTGCTATGCTGTGACATCACATATATTCAATAAAACATATAGAGAGAATAACAGGGACAAAATCAATGTAAAACCCCACCTTAACTTTGACCTTGATATTAACCGATTAAGTGCTGTGCGCCTTGCCTATAAATTAATTATCTTGAATTAATAAAATGCATGTAACATGGTATATAAATTGATGCATGTGACCAAACCATTCTTATAACATGATGCATGCTTAATTATAATTAATTATTAACCTAGTAATTACGTGAAATACAATACATTGATGCATGTCCCAAATTATTCTAATTAAAATGCTAAGCAATCCACGTGAATACATATACTTAATTAACAATGAACAATGGCAATTGTTGGGAATGGCCCATTTGTCCCATTTCTGGCCCATTACAATTAAATCCTATCTACCCGGCCCAAGCCCCAAATCCTAAACCCTAATGACGATCCAACTTCCTAATCTAAACTGCATTAAGGCAGTTGTTATTTCCCTATGCTCTAGAAGCATCTATAATATCTTTCTCCCCTCTCTCGCTAGATACACTTGAAAGCTGAATCTAATCTCATATTCTCTCTCTCTCTCTCTTTCTGGATCTTCTCACCTCGCTCCCTCGGTTTCTCTGGCTGGAGTTCTGCCAATCAGCTCCTGTTTGGCCGCTGAGTGTAAGGGAGGAGTGTGCTGAGAGAGAGAAAGGGGGAAACCCGTCGCCTTCTCCAAACCCTAGCCGTTGCTTCCCCTTCCCCTTTCCCTGGGACTGTTCTCCTGTCGCCGGAGAGGGCTGCTGCCGATTCCAGTGGGAAAATCTAAGCCGCTGTGCCTTGGGCACCTTTTCCCACACCTGATTGCTCTCTGTCATTACTTGTCTCTTCCTTCTACTTATTTGCTGTGTTATCTAACTTGCTTCTTTGCCTTTGCTGCAGATCTGAAGAGTTTGTTGCCTGTGAAGAACCTTGAAGGTTCGCTTGTCCTTCATCTCTGAGGCTACGGCTGTTGTAAGTAGAAGAAACCCTAGACTAGTCATTTCTGTTGATCCATCTTGTAATCTTCGGCTTTCTGGTTCTAGCTACTTGAGTAGCAAGTGTTAGGAACCGCAAGGGGTAGGAAATCAAGAGGTGTAAACCCTAGCTAGACGATACCACAACAGTGGTATCAGAGCCTGGTTCAGGCCTAGCCGGGGGCACCCTCCTGCCTCCATTCCTAGCACCCCACCGCCGGTAAGGGCTGCGCGTTCTTCGCCCCCCTCGGGCTCCGATCTAAGGATAAGTCCGACTTTTCCCTGCCTGGAAAAGTCGGCTCTGGTATCTTCTCAAAAACCCTAAAACTCCTTGGTGGTATTCTGTCGATTCTGTGCCTTAACTGTTTCCGCTTGTTTCATGTCTCTGATTTGTTTCTTGGCATTCCAAGCCAAAACCCTTATCTGTTGCTTAGGGTCGGGACCATCTGGATTCCCCTGTGGGTCTCCTCAAAGCGGGTTGCCCCAATAGCAAAGATAAGCAAGGACTTCTCAGTGGGATCTGAGCTTGTGTGTTGTACTTCTCTGTCTGCCCTTCATTGTTTATTTTTGCCCTTTTTTTTTGGGGAACCCTCTAAGGTTGGTTCCTGGTGACTTAGCAATAAGTTTGTGGTGGTGTTTTTGGCTGAAAAGGTGTTAGGGATTGACCTGAGTGACCCCCTGCGCCACAGATAAATCTGTGTTGCGAACTGGGATAGCCTCAGCTCTTGATTCCCCAGGTGTTCCTTTTCTGGCCTGAGGAAGCTTGAGCTTCCTGGTTGTGGTTGTATTCCTGTGTATTTGTTTGTGTTTCTATTGGTTTTTCTGGGTGATTCTGTGAAATTTCTGTGTGTTAAGTGAAATTTCTGAGATTAAGCATGAATAATCTGAGTGTTGTCCCTTTTAATGGGAGTGGTGATTTTGGTGATTGGCAGACCAGGGTTGAATGCATTTTGACAAAAGAAAATTTATGGCATGCTATATCTGAAAGAATAGATGAGAATGAAGTTGATAAAAATCTTGCAAAATTAAATGCTGGTGCTAGAGCTACAATTTTGTTGAATCTGAGTAGTGCCATTGTGAGACAAGTGTCTCATCATAGATGTGCTAAGGATCTATGGGATGCCTTAACTAATTTGTTTATTGCAAAATCTGAAGAGCATATGTATTCTCTGCAAAGCCAAATTATGTCTTTTCAAATGGATCCCTCTAAAGATGTTGACACCAATATGCATGAATTCACTAAATTGTTAAAAGATGTTAAACTTGCTGGAGATGACAAAATTGAAGCTTATGCTCCTCAAATCTTGCTTGGTGCTATTCCTGAAATATATGCTGAAGTTAAATATGCTTTAAAGTATGGTGGTTGCAAACTTACCTGTGATATGATTGTGTCTGGGTTAAAGGCTAAAGAAAATGAAATTAAGAAGTTAAGCTCTAAACCCCTGCAAAATGAAATCATGTATGTAAATAAAAACTTCAAAGGCAGGCCCTATATTGATTTCAACCCAGAAAACCCCAGTGTATTAAATGCAGAACAACATAACAGGGAATCTGAACTTGAAGAAAGACATAGGAGGGAATGCAGAATTGATAAATCAAACAATTTGTTCCAGCCCTCTTGTAGCCGATTTGCCCCTCAAAATTCTCAAAGGCAAAACCAATATCCTCCCAGAAACCAACCCTTCAGATCCTCACCCCAAAATTTCCAATCCCAAGATCAAAAACCTAAGAAAACATGTTGGAACTGTGGGAAGCATGGTCATTTCTCTAATAGGTGTAAACAACCTAAGAAGGGGAGGGGTTTTGGGAATCATCATGCTAACCTCACCATGCAGTACAATCCCGAGTGTTTTGGGTGTGACAACAATGAACCTGAATATGATAGGGGAGAAATGTATATGGTTCACACTACTTCTGATTTCCAGTTCATAAATCTGTCTAATGCTGTGTCAAACTCCATGCTTGATTCTGAGTGGCTAATTGACTCTGGATGCACCTTTCATGTCACCCCACACAAGCACATTTTCTCAAATCTTAACCTGTCTATGTGTGGATCTATTGCATTAGCTGATAGCCAACAATGTGATATTGAAGGAAAAGGTGACATATGCCTAAAATTTGAAAACAATAGCATGATCAATCTGCAGAATGTGAGATATGTGCCAAAATTGAAGTTTAATCTCTTATCTGTCTCAAAATTGGCTGATCAAATGCTTTATGGATCTGTGAACCAAAAATGCTTCAGATTTGAAATGAATTCTGTGCACTATTTTGATGCTCCTAGAAAGGGAGAACTGTATTTTGTGATTGCTAAACCTATGCCTATCATGTCTGCAAACTTGGTCCAATCTGATAAAACTCATCTTTGGCATGCAAGATTAGGTCACATGAGTAACAAGGGATTAGACATTTTGAATAAGGCAGGAGCTTTTAAGAATGATAAAGTATCTACCATGCCTTTTTGTGAGCCATGCTTGTTGGGAAAACAACACAAATCCCCATTCCCTTTATCTGCTGCATATCCAAAAATGAAATTAAGTTCTCAAATTCTAGAATACTTGCATGCAGATGTCTGGGGACCTTCAAAGGTTCCAACCCATGGTGGTAACATGTTCTTCTTATCTATTATTGATGACTTTTCAAGAAAAACATGGGTTTTCTTAATGAAAAATAAATCTGATGTGTTCATGAAATTTTCAAGATGGATTGCTGAAATACAAAATCAAACCAATATGAGAATTAAATGCTTAAGAACTGACAATGGTTTGGAATTTTGTAATCATGCCATGGACAACCTATGCAGTGAAATAGGTATTAAAAGGCATAAATCTGTTCCCTACAACCCCCAGCAGAATGGGGTTACAGAAAGAATGAATAGAACTATCTTGGAGAGAGTTAGGAGCCTGCTTGCAGGCTCAGGGCTTGACAAGTCATTCTGGGGAGAAGCTCTTATGACTGCATGTTATCTAATCAATAGATCCCCCTCTGTTCCTTTGCTAGGAAGGCAACCTGAGTCTGTGTTCCTAAATAAACCTGTTTACATTGATAACTTAAAAGTGTTTGGTTGCTGTGCCTATGTACATCAAAGGTTAAGTAAAATTGAACCAAGAGCTATGTACATCAAAGGTTAAGTAAAATTGAACCAAGAGCTAGAAAATGCATCTTTCTTGGCTACCCTGAAGGGGTAAAAGGGTATAGACTGTGGGATAAGACTCTACCTGGGTTTAAAACTTGCATTAGTAGAGATGTCACTTTCAATGAAAATGACTTTCCATGTTTGATGAAATCCTCACCTTCTGTTGCTCCTTGTGAGGTGGAGAAACCTTCTGATACTACCTTTATTCATGATCTGTCTAAGGTGGAACCTCATCTCATAGAACATGATTTGCATGACAATATGAACAATCAAGGTGATATTAATGCTGATGATTCTGATTCAAATGCTTCTGTTCACATGAATGTTTCTGAATCATCTGAGTCTCTTCATGAGCATATCTCTGACCATAATTCTGAGCATAACTCTGAGCAAATAAACCTGAATGATTATGTACTTTCAAGAGATAGAGTTAAAAGGATAATTAAAGCCCCTTCCAGGTATAATGGATGCAATTTATCATTTTATGCCTTCAATGTGTTTAATAACCTTGAATCTGCTGAGCCTAAAACATACAAAGCTGCTGTTACTTGTCCAGATTCTGAAAAATGGGTTGATGCCATGAAATGTGAGATGAAATCTTTACATGATAATGGTACTTGGATTTTAGTCAAAAAACCTGAAGATTGCTCTGTTGTGGAATGTAAGTGGCTATTCAAAATAAAACAAGAAATTGACAATGTTAGATATAAAGCTAGGCTTGTTGCAAAAGGATTCACTCAAAAAGAAGGTGTTGACTATAATGAAATTTTTGCTCCTGTTGTTAAGTTTACCACTGTGAGAATTATGCTTGCATTAACTGCACATTTTGATTGGGAACTCAAACAAATGGATGTAACAACAGCCTTTTTGCATGGAGAACTAGAAAACAACATCTATATGCAACAACCTGAAGGCTTTATTGATAATAACCATCCTGATCATGTCTGCTTGTTAAAGAAATCTTTGTATGGTTTGAAACAGTCACCTAGGCAGTGGAACATTAAATTTGATAACTGCATGAAAAGCATGGGATTCTGCAGAAGCATGTTTGATCACTGTCTTTATTATATGTCATCCCCTGTGCCTGTTTTCTTGCTCCTATATGTTGATGACATGTTGCTGATAAGTCCCTGTTTGTTGACTGTAAAGAATGTCCAAACTAAACTCTGTGCCAACTTCAATATGAAGGATTTGGGAGATGCAAGGAAAATCTTAGGTATGAACATTGATAGGGATAGAAATAAACACTCTTTACTGCTGCATCAATCATCTTATGTTGAACAAATATTGGAAAAATTTGATATGCATGCATGCAAGCCTGTTTCTGTTCCACTTGCATCTCACATTCAGTTGAGCAAAGATCAATGTCCCAAAAGTGATTTTGAATTAAAAGAAATGGCAAATATTCCATATGCTAATGCCATTGGGTCAGTCATGTATCTGATGATAAGTACCAGACCAGATACAGCTTATGCTGTATCTTGCCTAAGCAGATACATGGCCAACCCTGGCTTGCCTCATTGGGAGGCACTGAAGTGGTTGTTAAGATATCTGAAATCCACAGCCTCTTGTGGTCTAACTTTCTCAAAATCTCCTGATGGTGTCAAATGTGTTGGCTATGTGGACTCAAATTATGCAAATGATAGGGATCACAGGAAATCTACAACATCATATGTGTTCACTCTATGTGGTTCATGCATAAGTTGGAAATCACAATTACAGAGTATTGTTGCCTTGTCCTCCACTGAGGCAGAATACATTGCAGCTACAGAAGCTGTAAAAGAAGCTATATGGTTGAATGGTGTGTTAACTGAAATTAATTTCATTGATGACAAACCCATGCTGTATTCTGACAGCCAATCAGCCATCCAACTTTGTAAAAACCCAGTCTTTCATGATAGAACAAAGCATATTGATGTGAGATATCATTTCATAAGAGACATAGTAGAGAAAGGAGAGGTATTGCTTGATAAGATCCCCTCTGAATTTAACCCTGCAGATATGGGCACAAAGTGCTTGCCAGTTGCAAAGCTGGAGTCTTGCATGAAGTCCCTCAACATGGACTTTGGTTAACATTTATGGGATTTGTGATGGGTTCTCACAGTTGATTCTGTGGTTATAAGTCCCATCCTTATCTCTGAGGCAGTTGAGGCCTCAAGTTGGTGATTTCCCTTGGTACTTTTAGCTAGGTTCTGTACAAGTTCATGAAGGTCAATGATCCTTTGAGACCAGAGACTTGTTATGAGGGTTGGTCTCACGTTGAAGAGACTGGATTAAATACGCATAGTGTTTAATTCCACCTTCTCATAATGTGACTTTGTGTTGCATTCATGAGTAAAAATAATTGGCAATGATGATAATCTCGTGTGTTTCTTTTTGGCAGGTCCTCTTCCCTGGTGACGGAAATAGTCCAAAAGGGCCAAGGTGGAAATGTTGGGAATGGCCCATTTGTCCCATTTCTGGCCCATTACAATTAAATCCTATCTACCCGGCCTAAGCCCCAAATCCTAAACCCTAATGACGATCTAACTTCCTAATCTAAACTGCATTAAGGCAGTTGTTATTTCCCTATGCTCTAGAAGCATCTATAATATCTCTCTCCCCTCTCTCGCTAGATACACTTGAAAGCTAAATCTAATCTCATATTCTCTCTCTCTCTCTTTCTGGATCTTCTCACCTCGCTCCCTCAGTTTCTCTGGCCGGAGTTCTGCCAATCGGCTCCTGTTTGGCCGCTGAGTGTAAGGGAGGAGTGTGCTGAGAGAGAGAAAGGGGGAAACCCGTCGCCTTCTCCAAACCCTAGCCGTCGCTTCCCTTTCCCCTTTCTCTGGGACTGTTCTCCTGTCGCCGGAGAGGGCTGCTGCCGATTCCAGTGGGAAAATCTGAGCCGCTGTGCCTTGGGCACCTTTTCCCACACCTGATTGCTCTCTGTCATTACTTGTCTCTTCCTTCTACTTATCTACTGTGTTATCTAACTTGCTTCTTTGCCTTTGCTGCAGATCTGAAGAGTTTGTTGCCTGTGAAGAACCTTAAAGGTTCGCTTGTCCTTCATCTCTGAGGCTACGGCTGCTGTAACTAGAAGAAACCCTAGACTAGTCATTTCTGTTGATCCATCTTGTAATCTTCGGCTTTCTGGTTCTAGCTACTTGAGTAGCAAGTGTTAGGAACCGCAAGGGGTAGGAAATCAAGAGGTGTAAACCTTAGCTAGGCGATACCACAACAACAATAAACCAAACTTCTCGGCCCACTATCTACCAAGCCCAACATAATTCTATTCTCAATTAAGTTAAGGCCCAACTCTCTTTTTCTATTTTCTTTCCCAAATATCAAAAATCTGCTAAACTCTATCTCTCTCTCTCTCTCTCTCTCTCTCTCTCTCTTCCTCATGAGGAACAGAAACAACCAGTAGCCTTCATCGTTCATTAACCTGCTGCACCGACACAACTACTGAGGTCGGATTCCACTGCACGTCTGCACCAAACAGCAGCTGCACTGCTGCAGTCTGTCGTCGTTGCATCAGAAACTCACCTCCTACGTCGCCAGATGGAAGCTTACAGAACATGACTGGAACAACAACTGCTCCTGAAACACGTCTGCTCTGTCTACCACCATGACTGTGTTGGGAAGCTTGAAGCTTGGACAACTAACTCCCTCATATTACACTTCCAAACTTACCCAACGCTATGCATATGCAATGAGAATGAAAAACATGCAATGAGAATAAAAAAAACATGCAATCAGAACGAATGATTCCATACCTTCCAATCAACGACTTGCTCAAATTATGAGGAAATTTATTGTTTCTTTCGTTTCTTTATGGTGAGAAATAGGATGGATAGGAGTCCTCTATTTATAATGGTGGGTTAGGATTTACGGCCATGTTTCGTAGCTATCAAAGAGATCAACTTGATAAGATGAAGAATGTGATAATGTGATAAGTCTTAGAGAGTTTGAGAATGAATCAACTTCTATGAATTTAAAGATAATTATTTCTTAGACTTTGCAATGGGAGAGAAAGGTAACCAAATTTTGATCTCTTACCTAGGCTTTCCAATGAAATCGAATGGGCTACTTTATTCAAGGGTAAACTTGGGCTTCTTTAAAAGAAAATATAAATTTTGGGCTTCTTTTGAAAATAATGAACATTGGGCTTACCATGCACACAAAATGATAATTTAAATGAAGTACTATATGTATGCTCATGACATAAAATAACCATATATTTTAATTAATTCATGCTTAATTATTTATTAGGCACGACTTATTAGACTTAAGCAATTAATAGCACACATAAGAATAAATAAAATTAATAAAATATTTTAGGAAGAAAAAGGAAAATGTAGCAATTTAAATATAAAAAAAATCGGGTCGCTACATTCTCCCTACTTAAAGAAAATTTCGTCCTCGAAATTACTTACCTAAACCTGAAACTGCAAAAATCTATGCATAACACCAATTCTCATTCCTCACTAGTAGTAGCTTGATGTTATCTTGACCTAACACTATCCTCTTATACCCCTATGCTACTTTATCATCGATATGCTTACTCTATTTAATAAATTAATCGTTATACTTCTTACATTTTCTAATATATAAATCTCCTGACTATAGCTTATGTATTCTCTACCAATCCTTTTTTTATAGAGTTATAACCTTGTAACTTTATAATAATAATAATAATAATAATAATAATAATAATGCATTTTATTAATCAAAAGTTGAATTACAAAAATGTGAATTCTAGAAAATATATAATCTAGCATGCTCTATCATTTCTAGGTATCACTAGTTTCACCTTTTCCGCCTCTTATTTGAATTGGTCTCATTACTTAGTCCTCTCTTTGAATCTCTCAGTTCTTTTCCAAAGACCTTGCCTCTCCATTCATCCATAAGGCGGAGCATGAATTTTTCAAAATCTATTATTTTCCTAAACCATGGAGTATATTCCAAAATTTCTTTAGCAATCTCCTTGGCTAAGGGCTTTAATAACTTGGGTATAGCTACACCGACTATTTCAGTAGCTATCATAGGGTCGAATTCTATCTCCTCTTTCTTAATTTTCCTCCAAATTCTGTAAATTCTCATCAATTATCTTTCTACCCCTATTGTTTTATCCCACTGAAATTCCCATAGACATCAATAAATCTAGCTTTGTAGGTTCTAATATGTTCTTCTATCGACAAAGCTGGTTGGTGACCTCCTATCACGATCTTATGGTCCTTGCAAGTTCTAGTCATCTAGAAAATTATAATCTTAAAATAAATCTCGAGGACTATTAAAAACATTTTCATAGGAAATACTTTCATAAACTTTCACATGAAAAAAAACTTTAACCATTACCTCTTCTCGGCGCGATGCAGCGGATGTGATGATGGTCATTACTTACTTACATGCATTTTTTTTAAAGTATGCAGAAGAATAGACCTTTCTCTGATACCACTCTATAATACCCCAATTTCACTTTAATAGAAAAGGACACATTATCCATGCTTTTACTTAATAAAAATATTTTACTTGAAATACAGCGGAAGTTTCAAAGCATAACTCGACATTTATTACATAAAATAAAGTCAAAAATAAATTAAATCCGTAATCAGGCTTGACCACTTGACCACCATCATCACATCTTGCCCGCTACGCATCACCCGAGACAACACCTGAAAAGATAAGTAGTTTTCGGAGTGAGTACTACTAAGCTATATATAAAACAGAATAATATGTGAATAATAACTTGTGTTCAGTCCGTAGACCAAACCATGTAGCCCGGAGGCTCTGCGTGATAACTCGAAAGCTCTGCATAATAGCCCGTAGGCTCTGTGTGTAGCCCGGAGGCTCTGCGTGATAACTCGAAAGCTCTGCATAATAGCCCGTAGGCTCTGTGTGTAGCCTGAAGGCTCTGCGTGATAGCCCAAAGTATCTACGTGTATAACCCAAAGGCTCTGCGTGATAGCCCGAAGGCTTTTCCTATGCTGTGACATCATATATATTCAATAAAACATATAGAGAGGATAACAGGGACAAAATCAACGTAAAACCCCACCTTAACTTTGACCTTGATATACCGATTAAGTCCTGCGCGCCTTGCCTATAAATTAATTATCTTGAATTAATAAAATGCAAGTAACATGATATATAAATTGATGCATGTGACCAAACCATTCTTATAACATGATGCATGCTTAATTATAATTAATTATTAACCTAGTAATTATGTGAAATACATACAATACATTAATCCATGTCCCAAATTATTCTAATTAAAATTCTAAGCAATCCATGTGAATATATATACTTAATTAACAATGAAAAATGGCAATAAACCAAACTTCTCGGCCCACTATCTACCAAGCCCAACATAATTCTATTCTTAATTAAGTTAAGGCCCAAATCTCTTTTTCTATTTTCTTTCCCAAATATCAAAAATCTGCTAAACTCTATCTCTCTCTCTCTTCCTCACGCGGAACAGCAACAATCAGTAGCCTTCACCATTCATTAACCTGCTACACTGACACAACTACTGAGGTTGGACTCCACTACACGTCTGCACCAAACAGCAGCTGCACTGCTGCAGTCTATCGTCGTTGCATCAGAAACTCACCTCCTACATCGCCGTATAGAAACTTACAGAACATGACTGGAACAACAGCTGCTCCTGAAACACGTCTGCTCTGTCTACCACCATAACTGTGTTGGGAAGCTTGAAGCTTTGACAACTAACTCCCTCATTTTACACTCCCAAACTTACCTAAAGCTATGCATATATAATGAGAATGAAAAACATACAATGAGAATAAAAAAACATGCAATCAGAATGAAGGATTCCATACCTTCCAATCAACGACTTGTTCAAATTATGAGGAAATTTATTGTTTCTTTCGTTTCTTTATGGTGATAAATAGGATGGATAGGAGTCCTCTATTTATAATGGTGGGTTAGGATTTACGGCTAGGTTTCGTAGCTATCAAGAGATCAACTTGATAAGATCAAGAATGTGATAATATGATAAGTCTTAGAGAGTTTGAGAATGAATCAACTTCTATGAATTTAAAGATAATTATTTCTTAGACTTTGCAATGGGAGAGAAAGAGAACCAAATTTTGATCTCTTACCTAGGTTTTCCAATGAAATCGAATGGACTAGTTTATTCAAGGGTAAACTTGGGCTTCTTCAAAAGAAAATATAAATTTTGGGCTTCTTTTGAAAATAATGAACATTGGGCTTACCATGCATACAAAATGATAATTTAAATGAAGTACTATATGTATGATCATGACATAAAATAACCATACATTTTAATTAATTCATGCTTAATTATTTATTAAACCTACTTAGGCAAGACTTATTAGACTTAAGCAATTAATATCACACATAAGAATAAATAAAATGAATA
This sequence comes from Perilla frutescens, assembly GCA_026008535.1. Classification (NCBI taxonomy): domain Eukaryota; kingdom Viridiplantae; phylum Streptophyta; class Magnoliopsida; order Lamiales; family Lamiaceae; genus Perilla; species Perilla frutescens. Next base: position 36,905,022 of record BRKX01000006.1, on the reverse strand, counting down.
AAATATTTTAGGAAGAAAAAGGAAAATGTAGCAATTTAAATATAAAGAAAACCGAGTCGCTACAATTGGGTTAAAAAGTACGTACCTTCGAGACAATGCATCGGCAATGATGTTTTCTTCACTTTTTTTGTATTTGTGTATACTTTGGGTGCAAATTGAGGTCAGACTGAGATTGTTGTCGTGCGAGTCAGCTTCCTTCAATTCGGTCAATGATATTGTTTCTTCGTGTAGTTTGACATTGGGCTTGACTACACTTTGTTCAATATCATCTTTACTTGCTGATTTGATTTCGCCTTGTTCAGAAATGAACAAGACTTGTCGATTCGGACATTAGGTTTGAAAGAGATCTCATCCACGACATTTGTGACATTGTACGTCATGGGCTCAATTCAGCGTAGAAATTGGTGGCTGACTGTGCGGATACAACCGTGTGGACAGTGCCCTTGGTGGTGCAGGGGTACTGGGTTCACTCATGTGGCTCAGTTGTGGTGCAAACTGCTCAAAACATCTGGTTTGCTGTCCGGGCGGTGCTCGGGCTTTTGTGAAATCAGTTTTAGGTGTCTGAGCTTCAGTTCGATTCCAATTAGGCTTGGAATTCAATGTGGAATAGGCTGAATGACGGCATCGCTCACGTAGCTGGCGCTCCATAAGTGATGCGTAGTGCACCATTTTTTTAATGCTGCTGAAATCTCTCAACTCAACTTCACAACCTATGTTTGGATTCATCTCTTCAATATATCAATTGATCGTGGCGATCATCATTTCTTAAAGATTATTTCAGATATCTTAAAAGAATGAGGAGAAGGTTAGTTCCTACCAAAGCCAAAGCTGCAGCACCCTGTCAGATAACAAGAAAGGATCAACACTCACCAAAGAAGTAGTGAGTTGTGAAGAAACAACATGTGAGCATGATAGCTCGCACATCTCTTGGAGCAGAAAGTACCAACAAATGGTACTTTGATAGTGGATGCTCAAGACATATGACAGGTGACAGTGTAGTTATGAGAGACTTGAAGACCTGCACATCAGACTTTGTTACCTTCGGAGATGGAAAGAAGAGCAAAGTTATGGGCAAAGGAGTTCTGAATGTCGAAGGAATGCCCAACCTAAAGAAAGCCATGCTGGTAGATGGCTAAAAGCCAATCTAATCAACATCAACCAACTTTGTGATGATGATATGACTGTAAACTTCACCAAAGATGATTGCAAGGTCTACAAGAAGGACAAAGAAGTCTTCATGGAAGGAAAAAGATCATCTGACAACTGCTACAGATTCAATATTCCTTCTGAATGTTCAATAACTTGTCAGAGAACGTCCATGGATGAAGCTAAGATATGGCATCAGAAGCTTGGCCATACTCATTTTAGGAATCTTCGAAAGCTGATCAACAAGGATATGATTAAAGGAATTCAAAGATCAAGGTCGACTGCAACAAAGTATGTGGCCCCTATCAATTAAGGAAACAAGTCAAATATCAACACAAGGACGTTCAACACATCACCTCCAGCAATGTTCTAGATCTTTTGCACATGGATCTAATGGGACCAATGGCTACAGATTGCTATGGAGGAAAAATATATGTGTTTGTCTGAATAGATGATTTCTCTAGGTTCACCTGGGTTGAATTCTTGAAGGACAAAACAGAAACTATTACAGCTTTTAAGAAATTAGCTTGTAAAGTCTCTGTGGAGAAGGGTGTTCCAATAAAGAGAATCATAAGTGATCATGGGAAGGAGTTCGAGAACAAGCTATTTGATGAATTTTGTGAAGAACATGGAATTAGTCATGAATATTCTGCTCCAAAGACTCCTCAGCAGAATGGAATTGTTGAAAGGAAGAACAGGACTATTAGACAATTTGTCACAAAGTAAACCGTCTATGCTTGTAAGTCAGAATTCCTCGATGCATGAAGTCTCAACACATTCAATCATTGCGTAAACAATGTTATTAAAATATTTAACATACTTTTCATGGATGAATTTAAAACATAGTTGTGAGTTATAGAAAAACCAACCTAGATGATCTCAAAGTGCAGTGAAATTTTTATGTGATACTATAATGCTTCTCGTTCATCTCGATCTATAAAATTGAAATTCTAACTTAGAATCCTCAAATAGGTCATTAATTAAAGGGCTAAATAATTGGAAGAATATAAATGCTAATTTAATTACCAAGTGCTAAATTAGAATTGGAAGAATATAAATTTGAGAGTTGAATTTATTTAATATTTTAGAGCCAAACCTGAAATTAAATAGATCAAATAATATTGGATTAAAAATTAAAAAACAGCTTCAGTGGTAAAATCTCACCTTTCTTTCTCTTCATAATTGAGTGTAAAATAAAACTAAATGATAAGAAGTTAAAATCAAATAAAAAAATGAAAAATAATAATAATATGTGTTGCACAAAATGTAACAGAGAATTTCATCTGGTCTTCTATCATCAAAATCCACATATTATTCTAATATTAATTATATATATGAACACAATTATAATAGTTACCGTAGTTAAGTAGAGAGCAATCACAGACATTTTGAGTGTACAGTTATGTAATAATGTAAAGTGCTTAGTTTATGATACAATTGATTGATTTTATGATACAATTAATCATAACCAATTATTTGAATAAATAAACTACTTATAAAATAACATGTTGAATTAAATAATTTGCGTTCCGTATCAAATCGGCTGTTGGCTATTCTTCCTTTATTTATTCGACCGTTGAAAATTTAAAGCTGCATTTCCCTAACTTTTTTCCTTTCCTTTGTTGACTTCAATATTTAAAAAAAAAAAAAGTTCAGCCACGTCGGACGGGCCCACTTACCTGAACAGACCGTTTAAGATTATACACTGACCGTAGATTTTCTATTCATCAACGGACACGATATCTAGACTACCCGACCGTTGCATTCAAATTCTTCATTAAAAGATACAAACACTTGATCCTCAAAATATACTTCAAATTTACATATCCAAACAACCAAAAAAAAATTATTCAAAATTTGAAAAATGTCTACGTTCTTTTCTTCTTAGCTTATCTTTGCATCAATATTGATTCACCAGTCCGTTGAATTCTCTTATTTCTGAGTAATTTTTTCTTCACTATTCAGAGAAAAAAATATAGAAAAAATGGTGAAAAAGGTAGCTGATTCTCCGGCGTCGTCTCCGGTGACTATCACAGTCACTTCCTCCGGCGGATCACGCAGCATCGGACTGACAAGCCCGATGCCGCGCCGACAATCGATTTCAAACAATCCGAATTCCCCCCTCGAGAGCCGCCGCTCCAGCGGCGGCGGGGGGAGATTTCTCGCTTTCTCGAAGGAATCAACGGACGAATTCGTCGCCTACACGGTACAAATCCCATCCACGCCGGATAATCGGATTCTCTCCGATTCGCAGAGCAGCCCGCCTCTCGGATCCAGCAAGAGCAGAGGCAAAATCCCGAACGAGGGTTTCATCAAAGACACGATTTTCACCGGCGGATTCAACTCAGTCACGAAAGCCCACATGAGGAAAAGCTCCGACGACGTGCCGTCGGCGGTGAAATCGAAAATGATGTGCGGAATGGAGGGTTGTGATGAGAAAGCGATAGGTGGGAACTTCAAGAGTTACTGTGAGTGTGGGTTTGGAATCTGCCGAGATTGTTATTTGGACTGTGTGGAAAATTGTGGAGGCAATTGCCCGGGGTGTAAAGAGCCGTATAAGGACGATGGCGGAGACGAGGAGGAGGAGGAGGAGGAGGAGCCTCCGGCGGAGGAGGAGGATCAGGCGAATCCACTGCCAGAGTGGGGGAGAGGAGTGAAGTTGGACAGAAATCTTTCAGTTGTACAGTCTTTCAAGAATCCGAACCACGATTTTGATCACACACGGTGGCTGTTTGAGACTAAGGGAACGTATGGATATGGGAATGCTCTTTGGCCTAGAGATGGTTCTGAGTTTGGAAGAGGGAGATATGAAACTGCTCCAGATTTTACTGACAAAAGAAACAAACCTTTGACTCGGAAAGTTGGGATTTCTGCAGCAATTCTCAGTCCATACAGGTACTATGATTTCTTTTCCTATGTGTTTTTTCATGATCAAGAATGTTGATTTCCCTATGTTGTTTGCTTGTAGTTGGAGTTTAAATGATGTTTGTGTGAGTATCTTCATTGCCATAAGTATTTGGAGTTTATGATGTTAGGACATAAGAAGTAGGGGGATATGATTATCAATTCTACAATCAAAGTTGTAATATAGTTTGTTGTGAATGATGACAAAAACTGATGAAAATGTGTAAAATTATGCAGATTGTTGATGGTTATTCGTCTGGGTGTTCTTGGTTGCTTTCTTACATGGAGGGTAATGCATCCTAATCATGAGGCCATCTGGTTGTGGCTGATGTCTGTGATCTGCGAAATCTGGTTTGCGTTTTCTTGGTTACTCGATCAACTGCCGAAGCTATGTCCAGTGAAGAGATTGACTGATCTCACTGTCCTAAAAGATCGATTCGAGTCATCAGAGCTCAACCTCCGAAATCCCAAGAAATTCTCTGATCTCCCAGGAATAGATGTGTTTGTTTCCACAGCTGATGCAGACAAAGAGCCACCTCTTGTTACAGCAAACACAATCCTTTCCATTCTCGCAGTTGATTACCCTGTTGAGAAGGTGGCGTGTTATGTCTCAGACGACGGAGGCTCTCTCGTGACATTTGAAGCTCTAGCTGAGGCGGCCAGCTTTGCTCGAATTTGGGTTCCATTCTGTCGAAAACACAAGATAGAACCGAGGAATCCAGAGGCGTACTTCACTCAAAAGCGTGATCCATTGAAGAATAAAGTGAGGCTCGATTTTGTTAGAGATAGGAGGAGAGTGAAGAGGGAGTATGATGAGTTCAAAGTGAGGATCAACGCTCTACCAGAGACGATAAGGCGAAGATCAGACGCTTACAACGCTCAAGCAGAGATGAGAGCTAAGAAGAAACAGATTGAACTCGGTTTGAATCCATCCGAGCCCATCAAGGTTCCTAAGGCCACTTGGATGGCCGATGGCAGCCACTGGCATGGGACGTGGCCCTCGGGCGAGGAAGGCCACTCGAGAGGCGATCATGAGGGCATCATACAGGTAGTAGCACCAACCAACAACTTCCTAACTCCCCTAACATTGCAAATTTTTTGTTTGTACTATCCTAATACGATGTTGTTGTTTGTTGTATAGATAATGCTGGTTCCTGCAAGCCCAGATCCACTATTCGGGCAAGAAGCCGACGAGGAGAACTTGATCGACACAATAGATGTGGACATCAGAATGCCAATGCTGGTCTACGTCTCTCGAGAGAAGAGGCCAGGATTCGATCACAACAAGAAAGCCGGCGCCATGAACGCCCTAGTCCGAGCTAGCGCGATCATGTCGAACGGTGCATTCATCCTCAACCTCGACTGCGATCACTACATCTACAATTCTTTAGCAGTGAGGGAAGGAATGTGCTTCATGCTCGACCGAGGCGGCGACAAGATTTGCTACGTTCAATTCCCACAGAGATTCGAAGGAATCGACCCCAACGACCGCTACGCAAACCACAACACCGTGTTCTTCGATGTTAGCATGAGAGCCCTCGACGGATTGCAGGGCCCGATGTATGTCGGGACAGGCTGCATTTTCCGTAGAATCGCCCTCTACGGATTCAGCCCGCCCCGAGCCACCGAGCACCACGGCTGGTTCGGAAGGCTCAAGAAAAGGAAACAACTTCTTCCAAGAAAAGCTCATGATCATGAACAAGAAGAATCGGATGAAATGTTATTACCAATCAATGGTGACAAATACAAGGATGATGATGAGACGACAAGAGCCACACTAGCAATCCAATTCGGCAACTCCACCACTCTAGTCGACTCAATCGCGGTGGCTGAGTTCGGAGGGAGGCTCCTCCACGAGCTCCGAGGGAAGGGCAGCCTTGGACGCCCTGCTGGGTCGCTTGCTGTGCAACGTGAGCCACTAGACGGCAATGCACTCGCGGAGGCAGTGAGTGTGATCACATGCTTCTACGAGGATAAAACCGAGTGGGGGAAGAGGGTAGGCTGGATTTACGGGTCGGTGACGGAAGATGTTGTCACAGGCTACAGAATGCACAACAGAGGGTGGAGATCAATCTACTGCGTGACCAAAAGAGACGCATTCAGAGGCACAGCGCCTATAAACCTGACAGACCGGCTCAACCAAGTCCTGCGATGGGCGACCGGTTCGGTCGAAATCTTCTTCTCCCGCAACAACGCATTGTTTGCAAGTCCAAGAATGAAGTTCCTGCAAAGAGTGGCCTACTTCAACGTCGGAATGTATCCCTTCACCTCGATTTTCCTCCTCGTTTACTGCGTGCTCCCGGCACTGTCCTTGTTCTCAGGCAAATTCATTGTGCAGACACTCGATGTCACGTTCTTGATCTTCCTCCTAGCGATCACGCTCACTCTGTGCATGCTCGCCCTCCTCGAGATCCGCTGGTCCGGGATCACCCTCCACGACTGGTGGCGGAACGAGCAGTTCTGGCTGATCGGAGGCACCAGCGCGCATCCGGCAGCAGTCGTGCAGGGGCTGCTGAAGGTGGTGGCCGGAATCGAGATCTCATTCACGCTGACGACCAAGTCGTCGGCCCCGGAAGACGGGGAAGACGAGTTCGCGGAGCTTTACGAGTTCAGATGGACGACGCTGATGATCCCTCCGATCACGATCATCATGTTTAACCTCATAGCTATTGGAGTGGCGGTTTCGAGGACTGTTTACAGCCCTTTCCCGCAGTGGAGCAAGCTTCTGGGCGGCGTGTTCTTCAGCTTCTGGGTGCTGTCGCATCTGTATCCATTCGCCAAAGGATTGATGGGGAAGAAGGGGAAGATTCCGACCATCGTCTATTTGTGGTCGGGATTGATCTGCATTGTTATCTCGTTGCTCACTGTTTATGTTTACCCACCGGCGGGAAGCCAAGGTTTTGTCATGCCTTGATCCAAACAAGATTAGTTTGTTGTTGCGTTTCTCATCTTTCCTTGAATTTGATTGATGATGGCTGGTTTGTCTTCTCATTACATGATGGATGCAGGCGTTTCTGCTGTATAAAATAACCAAATTCATTTATTCAAGTAACGAGATAGCGTCTATGAACATTTTCACTTACGAAATAATTTTTCAGCTCAAATTGATCCCACAAATTTTTCTTAAACGAAAACTATTTGGTTGGTGAAAAAGATTTATGTTTATGAATTGTTATGTAAATTCAGTCGAAGTCGTGCTTGTCGGAAATTTTCAAACTAAATATTTATGATGCGATAATCAATATATGACAAAATTCCCCGTACTAATTTTATCCATAATTAACACGATCATCACCGGCCCAACAAAATGAAATTATTAGTGACACACAATTCTATGTTGTAAGTGAAATTCATCTAATAAATTTCCAACTTCAGGCAACAAATAGATGGATTAAAGAACATTTGGTTGAAAAAAAGTGCGTCAGTTACATCTTAATACCAACATTTTAGGTTTCTTTTCAAAAATAATCAACTTCTTCAAAATTTACACTTTTCAAAAAATTTGCAAATATTGTCAATTTTCTCACTCGGAAATCATATAATTTAAATATTTTTATTTCTTCATCCGCGTAAAAAATATCTAATTAAAAAATCTTAAAATACAATCAATTACTTGAGATTTTCGAGTTGAAAAATTGATCAAATATTATATTTATAAATTCTTTAAAAAATAGTATTATTTTGTTAATTTTGAATAAGTAGACTTTTTAAAAAATAATTTAAAATGTGAGTATTAAAATATAATTTACCCCAAAAAAGGTGCATATTCTCATAAAAATTTTGTACTGTAGTTTTGGGTTATCTAAGAGGTAAAGAAATGCAAGTCGCCCTCATATTTTTATTTTTTTGGGAAAAGGCTGAGTGGATATTAGTTGAAAATAGTTGAATTCGGACACCGCTTTGTAGCTGTAAAGTTTATTTACTTATTCCCAAAGCCCAGACGTTATAAGCAATTGAAAATTGAAAGGGTGAAGTTTATTTACTTATTCTCAATAGCCCCCATTTTTCTTCTCAAAGCCCCCTCAAATTAAATAAAATAAAAATAAAAATAAAAATAAATGTTCTATTTTGTCCTTACTAATCGGCAATCGCTAATCATCTGCCATCTTCTTCGCATCAAAATCTTAAAAACCTTCACCACTTATAACCCCCCCCCCCCCCCCCAACGTCAAAAACAACTGATATTTCCAACTTTAAACCATTTCTTCTTCGATCATCTCGATATTTGGATTTTTCTGCTTTATTTTTTCAGAAAGTTATCTTTTTTTTTCTATTATCTACATCGTTGATGAATTTATATTGGCCTATGTACCCATTACTTTTCTAAAAGTAATAAACCATTTTTGCTGCATATTTTCATTCTTTTCGAGCAGTTGATTGAATGGCTATATGAACCAATCTTCATGCCTGGGTAATAGTTCCCCCACTACGTATTTTTGTATCAAAACATTTTTTTAAGGTGAAAAAGAATAAGATTATGAAAGAAAAAAGAGTATAGAGAATTCGTTAAGGCTAAATCTGCATCATAGTTTTGTGTATTTGAGACAATCAGATAAACACCACACACACATGTTGAGACGATCAAATTATAATTCTATTATAGAATTTGGTTTGTATTAAAAACTGAAGGTGGGTTGAGAACAGGTTTTTCGGGCCGTAAAATGGAGGTTGTATTAAAAACTGAAGGTGAGACTATACAGAGTAAAATGGAGATTGTATTTAGAATTACCAAATTGAAAACATGGAGCCATGGTGGGCGGCTGATACGACTGGGCCGGCCCATATGTATGAAGAAAGGCCCAAGTGAATTAGGGCATCTCTACCACTTTTATTTACCACACATGTTTTGTATTGAACAACAAGAATGAATATGATGAATGTTTTCTCTTTCTCTCTCTAGGCTTTCTCTCTTCCTCTACTGTAATTCTCTCATTCTGGAGTAAAGGGTCGCTCAAAGAGCCCTATTATCGATACATCTTGTTATTTTAGAATTAAGGTTGTATCATTGGTGCTTTCATTGAGAGGTTTCATGGCGAAATCCGAAATTCTTGTAGCAATCAAAACTCTTGAAGGCCAATTCCTAACCTTCAATCAAAATTTCTTGAAATCTATGAAATCTATTGAGTCCCACTTTGCAGATTTTCACACACAATCCCTCTCGGGCAGGTATTCCCACTTGTCTACAAAGGCCCTGCCATCCATACCGTTCTCGACCCGACAACCAACCCAAGTCATTTCACCACATCCCTTGTTCACAAATCACCCTTCACCACCAAAACAACAACCATCTGGGCCGTCTTTTGAAGAACTAATTCAGAAAATTGAAGCCAAAATGTCTCTGTCAATTGATGCCGCCACCGGCCCTCCTCCACAACTCGAACCCTCCACCGAAACACAAGTCACCTTTCCCTCACTATAGTGGTGAATTCGCAGACATCCTCTAAAGTTTTGCCAAACAGAGTCACAGACCACCTGGAAGAGACCAAATCAGTTGCCACAAATCCATCGCGCCGGTAGACTAAGGGTCTCACTCCCACACCCTCCCTGCTAATTAATCAGTTACCTCAAGGTAAACTTGCTCAGCTCTATTTTGACTCTATAGAATCATCTCCTGAGTCAATAGATCCTAGAGACTTTTCACCCCAACCCTTTGATAGTCATCCTCAGATTTCAATATTTGCTCTTGATTGTGAATTTCAAAATAATTTTGTTATAATGGGAGTTTCGTATGGACTACTCTTCCAAGTTGGGAACATTGAGCTACCAAAATGCATTGTAGGTTTGGATGCTCTCTGCATTAGATATGAAACCATTGCTTACTTAGTGGCCTATTTTTTTTAATGAGAAAAACAATGAAACTAATATGCTTTTTGACCCGGGGGTGGTCAATATGGCTTTTTAGCCGGTCAAAAGATTAAAAAAAAAAATTTAGCCACTATTTTTTAAATATATTTATTTTATCTAAAATTACTATAATACCCTTATTTAAATTTGAAAAAAAAAATTAAACTAAAGAATATTATCTCTCTCTCCTCTTGATTTCTCGCAAACATATCCCCACCGTCTCACTCCTTCCTCTTTCAATTTTTCCCGTCTCCTCCCTCTTTCCGGCGAAACTTAGATCCATCGCAGATAATTTTGAGATTTCAGTTTGATTACTAGTTCGGAGTTGAAAGGATCTCAGCCGGCATCGGCTTCAAAGGGGACATCGAACCTTTCCGCTCCCAATTTTTATTGCCGTCAAACTCGTTCGTCGGTGGCTAAAGTTGATCCTGGAAACTGGGAACAACTTCTGAAGAAAGGTTTGAAGTTTACTCAGTTGGAGGAGGCAAATTGAACAAGACCAAGCCTGCTTTGTTTGAGAATTTTGACCCCAATGCTCCAACACTGGATCAGATCGAGGATATGCGGCTGGCAATGAAGAAAGAGGATCGTCGGAATGATTGGCTTGATGAGCGGGAGACTCTTTCTTCAAATCTGGAGCTTGGCTTGAATCACGATCTAAATCTCGATTTGAATTGAGATGGTATGAAGGTGGATGGGTCTACAAATTTGCAAAAGGTTGTTGATGAAGATAAGTGTTTGAAGGCGGTGAATTAAAATGGAGATGAATTGATGAATTCCAGTGACAAGGAGTGTGGCGTTGGAGAAGAATTGAAGAAGAAGATGAACAGTGATTTAATTTTTGCTCAAATTTTCTTTTTCTTTTCTTTTCTTTGTTTTCTTTTTTTTTTAATTTTTATTTTATAGGTAGGGGTATTTTGGTCCAAAGCGGTTAAAATAATTATATTTAAAAATAGGTGGCTAAAATAAGTTTTTTAAAGTTTTATGTGGCTAAAAAAAATTTTGACTCTTCTAACTATTGAGGTTGTACCTGTTTATATTTATATTCAGTTGAAAGATCTCAAAGTTTTTATCGTGGTTTGTGTTATTTCGCAACTTGTGGAAGCAACTCCTTGCATATTGGTAGTAGATCTTTTCACAGAGCCAAAACTACGAATCGATTATACTATGAAGATTGTTTGTGAATGAGAGTTATATTCCTAGGATTTCTGTTTGGAGTCAATCATTTGACTTACTCGTAGAATCTATGGAGACACGGTCATGCATTCCTGAGGTAATTGATAAAGGTGTGAGACAAGATAAGAGATTAGGCATTGTAAAATTATCTCTGAGCAAGTTGGAAGTTGAGGAATTTGAACTGAGGTTGCTCCCATCACTTGATATGCCTATAATTACTAATAAGAAAGATGGAGAAACTGTGGTTATGTTGCTTTTGTCAAGAGAACAACTAAGTGAGGATGGCATACATTATGGAAAACATGAGCGAAGGTAAATCGAGATACGATGTTCATCTTTTTTTACATATGTTTTGATATTATGGTGATGTTTCCACCCCTGCCACAGCCGATGAAAATTGTTTGTGATAAATATGAGCTCATTTCTTGGTGGTTGATCTATTTTAAGAATGACAACTTTAGCTTCATTTTGGCCTTGCACCACCCATAATTTGAATCAAGCAAGCTCTTCCCGATTGCCAAGTGTTTGGGAACTGCTGCTACTGAAACCATCCCCGACATGTCCAACTTCAAGGAGCTCAATTGCAGGCTTGGGTGCAGTGGGCAGAAGGGTTCCCTGATCAGATGCCAAGGAAGAGGCCCTTATTTCTGGAGGAAACGAGGCTCATGTGAACCACCACCTTGAGGACAAGGTGGTTTTCTATGGGGAGTGGAATGATACGACTGGGTCGGCCCATATGTATGAAGAAAGGCCCAAGTGAATACTAGGGCATCTCTACCACTTTTATTTACCACACATGTTTTGTATTGAACAACAAGAATGAATATGATGAATGTTTTCTCTTTTTCTCTCTAGGCTCTCTCTCTTCTTCTACTGTAATTCTCTCATTCTGGAGTAAAGGGTCGCTCGAAGAGCCCTATTATCGATACATCTTGTTATTTTAGAATTAAGGTTGTATGAGCGGCCCACTTCTCATTGAGGAGCTTTTACACACGCACACTCTCTCTCTCTCTCTCTTGAAAACATGGTACTTCTCATTGAGGAGCTCTCTCTCTCTCTCACTCACAGCGAGAAGCTATGTAATCGCATGCATTCTTAAATGAGGAGATTGCATTTTGAGTTGTGACTAGATAAATGAGACACTTAACCATTAATTTATATTCCAAACTATTTTAATTTTTTTCAAATCTATATCAAACTAACACTTTTATCAATGAAATAGAGATAAAAAAGGTAAAAAAATTAGAATAAAGATATTATATTATAAATATGATCGATTTGGTTATAAAATAAGAATAAGACACAAGTATTTAATCAAAATATTAAGTAATTTTTTTGCCTAAAAATGTATATGGAAACAAATTTAATTAGTTTTTTAATAGTTCATGTTTAATTAATAAAAAGTGCTAGCTTGGAATAGATTTGAGAAAATACATATAGGTTGGAATATAAGTGATGGTTTAACGGAAAATTCTACCAGCCATCAGGGGTAATACCCTCACCCGTTGAGATCATGCCAAACGTCTCTTTTCATTAAAATAATAATAAAAAAGTAAATGAAAAATAAAATATATATGTCACATCAAAATTACTTTTTAGAAAAAGGAGCTTACTTTTTGAAAAAGTGACGGCTACTTGTTGAAAAGTGATGGTTACCAAATCTAAGTAAAAGATATGGCGGTACAATAATAATAATTACTAGTCTTGAAATTTAGACTCCAGCCAAAGTGTAGCCAAAGTATGTATATTATGTAGTCAATGCATATGTTTTCCCTAAAAATATATTTAGTGATTGAAAAATTTGTCCTGTATAAACTATTTTTAAAAAATATTAATAATCCAAATTTTTTATTTTTATAAATATTTAAAATATCTTTGCACAAAAGACAAAATATGAAGGATTTGGAAATCACTTTTTCATTTTACTTTCTCTCTCTATTTGTAACGCCCCAATTTTATTACTCTTAATAAAAATGAAACGTTAAGCATGCTTTTATTAATAGATAAAAGAAAATCTCAAATAATCAAATATTAAGGTCTCAAAGATTACAGCGGAAAAATCATAATAAGAAAATAATCTAAATTTATTTAAAATATTTATTTAATCGAGACCATGACCACCACCATCGCATCTTGACCCGCTAAGCACCCGAGCCTCCATCTGAAAAAGATAAAGTTTTTGGGGTGAGTACTTTAACTCGGTGGGGAGTGTCCAATTATCCAAGCTATATAAAAATTAAACGAGTAAGTGAGAATAATAAAAGTTGTTCAGTCCGTAGACCAAACCATATAGCCCGGAGGCCCAGTCTCATTTAGCCCGGAGGCCCATTTTCATTTTTAGCCCGAAGGCCCTGTACTGTGCTGTGTCATCACATAACTGAATAATTAAATATAGGGAGAATAATTAGGATATGATCACGTAAAACCACACCTTCACCTTGACTTGGATATTAATTAATTAAGTCCAGCGCGCTTCCTATAAATTATTTATTGTAAATTAATACAGTGCATAACATGATGTAAATTAAACTGAGCATGAGACTAATCTATGATGCATGCTTAAATACATAATCATACTTACTGACATAATTATTTAATTCCATCTATGTATTTAGCTAACTAACATACACATATATAGATATATATACACACGTTATATAAATATATATATATATATATATATATATCACCAGTGTCATGCATCACTCTTTATCACACTACACACCACATGCATATATTATATATATACACGTTAGTCTCATATATATATTACAACTCTTTTATCATGTATATATTATATTATATTATATTATATTATATTATATACACACATACATACGTTATATACATATCATATATATATATATAAAAGTACGTCTCTCACACACACACATATATATACAATCACACACAGCCAAACCATGTATACATATATATAAAAGGAGACAACCTCTGATAACCAATAAAAGACACGGCCCCACCCAACTTTTCTTTACCAGAAACTCTCTGCCAACCAAAAAGATTTTAATATAGAAACATTTCCCTCTCTCTCCCTCCTACAAATAAAAAAAAACCATGCTAATGTGTAGAAGAAAGAAAACGGATGCAATGAAAGTTCATACCTTTAGCTGGACCAAATCTCAAGTTTCCGAACTCTTTTAATTTTGGGGTGAGAAAAGTGAAAGGTTGAGACCCCTATTTATACTAGTATTGCTAGGGTTTCATAGAGGAGTTTGGTAGAACAATGATTCTCTTGTGATTATCTTCTACTTGGAGGAGAAGATAATAATAAATAAAAAAATATATATAATAAAGATTTGAGCTTTCTTTCTACTGGATCTTGAACTTAAAGTAATTGGGCTTCTAAATAAAATAAAAATAGAAATAAACTTTGGATAAAATAAATAAAATGCAACATATTTGGCATCCTAATTAAAATTAAATGCATGCTCATGCTGTGAAATTACTATGTACCAAAAATGAATTCATGCTTATAAATTATTTAGGCGCGACTTATCAGACTTAATCAATTAATACCACAGAAAATAAAATATACGAATATTTTTAGGAAAAGAACGTAGCACATCTTAAAATGAAAAATAAATCGGGTCGCTACACTATTCCTTCACTTTCTCTCTCTATATTCCATTTTCTCTACACGATTTTTTATCCATTTTCTTGTTGATTATTCTCTTTTCCCTGGCCTTAATTGGGAGTATTCTTGTATTTGTGGAATCTTGCAATGGTTAGGTGCTGATTTTGTCGATTCAGTGAGTTTTTGGGTCATTTTTTACATTTTTATGGTCGATTTTGCTGCTTTTCATGTTTATTTCTAATCTATGTGGGGGTTTCTCAAATTTTAAGTTGTGTTTTTGGACTCTATCATATTTTTTCATGCTTGAGCGTTTCTTGACCATTATCTTTTTCTTGGTGTTAATTAGGACCATTCTTGCATTTGTGAAGTCTTGCAATGATTAAGTGCTAATCGGTGAGTTTTTTTTTATCATTTTTTGCATTTTTAGGGTCGATTTTGTCGCTTTTCATGTTTGTTTCTAATCTATGTAGTTTTCTCTCTTGTGTTGTGGTTGGAAGGCCACTTATCTATGGAGAACTAAGGCACGATTTTTCCGCTTCTTTATTTGTAACATATGGTGTATTTTGCTCAAAAATTATGTTATAGTTATATTGGATTATATAATTTTTTCCTAGCCTCGTGTTGATTAATTTTGTTAGCCCAATTTATAATTGTGTTGGATTATATCAATTTATGGGGGTCGTATTTGTGGTTGTGCATTTTTCATGTTATATTAGAGTATTTTTCTGGCCATTGATTTATTTTAGGTCATTTGTTGGTTTGTATGTTTTCTCATTTGTTTCAATTCAATATATGAATGCAAAAATATGTGTGAAAATAGATCACAATGCATATATTACGAGTCTTAGGTCTTGTAGATTGAATCATAAATTAGTAAATGTATTCATGTGTCTATGATTTAAATTTGAATTTTATCATTAATTTATAGTTGAAAATGGACTTTGACTTGAACGTGTCGCTGGAGTCCGATGATATCAAACAAGAAAGTAGTCCCCCTCCCGAACCTTCGAAGAGGTTAGAAGTTGGTTATATTCTAGAGAGTCTTGATCTTGTGTATCTTCTTTACTGTGAAATGCTCATGGAAAGGTATTTAGTGTTAGGAATGGTGATCAAAATTAATTTCAAAATACGTGTGATATAAAATTCAAAGAGTTTGAATGTTCTTGTGAAAGTCATGCAAACATAAATCGCATGCAAGAAAATATTAGGAATTATCAAAAACGAATCACCAAAACTAATTGTAAAGCTAAAATTAGGGTAGCGAGAGAAAAAAAGAGTGATGCGTGGACAGTGAGTAGTTTTGTTAAGCAACACAGTCACGAAACAGTTCCACCCGAGCAAAGTTATTTGTTAAGATCATCTCATAACATTTCTCATTCAAAGAAGGCAGTGCTAGAGACATTGCACTCTGTAGGCATCCGTGTATCAAGTGCAATGACCTTCATGTAAAAAGAATCTGGTGGACCTCAAAATATTAGTTTTACGTGTAAGGATGCATATAATCATATCAGACGTCAAAGGAAAAGAAGATTGAATGTGATGATGCCAATGCACTCATGAAATTTTTTATTGAGAAGTCCAATACTGAGCCCTACTTTTACTGGGATGTGCAATTGGATGACAATAACCGACTAATGAACTTTTTCTTTAGAGAGAGTAGAAGTGCTATTATATGCAGCCTCTTTCCATGAAGCATTTGTTCAATTCATGCAATTCTCGTGTAGTTCTCAAATTTTAGTTCTTTGGAAGGCAGCCGTGGTCACGGTCATTTGGGGGCTTTGGACTTTTCGCAATAAGGCGATTTATGAGGATTGTGTGCCGACGCCGTTTATTTTAATCAACACTATTTGCATTGCTCTTCGGGAGATGTCATTTATGAGAGGTAAAAAAGGGTATATGCAGAATAAGGTTAATGATTTGGTCACTTTGAAGGCTTTCAAGGTTGATCCAAGGCCGTCCCCACTGAGGAGTATTATTTCTGTCAGTTGGCGCCCCCCGCCATTGGGTTGGATTAAGATCAATACAGATGGCTCGTCGCATGGAGCGCCGGGAAACATGAGCACTGGAGGGGTTATTAGAAGATCGGATGGCTCGGTGTTTGGTTGCTTTCACATGGAGAAAGGAGTTGGCTTTGCTTTTTTGGCTGAGATTCTCGCGGTCTTGGTTGCTTTGGTATGGGTTAGAAGACTGTCTCTAGACTTTATTTGGCTGGACGCAGATTCGGTTTATGTGGCTCTCTTGGCTTCTCGGAGTTTACAGGTTCCTTAGATTATTAAGGCTCGTTGGCGTGCTATTCTCGATTTTCTTAGTCATATACATTTTTGTGTTTCTCATGTGTATAGACAAGGGAATAGAGTGGCTGATATTTTAGCTTCCTCTACTGTTCCTTCTGGTTATTGGTACTCTAGTATTCCTTGTATTGCTGATACAGTTTTGCAAGACTTTTGTTCGTCTGGTTTTTTTTTATTTTCATAGATGAGTACTCTTTTTCCCACATGGTTTTTCCTTCTATGGGTTTTCCATATGGGTTTTGATGAGGCTTCGGTCCCCTGAGTTATCGTTTATGTGATTTCCGGGACTTTTAGGATTGTTACTTTCTTTTTTCCTTTTATTTATACAATTTAATTGGATTACAAATATTTCGGCGATATGTTATCATTTGATACCATGTACAGGACCAACAAATATAATATGATATGTGCACCATTTGTTGGAATTAATCACCACATGACGAACGTCATGTTTGGTATAGCTTTCTTGTCCGATGAAACGACCAACTCATTTAAATGGTTGTTTACCACATTTCTACATTCTATGAATGGTAAAGAACCTGAAGTCATCTTTTCTGACCAAGATAAAGCTATTATGAATGCAATTAGCTAATGGGGATGGGGTATTAATTAATGGATTAATACAATTAGCGAAAGATTACAAAGAAAGGTTTACGAATAAAGATACGAGAGGTAATGATTCTCGAAATTACTTGATAATGAAGGAATCCTACTTTGTAAAATGTGACAAATGAAATATCCAAGTATAGTTGTAAATAGAGTGAATCAGAGTAACATAATTATAGTGGGTTCAAATACTCATACTATAACAAAAATATCTTGGCAACCAACCCATATCCACAGCCACCAACATCCTCAGCATCTTAACCTAGCAGTGACTCTCTTAATGATCAAAGATCATGATTCCTGAGCTCAAGTCCTGCTTAAATCACGTGATATATCCTTCATTTCTTAACATTACTAGCAATACCAAGCCTAGAGCAAGAGTCTAGGGCTAATCCTTTAATTCAACATAATCTTAGCCTATAAGGGATTTATCACTACCCTGGAAGGCAATACTCAACTATATCAACTTAGCAAGATATCATCTTTTCGGATACAAGATCATAATCACATATAAACTCTAATTGCAACAAATAGGCAATCTTCATAATCTCATGCTAAGCATAAATCATACTTAAACAATTCTAACATGCTCGAGAGCTCAATTAACATATAATAACTTCTTTTTCTTCCTTCCTTGTACAGAGATCAATCAGGCAGAGCAAAACATTTTATTGGATATCTCATTTGCCCAAACATGCTTCTAGAGCTTATTAGCTCAAACTTTAAATAAGTATAGATTTACCCACCTCAATTACTGAGCGGAGGATAAAGCAAAGAGCTGATGATCCTTCTTTGGGTTTCCACAGGGCTCATTTCCTCCTACAAAACACAAATCATCCACTTAGTGGCCTCTTTCGAAGACTTCTAACATCTAACAAGATTTAAAACAAATATCTAATCCTTCTTCTTTTAACTAGGACTTAAACACATATTTCACGACTTTACAACCTTTATAAAATATGAGGATTTGAAAGACTCGAGATTAGAATACACTTCGAGACAAAACTTGGAGGCAGGGGCCTAGCACACGGGTCGTGCTAGCCTTGAATCGGGAATAAAAATTCCCAGACTTTCCGACATGGGCCGTGCAAGCATAGTACGGTCCGTGAAAACCCTTGCACGGGCCATGCTATCCTTGCACGGGTCGTGCTAGCTCTTCAGAGAGCTGGGCTGAGAGCTTTGCACGGGCCGTGCAGAAGGGATCCCTTCCTGCATGGTCCGTACACTTTCATGGATTTTGTCACTCGATATTATGGTCGAGACGATAGTTGGTCGTCTCTTCCTTTCCTCGACGTTTTAGACTTAAAACAAGGCTCCGCATATTTACAATGATTTTTCAAAGATATAACTTTATGATGACAAAATCGATAGAAATCGAATTAAAATCCAACATAGATCAATAATTGCTCGACACTTGAAGAAACATTATAACGGAATAAACACGACTATCTCCTTTAAACACTTAGAAATAATGACGGAATTTAAATACAAAACTTAAACGGAATAAACGAGATTAACAACGGAAATACAATAACGGGAATACGATAATGAAAGATGGAATAAAATACGGAACTAAAGACAAAATAAATAGGATCTGAGACCGATGAAAAAGAATGGATGGAGTCGAGTGCGTCGAAGGAAGGTGGCTAGCTCGGCATCTCGTCGAGTCACAGCTACGGCAGAGCCACCTACTGCATCCTGATGGCGCCCCTAGCACCTTCCCCCACCGCATCTCTTCCACGTCTCTCGCTCAACTTGAGCTTCTCTCAACTCTCTAGCTTTCCCACTCTCTAAACTTGAGAAATGAATGGAAATGGTGTGAAAAAAGTGAAAGGGGATGGGGGGTATTTATAGGTGTGAGTTTGGCTTCCGAGGAAAGCCATTGCAGTGCAAGGATACTGTAAAAGTTACTCCGGGTTCAGCTAAAAGCTGCTTTATTCGATGTCGAAGTCCAAATGACCTCAGACAAGAAATCTAAAAATAGCACGAGACTCGTTGGCTCGAGTACTATTAAACCAATCTGACTCAGGGTGAAGAATAGGTCGACTAAAGAGAAATGAGAAAAGATTCTCTTTTTAAAATTTACTTTTACTATTCAGTCAGACTGACAGATTTTGCTCCCGAGCATTCGATTGACCTCAGAATAGAAATTCGTGAACGCGAATAGATTCCTTGAGTCATTGCCCATAAGAGAAGCTTGATAGAACAAGTCTCGGATTAATGAGGAGGATTTCGTAAATTTTTCAAATCACGAACGCACGTAGAAGTTACTATTCATTAATCCTTTAAATACGCTTTTCATCACCGGGAGCTCAAATGATTTCAAAATTAAATTCCGAGAACATTGGCACACACCTTGAGTTAAAACCTTTCTAACAAGATCAAAATCAGCCATAGCAGAGTTAAGATCAAATTTTTTGTAAAGACAATTTCACTTAAACCTTATTTAAACCTCTTCCTTCACTACTTAATTACTCTTAAGAATTCTCTAAACATTATCCGAAAATCTGGGGTGTTATATCCTACCCTCCTTAAAGAAATTTCATCCCGAAATTTACTAACCTTGATAATGGACATCAGGATACTTATTGAGCAGTTCGGATTCTAGCTCCCAGGTTGCTTTCTCTGAACCATGATGGTTCCAGATTATTTTTATAAGCCTGATCTCCTTATTTCTCAATTTCTGGATCTTTCGATCCACAATGACCTGGGGCTTTTCTTCATATGCTAAGTCCTCATTCAGGACTATCTCTTCCTTATTAATCATGTGTTTTGGATCAAACATGTACTTTATCAACATTGAGACATGAAAGACGTCATGAATGCCACTCAGGTTGGGAGGTAAGGTCAACTTATAAGCTACCTCATTAACCTTCTCTAGGATTTCAAAAGGTCCAATAAATATGGGCATTAGCTTGTTTTGTTTGTCAAAACGAACCACTCCTCTAGATGGAGATACCTTCAAGAACACCTTATCTCAAATGTCGAAGCTCAGCTCTGTCCTCCTTTGATCTGCGTAAGCCTTCTATCTATCTTGAGCCTCTTTAATTCACTGATGAATTAGTTCGATCTTCTGGACCGCTTCCTGGACTATTTTAGGTCCAAGTATCCTTCTCTCTCCAACCTCATCCCAATATAATGGCGACCTATACTTCCTTTCATACAGGGCTTCATAAGGAGCCATGCTGATCGATGATTGGTAGTTGTTGTTGTATGCAAACACTAATAATGGTAGTAGCTCCTCCCAGCTGCTTCCTTGATCGATAACTACTCCTCTAAGCATGTCCTCTAAAATCTGGATAGTCCTTTCGGACTGGCCATCCGTTTGAGGATGAAAAGCCGTGCTAAAATTGAGCTTTGATCCCATGGCTTTTTGTAGGCTCCTCCAGAATCTTGATGTAAATCTCGTATCACAATCCGATGTAATCGAGACCGGTACTCCTTTCAATCACATAATTTCCCTAACATACATCCGGGCTATATGATCTAGCCTATTTGTCATTTTAACAGTAATGAAATGTGCTGCTTTCGATAATCGATCCACGATTACCCAAATAGCGGTATTCCCCCACTTAGACTTTGGCAAACCTACCACAAAGTCCATATTAATATGATCCCACTTCCATTTGGGAATTTCTAAGGATTGGAGCAATCCAGAAGATTTTTTATGCAAATCTTTCACTTGCTAACAGTTCCTCTTTAGGTCTTGATACATCTTGGTGCTTCCGGGATGTGCTGTATATGGTGTATCATGTGCTTCGCACATGATTTCCTCTTTCAGTTCTTCTTTGCTTGGCACACATAGCCTTTCTTTAAATAAGAGCGCGTTGTCGGCGGCTTCCACGAAGTCTTGCGAGTTATCAGACCGTGTTTCCAGTCTTTTCTTCTCGAGAAACTCGTCTCTTCTCTGGGCTTCAACTATCATTTACCTTCAGTTAGGTTGAGTGACTATCGTGGTGATCTGGGCTTGAATGGTCTCAGGTGGTGTTAGCACCTCAATTCTCAACTTCTTGAATTCTTTGCGAAGATCCTCCTGGACTTGAACAAATCCTAACTTTGCCTTTTCCTTCCTACTTAGGGCATCAGCTACCACATTCACCTCGCCTGGATGGTAGTGAATTGTGCAGTCATAATCCTTTACAAGTTCCAACCACCTTCTCTGCCTCATGTTAAGATCCTTTTGCTTGAAGAAATACTTCAGGTTCTTATGATCTGAGAAAATCTCACACTTAGCTCCTGTAATGACCCGGCTACCAGACTGACGGCTGTTCCCATAAATCAACACGCATCTTTCCAGCGTGCTTTGTCCTCACTCACACAATCCCTGAGAAACTTCCCAGGGGGTCACCCATCCCACCATTGCTCCAGGTCAAGCATGCTTAACTTTGGAGTTCTGGTGGAAGAGCGCCAGAAAAGAAGATGCACCTTATGGTATGAGTAGCACCAATCAAATCCTTTAAGCTCTCCTCAACTATATAGTCCCATTCTTGTATAGCCTCAGAATCCCTCTCTTTCGGGTGGATTCGGTTCATTTATCTGCTTCTTCGCTTGGAAATCTTATAGGAGCCGCTCTTTGTCCGTGCCTTGCACCGGCGATCACTCCATGCTTCAGCCCTGGGTATCACAGCTCCATAGAGATAGTGCCTCCAGATCTTCAGCGCATGAACAACTGCTGCCGGCTCTAAGTCATGCATGTGATAGTTCTGCTCGTGATTCTTAAGCTGCCTCGAAGCATAAGCAATCACCTCTCCTCTCTGCATTAGCACATATCCTAATCCTTTCTTTGACGCATCTGCGTAAACCATGAAATCTTCATTCCTTTCCGGAATGGCCAACACTGGGGATGTGGTTAGCATTTTCTTCAAAGTTTGGAAACTTTTCTCGCACTCGGGTGTCCACTTGAACTTTGAGTCCTTCTTTAGTAGTCGCGTCATGGGCTTAGATATTGTCGAGAATCATTCGATGAATCTGCGATAATATCCAGCGAGTCCTAGAAAGCTTCTTATCTCGTTCACGCTCCTCGGAGACTTCTAGTTGCTTACTGCTTCAATCTTAGCCGGATCCACCTTGATACCTTCTGCTGACACTATGTGTCCCAAAAACATAACGAGCTAAGAAATTACTTTAGAAATGCGCATCCAACCTTAGAGAGCACTAACTGGCACTACTTAGATTCTACTTCCTATTAAGAACTACCATCTCATATTCTTCCAATGATGACTAAAAGGAATATTGCTATATACTCTCTGCTTTATTCCAAGATCCACACCAAGGTTGTAGAATTCACTAGGCGCTAGTCGGGCGGCCAGATGAGGCCTAGCGCCTAGGTTGTCTAGGCGGGGCCTAGGCGGAATCTAGGCGGAGTCTAGGCGGTTTTCTATTTTTTATAATTTAATAATTTATTATTACATATTGATATTTATGTATTAATTTTTTCAATTACCCAACTTCCCACATCGACTATATAATGAAACTTAAGATGTAGGATGTTGTATAAAAGCTCAAATTAGAGTTTAAATTTTTTTTCAACCTATTCTACATCCCACATTGGTTTTTACATTGAAAACTAGGATGGGGTTGTTGTATAAAAAAGAGGCTAATCATAAATGATAACCTCACATTTATTCTTCAACTTTGTTTCTTTTTTCCTACATCCCATATTGGTTTGTAGATTGAATAAATGGGATGTAGGTTGATGTATAAAAGTTGGAAGAATCTCAAATTTTTTATTTGGTTATTATATTTTGAACCAAAATATTTAAAAAAAAAAAATTAATCGGCCGCCTAATAGCCGATTAATCGCCGAGGAGGCCGCCTAGGTGCGAGGAATCGGCCACCCCGATTTCTCAGTCGATTAGGGTGTTTTCGGCACGGTAGGGGCCGCCTAGCACCTAGGTACCGCCTAGGCCGAATTCTGCAACCATGATCCACACTCGAGTTCTATAAGTGGGATTAAAGGGAAACAAATGCCTCTGAGTGAGGGCTTTAATTGATCAATAATTCTTTAACAAGTTTAAAAGCTTCAAGAAATATAACACTAAGTTATATATGCCAAAAATATTGCCTTTCAAGATGACTTATAACTCGAAGGGTTCTTGCACATAACAAAGATATGGAAGAAATCAACGGTTAGCAACTGAGAACCGCACTGAAATATTTTCACAAAGATGTTAGCATAACCTAACAAGGAAGTGTTGTTACTGATTCTTGATGGTCAAGGAGTATCATCCAAAAAGATTACAAATTATCAAAGAGGGTATAATTGAAGAATTTCGAATGATATGAAGCTATTGAAGGGCGATTGATTCAATTGACACGAGAATGATTAAATAGACTCATCAAAACTTCCTACCATACAGAAATTCTCGATCTACCGAACACTAGGTCTATCTTCTTAACGATCTTCTTCGGGTTCTCTCTTTTTTTCTTGAGCATCACGCATCTTCTTCTTTACGAGGCTGCTATGAAATAGCACGAGTCGGCATGACTCAAATGGCTGTTCTTGGATAGGAAAGTGACATCCAGGGATCTCTTCCTATCTATCGAAAGGAGTACGACTAAGTGACTTGATCTATGGCATCTCCTGGACTCAAAATAGTTGACTTTCTACGGGTACAAGGGTTACTGTGGCGTTTGTGATCGTCTATTATTTCTTTTAGGACACTCCCTCATGAAGTGTCCCTCTTCACCACAGTTGTAGCACCCAGTTTGATTTGCTCGACAGGCTCCAGGGTGCATCCTTCTGCACTTTTGACACGCTCTCAGGCTAGGGGTGAGGTCAGGCTGATTTCGAGGTATCCCTGACTCTCAATTTTGCCAGTGGGTTTCTTTCCTCTATCATCTCTCCTTCATCCTTCCCACTTTCTCTTTCCTTTTGGATCATTGGTTGGCTGAGGGGGTTGCACTTTCTCTTGAGGGAGGATGGCTTTGATGCTTAAAGCCTTGGCTAAGGTTCGAGCATAAGACATATCTTCTTGCCCAGCGAGGGCTATGCCAGTCTCAGGCCTAAGTCCCTTCTTGAACGTGCGCCCCTTTTTCCCGTCTGAGTCCACTAGATGTGGAGCATACCTCGACAACTGGTTAAACTCTCTACCGTACTCTGACACCATCTTCTTTTCTTGTCTCAGGTTCCAGAACTCCATCTCCTTTGCCTCTCAATAGCAATCTGGGATATACTTCTGATATAGATCGTGCTTAAAATCTTCCCAACTGTACTCTGTCTCCAGGGTTATTGTTCTTCGAACGGACTCCCACCAGTAGTCCGCATCATCCGAAAGAATAAAAAAAGCACAACTTAGTTTCTCTTCTTCCGAACAAGCTAAAAAGTTGAAAATTCATTCTAAGGAGCGAACCCATTTCTCGGCGTCCATCGGGTCTCCTAGACCATTAAAAGACGGAGGGTTGTGTTTGAGAAACACATTCTCAGCTCTCGGGCCGGGGTTTGGGACTTGCTCAGGCTCATTCTCATCTTCATTCTCGGCTTGACGTCTTTTTGGCGGCATTCTAAAGAACTAGATATTAGCAACGCTCGAATGAATTCGCACAAAGCAATAATGCTTTTCGATAAGGTCTTCAATTTATGTAAGATAGATCAAGCAAAGCGGAAATTTAAACGATATAAAAAATAATGAGAAAATTGCCTCATTATAAGGACTTTTGGCATCAATATGAAAGAGGTTCTTGGTTACATACGGAATAGAGTAGTCTTTTGGAAAGTTACAGCCGCTATTAAAATCTAAAGAGTTAATTAATATATTACTAGATAAGTTCTAGATTAAAGCAGACAAACAGACAAACAGATTAGCAAGGCGTTCTAACAACAACACCTCATACACCTTCTTCTAAAGCTTAACTATGCGTCGGACCCTTTCTCTTTCCCTTGCAAGGCGATCCCATCTCCTCTTCGCTTTCTTCCTCACCTTCCTCCTTCGGGTCTTCTTCGTCCTCATCTTCAACCGTCTCCGGTACCTTGAACTTGAACTTCTTCAAGCTTCCTTCGGGGAACTGATGGGGCATACACTGTCCCAGACCCTGAGGGGCAAACGTTTGTTATGCTGGGGCCACTGGTGTATTTGAGGAGTGCTGGAAAACAAGGACTCGGTATGATTCATGATCCGGACATTTGAGGGTCCCGCTCCTGAGGTTCCTTCAGCATGGGGGCACGGTGCTTGAAATCCAAGGGGACTGCTAAGAGTCGCCCTTTGCAGTTCCAGTTCCACCACTAGGGAGGGATTTTGCTCGGTGGCTTGCTGCTCAGCTAGAGCATTCACGTGGCCATACTCTGACACCCAACGAGCTATCAAGGCTGAGGAGAACTCTGTCAGATTCTCGATCTCAGCATACGTCTCAGAATCATGAGTGACGGTGCTCTGCAGGATGCGCTACATCATGGGCCTCCAAGCAAGTAGTGCGTGCTCGCACATGCGGATGCATGTTTCCAAGTCGGACACATTTCCTGGCTCTCCTCCGTAGCCATTCGCCCATGCCCATCTTTCTAGATACATTGCCACCATCCCAGGTCTCCCTTCTGAACCTCTCGACCCTCTCTTGCACCGGGCGGAAAAGGGGCACACTCTTCCTAGCTGTCAAACGGTGCTTAGTCATCTAAAAAGATAGCTTAATCAGTCTAGATCATAAAAGGAAGACCTAAGGTTCTCCTGAGGTCATATTATCGTCTAGATTCAGACTACTTTATCTTGCATGCATAGATCATTTAAAGCAGTGGACATTTATAAAACTTTTGGTGCTCAAAGTCTTTAAACAGAAATATTTACCTTTTCTTTAAGACAAAAATTTGAGAATGAATTTACACCTTTTTCTTTGTGATCGAGAACTCTTTTTCACAAACTTTTTATCTTAGAAGATTGTCTTACCCGAACACTTTTTACTCAGAATTTCATTCTCATGGTTTTTCCCTTATCCATAAAAGATGTATGCTTGCTCAAATCTTTTCCTTCCCTGTATTTCAAAAATCATGAATCCAAAATCTAAAATCTCTATACTACCCTACCTTGATTTTGGATAAAGATATAAGGGTGATGGCGAGTTGTGGGTTGCTGCTTTAACTATCACAAAACAATTTATATGCACAAAAGCACTTAACTTATTTAAAAAGATATGACTGTAGAGTTGCAAGCCTGCTCTGATACCATCTGTAACAGCCCGGTCCTGAGAGGGGGATTAACTAATGGGGATGGGGTGTTAATTAAGGGATTAATATAATTAGCGGAAGATTACAAAGAAAGGTTTACGAATAAAGATACGATATGCAATGATTCTCGAAATTACTTGATAATGAAGGAATCATACTTTGCAAAATGTGATGAATGAAGAAGGAAAATTAATCGGATACCAACAAGTATAGACCCATTCATAGGTCAAGCAATTAAACATAACCAATACACTTAAGCCTCTTCATAGGCGGAAAGGAAACATAATCCAAGAAGCATGGATTAAAACTTAATATACATCAATATATTGATAACTGATCATGTTTGAAATTGTTCATGGAATCTCGAATAACAAGTATAGTTGTAAATAGAGTGAATCAGAGTAGCAGAATTATAGTGGGTTCAAATACTTATACTATGACAAAAATATCTTGGCAGTCAACCCACATCCACAGCCACCAACATCCTCAGCATCTTAACCTGAAAATATTTGAAAAAAGAGTGCATGAGCACTAATGTACTCAGTGGGTTTTAAGTAAAAACTCTTTAATAATCATCAGAAATATCCAATAATTAACGGGCAGTATATGGAGAGCAAAATGCAAAAGCCCTCTCCATATCCGCAAAACCCTTTTCTTTTCTTTTGGGCCTATCCTAGCTCAAACCAGATGTCAACTGCACCCTTAGGCATGTCTTAGGACACAAGAGGGGTTACCTCAAATATCCTTATGAGTTTGCGTGGGATTAACCCAGCAATAACTCTCTTAATGATCAAAGATCATGATTCTTGAGCTCAAGTCCTGCTTAAATCACCTGATATATCCTTCCTTTCTTAACTTTACTAGCAATACCAAGCTTAGAGCAAGAGTCTAGGGCCAATCCTTTAATTCAACATAATCTCGGCCTGTAAGGGATTTACAACTATCCTAGAAGGCAATACTCAACTATATCAACTTAGCAAGATATCATCCTTTCGGATACAAGATCATAATGACATATAAAATCTAATTGCAACAAATAGGCAATCTTCATAATCTCATGCTAAGCATAAATCATACTTAAATAGTTCTAACATGCTCAAGAACTCAATTAACATATGATAACTTCTTTTCCTTCCTTCCTTGTACAAAGATCAATCAGGCAGAGCAAAATATTTTATCAGATCTCTTTTGCCCTAACATGCGTCTAGAGCTTATTAACTCAAACTTTAGATGAGTATAGATGTACCCACCTCGATTACTGAGCAGAGGATAAAGTAACGAGCTTATGATCCTTCTTCGGGTTTTCACAGGCTCATTTCCTCCTACAAAAGCCGAATCATCGACTTAGCGGCCTCCTTCAAAGACTTCTAACATCTAACAAGATTTAAAACAAATATCCCGTTCTTCTCTTAACTAGGACTTAAACACAGATTGCATAACTTTAGAACCTTTATAAAATACGAAGATTTGAAAGATTCGAGATTAGAATACACTTAGAGAGAAAACTTGGCGACAGTGGCTTAGCACGGGCCGTGCTAGCCTTGAATCGGGAATAAAAGCTCCTAGACTTTCTGACACAGGCCATGCAAGAATAGCATGGTCTGTGCAGACCCTTGCACGGGCCGTGCTAGCTCTTTAGAGAGCTGGGCCAAGAACTTTGCATGGGCCGTGCAGAAGAGATCCCTTCCTGCATGATTCGTGCACTCCTACAGACTTCGAAATTCTTCGCTCGATATTTTGGTCGAGGCGATACTCGGTTGCCTCTCCCTTTCCTTGATGTTTTAAACTTAAAACAAGGCTCCACATATTTAGTATGATTTTTAAAGATATAACTTTACGACGACAAAATTGATAGAAATCGAATTAAAATCCAACATAGATCAATAATTGCCCGACACTCAAAGAATATAGAAACGAGCATGCTTAAACTTAAAATCGACATTATAATGGCATAAACACAACTATCTCCTTTGAACAATTAGAAATAATGATGGAATTTAAATACGAAACTTAAATAGAATAAACGAGAATAACAATGGGAATCGATAATGGAAATATGATAATGAAAGATGGAATAAAATGCAGAATTAAAGACAAGAAAAAAATAGGATCCGAGGCTGATGAAAAAGAATGGACAGAGTTGAGTGTGTCGAAGGAAGGTGGCTAGCTCGGTGTCTCATCGAGTCGCAGCTGCGGTAGAGCCGCCTACTGCATCCTGACCTTCTCCTACCGCATCCCTTCCATGCCACTCTACTCGTCGTCTCGGAGGAACACTCATGAAGAATGTCCCTCACTCAACTTGAGCTTCTCTCAACTCTCTAGCTTTCCCACTTTCTAAACTTGAGAGATTAATGGAAATGGTGTGAAAAAAGTGAAAGGGGATGGGGGGTATTTATAGGTGTGAGTTTGGCTTCCGAGGGAAGCCATTGCAGTGCAAGGATACTGTAAAAGTTACTCCGGGTTCGGCTAAAAGCTGCTTTATTCGATGTCGAGGTTTAAATGACCTCAGATATGAAATCTAAAAATAGCAGGAGACTCGTTGGCTCGAGTACTATTAAACCAACCTGACTCAGGGTGAAGAAGAGGTCGACTAAAGAGAAATGAAAAAAGATTCTCTTTTCAAAATTTACTTTTACTATTCAGTCAGACTGACAGATTTTGCTCCCGAGCGTTTGATTGACCTCAGAATGGAAATCCGTGAATATGAATGGATTCCTTGAGTCATTTCCCATAGGAGGGGCTTCACAGAACAAGTCTCGGATTAAGGAGGAGGATTTTGTAAATTTTTCAAATCGCGAACGCACGTAGAAGTTACTATTAATTAATTCTTTAAATACGCTTTTCATCATCGGGACCTCAAATCATTACAGAATAAAATTCCGAGAATACCAGCATACTCCTTGAGTTAAACCTTTCTAACAAGATCAAAATCAGTCATAACAGAGTTAAGATCTAATTTTTCGAAAAGACAACTTCACGAAAATTGACCCTTAAAGTCGTGACTGACATTTGACTTAACTTAAACCTTATTTAAACCTCTTCCTTAACTACTTAATTACTCTTAATAATTCTCTAAACATTATCTGAAAATCTAGGGTGTTACACTGACTGATTCTATTCTTGTGACTGGAGCAAAGGTTTCATCAAAATCTATTCCTTCAATCTGTGAATACCCTTGTGCAACCAGTGTGGCCTTATTCCTTATAATATTCCGAGATTCATCAGTCTTGTTCTTGAATATCCACTTTGTCCCTACAATATTCATCCCTTCAGGTTTCTGCACTAGATCCCAGAAATCATTCTTCTTGAATTGCAGAAGCTCTTCTTACATTGCTTCAATCCAGTAGACATCTTTAAGAGCTTCTTGAATATTTTTAGGCTCTATCTTAGATGTGAAACAAACATTAGATATCTTTTCATGTAATCTCTTTCTGAGTCTGTTTCTGGTCATTCTTCTTTCATGGATATCTTCTATGACTTCAGTAGTAGGATGATCTTTAATAATCTATCGTGATGGCTTCCTTTGCTTAACTCCCTGATCTTTAGATTCACTTTTTGTATCATCATGTACATCAGAATGTACAAATACATCTAAATGTACAACATCTTCTGTGGAGTTGACAACATCATTCTAATCATCAAATCTGGCATTGACTGATTCTACTACAGCCTTGGTCTCTTTGTTTTAAATCCTGTATGATTTATTATTTCTGGAGTATCCAACAAACATCCCTTCTACTCATTTGTTGTTCATCTTACTAAGATATTCTCTATCATTAAGAATGTAGTAGATGGTACCAAACACATGGAAGTACTTCATAGTAGGTTTCTTTTCATACCAAATCTCGTATGGTGTAGTGAAGGTACCTGATCTGAGATGAACTCTATTGTCGATGTGGCATGCAGTGTTGATGGCTTCTGCCTAGAACATAGAAGCAATTCCTTTTGCAGCAATAATAGTTCTAGCCATCTCCTGGAGAGTTCTGTTATTCCTTTCAACTACTCTATTCTGCTGAGGAGTCTTAGGAGCTGAGTACTCATGGTTGATTCCATTCTCATGGCAGAAATTATCAAAGTACTGATTTTC
The DNA here is from genome assembly GCA_026008535.1 of Perilla frutescens. Lineage (NCBI taxonomy): Eukaryota > Viridiplantae > Streptophyta > Magnoliopsida > Lamiales > Lamiaceae > Perilla > Perilla frutescens. The sequence goes on along the minus strand of BRKX01000006.1, from coordinate 36,874,222 downwards.
AAATTACTTATCATGATCACTTCTGATTCTGATGATTTGTTGGTCCTTTTCAACCGTGATCTTGCAGGCCAGTTTCTTGAATACCATAAATGTTTCACTCTTGTCTCTGAGAAAGTCTACCCATTTGAATCTTGAGAAGTCATCTATGCAGACAAGAACATACTTCTTTCCTCCGTAGCTTTCTATAGCCATTGGTCCTATTAGATCCATATGTAGAAGATCTAAAATTCTTTTGGAAGTTTTTTCCTGAACTTCTTTATGCTGGGATCTTGTCTGCTTTCCAATCTGGCATGGATCATACACCTTGTCTCTTTCAACCTTGATCTGAGAGATTTCTCTGACTATCTCATTGCTAATGATCTTCTGGAGATTATTGAAGTGAATGTGTCCATGCTTCTGATACTAGATTTCTGACTCTTCTACAAATGTTCTTTGACATGTTAAAGAACATTGTGCAGGTACATGTAGCTGATAACAGTTGTCAGCCGATCTTCTTCCTTTCATGAATAATTCATTGTTCTTATTCATACCCTGTAATTCTCTTTGGTGAAGACCACTATCATGTCATCATTACATAGCTGACTGATACTAATAAGATTGGCTTTGAGTCCATCAACTAGCATTGTCTTTTTTAGCTTAGGCATTCCTTCGACAACCAGCTCTCATTTTCGCATGACTTTTCCCTTTTTGCCATCTCCAAAGGTGAAAAAGTTAGACAAGCAAGCCTATAAGTTCTGCACAACTGAGTAATCCCCAGTCATGTGTATTGAGCAGTGTAACGCCCCAAAATTTAATTCGAGCCCAATTTATTTATTTTTGGCCCAATTGCTTCCCCATTTCAAGATTTATGTCGAGTCAATTTTTATTCTAATTAAAGCCCTCTTATTGAGCCCAAATTAATTTTATTATGAGGTCCAAAATAATAGCCCATGACATCTCTATTATTTTTTTTTAAAACCAAGCCCAATAGATATAAATATATGTATGCATATGAGTGTATATATATATATGTATATATTATCTCCATCCTTAGGATATATCTATCGAGAGAGAGAAATCAGAAAAGAAAAGAAAAGAAAAGGGGGAAAAGAAGAGAGATAGGGCAGAGATCGAAGGTGAGAGAAGCAAGAGAGAAGAGAGAAAGGGGAAAAGAAAGAAAGAAAGAAAGAAAGAAAGAAAGAAAGAAAGAAAGAAAGAAAGAAGAAGGGAAAGAGAGAGCCAAGGGTTAAGAGAGGAGGTGGAAGCAGCTGGGCAGGTGGCCGGACTCCCACCGGCGCCGGAGCAGCAGCAGCAGGTCGCCGGAGTAGCAGCCAGACGCCGGAGCGCAGCTGCAGCAACCATGAAACTCGCTGCGGTCAGCCATCTTCGTCATCATCGATTTTACCAAGATGACAAGCCTAAGACAAGTTGAGCTCGAGGAATCAGAGGAACGAACTCTAAGTCACAGCTCTACCCCAAAATTTAAAATGAAGTGGGTAATTCTATACTCATTTATGTGCAGATGGACTGATTTATGGGATAAATGAATGAGCATGATATTAGATGCTAGCATTATACGAACTGTTATGAGATTTTGATAATCATGCTTATAGATTATTATTGGAATTGATATTATGATATGAAATTATTGTCTCGACATATGATATTATACGAGATAGATGTAGTAACCCTTATAAGCAATGATGCTATGCTATTAATTGATGAATGAATGAGACCTAGATGATGCATTCTAGGTCGTAATCTATGTTAGTGGGCTATAAGTTAAGATTATTGTTCGACTGTCTAGCATTCTCATCTATGTTATTAATTTAGGAAATCAAGCACTTGACCCTTATGCTATGACCTATGATCAATACTCTAGCGTACTATTACGATATGATCTTACAATAAATCTTATCTGAGACGATAGGCTTAGAACGAACGTAGTATGATTAAATTTTTAGCTACTATGGTTATAAGGTGGATGATATCTATCCAATACGTGATTTATGTTTCAAAATTATGCTATGCTTATGATGAAATATGTTTATGATAAGACATGCCTCAAAATATTTTTATGCTCAATGATATCTATTCAATGTGGCTTGTGTTTCAAAAATGTATTCTATTTATGATAATATATATTTATGATAAAGTACGCTTCAAAGTACTTTTATGGCTCTATGATTTATAGTCGACAGTGACTTATGTTCAAAAGCGTGATCTATATAAGATTACATATATTTAAGTTTAAGCATGCTTCAGATCACTCTTATGGCTCAATGATTTCAATTAACACGTGGTTTTATGTTTTAAAATCGCGTCATGTTTACGAGGAAAATATGTTTGTATAAAAGCATGCTTCAAAGTTCAAAATATTCTTTTTATGACTTATCGGAAGTTGCTAAACTCTATGGTTCCTGGTATGAGCACTTCGGTGCAGTATGAGCACTCCAGTGCGGTATGATATAGCACTTCGGTGCGGTATGAGCACTTCGGTGCAGTATGAGCACTCCGGTGCGGTATGAAATAGCACTTCGGTGTGGTATGAGCACTTCGGTGCAGTATGAGCACTCCGGTGCGGTATAATATAGCACTTCGGTGCGGTATGAGCACTCCGGTGCGGTACGGCACAATTGTGCAATTATGGTACTACGGTACAAACATGTCACTTCAGTGAAATTATTATGATAGGGAACCATATTGAGTTAACCTTCCGTATATTAATAAGCATATATTCTTTTTATGGGCATAACATTAAATACGTTAATATGCAAACTATTTATTGAATTATCAAGCATATTTCAGAAATTAAAAATCCCACTGAGTGTTTTCTGGCACTCAGCCCATCTATTTTTCATAATATTTTCAGGTATTGGACGACGGCTGGCGGCTGACGTGGACCAATGGGGATTTCTTATTTTGTTGACCCTTTTATTATTTTTAATTATCGATTATGTAAATTTGTGGTCAATAAGTATAAATTTTTATGCTTCCGCTTCATGATTTGAAAACAATTAACTATTTTATGGACATTTGTGAATGTTGTGGTTTTTGGGCGCATTTTAAATGTCGAATGTAGAATTTTGACTGGTCATGGTCGTAGGTTTGAATGGTAAACGCCTGAGAGCGTGGATTATGGATGATTTTAAATGAAATGTTGCCCACATTTTTTGAATGTAAAGAAAATATATATTTGGAATTGCGAAAAATTTTCTGGTCTATTGTTTTGGTGTGTGATTTGTTAGCACCTGGGCCCTCGGGTTCGGGTCGCTACAGGTGGTATCAGAGCCAGGTCTACGAATCTGTAGGCCTGCGGGATTATTTTTGAAATGTTAATGAAATATTATATAAAAGAAATTGTTATCTATTTATGGTCCCACGTCCACGTCCCGCCTCGTCCAATCAGGTTCGAAGTTTATATGAATAAATCTTTATTTTTCAAAATATATTTTGGGCAAATATGTGAGATTGTAATGAGTACTTACTTATTTACTATAATTATGTATTTTGAAAATGTGATATTATCCCACCATAGGATGAACCTAAACGAACTTTAATATAGTTAGATTGTCCTTATGTTTTCGCTAGCCTAGTGAACTATAATTAGACTCACTTATACAGTTTTTAATAGATAATGAGAAATTTAGCTCCCATTTAGAGGCTAGTGTCTTTTATCCTACTGTTGTGCGATCAAGATATTTGATGGGCAAGAAGACAACATATGGCAGAGAATGGTATCATATGCGATACGTGAGCATATACTCTCAAGCAGGACACAATTCGTTAGGTCAACAAATAATTTGGCAATATGACAACGGATCTCCAACAATAGAAGCAAAGCGCTAGGAGTCAAATAAGGATGTTTTAAATATGCATTTTGAGCGCCACCAACTATGCAACTAGGAAGCTACTCACTGGAGTAATTCCATAATGCGACAACAATGTTGAAGCGATCAACATGATATGCATGAGAAAAGTCTATACGAGCTGCTCACATACGTATTTACCACCACGATATCGTTGAGGAATTTATATATTTGAAGAAAGGAAATATGGAAATGGACAAATATGAAAATAGTTGAATAAGTATTATAAGAAGTACTGTACCGATAGATTTTCTACGGTGATGATATTCGATGCATCGTCATGCGTTCAGGGAGGACATAACTCATGAAGACTTGCATGGATTGCTCATGATAACGAATGCTTGAATTTCGGGACGAAATTCTTTTAAGGGGGATAGATTTGTAACGTCCCAAAATTTAATTCGAGCCCAATTTATTTATTTTTGGCCCAATTGCTTCCCCATTTCAAGATTTATGTCGAGTCAATTTTTATTCTAATTAAATCCCTCTTATTGAGCCTAAATTAATTTTATTATGAGGCCCAAAATAATAGCCCATGACATCTCTATTATTATTTTTTTAAAAACAAGCCCAATAGATATAAATATATGTATGCATATGAGTGTATATATATATATGTATATATTATCTCCATCCTTAGGATATATCTATCGAGAGAGAGAAATCAGAAAAGAAAATAAAAGGGGGAAAAGAAGAGAGATAGGGCAGAGATCGAAGGTGAGAGAAGCAAGAGAGAAGAGAGAAAGGGGGAAAGAAAGAAAGAAGAAGGGAAAGAGAGAGCCAAGGGTTAAGAGAGGAGGTGGAAGCAGCTGGGCAGGTGGCCAGACTCCCACCGGCGCCGGAGCAGCAGCAACAGGTCGCCGGAGTAGCAGCCGGACGCCGGAGCGCAGCTGCAGCAACCATGAAACTCGCTGCGGTCAGCCATCTTCGTCATCATCGATTTTACCAAGATGACAAGCCTAAGACAAGTTGAGCTCGAGGAATCAGAGGAACGAACTCTAAGTCACAGCTCTACCCCAAAATCTAAAATGAGGTGGGTAATTCTATACTGATTTATGTGCAGATGGACTGATTTATGGGATAAATGAATGAGCATGATATTAGATGCTAGCGTTATACGAACTGTTATGAGATTTTGATAATCATGCTTATAGATTATTATTGGAATTGATATTACAATATGAAATTATTGTCTCAACATATGATATTATACGAGATAGATGTAGTAACCCTTATAAGCAATGATGCTATGCTATTAATTGATGAATGAATGAGACCTAGATGATGCATTCTAGGTCGTAATCTATGTTAGTGGGCTATAAGTTAAGATTATTGTTCGACTGTCTAGCATTCTCATCTATGTTATTAATTTAGGAAATCAAGCGCTTGACCATTATGCTATGACCTATGATCAATACTCTAGCGTACTATTACGATATGATCTTACAATAAATCTTATCTGAGATGATAGGCTTAGAACGAACGTAGTATGATTAAAGTTTTAGCTACTATGGTTATAAGGTGGATGATATCTATCCAATACGCGATTTATGTTTCAAAATTATGCTATGCTTATGATGAAATATGTTTATGATAAGACATGCATCAAAATATTTTTATGCTCAATGATATCTATTCAATGTGGCTTGTGTTTCAAAAATGTATTCTATTTATGATAATATATATTTATGATAAAGTACGCTTCAAAGTACTTTTATGGCTCTATGATTTATAGTCGACAGTGACTTATGTTCAAAAGCGTGATCTATATAAGATTACATATATTTAAGTTTAAGCATGCTTCAGATCACTCTTATGGCTCAATGATTTCAATTAACACGTGGTTTTATGTTTTAAAATCGCGTCATGTTTACGAGGAAAATATGTTTGTATAAAAGCATGCTTCAAAGTTCAAAATATTCTTTTTATGACTTATCGGAAGTTGCTAAACTCTATGGTTCCTGGTATGAGCACTTCGGTGCAGTATGAGCACTCCGGTGCGGTATGATATAGCACTTCGGTGTGACATGAGCACTTCGGTGCAGTATGAGCACTCCGGTGTGGTATGATATAGCACTTCGGTGCAGTATGAGCACTCCGGTGCGGTATGATATAGCACTTCGGTGCGGTATGAGCACTCCGGTGCGGTATGGCACAATTGTGCAATTATGGTACTACGGTACAAACATGTCACTTCGGTGAAATTATTATGATAGGGAACCATATTGAGTTAACCTTCCGTATATTAATAAGCATATATTTTTTTTTATGGGCTTAACAGTAAATACGTTAATATGCAAACTATTTATTGAATTATCAAGCATATTTCAGAAATTAAAAATCCCACTGAGTGTTTTCTGGCACTCAGCCCATCTATTTTTCATAATATTTTCAGGTATTGGACGACGACTAGCGGCTGACGTGGACCAATGGGGATTTCTTATTTTGTTGACCCTTTTATTATTTTTAATTATCGATTATGTAAATTTGTGGTCAATAAGTATAAATTTTTATGCTTCCGCTTCATGATTTGAAAACAATTAACTATTTTATGGACATTTGGGAATGTTGTGGTTTTTGGGCGTATTTTAAATGTCGAATGTAGAATTTTGACTGTACATGGTCACAAGTTTGAATGGTAAACGCTTGAGAGCGTGGATTATGGATGATTTTAAATGAAATGTTGCCCACATTTTTTGAATGTAAAGAAAATATATATTTGGAATTGTGAAAAATTTTCTGGTCTATTGTTTTGGTGTGTGTTTTGTTAGCACCTGGGCCCTCGGGTTCGAGTCACTACAAGCAGCTACTGTCAAAATACCAATTGCTCTTATCTTCTACTCTCGGGGATGTGTGACTAATCAGACTGATCTGTTTGACCACCCATTGCTTCTTCTGAGCGGGCTTCTTCTTTTCTTATATAATTGGCCTTCTGTTCCTGTTGCTGGAATGCTGAACCACAAATCTCATTCTCATCCTTTTAAGATCATTGAGATATTTCTCACAACGTGGTCGTATGTGGCCTTTCTCCTTATAATAATGGCAGATGATTCCTTTTTTGTAACCATTATGAATAGTCATCTTCTTGTCAATAATGTTCTTCTAGATGTGCTGAATATTATTTTGTACATGTACTGGCTGACTTGTACTTTCTTTGACAAATAATGTCTTGGATTGACCTCCATTGTATCCCAGACCTGGATGATTCTTTCCTAAATGTCCTGGAGTAGTAAAAATCTTGTTAAGATTCTTTGTTCCATTATTCAGCATAGTGACATTCCTCTTGATGGATTTGAGCTCTGTAGATAACTCAGCCATCTTTTTCTCTTGCTACTGAATTGTATCATTCTGATCTGAATCAGACTTAATTAGCTACTCCTTCTCTTCCAATAGATTCTTATTTTGAGACTGAAGGGTCTGTTGATCTCCACAACTTCCAGCCACTTTGCATACATCTCCTTGTATGTTTTCATAAATTCTTCTTAGCTGAAATCTTCATTATCTTATTCATCTTCTTCTGCATAGTCGAAGGGATCTTGGAATTGAGAGAATTTTGCTATGAATGCAATAGTTTCTTCATCTGACTCACTGCTGTTTTCTTCTGAATCATTGTCACTGAGAGATGCATTGTAATTTTTCTTGTTCCTCTTCAGTGTGTTAGCACATTCAGCTTAAATGTGCCCAAATCCATCACATTTTCTGCATTATATTCATCTTCTTGGATTGGACTGTTGAAACTCCTTTTGATAATTACTTGAGTTTCTTTCTTGCAGAGAGTTAATAGTTGGTTGTCTTCTGTTGTTGGACTTTCTTGAAAACTGCTTGTTAGCTCTTTTCAACATTCGACTGAAGTTCTTGGTGATCAAGACCATAGTGTTCATTGTATCTGAATCAAGTATAGTTTTTTATTTATGTACATGTTCATGTATATCTTCTGAAACTTCAGTTTTAAGAGCAATAACTCTCTTTCTTGAGATGTTATCTTCATCTTCTAGATTCATCTCGAACGTCCTTAAAGACCCTATCAGCTCATCAAGCCTCAAACTCTTAATATCCTCGGCTTCTTCAATTGCAGCAACTTTATATGCAAACTTCTTTGGAAGAGATCTAAGAACTTTTCTTACAAGTTTTTCATTGTTGATAGGCTCACCAAGAGCAAATCTCTCATTAGATATGCTTCTCAGTCTGGCATTGAACTCACCTATGAACTCAGTTTTTTCCATTCTAAGAAATTCAAACTTAGAAGTAAGATTTTAAAGCCTGGATAACCTTACTAAACTAGTCCCTTCAAAAGTGGTTTCCAGAATGTCCCATGCAACTTTAGCAGTCTCACAAGTTGAGATTAGACTGAATGTTTCAAGATTAACTGCAGAGAATATAGCATTGTGAGTTTTTAAATTGACATTGTACCAGTTCTTCTACAGCACAGTCCATTCTCATTCTTCAATCTCCACCTGCTTTCCTTCCTTAACAATAGTTGGCTTTTTCTATCCTTTTGTGACACTTTTCCATGCAAGCTCATCTATTGATCTAAAAAACGCCTTTATCCTTGCTTTCTAGTAAGATTAATTATTACCTTCAAGTAATGGTGGTATGACCGTAGATCCTTCTTCCTTGATTAAACTCATAACTTGAACTCAACTAAAATCTTCACGCAATTATGCACTTTTCAGGACTCTTTTTGCTTTTAACCAAAGAGGACCCACTCGGATACCAGTTAAAGTTACATAAACTGAGCAGATATATAAACATGTTCATGACCATGTGCATGTACATTGTGATAAACATGTGTATGTCCTATTCGATCAACTGATCTACGTTAGGGGGACTTCACAAGTCCGTGAGAAAACAATCAACTACTCTATTGTAAGGTTTCAAAGGCTATTACACGATGACCTCCCATCACTCGACACATTTTTTGTGCACTACAACCTCTTTCAATGGACTTAATTGTGAGATCCCCTCACAACCTAGACTCCCTCTAGTTCCCACAGAAAATCTCTCCTGAAACTCCTCTAAAAATGTGTATGAAAAAATTTCAAACACAGACTAGACACACAATGATCACAAGGATCAAACCTAGTCTATCCGAATACTATATGCTTCAAACTTGAAGTCTTTTAGACTCTCTAGCTCTTGTGTATTCGTAAATCTCAACTCCCACTCTAACTAGTCTGATGCCCAGGCTATTTATAAACACAAGACATAGCCTAAACAAGGTAATCAGATTGTCCTAATTTGAATCAAACTCTATAAAGAAACTTTCCTAGTTTAATTCGGACTCCAACTAGTTAGAAGCCTTTCTTGAATAGAACTCACCTTTTTCCTTCTTGATCTTCATCTTGAAATAAGCATCTTCTATTCTGAAACATCCATCTTGAAAAGACAGCTTCAACTCCTTGAAATCAGCTTGGCATGTCTCTAGAAAACTCTCTGAACAACCATGTACATGATCATGTTCACGAACATGGTCAAGTACATTCTTCGATCTTTAATCAGATTGGCAGCAGAATATCATAATGTCCAGAACATGGTCTTCAAATTTGAAAAACCAAAACCTTATGTGTTCTTTAAATTGCCATAAAGATCATGACAATCTAAAATACTTAGTGCATAAAGATGGCACTAACAATGTGTTTTTGAAAATTCTAAGACAACATTCAAATGCTGAAAATGTGATATCAAATAAAACATGAAATAAATTCCATTTTAATTATAGACCAACTAAACTAATTAGTAGAATCACTAGAGTATTGGAATCAAAAGCAAAATGTATAAAGATCTTTGAAAATCTTAGAATATGAATCTATTAATACAACATTAAATCCTGAAACCATCATTCTGTGAAATTCTACTAGAGTTTGGTCAGTTCTAAAGGTTGATGAATCAAAACACAAACATAATCTCAACAAATTAAAGTATCTTTCACGAAGCTTCCAAAACCTTCCCATTTGCAGCAGCGGTAATCAGAATAGTCTGAATTAACTTGCACAGAGCAATTCTTTTGATAGACCGGATTTGCAGGTCTATACTCATGGCTAGATGCGCGTTTTATTTAAGTTATTATTTCCTTATTTAATTAAGTTGTTATTTTCATATTTAATTAAGCTAGTTACTTTAGTTATTTATGGTAAGTGGGTTTTGTGGGCCTTGTATGGCCGCAACCACTTAGTATTTAAGTTAGTATCTTCGCAGGTTATGGCATGCTTAGAATAAGTATCACAATATTTTGGCAGACGAAAGTCTGAGGAACCTTAAGGTTTGGATTACCATTTTGTTTATTTGAAGTTAATATTCCAGTTCTTATTCACTCTAAATTCATCTCTATCAAATTGGTTTGTTATTTGTCGTTATCCCTTATGTCTACGCGGGAAATGCGTGTAGAAGCTGTTGAGACCGGCCTGTAGAGTGTTCATTTTGAGGTCACTGAGATTCACAACACCATTGGCTCAGTAACATCCATCCTCACAGCCATGCAGAAGGAGCTGTCGAATCTGGCCACGTTGTTCACGTCCCGTTGGCCACTCGACGGGAGCCCATCCCCGTCTATTAACACTGAGACACCCTCATCGGTCTCCTTAGCCTCCTCCACCGATATTGCCATTTCTATTCCTATGGTTCCAACTACTACAGTCCAAGTTGCAGCCCTTGGTCACGTGGAATTATCTCAATTTGATGGCATCGATCTGTGCGCCTGATTGGCTCAGGCGGAACAATTCTTTATGATTTATCAGATGCCATTTATGACAAGGGTTGAACAATAACTCATTGTTATGGCTAGAGATGCGTTGTATTGGATTCATTGGGTGCTACGCCATTCTCCCATGATCTCATGGGCTCAATTTACGTCGGAATTATTGGTACGTTTTGGCGACAATTCCACCGTTAATTTTTATGAAGCTTGGGGTGCTACTCGACAAACCTATACCGTCAAGGAGTATGTGTCTTAGCTTATTGCCTGGATAGTGCAAGTTACAAATTTGAAAGAGCAACACTATCTGGGGCAATTTCTCATAGGTTTTAAACCCGAAATTCGAGTGCGGATTAGGAAGGATACCATCACTGATGTATATGCTGCTATTTGTTGGGCAGGACAGATTGAGAGAGAATTATTATTTGTGGTTGGCGAGCGCACAGACAAATAGAGTTGTTCTTCATCGTTTTCTTCAGCGGGTTAATTCTCAAATCAGCCTAGCAATTTTTCCAAACCTATGGGAGTAACAGGGGGCACATCATTGCCATCTAGAGTGGCATGTCACCCTATGAGTAGTCATCAACCAACACCATCAGGGTACTCTTCTGCTAGTTCCGCTCCACCTCCGCCACGCGCACGTTAAGTGCGTCACCTGACTCCAGCTGAGACTCAGAAGTATCGTGCTAAAAGGTGGTGTTATCGATATAGTCAACTATGGGGGCCATTACATGTTTGCGCTAAGGCATCTTTGAGTGTGCTCTTAGCTGCCATGGAGGAGGATGGCAAAGATAGTGAGTTTGACTATGGCGAGTTGGACCCAACAAAACAAGATATCATGGCCGAGCAACCACCATCGAAAACCGAATTACAATACCTATGGTTATCTGCCTTGATGTCAATGGATTTGAAGGGCCATGCATAATGAATCTTTTCAGTTTGATCTCAAAATATTAAGTCCTTACAATGATCGATAGTGGTGCGAGTCATTATTTTATTTCAGAAAGGGTCGTCCAAAAATTGCAATTGCCAGTTGATACTTCTTGTGTTTTTTTTGTAACACTAAGCAATGGGCAATGCATATGAGCTCAAGGTCTTTGTCGCAAGGTTCCATTGTATGTGCATTCACACACGTTCAAAGTGGATTGCTTCATGTTTCCATTGGGCAGTGTAGATGTGATTTTATGAGTGTCATGGTTAGAGACATTGGGGGATGTGAAGGCAAATCAGAAGGAGTTGACAATTGAGTTTGGTGTTAATGGTCAAACCCTTGCCTTACGGGAAGATCTATCTCTAAGTCGGCAGCCTATTTCCTTAGCTCACATTGGCGCGCTAACTAATGTGGAGAAAAGTTAACTATTATGGCCATTGCAGAAGGATAGTTATTCAAGTTCTCAGGCAGTTGGGGAAGTTATGAGAGAGTTGGACTGGAGGGAACTAGTTGTTTTGTTGGATGAATTTTCAGGCATTTTCGCTCCTTTAGTAGGTTTGCCCCCAAGCCAAAAGTAGGATCATCGCATTCTTCTCCTCCTAGGAGTCAGTCCAGTATCTGTCCGACCGTATCACTACAATCACTCTTAAAAAGATGAGATGGAGAAATTGGTATGTGAAATGTTAGAGGCGGGTCTTTCAACCCAGTTACAGCCCATACTCCAACCTGGTCCTCTTGATTTGGAAAAAAGACGACAGTTGGCATTTTTGTGTGGACTACCGTGAGTTAAATAAAAAACGGTACCTGATAAATATCCCATACCAATCATTCAAGAGTTGTTGGATGAGTTACACATGGCTCGATGGTTCAACAAGATTGATTTGCGTGCAGGATATCACTAAATTAGAGTCACGGCTTCTGATATTTCAAAGATAGCCTTTCGCACTCATTTCGGCCATTATGAGTTCCTGGTGTTGCCTTTTGGTCTTACAAATGCCCCAGCCACATTCCATGCAATGATGAATGAGATATTTTGACCTCACTTACGTAAATTTGTGTTATTTTTTTATGATATTTTGATTTACAGTAGCAGTTGGGAGGAACACCTACACCACCTTCGACAAGTGTTCACATTACTCCAAACTCACTCTTTTGTCGCTAACAAAAAGAAATGTTTGTTTGGAGAACAATCTATAGAATATCTAGGACATGTGATTTCTAAGAATGGTGTTTCCATGGATCCATCAAAGATCTCGACAGTTTTTTCATGGCTAAGACCTTCCCCCATTAAAGGGATTAAGGGATTTCTAGGCTTGATGGGATATTACAGACGGTTTATTTAGAATTAAGGGAAGATAGCAGCTCCGTTAATATCCCTCCTCCAAAAAATTGACTCTAAAGAATAGATGTGGCCTCCTGAAGCTGATGTAGCCTTCAAAAATCTAAAGCAAGCCTTGACATCTACTCCGGTATTAGCCATGCTAAATTTTGCCTTGCCTTTCACAATTGAGTATGATGCTTCGAGTTTGGGTTTGGGAGCGGTATTGATACAGCAAGGACAACCAACAACATATTTCAACAAGGGTTTGTCAAATTGAATGCTAGCAAAATCTGCATATGAGACGGAATTGATGGCTCTAGTTTTGTCTATTCAACATCAGCGCCTTATCTTATGAGAAGTCGATTTGTGGGCCATTCTGATCAATGAAGTTACTACTCCAGCATAATAAAATTAGGTTGGTAAGTTACTAGGGTTTGATTTTGAGATCGTCTACAAGTCAGGAATTTTAAATGGAGCCGCAGACGCATTATCACGTCGTGAGCAGCTGATTGAATTACAGGCCCTCACTTTACTGGTCTGAGCAGATTGGCATACATTGCAGAAGAAAGTTCGGCAGGATCTCGTGCTCACAGCAGTCTGCAAATTGGTGGAGTCTGGTTTGCCATCAGCATCTCCACATTATACCCTTATTCATGGTTAATTATTTCACAAGGGGCGAGTAATGGTGCCCCGATCATCTGTCTGGACTAGTAAACTGATCACAGAGTTTCATTTTACTCCTTCAGGGGATCATGTAGGGGCATTACGCATTTACAGGCGGTTAGTAGCAAGTGTATATTGGCCAGGGATGATACGACAAGTTACAGAGTATGTGGCTAGATATAGAGTTTGTCAGAGGACTATGTATGAGACAATCTCTGGTAGGGTTGCTTCAACCTTTACCTATTCCAACTCGTGTGTGGGAGGATATAAGTTGGGATTTTATATCTGGCTTACCCCGTTCAGAATCCCACGATTGCATTCTGGTTGTGGTGGATTATTTCTTAAAGTATGGACATTTTATCAGGTTGTGACACCGTTTCACTACTATGTCCATTGCACAGATTTTTGCCAAAGAGGTGTTTCGGTTGCATGGCATTCCATGGAGTATTGTGTCGGATAGGGATCCATTATTTTTGAATAATTTTTAGCAGAAACTGTTTAAGTTAGCTAGCACGACCTTGAGATTGAGTTTTGCATATCATCCCGAATCTGATGGTCAGTCGGAGGTGTTAAATCATTGTGTAGAAACTTATCTGCGTTGTTTTACGTCTGATCATCCGAAAGGGTGAAGTAAGTGGCTTGGTTGGGCGGAATATTATTATAAACTTAGATTTTAGTCTGAAGTAGGGGGAACACCTTTTAAGGTGGTGTATGGTCGTCCACCACCCGTTATCCGACAATTATTGCCTGGTGAAATTCGGGTGTATGTGGTAGCGGAAAAATTAAGGGAGAGGGATGAAGTGCTTCGACATTTGAGGTTTCAGTTGGAAAAGGCACAACACCGAATGATGATGGAGGCTAATAAGCATCATCGTCCTCTGGAGTTTAAGGTGTGAGATTGGGTATTCCTTAAATTTCGACCATACAGACAAAAGACCTTGTTTCGTCAGATAAATGCAAAGTTGGCTTCTCATTTTTTCAGACCTTTTGAGGTGATTGCTCAAATTGGGGCTATAGCATATCGCTTGAAGTTACCTAAAACTCCTAATGTGCATCTTGTATTCCATGTGTCATTGTTAAAGCCGATAGTAGAAGTCCAACATGTGAGGGGTGAGCTTCTCAAACTGTTGGGGTTAGAAGAAATGTGCTACTCTCCATAGATGGTGTTACAAGGTCGCGACATAAGGCAGAATGGGGTTCGAATTGCTCAAGTACTCGTGAAGTGGGTTGGATTTAGTGAGCAAGAGGCTATTTGGTTGGATGTCGATGAGGTGCAGAAGCAATTTCCTGATTTCAGCCTTGTGGTCAAGGCTGTTTCGAGGATGATGGCACTTGATAGACTAGGTTTGTAGGTCTATGCTCATGGATAGATGCACGTTTTATTTGAGTTGTTATTTCCTTATTTAATTAAGTTGCCATTTCCTTATTTAATTAAGTTAGTTCTTTTAGTTATTTATGGTAAGTGAGTTTTCCGGGCCTTGCATGGCTACAACCAATTAGTATTTAAGTTAGTATTTTCACAGGTTAGGGTATGCTTAAAATAAATATCATGATATTTTAGCTGACGAAAAATTCTGAAGAACCTTAGGGTTTGGATTTTGGTTAGGGTTTGGCTTACCGTTCTATTTATTTGAAGTTAATATTCTAGTTCTTATTCACTCTAAATTCATCTCTATCATCTTTTATCCATGATTTATGCCTCATCACCTCTAACATATAATGGGACATACTTCTCATCTTTGAAGTTAATGTTTCAAAAAAGGAACAAATCATTAATAAGTGTATTTCGGAAACTAAATATACAGACAGAATATGGAGGGGATTCAACCAAGAGTTAATCAGCACTCTTGTAGCAGAAATTAACACACTTTTATAAATCTGTTGCAATTAATATAGATTCGACCACAAAATAAAGGGTGACAACTGGAAGATGAGTGCCTACTGTGTAACATACCTTTACATATTCAAGATCTTCCTTCAGTTTAGAGAGTTGTTCAGCAATCTTTGCTACCTGAGCCTGACCAGTTGAAGCACGTTGTTGTTTCTCCAACTGTCGAATCCTTCTTTCAACCTTTCTTCTTTCTATATGCAAAATTGGAATTAGTAAATGAGACAAATCTACTGAGAACGAAAGAGAGGAAGCGAGAGAGAGAGAGATAGATTTGACCGTCGAATCCTGATTTCAACCTTTCATCTCTCTACATATGCAAAATTGGAATTAGTAAACGAGAGAGACAGATCTACTGAGAGAGAGAGAGAGAGATTTGATGGGTCGTCACCGGAACTGGAGTCTCTATCCTAGGAAATTCTTCATTGGTCGCCATTGGAGTGAGAACGTGAGAGAGACAAGATAGAAAAGAGATAGAGAGAGAAAGAGATGGAGAGATCTATTGGGTCATCAGCGTAACTGGAGTTGCCATCGCCGGTCACCGAATGGAGTGAGAGAAAGAATGACTATGAGAGGATAAGGGAAGAGTGAGACAGAGTAAGAGAGAGAAGATAATAATTGAGGTTATTTCTAACTAAAATTAGATATTATTTAGTAAAATTATATTTTAATAAAATATAATAATTACTAATAATTTATTTTAATAAATTCGCTACCCAATAACCATGTTTTTCTTTATTATAGATTTTTCGGCACCAACATAATTACTTATATCAATTTTTAAATTTTTATTTGAATGAAAATACTAAAATAAATATAGTATGGTTATCTCATATATATCTCATGATTATTTGTTAAAGAATAATATTTTTCCCAAATCGGCTAGACAATAGGGAGATTTTCCTTCATATTATGAAATATAATTTGATAAATAAATTTAATGATTTGTTTGGTATGATTAACAATAATACAAGCAATCTAATACAAATTAGTTATAAAATATATCTAGTATGTTTGCTAAATGTATATTTTATAAATTTTTTTATGATTTTGTAACAAATTGGCTACACAATAACAATATTTTATGATTTTTTAATTAATTGACTACACAATAATAATATTTTATGATTTTTTATAACATGATTACATAGTTATGATATTTTTATGATTTTTTTATTAAAATACACTACGAAATAATGATATTTTACAAAGTGGCCACACAATAAAGATAGTTTATAATGAAATTGGTTGTGCATTTTGTTAGTGCCTTTGTGACATCAATCAGTCAAGTTGGAATCAACGGTGTCACAAGCATTATGTTTGTTTACCAAGAGCTCTACATTGCTCTTATTATAAGTGGTTGATTGTCATTCATCTTTATGGTAATTCATAAATCACTTTTGTATTTAGTTTTTCCAAGTACATTGCTACTGTTCTGGGCAACGTTCATAACAATGTACGTGAACGTGATTTGAACTTCCTAAAGACAACTCAAAGCAAGGAATTTGGATTGAGCTGAGATGAAGACTGTTGTGCATCGTGCCACAACAGAGATTGTTCAACATACTATGTACTGCCAGGTAGCTTGAGTGATAGCCTGAAGACAGTATGTGAACATACAAAAGATTCCGCTGTGCTACCTAATGTGAAGATTCAAGATCAACAATATACATTGCAAAGTACATAAACGTCTGCATTTAAGAAAAGACTCAAAGATCAACAATGTTCATTGTAACGTTCGTGAACGTTTATATGAACATCATTTGTCCATATTATTCTTCCAAAGATCGATAGAGTTGTTTAAGGTTTACAACCAAGAGAAGATTCAGAGATCTATTCAGAAGCTGCCAAGAAGAGTCTAAGACTAAAGTCAAAGGCAGAGTTCTATACATGGAAGAATTCCTAACATGGTTCGAGTTTGATCTCAGCTCTAAACAAGAAAAGTTTCCTTGTTTATTTCTGAATCAGATTAGGACTTATGTTCCCTTGTTTAAGATATCTCTTCTCATCTATAAATAGCATGGGATGCACACATGTTAGATACGTAGAGAACATACTGAATAGAAGAACTACAGATATTGTTTTAAGTGCTCTAACTATTTTGAGCCACATAGTTTCGGTAGTGTCTTAGACTAGAGATTAGTGTTCTAGTCATCGTATATTGAAACACACTTGTTCATACACTGTCAAAATGAGTCTCGGGTGAGATTTTCTGTGGGAACTAGATAGGTTAGATATCTAGGTTGTGAGGGGATCTCACAATCTATGGGAGGTCAGCTGCGTGTAAAATCCTCAGTAAACGTAACACCGGAGTAGTGAATTATTTTCCACGGACTTGACAAGTCCCCCTGACATAGATCGGTTGATCGAATATGGTTACCAAACCTCTGTGTGCTTTACTTTCTGTAATTGTCTTAACGTTCACAATAACGTTCTTGAACTTTATTGTGAACATATCTATAACGTTCATCAACTTTTCAGTGAACATTGTGCAGACAGATACTTCTCACACGGGTGTGCAATTTCACATTTTATTCCAATATTTTTCTTCAAATTGAAGGGGTTATATTATGATATATATCCAAATAAGATGGTTTATTTTTTCAAATTTCCTATGCATTTTCAAAATAATTTAATTGTATTATATTTAATTTTTAATTTGAACAACTACCATAGTACTCTGATCACAATTTGGCCACACACATTTTTACACACTGACAATATAATTGTGTCATCATCAATCAGTGTTATAGGTTATTAGCTCGCATGTACCTAGTGGTAGATCAATGAAAGCTTGTTGACTGACCTTACTATGTCCGTACTATGACCGCCCTTTAGCTACACACACTTTTTTCAAGAATGACAATGCAATTGTGCCATGACCAACCTATTGTTCATTTACGACCATATACATAGTTGCTCCATCATCACTTATATCATTATTCAATGAAAGCTTGTCTATCACGCATTGGTCATACTTTGACCGCACTTTGGCCTCACACATCTTTTCACAGAATGACAATAAAATTTTGTCATCATCACTCGGTGTTATGGGTTATTAGCTCGTCGGTTTCTAGTGGTAGATCAATGAAATCTTGTTTACTGGCCGTACTCTGTCTGTACCCCTACCGTACTTTGGCTGCACATACCTTTTTCAAGAATGACAATGCAATTGTGTCGTCCTCACTAGGGGTTATGGGTTAGCAGCTCATCAGTGGTAGATCAATCAAAGATTGTAGACTGACAGCACTCTAGTCGTACTCCGAGAAGAAATCCAGCAAGAGCAAGTTTCTCAGTTCACGAAAGTCAACAATCAACTACTCAGCTCAACTCAAGGAGCACTACAGTTGATACCAGTTTAAAGACTATATTCTTGAAGATCGAAAGAGATCTAAAACCTTGTAAAGACAGATAATAACACCTAACTCCTCAGTCAGCAGTTGAGGACTTTAAGTGTAAGTTGTCGAAACCGGCTGAGGAGACCATAGCTCTGTGAGAACTGCCATTTCTGGGACAGCAACAGTTGAAAAGGTGATCGTGACTCTGCAAGAGTTGCCATTTCCAGGTTCAACCCCTGTCTTCATTGTGTAATTGTAATAAAGGAACTTTACCATTACATAATGAATTACCTTTTTTAGTAAGGAAGAGAGGACGTAGAAGTTTAAGCTTCGAACCTCTATAAACTGCTTGTGTGTTGTACCTATCGCTTTCTATCTGCGTATCTTTAACTGCACACTTTACTCACACAAGCTGCACCTTTGAGTCAACTGATTGTGTGCATTGATAAATTCTATACGCGAGTCAAGGGCCCTATCTATTCCACATTCAAGTCAAAAGTTTTTGAGTTAGTTTATTTACCCCCTCTAAACTAACTTCGACTCACCCGGGACCAACACAAAATATTCAAATATGAACAGATTCAAAGTCTCATCATATCAAAATTGTAAAAGATGGAGAAGTGAAAGAATTACCTGTCATGATATTCATTTAAAATTAAAGCATTTGTTTGATCTATATGAATGGGCACAAATCAAACACCATACCTATGAAAAGTAGTAGAATAACAAGCTATATGCGGAAGGATTTGTTCTTGATACATGGAAAATCCTAAACATCCCTCATTACATGTTTGTAAATGGTCCATCACCAAAAACGGAATGGACCACGACTTAAGTTATCGAATCATGAACACCAAAAAAGAGCAACAATTATAAGACACTTAAATTTGCTAACAAAAATATCCATATAGTCTAGCAAGATGAAGCTGACATTGTAGTACAATAGCAAGGAAGTGAATAAATGTCTTCTACAAATGCTATTTTACAAGACATGGGAAAATTAAAAAACAACTTAGAAAAAGTCCAAATAACTGAATTCTAGACTAGTATTGCAGAATTCCTAACACGGCTAAAGGCAAACAATGGTGTACTCATCCCCTTCTATGGCACACTAGAAGACTAAAAGAGAATATATAGATACAGACTATTTAAATAGCAGAAAATATTGAAGTAGCAGAAAATGAAGGCAAAGCATAGCTAGTGTATAGAGATGAATTTAATCTGTATTTTTATGAATTTATTCTTGACATAAAAATATCGATTAAATTCATACTGAAGAACTTGGTTGGTCATATAATCCACAGAAAACGAGATAACATAAGTAATATAATTCTGGCGAATAAAAATAAATTAGAGAGAGAGAAAGAGTCCTCACAGGCATCTTCGAGAGAGGAGAAATGGCGTTTGAAGTTGAGGTGGTAAAAGGAGGTTTAAGGGGAGGGGGTCAAGCTTGCAGGTCTTCGAGGTTTAAGAGGCAACAAGAAGAATTAAAACAACAAAGGTTTAAGTTATCGATCTGTAAATCGATGCCAACAAGTAGAGTTGAAATTATATCCAAATATTTTCGAAGAATTGAAGCACTGAAGTTTTGAGAAGTATGAGAAAGAGTTCGGAGAAGACCTGCGAAGAAGAAAGGCGGCATCTAAGTTTTGTGAATTCAAGAACTAGGTTTTAACATTTTTCAATTTTGCTCAAAAAAAAATTGAATTCTGAACGGTTGTATTACAACGGGTCGAATTTCAACCGTTGTTCCAAAAATACGCTCATACACAACGTTTTTTTATAAAATCATTGTTAAGATACAACGGTTTTAATAAAATTATTGTTATCAGATAACGGTTTATTTTAAAGCGTTGTAAATTTAAAAAAAAAACACTCACATAGTCAACGGTTTCGGACAAAACCGTTGTAATTTTTGACGTTACAACGGTTTTCAATCAAAACCGTTGTGTACCTTGTGTTGTCTTAATGTCTTTTTGTAGTAGTGAATGAATGAATGTAGACCTGTCAAAACGGGCCGGCGGGGCGGGCCGCGGGCTCAAAAAGCCCCCCCTTTGGTGGGGCGGGGCGGGGAAGCCCGCCTGTGCTAGCGGGCCTGAATATCAGGGCCCGGTCCGCCCCCGCCTAGGCCCGTGGGCTTTTCTATTTTTTTATTTTTTATGTCGAAAATCATTTAATAATTTACCATTTGTGGTTTCAAGCACACTTTGATACTTCCTTTTGTTTATATAATGCATAATTTTTGCATAAAATTTAACTATATGTGCGAAAACAAATGAAAAAAATATAACTACACTAATCTATGAGACTATGAGTATGACACATGCCGACATGCATTTAGTGCACCCAAAATTACACAAGAAACAGTTCAATGTTTACCATGCAGATTTATACGAACAAATTTTACCATTCAGATTTATACATAAAAAATTACTCATTTCAAAATGAAATAAGAACTAAGAAACAGTTCAATGTCCATTCACCAATCACCATCCAAATATAACAATTGTCTAAAGTTAATACAAATTTTAAAGTACTTCATAAATTAAGATTCACTAATCAAACCATCAACATTGAACACATTTAAAGGATCTTCTAAATCGTCTTCTTCATCTTCATTTTCATCTTCATCTTTATCAATATCCATACTATTTGATGACTCCCTCGATAAAAAAGATTTCTTATTTTCACATTCGTCATCAATATCTAAAAATGAAATAAGAGCAAAGATTAGAATAACATTTATAAAATATATATATATCAAAAAGTAAATAATTAAAAAAACATTATTATACTAATTAACTTACCACAAGAAAAACCATGTAACCAGTTGCGAGTGCAAACAAGAGCTTGAATTTTTTCCGGAAGGGTGCTACTTCTATATTTGTTTAGAACACGTGCACCAATTGAAAATGACGACTCTGATGCGACAGTAGTAATAGGGATAGCCAACAAATCACAAGCCATCAATGCAAGAGATGGGAAACGGTGTTGATTATTTTTCCAAAACTCCAAAACATCCAAATTAGGGTGAAATTTCCACTCCATTTTTGCCTCCTCCAAATAGAGGTCCAATTCAGACTTTCCCACATTTATAATGGTTCGACTCTCATAAGCTATAGCTTCCTACATTCAAATTTAAAACATTACTTGATAAATGCAATAAAAATAAATGTATATAGATTAAAAAATAAAAATAAAAATATTTAATTGAATACTTACCTCAAAGAATCTGTCACCACCACATTTTCCAACTAATCCAGTAGCTTTGCTAGAAGATAGATGTGAAGAACTTGACACATTTCCAACATTATAATGCTCAAAAAGCATATACAAATTTGCCTTCACAGATGCTAACTTCTCAACAACTATAGTCCTATTCGGCTCGACCGTGGAGTAAAAATAATCCAACATTGAAAGTTTATTCCTTGGATCAAGAACAGCCCCAAATGCAAGTACTGTGCTGTATTCACTCCAATATTTACCAAACTTCCCCAACATTCTACCATACATGTCCTTTATCACATCATCCTTATTCATCTTGTTCTCTTGCAACAAACGCTCTATCTTCCACACTTGAGTAAAATATAAATTGGATGTAGGATAGGAAGAACCGGACATCAAGTTGGTAATATTATAAAATGGTTCAAGAAAATCACATATTTTTTCGGCTCTATTCCACTCTACAATTGAAGGACAATATTTGTAGTGTTTGTCATTCAATTGAAGAGAAGCAAAGACCTTCTTATATTTAATAGCACTAGACCACATCAAGTATGTTGAATTCCATCTAGTGGACACATCCAATCTTAAACCAATACTTGTATCAATATCACCAACCTCATTCACACATTCATCAAATTTTTTCATCCTACTTTCTGAACCTTTCACATACTTGACAGATTCTCTAATTTTACACAAAGCATCATCAGCAACTTTCAAACCTTCTTGGACAATCAAATTCAATATGTGAGCCGAACAACAAATGTGAAAAAATTCACCATCACATAGCAAACTATCATGCAAAGAAAGTTGTGCTTTCAAAATATCTTGCATATTATCATTACAACTTGCATTATCTAATGTCAATGAGAAAACTTTTTTCTCAATACCCCATTCCTTTAAAAACTCATACAACTTAGCAGCCAATTCAACTCCCGAATGTGGGGGAGGCATATGAGCAAAATTAAGTATTTTGCTATGAAGCTTCCAATTATCAACAAAATGAGCAGTTAAACAAATATAACCTTCACTCGTGCATGCAGTCCATACATCCGAAGTTAAACAAATTCTACCTCGAATACAAGCCATGATTTGTTTGAGTTTCTCTTTCTCAACTTCATACATTCTTTTGATGTCAGAAACAAGAGTGTTTCTAGATATACAAGGAAAATCAGGATTCAAATATTTCATCAAAACTTTGATTCCATCATACTCGACAAAAGAAAATGGTAAGTTGTGTTTAATAACTACAACGGCTATCAAATCACGAGCAACTTTTGGATCAATTTTTCTAGACTTTAACTTTCCTTCATGATCAACAAGCATCTGTCCTAAATCAAGAAACTTTATTTTCTTGCAAGAGCTAATATGGCGCCTCAAAGTAGATGTCCCATATGCTTACCCCCACTTTTCAATATTTTCCTACACCCCTTACATTCAGCTCTCTGAATTCCATCTTCACCTATCCCTTTCTTTATGAAAAAAGGTCAAACATTAGAAGTTTCTTTTTTCTTATTATTTGCCCCTTTCTTATTATCAGTTCCTGATGCAGACACTTGGGTTTGAGTTTGATTTGGAGTTTCATTTTGACCATCCCTAAGAACCCCGACATCTTGTGATGCATCTAAATTGACATTTTGGAGCAAAGAGGTAGATCCTTCCATAAAAATCTGCTCAATAAAATCTGCACAAAATCTGCTCAACACCACATAAAAATCTGCTCAATAATTACACAAAATCTGCTCAACAAGACAACACTACTCAAAAATCTGCACAACACTATACAAAATCTGCACAACACTACACAAAATCTGCTCAACACTACACAAAAATTTGCTCAATAATTATACAAAATCTGCTTAACACTACACAAAAATCTGCTCAATAATCTGCACAACATTACACAAAATCTGCTCAACACTACACAAAAATCTGCTTAATAATTATACAAAATCTGATCAACACTACACAAAAATCTGCTCAATAATCCGCACAACACTATACAAAATCTGCACAATAATTATACTACACAAAATTTGCACAACACTAGTACTACACAATAATTTGCACTACACAAAATCTGCTCAATAATTTGCACATTCAAGCAAGTAGGAATTTAAATTCACCAAATTTGCATTCTAACAACACAATACCAAATTTACATTTAATTACTAACCTGCTTCAATTCAAGAAGAGCTACTGTTGCTGCGAGAAGAGCTGTTGCAAGATTAATTGGCTGCCGCAGGAAGAATTGTTCAGACAAAATATAAATTGAAATATTAATTTTGAATTTGCATTTAGTTACTTACCTACGAGAGAAAAGTTGATGCAAGAGAGCTGCTGCAATGGGAACAGTTGTTGTTGTGAGAGTCGTTGCTGTTGTTGTCTCCTTGCAGCGAGAAGAGTTATATTGGAGCACAAGATTGAGAAGGTGGGAGATCGGAGAGCAGCAAACGGTGAGAGGCTAGAGGCCAGTGGCGTGATAGATGAGAGGAGAACAAGAAGAGCGAGAAAAGAACGATTCATAACAGAACAGTGGGAGAGCGGCGCTAATTTAATTAGGGTAAACTCATTTTTTTATTATCCATTTTTCATTTTATAAAATAGGAATTAGGTATTATAAATAATGTATAAATTATAATAAGTAATAAAAAATAAAAAAATATATATGTATTTACGGGCCTGGCGGGCTGCCCGTCCCGCCACGGGCTTACCCGCCAAAGCCCGCCAGAAAAACGGGCCTCAAAATTAAAGCCCAAACCGTCTAAAAAATTGGCGGGGACGGGCCGGTCCGACGGGCCCAACCCGTTTTGACAGATCTAAATGAATGAAGGGATTAAGAATGATTTTAGTGCATTGAAAATTTATGAAGCCTTTGTCAATTTGTTTAATTATACATGCTTTTGACAAATTCTGGAAAGTATCTTATGAAATGAAATATAAAAGTATAGGGACATATTAAAATAAAAAAATATATAATAGCATATTGAAAGGAACACTAAAAGAACAAGGATTTTGTGATATGAAATATAAAAATATAAGGACTTACTAAAAAAAACTATACAGGGACCTATTAAAATTAATATTGAAAGCATATGGACCTAATTGTGTTTTTGTCATAAAATAAAAAAAAAGGCATAAAGTTGAAATGCCCATATATTTGGCACCGCTTATCAACATACTAGAATGCAATACGATTATGATCCATGTGAAACACCTAAACCTCAACGGTCCACCCACACACATAATACATATCAGCACATTAATAATAATCATTAATCACTCCATATAAGAAATTAGGGCACATTATACTTTTCATTATCAAACATGTGTGTCTCTCTCTATATACATACACACACACGGAGGGTCGCACGGTGCGACGCCACTCCCTAATTTTTTTTGCTTTAATTTCGATTTTCATATTATTTTTTCAAAAATAAATTCCAAAAAAATACATAACTTAAAATGAAATTATTGAACTCTAAAATTGAATCGTCTGTGACTTGTAAAGTGCATTCACACAACGCTAACGTGCAGGGTAATTAATTGTTCGAAATGAATATATATCCTAAAATAGAATTAGTAAACTCTAAAATTAAAGTGAATTATCTTGATTTTTTTAATCCGGTGGCTAGTGTGCTTGATTATTAATTTTTTGAATAAAATATAAACTTTAATTAAAATTAGTAAACTCTAAAATAAAATGTGTTTGAAATAAAAATAATTACCAAATAAAGCGACCGTCTGACGCATTAGCCGTTTCATATGAGATTTTGTCTATATATACTCCCTTTGTTCCATTTTTATAGATTTATTTTCTTTTTTATATGCCATAATATATAGATTAATTTCTATATTTATGTAACTCATTTATTAATATATCTCTATTCATTTAATGATTGTTCAAGTCATGTAGTCATGCAGATGGTCAAATAAAATATATACGAGCATAATAGGAGGTTTACATATTTAATTGTGATTTCTGATCATTTTCTTAAATCTAACATTAAAAAATCTAATTAATTTATATGAATAATACATAATAAAAATGTATTAAAATCGGTGCGTGACATAAGTCGCAGTGTTCGTTTGTTTATGTTGGACATAATTTAATAATAATTAGACCGATTAATTAATTGAAAAAATATGGAAGTAGCACAAAGCTATTTGACTTGTAAAATAAAATATCAGAATATGAGACAAACTTACAAAAGTATCGAGCTTATATACCTTAGAGAGAGTATTATTTCAGAATATATGGCAGTCTTATTGTTAGATGCCTAGTCCCAATCACCGCCTTTGTATTTTACGTAGATAAATGTACGTAATACACAACACATAACAATAAGTGTGAATTGTTTCTTTGTAACTAAGATTAAAAAAGAAAAACATCTTCTCTAATGATCATGATTTAAAATTAATTCTTTTTTAATTTAATATTTATATTATCTCAGCAATACCCTTAATGAAAATTAATGGGACCCAATCCAATCCATCGACTCTCCTTTGTCTTTTTCCACCAACCCCAACCCCAACCCCATCACTTTCTACATAGTTTTTTGCTCGATTTAAACATCTTAAATAGAGTTGTATTGTAGTGAATTAATTGAATGATACAAGTTTAGATGTTAAAAATTAGGATTATACGTATGGTATACTCAAATTAACATATGAAATTAGTGAAATTGAAACATTTTTTTGTACACATTTCGATGATTTTTGCACACGGTTCGTTAATTTTTGCGCACATTCCGGGAGAAACATGTTCACTTTGCATGTTGTTTATACTAAACATGTGCAAAACGGACACATTTTTCCAAACCATGTTCACAATGTTTTTGCATTTTGCACACGTTTCAGGAGGAAACATGTGCAGTTTGCACACGGTTTATTGAAATGTGTGCAAAATACACATGCTTCCCTCCTTAACCGTGTGTAATTTTTAGTAAGAGTAAAATTAACCTTTACATTTTCATTTTGGTTGGAAAAAAAATAATCTAAATCCTTGATTAGAAAATAATTTTCTCATTCTATCTTGATTACTTTAATTTCTATCCCTAACAATAAAATACTTCACATTTAGATAAAATAAACAAGAAATTGGAATTGAATTAAATTGATGATTGTAAAATAAAGATGGGAAAGTATACCTGGCCACGTGTGGTACCAGGGCAAATGGAATCGGCCTTCTTTTTCAACGCTTTGGACACCCTGTACGCAACAACGAAATTATGGGCTCCACATCGGATACCCCAATTAATAATTCTAACTTTATTACCATTTTCCTATGCATTATAATTGATTTTTACTAATTCAAAATTTAATTTATTTTAGTGAAATTTATTTTAGGCATTTAAGATTTAACAATTTAGGAATATTAGATATATTTTTAATTATTATTAGTAGTAATATATTATATATATTAAAATTTTAAATATTTATAATTTGATCGGTCGATCTGGTCCAACCGAACAAATATTATTCAAGACCAGACTGATCGATTAAATATTCGATCCACCAAAATTTAAACCGTACTGACCAAATTATGTGTAAACTCGACTGAAATCCACAAAAAAATAATTGGTTCAGTTAGATCCATTTGATTGGTCCGATTTTGTACACCTGTGCATTATAGTGATTGTTTAGTAGTCACTAACTGCAAATAATTAACATATATTTCTAAACAAAATTAATTAAACCTAATTAAAAAAATAAGTAACCAAACACATGATTTATCATTAGTCATTGATATCATACTCCATTGTCCACTTCTTTCCAGAAATATCATCATTCAATTATTCAAGAATGCCTCTTTGCTTAAATCACAATCACTATTTAAAAATATAAAATAAAAAAAATGTTTGAAGTGGCTAAAAACTGAAGGATCCAAGTGGCATGCGCTGTTGGACAATAAGTCTACATCAAAAATAATCGACCCATGAGATTTCATAATTTTATACATCATCAATAAGTTATGGGCATACGATACAATTAACAAATATACAATGCAATCAATATTAGTTTATATTTTTTGCCGACATTCACATTCACCAATCATTTAAATCCTCACGAAATATAATCAAAGTTTGTGAGATCCACTATTTCACTTTTAAGTTTCAAACCGATATTTCATGATCAAATTTACAATATATAATAATAGATATTATAAAAATAAAAAATAAAAAATAATTATATTATAATTGACCTAATCAAATTTATTAACAAAATATTAAAATTTAAAAAAATTATAAATCATATTTATAAAATAGTCAATCATAATAATCATTTCTTTAAATGTTAAAAAGTAAATATAAATCATAATTGAGTAGAATCAATCATAATTAACAAGTGTAAAATTAAACAAAAATATGATAAATTAAAATTGGCGTAAAAATGGAAAAAAAAAATCATAAATTTAATCGTGAATCATGGGTTGAAAAACCAAATATAGAATAGAGGAATTAATCCGATTCCCCGATTCAATTATTATATTGAATGAGTTGTTATGATTAGGGTTGTAAACGAGTCGAGTCGAGTCAAATACCTTCAAGTTCGAGTTCGGCTTATTTAAGATATACTCGGCTAGAGCTTCGAGTTTGAGTTCGAGTTCGGCTCAACTAAGAAATTTCATGGTCGAGTTCGATTCGAGCTCGATTCGAGTTCGACTCGATAAGGATATGTTCAAGTTCGATAAAAAAAAAACTCGACAAAAAACTCGATAAAAGCTCGATAATATTAAAATTCATGATCGAGTTCTTTTCTTTTATTTTCCATATTTTATGTAATTATGTTTATTCTTATTTTATTTTCTTTATTAATTACTTAATTATGTAATTGTTGTCATTCATATTACTCATTTTATTATTTTTCATTATTAATATATGATATTCAAATTTTAATATATATTTACCTTAATTTGAATTAAAATTTCAAAATGTTTTTTCTAATAAAATTTATAAATCATAATTTACTCACATCTCATTTTCTTTTCTTTTATGGATCATTCATTTTCATTTTTTATTTAAAAATTGTATTCATTAGTTAATTAGTAATTTACCTCACTATCCATGATAGCTTATTATTTTTCTTTCAAACTTCAACATATAAATATTTTACAATCATCTTAATTCAAATTCAAATTTCAAAGTGTTTTTTCTTATGCAATTATTCATTTTCATTTTCATATAAATTGCAATAATATTAGTTGATTGATGATATAGTTCATTATTCTTGTTAGTTTATTATTTTTTTACTACACATTCACACATATTAAAATTAATATGTAAATATTTACAATAATCTTAATTCCAATATAAATTTCAAAGTTTTTATAATATGGTTTATAAATCATAATTTATTTTTATTGTTATATCTCAATTTTCTTTTATTTTATTGGTATATAAATTAAATATTTCAATGAGGCACGCTAAAGTATACATAATATTTGTATATTATATAATAATTGAGTAAATTGATATAATATATATACATATATATATATATATATATTATCGAATCAAATGAACTAAGTAATTATCAGACACTATTAATTGTTTGATATTAATTTTGATGAATAATTGCGATTTAATTCAATGTAATGATATTTGTTTGATATCATAGGTTTAATCAAATTCATTTTTGCTTGTTTCATTTTCAAATCTCAATTCTTAATTATAACTATAAACTAGAATTTTATTTACCTCATAATTAGATAATTTTTGTTAGATTATTTCAAAATTCAAATATACTATTTTATATTCATATTATAACTAAATAAATTCTAAATATATATCTTAAAGTTGGATAATCAATTTTTGATTACATTATTTTTATCATATAAATCTATTTCCATATTCCTGTTTTTTGTTTAATAAAATAAGCTTAACTTAATCTTTGTAAATATCATTAATTGATTTTCTTTTTATGATAATATTAATTCTTAATTTTCGTATAGTTCATATAGTGTATTATTATTAGTTGAATATATCTGATAAATTGATAATATGATATTATGTTTATATAAATATAATATATAAATATTTGCATATATTTAAGTTTCGGATAATTATTATAAAAATATTATTTGATTCAATTAAAATAATTGTTAATAATTTGGTCGAGTGGCTATAATAACAAATTGAAATACATTTGGCTAATATTTAAATCTTGTTGGAGGTGAAAATTTAATTTTTTTTACCTTATTTGTCAAAGCTCGATTGCAAGCTTGATTAAGCTCGATTAAAAGCTCGCGAGCTACTCGATAAAAACCCGTTTATAGTCGAACTCGAGCTACTCGTGAGAAGCTCGCGAGTAGCTCGAGTTCGGCTTGAGAAAATTATCGAGCTCGAAAAAAAGCTTGAATTCGGCTCGTTTAATAAACGATCGAGTTTCGATCCAATTTTTTTTGAACCGAGACCCGAATAACTAATGAACAGTTTGGTTCATTTATAACCCTAGTTATAAATAGCTTAAAATAATCGAATCACCGACAAACTATATCATAAAAAGAGCGTTCACAAGAAATATCAAAATGATAAACCAGATTTGACAGCAACAAACCTAACAACATTGATAGCTTTTCCTCATGAGAAATCCGCCAAAAACACTACTTTCATTACAAATGATTCCCGTGGACTTTTTTTTTGCTTCATAACTTCATCACAGACTCACAGTCTAACAACGAATTCTTCGACTGTCAAATTTTGAAAGTATTTTATTTCATCAATATAAGTACATTAATTTCGTAATAACACTTTCTACTATATGGGAAACACTAACTTAGGACCTGACAAGGGAATAAGTCACAAACTTAGCTCATTATATTTTTATAGGATTAATTGCGATGAAATTTATTACCTTTCAACGAATTTACAATTTAATCATGATTTTTAAAACATTGTAATAATACTTCAATCTTTTGATTTGAAGCAAAATAGATACCTATATAAATTTGCACAATAAAAATTCTCAATTTCAACACCCCTAAATTAAATTAATTTGTTCAATCGAAAAAATTATTCACATTTCATAATTTTGATCATCAGAAAAAAGTTAAAAATATCAAATTTACTACAAATCAAAAGATTATGTTACTATTATAATAATTTAAAAATGATATGTAAATTACAAAATCAATCGGAGGTGGTGAATTTTTCAACTTTCTTTTGGTTTTTTTTTACTCACACATTCGACCTGTGATATTGAGAAAATTCGATCAACCTTCTTTTAAATAAACTCTATTATTATTTGGTCAAAGTGAAAATAAACCTAAGAAAGGAGAGAGAGAGCCAAGAAATGAGCACAATCAACCCAAGAGAATTATGTCACAAAATAAAACATTAACCACTTATTTTTAACATAGTAAAAGATAATTCCATAATCATTGTCTAATAGACCCACCCACTACTATGTCCAGCTGTCGACATTTCTACGCAAATAACATCACCATATTGCAATATTCCCTTGTTCCCATCCATATAAGCTTATTGCACTTTTCACTAGTATTAAAAAAAAAAATATTGAAAAAGAAAATTAAATAAATTTTTTAATATATTCATATTTATTTTTTTCAGAATGAATTAATGATTAAACTAAACATAGCAAACAAGATATATATTATAAATGAGCTAAATATATATAGAAATCAATTTATATATTGGGACATTAAGAAAATGAAAATAAATCTATATGAATGGGACAAAGAGAGTATACTATATAGATATAGCAAACCAAACTATAAATATTAATTCAAACAAATTATATTTTGATATTTACATTTTGAATTTTTTAAAAAATAACCCACTTTTTTTAAATAAGCAAAATAGAACTAACTTTTTCAATAAATTACAAATATAACATTAGATCAATTTTATGGCTTGAAAATCATAGATTATAGATTTTATTTTCATATTTCTATTTTCTAAACCGCTTAAAAAAATCATTCCATCAAAAAATCTTAAAATACAATCAATTACATGTGATTTTTGGGCTTGAAAATTGATAAAATGTTAATTAGCAATTTTTTTTAAAAAAGTGAGTACTATTTTAAAAATTTTGATAAAATGAATTATTTTAAAAAAAACCCAAAATATAAGTGTTAAAATGTAATTACCACTATTAATTCACAACACGACATATCGATATACGATTGTAGTAAAAATTAATTAGATGAATTAAAATGTAATTCTAAACACAGTCAAGTATTAATAAAATTATAAATGTATGACTCAATATTAATCCGTAACACGAATTTTGTTGTCTGAGATGTGAAAGTTGAGGAAACAAAAGTGCAATTGAAATTACTAAACTAGACGCAAGTAGACCGTCAACATCGAGCCTTCTTATAATTAGGGAATCAAGTTGTATGCAAGGGTAATTTCGTCGTTTCGTTAGGTGCCAACTCACAATTTCCAGTGAAAAAATCTCAGCCAATCAAAACCATTTTCCATCTGATAATCTATTATTGTCGGTGACGAAAAATACATAAAAAGTGTGAGAAATTCCGCACAAATAAATACAAGAAAAATGATTAAATATTTCTTCTTTTCACCTTTTATTTTTCAAGAAACAGAGAATAATAATAGAATAGGGTACAAATCGATCATGACAGGTAATAAAACGAGTCAATCATCAAAATAAAGAAAGTTTAAAAGAGTAAATAATAATTAATTAAACAATATAAACTATAATCAAAGAAAGTAAAAAAAAAACAACTATATGAAGAAAAATAAAAACAAAAATCATGAAGTAATTGGAAGAAGAGGAGGAGCAGTCACTGGAGGGAATTTACCGGCGGGAAGAGCAAAAGAAAAAAAAAAGAATGAATTTCACCTTCACGTCTATTGTCCGTACAAATCGAACGGCGCCCACAAGGAGTCCAGCGGGCACGGTTGCTTGGAGTCGAGCCGAAGCCACGGCTTGCCGCTGCCGCTCCAGTGGAGCAGGCTCACTGGACCGGCGTGGAGATCCCTGCAGCTCCCCCGCACATTATCGCCGCCCAAACCATGCTGGTTCCACCGGTGCTCAATGGGCGCCACGTGTCCGGCAAAGACCAGAAGGAACGGCGGCAGCGAGCCGAGCTCGTAGATCCGGCTCGCGCTAGTCTTCTGTATCTCCATCCACCGCTCAATGCGGCGCGTGTAGCCGAACCGGCGCCACTTGGCTAGATCTATCACCATCACGCCGGTGTTGAAGTAGCACGGGTTGCGGCCGGAGAATACGCCGGAGAAGGTGGATTCCGACCAGAAATGCGCCGTGAAATACTTGGTGAAGTTGGCGTGGCAGTACTCCGGCGCGCCGATTGTTTTCCTCCCCAAGGGCGTAATCCAGAGTTTGGAGATGTCGTCGACGACGACGAGATCCGAATCCAAGTAGATGACCCGACTCACGCAGGTTTCTAGAAGGTCCGCGAGGTAATTGCGGGCGTAGTTCAGCGGTTGTTCGAGCGCTTGTCTAACGGAGCTCGAGATCAAATTCCGCACTCTTTCCGGGTCGAAATAGTAGACTTTGAACTTCAATTCCGGGTAGGTGGATCGGACTATGGATTCCAGACCCGTTTCCGAGACCAGGAAATGGAAGAACACGCTCTCCGGGCACTTGGAATGCTGGAGAATCGAATGAACAGCGGCGATCGAGCCGCGCAGATATTCCACGTCGAGAGTGATCGCTACGTGAACCAACGACGGATCGCAGATGCTTGATTTCTCGAATTTCGACGCGCGGCATTCACCGGCATTGCGGAAAACCGGCCCGCGGCGGAAGGAGAATTTGTCGGTGGATGTCGGCAATCTGATGTAGGAGTCGCCGTGCGACGACCGAATCGCCTCCGCGGGGTGGAAGGATTGGAGAGAAGGGGAGAGAACAATCATCACCATCGCAGCGGAGAAAAACCCCGAGAATCTCATTATCCACAGCATTTTCGATCCTCGGCAGAAGAATTTCTGCTTCTTCCTCCGCGATTTGAAATCGAGGCTATCGGCGACTACCGACGAGATGAGGAACGCTAGGGTTCCTCTCAGTTCCGCCAGAGTTGGGTTACAGACACTTATTTTGGGGGAAATTGGATAATACTCCAAATCCCAACGGAAAATTCTCAATTCTGCTTTGCTGTTTGGTAATTTTTGTTATCTCTCTCTCTCTCTCTCTAATGGTATGCCGTGGGAATGAAGCGAGTTTCCATCAGAGAGAAAGTGCTAGAGAGAGAAACAATCAATCCATTAACCGAAAATGGAAGTTGATAGGAGGAGATGAAAAGGTCTCGATATGCACCGACGTGCCTTGCAGTCACCCAGTCACACACAAGTCACAACACAAGCTCTCTCTCTCTCTCTCTCTCTCTCTCTCTCTCTCTCCTTTGGCGAAGATGATAGTGCAAAGACACTGCGAAAGCACAACAAAATTTACACCAAAATTTTGCGAGGGTTTTTTTTGCTTTTCTATGTTCTTTAACCCCTTGTATTTCGGAAGTTTCACATTAAAATTTAAAATAAAATACAAACATTATTTAGGATTAGTTTTATTTTATCTACTCTTATCTTTTATATGTCCCTTTATTCATTTTTTTCGTAATAGTCAGAATTAATATCAAAATTCACAATATTGAAGAATGAGATAAATTAGTGTAACTAGTATTCTCCTAGTAAAAAATGTAAAATATCAATAAAAGAATTTATCTAATGTAATTAAGAAAGAAACAATTAGATAATAATAAAAACGTAATAAAATGTGACATACAAAAAAGCCAGCTGTCCTTGTCTAGTACCACAATGACAATTGCTTCCCAACACGTCCATATTCCATACAAAAAAAATGAAAAAACACACATTATATCCTTTCTGTACACATGCCCTTTCACACACATCATCATCTTCATCTTCTTTTTCTTCTCCTCCTATCTTTTTTTTTTAATTCTTTAATTAGCATTAAATATTATAGAATAATTATCTATTTATGACATGAAATATAGGTTAATAATCAATTTTTGCACACCAGATCCCCCTATGTCATTCTCTATCACATCTCTTCTGTCATGCGTTTGCTTTTTTTTTTTTTTAATTTATTATGAATTAATTTAATTATTATTTTTTATTTAGAATTCATGCTTTTCAATTAGGATATATTAAAAAAAAATAGTTATGACACATTGAATGTAACATGGAAGGGCACACGAAGGATTGATCCATCAATTTTGCACTTAAAAGATGAATCTATTATCGATAATCTATAGATGAAAACTATCTATTCATAATCTCACAAATCATATATTTCGTTTGTCTTTCAATTTTAAATATTTTTGAGAAATTATTTATTAAATTTAATATGTAATTAATAAAGAAATTTTCATTGAAATTAATATAATAAAAATTAAAATAGATGAATTTGGAGATTTTGGGTTGATAATTTTCATTTTTCAAGTTCTCAACTTGAATTCTTAGATAACATATCTTTTTGAGTCCTAAATTGATAAAACTTATATATATATATATATATATATATATATATATATATATATGTTAGAATTCGTTGCCTCAAATACTGTGAAAAACAAAACCACGTGCAATGCTATATATAATGTTGTAGTCAATGTTACTCACATTACCAACAACATTGTCATAGGGATTTATAAAAAGTTTGCACGAAAATATCTTTAAACCACAAGCATAAAACAACTTGTGAAAAAGGTCAAAGTGCAAATAATAGAGTGATGTTGAAGCTAGTGTTAAACACTATGCCTTCAACACGCAGCGGAAATTTAAAGAACAATTTGCATGAAAATTAATTCTAAATCACACACAACACGTATGTGATTGTCACAAGGCGGAATTGAGCTTCCACAAGCAAAAACAAAACAGTTGATGATGTCAAACGCTGTGCTCTCGAAAAATCAACAAAAGTACATGAATCCTAATCTAGTTTACCACTAAATTGAATTCAAAACTTCAAATTAACCTACCAGTTAATTTGATTACAAACCAGCAACGATTCCTAATCCTAGATATCTTCTATCTAATCTAAATTGAACAATCTTTACACATGAATTGGTTGAACAAAGAAAACACGAAAAGAGGAAGAAGAAATCAAGTTGCAAAGTTTGTAATTCGAGCTCTTGATCTTTTCACTCACGGCGGTGATATCTTCTCTGCTCGAATAATCTCTCCAATTGTGAATTATACTCCTTATAAACACTCTTCACTTGGATCGGTTGAAGGCCATGTCATCTTTCACGAACGTGTGTTTAATAAACCGCCACCACCCTTACGAATTGGAAGAAACTGCTCCATGATGTGGTTGGAAGTATAACCCATGTTCTACACCATTTTCCTGGTATCTAGCCAGTTATTTTCTGAAAAAGAAAACAGTTAAATAAAAGATAACAAGTTACCTAAAAAATAGGAGATAGATTTTGACTTAATCAAACTCTATTTAAATATTAATATATCAACCATATATATCCATTTATTTGAAATATAAATTTCATGGATATATATATGATTTAAGATATACAAAATAATTATAATTTATTAAAAATAATAAATCTTAAAATCTAGGAAAAGATAAGATTACAAACATCGAATGTCACATACAATTTTATAGAGATTCAGTATAAGATCATGTTCGACATTGAACTCAATGTCATATATCACATTAGAATACACACACACCCACGTAAATTTATTCTTTAAATAGAAGATACGCTAACCCCAATCCCACGGAACAATAAATATGAAAAAACCAGGCGCTTTTGAATTTTAATATCTTAAATAAATGAGTCCGGGTATACACTTATATGAAAGCAAAAATAACAAAAATTCATTTAGCAAAAAAAGAATATAAATTTCATTATTCTCAGTTATGACTCATAAAAAGATAATAATAATTCAAAGGTTAAAAGAAAAATGCATATATACTAAATCATGTAGAATATCGTCATAATCTTATTTATATGGCACGGATATAATTTCGTACAAATCTTATTTAAATGGAAGCTTTTAGTTCTTGATGAAAACAATTTTCTTGTAGAAAATATCCAAAAAGGGAAGTTTTCAGTTTTTTTTTTCATTTTTAGGGGAGAAAATTTTTAATTTTTAATTCTATCCAATTTGATTGAATTAATTTACTCGGTTGGATCAGGACCATTCAAATGGGCTAGGCCATAGTTAAAAGCCCGATTGTCACCTGCTGCCCAGATCAAATATTTCAATGCGTTAAAAACTTTGGGTAATTCTATTCATAGGTCCCGATTTTCTCTTTTGTAACCCTCAAAATTAATTAATATAAATATTACTAGTATTATATTCCATGCGATGCACGGTGAAAAATATATAAATAATTCATACAAATAAAATAATTAAATTATAGTTAAATAATCAATATAAAAATTATAAAATGTATAAAGAATATAATGTTATATTCAAGTTTATTCGCTATTTTTTCAGCAAAGAATCCATACCCATGAATAAATTTACAATTTCTATTATTATGCCTAATAAAACAAATAACGCAATTTATTTGCCCGAAATCCATTATAAGAGTAATTAAAATTCTTTATAATTTTAGGTATAATGCGAAAAAATAAGAAGAAGATAACACGACACCGTAAAACACATTTGAGAAAATTATTATATATACATCTTTGCCATCTCTCCAGATAGTGTAAAGTGGATAGGACATCATCGAGAAAGAGTTATCACATCTTGAGCAACACTTCCACAATTTAATTAATAATTTAAGATTTTGTCATCATCTCTTTTATTTGTATAGAACACCCTCAAAATTCATCTTCAACATCGTATGATTTTACGTCTCCTTACACACAAGTATAAATGCATTAAATTATATCATTATAAAACATTAGTCAATACCCAATGTCAAATTAAACATTGATCACGTTTTATGTATTACATATAAAGTATACATATGATATCTAACTATTAAAGAAAAATATTAAAAAAATTGAAATGTGTTGTATTTATTGGACCAAATGAGGTAGTATTGAAATATTCAAATATGTGCTCTCGAATATTTGAAGTTCGTTTATGATATAAACATGCTAATTAAAAAAATGACAATTCTACTGACATCTCCCATTTTATTCTTTATAGTCCCCATAATTTAATATAATATAAATATCAATTAAATAGACTTTCTTATCCTCTGGTTCCCAAACTTAAAATTCTAATAAAAATATAATAGCCCCCAACTTTCATAACTTGGAAAAACAAAAAATAATATCCTATCTTTTCTTTAAGCATCATCTCTATTTCTTTCGGCCTCTTTTTATTAATTTATATTTTATTATAAACTACTCTATGAATATTGCAGCTTTAGTTATATTTATATTTAATATTTTTAAATCAAACGACAGACTAATGTTCATTATATAATTTGTATTGATGGGGTATGTTGCCAACTATTGTATTTTATTTCAATGATATTCCTCAATTTCTTCTCAAAGCATAAAATAAAAATTATTATATTCCATTTCCTTTAATTTCATTTATACAAGCGTGTGCCTCTTTTCAACTAGAAAAACTCCATATCAAAATATTTGGCATATTTGCAACGATTCGGGAAAAGAGTTTCAATGCAAATTTTCTTAAATTCTGCAAATTTAATATATAAGATGGAGTCATGAAGATATGAACTAATTTTATTACTGTCGAAGAGTTTTGGAGATTTCGTAGAGATGGACTTTTGTTATTGATAAATATTCATTCCTTACGATTTTCCAGAGAGGTCAAAATGGTGTGTTTTATTTTAATTTTAATTATATATATTGGGGCTATACATTTGAAGATTCATTTGATTTTCTTAGGGTTTTTAAATAAGGGGATATAAGGATAAAAGTGTGTATAGTGTAATAATTTTTATATTTTTATTAATTTTGGGGGTTATGAATAAAAAAAAGGGAGCTGTGTTTAGAAATTTTCTTAAAAAATATTCATTTTCAACATGATTTAGTATAATTTGACAGCTCAACAATTAAAATTCTAAAAATTAGGGCCTAAGTCTTGCATATGAGTTAAACTCAATTAGTATTTGAGAGCCATACATTACTTCACGAATTAATATCAATAAATTCAATTATTTGTGTGAAATCAATCATTATTATATGATAACATAAAAAATAAAAAAAAATACAAAGCTAATTAATTTATTTATGCTAAATAAAATAATTAAGAATTTTCTATACAAACATTAAATTAATTACGTTAAATTCAACAATGATATGCGTGAAAAAGTTTTATTTGTTCAATGGGCTAACCATTTTAGTCAAAGATCGAAATTGGAAATTGGTGTCTTACTTGTGTCTTATTTAATGTTTGAAAATTTTGTAATAATTATTTTTTTTTTCAAAAACTATTTATTTATATTATATTACAAAAGTTTTCAAACATGGAATGAAAAATGAAGTATGGACACAAAATTGTATAAAATAAATCCAATGTTAAAGTACTAAAAATATATAAATGGGGAAAGGTCCAAATAAACACTCAAACTATATGTTCAATTCCACCTAAATCTATGAACTAATTTTTGGTCTACATACACACCAAAACTATTTAAAAGGTACAATCTGCCCCCTCAACTATTCAAAATATACCAAATTCATATTTTTTTTTTACATGTAACACTATTAATTTTTCCCGTTAACTCAAATGTGCAAAAATTATTCAGCCTAATTATGATTGATTCAGACGATGACATCTTGTAATATGAGTATGGTTGGAAAGCCCTTATCATGGACTTGCTAATTATACTCTTAATTTGTTCATCGAGTGTCGAATGATGGAATAATTAACTGAAGAAATATCAATGTTGTTAGTCCAGGATGAGTCTTATAGAGTTTAGAAGGGGGTTGAATAAACTCTTTTAAAAAATTACTCAAAGATGCGGAATAGATAAAGGCCAAAACTCGTGTTAAGACGTTTGTACTACAACAGTTGATTGTAAGGGTAAATTCAGTTGTGCATGGTGTTGTGAGTGTGTCGAAAGTAGATATGAAAAAGGCAACTTAAAGCAAGATACAACACACGAAGATTTTATAGAGATACACAAGCTAAAATTTCTATGTCCTCTCTTTCCTAAGAAGGGAAATTCACTATATAACTTGAGGTTACACTTTACAAATTATATAAAAAATGAAAGCCGAACCTAGTAACAATGACTTGCTCGGCACAATTACCTTAGCTGGATCGACTTCTCACACTTACAGTTTCTGGCAAATAGTTATTGCGACGGCAGTTTCTTTAACGACAACTCATACTTAGATGGGAACTTAGATGCTATTGAAATCTTTACAATATTTTAGATCTCTTTCGATTTTCAAGAAGGATTCTTGAAACTGTATCAACGCATTGTGCTTCTAGATAAGCAGGAGTTGATGATTTGCGATCAAGATGAAAATTTTTATGCTATTCAGAGAGAGATAAATAAGATGCTGACTATGACTTATGTTTAATTTTGCCTTATAGAGTTCTAATGCTTTCAGTGTGTGTTTGCTAATTTTGCTTTTGTTAGAGTTCAAATATCTATTGTATTAAGTATTAACACACATCTATTTGGAATGAGTGGGCCTCTCCTATTTATAGAGGAGTGGTTCCAAACATGGCCGTTGGTCAGTTGAATGTTGATGACCGTTAACGGTTGAGTATAGATTTTTATTCCTTTACATGTAAATAGGTCATCCCCCTTGGAAAACAGGTGGAGGTGGTGTTGGGTTGGATCTTGTTTTAGGAAATAACTGAGCGGCGCACTTGCAGGTGAATGTGGATTGGAGATACTCTTACACTCCACTTATCATATAAATTCAGGATATTTAATACAATTCAAATTTAAGTGTGGTGCTTTAATGAGTTCGACATTCAAAATAGAGGAGATTTAGCATTAATGTCAAAACCACTTAAAAATGTTTGTCTTTATCTTCTTGAAGACAAAGCTTAGTCCGAATAAATATCAAATCCATTTCTCCATAATGGATTAAACATGAAGAAAGCTCATATCAAGAGTATCAATGTTTAGTGTTTAATTGTGTCATTTTAATTTATTTATTTTATTGTGTTTAGTATTTATTTTGTTTAATTTTATATTGTTATGTGTTGATTTTATGTGTTTATTTGTGTTTATTGCTCTAATGGTGGATTGTGCCAAGTGTTGCAAAACTTGAGCTTTTAATTATAAAAGCAGGTATTTTATGGAAATTTGTGGCAAGTGGAAAAATTGGTTAGATTGGAGTCTTGAGATTGTGAAGAAAAAAATGAGAAATAGCACCCGCGTGGGCGGGCAGGCACCAGGCCGAGACCCACGCAGCCCCGCCGCGCCCCGCGCCCCTGCGTCGGCATCCCCCGCGCGCGCCCTGCCCCCGCGGCGCCTCTCCCGGCCGCCGCGCGGGGTGCCTCCCTCTCCCTCTCGGGTCCAGTTCTTCCCCATGTTCGTTGCAATTCCACTCCTTTTCACTCCAGCTCCAACTGATGTTACTTAAATTAGATCAAGGACTTTTTGAGTCATTTTTAATTGCTAGATTTTTAGGTTATTATTCTCTAAATCCTAGAGTTGGACTTTTGCTCCCAAAAATCTCCACAAATCTCTGCATTTAATGATCTCTTACCATCAGCTCCCATCACCTTTTCTCTCTCTCTCTTTCTCTCTCTCCATCTAACGTCTCTCTCCCTCTCTCATATCTAATAATAGATATTGGGGGATCCATCATCATTAACTCTCATACCATTCATCTATCTCTACACATCACTCAATCTTCTCCATCCTCTCTACCATTCTACATCCATTCTCCACACACACACTACACACACTAAATCTCTACACCATTTCCTCACCATTTTCACACCCTCACCTTCACCTAAGAGAGGAGGAGAAAAGAAAGAGAAAGGGGATCAAACTAAGGGAGACGGAGAAGACACGAGACGGACGACGACGAGCCATCCGCGGAAGCTAAGCTCGGAGGAGGTTTATCTTGTGTTTTTCTTTACATTTCTTGGATGTTTGTGGGGATTTGTCCCAAAACTCTTGAAGGATATACAATATTGTAGAAGTTATCTTCATTTACATTTGATTTATGAGATGATGTTCTTCTATAGTGTTTGCATATTTTTGAGCAAGTTTAGTGGCTAATCTCTCTATTAGGGGGTAGAGGATCGATGTGGTTTTGATCTTGTTCTTGTTCTTTTTCATGTTTAGGTAATTGATCACTATTTGAACATTGATAGGATTTAGAGGAGTCTTGATTGTGAATCTAAATCCGGAAATTGGTTCCTTCGACGTTAGGTGGATGGGGTTCCTAAGCCTAATATGTCAATCTTGCTTGTACGATATAGCTAAGAGAGGTTTAACGGATAGACGGTGACAGTAATTGAAGTTAAACTAATTGGAAATGTCTATCGTATTTGTGAAGAGTAGCATTATCAACTTTAATAAAGCATAATGATAAAACCATTGAGATAATCTACACCCTAATACCTCAATCCAACTTATTTCCTCTAATCTTAATCTAATTTGTGTATTTGCCTTTA
This sequence comes from Perilla frutescens, assembly GCA_026008535.1. Taxonomy (NCBI): domain Eukaryota; kingdom Viridiplantae; phylum Streptophyta; class Magnoliopsida; order Lamiales; family Lamiaceae; genus Perilla; species Perilla frutescens. The sequence goes on along the minus strand of BRKX01000006.1, from coordinate 36,831,795 downwards.
ATTGTCTTGCTTAATTGTCTATTTCAAATTCCTAGCATAATCATCATCAAACCCCCATTGTTAGAATGTTTAGATTTTATTTTAGTTGCTTAGTTGAAAGCATGTGTAGCCTTTAGATAATTCTTTCCTATAAAGTCTTCCTTGAGAGATCGACTCGGGTTAAGCTTATTGCTTCTACAATTGACCCCGTTCAATTGCAGGTGTGGTCCTAAGTAGTCGTCTAGTGAGCATAAACCGGAAATTATAAATAGTAAATTTGTGGACCGCGAAACAATCAATATTCCATACATTTAGTATGATGCAACACAGAAAGCACTGAATTTATGATAGCAATACTCAATGAAGAAGAGAGAAAAAACATGATAAATAAAATAGTGCCAAAAGATCGATCCACATATTTGTCAACAACCAGAGCCTGGACTATTGCTAACACCAAGTGGCAGGTAAACAATCTCTCTGAAGACTGGTATTTTTACAAGAATGAAAATAATTTCTCAATATTCATAAAAAATCATCCAGAATATGAGTATGGAGAGCTTTTCCAATAAATTTAAAACCCAGAGTTTAATCTCTACATGAGCGAATGGACAGAAATGGAATATGAATTTATTATGCACATGGATGCCATTGGAGAAGATGATGGCTCATCTTGGTATGATCAATTAAATGAAGTAGGACTTCATAATCTTGAAAATATGATGGAGCCGTGATGTAATAATTAATATTGTTTGTACATATTATTTGTACTTAGTTTGTAAAATGCTTTAGAAGTAGTTTACTAGTAAGGATAGTTTACTAATAATCTGTAACATGTAGTCTTGTACGTACATATTTGTATTTGTAAAAAATAAGAAGAAAAGAAAAGAAAAAAAGAAAAGAAAAGAACAAAAACAGGTACCCGGGAATCAACGAAGCCCACTCTAAGACACAAAGAAAGAAAGTAGACGTGACACCACTCTCCAAATTTCAAGAATTAAAAGAAGACCCTAAAATATTCAAATTGCAAAGAAGACCCTAGAGATGTCTATAAAAGAGACATCACTCTTTCATTAAGGGGACACACTTGAACACGCCCTTTAGAACACAACACACAAACACACAATCTCTCACACTTCACCTCTCAAACCTCTCTTCAATTCTCTCCAACACTTGTAAAGCACACACATCACATTGAAGTTCTTAGTTCTTCAAATGCTTCGACCTTCACTTACCTTGAGTGTTGAGCGTATGTAGTGAGGTAGATCTTCATAGAAAGATTGCAAAAAGCCCACATAGACATCCTCTCAACTTGGTTCAAACCCATATGAGCTTGTAGATCAAGCTTGTATCATCATCATCACTTCAAATCTCACGATTTGAAGATTTGTATATTAAGGTACTATTTTCAAAACTTTCTTATGAAATATATGTAAATATTATTTCATTTGAATTTATTATCATCATCATCATCAAACTGCATTCGGTCGGCTCTGGCACCTAAATCATTTATCATCATATGCATATGGCGTGCTCTGCCGCCTACAACAATCATATTTAAATTCTTGTAATTTATTTATTATTTGTGGACTCCAATTGAGGTCTCACAATCTTGTTCTTTATTTTCAAGTATTTTAATTTATGATTTGTGGACTCCATTAAGGTCTCGCAATCTTGTACTTTAATTTCATGTTCTTTACATTTCTGCAAACTAACTTATGATTCGTGGACTCTCTTTGAGGTCTCACAATCAGCTGACTATTTTCATTTCTGTACTTTTTATTTTTGCTATTTAAATTTATGTAACTGACTTTAATTATCTGTGGATCCACTTGGTGGTGTCGATCATCTAACTCTTGATACTTCTTTTCTGTAAGTTTTATTTCATGTTCTTGTTTATCTAATCTCTTTGTATTCTTATTTGTTTCATTTAATTTTGTTCTTGAATTTTCCTGCTGTCACTTTCTCCTTCCCCATTTCTCCCGTTGAATTATCCTCTTCCGGTGTCCTCCAGTCCCCCTGGGATCCTCGGCCTGTTCCTAGTGTATACACACACACACACACACACACACACACATGATTTTTGAGTTCTATCTGTTTTTCTATTCCTTCTGTTTCTATTTAAATGTCATTTTGGATGAATGCACACAAATTAAGAAATTAATTAACTTACCTAATACACCCTTGTGTGAATACATTAAATGAGTTAAATATATATATTTGAATGAATTAAATGAGGGTAAATGTTAGAAAAATGTGAATTTTATGTCTCGAATTTATAGAATGATACTTTTTATAAAATAAAATTAAAATGTTAGAATGATACTTATTCAAAAACGGAGTATTAAATTGCGTCCGGGGTGACTTGAGAATCTTTTTTTACTCCAAATAATTGGTGGCTGTTAATTAATCCCATCTTTCCAAAACAAATTGATGCCTATGAATACAAGCCAAAGGCACGACTTATAATTAACAAACAAAATGGAAGAATCTTTTTCTTCATGTGAAATATACTATTTTAATATTTATTTTTAATTAGGTCGTTGCATTTTGTAATATTCTTATTAATCTCATACCAAAATAATACTATAATTGTAACTAATTTGAGCTTATTAATGATGGAACTGAGGATTCTTTGTATATATATTGATTGAATAAAATATTTTGATCAAAACGATCCCACACCCCATTGTGTGTTAAAATTAAATCAAAATTTTTATGTGCAGCAGAAAAATGAGATAATCGGGTTATCTTGCAATTGGATTAAAGCGTTGAGATGTAGATAATTAAATCTACAACTATTTTGATCTTCATGTAATCCACTCCATGATCTTTTATTGTATGACACAACCTCGATCTAGACGTCGTATGGGCAATAGTCCTCTAGACCTTATAGAAGCTTGAAGATGAAAAACCCGCACAATATAATTTTCGATAATTTCTTTCTTTTGAGGAGATGAATTTTGAAATTTTCATCTATGGTGGCTAGGGTTTTTCATCTCCTTTCATAAAGTATATATAGGGGTACAACAGGGATCTAAAAGAAATTAGAGTTGGACCTCCAACAGACCTTAAGTTCCCGTGTCTAGCCCAAACATAACTTAAGTTCATTAATATTAATTCAATCCAGTAAAGAATTATATTGCACTACCACCTTATTTTCATATTTATGGATATGATTTCTTCAACTCAATTAATTTCCCATGTTTAAGATATCGAATGTCCATTAATTAAATCGAGTATATTGACAACTCAATTGAATTAAGTGCTTATCCATGAGACGTACCACTCGACCTTTATTATCATGTTGGATTAAAAATAATCCACATGCAAGATTTAATATGATAAAACTTTTTTAGCTCCTCAGGGGACATCATCAACTCGACGCACTGAGACACGATTTCCTTATATAAATAATAACCCATCATATATAGAAATGTCACTACCCAATCTATCGGGCTTATTGATTCTTTAATTAAAATCTCACCCATTGATAGGTCAAAATAATGTACATTAAAATATACATGTCTACTATTATATAATGATTAAGAATTATGAGTATCTGAGATTTATATTATTACGTGTTGTCAGTTCATAAGAATTAATCTCGATGCGATCTAGTTCAATACACTACAAAAGTGCACTAGTATGATTCCATAGCAAAGATAGACTAATCGCAAATCATACTACAACTATACCAATGGTTCATCTAACTCCATCTAGGTTGTGAACACTTCTCATACTTTATAAGGAACTGGTAATATGATCTTCTGTATGCATTCCACACACCATATTATTTTTAGTATTAAGTATAGGACGATTTTCATTATTTATTATATAAAATAAATGCAAAATATGTGAACGTTATTCTCATTCATAATTAAGGAAAATAATTATATACATAAAATGCATGCTTTTAATATACATTCCCTACAATCTCCCACTTATACTCGAAGCATTGCTTTTAAGTATATCAATGTCTATCAATTCTCCTACTTATACTTAAAGTCTTGCGTTGCTTTCCAAGTATCCAACTCTCATTTCTTCATCTGCTCGAATAACATGAATATGTAACCCACAATTCATTTATTCTATGAGGAAATTGACTGGACGATCATACTTGAAATCTTGCGTGCTTTGTTTTACTATGCATTTGAGTCCCACTACTTCCATAATCCAAATGACATGGATATGAAGAAAAGAACTAGGAAGTCTACTAGTGCAATCTTGATAATTACAAAAATTCTCTATATATACCATTAATAGTATAATGCGGTACTTTCCGTATATTTACTTTTTTTTTGGGGGGGATTAGGCAGATCTCCAACCTGTACATATCACCAAAAAGGAACTGCTACATCGTCTGGGGGATTAGGCAGATCCCCAACATGTACATATCACCAAAAAGGAACTGCTACTTCCCGTATATTTACTTGACTTATGAACTCGTAGTCCTTCAAATTTGCAACTGCACAAGTGTTTGCACAATAAATTGAACCAAACACTTTACGCAAATCAGGTACTACTTCTTAAGCTCATCAGAAAGTTACCGAGTCATATAACTTTTTATAGTTACAACTCTAACTCCCAAAATAAACGTATAACTCGAGGTCAACTTATTCTTGCCCTTTTTCAACTTTGGATCAACATGAATTACATGTAGAGAACTTCTTAAATTTTTAGTCAGTTAATCTAATTTTGATTGTTTATATTTTAAATTTGGTACTATTGAGCTGGTTCAAATTGTGGCAACTAGTATTGCCGAAATATTAATAATTATAATTTTTTCTTTATTTCGAAAATTCATTTGTTTTCTTTGTTCAAATTTGCCATTATTGAGATGGTTCAATTTTGTTTTCTTTTCGAATATATATCAAAATAAACAAGTACTCAATCAAAAATTGAATAATTAACTAAGTAAACAAATATCAACCTAATTAAATGACTCTAAACATTACTCAATTAACGATAACATATCTGAAAGAAACAAAAGAAACCAATAATAGATGCAAACTTCCATGGCTACCAACAAAAAATAATTCAACAATATATTTAATTATATTAATTAATTTGATTACTATGCGATTCAAAATTTTAAAATAAAATAAAAATAAAAAACCTTAAATGAAAATTATGTCTCCTTTAAGAATAAATTGCTGAAATTGATTTAGACTAAATCTTTATATAATGTTTATTTTAAATAATATAATTGAAATAGAAAATCGATAAATTATTATAAATAATGTAATTGAATTATATTATATATATGGTTTATTTTAAATAATATAATTGAATATATTTTATATATTGTTTATTATTAATAATCCATATATAATTTTTGTAGAGATTTTTATGTAATATTTGTATTTTAAAAAGATACAAGTCAACCGCTTTCTAAAATGGACTACAAGGATATAATTGTTAAACCATAATAATCAATGGCCAAATCTTTAATTAATTACATACCATATATTTAAAATATACCATAATTATAAATTATAGCCGGCCTCACATGTGGCCAAATAACATTACCCAATTTAAAATATGTTAGTAAAGTGGATGTTGCAAAGTGAAGTTCAATATATATATCAAGAATCTATGTCAAGATAATATCAACTAGATAGGGTAAGGTAAAAAAAAAAATCACAATTATGCTAAAGATAATTGATAAAAATGATTTCTTGCATAACCATGAAATTATATATCATGAAGTCAATCTAAATAGAACATACTTTTTCTTCAAATAATGCCATGATAAATTATATTTCATATCATAATCAAAAATCACCAAATAAGAACAATATTGATCTAATGCCACTACAAAAAAAGTCCATTATAGCGACGGAAATTAGTGACGGGGCCGACACGGGTCGCCACTAGTGACGGAAATAGCAACGGAAAAATTTGCGACGGGGTTAGCGACGGGGTTCCCCGTAGCTAATTCTAGCGACGGGGAATCCCGTAGCTAGATTTTAAAATTTTAATATATCATTATTTTTTTAAATATAGCGACGGGGGTTCCCGTCGCTACAACTTAGCGACGGAAATAGCGACGGGAACCCCCGTAGCTAATTTTTTTTTATTTTTTTAAATTTTAATTAATTATTTTTAAAATAATTAAATATGATTTCAATCTATTCTAATACAAATATTCCCCCTATTAAAATCATTTTTATATTTTTATTCATTTATTTTAATTTTTTAAAAAATAATATTGCAATATACATTTATTTATATCACATCTTTAAATTTGTATTATTTCCTTATTAAATACAAATTAGCTTTATTAGTATTCTTATAAATAAACTAATTAGTATATTATTATATATTTAAAAAATGTATTAAGTTTAACATAATATTTATTATAGTTACTACTACAAAATTAATCAATTATACATTAACAAACTAAAATATACTATGAAAATATATATACATAATATAGTATATAATGGATTTTAATTTTAATTATAAACTAAAGTAATTTTTAATTTTTTTTAATTTTTTATTTATTTTTTAAATTTTATTTAATTATTTTTAAAATAATTAAATATGATTTCAATATATTCTAATACAAATATTCTCCCTATTAAAATTATTTTTATATTTTTATTCATTTATTTTAATTTTTGAAAAAATAATATCGCAATTATACACATTTATTAATATCACATCTTTAAATTTGTATTATCTCCTTATTAAATTCAAATTTTATACAAATTAGCTTTATTAGTATTCTTATAAATAAACTAATTAGTATATTATTATATATTTAAAAAATGTATTAAGTTTAACATAATATTTATTATAGTTACTACTACAAGATTAATCAATTATACATTAAATAAACTAAAATATACTATGAAAATATATACATAATATAGTATATAATGGATTTTAATTTTTAATTATAAACTAAAGTAATTTTTAATTTTTCTAATTTTTTATTTATTTTTTAAATTTTATTTAATTATTTTTAAAATAATTAAATATGATTTCAATCTATTCTAATACAAATATTCTCCCTATTAAAATCATTTTTATATTTTTTATTCATTTATTTTAATTTTTGAAAAAATAATATCGCAATTATACACATTTATTAATATCACATCTTTAAATTTGTATTATTTCCTTATTAAATACAAATTTATACAAATTAGCTTTATTAGTATTCTTATAAATAAACTAATTAGTATATTATTATATATTTAAAAAATGTATTAAGTTTAACATAATATTTATTATAGTTACTACTACAAGATTAATCAATTATACATTAACAAACTAAAATATACTATGAAAATATATACATAATATAGTAGATAATGGATTTTAATTTTTAATTATAAACTAAAATTATTTATTATGTAAGTAAAAATAATTTAATTCATTATGTTTAGCATGAAACACAAAGTAAGACTATTTAACCACATTTTCACCATGATACATATATATATATATATAATTTTTAAAATAATTTAATTAATAAATTATAGTTCTATATACAAATATATAATACAATATCACCTTTATTATAATTTTTGTATGCATGGATACTTAATAAATATTACCTTAAATTATAGTTCTTATATACAAATATATAATACAATATAATATCAATATTATATATATATATATATATGTGCACAAATAGATATAAATATATTAATAAGAATATAGCACTTTTAATTTATAGAGATAAATAAAAATAAATTATGAAAAAATCGTATAAGTATATATATTATTTAAACTATCAATATAACATCAATTGAACTTGCCCCAATGGATAAGTGCTTGGCCCTCTTTCTAGGAGGTCACATGTTCGAATCCTCTTAGGTGCATATTATACAAAATTATTCTTGAAGGGCTTGGGAAGGGCTTGGGCGCGACCCTTTCATTGGGTCGGGTCAAGGGCTCATTAGTGGGCCGGACCCCCGAGTCGGGGGTTCATTGCGGGCCGGGCCAATCAATAATTTCAAAATTTTAAATTTGGCGGATAGCGACGGGATTTCCCCCCGAGTCGGGGGTTCATCGCGGGCCGGGCCAATCAATAATTTCAAAATTTTAAATTTGACGGATAGCGACGGGATTTCCGAGCCACCGTCGCGCATGATTAGCGACGAGCGATTTAGCGACGGGGTTTCCCGTCACTTTAGCGACGAGATTAGCGACGGAAAATCCCGTCGCTAATTCAGAATTTTTTTGTAGTGTGCCAATTATATCTTTCATATTTTAAAAGAAATTCATAATTTCATCATAGACCAAATATATTAATTCTTTTTATGAATCAGTCGATGAATTTCCAAAAGTAAAATTGTGAAGAAAATATATGAATGCTGATAAATCTGCTTAAGAGATTTTATGTAATTTACCATTGTAAAATTACCATAGCCTGAATACATGTTGCAGGAAGATAGTTGATTATTCAGATCATAAAAAATAATTCCTTCACAAAATTTAACAAAATATATTGGTTATAAGAAATTATGTAAAGACAACAGTGCCGATGTTAATAATTAAAAAAACAATTGCACGCATATATCAGGGTCCAATTATTGATTCCAAAATGGTCTATCGTGATGCGGAGCACTTAATTCATATAATATAATCACTTTTCATGAATTTTTTAAACCATGCGCAAATCAACAACTTTATACTTAATTGATAATATATGTGAGAAGATAACTTGAGAAGACAGCTTGTCAATTAAGCAGGTAATAGACCTACATTAGATATATTGCACAATTCACACTCTATTCTCAATTCAAGCATAAAATTAGATACCAACAGTTTGATATAAAAGATCTAATTTAACACAGTTAATTAAAATGTTAACTAATTTACGTAATTCAAGACATTTTGCAAATCTTAGAATTCATCATATCAAAGTTCTTCATTCATAAATTATCATCAAACTTGATTTATGAGTTACCTTGAAGGAAAGACACAATTCTTTTCTATGGCATACATTCGATATTAATTCAAACTCAATTGGCTAGGAAATCGTGCTGATATATAACGTGTTGTAAATCAAACTCGATAATAATAATAATAATAATAATAATAATAATAATAATAATATATAAAAGTAGAAGAACACAGAATATAAAGAAATATGATTTTATTCATCGTTGTAATTTTATTCATTGTTGTATTGATCTATAATAAGATTAGGGTTAAAAACTAAACCCTAGAGTGGGAGAAAGTAATGTCCATATATATGTGATAAATATATTTATAACAAGTTGAAATATATATCTTGCATATAAATAGTTGTCAATCGGCACGAGACACCAAATGGAAATACATTTTTGGGACGGTATTATAAATATTTGATCTTATAATTATGAAAGTTGAAACTACTTCAAAACGTGAAAATGATTGAAAACGAAACCAATCAACCTTCAGTCTTTTTGTTTGTTACGTTGTAGAAAGGAATGATTACAAAATTAATGAACAGTTTGGATTGTTGACTTTAATTAATTATGATTTAGACAAATTGTTACAAGTACTTATCCTAACCTAAGTATAGGGCGCAATTAAACACACTTTATCTTGATATCATAACTCCCCAATTAATTAATTCTTAATTTTTTGTAATAACTTACGGCTAAAACACATTTATATTTATCATTCTTTTTCAACATCAGTCATTCGTCAAAGAATATTGGGTCGTAGACGCTTTTTTATTTTAAATGTTAAATCGTCATTATTTTCTTTTATTATTGTTAATATCATTGAACCTTATATTATATATAAAAAAAGATAGCTCATTGCGTATTGCTTTATTGTGTATATATATGTATATATCATAATTACATATATAATTGTTATTTAGTACAAGCATATATAAGATAATACTGTAGAAGCTTTCGTCTCGGATGAGATCATTTATTTCAGATTTGATGTTCCAATTCGTGTTCCACGATCAAATTTATAAATTTTTCTTCCATTTTTTCATCAATTTTAATTTATTTAAGTTTAAGTTTAATTTTATGATTTTTTTCAGGTTTACCCCGCCCAATTAGGGTTTATTATGGTTGATTATTTTTTAATATTTAATTTTCAAAGAAATGATTATTATGGTTGATTATTTTAAAAATATGATTTATAATTCTTACAATTTCAATCTTTTGTTGATAGATTTGACTAGGTTGATTATGTTATAATTAATTTTTATTTTTGTAATATCTATTATTAAACTTGTGATTTCGATCATGCAATACGGGTTGAAATATCAAATTTAAAATAAAGGATCTCATCCCGTCCGTCTGGACTCCTAAACGAGACAAATTAATTAATTTAGGGATAATGTCCATTTTCCTCCCTTAAATTTATCTAAATCCGTTGTTTGATTGTAAAATAAATTTATAGTCCAAATTATTTCCATAACATTTTTAAAAGTATTAGATTGGCCCTTTTGTTGCTCCCTTAACAGATATACATCAAAAAATTTATTTCATTACAACATACACTAACATATATATTCGGATATTTTCAAATGCTTATACACATATATTTACTGCACTTATGAATTACACGTAATTATTCTAAAAAAAGTCAAATTATAGTTATCATTCTTTTCAACCCACATTATGCCTAGAAATTAAATCTTGAACCTAGCTTCAATTCAACCTTCACAAATTCAAATTTTCACAAACTAAAATATTCACAAGATTGACCAACAAACTCAAAAATCGATACCTCGTATTTCTCTGTAAAGTTTTACCCGTAAAAGATTCTCCTCGTCTTTCTCTCTTTAAGTGTCAAGTCCTAAGTCTCCTCATTTTGATTTAATTCATGTTAGTGTGTAAAATAATTCAAGTATGTAAGAAAATTATATATTTTAACGGCTTAACATATGTTAACATTTTGCTTAACATATGTTAACCTCTGTTGAGAGAGTAGCCTGGGACCAATCCGTTACCTTTAAAAAATTGTGGGAATAATTTGGATTAAAAAAAAAAATCATTTCGGAATCAAATTGCATCTTTAGATACACTTAAAGTAGTAAAATGCATACTATCTCATTAATTTATTTATTTTGAGTTGGGGGGTGAATCCATTATCCCTCCTTTTACATAAGAATCTATGTTGAATGGATGTCCCCAAAGAGACGATGAGACATTTTAATTTAATGTCTAAGTTTAATTTAGTTAAATAGACTTGTATTTTTCTTAAAAAAATAAAATAAAATAAAATAAGACATGTATACATGATTACTACACTCCATCTACTTTGAGAAGAATGTTGTCAAAATTATTACATATATGAATGTTGATCGACTTTCATTTCACAAGATACAATCTCAATTGATGTGCACATTCGTTGGTTAGGATTTTGTTGTCTAGTTTGGCAGGAGATTTCGATTTCTTGCACATGCATTAATTTCAATAATACACCATTTATTCCACTCTAAATCTTTCATTTTGTTTTTTTAGCGTTTCAATTTATATATACCTTAAGGTTTCAAAAGGGTGCAATTAATGACTATAACACTTATATATATATATAGGGATGGGATCTGGTGAGAACCGATCGCTAGGTGAGAATCGGGAACCGATCCCATCCGTCTATCCTGCAAAATCGACGCCCCAGATTCATCCAGATTTTCGGTGGCATTTTTGTAATTATCGTGAAAATCTTCAATTCGCGCGTCTCATTAAGGGTAAAATCGGAACTGAACTCAGAAATTGCCCAGATTCAATTTTAGCATCCGACTTCGCACATTTTATCCTCATGCATTTCTTATTTTAGCATGTGTTGATAAACAAAAATGGAACGATGATTTCATTGGAATGAAATGCAATACACCCTATTTGGGGACAGTGAACCCTAATGGGAATCTCATAATTACTAGTTGGGATCAGGAACTTAATAAACCCTAATTGAGAACGGTGAACCCTAGTGGAAAATGTCACATCAATTTTAGCCTCCTACTTCGATAATTTTAGCATTATGCGATTCTCATTTTAACCTCAGAACAAAAGGGAAGAATTATTAAATTACTATATTACCCCTCCGTCCAGAAAGTTGCCGAAAATTATAGGAATGACACCGCTCATCCACTTAAATCTGATTTAATCTGGACCGTCCAGATTGAGTCAAACAAGGGCTAGGATTGGTTCCTAGTTCCCACCTTGGGGAAGGGTTCTCATTTGATCCTTTCCCTATATATATATATATATATATATATATATATATATATATAGGGGTGGGTTAAAATGGATACCACCCCTAGTGTAGGAACTAAGAACAAATTATAACCACTCATCTATCAATTTTTAATGGTCACTAGGGACCTAAATGCAATATTTTTTTAGGCTATTATTAATTTAGATTTGATAGGGCTAAAACCGTAAAAAAATATATTCCCATCTATCATACGTCCCGTAAAAAAAACGCAGTTCTCATCAAATATTTTGGCGTGAGCCTCCAAGGCAGACAAACCGCCCCCACAACCAGCGACAACCCATCTCACCGGCAGCGTCTTCTTTTTTATCTTCACGGGAGTATCGCTCTGGAAAGTGTTGTCTTCGGGAGTTTCTCGATTCGAGTTCAATACCTGTTCCAATGGCCAGCGGCAGTAAAAAAACCCGTGTAAAAGGTACGTGGGTTGATACTTGGCTATATGTGTTTATGATTTTGACATATATCAACCTTCCATTTGATTTCAAGTTGATGTATTGTTGAATAACGAACCTAGGGTTCCACTGATTTTGGGAACTGAGATTTGCAAAAAAATTAAACTGTAAGAACACATGCAATTGTATGTTTTAAATTTGCCACCTATGAATTTAGATTCCGCCGTGGACTACGTATGGCGACGCGTTTGTTACGGAAGCTCATTCGACGTGGTTTCTTGAGAGAAGCCCAATCTGCATTGGAGGATGACGGGCAAATGGGTCTCATGAAAACCTCATGGTATTTTCCCCATTTTTTTGTATGCGATTTAGTTAATCGAACAACATGATTGGCGTTATTGTGTGATTCCTCTGTTTATAGTAAATTACTGCTCTTTTGATAGAAATTATTTCTCGATTTATAGCAAGTTAAATCATTTTGGCATAACTTTTGTTGGTAACAAATTATTTTTGTATTTATAGCAAATTATCCCATTGATTATAGCAAATTGGTATATGTTGGTAACAAATTATTTCATATGTTTATAGCTTTTGGTTTTTTTGTGATTCATAATATCTGTTGGTAACATATTATTTTTATATTCATAGCAAATTGTTCATTAGATTATAGCAAATTGGCATCTGTTTGGTAGCAAATAATTTTTGTTTGTAGAAAGTTATTCCTTTGATCATAGCAAATTTGTATCTATTGGTAGCAAATTTTTCATGTGTTTATAGCCAATAATTCCTTGGATTATAGCACATTGGTATATGTTGGTAGCAAATTATCCTTCTGTTTGTAGCAGATTATTATTTTGGTCATGGCAAAACTGGTATCTGATGGTGATTCCAATACACTATCATATACGTAGGATTGCAACTTATTTCTATGTCTTTAGCAAATAATTCCTTTGATTATAGCACATTGGTATCTCTTGATAACAAATTATTCTTCTATTTACAGCAAATAATTCATTTGGTAATACAAAATTGGTCTATGTTAATAGCAAGTTATATGTTAATAGCAAGTTATTTCTCTGTTTATAGCACATAATTGTATTTTAATAAAATATACATTTATATGGATTAATGTTATTTAGGTGGTGATCAGAAGGATAATCGTACTAAAAATTGCATATCAGGGAGTGGAACAAAAGATATTTACTTGATATTATAATCAATGACATATTTCACATTTAGATGTTTATTCACAATTAATTTATCAATAGAATGTTGATAATTTTTTTATATATAATTTGTATACACTAATATAGATGCAAAAGTGAAGCATCTAGAAGGACATGATAGGAAGAGAAGACGAGAAAATGTCCAGAATGGTTACAGATTTAATTATTACGCAATTTTGTGCAAATTTGATTTAATCTAACTAATCATTCGTTTCATAGCAAATTATTCCTCTATTGATAGCTAACTATTCCTCTATGTTTAGCAAATTGTTCAGTTGGTTATAACAGAATATGCATGTTTTTCATATTTCTTTATTTTTAGCAAATTATTCCTCTGTTCATATCTAATTATTAATATGTGCTTAGCAATTTGTGCAGTTGGTTATAATGAATTATGCGTTTTTTCATATTTATCTATTTTTAACAAATTATTCCTCTGTTGATAGCCAATTATTCCTCTGTGTTTAGCAAATTGTGCAGTTGATTAAAACACATTATGCATATTTTTCACAGTTACTATTTTTAGCAAATTATTCTTGTGATGATCGCAAATTGTGCAGTTGGTTATAATAAATTATACATGTTTTTTATATTTCTCTATTTTTAGAAAATTATTCCTCTGTTAATAGCTAATTATTCATATGTGTATAGCAAATTGTGTTGTTGGTTATGACAAATTATTCATGTTTTTCATATTTCTTTATTTTTTGCAAATTATTCCTTTGTTGATAGCCAATTATTCCTATGTTGATAGCAAATTATGCAGTTGGTTATAATAAATTATGCATGTTTTTCTTATTTCCCTATTTGTAGCAAATTATTACTCTGTTAATAGCCAAGTATTCCTATGTGTTCATCAAATTGTTCTTGTGATTCAGATAGCGAGGATTATGCACACGAGTTTAAGACAAAGAGACGCAATGATGTGAACATTGCTGATTTTGGACAAGGAGATTCACTACATGGAAAAGAAAACATTGAAGACGGGTGAGAAGCGTACAAGGGATGAATATACGAACTTGAAAAATCGAACAAGTCCTATGGTGCTACGTAGTGCAATGTTCAATTATTCATTTTATAACACATTAATCATCTCTTTATCACAAAGTATTTCTCTGTTTACAGATAGGTTCATAATGGTTGAGTCATTTATTGCTGAAAGTGGTCTGCAATGGTCAATTTTAAGTAAAGAAAGCGACACTTAATTTTGCTAATTCGTAGCAGATGAATTTAAAAAGTTTTCGATACTTAAGTTTGTTAATTCGTAGCAGAGAAATAAAAAAAAAGATTGGTGGAATCCCATCAGTAATTGTTACTAAATTATTATTCGATTTATAGCAAATTATTTCCTTTATTTATATAAAATACTTCATCTTTTGCAAATACCTAAATATGTATAAAAGCACATATTCTCAACAGAGTTTGCCAAAAAATATTGGAATTATGCAAGGTTGAACATATATAATTAACAGTGTTATCAAACAAATTGATTTTGCTAAATGTCCTAAAAACTATGAAATTTTATCAAGTATGGTACTCATATTGTATAAATATAGACTGACTGCACAAAATATTCCTTTGGTTATCATTTGCGATTCGTTTATTGTTCGACTTATACTTCAAAGGTTCATATTGGTTGGACCATTTATTGCTCACAGTTGTATGCAATGCTTATGTTTAAGTAAAAAAAAAATGAAACTTAAATTTACTAATTGTTAGCAAATTATTATTCATTTTATAGTAAATTATTCCGTTGGTTATAGCAAATTATTCATGTTTTGATAGAAATATATTTATCTGCTTGTAGCAAATTATTACTCTGTTTATAGCAAGTTATTCATTTGTTTATAACAAATTATTCATCTTTCGATAGAAAATATTTATCTGTTTGTATCAAACCATTCCTCTATTTGTAGCCAATTATTCCTCTATTTATAGAAAATTGTTCTTCCGTTAGTCAAGTATGATATCATATTGTATAAATATAGACTGACCCCATAAAAATAACTAATATACATACAAATATTTCCTAATATTCTGTTATATTTTTGGTAATAAGGAAAAAAATACAGAATTTGAATGTTTTGTACTCGGGTTACATAGATTCATGCTCAAAAATTCACCTAGTACATTATTTTCCCATGCAACCAATAATTCTTTAAAAAAATGCATTTAAGAACAAAACGAGCCATACAATCCATTCTTCTTGAAACTCTACGTCTCCTTTTCTTTTTATTATCATTGTTTACGTCATCTGAAAGCGAAATTTTTTTCCCTTCACAATTACGGTATAAATACTTCCAAATAATAACACCATCATAACTTTTTTATCCGACCCAAGACGAATATCGAAATCACTTGCTTCAGCATAATCCCTACTAAAAATAATTGTCTCTTCCAGAATTTTAAACTTCTAGCTAACAAATGACTTTAAAAATGCATTACATTCTGGTATATAAGTTGTAAACGATCCCACGATTGAATCAACGTTTCCTGCCATTAAAAAAATAATAATATCCACTATCATAATCATATAATATTACTAACATGTCTGCATATATATATGATAGTATACTTTACAATATATGATAACAAAATATCAACCATTAATAAACAATGGCCAAATAGATACATAATTTGCGAAGAACAAAGATATACATCAACCAATAATTTGCTATAAATAGATACATGATTTGCTATGAACAGAAGCATACTTTGCTAAGAGTCATTTATACAATTTTCACCAGATTTTTCCTAAAAACCTAAAATAATATAACAATCAAGTAAAGAATATATGTATCTTCTATAATAAACAAGATAAAATAAGATGTTGAGAATATATGGTTGATTTGGAACTTGTGAAAAAAATATCAAGAATCCTAACAATGCCTACACACAAGCAGATGACACACACATCTAAAATAGAATCAATAATTCAAAGTAGTGAGCATCTAAATCCAATCAAATAATTCAAAGTAGTGTGCGTCTAAATCCAACACGACATATGTAACACAAATAGCTAAAACACAAATATTTTGCTACCACTCTTTATAAATTATGCTAACAATTATGTCATAATTTGCTATCAACATTATTACACTCCAGAACACTATGCAACAAAAAAGACTACAAAAACTGCTATCATTGTTTGGTTGTTATGCTAATATTATATCTTCTAATAGATTCGGAGTACTGTTAACAATTGCGGAGCAAATTTACTGACATCCTTCATAATTTCAACACTAGTCTACCAAAGAATACAAAATTCTAACAACCCAAAATAATTATGCTAACATGGACATTAAAATATGCTAACTCACACTCGAAATTTTTCACTTTCTTAAAATGTCTAGACAAACGCCCCATTCGAATATCTAGCAGTGAACTCAAAATTCAAACAATGACTCTGTGTCTCACTAACACGATATAAAAAATTTGCTATCGTAACCCATCTGTTCGACAACATCCAACAAACACTCAAACATGAAAACACTATCAAAAAATGCAACCCATAAGATCCGAGCACATATTCAAAGATAAAAAAAACCCTTGTTTTTAAGACAATTTTAAGAAGTCCCAAACCACTTCGATGATATTAAAAAAATACATACCCACAACAAAATAATACATTTATTAATAAACTTTTACAAAAACAACCAGAAATAATAAATGTTGTAAATAATACCATGATTTTCCATAGCAAAACACAATAAGTAAGCCAAATTTAGTCATGAGCAATGGGTCGGATCGGTACCGAATCAATGGAAAACAGTTGCACCAACACCACCGACCAACAATGGCCAAGCCAGCCGACAGTGGACAGCCACCGACCAACGATGATTGGTCAATTCGGTCGATTTGGCCAATTTTTTTTGTAAGCAGTCAATTGAACAAGCAATTAAGCATATAATTTTTGTAAACCCTAATTTTTAATCATTCAATTTTCACAAGTAAAGAATCTAGTCTTTAGACCCATCAATGAACAATCAATATTAAAAAAAATGGAAGAGAGACAGACTTACGATAACGGCATCTTTCAATTGCCTAAACCTCGCTGCCGACCCTGGTGCTTGGTTGGTGTGGTGGTGGAGATTCGACGATGGGAGAAGAGTGGTGCGGTGGTGGAGAGTCGGTTGACCGCGGGTCTGAATCGCTAACACCAAGTCATCTGTTGCCGACAGTGAAGAACAGATGATGGGTATGTGTGAGAGAGAAGAAAACGAGATGAGAGAGTGAAATAAGAGACATAGACGGAGAGATGAGAAAAAATTTCTTTAGAAATTAGGAATTACTACTATACCCTTGTTTTAAAACAAATTTCAAATAATTGCAAATTTGACCCCATTTTTTAAGATGAATCTAGACTATCCAAAATAACTGATCCAATGGTTTGTATCAGTTCCTAGTTCCTACACAAGACTTTGGTTCTCATTTGAACTCTGATATATATATATATATATATATATATATATATATATATATATATATAATTCAACCCACCCTTATGGACACATCCATGTACAAGCCATGTCTCTAGCTGGTTTTTATTATTTTTTATTAATTTACTTTAATTTTCATAACTACAAAAACGTACATATATAACAGTTATTATCCGTTGCATATGCCATTTCCGAGCTATTACATACACTGGTGTTATCTATTTTACCCAGTATACGTAATGTTTATTAACCGTTATCTATACTTAATTTACGTAACGGTTTATAACCGTTATCTATAGTGCATGAAGCATTACGTATTATGATCTTTGGTAACAGTTTTTATAATAAACCGTTATGTATTATATGTTATACGTAACAATTTTGTATGAAAGCGTTACGTATTATATTTTTTAGATAACACTCATTAAGGAACCGCTACATATTCCGTAACATAGATAACGCTTTTTTAAGAAACTGTTACATATTCCATGTCATAGATAAAGCTTTTTTTTAAACCGTTACATATTCTTGTATTTAAATAATGTTTTTTTTAAAAGTCGTTACATATTCTTGTATTTAGATAACGCTTTTTTTCAACCGTTACGTATAATATTGTTCTGCACAATTTTTATAAAAATAAAATTATATTTTCAAATCGTAAATAATCTAAATAATACGTCAAATTGTATACATACTATGTTACAATTTTTTTTTGATATAGATTAAATAGATTATTGCAGTCACTGTGTGCATTCATTTATTATATTTATCTGTCAGTTCCATATACTTGCATTGTAAATGATATAGTGTGTGGGTATACACACACGGTAAGGATTATATCATTGGATCCCTTACAAAGTATTAAAAAGCTCACGGCTTAGATGGTCCTGAACCTACCATCGGTACACCATAGAATAATTTGATAGTTAGTTTATCTTGACTAGCTAATTATTATAGTACATTGATTTGTATATTCAGGAGGATCATGATACGACACTTTCTATGTTCTGATCTTAAGTGAGAGAATAAAGATCCACAGAGTTTGGATTCTTAAAATGGTGCCCGGGGGGTAGCATAGAATTAGCCGTTCTTAACCCATATGTATTGGCGAACATATATATGTTATGATATTGTTTTGACTTATCAATGAGTGAGATTCTCAGATAGGATCAACAAACTCGATATCTTAGACAGTATCATATACATATATGATGGGTCGTGCAATAGGTATGGTCACCATATCCTGGTGCGCTAGGTTGATGGTGTCTCCTTAAGGAAGCACATAGTTCATATGAAATCCTGCATGTAGAATTTATTCCGTACATGATAAATCTTGTGCGGTACTACTCAAGGAACAAACAGTTAATTAATTATAGCTGTCAGAAGCTCACATAATTAATTAATCGACATTATATCTTGAACATGGGGAATGGTTGGACTAAAGAAGAAAGTATATGCGGAAATATGTATTAAATTGGTAGGTCAGTATTATTTTTTTAGTGGAATAAAAATAATACTTGATACATTTTATTATATCCTGAGTTTATTGGTTATTAGAAATTAAATAAATCAATTAGGCCAATTTAATATTCTTCTAGATTCATGTTGTAGCCCAATATGACTGAAGTGGACTGGGGATAGAACAAAAGTGAGTGGCCCAAACCCATTAAGGTAGGAGTATTATTTTCCGTCACCCCCTTATATATTAAGGAGGTGGTGGCTGAAAATATTAAGCATAATATCGGCGCCTCTTTTGTGCTCTCTTGATCCAAGAATCTACATCTTTGTCTTGAACTGCTTCATCGTAGTTTCTGGGATCCAATTCATTCAGTCCTTCTAGAAAATTTAAAGATTCGCCCAAACAAATGAATCTATCAGGTTGGCGTACAACTCTTCTACTGCGACAAGATAAATCTCGTACTTCTGTGACACATTGTGTAGTAATTAGTGGTACATGTTCTTGTACAAATGGTGTAGGATTCGAATTCCCTCCTCGAAGCTCTTCAAGAATGATAACGCTCCTAGGTTTGTGATTTATTATACAGTCTTCCTCTAAGTATCAGGCATTGCTGCTTACAATGACCTTCTGATCCTTAGGACTATAGAATAAACTTCCTTTCATTTCATTAGCATATCTAATAAACAGTCTTACATCCGTCCGAGGTGCCAACTTGTCAACATCCTTATCCAGCACATGTGCTGGACTACCCCAAATCCAAAAGTGACCTACACTGGGCTTTCGACCAGCCCACCCATCTATAGATATAGCAGGAGATGATCTTGATGGAACCACATTCAAAATATAAGTTGTTGTATCTAGAGCATATCCCCAGAATGAAATAGGCAAGTCTGAATAGCTCATCATTGATTTGACCATCTCTAATAATGTTCTATTCCTTCTTTCTGCTATGTTGTTCTGTTGTGGAGTGCCAGGCACAGTCAACTGGGATAAAATCCCATTATTTCCCAAGTAGTCCCTAAATTTGCATGAGAAGTACTCACCACCACGGTTAGAATGCAGTGATTTGATACTTTTGCATATTCATTTCTCCACTTCCACCCTAAATTCTTTGAAAGTTTCAAAGCATCCGGACTTGCGACATAATATGTATATGTATCCATATCTTGAGTAATAATCAATGAACATGATGAAATACTTATACCCTC
Organism: Perilla frutescens; assembly: GCA_026008535.1. Classification (NCBI taxonomy): domain Eukaryota; kingdom Viridiplantae; phylum Streptophyta; class Magnoliopsida; order Lamiales; family Lamiaceae; genus Perilla; species Perilla frutescens. The sequence continues at coordinate 36,810,903 of BRKX01000006.1, read as the reverse complement.
CTCGAGATTGGACTGGCATAGGGCCACACAAGTCAGAGTGAATCAAATGCAATACTTCTTCAGATATATTTCCTTTAGACTTAAACGGACGCTTGGTCATTTTACCTTCCAAACACGATTCACACAAAGGAAATGATTGTAATACCAATGAAGACAATGATCAATTATTTATGAGCTTTTGTGTCCTCTTAAGGTTAGTATGACCTAGCCTAAGATGGCAAAGATAGGTTTGATTCAATTTCAAAGGTTTTTTTTCCTCTTATTAAGGTTTGTGATCGATGTATTCAGTAATTGCATTTGCGTAGTGTCTTGCATAGAATTAAGTATATAAAGATGTCCATCCAATGTACCAGAATAGATAAAACATTTACCACTTGTGATAACAACCTTGCTATCAAAAGAAAACTAAATATCCATTCAAAAACAATTAAGAAACATAAATAAGGTTCCGCCTAAAATTCGGCACATAAAGACAATCTTTCAAAACTAAAATTCTATCACTACTGAAAGGTAAAATAACGTCTCCCAGTGCAACAACCACCATTTTCATAGCATTGCCCATGTAGGTGGTAACCTCGCCCTCACTCAGCTACCTTTTTACTAGGAACCCCTGCAAAGACATGCAAACATAATCAGTAGCTCTAGTATCTACTACCTAACGTTGGGCAGAACAAGTAGCTAAACATGTTTCTATAATGAGAGAGTGAGACATACGCTTCTTCTTCCTCTTGTTGGGACACACAGACTTCCAATGTCTATACTGACCGCACTTGAAGAACTTTGTTTTGGACTTGAAGTCCTTCGACGGAATCTTGGCATTGGCTTTCTACTCTTTAGATACCACATTTATAGCCTTTGTAGGTGCAATCCTCTTCTTCTTGATCTCCAAAGAAGACACCATGTTTTCAGCTATGTGTGCCTCCAAGTTTTCCTTTTGAATAAGCTCGGTTGCCTGAAGATCCACGATCAGTTCTAATAAAGATCTTTCTTTATCATGTTGAAGTTCCGTCTAAACTACTCAAACTTTGATGACAAACTGAGAAGCACAATGTTAATTTGAGACTCGGCGTCTAAATCTCCATCCAGGGTTTCAATCTTCGACAGAAAGCTCATTATCTAGAGAACGTGATCCCTTATTGGTGTGGATTCTGACATCTTTATGTTTATCAAATTTTTCATTGCCAAATGCCGTACTGAGCGATTCTGGTATCCGAAGAGCTCTTTGAGATTGAAGGTGATGTCATAAGCAGTCTTCATCGACTGTTGTTAATGTTGCAAGAAATTCGACATAGAAGCCAGAATGTAGAAGCGCGCCATCTCATCATCTATAACACAATTATCATAACGCGTTCTCTGCGCTTCACTAGAATTCTCATCTGGTTTTTGTTGGCATTCCTGCTCAAGTACGAATTTTAAACCGTCTGCAGTAAGGACAAGGTTCAAGTTTCGAATCCAATCATTATAGTTTTCACCGATGAGTTTATTTTCTTTGAGAATGGAGGACAAATTGGAGAGTGCCATGATGATATAGAAATAACTGAAAAGTAAACATGCAGTACAGTCACAACCTTTAGGATAAATACACATAATTGAAATACCTCAAAAGAATTATATGTATATCCAACAACATTTTAAAAATGTTTCTCATAAGTCACTTTAGTGTGGACGTGTACAAAATTCATTTTGAAATAGGTTATATAACATTTAATTTACCTCCAGTCAATTTTCCTTATGACAAGTAAATTAATAGTCGGAAACCAATCTGGTCATATAATCTTCTAATTAATAAGCCACTTTAGTGTGAATGTTTATTAATAAATTACACCTAAGTATGAACACCATCATCTTCACTCCAAGGTCACTATTTCGAATTCATTGCTCTAGTTGGAGGAGTCAATTTATTCTAGTAGTGTCCTACATTTATCTATTAAGAACTTTAACTGCTGGAGAATATAGTGATATGACATATCTGTTATGGAGGAAGACCTATTGTCAACTCGCATGCACATCACTTCTCAATTAAACCACACTAATGGAGACCATATGAGATTTCCACATACTTTGGTATATATCTCTCCTACTTAGTTATTTATGATTGAGGTTTCGTTTTTATCTCATTTCAAAAGATGCATGACATCACATAAAATGATAAACATACATTGCATGCTAAACAACACAACGAGCTTAATAATTAAAACCAACTATATATCTCATGTTGCTTCATGAGATAAACTTAGAAAGATAGTTCCAGAATAACTGAACATCTTGGCCGCCGATTACACCTTCTGTCTCACCAAAACCCTAGCTCCAATTAGCGTTTCGGGACGTGTTCAGGATGTCCTTCCTTTATTGGGATACTTCTCTTTCCTTCTTTGAGTCCATTTCCTATCTTTATTCAATATAGAATATCTATTTCGAAAGGAAAATCCAAAAATATCTAGAATAACAAAGAAATAAAAATACAACTCAATACTTAGGTGATTTCGAAAATCACCTACTAGGCAAACAATTTATTTTTTCCTATTACATTAAAACAACATAATAAAATAAAATGCATGGACCTGATCCATGAATTTTCTCATGGATTAAAAATCACGCAGCCAAATTGGCATACGACCAACATACATTCAACAATAAATTAAAAGTATACATCACATAATTTATGGAGCCATGATTGTTGGTACCACTTGCAAACAATAACGGTCTACAAATACAACTACCATAATTACATGATTAACATAAAAATATCACATGATATCCATACATGACAAAATTTTTGAAAATTACATTTAATTAAAATTAAAAATTCCAAAAATTACAATAAGATAAAATTTAAAATTAATTATAATTATCTACCAAATAAAATCTTATATCTATCTAAATTACAATAAGAATAAATTTAAAAATTAATTAAAATTATCTACCAAATTTATACCTTAAATTTAGAAAATCCTAATTTAATTAAACTTGGAAATTTTGATATTACTCAAAAACATATTCCGATTAATTACAAGAGGGGAAGGAAAATTACCAAATAATAAATATGGAAGTTTTGATCCTCTTCAAACACTTTCCAAATTTAAAATTCTATTTTCAACCCTTATGGAATTAGAATTAGGTAACTTTTGATATACATGAAAAATTACCTTAACCAATTAAATCCCCATAATTCTGAAAATAACATGGGTATCAAATAAGAAAATTTTGATATGGATCAAAATTCTATTCCAAATTCAAGTCCTAATTTTAAAAAATTATGGATCAAAAATTAGGGAATTAAGAACATCAAATTTGTGAAAAATCTGATCTTCAAATTTTTGAAACCTCCATCAATTAAATTTGAAAATTTTTATATTAGCAAAAATCTATTCCAAATCTAATATGATAAGGATCGAAAGTTACATAGAATACAAAACTAGAATTTTAGGCTATCACAAAAAATTCATCCAAGTTTTGAATACAACAATATCGAATTATATGAACTATTAAATCTAAAAATTTAAACATCATAAATTCATCATCAAATTTAAACATATATTTTGAAAATTACTCAGGATTAATACTAGAGTAGTGCCAAAACCCGCTCTGATACCAGTTGTTGGGGTTTTTTCGAATTGAACCACCACAGGATCTATTTGGTTGCGCATTAATCCTAACTCATCTATATCATATTTTATGCATGCTTATGTAGTTAATTAAACCGAGTTGAATTAACATGAATACCAATTTTCGATTCTAATAAAAGCGGAAACATAGAAACCGAAAATTACTTACAAATTCGAGACGAGTTGATGACAAGATTAAAGATCTAATCTTGTTGTTGAATGTAATGATCGGCGTCCCCTAGCACTTGTATAATTCCACTCCTTAATCTTCTGTTGTATTCCCGGACGATGTTTAGATACAGGGTGGCTATATTCTACTAAACGGGTGTGAATTCTATGGGGATCAAGAAAGCACAAAGAAGGGCTGATTTCAAGTGTTGAATTTTTGGCCACCACCTCTCTAATTAATAGAGAGGCGGTGGAAAATTCACTTCCAACCCTAATGGGTTAGGCCTCTCACTCTTGTTCCATCCCAGTCCATTAAAGTCATATCGGGCTACAACAAAGATTTAGAATAATATTAAATTGGCATGCTAGTGTATTTAATTTCCAATATCCAATAAACTTAGGATATAGTTAAATAAATCAAGTATTATTTTTATTCCACTAAAGAAATAATACTGACCCACCAATTTAATACATATTTCCGAATATGCTTTCTTTTTTAGTCCAACCATTCCCCATGTTTAAGATATAATGTCCATCAATTAATTATATAAGCTTCTGACAGCTATAATTAATTAACTTCTTGTTCCTTGAGTAGTACCAAACAAGATTTATCATGTACGAAATAAATTTCACTGCAGGGTTTCACATGAACTATGTGCTTCGTCAAAGGGACATCATCAACCTGGCACACCAGAACACGGTGACCATACATATTGCACGACCCATCATATATGTAAATGATACTGCCCAAGATATCGATGTTGTTGATCCTATCTGAGAATCTCACTCAATAAATCAAAGCAATATCATAACATATATATGTTCCCCAATATATGTGGGTTAAGAATTCGAATTTTGTGGATCTTTATTCTCTCAATTAAGGTCAAAATAGAGAACAGTATCCTATCGTGATCCTCCTCATTACACAAAATAGCATACTAGAATAATCAGTTAGTCAAGATAAACTCACTAACAAATTATTCTACGGTGTATCGATGGTGGGTTCAAGACCATCTAAGCCGTGAACATTTTAATACATTGCTATGAATCCGATGATATAATCTTTACCGTGTGTATACCCATACACTATATCATCTACAATACAAGTATATGGAACTGGCAGATAAATATACCAATTAATAAATGCACATAGTGGTTGTAATAATTTATTCAATCTGTATCATCAAAAACATTGTAGATTGTATACAAAGAAAAGTGTTCCAGTATACAAGACTAACAGACCCAACCCTTTACATTTTATTCATAGGTCGGTCGATCGAGACTTTTTGGGTCGACCCAACTAGAGTTGTCAACTAGGCCGGGCTAGCCCAGCCCGGCTCAGGTCCGGGTGGGTTATGAGATAAAATGGCCCAATCCAGCCCAAGCCCACTAGTGGAACGGGCTGGGCTGGGTTTTCTTAAATATATATGAGCCCAGCCCAACCCATACACTGGGCCTAACGTGGGCCTGGGCTGGGTTGGGCCGGACCTAAGGTGGGTTTTGAATTTTTAAATGCTGGCATTAATTAATATAATTATACTTAGTGAATTTATTTATCATTTATATGACAAGATACAATTAATAATAGTATTTTATGGCATTATATTTTGAAATTGTAGTATATTGAAATATTTTTTATGTATGATCGAATAAATTAATAAATTAAACTAAGACAGGTCTAAAGTGGGCTTAAGACGGGCTTGGATTGGGCCTGAGCTGGGCCTTTTGTGGGCCTGGGCCTAGGCTGGGTTGGGTTTCAAAAAAGGGCCCACGAGAGCCCATTTCGTCAAGCCAAACCCAACCCACTCAGCCCATGTCATGGGCTGGGCTGGGTCGGCCCATAGTGGGCTTGGGCTGGGCTGGGCTAGGTCAGCCCGACCCATTTGACAACTCTAGATCCAACCTCTTTTCAAGTTGGGTTTCGAATTTCAACGGGCTTTGATCATTTAAACCAATCCAATAAGCTTTAATTAAGTCATTAATTAAGCACAAGGCCTAATTAAATCATCCTTTAGCTCTCCACAACTTCAATTAATCCTTTTGCATCAAATATTCAATAAATTTGTCACTTTAGCTCCAAAACTCACAAACACATTAAAAACATAAAATGATAGGCATTAAAGCATAAAAGCTAGTAAATCACACAATTTCTCAAGATAAAAGCAGAACATGTCCAAAAGTTGTGTAAAACGCACAGTTGTCAGAACACACCATGATGTGTTCGAAAATAAATTTTCGAACAAGATTTATTTTAAAAATCATGCATGTTCGAAAATAAAATTTCAAACAAACATGGTGAGTTCAAAATTTCATTTTCAAACCACATTTGATTTTTTCTTTTTAAGTAACTTCAAAACTATTTTATTTCTTCTTTTTTACATTTGTGATGCAAAGAGTAATTTTAGTGTTGCAAATAGAAACTCCCATGTACAGATAATATAATAATATGATAGTTGTAGAGATCATATTTTTGTATAGGTCCAGAAACTAGGCCCACGCCTATTTAAAGGTCTAAAGAACCGAATAAGATCAAACGTCTCACGATCGAACCCCTCGAGGCCCATATCTCGAAGTCACTTCTCGAGATCCAAGCCTTGAGGTCGAAGCATTAAGCCTCGAAGGCCAGAGTTCTAAAAACAAGAGTCCACGATCGAGCAAACTCAAGGTGATGACTCAGTCAAAGTATCCGTTGATGATAAGCCTTGACCCCGTCAAAAACCTTAAAAGGGATAAGAGAGGATCCCTAAGTTAATGGGGTTTAGTTAGGTATCTACTTAGTGTGTGTGTATATATATATACACACACATTCTTGATAAACGGAAAAGTACACATAATATACATGTAACATTTACAACTTTAATCCAATTATATACACTCATCGCATAGCTCCGCAAGAAAGCCATACGCAAGACTCCATAGTAGCAAAGCTCGACCCCCTTTCAGATTACTATAATAACTTTATTATTCCATAATTTACTCACTTTTTCCTTGATTTGTTCGATTCTGATTTGAGCGTCGGAGTTCGTTCGATCATCGACCCCCGGACGGTCCTTCAGCTTCACATGTTTTCTTTGTCTTGTAGATCACCGGAGCCCGAACTCAAAGAATGATTAATTGTAGAGATTTTTGACCTCTACAATTTGGCGCCCACCATGCGGCTCCGACCGATCACATCAAGATGACGAACAACAGCCGAAAGGATGCAACGATCGTTCCTCAGGAAGCCTGAAAAGACAGAGCAACAGTAACCTCTTCACCTGAAGGCGATGGCGATGTCTCACGGCTTCTGCGTTTGATCCAGTGTCAATTAGATGCCACTACGGTCGAACTCGCGGTGATCTAAATCGAAAACTCAGTCTTAAAAGCTAGAGTCGAAGTCATTTCGCAACAAAACTTTTTCTCGAATGGATCTACAAGAACTCAATTGTCCCCACTCTCAAGAACTCGCGTGTCAAATGAACTCCGAGAGCATGTACTTCTGAACTCGACACATGATTTAACTAACCATATCAATGCATGTACAAGCAGAGAACCCGTGATTAAGGGTAAGGGAAAAGAAGATTTCCCCCTTGGACCCCCTTCGAGATTCGAAGATTATGAACCAGGATCAGAATCTGAGGTTGAGAAGAAGATCCAGCGATTGGAAGACATCTTAACCCGAATTCTGGGAGTCCCTGCTCCTATCAGGAAGTCTGCACCAACAAGCTTTGCAGATTCCTCATTCACCGATGAGATCAGTCTAGTAGAGATGCCCCCAAAATTCACCTTTCCAAGCATGAAGCTGTTTGATGGTGCATCCGACCCTGATGACCTTGTCGCCCAATATAAACAAGGAATGTTCACCACCACCATACCCGGTCATGCTCGAGAAGCCAGCATGTGTAAAGGCTTCAGATCCAACCTCGTCGGCCCAGCACTCCAATGGTTCATCAACCTATCCAACGGGATGATCTCGTCATTCACCTAGCTTAACAACCTCTTTGTCGAACAATTCGCTAGTAGCCGTAAGATTGAAAAACGTGCTGGTGACCTCTATATAATCGTGCAAAAGGTGGAAGAACCCTTGCGAAGCTTCGTCGGAAGATTTAACAGAGAAAAGGTGTTGATCCCTAATTGCAACATCGATACCACAATCTCGGCTTTCAAAAAATGCCTCAAAAAGGACTCCGACCTCTACAAGGAGTTTACCAAATATCCCTGCAAAACAATGGAAGATGTGTTTGCTAAAGCTTGGGCTCAAATCAAATGGGAGGAAGATGAAGCGAACTCATCCAGACCTTGTACCATGAATGATCATCCAAGAAAAGAGCAAAGAAATAATAGGGCAGATAGATTCAGAGCGGATCCGTATCCACGAAATTCGCGATTCGACCTAAGAAGAAGACGAGATCAAGAACCTCAAATCCATAGAAGACTCCCAGAATACAGCCTCTACATATCACCATCCGAAGTAGTCCTAGCCCTCAAAAGACTTGGTCAGAATGTGAAATGGCCCACAAAGATGAAAGCCCCAGACAACGAACGTGACAGGAGTAAATTTTGCGAGTTCCACAATGATCATGGGCATAAGACAGACGAATGCATCGCTTTGAGGCTCGAAGTCTCGGAGCTCCTAAAATGAGAATATCTCACCGACCTCCTGACCCCGAAAGAAAATGAAACCTGGTCATGAAGGGAAAATCAAAAGGAAACGTAGCTGCCCGAGCCTCCAAGGATTGATCGCACCTTGAACTGTATAATGGGAGGTTCAGAAGTGAGCAAAATTTCACAATCCTCAGAAAAAAGGCATTACCGTTCGATAAAGTATAACGAAAACATCCCTAAACATGCTAGACCAGACGACGTCATCACCATCGATTTCACTAATAGAGAAGCTTCTGATCTGTCACACCCTCACCATGATGCACTAGTCATTTCCTAAAAAAGAAGCTTCGATATCACGTCGATCATCTCTGCCGAACATTTGAAGTCCTTCGCCGTTAAAATATGAATTGAATCGCGCAAAATGCGCATTTGGGGTGACTTCAGGGAAATTCCTTGGTTACCTCATTATGAAAAGAAGCATCGAGGTCGATCCCAGTTAGATCAGAGCCGTCAGAAACATACAACAACTTCGAAGTATAAAAGAGGTACAGAAGCTCACCGGATGACTCGCGACCCTTAGCCGCTTTATCTCGAAGTATTCAGAAAAAACCACATTTTTTTCAAGACGCTACGCAAAAACAAAAGCTTCGAATAGACCGCTAAATGCTGAAAGGCCCTCAAGGATTTAAAAGAATATCTGGAGAGCCCGCCTCTATTATCAAAACCATTAGACGGAGAGGTACTTTTAATATATTTATATGTTTTGACTAACTCTGTTAGTGCATTTCTAGTCTGAGAGGATAATGGAAGACAACATCCAGTCTACTACGCAAGTCGATCCCTACTAGATGCCGAAACCAGATATCCACAATTGGAAAAATTAGCATTGGCCTTAATCATGGCATCAAGAAAAATGAAGCCCTATTTCTAGAGTCATTCGATCAAAGTGGTCATCGAATTTTCGCTCAGAACAGTATTGAGAAAATCAGACCTCGCAGAAAGACTCTCTAAATGTCCATCGAGCTCGGGGAGTACGATATAAACTATGTACCCCGGACCTCGATAAAATCCCAAGTACTCTCAGACTTCATCGCCGAATTTTCCTACGAGGCCCTGACCAAGATAAAGAGCGAATTAACGAATACAGAAAATTCAAAGTTCTTGACCCTTCAAGTCGATGGCTCCAGCACTTCGAAGGAGAGTGGTCTAGGCATGGTATTAACAAGTCCAACAGGAGAAACTACCGAGTGTTCTGTTCGATGCGGATTCAAAGCAACCAACAACGAAGCCGAATATGAAGCCCTCATAGCAGGATTAAACCTGGCTATCGACCTCGGAGTCAAAAACATCCGAATTCAAAATGACTCCCAGTTAATAGTGAATCAATGCAAGGGAGAGTTCCAAGCAAATGATTCTAGAATGATCGCTTACCTCGCCGCAGTAAAAGAGATAGCTTCGAAGTTGGAAAAGATCAAAGCCCAACACATTACGAGAGAAGACAACAAACATGCCGATGCACTGGCCAATTTGGGATCGGTGATCGAGACCACCGAAGTAAAAACCATTCTAGTGTTGTTCGCAAAATGGCCAGTTGTTTGGAAGAAGGAAAGCTCAGAAATTTTACCCATCGAGAACAACACGAACTGGATGACCCCTCTCACCAGATACATAACCAAGAACGAGCTTCTCGAAGACCCTCTCTAGGCAAAACGGATCAGGGTCAAGACCCCGAAATTCGCCATGATCTCCGGATCCGTCTACAGAAAGTCCTTTTCAGCACCTTATTTGAAATGTGTCAGCCCCGTGCAAGCCAAGTACATCTTAAGTAAGCTTTATGAAGGCAAATACGGAAATGATTCAGGATACAGAAGCTTAGCCAACTGGGCCCTGATGTCTGGATTCTACTAGCCGACCATGAGAGTAGATGCAAGAAACTATGCCAAAACATGTGATCGATGTCCAAGGTTCACACAGACAAACCACATGTCTCCAGAACCCCTATACACAACAACCATCCCATGGCCATTCATGAAATGGGGAATGGACATCGTAGGACCACTACCTAAAGGCAAAAATAAAAAATGCTACATCTTGGTGCTAATAGACTACTTCACCAAATGGGTCGAAGTCGAAGCCTTTGCACGAATCAGGGATGTAGAGGTACAAAATTTTTTATGGAAATTTATTTTATGCAGGTTCGGAGTTTCTAGAGAAGTCATAACAGACAACGGATCCTAGTTTATAAGTTTAAAATTCCAAGACTTCTGCGAAGAATGGAACATCAAGCTTTCCTTCTCTACTCCAAGATACCACGCAGCGAACGGTCAAGCAGAGGTCACAAACAAAACAATTCTGAACATCTTAAAAATGAGATTAACCAAGCACAAAAATCAATGGGTCCAACAACTCCCGAGAGTCCTATGGTCTTATAGAACGACCTCGAGAACATGCACGAGAAAGACCCCATTCACCCTTACGTATGGATCAGAAGCTATGCTACCAGCAGAAACAGAGATCGAACAACTCGGACCGAATGGTCCAGTCAATCAAACAATAAGGAGCTCGAAGCCAATCTCGACTCTCTCAATGAACTCCAAGATCGAGCAGCAATGTAAATATCAGCATACCAACAAATGATAACCCAACACTTCGATAAAATCATGAGGCTTTGAACATTCCAAATCGGAGATTGGATACTCAGGAAAGTGTTCCAGAATACAAAGGAAAGTGGGGCTGTAAAATTGGCACCAAACTGAGAGGGCCCATATCAGATCGAAAAGGTCATAGGGAACGGAGCTTATAAACTTAAGACTAAGGAAGGTCGACCCATAGCCAACAGTTGGAATGCACTGCATTTAAAACAGTATCATTTCTAGAACTCTTAATGTCATTTCTCATTTTTTGGTTATTACTTTTTAAGATTTGTTTATTGACTTGAGCGTCGGAGTAACTAACAGAACCCCAAGCACAGAGGTCCCATTCCCCTAGGGTTCGATAGGGCCTTAACCACGAAAACTACGACTCGACCTCAAAGTCAGAATCGATTCATGAAGTCAAATTAAAAAGGTCTGAACACTCGACTCGGAATGTAAGAGCGAGTCTCGAAACTCAACTATGACTCCGAGAGGTGTGCTCGAGTTTATTAATTTTTATTTTTCTATCTGTTATTCTATATGTATATACTAACCTTTGTAGTTTGTACCATCCCAAAAATGATAAGTTAGAACGAAATATGTAACATGGGCACATACAAGAGCAAAAAGGTCAGTGCATCAAAGTTAAAAATTGGCAAAGTGCCAAGTTATCCAGTTGACTTCACGAAAGGCAACTAAAAAAAAATATTTACATGTAGTTGTTTATTTTTAAAAAAAAGCATAATAAAAGTTCGTGCATAAAAAAGATCAAATTTAGGCCTTGTCCTCGGCCTTTGCACCATCATTAACGGGCTCGATGCCCTCTGCTCGGACTCCCGTCTCCTTCACGCCCTCGGCATTGACTTCGATCTCACCCTCGGCAGTACAATCATCCTTGTGTGCCTCGACTTCCTCCTCTTCTTTGAGGAAGAATAGGTCGAGGTCTGGCATCTTCTCTTTGATTGCCTCTACGACTGTCATCCTGCCTTCTTGGTAGAAAGCCTCCTTGAATGGAAAGAAATCCACAGATTCCAATATGACATTCAAGTCTAGAGAGGCCTCTAGATCCTTGATCCTGGCCTCCGCAAGGGCCAGCGAGGCTTGAATCCCGCTCTTCTTGGTCTCCGCCCTAACTTAAACTTCGAGGCTCTTGTCCAGTAGGGCTTTGGCGCCTGCAGCTTCGGCCCTGGCCGCATCCCTCTCCACCAGAATAGCAGACTCTCTATCAGCCATTGCTCTCCTCTCTTCAGCCACGTTCTCTAGTACTTCAGCCAGCTCGGAGACTCTTGTCTGAAGCCCCTCCTTGTGGCTAGTGAGACGCTGGCGAAGCCAGAACTGGCTAAACAGCACCTTCATAAAAAAAAGGAAAAAAGAAAAAATATATCAGAGCCTCAAAGTTTGGAATCATGAGCATGTAAAGAAAGTATTAGGGAATAAATGCTACCTTGGCCATTTGATCAAAAAAGAAAAAGGTCTGCTGTTCAAGGCTATCTTTCTCGTGTGCCTCGGGGGTGCCGAGGCCAGCAACGGACTTCTGAATGTCCGTGATAAAGGGCTTCAAGGAGATCGACCGTGAGCTTGAGAAGGCGAGAGCCTTCTTAGATGATCGAGGAGCTTCCAGGTCAACCACCAGCAAAGGAGGAGGCCTTGCAGTAAGGGCGAGAATTGTATCATCATCCTTCAACTTCTTCAACGAAGGTGTGGGAAGAAGAGGACTTAGGTCCCTAGACCTCTTCGACCCCGAGAAAGAAGAGGCCCCGATCTTGGTGGCAACCAGAGCCTTGGCCTTAGCATCCGATGGCTTAATTTTCAACTTCTCCATGTCGTAGAGGGTTTAGTCTACTCGAAGTGTCTCGAACTCACGCAGCTCAGGAGACACAAGGAATTCTCCAACTCGGGATGACGAGGAAGTCGTCTCAAGAAAAATGAAGAAAGATTCCCTTTCAAAAATTACTTTTACTATTCATTTTGACTGACAGATTTTGCTCCCGAGCGTTCGATTGACCTCAGATTGGCAATCCGTGAATGCGAACGGATTCCTTGGGTCATTTTCTATAAGATAGACTTGTTAGAACAAGTCTAGGATCAATGAGGAGGATTTCATAAATTTTTCGAATCACGAATGCTCGCAGAAATTACTATTCACAGGTTTTCCCTTTACGATTTTCAATTACGGGACTCCTGTAGAGGTCAGAATAAAATTCTGAAAGCACCAACAACTTCCTTTAGGTCGTTGCATTCTAAAAAAGACCAATATTGACTATCCTCTAGCGGCAAACGTAAAATCTCATAATCGATTTTCACATAAAATACACGAAAAGGTCGTGACTTACATCTGTTTTACTTTATTTTAGCTCCAATTATTTTCTTTAGTCTTCTAAATAAATTTAGAAAACTCACTAAGGTATTCTGAAATTTTGGGATGTTACAGACTACACCCCTTAAAAAAAATTTCGTCCCGAAATTTACTTCCCCTCAAACGGAGGTCTGGATACTTTTTCAAGAATCCACAGTGTTACTAGAACCAAAATGGTTCAAAACCTTTATTAGGTTTACAACTCTAGACCTTACGGCCAAGAATAGCATGAGGCCTTTCTTTATGGATTAGTTCTCACTCAGAACTATCTCTTTTCCTTTGGTAACATGTATTTATCTCAAACACATATTTCCATAGCATTAGGACGTGAGGCACGTCATGCACAACAATAAGGTCAGACGTCAAAGCCGACCTATGGTCTATGTCTTTATCCTCTTTGAGGATTTCCAATAGGTTCATTGAACCTTCAGCTTTAATCTCTTAGCGAAATGAATTCTTCCATTGGTTGGAGATACATTTGAGAAGACCATGTCTGCCACCTGGAACTGCTTATCATTCCTTCGATCTTTCAAGTCTTTTCTTGGTAGCCGAGCTATCTTGATGAACTTTAGTTGATCCTTTATCTTGGCTTAACTTTCTTTACTTGCAATCGTACATATAACCGTCTTTTATCCGCATACTATACGTTCCGAGTCTTTATCCACCTTGATCGAACTTTGCCTATGCCTTGATTGATCGGTAGCTCTTAGCTTTTCTCGTACTAGCTTTATCTCGTACTTCTTCACTTTAACTGTCGCATGAGACTCCTTGTCACGTCTTTTGAAACTCGTGCTTCATCACTGCTTGAACGACTCCCAACTATAAGAAAGGGGGTTACTTATTTAGTCTATGTTCAAAGTGATTCTTATCAAAGGATAACTTAAAGTTCACCATATGTTAAAGCTTCTATTGTCTATGTTCTTTCTAAGTTCAAAACCTAGAAATGTATTTAATTTCTATTACATTTCCTCAGGGATTTTTGTCGGGCATTCACCGGCTGGTTGTGACGTCTTGACTTCTAGAATGATTCTTTGATGATTCACAATTAAGATGAGTATCCCTCCCTGCTTGGAACTTCTTTAGGTTTAGGTGCTTGTCTATAGTGAAACTCTTCTTTTTCTTCCATGTCGCACATGACTCGCCTTGTGTCAACAGGCCCAGAGGACCTGAAATTGCAATGATGTACCTTTGATGGTTTCTTACTTTATTATTCCGGCTTACTTGAAAGGACTATACTCTTCTAGTCTAATAGGTTGAACTCTTGCGATCAATCTTTACAATTTGTAGAGCTTTCTTCAAACGGCAAAGCTTCTTTTCTCTAGCATGATTTCCACGCAGTGTGAAGAGCTCACCCAACCACACGCCTCTTAAGCTCTCTAGCTATGGAACTTAATTCATAAAGCCCTTTTAATCTACAAGGAAAACTTAGGATTCTTCTAAGTTCAAACATCTATAGTCTATGTTCTCGACTAAGCTCTATCTTTAAATTAACTATCCTCGATCATTTATCTTAGTCATTCTCTATCCTCAGAATCATAATACTTTCTAGCAGTAGATAGTCATTTTTCCCAAAGAGAAGGCTTTTAAATCAAAATTCAGGTTTCAACAATGACCAGAAAATTTTGATATCAAAATGATTATATCTTTAGAATCCTTTGGAAAAGAATAACTACAAATTAACTTTTGCCTTTTTAAAATAACTTTAGACTATCTTTTGGATTCATCCAAAATTACTTTTACCCTTTAAACTTTTAGATGTATGACTTACCAGAAAACACATCCTTTAAGTTTTCTTGCCTTGCTCAAAGCTTTCTTATGAATGGCTTACCATTTACCTGTACTTTAAAAAGTTATAACACAATAACCAAAGCTTTTAAAACATTCATACCTTTGAACTCTGTTGAGAATGCGAGGTGATGATGTACCGTGGGTTGCTGTATATGAATCATTTAAGAATATTACTTGAATTCACATAATCACTTTAAGCAAATAACTTAAGAGACAGATCGCAGAGTTGCAGCCTGGCTCTGATACCAACTGTAACAGTCCGGTCCCGAGGATGGAGACGGGGTTGTTGTGCGTAAAATAGCACGAAAAATTGGAAATCTAGGGGGTGTTTCTAGAATTAAACTAAGTTAGCGCCTCAAAAACTTAGGCAACATAGCTTTATGATTAGGAAGAACTCTTCATTTTCAACGAATCAAAGAGGTCAAAGGGTTCAAACAAGTTGAAGGAATGTCTATTCATAGGCTAATCAAATTCAAATAGAATCCAACAATTAATAGATAGGATTCCGACTCTTCAAATAAACAAGACCTCTCCATAGGTCACAACAACTAAGACCCATTAATAGGTCAGAGGCAAATAAACTATTTTATATCCTATTCATAGGACATAAGCAATTAATCAAGATAAGACCCATAAACAAAATCCAAGACTTAACCAAATATGACCATCACATAGGTCGAAAACTGTAATGGAACATGCTTGGATTTATGAAAAGAAGTGGGACTTTATTATCATGATTCAATAAAGAATACAATTCAGATAAGCCCAACAATAAAACATAGCATGCAATACTATGGGGCAACTGTATCAGAGTTTAAGCGGAAAACAATGGAGTAATATTGTATCACATAACAACATACTCATGAGCAATAATTTAGTCTGTACGAGACAGCAAGGCATGATCAACCCACAACAGTACATCGAGCCATCACCTCCTGCATCTCAACCTGTGAAAAACATTTTGAAAATATTTTGGGCGTGAGTACTAAAGCACTCAGTGGGTTAAACTTTTAACTCATTCTTTAATTAAAAACTGTAACAGAATATCCAAAATATAAATACAGATAATGGAAAGCAAAACGCGAAAGCCCTTCCCATTTCTGCAAACCTTTTACTTCTCTTTGGTACCCTGTAGCTCCTTCTGTCGTCTACTGCACTCTAAGACATGTCACTGATAGAAAAAGGGAGGGGTTACCTCGCTAATCCGAGAAGAGTGTACTAGGGATCACCTAGCAGTGACCCTGAGTATACCAGGGGTTACCTAGCATTGACTCCTATAGTGATGCCCAGATCATGTGTATGTGCAGGGGTTACCTCACAGTGACACCTTTAGTGATTAACATCACAACTGCAAGAATCAGAGTTCCTGCTTATCATTTGATCTATGTTCTCTATAAAGCGCGTAATATGACATAAGCATAAAAACTATGTCATCCTCTTAATATAGAAACTATGCTAACTTTTAATTCCTCTAGCAACTTAGTTCAATTATGCTTCTTACTCCTTAAATGGAAATCATTCTATAACTTGAGTTCAATAATAAATGTACAAACCAAAAATTATAACTCATTATACACAAGTATAATCAATACACAATAAACATTTAATTTTTTGTAACTTTAAACTATGACTATTAAGCTTTAAATATAACCTCTAACCTTAACCTATATACTATGAACTTCAAACTCTAACCTTAACTCTTAACTCATAGACTTTAATTATGACAAGGCTTAATCTATTCTATTTAATTATGTCAAAGCATAATCTATATTCGTTTATTGTGACAAATTATAATCTATATTCCCAATAATTATGATTATGATGAAGTATAATCTATGTTCTCAGTAATTATGACAAAGCATAATCTATGTTCTCAATAATTATACAATAGTATAATGCTATTACTCTAGCAGAGACTTGAGCAGATAATTCCTCAAATATTTTATTTGGATATTCTAACTATGACTATCACATTTATGAGTTAATAGCTCAAATATAGATAGGTTTTGTAAATAAACCCACCTCGATTAGATCAACTCGGGTGATCAAACTTCTCGATATTCATCCGTCAGCTTTTCTGACTGGCTCAACAAGTCCTACAAGGTCAAACCTTATTTTAGGATTGCTACTCTAATTTTCAGAACTCGACTTTAATTTAATTGGAGCTTTTATTTACTTTAATTATATTTCAACTAAGAATGCGCGACTCTAGAGACCAAAAGATTTGACAGAGGTCACTTTCCGTAACTTGCCATTTTACTCTTTTTTTTTTCACAGCAAACCTCGATTGCACTTTTTACTTGTCCAAAAATTATGAAAATAATCAGACATGACTCCACATGTATCTTTATCAAACTATACAATTTTCAGAATTTTCTAAAATCACATGCTTTAATTATAAAAATAACCGCCTAATTAAAATAATCGAATTTAATCAAAACTTATCGGAAAATTACAAAACTTGGCAGTCTTATAGAAACTAATTTTTCGAGCAACTTTACAGAAGAAACTTTTTCAATTTGACGATCCGAAATAGACGAAATGGGACAAAAACGTGATCTGATCGGCCCCCTTTATTTTTCACGTTTTCCGGCGTTTTCGCCGGTTTCCGGCCACCGGACGACAACGAACTCAACATACGAAATGAAGCACTATTTCAAACACACAACATATTAAAATTTCAACTATAAAGGATGAGAAATGGACCGAAACGAGACATCCAAAGCGGCGGCGCGACGGCGGCACGACAACGGCGATTCCGGCCATCCACGACAGCGGCGGCGGCGGCAGCTCTCCGGCAGCCTTCCGGCGCTTGATAGCTGCTCCCGCAGCAGCAGCACTCCTCCCCCGAAATAAAATTTAACCTGGGCCCGCATGCGCGATTTACTCGGCGCAGGCCCGGATTTCTCTCATTCGTCAACACGAACGAGAGAGAAAATGAGAGAAGAGAGAATGAGCAAGTTACAAATGAATGGGGAGGCCCCTAGGTAAAAGTGCTCTGGGGTGGGTATAACTTTTTCGGATATAAAATACTGATAAAGTGATTTCGCATTCAATAAAAGTTGCTTTATTCAATGGCGAGGTCCAAATGACCTCCGACACAAAATCTAAAAATACCGGGAGACTCATCAGCTCGAATACTATTGAACCAACCCAACTCGGGATGACGAGGAAGTCATCTGAAGAAAAACGAAGAAAGATTCCCTTTCAAAAATTACTTTTACTATTCCTTTTGATTGACAGATTTTGCTCCAGAGCGTTCGATTGACCTCAGATTGGCAATCCATGAATGCGAACGGATTTCTTGGGTCATTTTCTATAAGATAGGCTTGTTAGAACAAGTCTCGGATCAATGAGGAGGATTTCATAAATTTTTCGAATCACGAACGCTCGCAGAAATTACTATTCACAGGTTTTCCCTTTACGATTTTCAATTACGGGACTCGTGTAGAGGTCAGAATAAAATTCTGAAAGCACCAACAACTTCGTTTAGGTCGTTGCATTCCAAAAAAGACCAATATTGACTATCTTCCGGCGGCAAACGCAAAATCTCATAATCGATTTTCACATAAAATACACGAAAAGGTCGCGACTTACATCTGTTTTACTTTATTTTGGCTCCAATTATTTTCTTTAGTCTTCTAAATAAATTTAGAAAACTCACTAAGGTATTCTGAAATTTTGGGATGTTACAGGTGTAGGGGTCAACTTTTTCAACATCTCATCAGTCACCTTTGGAGCGATGTCCGCTATCCGGAACCCTTCCCCTACAGGTTGGACCTCGTGAATTCAGACTCTCTTAATCTTCGACAGACTATCCGTGTCCACCGGGGCTCATCTTTTGCTTATCACCGCTCGACCAACTGAGCGGGGAGTGGCCACTGATGGCCTCTTGCCCTTAGCATTCTTCGTGACACTAATAATCTCAGGAGAATCAGAATTGTGGAAATGTCCTGACCTCGAAGAGTCCCCTTTCTCATCTCCACCATAACTCCTTGCTTCTTCAGCGTTCGAGTAGTCACTCGCTCTCATCATTGATTCAAAGATGTTCGAACAAACTAAGCAAGAATCGACCGAAGAAAAGCCTAAATGTCCTCCTACAAATGTTTTGCCCCGAAAATAATTATCATCCAGAAACTCTAAAAGCCCAAAAAATTGATATAAACAAATGTTTTACCCCCTTTATTTTTCACGTTTTCCGGTGTTTTCGCCGGTTTCCGGCCACCGGACGACAACGAACTCAACATACGAAATGAAGCACTATTTAAAACACACAACATATTAAAATTTCAACTACAAAGGATGAGAAATAGACCGAAACGAGACATCCAAAGCGGCGGCGGCGGCAGCCTTCCGGCGCTCGATAGCTGCTCCCACAACAGCAGCACTCCTCCCCCGAAATAAAACTTAACCTGGGCCCGCATGCGCGATTTACTCGGCGCAGGCCTGGATTTCTCTCATTCGTCAAGATGAATGAGAGAGAAAATGAGAGAAGAGAGAATGAGCAAGTTACAAATGAATGGGGAGGCCCCTAGGAAAAAGTGCTCTGGGGTGGGTATAACTTTTTCAGATATAAAATACTGATAAAGTGATTTCCCATTCAATAAAAGTTGCTTTATTCAATGGCGAGGTCCAATTGACCTCCGACACAAAATCTGAAAATACCGGGAGACTCGTCAGCTTGAGTACTATTGAACCAACCCAACTCGAGATGACGAGGAAGTCATCTGAAGAAAAACGAAGAAAGATTCCCTTTCAAAAATTACTTTTACTATTCCTTTTGACTGACAGATTTTGTTCCCGAGCGTTCGATTGACCTCAGATTGGCAATCCGTGAATGCGAACGGATTTCTTGGGTCATTTTCTATAAGATAGGCTTGTTAGAACAAGTCTCGGATCAATGAGGAGGATTTCATAAATTTTTCGAATCATGAACACTCGCAGAAATTACTATTCACAGGTTTTCCCTTTACGATTTTCAATTACGGGACTCCTGTAGAGGTCAGAATAAAATTCTGAAAGCACCAACAACTTCCTTTAGGTTGTTGCGATTTCCAGTACGAATACGAACCGTGAAAGCGTGGCCTAACGATCCTTTAGACCTTCGGAATTTGAAGCTAGAGGTGTCAGAAAAGTTACCACAGGGATAACTGGCTTGTGGCAGCCAAGCGTTCATAGCGACGTTGCTTTTTGATCCTTCGATGTCGGCTCTTCCTATAATTTTGAAGCAGAATTCACCAAGTGTTGGATTGTTCACCCACCAATAGGGAACGTGCCAAAAAAGACCAATATTGACTATCTTCCGGCGGCAAACGCAAAATCTCATAATCGATTTTCACATAAAATACACGAAAAGGTCGCGACTTACATCTATTTTACTTTATTTTGGCTCCAATTATTTTCTTTAGTCTTCTAAATAAATTTAGAAACTCACTAAGGTATTCTGAAATTTTGGGATGTTACAGGTGTAGGGGTCAACTTTTTCAACATCTTATCAGTCACCTTTGGAGCGATGTCCGCTATCCGGAACCCTTCCCCTACAGGTTGGACCTCGTGAATTCAGACTCTCTTAATCTTCGACAGACTATCCGTGTCCACCGGGGCTCATCTTTTGCTTATCACCGCTCGACCAACTGAGCGGGGAGCGGCCACTGATGGCCTCTTGCCCTTAGCATTCTTCGTGACACTAATAATCTCAGGAGAATCAGAACTGTGGAAATGTCCTGACCTCGAAGAGTCCTCTTTCTCATCTCCACAATAACTCCTTGCTTCTTCAGCGTTCGAGTCGTCACTCGCACTCATCATTGATTCAAAGATGTTTGAACAAACTAAGCAAGAATAGACTGAAGAAAAGCTTAAATGTCCTCCTACAAATGTTTTGCCCCGAAAATAATTATCACCCAGAAACTCTAAAAGCCCACAAAATTGATATAAACACCCAGAAACTTCCCAGAAATCGGAAACCCTAGAAGAACCTAGAAATCTCCACAAATCCTCCAAGAATTCTAAAATTAATCGCCAAACAACCCCAAGAAATACTAAAGATATGATATGTAACATCTATGGCATGTAACATTAAAAGAAGGAGAAGAGTTGAACATAACCAAGAAACCATGTGGTATCGAAATCGGAAGACCACCGTAACAAGAATCCTTAAAAAGTGTGAAGTGAGAGGAAATGGCGACGGGAAGAGCAGAATGAAAATCTTTCAGGAGATTTTTATGCTGGTGATGATTTCTCTCGCAAGAGGAATTTGAGTGAAGAAGGACCGTTGGAATTCTGAAGAATGAGGAGAGAGGGAACAATTTTTCCTCGATATTTAAATTATGGAAAAGAGATAACATGATATGGACACATGTGTCTTCATCTAACGGTCAGGGTAAACCTAGGGAATGGGAAAAGTAAAGTCCGTACCTAAGGTCTGGAGCTCCACGAGGTCCGCTCTCATGACCTCTTAAGCTCTCTCAGGACCTGCCTTCAGGTCTAGAGCTCCACGAGGTCCTCATTCACGACCTCTTAAGCTCCTCAGGACCTGCCTTCAGGTCTGGAGCTCCACGATGTCCGCTCTCATGACCTCTTAAGCTCCCCCAGGACCTGCCTTCAGGTCTGGAGCTCCACCATGTCCCTTTAGGTCTGGAGCTCCACCAGGTCCGCTCTCACGACCTCTTAAGCTCTCCCACGACCTATCTTCAGGGCTGGAGCTCCACGAGGTCCGCTCTCACGACCTCTTAAGCTCCCATAGGACCTACCTTCAGGTCTGGAACTTCACTAGGTCTACTCTAATAAATTCATGAGCTTCCTCGGACCTGCTTTAAAGCCTAGGATCTCTCTAAAGACTCATCTACAGGTTTTGGGTTTAAACCAAATGAAAATTTGGAATCTGAAGAGTCGAGATAAATCAAAATAACGCTGATATTTATTACCCGATCCTTGAAACACAAGAATCAAGTAATGAGGAGCTAACTGTAGAGGTCATATTTCTACATAGGCCCATAAACTAGGCCCGCGCCTATTTAAAGGTCTAAAGAACCTAATAAGATCAAACGTCTCATGATCGAACCCCTCGAGGCCCAAACGTCGAAGTCCACTCCTCGAGATCTAAGCCTAGAGGTCGAAGCATTAGGCCTCGAAGGCCAGAGTTCTAAAAATAAGAGTCCACGATCGAGCAAACTCAAGGTGCAGACTCAGTCAAAGTATCCGTTGATGATAAGCCTTGACCCCGTCAAAAACCCTAAAAGGGATAAGAGATGATCCCTAAATTAATGGGGTTCAGTTAGGTATCTACTTAGTATATATATACCTTCTTGATAAACGGAAAAGTACACACAGTATACAGGCAACACTTACGACTTCAATCAAATTATATACACTCATCGCATAGCTCTGCAAGCAAGCCATACGCAAGGCTCCATAGTAGCAAAGCTCGACCCCCTTTCAGATTACTATAATAACTTTATTATTTCATAATTTACTCATTTTTCCCTTGATTTGTTTGATTCTCACTTGAGCGTTGGAGTCCGTTCGATCGTCAACCCCTCGACGATCCTTCAGCTTCACGTGTTTTCTTTATCTTGTAGATTGCCGGACTCCGAACTCGAAGAACGATTAATTGTAATGATTTTTGACCTCTACAACGGTCATTTTTAAAAACAATACAACAATATAATAGAATATAATATGGATATTATCTATATAATAAATAATACTTACATAGGAGAATATACTATATAGAGACATTACATAATTATTAACACATATAATAGACCAACAATATATGTATAGCACGGATTATGTAAATATTATAAGGATATTAATTATTCTGTAGAAATTATATTGAAATACTTATTATATTATAATCATAAACATAATTAATGCAATTAAGTTTGATTGATTTTGAGTTAAACCTAAATTAATGTATTAATGGTGAATTTCATTTTTTTAAATTATTTTTTGCTGCTACAAGCAAATTTGTGTGCTTATAGTGTTTTGTTCGACTAACTCAATTCAAGTTGTTTTCTTACCCTTCCCCAAGAATTATAAGAATAATCATTGTAGCATTGTTTTATTTTTCAGTATAATCCATCTGTGTTGTGGCCACAAATGTTGTGTATTGGAAGTCCGGCACCCCTAATCTTTGAGAAATTAGAGGACTGACTTTAGCAACATAAGAAAACTTCAATAATGGTGAAATCCAAATTGCTATAGTGAGAGAAATAGACACATAACATAAAATTGTGGATTTTTCATTATGTTATAGAAGTCATTTTTGTGATTTTAATTACGTATCAGCAAATAATTTAAATGTGTTTAAGATAGACGTACTATTGATGTTTTTGAATTTAAACTTTTTGGCATTATTATTATTTTATAAATTGTTCCTTATTTTTATTTCTTTCTTTTGATGATTTGTTTGAAATCTAGATTCATAAAATACGTACGTACATAGCATGTTTTGCTGTATGATATAATTTGAATTGATTTATTGTTTGCTAAGAGTTTATGTGAATTAAATTTTGTTGTTGAATTTATTTATAATTGAAATTTGAAAAAAATAAAATAAAATGAAGGAACAAAATATTATTTGTTTCTTTAATTTTTCTAAATATTTATTTGGTAGGATTTGATGAGAACTAAAATTTGTTAGCTTTTGATTTATTAATTGTAGAGGCCAAAAATCTCTATAATTAATCGTTCTTCGAGTTCGGGCTCCGGCGATCTACAAGACAAAGAAAACACGTGAAGCCGAAGGACCGTCGGGGGGTTGACGATCGAATGGACTCCGACGCTCAAGTCAGAATCGATTTAATTAACAATAAAGTGATTAAACTACAGAATTATAAGAGCTAAATAAATAAAGGGGGGGGGGTCGAGCTTCGCTGTTCTAGAGCCTTGTGTAAATATTGATTGCGGAACTATGCGACGAGAGCTTATGACTGGGTCGAGGTGCCAACGTTATGTGTAGTGTATGTATAATTTGATTGTTGTTATCTGCGTACCCCCTTTCGTATGTGAACAGTTTATATATATATTGATTAGATACCTAACTAAATTTCATTAACTTAAGGATCCACTCTTATCCCTTTGAGGGTTTTTAACGGGGTCAAGGCTTATCACTAACGGATACTTTGACCGAGTCTTCACCTTGAATTTGCTCTATCATGGACTCTTGTTTTCAGACCTCCGGACTTCAAGGCTTCACACTTCAACCTCGAGGCTTAGATTTTTGAGGAGTGACTTCGAGATATGGGCCTCGAGGGGTTCGGTCGTAAGATTTTGATTTTACTTGGTTATTTAGACCTTTAAAAAGCGTGGGCCTAATTTCTGGGCCTATGCAGAAATATGACCTCTACAGTTAGCTCCTCATTACTTGATTCTTATATTTCAAGGATCAGGTAATGAATTTCAGCATTACTTTGATTTCAAATTCCAAATCTACATTTGGTTTAAACCTGATACCCGTAGACGAGTTCTTATAGGGATCCCTGGCTTTAGAAGATCCCATTCTGTGAGCTCTGGTCTTTTAAAGCAGGTCCGAGGAAGCCTGTGAATTTGTTAGGATAGACCTAGTGAAGCTCCAGACCTGAAGGCAGGTCCTAGGAGAGCTTAAAAGGTCGTGAGAGCGGACCTCGTGGAGCTCCAGACTTGTAGGCAGGTCCTGGGGGAGCTTAAGAGGTCGTGAGAGTGGACCTCGTAGAGCTCCAGACCTGTAGGCAGGTCCTGAGGCAGCTTAAGAGGTTGAGAGCGGACCTCGTGGAGCTCCAGACCTGTAGGCAGGTCTTGGGGAAGCTTAAGAGGTCGTGAGAGCGGACCTCGTGGAGCTCCAGACCTGTAGACAGGTCTTGGGAGAGCTTAAGAGGCCTCGTGGAGCTCCAGACCTGTACGCAGGTCCTGGGGAGCTTAAGAGGTTGTGAGAGCGGACCTCGTGGAGCTCCAGACCTGTAGGCAAGTCCTGGGGGAGCTTAAGAGGTCGTGAGAGCGAACCTCGTGGAGCTCCAGACCTGTAGGCAGGTCCTGGGGGAGCTTAAGAGGTCATGACAGCGGACCTCATGGAGCTCCAGACTTTGAGTACGGACTTTACTTTTTTCATTCCCTAGGTTTACCCTAGCCGTTAGATGAGGACACGTGTGTCTAGATTAAGCTATCTCTTTTCCACAATTCAAATATCGAGGAGAAACTGTTACCTCTCTCCTCATTTTTCAAAATTTCAACAGTCTTTTTTCACTCAAACTCCTTTTGCGAGAGAAATACTCACCAGCGAGAAAAAGAAATCTTTTAAAAGATCTTCGTTCCGTTCTTTCCGCCGCCATCTCTACTCATAATACACTTTTTAAGAATTTATGTTACGGTGGTCTTCCATCTTTGATTTCACACGGTTTCCAGGTTATATTCGACTCTTCTTCCTCTTTTAATGTTACCTGCCATGGATGTGTAGCTGTAGGTTTTAAGGAATTTTCTTGGGAATTTAGTAGCTTTTACCGACGGCATTACATAGCATATCTTTAGTATTTCTCGAGGCTACTTGGTGATTATTCTTTAGGATTTTTGGAGGATTCGTGGAGATTTTTAGGTTCTTCTGGGGTTTCCGATTTCTGGGAAGGTTCTGGGTGTTTTTATCAATTTTATGGGCTTCTGGAGTTTCTAGGTGATGGTTATTTTCGGGGTGAAACATTTATAGGAGGACATTTAGGCTTTTCTTCAGTTGATGATTGCTTAGTTTGTTAGAACGCATTTGAATCAAACATGAGCGCGAGTGACAACTCGAACGATTATGAGACAAGGAGTTATGGAGGAGATGAGGAAGAGACTTCTTTGAGGTCAAGGCGTTCCAGCAGTTCTGATTCTCCTGTGATAACTAGGATTACTAAGAAAGCTAAGGGCAAGAGGCCGTCAGTAGTTGTTCCCCACTCAGTTGGTCGAGCGGTAATAAGCAAAGGGGAAGCCTCAGTGAACACGGGTAGTTTGTCAAAGATTAAGGGGGTGAAAATTCACGAGGTACAAACTGTAGGTGAAGGGTTTCGGGTGGTAGACATTGCTCCAAAGGTAACTGATGAGATATTGAAAAGGTTGACCTCTCCGCCGATCTCTGGAGCCGGGGTCGAAGTCTATTCTCCGGGACCTCTCGACAGGGCCTATCGACCTCCTAGTGGACTCACCGCTTTTTACACCTTGGTCGTCGAGAAGGGAGTCGGGCTACCTCTTCACCCTTTTTTTACTAAGATTGCGGGCTTCTATGGTTCTACTCAGATTACACCAGTAGGTTGGTTTCATATTCTTGGGATGTACTATCTGTGGTCGGAGATCGGCTTTTCAGAGCCTACTGTCGGCGAGTGGCACGAGGCGTATAGACTGATAGCTAATGCTGAACAACCGGGCTACTACTATTTTACCAAATGGGTAGGGAGACCGACCCCCTCTGATATCGACTTTACCATCTTCTTCGGGTGATTGGAAGCCCAGATTCATCTTTGTTCCGGCGCAGACTTCTGAAGGAGCGATCTTTCCTGCTGAATTTCGTGAAGCCTGTGGGTCTTTTGTGCTGACTTCTTTATTTACTTTTTCAGTTGTGAACTTTATAATCATTTGTTCTGTGCAGGTTTTTCTCCGCGAGGTGAGCTTGCTGGGAATGAGGTCGGCCACATCTGAGAAGCATTCATTGTGTCTTCCTAGCTGCATGAATTCGAGACACTTCGAGCAGACCAAGTCCTTTACGATATGGGAAAGTTAAAAATCAAGCCATCAGATGCTAAGGCCAAAGCTCTGGCTGCTACCAAGATCGGGGCCTCTTCTTCCTCTGGGTCGAAGAGGTCTAGGGACGTAAGTCCTCTTCCTACGCTTTCGTTGACAAATTTGAAAGATGATGCTACAATTCTCGCCCTCACTGCAATGCCTCCTCCTTCAGCGGTGGTTGATTTGGAAGCTCCTCGGTCATCTAAGAAGGCTCTAGCCTCCTCGAGCTTGAAGTCGGTCTCTCTGAAGCCCTTTATAACAGATATCCAGAATTCCGTTGCTGGCCTTGGTGCCCCCGAGGCGTACGAAAAAGATAGCCTCGAACAGCAGGCCTTCTTTTCTTTTGATCAAATGGCTAAGGTAGCATTTCTTCCCTAACACTTTCTTTACATGCTCATAATTCCAAACTTGAGGTTCTAATTTCTTCCACTCTTTTTTTTACAGGTGCTGTTTAGTCAGTTCTGGCTTCGCCTGCATCTTGCTAGCCACGAGGAGGGGCTCCAGGCGAGCGTCTCCGAGCTAGCTAAAGAGCTGGAAAACGTGGCTGAAGAGAGGAGAGAAATAGCTAATAGAGAGTTTGCTATTCTGGTGGAGAGGGATGCGGCCAGGGCCGAAGCTGCAGGCGCCAAAGCTCTACTGGACAAGAGCCTCGAGGCTTAGGTTAGGGCGGAGACAGAGAAAAGTGGGCTTCAGGCCTCGCTAGCCCTTGCGGAGGCCAGGATCAGGGACCTGGAGGCCTCCCTATACCTGAATATTATACTGGAATCTACGAATTTCATTCCATTCAAGGAGGCTTTCTATCAAGAAAGCAGGGCGCCGGTTGTAGAGGCGATCAAGGAGAAGATGCCAGACCTCGACCTGTCTTTTCTCGAAGAAGAGGAGGAGATCGAGGCACACAAGGATGATCATGCTTCCGAGGGCAAGGTCAGGGTAGATACTGAGGGTGTGAAGGGGGTGGAAGTCCGAGTGGAGGGCGTCGAGCCCGTTAATGATGGTGCTAAGGCCGTGGACGAGGCCTAAATTCGATCTTTTCTTGAACAAACTTTTTATCATGCTTTTTTAAACAAACAACTTATATGTAAATATATATTTTTTGTTGCCTTTCATGAAGGTTGTAGACAGTTTGGCACTTTGCTAATTTTAAATTTCAATGCACTGATCTTTTTGCTTTTATATGTGCCCATTTTGCATATTTCGTTCTAACTTATCGTCTCTTGGAGATAGTACAAACTGCAAGGGTCATTATATATACACACTGGATAACAGATAGAAAAATAAAAATCAATAAACTCGGGCATACCTCTTGAAGTCGTAGTTGAGCTTCAAGACTTGCTCCTAGATTCCGAGTCGTATGTTTGGGCCTTTTCGATTTGACTTCGTGAACTAATTTTAACTTTGAGGTGGAATCGAAGTTTTTTGCGGTTAGGACCCTGTTGAACCTGAGGGGATCGGGACCCCTGTGCTTGGGGTTTTGTTAGTCACTCTGACGCTCAAGTCAGTAATCAAATCTTTAAATTAATAGCATGAATTTGAAAAGTGAATAACGAACAATTACATTACTCTTCATTTGTAAGGCTGACTTTGGGGCCGGAGCCTCTCATTTCCTTGAGGGTCGGGACCCCCTGTGCTTGGGGTTTGTTTTAAATGTAGTGCGTTCCAACTGTTGGTTATGAGTCGATCTTCCTTGGTTTGGAGTTTGTAAGCTCCATTCCCTACGACCTGTTCGATCTGATATGAGCCTTCCCAGTTTTGTGCTAATTTTCCAGCCCCACTTTCCTTTGTTATTCTGGAACACTTTCCTGAGTACCCAATCTCCGGGTTGGAATGTTCGAAGCCATATGTTTTTTTTAAAGTGTCGGCTTATCATCTATTGGTATGCCGCTATTTTCATTGCTGCTCAATCTCATAGTTCATCAAGAGAGTCGAGGTTGGCTTCGAGCTCTTTGTTGTTTGATTAACTAGACCGTTCGGTTCGAGCTGTTCCGATCTCTACTTCTGTTGGTAGCACGGCTTCTGATCCGTATGTGAGGGCGAATGGGGTTTCTCCCGTGCTTGTTTTTGAGGTCGTTTTGTAAGACCATAGGACTCCCGGGAGTTGTTGAACCCATTGATTCTTGTGCTCGGATAGTCTTTTCTCTAAGATGTTCAGAATTATCTTGTTCGTGGCCTCTGCTAGATCGTTCGCTGCGGGGTATCTTGGAGTGGAGAAGGAAAGCTTGATGTTCCATTCTTTGCAGAAGTCTTGAAATTTTGAACTTATAAATTGGGGTCCTTTATCTGTTACGACTTCTCTAGGAACTCAGAACCTGCATAAAATAATTTTTCATAAAAAATTTTGTACCTCTGTATCCCTGTTTCGTGCGAAGGCTTCGACTTCGACCCATTTGGTGAAGTAGTCTGTTAGCACCAAGATGTAGCATTTCTGATTTTCTCCTTTAGGTAATGGTCCTACGATATCCATTCTCCATTTCATGAATGGCCATGGGATGGTTGCTATATGCAGGGGTTCTAGAGACATGTGGTTTGTCTGTGCGAACCTTTGACATCGATCACATGCTTTGGCGTAGTTCCTAGCATCTGCTCTCATGGTTGGCCAGTAGAATCCAGACGTCAGGGCCCGGTTAGCTAGGTTTCTGTATCCTGCATGATTTCTATATTCACCTTCGTGAAGCTCGCTTAAGATATACTTGGCTTGCACGGGGCTGACACATTTCAAATAAGGTCCTGAAAAGCACTTTCTGTAGAGGGATCCGGAGATCATGGTGAATTTCGGGGCCTTGGCCCTAATTCATTTTTCCTCAAGGGGATCTTTGGGAAGCTCATTCTCGATTATATATCTGGTGAGAGGGGTCATCCAGTTCGTGTTGTTCTCGATAGGTAAAATTTTTGAGCTCTCCTCTTACCAAACAGCTGGCCATTTTGCGAACAATATTAGAATATATTTTTACTTCGGTGGTCTCGATAGCTAATCCCAAATTGGCCAGTGCATCGGCATGTCTGTTGTCTTCTCTCGTAATGTGTTGGGCTTCGATTTTCTCAAATTTTGAAGTTGTCTCCTTTGCTGCGGTGAGGTAAGCGATCATTCTAGAATCTTTTGCTTGGAACTCTCCCTCGAATTGATTCACTATTAACTGGGAGTTGCTTTGAATTCGGATGTTTCTGACTCTGTGGTCGATAGCTAGGTTTAATCCTGCTATGAGGGCTTCGTATTCAGTTTCATTGTTGGTTGTTTTGAATCCGCATCGAACAGATCATTTGGTAGTTTCTCCCGTTGGATTTGTTAATACCATGCCTAGACCACTCTCCTTCGAAGTGCTGGAGCCATCGACTTGAAGGGTCTAGAACTTCGAATTCTCTATATTCATTAATTCGTTCTCTATTTCGGTCAGGGTCTCGTAGGAAAAGTCAGCGATGAAGTCTGAAAGTACTTGGGATTTTATCGAGGTCTAGGCTACATAGTTTATATCGTACTCCTCGAGTTTGGCGTCCCACTTTGAGAGTCTTCCTACGAGTTCTGGTTTTCTTAATACCGTTCCTAGCGGAAATTCGGTGATCACTTTGATTGAATGGCTCTGAAAATAGGGCTTCATTTTTCTTGATTAAGGCCAATGCCAGATTTTCCAACTGTGGATATCTGGTTTCGGCATCTAGTAGGGATCGATTTTCATAGTAGACTGGATGTTGTTTTCCGTTGTCCTCTCTGACTAGAACTGCACTAACAAAGTTAGTCGAAACTGATAAATAAATTAAAAGTACCTCTCCGTTTAAGGGTTTTGATAATAGAGGCGGACTCGTCAGATATTCTTTCAAATCTTCAAGGGCTTTTGAGCATTCAGTGGTCCATTTGAAGCTTTTATTTTTGCGTAGCGTCTTGAAAGAGACGTGGCCTTTTTTTAGTACTTCGAGATAAAACGGCTAAGGGCCGCAAGTCGTCCGGTAAGCTTCTGTGCCTCTTTTATATTTCGAGATTATTGTATGTTTCTGATGGCTCTGATTTGACTGGGATCAGCCTCGATACCTTTTTTCATAACGAGGTAACCGAGGAATTTTCCCGAAGTCACCCCAAATGCACATTTTGCGGGATTCAGTTTCATATTATATCGGCGAAGGACTTCAAATGTTCAGCAGAGATGATCGACGTGATCTCGAGCTCTGGGGGATTTTACAAGCATGTCGTCGATATAGACTTCCATAGTATCCCCGATTAACTCTTCGAACATTCGGTTCACTAGCCTTTGGTAGGTTGCACCTGCATTTTTTAGTCCGAAGGGCTTAACTTTATAACAAAACATACATCGATGGGTCATTAAGGCGGTTTTTTCTTGGTCTTCTGGGTGCATAAGAATCTGGTTGTATCCTGAGAAGGTGTCCATGAAACTCATCAGTTCATGTCCAGCCGTTGCATCTACTAATGCATCGATGTGAGGTAAGGGGAATGAGTCTTTTGGGCAGGCCTGATTGAGGTCAGTGAAATCTATGCATAACCTATTTTTGCCATTCTTTTTCTTTACTATCACGACGTTAGCTAGTCACTCGGGATATTATACTTCTCTAATGTGCCCGTGCTTGAGTAGCTTATTGACTTTTTCATCCACAATTTTATTTCATTCGGGTGCGAACTTTCATCTTTTTTATTTCACCGGGGTCTTGTCTGGATCGACCTGCAATTTATGTGTTATAATCGAGGGATTGATACCTGTCATGTCTTTGAAGGACCATGCGAAACAATCGAGGTGTTTGACAATGAATCTTATTAGTTGTTCTCATATCGCTGTAGTGAGTCTTGATCCGATTTGCACTTTGTGGTCACGAAAATCGGGGTGTATTTGAATTTGATCGAGATCCTCCACATCGGGCTCTTCGTAGTTGTGATTTTCAATACTGGTTGAAGATGATCCGGTATCGGTTTGGTTGATCTCCAGAGCTCCTTTGTGTTTGAAGGTGGAGACGTAACACTCTCGAGCTGTTATTTGTTCACCTCGGACTTCTCGAACTCCCCAAGGAGTAGGGAATTTCATGAGCTGGTGATATGTTGATGATACCGCTCAGAGTTCGTGGATCCAAGGTCTCCCCATTATGACATTGTAGGCTGAAGAAGCATGGATTACTTAGAATTTGGTGAAGATGTTCATCCCTTCGATATAGGTGGGAAGTGTGATTTCATCCATTATCGTCTTTTGTTCTCCGCTGAATCCGATTAGGGTGGTTGACTTTTTGATGATTTCGGTTTCTTTCACCTGCATGCCTTTTAATGTGCTCAAGAAAATCATGTTAGAGAAATTTCCATTGTCTACAAGAACACGCTTACTTAAATAATTAGAGACTAGTAAGGAAATGACTAGTAAATCGTTTGGGGATGAGGTTATCTGATCTAGCATGTCTGGGGATGTTTTCGTTGTACTTTATCGAATGACAATGTCTTTTCGCCAAGGACTATGAAATTCCGCTCACTTCTGAACTTCCCGTTATATAGTTCAAGGTGCGATCGACCCTTGGGGGTTCTAGCACCTACGTTTCCTTTTGATTTTCCCTTTGTGACCAGGTTTCTTTTCCTTTCGGGGTCAGGAGGTCGGTGAGATATCCTCGTTTTAGTAGCTCCGAGACTTCGAGCCTCAAAGCTATCCATCCGTCTGTCTTATGCCCGTGATCATTGTAGAACTCGCAAAATTTACTCCTGTCACGTTCGTTTTCTGGGGCTTTCATCTTTGCGGGCCATTTTACGTTTTGATCGAGTCCCTTGAGGGCTAGGATTGCTTCGGATGGTGATATGCAGAGGCTGTATTCTAGAAGTCTTCTGTGGGTTTGAGGTTCTTGATCTTGTTTGCTTCTTGGGTCGAATCGTGGGTTTCGTGGATAAGGATCTGTTCTGAATCTATTTGTCCTGTTATCCCTTTGCTCTTTTCTTGGATGTTCATTCCTGGTATGAGGTCTAGCTTTTAAGGCTAAGTTCTTGGTTCGAATTGCTGCAAGTTCGACCATGGTGGTATCCAATTGACGCTGGATCGAACGCAGAAGCCGTGAGACATCACCATCACCTTCAGGTGAAGGGGTTGTTGTTGCTCCGTCTTTTCGGGCTTTCTGAGGAACAATCTTTGCATCATTTCGGCTGTTGTTCATCATTTTGAAGTGATCGATCAGAGCCCCATGGTGGGTGCCAAATTGTAGAGGCCAAAAATCTCTACAATTAATCATTCTTCAAGTTCAGGCTCCGGTGATCTACAAGATAAAGAAAACATGTGAAGTCGAAGGACCGTCGGGGGGTTGACGATCGAACGGACTTCGACGCTCAAGTCAGAATCAATTTAATTAACAATAAAGCGATTAAACTGCGGAATTATAAGAGCTAAATAAAAAAGGAGGGGTCGAGCTTCGCTGTTATGGAGCCTTGTGTAAATATTACTTGCGGAACTGTGCGACGAGAGCTTATGATTGGGTCGAGGTGCCAACGTTATGTGTAGTGTATGTATAATCTGATTGTTGTTATCTGCATACCCCCTTTCGTATGTGAACAGTATATATATACATATATATATTGATTAGATACCAAACTAAATTCCGTTAACTTAGAGATCCTCTCTTATCCTTTTTAGGGTTTTTAACGGGGTCAAGGCTTATCACCAATGGATACTTTGACCGAATCTTCACCTTGAATTTGCTCTATCATGGACTCTTGTTTTCAGACCTCCGGACTTTAAGGCTTCACGCTTCGACCTTGAGGCTTGGATTGTCGAGGAGTGACTTCGAGATATGGGCCTTGAGGGGTTCGGTCTTAAGATTTTTATCTTACTTGGTTCTTTAGACCTTTAAAAAAGCGTGGGCCTAATTTCTGGGCCTATGCAGAAATATGACCTCTACATTAATAAATTGAAATTCACAAAGAATTGAATCATCCAAATATTATTAATGTTCTTTCAATTATTCTAATAATTACTTGATGCCTTTATTGTTAAAACTTAATCTTCATTAAATATATCCATCATGAAATTTTAAAGTATTTATTTATTCACGAAATGTAAGAAGGTGATAATTGATATGGATCTTTTTATATTTGATCGGATCGGTATGAGCTAGCAGATACAAATAATTTTTGTAGAATTTGTCATTCGTAAAAAAAAACAAGAATTTCATCCTCATATTTTAATTTAATTCATGAGTATTTCGAAAGTGTCAGTATGCGTGAGTGTGATTCATTCAATGGTAATATGAACAAAAGTGTTTATGCCAAAGCTTTGGAAATATATATACACACACAAAATGATATTTGCAATCATTTTGCAAGTTGAATTTCAAATACTCCAAATCATTAACATGATATTTGAAATTGTTGATAAGTTTAATTATATTTGATTATTGGCTAAAATAATATTTAGTTAAGTTTTATTTCAACACTCATGCTCTTATTTATTTATTTATTTATTTATTTATTTCATTTAGTGTAATAGTGTAAATGTGGTACCACAATGTACATACACACCTATTAATTGTATTCATTATTTAGATAAAAAATAATTTGAATTAATCTTAATATTGTAAAATTAAAATATGTGCAATGCACATGGGTAATACTAGTACAGATATTGAAAGAAAAAATATTCAAAGGAAGATGAACTGCTCATTATGCGAGAGAGATGTTTTCTCTGTATATTAGAATTATGATATTGATACAATACAACTGTGAATAAAATCAACACTAAATATATAATGCCAATCGAATATTCTAGATCAATACAAGATATATTCAATGGCAAGAGTTATCGATATTTAGGATTATGCTAAATATCAAGTAGAATCCATATCACGTAAGATTTACTTTATCTGCATGCTTGACAATTGGATATGAAGATACCAACTCATTCCTAACATTCCCCCGCAAATCAAGTGAGGATTTGGGAAAAATGCGAAGCATATTCCGAAACCGAAAGAAGGTTTGGCTGGACAGTGGCTTAGTGAAACCATCAGCCACTTGAGCATGAGATGGTAAATGTTGAACTCGGATCCTGTTGGTGATGACCTTCCTCCAAGAATTTCTCTAATCCAAACCCTTCAATGGTTGCTAGAATTTGCTGCTTCCAGAGCAAGTAGTTAGAGTCATCTAACTTGGTGATAACTTGGTGTTGTAAATAAATTAATGGTATCTTCATATCCGATTGTCAAGCATGCAGATATAGTAAATCTTACGTGATATGGATTCTACTTGATATTTAGTGTAATCCTAAATATCGATAACTCTTGCCATTGAATATATCTTGTATTGATCTAGAATATTCGATTGGCATTATATATTTAGTGTTGATTTTATTCACAGCTGTATTGTATCAATATCATAATTCTAATATATAGAGAAAACATCTCTCTTGCATAATGAGCAGTTCATCTTCCTTTGAATATTTTTTCTTTCTTGGTATCAGAGCAGGTTAGATCCTGTCTCTGAAGTTTTTTGTTTTTTTTCGTTTTCTGATTATTACCGATGACATCCACTTCTCCCTCCGGAGTTCCTGACTCACCAACGACGAGTAGTTCGTTGGCACCATTAATTTATTTACAACACCAAGTTATCACCAAGTTAGATGACTCTAACTACTTGCTCTGGAAGCAGCAAATTCTAGCAACCATTGAAGGGTTTGGATTAGAGAAATTCTTGGAGGAAGGTCATCCACAACCAGATAAGTTTATTTCAGGAAAATCTGATGATGATGCTGTTAAAAATCCTGAATATGTGAATTGGAGGAAACAAGATCAACTCATCACATCTTGGTTACTCTCGTCCATAACCGATAGTGTCTTAGTCGGAATAGTCGGATTGACTACCAGTAGAGAAATTTGGGAGACTTTAGAGTCAAATTATGCTAGCCAATCTAGAGCTAAACTGATGCAGCTCAAGTTTCAATTGCAGACTTTAAAGAAAGGAGGTTTGAGCATGAAAGAGTATCTCAACAAAATAAAGAGTTGTTGTGATATTCTTGGATCGGCAGGTGAAAGAGTATCTGATGAGAATCATGTTCTTCATATTTTAGCAGGATTGGGACCCGAGTGCAATTCCGTTATGGTATCATTGGCATCGAGAGTTGAGCCTTGCAGCCTTCGAGAAGTTAAGGCTCTTTTACTTATCTATGAAAATCGATTGGAATCTGCTGAGCAAGCTAGCTTCAACATAGATGGTTCGTCCCCTACTGCAAATGTGATCACTCAGACTCAGCATGGTCGAGGGTCAAGTTCTTATGATTCCAACAGAGGTCGAGGCAAGAGTTATCGATATTTAGGATTACGCTAAATATCAAGTAGAATCCATATCACGTAAGATTTACTTTATCTGCATGCTTGACAATCGGATATGAAGATACCAACTCATTCCTAACAGATATAAAAAAGATTGACATCCACCTTCTCACTATTATTATTTTTTTCGCGCAAGCAAACTCGAAAGCACAAAGTAACGATCGATCTATTAGCCGACAATGTTGTCAACCTAAAAAAAATTATGGATCCACCACTATATATATATATATGTATATATATATTCACAATGAAGAATCTCACATTTACATTCCTTAAAAGATAAATAGGAATATCCTTTATTAGGACGCGCTGTACTACTATAGTATTGTATTTTTGAAAATTAACTTAATATCAACGGACTTAAAAATCCTATCAAATTAATTACGGATATTAATCTTGTAGACTTGATCTAGAGTGCTTCCAAGTTCCAACATTTTCAAATTTCCCACATATATATATATATATATATGGGCAGGGTTATATAAAAACAACCCCTTATATGAAAAATGAGAACACATCTCACAT
The DNA here is from genome assembly GCA_026008535.1 of Perilla frutescens. Taxonomy (NCBI): domain Eukaryota; kingdom Viridiplantae; phylum Streptophyta; class Magnoliopsida; order Lamiales; family Lamiaceae; genus Perilla; species Perilla frutescens. Next base: position 36,774,241 of record BRKX01000006.1, on the reverse strand, counting down.
CACACATCCATCAAAAATCAAAGGTCCAGATTTGCTGAAAAAGGCGGTGGCAATTCTATAATATCTGAAATTTTTTTCGCGCGAGGTATTAACATAATTTGGTAATTCTCATAAAAATCGCGAAGGATTTGATAATAGCCGTTATGCTAACGAAGTATTATCATAATGCTAACGAAGTATTATCATCATGCTAACGAAGCATTATAGTTATGCTAATTAAAGTTTTCAAATATTATTAGCCAAAAATATTCTAAATATTAATTATAAACCTAATTTGATTTAATAAATCCTAATTAAATGGAAAAAAATCATAATTGGATGAAATAAACCTAATTAGATGAAATAAACTTTGATTGGATGTGGTAAACCATAAATGAGTTGGAACAAATCATAATAATAATATATTTGTACTATGTTAGCATTATGATTTTGCTTCGTCAGCATTGCGAATACACTATGTTAGCATATGACAATACTCTGTCAACATACTTTATAAACCATAATTGGATGGGATAAAACATAATAATCAATTAAGAACTATAAATAAAAAATTAAATTTAAAAAAAAACAATGATAATTAGATGGAATAAACCATAATCGAGATTAAATAAACCATAATTGAGATTTAATAAACTCTAATAAATTTATACTACACTAGCATTATGATAATTATTTGTTAGCACAACGAATATATTATGTTAGCATATAACGAATGCTTCGTTAGCATACGTTATCATATGTTATCATAATGCTGACGAAGAATTATTATATGCTAACGAAAGCATTTACAACCTGGACACGCGTAAAAAATTTTCTTTTTTATTTTTTGTTCATATTTTTTCATCTAAACATAGCCTTTCGACATCTTAAATGAAAGAGTATGAAGAGAACTTTAATTTGATATATTTTTTGTGTACATTGGATTAAAAAATGAGCAAGTTATGGTCGGTTAAAGTTTTTAAGATTTTTTTTTAATTGTTGACATCATCATTTTTAATGGGTTTGGACGAAAATAGGTCTCATTCCTTTATTTTTTTACCTTATTATTTATGAAATTGACACCATATATATATATATATGTATATGTATATATTTGTTTTCTGTTAATCAAGGTAAAATATATGCTAAAAGTTGTGATTTTTTTACAATAAATAATATATCTAGAAATTGAAAGTTCAACACAATGCATTGTGTATCATTTAAGCAATGATTATATATAGCAGTAGCACTAATAATAATATTCTTTTAATTTGCTTTTATTTTTAATTATAATATTATTTCTTTTCACTACCCAGGTAGGGCAAATTACAATTTCATACCTACATTTTCGACTTTTTATTAAATATAGTCAACTTTATAAAAATTAATAAAATAGTATCCATTTTTTAGAAAAAAATGCAAATCTAATATTTTATCAATTTTATAACCCAAAAATCATACGTAATTGATTGTAATTTAAGATTTCTTAATTGGATGATTTTTTTTACCAGTTGAAAAAATAGAAATATTAAAATACAACCAATCACATATGATTTTCGATCGGAAAATTGATCAAATATTTTTTATTTTTGTAAAAGTGGTTATTATTTTTTTGATTTTAAAAAAGTAGATTATTTTGTAAAAATAACCGAAAATATAAATACTAATGATCACGGATTCGAATCTTCTTAATACTGCAGATCGTAGGTGTGAGTAAAAAAAATAAAAAAACAAGAAGCGTCTATTCTTTGACACCTTTTATTAATGCCTGCAAAGCGCAGGGATAGAAATATATTATTTTTTTATTGGTACACATCTATAGTCATTACAGGAGTCGGTTGGTCGCATAAAAGCATGCCACCAACTTATGACAACATTAAATTACCTCTCTTTATCTTTTAAACAAAGACTTCAAATCTGAAAGAAAACAGCATCTCTGGTTGGTTTCGCAGCAGATTAACATAAAATGAATGAGTTGACCAATTTTACTAAACAGAAATAAAATATTTTGAGATTTAATCATCTTGGTAAATTCGATACTACCCTTACCACTCCTAACCGAAATTTTCCAAATAAACATGATGTAATATTTTTAAATGATATTTTATATGTAATATCTATATGACCTATTATAGCAAAATAAAAAGTGTCTCAATATTTATTTTTAAAGTGGCAGTATTTATAAAACTGTATTATGATATCGTCTGAAAAATATAATATGAAAAATATATTTTCAAACAAAAATATATATCGACCTATCGGGCCACACATTTTTGTTTCACCACATCCACTATACATGATATATTACTTTAAAAATAATTTGCAAATAATGAAATATGCCTATTTGAAAAGATTGTGCACTACCCATATGGGATAGGGCCGAATTTACCGGATCTAGGTTGATTTGCCAAAAAGAAAAAACAATAGTAAACAAAAAAAAAAATCGAAGTTTTCAGTTAATAAGCATGAAAGAATATTGATTTGTCCCACTCCCAACCCCAAACCTAATCGTAGTGGGAATGGTTATTATTGTCGATGACTAATAAGATTAGATGGACCATTATGTCACCTCTCAATTCATATCTCCTCAGCCTCCCCCCCTCCCCCCAATAATAATAATAATAATAAAATATACAATCAACTACGTATAATTTATAATTTTTGAACGGTAGAATTGATAAAATATTCAATTTATAATTATTTGCAAAATTTGGTATTGTTTTGTTAATTTTGAAAAAGTGGAGTATTTTTGAAAAAGAGTCCAAAACGTAGATATGTAAATGTAATTTATCCTAAAAATAATAGTAATAATTGTTATTATTATTGTATCTACTCCAAATACTCAAAAATACTAAATTATCACTAAATTCGTTAATTTTTCTTGGAGGGTTCAATGCCACCTCGTGCACACTATCCTCAATCGTAGATCAAATATTATTGAGTAGAAATATACGCAACTTATAAAGAATACGTTCTTGTCGAACTTTTATACAAAAGAAAAATAAATAAAAATTGAAGAATTTATTGTAGACGTAGACTATGACTTAGACACGTTATATTCGAAACTTTATTATTTTGGACTGATTAACAAGATTAGATAAACCATTTTGATGTGGCATATCTCAATCATTACAAAGGCATTCATACAATTTAATTTTCGAAATCGTAAATACAGATTTAATATGTCCATAAATATTGCTGAAATAAACACATGAAGTGGTAATCCAACTAAAGTTTAATCTTCCTATAAGCACATATTATAAACTTAATTTAGAGTTAATTATATATATAGAAAATGAAATTAATTCACGTTTTCCTCGAAAGAAAAGGAAGAACATATATAAAAGTGTGATTGAGAATTTGAGATGATTCTGTTGTCGCCAATAAAAAAGAAAAAGAAAAAAAGGTGAACTGAAATCGAGAGTTTTATTGATCTGAAGTTAAATCGGAATGGAAATATAAACATCACCAATTATGGATTTACCGAGTTAAATAAAAAATAAAAAGAGTTACCGTCGGCAGGTAATTTCGGAGCCAATCCACGCTGCGTCGCGGGGCACCAACTGCCCCTGTGCCACCACAATCGATTTGTAGATCTCAACAATCATCCTCTCATCATACTCCTTCACCGGTCTCACACCGAATCCGCTCACTCCATCTCCGGGAAATCCGCCGCCGTATCCGCTCCCGATCATCCGCGTGTTCGCAATCTTCATCATCATGTTGACGTACGCATCTCGCAGTCCGAGCATCAGCTTCTTCGGCGAGAACCGAAGCTTCAGCTTCAGCCGCCGCGTCAGCTTGATCCTCCAGAACCTCCGCCGTCTCTCTGAACCGCCGGCGGCGGTGGAACCGAGCTCCACAGCTCGCGTCTTCCTCCTGCGGCCGGCGGCGTTGAGGCGCTCGTACCCTTTGCGGCGCCAGTAGCCTCTGATGCCTCTGTACATGGTGGCGGAAACTCCTTCCATGGACTTTAGAGCGACAATCGTTTGAAGTTAGTTTCTAAATGGAAAATTGGGTTTCATTTTGAGGTAGAAATACAGAAACAGGTGGGGGAAATTGGATGAGTATATTAATAGAGAGAGAAAGTGGGGAAGTGGTGAGTAATTAATGCTTCAAGTTGGGCAATGCACAATTTATGCTCTTTTTCATGATAGGAGGCTTTTGGTTGGGCCGAGATTCAGTGGGAAATAAAATGCGCCACGGAAAAAAAACTACCTTACCTCCTGATGTGATCGGATTTAATGCCACTGCACAAACAAACATGTCCATACTTATGTATATATCTATCTATACGTGTATATATATTAAAGTACATAATTGTTATAATATAAATAATAATTTATCTCACAATTTAAAAATTATATATATTTTTTATATAACAGAAAATAATTTTGAATTAATAGACAACAATAGTGATATTTATTATTATTATTATTATTTTTGCATTTTTACGATGGTTTATTAAATACAATTGTTTCGCAATCTTAGTTATTATTTTTTTACTTGAAAATTTAAGGTTTCTAAAATTTTTATTTTATTTTTTATGCGTAGTTGGAGGATTTGTAATACTCTACATTTATCACCTAAAAATTTATTTTCATTTATTTTCATTTTTTTTATTTTTCTATTTCAATTTTAGCATTTAAAGTAATTAAATAATTATATTTTTTATACTTGTCAAATATTTAAAGAAATCAAATGTTCTTTAATCATGGACAATTATACATTGTTATTTATAAAATCATGTCGTTTGAACTATTCCAATTCGATCTTTCTAACATAAATTTTCATTTAGTTCATAAAATTTAATTTTCTTTTTTGTTTATCGTAACTATACAAATTTGATCTTCTCATCTAATTAATTGATGCATGTGCATATCATTTTATTAATTTTTAAAAATTAAAACATAATATATAGAATTCAAAAATAATCATAATATTACAAATTTAAAAAATAATAATTATTTGTGCATCACACATGAAAAAAATTAGTTTTCCTTAAATCAAATCCTCGAGTCCACAAGGTTTTTCAATGTTACGATGTAGGAGAATCCTTATCGTAAATTTATACGTGTATCGATATATACAGACGAGATCAGATATTCTAACTGGGCGTTACATTTGGTATTTCAATCACTGAATTTATGTCACGTGTATTTAAAAAAATCAAATATACTTTACATAAATTATATTGTTAAAAAAATCAAATACAGTTTTAATATTTTAATTGGGCGTTCCATTTTATAATCTTTTATAACTTAGATATAAAAGTTAGCATAAATATGATATTTAATTGAATTTATTACCTAAATAATACCTAAAAAATGATAGTAAATATAATAAATAATAATCTTTTATTCTTCTTTAATCTTTAAAATTAAAAGTTAAGATGAATAATTGATAAACTTAAAAAAAATGAGATATTAGAATAATGCAATGTAATAATAGTAATATTTAGTGAGTTTATCATAAGATGTATAGCTAATTTACTCTATTGCCTGTATAATGATTGAAGAACAAAAAAGAAAGACACGATAAGCGTATGCATTATGTGTCATAATGAACTTAAGGTATACCGTACATTAAAGGTATGCTGAACTTAGTGTATACCGAATAAACGTAGACTGACTATAAGGTACGGTAATAATATAATTTTTGTGATACCGTAAATTAATGTAAGATACGAGGTATGAAAAAATATATAAGGTATACCGTACATTTCCACTCGTAGATAAAATCAATAGTATTATATGGTTAATCTATTTGAAGGTGTAGTTTGAAATCGACCGTGACTTTTAACGTTATTTTGTCTGTGTGATTTTAATTTATATAAATACACTCATTATTCAGCTCAAAAAAATAGAAATCTAATTGTTTCTTTTTTGCCAGTATTTATATGTTGAGGGAAATTTTACTAAACTTGTGGTATGTAAAATATGATACTTATTTTAAAAGGCAAAGACCTATGTAGATCCGTTGTATTTAAATTTTATATATAATAAGCTAATACGTTTTAGTATAAGAAGTGATATTTTTCATTATTGTAAGTTATATTTTTTTAATACGAAACATATAGTAATAATTACATAAATACCACCGCCTTTAAAAAATTATTAATATTTTTCAATATTAAATTATATTTTTTTTATAAAGTTTATGTAGAACCAGTGTACACAGACGAGCCCAAGTTAAAATTGATTGGTGAGTTCCGACCACAAATAACAAAAAAAAAAGTTGATTATTAGGTCTATTATATTTTCTGTATGAACCAATTAAAATAAATAAAAATACGGCCAAACTAATAAATATTGAGGTTTTGATAGTTTTGGGTGATGAAAACAAATAGAGGGGCAAACGGCAAACCATGCCCAATACATTAGAGAAGTGGCTGACAGTTAAGTGTTTGTTTCAGCTCGATTAATGGCTTCTTTTAGAAATATTTTAAATTAAATGATTGAAAAATTTGTTGAAATTAACTGATTACAAATTTTAGATCAGATCTCATAGTTACCGGTGTGTGTGTCTCTCTCTCTCTCTATCTCTCTCTCTCTATATATATATATATATATATAGGGATTGGATAAAAAATATACCTTTTCTGATATAGGAATTAGCAACTCATATTATACAGTCTACCTAGAAGATTTAATAATTGAGATTAAATGTCAAAGTCAACGCAAAAAAGAAGGAGGTGGGGGTATAATTGTCCAATCCCCATAAAAAAGCTGATATCATTACTTTTTTAAAAAAATCTTAAAAATTTTGAACGACCATAACTCACTCGTTTTAAATCGGATCAACGCAAATAAAATACCAAATTAAAAATCTTTTCATACTCTTTAATTCAAGATCAGTCATGGATACGTTTGTTCAAATACATATAGATGAAAAATACAAAATATATATTTTTACTCGTGTCCAGCGTGAAAATGCTTTTGTTAGCTTTTAAATAATGGTTCGTCAGGATTATGATAAGTTGATAACGTATGCTAACGAAACATTTGTTATATGCTAACATATTGCATTCATTGTGCTAATGAATGATTATCATAATCTTAACGTAGTACACATACTTATATTGTTATTATGATTTATTACATTTCAATTAGGACTTAAAATTATTTTTTATGATTTAGTTTTTATGTTTTAGTTACTAATTAATTATTATATATTGTTTATTTCATCAAATTAGAATATATTTGTAACAACCCGAATTTTCAGAATATGATTAAGAAATTTCTAATTTTAATTAGGAATTATTAAGAGGAATTTTGAACATGATAAAGATGTTTCGGATGTAAGTCGCGACGTTAGGTGTCTTTTATTTGAAAACTGTCTATAAAAATTATTCGGTCTCAATTCAAATATAGCCAATTTTAGTCTTGTTTGAAAGGTATTGACCCAAGGAGCGTTGGTACTTTCGGAATTTTAATCTGAGGTCATTTGAGATGTCGACGATGAAAAACGTATAAAGTAAGATTGTGAATAGTATTTTTCCGTAATGGCGTGATTTTTGAAAATTTGTGAAATTCTACTCGATGATCCAAGGGTTGCCCCGTCAAGCCTATTTTATAGGAATCGACCCAAGGAATCCATTGGCGTTCATAGATTTCCAATCTGAGGTCAGGAACGCTCGGGAGTGTTATCTGTCATCCGAAAGGAATAGCAAATCTATTTTTGTAAATGAAATCTTTCTTCGTTTTTCTTCAGACGACTTCTTCATCCCGAATCAGGTTGATTCAATAGTACTCGAGCCAACGAGTCTCCCGGTATTTTCAGATTTCGTGTCTGAGATCGTTGGGACCTCGATATCGAATAAAGCAATTTTTAATCAAGTCCGAAATTACTTTAGCAGTATTTTTCTGCTGCATTTGCTTGTGGGGGAAGCCAAGATTTTTCCTATAAATAAGAGGCCTCCCACATACATTTCATTTTCTCATTCCTCTCTTCTCTTCTCTCTTTCTTTCTTGTTCGTGTTGACAAACGAGAACCTCGGGCTTGCGCCGAGTAAATCACCTATGCAGGCCCAGGTTAAGTTTTGATTAGGGGGTGGGGTGCTGCGGAAGCAGCTGCCGAACACCGTAGGGCTGCTGCTGCCGTCGCCGCCGCCATGCTACCGTCGTCGTACCGCCTCTTCGGACGTCTCTTTTCGGTCCATGTCTTTCCCTTTCGAGCTAGAATTTTAACATGTTCTGTATTTTAATTAGTACTTCATTTCGTATGTTGAGTCTGTCGTCATCCGGTGGCCGCAAATCGCCAGAAACGTGAATAGTAAATAGGCACCGATCAGTTTCGGGTTTTTCCTGTTTTCGCCTATTTCGGTTCGTCAAATCAAAAAAACTTCTTATGGAAAGTTGTTCTAAAAATTATTTCCTATAAGCCTGCTAAGTTTCATGATCTCATGGCGAGTTTTACGTAATTTCGATTATTTAATTAATTTAGTTATTTTTGTGCCGGAGGCATGGGTTATCAAAAAATTCTCAAAGTCTCAGTATTTAGTCCTCGTATGTATAAGAGTGTCCCGTATTATTTTTATAATTTTCGGGCAAGTAAAAAGTGCAATCGAGGTTCGCTGAATAAAATGGCAAGTTACGGAAATAGGCCTATGTCAAATTAGTTAATGCCATTAAACCAAGAATAGTGTTTTGGAATTTATTTCCTTCTGTATCGGAATTATTCGAGGTCTTTAGAGTCGCGCAATCTATTTTTAAAGAGATTAAAATTAAATAATAACTCCATTTATCGTAGATTAAATCCCAAAAATATAGTAGTTATTCTGAATCAAAGATCGACCCTTGTAGGACCTGCAGAGCCTACTAGGATTAATGAAGCTATTTTTAAGGTTATCGTGCCGTCACATGCTCGTCATCGAGGTGGGTGATTCTAAACCAAATCTATGGTTTGAGCTAGTGCTCTCTAGAAGCATGATATGACAAAGTGAAATATCCAATAAAATATTTTATGCTCTGTCTGATTAGTCTCTGTACAAAGGAAGGAAGTTATTATGTGACATGATTATATTAATTGTTGTTTGAGCTCTTGAGTTGATATTGGATGATATGATTTGATATGATGTGATATCATATAGCTGATTGATATAAGGTATAGATGATCATGATCAAAAGTTAATTTTTATATTGATATTATTGATGAGGAAAGTTATTTAGATGAATGATGCCTCGTATGTTGATTATAGTATCCCTAATAGGCATTAAGGCTATAGTATGTGTTGGTCCCGGGCGAGTCAGTATCAGTTTAGAGGGGGGGTGAATAAACTGATTCAAAAACTTTTACTTTAGATTCGGAAAACAGGGCCCTTTGACTCGCTTGATGAAACTTATTTGTGCACAAACTTGATAATCAGTTGAGACAGTTTGAGTGCAGCTTGTATGATATTGTGTGCAGTTAGAGATATGCAATATTCAATAGTACAGCACACAAGAGATTTATAGAGGTTCGAAGTCTCAAACTTCTACTTCCTCTCTTCCTTCCGCAGAAGGGTAACTTCACTATATAACTTGAGTTTCTTTACAAATTACATAATGAAGGATAGTTGGCTGAACCTGGTAACTGCTCGCTACCTCAGCTGGTCGACGGCTCACACTTGAAGTCCCTAACTGCTCGCTAGGAAGGTAGGTGCTATTGTCGTCTTTACAAGGTTTTAGATCTCTTTCGATCTTCAAGAGGTTAGTCTTGAACAAGGGGTATCAACTGATGTGCTCCTTTGATTGAGCTGAGTAGTTGATCGTTGAATAGCTGGAACTGAGAAGGCTGCCCTAGTTGGGTCGTCAACAGCTGGCTGGATATCTTGAATCAGTGAGTTCTTCTTCTCAGTTTGACTTTCGCAGTTTTTATCAAACGTTGCACTTGTGCTTGGGTGGGAGGGAGAAAGAAAAGCTCTCGAAAGTTGAGTAGGCGAAAGAGTGCTTCAAAGAGTTTGCGAAGAGTGTTTAAAACTCTGATTCACCCGTCTTTTATAGAGGAGTGATTTTATGACCGTTGAGTTCCGTTGTCCATTTGATCAGTGGCTCTGTTGGCTCATCAACGGCAGGTGGTCTTTAAATGATCGTTTGGATCATTTGGTTGAAGTAGCCGTTATTCTGCCAATCGATCTTCATTAAATTCTAGGATCTTTGAAGGAGCATTTATTCCAAGATACGCTGGTTCAAGCAATACACTCCAGGAGTCTTCTGGCTTCAGCTCTCTTGGCAGTTTGGAATTCTAGTTGGCAGTTTTGAATATCTCAGCTCAGTTAGATTATTTTTCCAGCTGGCAGTTCTGAGCTTGATAGCTGATTTTGACTATCGCTCCAGTTGGCAGTTCTGGGCTTATCAGCTGACATTGGCCGTTGCTCCAGTTGGCAGTTCTGGGCTTGTCAGCTGAGATTGGCCGTTGTTCCAGTTGGCAGTTCTGGGCTTGTCAGCTGAGATTGGTCGTTGATCCAGTTGGCAGTTCTGGGCTTGTTAGCTGAGATTGGCCGTTGCTCCAGTTGGCAGTTCTGGGCTTGTCAGCTGATATTGGCCGTTGCTCCAGTTAGCAGTTCTGGGCTTGTCAGCTGAGATTGGTCGTTGCTCCAGTTGGCAGTTCTGGGCTTGTCAGCTGAGATTGGCCGTTGCTCCAGTTGGCAGTTCTGGGCTTGTCAGCTGAGATTGGCCATTGCTCTAGTTGGCAGTTCTGGGCTTATCAGCTGAGATTGGCCATTGCTCCAGTTGGCAGTTCTGGGCTTATCAGCTGAGTCTGGCTACTGCTCTAGTTGGCAGTTTTGGGCTTGTCAGTTGGGATTGGCCATTGCTCCAGTTGGATACTGCCAGTCTCTGGCATAAACTCACATTCTATCAGTTTCTTCAATCTTTGGTCAACTCCTTTCTCCCTCAGCTTAGCTGACTTGGTTGTCAACTTGTTTTGACTGGTATGATTCGTCAGCCAAGTTGAACTTTAGACTGGATGACGTGTCTTTCAACTTGTGGGCCATTCTTCAGATCGGTTGACTTTGACTCTTCTTGAGTTCTTCTTTGATGTTGCCCTGGGCTAGTCAGCTTCGATCTACAGCTTGAACTTTGGTCAATTTTTCATAAACAATTTTGACATCTCATCAAAACCTGATCTAGGGGTTCCTTGATAGTTTTTCCTAACAATTTCCCCCTTTTTGATGATGTCAAAACTTTATTGATGATGATGGAAAAACTGCAAGTGTAGCAAATGCTTTAAATAGAATCTTTCAGTCAGTGCATATTCATAGCATATTGAGACAAATTGACTCATGATTTTCATTCAATTATTAGAGCATTTGTCATTCATGCTTATCTTTCAAATATTAGAGCATGTCATATTCATGGCATATTGAGACAAATTGACTCATGATTTTCATTCAATTGTTAGAGCATTTGTTATTCATGCTTATCTTTCAAATATCATAGCATGTTAATTTTAAGAGCAATTTGGGCTTATTCATGCTTCTCATTCAAGTATCAGAGCATGACTGAAGTATTACAACATAAAGAATTATGTCAAAACATTCAAGCTTTGAAGTAAAATCATGATCAAAACTTGTATTATATATTCATTTTAAGGCATAATTCCAAGAGATTCAAGAGTTAATAGTTAAGACTACTAATCTACTTCCTGAATGTTGCTCCAATTGCTCATTTTCCTTCTACTCGATTCTCTTCTTTCTTAGATTCCTTGTAATGTCCATGCTTCCCCCTGAAGCTGATCTTCCCCCTCATGATGAATTTCTCTTTGAATTTGATCCCAAAGAGTCATGCATCCATCATACTGTCCATCATCATACTGTCCATCTTCCCCCTTTTTGGCATCATCTAAAAGGTGAAGTGGATCACATGATGGTAATGACAAATTTGGCAGAAAAGTGAAGGCGGTTGCCAAATTGCCATCATGAGCTGCGGGAACTGAAGGAATTTGCATGGATGGAGAGAGCCATGCATAGGCATCTTCTGTTGGCATGAACTCACCTGGATCAGAGATGTCTTGCTCTCTGAAGCTCATGGGGGCCAAGCTGGTGAAGATCTCATCAGTTGAAGGGAGGGGTGGATCACCAATGAAGGGTACACAAGAGGAGTTAGCTGGTTCATTGTCGGAGAGAGGGGCATTGGTGGGTATACCGAGATGGAGTCACTTGATCATCGAATCCACGATCTCCGAGAGCGTTGGAGGCGAGGAGAGTGGATGATTCATCCAGTTTCGACTCCATGTGCCCTCTCTGATCCAAAAGGCGGAGCCACGAGTGTGGATGAGGTGAAACATGGTTGACTCATCCAGTTGAAAGTGCCAAATATGGTAATGCAAGTACCGCCGTAGTTGCACGAAGAGGGAAGAGTCGGTGTCCTTAATGAGACCAAAGCAGCTTCGGAGCTAGTGGTCTAGAACCGCTTCAAAATCAACCTCAATATAGTCGCTTTGGACTAAAGGTGGAGGTTGGGAGCTGGGTGATATTGTCGGCTGATCACTCAGCCGTAAAAGAGATGCACTCTCCAGCATCAACTCTCGTTCGTCAGTGGAGCTGACGGTTGCCTCCAAGGTCGCCTTTCCTCGATCTGAGTTGGAAGGCCCTTGTGGGTGTGGATGCTTCGGGAACTGATGGCAGTAGATCGTGGGGAGCATGTCCTATCTTCTAAGCAGTTCGCCAGTTGGTATGAGCTCATCAAACTGGCTTTGTATGATGTGGCTTATGCGGTTCATAAAGCCGACTCTTTCTCGGAATGTGCCAGTTGACGGATCATACGCCGCTCGCTCGACATTGGCTCTCAGTTGCGCAAGGATGTAGGAAGTCCAGTCGGCTTAACATCCAAAATAGAGAACGGCTGTGAGATGAGCCTTGATCTCGGAGAGATGAACGATCTCGAAGTTGCCATGGATAATATGGCTGGTGATATCCAGAAGTTGGATGATATCACTTTGCAAGCTCTCCTTTAATCTGTGCGAGCTGTCATTGTGGTGTACGTGAGGAAGCTTCAAGATTTCCCATAACTCATGTTTGGATGGCAGATTTAGGTCCATCATGTCTGGGCCATTTCCGGGAAGGTGTAGAGTGGACATCATCGTGTCCTTTATGACCGTGATCACCTGATCCTTTACGGTGGAGATGATGTTGTCGCCGTTGATAGTTGCATTGTAGTAGAACTCGGCAACATAAGCAGGTATGTTCTTGACGGGCAACATTGTCAAGAAGGGAAGCAACCCAGTCACCGCCAAAGGTCGATAAATCTGTTGAAAGACATCAGGGCCAAGACGTGCATTTAGCATCTCTAGATTCAGAGATTTGTCCTTTCTCATTTTGCGCTCAAGAGCTTTAATATCCACTATGGGAAATGGAGGCTTCATTTCTGCAAAAGTATGATATGCAGTTTAGAAATGCAAGAGTTTGATGAGTGAGAGAAGGCTTAGCAAAAGATTGAATGAGAGGGAGAGATTTTCAGGTGAGCGGAGCCTTCATCTTTTTACTCACATTTATGCATCTTATGCATGCAAGAATCGAGAGTACTCGATTGCTTTTCTTGGCTGATCAGCCATCCGATTTGATGGTTGATTAGCTGAATTAATGATGTATGTATCTCAGCCATTCAATGGTTAAGTTACTTTATGATCGTGTGGCTGAGATGTAATCATTTTGAAAATGGGATAGTTGCCATAAATAGCGAATTATTTTCTGCATATCTTTCCATTTATAGCTCATTAAAATATATTTTCTTCGCCTCTTTGAAGGGTTGGTTTAAGATCCATGCAGAGATATTAATGACAACTTTGTGATATAGAGCCCGATTTTCAAATTGTAACCGTTGACAAATAATATAAGATATTTCATAATCACAACGGTAACAATATAGGTAAAATAAAGTTTTGAATTTAAAAAAAACTTATCCTTAGTCAGTTGGGATACAGTCCAACTGATTGATGACGTGGTAGTTGGTTGAGCAGTTGAGTTTTGATACTCAGTTGTCATTGCTGAGCTGGCTGCAGTTGAGGCTGCAACTGAATTGATCAGTCAGTTTGATCAGTTGCTCAGCTTTTCTGTAGACAATTTCTGTTTCTTGAAGGGCCTAGCTGGACTAGCTGCACTGCTTTCTTTGGATGCAGTTTTGTACGTGGATGATGCAGTCCTTTCTGTCTTCTTGGCTTGGCGAAATTGAAGCTGGATCTCAACTGACGAGCTCTTCATCCTTTGACTAAGGGAGTGTGAGATTCCCTTTGGTGATGATAGAAACTGATCATTTCTCTTGGTCAACTGCGCACCTTTTGAGCTTGACGTGAGCAGTGGAGTCACATAGCTTTTAGATAGGAGATTTGGTGACGTGGCAGTATCTTCATCGTCACTATCTTTTGTATCATTATGTCTCGTATTTCGTTGAGAAGCTATGACTGCAGTGTGAGATCGGTGAGGTTCTATCCTTTTGATAGCAGTTGGAGTTTGTCTTGATGGCTCAGCTGATTTGCTTGATAGATTATCAAAGTTCAGCTGACGACAAAGTGAGTCAGTTGGGCAGTTGACTGGTTGACCTGCAGTTTCAACTGTTTGAAACATGAATCTGGATTTGAATTCGGCCAGTAAGGCGGTTGCTGGAATCTTGTTCACCATCCGGTGATTCATGATGTACTGAACTTGCACAATGGTTGGAGGGAATAGATTTGATGATCCTATCCATTTGATGCTCCAAGTTTCTTCTCTTTGCCAGAAGCTCATGCCATTAAAGGCAGTTAGCAAGAAGTGAGACTGGATAGACATAGAATGTCTCCAGTTGTACCAATAGAAATATCGGTGAAGTTGTTTAAACAACTCTTGATCTCGTTGTGCAACACCAGTGAAGTGAGTTAGAAGGAGATTGGTCACTTCCTTTTGTGCACTTTTGACTGCGTATTCACCACTGTAGAAAGTGCGAATATTCTCTTCAGTCAGCTGGAGCGGAGGGCATATGCCTCTGAAGTAGTCTGCTCCACAGTTTGGGTGAGGTATTCCAATGAATGGAATAAGCTCATCTGGATCAGAGCAAACCTGGAAATCAACTGGTGATCCATTCTTTGATTTTGGGGAGTGAACGGCATTGGCAGTTGAGTTGCTCAAACTTTGATTGCTCATCTTGGACTTGCCTCTTCTCTTCTTCTTCAGGGACTGTAGATGAGCTGTTCCTTTCTTGGGGATCCAGTCGGAGATCAGAACAGGTAGTGATTTATCACTTGGGAACTTCAGTAGGTCTTCAAGCATTTTGCTCATCCTTACAACAAGTCCGACCTTGGACTCAAATTTGCCAGACTTCTTTGAGTCTGTAGCCTTGATGACTTGATGCTTGAATTGTTGAAAGACAAATTCTGCCCAGTTTGTTTGTCTTCCTTCAGCAAGGTGGATCATGACCTTGTATCTCTCTTGGGTGAGTTGGCTTAGACTTCCAATTGCTCCGAACATCATCTTGTTCGTTATGTCGAGCAGAACTCCATACTCGGGCTTGAGATCAATTTTAGCGGTGGTAAAACTAAATTGCTTGTTACAGGATAAAGCTTTCCATTCTCTCCAGTGTGATTCTTCAGATTCCTTTAGATCTTGAACGGATGAGCCTTCTTATGGGAGTTGGAATACTTTAGCAACTGTTTTCTCATTGATGTGTAACATCCTTCCTTGAATTACTGAAGATATCATCTTCCCATCTGCAGATAATTTTGCTTGAAGAAAAAATTCACTCACCAAATTTTGTCTAATGAATTTTGGTGGTGTTTCCAGGTAGTGAAGAACTTCTGTTTTGTGAAGATTTGACAGAAGGATTGGATTCTTTGATTCATCAAGAATCAATTGAAATTTCTGTCTGTCAAGGAATTTATCTCTAATGAGTTGGTTTTTGAAGGAATTTGAAGATCTGGATAATTCGGCCATCTTTGAGGTTGGCTGAAATTTTTGAAAATTCAAGATCGTTTGAGAGAGAGAGAGAGGTTTTGAGATCTTTTTGGAGGAGGAGGCTTTTTTTGAGAGGCTTGAGAGAGAGAGAGAGAGGCTTTTATGGGTTTTGGGATAGGCTCATAGATATGATGGTTGAAATGGTACTAGTCTCTGATTTCTTTTGGTCGTTGGCAATTAATGACTTTGACACGTGTCATTTTTTTGCAACGGTCAAAATTTCAAAATAAATGTAAGGCTTGATATTTATTTGAAAAATAAAAAAGATAAACTTTTATAAATATCAATCAAAAGATAATTACAATTGATTAACAAGAAGTGTACTTAAGGCTTTTCTAATCATGTTTAAGTGTGATCAGTCTCTAGTCCTTCTTATGATCAGTTTTTCTTCTCTTGGCCAGCGGTTCAGTGGGATCCTCATCATCATCCTCGGTGCTGCTAGCTGACTCAGTTTCAGCGAACTGGAGTCTATGTTGTGCTTGCAGCTGCTTGATCTGCTCAGTATGCAGTTTAACCTGTTGCTGCAGGGACCCATACAGTTTGACCTGTTGCTGCAGAGACTCAATCAGTTCCAAATAGTGTGGAAGGAGCTGGACTATGGAACTGCTGGGTTGAGCCTCGAACTGGACTGCTCTTGAGTCCGCTTCCTCTCCTTCTTCGGTTCCAACAAGTTCCTCGTAAGGAACTGTGTGGGAAATTTCATCTGGCTCCATTATGATAATCTCATCATCCATTGACTCTGATGAGGTTTCTGGCGCGGCAGTTTGAGCGACAGCTTGGAGTGCTCTCTGTATTGGATCAATGTACACAGTTATGGCAAGTGTACCTTGATATGTAGATTGTTCAGCTTCTTGAGCTATCTGGTCAGTTGACTGGTCATGCTCAGCTGTCTTTGGAGTTGACTCGAGGAAAAGGAGCAATTTGTGCTTCAGTTTGCTCCTCGGGCAGTTGAGTCTCTTCAGTTGGTTCTTGTAGCTCTTCATCAATTGGGAGATCTGGCAGAGTAGGGGACTTGAGCATTTCCTCAAATTCCAGATCACTAGCAGTGCGCTTATCAGCAGCTGGCTCCTCAGGTGAATTGTCAAGAAGATCGATGATGACGTCATCTGGGTGAGGGGTTTCTTCGAATGTTAACTGCCTGGCCACAGACGTTATGGCAGTTTCCCTTGCGTTGTGAGCTGCAGAAGTTTCAGCCCTTTGATGACTTCTCTGAACTTCTTGATTGAACAGTTCTTGCCCTTCCTTAAGCTGCTCCCGTCTGAGTTTTAGCAGTTCAGTTAGCATCCAATGTTGTTGAACTTGAGGGGCTTTCCATTGTCGCTGCTCAGCTTGAGTTCGATGAGGTGGTAGTCTGATATTGGCCCAGATAAGCAAGTTATTCATTGCTTCCACTAGAGTTTGCTCAGCAGGACGTGGGTGGTTCCTTCGAATGGCAACCATTCTTTTCAGTGTGATGACTGGATTTTGCTCTGGAGTCTCCTGTCCAGCCCAATCCATACTCCATCTTTCTTTCCTCCTCCAGAAGCTCATCCCGTGCAGTGTGGTTAGGAGAAAATGAGCTTCAGAGTTGAAGCAGTGTCTCCAAAGATACCAGTAGACGTACCTTGTTAGAGCTTCATACAGAGTAGGAAGTCCAGTCACATCCTCGATGAAGTTCTCAGCTATAAACTTTTGGACTTGTTCATCAACCCAGCATTTGATAATTTCAGCTCTTGATAGAGCTTTGATGTTCTCTTCTGTTTCTCCCATCGGCGGGCAGGCAGTTCTGAAGAAGTCTACTCCTGAATCCTTTGGGGAAACTCCTCTGTAAGGAACTATATCATCATTCTCGACTAGCATAATATCAATTATCTTGATGTTACGAGGAGGCAGTTGAGGAGGAGGTGGAGGCCCTGACTTCTTCTTCTTCTTTCCTTTTGTTTGAACTGCTGAGGGCTTCTTCTTCGGCTTCCCAGTTCTTTCCTTGAACTGAACTGGTCTTGTAGATATTACTTCTTCTGGTGAATCAATTAGTGATCCAAAGTGAACTTGACGCAGAGGCTTCGCTTTAATTGAACTTCCCAACATTTGGCTTATTGGGATGTTGTTGTCTGAATCGGAGTCTACTTGCGGAGTTTCAACTGCAATCTCCTTGCCCTTTCTTCTTGATGACTCCTCAGTTTTCTTGGAGGAAGCAGCAGTTGGCTGATTGCTTTTGATGGATATTGGTTTTGCAGCTGGCTGCCTCTTGCCGGTAACTGGTATAAAATCCAATTTGCCAATCATCAGAATGTCAGTCTCCTCTGCCATGGAGTCAAAGGTTTTCTCCAGTATGATGCTGATTCTGCTTGGATAGCACATCTTTTGGTAGAACTCAGTTGCTAACCAGTTCTTCTCCACAATATCCACATACTTTTTTATTTGCTCAAAGAAGTATTGAGCCCAGTTGATGTCGATCCCTCTGATGATCGCCGCACATATCTTGTACTTGTGCTCCAACATTTCTGAGTGGCTTCCAGTTGTTCCGGTGATCATTCTAGCAGCAACTGAGGCCAGAATCCTATATTCTTCTTGAAGGAGAGACATGAGTGTACTGCTTTTGTACACATCTAAGCATTCCTCCCGCTTCCATTGGCGGTAGGCTTCCTCCTGATCTACTTGAACATCTTGCACTCGCATTCCGGTGGTTGGTAGCTTGAACAGTTTTCCGAGTAGTTCTGGAGTTATGATCAGTTCAACTCCACGAACTTCAGTCTCGATTCTGTCATCGTATCCCTTTGAGTTTAAATAAAACTCATCCACGACCTCTGGATATATTTTCGATGGGTACTCTTCTGTGAAGCTTTTCAACCCACTATCCTCTATCTTTACGATCAGTGAGTTGCAGAGGGCGGAGTTTGAGCACTTCTCTCTATAAGCGCCTATGTCTAGAAACTTATCTCTGTAGAGATTTCTTTGAAATCCTTGTGAAGAATCACCAGTTCTTCTAAAGTTGAAGTTTTGTCGAACAACTGGTGCGCGTCTGTCACCCATGGTGTTTTTGTTTGAGATGAATATTGATCAAAAAGGGTATAATGGCTTTGACTGATGTTATGAACTGGGTGTTTTTACTTTTCAGAGTTCTTCGGAACAATTTTGAGAATTAAAGAATGATAGATGCTTGAATTCTTTACTGTCCTTGAAATCGCTAAAAGTAAAAATGAAAATTCAGCCATCCCTTTTATAGAGTATGAGGGGGTTCATCCAATGGTTGTGACGCTTGGTCTTCCCAAATTCAACAGTCGAATTAGATTAATCGGCCCGTCGATTGGCTTTTCATTTCTATCCATTAGGGATTAATGAGGAGAGAGAAAGACGATTCAACGGTAACATTTGGATGACACATGTTTTTACCGTTTCCACTATTGAGACTTTTGAACTTATCTTCTCTCTTCAGCAGTTTTCCTTTGCTTGAAACTGATTATGTCATCAGTTGGGTTTGACCGTAACTGATGGTTTTTCCGTTGAAAAGTTCCCACTGGGATATCTTCTCATCAGTTCCTGACTGATCTTGACTGCTTAGATTTTCATTTAGCTGCTTCTCAGTTCAGTTGTTCTCCTTCAGTTGGTCCTTGAACTGGTATCTCCTTTTGAGTTTACTTCAGTTCCTATGACTTCTTCGTCAGTTTGATCAATTTGTAGCTTGTATGTTCTGCATAACTGACTGGATCATCAGTCTGAGTGACTGAACTGATGATTCAGTTGAACTGATGGGGTAAACGGATCATTTCTAGTTTGCTTATTTCTAAGCAGTTTCTTGTATATACTTCAAACTGATGGATTTTGTGGCAAACTGATCAGTTTTTCGTCCCTTTTGATTCAGTTTCTCTCTTCAGCTGGAGTGGTCCCTGGGCCTTTTACTTCCAGTTCATCATCTTCATCCTGTGATGCTAGCTCTAGCAGTCCCAACTGTACGCATAGCTCCATAAACCTTGCTTCAGGCAATGGTTTGGTGAAGATGTCAGCTGTCTGCTTCTCAGTATTGACATATTTGATGTATATGTCTTTCTTCTCGATGTGATCTCTGATGAAGTGGTGCCTTATGTCAATGTGCTTAGTTCTTGAATGTAGAACTGGATTCTGAGATATCGCAATTGCACTATTGTTGTCACAATAGATAGACACTTCTTCAGTTTCAACTTTGTAATCCTTCAACTGTTGCTTCATCCAGAGTATTTGAGCACAACAGCTACATACTCTGCTTCAGTTGTTAACGTGGCAACTGAGTGTTGCTTCTTGCTAAACCAGGATATTAGTTTGCTTCCAAGAAACTGACATGTTCCACTGGTGCTTTTTCTGTCAATCTTGCATCCACCAAAGTCTGAGTCTGAATATCCAATTAAACTCAAACTGTCATCTCTGGGATACCATAATCCAAGATTTATGGTTCCTTTGAGATATTTGATAATTCTCTTAGCTGCTTCAAGATGACTTTTCTTTAGATTGGCTTGAAACCGCTCACATAGACCGACTGAATATGAGATGTCTGGCCGGC
Source organism: Perilla frutescens (assembly GCA_026008535.1). Lineage (NCBI taxonomy): Eukaryota > Viridiplantae > Streptophyta > Magnoliopsida > Lamiales > Lamiaceae > Perilla > Perilla frutescens. The sequence goes on along the minus strand of BRKX01000006.1, from coordinate 36,753,848 downwards.
TGGCTGTTAGGTAAAGTAAGGACCCAATGATTCCTCTGTAGTAAGTTTGGCTAACTGATTCTCCTTCTTCATCAAGAGTTAGCTGAACTGATGTGATCATTGGAACCTTGAGAGTTTTTCCTTTACTTACTCCAAACTTCTTGACTAGCTCCTTGGTGTACTTCGCCTGGCTGATATGAATTCCATCTTTCAGCTGCTTCACTTGGAGTCCTAGGAAGAATGTCATTTCTCCCATCATGCTCATCTCAAATTCACTTTGCATCAGTTGAGCGAACCGTGTGCATAGATCTTCGCTCTTTGATCCAAAAATTATGTCATCGACATAAATTTGAACCATTAAGATCTCAGTTGATCGTTCTATTCGGAATAGAGTTCGATCAATGACTCCTTTTTGAAACCCATTTTTCAGCAAGAATGTTGTTAGAGTTTCATACCACGCTCTTGGAGCTTGCTTTAGTCCGTAGAGAGCCTTTTTCAGTTTGAAGATTTGATCACCAATTTCAAAGCCTGGCGGTTGCTCGACATACACGTCCTCCTTGAGCATTCCTTGAAGAAAAGCACTCTTGACGTCCATTTGGTAGACTGTGAAGTTGAAGTGAGCTGCATAGGCTAGGAACAGTCTGATGGCTTCCAATCTTGCAACTGGTGCGAATGTCTCATCAAAGTCGATTCCTTCACTTTGTGAGTAACCTTTGGCTACCAGTCTGGCCTTGTTCTTTGTGATCACTCCTTGTTCATCCAGTTTGTTGCGAAAAACCCATTTTGTGCCAATGACCTTCTGGGTTTTTGGCCTATCAACAAGAAACCATACGTCATTTCGTGTGAACTGGTTCAGTTCTTCCTGCATAGCCATTATCCAGTCTGAATCTTCTAAGGCTTCTTTGACGTTTATTAGTTAAGTTTCAGAGATGAAGCATGTGAACAATGCGTGCTCGGTTGATCCTCTGGTCTGAACTCGACTTCTTGGATCACCAACTATCTTGTCAGTTGGATGGCTTCGGAGCCATTTGGGCAAAATAGCCTCAGCTGGGTCTCCAGCTGGCTCTTCTATGATGACGTCATCAGTTGCTCGTTCATCAGTTGGCTCGACATTCTCATCATTTCTTCCCTCTGCTTCAGTTGTGGGGTTTGCGGTCTCAGCACGATTTGTGTCTTCATTGACCAAGTTGTTCTCAACTGGCTTAGTACCAGTTTCATTGCTTTCTTCTAATGAAACTTCAAACCGCTCTGGAACAATGTGATCAACATAGTCCTGCGAATTTTCAGTTTCACTAGGTAGTACTTGAACTGATGTATCTATGCTTTCTTTGTTCCTGTACTCATTAGCAAATTCATCAAATACTACATGACATGTTATTTCCACAACAAGAGTTCGTTTATTGAACACTCTGTAAGCTTGTGCATGAGGAGAGTTATACCCAAGAAATATTCCCTCATCAGCTTTAGCACTAAAAGCTTTCAATTGAGTCTTACCATTGTTGTGAATATAACATTTACAGCCAAATATTTTAAAATATGAGATAGAAGGCTTACGACCCTTGTACAGTTCATAAGGTGTCTTGTCATGGGCTACAATGGCACTTTGATTTTGAGTATGGCAAGCTGTGTTGACTGCTTCAGCCCAGTACCCTTCAGCTATGTTGGCATCAGCTATCATTGCTCGAGCTGCTTCCTTTAGTGTTCGGTTATGCCGTTCAGCTACACCGTTTTGTTGTGGAGTTCTTGCAGCTGAGTGTTCATGAGTGATTCCAAGCTGGTTGAGGAAGCTGATCATGTGTTGATTTTCAAATTCAGTTCCATTATCGGAGCGAATCCTTTGAATTGATCTTTCCTTTTCAGTTTGTAGTCTTCTGATCAGCGCCGTGAGCTTGTCATATGTTTCATCTTTGCTCCTCAAGAATTCCACCCATGTATATCTTGAGTAATCATCAACTACTACAAGAGTGAATCTTTTACCTTTTGGAGTTTGAGGTCTAACTGGACCAAACAAATCCATGTGTAGCAGTTGAAGACAGTCAGTTGTTTCTGGTAGATGACTCTAATTCTTGAAGGATGACTTCACCTGCTTCCCTTTTTGACATGGTCCGCATACACCTGTTTTCTTGTATATCTCCTTGGGAAGCCCCTCAACTAACTCTTTCTTTGCTAGATAGTTGATTGTTTTGAAGTTGAGGTGGTTCAGTCGACGATGCCATAGCCAGCTTGTTTTAGTTGATCCTTTTGAAAGAAAGAAAGCTTCTGAGTAGCCGGTTGACCAGTCAACAATGTACATGTTGCCTCTCCTCATGCTGGTTAGCAAAATTACTCCAGTTGACTTATCTCTTATATTGCATGAGTTTTTAGTGAAGTCAACTGAGTACCCATTGTCGCACAGCTGGCTGATGCTGAGTAATTTGTGCTTTAGTCCATCCACGTAGGAGACTCCATTCACAACTACTTTTTCTTTGACAACGAACCCTTCTCCAATGGTTCGGCTTTTGGAATTGTCTCCAAAAGTGACGAGTGGACCTTTGATTTCTTCATAACCATCGAGATCTTCTCTATCTCCGGTCATGTGCTTGGAGCACCCGCTATCTAGATACCAAATGTATTTGGTTTTCTTCATAGATAGGATGCTCTTGTCCTGTAGAGAAAAGGATTAGCATTTAGGGACCCGTTTCATATCGGGTCCTTTTTGATACATTAAGCCTTTCGGAATCCAGACTTGCCAAACTTTTGGCTTCTTATCACTCAAAGAGTCAACTGATTTGGATCGTTTCATCAGTTTCGACTCTCTTTTAACTCTCCTTGAGTCGGTTGAATGGTACCTGCGTTGAAAGTTAGTGGGATAAAATAATTCAACTAGTACACAATTATTTTGAGATTTCTGAGCTCTTCGATCAGGCCAATGCCTCGTGTGTTTTCAGTTCATTGGATTGAACCCTTTTGGATCAGCTCTTGGTTCATTTTTGGAATCTAAATATTCATTGTAATGATGATAGGGTTGAAATGATTTTCTTTGATCTCTCCTAGAAGTGCTTTGATTAAGCTACTTAGCAGGGTAGGCTTGAGATCTAGACTGGTCTATCTTTTCATAGTGAACTGATCTGCCAGTTTGCCTTGAGGGCATTTTGTGATACCCCGACCCTTTTTGCTAAATTATAAATTATAATTTTAGTAAATGATTTCGAATTAATATTGTTTAAATATTAATTATGATGGTATGTTTGTCTATTGTGCCGTTGTTTTATTGCAGGTTGTCTCACTTGAGCTAATACGTCATAGCACGGTGGTATTATACTAAGTGTATAATACATGATAACATTTAATATTAAAATTTGCCGAGTTATATGATAATGAAGAGGGGTGATTATATTTGATTATGTGTTTTGCCATACCTTGAACACCCTAGCCCGATGGGGGCTAGGGGGCAACGCCCCCTACTTTTTCAGTGTGTATTAAAAGTGTTTTGAAAATCTAAGTCGTTTTAAAATGGAATTGGAAATGTCCGAGAGTCGATTTAAGATCGGGAGTTGTTTTAAGAAAGGTACGCGCCCGCGGAGCGGTGAGCGCCCACGGGGAGGCCGCGCGCCCGCGGGGTGTTGGGCGCCCGCGGAGCGTGGGAGAGACACGCGCCCGCGGGGTGTGCGCGCTCGCGGGGAACGATGGCGGAGAGCCACCTCGCACGGTCGCGGGAGGCGTGCGGTTGCGTGGGCTTGGCTGATTTTCCTACCTATAAATACAACACTTATCCCTTTCATCTTCATTTCTTTTCTCTTCTTTGGCGATTTCCTCCACCTCTCTCTCAAGAAATCCTTCAACTTTTGGAAGGGGATTCAACCATCATTATCCATCATCTAAGGTAATCTAACACCACTTCCCTCTTGATGATTAAGCTCCATTCTTGTTGATTTGAACCTAGGGTTTGTTACCCAAAATTAGGGTTCTTCGATTTTGTTGATCCTCTTGCTTTGATATCTTGAACATATGGTTTATTTATCTCCTTGAAGCTATATGTGAAGTTATATCGAATTCCTATGGTTCTTTGATGCTAGGGTTTAGATTTTTGCCCTAATTTCCCCTTGTTTTGTTGATGTGGTTTGGAGGTGTTGTGATGGTTGTTTGGGGTTCATTTTCATGTATGTTAGAGCCCTATGATGAAGGTGTTTGTATTTGAAATGTTGGGTCTAAAGGATTTAAAATGAGTTATGAGCATGTGGTTTAAATGTGTGCCCGTAACGTGTTGGATCAAATGCTTCAAAGAGCTTTAATGTGTATTTTGAGTCCAAAATCATATTATGAGTTGGTATATCCAAAGTTATGTATATAGATATGTATGAAGTCCTTAAAGTAAAGTATAGCATGAGTTGGGTTAAAGTTATGATTTAATTGTATGACTCGACATCTAAAATGAAAAGGGGATTAAAAGGTGCTAGGTGACGTGTTGGGACTCGAAGAGGACAATTTGTGCACGGCAAAGGAGTATTTTGAAAGGTTGAGAAATTGTGAAAGCGTCTCTTAAGGTGGGGTAACTCTAAATTGTGAACACGTGTAAGGTTATAGTTACTGTTGTGCTTTGATTGTATATGTATGAAGGGTCTTCGGACCGGTGAATGAAAGAGATCCTTCGGGGTTGACAAAGAGACCCTTCGGGGCATAGATCCTTTAGGATCGAATATAGACCTGTTAATGTACTTCCTGGGGGGTAGTATGTCTGCGGGCATCCCTACAGGGGCAAAGATGTTCATTAACAGGGGCATCATGATGTTTAGACCCTACGGGGTTGAGACTAGTCTCCACAAAGTAAAGAAAAGTCCATATGTTATATTTTCACTTGTTCCTAGCCCTGAGCTGCTAGTTCCAGTTCTTTGATGACTGAGTATTTCATCTAGAGTCTAAGATCCCTTTTTGAACTTTAGGTTTACCTTTTCTTTTTCAAGGATCTCTTGCTTGAGTTTTTGATTTTCTTCCTCTAGATCAGTAGTTCTCAGTTTCAATTTTTCAAATTCTATAAACTGAGATTCAAGATAATTTAATCTTTCATGATCAATGCTCAGTTTCCTGACCTAGTTTCTTAGTTCATCATTTTTATCTTTCAGTTCAACATGCAAACAGGAGATTGAAGCTAATTTGTCTTCTAGCATCATAAGTTTCACATCAAGTTCATTACTAGAGACAGTTGCTTCATTGATATGGTAAAAAGAAGTTTGAGAGTCAGCTGTACTAACCTCTTCACCATGGTCAGCCATGAGGCAGAATAATGCTTCATCATCATCTGAGCTGTAGCCGTCAGAATCGATTCCAGAAGGATAGTCTGAATCATCCAGCACAGCATTCTCAAGACTTGCGACTATTGCTTTTCTTTTGAAAAAGCTTCTTTTTACCTTGGCTTTCTTGTCCTTGGGGAGTTCTGGACATTCGAACCTGTAATGTCCTTGTTTATGACAATGAAAACACTCTACAAGATTGCGACTGCCACTCCTGAATGGTTCAGTTGGCCATTCAGCTGGTTGGTAGGCTTTTTCAACTTTTGGGACTTCATTAGTTTGAGGTAAAACTGATTGTTTATCCCGGGCTCTCTTCAACTTTTCTAGCAACTTGGTAACTGATTGAATCTGATCATTGATGTCATCAGTTAGATTTTCCTTCTTTTCAGTTGCCTCCCTTTTTCGTTCAGTTGAAGATCCGCCTTGGTTTTCTTTAGCTGGTGAGCTCCTAGGTCGGAAGTCGTTTCTTCCTCGAGCGTCTCTGAACCTGGTCCTTTCACCATAGAAAGCTGCGTCTTGAGCTGACGATGTCGACGCTTCTCTTTTTTGGTTTAGACTGTACTAATGAGTAGAGGTGTCAAAATGAAAGCCCAACCCAACCCAGCCTAAACCCAATGGGTCATAACCACAATCTGACCCAACCCAACCCAACCCAAAAATGAGTGGGCTGAATTTCTAGCCCATGGGCAGCCCATGAAGCCAGTTTTTGTTTGGCAAAATAAAAACGGCTCGCTCGAAATATTATAAATAAATAATAGCCAAACAGTTTTTTTTAGTATTTTGCACCACTTAATCAATATATATATATATATATATATAGATTATTTTTTACAAGTTATCAATTTAGTCACGTTTTCATTAATTGGTTGTGATTCTGATTAATTTATCAATATGGTCGCAATTAAGTGGTTTATAAATTTTCAATAATTATATAATCTATCTTAATCAATAAAATATATCCAATTCACTTAATTTTATCTTTACCGTTTATGCAGTGTTAATTTCACTTAATATCGATTGGAATGATAAATTAATTAAATTTGCACTCAATTCGTTAAAATCATGGCTAAATTACTCCTAAAACTGTAAGCTTGCACAAAGATTTTGACTTTTTTTTTCCTTTATTTTTTCAATAACTTTCTTTGATTATACACACACACAACACATTTAATTTAAGTGAATTAGTAGACAATGCCAATGTTTTAAGATGCTGCATACCATTAATCTATCGAGTATAGTATTAATTAAATATTCGTATATAAAATAAATAAATTTAATGTCGATACTCCAAGTAGGATATTTATCAATTTAATCAATATTACTTCAAAGCCTAGCCAAACTAAATTTTATTGCACAAGGAAAAATATATAGTGTCATATTTTTAAATTATCGTCGCATGCATGTACGTAATTTGTGTGAAAATGGAAAAAGAAAATAACCGAACTATGAAACTTAATGTATGTTGGTATTATTATTATTATTTAATTAAAAAGAAGGGGAGAAAATATTAATGTACGTTGGTATTATTATTATTATTAAAAGAAGGGGAAAACGTATTAAGAAATATTAAAAAATTAACATACGTAAGTTTAAATTATTAAGAAATATTATCTAAACAAATATTAATAATATTAATATTTTATTTTTATTCATAAATGTCAGCATTTATTTTATTATTTTTCTAGTTTTTCAATATGAAACTTCCATATTTTTTTTAAGAACATAACTTGAATATAAGTTTTGATGATATGTAGATTTAATTAAGCTAGTTAGGCTAGAAACCCAAATGGCCCACAACCCACTCGGTCAACCCATTTTTTACCTAATTTTTTGGGTCTGTCATTTTTAAGCCCAATCCAGCCCAACTGTGGATGGGTTGGTGTAACGCCCCGGTCCCGAGAGAAGGGCAGGGGACCAGTGAGCTACTTGGGGGAAAGGGGGAAGGGGTTGTTGAACAGAAGCAATCAAAGAAACAGGGTTAGTTCCCCGAAAATTCGGGCATCATAACCTCTATAAATGGATCAATCCACGCTTTTAAAGCGTATGAAATGACTCAAACCAGATACCATGACTCTTAGGATGAACCGAAGAAAGAATAACAAAGGCAAACTTCAATGTAAATAATAACAGTTCAAAGGTTAACTGTTAATAGGTTAGGCATGAAAAAGGCCAGACTGATGTCTGTCCAAATACTTGAAGTAAAGAGATGCCAGGCTCCCGCCTGTCGTGAAAGTAATATAAAGCCAGGTTTTTACCTTGACATGGAAAACAATGTAAAGCCAGGCTTGCGCCTGTCTGAATAAGGAAAGTAAATAAACGCCAGACTTTTGCCTGTCAGGAACGGAAAGTAAACGGGATTCGGAGAACCGAACACTCCGTAACAGTAAAAAAAATGGGATTCGGAGAACCGAACACTCCATAATAGTAAAGAAAATGGGATTCGGAGAACCGAACACTCCGTAGCAATAATCAGAGTAAGCGGAAAGAATGTAGCACATTTATTCAGACTCAAAAGGAAGCATGTTCTCAGTTAGACTCCATAGCGGAAAAGGAAACATATACATCAAATGATAGCCCTTTAGCCTTAGCACAGCCGTCCACCATCCCGCAGCTCATCCTGAAAAATATTTGAAAAGATTTTGGGCGTGAGTAACTAATGCACTCAGTTGGTACTTTTGAGAAAAACCTTCACAATCATTTTATAAAACAGAATATCTAATCATATTTTAAGCATATCATGGAAAGCTTTCAAAACAGAAAATTTGTGAATTCCATGTATACTAAATCATTTTAGTTCCATCAATGCGCGCCACTCTCCCCTAGAACGCTTACGGTGAGTCGGTTCGTGTACACAACCCGGCTGCTTAAGGTTAGACACTGCCCTGTTTGCTTGGGGCTCGATATCGTGAACCATTGTAGTTTCGTCACCAAAAATAGTAGTAAGACTTATATGAGTCAGGAGAGCACATCAAATACAGTCATGAGTTGGATATTCAATCACATTTATTTTATAAATATCAGGGCTTAATAACCCGAAATATATATTTTTATATAATAAAAACCCACCTGGCAATCTGATCTGGATAGCTAGATCTAGATTCTGGTTCTGGTCTCAACTAGAAGTCTCCTTCTTCTGAGCCTACAAGATTATCCGGCAACTTAGTTTCGATAAAAGACTATCATTAGGTCAAAATCTAATATTTCTTAGCTATGAAGTAAATATTATAATATCTACTATCTAAATACACAGCACCCGGGTCATCAAAATATTTTGACTCTTAAGGGAACTTTACTCAAGGCATTTTTATAAAGAAAAACCATTTTGGAAGTTTTGGCATACGGGGTGGTCAAATCCGTATCCTAAAATTAATTCGGTACAAATAAATTCATACCGCAAGATCGGTCCATTGGAAAAATATGAAACTTTAAATAAAAATACTATATTTTAACACGGAACAACTTTTGAGCTTAAAAATACGATAGGGCTATCCACGAAGGATAGATATGAAAAAGACTACCATTTAATATTCGGATACTCAAAATATACCCGAAATTAAAAAGTGACAACATGGAAAATGTATATAAATATACATAGAACATAAAACCCTAAAGACACTTTTTGATCTGGCGACCCAAAAGAGTCACCGATTTGAGGGGTGGTGGTGACTTTCGGCGGCGGTCACGATGATTTTCCATCGTAATCGTCCGTCATGTCATCACTTCAATCACGTATTCGTGATCTTCGTGTTAACACCTTCAAAATGGTTATTTCGGAAATGAAATAGGAAACTAGAGTCGTACCTCCTCTAGAAGCTGCTCGGCGTTTTGATTTTGAAAATGAATGAAAAATGAAACCTTAACCTCCTATTTATAGAAGAAAAATAAATAGGATAATAACGAATAAAAGAAAGAGGATAATGATGGAATAGGATAATGATGGAAAAAGAATATGATAATTACGAATAGGATAATCTTTCGAAAAAGAAATTGGATAATGACGGATATGCCCTTTCTATTCAAATCTATTACCTTTCAGCTTAAAATTGTGCCAAGAGTTCATTTGAACTCAAAATTGGAAAATTTAAAGTTTGGCATGATACTCGAAACATTTTCTATCAGCCCGAGAGAAATATCAGAGCATATTTTTAAAACAATTTTTGACCAAATAAATTTAACAGATTTCCCCCGGCTGTGATTTTCCTTTATTTGAATCCTTTAAGGACCCAACTTCTTTCCTAGATTACCCTCAGGCAACATAAGTCGAGTAAAACCTTCTAAAATATTTCGGGGTATTACAATTGGGCTAACCTATTGGGCTGGGTCCATTTTGATAGCCTTACTCATGAGCTTTAAGAGAACCAAATAATTCCCTCGGAGTGATGCTATTTAGGTTTCTTGACTCCTTTGTAGCGATCACTTTCATATCCCATTCATCAGTGAGATTATCCAGTATTTTGGAATTCATCTCTGAATTGGGATAACTTTTCCCTAGGTTGTTCATCTCACTGATGATGCCTAGAAATCTAGTTTCAAGGCTTGAGATGGACTCTTCTGCCTGCATTTTGATGGATTCATACCTGTCAACTGCTAGTTGGAGCTTGTTTCCTTTTATGGCTTCGGACTCTCTGCAAAGATCTGCTAGTAGATCCCACATCTCTTTGGCAGTTGTACAGTTCTTTGTATCCTTCATACGATTTTCATCTAGAGTTTGAAATAGTGCAGCTTGAGCAACGAACTCTAGATTCTTCAACTTCTTCTCTTCACTGGTGAGAAGATTAGTTGGCTTCGGGATCCTTGCCGGTTGATTGATATCAACTATGTGAGCGTCATTGTCCATCATGATGATGATTGGACCTTCTTCAATGACTTTCCACATATTCTCATGAATTGAGCAGAGATGCGCATTCATTCTCCTGCTCCAGTTATCATATTTCTCAACTGAAAACAAAGGTAGCTTATGGTTTCCCATAGCTGGAATGTTAGCACAGATAAGTAGATTTGATTCAGTTAATCTGCAGAAACGCTTGATCCTTAGAATCAATCACTCTGATACCACTTGTTGGTCCCGAGCGAGTCGGTATCAGTTTAGAGGGAGGGTGAATAAACTGATTCAATAACTTTTACTTTAGATGCGGAAAACAGGGTCCTTTAACTCGCTTGATGAAACTTATTTGTGCACAAACTTGATAATCAGTTGAGACAGTTTGAGTGCAGCTTGTGTGATATTGTGTGCAGTTAGAGATATGCAATATTCAATTGTACAATACATAAGAGATTTATAGAGGTTCGAAGTCTCAAACTTCTACGTCCTCTCTTCCTTCCGCAGAAGAGCAACTTCACTATATAACTTGAGTTTCTTTACAAATTACACAATGAAGGACAGTTGACTGAACTTGGTAACTGCTCGCTACCTTAGCTGGTCGACGGCTCACACTTGAAGTCCCTAACTGCTCGCTAGGAAGGTAGGTGCTATTGTCGTCTTTACAAGGTTTTAGATCTCTTTCGATCTTCAAGAGGTTAGTCTTGAACAAGGGGGTATCAACTGATGTGCTCCTTTGATTGAGCTGAGTAGTTGATCGTTGAATAGCTAGAACTGAGAAGGCTGCCCTGGCTGGGTCGTCAACAGCTGGCTGGATATCTTGAATCAGTGAGTTCTTCTTCTCAGTTTGACTTTCGCAGTTTTTATCAAACGTTGCACTTGAGCTTGGATGGGACGGAGAAAGAAAAGCTCTCGAAAGTTGAGTAGGCGAAAGAGTGCTTCAAAGAGTTTGCGAAGAGTGTTTAAAACTCTGATTCACCCGTCTTTTATAAAGGAGTGATTTTATGACCGTTGAGTTCCGTTGTCCATTTAATCAGTGGCTCTGTTGGCTCATCAACGACAGGTGGTCTTTAAATGATCGCTTGGATCATTTAGTTGAAGTAGCCGTTATTCTGCCAATCGATCTTCATTAAATTCCAGGATCTTCGAAGGAGCATTTATTTCAAGATACGCTGGTTCAAGCAATACACTCCAGGAGTCTTCTAGCTTCAGCTCTCTTGGCAGTTTGGAATTCCAGTTGGTAGTTTTGAATATCTCAGCTCAGTTAGATTATTTTTCCAGCTGGCAGTTCTGAGCTTGACAACTGATTTTGACTATCGCTCCAGTTGGCAGTTCTGGGCTTATCAGCTCCAGTTGGTAGTTCTGGCTTATCAGCTGAGTCTTACTGTTGCACCAGTTGGCAGTTCTGGGCTTATCAGCTGAGATTGGCCGTTGCTCCAACTGGCAGTTCTGAGCTTGTCAGTTGAGATTGGCCGTTGCTCCAGTTGGTAGTTCTGGGTTTGTCAGCTGAGATTGGCCGTTGCTCCAGTTGGCAGTTCTGGGCTTCTCAGCTGAGATTGGCTATGGCTCCAGTTGGCAATTCTGGGCTTATCAGCTGAGATTGACCATTGCTCCAGTTGGGAGTTATGGGCTTATCAGCTGAGATTGGCCATTGCTTCAGTTGGCAGTTCTGGGCTTATCAGCTGAGTCTGGCTAACGCTCCAGTTGGCAGTTCTGGGTTTGTTAGCTGGGATTGGCCATTGCTCCAGTTGGATACTGCCAGTCTCTGGCATAAACTGACATTCTATCAGTTTCTTCAATCTTTGGTCAACTCCTTTCTCCCTCAGCTTAGCTGACTTGGTTGTCAACTTGTTTTGACTGGTATGATTCCTCAGCCAAGTTGAACTTTAGACTGGATGACGTGTCTTTCAACTTGTGGGCCATTCTTCAGATCGGTTGACTTTGACTCTTCTTGAGTTCTTCTTTGATGATGTCCTGGGCTGGTCAGCTTCGATCTACAGCTTGAACTTTGGTCAGTTTTTCATAAACAATTTTGACATCTCATCAAAACCTGATCTAGGAGTTCCTTGATAGTTTTTCCTAACAGTAAAGATTGAGGAATGCGACCTAGATGATTCATTCTAGGTTATGATCTATGCTAGTAGGATTGAACATTGAGGATTGAATGATGAGATTTTCAATTATTTGTTAAGTAGGATTTTGAGCTCAAGGAGCAGTTTTATTACATTATCATGTTGTGACCTTCGAGTCTAAAGGTGAAACATTAATGAGTTAAGGAGAGTTACTACTGGATAATCCCCTTACATACTCATTGTAACCTTCGGGTTATCAGATTGTGGCCTTGGGTCACCAGGTTGTGATCTTTTGATCACTAGTGAGTCACTGCCGGGTAACCCCTGGCATACTCAGTGGGATATTTGAGGTAACTCCTCTCTTATCCTAAGGCATGCCTCAGGGTGCAGTAAATATTAGGTTTGAGTCAGGATGGGCCCAGAGGAAGTAATGGTTTTGCAGATATGGGAAGGGCTTTTGCGATTTGTTTTTCATATGCTGCCAGTTAATATTGGATATTTTTAAAGTTTTTTAAAGCTTTCTCATAAAACCCCATTGAATGCATTAATACTTATGCCCTCTTTTTCAAATGTTTTTCAGGTTGAGATAGAGAGGTGGATGGTGGCTGTGGAGTGGGTTGGCTGCTGAGGTTATGAAACAATACCATTATTCCCACTATGTTTCTTACTACTCTGATGAATTTTGGTATTTTGTTGCTTTGAGTTTTCATAAGATTTCGCTACTCTGATTGTGAACAATTGTTGAGTTTCTAGTTAGCATGTTTCACATGCTTAACTAATCTCAGAAAAATTCCCACCTTTTGATATGCATGTTGTTAATTTGTTTTTTGCCTATGAAGAGCCTTTTCAAGCATGTTGATTATGCTTACTTTCAGTTGATCTATAGCAAATATTAAGTTGTTTTCTTGCTTCTGTCCTATGAATGGGACATTATGATTTATTTGTCTCTGACCTATTGATGGGTCTTAGCTGTTGTGACCTATGAAGAGGTCTTGTTTATTTAAAGAGTCAGATTCATATTTGTAAGTTATTGGATTCTGTTTAATTTCTGATTGGCCTATGAATAGGCATTCATTTGACTTGATTGAACCATTTGACTTCTTTAATACATTGGAAATCATTCCTTTCAGTTATAAAGTTATGTTGCCAAATTTTTGAAGGGCTAACTTAGTTCGATTCTAAAAACACCCCCTAAATTTTCAATTAAACCACATTTTTCCTTCTATTTTTACGCATAACATCCCCGTCCTAATTCTCGGGACCGGACTGTTACAATATTAGTTAGAGTTTTCTTTATCCGTTTATGATTTATACTTTATGCTAACGATGAATTGTCATATGGTAACTGATGAGGACATCCATAGCAATGAGGATCTAAACCCGGAGCTGCAATTCAAAGGTCCCGTCACAAGACTATGAGCTAAGAAGTTACAAGACTATTTGCAAGCAACAATTCGCAAGAAGCTTGAGAATGAAGATGGCATGCAAGGTAGCTTGAAGATGATAACGTTGTTGATATTAGAAGATGGAGATCAAGACATGGAGTGCAATGCATGAAGAAGAGGACGTGTACGTGTGCATGTGTTAGTCAGCTCGAGTAAAGCATGCGTGCATGAAGAGTCCAAGTTGATCGGCCCTTAATGATTTAATTAAGGGGATTAATTTATTAGACTATAATATTTATTTTATTTAATTTAGACTATAGTCAAAGTCAGATTTTTATTTAATTCTTTGTAATTTTCGGTCACTTTGAATTCTAGGTTGACTAGGTTTTATTTAAGGCACAATTCTACCTTGAATAGAATTCTAGTTTAGGAAGTTTCCTAGTCTAGTTCTAGTTGTTTTTGGAGTCTAGATTTTCAGCCATTATCCTATAGTTTTCGGCCATGCTCTATTATAAATAGACCCCCATTGTGACATTTATACTTTAGACCATATTTGATAAATTAAGCTTTGCTTTCAATATTATCTCAATCCTGTTAAATCTTTGTGAGTTTAGATTTTAAATTCATACTCTTAGAACTAGCAATTCTAGGTTTTATCAAAGGGAATTCGCCATCCACATTCGAGGGATTGTCGGAAACTCGCTACTTGAAGATCAACTTAGAGAATTTGGCCTTGTGTACGTTCGAGATTCAAGGCAACTTTCGAGTTGTGATTCGCATCTACCAATTATCCTTTGACCAGCCATCACCGACGCCATTCATCACCATCCCCGTTCGAGTTCAACAAGTTCGAGTCAAGTTCATCATCGTTCCATTCAATCCGTAAGTCCATTACAACTCTATCATATCCTATCTACCCTAGCCATTCTTCACCTACACTTCACATTCAAAATACCATCATCATCACCGTCCCTAAGCCCTTCCAAAACAGCTCATCTATTTGGATTTTGTGTTAGTTTCGTGTGTCGTAGTCTAGATATTTTAGTTTGTCTTAGTCGTCTAGTTAGTTGAGAATTGATCCCTTACTTCACCGACGTAGTTTCATTTTCTAGCTTCCGCATATTTCATCTGTGTGGTGTCCCATAGTTCCCGGGTCACATCAGTAACATAGTTTATTCACAATGCTGATAATAATATCATTATGCTAATGATCTATATTCATATTGCTATTATGGTTTATTCCATCCAATAAGGGTTCGTTTTTAGAATTTAATTCTATTTTTTAGATCATTGGAGTTTATTATATCTGAATTATGGTTTATTTCATCCCATTAGAATTTATAATTACTCTTTAGAATTTAATTTTTCGTTAACAATATGATAAAAACTTTCATTAGCATAACGATAACACAACGTTAGCATCATGATAATATTTTGTTAGCATAACGATATGTTATCAAATCCTCTGTGATTTTTTTAAGAATTATCTAATTACGTTAATACCCCCGTGCGAATTTTTTTTCAAATATTACAGAATTTCCACCACCCCTTTTAAGCAAATCTAGGTAATAGATCTTTATTGATTGTGTGGTGTGAGATGACTTCCTAGTTCTTACACTAGGATTGATTTGCATTATGACCACCTGTGTATATATATATATAGGATTTGGTTCAAATGAGAACTAGGTATTCGCGTGAGAACTATAAACCATGCTTATTTAGTGCAATTTTATAGCTTATTTTATAGTTCTTGTTTTTTTTTTGAAATTTATAGCTTATCATGTTGTATTTTAGTGCTAGTGACAATAGCATTAAAATACAACAAGATAAGGTACAAAATCATATTAAATAAGCATCATTTATAGTTCTCACGGGAATACCTAGTCCCCATTATAACAAACCCCTATATATATATATAGGGGTTAGGTGAAAACCAATCCTAGTGTGGGAATTAGGACCACATCTCACACCACACAATCCTAAAAAATTAAAGGCCCATATTTGATGAAAAAGGCGGTGGCAATTCTGTAATATTTGAAAACTTTTTCGCGCGGAAGTATTAACGTAATTTGGTAATTCTTATAAAAATCACGGAGGATTTCATAACATATCGTTATGCTAAAGAAGTATTATTATCATGCTAACGAAGCATTATCGTTATGCTAATTAAAGTTTTCAAATATTATTAGCGAAAAATATATTCTAAAAATTAATTATAAACCTAATTTGATTTAATAAACCCTAATTAAATGGAAGAAACCATAATTGGATGAAATAAACCTAATTAGATGAAATAAACATTGATTGGATGAAGTAAACCCAAAATGAGTTGGAACAAATCATAATAATAATATATTTGTACTACGTTAGCATTATGGTTGTGCTTCGTCAGCACTGTGAATACACGATGTTAGCTGTTAGGAGAAACTATCAGGGTTTTTCTTACAAGGGGTTTTGATGAGATGTCAAAATATGTCAAAATATGAAAAGAGCCTTGAAAGAACTAAAAAGAAATCAAGCAGAAAACTAAGGATGATCATACAAGTCAAAGCTGTCAAAGCCAACAGAAATGATCAATCCATGTGAAAAGAAAGGAGAGAAGAATAGAGAGAAAAAGAAGACTGTAGCTTGCTAGAATAGTTAGCAAGGCAAATTGGAAGTTGCAGGTACCAGCGAGAGAAAGTACCAACTGCCACCGGTCTACAGTGATGAACTGATGAACAATACCAGTTCAAGGTCGATACTAGCTGAAGAAGATGTTCCAGCTGAAGTGATGAACTGATGGACATACCAGTTCAAGGCTGATACCAGCTGAAGAAATATTCCAGCTGAAGTGATGAACTGATGGACAATACCAGTTCAAGGAAGATACCAACTGAAGAAGATGTTCCAGCTGAAGTGATGAAATGATGGACATACCAGTTCAAGGCCGATACAAACAGAGATCCTTCGGGGTCGACAAAGAGACCCTTCGGCGTATAACAGAGATCCTTCGGGGTCGACAAAAGAGATCCTTTGGGATCGATAATAGACTCGTTAATGTCTTCCCTGGGGGGTAGTATGTCTGCGAGCATATAGGGATAAAGATGTTCATTAACGGGGGCATCATGATGTTTGGACCCTATGGGGTTGAGGCTAGCCTCCACAAAAGAAAAAAAGTATCCATATGTTATATTTTCACTTGTGCAATTGGCTATAACTGTTTACAGTGTTCCCCACTAAGTATGTTGTTAAATACTTACCCCATTCATTCAATGAATTTCAGGTTGAGGAATCGAGGCCTGGGTAGGAGCGTTGTGAACACAAGAGAACCCCACAAGCTTGTGTTTATCTTTTGCATGCTCTTCTTTTGAAAATACTCATGATATTATTATTACATTGATCATTCATTTTGCTTTATGATCAATGATTATTGGGGATGGGAATAGCCCGATCTTTTATAGGTTATGATGTATATAACTTGATATTATGCAAAATAATTTAAAGGCGGGTCATTCGACCTTGGAGCCTTTTATGTATGAAGTATGTTGTTGAACCCTGTATGATGTATGTTAAAATTTAGGATGTTAGACGGGCGGGTTGAGTAAGACCTATGAGCTCGATAGGTTAGATGCTTTTACTTAAATCCATGTTGTGTGATAAAATAGATATGATAGATTGCATGCCTAATTGCGAAAAATTTATATTGAAAATTATGATGCCTTACCTTATTATGCTAATATCATGCTTTCGACCTTAACTTCTGCTCATATTAAAATAAGCACACAAAAATGTGTAAGTAACTTGTATGTTAAGTGACGTGGCCAAACGGAGTGGTTTGGGGCGTTACAGTATCACAGTCCATCTACATGATATTATCAGACACTGTGCACCCATATATTAAGTGATACACGAGTGGTAAAATCAAGAGAGAAAACAAACAAGTGACGTGAGATTGTGAGGTCCTACCTTGTTTTTCTTTACATTTGTTCGTTTTGTAGGTATCATGAAGCACAGAGACTGCCCAGGGTCATCCTTTACACCACCTGCCGACCCTTAGTCAACCATACCCTCTTTGGACCCGTCCAAAGCACCCATGGAGTCTTACTCTGAGCCAGCGCCACAGTGGGATCCTAAATACCACTTTGAAACGCTTTCAAAGCACTTCCAGAGACAGCACCAGGCCCTATCCGACAAGATTGATGATTTAGTGCATGCATTTGAATGCACTAAGACTACTCCGACCATTACCCAAGCTATTCGAGGTCTAGCAAGACGCAACGAGTGTCGAGACGAGCCAAAAGAGGAGTACTATGATGAGAACAAAGATGCCGAGTTCGAGGCCTCTGAAAGAGGTCGAGATCAGCCCCGAGGGCCTCCCAGGCGTGCAGCCCGCGCCGACACATATGATGAAGACTGAATGCTCAATAACATCAAAATGAGTATTCCGGAGTTTGAAGGCCTTCACGATCCCGATGCATACTTAGATTGGGAATGTAAGGTAGAGAAGATTTTTGCATGCTATGACTTTTCAGAGGTCAAAAAGGTGCAATTAGCATGTTTGGAGTTTAGAGGCTACGCAGCCTCATGGTGGGAGATGCAATAAGAGAGGAAACGCCGCAATCGACATCCACCCGTCGATACTTTGGGAATAAATGAAAGGATTGATGCGAGGACGCTTCATTCCAGTCCACTACGAGAGAGAGCTTGAGAAGAAGCTTAACCGGATCAAACAAGGCACCCGTTCGATTGAAGAATATCACAAAGAGTTGGAGACTGCCTTGAACTGAGTCCGGAAAGAGGAGACCTTAAATGCTACCATCATTAGGTACATTGAAGGCATGAATCCCGATATTGCATGTGAAGTCGAGCTCAAGGACTTCACCAGTGTAGAAAGAATGGTGCAGTACGCATCGATTGTGGAAAAGCAGCGGAGAGAAGGTCGCCGTCGTTCACACCACAGTGCAGCCCCTACACGGCCTTCTTGGAACAAAGGTACACATTCCACATCACCTTCTACACCTTTTTCTGAGTCCACATGACCCCGAGGTCAGTCCGGACCACCTGAACAGCGTTTCGACCGTTCTACACGGCAGTCTACACCGGCGCCGCCCGCAAGGCCCCCATTCCAATGGCCCAATCAGTCCAATACGACATCTAGTGTAATGCAGCCCCTAATCGAGCCCATGACATCTAGTGTCATAAATGCCAAGGTTGGGGTCATTTTCAGAATCAGTGCCCAAACCGACGTGTTCTGTTCCTCAATGAACAGAATGGACTTGAATGAGCCAGTGAAGATGAGGAGGAGCCCCAGGCCACCGCCCCAGTTGCCGTCGACACCCTTGAAGTCAAGTTTGAAGATGAGAAACCCGAGTCACCTCATGTCAGTCTAGTTTCAATCCGCAGTCTGAACATGAACCGTGAAGACGAAGAGCAATCTCAGCGTGAGAACATCTTTTACACTCGAGTTGCTATTAAAGATTAGACTTGTGCGATGATTATAGACAATGGGAGCGTGATCAATGCAATTAGTCAGTATACTGTAGATAAGTTCGCCCTCACCACAACAAAGCATCTGAAGCCCTACAAGCTGCAGTGGCTCACAGATCGTGGTTCCATTCGAGTGACAGGTCAGGTACACATTTCTTTTACTAAAGGTCGTTATTCTGACATTGTATTGTGTGATGTTATTCCCATGGAGGCAGCCCACATACTTTTAGGGAGACCGTGGTTATTCGACAGAAAATCGGTTCACGATGGATTGGCAAACATATACTCAATTACTCGAGATGGCCGCACCACCGTATTAAAGCCACTAACTCCTAAAGCTGTTGCAGAGGATCAAAAGAGGATGTAAAAGAGATTTAAGCAGGAACGGGTGAAAACAGCCCCAGCCGCCGTCCGATCCGTCGCCGTGAATGGCCAATATTCGGCCACCCCTTCACCGCCGATTTCTTCTTCTACTTAAACCAATACAACCCCTTTGGTGTCTTGCAATGATTTCTTGGTTCGTGGAAAGGCATCCGGATCAGCCCCTAACACCGAGAAAAATCGGTCCCTGTTCATCTCAGTTAAAGGCGTAGAGAAAGCACTAAAAGCAGGTTTACCTTTTGTACTTTTATCTTATAAAGACAGGTATTTCTTTGCCTTGTGATGTGCAGCCACTTATGGAGGAGTTCGCGGACGTGTTCCCGGAAGAGATTCCAAGTGGATTACCTCCAGTTCGTGGGATCGAGTACCAGATCGACTTCATGCCCGGTGCCATCTTGCGCAACAGACCGGCGTACCATACATCTCTCGAGGAGACGAAGGAGATCGACTGCCAAGTGAAGGAGCTGTTGGAGAAGAAGCAAATCCGAGAATCGATGAGCACTTGTGCAGTTCCAGTTATCCTAGTGCCAAAGAAGAACAATGAATTGAGAATGTACATGGATTGCCGCGCCATCAACAAAATAACGGTTAAGTACAGATTTTCTATCCCTAGACTTGATGATATGCTAGATCAATTAAGTGGTTTTAATGTGTTTTCTAAGATAGATTTGAGATCTGGTTATTTTCAAGTTAGAATGCATGAAGAGGATAAATGGAAAACTACATTTAAAACAAAGCATGGTTTATATGAGTGGTTAGTTATGCCTTTTCGTCTCACTAATGAACCGAGCACTTTTATGAGATTGATGAACCATGTTTTGCGTGATGTGATTGGTAAATTTGTGGTTGTCTACTTTGATGATATTCTGATTTACATTCACACATAGATCACCTCAGGCGTGTATTCTGTTTATTGCGTGATGCAAAATTGTATGGAAACTTGTCTAAGTGCTCATTTTGCATAGATGAAGTCATTTTTCTAGGCTTTGTCGTCAGTTCACGAGGGATTGAGGTTGACCGTTCCAAAATCAAAGCGATTGAGGAATGGGCAACACTAAAGAATGCCTCAGAGGTTCGATCCTTTCATGGATTGGCTGGGTTTTACCGCCGTTTTGTGCAGGATTTCTCTAGTATAGCCGCCCCTCTTACTGAGCTAAGTAAGAAGGACAGGAAATTTGAGTGGGGTAAGCAACAAGAGCATGCTTTTAATACTTTGAAGTCATTGTTATGTTCTACTCCTATTCTTTGTTTACCTGACTTTTCTAAGACTTTTGAGATCGAGTGTGATGCTTCGGGCATAGGTATTAGTGCAGTTTTGATGCAGGATCATAGGCCCGTCGCCTACTTTAGTGAGAAGCTGAATGGCACCTCACTTAGGTATTCCACGTACGATAGAGAGCTCTACGTTTTGAAGTGTGCGTTGGACACGTGGCAACATTATCTTTGGCCTAAGGAGTTTGTGATTCACACGGATCATGAAAGTTTAAAGCATCTCAAAGGACAGCAAAATCTGAACAAGAGACACGCGAGATGGGTAGAATTCATTGAGTCCTTTCCATATGTGATCAAGTACAAAAAGGGCGAGGAGAATGTCGTGGCCGATGCGTTGTCTAGAAGGTACGCACTCTTGAACTTAATCCATGCTAAGATGCTAGGTTTCGATCCCATTAAGTCCTTATATGTGGAAGACGCCTACTTCAGCCCCATTTATGCTTCATGTAGTTCTAAGTCGCGTGCTATTGATGGTTTTTATGTGCATGATGGGTTCTTGTTTAAAGAGTCTAAATTGTGCATTCCTGCTTGTTCTGTGCGTGAGCTACTTGTGTTAGAATCGCATGCGGGAGGTTTGATGGGTTACTTTGGTGTGTATAAGACATTAAACTTGCTGCATGAACACTTCTTTTGGCCGCATATTCGTAGGGATGTAGAGAATGTGTGTAGTTGTTGCATTACTTGTCGTCAAACCAAGTCCACTTCACACCCGTTTGGATTGTACACACTGTTACCCATCCCTACAGTCCCTTGGATCGATATTTCTATGGATTTCATATTGGGATTGCCTAGGTCTAGGTCGGGTAAAGATTCGGTTTTTGTTGTAGTTGATCGGTTCTCCAAAATGGCTCATTTCATTGCATGTAGGAAAACCGATGATGTTGTTTATATTGCCAACTTGTTCTTTGTTCATGTTGTTAGATTGCATGGAATTCCTCGTACTATTGTTAGTGATAGGGATTCTAAGTTTTTGGGACATTTTTGGCGTGTTTTGTGGGGAAAATTAGGTACTAAGTTATTGTTTTCTACTGCATGTCATCCACAAACCGATGGTCAAACTGAGGTTGTGAATCATACATTAAGAGCTTTACTTAGGTATCTAATTAAGAATAATTTGAAGTCATGGGAAGAGTGTTTACCATATGCTGAATTTGCTTATAATCGTGTAATTCATTCTTCTACTAGCATGTCTCCATTTCAGGTAGTTTATGGATTTAATCCACTAACTCCTACTGATTTGATTCCTTTACCCATTGAGCATCTAACGAGTGTTAAGCGTATGAAGAGAGCTGATTATATTCGAGAGATGCATGAGAAGGTGCGTGCTCGAATCGAGCACAAAGGCTCGGCCGTTGCCGTCGCACGCAACACGAGGCGCAAGCATGTTATATTCCTACTCGGAGATTGTGTTTGGATTCATTTGAGTCCTGGCCGTTTTCCTAACTTGAGAAATTCAAAGTTGTCGCCTAGAGGAGATGGTCTCTTCACCGTTCTGAGTTGTGTTAATGATAATGCATACCATGTTGATCTTCCAGGTGAGTACAAGTGTTCTTCTACATTTAATGTTGCTGATTTGTCTCCTTTTAATGCAGATGAATTCGACCATGATGAGGATCCAAATTCGAGCACGAATTCACTTTAGTAGGGGGCGGGAGAATGATGAGGACATCCATAGTAATGAGGATCTAAACACGGAGCTACAATTCAAAGGTCCCGTCATAAGACTACGAGCTAAGAAGTTACAAGACTATTTGCAAGCAACAATTCACAAGAAGCTCGAGAATGAAGACGACATGCAAGGTAGCTTGAAGATAATGACCTTGTTGATATTAGAGGAGATCAAGACATGGAGTGCAATGCATGAAGAAGAGGACGTGTACGTGTGCATGTGTTAGTCAGCTCGAGTTAAGCATGCGTGCACGCGAGATGGGTAGAATTCATTGGAGTCTAGATTTTTGGTCATTATCCTATAGTTTTTGGCCATGCTCTATTATAAATAGAGCCCATTGTGACATTTATACTTTAGACCATATTTGATAAATTAAACTTTGCTTTCAATATTGTCTCAACCCCGTTAAATCTTTGTGAGTTTAGATTTTAAATTCATACTCCTAGAAATAGCAATTCTAGGTTTTTTGAAAGGGAATTCACCATCTACATTCGAGGGATTGTCGGAAACTCGCTACTTGAAGATCAACTTAGAGAATTTGGCCTTGTGTACGTTCGAGATTCAAGGCAACTTTCGAGTTGTGATTCGCATCTACCAATTATCCTTCGACCAGCCATCATCGACGCCATTCATCACCATCCTCGTTCGAGTTCAACAAGTTCGAGTCAAGTTCATCATCATTCCATTCAATCTGTAAGTCCATTACAACTCTATCATATCCTATCTACTCTAGCCATTCTTCACCTACACTTCACATTCAAAATACTATCATCATCACCGTCCCTAAGCCCTTCTAAAACAGCCCATCTATTTGAATTTTGTGTTAGTTTCGTGTGTCGTAGTCTAGATATTTTAGTTTGTCTTAGTCGTCTAGTTAGTAGAATATTGATCTCTTACTTCACCGACGTAGTTTCATTTCCTAGCTTCCGCATATTTCGTCCGTGTCGTGTCCCATAGGTCCCGGGTCACATCAGTAACAAAATTTATTCACAATGCTGATAAAATAATATCATTATGCTAATGATCTATTTTCATATTGCTATTATGGTTTATTCCATCCAATAAGGGTTCATTTTTAGAATTTAATTCTATTTTTTAGATCATTGGAGTTTATTATATCTGAATTATGGTTTATTTCATCCCATTAGAATTTATAATTACTCTTTAGAATTTAATTTTTCATTAACTATATGATAAAAACTTTCATTAGCATAACGATAACACTTCGTTAGCATGCTGATAATATTTTGTTAGCATAACGATATGTTATCAAATCCTCCGTGATTTTTTTAAGAATTATCTAATTACGTTAATACCCCCGTGCGAATTTTTTTTCAAATATTACAGAATTTCCACCACCCCTTTTAAGCAAATCTAGGTCATAGATCTTTATTGATTGTGTGGTATGAGATGAGTTCCTAGTTCTTACACTAGGATTGATTTGCATTATGATCACCTGTGTATATATATATATATATATATATATATAGGATTTGGTTCAAATGAGAACTAGGTATTCGCGTGAGAACTATAAACCATGCTTATTTAGTGCAATTTTATAGCTTATTTTATTGTATTTTAGTTCTATTTTTTTTTTAAAATTTATAGCTTATCATGTTGTATTTTAGTGCTAGTGACAATAGCACTAAAATACAACAAGATAAGATACAAAATCATATTAAATAAGCATCATTTATAGTTCTCACGGGAATACCTAGTCCCCATTATAACAAACCCCTATATATATATATAGGGGTTAGGTGAAAACCAATTCTAGTGTGGGAATTAGGACCACATCTCACACCACACAATCCTAAAAAATAAAAGGCCCATATTTGATGAAAAAGGCGGTGGCAATTCTGTAATATTTGAAAAGTTTTTCACGCGAGAGTATTAACGTAATTTGGTAATTCTTATAAAAATCACGGAGGATTTCATAACATATCGATATGCTAACGAATTATTATCATAATGCTAACGAAGCATTATCGTTATGCTAATTAAAGTTTTCAAATATTATTAGCGAAAAATATATTCTAAAAATTAATTATAAACCTAATTTGATTTAATAAACCCTAATTAAATGGAAGAAACCATAATTGGATGAAATAAACATAATTAGATGAAATAAACATTGATTGGATGAAGTAAACCCAAAATGAGTTGGAACAAATCATAATAATAATATATTTGTACTACGTTAGCATTATGGTTGTGCTTCGTCAGCACTGTGAATACACGATGTTAGCTGTTAGGAGAAACTATCAGGGTTTTTCTTACAAGGGGTTTTGATGAGATGCCAAAATATGTCAAAATATGAAAAGAGCCTTGAAAGAACTAAAAAGGAATCAAGCAGAAAACTAAGGATGATTATACAAGTCAAAGTTGTCAAAGCCAACAGAAATGATCAATCCATGTGAAAAGAAAGGAGAGAAGAATAGAGAGAAAAAGAAGACTGTAGCTTGCTAGAATAGTTAGCAAGGCAAATTGGAAGTTGCAGGTACCAGCGAGAGAAAGTACCAACTGCCACCAGTCTACAGTGATGAACCGATGAACAATACCAGTTCAAGGCCGATACTAGCTGAAAAAGATGTTCCAGCTGTAGTGATGAACTGATGGACATACCAGTTCAAGGCTGATACCAGTTGAAGAAATATTCCAGCTGAAGTGATGAACTGATGGACAATACCAGTTCAAGGAAGATACCAACTGAAGAAGATGTTCCAGCTGAAGTGATGAAATGATGGACATACCAGTTCAAGGTCGATACCAACTGAAGAAATATTCTAGCTGAAGTGATGAACTAATGGAGAATACCAGTTCAACGCCGATACCAGCTGAAGAGATGTTCCAGCTAAAGAGAACTGAAGCACATACCAGTTCTAGGACACCACCAGCTGAAGAGAACTGAAGCACGTGCAAGTTCTAGGCCACCACCAGCTGAAGAGATGTTCCAGCTGAAGAGAACTGAAGGACATACCAGTTCTAGGCCACCACCAGCTGAAGAGAACTGAAGCACATACCAGTTCTAGTCCAACACCGGCTGAAGAGATGTTCCAGTCAAAGGAAGATCCCAGCTGAAGAGAATACCAGCTGAAAAAGAAGAACTGAGGGACATACCAGTTCCAGATCATTCCCGACTGAAGAAATACCAGTTGAAGAGCACATCAGTTTGGACTGATGAACATGCCAGTCCATGATGACATCAACTGATAAAGACTGTCAGCCAAAGAGAGGACAATCTCGAGCTAAAGAAAATACCAGCTCAACATATTCCAGCTAAAGAAATGTGTGTTAGGAAAAACTATCAAGGAACCTCCAAATTAGGTTTTGATGAGATGTTAAAATTATTTATGAAAAACTGACTAAAATTCAAGTTGTAGATCTGAGCTGATCAATCCAGAGCATCAAAAAGGAACTCAAGTAAAACCAAAGTCAACCAATCTGGAGTATGGTCTGCAAGCTGAAGGATACATCATCCAGTTAGAATTCAACCTAACAAAGGAGTCAAAAAGTCGAACCAGTCGAAACAAACTGACACCTAAGTCAGCTGAGCTGAGGAAGAAAAGAGTCGACTAAGACTGAAGGAACTGATAAGAGATCAGTTTAAACTAAAGACTGGAAGTATCCAACTGATGGCCAAATTGAAGTAGACAAGACAGATCAGCTAAAGGCCATAACTGATGTCAGCCAACTTATGATTAGTCAAGCTGACAAGAAAGCTCGAGAGAAATCAGTCAAGCTGACAAGCTAGCCAAGAACTTGAGATCAGTCAAACTGGAGAAACCAAGCTCAAAACTGCCAACTGGAGCAATGGCCAAACTGAGCTGACAAAGCTCAAACCTGTCAACTGGAGCAATGGCCGAACTAAATAGACAAGTTCAGAACTGCTAACTGGAACTCAAAACTGCTAAAATCTGAAAGCAGAGAGCCCTGGAGTTATTGCTCAAACCGGCGAAACTTGGAATAAATGCTTCAACGAAGATCCTGGAATTAAATATCCAATGAAGATCGATTGGCAAAGTAACGGCTACTTCAACCAAAAGCTCCAACGATCAATAAAGACCATCTGCCATTGATGAGCCAACAAAGCCACCGATCAATGGAACTCAACTGTCATAAAATCACTCCTCTATAAAGGACGAGTGAATCAGAATTTTAAATACTCTTCACCTCCATAACTTTCGCATATACATTCTTGAAATATTCAAGCAAGAGCTTTCTTTCTCCCTCCCACTCAACTCAAGTTCAGCATCTGATAAAAACTGCGAGAGTCCAACTGAGAAGAAGAATTCAAGGAGTCAAGATATTCAGCCAGCTGTTGACAATCCAGCCAGGGCAGCCTTCTCAGTTTCAGCAATACAACGATCAACTACCTAGCTCAACTAAAGGAGCACATCTGTTGATAACCCCCGTTCAAGACTAACCTCTTGAAGATCGAAAGAGATCTAAAACCTTGTAAAGACGACAATAAGACCTACCTTCCTAGCGAGTAGTTAGGGACTTCAAGTGTGAGCCGTTAACCCGCTGAGGTAGCGAGCAGTTACCAGGTTCAGCCAACTGTCCTTCATTGTGTAATTTGTAAAGAAACTCAAGTTATATAGTGAAGTTGCCCTTCTGCGGAAGGAAGAGAGGATGTAGAAGTTTGAGACTTTGAACCTCTATAAATCACTTGTGTGCTGTACTGTTTTGTTTATTGCATATCTTTGAACTGCACACAATCTCACACAAGCTGCACTCAAGCTATCTTAACTGATCAACAAGTTTGTGCATAGATAAGTTTCTCTAAAGCGAGTCGAAGGGCCCCTATTATTCCGCATTTAAAGTGAAAGTTTTTAATCAGTTTATTCACCCCCTCTCTAAACTGTTATTGACTCGCCCGGGACCAACAAGTGGTATCAGAGCGGTTGATTCGAAGGATCAGCCGTTTCTGCAGATCAACTGAATCAGATCTACTTATCTGTGCTAACAGTCCAGCTATGGAAAACCATAAGCTACCTTTGTTTTTAGTTGAGAATTATGATAGCTGGAGTAGGAAAATGAAGGCGCATCTCTGCTCAATTCATGAGAATATGTGGGAAGTCATTGAAGATGGTCCAATCATTATCATTATGGACAATGATGCTCACATAGTTGATATCAATCAACTGGCAAGGATCCCAAAGCCAACTAATCTTCTTACCAGTGAAGAGAAGAAATTAAAGAATCTAGAGTTTGTTGCTCAAGCTGCATTATTTCAAACTCTAGATGAAGATAGAATGAAGGACACAAAGAACTGCACAACTGCCAAGGAGATATGGGACCTACTAGTAGACCTATGCAAAGAGTCCGAAGCCATCAAATGAAACAAGCTCCAACTGGCAGTCGACAGATATGAATCCTTCAAAATGCAGCCAGAAGAGTCTATCTGAAGCCTTGAAAACAGATTTCTAGGCATCATTAGTGAGATGACCAACCTCGGGAGAAGTTATCCCAATTCTGAGATGAATTCCAAAATATTGGATAATCTCACCTAAGAATGGGATATGAAAGTGATAGCTACAAAAGAATCAAGAAATCTAAACAGCATCACTCCAATGGAACTGTTTGGCTCTCTCAAAGCTCATGAGTACAGTCTAAAGCGAAAGAAAGAAGCATCAACATCGTTTGCTCGGGAACAACTTCCGACCTAGGAGCTCACCAGCCAGAGAAAATCAAGGTGGATCTTCATCCGAACGAAAAAGAGAAACAACTGAAAAGAAGGAGAATCTAATTGAAGACATCAATGATCAAATCCAGTCAGTTACCAGGTTGCTAGCAAAGTTGAAGAGAGTTCGGGATAAACAATCAGTTCCACCTCAAACTGATGAAATCCCAAAAGATGAAAGAACTCATCAACCAGCTGAACGATCAGCTGAACCATTCAGGGGTGGCAACCGAAATCAAGGAGAGTGTTTTCACTGCCACAAACAAGGACATTACAGATATGAATGTCCAGAACTCCCTGAAGACAAGAAAGCCAAAGTGAGGAGAAGCTTCTTCAAAAGGAAAGCAATGGTTGCAAATGACAAAAATGTCGTGCTAGACAATTCAGACTATCCATCTGGAATTGACTCTGACGGCGCTATTCTGCCTCATGGCTGACAATGATGAAGAGATTAGTATAGTTGATTCTCAAACCTCCTTCTATCATATTAATGAAGCAACTGTCTCTAGCAATGAACTTTGCATGAAACTTATAATGCTAGAAGATCAATTAGCTCCAATATCCTGCTTGCATGTTGAATTGAAAGGTGAAAATGATGAACTGAGAAATAAAGTTAGAAAACTGAGCATTGATCATGAAAGATTGAATTATCTTGAGTCTCAGTTTATAGAATTTGAAAAATTGAAATTGAAAACTGCTGATCTAGAAGCTGAAAATCAAAAACTCAAGCAAGAGATCCATGAGAGAGAAAAAGTAACTCTGAAGTTCAAAAAGGGATCTCAAACTCTAGATGAGATATTAAATCATCAAAGAACTGGAACTAGCAGCTCAGGGCTAGGATATAGCAAGTTCACTGCCCTAGAGAAAGGAAAAGCAGTTGCTCAGTCCAGTGATAAAGGAATCCTAAAAGGATTCACTAGATCTCATGATCAGCTAGCTGAGCCAACCAAAGGCAAAAGAATATTAAAAAGTCCTCAAACTCAGCCCAGACAATTTGGTCAGTTCTACCAAACAAAAACACCAGGCCAACTGAAGCCCAACTTCCAGCCAAGACCATCAGTTCAATCAAATCAATCCACTCGTTCAAAGCCTCCAGTTCAACAAAAACCACCACCTCAGTACAGAATGCCGCCAAAGCAAACTGATAGATCAGTCCATTTTAAAAAGAAAGACCAGTTTAGATCTCAAGCCTACCTTGTCAAGCAGTTCAATCAAAACACTTATAGGGGAGATCAAAGAAACTCATTTCAACCCTATCATCATTATAATGAGTACCTGGATTCCAGAAATGAACCTAGAGCTGATCCAAAAGGGTTCAATCCAGCAAACTGGAAACATACAAGGAATTGGTCTGATAAAAGAACTCAAAGATCTTGGGATAACAGCATTTTAGTTGAATTATTTTATCCTACTAACTTTCAACGCAGGTATCATTCAACTGATTCAACTCAAAATAGAAGAGTTGAAAGAAAGTCAAAACGGATCAAGCGATCCAAATCAGTTGATTCTCTGAGTGATAAAAACCCAAAAGTTTAGCAAGTTTAGATTCTAAAGAACTTGATGTATCAACAAGGACCTGATATGAAACGGGTCCCTAAATGCTAATCCTTATTTTTGCAGGACAAGAGCATCCTATCTATGAAGAAAATCAAAGACATTTGGTATCTAGATAGCGGGTGCTCCAAGCACATGACCGGAGACAGAGAAGATCTCGACGGTTATGAAGAAGTCAAAGGTCCACTTGTCATATTTGGAGACAACTCCAAAAGTCGAACCATTGGAGAAAGGTTCGTGGTCAAGGAAAAAGTTGTAGTAAATGGAGTCTCCCACGTGGATGGACTAAAACACAAACTTCTCAGCATCAGTCAGCTGTGTGATAATGGCTAGTCAGTTGACTTCACAAAAAACTCCTGCAGCATAAGACACAAGTCAACTGGAGTAATTCTTCTCACTGGCATAAGAAGAGGCAACATGTACATTGCTTACTAAGAAGAGTCATCCACGAGGAACAACTGATTGCCCCCAACTGCTATATATGGATTTGTTTGGTCCAGTTAGACCACAAACCCCAAAAGGCAAAAGATTCACTCTCGTAGTAGTTGATGATTTCTCAAGATATACATGGGTGGAATTCATGAGGAGCAAAGATGAAACTTATGACAAGCTAACAACGATGATCAGAAGGCTACAAACTGAAAAAGAAAGATCAGTTCAAAGGATTCGCTCCGATAATGGAACTGAATTTGTTAATCAGCAAATGATCAGCTTTCTCAACGAGCTTGGAATCACTCATGAACACTCAGGCGCAAGAAATCCACAACAAAACGGTGTAGCTGAACGGCATAATCAGACACTCAAAGAAGCAGCTCGAGCAATGATAGCTGATGCTAACATAGCTGAAGATTACTGGGCTGAAGCAGTCAACACAACTTTCCATACTCAAAATCAAAGTGCCATTGTAGCCGCACATGACAAAATACCCTATGAGCTGTATAAGGGTCGTAAGCCTTCTATCTCATACTTTAAAATATTTGGCTGTAAATGTTTTATTTACAATAATGGCAAGACTCAATTGAAAGCTTTTAGTGGTAAAGCTGATGAGGGAATATTTCTCGGGTATAACTCTCCTCATGCACAAGCTTACAGAGTGTTCAATAAACGAACTCTTGTTGTGGATATAACATGTCATGTGGTATTTGATGAATTTGCTAATGAGTACAGGAACAAAGAAAGAATAGACACATCAGTTCAAGTACTGCCTAGTGAAACTGAGAACTCGTAGGACTATGTGGATGATATTGTTCCAGAGCGGCTTGAAGTTTCACTAGAAGAAGTCAATGAAACTGGTACTAAACCAGTTGAGAACAACTTGGTCAATGAAGACACAAATCGTGCTGAGACCATAAATCCCACAACTGAAACAAAGGGAAGAACTGATGAAAATGCCGAACCAACTGATGAAAGACAACTGATGACGTCACTACAGAAGAACCAGCTGAAGCTATCTTGTCTAAATGGTTCCGAAGCCATCTAACTGACAAGATAGTTGGTGAACCAAGAAGTCAAGTTCAAACCAGAAGTTCAACTGAGCATGCATTGTTCACATGCTTCATATCTCAAACTGAACCAGCAAACATCAAAGAAGCCATAGAAGATTCAGATTGGATCATTTTCATGCAAGAAGAACTAAATCAGTTCACAAGAAATGACGTATGGTTTCTTGTCGATAGATCAAAAACCCAGAAGGTCATTGGTACAAAATGGGTTGTTCTTAACAAACTGGATGAACAAGGTGTGATCACAAGAAACAAAGCGAGACTGGTAGCCAAAGGATACTCACAAAGTGAAGGGATTGACTTTGATGAGACATTCACACCAGTTGCGAGATTAGAAGCCATCAGACTGTTCCTAGCCTATGCAGCTCACTTCAATTTCACAGTCTACCAAATGGATGTCAAGAGCGCTTTTCTTCAAGGAATGCTCAAGGAGGACGTGTATGTCGAGCAACCGCTAGGCTTTGAAATTGGTGATCAAGTCTTCAAACTGAAGAAGGCTCTCTACAGATTGGAACAAGCTCCTAGAGCGTGGTATGAAACTCTCACAACATTTTTGCTGAAAAATGGGTTTCAAAAAGGAGTTATTGATCGTACTCTATTCCGAATAGAACGATCAACTGAGATCTTAATGGTTCAAATTTAAGTGGATAACATAATTTTTAGATTAAAAAGCAAAGATCTATGCATAAGATTCGCTCAACTGATGCAAAGCGAATTTGAGATGAGCATGATGAGAGAAATGACATTCTTCCTAGGACTCCAAGTGAAGCAGCTGAAAATGAGATCTTTATCAGCCAGGCCAAATACACTAAAGAGCTAGTCAAGAAATTTGGCGTAAGTAAAGAAAAATCTCTCAGGATTCCTATGAATACATCAGTTCAGCTAACTCTTGATGAAGAAGGAGAATCAGTTAGCCAAACATATTACAGAGGAATCATTGGGTCGCTACTTTACTTAACAGCTAGCCGGCCAGACATCTCTTATTCAGTCGGTCTATGCACAAGGTTTCAAGCAAACCCAAAGAAAAGTGATCTTGAAGCAGCAAAAAGGATTATCAAATATCTCAAAGGAATCATAAATCTTGGACTATGGTATCCCAGAGATGACAGTTTGAGTCTAACTGGTTATTCAAACTCAGACTTTGGTGGATGCAAGATCAACAGAAAAAGTACCAGTGGAACATGTCAGTTTCTGGGAAGCAAAATGATATCCTGGTTTAGCAAGAAGCAGCACTCAGTTGCCACGTCAACAACTGAAGCAGGATACGTAGCTGCTGGAAGCTGTTGTGCTCAGATACTCTGGATGAAGCAACAATTAAAGAACTATAAAGTCGAAACTGAAGAAGTACCTATCTACTGTAACGACAATAGTGCAATTGCAATATCTCAAAATCCAGTTCTGCATTCAAGAACTAAGCACATTGACATAAGACACCATTCATCAGAGATCACATCGAGAAAAAGGACATATGCATCAAATATGTCAACACTGAGAAACAGATAGCTGACATCTTCACTAAACCACTGCCTGAAGCAAGGTTTATAGAGCTATGCATACAGTTGGGATTACTGGAGCTAGCATCAAAAGATAAAGATGATCAACTTGAAGAAAAAGGCCAAGGAATCACTCCAGCTGAAGAGAGGAATTGAACTGAAAAGCTTCAACTCATCAGAACAAGTAGCTCAGAACTGAAAAAGTCGTGAAACTGATCAATTGGACATATAAGCTATCAATTTAAAATAAAGCAAGAAGCTATGGAGAGAAAGTAAACTGGAGCTGATCAGTTTACCCCATCAGCTCAACTAAATCATCAGTTCATTTGCTCACACTGATGATCCAGTCAGTTATGCAGAACATACCAGATGCAAATTGATTAAACTAATGAAGGAATCATAGGAGCTGGAATCAACTCAAAATGAGATATCAGTTCAAGAACTAGCTGAAGGAAAACAGCTGAACTGAGAAACAGCTGAATGAAGGTCCAAGCAGTTAAGACCAGTCAGGAACTGATGAGAAGACACCTCAGTTGAAGCTGATCAACAAAAAGGATCATCAGTTATAGTCGAAGCCAACTGATGACGTAATCAGTTTCAAGCCAAGGAGAAACTGCTAGAGAGAAAAGATAAGTTCAAAAATTTCAATAGTGGAAATGGTAAAAACATTTGTCACTCAAATATTACAGTTGAACCTTCTCTTTCTCTCTCCTCATTCATCTCCAACGGATAGAAATGGAAGGCTAATCGACGTGTCGATTGAATTAATCCGACCGTTGAACTTGGGCATATGAAACGTCTCAACCGTTGGATGAGCCTTATCTCACTATATAAATAAAGCGGCTGCATGCTCGAGATAAGTTTCTCATTTTTACTACCAACTTATCCCTGCCTACCTATCTCTCGTCTCTAAGCAAAAGCAAAATTCTTCAGCCCTCAAAGATCAATTCGTCAGCCTTACAAATTAATCTCTCATCAAAATATTATGGCTCAAAACCCAACTCGCAGAAGATTCAATTTCCGTCAGTCTGGAGAAGACTCTAAAGTTTTTTGTGAAAAGCTCGACAGAGACAAGTTTTTCAACCCCGCTGGATTCCTTCAAGCCTGCAAATCTTCTCCTCTAAGTGGAATGATCATAGAAAAGCTTTCTCAGGCCTAGCTGAAAACGTTCCTGGAGGTATTTCCAGAATGCATTTACCCAGAACCGGTTGCTGAATTTTTCTTAAATTCAAATGGCTCTTCAAATCCCAAAGAGATCAGATCTGAAGTAAGGGGACATGAGATCATCGTGACAGCTGAATCACTAAGCAACATGTTCAATCTATCCAGCAACGGACTCAAGCTGGAAGAAGTCCAAATCAATTTCCAAGAAGCTTATGATTTCTGGAAAAAGGAAGGCGAAGCTCAACCTTATAAAAGCAATCACCTCATCTCAAAGTTTCAAGATGAATATCAGGTGCTTGCTGCCTTCGCCTCAAAAATTATGGTTGGGACAACTAGCAGTCAATCTGAAATGTCAGAAACAAAATACAAGATTTGCGCCGCCATCTACAACCGAATGGAGATCAAATTGGCACAATATTTCTTTGATCAGTTGAAGAGATATGTTGACATCATTGAGAGAGGCTGGGATAACAAGAAATTCCCTTAAAGAATTGGATACATCAGTCGAGTGAGCATTATTTTGGAAAAATATTTTTCCTGGATGACTGAGGAAACAGAGTTCAAAACCATAGTGAGCAATGACTTTATTTCAAAACCACTGAAAATTGTGGAAATTGATCCTGACCAAATGACTAGCCAAAAAGAAAGAAGCCTGCAGCGGAAGGTAAGGGAAAGAAGCAAGTTACTGGCACACATCAGGATGACTCTGATGATGACATCCCTATAGCCCAGAGATTTAGACAACAAAGCTCAGTTGCCACAAGAGCTGACATCATTGGACAATCAACTAGACGAGCAACTGTCAGATCAGCTCCAAAGAAGAGACAAGCTGGTCAAACAAATAGGAGCAGGATCTTACTTCCTCAATCCAAAAAGAGAAAGGAATCAAGTCTCATGCTAGATCCAACAGTTCCACCAAATCTAACTATTGAGGATATGGCTCCATGCGAGAATCTAGAAGATATCATCCCTACAAGAGGGATTCCTCACAATGGAGCTGGAGCAGATTACTTCCAAATGACATGCCCTGCAATGGCTCAAGTTGAAGTAAATATAAGAGCCTACTCACAAGGAGAGTCCGTGAAGAAATGAGCTGATGAAACCACACAAAAACATATGGCTCAACACTATGCACAGGAACTAACTGGCCATGAAGAGCTCTTCCACACCTTGACCAGGTACATCTACTAGTTTTTGTGGAAACATGTATATCCGTCAGGGCCCTTCCTCTCATTACTCGCATTCCATGGAATGAGCTTCTGGAGGCGAGAAGAAGAATGGAGCCTATGATGGACGGACAGTGAGAATGCCGGGATCACTAAGGGCAAACATCTTATGAGGCAACTACAGTTAAGGAAAGAATGTTCAAATCCATCTGAAGGGTCAATGAAAGACGTGTTTGATGAACTGTGCAAGATTCAAGGCTTAAAACTGCCAGTCATCACTACAGAAAGGGAATGAGAAAGATGGACACACACCCATGTTCAACACAAATGGCTATTCAATGAGTTAATGAAGAAATCACAAAGCCATCAGTCTGGACAGCCATCAACTGCAGTGAGAGATCAAACATTCACTCCAGTAGATGATCTCATTGATGAAGTGATAAGAGAAATCCGCTCTGAGAAATCTCTTCACGAAGCTGAAGTTGAAATCAACATGATTCCCGAAGAGTCAGAAGAATCAGCTGATAAGACTCATCAGTTTGATGAGGCAGCTGAGCCCCAAACAGCCCCCTCACAAGAGCCAACTGCTGGGAAAGGAGCCATCTCATCTATCCCTCCAGCTGATCCAGAGCCAGCTGAGAATGACCAGTCACCTGATCAATTAGCACAAAAAGATGATCAAATTGCCTGCCAAATCATTATGGAGACGGACGACATATCCAACACAGTTCCTTGCGAGGAACTAATTGGAACTGAAGAAGGAGAGGAAGCTGACTCAAGAGCAGTTCAGTTCGATGCTCAACCAAGCAGTTCAATAGTCCAGCTCCCTCCTTGTTATGAAGAACTGATCCACACCCTGCAACAACAGGTTCAACTGTACACTGAGTAGATCCAGTGGTTGCAAGCTCATCGAAGACTCCAGTCAGCTGAAATTGAGTCATCAAGCAGCGATGAGGATGAGGAAGAAGACATCACAGAACCGCTTGCCAAAAGGAGGAAAACTGATCACAGGAAGGACTAAGTGGCTGATCAAGTTTAAACTGATTAGAAAAGCCCTAAGTTTACTTCTTGTTACTCAGTTTGTAATTATTTATTGATATATATATATAAAAAGATTATCTTTTTTATTTCAAATAAATGTCGGCTTCACATTTATTTTTGAAAATTTTGACCGTTGCAAGATAATGACACGTGTGAAAGTCATTAAATGCCAACGACCAAAAGAGGCCAGGGGCTAATACCATTCCAACCATCAGATCTATGAGTCTTTCCAAACACTCATAAAAAGCACTCTCCTTCAAGCCTCCTAAAAATACTCCTCCTTCGCTCTAAAAGTTTCTCTCTCTCAAAAGCTCTTGAAATCTCCCAAAATTCCAGCCAACCCCAAAGATGGCCGAATTATCCAAATCTCTAAATTCCTTCAAAGAGCAAGTTCCGAGAGACAAATTCCTTGATACGAAGAAATTTCAATTGATTCTAAATGAATCAAACAATTAAACCCTTCTGGAAAATCTTCACAAGACAGGAGTTCTTCACTACCTAGAAACACCACCAAAATTCTTTAGACAAAATTTGGTAAGTGAATTTTTGCTTCAAGCAAAATTGTCTACAGATGGAAAGCTAATATCATCAGAGATTCAAGGACGGCTACTACAAATCATTGAGAGAACAATTGCAGAAGTGTTCGAGCTTCCACAAGAAGGTTCATTAGTTCAAGAACTAAAGGAATCTGCAGAGTCATACTGGACAGAATGGAATGCTTCAACCTGCAACAAGCAATTCAGTTTTACGACAGCTAAAACTGATCTGAAGCCCGAGTATGGTGTTCTACTTCACATAACGAACAAGATGATGTTCGGGACCATTGGAAGCCTGAGTCAACTCACCCAAGAGAGATATAAGGTCATGATTCATCTTGCTAATGGGAGACAAACAAACTGGGCAGACTTTGTCTTCCAACAATTCAAGCATCAAGTCATCAAGGCCTCTGACTCAAAGAAATCTGGCAAATTTGAGTAGGACTTGTTCTAAGAATGAGCAAGATGATTGAAGACTTGCTTAAACTTCCAAATGATGAATCACTACTAGTCCCTATCTCTGACTGGATTCCCAAGAAGGGAACTGCTCAGCTTCAGTCACTAAGAAAGAAGAGATAAGCCAAGACAAAGTAAAGCAACAACACTTCGAGCAACTCAACTGCCAACACCGTTCACTCTCCAAGATCAAAGAATGGATCGCCAGTTGATTTTCAAGTTTGCTCTGATCCGGATGAGCTTATTCTATTCATTGGAATTCCTCATCCAAACTATGGAGCGGACTACTTCAAAAGCACATGCCCTCCTCTCCAGCTGACTGAAGAAAATATTCACACTTTCTACAGTGGTGAATATGCAGTCAAAGGTGCACAAAAGGATGTGACCAATCTCCTTCTCACTCACTTTGCCTTTGTTGCACAACGTGACCAAGAGTTGTTCAAACAACTACACCGATATTTCTATTGGTATAAATGGAGACATTCTATGTCCATCCAGTCTCACTTTTTGCTAACTACCTTTCATGGTATGAGCTACTAGCAACGTGAAGAAACTTGGAGCATTAAATGGATAGGATCGTCAAATCCATTTCCTCCAACCATTGTGCAAGTCCAGCACATCATGAATCACCGGCTTGTCAACAAAATTCCAGCAACCGTCTTGTTAGCTGAATTCAAGACCAGCATCATGCCTCAAGGAGTTGGGATTGCAAATCAATCAGTCAACTGCCCAACTAGCTCGCTATGTCGAAAACTGAACTTTGATAATTTATCAAGTCAGTCAGCTGAGCCATCACGACAAACCCTAACTGTCATCAAAAGGATAGAATCACATCTATCACATACTGAAACAGTGGCTACTCAGAAGAATCCAATGCATACTGATGACAGAGACAGTGATGATGAAGATACTGCCACATCACAAAGTCTTCTATCCAAGAGCTATGTCACTCCTCTACTCACAGCTAGCTCAAAAGGCGTGCAATTGACTATGACTAATGATCAGTTTCGGTCATCGCCAAAGGGAACTTCACAATCCTTTAGTCAAAGGATGAAAAACTCATCAGTTGCCATTCAACTTCACCTTCACCAAGCCAGGAGGACAGTAAGGCCCGAACTGCCAAAGAACAAAACTGCCTCAAAAGGAAGCAGTGCAGCGAGTCCAGCTAGGCCCTTCAAGAAGCGGAAACTGTCTAACGAAAGCCAAGAAACTAATCAAGCCAACTGATCAATTCAGTTCAGTTGTAGCTTCAGCTTTAGCCAGCTCATCAGCGACAATTGAGAATCAAGACTCAACTGATCATCTAACTGCTGAGCATTCAATCAGTTGGACTGTATCCCAACTAAATCCGGATAAGTTTTTTTTATTTTTATTTTCAAAGCTTACCATAATTAAATTGTTACCGTTGAGATTATGAAATTTCTTATATTATATTCAACGGTTACAATTTGAAAATAGGGCTCTATCTCACAAGTTGCCATTAATAACTCTGCATTGTTATTAAATCAATTCTTCAAAGATGAAAAAGAAAATATAGTTTTCTAATGAGATATAAATAGCAAGATCTGTATAAAATATTTTTCTATTTATGGCAACTACCCCATTTTTAAAATTACTTCTTCTCAGCCACAAGATCATAAAGTTACCTCACGATCGAACGGCTGGAGTGCATGCATCATTAATTCAGCTAATCATCCATCAAATCGGATAGCTGATCAGCTAAGAAAAGCAATCGAGTGTCCTTGATTCTTGCATACAAAGTTGAATAAATATATGCAAGGAGATGAAGGCTCTAATCATCTTCAAGCTCTCTCTCATCCTTGCTTCGATCACCTGCAACTCTCTCCCTCTCAACACACTTTCATATCTAACAACACCATCTCTCTGCAGAAATGAAGCCCTCATTTCAGATGATAAATGTTAAATCACTCGAACACAAGGTGAAAAAGGATAAGACTCTAAATCTAGAGCTTCTTAATACACGTCTAGGCGCAGACAACTTTCAAAGAATTTATCAGCTATTGGAGGAAACCGAGTTGCTGCCATTCGTGACACTGTTGCCAGTCAAGAACATACCTACTCAAGTTGCAGAGTTCTACCACAACACAACCATCTCCGGTGACAACATCATCTCCATCGTCCAGAATAAAGTGATCACGGTGATAAAGGATATGATAATGTCCACTCTTCACCTCCCCGGCGATGGCCCAGACATAATGGACCTGGAACTGCCGTGAAAATAAGCACTGTGGGGTATTTGGAAGCACCCTCATGTGCACCACCATAACTGCTCACACAGGCTGAAGGAGAGCTTGCCCAGTGAGATAATCCAACTCTTGGATATCATTGGTCATATCTTACACGGCAACTTTGAGACGGTCCAGTTCTCTGAGCTCAAAGCACATCTCACGGCCGCTGTATACTTCAGGTGTAAAGCCGACTGGGCCTCTTTCATTCTTGCTCAACTGCGAGCAAATGTAGAGCGAACGGAATATGATCCATCAACTGGCTCATTTCGAGAGAAGGTAGGGTTTATGGGTCACATAAGCCACATCATACTAAGCCAGTTTGATGAGGTCATCCTAACTGGTGAGCCAGTCAGAAGAAGGGACATGCTCCCAACTATCCACTGCCATCAGATGCCTAAGAGATCACGTCAACAGGGACCTTCCGACTCAGGTCGTGGAAAGGCACCTTTGGAAGCACCCGCCAGCTCATCCGACGAAAGACAGCTGCTGATTAAGAGTGAGCTTCTCTCAAGACTAAGTGATCAGCCTACAATATCAGCCAGCTCACAACCTCATACCTCCGTCCATCGCGACCCGATTGAGGATGAGTTTAAAGCAGTTCTAGACCATCAGCTAAGTAGCTGCTTCAGTCTCGTTGTGGGCACCGACCCCTCTTTATTCGAGCAACTGAAACGGTACCTCCAGTACCACATGTGGCGTTTTCAACTCGATGAGGCAACAATGTTCCACCTCATCCGCACCCATGGATCCAGCTTCTGGATCAACGAAGGAACCTGGAGTAGACATTGGATGAATCATCCACTCTCCTCGCCACCAACTCTCTCGGAGATAATGGATTCGATGATCAAACGAATCCAGCTCAGTATACCAGCAGACGCTCCTCTTCTCAACAACGAACCGGCCAATTCCTCATGCACACCATTTCTTGAAGATCCACCCATCGCATCAACCGATGAGATCTTCACCAACTTGGCCTCGATGAACTTCAGAGAGCAAGAAGCCTCTCTCACCTCTGCTCATGGTCAGTTCATGACAACTAAAGAAGCCCATGCATGGTTCTCCTCGCCTATGCCAATTTGTTCAGTTCCCTCAGTCCATGATGATAATTTGGCAACTGCCTTCACCTTCTTGCCAAACTTGTTAATACCATCATGCGATCCACCCTAGCTTTTGGATGATGCCAAAAAGGGGGAAGATGGACAGTATGATGATGGATGCTTAATTCTTTAGGATTAGATTCAAAGAGAAATTTCTCATGAGGGGGAAGATCAGCTTCAAGGGGAAGCACGGAGAACACAAGGAGTCCAAGAAAGAGGAGAATTGAGCAAAAAGAAAAGGAGCAGTTTCAGGAAGTAAATTAGTAGTCTTAACTACTCTTGAAAATTGAAAGCCTGAATATAATATGCTTTAAGTGAATATATAATACATACTGCAATTCTTCAAATATCATGTCTCAAATCAAGTCTTGATTATGTTTATAATGCTCTGATACGAAGTTTGAATGCTCTGATACTTAAATGAAACCATGCTCGAAATGAAAGAATGCTCTGAAACTTGAAGTCTAAATGTTCTAATACTTGAATTTCATGCATACCTTGAATGCTTTGATACTTGAATGAATATCATGAATCAAATTTGCTCTGATTTCAAGAATCTGCTTAAGCAAACTATAGCATGTATATCAAACATACATTTGCAGTTTTTCCATCATCATCGACAAAGTTTTGACATCATCAAAAAGGGGGAAATTGTTAGGAAAAACTATCAAAGAACCTCTAGATTAGGTTTTGATGAGATGTCAAAATTATTTATGAAAAACTGACTAAAATACAAGTTGTAGATCTGAGCTGATCAATCCAGAGCATCAAAAAGGAACTCAAGTAAAGCCAAAGTCAACCCTTCTGGAGTATGGTCTGCAAGCTGAAGGATACGTCATCCAGTCAGAATTCAACCTAACTGAGGAGTCAAAAAGTCGAATCAGTCGAAACAAACTGACACCTAAGTCAGCTGAGCTGAGGGAGAAAAGAGTCGACTAAGACTGAAGGAACTGATAAGAGATCAGTTTAAACTAAAGACAGGAAGTATCCAACTGATGGCCAAACTGAAGTGGACAAGACAGATCAGCTAAAGGCCAGAACTGAAGTCAGCCAACTTATGATTAGTCAAGCTGACAAGAAAGCTCAAGAGAAATCAGTCAAGCTGATAAGCTAGCCAAGAACTTGAGATCAGTCAAACTGGAGAAACCAAGCTCAAAACTGCCAACAGGAGCAACGGCCAAACTGAGCTAACAAAGCTTAAAACTGCCAACTGGAACAATGATTAAACTGAGCTGACAAGCTCAAAACTACCAACTGGAGCAATGGCCGAACTAAACAGACAAGTTCAGAACTGCTAACTGGAACTCAAAACTGCTAAAATCTGATAGCAGAGAGCCCTGGAGTTATTGCTCAAACCGGCAAAACATGGAATAAATGCTTCAACGAAGATCCTGGAATTAAATATCCAATGAAGATCGATTGGCAAAGTAACGGCTACTTCAACCAAAATCTCCAGCGATCAATAAAGACCATCTGCTATTGATGAGCTAACAGAGCTATCGATCAATGGAACTCAACGGTCATAAAATCACTCCTCTATAAAAGGCGAGTGAATCAGAATTTTAAATACTCTTCACCTCCACAACTTTCGCATATACATTCTTGAAATATTCAAGCAAGAGCTTTCTTTCTTCCTCCCACTCGGCTAAAGTTCAGCATCTGATAAAAACTGCGAGACTTCAACTGAGAAGAAGAATTCAAGGAGTCAAGATATTCAGCCAGCTGTTGACAATCCAGCCAGGGCAGCCTTCTCAGTTTCAGCAATACAACGATCAACTATCCAGCTCAACTAAAGGAGCACATCAGTTGATAACCCCCGTTCAAGACTAACCTCTTGAAGATCGAAAGAGATCTAAAACCTTGTAAATACGACAATAGAACCTACCTTCCTAGCGAGCAGTTAGGGACTTCAAGTGTGAGCCGTTGACCCGCTGAGGTAGCGAGCAGTTACCAGGTTCAGCCAACTGTCCTGCATTGTGTAATTTGTAAAGAAACTTAAATTATATAGTGAAGTTGCCCTTCTGCAGAAGGAAGAGGGCACGTAGAAGTTTGAGACTTCGAACCTCTATAAATCACTTGTGTGCTGTACTGTTTTGTTTATTGCATATCTTTGAACTGCACACAATCTC
This sequence comes from Perilla frutescens, assembly GCA_026008535.1. Classification (NCBI taxonomy): domain Eukaryota; kingdom Viridiplantae; phylum Streptophyta; class Magnoliopsida; order Lamiales; family Lamiaceae; genus Perilla; species Perilla frutescens. The sequence goes on along the minus strand of BRKX01000006.1, from coordinate 36,711,462 downwards.
ACACAAGCTGCACTCAAGCTATCTTAACTGATCAACAAGTTTGTGCATAGATAAGTTTCTCTAAAGCGAGTCTAATGATCCATGCTGAAGAAAATACTAGCTCAGGATATTCCAGTTGAAGGAACATACCAACTGAAGAGAAGACTAAGGTACAAGCTGAAGGAAAATGCCAGCTCAATGAATACCAGCTGATGAAGTACCAGTTCAAAGGACACCAGCTGAAGACGTATCAGTTTTGAAGTCCAACTCATAAAGCGCCAGCAACCGAATTGAAGACCAGTCCATGAAAGTTCAAGCTGAAGGGACACAAGTGCAAAATACCAGCTGAAGAACACTGGTTCAAACTACCAGCTGAAGCAGAACAAACTAGAGCTCAGAAGACATCAAGCCCAAGCCCATAAATGCCAGTTGAAGATGATCTCAACTGAAGCTTTCCAAACTGCCAAGGGACAAACAGAACTGACTGACAAAGGAACTGAAGATTCCAGCTACCAAACAAAGCTCAGAACTGAAGATCAAGATATGAGCCATAATTGAAATTCAGATAAGCCAAAGAAGATCTTGAAGTTAATGCAATCAACATCTTGGAGCAAAAGTTCGTCAGAAGAGCAATAGCAACTCAACGGCCCCATTAAATGAAAGCCTTGCAACTGGGTTTATCATTTATGATCAAATAGTGATCACCAGCGGTCACCAACTCACATATCTTTAAAAAGTGAGGTACCCTAGAGAAGATCGTGGGACTTGAGTGTCCATCCAGTCTCATTTCTTGATCACTGCTTATCGCAACATGAGTTTTTGGCAAAGAGAAGAAGTTTGGAGTTTGAGATAGATAGGGTCTGCAAATACATTCCCTCCAACTATCGTACAAGTACAGAGGATTATGAGTCATAGACTGATCAAGAAAATTCCTCCAACTGTCCTACTTGCCGAATTGGGAAGTGATATCAAGGCTCAAGAAGAAGCAGGAGCCAAGCAGCAAGAGATTTGTATAATCAGCCTTGCCCGCAGAAAACTGAATTTTAGAAGTCTGCCAAATCAGTTAGCTGAGCCTAACCGACCAACTGAACCTGCAACTGCATAGGAGCAGTGAGAGCTATCTCTCACCCCAGTTGTATTAAGTTGATCGTGTGATGATGAAGACATTGCCACATCACCTAATCTCTTATCAAAGAGCTATGTCACCCCACTGACTGCTTCAAGCTACAAGACAACCGCCCAACTAAACTTGCAGGAAGTTCAGCACAAGTCATCCTCAGGAAGGAACTTAAACAGAAAGTGAAGGGTCACATCAGCTGAAGCTAAGCACCGGAGTCAATCCGTGAAGAAAGCAAGTCCAGAAAAGCCTACTGAAGGAACTAGATCCGCCTCAAAGTTAAAGAGGTCAATCTGCCCTAATGAGAGCAGTGAAGAGTATCCAGTTCGGCCCCTTAAGAAGAGAAAACTGACTGAGATATGATCCTGAAGTTCAATAACTTATCTTATTAGTTCAGTGATAAATCAGTTCCAAGGGCCAAGAAGGAGATATGACTAGAACTGATCGATCAATTGCCACATCGTCAGTTCACCAAAAAGTCATCAGTTGGACAGGGTAGCCCAACTGCCAAGGAAAAGTTTAAATTGATTAAAATCTTTAAACTTATTCCTCATGACATTAATGCCATCGTGATCCAAAGGGCATTATTTTCAAATGGGAGATGTCTTAAGATAGCAAGTCTTTAATGTTACTGAGCAAAATCAATCACTAAAGTGGAAAGTGAGTTAATAGCCTGAGGGTTATAAATAGCAAAATACTGCACAAAATATTTGCTATTTATGGCAACTACCCTATTTCCAAATGGATGAAATCTCAATCGCTGATTTGAAATTTAAGCCAAACTTGTTGACGGCCGAGATGATCATCTTATTTATGCCAGCTGAACATTAGTCAAATCCATTTAAACTGATCAACTGATGCGTACTCGAGTGCAATTCGAAGTACATACATGCATCCATTTAAACTGATCAGCTAAACATCAGTCAAATTCCAAGGAGATATCGATCCAAGATTTAGATCAAACTCAAACTCTCCCTGCATTTGCTTTGCATCTTTCTCTCTACTCCATTCATTCTCTCTCAAACATTCTCTTGAAGAATGGAATTGTCCGCTCAATACATCGACCCAGCTAAACTTGCTCTCAACCTCAAAAGAGACAAGTTCGTAGAACTGGACTAGATGATGGAGAGACTTAAGCCTGATATGTTCCATCGCTTAATGTTAGCAGCGGAGGAAACTGGACTCTTTCAGTTTCTCACAAGAGGTCCAAGATTTGGACGATGCTTTCCTGAGGCAGTTTCCGAGTTCTATATCTTCTCCGACATTGCAGAAGATGGCAACATAATCTGAACAGTCAGAGGAATTCCGATCGTGATCACCAAGGAAGTTGTGATGGAGTCACTCCACCTTCCTGGAACAGGTGAATAGGCAGATGCAATAGTCATGCCAAACCATGCAGAATTGTGGCGTTAATAGATGAAACCAGGAGTCGAGCATAATAACTACTCTCACAGACTGAAAGATAGTCTTCAGCCGGAGTTCATCCAACTCTAAGATATAGTCATCCACTGCCTGAGAGGCAATCTAGACTATACTTGCTTCAGCGTCGACAATGCTCATCTGATGGCACTTATTTACAACCGATGCAGAGTTGATTGAGCATCATATGTGCTATCAAAACTACGCCAAAATGTTCGCAAGGTCAAGTTTGACCATCAAACTGGAAAATTCACAGAGAAACTGGGGTTTCTCAATAGGATCAGCTTGATCATCAGCAGATCCAATTTCTCAACCAGAGAGGTGAGTTGCTAGATAGCAGAGATTATCTTCCCACAATCTTTGTCAAAAGGAAAAAGAATCTCAAACCTTTTGGCAAGCGATCAAGGAGGCAGCGCACTGCAGAAGAAGGTCCCTCCACTCTGACTAAACCGACTTCAAATAGTTGAGGAAAGCAGCTCATGTCAGATGAAGACATGGCATCAGAATCAACTGCGCCAGCTGAGTCTACACCAGCTAAAACCAACTACATGGATGGTGTTGAAGAAAGCTTCAACAACACTCTCGGTGATCTGCTCAACAGTTTTCAGCTTATCGAAAGATATGACTCTGATCTCTTCAATCAACTGAGGAGATATCTTAGATGGTCACTCCGGAGATATCACATGATGAAGTAGTTTTGTTTACACTACTTGATAAGAATGGACGATTTGTCTTGAATCATCCATCGACGGCCACTCCCACTCTCTCAGAGATTATAGATTTGATGATCAACAAAATCCGAAATGGAGTACCTGCCGTAGCTCCACTGCTGTTTGCAGAGCTATGCAACTCATCCTCCACACCTATGATGTTCAACCACCCATCTCCAACTGAAGAACTCCTCCCAAGATTAGCCATGACGTCAACTAAACATTAGGTTCAGCCTCCACTGCCAGATCTACGACAGTTCATGCTAACTGAAGAAGCATCCAACTAGCTACCCTCACCACCAAGAGAACATCCATTCCCTTCCCTATTTGAAGATAACTACCATATGTTTCCATTCCATCCTTCAATCTACACATGCACACCCTTTTGGATGATGCCAAAAAGGGGGAAGACATTGAAGAAATTGAGGAAAAAAATGATAGAAGAAAGTTTTTGAGTCTTTGGGATGAGATTCAAGGGAAAGTACAGCCTCAGGGGGAAGTAGTGAGGACTGTATGAACGACTCGAGAAGAGAGGCATCAACCTCAGGGGGAAGATTAGGGAGTTGTCCAGGGATATGCTGCCAGGGAAGAGAGACATTTGTCTCAGGGGGAAGTCTGGGAAGAAGTCTGGAAAAATGCTAGTGCCAGAGAAAAAGGAGAGCCTAGCAGTTGGTGGAATAGGTGAAGAAGGAGATGAGATACCAGCTGAAGAAGTGTAGTAGCTGAAGAGCTAGAAACTCAAAAAAAAAAAACAAATTGTTGTAGATTGAAAGATATCTAATCAGTTTACATAAGCAGTTTCTTAGCTACAAGTTTTCTTGCTTGATTGTGTCCTTGTTACACAGCTCAAAAATTTCTCAATCAGTTCTTCCATCATTGCTTAATTTGCCATGTTTTGGACATCATCAAAAAGGGGAAAATTGTTAGGAGAAACTATCAAGGTTTTTCTTACAAGGGGTTTTGATGAGATGTTAAAATATGTCAAAATATGAAAAGGGTCTTGAAAGAACTGAAAAGAAATCAAGCAGAAAACTAAGGATGATTATACAAGTCAAAGCTGTCAAAGTCAACAGAAATGATTAATCTATATAAAAAGAAAGGAGAGAAGAATAGAGATAAAAAGAAGATTGTAGCTTGCTAGAATAGTTAGCAAGGCAAACTGGAAGTTGCAGGTACCAGCGAGAGAAAGTACCAACTGCTACCAGTCTATAGTGATGAACTGATTAACAATACTAGTCCAAGGCCGATACCAGCTGAAGACGATGTTCTAGCTGAAGTGATGGACATACCAGTTCAAGACCGATACCAGCTGAAGAAATATTCCAGCTGAAGGGATGAACTGATGGACAATACCAGTTCAAGGCTGGTACCAGCTGAAGAAGATGTTTCAGCTGAAGTGATGACCTAATGGACATACCAGTTCAAGGCCGATACCAGCTGAAGTGATGAACTGATGGACAATATCAGTTCAAGGCCAATACCAGCTGAAGAGATGTTCCAGCGAAAGAGAACTGAAGAACATACCAGTTCTTGGCTGCCACCGGTTGAAGAGATGTTCCAGCTGAAAAGAACTGAAGCACATACCAGTTCTACGCCACCACCAGCTGAAGAGAACTGAAGGACATACGAGTTCTAGGCCACTAGTATCTAAAGAGATGTTCCAACTGAAGAGAACTGAAGCACATACGAGTTCTAGGCCACCACTAGCTGAAGATATGTTCCAGCTGAAGAGAACTGAAGCACAAATAAGTTGTAGGCCAATACCAACTAAAGATATGTTTCAGCTAAAGATAACTGAAGGTTGTACCAGTTCTAGGCCACCACCAGCTGAAGAGATATTCCAGCTGAAGAGAACTGAAGCACATACCAGTTCTAGTCTAACACTGGCTGAAGAAATGTTCCAGTTAAAGGAAGATCCCAACTGAAGGGAATACCAGCTGAAAGAGAAGAACTGAGGGACATACCAGCTCTAGATCATTCCCAACTGAAGAAATACCAGTTGAAGAGCACATCAGTTTGGACTGATGAACATGCCGGTCCATGATGACATCAACTGATGAAGACTGCCAGCCAAAGAGAGGACAATCTCGAGCTGAAGAAAATACCAGCTCAAGATATTCCAGCTGAAGAAAATACGAGCTGAAGAATTGTGCCAAGTCTAAAGATCCATGCTGAAGGAAAACCAGCTCAGGATATTCCAGTTGAAAGAACATACCAACTGAAGAGAAGACTAAGGTACAAGCTGAAGGAAAATGCCAGCTCAAAGAAAACCAGCTGAAGAATGAAGTTCCAGCTGATAAATCACCATTTCGAAGGATACCAGCTGAAGACGCATCAGTTTTAAAGTCCAATTGATAAAGCACCAACAACCGAACTGAAGACCAGTCCATGAAAGTTCAAGCTGAAGGGACACAAGTCCAAAATACCAGCTGAAGAACACTGGTTCAAACTGCCAGCTGAGGCAGAACAAACTGGAGCTCAGAAGGCATCAAGCCCAAGCCCAGAAATGCCAGATGAAGAAGATCTCAACTGAAGCTTTCCAAACTGCCAAGGGACACGCAGAACTGACAGACAAAGGAACTGAAGATTCCAGCTGCCAGACAAAGCTCAGAACTAAAGACCAAGATAGGAGCGATAACTAAAATTCAGATAAGCTAAAGAATATCTTGAAGTTAATGCAACCGAGATCTTGGAGCAAAAGCTCGTCAGAAGAGCAATGGCAACTCAACGACCTTATGAAATGAAAGCCTTGCAACTGGCTTTATCATTTATGATCAAACAGTGATCACTAGCGGTCACCAACTCACCTATCTTTAAAAGATGAGCTACCTTATAGAAGACCGTGGGACTTTTGAGAATTTGGAGACCACGTTAGTTAAGTTTTTCCGCGAAGACGTTGGCCAAAGTACTTAAGCCTCATGCTCAAAGAACTCAGAAAATCAAAAGTTCTAACTAATGAGAATGAGCCTTAATGCTCTTCGAGCTAGCTGTTGAAGATTTCCAACCAGAGCTGTTCTCTCAGTCACCGTGCTTAAGTGATTAATACCAGTTTCAAGACTGTACTCTTGAAGATCGAACGAGATCTAAAATTGTGAAAAGACAGGTAAGAGCACCTTATCTCTCCAGTGAGCAGTTGGGGATCGCAAGTGTGAGCTGTCGACCTACTGGCTGAGAAAGTTGAGAGTGCAGCTTCCGGGACAACAACTGTTTTCACTGTGTAACTGTAATAAAGGAACTTTACACTTGCATAGTGAATTGCTGTTCTGCGGAAGAAAAAGAGGATTTAGAAGCTAAGTTTCTAACCTCTATAAATTGCTTGTGTGCTCTGCTTTAATTTTCAGTTCAGTTGCATGTTTTTAACTACACACTATAAACACACACAGCACTCCGAGCTAGCAGATCTTCTCAACTAATCTCTACATAGCACGGATATTATTTGCGAGTCAAAACGAGCCTTGAGTATTCTGCATCTAAGTTTAGTTTTGCAATCAGTTTATTCACCCCCCCTCTAAACTGATTCTGACTCGCCCCGGGACCAACATTAGCATATGACAATACTTTGTCAACATACGTTATAAACCTTAATTGGATGGGATAAACCAAAATAATCAATTAGGAACTAAAAATGAAAAATTAAATTCAACAAAAGTAATCATAATTAGATGGAATAAACATAATTGAGATTAAATAAACATAATTGAAATTGAATAAACCCTAACAAATCTGTATTACACTAGCATTATGATAATTCTTTGTTAGCACAGTGAATACATTGTGTTAGCATATGATAAATGCTTCATTACCATATGTTATCATATGTTATCATAATGCAGATGAAGAATTATTATGTGCTAATGAAAGCATTTAAAACCTGGGCACACGTAAAAAAAAAATTGTTAAAATTTGTTGCCTGAAATAATGTGAATTCGGATGTAAATTGCAAAGTTAAATGAAATGTTGAAGCTAGTGTTACCATATAGCCTTCAACATGCAGCGGAAACGTAAATGAAACTTTGCACAAAATAAATTTTAAATCACACTCCTTATGGTATGTGATTGCCTCAAGGCAAAATTCACTATCACAAGTGAAATACAAAAACAATGTTGATGTTGTGTTGGTTCACTCCCTTGACAAAACTGCATAAAACATACAGAGGACTATCCTAGCTTCACGCACTCAAATAATCACTCAAAACAAATGATGTGACCCGAGACCTATGGGACACGACACGGACGAAATATGCGGAAGCTAGAAAACAAAACTACGTCGGTGAAGCAAGGGATCAATACTCAACTAACTAGATGACTAAGAAAAATTAAAATACCTAGACTACGACACACAAATATAACACAAAATCAAAATAGATGGGCTGTTTTGGAAGTGCTTAGGGACGGTGATGATTATGGTATTTTGAATGTGAAGTGTAGGTGAAGAATGGCTAGGGTAGATAGGATATGATAGACTTGTAACGAACTTACGGATGGAACGGAACGAAGATGATGTTGAACTCCAACTTGTTGAACTCGAGCTTGTGGAATATTGATGAACACGAACGTAAATGGTGATGAATGGCGTCGGTGATGGCTGGTCGAAGGATGATTGATAGATGCGAATCACAACCCGAAAGTTGCCTTGAATCTCGAACGTATGCAAGGCCAAATTCTCTAAGTTGATCTTCAAGTAGCGAGTTTCCGATAATCCCTCGAATGTGGTTGGCAAATTCCCTATGATAAAACCTAGAATTGCTAGTTCTAAGAGTATGAATTTAAGATCTAAACTCATAAATATTTAACGAGGTTGATACAATATTGAAAGCTAAGCTTAATTTATCAAATATGGTCTGAAGTATGAATGTCACATGAAACCCCTATTTATAACATAGGGAGGGCCGAAAATCCTAAGGATAAGGCCAAAAAATACTACTCCAAATTTAGACTAGAATTAGACTAGGAAACTTCCTAAACTAGAATTCTATTCAAGGTAGAATTGTGCCTTAAATAAAACCTAGTCAACCTAGAATTCAAAGTGACCAAAAATTACAAATAAATAAATAAAAATCTGACTTGGACTAGTCTAAATAAAATAAAATAAATACTATAGTCTAATAAATTAATCCCCTTAATTAAATCATCAAGGGCCGATCAACTTGGACTCTTCATGCACGCATGCTCAACTCGAGCTGAATAACACATGCACACGTACACGTCCTCTTCTTCATGCATTGCACTCCATGTCTTGATCTCCATCTTCTAATATCAACAAGGTTATCATCTTCAAGCTACCTTGCATGTCGTCTTCATTTTCGAGGTTCTTGCGAATTGTTGCTTGCAAATAGTCTTGTAATTTCTTAGCTCGTAGTCTTGTGACGGAACCTTTGAATTGCAGCTTAGAGTTGAGTTCCTCATTGCTATGGATGTCCTCATCATTCCCCCCCTGCTGAAGAGAATTCGTCCTCGAATTTGGATCCTCATCATGGTCGAATTCATTTGCATTAAAAGGAGACAAATCAACAACATTAAATGTAGAAGAACACTTGTACTCACCTGGAAGATCAATGCGGTATGCATTATCATTAACACAACTCAGAACGGTGCAGGGACCATCTCCTCTAGGCAATAACTTTGACTTTCTCAAGTTGGGAAAATGGCCAGGACTCAGATGAATCCAAACACAATCTCTGAGCTGGAATATAACACGCTTGCGCCTCGTGTTGCGTGCGGCGGCAACGGCCGAGCCTTTGTGCTCGATTCGAGCACGAACCTTCTCATGCATCTCTCTAATGAAATTAGCTCTCTTCATACCTTTAACACTCGTTAGATGCTCAACGGGTAAAGGAATCAAATCAGTAGGAGTTAGAGGATTAAATCAATAAACTACCTCAAATGGAGACATGCTAGTAGAAGAATGAATTACACGATTATAAGCAAATTCAGCATATGGTAAACACTCTTCCCATGACTTCAAATTATTCTTAATTAGATACCTAAGTAAAGCTCCTAATGTATGATTCACAACCTCAGTTTGACCATCGGTTTGTGGATGACATGCAGTAGAAAATAATAACTTAGTACCTAATTTTCCCCACAAAACACGCCAAAAATGTCCCAAAAACATAGAATTCCTATCTCTAAGAATAGTACAAGGAATTCCATGCAATCTAACAACATGAACAAAGAACAAGTTGGCAATATAAACAACATCATCGGTTTTCCTACATGCAATGAAATGAGCCATTTTGGAGAACCGATCAACAACAACAAAAACTGAATCTTTACCCGACCTAGACCTAGGCAATCCCAATATGAAATCCATAGAAATATCGATCCAAGGGGCTGTAGGGACAGGTAACGGCGTGTACAATCCAAATGAGTGTGAAGTGGACTTGGTTTGACGACAAATAATGCAACGACTACACACATTCTCTACATCCCTACACATATGCGGCCAAAAGAAGTGTTCATGCAGCAAGTTTAATGTCTTATGCACACCAAAGTCACCCATCAAACCTCTCGCATGCGATTCTAACACAAGTAGCTCACGCATAGAACAAGCAGGAATGCACAATTTAGACTCTTTAAACAAGAACCCATCATGCACATAAAAACCATCATTATCACGCGACTTAGAACTACATGAAGCATAAATGGGACTGAAGTAGGCGTCTTCCACATACAATGATTTAATGGAATCGAAACCTAGCATCTTACCATGCATTAAGTTCAAGAGTGTGTACCTTCTAGACAACGCGTCGGCCACGACATTCTCCTTACTCTTTTTGTACTTGATCACATATGGAAAGGACACGATGAATTCTACCCATCTCGCGTGTCTCTTGTTCCGATTTTGCTGCCCTTTGAGATGCTTTAAACTTTCATGATCCGTGTGAATCACGAACTCCTTGGGCCAAAGATAATGCTGCCATGTGTCCAACGTACTCTTCAAAGAGCATAGCTCTTTATTGTACGTGGAATACCTAAGTGAGGCGCCATTCAGCTTCTCACTGAAGTAGGCGACGGGCCTGCAATCCTGCATCAATACTGCACCAATACCTATGCCCGAAGCATCACACTCGACCTCAAAGGTCTTAGACCAGTCAGGTAAACAAAGAACAAGAGCAGAACACAACAATGATTTTAAAGTATTAAACGCATGCTCTTGTTGCTTACCCCACTCGAATTTCTGGTCCTTCTTACTTAGCTGAGTAAGAGGGACGGCTATACTGGAGAAATCCCGCACAAAATGACGGTAAAACCCAGCCAATCCATGAAAGGATCGAACCTCAGAGGCATTTTTCGGTGTTGGCCATTCCTCAATCGCTTTGATTTTGGAACGGTCAACCTCAATACCTCGTGAACTGACGAAAAAGACTAGAAAGACGACTTCATCTATGCAAAATGAACACTTAGACAAGTTCCCATACAATTTTAGATCACACAATAAACAGAAAACACATCTAAGGTGATCTCTGTGCGCATGTGCACTGTGACTGTAAATCAGAATATCATCAAAGTATACAACCATAAATTTACCAATCACATCACGCAAAACATGGTTCATTAATCTCATGAAAGTGCTCGGTGCATTAATGAGACCAAAAGGCATAACTAACCACTCATATAAACCATGCTTTGTTTTAAATGCAGTTTTCCATTCATCCCCTTCATGCATTCTAACTTGAAAACATATTAGAACCACTTAATTCATCTAGCATATCATCAAGTCTAGGGATAGGAAATCTGTACTTAACCGTTATTTTGTTGATGGCACGGCAATCTATGCACATCCTCCATTCATTGTTCTTCTTTGGCACTAGGATGACTGAAACTACACAAGGGCTCATCACCTCTCCGATTTGCTTCTTCTCCAAAAGCTCCTTCACTTGGCGGTCGATCTCCTTCATCTCCTCAGGGGACGTATGGTACGCCGGTCTGTTGGGCAAGACGGTGCCGGGCATAAAGTCCATCTGGTGCTCGATCCCATGAACTGGAGGTAATCCATTTGGAATCTCTTCCGGGAACACGTCTGCGAACTCCTTCATGAGTGGCTGCATATCACAAGACAAAGAAACACCATTAGTAGCACTGTCCTTATAAGATAAAAGTACAAAAGGTAAACCTGCTTTTAGTGTTTTCTCTACGCCTTTAACTGAGATGAACAGGGACCGATTTTTCTCAGTGTTAGGGGCTGATCCGGATGCCTTTCCATGAACCAAGAAATCATTGGAAGACACCAAAGGGGCTGTATTGGTCGAAGTAGATGAAGAAATCAGCGGTAAAGGGGCGGCCGAATGTTGGCCGTTCACGGCGGCAGATCGGGCGGCGGCTGCGGCTGTTTTTGCCCGTTCCTGCTTAAATCTCTCTTGCATCCTCTCTTGATCCTCTGCAACAACTTTAGGAGTTAGTGGCATTAATATGGTGGTGCGGCCATCTTGAGTAATCGAGTATGTGTTTTCCAATCCATCGTGAACCGCTTTTCTGTCGAATTGCCACGGTCTCCCTAAAAGTATGTGGGCTGCCTCCATGGGAATAACATCACACAAAACAGTGTCATAATAATGACCTTTAGTAAAGAAAATGTGTACCTGACCTGTCACATAAATGGAACCGCGATCTGTGAGCCACTGCATCTTGTAGGGCTTCGGATGCTTTGTTGTGGTGAGGGCGAGCTTATCTACAGCATACTGACTGATTGCATTGATCATGCTTGCACTGTCTATAATCATCGCACAAGTCTGATCTTTGACGGCAACTCGAATGTAAAAAATGTTCTCACGCTGAGATTGCTCTTCGTCTTTACGATTGATGTTCAGACTGCGGATTGAAACTAGACTTAGATGAGGTATCTCGGGTTCCTCATCTTCAAACTCGACTTCTGGGGTGTTGACGGTAACTGGGGCGGTGGCCTAGGGCTCCTCCTCATCTTCACTGGCTGATTCAAGTCCATTTTGTTCATTGAGGAACAGAACACGTCGGTTTGGGCACTGATTCTGAAAATGACCCCAACCTTGGCACTTGTGACACTGGATATCACGGGCTAAACTAGGGGCTGCATTAGGCGGCATGGTGGACTGATTGGGCCGTTGGAATCGGGGCTGTGTGGGCGGCGCCTGTGTAGACTCGGGTCTATGGCTGGACTGCGGTGTAGAACGGTCGAAACACCGTTCAGGTGGTCCGGACTGACCTCGGGGTCATATGGACTCAGAAGAAGGTGTAGAAGGTGATGTTGAATGTGTACCTTTGTTCCAAGAAGGTTGTGTAGGGGCTGCACTTTGGTGTGATCGACGGCGACCTTCTCTCAGCTCCTTTTCCACAATCGATGCGTACTGCACCATCCTTTCTACACTGGTGAAGTCTTTGAGCTCGACTTCACATGCAATATCGGGATTCATGCCTTTAATGTACCTAATGATGGTATCATTTAAGGTCTCCTCCTTCCCGACTCGGTTTAAGGTAGTCTCCAACTCTTTATGGTATTCTTAAATCGAACGGGTGCCTTGTTTGATCCGGCTGAGCTTCTTCTTAAGCTCTCTCTCGTAGTGGACTAGAATGAGGCGTCCTTGAATCAATCCCTTCATTTCTTCCCAAGTATCGATGGGTGGGTGTCGATTTCGGTGTTTCCTCTCTTGATGCATCTCCCACCATGAGGCTGCGTAGCCTCTAAACTCCAAACATGCTAGTTGCACCTTTTTTACCTTTGAAAAGTCATAGCATGCAAATATCTTCTCTACCTTCCGTTCCCAATCTAAGTATGCATCGGGATCGTGAAGGCCTTCAAACTCCGGAATGCTCGTTTTGATGTAATTGAGCATTCAGTCTTCTTTATATGTGTCGGTGCAGCCTGCACGCCTGTGAGGACCTCGGGCCTGATCTAGGCCTCATTCTGGGTCCTCAAACTCGGTATCTGTGTTCTCATCATGGTACTCCTCTTCTGGCTCGTCTCGACGCTCGTTGCGTCTTGCTGGACCTCGAACAACTTGGGTAATGGTCGGAGTAGTCTTAGTGCGTTCAAATGCATGCACTAAATCATCAATCTTGTCTAATAGGGCCTGGTCTGTCTCTAGAAGTGCTTTGAAAGCGCTTCAAAGTGGTATTTAGGATCCCACTATGGTGCTGGCTCAGAGTAAGACTCCATGGGTGATTTGGACGGGTCCAAAGGAGGTATGGTCGACTGAGGGTCGGCAGGTGGTGTAAAGGACGACCTGGGTGGTCTCCGTGCTTCATGATACCTACAAAACGAACAAACATAAAGAAAAACAAGGTAGAACAACACAATCTCACGTCACTCGTTTGTTTTCTCTCTTGATTTTACCACTCGTGTATCACTCAATATATGGGTGCACAGTGTGTGATAAATCGTGTAGATGGACTGTCGAACTAGTTAAGAAAATTGGTTCTCTTACACTGGGAATGGACGGGTATGCTACTCTCGGAACAAGGATGAATTTAGTGTGTAAATGGTGGTGTCGGTCGAGTATAGATGGAAAAGGGGGCTATTGAAATTTCAGTTGTGGAGTAGGGTGGTGGTCGAGTATGTGGAGGTAGGAAAGGGAAGAATTAGATCAATTAATGAAGTCACAATTAGATTAGAAAATCCAAAAATAAATCTAGGTAGACAAAGGAAAGAAATAGAGTAGGATAAGGAAAGAAGAAGTCAAGAAGGCAATAGGGTGATTTGGATATGTATCAATCTATGTGACACAATCTAAATACCTTAATTAGCCTAGACTCTAGAAAGAAAGTACCAAAAATAAAATATGACACCTAAGGAAGTTACCAAAAATAAAATAAACTTGGAAGGAAATTTCCAAAAAGAAGGAAGATCTAAAAGAAAATAACCAACTAAAGACATGTACCACAAGGAAGGTACCAAAAATAAGGAACACAAAAAGGAAACAATGAATATACTCTTTTTTTTTTGAATTTTCGGATTTCTGTTTTTTTTATCCAATTTTTTTTTATCTTTTTCTCTCTTCTTTTTTTTTGTACGATCTGTTTTTATTTTAACTATGAATGATATGGAAAATAAATTACAACTCGATAGGACTCAAAATGAATAAACGAGTATTGAACTACGGACGATAGGAACCGACGTGGCTCTTGATACCAATTTATGATGTGACCAGGGACCTATGGGACCGACACGGACGAAATATGCGGAAGCTAGGAAACAAAACTACGTCAGTGAAGTAAGAGATCAATACTCAACTAACTAGACGACTAAGACAAACTAAAACACCTAGACTACGACACACAAATATAACACAAAATCCAAATAGATGGGTTGTTTTGGAAGGGCTTAGGGACGGTGATGATGATGGTATTTTGAATGTGAAGTGTAGGTGAAGAATGGCTAGGGTAGATACGATATGATTGATGTGTAAAGAACTTACGGATGGAACAGAACGAAGATGATCTTGAACTCGAACTTGTTGAACTCGAGCTTGTGGAATATTGATGAACACGAACGGCAATGGTGATGAATGGCGTCGGTGATGGCTGGTCGAAGGATGATTGGTAGATACGAATCACAACCTGAAAGTTGTCTTGAATCTCAAACGTACGCAAGGCCAAATTTTCTAAGTTGATCTTCAAGTAGCAAGTTTCTGACAATCCCTCTAATGTGGATGGTGAATTCCCTTTGATAAAACCTAGAATTGCTCTAAGAGTGTGAATTTAAAATCTAAACTCACAAAGATTTAACGGGGTTGAGACAATATTGAAAGCAAAGCTTAATTTATCAAATATGGTCTAAAGTATGAATGTCACATGAAACCCCTGTTTATAACATAGGGAGGGCCGAAAATCCTAAGGATAAGGCCGAAAAATACTACTCTAAATTTAGACTAGAATTAGACTAGGAAACTTTCTAAACTAGAATTCTATTCAAGGTAGAATTGTGCCTTAAATAAAACCTAGTCAACCTAGAATTCAAAGTGACCGAAAATTACAAATAAATAAATAAAAATCTGACTTGGACTATAGTCTAAATTAAATAAAATAAATACAATAGTCTAATAAATCAATCCCCTTAATTAAATCATCAAGGGCCGATCAACTTGGACTCTTCATACACGCATACTCAACTCGAGCTGAATAACACATGCACACGTACACATCCTCTTCTTCATGCACTACACTCTATGTCCTGATCTCCATCATCTAATATCAACAAGGTCATCATCTTCAAGCTACCTTGCATGCCATCTTTATTCTCGAGCTTCTTGCGAATTGTTGCTTGCACATAGTCTTGTAACTTCTTAGCTCGTAGTCTTGTGACGGAACCTTTAAATTACAGCTCCGGGTTGAGTTCCTCATTGCTATGGATGTCCTTATCAACAAATCTATCTAAACACTTAGATAGATTACAACAAGTCACTATAAATCCTAGACTTCTCAAAGTTGACTATCTAACTTACACACACAACTGGAATGAAAGTCTCCAGCTGATTGGGACGCTAGGCAGATGTCGAGGAAGATGTGTTGGATTTCAAAGACGACACTAGATGCAAGGTTCAGAGCTTCTCACAAACCACGATGATAACCTGCTTGCATAAATAATTTTATGGGCTAAGGAGACCTCAAATACTTCATCCATCTTGTATTGACAGTTGCTTCACGATCCTAGATGACTTGGACTTGAATCAACCGTCTTCCACTACCCATTGCTGAATGTGGACTTGAGATAACCGTCTTCTACATTGTGTGGCACACGTTCTTCAACATCGTGTAATAGTAGCAGTTATTCCAGTGACCCACGATCTCCTGCAACATTTAGTGTCCAGGAGGGAGTGGGAACTTCACGTCCCCATGAAATTCGGAACAGATTTTGAACAAGTCAAAATCAAACTTTATCCACGTTTTAAATCAAAATAAAATATCTAATAAATCCCTAAAAATGTGGGAAATCAAATGTGATAAATATCATAATATATTCAGATTAATTTAAAATAAATTAATCCAAAATACTAGGAAAGGATAAGATTAAAGTTCCGAGTGTTATACTCGATGTGACGAGAATGATGGAACAACATTAGATACGACATTGATTGCGATGTTATCAAACTAAGTGATAACATCATCTGGAACATGTCATACTCAACCATCTCCCCTTTAAGCTTATCCTTACTGCACAATAGATAAAGCTTAATATATATATGATTAGTGCCGCAGCGGAATACGAAAACAAAAATATTAGAGTTCAAAAACTCCCCCTTAAGTTATGTTTCCCCTTAAGTTATTATCTGAAAAAAAAATAATATACAAAGTTAGTGGGTATAATCCTCTATACATGATATACAAGGTTAGTGGGTATAATCTCATATACGGAAATAATGTTGAGAACATTCTCAACATAGCTAACAACACATATCTTTAAAATATGCAAAAACAATCACTATGTTGAGATCATTCCCAACATAAAACATCACATACTTTAAGTTATGTGAAAAACAGAATATCAATCATAAAAACATCACACATTAACATATGCGAACATAATTTATATAGCAAAATCATCAACCCATGCTGATGATTAAAACATAAATATTCAAGGATATCCAACCATGGATACCCAACAACAAAAAAAATATATGTTCAGCACATCAAAACCCAACAAGGATGTAAACACATCCAAAATAAAATTGTGTCCAACACAATATATAACCATGAAATTAAATTGTTTTTGATAAAGAAAATTCATATTTTCTTCTACCCCTTTGCCTTGGCCACAGACTTTCCACCCTTCTTCCTGTCAGCAAAAACATCACCTGCAACTACTCCCCCTTTTTGTGTAGAAAGGACTCACTCCTCGAAGAGCATTGCGGAGCTCAACCATGGCATTTGTGAGAACTGTGCTTTGATGAATTAACGAATCTATCTACAAGACATAAGAATTTAAGACCTGCACAAACACATTCACCAAGTGCGAGGAGGCACTTGCTATATCACCTTCTGAAAGAGGAGGGAAGAGAGCACTATCAGTAGAAACATCATGACCAACATCCCTTGAAGCAGCTATTGAACTTCGACCGAAGGTATAAGGGAGATCGATCACACGATCTTCATTCCCTTTGGGCTTGATGATTGAGATAGTTGCAGTTTCAGTCACTATCTTCTTCTTATTTGGCTTCACACCTTGGTCAACTAGGAGGGCATTGATGAGGCAGGGAAATGGTAAAATGCTGGTGGTGTTTGTCTTTGCAGCCGACTTCAACATGCAATCAAAAATGTATTCTCCGAGATTGAAGGGGATTTTTGTGCCAAGTTTAAAGAGCAAGATGTCTTGATCAATAGTGAGGACTGAAGTGTTGGTGGTGGGTAACCAATTACACACAATGAATTTGTATAGAACAGAGTAGAAAAATGTGAGCTTAGAAGTGGAAATTTTGTTAGTCCACTTAGTCACCATACCACCAGTAACAGTCCCAACAACATCATCAATTAAATCTAGGCTAACAGCATCAGAATCATTACCCAGACCTAAGAATTTGTTGATCAGCATGGGGTTAAAAACATAGATTTTATCTCGCATATAAACCTCCCCAAATTTGCTCTTAGACTTATCACCCATCTCAGGAGACACATTCGCATAAAATTCAGCAATAACATCAGGTTCAAAAGATGACAATTAAGTGACAGATTTCCAGAGACCCATTTCTTTCAAAAAAACATCCATCACATACTTCTTAAAACTAAGCACATCAATTTGTTTTTCGACACGAGTGGGGCGAAGACTAACAGTTTTATGAAGTGTTTTAGTATGTTGAAAGTAGAATATCTTACTGAAAACAGATGAAACATCATGCGGGGAACCTGGAGGATAGACTGGTTCAGAATCACCAGAATCAGCATCATCTTTGACATCGGCAGAATGAGTAGGAGATGGAGAGACTATCTTCTTAGCTGTGCCAGAAGAGACCATCTCTTGTGAGGATGCAGGCTTTTCAAGAACATTAACTTCTAGAATTGCAAGGATAGGCTTCTCTAGCTGTTCAACATTGACTTCCACTTCACTAACAACATTATCGAGAAAGGTGTTAAGGGGATTCTCTTTGTCATCGGATTCATCCTTCAGGGATCTTTCGTGTTTCTCCTCCATCTTCGGAGTTCTCTTAGCATTTTTGCTTGAACCCTCACTGCCCTCTTTCTTGACCGAACCTTGTTGGCCGTGAAGTCATTTAGACTTGCGGGTAGGGTAGCTTTTCTTTTTCTCGGCTAAAGCTCTAGTGTGTAACACTAGATTTGGATCAATAGGGTTATTTTCTTCGCCTAGACTTACTTGCTGGAGCGGAGTGGGGTTTAGCACTAGAGTGGAAATAGGAGCTTCAGCTTCATCCATGATAGTGTCTGCATGTGTTGTTGGGGGAGATGAGGGTTTGTCGGACTCGGATTTTGGTCCTTCTGGAGTGATTTCGACTGTTGCCGTGACTACGGGAGTTGATGTGGCAAAGAGAGTGATAACAGATGTTCCAGTAGGACCCGAGGTAAAAGATGGAGTGCCCATGGTTTTCTCGAACATTTGTTTCATCATCTCGAGCATGGCAGTGAGATCCTTGGGTTCCGCCATGGATATTCTTAAAAAATCTTGAATAAAAAAGAGACAAAGAGTGGGAGACGAAAGGGGTTCGAGAAATAGAGAGTGAGAGAAATAAAAAATATTTCCAAAAATGAGATGATATAGCTCTCACCCTCAAAAATTGGAACTTCCCAATTGTCACATCACCCACTTTTTGTTTTAAAAAAAATTAAAAAAATTGGAACTAGTGGATAGGGATACATCTTATCAATTCGAGCACTTATCACAAAAATTTAAAAACTGAATCTTTGTGGGCCCGAAAATATTTTATGTGTTTTTTTTATAAATCAAATAATGGAGAAGGAAAAACACAAAAAGATATAATTCTAGGCATGTAATTTCTGAAATGTTAGAATTTGTTGTCTGAAACAATGTGAATTACAGATGTAAATTGCAAAGTTAAAAGTAATGTTGAAGCTAGTGTTATCACATTGCCCTCAACATGCAGCGGAAACGTAAACAGAACTTTGCACAAAATAAATTTCAAATCACACTCCTTATGGTGTGTGATTGCCTCAAGGCGAAATTCACTATCATAAGTGATAAACAAAAACAATGTTGATGTCAGTTCACTCCCTTGACAACACTGCATAAAACATACAGAGGACTATCCTAGCTTCACTCACTCGAATAATCATTTAAAAAAAACCTATCTAAACACATAGATACATTAAAACAAGTCACTCTAAATCCTAGAATTCTAAAAGTTGACTATCTAACCTACACACACAACTGGAATGAAAGTCTCCAGCTGATTGGGACGTTAGGCAGATGTCGAGGAAGATGTCTTGGATTTCAGAGATGATACTAGATGCAAGATTCAGAGCTTCTCACAAACCACGGTGATAACCTGCTTGCATAAATGATTTTAAGATCTAAGAAGACCTTAAATATTTCCTCCATCTTGTATTGGCAGTTGGTTCACGATCCTAGATGACTTGGACTTTAATCAACCGTCTTTCACTACCTATTGCTGAATGTGGACTTCAGATAACCGTCTTATGCATTGCATGGCACATGTTCTTCAACATCGTGCAATAGTAGCGGTTACTCTAGTGACCCACGATCTCCTGCAACAGTTAGTGTCCAAGAAGGAGTGGGAACATCACATCCCCATGAAATCCAGAACAGATTTTGAACAAGTCAAAATCAAACATTATCCACGTTTTAAATCAAAATAAAATATCTAATAAATCCCTAAAAACATGAAAATAAAAATGTGACAGATATCACAATATATTCAAATTAATTTAAAATAAATTAGTTCAAAATACTAGGAAATGATAAGATTAATGTTCTGAGTGTTATACTCGATGTGATGAGAATGACGGACAACATTAGATACGACATTGATTGCGATGTTATCAGTGAAGTGATAACATCATCTTGAACATGTCAAATTCAACAATCTCTCCCTTAAGCTTATCATTTCTGCACAAAACATAAAGCTTAATATACACATAATTAGAGTCGCAGCGGAATACGAAAAAAAATATTGGAGTTCAAAAACTCTCCCTTAAGGTCTGCTCCCCCATAAGTTATTATATGGTACATAAGATACAAAGTTAGTGGGTATAATCCCCTATACATGAGTCTACAACAGGTTGCGTATTTATCCCTGTACAGAAAACAAATAGGTGGGTAATTATCCCATATACAGAAAAATAATGTTCAGAACATTCTCAACATAGCAAACAACACATATCTTAAAACATGCGAAAATAATCACAATGTCGAGATCATTCCCAACATAAAACATCACATACTATAAGTTATGTGAAAAATAGAATATCAATGTTGAAAGCATTCTCAACATAAAAACATCACACATTAACATATGCGAATAGAATATATATAGCAAAATCATCAACTCATGTTGATGATTAAAACATAAATATCCAAAGATATCCAACCATGGATACCCATCAAGAAAAATAATTATATGTCTAGCACATCAATAATAAACAAGGATGTAAACACATCCAAAATAAGAATGTGTCCAGCACAATACATAAACATGAAATAAAATTATTTTTCATAAAGAAAATATCATATTTTCTTCTTCCCCTTTGCCTTAGCCACGGACTTTCCAGCCTTCTCCCCTTCAGCACCATCATCACCAGCAACATTACCAGCAGTAGCTACATCTATTTCCCCTTTTTGTATAGAAAGAATTCCTCGAAGTGCTTGACGAAGCTCAACCATTGCATTGGTGAGCACTGTGCTTGGATGAATCATGGAATCCATCTGTGATATATAGGAATTTAATACCTGCACAGAAATTTTAACAGCCCGGTCCCGAGGATGGGGACGGGGTTGTTGTGCGTAAAATAGCACGAAAAATCAGAAATCCAGGGGGGTGTTTTCAGAATTAAACTAAGTTAGCGCCTCAAAAAATTAGGCAACTTTAACTTTATGATTAGAAAGAAGTTATCATTTTCAACAAATAAAAGGGGTCAAAGGATTCACTCGAGTCAAAGGAATGCCAATTCATAGGCCAACTAAAATTTAAACAGAATCCAAAGACAAACAGATAGAAATTTGACTTTTCAAATAAACGAGATCTCATCATAGGTCACATCAACTAAGACCCACAAATAGGTCAGAGTCAAATATATCTTATTGTCCTATTCATAGGATGAAATAAGAAAACAACTTAAGACTAACTAGCGATGAGCAGAATCATGCTTTAAAAGAAATGCCCCTTCATAGGCAAACAGCAGCAACAAGCACGCAAAACTTATTCACAAGTCAACTGAAGAAGAACAGATACCAATATGTTCAACAGTAAGACTTTTCGAATATCTTGGAATCAATAAATGAATACTGGTATGTCAAAAGAACATGCTTCAAAGACTTTAAGACTTTATTGATATTTAGGTATCACAGTATTTAAAACATGCTACTATCAAGAATCAAGTTACACGTATCGAAACTAAATACTAACATCAGAGTACTTAGCAGAAACATAGTAGAAGAAAATATGTAACCATATAAAGCAACAAACTTGAAACCTCAGACAACCCCACCAGCAGCACATCACCGGCCTCAGCATCTCAACCTGAAAACATTTGAAAAAGAGAGTGTGAGCACTAATGTACTTAGTGGGGTTTTATGAGAAAACTCTTGATAAACTTTAAAAATATCCAATTAATAACTGGCGGTATATGGATAGGAAAACGCAAAAGCCCTCTCCATATCTGCAAAACCTTTTACTTCCTTTTCTGGCGCCTTTCCTGGCTCAAACCTGTTGTCTACTGCACCCTTATGCCTCAGGATAAGAGAGGGGTTATCTCAAGTATCCTCTGAGTATAGGAAGGGATTACCTAGCAGTGACTCCCTTTACTTTCAAATATTCAACTCGATGACTCGAAGGTCACGACATGATGATGGAAATAAACTGTTCTTTCAGCTCGATAACCTGCTTATAATAGAACTATATCCTGCCATAAATTCCTTCTTTACTTAACCTTAAACTTCCTTCCTTAACCTTCCTTACTTACTTACTTGACTTAGCTAGCAATACCAAGCCTAGAGCAATCGTCTAAGGCTAATTCTTTAATTGTGCATGATCTCGGCTTATAAGGGATTTCTAACATACCTTAAAAGGCAATACTTAGCTACATAAGCTTTAGCAAAACCCAATAGCCAAATACTAGGAAATGAATGGGCATAAATACAGATTGCAACTAAAAGCAATTCTAGATCACATGCTAGCATCAATTGTATTTAAATAATTCTAGCATATCTAAACATACTTGAGAACTCACTTAACTTATAATAACTTCATTTTACTTTATCAAACTCAAATAACAATTCAACAATATCATGCATATAACTGTCTTTCTTTCCTTTCCTTTCCTTGTACAAAGACTAAACAGGTAGAGCATAAAATATTTTAATTGGATATTCATCTTGCCCTATCATGCTTCTAGAGCTTAATAGCTCAAACCTTATACTTGGTTTAGAACCACCCACCTCGATGATGAGCATCTCGATAAAGAGCACGTAGACGAAGCAACGAGCCAAAAATCCTTCCTCGGGCCTCCTCGGGGTTCATCTCCTCTTTACGAAAGTCGATCAATGACTTAAAACATTATTTGAGCTCCTAATAAGACATTGAAATTATATCTAAACCCTTGCCCTTTAACTATAACTTAAAACATGAGAATTAAAAGGATTTAGACATCCGAAATTACCGCAAAAGGGGACAGAAAATCCGACTCGAACGATCGATATTCCAGACGATTGGCCACTAGTATATCGTAGATCTTCGAAAGAGCTTCGATTTAAGTACTCATGGGCCCCATGGTTCCAACCGGGCGAAAGTGATGGCTTCCGCATAAAAACGTGCCGGAGCTGCCGCAACAGCACTAGCGCCGCGGCAGCAAGGTGCACGCCAGCATCCCACGCGCCGCGACGGAGGGGTGCGCACCGGCGCCTCCCTGCGCCTCGGTGGCCCCTTGCGCCGCGGGGGCTCCTTGCGCCGCGGGGCTCCCTTGCATACCGGAGCGCCCGCGCGCCTCTTGCTCCGCTCTCCCTCTCAACTGGGGGTGCCTCACGAAGAGGCTCCCTTCTCTCTCTCTCTCTCTAGAGAAATGGGATGAAGAAGTGAAATGAGCGAGAAAAATGAAAGGGGAAGGGGTTCTATTTATAGGAAAAATAGTAGCTTCCTTGAGAAGTTATTGCAGTGCAACAATACTGCTTTAAAAATATATCATGTTCGGTTAAAAGACGCTTTATTCGATGTTGAGGTCTAAATGACCTCGTTCACGAAATCCGAAAATACCGGGAGATTTGTCGGCTCGAGTACTATTGAACCAACTTGACTCGGGAAAAAAGAATGATTCATCTTGAAGGAAAATGAGAAAAGATTCTCTTTCCAAAAATAAAGTTACTATTCAACACAACGGACAAATCAAATTCCTAAGCGTTCAATTGACCTCAAAATGAAAATTCGGAAACGCCAACGGATTCCTTGAGAAATTTCCTATAGGATAGACTTGAAAAAACAAGGCTCGGGCCAATACACGAGATTTCACAAATTTCTAAAGAGCTCATTTCTACGGAAAAACACTATTCATAACTTCTTTAAATGCGTTTTAAATCACTGGGAACTCAAACGACTTCAGAGTTAAAACCTGAAAGCACCGGCATGCTCCCTGAGTCAACACCTTCCAAATGTGACTAAAATCGGCTGCTGGAATCAAAATTCTCGAAAAGATGATTTTATGAAAAATAACTTTTAAAATCGCAATTTAGGGCCAAAATATCCTTAACTAGGCTCTAATTAATTTCTTTAATTTTCTAAATGAACTCTGAAAATCTCGGGATGTTACAGACTACACCCGTTAAAAAAAAAACTTCATCCCGAAATTTACTTCCCCTCAAACGGAGATCTGGATACCTCTTAGAAATCCGTAACCTTTCTGGAACGACCTAGGTTCAAAACTTACTATACGGCTAAGAATAGCCTGAGGCATTCTTTTTTAATACAGTCCTTAAGCAGGACTAATCCTTCTGTAATCCTTCTTCTTTTCTTCCTCAAAGCTTGAGCATCTTTTATCTTTTCTTCCTAATGAAATCTTTCTCGAAATATCGCTTCACACGAGATCCTTATGATCTTGCATTCGAGCGGACCCCTAGAAACTATTCGAGCAACGAAAGAAATAAAAGAAAAATTCACCAAACTTGCTCCTCGAGCATGGGCAATCTCAACGAGCCCATCCTTCTTTTATTTCGCTTAGCTTTGCTTTTGCATCAGCTTCACTTTTCGTAGCTTTGAGAAACTTTAACGAACTCGAACTAGATGATAAACTCGAATTAATTGAGCACCTCCTTTGATTGTTGCTTGTACGCTCTATCACGTCGAAAACTTGCTTTATCTTCATCTTTAACTTCTTGAGGTTCGACTTCTTCATTTTCTTGGGGCGTACTTCGTGATGCACTCCAAACTTAAATTCTTGACGCAACTTAAATCTAAACTTCTTTGTCGCAATCGTCTCTTTTCCTCGAAGCAGTCATTTGACTTTATGGCTCCTGGTGGTGTTCACCATTGCTTGCAGGCATGAAGATCGCACGTCTAGACTTGAACTACACGCTTGGAACTTACTTGCCGACATTTCTTAGATCACCTCTAAACGCAACGAGCTGAGAAATCTTCTTAGAAACGCGCATCCTAAACTTAGAGAATACTATCTGGCGCTTACTTGGATTCTATTTCTTACTAGGAAATACTATCTCTTATTCCTCCAATCTTGACTAAAAGGAATACTGCTATCGCTTTCTGCTGTATTCCAAGATCCACACTCGAGTACTATGAGTGGGAGCAAAATAAGCGAATGCCTCTTAGTGAGGGCTTTATCTTAATCAACAATTTCTTGACAAAGTCAAAATCTAGAAAGAATATAACACTTGGTTATATATGCCAAAAATATTGCCTTTTCAGAGGACTTATAAACTTGAAGGGTTCTTGCATATAACAAAGATATGGAAGAAATCAATGGTTAGCAACTGAAAACCGTGCTAAAATATTTTCACAAAGGCATCAGCATAGCCTAACAAGGAAATGTCATTACTGATTCTTGATGATCAAAGAAGTATTATCCCAAAAAATTATAAATTATCCAAGCGGATATAGTCAAAGAATTTCAAATGGTATAAATGGAGAATTTCAATTGATACGAAGCTATTGAAGGGCAATTAATTCAATTAACAAGAGAATAAATTGATTCTAAAAGAAAATGAACAAATCGATTCTATTGACACGAGAATGAATAAATAGACTCAACAAAAACTTCTATCATACTGAAACTCTCAATCTATCGAACACTAGGTCTATCTTCTTATCAATCTTCTTCGGGTCTTCTCTTTCTTCTTTGAGCATCACACATCTTCTTCTTGGTGAGGTTGATATGAAATAGCACGAGTCGGCTAGACTCAAATGGCTGTGCCTGGCCAGAAAAGCGATATCCGGGGATCTCTTCCTATCTATCGAAAGGGACACGGCAAAGTGACTTAATCTATGGATCCTCCTGGACTCAATACAACTTGGGTAGAACACTGATATATCTTCAAACTCTTTTGGCTATAGTCGTAACAACAATCTCCATCTTCATTAATCAGCTTGGAACAAGCGATAACTCTGGGCATTTGAACGCGACGTGACCTTGAATGTACGATTATCGAATCATCGAGCCTCTATCGAAGAAAACGAATCTTCATTCCTTGCAAACGCGATCGGATCTTCAAACGAGACTTCTCTAAAGTTAAAAACTCTTGAGTAGGGATTCCTTAAACTTGCGTTGGATCTGGGATTGGATAACTTGCCTTTAACTCGACTGCTCACCTTTTTGCTCCTTGCTCGAAACTGAACTTCATGACCTTCTTCTCGATTCTACTATAATCTCGGAACCCCTTTATCCTTCTTATGAATGCTCTATAAACGTTGATGAGCTCGGTGCTAGCATTGATGATTCAAATTCCGAGTTGCAGCTTAGAGGTCCAGTGACGAGACATAGAGCCAAAAAGTTGCAAGAATACCTTCAGTGTTATGTCGGGAAGAAGCTGAAGGAAGTTAGAGCTGATTTCAAGCAGTCCAAGTTGGTGACTATTTTAAGCGTCGAGGAGCTCGATTGAATCCATGGCAAAGTCGTTCTTTGCTGATTTAATTAGTTAATTTATTTATTTCCAGTCTATTATTTCAGTTGTGGATTTATTTATTTAGCAGGCCCAATTATCACAATCTGTTTAAGTGATATTGGATCCAGTAGTAGTTTTAATTAGCCCAGTTCGAATTCTAGGCCCAAAGACACTTTAATTTTCTTCCTTAGGTTTATTATTTAGGGATTTTCGTTCCTATTGAGGAGCAGACACGTTTTCAATGAAAAAATAGCGCAAAGCTTTTCAACTTGTCTCAAAAATCAATAGTTCTTTGGTAGAGTTTGTTTCTGGCGAATTCAAGCTTGAAATATATTGTCTCGTTCATGATATCTCGTATTATCTGGGTTAGACAGCCATTGAAGGTTGCTCCATAGGCGCGTTCCAACTTCTCGTCAATTCGGGGTTCGTTTCGGGTAAGTTTCACCTATACTTTTCGTTTTTCTTCATCATCGATCCTTCCACCATCACCACAGCCACTATCCACGTCCATAACACTCCTATATCATCATCATCACCCTCAAAATCATTCCACTTCAGATTGAAACTCGGATTCATCGATTTAGGTCTAAAAACCCTAAAATCGGGTTAGAAACTTACAACCATTCGATCTCTTAAACCACTTGGTCAAATTAGCTGAATTTTGGATAAGTTTTGCATCTCTACATATTGTACTTTGTGTTAAAATTTGAGCTCAATCCAAGGTCGTTTGCACAGGTTTCTGTTCGTATCTTTAATTTAGGGTTTTACGGGTTATTTGGGTTGTTTTGCTATTTAATTTCTTGTTCGAATTTAATTGAGTGTTTAGGACAGTTTATTTATTCATATTTAAGTTTTATTACAGTATATATTTTGGATTGAATCCTTCTGTTAAGTTGACGTTGTTTCGATCTTTGCTTCCGCTTTATTGTTGGTCGTATCATAATTTTGGTACCAGAGCCACGTCGACTTCGGTTGGTCGTGGTTCAATGCAAATTCGTGTGTGTGACATAGTAGGGACAAAAAGGATTGATCATTTATAAGGAAAAAAAATCGTACAAAAAAAAGAGAAAAATAAATCGATATAAAAAAAAAAAAGTTGATCGAGCCCTATTGTGTTCACCGTGTTTCTTGAGTATCTTGATTCATTCTTGAAGTTCTTGGTAGTTCTTGATTAGTCGTGTTGAGTTTGGGTAGTATTTGTCTTGTTTTCTTTGAGTCGTGTTGCGATTTGCCGTTCTTCATCGTATAGTGAATGGGGACGTCAGTTTGCAGTTTCCTGTGTTGTTAGGGAGTCATAATTTTCGGTCATATTGCTGGAGAAGAGGGAGAGGGTCGAAAATTTTGTGTCTAGTGTTATAGGAGTTGATTTATTTGTTTCCTAGTAGGATTGGGATTTGTTGCCTAGTTGGTTTTGATTTTTATTTCTTTGTTGAGCTCGTATTCATACTTGGTACAATCTAGCTCCATAATTCAGCACACATCCACCCATATTCCAACATTATTCTTGCCTTTGCCTCCCACACTTATCCACTGAAAATTCATCCACCGATCATTCCGCAGTCAAAAATCGGTTGGCCGTGACATATAGGTACGGTTGGCCGAATTCTATCGTCTTCAGGGTGAAATCGCCTGTTGAACATTTTCCGATTTTGCCGTTTCTTCAAATTTTCCTACCTTTTCACCCCTACAGCCGACCTTTACCCTATATAAGCTCCTTCGTGGTGTTTTGTGTACCTCGTGGTACTTTGGGAGTCAAGTTCGAGCTCTTGACTAGAGCTGGAGGAGTCAGTAGCAATTCTACTACTAGAATTCGAGTTTACTGTGAGTCGCTGAAGTTCGAGATTTATTGAGAGTTTATACACTTTGAGTGCTATACACGAGAGCTAAAAATAAGTGAGGTCCTGTTCTTTTGTTTTCTTTTATTTTTCTTTGTTTTATTTGTTTTGCAGGTACCAATGGAGTCCAGAGATGGTTATAACAAGACGAATGATAAGGCACCCGCATCGCCTAGTACTCCTACAGACGCGGCTTCATCAATGCCACAGTCATAAATAAACGAGACCTCATCATAGGTCACATCAACTAAGACCCATAAATAGGTTGGAGTCAAATATATCTTATTGTCCTATTCAAAGGATGAAATAAGAAAACAACTTAAGATTAACTAACGATTAGCAGAATCATGCTTGGAAAGAAAAGCCCCTTCATAGGCGAACAACAACAACAAGCATGCAAAACTTATTCACAAGTCAACTGAAGAAGAACAGATACCTATATGTTCAACAGTAAGACGTTTTGAATATCTTGGAATCGATAAATGAATACTGGTATGTCAAAAGAACATGCTTCAAAGACTTTAAGACTTTATTGATATTTAGGAATCACAGTATTTAAAACATGCTACTATCAAGAATCAAGTTACACGTATCGAGACTAAATACTAACATCAGAGTACTTAGTAGAAACATAGCGGAAGAAAATATGTAACCATATAGAGCAACAAACTTGAAACCTCAGACAACCCCACCAGCATCACATCACCGGCCCTCAGCATCTCAACCTGAAAATATTTGAAAAAGAGAGTGTGAGCACTAATGTACTTAGTGGAGTTTTATGAGAAAACTCTTGATAAACTTTAGAAATATCCAATTAATGACTAGCGGTATATGGAGAGCAAAACGCAAAAGCCCTCTCCATATCTGCAAAACCTTTTACTTCATTTTTGGCGCCTTTCCTGGCTCAAACCTGTTGTGTACTGCACCCTCATGCCTTAGGATAAGAGAGGGGTTACCTCAAGTATCCTCTGAGTATGTGAGGGGATTACCCAGCAGTGACTCCCTTTACTTTCAAATGTTCAACTCGGTGACTCGAAGGTGACGGCATGATAATACAAATAAACTATTCTTTCAGCTCCATAACCTACTTACAACAAAACTATATCCTACCTTAAATTCCTTCTTTACTTAACCTTAACCTTCCTCACTTAACCTTAACCTTCCTTTATTAACCTTCCTTACTTACTTGACTTAGCTAGCAATACCAAGCCTAGAGCAATCGTCTAAGGCTAGTTCTTTAATTGAGCATGATCTCGGCTTATAAGGGATTTATAACTTACCCTAAAAGGCAATACTTAGCTACATAAGCTTTAGCAAAACCCAATAACTAAATACTAGGAAATGAATGAGCATAAATATAGATTGCAACTAAAAGCAATTCTAGATCACATGCTAGCATCAATTGTATTTAAATAATTCTAGTATATCTAAACATACTTGAGAGCTCACTTAACTTATAATAACTTCCTTTACGCTATCAAACTCAAATAACAATTCAATAATATCATGCATATAACTCCCTTTCTTTCCTTTCCTTTCCTTGTATAGAGACTAAACATGCAGAGCATAAAATATTTTAATTGGATATTCATATTGCCCTATCATGCTTCTAGAGCTTAATAGCTCAAACCTTATACTTGGTTTAGAACCACTCACCTCAATGACAAGCATCTCGATAAAGAGCATGTAGACGAAGCAACGAGCCGAAAATCCTTCCTCGGGCCTCCTCGGGGTTCATCTCCTCTTTACGAAAGTCAATCCATCACTTAAAACCATATTCATGCTCCTAATAAGACATCGAAACAATATCTAAACCATTGCCCCTTAACTATAACTTAAAACATGAGAATTAAAAGGATTAAGACATCCAAAATTACCGCAAAAGGGGATGGAAAATCGGACTCGAAAGATCGAGATTCCAAATAATTTTCCACTGCTATATCGTAGATCTTCGAAAGATCTTCGATTTGAGTACTCATGGGCCCTATGGTTCCAACCGAGGTGAAAGTTATGGCCTCTGTACGAAAACGTGCCGGAGTTGCCGCAACAGCACTAGCGCCGCGGTGGCAAAGTGCGTGCCGGCGCCCCATGCGCCGCGGCGGGGGGGTGCGCGCCGGTGCCCCCTGCGCCGCGTGTTCTCCTTGCACCGCGGGGCTCCCTTGCGCACCGGGGTGCCCCATGCGCGCCAGCGCGCCTTCTACTCCGCTCTCTCTCTCTCAACTGGGAGTGTCTCACGAAGAGGCTCCCCTCTCTCTCTCTCTCTCTACAGAAATGGGATGAAGAAGTGAAATGAGTGAGAAAAATAAAAAGGGGAGGGGTTCTATTTATAGGAAAAATAGTGGCTTCCTCGAGAAGCTATTGCAGTGCAACAATACTGCTTTAAAAATATATCGAGTTCGGTTAAAAGACGCTTTATTCGATGTCGAGGTCCAAATGACCTCATTCATGAAATCTGAAAATACCGGGAGGTTCGTTGGCTCGAGTACTATTGAACCAACTTGACTCAGGATAAAGAACAAGTCATCTTGAAGGAAAACGACAAAAGATTCTCTTTCCAAAAATAAAGTTACTATTCAATACAAGGGACAAATAAAATTCTCGAGCGTTCAATTGAACTCAGAATGAAAATCCGGGAACGCCAATGGATTCCTTGAGAAGTTTCCTATAGGATAGGCTTGAAAAAACAAGGTTCACGCCAACACACGAGATTTCGTAAATTTCTAACAAACGCGCTCCTACGGAAAAAACTATTCATAACTTCTTTAAATGCGTTTTAAATCACCGCGAACTCAAACGACTTCAGATTTAAAATCCGAAAGCACCGGCATACTCCCTGGGTTAACACCTTCCAAACGTGACAAAAATCAGCTGCAACTGAGCTGGAATCAAAATTCTCAAAAAGACGATTTTATGAAAAATAACTTCTAAAATCGCAATTTATGGCCAAAACATCCTTAACTAGGCTCTAATTAATTTATTTAATTTTCTAAATGAACTCTGAAAATCTGTGATGTTACAGAAATTATCATCAAGTGCGAGAAAACACCTGCTAAATCACTTCCTGAAAGAGGAGGAGAGAGTGCACAATCTGCAGCAACATCCCGAACAACATCCATTGAGGCAACAACTGAGCTTAGAACAGAGGTGTAAGGAAGATCAATCACACGATCTTCATTTTCTTTTGGTTTGATGATGGAGATAGTCGAGGTTTCAGTGACTATCTTCTTTTTGATAGACTTTATACCTTGTTCAATGAGGATGGCATAGATGAGGCAGGGGAAAAGGTAAGATGCTGGTAGTTTTTGACTTGGCAGCAGCTTTCAGCTTACAGTCGAAAATGCATTCTCCGAGATTAAAGGGAATTTTAGTCCCAAGCTTAAAGAGCAACACAGCTTGATCAACATTGATGACTGAAGAGTTAGTGGTAGGCAACCAATTATACATAATTAATTTGTGTAAAACGGTATAAAAGAAGGTGAGCTTTAATTATACACAATCTGTCAAGCAGTTTCAGAGGAGACCATTTCTGGAGAAGACTCTTGAGAAGTGGCTTTTTTTTTTAGAATCAGAGGGGGCATCTTGCTTTCCTTTATCTTTTGATGTTGTTCCTGAAGGCGCAATCTTGGCAGGAACATCAACTTCAGCTTCAGCAGTCTGAAGCTCTTTTTGATATACAACATCAGCAATTGCATCCTCCTCAGCTTCCTCATAGGGTTTTTCTTGTGGATTCTCTTCGTCTTCAGACTCATCTCTTAGGGAGCGCATGGGTACCTCCTCCATTTGCAAAGTTTTTCTTGCCTTTTTGGTTGTTCCTTCACCAACTTCCTCCTTGACCTGTACCTGTTGGCTATGAAGTCACTTGGACTTCCGAGTAGGACCACTCTTCCTTATCTCAGTGAGAATCTGAGTGTGTAACCCTAGATCTGGATCAATAGAGTTTCTCTATTCACCAAGATTTACTTGCTGAAGAGGAGTAGGGTTTAACACCAAGGTAGAGTTTGGTGCGTCTCCTTCTTCCATGGCAGATGCTGCATGTAGTGTTGTCGGAGAAGAGGGTTTTTCAGATTCTGATTTTGGTTCTTCAGACATCCCTTCAATTGTTGCAGTTACTGCTGGAGTAGAAGTTACAGAAGGAGTGAGGGCCGAGGTTCCAGCTGGTATGGAGGCAGAGGACGGTGTCCCCATTGTTTTCTCAAACATTTGTTTCATCATTTCAAACATGGCTAAGAGGTCTTTGGGGCCATTGATTTTTTTGCATGAGCTTGAAAAAGGAAACAGGAAGACGAAGAGGCTCGAGAGGAAATGAGTGAGAGAAATAAAGAACAAAAGAATTCCAAAAATAGTTGATATAGTCTCTCACCCTCAAAAATCGGAACAGCCTCCTGTCACATCACCCACTTTTTCTATTTTCCTTATCAAAGAAAATATTTAAATAAAACAAAACTAGCGGATAGGGATACACCATATCAAAACGTATATTTATCACAAAAATTCAAAAAATGAATCTTTATGGGCCCCAAAATAGTTTCTATTTTTTTATTATATATAAAAGAATAAAACAAACGGAAACCAAAAAATATAATTCTAGGCATATATTTTATGAAAAATATGGTTTCTCTGCAATCTTGCACACAACATCGACTACAACACAGATAAACAATGAATAAACCCAACTATAATTCACCTTATAGACTTACGGGTATTTCATTCACAAACACAAATGTAGAATTTCAAGTAGCTGATTTTGTTAAACAAAAGCAGAAACACAATAATTTCATTAAGTAAGCCTTGAATTAAACTTAAATAGAAAGAACTAATTTATATAGAACACATTCCAAGAGACTTTCTCAAGGCATAAAATCTCTCGAAATCAAGAGGTTTGGTAAAAGTATCCGCTGTTTGATTCTCAGTGGATATGTATTTGATGTTTATGATCTCCTTTTCCATCAAGATTCTGATAAAGTGATGTCGAATGTCGATATGCTTAGTGCGTGAATGTTAAACAGGGTTCTTGGAAATTTCAATAGCACTAGCATTATCACACAACAAGGTTAGTGATGAACTTGTCATGCCATAGTCCTTCAACATTTGATTCAGCCATACCAACTGAGCATAACAACTAGCAGTTGCAACAGATTCGGATTCGACTGTTGATAAGGAGATGCGATTTTGTTTCTTGCTTGACCAAGAAACCATATTGCTTCCCAAAAAGAAACAACCACCACTTGTGCTCTTCCTATCATCAACATCACCTGCCCAATCTGAATCACTGTACCCAATGAGGCTGGTATTGGTGTCTATGCAGTATCTGATTCCAAAGTCGACTGTGCCAGCAACATATTGAATTATTCTTTTGACAGCCTTCAAGTGTGACTCCTTGGGTTGAGCTTGGTATCTAGCATAAACTCCAACACTGAACATGATACCATGTCTACTGGCAGTCAAGTAGAGCAAGCTACCGATCATTCCTCTGTACATTGTTGAATCAACATTAACTCCAACATCGTCTTTGCTCAGTTTTTCAGAGGATCCCATTGGTGTTTTCATGGGCTTTGCAGCTTCAAGTCCAAAGTGCTTGATCAAATATTTGGCATACTTACTTTGGGATATAAAAATCCTATCTTTGTCTTGCTTGATTTGGAGACCAAGAAAGTAGGCCAATTCACCGACCATGCTCATCTCAAATGTGTTGCACATTGCATCAACACACTCCCTAAGGAGATTAGAACAAGTGGATCCAAACACAATATCATCAACGTAAATTTATGCAACAGTAATGTGTTTGTGAATCCTTTTGATAAACAATGTTTTATCAACCACGCCTCTTGAAAAACCAAAGTCAATTAAAAACTCTGTAAGTGGAGCATACCAAGCTCTAGAAGCTTGTTTAAGCCCATACAAGGCCTTGTGTAGTTTCAGCACATGGTTTGGTTTTTCGTGACATTCAAAGCCTTTTGGTTGTTCAACATAGGCTTCCTCATTCAAGAAACCATTTAGAAAGGTGCTTTTAACATCTATTTGATGCAGTGTAAATCCAATATGGCAAACAATGGCAAGTAGAAGACGGATAGACTCTATTCTAGCAACTGGAGCAAATGTTTCATCATAGTCTATTCCTTCTACTTGTGTGTAACCTTGAGCCACTAGTCTGGCTTTGTTTCTAACCACATTACCAGACTCATCAGTCTTGTTCTTAAAAATCCATTTAGTTCCAATAACATTTTTATTTTCAGGCCTTGGGACCAATTCCCACACATTATTTCGAACAAACTGAATCAACTCATCATGCATTGCTTCTAACCAAAATTCATCTTTTAGTGCTTCTTTGACATTTTTAGGTTCAACATTCTATAGAAAGCATGATATGGACACAAGGTTAATAACTGTTGACATACAAACCTGTTTGACCAATTCAGCAACATCGACTGAGCTTTTTGTTCTGGTTTTGACCCCTTGAGATCCATCACCAATAATTTGGGAATTTAGGTGATCTCTTTTGATTCTCCTTGGAGGGTCACGTCTTGGTTCATATTAAGCCAGTGGAAGTTGTTTACCATCACTTTCAGATGAGGAATCTGAATCTCGTGTATGAGGTGATGTTGATTCCTTCACTGACGGAGAAGAAACATTGGTTTTGACATCAGGACTTTTCAAAGCACTTTTGTCAGTGTTACTGGACTCTTTGTTGGCAACATCTGGTTCATGGAAGAGAAATGACATATCATCTTCCTCAGATCTAGTTGCCAGGCCTGCAAGATCATCAAACACAACATTGACAGATTCTTGCACAACTTTGGTTCTTAAGTTAAGAACACGATATGCTCTGCTGTTTTGAGCATATCCTAAGAACAATCATTTATCACTTTTAGAGTCAAACTTTCCAAGATAGTCTATGTCGTTCAGAATATAGCAGACACATCCAAACACATGAAAATATTTGAGATTTGGCTTTCTTTGTCTTAGAAGCTCATAAGTTGTCTCCTTTCTTCCTGGTCGAAGATAGACTCTGTTCCCGATGTGACAGGCTGTGTTGACAGCTTCAGCCTATAGCTTCATTGAAAGCCCTTTTGCCTGTAACATTGCACATGATAATTTCTGCAGAGTTCGATTCTTTCTCTCCACTACTCCATTTTGTTCAGGAGTTTCGGGAGCTGAATACTCATGGAGTATTCCTTTCCTTTCACAAAAGTCATTGAATGCAGTATTCTCAAATTCTCTTCCATGAGTTGTTCTGACGCATGCAATGTTGGTGTCAAATTGCAAACACATTGTACGGCAGAATCTTTTGAAGACTTTGAATGTTTCAGATTTTTCTTGCAGAAATTCAACCCAAGTATACCTTGAGAAATCATCAACAATGACAAGGCTGAAACTCTTACCACTCATACTCTTTGTATCGACTGGTCCCATGATGTCCATGTGTAAGAGTTGAAAACCTCT
Organism: Perilla frutescens; assembly: GCA_026008535.1. Lineage (NCBI taxonomy): Eukaryota > Viridiplantae > Streptophyta > Magnoliopsida > Lamiales > Lamiaceae > Perilla > Perilla frutescens. The sequence continues at coordinate 36,675,747 of BRKX01000006.1, read as the reverse complement.
TGTTGTTTCACAACCACCCAGGCTTTTGTGAGGAATTATGGTTTGTTTTCCTTTTTGGCAGGCACCACATACAACATCGTGATCAACATTCAGCTTTGGTAGGCCGCGGACAGCATCCGACACAATCAGTTTCTTCAAATTTACCATGTTCATATGACCGAGTTTTTGATGAATCAACTTTGTTTCATCATTTACAGTCATGTTGTACGTTTCATCTTTGTCAGCATGGTAGCAATTGTCAGATGCACGGCTTCCGAACATTATGCATTTGTCGTGTTTGTCAAACACTTCACAAGTATTTTTATCAAACTTGACATGCATACCATCATCACAAAGCTGACTAATACTGATCAAATTGGCCGTCAAACCCTTGACATGCAGGACATTTTAGAGCTTAGGAAAATGTTTGACATTCAAGGTTCCTTTTCCGACAATGTTTCCTTGAGTTCCTCCTCCGTAGCTGACCTTGCCTTTGTTAGTAGTGGTGTATTCTTCAAGAAAATCCTTGTTGCCGATCATGTGCTGAGAACATCCACTGTCAAAGTACCATGTTCCGGCAATGTTAGCTTTCAGGGATGTGTACATAACATTGCAAGTGTACTTCATCTTTTTGAACTTCTCAGGATTTTTGTTCTTTGATGTTGTCCCTGATATTGTTCTCCCAGTTGCAACATCGTCATGAAACTTGAAGCAATGTGGTTTAATATGTCCAGGCTCTTGACAGTAATGACACACATACTTCCGCACCTTTTAGCCTTTACATTGCTTCTGATCATCATCTTCAACATTGTTCCTTGTCGTTGTGCTTGAGTTGTTACCTTTCACAAACTGGACAACATTGTTGTTTGAGAAAGACATGGAAGATTTATTGGAGAATCCCAGTCCAGCTCTGTTGTCTGTCCCAATATTAAGGCTTCATTTAGAACATTTGTTCCTTGATTCCACTTCTGAAATGTTCTTGAGGTGTCCTCCACTTCCTTCTTTAGTTTGCTGATTTCAGCATCACTCCTAGTAAGTCTAATTTCCATACTTACAACATTTCCTCTTAGAACATGATTTTCTTCCATGAGAAATCTCATCTCTTTTTATTGAGTTGTCCATTGAGTGCAGACTTCATTCACAACATTGTTGAGTTCTTGAAGTGAGGCAGTAGGTTGTTCTTCATGTGGATCATGCTCTCTGATTTCAGAAGCCTGATTAAATTCATCCATAAGAGTCATTTCATACCAATTCATCGTATTGGGTGAAATCTCAGTAGCTTCTGCTTCAACATCTGGAAGAACTTCATCTTCAACTTTACATTTTTCAATGTCAAGTTCATTCAGAGCATCAATAATCTGATCATCTTCTTCCAAGACATTGATGAACAACACTCTCTGATCTGAATCATTTTCAGCATCAGAATCATCACTGAGAACAGCATTAAAATTATTTCTTTATCTTCTTCGTGTTGTTGGACATTCATTTGAATAATGTCCATACCCAGAGCATGCTCTACATTGAACTGAATCAATGTCTTTCCCAGTGCAGCAACTTCCTTCTCGACATTTGATCTTCCAGAATTTGATGCTGATGAGGATGGAGAGTCAAACAGCCGTTGAGGTTTGATATTTGGGGGGGCTTTCTTCATGGAATGAACCAGTGAGTTGAACTTCTTTGTCAAGAGTGCAACATTTAAATTCTCTTCCTCGTTGATTTTCTGAAGACTGTCAACATCATCATGAACATCAGATGACACAGTTGTTGTCTGGAGAGAAATTCCTCTTGAAGTTGAGTTTGCTTTCTGATTTTGCAGGTTCATCTCAAATGTTAGCAAGATGCTGACCGCTTCACTCATACTCATGGTTCCTACATCGTGTGCTTCTTCAATTACAGAAATTTTCATATTGAATCTTTCTGGGAGAGTTCGAACCAACTTGCTAACCATGTTCTCATTAGATATTGGACTCCCAAGAACGGTCGATTGATTTGAGATCTCACATAATTTTTCAGCATAAGATGAAATAGTTTCATCTTCAAACATGCGCAAATTTTCAAATTTTGATGTGAGTAACCTCAGTTTGGTCTTTCTTACACTATCAGACCCTTCACAATGTTCCTGAAGAATGGTCCATGCTAGATATACAGTAACACAATTGCAAATCATCTTGAAACATGGAACATCGACTGAAACAAAAATCGCATTCAGAGCGTGAGCATTAAAATTTGAGGTTATTCTCTCATCATTTGTCCATTGAGATTCCGGAGTTAACACAAAATCTCCATTCAGACCTTCCATCCTAGGAGGGCTCCATTCTTCAATAACTGCCATCCATGCTCCTTCATCGATAGATTTGATGTAGATCTTCATTCGAGATTTCCACATGACATAGTTACCACCATTGCTATCTAAAGCAGGAGAACGACATTGATTAATTTGAATATCCATCATAGATTTCAAGCAACACCGGATCGAGTAATTAACGTGTCAAGTATCGACTCTGATACCACTTGTTAGAATTTGTTGCCTGAAACAATGTAAATTACGGATGTAAACTGCAAAATTAAAAGTAATGTTGAAGCTAGTGTTATCACATTGCCTTCAACAGGCAGCGGAAACATAAACAGAACTTTGCACAAAATAAATTTTAAATCACACTCCTTACAGTGTGTGATTGTTTCAAGGCGAAATTCACTATCATAAGTGATAAAAAAAACAATGATGATGTTTTTCTCGGTTCACTCCCTTGACAACACTGCATAAAACATACAGAGGACTATCCTAGCTTCTCTCACTCGAATAATCACTCAAAAACAAACCTATCTAAACACATAGATAGATTACAACAAGTCACACTAAATCCTAGACTTCTCAAAGTTGACTATCTAACCTACACACACAACTGGAATGAAAGTCTCCAGCTGATTGAGACACTAGGCAGATGTCGAGGAAGATGTCTTGGATTTCAGAGATGACACTAGATGCAAGATTCAGAGCTTCTCACAAACCACGGTGATAACCTACTTGCATAAATGATTTTAAGATCTAAGAAGACCTTAAAGACTTCTTCCATCTTGTATTGGCAGTTGCTTCACGATCCTAGATGACTTAGACTTGAATCAACCATCTTCCACTACCCATTGCTAAATGTGGACTTGAGATAACGGTCTTCTGCATTGCATGGCACACGTTCTTCAACATCGTGCAATAGTAGTGGTTACTCCAGTGACTCACGATCTTCTGCAACATTTAGTGTCCAGAAAGGAGTGGGAACATCACGTCCCCATGAAATTCAGAACAGATTTCGAACAAGTCAAAATCAAACATTATCCACATTTTAAATCAAAATAAAATATCTAATAAATTCCTAAAAATATGGAAATAAAAATGTGACAGATATCACAATATATTAAAATTAATTTAAAATAAATTAATTCAAAATACTAGGAAAGGATAAGATTAATGTTCCGAGTGTTATACTCGATGTGATGAGAATGACGGACAATATTAGATACGACATTGATTGTGATGTTATCAGGAAAGTGATAACATCATCTTGAACACGTTATACTCAACAAGAAGTATATCGTTTCTCTGCAATCTTGGTCACAACATCAACTACAACACAGACAAACAGTGAATAAACCCAACTATAATTCACCTTATAGAATTACAGGTATTTCATTCACAAACACAGACATAGAATTTCAAGTAGCTGATTTTGTTAAATAAAAGCAGAAACACAATAATTTCATTTAGTAAGCCTTAAATTATACTTAAAATAAATAACTAAAATGAAAAAAACACATGATAAACAACTGATATTGATAAAAAGAACTCACATCAAGTTCAACATCAATAAACAAAAACAACTAATTAAATAGAACACATTCCAAGAAACTTTCTCAAGGTAGAAAATCTCTCGAAATCAAGAGGCTTGGTGAAAATATCCGCTGTTTGATTCTCAGAGGATATGTATTTGATGTTTATGATCTCCTTTTCCACCAAGTCTCTGATAAAGTGATGTCGAATATCGATATGCTAAGTGCGTGAATGTTGAACATGGTTCTTGGAAATTTCAATAGCACTACCATTATCACACAGCAAGGTCAGTGATGAGCTTGTCATGCCATAGTCCTTCAACATTTGATTTAGCCATACCAACTAAGCACAACAACTAGCAGCTGCAACATATTCGGATTCAGCTGTTGACAAGGAGATGCAATTTTGTTTCTTGCTTGACCAAGAAACCATATTGCTCCCCAAAAAGAAGCAACCACCACTTGTGCTCTTCCTAACATCAACATCACCTGCCTAATATGAATTACTGTATCCAATGAGGCTGGTAGTGGTGTCTTTGCAATATCTGATTCCAAAGTCGACTGTGCCAGCAATATATCAAATTCTTCTTTTGACAGCCTTCAAGTGAGACTCTTGGGTTGAGCTTAGTATCTAGCACATACTCCAACACTGAAAATGATATCAGGTCTGCTAGCAGTCAAGTAGAGCAAGATTCCGATCATTCCTCTGTACATTGTTGGATCAACATTGACTCCAACATCGTCTTTGCTCAGTTTTTCAGAGGATCCCATTGGTGTTTTAATGAGCTTTGCAGCTTCAAGTCCAAACCGCTTGATTAGATTTTTGGCATACTTACTTTGGGATATAAAAATCCCATCTTTGTCTTCCTTGATTTGGAGACCAAGGACGTAGGCCAATTCGCCGACCATGCTCATCTCAAATGTGTTGCACATTGCATCAACACACTCCCTAAGGAGATTAGAACAAGTGGATCCAAACACAATATCATCAACGTAAATTTGTGCAATAGTAATGTGTTTGTGAATCCTTTTGATAAACAATGTTTTATCAACCATGCCTCTTGAAAAACCAAAGTCAATTAAAAACTCCGTAAGTCGAGCATACCAAGCTCTAGGAGCTTGTTTAAGCTCATAAAAGGCCTTGTGTAATTTCAGTACATGGTTTGGTTTTTCGTGACATTCAAAGTCTTTTGGTTGTTCAACATAAGCTTCTTCATTCAAAAAGCCATTTAGAAAGGCGCTTTTGACATCCATTTGATATAGTGTAAACCCAATATGGCAAACAACGGCAAGTAGAAGACGGATAGACTCTATTCTAGCAACTGGAGCAAATGTTTCATCATAGTCTATTTCTTCTACTTGTGTATAACCTTGAGCCACTAGTCTGGCTTTGTTTTTGACCACATTACCAGACTCATCAGTCTTGTTCTTAAAAATCCATTTAGTTCCAATAACATTTTTATTTTCAGGCCTTGGAACCAATTCCCACACATTATTTCGAACAAACTGAATCAACTCATCATGCATTGCTTCTACCCAAAATTCATCTTTTAGTGCTTCCTTGACATTTTTAGGTTCAGCATTCGATAGAAAGCATGATATGGACACAAGGTTAATAACTGTTGACATGAAAACCTGTTTGACCAATTCAACAACATCGGCTGAACTCTTTGTTCTGGTTTTAAGCCCTTGCGATCCATCACCGATGATTTGGGAATTTGGGTGATCTCTTTTGTTTCTCCTTAGAGGATCACGTCTTGGTTCATACTGAGCCAGTGGAAGTTGTTCATCATCACTTTCAGATGAGAAGTCTGAATCTGGTGTCTGGGGTGATGTTGATTCCTTCACTGACGGACAAGAAACATTGATTTTGACATCAGGACTTTTCATAGGACTTTTGTCAGTGTTACTGGACTCCTTGTCGGCAATATCTCGTTCATGTAAGAGAAATGACACATCATCTTCTTCAGTTCTTGTTGCCAGACCTACAGGATCATCAAACACAACATTGACAGATTCTTGTACGACCTTAGTTCTTAGATTAAGAACCCGATATGCTCTGCTGTTTTGAGCATATTCCAATAACAGTCATTTGTCACTCTTGGAATCAAACTTTCCAAGGTGATCTCTATCATTCAGGATGTAACAGACACATCCAAACACATGAAAATATTTGAGATTTGGCTTTCTTTCTCTTAGAAGTTCATACGGAGTCTCCTTTCTTCCTGGTCGAAGATAGACTCTGTTTCCGATATGACACGCTGTGTTAACAGCTTCAGCCCATAGTTTCTTTGAAAGCCCTTTGGCCTGTAACATTGCACATAACATTTCCTGCAAAGTTCGATTCTTTCTTTCCACTACTCCATTTTGTTGTGCAGTTTTGGGACCTGAATACTCATGGAGTATTCCTTTCCTTTCACAAAAATCATCGAATGCAGCATTCTTAAATTCTCTTCCATGATCTGATCTTACGCATGCAATGTTGGTGTCAAATTATAGACACATTGTGCGGCAGAATCTTTTGAAGACCTTGAAAGTTTCAGATTTTTCCTGCAGAAATTCAACACAAGTATACCTTGAGAAATCATCAACAATGATAAGGATGAAACTCTTACAACTCATACTTTTTGTATCGACTGGTCCCATGATGTCCATGTGTAAGAGTTGAAAACATCTTGTTGTTTGACAACCACCCAGGCTTTTGTGAGGAATTCTGGTTTATTTTCCTTTTTGGCAGGCACCACATACAACATCGTGATAAACATTCAGTTTCGGTAGGCCACAAACAGCATCAGACACAATCAACTTTTTCAAATTTACCATGCTCACATGACCGAGTTTTTGATGAATCAACTTTGTTTCATCATTTACAGTCATGTTGCAGGTTTCATCTTTATCAGCATGGTAGCAATTGTCAGAGGCATGGCTACCAAACATTATGCATTTGTCATATTTGTCAAACACTTCACAAGTATTTTTATCAAACTTGGCATGCATACCATCATCAAAAAGCTGACTAATACTGATCAAATTTGCGGTCAGTCCTTCAACATATAGGACATTCTGAAGCTTAGGAAAATATTTGACATTCAATGTACCTTTTCCAACAATGTTTCCTTGAGCTCCTCCTCCGTAGTTGACTTTGCCTTTGTTTGTAGTGGTATATACTTCAAGAAACTCCTTATTGCCGGTCATGTGTCGAGAACATCCACTGTTGAAGTACCATATTCCGACAATGTTAGCCTTCAGTGATGTGTACACAACATTGCATGTAACTTTCATCTTTTTGGACTTCATCGGATTCTTGTTCTTTGATGTGATCCTTGATGTTGTTCTCCCGGTTGCAACATCATTGTGAAACTAGAAGAAATGTGGTTTGATATGTCCAGGCTCCTGATAGTAAGGGCACACATATTTTCGCACTATTGAGCCCTTACATTGCTTCTGATCATCATCTTCAATATTGCTCCCTATCGACATGTTTGGGTTGTTTTCTTTCACAAATTTCACAACATTGTTGTTTGAGGAAGTCATGGAAAATTTGTTTGAGAATCCCAGTCTGGCCCTATCTGTCTAACCCAATGTTAAGGCTTCATTTAGGACATTCGTTCCTTGATTCCATTTCTAAAAAGTTCTTGAGGTGCTCTCCACTTCCTTTTTCAGTTTGGTGATTTCAACATCACTCCCGGTGAGTCTAATTTCCAGACCTACAATATTCTCTCTGAAAAGCTAATTTTCTTCCATAAGAATCTCAGTTCTTTTGATGGAGCTGTCCATTGACTGCAGACTTCCTTCACAACATCATTGAGCTCTTCAAGAGAGGCAGTGGGGCGTTCTTCCTGTGGATCTTCCTCTCTGATCTCGGAAGTATGATTAAAGTCATCCAGTAGCATCATTTCATACCAATTAGTAGTATTAGGAGAGATCTCAGTGGCTTTATCTTCAACATCTAGGATAACCTCATCTTTAATTTCATATTCTTCAATGTCCAGTTCGTCAAGTTCATCGATACCGTTCAGGGCATCAATAATCTGGTCATCTTCCTCCATGACATTGATGAACAACACTCTTTGATTTGAATCATTTTCAGCATCAGACTCATCACTGAGAACAACACTGAAATTATTTCTTTGTCTTCTTCGTGCTGTTCGGCATTCATTGGATTAATGACCAAATCCAGAACATGCTCTACATTGAACTGAATCAATGTCTTTCCCAGTGTCAGCAACTTCCTTCTTAACATTTAATCTTCCAGAGTTTGATGTTGATGAGGATGGAAAGTCAAATAGCCGTCGAGGTTTGATGTTTGGGGGGCTTTTCTTCATGGACCAAACAAGTGAGTTGAACTTCTTTGTCAAGAGTGCAACACTTATATTTTCTTCCTCATTGATTTCCTGAAGACTTTCAACATCATCATGAACATCAGCTGACACAGTTGTTGTTTGGAGAGCAATTCCCTTTGCAGTTGAGTTTGTCTTCTGGTTTTGCAGGTTCATCTCAAACATTAGTAAGATGTTGACCGCTTCACTTAAGCTCATGGTTCCCACATCATGTACTTCTTCTATTGCAGAAATTTTCATATTGGATCTATCTGGGAGAGTTCGAAGCAGCTTGCTAACCATGTTCTCATTGGAGATAAGACTCCCAAGAGCGGTCGATTGATTTGAGATCTCACATAATTTTTCAACATAAGATAAAATAGTTTTATCTTCAAACATGTGTAAATTTTCAAATTTTGATGTGAGTAGCCTCAGTTTGGTCTTCCTTATACTGGCAGACCCTTCACAATGTTCCTGGAGAATGATCCATGCCTGATATGCAGTAACACAATTGCAAATCATCTTGAAGCATGGAACATCGACTGAAACAAAAATCACATTCAAAGCGCGAGCATTAAATTTGAGATGATTCTCTCATCATTTGTCCATTGAGATTCTGGAGTTAACACAAAATCTCCATTTGGACCTTCCATCCTAGGAGGGCTCTATTCTTCAATAACTGTCATCTATACTCTTTCATCAATAGATTTAATGTAAATCTTCATTCGAGATTTCCACATGACATAGTTTCCACCATTGCTGTCTAGAGCAGGAGGATGACATTGATTAATCTGGATATCCATCACGGAATTTCAAGCAACACCGGATCGAGTACTTAGTGTGTCAAGTATCAGCTCTTGATGCCACTTGTTAAAATTTGTTGCCTGAAATAATGTGAATTCGGATATAAATTGCAAAGTTAAATGAAATGTTGAAGCTAGTGTTACCACATTGCCTTCAACATGCAGCGGAAACATAAACGAAACTTTGCACAAAATAAATTTTAAATCACACTCCTTACGGTGTGTGATTGCCTCAAGGAGAAATTCACTATCACAAGTGAAATACAAAAACAATGCTGATGTTGTCTCAGTTTACTCCCTTGACAACTCTGCATAAAACATACAGAGGACTATCCTAGCTTCACTCAATCGAATAATCACTCAAAAAAAACATATCTAAACACTTTCATAGATTACAACAAGTCACTCTAAATCCTAGACTTCTCAAAGTTGACTATCTAACCAACTCACAAAACTGAAATGAAAGTCTCCATCTGATTGGGACGCTAGGCAGATGTCGAGAAAGATGTCTTGGATTTCAGAGTCGACACTAGGTGCAAGGTTCAGAGCTTCTCACATACGACGGTGATAACCTGCTTGCATAAATAATTTTATGGTCTAAGAAGACCTTAAATACTTCATCCATCTTGTATTGGCAGTTGCTTCACGATCCTAGATGACTTGGACTTGAATCAACCGTCTTCTACTACCCTTGCTGAATGTGGACTTGAGATAACCGTTTTCTACATTGCATGGCACACGTTCTTCAACATCGTGCAATAGTAGCGGTTATTCTAGTGACCCACGATCTCCTGCAACAGTTAGTGTCCAAGAGGGAGTGGGAACTTCACGTCCCCATGAAATCCGGAACAAATTTTGAACAAGTCAAAATCAAACTTTATCCACGTTTTAGATCAAAATAAAATATCTAATAAATCCCTAAAAATGTGGAAAATCAAATGTGATAAATATCACAATATATTCAGATTAATTTAAAATAAATTAATCCAAAATACTAGGAAAGGATAAGATTAAAGTTCCGAGTGTTATACTCGATGTGACGAGAATGACGAAACAACATTAGATACAACATTGATTGCGATGTTATCAAACTAAGTGATAACATCATCTATAACACGTCATACTCAACAAATATCTTTTGTATTTTTCATCCATATTTCTCCATCTAAATATAGCATTTCGACATCTTAAATAAAGAGCACGAAGAGAGCTTTAATTTGATTTATTTTTTTTGTGTGCATTGGATTAAAAACGAGCAAGTTATGGTCATTTAAAGTTTTTAAGATTTTTTTAATCGCTAATATCATCATTTTTAATGGGTTTGAATGAAAATAGCCTTCCTTCCTTTCTTTCTTACCATATTATTTACGAAATTGCCACCATCTCTACATTAAATGTCAACCATTAGATCATAAATTTGATGGTGGAGATATGGTCTTAATTCCCATACTAGGAAAAAGGTCATATTTGATTCATTCCCTATATATATATATATATATATATATATATATATATAGAATAACACATGTGCCATGGAAATAAATGATATTTCTAAGAAAAATATGGAAATAGAAAAACTATTTCTACGGACACTAGCAAGTTCTAACTTAGTGATTAGTTTACATAATTAATTTGATCAAGATAGAGTGATAATTATATGTGCATAATAGAAAAAGTACTTTTGACTAAATTATCAATTATTTGGGATCCCCTATTGAGAGAATATATCACTTAATCTCAATTTGTGTGTGTTAACCGTGTGTCAACATTATAGTGTTAATAATGTTTTTCATAAAAATAAAATTCATTATATTATAACTAATCATAATTGCTAAAAAAAATGAAATTTTAAAAAATTATATACCGTATGTATGGAATAATCAACCCAAAAACTCAATTATATTAATTAAAAAATGAAAATTAAATACTAAAAAATAATTATAAAACTTTATTGGGTGTAATAAATCCCAAATAACAATGTAAAATTATACTAATTAAACAAAATAAATTAAAAATGAAGAAAGAAATGAAAGAAAAAATAATAATTTTGATGTTTGGTACATGGTTGACTCATACAAGTTGGGACTACAGGATCTCATGTGCCCCTATTGTGTGCATATATTTAGTGTTACATCGTTGTTAACAACTAAATTTTTATACTTTTTTTTAAATTTTTTTATTGTGATTTAGTTTAATTTTAAATTCTTATTTAGAGTTCATTATTTTTAATTATGGTATATCGAATTAAAAAATAGTGTTTTTTTAATTTTAATTATGTAACAAATGCAAGAAATGATGTGATCTAAGATAAAATCTTGTACGAGACCCTCTAACGGGTCGCTTACATTAGACGGGTCAAATAAAGCCCAAATTCATCCCAAACCCGGCCAAAACCCGCCCCCAAGCCAATTTTCGCGCGTAGGCGTGTGTCTTACCCGCGCCCCCACGCGCAGCCACTGGAGTATCACTAAGTATAAACTAAAGTATCACTAGGTATAAAAGTAAAGTATCACTACGTGTGAAGTATCACTAATTGTGAAGTGAAGTATCATTAACTATGAAGCAAGTATCATTAGATATAAATTTGGCGAAATATCATTAACTATTAAGTGAAGTAGCATAAGATATTAGATATAAATTTGGCAAAATATCATTAACTATTAAGTGAAGTATCATTAGATATATATTTGGTGAGTATCACTAACTGTCTGTGAAGTATCATTAATTATGGACGAAGTATCATTAACTTAGAAGTGGAGTATAATATGATATTATTGATGATTAAATATTAATTATTAAATCCAGAATAGATAAATGTCATTAACTATGAGTGGAGTATCATTAACTCAAGTTTCACTAATTACAAAAGAAAGTATCACTAATTACAAAAGAAAGTATCACTAATTAGAAAGAAAAGTGTCGGTTTAAATATAATCTCAAATTGAGAATCGGGTCTATGAATACAATAAAAACTAGTAAAAAAATTTATTTCATTATCATAGAGAAAAATATCATTCATTACAAAATAAAGTATCACTAATTACAAAAGAAAGTAACACTAATTACAAATAAAAGTATCACTAAAAATCTTCAACAACATCTTAATCTTCCACAGATCAAATCCACAGAAATCCAAACCCTAACCAACAGATCCAAACCCAAAGTAAATAATATTCTTTCTCATCTGCTAATTAATCAAAAGCAAGAGGAATGCCCAATTTTCAGAGACCTCAGAAGACCTGCTGAAGCATTCGGCAAACAGCCAAGTGGTAACACATGGAAATACCTTAACATAACTGCATTTACAAGACAAACTCTGATGTTTATAAATTTGTTGCAGATAATGGGGAATTTACTGAAGTTGAAACTGAAATGGGGTGAGGACATTCTTCCGACAAACTTCCCAGTAAGATCAGCACCACCAAAACTCCAAATGCAAAAAAGCGAAAGGCCGAGAAGGAAAAGGCAAAACAATTTAATTGGGGTACCTTGAGGAAGCAGGTGCAATCGAAGGTTGGGACAACAGGAAGAAGCATAGAGGCTATGCATTCTCTAGACTATGAAGCACTGCAAAATGCTGATGTCCGTGAAATTTCTAATACAATTAAGGAAAGGTGTATGAACAAAATGCTAGCAGAAAGAATGAAGGTACATCGAGACCAACGGCGAGACCATACGGTGGCTACTAAAAACGAGCTGAGCCGACCATCATCGAGGAAACCGGCACTGAAACCGTACCTGGAATTGCCGTCTCGATTAACGGCACAATGAAAATTCCAACGACCTCTAGTTCCGCTGCCTCTGTTGTTTCGGAAACCCCTAGAAAGCAGTGGAAAAGGTCTTTTAACAGCGACTTTGTTGACGTAATTAATCTTTTTTTTTGCTTTTTATAATTTAATGAATCCAGGTCGGGTATAGATTCGTCTAACATAAGAGACCCATTAGACGGTCTCACACAAGTGTGCCCCGTGATCTAATTATGATGCTAGTCTGCAAATCATATAAATAAATATAATACATTCAATTCTATATATAATATTATATTAGACGCATAGAGTTTATTTCTCCGTGAACACTTTAGTATTATAAATTTTGATAATTATAATTCACATTTTTATCTCAAACCACTAAAATGTACTTAAGATTACGACTGTAAATGAGCAGAGCCGCTTGCAAGCTATTCAGAGCTTGGCTCGAAAAAGTTTGTTCAAAACTCGTTATGTTTTAAATTAATCGAGCTCGAGCCTTGAATGGTGCTCAATAAAATTATCAAATCGAGCTCGAATATAGTAGTATTCATCTCGATCAGCTCGTAAACATATTTGAATTCGAGCTTAATCTAACATGTTTACGAACATGGTCATGAATATTATAAATATTTTGAACAGATAGTTAATTTTTTTTAGCTCGAGCTTGAGTTCGTCCATTTCGCGAGTCGAATTCAAGCATGACAAGTATTTGTCGAATCGAAAATCAAGCTCGAACTCAAATATTCTTTAATAAGTCGAACTCGTACTTTAGGGCATTTGACTCGGTTCGCTATGTTTACAACCATAAGTAAGATGTATAAATTATTATTATTATTATTATTATTATTATTATTATTATTATTATTATTATTATTAGATCAACTATAAATTTCTCAACCAAACTCACCCTTGCATTATACCAATTTAACTAGTTATTTTCTTTAACAATTTTTCATGTGCCAGGATTTTAATTTAGTCACATGTCTTGTCGTAATCATCCTAAAACATTGAGCTGCCGCGCTTGTTTGGCTCAAAAAGTTGCTATTTTTATTTTTAGTTTTTAATATACATTAAGTTATATTATTTTTCTTTTTTGATTATTTATGAAAAGATGCTTTAATTTCTTTTTTCATTATTTATGAAAAGCTACTTTAATTTCGGGGTTTGCCCATGTAATAAAGTTACTTCTGTTCAAATGCAGCCGTTGACATTCAACTAATAAAAATATAGTCAGCATCCAACAATGAATTGCCATGAAACATAAATGATACTATTATTAATTTTTACTTCCTGCATATAATGACAATATTCAGTTTCATTATAAAATAAAATACATAGATGAAAATTATATTAAATTTTTTGTTCGTACATTATCATGCAAACACACACATGGGTCTGCCTTGCGTCAGTGCGTGACAAAAAGTAAATCTGCATAAATATATAAATTTACTTTAAATTAAATATTGCCAATCCATATTCACATAAACAAACACGCTTGGTAAGATTTGTACGAGGACGTTTTCGTACGTACGATATCTATTATAACGATATTTACACATTTATTTTATTATAAAATTAGTGACAATCTTTTAATTTTGATAAATGTAAATTAAAATAACACTTTTTACCATTAAAACAAGAGTGACTACTGACGTTTAACCTTGTCTATTTTGATGAATAATGGTGGATTGATAAATTATGGTATGTTTATTTTGTATGAAATTAAAATGGTAGATAATTCAAGACCCGTAATAAAATGAGCCATGAGTGCTTATTTGTGGGATAAATATCCCAAAGAGGTGGGATATGATTTATTCACCATTGTATCTATTAACCTATCTATCCTTCAAATTGTATATCGTCAAAGTAAACATGTCCTATATATAGAGAGAGGATAGATCAAATGAGAACCAAAACATCATGTGGGAACATAAAATCAATCAGATCAAATTGATCTTCCTTGTTTGGACGGCCCATATCTGTACGTAGAGTTAATGTTAAAATTCACCTGACCCGACTTACCTTACATTTGGGTTGGGTTGGGCTAACAATTTTCAGGCCCAGAAAAAATCGGGCATAAATGACCCGATCCAGTGGGCCGTCGGGCTGATCGGGCTTCGGGCCAAATAAGCTCGAATTCTTATTTTATTTCAATTTTTTTATAGGACAATTACAATTTAGTGAAATTACATTTTAGGATATAAAATTATTAAAAAAGAAATCACAATCACAATCTTTATATATATAAAAGTGGAAGACAAAAACTTATATGAAACCGTCTAACGGGTCTCTCACGTTAGACGGGTTAAATAATACCCAAATCCACCCCAAAACCAGCCCCACGCGCAGGCGCGTGAGTTGCACCCGACCCCACGCGTGGCGTGTGTAGCTCACGCGCCTGTAGTAGATTTTTTTTTCTGGCGCGCGGCAGACCAGTTTTTTCGCTTTTTGTTTCTTTTTCTTCTTTCTTTCTTTCTTTCTTTCTTCTTCTTCTTCTTCTTTTTGTTACTTTTAATTTTCTTCTTTTCATTTTTTTCTTTTTTGTTTTAATAATTATTGTATATCAAACGTAATATACATGTTTAAATAAATTTTATTTAAAAAAATAAATTAATTCAATTCAATTTTAGGGTTCACTAATTTCATTTTAGGGTATAAATTTATTTAAAAAATATTTTTTTTTCTGGTGGTTGACTAATTATTGAGCAAAAAAAAGAAGTATCATTAGTTATAAGGTAAAGTATCATTATCTATGATATAAAGTATCAGTAGCTCTGAGGTTAATTAAACATTAATTATCAAACCAATAACAAGAAGTATCAGTAACATTAGCTATGAAATAAAATATCACTGACTATGAAGTTAAGTATCATTAGATATAAATTTGACAAAATATCATTAACTATTAAGTGAAGTATCATTTGATATATATATTTGGTGAAGTATCATTAACTGTGTGTGAAGTATCATTAATTAATTAGGGATGAAGTATCATTAACTCCGAAGTGGAGTATAATATGATATTATTGATGATTAAACATTAATTATCGAATCAAGAATAGATAAATGTCATTAACTATGAGTGGAGTATATATATATCATTAACTCAAGTATCATTATTTATGAGGTGAAGTATCATTAACTCACATATGAGTATCATTATTTATGGGTGAAGTATCATTACCTGTGAAGTGAAGTCTCATTACTATGGAAAAAAGTATCACTAATTGCAGAAGAAAGTATCACTAATTAAACGAAAAGTATCACTAATTGCTGAAGAAAGTTTCACTAATTCGAAAGAAAAGTACCAGTTCAAACATAATCTCAAATTGAGATAAATATCATTAACTATTAAGTGAAGTATATATCATTAGATATATATCTGGTGAAGTATCATTAACTGTATGTAAAGTATCATTAATTATGGATGAAATATCATTAACTCGGAAATGGATTATAATATGATAGTATTGATGATTAAACATTAATTATTGAATCAAAAAATAGATAAATGTTATTAACTATGAGTGGAGTATCATTATTTATGAGGTGAATTATCATTAACTCACATATGAGTATCATTATTTATGAGTTGAAGTATCATAACCTGTAAAGTGGAGTATCAATACTATGAAAATAAGTATCACTAACTACAGAAGAAAGTATCACTAATTAGAAAGAAAAGTATCATTAACTATTGTAGTGAAGTATGGGTAAAAAAGCTGCCAAAGAAAAATAAAAGCATGTTTTTGCCAAAAGAAAAAACAAAAAACAAAAAAGAGGAGAACGTCTCTATCGAGGAAAAAAAAAGGAGGAGCACGTTTTTGCTAAAGAAAAAAAGAAAAAAAATGGAAGAGCACAAAGTGCTAAAGAAGAATAAGAAAAAAAAGGGAGAAACACATTTGTGCTAAAGAAAAAAGAAAAAAAAGGAAGAGCACATTTGTGCTATAAATAAAAGGAAAGATAGAGAGAGAGCACGATTGTGCCAAAAAAAATTAAAAAAAATTAAAAATTGAATATCAAAGAAAAGAGGGGAAGGGGGAGACCATTAAAAAATCAAAAAGAAAAGAAAAAAAGAGGGAGGGGACACTTTGTTGGGTCAAATTATATCCGTCCAACGCAAGGGGATCCGTTAAACCGTCTAACACAAGTGTGCCCCAAAGCGGAATGGTCCTCAAAATAGTAACCTGCTCATTTTCAAGCCAAAACACACCTTCCAACTTTAGTAAGTTTCTTAGATAATTCATATTTAGTATTATTCTATATTTTGGCTTTAATTAAAATCATATATATGAATAATGAATTACTTATTAATTATTTTTAGTTAATCTTAGTTTAATTTTATATATAAATGACACATTGTTATATATATATTGTATACTATCCGTTAAATTATTTTATGGAGTAAATATGGTTTTTTGTATATGGAATATATGTATTATATATATATATATATTTTGATTCAAAATGTATAATATATGTAATCCATTACCGCAAAGATTGCATTAATCTTTATTAATTATTCAATGTTGTAGTCATTATATGTACATAAATTAATATAACCCACCGAATATTGCGCTAATCATATTAAATCTTATTAATTACATAATAATATCATTCTATGTTGTAGAGTCTATAATAGGGAGACATCTCTACACACCCATTAAAGAAGAAACATAACTCCAAATTTTATATTTTTTTGCTTTTATATATTTTGAATCTGAATATAAAATGTATGGTTTAAATTAATGTGACAAATTTCATCTTGGAGATTTGAGATTTAATTTATTTAACTTTTTTTGTTTGGGCATGCTTTAGCTGGGTGGAAGCATGTTGAGCTTTTGGTGCTTTTAGTTATTATCTAATGGCAGGGGTGGTGACAGACTTTTTTGAAAAGTTGTTTACTACTTCAAACCCTAGTATGACTGATTTCAATCGTGTTTTAGATTATGTGCGGGAAAAACTCAGTAATCGAAGTAGGCTATTTCTGGAGACCCCATATTCAGCTAAGGAAATTTGTAAGGCTTTGGCTGATATTCATCGTTCAAAGTCTCCTAGACCGGATGGAAGATCAGAAAGTTTTTACAAAAAGTTTTGGCCAGTCATTGGGGATACAGTTACTAAAGCTGTGCTTGGAGTGCTTAATAAATGAGAAGATATGGCTGACTGGAATAGAACACTTGTGGTTTTAATTCCTAAAATTGAGATTCCAACCACAGTGAAAAATTTTCGACCTATAAGTTTGTGTAATACCTCTTACAAGATTATTTCGAAGGTCATTGTTAATTGATTGAGGAAAGTGCTACCTGAAGTTATCGACTTAAATCAGAGCGCATTTATACCGGGAAGGCATATCTCTGATAATATTATTGTCGGGTTTGAATGTATGCATTGGTTACAGAATAGAGGGCAACAAGCGGGTTTTGTGGCTCTCAAGCTGGATATGAGTAAGACTTATGATAGAGTGGAATGGGGTTTTTTGGATGCTATGCTGAATCGATTGAAGTTTCCTCCTTCATTCGTGCGACTACTTATTAGATATATATCCTCTGTGTCATATTCATTTATTATTAATGGAAATGTGTATGAGGAGATTAAGCCATCAAGAGGGTTGCGACAGGGAGATCCGCTATCCCCACTTCTTTTTATTATTTATGCCCAGAGTTTCTCGTCTATTTTGCATGGTCTTAGTTGGGCTGGTAATTTAATTCTAATTCAATTTGATGCGCAGGGGCTGAGGGTGTCGCATTTGTTGTTTGCAGATGATAGTTTGCTATTTTTTAAGGCAAATGAAAGAGCTTGTAGAATTCTAAAAAAATTAGCTTTTATGTTATGAGAGTGCATTAGAGCAATTGATAAATTTTGAGAAATCCTCTATTGCTTTCAGCAAGGATTCGAAGATGTGCATGATTGAGCGGGCCAAGGAAATTCTTGGTATACAGGTTGGGAGAGGCATTCTTTATATTTGGGACTTTCAACGGTGTCGATTAGAAATAAAAGAGTACAGTTCGAGTATATTCGGGAGAGAGTGGCTGACCGAATTGCAAGTTGGTAGAATAAGTTACTGTCGACAGGTGGTAAGGAAGTTTGCTAAAATCTGTTGTTCAGGCTATCCCGACTTACACAATGTCGGTTTTTCACATTCCTAAATCTCTTTGCTAGGATATTGATCGATTGTGCGCACAATTTTGGTGGGGTGATACGGTGGAGAAGAGCAGGTTGTATTGGATTCAATGGAGTGGGTTGTGTAGACCGAAAGATAGAGAAAGGCTCGAATTTAGATAGTTAGAGAGTTTCAATAAAGCGCTATTGGCAAAACAGGTGTGGCGGCTGCTCAAAAATCCTGATTCTTTGGTTGCACAAGTGTTGTGTTCTAAATATTATCGGAATCAATCAGTTTTGGAAGCCCGGGTGGGGTCAAATGCTTCATTCATTTTGCATTCCCTTTGCCGGAGTCATTCGCTCTTATCTAAGGGCTTGCGATGGAGGATTGGGTCCGGAAATCAGGTAAGGATATTTCAAGATGGGTTTGTGAGTGAGTTGGCAAGTGGGATTCCACAACCTTATGTTCCTCTCCCGCGAGATTTACAATCAATAAAGGTTGCCTGATTCATGGCAGCTGGAAGGGTGTGGAATAAGGAGGAGCTGAGGAAGGTTTTTTGGCCTCATATTGTAGATATTGTTGCTCGTACTCCAATTCTTTCTGAGGGTGATGATAGATGTGTTAGGAAATTTGATCAGCATGGTAAGTATGCTGTAAAAATTGGGTATCTTGCTGAAATTGGGTACTATGATCAAGCAGAGTCGATATCGGGATCTTATGTGGAGGAGTGGAACAAGTTGATCTGGACATTGAAGGTACCACCGAAAGTGAAGGTTTTTCTCTGGCGGGCTTTAAATAATTTTATTGCGATGCCTGATAATTTAAAGGCACATCATGTGCCGATTTTGGGAATCTGTGAATTTTGCCGAAAGAGTGGGGAACGACGATGCATGGGTTATTTTTCTGTCCGGAAATGAGAAGTATTTGGAAAGATAGTCAATTCTGATGGATTATTAGGAAATATAGGGCCTGCTCTTTGTTTGATATCTGTAAGGAGGTTAGGAGGATGTGTGGGAAAGAAGAATATGAATTATTGGTTGTTTTGTTGTATCACACTTGGGGCAGACTTTGTAAGAAGAAATATGGGCTTGATGAGGTAAGACCAATGATTGAGGTTGAAAGTGCAAAGGTCTGGTTGGAGACATATAAATCAGGGTGCAGAGATTCTAAGATTAATATGCCATTAGGTGTGCGAGAAGGGGAGATAATTTGGAGGCCTCCGGAGAAGGGTGTTTTTCGGTTAGATGTGTATGCGGCAGTGAATGAGAATACAAGGGCCTATGGGGTGGGGGCAGTTGTTCGCGATTGGGATGGGAAGATTCGAGCTGGTTTAGCTATGCCAACACAACAACCGAGATTTGTTCTTGAGGCTGAGATTAATGCAATTTTATATGGTGTTGGTCTATGCTTGCAGGAGGGCCTTACTCCGTTTATTGTTTTTTCGAATTCTTTGTTAGCTGTGAGACTTATTACTTGTGATTTTGAAGGGGAATCATTGTCACCGTTAGCGAAGGTGGTATATGCTGGATTCGTGAAAGATTTTTATCATATGTATAGGGAAGCAAATATTGTGGCTCACTTCCTTGCCCAGTTTGGAGCAAGGTGTTATTCTCTTTGTACTTGGAATCATGATTTTCCTCACTGGTTGAGGTCGTTAATTAATTAATGAAATTTCATTTGATTTCAAAAAAGTTATTATCTAATGGGGAATGAATCACCCGACTCTAATCTCATGCTATATTTTTTGTGAGGAGATAGATTTTATGTTGGTACACAATCTACATTGGAATTTTTTGAAAAAGCATTGGAGTGTTTTCTGTTATTAGAGGTAGGTTAGATCCATTTTATTTTAATTATTATTCGTTGAGGAAAGACAAACGTATATCTTTATCATATACAATGACAATTGAGCTTCTTCCATTTTCTAGGTAATTTTGTATAAAAAAATCTATCATGTTCAATTCTACTTTTTTCCTATTTTTTAGATGATTGATAACTTACATTAATGTATATAATGTCTGATTTCATTAATGTATATAATGTTTGATTTTAATTCACTTATGTATTATATACTTCTATGTCCTGCTTTCAATTTATTGTTCTATACGTCGAAAATATATGTAATGTTTGAAAAAAAATTCATGGTACGTTCATCAAATGACAATCGATACAACTCTATAAATAAATATATATACACATATATATATGTATATATAAGAATGGCATACAAATATATAGACCAATATTTTAATTTCAGTGCCGCAATCAAACTAAAAATTTAATGTTTCAAATAATTTTCAAGCATCAAATTTATTACAATTTGGTAATATAATCAAACAACAATTTAAGTAATCGTGATATGTTAGTTAATTCTTTTGTATCACTGCACAAATTTACCATCTATTTTTTCTATTTAAAGAAATCACTTTACGTTCTATTTATGTAGATGCTATAAATATTAGATGATATTCATATTTAATAATATAGTGTTTTAAGCGAGATTGAGAATTAAAAAAAAGATGTCATACACCAATTCACAGATGAACACGTTAAGCAACACACCACTCATATTAACCAATATAATTAACATATCTATATGCTAAACTTAAAAGGTTGTCCCAATAATAAATTATGTAAGTTATTTCAGTTTTTTTAATAGTGAGTAGGAATTAATATGTTGTTATGTTAAGCTTTCAATAATCTTATTTTCTTATATTTTTTATTTTCTTATGTCATAGACGTAATAAAGAAAGTAATTTTTTTTTTAAATTAACATATATATATATATATTAAAGAAGTTGTTTGTCAACACTATATATCACTTAAGAAATAGAGATATTAACATTTTTATTAATTTATTATACTCTAAAACGACATAAATTAAAATGTAATTTGATTACATTAATGTTTTCATTTTTTAATCAATTTATTATTAAATTAATCAGATATTTGTATAAATTGAACATTATATATAAATTTACTCCATACATGTCCAAATATTACAAGACTATTTTTTGATTCAATATATTTATTTATCAATAAAGCGCTCATAGTATATGTATTTGTATTATTTAAATTTAAAATGTGTAAACTGTGCATCGTACGAGAGAAATACTAGTATTACAAAAAAAAAAATGGAATGAGAACTCTTCGTGCGGCTCTGCCTCACGAACCCTACAAGAGAACACTACATGAACCCTACAAGAGAACAATACCAATCTACCACTTTCCCGGTGCTGCACTTCCTATCGCCCCACTTTTCTGTTGCTGGCAGCCGAGCACTTCTCATTTCTCTCTGTTGAGAACGTCTCTCTCTCTACGACTTGTGGCCTCGTAGGTTTATTGTTGAGGTTAGAGTTCTATTTTTTTTCACTTGTTCATATTTGTAGAGTGAATTAGTGAATTTTTTTTTCTTTTTAGATACACAAACAATTGAATCTGGATTGATTTTTTTATTTTATTTTTTAAAAATAATTTGGACTGATTCAGTTTTCATAAATTAAAGTGAAAGTAGTTGAGATTTTCAATGTAATTAATACCATCTGCTTAATTGGTTTTGATGGTATACAAGTGTCCAGAACATATGTTTGACTGAAATTCAGAAATATTATTGCATGAAATGGATAAAATGGTATTTAGGAATACTTGATTAGTTTTTAAATGTCTTTTACTTTTTTGGAGCAGATGGAGCAAATTAAATGAAATGGAGCAAATGGGAAAAATTGATAAATGTCTTTTACTTTTTAAATAATGCAAAGTTTTTAAAACAGAACTAGATATTAGATTAATATGGGCATTATTTATTTTAATTGCCGCCATTTTTAGAAATTTAGCCTTTAATCTAAGTTTCGTAATCCAATTCTTATTTCATAATCCTTTTTACCTTTACCAGTTGAAATTACATGCATTTGTGCAAAGTATCTATTCTGCAAACGTTTATAGTAATGTACTTGAACATTCTATCTTCATATTAAAATACTTGAATGTTATGATGAATTTAATTGAAATTGCAGAATGTAAAGCACACAAAGAGTTGCTACCCTTTCTACCCGTACACCCTCTTTAGTTGAATTTAATCCTGAGATCTCCTCACAGTCTAGGCTCTCTCTATCTAGTTACCACAGGTATTCTCTCCCGAGAAATCTTTAACAGTGTATGAAAAGTATCTCAATACACGAAGACTAGAACACTAAAATATAGCCTAAACAACACCGAAACTTTGTGGCTCAAAATAATTAGAGCTTTTGAAATAAGTTTTGCAATCTTTCTATTTTTCAGTTCTTTCGGTGTGTCTAACAAGTCTGATACCATGCTTATTTATAGAATATAATATAGCATTAACATGATAATCAGAAGTCCTAATCGTATTAGATAATGAGTAAGGAAACTTTCTTATTTAGATCTTGATCAGCGGAGTTGGCTTGTTAGAACTCATCCATCTCTAGACGTCTGTGATGAGTCCATGCCCAACAACGATGGTTTGAATCCGGAGTTATAAATGAAAGGTCCAATTACGAGACTTCGAGCTAAGAGATTGTATAATACCCCGAAATATTTTAGAAGGTTTTATTCAACTTATGTTATCCTCTGGTAAGTTAGAAACTAAGTTGGGTCCTTAAAGGATTCAAATAAAGGAAAATCGCGGCCAGAGAAATCTGTTAAATTTAATTTGGTCAAAATAATTGCTTTAAAAGTATGTTCTAATATTTTTCTCGAGTTGATAGAAAAAGTTTCGAGTATCGTGCCAAACTTTGAATTTTCTAATTTCGAGTTCAAATGAACTCTTGGCACAACTTTAAGTTGGAAAATAATAAATTTAAAAGAAAAAGGCACATCCATCATTATCCAATTTCTTTTTTCAAAAGATTAACCTATACGTAATTATCCTATTCTTTTTTCATCATTATCCTCTTTCTTTTATTCGTAATTATCCTATTTACTTTTCCTCTATAAATAGGAGGTTAATGTTTCATTTTTTTTCATTCATTTTAAAATCGAAATGCTGAGCAGCTTCCAGAGAATGTACGACTCTACTTTCCTATTTCAATTCTGAAATAGTCATTTTGAAGGTGTCAACGCGTAGATCACGAATACATGATTGAAATGATGACACGAAGGATGATCACGATGGAAAATCGTCGTGACCACCACCAATTCCTCGGAGAAGGTACTTTCTCCGATTCTGGTCATTCGGACCGATGAATTAAAAAATTTCAAGTTCTAAATATGCTTGTATTTCGGTTATCTTTAATTCTACCGATTCTGATTTTTCATGTTGTAAGTTTTTGATATTTTTTCCCGTTCCATTTTATGTAAATCTCAGATCTACGCTTCTTGGATAGTCGTATTAGAAATCTTCTTTTTATAAATAGTCTTTGATCATTTGGATCTTTTAGTTAACCGGAATAGATTTTTTATTCTTTATCGTTTGAAATCTGGATCCGAATATTATATTATAAATCTGCCCAATTTGAGTTTATGTTCTAGCCGTCTGATCTTTGATCTGATTACACCATTAAGTTCCTTATTTTCTGCACTATCAAAAATTATACTTTTGAGCGAAAATCCGACAAGTATCGAGCGCGATATATTTTCAGCTAAAATATTTGACGGGAATTTCCGCCAGTTAGCTTTCCAGCCGATTTTTGACCGATGTGGCTGGAATTAGCCTTTAATCCCTTCTGACCGATTGTGGTAACCGTCGAGGTTGACGTGTGGCCCAGGCAGTGCTCCGTTTCGTGTTGAAATGAATTTAATATGATTTTTCGAAGTTAATGTCTCATTTTCAAAAATTACATTTTAGTTGGAATTGCTTCAAAATATTTGTTAGATCTATCCTAGAAAAAGGGTTCATTCATCATTTATTCCCTATAGTGGATTCTCTACTTAGCTACATATTTCATTTTTGTCCAGGCAGATTTTTGAGTTTACCCAATTATTCAAATCGTGTATTTAAATTCGTATCTTTTTCGTGTGTCGTCTGAAAATCATGAAAATTTCATACTTGCATTATTATACGTGAAGTATCTTGTCAATTAAATTTGGTAATTTTCTGAAAGTCGGAAAGGGTTGTAGATTAAATTCGATCAGAATCGAGTAAAATGGCAAGTGATCGACCTCCACCTTTTCCAAATATTTTTGGACGGTTTTACTCGAAAATATTCGCTGAATTTAATTCCCTAAAGTGTTTAGTTCGGAATGAAATTCTAATGTTGCACATTGTAGTACGAAGCCGTTCTATTAGTTTAGAATATTCGTGTTATATTTAGTTTAGCTTAGAAAAAAAAAATCATGTATCTATCCTAAGTTGAAGCTTCCTTATGTTATAGTTTCAAGGCCTAGCTGATACTAATAGGTAGTTTCTCCTTTGTAGGTCCGAACCCGAGACCCATATTTAATTAGGATTTGCAAGACACATGTAAAGTTTCAGCTACTATTAGCTAACCAGGTGGGCTACTATATCTTTGCAAATTGTATCTTTCGAGTTATTAAACTCTGCTTTGTTAAAATTGCATATGTGACTATCTGTGTTAAATATTTACGTGCTACTGTATGTTGTCGGAGTCTCATATACCAGCGATGTGTCAATGGGAGTAGCTACAGTATGTATGCATTATTTGTCATGCCCTACTCCTTGTCGGTGAGATTAAAATGAAACACTTATTGATTATACTCATTGGGTATACTTTGGCCATACTCAACTTTACGCGTTGGTGATTTAGTATGGGTTGCGGGCAGTGACTAGTTATACTCTTAAGCGCTTCACGATAAAATGTTTTGGTGAACTTAGGTTGCTTTCAATTTTAAAACCTCCTAAGCTTCACTACCTGCATGAACACAGCTAGATTACTTTAACAAAATGATTTGCATAACTTAAATTGTAAAATTTGCCCACTGAGTACATTAGTACTCAAATCAAATCTTTTCAAATATTTTTAGGTCAGTAGGCTGGAGTGTGGATGTGACGATACTGAGATATAGCTTATTATGATTTACACATTTTTCCGTTGTCTCTTTTTATTAGTATTCTGTTAAGAATTGAGCTTCCGCACTTATGATATTCTTTTGCTAAATGCTAAGAACTCTGATCTTGGTATTTTATTGCTATGATTCTGCTTCTCTGATTCTGAACATTTATTTACTTTCTAGTTAACATGTATCATATTCTTAGCGATATAATTATTCCAATGCGAGGAAGCTCGTCTTTCGTTATGTCTATTTGATCATTCATTTTGGCCTATGGAAGGGCTTCATTTGTTCAGCATATTGGTGTCTGTTTCTCTTGTCGACCTTTGAATGGGTCTATTGATTGTTAGTATCTAGTTATTTGTTTCCGTTTGGCCTATGAAAGGGCTTATGGAATTGTTACAGCCTCCATTCTTCTCTTATAAGCCGTTATAAATGGGGATTCGCTCTTGTTACAGAGGTTATGCTGTCAAATTTTCCAGAAGACGTAACCTATCTTTGGCACACTTAGTTATTAAATTTTTATCCAAATATTAATCATTTTTGGATTAACACCCCATCATTAATTATATTACCCCATTTCTTTCCCGCTTCTTGATTTCCACCCTTGTGGTGTCCATTTGCTCGATCTTTCGGGACCAGGGCGCTACAAAGTGGTATCAGAGTCAGGTTTGCAACTCTGCAGACCTGCTAGGTCTTTTTTCGTCTTTCATTGAATTTCCATGTGATATTTTATAAGCCCTTAGCTCGTCACTCACGCAATAGCTAAAAGGTACACATGTTTTTATGCATTTTTTAGTTTTTAAAAGTTTATATTAACTATTGAAATGTTATGTTTATATGAAAACGAAAGATTAGGATGCACCATGTTGATGGGAATTCCTCGAAAGATTGATTTTTTATGCTGATTGCATACTTTTATCAATTACGCTAATTGCATACTCTGTTGCTATGGTGATAACATATTGGTTTTGAAATAGTTATGTGAGCATACTGGTTGTTGCCGAAAAACTATGTTGGTTACATATATGTATGAACTTGTTTATCTATGCCTTATGCATACTGGTGATGTTAGGAACGTACAGAATGCATACTATAAACTCTGATAGCCAGAAAGTGTTTATTGTTAATACTCTTGAATGAGTACAAGAACTTGAAAGTGTGAGAACGTAATATGAACTTAGCCTATAGTTGCTGAACTTAGCCTGAACTTGTAAACACTTATGAGATTGCTAAGAACATAGTTTGACTGAGAAAATGTTTCATTTTGGATGATTGAACAAAAATTTATGGCTCAGAAGAACTGCCACATGTATATCACGATGAGCGGATTAGGAGTTTTTGTACATGTACCAAGAAAGAGATCGATTCGGTGTTTGAAGTTAATTGGGGAAATGACCTACTATATGGGGGTCAACATCCAGTTAGAAGAAGTCTTTCAGATTGAGCTGTGTTAAACTTGACCAAGAATTTGCGTTGTTGCTAGGAAGATGGACACATTAAGCATCGAAATATTTAAAATAAACGTAAGTCAATGATCTATGTGGAGACTAGCAATTTTCGTGGGTAGATTATTAGATGATGATGGCTGCTACAAACAAGGTTCAGCATTAGAATTGTCACCTGAGCGAAAAATTGAGGTAGACCGATCATCGCCTTTTATACCTCTCTGTGGAGATGAGATTATAAAGCTTTGACTACGAACCAGAAGCAAGGAAATGAGTAATCAATTTATAGGCTAGTTATTAGATCGCGAATCTATTACACGTTCAAGAAATCCCTACACAAGCTTTCAACTTATGAGTCATGTTTAACGATTCTGTTGCGATTACAAGGAATAAAGATCCATTCCTCCAAGAGAAAGCTCTTCACCTCAGTGGATGGCTAATCGAGGCCCTGACGTGTTTCATTCCCAAGATTTGTAACTTGTTTTAGATTGATTTTTAGAATGAGGGTAAAGATGGTCGTCATGATTGCTACCAAATTAATTTAAAGATATGTTTACCGGTGTTCTACTGTAATACCCCAAAATATTTTAGAAGATTTTATTCAATTTATGTTACGCTCTGGTAAGTTAGAAAATAAGCTGGGTCCTTAAATGACTCAAATAAAGGAAAATTGCAGTCAGGGAAATCTGTTAAATCTAATTTGGTCAAAAATTGCCTTAAAAATATGTTATGATATTTTTCTCGGGTTGATAGAAAATGTTTCAAGAATCATGCCAACCTTTGAAATTTCAAATTTCGAGTTCAAATGAACTCTTGGCACAACTTTAAGTTGGAAAATAATAAATTTAATAGAAAAGGCACATCCGTCATTATCCAATTTTTTTTTTAAAAGATTATCTTATTCGTAATTATCCTATTCTTTTTCCATCATTATCCTCTTTCTTTTATTCGTTATTATCCTATTTATTTTTCCTCTATAAATAGGAGCTTAAGGTTTCATTTTTCATTTATTTTCAAAATCAAAACGCCGAGCAGCTTCCAGAGAATGTACGACTCTAGTTTCCTATTTCAATTCTGAAATAGTCATTTTGAAGGTGTCAACGCGTAGATCACGAATACATGATTGAAATGATGACACGAAGGATGATCACGATGGAAAATCATCGTGACCGCCGCCAATTCCTCGGAGAAGGTACTTTCTCCGATTCTGGTCATTCGGACCGATGAATTTAGAAATTTCAAGTTCTAAATATGCTTATATTTTGATTATCTTTAATTCTACCGATTTTGATTTTTGATGTTGTGAGTTTTCGGTATTTTTTCCCGTTTTCATTTTATGTAAATCTCAGATCTACTCTTCCTGGATAGTCGTATTAGAAATCTTCTTTTTATAAATAGTCTTTGATCATTTGGATCTTGTAGTTAACCGAAACAGATTTTTGATTTCTCGTCGTTTGAAATCCGGATCCGAATATTATATTATAAATCTGCCCAGTTCAAATTTATGTTCTAGCCGTCCGATCTTTGATCTGATTGCACCATCAAATTCCTTATTTTCTGCACTATCAAAAATTATACTTTGGAGCGAAAATCTAATGAGTATCGAGCTCAATCGAGACCGATACATTTTCAGCTAAAATCTGTGAATATTGTTACTGAAACTCCCGTTTCACCCTTTTTGGGTCGTCAAATCGAAAATGTTTCTTCTCGAAAATTGCTCCAAATATTATTTCCTATAAGTCTGCCAAGTTTCGCAATCTCGTTGCGAGTTTTGAATAATTTTGATTATTTAAAGTAGACAATTATTTTTATACCGGGAGCATGTATTATCGAAAAATTCTAAAATTCTCATTCTTTAGTCTTGGCATATATAGTATCATCCCTGAATATTTTCGTAATTTTTGAGCGGTTAAAAAGTGTTGTGGTGTAGATCTGGTAAAATTTGGATAAATGACAAGTTTTGGAATGAGACCTCTGTCAAATCAGTTGATCCCAGTAAAGCAAAAATAACGTTTTGGAATTTCTTTCCTTCTTTGTCGAAATTATTCAAGGTCTCTAGAGTCGCGCAATCTATTTTAGAATAGAATAGAATTAATAATAGTTCCGTTTATAGTAGATTAATTCCCGAAAATATAGCGATTATCCTGAGTTGAAGTTTACCTTCTGTAGTACCAGCTGAGCTAGAGAAAGAGTATCAGGGTT
This sequence comes from Perilla frutescens, assembly GCA_026008535.1. Lineage (NCBI taxonomy): Eukaryota > Viridiplantae > Streptophyta > Magnoliopsida > Lamiales > Lamiaceae > Perilla > Perilla frutescens. The sequence goes on along the minus strand of BRKX01000006.1, from coordinate 36,646,356 downwards.
GATTCTTTAGGAGTTAGCTTTTCAGAATCCCGAGAAAGGTGGGCTATACTATATCTTTGCAAATTGTATCTTTCGAGTTATTAAGCTCTGCTTTGTTAAAATTGCATATGTGACTATCTGTGTTAAATATTTACGTGCTACTGTATGTTGTCGGAGTCTCATATACCAGCGCTGTGTCAATGTGAGTAGCTACAGTATGCATGCATTATTTGTCCTGCCCTACTCCTTGTCGGTGAGACTAAAATGAAACACTTATTGGTTATACTCTTTGGGTATACTATGACCATACTCAACGTTATGCGTTGGTGATGTAGTTTGGGTTGCGGGCAGTGACGGGTTATACTCTTAAGCGCTTTACGATAAAATGTTTTGGTGAACTTAGATTGCTTCCAACTTTTAAACCTCCTAAGTTTCACTACCTGCATGAACACAGATAGATTACTTTAATAAAATGATTTGCATAACTTGAATTGTAAAACTTGCCCACTGAGTGCATTAGTACTCAGCCCAAATCTTTTCAAACATTTTCAGGTAAGTAGGCTGGAGCGTGGAGGTGAGGAGGCTAAGATATGGGCTATTATGATTTACATATTTTTCCGTTGTCCCTTTTTGTTAGTATTCTATTAAGAATTGAGCTTTCGCACTTATGGTATTCTTTTGCTAAATGCTAAGAACTCTGATCTTGGTATTTTGTTGATATGATTCTGCTTCTCTGATTCTGAACATTTGTTGACTTCTTAGTTAACATGTATCATATGCTTAGCTACATAATTATTCCAAGGGGAGGAAGTCCGTCTTTCAGTATGTCTATTTGATCATTCATTTTGGCCTATGGAAGGGCTTCATTTGTTCAGCATATTGGTGTCTGTTTCTTTTGTCGACCTATGAATGGGTCTATTAATTATTGGTATCTGGTTATTTGTTTCCGTTTGGCCTATGAAAGGGCTTATTGAATTGTTACAGCTTCCATTCTTCTCTTATAAGCCGTTATAAACGGGGATTCGCACTAGTTATAGAGTTTATGTTGTCTAATTTTCCGAAAGGCATAACCTATCTTTGGCATACTCGGTTGTTAAATTTTATTCCAAACGTTAATCCTTTTGGATTAACACCCCGTCATTAATTTAATTATCCCATTTCTTTCCCGCTTCTTAATTCCCACCCCCGTGGCGTCCATTTCCACGGTCGTTCGGGACCAGGGCGCTACATCTACTCAGCTTCCAGGTGAAGTTAAAGTCAAACTATTTTGAATCTAGGAGGTATCATAGATCAAATCATTTTCTCGTATCCTTCCGATGGGTAGGAAGTGATCCCCAGATGTCGCTTTCCCAGCCAGACGCAACCATTTCAAGTCCAAACAACTCACGTTATTTCATAGCAACCTCTTAAAGAGGAAAGTGCGAGATGCTCCAGAAAGAAAAGGAACCCGAGAAAGATCATCAAGATGATAGATCTAGTGGTTGGTAGATCGAGAGCATCAGTATGATAGGAAGGTTTGACAAATTTATTTGTTCATTCCCATCGATCATCCTTCGATAACCTCATTTTATTTAAAACTTCTCGATCAAATCCTCTTTGATAACTTGTAATCTTTTGATGATGCTCCTTTGATCATCAAGAAATCAGTAATAGCACCTCCTTGATAGGCTATACTGACACCTTTATGAAAAAAATTCAAGCACGGTTCTCAGCCCTTAATCGTTGATTTTCTTTTCTTATTCCTATATATCTTTGTAAAATGCGAGAACCCTTCGAGTTATAAATCCTCTAAAAAGGCAATATTTTTGGTATAAATAACCTAGTGTTACCTCTCTTCCAGCTTTCGTTGATCAGATAAAGTTTTCAGTCAGAGGTGTTTGATTTATTTTAATCTCACGCATAAAACTTAAGTGTGAGTCTTCAAATAGAAGGAGAGCTTATAGAAGTATTCCTTTAAGTGTATCGTCGGGAGAATGAGTAATAGTATTCTATAATGGGGAATGGAACCGAAGTAGTGCCAGTTGGGGCTCTCCAAAGTCAAAAGTGCATTTTGAAAGTAATTTCCCAGTTCGTAACATTTAAGATGATCAATGGATGTCAACAAGCAAGTTTCGAGCTTACAGTTAAAGTCTAGACGTGCGATTCTTATTATGCATATAAGCGAAGGTGATCACTAGCGGGTGCCAGATATTCGGACTACCACTTTAAAGAAAAAGAAGAGTATAACGAGGAAAATAAGACTAAGTTGCATCGGAAATACGATTCAAGCACACTTTAAGAAGACGTGAATGTCGAATCTCAAGATTTTAAGGAAGGAGATAAAACATACTTCGAACCTGATAGAATTGTAATCCAACTGTCCAAGGGCGTGCTCATTTGAATCATGGGGAGATTATATAAAGTCGGTGCATCGTGATAGCTCTCCTAAAAGATAGAGAAAGGTAGTGAACGTTTAGGCTTTCGGAAAGATAAATCTGCGTGGAGAATAAGAGCGAATATAGACTCTTCAAAGAAGTATTTAACCAAGAAGAAAGCGGAAAGAGGGCTAAAGGTTGAGAATCAACCTAAAGAATATGAGACCCTTATTGGTTCTAGGCAGCAAGTACAAAAATTAAGGTTTTGAACCTTGATGATGTACTTTGATACTTCTTCTCAAGATATGGAAATTTCAGGATGAAATTTATTTAAGGGGTAGAATGTAATACCCCCAAATATTTTAGAAGGTTTTATTCAACTTATGTTACCCTCTGGTAAGTTAGAAACTAAGTTGGGTCCTTAAAGGATTCAAATAAGGAAAATCGCGGCCAGAGAAATCTGTTAAATTTAATTTGGTCAAAAATATTGCTTTAAAAGTATGTTCTAATATTTTTCTCGGGTTGATAGAAAAAGTTTCGAGTATCGTGCCAAACTTTAAATTTTCTAATTTCGAGTTCAAATGAACTCTAGGCACAACTTTAAGTTGGAAAATAATAAATTTAATAGAAAAAGGCACATCCGTCATTATCCAATTTCTTTTTTCAAAAGATTATCCTATTCGTAAGTATCATATTCTTTTTCCATCATTATCCTCTTTCTTTTATTCGTAATTATCCTATTTACTTTTCCTCTATAAATAGAAGGTTAAGGTTTCATTTTTTTCATTCATTTTTAAAATCGAAATGCTGAGCAGCTTTCAGAGAATGTACGACTCTAGTTTCCTATTTCAATTCTAAAATAGTCATTTTGAAGGTGTCAACACGTAGATCACAAATACATGATCGAAATGATGACACGAAGGATGATCACGATGGAAAATCGTCGTGACCACCGCCAATTCCTCGAAAAAGGTACTTTCTCCGATTCTGGTCATTCGGACTGATGAATTAAGAAATTTCAAGTTCTAAATATGCTTGTATTTCGGTTATCTTTAATTCTACCGATTCCAATTTTTGATGTTGCGAGTTTTTGATATTTTTCCCCGTTCTATTTTATGTAAATCTCAGATCTACGCTTCCTGGATAGTCGTATTAGAAATCTTCTATTTATAAATAGTCTTTGATCATTTGTATATTTTAGTTAATCGGAATAGATTTTTTATTCTTCATCTTTTGAAATCTGGATCCGAATATTATATCATAAATCTGCCCAATTTGAGTATATGTTCTAGCCGTCTGATCTTTGATCTGATTACACCATTAAATTCCTTATTTTATGTACTATCAAAAAATGTACTTTTGAGTGAAAATCCGATAAATATCGAGCTCGATATATTTTCAGCTAAAATATCTTATGGGAATTTCCGCTAGCTAGCTTTCCGGCCGATTTTCGACCGGTGTGGCTGTAATTAGCCTTTGATCCCTTCTGACCGATTGTGGTAGCCGTTGAGGTTGACGTGTGGCCGTAGACGGTGCTCCGTTTCGTGTTGAAATGAATTTAATATGATTTTTCGAAGTTAATGTCTCATTTTCAAAAATTAAATTTTAGTTGGAATTACTTCAAAATATTTGTTAGGTCTGTCCTAGCAAAAAGGTTCCTTCAGCATTTATTCCCTATAGTGGACTCTCTACTTAGCTACAGATTTCATTTTTTTCTAGGCAAATTTTTGAGTTTAACCAATTATTCAAATCGTGTATTTAAATTCGTATCTTTTTCGTGTGTCGTCTGAAAATCATGAAATTTTCACACTTGCATCGTAATACATGAAGTATGTTGTCAATTAAATTTGGTAATTTCCTGAAAGTCGGAAAGGGTTGTAGATTAAATTGGATCAGAATCGAGTAAAATGGCAAGTGATCGACCTCCATCTTTTCCAAATGTTTTTGGACGGCTTTACTCGAAAATATTCACTGAATTTAATTCCCTAAAGTGTTTAGTTGAGAATGAAATTCTAATGTTGCACATTATAGTACGAAGCCGTTCTATTAGTTTAGAATATTCGTGTTATATTTAGTTTAGCTTAGAAAAAAAAATCATGTATCTATCCTAAGTTGAAGCTTCCTTATGTTATAGTTTCAAGGCCTAGCTGATACTAATAGGTAGTTTCTCCTTTGTAGGTCCGAACCCGAGACCCATATTTAATTAGGATTTGCAAGACACATGTAAAGCTTTAGCTACTATTAGCTAACCAGGTGGGCTACTATATCTTTGCAAATTGTATCTTTCGAGTTATTAAGCTCTCATTTGTTAAAATTGCATATGTAACTATCTGTGTTAAATATTTATGTGCTACTGTATATTGTCGGAGTCTCATATACCAGCGCTGTGTCAATGTGAGTAGCTACAGTATGCATGCATTATTTGTCATGCCCTACTCCTTTTCGGTGAGACTAAAACGAAACACTTATTAATTATTCTCATTGGGTATACTTTGGCCATACTCAACTTTACGCATTGGTGATTTAGTACAGGTTGTGGGCAGTGACTGGTTATACTCTTAAGCGCTTCACGATAAAATGTTTTGGTGAACTTAGGTTGCTTTCAATTTTAAAACCTCCTAAGCTTCACTACCTGCATGAACATAGATAGAGTACTTTAACAAAATGATTTGCATAAGTTGAATTGTAAAACTTGCCCACTGAGTGCATTAGTACTCAGCCCAAATCTTTTCAAATATTTTCAGGTCAGTAGGCTGGAGCGTGGAGGTGACGAGACTGAGATATGGACTATTATGATTTACATATTTTTCCGTTGTCTCTTTTTGTTAGTATTCTGTTAAGAATTGAGCTTCCGCACTTATGATATTCTTTTGCTAAATGCTAAGAACTCTGATCTTGGTATTTTATTGCTATGATTCTGCTTCTCTGATTCTGAACATTTATTGACTTTCTAGTTAACATGTATCATAGGCTTAGCTATATAATTATTCCAAGGGGAGGAAGTCCGTCTTTCATTATGTCTATTTGATCATTCATTTTGGCCTATGGAAGGGCTTCATTTGTTCAGTATATTGGTGTCTGTTTCTTTTGTCGACTTATGAATGGATCTATTGATTGTTGTTATCTAGTTATTTGTTTCCGTTTGGCCTATGAAAGGGCTTATTGGATTCTTACAACTTCCATTCTTCTCTTATAAGCCGTTATAAACGGGGATTCGCTCTAGTTACAGAGGTTATGTTATCAAATTTTCCAGAAGACATAACCTATCTTTGGCATACTCAGTTATTAAATTTTTATCCAAATATTAATCCTTTTTGGATTAAGACCCCATCATTAATTACATTATCCCATTTCTTTCCCGCTTCTTAATTCTCATCCCCGTGGCGTCTATTTCCATGATCTTTTAGGATCGGGGCGCTATAGATTGCAAGAGTATCTTCAAGGAACGATCCACAAGAAGTTCAAGGAAGAACCAATTCAAGATAGCTCGAGGTTGGTGACCATATTAAAGTTTGAAGATGAAGAAAAGCCGCCAAGGCATGGCGCGGCTGTGCAGAAGGCAGCAAGAGTAGATATGGCCGTGCAGGACAATGGCTAGATGAAGCAAATCCAACCAGAGATGTTGGCACGGCTTGTGCCAAGATGAACCACGGCCGCACGGCTGTGCGCAAGCTAAATTCGCCTGGGTTAGTTTTTCATTCGTGTTCGACATGGATTTAATTCGTGGAGCCCAAGTCTGAGATTTCAGTCCATTATTGAAGGCCCAAGCTTGTTGGGATTTATTTTATCTAGATTAGATTTTTATTTATTTAATTTTTGTTATTTTCTAGACTTACCTTGTTTAGGATTTTACACAAGGTATAACTCTTTTTCCTATTAGAATTTTCGGCCATATCAAGTCTTTAGGCATTAGGAATTTCGTTCCTACCCTATATTATAAATAGGGAACCTTGTGAACTATTTTACTTTAGACATTGATTAATATTTTGAGTTTTCTATCTCTTTATCTCACGATCCTTACAAAACTTTTATTGCTTTATTTCAAAAGTAATACTCTTTAGGTCCAACAAATCTAAAGTTTTATCAAGCTTCATTAGTTTGTTTCATTCTAAAGGAGTTGCTACAAGTGAAGATTGAAGGAGCTACGTTTCGTCTTTTAAGCCGGGGTTCAACTGAAGTTTGGAACTACTTCAAATTACATCCTCCACCGCCGCCACTACCCTTCATCCACAGGCCACCTATCGTCCGCCACTCTACCTTCCAAGTAAATCTCGAATGATGAGATCGAGACAAGTACTTTGGATTTGAACCCAGATTTGTAGCTGAGAGGTCCAGTAACGAGATTAAGAGCCAAGAAGCTGCAAAGTTACTTCAAGTGTTATGTTCAAAAGAAGTTGGAAGATGGAGCTGAATCCCGACAGCACAAGTTGGTGAATTTGACGAGCATTGGGAAGTGAAGAACTGCGGCCTTGTTCAAATTTGATTATCTTAGTTGTCTGTGTGTTTTATGTTTTTAATTAGTTATTTTATTTATTTTTGGACTATTATCACAATCTTTTTAAGTGATATTGGACCTAGTAGTAGTTTTAATTAGCCCAGTTCGAATTTAAGCCCAAAACACTTGTAATTTTCGTTCCCCTAGACTTATTATTTTGGGATTATCGTTCATTGTATTTTCTCAGACTTGAATGAAGGAAAAACAGCTTTTACGCTATTCTCTTGTCTCACACAGTAAATCGATGGTCTTGGTAGAGTTTGATTTTGGAAAATTCAAACTTGAAATCAACTGTCTCGTTCATGCATCCAGTAGTGTACGGGTTAGATAGCCATGAAGATTACTCCATAGGCGCGTTCCGGATTCAAGTAGATCCGGGGTTCGTTTCGGGTAAGATTTATCCCTACTTTCATTTTCCATTGTTCCATCTTCATTCCAGCCACCACCACACCTCCATACGCATTCCATATCTAGCCTAGTATCACTATATTCGTCCCTATAGCATCCCAAGTCCAGATTGCATCCATACAAGCCCTAGGTTCATTTATAAGCCGAAAACTGTCCGAAATTTGACCACCGAGCCATCTCCCAATTTACTAGTGTGTTTTTGCTGAATTTTGGACATGTTGTTCTTGACTTCTGATTTTACCTTGTGTTAAAATTTGAGCTTAATCTGAGTTGTTAAGCATCAGTTTCCATTCACGTCTTTCCTAGGTTTTTTTAGGCTTTAATTTGGAGTTTTTGTTTTTTTAATTCTTGTTCGAATTTAATTGAGTGTTTAGGAAAGTTTAATTGGTCATATTTGAGTGTTATTTTAGTGGAAAATTTGGGTTAAATCATTGTTATAAGTTGACGTGTGTTTCGATCTTTGCTTCCATGTCGTGTTAGTCGTATCATAATTTTGGTATCAGAGCCACGTCGACATCAGTTGGTCGTGGTTCAATACAAATACATGTGAAACAGTAGGGGAAAAAGAGATTCGATCATTGTTTATATAAAAAAAATATTTCGTACAAAAAAAAATGAAAGAAATCGATAAAAAAAAGAAAGAAGTTGATCGAGCGCTTTTATGTTCACCGTGTTTCTTGAGAGTTTTGAATTCATTCTTGCAGTTCTTTGTTGATCTTGTTTGGTCTTGTTGAGTTGGGTAGCTAGTAGTCTTGTTCTCTTCGTGTTGTGTTGCCATTTACCGTTCTTCGTCGTCTAGCGATTAGGAACGTCACTTTGCAGTTTCTTTGTGTTGTTGGGGAGTCATAGTTTTTGATCATATTACTTGAGAAAAGAGAGAGGATCGACAATTTAGTGTTTATAGGGGTTGGTTTATTTTTGTTTCCTAGTAGGAATTGGATTTATTTCCTAGTTTGTTTTGTCTTTGTTCCCTAGTTGAGCTCGTGTTCTCACTTGGTAAATTGTGATCCATAATTCAACACTTTTTCCTCCCATATTACCAATCATATACACATCCCTAGCCTCTAGCTGATTCCACCACCTAAAACACCCGGTTTTCCAGTTTTCATCTTGTCTCTACTATTTCTGTTCCCGAACTCCGATTTTTCTCCATAATACTATTCCGAAAGCAAAACGACAAGCTGATAAAAAATTACAGCGCTATCACATAAGTGATTTTTTGGCCGAATTCTATCATCTTCAAGGTGAAATTGTCCAGTGAAGATTTTCTAATTTTCTCATTTCTTCAAATTTTCCTACCTTTTCACCCATACAGTGGCTGACTGACCGAGGAGAAATCTGAGTTGGATATCAGGTAAGTGTTACATTCTCTAATGGTTGATTTGTTGATACTGTACTTTGTGATTTCATCCCTATGGAGGCATCACATATTCTTCTGGGTCGTCCATGGCAATTTGATAGGAAAGCTATTCATGACGGGTTTGCCAATATTTATACGGTGACCCGAGATGGACGGACCACCCGATTATGGCCACTGACACCCAAGGATGTCAATGAAGATCAAAGGAGAATACAGGAGAAGTTTAAGGAGGAGAAGGAGAAGGAGAAATGGACAGAGAACAAGTTACCGGTTCCAGCTGGCCAATCGATGGTTGACCCCAAGACCTCCAAGAGGACAGTGTTAGCTTCCAAGAGAGCCACTAAGGCTGCCCATTTAGCCACCTCGTCGCCCTCTAGTACCGATAATTCCAATCTTGTACACCGGAATTTGTTTATTAGTGCAAAGGGGGTTCAAAAAGTAATCAAAGCTGGTAAGCCTATTGTTCTAGTTAATTAAGGCTTATGATACTCCCGATGTTGTTGTTCCTTCTGTTTTACAGCCATTGATGGAGGAGTTCAAGAACGTGTTTCCTGAGGAGATTTCGAGTGGTCTACCGCCAATTCGAGGAATTGAGCACCAGATCGACTTCCAGCCTGGATCAATCCTTCCAAATCGACCAACTTACCATACTAGTCCCGAGGAGACTAAGGAGATTGACCGCCAGGTCAAGGAGTTGCTGGAGAAAAAGCTGATTAGAGAGAGCCTGTCGCCGTGTGCATTGCCCATGATACTCGTGTTAAATAAGAACAACGAGTGTCGTATATGCATGGACTGCAGAGCTATCAATAAGATAATGGTGAAGTATCACTTCCCTATTCTCCGATTAGATGACATGTTAGATGAGTTGTCTGGAGTATCTGTCTTTTCAAAAATTAATTTGCGTTCTGGATATTTCCAAGTAAGGATGAGTGAAGGGGATGAGTCGAGACTGCATTCAAAATGAAGCAAGGGTTGTACGAATGGCTTGTCATGCCATTTGGGTTTACCAACACCCCAGAACATTCATGCATCTAATGAACCATGTCTTGAGAGATGTGATTGAGAAGTTTGTTGTGGTTTACTTTGAGGACATCCTCATTTACAGTACCTGCATTTCTGAGCATGTTAGACATCTTAGGCGTGTTTTTGAGTTGCTGCGTGATGTGAAATTATATGCTAATTTGTCTAAGTGTACCTTTTGCATGGACTAGGTTGTTTTTCTTAGTTTTGTGGTGAGTAGTCGTGGAGTTGAGGTTGATCAGACTAAGGTGAAGGCATAGAAGAGTGGCCAACGCCTAAGTCATGTGCTGAAGTTCAGTCGTTCCATGGTTTAGCTGGATCTATCACCATTTTATACGGGACTTTTCGACTATAGCCACCCCCTTAACCGAACTCAGTAAAAAAGATAGGAAGTTTTAGTACGGCAAGGCCCAAGAGCATGCTTTTAATTTGCTGAAGTCAAAATTATGTAATTCTCCTGTGTTGGTTTTACCTGATTTTAATAAGACGTTCGAGATTGAGTGTGATGCCTCTGGTATAGGCATTGATGCTGTTTTGATACATGATAGAAAGTCGGTCACCTACTTTAGTAAGAAGTTGAATGGCGCAGCTCTGAGGTATTCTACATATGATAAGGAGCTGTATGCACTGAAGAGGTCTTTGGAGACTTGGCAGCACTACCTGCGCTCGAAAGAGTTCGTGATTCACACTGATCACGTGTTACTGAAGCACCTGAAGGGATAATAGAGCTTGAACTCACGCCATGCTCGATGGGTGGAGTTCATAGAGTCATTTTCTTATGTAATCAAGTATAAGAAGGGAGAAGAGAATGTTGTTACTGATGTACTCTCCCGCAGGTATGCTTTGATTTTTGTTATGCATGCATAGTGTCTAGGTCTTGAGCATGTTAAGAGTTTTTATGCTTCTGATCCGTTCTCTTGGACCTATTTTTGCATCTTGTGTTGGTAAATCTCGTGCTATGGATTCATATTATGTGGTTGATGGATTTCTGTTTATAAATGCAAAGTTGTGTGTGCCTGATTGTTCTATGTGAGAGTTTTTTTATTTTGGAGTCGCATGTAGGGAGTCTTATGGGTCATTTTGGTGTCAATAAGAAGTTAGTTGTTTTGAATGAGCATTTTTATTGGCCTCGTATGAAAAGAGATGTTGAAAGAGTCTGTTCTAGATGCATAACTTGTAGGAAAACTAAATCCACTTCTAGTCTCTTTGGCTTGTACACGCCTTTACCGGCACCATCTGCCTCTTGGGTAGATATTTCCATGGACTTCATATTGGGTTTGCCTAGGTCCAAATCTGGTAAAGTCTCTTTTTTTCTGGTTGTTGATGGTTTCTCTAAAATGTCTTATTTTCTTGCATGCAAAAAGACTGATGATGCTGTTAATATTGCCAATCTGTTCTTTCGTGAAGTAGTCCATTTGCATGGCATCCCTAGGACCATTGTTTCTGATAGGGACTCAAAAATTTTGGGGCATTTCTAGAGAGTTTTGTGGGGGAAGTTGGGTACTAAATTGTTATTTTCTACTGCATGTCATCCACAGACAGATGGTCAGACTAAGGTAGTGAATAGGACGTTAGGTACTGTTCTGCATGCATTAGTGAAAAATAATCTGAAATCGTGGGAAAAATGTTTACCAGTTGCTGACTTTGCATATAATAGGGTCGTGCATTCTTGTACACATAAGTCGCCTTTTGAGGTGGTTTATGGTTTCAATTCGTTGACTCCAACGGATCTTATTCCTATGCCTATTGATCATCTTTCGAGTTTGCAAGGTATTTGTAAGGCTGAATAGGTTTGAGAGATGCATGAAAAGATGAAGATGAGGATCGAACTTCAGGGAGTTCAAAATGCAGCTAAGGTGAATACGCACCGCAAGCAAGTGTTATTCAAACCCGGTGAAAAGGTCTGGGTTCACTTCAACACAGGGCGATTCTCTAATTTGAGGAAGTCGAAGCTAATGCCTCATAGAGATGGACCGTTCACTATGGTTGCTCGAGTCAATGACAATGCTTACCGACTTGATATGCCTGGTGAGTACAAATGTTCTTCTATATTTAATGTCTCTGACTTGTCTCCTTTTCCTGCAGATGATGTCGACGCTGAAGAAGAGCTGAATTCTAAGTCGAATTCTTTTGAGGAAGGGGAGAATGATGAGATCGAGACAAGCACTAAGGATTTGAACCCAGAGTTGCAACTGAGAGGTCCAGTAATGAGATTAAGAGCTAAGAAGCTGCAAGGTTACTTCCAGTGTTATGTTCAAAAGAAATTAGAAGATGGAGCTGAATCCCGACAGCACAAGTTGGTGAATTTGACAAGCATTGGGGAGTGAAGAGCCGTGGCCTTGTTCGAATTTGATTATCTTAGTTGGCCATATCTTTTATGTTTTTAATTAGTTATTTTATTTATTTTGGACTATTATTTTCAGTTGTGGTTTTTATTTATTTAGCAGGCCCAATTATCACAATCTGTTTAAGTGATATTGGACCCAGTAGTAGTTTTAATTAGCCCAGTCCGAATTTAAGACCAAACACTCATGATTTTCATTCCCCTAGACTTATTATTTAGGGATTATCTTTCATTGTATTTTCTCAGACTTGAATGAATGAAAAACAACTTTTACACTATTCTCTTGTCTCACACAGTAAATCGGAAGTCTTGGTAGAGTTTGATTTTGGAAAATTCAAACTTTAAATAAACCGTCTCATTTGTGCATCCAGTAGTGTACAGGTTAGACAGCCACAAAGATTACTCCATTGGCGCGTTCGGAATTCAAGTAGATTCGGAGTTCGTTTCGGGTAAGATTCATCCCTACTTTCATTTTCCATTGTTCAATCTTCATTCCAGCCACCACCACACCTCCATATACATACCATATCCAGACTAGTATCACTATATTCGTCCCTATAGCATCCCAAGTCCAGATTCCATTCATACAAGCCCTAGGTCCATTTATAAGCCGAAAACAGTCCGAAATTTGACCACCGAGCCATCTCCCAATTTACTTGTGCGTTTTTACTAAATTTTGGATATATTGTTCATGACTTCTGATTGTACTTTGTGTTAAAATATGAGCTTAATCCGATTGTTTTAGCATCAGTTTCTGTTCGCGTCTTTCCTAGGTTTTTTTAGGCTTTAATTTGGCTTTTTTTTTAATTCTTGTTTGAATTTAATTGAGTGTTTAGGACAGTTTAATTGGTCATATTTGAGTGTTATTTTAGTAGGAAATTTGGGTTGAATCATTGTTATAAGTTGACGTGTGTTTCGATCTTTGCTTCCGCGTTGTGTTGGTCGTATCATTGAAGTCCATCATTCCATCAAACCATAGTCGTTCCTCCTTCACACCAAAATTCATCTTCTAATCCATTCACCATTCATATCTTTGTTGCCTATTATTTGGTATTGTGTTTTGCTCTAGTTTGTGTCGCAGTCTAGGTGTTCTTAGTTGTCTAATTCCACAGTTAAATCGAGTCCTTTTGTTCTAGTTCGTCGGATTGAATTCTTTCATTCCGCTTACGTGTTTGAGTCCTATAAAGTCTTCCTCTATGTTTCCTGTAGATTTGGCTTAGACATACCATCCAGGTCACATCATAAATTTGGCATCAGAGCCACGTCAGGTCTGCTGGTCGTTGTTCAATCCGACGTGTCAGATTTTCTATCCTACGTGTTATACACGTGTCATTTATTTTTCTTTCGTATCTTTGAGTTGAAATATGTTTATTCATTGAAAAAAAAGAGAAAGGATCAAAAAGAGTCGATCCTAATAAAAAAAATCATAAAAAAATTAGATTTAATTTCGAATTTTATTGTTCTTTCCTAGTTGTTTTAGACTCTGACGCGCTGTCGTTTTGCGCTCAAAAATATATTTATAAACTCTTGTGCCCACAGCGAGCGTAGTTTGCCAATAAGTACGGGTCGATCCCACAGAGAGTTGTTGCGATTCTATCTTCAAGTAACCAATCACAAAGGGGGGTTTTGGTGTTGACACTATACTGAAATTAAATCTGCAAAAAAAGAAACTAAAGAAGACTATCAAATAACAAAAGATTCTGGCATTTGAATTAGATCTTGGTTAAACATAAAACAACTCGATCATGGGCACACCGAGTTTCATACATGATAGGTCATCTAGTTATGGTGACTGGATTCCTCTCATGCGTCTCCTCATCCATCCTTTCATTTTAGGTTTAAAAGTGATTCCTCTTTGATTAAACCCCTAACCAGTTACCCACCTCCCGATTCCTCTAAGAGATGTAAGCAAGCAAGCAGAAGTGTGCCCTAGACAGACCCAGATCTGTTGTGTTCAACTGATTCCTCTGGTGCCCACAACACCCCATAAATTTTCTTATTACTATATGAACCGACACACAGTCACGATTCACCAATTCAATTAATAGTGGTGTGCCCTCTTTACCTAACGAGTGATCAGCCACATTGGGCTCTTCAGACACACACTCACGTGGAACAAGGCACAAGAATTAACGGAAACTAATCATGCATTACTATGCCCATTTTAGCCTCACGAGTCCAGATTTATGCTTAACCCAATTTCATCATTCAAACGCCAGAATTAAAGATCTAGCCAAGAAGGCTAGACATAATTAAACTTGCAGAATTTAAAGACATAAAATTAAACGAAAACTTACTGAATTAATTAATCAAAAACTCGACTCCAACGTCGATGAACATAAACATAACCTATGTCTCGAAGGTTTAAGACCTTTCAGATTATTTGGCTGCCTAAGCAGCGTACAGAAAATAAATTGCAGAAATATAAAGTGTTTCAGAGTGTCAAAAGCTTGTTTTTCCAGAAATTAAACTTGTTTAAATAGTTACATTTCCGAGTAGAGTCTCCCCCACAAGCGGGGGTCTTCTGCTGAAAATCCGGAACGGCATGCCCTCGCTGACTTGACTAGATAAGCTTCAACTTCAACAAATCCTTAATTTTTAGGGATTGCTCTTATCTCCTCAAATTTAGCTTTATCTCCTCGTCTCAGCTTATTCTTTTGTTGCAGCACCTTTCAGGAGTTCAGCTTAGCTCCAACTCTCCCGCGGATAATGTAGCTATCTTTCCACCAGTTGTCCTTCAACTGAATCCCGAATTTCACTGGAATGCCCATTCTGCCATGTGGCCGAGTTTGTGCGAGTACTGTGGGCACGACATCATCTGTCAGTTCCATCCGTATCTGATATGCCCAATTCACCGACCGAATGTGGGATGGATACTAAGGATGTCCCCTGTGCCACTGATGAACATATGTGCGAGATAATCGTGAATATTTGGGCATAAAATGCCCCTTCCGCCAGACTCGACTCTTGGAATGCCCTTTGACCGCAACCTGGTTCTTTTCGACTTAAAACACACTAAAAAGGATATTTATACACGATAAAATGCCCCTAAAAACACGAAATAAATGGACTTATCACACCCACACACTTTAAGCATGATTGTCCTCAAGCATGAGGTGCAACGCATCCAGAAAAAATAAAAGAAAATAAAAGAGAAAAGAAACAGACTCAAGACACAAGCATGCAAACTGTTACTTAGTGTGGGCACATCAGAAATAATCCAACAAAAATTGCAAATTTCAGCATACCTAAAATAGGTCAAAAATGAGTTTTAGCTAGGTGTTCCTCACAGACTCTCTTCACTTAGTGTATGCTCTCATTTCGGCTGTAATTCAATGCAAATTCGTCCCATAAGTTTGCCAAAGTTCTGCTGTTCATTCTCTAGAAACCATGATGCATTAGTATCAATAGGGCTTTTTAGGCTACAGTTGGGCATTTTAAGTGGGAGGGGTTTTTATTGTTTGTACAGACCCCTCCCCAGCTCCTTTCTATTCTCTACCCTCCTGTGCCCTATTCAGGCATTGAATCTTTCTTATTTGGGCATTCTAAACACTTAGAACTCGGGGGAATTTTATTCAGACTATTTTTTTCTTTTTCTTTTTCTTTTTTTTTTCTTTTCTTTTTTTTTTATTCTTCCCCCTATCTTTTCTGGCCCTTCATATATATGCCTTCTCAGAAAACAACTCTGCCTTACCCATTTTTCTTTTCAGGTTTTATAATGCTCTGGCTAGGTATAAACCATCCCAGAACAAAATCGGCCAAGGCATTTTATTGGCTCAAAAGGGGGTGCAATGGCTGTGTCATTGGTGGGAGGTATTTATTTCAGTGGTTCAGTGAAACATGGCCTATCTCATCTACCTATGCATCAACAATTCCCAGAGTTAAACACAGAACAGAGGCAAATTCTAGAACATCATAAGCACAAAATTATTCACACTCATGAATGAAAGAAAACTGTAAATTTGAAGAATACAACATATAGGCTCAAGTCTCATAGGGCATACTAAAATTCGTTCGTCATCCCTATCTTAATTGGGCATGCTGATTTTTCTGTAAAACAATAAAAATTGGATCATCACGTGAAATGCCCACACAGACTCACAGAAAAGCATGCTTTGACTCACTACCCACCCACACACTTTGCAGCTTGCAAAGTGTGGACACAGACTCAAACAACAAGACAACAAAGAAAACAGAACAAATAAAACAAAACAAAAAACAAAAATAAAACCTAATCTAATGGACAGAAAGAACCAGGTCAGTCGGTTGCGGGCGTTGGGTAGGAGAACCCAACATGCTTGAAATAGGCCTTCAGGGCTGCTTCTATTCGGGTCAGTTTTTCATTGGTCTGGAACTGGGCATTCTCAATCAACTCGAGTCTCCTTGTGATCACTGCGACTGGGTGCTCCCTCTGTGGTGCCTTCCCTACTGGTGGTTTCTTCGATGTGCCTGCAATAGCTAAAAGCATGCTCGAGGGGTCTGCCCCCGACACAAAGAAAACAGGCTTTCCATCCTCATCGTCAACCACATCTTGCATTCTCCTTAGACAGTTATGATCAAAATATTTACGGGGAAGGGGGGTCAATTCAGTATCATGCAGATCAAGGAGCCTATGTCTAACAGCAAGTTGGGTGATTAACTGGGCACAAGAAATTCGATGCCTAGGGTGTGTTTTAATTTCTCGAATATGTGCAATGGCCACAGAACCGAAATTAATTCTGATTTTGTGCACCATGCACCACAAAATGAATAGCTCCTGATTTTTGATTGAATTTGAGCTATCCTTACGGCTGAAAAAGTTATAGGCCAACACCCTATGGCAGAATCTCAAAGCATCATTATTCAAACAGTATCCCTTTGTGGATCCGCTTTGAAAAACGGATCCATCCCCAATATCGACCCATTTTGCATCGACTCCCTCTGCAGAGTCGGGCACTACAGTCACGGCATCGACATACTCCTTCTCCTGGAGGCCCAAGTATGTAACGATGCCCAGTAACATATTCAAATCATCAGCAGAAAGAGAATAACTTCTACCCATCATTTTAAAAGACAAAACCTTAGTGGACGTGGCAGGCTTGTTCACAGCTTTGATTTTCAAGTTTTGGATAAAATCACGAGACAGTGATGGAAAAATAACACACTCCATATCTAAAAAGCATTCCCAACCAATTGCATAAAATAAATCTCGTACCTCCTACTCTATACCAAGAGCTGCAATCGTCTCACGGTGGACTCCTTTAGAGTTGATGATGCCCTTGACTGGTGGCGGGCCACTGCTGGGCTTACTCGGTGTGGGGCCCCACACCCCTCTGCCTCTCTTAGGCACAGGGGCTGAAGTGCCCTCTTCAGCCTTCCTCTTCCGCGAAGAGGCCTCTCCAGCCAGCTTAACTCCGGCTTTCATTCCAACAGATTTCCCCACCCTTCACCTGGGTGAGGAGTCCTCCGAGGGCTCTTCAGAGCCTGCTTGCGTTTAGGAGGGCGCACTGGGCTCCTCCTACTCCTTCTCATCTTCAGTGTCCCCTTGCTGGGACACCTCTGGCTCGGTTGGCTCTGGTATGGGCTCTCCAACCTTCCTTTTTCCTTTGGCCTTCTCCAGTGCCCGCTTCTTGATGTCAGCGGGCGCCTCTTCTTCTTCAAACAGGGGTACCTTCTCTGGTTGGGGCTCAACCTCAATATCTTCGATTTCAGTTAGGTATTTGTCCAAGTCAGTGTCTCTGTCTCCTTCATCTTCAGCTTCTTCTCTCCCTTCAACTTCCTCTCCTTCTTCTTCGTCTTCCAAGTCCTCGATCTCCACCGATGGTACTGGAGTTGGAACCTTAGCGGGCTTCTTGGGTTTTTTCTTCTCAGCTCCTTTCTTTGGCTTTGGCTCAGGCTCTTCAGTAGCCTTTTCTTCTTGCGTGCCCTCAGCAGTCGCCTCAGCATCTTGCTGCTCCGTTTGAGTTGGAGTAGCAGAGCTTTCTTCCGTCGCCTCGAATTCAGGCGTAGGCTCCTGTTCCGGTGGGGTCTCCTTGGGTGGCTTGCTCGAAGTGGCTGCTTCAGCTGCAGCCTTTTCCTTAGGTTTCGCAGAGGGTTTCTTCACGACCTTCGTTGGAGAGGGCTCTTCAGAGACAGCTGGGGTCTCGAAGTCCAGGCGTGCCTTAGGTCCAACCTTTGGGGCGACCTTCTTGCCTCTTGTCTTCGCCATTGTTGGATGTTTGAAGGTTTACAGAAATTAGGGTTGCAGAAGAAAAATCGAGAGAGAAGGTTCTGATTTTTGCAAAAGCGAGTCAAAGTGATGGTGGAGATTTTGTGGGGTAAGGTTTTTATATTAAGGGGATCACTATTCATGATTTGACTTGTGACTTTCCAAATTCCTTAGGAGTCTCCCGGATCAGTATGCCCCGTGCTAATGGATAAGCCTTATCCTTAAAAAATTAGAACAAACTTTATCTCTCGAGCGTGCCTCACTTCAGAGTCCCTATTTCTAAGGGATTTATTTTATCTTCATCTTTCTCTCTCATTATCTAAACCTACAAACCCCATGCTTATCCAAAACAAGCATAAAATTGCTCCCTAAACTAGTTTAATTAACTGGAAAATTTATTAAAAATAAATAAAAATGAATTAAGACAAGAAAACACCTGGGTTGCGTCCCAGTAGCGCCCTAGTTATTGGCGTGGGTATGACATCACCCCAGATCAGGTGTAAGTGGGCTCCGCGAGCCAGATCACTGTAACATCTTCATCAGAGTGCCCCAGGTAAGCTTTCACACGGTGGACATTCACTTTGAATCGCTCTCCAGTATCGGAGTTTATCAGCTCAATTGCCCCATTCGGGCATTCTGCATACACTTCAAATGGACCAACCACTTGGTCCTCAGTCCTCCTCCCATAAGCTTGAACCTTGAATCGTACAAAAGTACTTTCTGTCCTGGGCTAAATCTCTTCCTTCGAATCACTTGATCATGGAGCCTTTTCATTTTTTCCTTGTACAGCACCGAATTATCATAGGCCTCCATTCTCATTTCTTCCAACTCTTAAATTTGAAATTTCCTGAAATGCCCAGCGGCGTCATAGTCCATATTCAGCTTCTGAAGTGCCCATCGTGCCTTGTGTTCTAACTCGACTGACAGATGACAACACTTCCCAAATAACATCCTGTATGGGGACATCCCGATTGGAGTCTTGAATGCAGTTCGGTTTGCCCACAGGGCATTTTCCAGATGAATACTCCAATTTTTTCGGTTTGGACCTACAACCTTTCCAAGAATTACTTTAATTTCTCGATTTGAGACTTCAGCTTGGCCATTTCCTTGGGGATGGTAAGGTGTGGTGACCCTATGGTGAACCCCATACTTCTTCAACAATCTTTCCCGCGTTTGGTTGCAAAAATGGGTCCCTTGATCACTGATGATGGACCTGGGCACACCAAACCGGCTGAAAATGTGGGATTTCAGAAATGCGGCTACTACTCTTGCATCATTGGTAGGAGTAGCCTTTGCTTCTACCCATTTTGACATGTAATCAACTGCCAGGATAATGTATTGGTTCCCTCTCGAATTTGGAAAGGGTCCCATGAAATCCATTCCCCAAATGTCAAAAATCTCCACTGGCATGATTGGTGTCATGGGCATTTCATTTCGTCTTGTGATGTTTCCTACCCTCTGGCATTGGTCACACCTTCTGCAGACGTTGTGGGCATCCTTGAATATTGTGGGCCAAAAGAACCCACAATCCAAAATTCTTCTTGTTGTTCGGTTTGGTCCGAAATGCCCTCCGCAAGCATAATTGTGACAATGCTTTAGAATTTCATCTATCTCCTCATAAGGGACACATCTTCTAATGATTTGATCAGCACATCTCCTCCATAGAATAAGACAATCCCACGCATAGAACCTACTCTCATACCTTAGTTTATTTTTCTGGTACCTTGAGTATCCAATAAGCATCTTCCCAGACTCAAGGTAGTTCACTATATCCGCATACCAGGGTGCTGGAATGCCCCTTGCTGAATACAAATGCTCATCAGGAAAATGATCGGCAATGGGCATTTCGTCGCCTTTCTCATTCAGCACCCGGCTTAGATGGTCAGCTACCAGGTTCTGTGCCCCACTCTTATCTTTAATCTCGACATCGAATTCTTGTAAAAGTAAGATCCACCTAATCAGTCTTGGCTTCGTCTCCTTCTTGGTCATCAAATACCTCAGGGCACCATGATCCGTATAGACAATGCTCTTTGCTCCCATGAGATAAGATCGAAACTTCTAAAATGCAAACACTACTGCCAATAGCTCCTTTTCAGTAGTGGTGTAATTACACTGTGCCCCATTCAGAGTCTTGGAGGTATAGTAAATTACATGGCTTTCTTTTCCTCTTTTCTGACCCAGTACAGCGCCCACAGCGTAGCCACTGGCGTCACACATAATCTCAAAGGGCATTCCCCAATCTGGTGGTTGAATGACTGGTGCCGTGACCAGTTGCTTCTTCAAAACATTGAATGCCTTCTTACACTTTTCATCAAATTCAAATGGAACATCTTGCTGCAACAAGTGAGTAATAGGCTGGGCAATTTTTGCAAAATCCTTTATGAACCTCCTGTAGAATCCAGTGTGCCCCAGGAATCCTCTCACTTGCTTCACTGACGTGGGGTATGGTAATTTCTCGATTATATCCACCTTGGCTTTGTCGACCTCAATGCCCCTCTCGAAAATCACATGTCCCAGTACAATGCCCTCTCTGACCATGAAATGACATTTTTCATAGTTCAGCAGTAGGCATTTGTCCACACAACGCTGCAATACCTTCTCGAGATTATCTAAACATCGATCAAAACAGCTCCCATATACTGTGAAGTCATCCATGAATAATTCAATGCAATTCTCGAGCAAATCAGAGAATATGCTCATCATACATCGCTGAAATGTGCCAGGAGCATTGCAGAGGCCAAAGGGCATTCTGCGATAGGCAAACGTGCCGAATGGGCACGTGAATGTTGTTTTCTCCTGGTCCTCTTGACTTACAGCAATCTGCATGTATCCTGAATATCCATCCAAGAAACAAAAGAACTTGTTTCCTGCTAGTCTCTCCAACATCTGGTCAATGAACGGAAGTGCGAAATGATCCTTCCGCGTGACCGTGTTCAGCTTCCGGTAGTCAATGCAAACTCTCCAGCCGGTTTGCAGTCGCGTGGGCACAAGCTCTCCTTTCTCATTTTTCATCACTTGAATGCCCGACTTCTTGGGCACCACATGGATTGGACTGACCCACTTGCTATCTGAAATTGGGTATATAATGCCCTGGTCCAGAAGTTTAATTATCTCTTTTAGCACCACATCCTTCATCACTAGATTGAGCTTTCTTTGTGGATCACGAACGGGTTTTGCATCATCTTCCAACAAAATTTTGTGCATGCAAACCGCTGGGCTAATGCCCTTTATATCTGCCAATGTCCATCCGAGTGCCTCCTTGTACAGTCTCAACAATATCAAAAGGCGGTCCTCATCAGCTTGATTCAACCCCGCACTTATGATTACAGGGAGAGTCTCATTATTCCCTAAATAGGCATATTTCAGATGCCTTGGTAATGCCTTCAACTCCAGCTTGGGCGCTTTGATAATAGAAGGCATCAGTTTATCATCATTTCTCCGAATGGGCACACTATAGTCCACACATCCGTGTGGCATCTCTTCCAATGAATACAGCATCATAATTCCATCCCTTATGTCCTCATCCTCGTCCAGGGCATCCTGGTCATTCAGTCCATCCCACAATGCCCACTCCAGCGGTTCTCTATTGCTCATCATGGATAAAGTAGAACGGCTCGGGTAATGAAATGTGTTCACAAAATTACAATTTTCTGTATCCGGGGGGTGTTTCATGGCTTCAAAAATGTTGAACGTCACCTTCTCCCCATCAAACTCACACGTCAGTGTGCCCTTGTCCACATCAATTTTGGTTCGAGCTGTCTTCTTGAAAGGCCTTCCCAGCAACAAAACTGAAGATTTTGAAGTCGATGTGCCCATGTCAAGCACATAAAAATCTGCTGGGAAAATAAGCTCGTCCACCTTGACCAATACATCTTCAATGAGACCTTCTGGATATACATTGGACCTGTCAGCAAGCTGAATGACCACACGGGTCTCCTTCAAAGGTCCAATCTTCAATTCTTTGAACACCGACAGGGGCATTACATTGATCGACGCCCCCCAAATCCAGCATGGCCTTTTCAACTTTTCTGTCTCCAATAATGCAAAGGATCATGAACATCCCTGGATCATCACACTTCTTGGGTAACTTCCTTTGTATCACAGCCGATACATTCTCTCCAACTAGGAACCTTGCATCGTCATTGAATCGCACTTTTCTGGTATAAAGTTCCTTTAGAAACCGGGCATACCGTGGCACTTGTTTGATTGCCTCGATCAGTGGAATGTTGATCTCCACTTTGTTGAATACTTTTAGCATCTCCCTAGTTTCTTCTTCTTTTCTATTCTGTGCCAATCTCCCTGGAAAGCGAGGTTTCCGTCTTTCTGGAGTGGGCATCTTGGCAGATTACTTCACTTCCGGGATGGGCATATCATCAGTCTGCTCAGTCTCTTGTGCCTTATCCTCTGTGGGAATTTTTTCCACTTCTTCCGCCAAGGGCACATCGTCTTTCTCTTCTCTTGGCCTGATCATCTCCTGAAGCTCTTTTCCACTCCTCAATGCTACTGCATTCACTTGTTCTCTTGGATTTTCGACCTGGGAAGGCAGCTTCCCATTTTTCTCCTCCATCTTGTGCATGGCTCTGAGCCAATTGATTGATCTGCTTGCTCATGTGCGAGACACCAGCTCGAGTCTCTTGCTTAAACTTCTCATTCTCCTCAGCCATAGCAAACACAAGATCTTCCAGCCTACTTGGCTTCATTTTCTCCTCGGGTGGTGGCAATGGGCGTCCAGGATGCCCATCCTCTGGTCTTCTCCATCTAAAATTTTCATGGACTCTCCAGCCCGAATTATAAGTCTGAGAATGGGGATCATATCTTCTGGAATGCCCATTCTGGCCACCTATAGCATTCACTTCTTCCATTTCATCTTGTAGAGTAGGGCATTCATCCGTGAAGTGAGATATGCTTTTGCATACCCCACAAGGTCTGGGCTTCCTCGTCATGCTTGCACCGGATAAGATTTTCTCGATCTTGTCGCACAATCTATCAATTCTGCTATCCTAGTCTAGTGCCCTCTCTGTTTCACTTACAACCTGAATGCCCTCTCCACCGAAGTCTCGATTGTCTTCAGCCATTTCCGTGAGGATTCTGAATGCTTCAACAGGCTGTTTGTTCAAAATGGATCCTCCACACGAGGCATTCACGATCGTTCTCTCATGTGGTCTCAATACTCCAACGAAATACTGAATCAAGTCATGTTCAGTAATCTGGTGCTGTGGGCATTTCGCCAGCATCGCCTGGAATCTTCCCCAGTAGTCATAGAAACTTTCGTTAGTTCCCATCTTCAGGCTCCCTATCCTTCTTCTCATTTCTTGCACTCTGGATGCTGGGAAATATTTCTCCAAAAACTTCTGTTGGAGTTGTCTCTATGTGGTCACAGCGCTAGTGGGTAGTGTGTACAGCCAGTCCCGTGCCCCATCTTAAAGAGTAAAAGGAAACGAGACCAACCGCACATACTCTTCTCGTCCATGATCGGATGGTTGAGTTTGGCAAACCATCTCAAAATCTTGCAAATGCCTTTGTGGATCCTCTCCAGGCATTCCGTGGAACTTCGGCAAGATCTGGATAAAGTTTGCATGAATATCCCAGTTCTGAGTCACAGCTGGGAGTGTAATGCCCATTGGGCGCAGATTCATGTTGGTTGGGAAGACCAACTGCCTTAAAGTCCTGTTGTCATCCGCATTGCCATTTGCGGCCATGTTGATGTTGTGGCCGTTCTCAAACTGTTCATCCTCCTCGCGCCCTTCGTCTCCTTGATCTTCTTGATCCTCTGGTGGTGATGTGGGCACACGAGGTCTATTTGCTGCTTGGCGTGCCCTCTTCACTGCTGCCCTGTTTTTTCCTCGAAGTCTTCTCTATCTCTGGAGCGTACAATAGAGTCTCTTCCGAAGAGCCCCTGGGCATCAACTTCCAGGCTCACCAATTGTGGAAGATAAAATCATTAGAAAATAAATTGCAGAAATGTAAAGTGTTTCAGAGTGTCAAAAGCTTGTTTTTCCAGAAATTAAACTTGTTTAAATAGTTACATTTCCGAGTAGAGTCTCCCCCACAGGCGGGGGTCTTCTGCTGAAAATCCGGAACGGCGTGCCCTCGCTGACTTGACTGGATAAGCTTCATCTTCAACAAATCCCTAATTTTTAGGGATTGCTCTTATCTCCTCAAATTTAGCTTTATCTCCTCGTCTGAGCTTATCCTTTTGTTGCAGCACCTTCCAGGAGTTTAGCTTAGCTCCAACTCTCCCGCGAATAATGTAGCTATCTTTCCACCAGCTGTCCTTCAACTGAATCCCGAATTTCACTGGAATGCCCATTCTGCCCTGTGGTCGAGTCTGTGCGAGTACTGTGGGCACGGCATCATCTATCAGTTCCATCCGTATCTGATATGCCCACTTCACCGACCGAATGTGGGATGGATACTGAGGACGTCCCCTATGCCACTGATGAACATATGTACGAGATAATCGTGAATATTTGGGCATAAAATGCCCCTTCCGCCAGACTCGACTCTTGGAATGCCCTTTGACCGCAACCTGGTTCTTTTCGACTCAAAACACACTAAAAAGGATATTTATACACGATAAAATGCCCCTAAAAACACAAAATAAATGGACTTATCACACCCACACACTTTAAGCATGATTGTCCTCAAGCATGGGGTGCAACGCATCCAGAAAAAACAAAAGAAAATAAAAGAGAAAAGAAACAGACTCAAGACACAAGCATACAAACTGTTACTTAGTGTGGGCACATCAGAAATAATCTAACAAAAATTGCAAATTCCAGCATACCTAAAATAGGTCAAAAATGAGTTTTAGCTAGGTGTTCCTCACAGACTCTCTTCACTTAGTGTATACTCTCATTTCGGCTGTAATTCAATGCAAATTCGTCCCATAAGTTTGCCAAAGTTCTGCTGTTCATTCTCTAGAAACCATGATGCATTAGTATCAATAGGGCTTTTTAGGCTACAATTGGGCATTTTAAGTGGGAGGGGTTTTTATTGTTTGTACAGACCCCTCCCCAGCTCCTTTCTATTCTCTACCCTCCTGTGCCCTATTCAGGCACTGAATCTTTCTTATTTGGGCATTCTAAACACTTAGAACTCGGGGGAATTTTATTCAGACTATTTTTTTCGTTTTCTTTTTCTTTTTCTTTTTCTTTTTTTTCTTTTTTTTTTTATTCTTCCCCCTATCTTTTCTGGCCCTTCATATATATGCCTTCCCAGAAAACAACTCTGCCTTACCCATTTTTCTTTTCAGGTTTTATAATGCCCTGGCTAGGTATAAACCATCCTAGGACAAAATCGGCCAGGGCATTTTATTGGCTCAAAATGGGGTGCAATGGTTGTGTCATTGGTGGGAGGTATTTATTTCAGTGGTTCAGTGAAACATGTCCTATGTCATCTACCTATGCATCAACAATTCCCAGAGTTAAACACAGAACAGAGGCAAATTCTAGAACATCATAAGCACAGAATTATTCACACTCATGAATGAAAGAAAACTGTAAAATTGAAGCATACAGCATATGGGCTCAAGTCTCATAGGGCATGCTAAAACTCGTTCATCATCCCTATCTTAATTGGGCATGCTGATTTTTCTGTAAAGCAATAAAAATTGGATCATCACGTGAAATGCCCACACAGACTCACAGAAAAGCATGCTTTGACTCACTACCCACCCACACACTTTGCAGCTTGCAAAGTGTGGACACAGACTCAAACAACAAGACAACAAAGAAAACAGAACAAATAAAACGAAATAAAAAACAAAAATAAAACCTAATCTAATGGACAGAAAGAACCAGGTCAGTCGGTTGCGGGCGTTGGGTAGGAGAACCCAACTTGCTTGAAATAGGCCTTCAGGGCTGCTTCTATTCGGGTCAATTTTTCAGTGATCTGGAACTGGGCATTCTCTATCAACTCGAGTCTCCTTGTGATCACTGCGACTGGGTGCTCCCTCTGTGGTGCCTTCCCTGCTGGTGGTTTCTTCGATGTGCCTGCAATAGCTAAAAGCATGCTCGAGGGGTCTGCCCCTGGCACAACGAAAACAGGCTTCCCATCCTCATCGTCAACCATATCTTGCATTTTCCTTAGACAGTTAAGATCAAAATATTCACGGGGAAGGGGGGTCAATTCAGTATCATGCAGATCAAGGAGCCTATGTCTAACAGCAAGTTGGGTGATTAACTGGGCACAAGAAATTCGATGCGTAGGGTGTGTTTTAATTTCTCGAAAATGTGCAATGGCCACAGAACCGAAATTAATTCTGATTTTGTGCACCATGCACCACAAAATGAATAGATCCTGATTTTTGATTGAATTTCAGCTATCCTTACGGCCGAAAAAGTTATAGGCCAACACCCTATGGCAGAATCTCAAAGCATCATTATTCAAACAGTATCCCTTTTATGGATCCGCTTTGAAAAATGGATCCATCCCCAATATCGACCCATTTTGCATCGACTCCCTCTACAGAGTCGGGCACTACAGTCACGGCATCGACATACTCCTCCTCCTAGAGGCCTAAGTATGTCACGATGCCCAGTAACATATTCAAATCATCAGCAGAAAGAGAATAACTTCTACCCATCATTTTAAAAGACAAAACCTTAGTGGACGTGGCAGGCTTATTCACAGCTTTGATTTTCAAGTTTTGGACAAAATCATGAGATAATGACGGAAAAATAACACACTCTATATCTAAAAAGCATTCCCAACCAATTGCATAAAATAAATCTCGTACTTCCTGCTCTATACCAAGAGCTGCAAGCGTCTCACGGTCGACTCCTTTAGAGTTGATGATGCCCTTGACTGGTGGCGGGCCACTACTGGGCTAACTCGGTGTGGGGCTCCCCACCCCTCTACCTCTCTTAGGCACAGGGGCTGAAGTGCCCTCTTCAGCCTTCCTCTTCCGCGAAGAGGCCTCTCCTGCCAGCTTAACTCCATCTTTCATTCCAACAGATTTCCCCACCCTTCGCCTGGGTGAGGAGTCCTCCGAGGGCTCTTCAGAGCCTGCTTGCGTTTGCGAGGGTGCACTGGGCTCCTCCTACTCCTTCTCATCTTCAGTGTCCCCTTACTGGGACACCTCTGGCTCGGTTGGCTCTGGTACGGGCTCTCCAACCATCCTTTTCCCTTTGGCCTTCTCCAGTGCCCGCTTCTTGATGTCAGCAGGCGCCTCTTCTTCTTCAAACAGGGGTACCTTCTCTGGTTGGGACTCAACCTCAATATCTTCGATTTCAGTTAGGTATTTGTCCAAGACAGTGTCTCTGTCTCCTTCATCTTCAGCTTCTTCTCTCCCTTCAACTTCCTCTCCTTCTTCTTCGTCTTCCAAGTCCTCGATCTCCACTGATGGCACAGGAGTTGGAGCCTTAGCGGGCTTCTTGGCTTTCTTCTTCTCAGCTCCTTTCTTTGGCTTTGGCTCAGGCTCTTCAGTAGCCTCTTCTTCTTGCGTGCCCTCAGTTGTCGCCTCAGCATCTTGCTGCTCCGTTTGAGTTGGAGTAGCGGAGCTTTCTTCCGTCGCCTCGACTTCAGGCGTAGGCTCTTGTTCCTGTGGGGTCTCCTTGGGTGGCTTGCTCGAAGGGGCTGCTTCAGCTGCAGCCTTTCCCTTAGGTTTCACAGAAGGTTTTTTCACGACCTTCGTTGGAGAGGGCTCTTCAGAGACAGCTGGGGTCTCGAAGTCCAGGCGTGCCTTAGGTCCAGCCTTTGGGGCGACCTTCTTACCTCTTGTCTTCGCCATTGTTGGATGTTTGAATGTTTTCAGAAATTAGGGTTGCAGAAGAAAAATCGAGAGAGAAGGTTCTGATTTTTGCAAAAGCGAGTGAAAGTGATAGTGGAGATTTTATGGGGTAAGGTTTTTATATTAAGGGGATCACTATTCAAGATTTGACTTATGACTCTCCAAATACCTTAGGAGTCTCCAAAGGCGGGGGTCTTCTGCTGAAAATCCAGAACGACGTGCCCTCGCTGACTTGATTGGATAAGCTTCAGCTTCAACAAATCCCTAATTTTTAGGGATTGCTCTTATCTCCTCAAATTTAGCTTTATCTCCTCGTCTGAGCTTATCCTTTTGTTGCAGCACCTTTCAGGAGTTCAGCTTAGCTCCAACTCTCCCGCGGATAATGTAGCTATCTTTCCACCAGCTGTCCTTCAACTGAATCCCGAATTTCACTGGAATACCCATTCTGCCCTGTGGTCGAGTCTGTGCGAGTACTGTGGGCACGGCATCATCTGTCAGTTCCATCCGTATCTGATATGCCCACTTCACCGACCGAATATGAGATGGATACTGAGGACGTCCCCTGTGCCACTGATGAATATATGTGCGAGATAATCGTGAATATTTGGGCATAAAATGCCGCTTCCGCCAGACTCGACTCTTTGAATGCCCTTTGACCACAATCTGGTTCTTTTCGACTCAAAACACACTAAAAAGGACATTTATACACGATAAAATGCCCCTAAAAACACGAAATAAATGGACTTATCAGACTCCTTCCATATAGTTAGATATTCTAGGATATTTAGATTGTGTCCACTCTAGGTGAAACACATCCAAAATCCCTCCTACCTTATTTAACTAGTTTCTTGCCTTATCTTTCTTTTCTCTTTTCTAATCCTTTTCCACCACCCATAATCTTTCCCATATCCTTAATTTTTGAAAATCCTACAGCGTTAGGATCGAAAATTATACCCTACACCCATACACCACTTCTTCGATTCCTTTCCGTTCACTGTCGCATTGTACCGAGGTTCGTGATCTACTATTTGGAGCTTGCATAAAGACCCAGAGGAGCTGATCAAGGAGCTACCATTTTTGATCAACCCACCCCCATATTCACTTATCACACGTGCACCCACATATTGAGTGCAAACACGAGTGGTAAAATTCTGAGAGTACATCAAATCGAGTGATTGTGAAGAATTGTGGGGTCCTATACCTTGTTTTTCTTTCACGTTTGTTCGATTTGTAGATACAATGAAGAAGGAAAATAAGAATGAGTTTCCCAAGATCATTAAGGATGACCCGAAGTCACCCATCACACCGAGAGAAGAGGCGTCCTATTCCAATATGCCAGTATGAGACGCCAAGATACATTTTAACGCGTTGACTCAATATTTCAACCGTCAAAATCGTGAGTTCGTAAATAGATTTGGTGATCAACTAGCCAATTTAGCTGAGCAGTTGGAAGTCTCAAAACCCAATCAACTGAAGCTCAGACAGTTCAAAGACTTCCCGAGAGGTCCGTTGAACCTCAAGTAGCTGCAGAGAGGCAAGTTAAGCCTCAAGGAGCGACAACTGGAGCTGTAGTGCTGCGTTGAGCCACCGTCAGACAGCCCCAGCCACCACCTGATCATGAAGATGATGATTACAGACCCGAGTCCGATGATCATGAGGAGTTCGAAGGCAATTTCGAACCTCCAAGGCATGGCAATCGCCGAGAGCGTCTGAGAGCACCGTATAAATGTGCATTCCGCGTCAACAAACCACAGTTCGAGAAAGACAACTCCATGGTGAATAACATCAAAACCACTATTCTGAAGTTCGAAGACCGTCACGATCCATACGCCTATCTTTTATTGGGAAATGAAGGTCGACAAGATCTCCGAATGCTATGATTTTCCTGAGTTGAAGAATGTGCAGCTAGCTTCCCTTGAGTTTAAGGGATACGCAGCAGATTGGTGGGAAGATCAACAGAAAAGAAGACGACATGATCGATACGCTCTGATCGACACATGGCAAGAGATGAAGGATGTCTTAAGAGGACATTTTATTTCGGTACACTACGAGCGGGAACTAGAGAAGAAGTTAAATCAGATCAAATAATGAACCCGTTCCATCAAAGAGTACCACAAAGAGTTGGAGACGATACTAAATTGTGCTGGAAAAGAAGAATCCCTCGACACCACCATAATCTGGTATATCGAAGGTATAAATCCGTATATTTCTTGTAAAGTCAAACTGAAGGATTTTTCAAGCATTGAGTAGATGGTGCACTACACTGCAATCGTCGAGCGCTAATTGTGGGAAGGCCGCCGCTAGTCAATGTACACTTCGGCCCCTCCACGCAAATATTGGGGTCGAAACAGTGCTTCTACTTCGACCAATGAGGTCCCATGGCCAAGAGCTTCACCGGAGCAGCCCGTTCGATGTTTTGGTCGCATTGCACCACCACTAAACTGTAGACCCGAGTCTACACCATCTGCACAGTCTAGGTCATCTCCTATACGGCCTAATCCTCAAGCCTAGCCACTTAATGCAGCCCCTTCATGATCCCATGACATCCAATGTCACAAGTGCCAAGGATAGGGCAACTTTCAAGCCTAATGTCCAAACCGGCGCATTCTATTCCTATCTGAAAACAATGAATTAAAATCAGCCAGTGAGGAAGAATTGGAGCCCTTAGGTGACACCAAGCATGAAGAAGCAAAGAAAGATGATGCCGAGCCTGAAGAAGTCCGCCTAGATGCGCCAACTGTCCGTCTTGTGACAATCCGGAATTTGAGCATCATTCGAGATGAGGAGCAAGATCATCAACGGGAAAACATCTTCTACACCTGTGTAATGATCTAAGAAAAATTGTGCTCCATGATTATTGACAGTGGCAGTGTCGTCAATGCCCTTAGTCAATATACCGTAGACAAGCTCACCATGACAATGCAAAAGCATCTAAAGCCATACCGACTGCAATGACTTACTGAAAGATGTGAAGTTTTCATTCTCTACCAGGTTAGTCATGTTGAATCTTCAATTACTACTTTTTCTGACACTGTTTTGTGTGACGTCATCCCGATGGAGGCGGCACATTTATTGTTGGGGAGACTGTGGCAATTGAAAGGTGTACAGTCCATGATGGACGTCTGAATACATACACCGTGAAACACAATGGCCGTACTTGTATCTTGAAGCAATTGGCCCCAAAAGACGTTGCCGAGGATCAGCAACAAGAAAGGTTCAAAGAAGAGCGGGAGAAACAGGCCGTAATTGCAGTAGCAAAAAAGGCCGCGGATAGAGCCAGCAGTGCAGCACGGCCCGTACCTAGTGAGATAGCCAATGCATGGCTATGCCAAACGCACCATTCCACGGACAAAATCGGGCAGAACCATCTACACGGCCCGTGCTAAGTTGGACCAGACACGCACGGCCGTACGCCACCTCAACCGACCTCGGATCGGTCCGTTGTTCCTTCTAGTTCCTCCTCATCTTCTTTTGACCCTCCTAAGAAGGATTTGACACCTGGGAAAGCTGCAAAAACACCTGAACAACGCAACTTGTTTATTTCTGTCAAAGGAGTTGAAAAAGCCGTGAATGCAGGTTTGTCTCTTATCTTACTTACATTTAAGGGCAGTGCTACTAACGACTCTATTGTTTCTAGTGATGTGCAGCCTGTACTCAACAAGTTTAAGGACGTGGTCTCGGAGAAGATACTAAGTGGTTTGCCACTAATTTGAGGAATTGAGCATCAAATCGACTTCACACCCGGAGCCGTGCTACCAAACTGCCCAGCCTATTAGACGTCGCCCCACTAGATGAATGAGATTGATAGACAAGTCAAAGAGTTGCTAGAGAAGTAATAAATCTATGAATCACTTAGCTCCTGCGTCATCCTATTTATCTTGGTGCCGAAGAGGAACAATGATTAGTGCATGTGCATGGATTGCCGAGCAATCAATAAGATCACGGTAAAGTATCATTTTCCTATTCCTCGCCTTGATAATATGCTAGATGAGTTGTCCGGCTCGAATTTTTTTTTCTAAGATAGATTTACATTCTGATTATTTTCAAGTACACATGCAAGAGGGTGGTGAATGGAAAACGCTTTTAAGATAAAACATAGTTTATATGAATGGCTTGTTATGCCTTTTAGTTTCACAAATGCACCGAGCACATTGATGCGCTTGATGAATCATGTTTTGTGTGAAGTAATTTGAAAATATGTTGTTGTGTACTTTGATGATATCTTGATCTATAATGAGTCGTTACACACACATATGTAGCACCTTAGGCACGTTTTTGAGCTTTTTAGGAAGTCAAAATTGTATGGTAATTTGTCTAAGTGTGATTTTTGCTTGAGTGAAGTTGTATTTCTCAGCTTCATTGTTAGTGAAAGCGGTATAGAAGTAGACCGTTCCAAAATCAAAGCGATTGAGAAATAGCCAACTCTTACATCAGCGTTTGAGGTCCGATCTTTCCACAGACTTGTTGGCTATTATGCATGATTTCTCCAACATAGCTGCGCCACTCACGGAGTTGAGTAAGAAAGATCGTAACTTTGAATAGGGTCCAGCTCAAGAGCATGCATTTAACTTGTTAAAACATTGTTTATGTAATGTACCTGTTTTTATGCTTGCCGAATTTTAACAAAACCTTTGAGATCGAGTGTGATGCCTCGGGCAAAGGTATTGGAGCTGTTCTTATACACGAAAAGCGTCATGTTGCATACTTCCATGAGAAGCTACATGATGCAGCCCTTCAGTACTTGATGTACGACAAGAAGCTGTATGCACTTAAGAGAGCTCTCGAGACATGGCAACACTACTTGTGGCCAAAGGAGTTTGTGATTCACACAGATCATGAAAGCTTGAAGCACCTTAAAGGCGAAAAAAATTTGAATAAGTGCCACGCACGATGGGTTGAGTTTATTGAGACCTTTCTGTACGCCATCACATACAAGAAAGGCGAAGAAAATGTCATTGTGGACGCCTTATCAAGAAGGTATGTACTCCTTAACTTTATGCATGCCAAGATGTTAGGATTTGAGTCGATTAAGAGTTTGTATGAGCATGATTTAGACTTTTCATCCATTTATGCTTCATGTTCGACTCGTTCTCATGCTATTAATGGTTTCTACATGCATGATGGTTTTTCTTTTAAGGGGTCGAAATTATGTACGCCTAGGTGTTCTATGCGTGAGTTACTTATGCTAGAATCGCATGCGGGAGGTCTAATGGGTCACTTTGGTATGTTTAAGGCGTTAGCCTTGTTGCATGAGCATTTTTATTGGCCTCGCATGAGACATGATGTTGAAAAGGTGTGTGAAAAATATGTTACTTGTATGAAATCAAAATCCACCATTCACCCATTTGGTTTGTACACGCCCCATCCAACCCCTTCATCCCCGTAGATTAATTTATCTATGGATTTTGTTTTGGGATTGCCTAGGTCTACTTCGGGTCGTGAATCTATATTTGTTGTAGTTGATCAGTTTTCTAAGATGGCACATTTTATACCGTGTTAGAAAACTGATGATGCCGTTCAAATCGCCAATCTCTTTTTGTGCATGTTGTGCATTTACATGGTATTCCTAGAACTATTGTTAGTGATAGGGATTCTAAGTTCCTTGCACATTTTTGGTGTGTTTTGTGGGGAAAGCTACGTACCAAGTTGTTGTTTTCGACCGCTTGTCATCCTCAAATGGATGGTTAAACAGAAGTTGTAAATCGAACTCTTGGTACATTGCTTCATTCCTTAGTGAAAAACAATTTAAAATCGTGGGAAGATTATTTGCCATATGTTGAATTTGCTTACAATCGTGTTGTGCATTCATCTACTAACATGTCCTCGTTCGAGGTTGTTTATAGTTTTAATCTGCTTACTCATAATGATTTATTTCTTTTACCTATTTAGCATCTAACAAGTGTAAAAGGTACAAGGAGAGGTGAGCAAACTAAGGAGATGCATGAGAAGGTAAGAGCTCGAATTGAGCAAAAAGGAGACAAAACTGATGAATCCTCAACAACCATTGAAGAAGATCAAAATCTTGAAGAATAATACATTAAGAGAAGTTGAAGATGGTGTGCCAATCGTCCATATTAAAGCAATTGAAGATCAAGTCTTGGATGTTGGTACAGAAGCTAATTGCACGTTAGGCGTGATCATGCCTATGCAGTTGTCCATGATTTTGCGATTAAAAATCGGTTCCCTTAATTTAATTAATGGGGCACGATTTTAATCTATGATTTTTATTTAATTATAGACATTAGTATAGTTTATTTTATTTAATTTAATTAGAAGCCCAATTTTCACAATTTGTTTAGGTGTTATTGGGCCAGAGGATTTATTTATTTTTATTTTAAAGCCTAGTTCGAATTACAAGCCCAAAGACTTGTAAATTTCGTGCCCTACTTTAGTATTTAAGATATTTCTCGATATTGTATTATTCAGACTTGTTTGAATCAAAAGTGATTGTTATTTCACTTGTCTCACGTGTGCGACGCACACAACACAAATCGGTTCTTGCGTAGAGTTTGTTGTTGGTAATTCAAACTTGAAATCAATTGTCTCGTTTAGATATCCAGTAGTATCCAGGTTATGCAGCCATGAAGATTACTCCATAGGTGCGTTTCGGATCCAAGTAGGTTTGAGGTTCGTTTCGGGTAAGATTCACTTCCACCTTTCATTTTCCATCGTTCCACTTTGTTCCAGCCACCACCAGACCTCCACACATGGCCCATACCATCCAAAACTTCACCACCATCATTAATACTTCACCCCAAGCACAGATTTTTGGTTTATAATTCCTTGATCCAAAAATACAAGCCCTAGACGTCTGAATGTGACCATGGAGCCATCTCCCAAACCACACATGTGTTTTACTTGAATTTTGGATATGTTGTTCCTGCATATAAATTAAACATTTTTTTTTAAATTTGAGCTTAATCAGACATCATTTGATAGGTCAATTGATCGAGTCAATTTCTAGGGTTCTCAGGAGCTAATTTGGGGATTTTGTGATTTAAGTGATTTAATTTCATTTCTTGTTATTTTAATCAGTTTATTTGGGTTAATTGCTCATTATTGTTCAGTTGATTGTTGGGTTGAACCATATCTATAATTGACGTTGTTCTTTCCATAGCTTCCGCATCGTATTGGCCATATCAAAAATGGCCGCCGCCCATAATGTCCACCGTCGACCGATGATCTTCAAGTCAGGAGACCGAGTTTGGATTCATTTGAGTCCGGGCCATTTCCCTAACTTGCGGAAATCAAAGTTGGTGCCTAGAGGAGATGGACCATTCACCGTTTTGAGCCGTGTCAATGATAATGCTTACCGCATTGATCTTCCAGGTGAGTACAAGTGTTCATCTACATTCAATGTTTCTAATCTTTCTCCCTATTCTGCAGATGATGTGATCGAGCATGAGGAGTTCGAGAATTCGAGGATGAATTCTTTTCATTAGTGGGGGAATGATGAGTTTGTGCCCAACAACGATGGTTTAAACCCGGAGTTACAAATGAGAGGTCCAATTACGAGGCTTCGAGCTAAGAGATTGCAAGAGTATCTTCAAAGAATGATCCCTAAGAAGTTAGAGGAAGAACCGACTCAAGATAGCTCGAGGTTGGTGATCGTATTGAAGTTTGAGGACGAAGAAGAGCCGCTAAGGCATGGTGTGGCCATGCAGAAGGTAGCAGAAGTAGACATGCCTATGCAGGATAACGGCTAGATGAAGCAAATCTGACCAGAGATGTTGGCACCACGGCCGCACGGTCGTGCGCAGGCTAAATTCACCTAGGTTGGTTTTTCATTCGTGTTTGACATGGATTTAATTCGTGGAGCCCAAGTCCGAGATTCCAGTCTATTATTAAAGGCCCAAGATTGTTGGGATTTATTTTATCTAGATTAGATTTTTATTTATTCAAATTTTGGTCTTTTCTATAATTACCTTGTTTAGAATTTTACACAAGGTAGAACCGTTTTTCCTATTAGAATTTTCTGCCATATCAAGTCTTTAGGCCTTAGGAATTTCGTTCCTACCCTATATTATAAATACGGAACCTTGTGAACTATTTTACTTTAGACATTTATTGATATTTTGAGTTTTCTATCTCTTTGTCTCCTGATCCTTAGGTTGATTAAACAGAAAACTTTTATTGCTTTAGTTCAAAAGTAATACTCTTTAGGTCCAGCAAATCTAAAGTTTTATCAAGCTTCATTAGTTCGTTTCATTCTAAGAGAGTTGCTACAAGTGAAGATCGAAGGAGCTACGTTTCGTCTTTTGAGCCGGGGTTCAGCTAAAGATTGGAACTACTTCAAATTACATCCTCCACCGCCGCCACTACCCTTCATCCATAAGCCACCTATCATCCACCACTCTACCTTCCAAGTAAGTCTTGAATTCCATCATTCTATCAAACTATAGTCGTTCATCCTTCACACCAAAATCCATATTCTAATCCATTCACCATTCGTATCTTTGTTCCCTTTTATTTGGTATTGTGTTCTGCTCTAGTTTGTGTCGCAGTCTAGGTGTTCTTAGTTGTCTAATTCATAGAGTCTAATTCCACAGTTAAATCGAGTCCTTTTGTTCTAGTTTGTCGGATTGAATTCTTTCATTCCGCTGATGTGTTCGAGTCCTATAAAGTCTTCTACTATGTTTCCTTTAGATTTAGCTTAGACATATCGTCCGAGTCACATAAGTCTGTCGTACCGTTCAATCACATGCTCTCCAAGCTGATTAAGACATCTCCTCGAACGATCTTGAATCTCTTGTTGGTTGATAGACTTTAAACATCTTTAATGATCTTAGAAGAAATCTAGAGATAAGATGTTCATGTAAACATTCCACGAACTTTATCATGAACATTATTGATCTTATACCTTCACTTAAAGTAGCACAGCGGAATGACATTATATATTCACAAACTAACTATTTGCTATCACTTAAGCTAACTGACAATACTCAGTGTGTTGAACAATCTCATTTGTGTCTTGATGCACTTCATCTTCAGTTCAGTCCTGTCTTCATTGAAGTTCAGATCACGTTCTGCACATCCTTGTGATTGTTGTCCAGTACAACAAAATAGTACTTGGAAAAATCAAATACTTAGTGTTGATTAATGCCATAAAAATCATGATAATCAAACACTTCTGTAAGTGCAAAATACAACACTAACGAACACTTTTGTGCAAAATATAGTACTAACAGGAGTGACTAGTGACTCTCAACTTTCAGCTTAGATTAGGTATGATTGTATGAGTTAAAAAAATTAAAAATATCAAAATCAAGCCTGTATTTGGCCAGACAGCCCGATGTGCAGCCCATGGGCTAGGCTGGACTGGGCCTGGGAAATCACAATCCGAAATAGTTTTTTGAAGTTGATTAAGTATATATTTTCAAGTTTCATGATTAACAGACATTTTTCATTTTTTGTATTGTTGTTGGCGTAGTTTAGTGTCTAATACATATTATTAGAGGTTCATAATTTTGTGTTTTTGTCTATTGATTTCTGCAGATAGTGTTTTTGTATTACTATACACATGTGTTATTTTCCAGTATTACAATACGTGTTATTATCATTACAAAAGTTCTTATTAGCATTACAAAATAAATTATTAGGATTGTAAAAATAGCATGCCTTCATTTTAAAAATAGCCTGTTAGCTAAGTATTAACATGATGAATGATGTATTAGCATTACTAAGACTAGTTTTAGCATTATTATGATTAGTTTTAGCATCAATTTTGTTAGGTAAAATAATCAAGTAATCAGGTTTTGATAAGATGTCAAAATACGCTAGATGATGTGTCAAAACACTCAAGGTAAATATGAGCTCAAGTCCTTCTTAGGACTAAACCAAAGATGATGAAGACTAAAGTTGAACTGAATGTTAAGATTTATCAAAAGACAAACCGATGAAGTTTATATCAAGATGGTGAAATCAAACTCATGATAATTCTTAAAGGGACATCAAATAACTTCAGTTTAAGATGCAAACTAAAGAAGAAGTCAACTGAGCATGCAAACTGAAGACCAAACTGAAGAAGAAGTTGACAAAGCATGTGAACTGAAGACCAAACTGAAGAAGAAATTGACAAAACATGGGAACTGAACACCAAACTGAAGAAGAAGTCAAAGGAGTATGCAAACTAATGACGAAACCAGAGAAGCTATTGAAAATTGAATCAAGCAAACCGAAAGTCAAAACAACCAAACTGAAGGCTAAGCTAGCTCAACTAAATTGAAGATTGTTGGACTTAGGAGCAAAAAAAGTTGGTGCACTTTAAGACGTCAACTAAAACTGAAGTTGGCAGACCGTTATGAATTCTTAACGATCCTCTGCATAAACAAAATATGATGGACTTCAATTAAAGTCTAAGAAATGATCAACGGTCATCTTGCACTCCTCTATAAAACAAAGTGAAATAAAGAATTGAAAAGAGACTTTTGCTAAGAGAAAACTTATTTGAATATTTCAAAAGCTCTAAACTCCCACTCTTACAAGAAAAAACATCTTCTCTAAAAACATTCAAATTCTATAAACTGATCAAGTGTTTGATTAGTTTGAGAGATAGTGAGAAGATCAAAGCTTTGTGTCAGATTGATAAAGCATCACACTCATCTACAAAAGTCAACTTGAGAAGAGAAAGAATCGAAAGATCACAAGCATATATAGTCTATAGCTAGAGTCCAGCTGAAGGTCTTCTCAACGAAGTTCCAGAAAAGAATCAACATCCACTCAATTCAGGGAGCTCAACTAGTTGATAATATAAGTTCAAGACCAACTATCTTGAAGATCGAAAGATATTTAAAACCTTAAAAAGATGATAATAGCACCTATCTCTCCAGCTAAGTGTGAGCCGCCGCTAAAGTAACTGCCACCGTAATCGCTAATTGTTTGGAGACTGCAAGTGTGAGCCATCGACCCAGCTGAGGTAACTCTGTAAAGAAACTCATTGTTACCAGGTTCAACTAATCTCTATTCATTGTATAATTTATAAAGTGAAGTCAGATTATATAGTGAATTTATCCCTTCTGTGGAAGGAAGTGAGGACATAGAAGTTTTAAGGCTTCGAACCTCTATAAAATCGCTTATGTGATGTATTGCTTTCATTATTTTAATCCGCTTATCTCTTAAAATTGCATACAAGCTCACACAACTTGCACCTATTTCATTCAAACTAAAAATAGACAGACTGCTAAATTTAAACGAGTCAAAGGGCCTTTGAAGTTTTCCGCATTTATTTACAAGTTTTTGAATTCAGTTTATTCATTCCCCTCTAAACTGAACACGACTCGTCCAGGACCAAGAAGTGGTATGAGTGGTTGATTATAAGGATCAACCGTGTCTGTAGATCAATTGAATTAGATCTAGTTATTGTGATCACATCTTTAGCTATGGGAAACCATAAGCTACCTCGATTTTCAGTTGAGAATTATGATAACTGGAGCAGAAGAATGAAGGCTCATCTATGCTCAATACATGAAAATATGTGGGAGGTTATAGAAGATGGCCCAATCACAATAATAATGGACAATGATTCCCACATAGTTGATGTTAATCAACTAGCATGAATTCCAAAGCCAACTCATCTTCTCACCATCGTAGAAAAGAAGTTAAAGAATCTAGAGTTTGTTGTTCAAGAGCATTATTTCAAACTCTAGATGATGATCAAATGAAGGATACCAAGAATTGCAAAACCACCAAGGAGATTTGAGAGTTATTGGCTAATCTATGTCAAGAATCGAAAGCTACAAAGGAAACAAACTCCAACTTGTGGTTGACAAATATGAATATTTCAAAATATAGCCGGAAGAATCCATTTCAAGCCTTGAAACCAGATTCTTAGGCATAATCAGTGAAATGACCAACTTGGGAAGAAGCTACCTTAACTGTGAGATGAATTCCAATATCTTGGACAATGTCACAAAAGAATGGGATATGAAGGTCATTGCTACAAAGGAATAAAAAAAATCTCAATAGTATCACTCCCAGAGAACTATTCAGTTCTCTCAAAGCTGACGAATACAGTGTCAACCGGAAGAAAGAAGTTTCAACTTCCTTAGTTTAGGATGCAACCTTTTATGGTGAGAGAAACCGGTTTTGAGACACACGCGGAAGGAATAACTTCTGACCAACAAGCTCACCAGTTAGAGAAAACCAAGACGGATCCTCAACTAACTGATGAAGAGACGCAACTGAGAAAAAGGAAAACCTGACTGATGACATCAATGAACAAATTCAGTTAGTGACCAAACTATTGGAGAAACTGAAGAAAATCACAGACAAGCAATCAGTTTCACCCCAACTTAAAGACTCTCCAAAAGCCAACATTAAGCTGAAAGATCAGCTGAACCAGTAAGAGGAGGCAGTCAAAGTCTAGATGAGTGCTTTCATTGTCACAAACAGGGACAGTACAGATATGAATGTCTTGAGCTTCTAGAGGACAAAACAGCAAAAGTAAGAAAAAGCTTCTTCAAAAGAAAAGCAATGATCGCAAACTCAGAGAATGTTGTACTGGATGAATCTGACTATCAATCTAGAATTGATTCCAATGGCTACAGCTCAGATGATGAAACATTATTCTGTCTAATGGCTGACAATGAAGACAAGGTTAGTACAACCGAATCTTCAACCTCTTTTTATCATATAAATGAAGCAACTGTTTCTAGCATGGAATTAGATAAGAAGCTCATATTCTTAGAAAATCAGTTAGCGTGAATATCATGAATATATGTCAAATTGAGAGATGAAAATCATTGATCATGAAAGAATGACCTATCTTGAACTGCAACTAGAAGAATTTGAGAAACTGAAACTGAAAGTTGCTGATTTAGAAACTGAAAATCAAAAGCTTAAAAATGAGATACTTGTAAAAGAGAAAGTCTCCATTAGGTTCAAAGAGGGATCTAAAACTCTAGATGAAATCTTGAGCCATCAAAGAATTGAAATCGGAAGTACAGGTCTAGAGTATAACAAGTTCACATCTCTAGCAAAAGGGAAGAATATTGTGCATAGCAGTGAAAGGGGTATCCTGAAAGGATTTACTAGACCAACTTAACCCCAATCAGTTGAACCATCAAAAGGTAAAGGCCTTCTTAAAACCCCTCAAATTCATGCTAGACAAACCAGTCACTTCTCTCAACCGAGACCACCGGTGAACCAAGCTGAGAGATCATCTGAACCTAAAAGAAACATTCCTTATAGATCTCAAGGCTATCTCAATCAAAATTAAAGGTTCAATCCACAATTCTCCAAAGGTCAACAAAGTAAGTATAGGAGAAATCAGAGGGGTACGTTTGAACTGAGAAACCAATATGATTATTACTTGAATTCTAGAAATGAACAAAGAATTAGTCCAAGAGGGTTCAGTTCATCAAACTAGAAACACACAAGGCATTGGCCTGACTGAAGAGCTCAAAAATCTTAAATTCAAAGAGGATCAATTGAATTGTTCTATACTATTAAATCTCACCGCAGGTACCATTCAATGGAGTCATCTCAGAGAAAGAAAGCAGGAAACAAAGCAAAAATGATCAGTCCATCTAAATCTGATGGATCTCAGAATGTTGAAAAGCTAAAATTTTGGCAAATTTGGATCCCAAATAACTTACTCAATCAACAAACACCTGATATGAAACGGGTACCTAAAAACTAATAATTGTTTTTGCGGAAAAAGAGCATTCTATCTAGGAAGAAAACTAAGGATATTTGGTATCTAGATAGCGGGTGTTCCAAGCACAAGACTGGAGATAGAAAAGATCTAGAAGGTGACAAAGAAGTCAAAGGCCCATTTGTCGTATTTGGAGATACTTCCAAGAGTCGAACCATTGGAGAAGGATTTATATGGTCAAAGGAAAAGTGATAGTTAATGGAATTTCTCATGTTGACGGACTGAAACACAAGCTTTTAAGCATTAGTCAGTTATGTGACAATGGATACACAGTTGACTTTAACACAAACACGTGTGATATGAGAGACAAGTCAACCAGAGCAATTCTCCTAACCGATGTGAGAATGGAAAACATATATGTGGTTGACTGGTCAACCGATTATTCAGAAGCTTATTTTCTATCGAAAGGGACAACTGAAACAAGTTCGCTATGGCATCGATGACTGAAATACCTTAACTTCAAAAGCATCAATTACCTAGCCAAGAAAGGTCTGGTTGAAGGACTTCCCAAAGAAATCTACAAGAGAACCAATACTTGTGAGCCGTGCCGAAAAGGGAAGCAGGTGAAGTAATCTTTGAAAAATAAGAGTCATCCCCCAGGAACAACTGTATGTCTCTAACCGCTACACATGTACTTGTTTGGAGCAGTTAAACCACAAAGTCCAAAAGGTAAAAGATTCACATTAGTAGTGGTTGATGACTTTTCAAGATACACTTGGTGGAATTCCTGCGGAGCAAAGATGAAACTTATGCCAAGTTGTCAACATTGATCAGAATGTCAACATTGATCAGAAGATTGCAAACTGAAAAGGGATGTTCAGTTTAAAGAATTCGATCAGATAATGGAACCGAATTCATTACAAGTAAGTGATTAATTTCTGCAGTGAACTTGGAATAACTCACGAACACTCAGCTGCAAGAACTTCTCAACAAAATGGTGTAGCTAAAAGGTGAAATCGAACCCTCAAGGAAGCAGCTCGAGCAATGATTGTTGATGCCAACACAGCTGAAAACTACTGGGCTGAAGCAGTTAATACATCTTGCAACACTCAGTCTACATAACAAAACAACCTATGAATTATATAAAGGTCGTAAGCCTTCTATCTCTTACTTTAAAATCTTTGGTTGCAAATGTTATATTCATAATAATGGCAAGACATAACTAAAAACATTCAGTGCCAAAGCTGATAAGAGAATATTTCTTGGATATAACTCACCTTATTCTCAATCTTATAGAGTTTTCAATAAACGAACCCTTGTTGTGGTATTTGATGAGTTTGCTAATGAGTATAGGAACAAGGATATCATTGATACATCAGTCCATGTACAACCCAGTGAAACTGAGAACTCACATGACTATGTTGACCATCTAGGTCTAGAACGGTTTGAAAATTCACTTGAGAAAAGTAATGGAACTGATGCAAAGAAAACTGAAACCAACTTGGTCAATGAGGACATAAATTGTGCTGAGATCATTAACCCCACAACTGAAACAAGGGGAGGAACTGATGAAGAGGCTGAACCAACTGAAGAAAAGATACCAGATGGAGTCAACAACAATAAGCCAGATGAAGAATCAGAAGCTAACTTACCTAGATGTCTCCGAAGTCATCCAACTGATAAGATTGTGGGTGATCCAAAAAATCAGAAACAAACCAGAAACTCAACTGAACATACATTGTGTTAGTGTCATCTGCACTTGAGTGTTCGACATTGTCATAATATGTATGGAAATATGGCAATATAAAAAAACATAAAAGATTTTGGTTATTCATGTTCAAATAACATGTTCTGGACATACTGTGAACATTCCGCTGCCAATCTGATTGAAGATCAAGACATGTACTTCATCATGTTCAGAGACATGATCTTGTACATGGTTGTCCAGAGAGTTTATAAGAGATGTATCATGCTAGAATCAAAGAGCTAGAGTTGCAGATTCAAGATAGACGTTTCAGAATAGAAGCTTCCTTGTTCGTGATGAAGATCAAATGAGGAAAGGTGGAGTTCTATTCAAGGAAGACATCTAAACTAGAAAAGTCTGATTTAATGAAGAAAAAGTTTCCTTATTGAATTCTAGTCAAAATAGGACTTCTGATGACCTTTTTTTAGCCATATCTGTTGTTTATAAATAGCCTGGGATTTAGACTAGTTTAGGTGACACGAGT
This sequence comes from Perilla frutescens, assembly GCA_026008535.1. Lineage (NCBI taxonomy): Eukaryota > Viridiplantae > Streptophyta > Magnoliopsida > Lamiales > Lamiaceae > Perilla > Perilla frutescens. The sequence goes on along the minus strand of BRKX01000006.1, from coordinate 36,602,654 downwards.
TTTATGAATACACAAAGAGTAGAGAGTTAAAAGATTTCATCTTTGGAGCATATAATATTTGGGCAGACTAGGTTTGATTGGTGAGATCATTGTGTTTCTAGTCTGTGTTTGAAACTTACTTTTATACACACTTAGAGGAGTCTCGGGAATGATTTCCTGTGGGAACTAGACGGATTCTTGGTTGTGAGGGGAGCTTGCAATTCAGTTTAGTGAAAGCAGTTGAATTGGGTAGAAAAGGGGTCGAGTGATGGGAGTCTTCGTGTAAAAGCCTTTGTAACAACTATCCCTACTGGAAAGCAAGGATGACTGTAGATTGCTCTATAGTGCAAAATCTGAAAGCTTGCTCGTCAGACTTTGTTACCTTTGGAGATGGAAAATGGGCAAAGTAATGGGAAAAGGGGAGCTGATTGTTGAAGGAATACCTAAACTAAAGAAAGCTATGCTAGTTGATGGACTCAAAGCAAATCGAATAAGCATCAGTCAATTGTGTGATGATGAAATGACTGTTGTCTTCACCAAAGAAAGCTGCAGGGTTATGAATAAGAACAATGACTTATTCTGCTGTGACTGGCACACTTGACGTCTATCTGATTGTTGTGCCGCGGGCGACATGTTCGGTTCTCCCACATCCATCGTGAGGAGAATCGGGCTGGAAACTTTCTTGCAGGTAGGGGGGTTCAGACCACTACACTCACCTTTTATGATTCATGTTCTGCTCCACGATATTTTCTCTCCTTGGTGAGGATGGATCAGTTGGGTTATCTCAACTTTCATTTTAGATATAGTTAGATGATGATGTTTATCATTTGTTTCTTGTTCCTATTTTATGTTGGTTCTTGTTTGGAGTTTCAGTCTTTCTCGAGCTATGCTTCAGGTTATATATTTCATTTGGTTTTTGGAGTTAGCATCCGATCCGTGGACGTATCCTCTTTGAGTTGTTTCTTTACTTCTAATTCGAGTACTTGGTTAGGGGTGTGTTCACTTTTGGGACACATCCCACCTCTGACATTGTACGAGATGATTTGCCAGTTATACGCAGGCTGGGCATGGTGCCGAATGCCCCACTCCTTTTAGGGGTGTTTTTGATAAAAAAAAACAATGACTTATTCATGGAAGGAAAGAGATCAGCTGATAACTGTTATCAACTACATGTTCCTGCACAATGTTCTTTAACATGTCAAAGAACATCTATAGAAGAGTCAGAGATCTGGCATCAGAAACTTGAACACATCAATTTTAGGAATCTCCAGAAGATCATCAGCAAAGAAATTGTCAGAGGTCTACCTAAAATTACGATTGACAGAGATAAAGTTTATGGTCCATGACAGATTGGAAAACAGTCCAGATCTCAATATAAAGAAGTGCAGGCCAGAACTTCTAAAAGAATTTTAGATCTTATTCATATAGATCTAATGGGGCCTATGACTATGGAAAGTGACAGAGGAAAGAAGTATGTTCTTGTCTACATTGATGATTACTTAAGGTTTACTTGGGTTGACTTTCTTAGAGATAAAAGTGAAGCCTTCACAGCATTCAAGAGATTAGCATGCAAGATCACAGTTGGAAAGGATGAACAGATTATCAGAATCATAAGTGATCATGGCAAGGAATTTGAGAATCAGTACTTTGACACATTCTGCAGTGAGAATGGAATCAGTCATGAATACTCAGCCCCAAAGACTCCGTAGTAATAATGGAGTTGTTGAAAGGAAGAACAGAACTCTTCAAGAGATGGCTAGAACCATGATTGCTGCTATAGGAGTTGCTGCTATGTTTTGGGCAAAAGCTATCAACGCTGCATGCCACATCAGCAACAGAGTTCATCTCAGACTAGGTATTTTCACTACACCATATGAGATATGGAATGAGAAGAAACCAACAGTGAAGTACTTTCATGTGTTTGGAACCACATGTTATATTCTCAATGATAGAGAGTATCTCATCTAGATGAACAACAGAGGTATAGAAGGGATGTTTGTTGAATATTCCAGAAATAGTAAATCATATAAGATTTACAACAAAGAGATAAATGCTGTCATTGAGACAGTTAATGTCAGATTTGATGAACAGGATAATGCTGTCAATAAATCTGAAGATGATGCTCATAAATATGTCTTTGAACATCCTAAGGTTCATGATGATATAGACAGAGAAGTTGAAGAACAGACAGTAAAGCACAGAAAGCCTTCGAAGCAAATCATCAAGGGTCATCCTACTTCAGAAGTAATAGGAGACATTCATGAAGGAATGATGACCAGAATAGACTAACAAAGAGGATGTATGATGGGATATCCTATGTCTGTTTCACCTCCAAGGTTGAACCCAAGAACATCCAAGAAGCCCTCAAAGATGATTATTTGATTGAGGCTATGACGGAAGAACTTCTACAGTTCAAAAATATTGATGTCTGGGATCTGGTACAGAAACCTAAAGGAGTCAACATTATTGGAACCAAGTGGATATTTAAGAACAAGACTGATGAAGCTGGAAACATTACAAGAAATAAAGCCAAACTGGTTGCTCAAGGTTATTCTCAGATTGAAGGTATTTATTTTGATGAAACCTTTGCTCCCGTTACAAGGATTAAATCAGTCAGACTTCTTCTAGCTATGGCCTATATCATAAAATTCATGCTATATCATATGGATGTCAAGAGTGCTTTTCTAAATGGATTCCTGAAAAAGAACATGTTTGTTGCTCAGCCTAAAGGATTTGAATACATTGCAGCTGGGAGCAGCTCTACGCAGATCATCTGGATGATGCAGATGATGAAGGACTATGAAATCAGTCATGATACACCTATTATGTACTGTGACAATATAAGTGCTATCAACATCTCCAAAAATCCAGTGCAACATTCAAGGACAAAGCATACAGACATCAGACATCACTTCATTAGAGAGCTAGTTGAAGAAGAAGTGCTGAGAAATGAACACATGAAGATAGAAGATCAACTAGCTGATTTATTCACCAAGGGATTATATGCATCTCGATTTGAGAAACTCAGAGCATCCCATGGGGTGTGCTTGGTTTAGTAAAACCAAGAAGAGGTGTATGAGTGTGTCTATTTCACACTCAGTAGGAAAGAACCATTCCTACACAATGGGACTGAACATTCCCCTAAATCTTTCTATAGATGTACATGAACATGTTTCAAACCCTGAGTACATCATTGTTAACGGCTAGTTCTTACGTGCAATCATCATCTCTAATTTTCAAGGATTTTCCTCCGGTTTCTTAGTGTAATGGAAACCTGAGCCTATGCTTTGAACGGAGTACCCTTTTATATTTATGTTTAGCCATTAAGAGAGAACACTCATAAGTTTTAAATTTTTGAAATCATAAACCCCTCTTTCTTTCTAAAGCCCCTGAGTTCAATAAAATTGTTCTTTTATTTGCCATTATTTTTTCTTATTGAATGGAAGAATCTGAATCCATTACTGAGTTTAATGCTAGACTGAGAAACATATCAAATGAGATATTTGCTGTCGGAGAGCCTATCAACAATGAAAAGCTTGTAAGGAAGGTTCTCAGATCTCTTCGAAAGAAGTTTGCCTACAAAGTTGCTGTAATTGAAGAAGCCAAGGACATGAAGAGTATGAGGCTTGATAAACTTATAGGTTCATTAAGGATGTTTGAGATAAATCTGGAGGATGAAGACAGTAGCTCAAGGAAGAAAGGTATTACTCTTAAAGCTGAAGTCTCTGAGGATGTACCTGACCATGTACAGAAATAAAAACATGTACTTGATTCAGATACAATGAAGAATATGGTCCTTATCACCAAGAACTTCAGCCAAATGCTAAAGAGAGTAAACAAACGGTCTTCCAGAAGGTCCAACAATAGACGACAACCATCTAGTAATTCTCAACAAGACATAAACTCTAACAGTGACTAGAAAGAGTTTCAACGCTCTAATACAAAGAGAGGAGTGCAGAGAATGTGATGATTTTGGACATATTCAAGATGAATGTGCCAATACTCTAAAGAAGAATAAAAATAATTTCAATGCCTCCCTCAGTGATAATAGTGAATCAAAAGAAGGGACCTATGCTTTTACAGCAAAAGTCTCAGAAATTCAAGATCCGTTCAAATTGGCAGAAGATGAAGACTCAGACAATGAAGACTTCAGCCATGAAGAGTTTGTTCAAACTTACAAGGAGATGTATGAAAAATGGCTTGAAGTAGCTGAGATTAAAAAAACTCTACAATCTCACAACAAGGATCTTCTCAAAGAAAAGGAGGAGTTGATCAGATCTGACAGAGAACAGAAGGCCATAATCTATCAGCAAAAGAAGGAGACCGAAGAGCTATCTGCAGAACTGAAGTCCATCAAAAGTAATGTCAACATGCTGAAGAATGGACCTAAGAATCTTGATAAGATTCTCACTACCCCAGGACATTCTGGGAAGAGTCATCCACGTCTTGGATACAATGGTGGACAGTCCAAGACAGTGTTTATCAAAGCAAGTACAAGCCAGCTAGTGCATGTACAAAATAATGCTCAGAACATCCAGAAAAACATTAACAAACTGCTAATAATGGCAACAGAAAAAGAATTATTTGCCATTATTGTGAAGAAAAAGGCCACATTCGACCGCACTATGAAAAGTATCTCTTTGATCTGAAAAGAATGAGAAGAAGATCCGTGGCTCAGCATTCCAGCAACACCCAGAAGAAATTAGCTACTCAGTAAAGGAAGAGGCCTGCACAGAAGAAGCAATAGGTTGTCAAGCAGACCAGTTTCATTACCCATACTTCACTAAGAGTTGAAGATAATGGCGGTTGCTACTATGACAGTGGCTACTCAAGACATATGACTAGAGATTGCTCTGTGTGCAAAATCTAAAAGCTTTCTCGTCAGACTTTGTTACCTTTGGAGATGGAAAATGGACAAAGTAATGGGAAAAGGGAAGCTGATTGTTGAAGAAATAACCAAACAAAAGATAGCTATGCTAGTTCAAGGACTCAAAGCAAATCTAATAAGCATCAGTCAATTGTGTGATGATGACATAACTATTGTCTTCACTAAAGAAAGCTGCAGGGTTATGAATAAGAGCAATGACTTATTCATGGATGGAAAGAGATTAGCTAACAACTATTATCAGCTACATCATCCTGCACAATATTCTTTAACATGTCAAAGAACATCTATAGAAGAGTCAGAGATCTCGCATCAGAAACATGGACACATCAATTTCAGGAATGTCCAGAAGATCATCAACAAAGAAATTGTCAGAGGTCTACCTCAAATTAGGATTGACAGAGATAAAGTTTGTGGTCCATGCCAGATTGGAAAATAGTCCAGATCTCAATATAAAGAAGTGCAAGACAGAACTTCTAAAAGAATTTTAGATCTTATTCATATAGATCTAATGGGGCATATGGCTATGGAAAGCAACAGAGGAAAAAAATATGTTCTTTTCTACATTGATGATTACTTAAGGTTTACTTGGGTTGACTTTCTCAGAGATAAAAGTGAAGCCTTCACAGCATTCAAGAGATTAGCATGCAAGATCACAGTTGACAAGGATGAAAAGATTATCAGAATCAGAAGGGATCATGGCAAGGAATTTGAGAATCAATACTTTGACACATTTTGCAGTGAGAATAGAATCAGTCATGAGTACTCAGTCCTAAAGACTCCGTAGTAACAATGGAGTTGTTGAAATGAAGAACATAATTCTTCAAGAGATGGCTAGAACCATGATTGCAGCTAAAGGAGTTGCTGCTATGTTTGGGGCAGAAGCTATCAACACTGCATGCCACATCAGCAACAGAGTTCATCTCAGACTAGGTACTTTCACTACACCATATGAGATTTGGAATGGGAAGAAACCAACAGTGAAGTACTTTTATGTGTTTGGAACCACATGTTATATTCTCAATGATAGAGAGTATCTCATCTAGATAAACAACAGAGGTATAGAAGGGATGTTTGTTGGATACTCTAGAAATAGTAAATCATATAGGATTTACAACAAGGAGATAAATGTTGTCATTGATACAATTAATGTCAGATTTGATGATCAGGATAATGCTGTCAATACCTCTAAGATGATGCTCACACAGATGTCTTTGAATATCCTAAGGTTCATGATGATACAGACAGAGAAGCTGAAAATAGACAGTAAAGCACAGAAAGCCGTCGAAGCAAATCATCAAGGATCATCCTACTTCATAAGTAATATGAGACATTCATGAAGGAAGGATGACCAGAAGCAGACTAAGAAAGAGGATGTATGATGGGATATCCTATGTCTGTTTTACCTCTAAGGTTGAACCCAAGAACATCCAAGATGCCTTCAAAGATGTTTATTTGATCGAGGCTATGCCGGAAGAGCTTCTACAGTTCAAAAATAATGATGTCTTGGATGTGGTACAGAAACCTGAAGGAGTCAACATTGTTGGAACCAAGTGGATATTCAAGAACAAGACTGATGAAGCTGTAGGGAGGGAGAAAGAAAGAGCTCGTTCCACAAAATAGTAAAGTTAGATTAGCGAAAGTCTTGGCCAAAATTGATTTCACCCTCTTTAAATAGATGAGTTAATTTTGACTGTTATGATTGGTGATTGTTTAGAAATCACCGGTGGCATTTTAATGCTTGTAGCCGTTTGAAGCTCTTAATGAACTAGCCATTTTGACTTTAATGCTCTCTGCTCTAAGATCATCAAGATCTTTTAAAGATTTCTTGTTAAGATCTTCATTGAATGCTTGTCAGAAGGAGTAGGTTGATAACCTCATATTTTGCATGTATTTTGAGGTACATTTGAGTGGTATTTGATGGGCATTGCATGCACGAGAGGTTTGCTGCAGAGAAAAACAGACGTGAAGAATAAGACCAAAGGATTAAAGAGCTTCCAAGATTAGTGACAAATTAATTCTTCCGATTTTTATTTTCTCTATTCGAAGGATTGTTTATATTTTCTTTGTGGATGATTTTAGTTATTTATTTTGACATGGATAGCTAAAACCATAGTATTCTAGGGTTGTTTATGATTCAAACTATGAAGTTCGTTTAATCTATTCATTTCTTATGCTCATGATTTTATTGTGTTTTGCTTATTCTCGTATTTATCTGTATTATTTACCTAGATCAATAAATGGTACAATTTGATGTGTTAATTCATAAATTGAGAGAGGAGTTTTAACACGTGATCTGGAATAAGTAACTTGTTAATCAATAACATTCGAGAGAGTTGAGATTAATTGAGAGAGCAATAAACCTTAGGAGCCTTCATGAGTTGCATGCTAGGTATTAAACGGTGACGTTAATACGGGTTTTGTAATCTACAACCTAGGCACTTTGAGAGAAGATTTAGGATGCATCAGTGGTTGTTCTAGCATAATTTAAGTCCCAATTTAGGCATAAGAATGAAAGGATTGAATGAATGGATTAGTTGATGATTAAGCAATCCTAGAATACGTCTTTTATTCACTGTTTCATTTATCTGTGTTAATTTCTTCCGTGGTAATTTAGTTTATTTATTATTGTCAGTTTTTATTTAGTTCAATCCAATCATGTTTTGTAGTGTAGATAACTACGAGAGGTTAATTTGAATAACTAGCAGTTTAATTATTAAATCCATGTGGATACGACCTTGTTCACCCCTATCCTATAAGCCTCGTTGTACACTTGTAGTTTAGGTGAAATAAATAGCGAACAAGTTTTTGGCGCCGTTGCCGGGGATTTAATTTTTTTTATTTGCTATTATTTAGATTTAATTTCTTGTGTTAATCTAGACATTTATTTTTCAGTCTTTAGTCTATTTTCTTTTAAAATTTTATAATCTTCTTTTTCTTGTGATTAGGTTGTGTATGCATACACGATCTCACGGAGGATCTCTAGAAGAATTCAATCATGAGATTGAAGCTACCGTTCGGTATAACAACGCAAGAAGAGGAAGAGAGATGGCAGAACAACAAGTTCCTATTACGGTTGAACAGATGCGTCAGATGCAGAGACAGTTAGAGGCAATATAGCGGAGAATGCAAGATCAAAATGATGCTCGAGCTGTAGAGCCACCTCCAATTAATGAGCTCTTTGTTCCAGTACTTAACCATGGAGACATTCCTGGCCCCCAGATCAATGCGAATAACTTTAAGTTTAAATCGGGATTGGTCTCCATGGTTCAGCAAAATCAATATGGAGGACGGTCCACTGAAGACTCGAATGCACACTTGACGTAGTTCTTCGAGATCTGTAGTACAGTGAAGATGAATGGAGTCCCCAATGACGCCATTCGCTTATGCCTATTTTCGTTCTCTTTACGAGATACGGCTAAGCAATGGTACCAATCTCTAGCCGCTGGGTCTGTGGACAGCTGGGAAAGTCTTGCGCACAAGTTCCTGCACAAATTCTTTCCACCTGGTTTGACTCTCAAGCTGAAGGGTGAAATTACACAATTTCATCAATACGAGGATGAGACATTATATGAGGCTTGGGAACGGTTTCGAGATATGCTGAGGAAGTGCCCCAACCATGGATTTGGGGTAGATCATCAAGTTTGCATCTTCTACAACGGGTGTGACATGGAATTGAAGAGGCTTCCGGATGCCTCTGCTGGCGGCTCTTTGTTGAACAAGGGCCACGATCAAGCTTTGAAGATCATAGAGGACATGGCAACCAACATCTATCAGTGGTCTAGGGATCGACAAGTGAAGATTTTGAAAAGAGCTGCAGCAGTTGATGATAGTGATTCGATTGCCAAGCTTGCCGCCCAGTTGTCTACTCTGAATGCCACGATCAATAGCAGACTTGATGCTATGGCGCGACCGGGTGTAGATAATCCCATGGGAAATACAGTTGAAGATGTCAACTACATCAATCAGAGAGGTGACCATGATGGCAATAATTACCGAGGCGGGAATCAATTCTACCAAGGTAACCGATCCAACCTCTTATATGGGAATCCCAACGGTGCACTGAAGCCCCCTAATAGCTTCTCTGTAACAAATGGAGTGATCAATGAGGAAAAGAAGCCGAACATGGATGATCTGTTAATGGCATTCATGGGGAAGACCGATAAATTCATGGGAGAGTCGCAAGCTAGAGTGGAGAAGCTGAAAAATACTGTGGGTGCCATGAGTGTGCAAATGAAGATGTTCGAAAAGCAACTGGGTCAGCTGGCTACAGTTGTAGGGAATCAGCACCAACCAGGACAGTTCCCCAACAACACCACAGTGAATCCCAAAGAGCAGTGCAATGCAATCCATATGCACACTGAAGTCCCTGCGCCTATTGCTGCCGTTGCAGCTGTTCCCCCCAAGATGGCTTCTGACAAGCCAAATTCCACGATAAAGAGTCCTCCGACGGGTCCTACAGTGCTTCCCACAGTGACCATCCCGTACCCACAGCATTCCTCGAAACAGAAAGATGATGCTCAGTTCTCTAGATTCCTTGAGATATTTAAGAAGGTGCACATCAACATTTCTTTGGTGGAGGCATTGCAACATATGCCCAAGTATGCAAACTTTCTCAAGGATGTTGTGTCCAAGAAGAAAAATATAGAGGAGTTTGAGACTGTGCACCTCCTCGAAAACTGCAGCTCCATCATTCAAAGGAAGCTTCCTGCCAAGATGAAGGATCCGGGGAATTTTACACTCCCCATTACTGTTGGAGACAAGATAGGTGGTCGAGCATTATGTGACTTGGGGGCGAGCATCAATTTGATGCCGCTCTCCTTTTTCAAGAGGTTGAATTGTGGGCAGCTCAAGCCTACAACCATGTGTTTGCAGATGACCGACCGATCCGTGGTGTATCCTAAGGGAATTTTGGAGGATGTATTGATCAAGGTGTGTGATTTTATATAATCCCGGTGGATTTTGTGGTGCTGGACATGGAGGAAGTTAAAAGCGTCCTTCTCATTTTGGGACGCCCATTTTCGCGCACCGGACGGGCCAATATCGATTTGGACACTGGGATTCTGACTCTCCGATTTGAAGATGAACACATCCAGTTCCTATTTGATGGTGGAGGAACGACGATGGATGATCGGGGAAGAGAATGGGGGATTCCAATTCCTCCACTTATGGGAACTTGAGTTCCCAAATTCGTCTGGCTGTCGACGTTAAATGCAGCGCTTGTTGGGAGGCAACCCAGTATGTTTTATTTTATTTTTCATTTAGTTTTTTTTATTTATGTTTTTCACTTCTTTTTTTGAGTTGTGCAGGTAAAGAACGGATGGATTCTGGAATATGGGGGATAGCACATTAACCAACTTATCTTTCGACAAGTTTGGGGGAGGACGTTGAACCCAAACGAACATCCATGTGATCGTTGTAAGTGGTCGACGACACCTACACGCATTTCTGCAAAATTATTCCATCTCGTGGATTTGAATAAGTTTGGGGGGATGTATGTGTGTGGTGTCTAGACCTTTATTTTATTTTACCTGCTTTACTTGTTTAGTTTTGTTTTTGTTTTTCTGGAAAAGTTGAAAAATTTTGAATTTTGGTCTTGAATTTTACTTGGGATTTTGACGATATATGCTTTATGGTCTATGATTTAATGTTTATAATCGAGATTATTTGATTGGGAATAATTTGAGCATGTATAGCATGATTTGAATGAGCATGTGTTTTAGAGATTTTCGAGCTTTATTTTGGCCAATGTGAGCCTATAAGACTATTGTCTTAATTTTTGTTCTTGTGTGTTGGTTGTCTGTGCACTTGTTTCTCTAGAACTTACATGTTGTCTTGCTTGAGATTGAGTTGTTGTGCTTGAAAATAGGAGATGATAGTAGACAATCTTTTCTTTAGCCATTTATCCCATACTGTAACGCCCCAAACTACTCCGTTTGGCCACGTCACTTAACATACTTGTAACGCCCCAAACTACTCCGTTTGGCCACGTCACTAAACATATAATTCATTTACATGCGTTTGCGTTCTCATAATAAATTGAACGGAAGCTAAGGTCAAATAACATATTGAGGTATAACATTATTATTCCAAATATAATTTTTTCTTGCACAATTATAACATGCAACCTATCAAAATCTACCATGTGACACAACATCGTATTTAACGGAAGCATAGAATAAACCCATCCAAATCATTCATAAAATCATCTAACCTATCGGGCTCATAGGTCTTAGACAACCCACCCGTCTAGCACCCTAAATTAACAAACATAGCATAGGAATTCAATGACCTATATTTACACAACATAGGCTCCTAGGTCAATCAACCCACCTTTAAAACATTAACATAATATATCGAGTTAAACATAGAAATACCACAAAAGATCGGGCTATTCCCATCCCCAATAATCATTGATCATAAGATAAATAGGTCGATCAATAAAATTATCCTAATATGCGTATTCAAAGGCATGAAAAGTAAACACAATCTTGTGGGGGTTCTCTTGTGTTCACAACGCTCCTACTCGGGCTCCGACTCCTCAACCTAAAATTTATTGAATGAATGGGGTGAGTATTTAACAACATACTTAGTGGGGAACACTACAAATAGTTATAGCCAATTGCACAAGTGAAAATATAACATATGGACTTTTCTTTACTTTGTGGAGACTAGTCTCAACCCCGTAGGGTCCAAACATCATGATGCCCCCGTTAATGAACATCTTTGGCCCTGTAGGGATGCCCGCAGACATACTACCCCCAGAGAGGACATTAACAGGTCTATATTCGATCCCAAAAGATCTCTGCCCCGAAAGGTCTCTTTGTCGACCCCAAAGGATCTCTGTTATGCCCCGAAGGGTCTCTTTTATCTCTGGTCCGAAGACCCTTCATACGTATACAATCAAAGCACAACAATAACTATAACCTTAAACGTCTTCACAGTTTAGAGTTACCCCACCTTATGAGACGCTTTCACAATTTCTCAACCTTTGAAATACTCCTTGGCCGTGCACAAGTTGTCTTCCTCGAGCCCCAATACGTCGCCTAGCACCTTTAAATCCCTTTTTCATTTTAGATGTCGAGTTATACAATTAAATCATAGTTTAGACCAAATTCATGATACACTTTACTTTAAGGTCTTCAAACATATTCTTATACACAATCATGGATATACCAATTCATAATATGATTTTGGACTCAAAATACACATTAAAACTCTTTGAAGCATTTAATCGAACACAATACGTGCACACATTCAAACCACATGATCATGACTCAATTTAAATCCTTTAAACCCAATATTTCAAATACGAGAACCTTCATCCTAGGGCTCTAACATACATGAAAATCAATTTCATAAAACCATCACAATACCCCCAACCAAACACCAACAACTTAAGGGAAAAATAGGGTAAAAATCATATCTTTAGCAATAATGAACCATAGGAATTCAATATAACTTCACATATAGCTTCAATGGAGTAAATAAACCAAATGTTTAAGATATCAAAGCATGAGGATCAATAGAATCGAAAACCCTAATTTTTAGGTATGAACCCTAGATTCAATTCAACATGGAAATGGTATTCAATCACTAAGATGGAGAGGGTATGAAGTTACCTTAGATGATGGATAATGTTAAGAGAATGCTTTCCCAAAGCTTGAAGAACTCCTTGAGAAAATTGAGAGGAAAATCGCCCAAGAGAAGAGAGAAATGAAAAGGAATGAGTGAAGTGTAGTATTTATAGGGTGGAATTTCCGAAACAGGGCGCGACCTAGGGGAGGTCGCGTTTACAGGTCGCGTTTGAGCCGAAGAAAAATGGCTCTCTGAAGCTGGTGACACGCGACCGAGGGGGTCGCGTTTCATGGTCACGCTGTAGACCCCTCAGAACGCGACTAGAATGGGGTCTCGCTTTCCCGTCGCACTAAGATTGTAGATTTTTGAAAGAGCTCCGATTTGAGTACTTATGGGCCTCGTGGTTCCAACCGAGTCAACACTTATGACTTCCGGAAGAAACCCTACCAAAACTCAGCGGGACCCTCGATTTATACTATTTTCGAAAACACATACAATACACAACTTAAATTTTTAAAATATAATCACTACTTATTTAATGCACATACCAAAATTACATAAAATTGAGGTATGTCAAATCAAAATTAAATATAAACACACTCATTCATTATCATATAACTCGACAATTTAAATGTTAAATTTCAAATTCCATTATGCAATCAGCATAGTGTAACCGTGCTATGACGTATCAGCTCGAGTGGAACAACCTGCATTGAAACAACGGCATAATATACAAACATACTCACATGATCAATATTCAAACAATATTAATTCAAATTCATTTTCCAAAATTATAATTCATAATTTAGAAAAAGAGACGGGGTATCACAATCTCCCCAACTTTTAAAAATTTCATCCTCGAAATTAACCTAACATCTCTGATAAATTTTGATATCGAGCTATAATATCAACTTCTTTCTTTCAAGTGACCTCTACGGGTCCACTTCGACTCCGCTGCGCTTTCATTAGGGGAACCCCACGGGTTCGAAGAATGTGAACTCTTCAATCTATCACGGCAACTGGGACTTCTTCATACATCTTATCTTAAGAGACTTGTACTGTGTCATATGAAATGACATGACTGGGATAAGACACGTATCGTCTAAGCAACGACACTTGGAAAACATTGTGCACACCTGCCAAAATCGGATGTAGTGCTAGGCAATAGGCAACTTCACCTATTTTCTTCTAGAATCTCGAAGTATCCCACATAACGTGGCTGCAACTTACCCCTTTTTCCCAAATATAGTCACTCCTCTCATTGGTGCAATCTTCAAGAATACCTTGTCACCAATCTCAATGATCACATCTTTTCTCTTTACGTCGGCATCGGATTTCTGATGATTTTGAGCTATCTTGATTCTTCTTCTTATCTTCTTCAAATCTTGAGCATCTTCTATCTTTTCTTCCTTGTGAAATCTCTCTCGAAACATTGCTTAACACGATCTCCTTAATATCTTGCATTCGAGCGGACCTATAGAAACTATTCGAGCAACAGAATAAAAGAAAAATTCACTAAACTTGCTCCTTGAGCTGTGGACGTGCGGTCTTAACGCGTCCTTCCTTTTTTCATCTTGCTTGGCTTTACTTTTGCTTCTGACTTTACTTCTCATAGCTTTGAGAAACTTCAATGAACTTGAACTAGACGTCAAACTCGAATAATCAGGCACTTACATCAATGGTTCCTTGCACGTTCTATTAAATTGAAAACTCGCTTTATCTCCATCTTACTTCCTGAGGTTCGACTTCTTTGTCTTCTTGGGACGTACTTCATGATGTGCTTCTTAAACTCTCAAAGCAACTTAAATCTAAACTTCTTCATCGCAGTTGCCTCTTTTCCTTAGAGTAGTCGTCTGACTTCGTGGCTCCTGCTGGTGGTCACCTTCGCTTGCAGGCGTAACGATCGCACGTCTAGACTTTTAACTATTCCTTAGATTCCCTCTAAACACAACGAGCTGAGAAATTTTCTTGGAAACGCACATTCTAAACTTTAGAGAATACTATCTGGCACTTACTTCAATTCTACTTCCTACTAGGAAATAATATCTCTTATTCTCCCAACCTTGACCAAAATGAATACTGCTATATACTCTCTGCTCTATTCCGAGATCCACACTTGAGTTCTATGAGCGAGAACAGAATAAAGGAATGCCTCAGAGTGAGGGCTTTATCTTGCTCAACAATTCTTTAACAAGCTCAAAAACTGAAAGAGATATAACACTAGGTTATATATGTCAAAAACATTACCTTTTTAGAGGACTTATAAACTTGAAGGGTTCTTGCATATGACAAAGATATGAAGGAATCAACGGTTAGCAACTGAAAACGTGCTAAAATATTTTCACAAGGGCGACATCATAGCCTATCAAGGAAATGCCATTACTAATTCTTGATGATCAAAGAAGTATCATTCAAAAGATTGCAAATTATCCCAACAGATATAATCAAAGAATTTCAAATGGTACAAATGGAGAATTTCAATTGATGCGAAGCTATTGAATGGCAATTGATTCAATTATCAAGAGGACAAATCGATTCCAAAAGAGAATGAACAAATCGATTCTATTAATACGAGAATGAATAAATAGACTCAACAAAAACTTCTATCATACTGAAACTCTCAATCTACCGAATACTAGGTCTATCTTCTTAACGATCTTCTTATTCGGGTCTCCTCTTTCTTGAGCACCACATACCTTCTTCTTGGAGAGGTTGCTATGGAATGGCACACGTCGGTTGAACTTCAAATGGCTTCGCTTGGTTGGAAAATAGCTCTTTCGGCTCAAAACATCAGCTAGAACATTCGCCTTTCCATGATGATATAAGATCATACAGTCGTAATCCTTCACCAATTCTAGCCATCTTCTTTGACGTAAATTCAACTCCTTCTGGGTGAAGAAGTACTTCAAGCTTTTGTGGTCGGTGTAAATCTCGCACTTGCCTCCATAAAGATAATGTCTCCAAATCTTCAATACATAGACCGGCAGCTAGATTGAGATCATGCGTCGGATAATTATGCTCATGCGTCTTCAACTGTCTTGATGCATATGCCACTACCTTTCCATGTTGTATTAGAACACACCCAAGTCCTTACTTCGAGGCGTCACTGTAAGTGACAAAGCCTTCAGTCCCATCAGGGATGATAAACACTAAGGCTGACACGAGACGTCGCTTCAATTCTTGAAAACTCTGTTCACACTCCTCACTCCCTTGGAACTTCTCATCCTTCCTTGTTAATCTCGTTAAAGGACTCGATATCTTGGGAAACCCCTCAATAAATCTTCTATAGTAACCCGTCAGTCCTACAAAACTTCGGACTTCATTAACATTCAACGGCGTCTTCCAATTGCTAAGAGCTTCCACCTTTGATGGATCTACCTCAATTCCATTTGATGTCACCACGTGGCCAAGGAATGCCACTCGCTCGAACCAGAACTCGCATTTTGAAAATTTTGCATACAACTCTTCTTTCCTTAGCGTCTCCAATACAATTCTGAGATGCTCAGCGTGTTGCTCCTTGCTTCTTGAATAAATCAAGATATCCTCGATGAAGACTATTACGAACTGGTCGAGGTACGGATAGAACACTCGATTCATCAAGTCCATGAAGACTCCTGGTGCATTGGACAATCCAACAGGCACCACCGTGAACTCATAATACTCATAACACATCTAAATGCCTTCTTAGAGATGTCACTCTCCTTGATCTTCAATTGATGATAGCCGGACTTCAAGTCGATCTTAGAAAACACACCGGCTCCCTTCAGTTGATCAAACAAATCATCAATTCTCGGCAGCGGATACTTGTTATTGATCGTTAACCGGTTCAACTCTCTATAGTCAATGCACATCCGCATTGATCTATCCTTCTTCTTCACGAGTAGCACAGGTGCTCCCCATGGTGAAACATTTAGTCGGATTAGTTTGTTGTCAAGCAATTCCTGAAGTTGAACTTTGAGCTCTTGCAACTCCTTTGGCATCATTCTGTATGGAGCTTTAGATATTGGTGCCGCACCTGGCACTAGGTCGATGGTGAACTCGATCTGACGGTCAGCAGGATTCCCTGGCAGCTCGTCTAGAAATACATCGGGAAATTCATTCACCACTGGCACGTCTGGAACTTGCACCTTAATGGATCTTGACTCGATTATGCTAACGATAAATCCCTGACATCCTTTCTTCTTCAATAACTTCATTGTCTTTATTGCTGTAATGATTCTCTGAGTTGATCTCGTTCTTGCACCATAAAAGATTAACTTAGGCTCTCCCGGAAAAACAAATTCGACCTCACGATCACGACATTGAATCGTGGCATAAGTCCCACTCAACTAATCCATACCTAGGATTACGTTGAAACCATGCATCTCCAAGACATGGAGATCTGCTCTCAGCACTTTATCATTGATTTCTAGCTTCAGGCCATACGCTATCTTGCTAGACGAAACTCTCTTTCCCGAAGGAATACTGATCCCCAACAATTCACCACTATCTTTGCATGAAATGCTAAGCTCGGAATAGTTTCATGGCACACTAGCTCGTTAAGTTAATGTCATTCTTAAGGCTAATTCGAGGACTACTAAAGCACTTTTCATCATTTCATAATCAAGAAAGCACACAACTTTCAAGATTTCATTTCTTTAAAGCGTGTATCGGGAATTTTTAAAACATCATAGTTGATCGTGACAACAAATACATTTCATTCATCTTTATTGTCCGACTTCGGACCATTCATTCTTTTCTTTTGTCCAACTTCGGACCATTCATTCTTTTCTTTATCATGCTATCACGATTTATTCAACTCTTAAACTTCTTTAACTTCTTTCCCGACACACTCTATAATACACCCCCATTTCATATTACTCATACTTGACAAACCTTTAAAAAGGTACATACCTTAGGATCGGAGTCAAGCCGAGTAGCCATCGTGAACAACCACCCACATTTCTCACACATAAATCAAACACATACAGAACAAGTCTACAGGAACGTAGACTTACTCTGTTAACAATTTGTAATGCCCCAAACTACTCCGTTTGGCCACGTCACTTAACATACTTGTAACGCCCCAAACTACTCCGTTCGGCCACGTCACTAAACATATAATTCATTTACATGCGTTTGCGTTCTCATAATAAATTGAACGGAAGCTAAGGTCAAATAGCATAATGAGGTATAACATCATTATTCCAAATATAAATTTTTCTTGTACAATTATAATATGCAACCAATCAAAATCTACCATGTCACACAACATCGTATTTAACGGAAGCATAGAATAAACCCATCCACATCATTCATAAAATCATCTAACCTATCGGGCTCATAGGTCATAGACAACCCACCCGTCTAGCACCCTAAATTAACAAACATATCATAGGAATTTAATGACCTATATTTACACAACATAGGCTCCTAGGTCAATCGACCCGCTTTTAAAACATTAACATAATATATCGAGCTAAACACAGCAATACCATAAAAGATTGGGCTATTCCCATCCCCAATAATCATTGATCATAAGATAAATAGGTCGATCAATAAAATTATCATAATATGCGTATTCAAAGGCGTGAAAAGTAAACACAATCTTGTGGGGGTTCTCTTGTGTTCACAACGCTCCTACTCGGGCTCCGACTCCTCAACCTGAAATTCATTGAATGAATGGGGTGAGTATTTAACAACATACTCAGTGGGGAACACTGCAAACAGTTATAGCCAATTGCACAAGTGAAAATATAACATATGGACTTTTCTTTACTTTGTGGAGACTACTCTCAACCCCGTAGTGTCCAAACATCATGATGCCCCCGTTAATGAACATCTTTAGCCCTGTAGGGATGCCCGCAGACATACAACCCCCTAGGGAGGACATTAACAGGTCTATATTCGATCCCAAAGGATCTCTGCCCCGAAGGGTCTCTTTGTCGACCCCGAAGGATCTCTGTTATGCTCCGAAGGGTCTCTTTTATCTCTAGTCCGAAGACCCTTCATACGTATACATACAAAGCACAACAATAACTATAACCTTAAACGTGTTCACAGTTTAGAGTTACCCCACCTTATGAGACGCTTTCACAATTTCTCAACCTTTGAAATACTCCTTGACCGTGCACAAGTTGTCCTCCTCGAGTCCCAATACGTTGCCTAGCACCTTTAAATCCCTTTTTCATTTTAGATGTCGAGTTATACAATTAAATCATAGTTTAGACCAAACTCATGATATACTTTACTTTAAGGTCTTCAAACATATCCTTATACACAATCATGGATATACCAACTCATAATATGATTTTGGACTCAAAATACACATTAAAACTCTTTGAAGCGTTTAATCAAACACATTATGTGCACACATTCAAACCACATGATCATGACTCAATTTAAATCCTTTAAACCCAATATTTCAAATACGAGCACCTTCATCCTAGGGCTCTAACATACATGAAAATCAATTTCATAAAACCATCACAATACCCCCAACCAAACACCAACAACTTAAGGGGAAAATAGAGTAAAAATCATATCTTTAGCAACAATGAACCATAGGAATTCAATATAACTTCACATATAGCTTCAATGGAGTAAATAAACCAAATGTTTAAGATATCAAAGCATGAGGATCAATAGAATCGAAAACCCTAATTTTTGGGTATGAACCCTAGATTCAATTCAACATGAAAATGGTGTTCAATCACTAAGATGGAGAGGGTATGAAGTTACCTTAGATGATGGATAATGTTAAGAGAATGCTTTCCCAAAGCTTGAAGAACTCCTTGAGAAAATTGAGAGGAAAATCGCCCAAGAGAAGAGAGAAATGAAGAGGAATGAATGAAGTGTAGTATTTATAGGGTGGAATTTCCGAAACAGGGCGCGACGTAGGGTAGGTCGCCTTTAAGCCAAAGAAAAATGGCTCTCTGAAGCTGGTGACACGCGACCGAGGGGGTCGCGTTTAATGTTCGCGCTGTAGACCCGTCAGAACGAGACTCGAATGGGGTTGCGCTTTCCGTTCATGCTCAGATTGTAGATTTTTGAAAGAGCTTCGATTTGAGTACTTATGGGCCTCGTGGTTCTAACCGAATCAAAAGTTATGACTTCCGGACGAAACCCTACCAAAACTCAGCGAGACCCTCGATTTATACTATTTTCGAAAACACATACAATACACAACTTAAATTTTTAAAACATAATCACTACTTATTTAATGACATACCAAAATTACATAAAATTGAGGTATGTCAAATCAAAATTAAATATAAACACACTCATTCATTATCATATAACTCGACAATTTAAATGTTAAATTTCAAATTCCATTATGCAATCAGCATAGTGTAACCGTGCTATGACGTATCAGCTCGAGTGGAACAACCTGCATTAAAACAATGGTATAATATACAAACATACTCACATGATCAATATTCAAACAATATTAATTCAAATTCATTTTCCAAAATTATAATTCATAATTAGAAAAAGAGACGGGGTATCACACATACACTGTCCTAAATTCATTATATTCCCTTGCGAGCCCTTTTGTGCCTAAATTCCTTTTCTTTGAGAGTCTATTTGAGATTATTTTGTTGATTCTTGTGGAGAAATAGGAATAAGGGTAGGAATTTTTGAGTTGGGATAAAAAAAATGGTGATAATTGGTGGTTTTTGTTGATGCGGGAAAAAAGTGTTATGTGAGTGTTAAAAAGGAAAAAATGAATGAAAATAGCATAAAAGAAAATATGTGAAAAGTGCCAATGAAAAGAAATAAGGAAAAGAGACCAAAGGTCCATGAGTTGAAAAATATGAATGACTTAAGGTGGTGTAGGAGGAAGTTGGAAATATTCCAACTAGTGTTTGAATGTAATAAGTAGTTGGGAATAGAAAGTAAAAGTGGTGGATTGTGTTGCAATTTTTTAGTCACTTTAGCCAAATATTCCTAGCCTTAACCCAAGCCTACATTACAACCTTACAAAAGTCCTATTTGATCCTAACTTTGAGCACATTTATTTGTCAGTGGAGAGTTGAGATTACATGCAAGCCTATGGTAGATCAAGTGTATAGTTCAATATTTCGATGTGTGCTTATCCTTATTTTATCACACTTTGAGTGTTTGAGCGAAACACACACTGGTGAGGATCATTGGCTTAAATTTTTGCTCGTTGAAATCTATAACACTTGTTCATGATTTGAGTGTTGTGCTTGTTTTTGTTGTTCCTAATTAGAATTTCGAGGTTATAGATGCTAGATTATAAATTGTGGAGTTATGAATTGTTTGAATTCTAAGTTTGGTTTTGTTTTTTGTTTGGGGACAAACAATGTTTTAAGTTTGGGGGAGTTGATAACCTCATATTTTGCATGTATTTTGAGGTACATTTGAGTGGTATTTTATGGGCATTGCATGCATGAAGTGTTGAGTTTTGCATAGTTTCCTATGCAATGTCACGTGTTTGTTCATTGTGAAGGGAATTAATGCCATTTTTTGTGTGGACTTCAAAAAGAATCGGGTCAATCGGACAAGAAATGAGTGAGAACGAAGCAAAATAGTGAGAGGCTGCCGGAGCTGACGTGGACTCGTGACCGGAGTCGCGATAGTGGTCGCGAACGGGGTCGCGAATCCTGATCTGGACTGATTTCTGTACGTTCGCGACAGAGAGGGGGGTCTCCTTTGTTTTATTCATGACCTGGTCGTGAATTTTCTGCCACGTGAGCGCCATGTGGACTCGCGACCCGAGTCGCGGGTGACTGGGTCGCGAGCGAGGTCGCGAATGCAGCAAGCCTGTCCGATTTTTGACCTATTTTTGGGCTTTTCTTTACTTGGTATATAAGGGTTTCCTTGGACGAAAATACACACAATTCCACCTACCCCAAAGTTGCCACCAGAGGTTTGCTGCAGAGAAAAACAGACGTGAAGAACAAGACCAAAGGATTAAAGAGCTTTCAAGATTAGAGACAAATTAATTCTTCCGGGTTTTATTTTCTCTGTTCTAAGGATTGTTTATATTTTCTTTGTGGATGATTTTAGTAATATATTTTGACATGGATAGCTAAAACCCTAGTATTCTAGGGTTGTTTATGATTCAAACTATGAAGTTTGTTTAATCTATTCATTTCTTATGCTCATGATTTTATTGTGTTTTGCTTATTCTCGTATTTATCTGTATTATTTACCTGATCAATTAATGGTACAATTTGATGTGTTAATTCATAAATCGATAGAGGAGTTTTAACACGTGATCTGGAATAAGTAACTTGTTAATCAATAACATTCGAGAGAGTTGAGATTAATTGAGAGAGCAATAAACCTTAGGAGCCTTCATGAGTTGCATGCTAGGTATTAAACGGAGACATTAATACGGGTTTTGTAATGTACAACCTAGACACTTCGAGAGAAGATTTAGGATGCATCAGTGGTTGCTCTAGCATAATTTAAGTCCCAATATAGGGATAAGAATGAAAGGATTGAATGAATGGATTAGTTGATGATTAAGTAATCCTAGAATACGTCTTTTATTCACTGTTTGATTTATTTGTGTTAATTTCCACCGTGGTAATTTAGTTTATTTATTATTGTCAGTTTTTATTTAGTTCAATCCAATCATGTTTTGTAGTGTAGATAACTGCGAGAGGTTAATTTGAATAACTAGCAGTTTAATTATTAAATCCTTGTGGATACGACCTTGTTCACCGCTATCCTATAAGTCTCGTTGTACACTTGCAGTTTAGGTCAAATAAATACCGAACATAGGTGATTCGGCTATCAAGTTCTTGGACATTCAGCTGATGGGCTCTCAGCTATCTCGGCTTCCAGCTTTGAGGTTTTCAAGTGGGCAGATTTTCAGCTGCCTTGAGCATCTATCCTGATATTGTCCATTTCAGCTGACTCAACAGCCAAGCTTAAAAAGCTTTCAGTTCTAGATTTATCAGTTGGTTAACTGATTGAGCTTTTACCTTTTCTCCTTAAACTGATCTATGGTCAGTTCAGTAGAGGCTCAATGCTTTTAGAGCTGTTTTACCAGCTAAATTGATCTTTGCTCAGTTTAGGGTCAGCTCTGACTAATCTTTGATCAGATCAGTTTAAGCTTTTAAGCTGACTCTGTTCATCACTCTATCTTGGCTTTCTGCTAAGACTAATTATTACTCATCTGTGGATGTCTACCAGTCTCCAATGTTCTCTTCCCCGTTTACAGCTTTTCTTAAGCTTTGAAGAGTTCACTTTGATTGACCTGATCAAGGCAACCTTGTAAGCTGGTTGACCATGCTTCTGAATAGCTGTCTCTCATCTCAACTTGAAGTCTTACTTGGTCATTATCCCTAATTTCCAGCTTTTCATAACCTGCAGTTTTTCATTAAATCATCACATGTTTTCATATTTCATCAAAACCATCATTTCGGATTTTTCCAACAATTTTCCTAACAATTTCCCCCTTTTTGATGATGTTAAAACCAGATGATTTGATGATGGAAAAACTATACAAGGTTATCTTTCATGAATGAGCATCTGAGCTTGTACCAGATTTTGGTATCAAGGCTGAATTTAGACAAAGTTCATAAGAACAGTCTTAGATGCGTGTAGCTTTCAAAAGCTAACAGTTTAGACATTCATGTGTTATCAAGGCTTGATATGATTATCAGAGCTTTGATAATAAGATGAGTATTAGAGTAATGAAGCATACATCAATATGTGAGCTCAACGAGTTTTATCTGTAAGGTATAAGAATTTTTGCTCATGAAAATGACCTTAAGATATCTGAGTACTTGTTTGCACAGCTTGAAAAGCTTCAAATGATTCAGTTCTAAACATAGCTCAATTTTAATTATCATGCAGATTTTTCATTTATCAGAGCGCATGGAAAACTTTAAGCTATTCAAAAGGACACATCATCATGATCAGAATACTTGTATTATAAACAAAAGAGTATATTTCAGAAGCTGATTAAGCATAGAAGATGAAGAAGTACAAGGAAGTAAGAGAGAGAGAGAATATCAAAACTTGATATTTTAACTTTCTTCTTCAGTTGGAACTGTTCACCACTCAGTTTCTTCTTCTTTTACTCGATTCTCATTTTTCAAACTTGCAGGGAGAGATGCTTGGTATACTGTGGATACCCCATTCTTACTGTTGTTTCAGCTGGGCATTCTCCCAAGTCCAAAAATAATCTTGAGCTAGGCATCGCTCAAGTTGGACTTCCCCCCCACGAATAGCTTCCCCCTGATGGGTAGCTTTCTCCTCTTAAGTAGCTTCCCTTTGAAAGGTATCTTACCTCTGAAGCTGTACCTCTCTTTTTACTTCTCTTTGGATTTCATCCCAAAGAGTTAGATTACCTTGCCAGGAATCATATGTTGGAACATATGATTTTCTATCAGCAATATATCATTCCCTTTTTTTAGCATCATCCAAAAGGGCGAGCTGATGGAAGTCATAATGAGGTAGTGACAACTGTGGCAGAGGAGAGAAAGAAGTATCCAGCAAGTTGTTGGTGATGTAGGGATCTTGGGTTGCAGGCATAGGAGCGGACAACCATGCATACGACTCCTCTGTCATCATCAGTTGGTCAAGATCTGGGAGAGAGTAGATCTTGGCAAAGAGAAGAGGCTGATACGATTTCGAGAAGTGGCTTATCTGGAATGGTGATGATAGCATCCTCTTGAAGAGGAGTTGTGGACCTGTTGGAGGGCTCATGTTTAGAAAGGGGTGCATCATGAGGCACCAAGGTTTGAAACCTCTTAATCATGGAATCCATGATTTCTGGGACTGATGGAGGTGTATCAAGCGGATAGTTCATCCAGCTCCTGCTCCATTGACCTTCCTCTATCTAATATGAGTAGCCTTGCTTATCTGCCATCATTAGCATGGTGGCATCATCCATCTGGTATCTCCAGAGGTGATACTGGAGATATCGTCGAAGATGTTCGAAGAGAAAGGGACCATGATCCCTTATTTGACCAAAACAACTTTCCAGTTGTTGGTCAAGGCTTGCATTGAAGCATTCTTCCAGAGATTATGGAACAGCGATATAAGGAGGTTCGCTAGTTGCAGGTGCAGTAGACTCATCACTTAAATAAGTGAAAAAGTCACTGTCAGTCGAGGACTGATTTGCATCAGCTGGTGGGTCAGCATAAAGGAGCGGCTGCTTTCCTTTAGCTGGGGTGTGGTCGTCCGTGAGCTAAAGTCTCGACTTCCTAGGGTGGCCAGTTACATTCCGATGTCGGCGATGAATGTAAACTGTAGAAAGGAGATCTCTTCTGGTGAGAAAGTATCCACTAGGAACTGTTCCAAGTTGCTCCGCGATGATATGACTGAGTGGATTGACAAATCCTAACTTAGCTTTGAAAGTGCCAGAGGTTAGATCGATCTCAGTATGCCTCACATGAATGCGAAGCTGAGCCAATATATAGGATGCCCAATCAGCCTTGCATGCATAATATATTGCGGTCATAAGATGAGAGGTGTTGTCATTGAACTGGGCGTTGGTGATGCTATTGAGAAAAATGTGAATCACAATGTCCAAGATCTAGACCATGGTTGGAGAGAGACTATATTTCAAATTATTTGAAAAGTCTCGGTGATCAACATGTGGAAGCTTCCAGTTGTTCCACAATTCCAACTGTGAGGGGAGTGCCAGTTCAAACACCTTCGAGTCTTTATCGGGGAGCAGGAACAGGTTGGTTAGCACATCTTTGTTGATGATGATAACATGATCTTGGACAACAGATAGAATGTTTTGTCTAGAGATTTTCGCATGGTAGAACTCAGCTACAAGCAGAAGATGCTTCCTCTTTGGCTGTGTTGTCATAAAAGACAAGAGGCCGCATGTCTTTAACAAATGAAAGATCATGCTAGTCTTCTCAGGACCGATTCGAGCTTAAAGTAACTCTCGATTGATGAACTTATCTGTTATGAGCTTCTTTATTAAAAGCTCCATATTCATCGAGTAGAATGAGAAAGCCATTCTTCGATGATATGATATGATAGAGAAGGGACTATGGATAAGTGAGAAGATAAGGAGAAGGAATGAAAATGTTTAGATAAATTTTTTATCTCTGTTGTGTTGTTCTTATTTTCATTCAACTTTTCTACTGCTTTTTAAAGGTAGTAAGTTTGCATACATTAAACCAGAGCAATTGAGTGCTTACTGGCTGATCAGCTATCTAATTTGAAAGAAAGTTAGCTGAATAAATGATGCATGCATCTCAGTCGTCCACTTGGATAAATGATTTTTGATCAAGCGGCTGAGATCTGAGGGTTTGAAAATCTGAGTAGTTGCCATAAATAGCAAAATATTTTGCCAGAAGATTTGCTATTTATATCCTTCAGAAAATTTGTCTCTTTATACTTTAATGCTGAGTATAGAGACTTTAATGGCAATTCAGATAAATAGTAAGCTTATTTTGAAATGTTAACGATAATTTTTTCAAAAATAAGTTGTGAGGAATGGAGAGTGGAGAAGCTTATTGAAGAGGATAGGTCAGGCAGCTGATGAATGGAGGGACTTGGAGCTCGAGGCATCAGTTTCATGTTGAACTGATGATGTCGCCTTTAACTGATTGAATTAGTTTTGTTGAGCAGCTGCTGATTGACTTTTTGCCAATTTCCTCTTCTTAAGTGGTCGAATGGGACTAGCTTCACTGCTTTCTTTAGAGCTATTGGACAGTTTCCTTTTGGAAGCTGAACTAGTGATATCCTGAGAGGAGTCAGTTCCGGTTTGAGTCTCAGCATGCTGAAGTTTCTTAAGAGCAACTGCTGAGGTGGTCAGCTTCAAGGTGGCCAGCTCTTTAATTCCTCTGCAGGATAAGCTGGACTGATTTATCATCAGTTTTGCAGCTCTTGAGCAAGACTTGATAAGAGGAGTAACATAGCCTCTGGACAGGAGATCTGGAGACATGGCAGTATCTTTATCATCTTTGGCTCCACTTTGTCTAGGATGTTGACCGCTTGGAGTTACCACTACTTGAGTATGAGAAAGATCTTGGTCTATCTCTTCAGTGGTACCCGCAGCTTGTAGATATGCCTTTTTTGACTGAATTGGATCAAGATTCAGTTGCAAGTAACATAGATCGACTAGATTGTTAGCACACTATTTTTCAGTTGCAACTCCTTGCGATCTCAAGCTGGCTTGAACATCAGCTAACAGGGTCTTAGCTTGAATGTTGTTATCAAGTCGATGCTTTATAATCCGCTGGACTTGCACAATATTTGGAGGAAATGGATTTGAGGCTCCCATCCATTTGAGGCTCCAAGTCTCTTCACGTTACCAAAAGCTCATGCCATGAAAGGTTGTTAGCAAGAAATGTGACTGAATTTACATTGAATGTCTCCAGTTATACCAGTAAAAGTACTAGTGCAGCTGTTTGAACAGCTGATTATCTTGCTTGGCAACATACGTGAAGTGAGTGAGAAGGAGATTTGGTACATCCTTCTGAGCACTCTTGACTTCATATTCACCACTAAAGTGCGAATGTTGTCTTCAGTCAGCTGGAGAGGAGGGCAGGCTCTCCTGAAGTACTCAGCTCCATCATTTGGATGAGGGATTTGAATGAAGGGAATGAGCTCATCTGGATCAGTGCAGGGTTTGAAATCAACTGATGATCCATTTTTGGAGTGAGGAGAGGGAACTTCATTGGCATCTGAACTGCTTGAAGTTGTATTTCCAGACTTAGCTTTAGATCTCCTCTTCTTTTTGAGTGACTGAAGATGTGCTTTCCCTTTTTTAGGAATCCAGTCAGATATGAGGATTGGTAGCGCGTCATCATTTGGAAGATTCAGCATATCTTTCAGGAGCTTACTCATTCGTAGAAGAAGTCCTACTTTGGACTCAAATTTGCCAGTTCTTTTTGAGTCGGTGGCTTCGATGACTTGATGCTTGAATTGGGAGAAGACCAATTATGCCCAATTAGCTTCCAATCCTTCAACAAGGTGTATCATTAACTTGTATCTTTCTTGAGTCAACTGACTCAAGCTTCCAATGGCGCCGAACATCATTTTGTTCGTAATATCGAGCATGATTCCATACTCGGTCTTCAGATCAGTTTTGGCTGTGGTAAAATTAAATTACTTGGAGCAATTTGAAGCACGCCATTCTTTCCAGTAAGGTTCAGCTGAATCTTTCAGATCTTGAACCCTGGAGCCTTTTCTGGGAAGTTGAAAGATTTTTGCAATCTTTCTTTATGTGATTTGGAGTTTCTTTCCTTGAATCACTGATTGTATGACCTTCCCATCTACAGTGACCTTTACTTGAAGCAAGAACTCACTTACCAAGTTTTGTCTGAAGAATCTTGAAGGAGTTTCTAGGTAGTGCAGAATTCTGGTCTTATGAAGATTGACCAGAAGAAAATGATTGTTTGATTATTTAAGAATCAATTGAAATTTCTGTCATTTCAGAAATTTATCTATCATCATTTTCTCTTTGAAAGAAGTAAGAGCTTTGAATGTTTCAGCCATTTTTTGAAAAATATTGGCTGAGTTTGAAGTGAAGCCCTTTTGAGAGAGAGAGAATACTCTTTTGAAAGATTATTTTCTTCGAAGAGTATGAGATTTTATCTTCTAAAGCTTTTTGGTGTTGTATTGTATTGTATTCTCTCAAAATTTTGAGCAATCGGTTCTTATGAGTGAAAAGGAGACTCATAAATGTGTTGGTTGAAAGAATTAAATGCCCCTTGTCGTTTTTAGTCGTTAGTTTGAAATGACTGTAAAACGTGTCATTGGTCTACCAACGGTCATAAATTTCAAAATAAATATTGGCACGTCATTTCTTTTGCAAAAAAATTTTATATTTATATATATATATATATATAAAATACACTGAATCACAAGATAATAACTAAAGAGATTTAAATTAGCTTTGCTTGATCAGCTCTTAGTCTTGCTTGTGTTCAGTTCTTCTTCTTTTGGCGGCAGGCAAGATGGGGCTGCTTTCCCAATTATCAGAGCTAGAAGACTCACCTTCTGATATTTGGAGTCCGGTGTGGGCTTGAAGCTTTCTGATCAGTTTCTCATGCCGCTTCAACTGTTGTTGAAGGCTCTGAAGTTATTCTCCTTGATAAATTGTTAATTGGCCTAGTGATCGCCTAGACTGATCGTCTGCTTGGACTGTTCCTGCCGGACTGGACTGATCAGTTGCAATGGTTAGTTACAGATCATCTCCCTCGGATAATACTTCATCTCCGTCTTCAGCACCTTCAAGTTCTTCACAAAGAACTGTTTTGGATTGATCAACTGTTTGCTCAGCAGTTTTGGCCACTAACTGATCTGCATCCCCTAGATCAATTGTGTCATTGTGGCTTGATTCAGGGAGAGTATCTGGATCCGCCTGAGCTTGAGCTTGAAGTGCGATCTGGACTGGATCAGCAAAGATCACTATGTCCTGCACTTTAGGAATAGTTTCCAGCTGAATTGTCTGGTCAGCTGGATCTTTCGCAGCTGTGTCTTGTTCTGCTGGTGGCGAAGAAGGCTCTGTTGGAGCTGTGTGGGATTCTTCTGGCATGACTATGGGTTCAAAGAGTTCCTCAGTCGATTGATCAGTTTTGCTTGTTGGTTGAACTAGTGATTTGAGTGACTCGTCAAACTCCTCATCACTGACAGTTCTTTCTGCAGCAACTTTTGCACCTTCTGGATGGACAAGAGAGTCTAGAATGTTAATTTCATGTTCTACAACCTGTGGAAGAACTCCAGACTGCAGTTCTTCTGCAGTTTCATCATTGATGTCATCGATTGGAGTTTCTTCTACTCTCTGAGGGGAACTTCCTGCATGATTCCTTGGCTCATGCTTCATCAATTCGTCAAATTGCAATTTTTGCTTTAGCCTAATGTACTTCTATTTTGTTACTTCGTTCTCATCAGGATAAATAGGAAGTTGTATTCCTTTCAATTTGCTTACTTCCTCAACGATTTCGAACATGGATCCCTCAGATAGATTTGCACATTGTTTGCGAAGATGAAGCTGTTGTTTGAGCTCGTTCCTTTTTGTTGCCCAAGCATTCTTGGTGCTTGTCTATATTGAGCTACATTCGTTTTCCTGTTTCTAGAAGCTCATTCCATAAAATCCCATGAGCATCAGGAATGAATCTGCTTCATATACATTCCTCCAAAGGAGCCAGTAAACATACCTTAACAAGGTATTATAGAGCTCTTCATAACTAGTTAATTTTTCAGCGAAATGTCAAGATGTGTACTGGTTGGTTTGTTCCAAAGCCCAGTTCCTGATATTCTCTCCTTTTGAGAATGCTTTGATGTTCCCTTTGGTCTTGGGTATCGGCGGGCAAGTGACTGGAATGATGTCCCTTGGGTCTGCACATAGCCCAAAATCAGTAACAGATTGATGTATGTGATCCTCGGTTGTGACCCTTGAAGGATTTCATAGATAACTTTGAGCCCTTCCTGTCCTTGAGCTTTTTGCACTTTTATTGCTGACTTACTCAGTCATCGTCTGAGCTGAGTGAGTAACTGGTCTTCCTGTCTCTAGTTTTGATGATTTTTCAGCAGTTTTGTCATTTTGTGTGTGATTTGCTGATGATTCGACTGAAGAGCTTTCTTCAATGATGATTGTTCTTCTTGGTCTTCTAACTGATGGCTAAGATGATGATCCAGTCTCAGTTGATTGAAATAGAGATCTGGCATCAACTGATCTGAGAGGTTGAACATTAAACGGTGTGCCGAATTTTTGAGACAGAGGAACATCTACTCTGAATCTGTAGATGTTCCTTTTGGTTCTTTAATGACTGCTTTCTTCCCTTTGCCTTTATAAGTAGTTCTATTCTTGTGTTAAGTATTTTGCTGAGTGGCAGGCTCATTGATGGAGATTGACTTTGTTTGTGGTTTTGGAATATAGTCCTACCACGTGATAGTTGTGAAGAGTCTCTCTTCCTTCATCAGGTCAGGGAGTTATTTTTCTAAAATCAAGCTGATTCTATTGAGAAAGTACATTCCGTGAGGGAAGTTCATGTCATCACCATTGTTCTCCTAGGAGTCGACGAATCTCTTGAGTTGCCCAAAGAAGAATTTCACCCAGTTGATCTTGATCTGATACATGATTGTCGTACAAACTTGATATTTAGGCTCTGACATTTCTGACCAGCTTCTAGTAGTTTCGATGATTATCTTGGAAGTGATTCAGCCTAATACTTGAAATTCTTCCTTGAGGAGAGAGATATAATGATTCTTCTTGAAATTAGAGGTTGGGTCTGCTCGTTTCCATAGTCTGTAATCACTCTATGAGTCAGAGTGAATATCCTCAAGGTTGGCTCCACTGGTTGGAAGGTTAAATATTGCTTCCAATGTTTCAGCTGTGACTTTGAACCCATGTCCTCTTACTTTTGTAGTAAAGAAGTCCTCTCTGTTGTAGCCATCAGAGTTGAGGTAGAACATGGCTACTGCTTCTGAGTAGACTCTTGAAGGGGTGACTTCGAGAAATCTTTGTATTTGAGCATCATACAGTTGGGCAATGATTTCTCCACTCAGTTCTGAGTTCTCACAATTGTTAAATAACAGTTTATCACATAACCTGGATAAGTTTTCTCCGCTTGTTCGAAATTTGAACTCTCTTCGGATATGTGGAGCAAGGTTCTGGGCCATGTTTTCTGTTTGAGGGCTATTTGAGGTGAAGGTGAGAACTTTGAGGCAACTTAGGGTTTGATTTTTTGGAAGGAGAGTGAAGGGTTTGAAGGCAGAAAGTTAAAAGATGGTAAAGGTAATTTTGAAACTTCAGCCAAGTTATTTATGATGTGGGATGATTTCAATCCAACGGTCAGAGAATTTTAACTCTAGCTGATTTGAACGGTTTTGATCACGCGATGCCGAAGAGTCCGCTGAATGTGGCATTCAAAATCTATCCATTCTGAATTGATGAGGAGAGAGAGGAGGTAGGTGGGACCAATGGTAATATTTTGAAGCTACGTCATGTTACCATTCAGTAATAAATTCAACTTTTTGAACTTATCTGATATTAGCTCTTCTCTAGTCTCTATGTGGCATTGAGCTGCTGACGTCATCAGTTGCCCTCTCGACTGATGATCCTCTTGGTCTGGAGTGATCAGTTCCAGCTGGAATCGCCTCAACTTTGACTCCTTATCAGCTTAAACTGTCCTCTTCAGCTTTGCTCTGCTTAAGCTTATCAGCTGCTTCCTTCATCTTAAAGCTTTGCTTTCTTTAATCAATTTTGAATTCAACTGCTCTCATCAGTTGAATATGACTGGTTGAAAACTGATGCCTTCTGCGATCAGTTTTCTCATTTTCATCCGTCAACTTTCTTACTGCCTTTGCCATTCTTTTAGAACTGATATGGGTTTTATCAGATTAAGGTCCAAAGCTTAGTTGATTGATGCCCTCTTGGGTCAGTTCTCATCATTAGCTGGAGTGCTTCTTTTCACTCCTTGTTTTGGATGATCGTCGTCTTCTTTTGAAGCTAGTTCAAGCAATCCCAGTTGGATGCATAGCTCAACAAATCTAGCTTCTGGAAATGGCTTGGTGAAGATATCGGCTATCTGCTTCTCCGTGTTGGCATATTTGATACATATGTCTTTCTTCTCAATGTGATCTTTGATGAAGTGGTGCCTGATATCAATGTGCTTCGTCCTTGAATGCAATACTGGATTTTGAGATATTGCAATAGCACTATTGTTATCACAGTAGATTGGCACTTCTTCAGTCTCCACCTTGTAATCCTTGAGTTGTTGCTTCATCCATAAGATTTGAGCACAACAGCTTCCAGCAGCTACATACTCGACTTCAGTTGTTAACGTGGCAATTGAGTGCTGCTTTTTGCTAAACTAGTATATCAGTTTATTTTCAAGAAATTGACATGTTCCACTGGTGCTTTTTCTATCGATCTTACATCCTCTAAAGTCTGAGTTTGAGTAGCCTGTTAGACTCAAGCTATCATCTCTGGGATACCATAACCCAAGATTTATGGTTCCTTTGAGGTACTTTAAGATTATCTTTGCTGCTTCGAGATGACTTTTCTTCGAATTCACTTCGAACCTTGAACACAATCCGCCTGAGTAGGAGATATCTGGTCAGGTGGGGGTCAGGTAGAGAAGGGATCTAATGATTCCTCTGTAGTGCGTCTGGCTGACTGATTCTCCTTCTTCATCGAGAGTCAATTGCAC
Organism: Perilla frutescens; assembly: GCA_026008535.1. Classification (NCBI taxonomy): domain Eukaryota; kingdom Viridiplantae; phylum Streptophyta; class Magnoliopsida; order Lamiales; family Lamiaceae; genus Perilla; species Perilla frutescens. The sequence goes on along the minus strand of BRKX01000006.1, from coordinate 36,570,119 downwards.
TGATGTATTCATTGGAATTTTGAGAGATTTTACCTCACCGGTTCTAAACTCCTTGACAAGCTCCTTGGTATATTTGGCTTGGCTGATGAAGATTCCATCTTCAAGATGCTTCATTTGGAGTCCTAGGAAGAATGTCATTTCTCCCATCATATTGATCTCAAATTCACTTTGTATGAGTTGAGCGAATCGAGTGCAGAGATCTTTACTCTTGTATCCAAAAATTATGTCGTCCACATAAATTTGAACCATCAGGATCTCAGATGATCATTCTATTCTGAATAGAGTACGATCGATGAATCCTTTTTGAAACCCATTCTTTAGCAAGAATGTTGTGAGGGTTTCATACCTAGCTCTTGGCGCCTACTTCAGACCATACAGGGCTTTCTTCAGCTTGTAGACTTGATCTCCGATTTCGAAGCCTGGAGGTTGCTCGACATACACATCCTCGTTGAACATCCATTGCAAGAATGCACTTTTCATGTCCATTTGATAGACCATGAAATTGTTGTGAGCTGCATTTGATTGGGTCCAAATTTATACTTATAATTTCTAGTTTATGCTCACTAGACGACTACTTAGGACCACACTTGCAATTGGACGGGGTCAATTATAGAAGTAATAAGCTTAACCCGAGTCGATCTCTCAAGGGAGACTTAATGTGAAAGAATTATCTAAAGACTACACATGTTTTCAACATAACAACTAAAATAAAATCTAAACATTCTATCACAGCGGTTTGATGATGATTATGCTAGGAATTTGAAATGGACAGTAAGGCGAGATAATTAAAAGCAAAAACGCAAATTAAATCAAGATTAGAGGAAATAAGCTTGATTAAGGTATTAGGGTGTAGATTCTCTTAATGGTTTTATTACTATACTTAAGCCAAGTTGATAATGCTATTCTCACAAATATGATAGACCCTTCCAATTAATTTAACTTCAATTCCTGTCACCGTCTATCCGTTAAACCTCTCTTAGCTATATCATACAAGCAAGATTAGCATATTAGGCTTAGGAACCCCATCCACCTAACGTTGAAGTAACCAATTTTCAGACTTAGATTCAGAATCAAGACTCCTCTAAATCCTATCAATGTTCAAGTAGTGATCAAGTACCTAAACATGAAAAAGCACGATTCCAACAGCAACAATCAACAAGAACAAGCATAGATCGAAACCACATCAATCCTCTACCCCCTAATAGAGACATTAGCCATTAAACATGCTCAAAACAACACACATACCATAGAAGAAAGTCATCTCATAAATCAAATGCAAACCCCCACAAACATCCAAGAAATATAAAGAAAATACAAGATGAATCTCCTCCGAGCTTAGCTTCCGCGGATGGCTCGTCGTCGACCTTCTTGTCTTCTCTTCTTCTTGCTTGGCTTGGCTTCCTTCTTCTTCCTTATCTCCTCTTCTCTTTTATGGTGGTATTGATGGTGAAAATGGTAAGAAATGGTGGTGTAGAGATTTAGTGTGTGTAGTGTGTATGAAAAGAGAGAGAGAGAGAGAATGGCGAGAATAGTGGAGAGGATAGTGTGGGTGAGAGTGGAGTGAATGGAATGAATGATGGTGAAAAATCCTCCAAAATCTCCAATAGATATGATAGAGAAGAGAGACGAGAGAGAGAGATAAAGAGAGAAGATGATGGGAGCTGATGGTAAGGGATCATTTAATGCAAAGATTTGTGGAGATTTTTAGAAGAAAAAGTCCAACTCTAGGATTTAGGAAATAATAAGCTACAAATTCTAGGAATTAAAAAATGGCTCAAAAGAGTCCTTGAACTGATTTAAATAACATCAGTTTGAACTGGAGTGAAAAGGAGTGGAATTGCAACGAACATGGGGAGAACTGGACCCGAGAGGGAGAAGGAGGCACTACGCGCGGCGGCGGGGTGCGGCGCCGCGGGGCAGGGCACGCGGCGGGGGCTGGCGCCGTGGGGGAAGGGACCTTGGAGGCTGGCGGCGCAGGGGCAGGGACCGCCACGGGGGCTGGCGCCGTGGGGGCAGGGGCCGCCGCGGGGGCGCGGGGCTGCGTGGCGGGCGCCGCGAAGGCGTGGGGCGCGGCGGGGTTGCATGGGTCTCGGCCTGGTGCCTGCCTGCCCGCGCGGGTGCTATTTCTCATTTTTTTTCTTCACAATCTCAAGACTCCAATTTAACCAATTTTTCCACTTGCCACCAATTTCCATAAAATATCTGCTTTTATAATTAAAAGCTCAAGTTTTGCAACACTTGGCACGATCTACCATTAGAACAATAAACACAAATAAACACATAAAATCAACACATAACAATATAAAATTAAACAAAATAAATACTAAACACAATAAAATAAATAAATTAAAATTACACAATTCGACACTAAACAACTCCCCCACACTTAGCCTTTTGCTTGTCCTCAAGCAAACAAGAAATTAAAAACATGAATCAAGAAGGAAAAACTTGGAACTCAATCATATAATTGATCATGATTTATGGTTCCCACAAATGCATCCATCATCTATGAAAATGAGCACAATATCAAAAAAAGTGATGAGCCCGACCTTTCAAAATCAAGATGATCAAGGAAGCAAGATTCTATCAAATTATTCCCCACAAATCACTTCCAAAATTTATTCACAACAGAGCAAAATATGATCATAATTAAAGGGTTGCAATCGTAGGACAAAATTCATTAGGTTTAATCATCGAAATTAATCGAGCTTCCTAATGTGGTTTTCCATACTCATCATGCAAAATAAAGAAGCATTTGCCACACATGAGAGGAGTAGAATCCGGAATGCAATCTAAATTATTTATGCGAATTATGGGGGCGGATTAAAATTCACAAGGTGAAACCATAGGGAGGAGATCCCTAGTGTCCTTGTGTAGTTTTCCATACTCATTGTTGAATAAATCAACAAGAGGAGTAGAGATCCTTATTGCCCCTTTTCTTTTCCTCTCTCATTTTTTTTATCTCTCTTTTGTTTTTATATATCAATCAAAAATACAAAAATATAAATGAAGAAAGATAATAAGGGGATAATTTCAAGAATAAGGCTACCCAGCATCATAATCTTTCAAGGACAAGGTTTCACACAAATATTTTTCAATTATGAACACATTCAAGAACAATTGTGCTTATAAGTGAAACCACAAAATCAGTGAATTGATATGATTGATTTGAAAATAATTTCTTGAAGATTCATCTTCCAAATTTCAAATTTGACAATTAGACAAAATCATCATGCTAAGCAAGGGAAGAACAAAATACACAACATAATCAGAACGATAAGATGAAGGCAATACGATCGAAACATATGCAACATGAAAACAAGAACCAACAACTAAAAACATAGTCCAACAATACAAAATCCAACATAACTAATACAAAATGTACTATAATAACAAGCTTCATGACTCCCCCAGACTTAAAACATGCATCGTCCTCAATGTATGAAAAACGAATGCAAACATAAGAGAGAAGGGAGTAGAGAATGTCACAATTTTGTAGAAAACCGGCAACGTGCGCGAGCTCCTACAAAACAACACTAGGAAACACCAACGGAAAATACGAACAATATAGTACAAAAAAACAACGCACATGAACACGAAACATGTAAAACACGAAATATATAAAAGAAACGTTACTCCTCCGGTGGTGAATAAGGTGGTGGATTCTTTGGCGTGAAAGATGAGGCAAGAGTCCATGCATCCCAGCTCGCTTGGAGGGCTTGCGAAATTTTTTGTTTTTTGGCCCCAGCATCACTCCAACTTACCCTGCAAAACAAACAACAAAAATACGAAAAACTCAACACACAAACACTAAAAGAGATTAAATAACATAATTAAAAAAATAAGATAATCATGGGTTGCCTCCCATGCAGCGCTCATTTTAATGTCTCGAGCTAGACATAGCCTCAGTTAGAGGTCATGGGGGTTTTTGGAGCGCGATGACTTTGTGCCCCTGGACTTGGATGGAACATTTCGTCCATGGACTGAAAAGCTCGAGTTCTCCACAAGAAAATGCTTCTTCAGTCATCGACTCCGTATTCTCTTTAGACTTTGATTTGCTCGGGAACCACCTCTTCCGGGTGTGGGATACAAGCTTTTGAAGCCCTTGGGCAACCTTCTTCCTCGAAGTGTATTTATCAGAGATTTTCTTCACTTTTTCCCTCTCAATCTCCTTACACGCGCTTTCCGGGCTTTCTTTCTGCACAAAAACCTTCTCGGGGCCCGGCATCAATAACATCAAGGGAAAAGCAATTTTTTGTTAGAGGGTTGGCAGATATAAGAGCATCAAACATAGAGAAAGATACAGTTTCCCCAAAAATATACATTTCCAAGTTCCATTTTTAACATCAATGAGGGTATTTGTAGTACCCATAAAAGATCTACCCAAAAGCAATGTGTATTCTTTCTCATTTTCTTGGACTTCCCCTATGTCTAAGACAACAAACTCAACGGGGACTATCAACCCACCTACTCTCACAAGGATATCCTCAACAATTCCCTTGGGATATCTAATAGATTTACCAGCAAATTGTAGGCACATTGTGGTGGGTTTCAAGTTCCCTAACTCTAGTTGCCTAAATAAGGAGTAAGGCATCAAGTTTATTCCTGCCCCCAAATCTAACATCCCACATACTTCCTTCCTATTCCCCAAAGCAAGTTTAAGAGTAAAACCACCTGGATCACAGAGCTTTGGCGGTAGTTGTTGTAGGATCGCACTCGCCACTTTGGACACCTCAAGCTTCTCATCCTCCAAACATTTTCTCTTCTTGGAAGCTAGTTCTTTGAAGAACTTGACATAAGCCGGCACATTGTGAATGACATCAAGGAATGGAAGGTTGACTTTCACCTTTGATAGGAGCTTGTAGAACTCTTGAAATTGGGTGTCTTGCTTCTCATTTCTCAACCGGCTTGGAAATGGAAGTGGATGAATGTAGGAATTTGTGGCCTTGTGGAGTATTGGTTTCTTCTCTTCTTCCTTTTCTTTTTCGGGCTCCTTTTATTGTTGTTGATGAGCCTTCTCTTCTTTTTCCAAGGTAACTTTCTTCAAGTTGGGCTCTCCAACCTTGTTCTCCTCAATAACGTCACTTTTGAGCACAGTTATAGATTGCACTTGCTCGGACTGGTTTGGCAATTTTCCGCTCTTTAGCCGCTTAGACAGATCACTCACCGTGTCTGCAACTTGGCCCACTTGGACTTCAATCCGCTTAACAGAGGCCTCCACGGACTCGAATCTTTGTTGAGTGGCCTGCATGAAGGCTTGAAGTGTATCTTCTAAGGGCGGTTGGTTTGGTTGGCCAGATATTGTTGCGGCCTCGGATATGGTAGAGCTTGGCCGTCTCCGGCGAGTTGAGGTGGAGGCGGTTGTTGTGGCGGTTGATGTGGTTGTTGAGGTTGTTTCCAAGAGAAATTTGGATGATTTCTCCACCCCGAATTGTATGATTGAGAGTATGGGTTGTAACGTTGGCGTGGTTGGAATCCTTGAAGGGCATGCACTTGCTTTTGAAGATCATGGAAATGAGCCTCTTAACTTGACTCCGGCTCGATCGACCTTTGGCACAAGTTGACTCCATGGCCATACTCTCCACAATTCCCACAAGTCTCAACGGTCATCACTTGTTAGGGTGGTCTCTCGGAAGTTGGAAGCATCTCTACTTACCTTGTCAACTCGGCAAGTTGTTTCGTTACATCATAACTAGGGTTGGCTTCATTGACCGACATTTTAAAAATATGCATATCCACCGACATTTTAAAAATATTTCTCATAAGCCACGTAGGGTGGACATTTATAAAATTCATTTTTAAATAATTTAACCTAACATTTAATCTATCTCCAGTCAAGTTTCCTTATGACAAGTAAATTAATAGTCGGATATAAATCCGGTCATGTAATCTTCTAATTAATAAGCAACGTAGGGTAGACATTTATTAATAAATTACATCTAAGTGTGTTTACCATTATCTTCACTCCAAGATCATTATCTCGAACCCACCTCCCTAGTAGTAGGGTCGATTTGTTCTTAATAATGTTCTACAGTTATCCGTTAGTGAGTTTAGTTTCTAGAGAATCAAGTAATATGACCCGTCTGTAGGGAGTTTGCCCATCACTTCTCAATTAAATTAGATTAATGGAGACCGTTTTGAGATTTCCCACATACTTTGGTATGTATCTCTCCCACTTAATTATTTAAGTTTGAGGTTTCATCTTATCCTATTTTAAATATGCAATTAACCGCATAAAATGATAAACAACCATTGCATATAAACAACATAATAAGCATAATAAGTGGGACCAACTATCATGGCTTATATCTCATGTTGTTAATGAGATAATCTTAGAAAATCAGCTCTTGGAAACCCGGACACCCACGGCCGCTGCCTCTCTTGCACCTCACCGAAACCCTAGCTCCTTTAGGGTTTCGGGACATGTTCGGGATGTCTTTCCTTTTCGAAGCTGCTCCATTTTCCATCTTTGAGTTGATATCCTTCCCTTATTATATATTCTAATCTAGAATAATAAAGGAAAATAGAACACAACTCTAAATCTAACAATTTATTTTCCTATTACATTAAACCAACTTAATAAATAAACTGCCTAGACCTAATCCAACGATTTTCTCATGGATTAAAAAATCTCATAGCCAAATCGACATACGACCAACCATACATTCAACATAAAATAAACATCACATTAACATAAAATTAAAGGCCATGATAGCTGGTGTCACCTGCAAAATAAACCATCTACAGATACAACTATCACAATTAAATGTTATCCATAAAATAGCACATGATATCTATGCATGCCATAATTTTCGAAATTATCACTTTAATTAAATTAAAGAATTCAAAAATTAGATACCTCCTGATTAATTTGGAAATTAAAATAATTATCCACCAAATTAAATCAAATAATTTGAATATATCCATAAGATTCCTATATGGAAATTAGCTAAAATTATCTACCAAATAATATCTTAATATTCGAAATATAAACCCTAACATTAACTTTGAAAATTAATTAAAATTATCTACCAAAGTATATCTTAATTATTTCGAAAATTACATAAGATAAAATTTGGAAATTGATCACAATTATCAACCAAATTATATCTTAAAATTTTGAATTACATTAGGGAATAAAATCTGAAAATTTTCGACCTAAGTCAAAAATTAATCCTTCAAATTTTAGACTCCAATTTTCGCCCCACCCCCTTAATTAAATAATTAATTTGGAATTTTGATACAAGTCAAAATACTATCCAAATTATATTATTACATACCAAAATTACTAGAATTAAAATTAAGGTAGTTTTGATCATCCTCAAACACTTACCAAAATTAAAATTCTATTTTGGAACCAACTTTGATTAAAATTAGGCAACTTTTGGTAGACACAAAAAATTACCATAAATCAATTTTAATCATGGTATTTTCGATCCCCCCTTTTTAGTATAGAATATATAATTTTTGATAACATCAAAAATCTATTCCATCTCCAATATTAATAGGACCGAAAATATTGGATCAAATTAAGGAAAAAATTAACACATAATTTTTGCAAATTTTGATTCCAAAATTTCGAACAACAAGTGAATAAAATCTAGAAATTAATGATGAACATTAAGAACCATTCCATATTATAATTCATGTAGGGTGAAAAATCTCACGCAATTAAGATAAGAATTTTCGAAACACATCAAAAAATTTATCCAATTTTAATTACAAACATGCTCGAAAATTACATCAATTAAATATGAAAATTTAAGCACATAAATTTATTATCAAATTTGATGAAATTTTCAAGATAATCATATAATTAATCCTAGATTAACACCTTCTCTGATACCAGTTGTTAGGGTTTTATCGAATTACGCTCCACAGGATCTAATCGGATAATCTATAATTCTACATGCTTGCAAATCATTATTTTATGTGTGATGATATTAAACCCACATTGAACATATCATGCAAGATAGTCGAATTAATCACAGCGGAAATATTAAAATGACAGATTAACTTACACGACAGAGTTTGGTGGCTCACGAGATTACAGGTCTAATCTCATTGTTGTAGAAGACACAGTCGAATGGCCTTTCTTTCCCACTATAGTCAACGCCTCTTGGAGCTACAGAGATACTTCTCGATCTTCTATTGTATTCCCAATACCCGTTTAGATATAGAGTGGACTACAAGATACTAAACCATGTATGGATAACCTAAGGGTATCAAGAGAGCAATATGATAGAGAGAGCGGCTGCGTCTGTACCATAATACAAGCTTCCTCCCTGTCTAATTAATAGAGAAGGAGGCGTGTACTGTGTCTCCCAACCCTAATGGGTTGGGTCTCTCCTCTTGATCCATTCCCTTCAGTCCATTAAAGTATTATTTGGGCTATAGTAGGGATCTAGAAGAATATTAAATTAGTCCACTAACTGGTATGTCCTTGCTACACAGCTCAAAAATTTCTCAACATGTTCTTCCATCATTGCTTAATTTTACCATGTTTTGAACATCATCAAAAAGGGAAACATTATTAGGAAAAACTATGAAGGTTTTTATTACAAGGAGTTTTGATGAGATGTCAAAATATGTCAAAATATGTAAAGAACCTTGAAAGAACTGAAAAGAAATCAAGCAGAAAACTAAGGATGATCATACAAAATCAAGCTGTCAAAGCTAAAAGAAATGATCAATCCATGTGAAAATAAAAGAGAGAAAAGAATAGAGAGAAAAAAAAAAGACTGTAGCTTGCTAGAACAGTTAGCAAGGCAAACTGGAAGATGCAGGTACTAGTAAGAGAAAGTGCCGAATGCAACCAGTGCATAGTGAAGAACTAAAGAATATACCAGTTCAAGGCCGACACCAGCTGAAAAGATGTTCTAGCTGAAGAGAACTGATGGACATACAAGTTCCAGGCCAACATCAGCTGAAGAGATGTTCTAGCTGAAGATAAATGATGTACATACCAGTTCCAAGCCAACACCAGCTGAAGAGAACTGATGGACATACCAGTTCTAGGCCAACACCAGCTGAAGAGATGTTCCAGCTGAAGAGAACTGATGGACATACCAGTTCTAGGCCAACACCAGCTTAAGAGATATTCGAGCTGAAGAGAACTGAAGGAGATGTCAGTTCTAGATCATTCCCGGCTAAAGAAATACCAGTTTAAGAGCACATCAGGTTAAACTGATGAACATGCCAGTTCACGATGATACCAACTGAAGAAGGCTGCTAGCCGAGGAGAAGATGATTCGGATCTGAAGGAAATACCAGCTCAAGATTTTCCAACTGAAAGAAATACCAGCTGAAGAAGTGTACCAGTCCAATATCAAAGCTGAAGGGGATGCTAGCTCAGCATATTCCAGCTGAAGGAGCATACCAGCTGAAGAGAAGACCGAGGTACAAGTTAAAGGAAAATACCTACTCAAAGGATACCAGCTGAAGAATGAAGTTCCAGCTGATGAAGTACCAGTTTGAAGGATACCAGCTGAAGACGCATCAGTTCTGAAGTCCAACTGATAAAGCACCGGCAACTGAACTGAAAACCAGTCCATAAAAGTTCAAGCTGAAGGAACACAAGTCCAGAATACCAACTGAAGAATATAGGTTCAAACTGCCAGCTGAAGCTAATCAAACTGGAGCTCAGAAGGTATCAAACCCTAGCCTAGAACTGCTAGCTAAAGATAATCAAACTGAAGCTAAAAAGGCATCAATCCTCAGATCAGAACTACCAGCTGAAGCAAAGTTAACTGGAGCTCAGAAGGCATCAAGCCTAAGCTCAGAACTGCTAGCTGAAGATGATCTCAACTGAAGCTTTCCAAACTGCCAAGAGACGCGCAGAACTGACAGACAAAGGAGCTGAAGTTTCCAACTGCCAGACAAAGCTAAGAACTCAAGATTAAGATAGGAGCCGTAACTGAAATTCAGATAAGCTAAATAAGACCTTGAAGTTAATGCAACCGAGATCTTGGAACAAAAGCTCGTCAGAAGAGAAAAGGTAACTCAATGACCCTTTTAAATGAAAGCCCCCCAACAACTTTATCATTTATGATCACACAGTGATCATCAGCGGTCACCACTTACCCATCTTTAAAAGGTAAGCTACCCCAGAGAAGACCGTGGACTTTTGAGAATTTTGGAGAGAACTTTAGTTAAGACTTTCCACGAAGACATTTTCCAAAGCACTAAAGCCTCACGATCAAAAACTCTGAAGAATCAAAAGTTCCAACTAATGAGAAGGAGCCTTAACGCACATCAAGCTAATTGTTGAAGATTTCCAGCCAAAGTTATTCTCTCAGTCCCAGTGCTTCAGTGATCAACTACCCAGCTCAGACACCGACGCGTAAAGGATCACACCAGTTGATACAAGTTTCAAGACTATATTCTTAAAGATTGAGCAACATCTAAAATCGTGTAAAGAGGGGAAATAGCACCTTATCTCTCCAGCGAGCAGTTAAAGATCACATGTGTGAGCTGTCGACCTACTTGCCGAGGAGGCTGAGTTCATTGGATCACAGTTTTCGGGATAGCAGTTGTCTTCACTGTATAACTGTAATAAAGGAACTTTACACTTGCATAGTGAATTGCCCTTCTGTGAAAGGAAGAGAGGACGTAGAAGTTGAGCTTCGAACCTCTATAAATTGCTTGTGTGCTCTGCTTTAATTTTCAGTTCAGTTGTATGTTTTTAAGTACACACCCCAAGTACACACAACACTCCGAGCTAGCAGATCATCTCAATTGATGTCCCTAAAGCACGGATCACATCGCGAGTCAAAACGGGCCCTTAATATTCCTCATCTAGTTCAATTTTTGTAATCAGTTTATTCACCTCCCCTCTAAATTGATTCTGACTCACCCCGGGACCAACAAAATGTTTACCACTAAAGATAACAACCTTGTTATAAAACAAAACTAAATATCTATCCATAAAATGTTTAGAAACTAATACAAGGTTTCGCCTAAAATTAGGCACATAAAGACAGTCTTTAAAAACTAAACTCCTATCACCACAAAAAGAAATGGTAACATCTCCCACTGCAATAGTCGCCACTTTCGTAGCATTGGCCATGTAGATGATGATCTCCCTATCACTCAGCTGCCTTTTTACAAGGAACCCCTGTAAGGACATGCAAACATGATTAGTAGCTCCATTATCTACTACCCATGGCTGACTAGAACAAGTTGCGAAACATGTTTCAACAAAAAATGTGTGAGACATACCCTTCTTTCTCTTGTTGGGACACGCCGCCTTGCAGTGGCTTGGCTGGCCGTACTTGAAGCACTTTGTCTTCAACTTGAATTCCTCAGGATGAATCTTGGCCTTGGGCTTCTTCACCTTAGGCATCCCACTTGCAGCTTTCTTAGGCACGTATCTCTTCTTCTTTTTAGTACCAGAAGAAGACGCCCTATTCTCAGCTAGGTGTGCCTTCGGATTTCCCTTCTGAAGTAACTCAACCGCCTAAATATCCATTAGCAGTTCGGATAAGGTAACATCCTTCTTTATCATGTTGAAGTTCAATCTAAACTGTTCAAAGTTCAGAGACAGTTTATGAAGCACGATGTCTATCTAAGACTCGTCGTCCATGTCTCCTCCCAAGGTCTCAATCTCAGCAAGATAACTCATCATACTAAGAATGTGATCCCTAACAGGTATGGAGTCAGCCATTTTCACATTCATCAAGTTCTTCATTACCAAGTGGCGTGCCGAGCGGTTCTGGTGACCGAAGAGATCCTTAAGGTTGTACATGGCATCATAAGCAGTGTTCATTGACTAATATTGGTGTTGCAGCACATTTGACATAGAAGCCAAAATGTAGAAGCGTGTAAACTCATCAGACTTGACCCACTTAGCATAGGCCAACCTTTGCTCTTCGCCAGAATTCGCATCTGGCTTCTGAGGACATTCCTCTTCAAGTACGAATTTGTGTCCCTCAGCAGTTAGGACGAGGTTAAGATTACGAATCCAGTCATTATAGTTTTCACCGATTAACTTGTTTTCTTTGAGTATTGAGGATAGATTTGAGAGTGCTATTGATGATATAGAATAACTGATAAATAAACATGCAGTACAGTCACAAACTTTAGGATAAACTGTATATAATCGAAAACCTCATAAAAATTATATACTTTTCCGGCGACATTTTAAAAATGTTTTCTATAAGCCACGATAGTGTGGACATTTAAAAAATTTATTTTTAAACAGGTTGTCAAACCTTTAATTTGCCTCCAATTGAATTTTCTTATGACAAGTAAATTAATACCCGGAAACCAACACGGTCATGTAATCTTCTAATTAATAAGCCACGATCGTGTGGACGTTTATTAATAAATTACATCTAAGTGTGAACACCATTATCTTTGCCCCAAGTACACATGTTTCGAATTTAACTGCTCCAGATGAAGGAGTCAGTTAGTTCTAACAGTGTTCTATAGCTATCTTTTCAAGGAGGTTTAATACCTAGAGAATTCTATGACATGACATATCCGATATGGAGAAAGATCTATTATAAACACGCATGTCCATCACTTCTCACTTAAACCAGATTCATGGAGACCGTATGAAATTTATACATACTTTGGTATGAATCTCTCCCACTTAGTTATTTATGATTGATGTTTCATTTTATCCCATTATAAAACATGCAAACATCACATAAAATGATAAACATACATTGCATGTTTCAAACAACATAATAAGCAACAATAATAAACCAAATATCATGGCTTATATCTCATGTTGATCAATGGGATAAAATTGTAAAGTCAGCTCCAAGTCTTGGACAAGGTGGCCATCCACCCCACTGCGCTTCGCCGAAAACCCTAGCTCTAATTAGGGTTTCCAGACATGGATCAGTGATACTTCCTTTCTTGAGCTGCACTACTTTTCATATTTGAGTTGATCTACAAACTTTATTCAATATAGAATTTCTATTCCTAAAGGAAAAATCTAATATATCTAGAATAAAATTACAACTCAATAACTTGGTTTAACAGTTTTATTTTTATTACATTAAAACAACATAAAATAAAACCTAGACCTAATTCATAGATTTTCTCATAGATTAAAATCACGTAGCCAAACTGGCATACAGCCCATCATACATTCAACATAAAACTAAAACATACATCACATAATAAATGAGTCATGATAGTTGGTAAACCTGCAAACATGTTACTCTACAAATCCAACAAACATGATTACATGATTAGCAAAAAATACCATATGATGACCATACATGACATTATTTTCAACTTTTATGTATACTAGAATTAGGTAACTTTGTGATATACATCAAAAATACCATATATAATTCTTCAACACCCAAATTTTCGAAACATCTAGCTAAATAAATCTGGAAATTTGATTTTCATCAAAAACTCTTCCAAATTAATTTAACTAGGACCGAAAATTTGTAACATAAAATTAGGGAATTTAACACATTAAAATTTCCTAAGATTAGCACTATAATTTTCGATATCACATGTAGCATAAATCTAGAAATTTAATTTTAATTAAAGTCTTCTCCAAATTAATGTAACATGATTGAAAATGAATAGAACAAATTAGGAAAAATTAAAACACCAAAGTTTCAAAAACTTTGGTACCTTAATTTTCGAACACCTATCAAATTAAATTTTGAAATTTTGACATCATCAAAAATCTATTCCAAATCTAATTTTAGGGCGGTGTATTCAATTGAGATTTTACAAGATTTTAAAGGATTTTGAAAAGTCCATGGATTTATAAAATTCATAGACTCCACATGGAGTCTCCGTGATTTGAATATGGATTTCGGACGATTTTAATAGATTTGAAATCATTCTTGCTAGTGTTCACTGGAACACAGCGACTGCTGTATGTGTAAACCAGCGCCTGCTGAAACCAACGGGGGACAAAATTGAACCTAGCGACCGCTGGAAATGAGTGTCCGTTGGTCCCTCAAAAAGGTGAATCTTAGTCTGAGACATCGCGTCAAATGCTTCTCGATGATTCCTTCATTATCTGTTTTTCAAGGTATCATTGTCTGTTCTAACAAACTCTTTTGCGTGCGTGTGAGAATCCAGTATTTAGTTTGAAATTTGATGTAGGAATTGTGATTAGATTGGAGTCAAATTAACTGAATTATGTTAGTTTTTGTTTAGGTATGAAAACAAGGATGGTTGTTGTTTCTTAATGGGGTTTCTCATTGATGTCTGATTTAATGTTTAATGTTCCTGTGAATGACCTATTTGCACACATTTCTTGAACCTGCATTGGCATTTGGCACTTAAAGAGAGGTGAGAAATGAGTAATATTTGTCTGGTTTTGGTGCTACTTTTGTCCATAGATGATTTCTTTTTTGGTTAAAACTACCTGAGTTGTTAGTCCACTGGCACATTGTAGTTCAATGAGCTTTGAAGCTTCAAACATATTAGAGCATCGTATCAAAAGCTCTGTCTCTTTCTTGTAAATTGGTGTAGATGATGATGTTGTATGAGAAAATGAACAATGCCAAAACCTATTATATATTCTCATTTTCTTGAATGCATTTATACTTATTCATATATCATACATTCTAGTGTTTTTTTAAATAACCCTGTTATCCTCGTGGTTAAAAACATCACAGCCCACTGGTAAGATCAAAGAGAACTGCAGAGATCATATGGGATTCTCGCAAGAACGAGAGATCATAATAGATTCCAACTTGAGGGAAAGTGATCTCTACTCATTTCAAGTTAGTATTCAACTAAATTTCACAGATGTTTTTTTTATTAGGCATGTACTTTAATTAGGCATGTCGATTATAGATTTGCAATCCTCTTTATAGGGCCTTGTAAAGAATAAAGGAAAAGCTAAGTATGGTGCAACTTATAGACAATGGCAAATAGATTCACCTAATTTCAACATTGATGATCATTATCCAGTGAGGGAACTATGGTCGAGAGCAAGAAACTGTTGGACAAAAATTCTTACTCTTGAAAGCAGATCGATACTTGTAGTTGCTCATAATGCTGTCAACCAGGCACTTGTTACCACAACAATTGGTACTATATATATTTTTTTCTCTTCCATTGAATGTGAATATTTGTTTTTGCTCGACCGTAATAATCTATTTGTGTTTGGTTGTCATTTACACATAGGACTGAGCACAGAGTATACATCAGGGTTCTACTTCAGAGCAATTGCGATGTAAGTGTGTTGGACTTCACTCGAAATCTAGAAGGAGGATCTCCATAAATGTCTTAATCATCTTAACCAGGTATTGAATGTACTCACAAATGGGTATTGATGAAATTCATTGTTTCTCTCAATGCGTAATTTGTTAAATTATTTAAAGATAGGATCGACTTAAGCCCAGCACCCGCTGGGCCTCAGCGGTCGCTGTGAATTGACCAACTTATTCCCAGTGACCGCTGGAGTACCCTCATCGGCTACTCTAATGGCCGCTGGGGTCAACCGCTCATTGGGGTGCCCGAATTCAACTCCTCAACAGCCATTGGAGTACACCGCATACTAGGTTTTACAAATCTATGAAAATCTCGTGTGCAGTGGTCGGATTTCAGGCTTTGTATTTTTAACATGATTTTGAAGTGAAATCCAATAGAATCAATGAGTTTTTAAAGTCCATCGATTTTTGAATACCTCTGGATTTTTAAAGACTTAAAAGTCTTGATTGAATACACCCGGATTTTTAAAGACTTTTAAAAGTCTGGATTGAATACACCTGGATTTTAAAAGGCTTTTAAAAGTCAGGATTGAATAAACTCGATTTTAAAAGTCCAACAAAATCCTACATAATCTCAATTGAATATACCCCCCTTAATATAATCGAAAATTACACCAAACTTCAAAAATATAATTTTCGAACAAGATAAAAAATTCATCCAAGTTTTGAATACAACAAAATCGATATCCATACATATTTAAATCTGAAAATTTAAACACCATAAATTTAACATCAAATTTAAATATATAAATCGAATTTATCCTAGGATTAATTCTAGAACAGTGCCAAAACTCGCTCTGATACCAGTTGTTGGGGTTTTTCTGAATTAAACCACCAAAGGATCTATTTGGATGTTCCATAATCCTAATATTATGTATTCATATTTTATGCAACATATATGTTTTAATTAACTGAGTTCAATTAAACATGCAATCCGGTTTATCGATTCTACTAAAAGTGGAAACATAGATAGTCAAAAACTGACTTACAATTCAAGACGGGTTGAGGACAAGATTAAAGGTCTAATATTGCTATTGAGATGATGACGATCGGCGTCCCTAGCTCTACTACTCAACTTCTCGATCTTCTACTGTATTCCCAGACTGTATCTAGATTCAGGGTGGACAGAAATCTACTAGATAATTATGGAATCTATGGAGATAAAGAGATAACTGAGGGCCTAATCTTAACTATGTAATTTTCAAATCCTCACCTCCTTATTTATAGGGAGGTGGCCGAAAGTACAGGGTTCCAAACCTACTGGGTTTGGACCTCAATCTCCTTTTCTATCTCCAGTCCTTTAAAGTCATATTGGGCTACAACAGGGATCTAGAAGAATATTAAATTGGCCCACTAATTTATTTAATTCCTAATATCCAATAAACTTAGGATATTATTAAATAAATTAAGTATTACTTTTATTCCACTAAAGAAGTAATACTGACCTACCAATTTAATACATATTTGTGAATATGCTTTCTTCTTTAGTTCATCTATTCCCCATGTTTAAGATCTAATGTTCATTAATGAATTATGTAAGCCTCTGACAGCTATAATTAATTAATATCTAAAACCATGAGTAGTACCACACAAGCTTTATCATGTACAGAATAAATTTCACCTGCAGGGTTTCAACGTGAACTTGTATTTCCTCAAGAGAACATCATCAACCTAGCGTACCAGGACACGGTGTCTATATATATTGCACGACACATCATGTATGCAAATGCCATTACCCAAGATATCGAGTTTTTTTTTATTCTATAAGAGAATCTCACCAATGGATAAATCAAAGTAATAAACAAAGCATACATATGTTCGTGAATAAATATAACTTAAGAACCCGAACTCTGTGGATCTTTATTCTCTAACTTATAGTGTCAGAGTAGAGAACAGTATCTTATGGTGATCCTCCTCAATACACTAACTAGTGTATTAGAGTAATTAATTAGTCAAGATAAACTAACTATTAGATTATTCTACAGCATAATGATGGTGTATTCAAGACCATCTAAATCATGAACTTTTTAATACAAAACAAGGATCTAATGATATGATCTTATCGTGTGTTTACCCATACCATATCATCTACAGTGTAAGTATATTGAAAATGCATAAACAGTTATATAATAATGTAAATGCAAATAGTGACTACAATAAAATTAATCTATATCATCATATCATCAAAAAAGTATACAAAGACATGTATTCTAGTATACAAAACCAACAGTGAGTACCTCTCAAGTGAATTTAGGGACTACTTGGCAGAGAATGAGATTACATCCCAATTGAATGCGTCGGGAACGCCACAGCATTATGGTGTGGCAGAAAGAAGAAATATAACTTTATTGGAGATGGTTAGATCGATCATGAGTTATTCAGAGTTTCCTATTTCGTTCTGGAGATATGCCCTAGAAAAAGCAGCGTATATTCTTAACTTGGTTCCATCAAAATTAGTTGCCTCTACGCCCACAGAACTTTGGACTGGATGAAAGCCCAATTTAGGACATGTTCGCATTTAGGATAGCCCTGCACGCGTGCTGGACAAGGAAGCTGATAAGCTGGCATCTCGTACTGATGTAAGGCTATTTGTTAGATATCCTATGGGAACGAAAGGTGGTCTATTTTATAGTCGTAAGGATCAGAAGATCATTGTTAGCACCAATGCTCGATTCTTAGAAGAAGACTATGTTATAAACCATAAACCAAAGAGTCAAATCATCCTTGAGGAGCTAAGAGAGGAAGGATCAAATCCTACACCAGTAGTACAAGAAGAGGTACCACAAGACATTGAACAACGTGTCACAGTTACACGAGAACTGTCTCGTCGCAGTGGGAAGGTTGTACGCCAATCTGACAGATTTTCTTGAAGGACATAATGAATTAGATCCCAGGACCTACGATGAAGCGGTCTAAGACAAAGATGCAGATTCTTGAAAATATGCAATGGAATCTGAGATTGGATCTATGGATCACAATTAAGTCTCGGAGCTTGTAGAACCACTAGATGGGGTAAAACCCATTAGGTGCAAGTGGGTCTACAAATGTAAGAGAGGACCTGACGGGAAGGTTGAAACCTTCAAAGTAAGATTTGTGGCGAAAGAGTACACTCAGAAAGAAAGGATCAATTATGAGGAAACCTTTTTGCCAGTGGTCATGCTTAAGTCAATCCGGATTCTCTTATCGATTGCCGCTCATTTGGATTATGAGATTTGGCAGATTGATGTCAAGACAGCTTTCCTGAATGGAAGTCTTGAGGAAAACATCGACATGAAGCAACCAGAGGGTTTCATTGCTAAAGGCCAAGATCACTTAGTGCGCAAGCTTAAGACTTCTATTTATGGATTTAAGCAGGTGTCGAGGTCTTGGAACATCCATTTGTATGAGGTTATCCAATCATATAGATTTGTGCAAAGTCCGGATGAAAGTTGCGTGTACAAGTAATGTGATGGAAATGTGGTGGTTTTTTTCGTACTGTATGTTGATGATATCTTGCTTATTAGAAACAATAAGAAAGCATTATCATACATAAAGGTGTGGTTGTCGAAGCAATTTGATACGAAGGATCTGGGAGAAGTCAGACACATCCTTGGCATCAAGATCATTCGAGATCGCCAGAAAAGGATGCTCTGAAGTACCTGAAAAGGACTCGATATTATATGATGGTATACCGCTCTGATAGGCTAGTACCTTTGGGTTACACATACTCAAATTTTCAATCTAATAAAGATCAGAGTAAGTCTACCTCATACTACATGTTTACATTAGGAGGAGGAGCCATCGCATGGAGGAGCATCAAGCAGAAATGCATTGCTGACTCTACCATGGAAGTTGAATATGTGGTTGCCTCTGAGGCTGCAAAAGAAGTTGTCTGGCTCCGGAGCTTCCTATTGGACTTGAGAGTGGTTCCTTATTTGCCTAAGAGTATAACGATATACTATGATAACTCTGCTGCAGTGGCAAATTCAAAGGAACCCAGAGCCCATAAGGCAAGTAAACACATAGAAAAGAAGTACCATCTTATACGAAAAATCGTTAAGAGAGGGGACGTAGTGGTGGTCAAGATTGTATCGGAGGACAATCTAGCTGATCCATTCATGATGAGCCTTCCAACTAAGACCTTTGATGGTCACGTGGAGAAAATGGGAGTGAGATACAGACCTAGAGGCTCAGTTTGAGTTTATTATTTTGATTTGAGAGTTACCCAGTTAGTTATTATACTTCAAAGTCATGCTTCAAGTATAAGAGGGAGATTGTTAGTTTTGTATACTGGAAGACATGTCTTTGTATACTTTTCTGATGATATGATGATATAGATTGATTTTATTCCAGTCACTGTTTGCATTTACATTATTATATAATGTGAATGATAAGTTCATGTGAAACCATGCAGGTGGAATTTATTTTGTACATGATAAAGCTTGTGTAGTAGTTGTAACACCCCAGAAAAATATAGTATTTAAAATTTATTTTATAGCTAGAAATTTCATGAAATTCGAACCCAATTTATTTTGGCTAGTTAATTATGGGCTTAGAGGCACAATAAGACAAAGAAAAGTCTCAACCTTAGTTGAGTCTCTAAGTTAAAATTAGAAATCATATTATAAAATAGATATTAATGTGATCATTTTGGTACCAAAAACATCCAATTCGGACTTCATTTGACCTCCCAATGGAATTTATTTTGTTAAACACTTTGGAATCAATTTATTCTACCAAGCCCAATTTTATATATTCAAATCCAATTATCCAATCCACTTTCGGCCTAATTAAGGCTCAATTTGCATTCATTTACTAAGCCCACATTCAACAATACCTTAATAAACATATTATTGTTAGACCTTTTAAAGAATAAATGATGGAATGATTTTCTAGTTGGATAATCATGTTCACGCACGAATTAATTTTAGCCATTTGGAGAATTTTCTAGTTAAGCAAGTGTATAGGGTATACGTATGTTTGCAAGAGGAAAAGGATAGTAATAATAATAAAAGCATAGATATAGATATACAAGTGTAAATTGTGAGCCACTTGGCCAAAATTAGGAAGGACACCTAGCAACTAAAAGAAAAATTGTTATATGATAAATGCATATAAAAATACCAATCAACTATGGCCAGTTGGTGTTCATTTGGAAGTACAGGTGTACTCAAGTTACACGTAGAGGTTGTAGGCATCTATATATATATTTTGGGGATTAGTTTGGAGATTAGTACAAAATAGATAAATAAACGAACAAGGTTAAAAAAAAGAAAGAAGAAGATCAAAAAGAAAAAAATAGCAGAAGAAAAAAAGGGTGAGTTGTTAGTACCAATATTTTCTTCTGTATTAAGTTCAATTGTTCTAATTGTTCTAATTTTACATTTTTCTTTTATATATATATATATCATTGTAAATTCTTCTTGTTATAAACTTAATCTCCATTATATCCAAAATTTTAATCCAATATTATTGATTCATTAAATTTGGGCCATATAATATGAAATGAGCCCGATTCCCAAAATCATAATTTTTTTCTAGTTTTAGTTTAGTACTTGGGAATTTAAATTCAGGATTTTTAGAAAACGGAATTTAATCATATAAGTAAAATATTGTATATTGCTCAAAATAATTCTAAAAAATTAAAATTCACTTTTATATGTTAAATTGAGCTTCTTAGTTATTGGATTAATTTTAATACATATTTATCCACTCATTTTGATCTGGAAGGCCCGATAATTTCTGAATCAGGGTCACTGAGTTGATCTATTTCATCAAATGCGCATTATTCGCCCATTTGACTCCATTTTAATTCCAAATGATTCCAAAGCATAGGAAATTCTTATTTAAGTTATTTAGGATCTAAGTTATTACCTTTATTGACCTATTTGAGGATTTTAAGTTAGAATTACAATTTTATAGGTCGAGGCGAGCTGAAAGTATAGCAGCATCTCATGTATAAATTTCACTGTTTATTGAGATCATCCAGGTGGGCTTTTCTATAACTCATAACTATGTTTTAAATTCATCCATGAAAAGCATGTTAAATGTTTTAATAACATTGTTTACACAATAATTGGATGCTATGAGACTTCATGCACAGAGAAATTCCGACTTACAAGCATAGACGATTTACTTTGTGACTAAATGTTTAGATAAGTAACCGTAAAGTATTCATATGATCACATTGGGTCTCTGATCCAATGAAGAAGAGTAAACTATGTTGTAAGTATGTTTATGATTGATTTTAAAGCATGAAAGTATGACTTGGACGAATAATAATGCCCACTGAGTGTTTTCTGGCACTCAACCCAAATATTTTCAAATGTTTTCAGGTCTTGGAGATCGAGCTGGTTGATGTTGAGTTGTTGGAGTGGGTTACATGGTTGACCCTTGTATGGTTTTTGCTTAAAAGCATCTTTAAACTTATGTTTGTATGTTAAATATTAAATGCTTCCGTTCGTACTCTGCAAACCTTTTAAGTTTGAAATGTTTTGGAGTACTCTGCAAACCTTTTAAGTGTGAAATATTTTGGAGGTTTACGTGATTATAGGCCTGCGATGTTTTCAAAATTGAAATGTTTTGGAGTACTGTGCTATTGAAATGGTTACCCATAACCCAACAACTATCATCTTAGCCGAGCTTACTCCGAGAAGGTACTAAAGTTCATGTTTTGAATTTCTTTAGTGATCTTATGAAAAGTATATGTATATGATTGTATGCATGTTATGCAAATGCAAGTGATCTCAATGTGTGATTTAAAGCATAGTGAAAAGTATGATTTATAGCATTGTGAAAGTTATGTTTTACAAAGCATGGTTACTAGTGTTTTCATGTCAAATCCATTTGACGCATAAACTCATCTAAGCTAGTTTTGGATCAGAACTTAGCTGCATTTGAACATATATGCACTGAACAAAAGTACCTAGTTTGACTTTAGAGCTTCTTTAGCTCACTGGAATTTATGATCTACGAATCTAAGTGCACTCTATCATTGCCTTAGAATCTTATAAGAATATTTGATGATCAAAGTATCTAATGTATGAAATACGTGTATAGGATGCCGCAAAGACGTCAAAATAATCAGGCTCAAAATCCTCCACAAGAAGATATGGCACGTTTTATTGCTCAGTTTCGAACATACCCACCTCCAACCTTTAACGGTCAAGGTGAACCGACTGAAGCTAAAGAATGGCTACAAATGATGGAACGCACATTCGCATACATGGTGTGTATCAACACCCAGCGCATCGCATGTATAATCTTCCAGCTCACTGGTGATGCTGATCATTGGTGGGAAACACATGGGAGGTCGATGATGCCTGAACAATTTGCGAATATGACTTGGGAAGAGTTCAAACAAGCTATTATGTGAAAGTTTATTCCCATGTGTTATCGAGATGAGAAGGAAACTGAGTTCTTACATTTAACTCAGTGAAATATGACAGTGAATGATTATGAACGGAAGTTCAATCAGCTATCTCGGTATGCTCCACACCTGACAGACATTGATGAGAAAAAAGCTCATAGGTTGAAGAAAGGATTACGAACTGAGATTAGCAGTATCATAGCAGGGCGCGGCATGGCCGTGTATGCTGAAACTCTTGAACAAGCTCAAGATATAGAATCCTCACTTCACAAGAATGAGAACAAGGTTGATGAGCCGAAGAGGAAAAGAAAGTGGGATGATAACAAGAATAAGGGTCGCGGTTTCGATAAAAAGGCTAGGATGAGAGGAGGATCAAATCCTAAAACACAGCAAGAAAAACTATTATGTCAAACTTGTGGAAAGAAACATAATGGTGAATGTATGAAGGGAAGAAATGTGTGTTATAGATGCTGGTAACCAGGACATATGGCATATAAATGTCCAATGAATAAGGAAAAGAAGTGGCTAGGCCAGGTCAACCTCCGGCAAGAAATGCTCGAGCCTTTGCTCTTAATCGACAAGATGCTGCACGGGAGCCTGGAAATATGGCAGGTATGATTAGTATATCAAATATGCATGTACTTGCATTATTCGACACTGGAGTTTCACATTCATTTATATCTGCCACACTATGCTCTAAGTTAAAATTAATGAAGGAAAAACTTAGTGAGGCCTTAGAAGTAAGTATACCTTCGGGGAGGATATTAATTGCTGATCAAATATGCAAAAACATAGATTTAAATGTTGGGTATAGATCACTAAGTGCAGATCTACATGTTTTAGACTTAAGAGACTTTGATATTATCCTTGGAATGGATTGGCTAGAAGCTAACCATGTGACAATTAAGTGTCTTGAAAAGAAGCTAATCTTCCAAAGACCGGAAGAACCGGAATTCACTTTTCATGAATCAAAGTTGAGAACTAGAGTAAGAGTTATTTCTGCAATGAAAACAGTGAAGATGCTTAGAAGAGAAGGATGTGAATCGTTCTTAGTAAGTTTGATAATGAACAAATCAGAGAAGGTGACAATTGACGATGTACCTGTGGTACGGGACTATAAAGATGTGTTTCCATAGGACTTGCCAGGTCTGTCTCCAGACAGACAGGTTGAGTTTACAATAGGCGTGCTACCTGGAGCTGCTCCAGTATCAAGAGCGCCGTATCACATGGCACCAAAGAAGTTAGAGGAACTAAAGGTTCAACTGCAGGAACTCTTAGAGAAGGGCTATATTGAACCCAGCGTCTCACTATGGGGATCACCTGTATTGTTCGTCAAGAAGAAAGATGGAACACTCCGAATGTGCATAGACTACAGAGAATTGAATAAGTTAACTATCAAGAACAAGTATCCACTTCCCAGAATTGATGACTTATTCGACCAACTGAAGGGAGGAGGTGTATTCTCCAAAATTGATTTAATGTCTGGCTATCATCAGCTTAAAATTCAGAAGGAAGATATACCCAAGACTGCATTTTGTACACGCTATGGTCACTATGAGTTTATAGTAATGCCTTTTGGTCTAAGCAACGCACCTGTACTTTTTATGGGTTTAATGAATTGACTTTTCCACCCATATCTGGATAAATTTATAATCATCTTCATCAACGATATATTGATATATTCCAAACATGAAGAACAGCACATCGAGCATTTGAGAATTGTGTTAGACACACTAGGAAGGGAAAGACTTTATGCCAAATTCAGCAAATATGAATTTTGGTTAAAAGAAGTAGTGTTTTTGGGACATATTATCTCAGATCAGGGCATTAAAGTGGACCCTGCCAAGGTGAATGCAGTTAGTGAATGGAAAACCCTAACAAGCGTACATGAGATACGTAGCTTCTTTGGTCTAGCTGGGTACTATAGAAGATTCATTGAAGGATTCTCCAAGATAGGAAGGCCTATGACCCAGCTATTGAAAAAGAAGAATAAATTCAAATGGACTGATGATTGTGAGAGAAGCTTCCAAGAATTGAAAAAGAGGTTAGTTACTGTACCATTACTAGATATACCAGAAGAATCTGAAGGGTTCGTAGTTTTTACGGACGCATCAAAACAGGGTTTAGGTTGTGTTCTGATGCAAAATGGAAAGGTTATTGCGTATGCATCACGTCAGTTAAAGACACCTGAGAATAACTACCCGACACATGATTTAGAATTGGCCACCGTGGTGCATGCATTGAAAATTTGAAGACACTACGTATATGGTGGAAAGAGTGTGATTTACTCAGATCACAAAAGTTTAAAATATCTATTTGAGCAGAAAGAACTCAACATGAGGCAAAGAAGATGGTTAGAGTTGGTCAAAGATCATGACTGTTCTATCCAATAGCATCCGGGAAAAGCAAACGTTGTTGCTGATGCCCTAAGCAGGAAGAATCGAGTAGAATTGAGTTACCTGATAACTCAACAAGAACAAGTCACCAGGGACTTTGCTAAACTTAGCATTGAAATTATAACTCTTCCAGATAGTATAAGTGCACATATAACAACGATGGTAATGAAGCCCAACTTGCGAGGCCGAATTGTTGAAGCTCAACAAAAGGATGACTACCTTGAGAAGATAAAAAGAAGAATAGGTCAAGGAGCCTCTGGTGAATTTATGGTTGCAGACGATAATGCATTGATGTACGAGAATAGAATTTGTGTGCCACAAAATGAAGAATTGATAAGAGAAATTTTAGATGAAGCCCATTACAAGCACTACACTGCTTATCCAGGGAGTACTGAAATGTATAGAGATTTGAGAATGATGTTCTGGTGGCGAAATCTGAAGAGGGACATTGCAGCTTATGTTGAAAGATGCATGACTTGTCAACAAGTCAAGGCAGAACATCAAAGGCCATCTGGATTGCTAAAACCACTGGAATTTCCTGAGTGGAAGTGGGAGCATATTACTATGGATTTCGTGGTTGGTCTACCAAAGTCATTATGTGGAAATCATGCCATATGGGTTATTGTTGACCATTTAACCAAGTAAGCACATTGCTTACCAGTCAAGATAACTCTAGGACTAGATAAACTCGCACAGATTTATGTAAGAGAAATTGTAAGACTTCATGGTGCACCTGTGTCAGTAACATTAGATCGCGATATGCGGTTCACGTTTAAATTTTGGCAAAGCTTACAAAATGCAATGGGCACAAAATTGAATTTCAGCACAGCTTTCCTCCCACAGACTGATGGACAGTCTAAAAGAACAATACAGACCCTAGAGGATATGCTCAGGGCTGTAGTCATGGATCAAGGAGGAAGCTGGAAGGAATATTTACCTTTAGTTGAATTTGCTTACAATAACAGTTTTCAAGTGACCATTGGAATGACGCCTTATGAGGCTCTATATGGTCGAAGGTGCAGATCAACTCTATACTGGGATGAAGTTGGTGAAAGGAAAATTTTGGGCCCAGAAATTATACAGAAAACTGTTGAGGTTATTGAAATAGTAAGACAAAGAATGAAAGAGGCCCAAGATCGACAGAAAATGTATGCAGATAAAAGAAGGAAGGATTTACAATTTTAGGTGGGAGATAAAGTATTCTTGAAAATATCTCCTACAAGAGGCATTATACGATTTGGGAAGAAGGGAAAGTTACGGCCTAGATATATTGGACCGTACGAAATTCTTGAATGAATCGGTGAAGTTGCCTATAAGTTGGCATTACCTCTAAAGTTAGGAGGAATTTATGATGTGTTCCATGTTTCAATGCTTTGAAAATATATTTTCGACCCAAGTCACGTCGTAAATCAGGAAGAAATAGAAATAAATCTGAATCTGACATACGACTAGTTTCCTACATCTATTCTCGACAGAAAAAGTCCAAAAACTGCGGATTAAAGAGCTTATGATTGAGAAAATTCAATGGAGCAGACACGGACAAGAGGAAGCTACATGGGAACTTGAATATCAGATCTAGGCAAAGTATCCAACCCTCGTCATAGCAGGTTTATTCAATTTCGGGGATAAAATTTTTTTTAAGAAGGGAAGAATGTAACACTCTAGAAAAATATAGTATTTAAAATTTATTTTATAGCTAGAAATTTCATGAAATTAGAACCCAATTTATTTTGGCTAGTTAATTATGGGCTTAGAGGCACAATAAGACTTAGAAAAGTCTCGACCTTAGTTGAGCCTCTAAGTTAAAATTAGAAAACATATTATAAAAATAGATATTAATGGGATCGTTTTGGTACCGAACACATCCAATTCGGACTTCATTTGACCTCCCAATGAAATTTATTTTGTTAAACACTTTGGAATCAATTTATTCTATCAAGCCCAATTTTATATATTCAAATCCAATTATCCAATCCACTTTTGGGCCAATTAAGGCTCAATTTGCATCCATTTACTAAAGTCCACATTGAATAATACCTTAATAAACATATTATTGTTAGACCTTTTAAACAAAAATTGAAGTATTGAATTTCTAGTTGTATAATCATGTTCATGCACGAATTAATTTTAGCCATTTGGAGAATTTTCTAGTCAAGTAAGTGTACAAGGTATACGTGTGTTTGCAAGAGAAAAACGATAGTAATAATAATAAAAGCATAGATATAGATATACAAGTGTTAATTGTGAGCCACTTGGCCAAAATTAGGAAGGACACCTAGCAACTAAAAGAAAAATTGTTATATGATCAATGCATATAAAATCACCAATCAACTATGGCCAGTTGGTGTTCATTTGGAAGTACAGGTGTACTCATGTTACACGTAGAGGTTGTAGGCATCTATATATATATTTTGGGAATTAGTTTGGAGATTAGTACAAAATAGATAAATAAACGAACAAGGTTAAAAACAAAAGAAGGAAGAAGATCGAAAAGAAAAAAATAGAAGAAGAAAAAAAAGGGTGAGTTGTTAGCACCAATATTTTTTTCTGTATTAAGTTCAATTGTTCTAATTGTTCTAATTTTACATTTTTCTTATATATATATATATATATATATATATATATATATCATTGTAAATTTTTTTGTGATAAACTTAATCTCCATTATATCAAAAAATTTAATCCAATATTATTGATTCATTAGATTTGGGCCATATAATATATGAAATGAGCCCGATTCCCAAAATCATAATTTCTTTTTCTAATTTTAGTTTTAGTACTTGGGAATTTAAATTTAGGATTTTTAGAAAACGTGATTTAATCATATAAGTAAAATATTGTATATTGCTCAAAATAATTCTAAAAAAATAAAATTCACTTTTATATGTTAAATCGAGATTCCTAGTTATTGGATTAATTTTAATACATATTTATCCATTCATTTTGATCTAGAAGGCCTGATAATTTCTCAATCAGGGTCACCAGGTTGATCTATTTCGTCAAATGCGCATTATTCACCCATTTGACTCCATTTTAATTCCAAACGATTCCAAAGCATAGGAAATTCTTATTTAAGTTATTTAGGATCTAAGTTATTACCTTCATTGACCTATTTGAGGATTCCAAATTAGAATTTCAATTTTATAGGTCGAGGCGAGCTGAAAGTATAGTAGCATCTTACGCATAAATTTCACTGTTTATTGAGATCATCCAAGTGGGTTTTTCTATAACTCACAACTATGTTTTAAATTCATCCATGAAAAGCATGTTAAATGTTTTAATAACATTGTTTACACAATGATTAGATGTTATGAGACTTCATGCACAAAGAAATTTCGACTTACAAGCATAGACGGTTTACTTTGTGACTAAATGTCTAGATAAGTAACCGTAAAGTATTCGTGTGATCACATTGGGTCTTTCATCCAATGAAGAAGAGTAAACTATGTTATAAAGTATGTTTATGATTGATTTTAAAGCATGAAAGTATGACTTGGATGAATAATAATGCCCACTGAGTGTTTTCTGGCACTTAACCTAAATATTTTCAAATGTTTTCAAGTCCTGGAGATCGAGCTGGTTGATGATGAGTTGTTGGAGTGGGTTAGATGGTTGACCATTGTATGGTTTTTGCTTAAAACCATCTTTAAACTTATGTTTGTATGTTAAATATTAAATGCTTCCGTTGGTACTCTGCAAACCTTTTAAGTTTGAAAGTTATTGATTATATATACAAATATTTTGAATGTATATAAGGGTTGGCCGTGGTGTTATTAAAGTGTGGCCTGATTGGCTATGTATATTGCTTGTTGACAGGTCATAATTTGGTTATGTGTGAGTTAGTGTTTTCGAAAAGCCTCATTGAAAGTTGACTTTGAAAGCACCTGAGTGTGTTGTTTGAATATTTTTAAGTTGAGATACTGCCTGTTTATAAATTATTCATAAAGTTAATTTAATTTCTTGAAAAATAATTATCACGTAAGCATGTATGTATGTCTTTTGGTGACGATTTGGTCGTACTGGGACTAGGGCATTATAGTACTACCCCAAGGTTTTATATATTAATTAATTATAGTTGTCAGAGGCTTACATAATTAATTAATGAACATTAGATCTTAAACACGGGTAATGGCTGAACTAAACGACAAAGTATATTCACAAATATGTATTATATTGGTAAGTCAGTATTACTTCTTTAGTGGAATAAAAGTAATATTTAATTTATTTAATAATATCCTAAGTTTATTGGATATTGGGAAAAATAAATTAGCAGGCCAATTTAATATTTTTCTAGATCCTTGTTGTAGCCCAACATGACTTTAATGGACTGGAGATGGAAAAGGCGCTAGAGGCCCAAGCCCAGTAGGTTTAGGACACCATATTTTCATCCACCTCCTTATAAATAAAAAGGTGGGGATCGAAAATTTCAACACACGAAATCAGCCCCTCTATAGTCTCTTGATCTCCACAGTGTCCATACCTATCTAGATGATTTCAATCCACCCTGAATCTAGATACAGTCTGGAAATACAGCAGAAGATCGAGAAGTCAAATTGCTAAGAAGGAGGCGCTGATTTACATATGTTAGGAAAAATTATCAAGTGTTTTCCTGACTGGGTTTTAATGAGATGTCAAAATACGCAAAGAGCTTTAAAAATCGAAAAGAAATCAAGCAGAAAACTAAGGATGATCATATAAAAAATATCGAGCTATCAAAGCCAAAAGAAATTATCAATCCAAGTGAGAAAAAGAAAAGAAAATGAGAGAAAATAAAAGAAACTAGCGAAGAGCTGAGAAAAGAAACGAGAGAGAAAAGAACAGTGCAAAAAAAAAAAAAAAAAATCCAACCAAAAAGTGCTGTGAAAGAAAAATTGTAGCTTGCTAGATCAGTTAGCAAGATAAACTGAAAGTTGTAGGTACCATCAAGTGGAGTACCAAATGCCATCAGTCTACAGTTATGAACTGAAGAAAAATACCGATTCAAGGTATCAAGGCACTAACCCAGAAGTGCCCAACACTAGCTGAAGAAAAGTTTCAGTTGATGCCAGTTTCAAGACTGTCTTCTTGAAGATCAAAAGAGATTTAAAACCTTGTAAAGACGGAAAATAGAACCTAAAGTCTCAGTGAGCAGTTAAGATCGGTAAGTGTGAGCTGTCGACCCAGAAACCGGCTAAGGAGGCTACTTCCGTTGGTTCTCACTTCCGGGATATCACCAGTTGAAAAGGACTCTGTGACTCGTAAAGTCACCGATAGCCAGGTCCAACACCTGTCTTCACTGTGTAACTATAATAAATAAACTTTACACTTTCATAGTGAATTGCCCTTCTGCGAAAGGAAGAGAGGACGTAGAAGTTGAGCTTTGAACCTCTATAAAAATTGCTTGTGTGCTCTGCTTTATTTTTTTCAGTTTCAGTTGCATGTTCTAAACTGCACACATCAAGCACACATAGCACTCCGAGCTAGCTGATCATCTCAACTGATCTCATAACAGCACGGATAACTTAGCGAGTCAAACGAGCCCTTAATATTCCGCATCTATTATTAAGTTTTTGATCAGTTTATGCACCCCCCCTATAAACTGATTCTGACTTGCCCCGGTACCAATAAGTGGTATCAGAGCGATTGATTCTAAGGATCCGCCATTTCTGCAGATGAACTGAATCAGATCTTGTAATCTGTGCTAATCTGCCAGTTATGGGAAACCATAAGCTACCTATCTTTCAGTTGAGAACTACGATAACTGGAGCTGGAGAATGAAGGCACACCTATGCTCAATCTACGAGAATATGTAGGAAGTTATCGAAGAAGGTCCAGTCACAATTATGATAGACAATGAATCCCACATTGCTGATGTTAATCAACCAGCAAGGATCCCGAAGCCAACTCATCGTCTCACGAGTGAAGAGAAGAAGTTGAAGAACCTATAGTTCATGGCCCAAGCCGCATTGTTCCAAACTCTAGATCAAGTTCATGGCCAAAGAGCTGCAGAACTGCCAAGGAGATATAGGACTTACTCGCAGATCTGTGCAAAGAATCTGAGGCCATCAAAGAAAACAAGCTCCAACTAGCAATGGACAGATATGAGTCCTTCAAGATGCACTTAGATGAAACCATCTCCAGCCTTGAAATAAGATTTCTAGGCATCATCAGTGAGATAAACAATCTGG
Organism: Perilla frutescens; assembly: GCA_026008535.1. Taxonomy (NCBI): domain Eukaryota; kingdom Viridiplantae; phylum Streptophyta; class Magnoliopsida; order Lamiales; family Lamiaceae; genus Perilla; species Perilla frutescens. The sequence continues at coordinate 36,539,002 of BRKX01000006.1, read as the reverse complement.
AAAGAGCATATCCTAACAGTGAGGTGAACTCCAAAATTTTGGACAATCTCATAGAAGAATGAGATATGAAGGTGATTGCTACAAAAGTGTCAAGAGACTTGAACAACATCACCCCAAGAGAACTTTTTAGTTCTCTTAAGGCTCACGAGTATAGCCTAAACCGGAAAAGAGAATCATCCACATCATCATCAGTCCAGGATGCAGCCTTCTACGATGAAAGAAATCGGTTTAGAGAAATTCGAGAAAGAAATTACTTCTGGCCAAGAAGTTCTCAAGCCAAACAATAACTAGAAGGCTCAACTGATAGAAAAAGAGAAGCAGCGAAGAAGAAGGAGAGCCTGACTGAGGACATCAATGATCAGATCCAGTCAGTTACCAAGCTGCTCGAGAAGCTCAAAAGGATCAGAGATCAGCCATCAGTTATGCTTCAAACTGATGAGGAGCCCAAAGGTGGGAGAAACCAACCGCTTTCTGAACAACCCAGGGCAGCCAACAGAAGCATAGGAGAATGCTTCCATTGCCATAAGAAGGGACACTAGAGATATGAGCGTCCAGAGCTTCATGAAGATAAGAAATCTAAGGTGAAGATAAGATTTTTGAAAAGAAAAGCTATGATGGCCAACACAGTAAATGCCATGCTAGATGACTTAGATTATCCATCAAGAATTGACTCTGACGGCTACAGCTCTGAAGATGAGGCATTGTTCTGCCTCATGGCTGACAACGAAGGAGAAGTTGGAACATGTGATTCCTTAACCTCTTTTTATCACATCCATGAAACTTCCATTTCTAGCAATGAAATAAATGAATAATTAAGAATGCTAGAAGATCAGTTAGCTACTATATCAAGTATACATCTATAACTGAAAGAAGAAAATGATGACCTAAGAGATGAGGTCAAAAGACTGAGAAGTGATCATGATAGAACTGAATCACTTAGAGCTCAGTCACTTGAATGTGAGAAGGAAGCTAAAGTTATATGAGCTAAGAGCTGAGAATGAGAGGCTCATGCAGGAGATCCAGGAGAGAGAGGAGATATCTCTCAAATTCAAAAAGGGATCTCAAACTCTCGATGAGATTCTAAGCCATCAAAGAGATGAAACTGGTAGTCCAGGGTTAGGATACAACAGGTACACTGCAGCTGAGAAAGAAAAGACAGTTGTTCAAACTAGTCAAGAATGAACCCTTCCTGGTTTTGTCAGACCTGCACCAACCTAACCAGTTAAAGAGATCGAAGGTGAGGGAACTATGAACCTCCTTACAGATCAGCCGAAGCACTCCAGCCAATCCTCCCAACTTAAAGGCTCAGTTCAGCCATCACTTTAGCAGAGGAAGCCATCTAAAAGAAGGCCAGAAGCTCGAAACAGGCAGTCCACCTATCAGTAGAGGCTGCCAGCTCAGCAAAAGCATCCAGCCTATCAACAGAGGTTGTCAGTTCAGCCAGGACCTCCAGCTCATCAGAGACAGTCAGTTCGACAAAAGCCACCAGTCTATCCAAGGCCCAAAGCTCAAAACAGGCCTATGGTGAACAGAACTGACTGGCCAACTGAAGTAAAGAGAAATACTCAGTTTGAACCACAGTCTCATCGAAATAGGGCATCAATTCAGGAGAGAATTGCTCAGCCAACCTATCCTCAAAGGCATTCAGCAAGTGAACATGGGAGAGAAGTTGACTCAAGAAGGAACGTATATACAAAGTTGTATAGAGCATGTCAACACACTCAGATCCCTCTGGAGAAGTTCACTCTATCAGATCTCGCAACTCAATATAGTGAGTACTTGGATTCAAGAGATGAACCAAGGATCAACTCCCACTATAAATAGTTTGCGAACTGGTCATACAACAAGAGCGACAGAGCTCATGGTGTTAAAAGGAACTAGCCGCAGAGGAGAGCTAGACAAGCTAGAGATCAAAGAGTTATGATCGAAGTATTTTATCCTATTAACTCTCGTCGCAGATACAAGTCAAATGACTCAGCTCAGAGAAGGAGAGTGAAACTGATCAGATGATCAATGTATGAAAACTCTCTACCTACTATTAAGCTAAAAGTTTGGCAAATCTGGATCCCGAAACACTTGATTAGCAAAGAAGGACCCAATATCATATGGGTTCCTAAAAACTAATCGTCTCTCTTACAGGAAAAGTACATCCTATCGAAGAAGAAGACTAAGGAGGTTTGAGATGGATTCTGCTTCAGTGGTGTTGGTATTGGAGTCAGACCGGTTCAGTTCGGCTGTAACTCGGTACGCGTTGACGTCCATTCATTTGTTATGCCGTGGACGAGATGTTCGGTTTTCCCACATCCATCATGAGGAGAACCGAACTGCTGACTATCTTGCAGGTATGGGGTTCAGACCCCTACGCTTACCTTTTATGATTCAGGTTCTGCTTCTCGATATTTGCTCTCCCTTATGAGGATGGATCAGTTGGGTTATCCTAACTTTCATTTTAGATATAGTTAGATGATGATGTTCCACATTTGTGTTTTTTATTCGTATCTTATTTGTTCTTGTTTGGAGTTACAGTCCATTTTGGGTTGTGCTTCAGTTTATGTATTTGATTTGGGTTTTGGGGTTAGCATCCGATCTGTGATGCATCCTCTTTTAGTCGGGGTTTTGTTTCTAGTTTGAGTACTTGGTTAGAGGTGTGTTCACTTTTAGGACACATTCCACCTATGACTTTGTACGAGATTATTTGCATTTTATATACAGGCTGGGCATGGTGCCGAATGCCCCATCCCTCCCAGGGGTGTTTTCTGAAAAAAAATCGAAGAAAAAGACCAAGGAGGTTTGGTACTTAGATAGTGGGTGCTCAAAACACATGACGGGAGACAGAGATGGTCTAGAAGGATACAAGAAAGTGAAATGAACATTAGTCACATTCGAAGACAACTCCAGAAGCTGAACCATTAGAGAAGGGTTCGTGGTCAAAGAAAAGGTGGTAGTCAATGGAGTCTCCCATGTGGAAGGATTGAAGAACAAACTGCTCAACATCAGTCAATTATTTGACAATGGATATACCATTGATTTCAATCGAAGCTCATGCAACATCAAGGATAAGTCAACTGGAGCAATTCTCCTAACTGGCGTAAGGAGAGGTAACATGTATGTTGTTGACTGGTCAACTGGATATGGAAAAGCTTGCTTTCTATAAAAGAGCTCAACTGAAGCAAGCTGACTATAGCATGGACGACTCAATCATCTGAACTTCAGAACCATCAATTAGCTAGCCAAGAAGGAGCTAGTAGATGGACTTCCTAAGGAGATTTTCAAGATAACTGGCGTCTGCAGACCATGTGAGAAAGGGAAGCAATTGAGATCATCATTCAAGAACAAAAGTCATCCTCCAGGGACAACTGCTCCCCACCAACTACTACACATGGATCTATTTGGGCCAGTCAGACCACCAACGCCCAAAGAAAAAAGATTCACCATGGGTAGTGTTTCTCATAAGTAAGGATGAAACCTACACCAAGCTATCAGTGATGATCAGGAGGCTGCAAATTGAAAAGGAGAGATCAGTTCAGCGAATTCGTTCAGACAATGGAACTGAATTCATCAACCAGCAGATCATCAGTTTTCTCAGTGAACTGGGAATAACTTATGAGCACTCAGCTGCTAAAACTCCACAACAAAATGTTGTAGCGGAAAGGAAAAATCATACACTCAAAGAAGCAGCTCGAGCAATGATAGCTGATGCCAACATAGCAAAAGGATATTGGGCTGAGGTAGTCAATACAACATGCCACACTCAAAATAGAAGTGCCATCATTAGCGCACATAACAAGACACCCTACGAGCTCTACAGGGGTTGTAAGCCATCTATCTCATACTTCAAAGTATTTAGCTGCAAATGTTATATTCACAACAATGGCGAAAATCAACTGAAGACTTTTAGTGCCAAAGCTGATGAGGGAATATTTTTTGGTTATAATTCCCCAGACGCTCAAGCTCACAGAGTGTTCAACAAACGAACACTAGTTGTGAAAATAACTTGTCATGTTGTTTTTGATGAGTTTGCCAATGAATACAGGAGTAAAGAAGTACTCAATCCATCAGTTCAACTGCTACCTAGCAAAACTGATAACTCGCAGGACTATATGGACCACACAATTCCAGAGAAGTTTGAAGTCGGACTAGAAGATGAAAGAAATGTATCCAGCACTAGACCAGCTGAGAGCACATCTAAGGGTAATCAAGCCAATGAAGAAACTAATCGTGCTGACACCTTCAACCCCATAACTGAAGCAGGGGGGAAGAACTGATGAAGACGAAGCGTAAATTGAAGATAAGACATCAGAAGATGTCAATACAGAGGATCCAACTAAAAATCCAACTAAGGACAGTCTACCCAAATAGCTCAGGAGCCACCCAGCTGACAAGATTGTTGGAGATCCAAGAAGTCGAGTTCAGACCAGAAGTTCAACAGAGTATGCTCTCTTCACATGCTTTCTATCTCAAACTGAACCGACAAACATCAATGAAGCTCTTGAAGATGCAGATTGGATAATCTCCATATAAGAAGAGCTGAACCAGTTCACAAGAAATGATGTGTGGTTTCTTGTTGATAGTCCGAAAACCCAGAAAGTCATCATAACCAAGTGGGTTTTTTGCAATAAACTGGACGAACAAGACGTCATCATAAGGAACAAAGCAAGACTGGTAGCCAAGGGATACTCTGAAAGTGAAGGGATCATCTTTGATGAGACATTTGCACCAGTTCCAAGATTGAAAGCTATCAGATTGTTCCTCACCTATGTGGCTAACAACAATTTCAGATCTATCAAATGGACGTGAAAAGTGCTTTTCTACAAGGGATATGATGCTCAAGGAGGACGTGTACGTCGAGCAATCACCTGGATTTGAGATTGGAGACTAAGTCTTCAAACTAAACAAAGCACTCTATGGGCTGAAGCAAGCGCCCAGAGCCTGGTATGAAACCCTGACAACATTCTTGCTTAAAAATAGGTTTCACAAAGTAGTCATTGATCGCACTCTATTCAGAATATAGCGATCATCAGAGATCTTAATGGTTCAAATTTATGTGGATGGCATAATATTTAGATCGAAGAGTAAGGATCTCTGAACTCGATTCACACAACTGAAGTGAATTTAAGATGAGCATAATCGGAGAAATGACCTTCTTCCTAGGACTCCAAGTAATGACCTTCTTTCTAGGACTCCAAGTAATGGGAGAAATGACCTTCTTCCTAGGACTCCAAGTAAAGTAGCTCCAAGATAGGGTATTCATCAGTCAAGCCAAGCATACAAAAGAGCTCGTCAAGAAGTTTAGAACTGATAATGGAAAAATTATCAAGATCCCCATGAATACATCAGTTCAACTGACTCTCGATGAAGAAGGAGAATCAGTTAGCCAAACTTAATATAGAGGCATCATCAGTTCACTTCTCTACTTAACTGCAAGTTGACCAGACATTTCATATTAAGTCGGTTTATGTGCACGCTTCCAAGCCAATCTGAAGAAGAGTCATCTCGAAGCAATAAAGAGGATCATCAAATACCTCAGAGGAACTATAAATCTTGGATTATGATATCCCAGAGATAACAACTTGAGTTTAACTTGCTATTGAGACTCAGACTTCGGTGAATGCAAGATTGATAGGAAGAGTACCAGTAGAACATGTCAGTTTCTTGGTCACAAACTGATATCCTGGTTCAGCCAGAAGTAGCACTCAGTTGCAACATCGACAACTGAAGTAGAGTATGTAGCTGCTAGAAGCTGCTGCACACAGATAGTCTGGATGAAGCATCGGTTGAATGATTACAAGATCGAAATTGACGATGTACCTATATTCTGCGACAACAATAGTGCCATTGCTATATCTCAGAATCCAGTTTTAAATTCGAGAACAAAGTATATTGACATCAGGCACCACTTTATCAGAGATCACATTGAGAAGAAAGACATCTCCATCCAATATGTAAACACTGAGAAGCATATAGTTGACATCTTCACAACGCCATTGCCAGAGGCAAGATTCGTAGAGCTATGTATCCAATTAGGGCTATTGGAACTAGCTTCAGAAGATGATGATCAAGAAAGTGGGAGAATGCAAAGAGCAATCCCAGCTGATGAAGAAAAGAGAGCAGAAACTGAAACTGAACCAAAAGGTGCATCAGTTCAGTTAGCAAAAGGAGCCAAAATTGCTCAAGCCATCAGTTCAAGTAAAAAGCAAGCTGAAAAGTTTGCAAACTGATGAGAAGCGTGGAAGATGAGAAGCCAAAAGGGCCAGAACTGATCACATGCTCAATCAGTTCACATTGGAGAAGCAGCTCGTGGTCAGCTGAAGCAAGCAGCTGAACTGAAGGGAGAGTTGGAAGCCATCTTAGCAAAAGGAAGAGTTGAACTGAAATATCTTAGTTGAAGTTGATCAAGCCAACTAGAGATTGCCAGATATGGCTAAATCATCTGATGACGTCAGCAACTTAAAGCCACGCGGAAGCTCCTGAGAGAGATTTGAACAGATAAGTTCGAATTCTACTTTGCCTAGTGGAATGGTAAAATGACGTGTCATAACATTTTTACCATTGGATGCCACTTTCTCTCTCCTCACTATATCCATCGAGTTTAGATCAGAAGAGGAGGCGACTCATCAGCCAATCATTTCATTCGAATCCAACTCCTCAGTTTCACTGAAATTAAACATTTCTGACCGTTAGATGAGCACCAACTCTTCATAAATAAGACAACTAAAAAACTTCCCAACAATCTCTAAACAATGGCTCAAGCTTCTAAACGCATTCCACAAAATATTTACAACTTTAGATTAACTGAAGAAGATTCATCGGCATTCTGTAAAAATCTCTATAGAGATAAATTCTTTGAACCAACTATGTTCATTTGCAACTGCAATAACTCAGCGCTCAGTAGCGAAATTATCTCAAAGCTGTATCAATCAAATCTCAAAACCATCATGGAAGTTGCCCCAAAGAAGGTATATCCAGAAGCAAATGCAGAATTCTATCTCAATGCCAGAAGCTCAAAGGAATCAAGTGAAATACCAACTGAAGTCAGAGGACAACGGTTCACTATCACTACTGAGGTTCTTAGAGAGGTGTTCAAATTACCAGCCAGAGGGTAAAATCTGGATGATACCGAAGTTGATATGAGAAAAGCCTATCAACTATGGATGAGACAAGGCTCAAGAGAAGCCTACAAGAACAGCCACTTCATCTCAAGATTCAAAGATGAATATCAGATGCTAGCATCGATTGTGGTAAGAATGATTATTGGGACTAGCAGTAGTCACTCAGAGATGTCCAAGCCAAAGCACAAGGCTTGTGTAGCTATTGATGATCAACTGGACATCAACTGGGCTCAATTCTTCTTCAGTCGAATGAAGAAGTTCGCCCTACTTGTTCAAGGCATAAAGCTTGAGAATACATTTCCACAGTGTATCTGCTATCTTAACTGAGTCAGTTTGTTTTTGGAAAAGAGACTATATTCCAGCTTTTACTTAGTCGGTCAAAATTGAAAAAACTGGAGTAGCTGGGCCAATACGGTCCAGGAAAAAGAGTGCAATCATGGAAGGAAAAGGAAAATAATTGGTGACTGAGACAGCAAGGAATGACTCCTGAGATTCTGAAGAGTATTTTTTGACTTACAAAGAATAGTTGCAACTGAAATTCAAGCAGCGGCGACTGGAGCTTGAACCAGCACATCTACCAGAACAAGGGCATCAGTTGACGAATCAAGAACAACTTTGATCGAGTCAAACATTGTAGATGAAGAAATGCCAATCGCTAGATTAGCCCTACGGAAGAAACTAGCTCATCAAAAGAAGAAAAGAAGTGTTAAGCTAACCAAAAGAAGAAAGGTTAGTCCAGTTGAAGATCAGTATCCAATCGTTTCCCCAAATCTCTCAGTTGAAGACATTGCCCCATGTGCAAATCCAAGGGACTTGCTCCCTGAAAGGGGGATACCACATGAAGAGGCTCAAGTAGATTACTTCAGGAATACATATCCACCAATGCCTCAAACTGCAGACAACATCAGAGCCTTCTCGAAAGGAGACGGTATCAAAAAATAGGCTGAGGAAACAACTCAGCAGTATGCAGCACAACACTATGCTCCAGAACTCTCAAGCCATGATGAGTTGCACAACACTCTAACCAGGTATTTGTACTGGTTTCTTTGGTGACATGTTTACCAAATAGATCAATTTCTGTTCCTATTAGCCTTCCATGAAATGAGTTTCTGGAAGAGGAAAGAACAGTGGAGCACATGATGGACAAGCAGTAAGAATGCTGGAGCCACGAGAAGCAAGAACCTGAAAAGACAACTATGTTTTAGGAAGATGTGCACAGATCCATCCAAAGGGTTAATGAAGGATATTTTCAATGAGATCTGCGACAAAAAAGGGATAAAACCACCTGTCTTCTCTATTGAAAAGGAAAGCAAGAGATGGATGAACCTGCAAAGATAACTCTATGATAAAGTGATGAAGGGCCAATCGGGTTCACAACCTGAAATTCCATCAGAAAAAGAGAAGGAAATACCAATAGATGATCTCATCGATGAAGTGTTGGGAGATTTATATTACCTAAAAGAAGTTGTGATCAATGTCACTACAGATTCCCCTAAGCACAGATCACTAATTGATGAGAAGGAAAAACCAATAGATGATCTCATCGATGAAGTGTTGGGAGATTTACATTACCTAAAAGAAGTTGTGATCACTAATTTACATTACAGACTTGGAGTTCGCAGAACTGCTGAAATCACCAGTTAGACCAAATGATGGTCAAACTGAAGCGCCAACGGAAGGGCCAACTAAGCAAGCAGAGGACCAGAAGGAGTCCCATAATTCTGCAACTATCGTGCCAGCTGAAGATGCTCAAGTGACTAAAGAAATTGAGGATGAGGGAGATCTCCAACTGCCGCTTGCTGCTCATGCCAAGCCAATCTCCCAGTATGATTCTTCAGTACAAACATTTATTATTTGAAGCTAGTGATGAGCCTATCCCAGAACAAGTTCAAACTGATCATGTTGATGAGGTGCCAGTTTTGGAAAATCTGACTGATCAGTTGAGTGAAGAGCAGCATCAAGGCTACACAGGCTCACATGCCATAGTGGTGTATGTGGATCCAAATTAGCAGAGATCAGAACTTATGCTGTCACCACTAGAGAAGAGCTATGGTGAAACGGAAAGTTTGGGAAATCCTGAGCAGTCCAGGATAATTTCCTACGAGGAGCTAGATGGAACTGAAGATGGAGATGAAGCAATATCTAGAGGTGATAAATTCTTATTTGATAGTCTCATTCTCCATGAAGATACAACTATAGCAGTACAGTTCAGGAGCAACCAAAAAGCTCCATTCTTCAGTGCACAGCTTAGCACGAAGAGCAGTTTTGCAGCATCCAAGAGCAATTCAAGCTGCACAGAGAGCTCATCAAGCAACTGCAGGAACTGATGAATGCCCAACAAGTTGCAGCAGCACCATCAAGCTATAATAAAACTGGTGAGCCATCTGCTAAAAGGTAGAAGACTGAGCACAAGAAGGATTAGAGACTAATCAAGCTCAGCTGATTAGGACCTCTAAGAGTTCTTCTTGTAATTTTGCTCTGTAATCCTTTTTTATCAATAAAATAAATATTTTATTGATAAAATGCCATGTCAACAAAACCATTTGAATTCTTACCGTTGAAATCCTGATAAAGGCACTTAAGGCCAAAAAGGAAAAGCAAGGGACACAAATTTTTCAAAAGATATATGAGTACCATTTATTACTCATAAATCAATTCAGATCTAGTCCCCTTTGCTAAAGAAGAGACACTCATTTCTCGATTCATTCAAGAAAAATTCTCTTGTCAGTCTCATCTCTCTCAATCAAAATTCTAGCCAAATTTCTTCAATGGCAGAATTCCTCAGTTCGCCCAACTCATTCAAAAACCAGATGATAAGAGATTAATTCCTTGAAAGGAAGAAATTCCAGGATATTCTTCAAAAATCAAACGGCTAAAACCTGTTTGTTTCTCTTCACAAGACAGGGATTCTTCACTACCTAGGAACACCCCCTGATTCTTCAGACAAAATCCGCGTGTGAATTTCTCTTCCAAGCACAAATTGGTGCTAATGGCAAGGAAATTACATCAATTATCCAAGGCCGATCTATCAAGATAATTGAAAGAACAGTTGCTGAAGTTTTTCAACTTCCAAGGCAAGGAGCAGTAGTTCAAGAATTGAGTGAAGTGGCTGAACCATACTGGAGAAGGTGGAAGGTCCCCACCTGCAAGAAGGCATTCAGTTTTACCATAACTAAAACTGATCTATGGTCAGAGTATGGAGTTCTGCTCGACATCACAAAGAAAATGATGTTTGGAGCAATTGGAAGTCTAAGCCAGCTTATCCAGGAGAGGTACAAGGTGATGACACACATAGCTGAAGGACGCGAGATAAACTGGGCAGAGTTTTTATTCTCACAGATCAAGCGTGAAGTGATCAAGGCCTCCAACTCAAAGAGAACAAGGAAATTTGAGTCTATGAAGGGACTCATTTTCAGAATAAGCAAGATGATTGAAGACATCTTGAAGCTGCCAAATGATGATGCACTACCAGTCCTCATCTCCGACTGGATTCGCAAAAGAGGAAGCATCCATTTTTTTTAAATGAATTTTATAAAGAAACAAAAAAGGAAGAAAATGAACAATCCTAAAAACCCCGGATATCACATACTGATAACTGAAGGGACCAGGGCCTCATTAAAACCCAAATGGAAAACCCCATAGGGAAAAACCAGTTGCGGAAAATAGTACCCTTCTAAGAAAACCAAAAGTACCCAGGACCATAAAAGTCCTTTTTAACCGCATGAATAATATAAGGAATAGCAAAAGACCAAAATCCAGTTTGAAGCGAATTCGAAGAAAGTAAATCAGCAACGCCATTACCCTCTCTATAAATGTGCGAAACAGAAAAGTGAATAGAATCAATGAAATAAATAATCGCCCGCCATCTAGCTTTAACGATCCACATCACCTCCAAACTAGAGGAAGAAAGCAAGTTGACCACATAAATAGAATCAGCCTCAAGCCAAATAAAGTCAAGAGCTAGTCTTTGAGCCCATTCCAAAGCTGTAATTGCCGCCAACAACTCAGCTAAAAATGCAAAGCCCACACCTGCATCAGTATGAAAACAATTCGTGACTGAACCATCAGGAGTACGGAAGACACCACCCGTAGCCATACATCCAGGAGCACCTTGAGAAGACCCATTATTATTAATTTTAATTCAACCCGGAGGTGATGGCCTCCAAATCACAGAAATAACTGAAGGAGAAGGGGTGGTCTCGATTTTACTTTTAAAGCTATGAGAACCACCAAATCAAAAATATCATTGTGCATGGTTCCTCCATTGCCATGCATGTAAGACAGCTCCCTAAGGGCAATTCTAACCTTGGATATCAAGGTAGCAGGAGTAGGCATAATGTCATCAAAAATTACCTTATTAAGAAATGTCCAAATGCTCCACATAATGTGAACCACCGCTGACTTCCATAAAATTAAAAGTTGAGAGCTGAAATTATAAGTCATGAATTTGATAAAAGCTTGATTAATGGAATCTGTCTGCACATCATAAAGTTGGAACAGACTAAAAAGCCATCTTGATACGACCCGAGCTGAGGAGATGTCCGATCCAATCAAGGTGCCAGAAGGCCCGGTAACACGAGCAAGAGCTAAGAGGTTCAAGGAAAGCCTCAATGCATTCATGCGAAAGATCTGGAACCCAAAGTTGGCTAAACGACCCGTAGAAGGAGAAGAACCCGATCCCAAGTGGAAGATAGTGATCTCGAGCTACGGGCACGGACTATAGCACGAGCCAGGACGTGAGCACCCAATCGCGCTGCTTGACGCGAGCTACAGCGCGGGTGAACACGCGAGTGGATCCGGCCGCGCCAACAACGCTTCGGGTGACGAGACCGACGCGTTCTACAGCACGACCTGAGGCACGAGTGAAGCCGGTCGCGCCACAGACGCTACACGGAATGAGGCCAGCACGACCTACAGCGCGAGTGGAGGCTCGATTGAGCCCGTGTCGCGCCCATCTGGAGCGTGTCCGGAATGGCGCGATTCTTATGTTTTATTTCCTAATTCAAGTAGGGATAATTAATTAGGTCTTAGTTTATTTTGGACCAACTATATAAGGCTTGTAATCTCTTATTTTTTGAGAATAACTTTGATATCATTAATTTTATTACGTGAGTTTTCACTTTTCTCTCTGAGAGAGTTTTCGAGTTTCACAACACAGCGTGAGATTCAATCGACTTATCAGACGGATTCACATCCCCGTTTGTGGCGTCATCACCCAATCAAAGTTCGTGTTTCCAATTGATCGAGGGTCTCGACTCCATCGTGTTCGAGGTTTGACATCTTTGAGAGGCTAGGGTTTGGATCCATCCATCCATTCCGTGGAATCTGCTACAATCCTGGACAAAACATCTGCTGTCTTTGTCGTATGTCGGTGAGGATCGCATCAAGTGGCATCAGAGCCAGGTTGTATGAAGTTCCATTTATCATTTAATTTCTGTGATTTAAATTCTCGCCTATTAAAAAAAAGACGATATCAGCATAAAAAAAACAAAAGTCGCTGATTTAAAAAAAAAAGTAAAAAGGCAGGAAAATTTTTGGTGTTTTCGTTACATTTGATTTTGATATTTGGGTTGTTGGAGACGCGTATATTGCCTGGGGAGAAGTCGAATTTTTTTTCGGAAATTTTCGAATTTTTGAAATTTTTTCCGGCACATTTTTCGTGAATCTGTGATTGGTCTTTTGGAATTTCATTATTGTGATTATGTTTCTAGTTTAATTCTATTTGGAGAGAATACGAGTGGTAAAAGACAAGAGTGTATGAGATTATTAGAGTGAAAAGAGCCGATTGTGTGATACACGAGAGTATACACGTGAGGTTGAGAGCTAGAAATTTGTTAGGTTTGTTTCATTTCATTGTTTAGTTTAATAATTATTTCATTCATTGCGTAAAAAAAAAAGATTCAATCAAAAAAAAAAAAAGAAAATCCACATGTCTAACAAAAGTGCAGGTACCAAAAGAGCAGCCGCAGAATCGAGTGATGAGCTGAACAATACTTTTGATCCTAAGAATACAGTGGAAGCCATTCAGCAATATCTCACGAAGTTGTTCAAAACTGAGATGGCGTCGTTTAATGAGAGGCTAAACCAAGTAGAAAGTTCAATACATGAGCAATCTCAACAAGCTCCCCGAGAGAACCATGGCGGAAGAGGTAGAAGAAGAGGCGGATGCGGAGTTCGCATAGAGGCTAGACGCTATCCATATGTAGAGAGACAACAGAATGACTACTATGACACTGAGATGGGAGATTCAGAAGAGGAAGATAGATATTCAACTGCTGGAGGTAGGAGACACGGGAGAGCAAGGAATTGAGAAGATGGCGATCTCGGAAACATCAAAATGAATGTGCCTTCATTCAAAGGTAAAAATGATCCAGCTTTGTACCTTGAATGGGAGCGCAAGATTGAGATGATGTTCGATTGTCACAACTATTCTGAGCTGAAGAAAGTGAAGTTAGCAGCAGTTGAGTTTTCAGATTATGCCATAGTTTGGTGGGATCAGTTGACATCCAACAGGCGGCGTAATCAAGAACACCCAATAGAGACATGGGGAGAGATGAAGGCGGTGATGAGGAAGAGATTCGTACCAAGCTACTACTATCGAGAGCTATACAACAAGTTACAAAACTTGAGGCAAGGTACGAATAGTTTAGATGACTACTTCAAGGAGATGGAGGTCTCAATGATCCGAGCAAATGTGGAGGAAGATAGGGAGGCCACAATGGCGCGATTTCTAGCCGGTTTGCATAGAGAGATCCGAGAAGTGGTGGAGTTGCAGCACTATGTCGAGATGGAGGACATGGTACAAATGGCTATCAAAGTAGAGAACCAACTCAAGAGGAGGGGGAACAACAACCGAGCGAGTTCTTCCACATGGAAGTCAAACTCAAATGCCAACATAGCTCCATGAAAAATTTCAAATCAGGGGAAGAAAGATGAGAAGCAACCGTTCACTAAGCCGAAGGCAAAGACGCCTACAGTGATGGGATCAAGCAACCAAGACTCGTCGGGTAGCCGAAACTGAGATATTAAGTGCTTTAAATGTCAAGGTAGAGGTCATATAGCTGACCAGTGCCCAAACCGACGTGTGATGATCCTAAAGGATAATGGTGACATTGTGACGGATGAAGAAGAAGTTGATCCGGAGATGCCGGGTTTATCCGAGTCGAGTGGGGAGGAGGAGTACGCAGCACCCAACGCTCTTCTTTTGGTTGCACGCAAATCTCTTAGCCTGCACACCAAGAGCGTCGACGAGGAGCAAAGGGAGAACATATTCCATACCCGATGCCACATTAAGGATAAGGTATGTAGTATGATTATTGATGGCGGTAGTTGTACTAACGTTGCAAGTATTGTGATGGTGACAAATTTAGGATTGCCGGTTCTCAGACATCCTAAGCCATACAAGCTGTAGTGGTTGAATGATAGTGGAGAAACCAATGTGAACAAGCAAGTTCGAGTGCCATTTCGGATTGGCAAGTATGAAGACGAAGTGTTGTGCGACGTTGTGCCTATGCAGGTGGGACATATTTCGCTAGAACATCCATGGCAATTCGATAGGAGGGTGAAGCATGATGGCTTCACAAACAAGTACTCTTTTGTACTTAACAAGAAGACGGTGACACTAGCTCCTCTAACACCATCTCAAGTGTACGAGGACCAAGTGAAACTACAAGAGGAGCCCGATACCATGAGGAAGAAAGGAAAAGAGGCCAAGGTTGGAGGGGAGATAGTCCAACATGCTTGTTTTGCAACAACCAGTGATGTCAAATGGGCTGTGCAAAATGAGAAGCCAATGTACTTGATGATCCGTAGAGATATGTTAATAAGTACTAACCCTTTGATCCATCTTTGCCTAGTCCTATTGTGTCTCTTTTGCAGGAATTCAAGGATGTCTTTCCCGAAGAGATGCCACCGGGTTTGCCACCAATTAGGGGAATTGAGCACCAAATTGATTTCATGCCCGACGCCACATTACCAAACTGCCCGGCATATCGAAGCAACCCTGAGGAGACAAAAGAGCTAGAACGTCAAATACATTAGATACTGGAAGACTTTGAGTACATTGGCTTTGTGGTGAGTTATTTCTAGAAGACTTTGTGGTGTAAGTTGGGTACGAAGCTTTTGTTTTCTACTACTTCTCACTCACAGACTGATGGTCAAACGGAAGTAGTCAATAGGACTTTATGTACATTGTTAAGGGCAATAATTAAAAAGAACATCAAAACTTGGGAGGAATGTTTGCCACATGTTGAATTTACATATAATAGGTCTGTGCATTCTGTATCTCAGTTTTCCCCATTTGAAGTTACATATGGCTATAACCCTTTAACTCGGTTGGATTTGATTCCTTTACCTGTCCATGAACATACTAACCTTGAAGGGGAAAAGAGAGCTGATTTTGTTAAACAGATACATGAAAAGGCTAGAGCAAACATAGAGAGGTGAACCGAGCAGTATGCCAATAAGGCCAACAAGGGGCGACGGAAGGTTGTGTTTGAGCCCAGTGAATGGGTTTGGCTATATATACGTAAAGAGCGGTTTCCAGTTCAGAGGCTTTCTAAGTTGCTTCCTAGAGGCGATGGACCATTCCAAGTTATGGAGCGCATCAGTGACAATGCATACAAGTTGGACTTGCCAGGTGAGTACAAAGTGAGTTCTTCATTTAATGTTGCTGACTTAAGTCCTTTTGATGTAGGGGACGAGCTGGATTTGAGGACAAATCCTTTTCAAGAGGAGAGGGATGATACGACCCGAGCTGAGGAGATGTCCGATCCAATCAAGGTGTCAGAAGGACCGGTAACACGAGCAAGAGCTAAGAGGTTTAAGAAAAGCCTTAATGCATTCATGCGAGAGATCTGGAACCAAGAGTTGGCTAAACGACCCGTAGAAGGAGAAGAACCCGATCCCAAGTGGAAGATAGTGATCTCGAGCTACAGGCACGGACTACAGCACGAGCCAGGATGCGAGCACCCAGTTGCACCACTTGACGCGAGCTACAGCGCGGGTGAACATGCGAGTGGATTCGGCCGCGCCATCAACACTTCGGGTGATGAGACCGGCGCGTTCTACAGCGTGACTTGAGGCGCGAGTGAAGCCGGTCGCGCCACAGACGCTACATGGAATGAGACTGGCGCTACCTACAGCACGAGTGGAGGCGCAATTGAGCCCGTGTCGTGCCCATCTGGAGCGTGTCCGGAATTGCGCGATTCTTATGTTTTATTTCCTAATTCAAGTAGGGATAATTAATTAGGTCTTAGTTTATTTTGGACCAACTATATAAGGTTTGTAATCTCTTATTTTTGAGAACAACTTTGATATCATTAATTTTATTACGTGAGTTTTCACTTTTCTCTCTGAGAGAGTTATTTGAGTTTCACAACACAACATGAGATTCAATCGACTTATCAAACGGATTCACATCCCCGTTTGTGGCGTCATCACCTAATCCAAGTTCGTGTTTCCAATTGATCGAGGGTCTCGACTACATCGTGTTCGAGGTTTGACATCTTTGAGAGGCTAGGGTTTGGATCCATCCATCCATTCCGTGGAATCTGCTACAATCCTGGATAAAACATTTGTTGTCTTTGTCGTATGTCGGCGAGGATTGCATCACATCTCCAAACCACCATAGCCATAGGACAATACCAAAAAAGGTGATCCATAGTCTCCGCCGAGAATTGCGGTCCAATAAATCCATGAAGCGTATCCATCGTTGGCAGCCGGCCAAGCAAAAGCTGCCAAGCAACAAGAGATCAGCGAACGGGAATATGAGAGTGCCAAATCCATCGACCCCATTTAACTAAGGGAAAGCATGGTCATGCATAAAGACGAGCAATGCCAGCATTCACCGTCCCATGCAAAGACTTCATCCATAATCGTTCATCCTCCACCTTGACAATAGGAAGTTGACGAATATCCTTAATAATTTCTAAAAAAGAGGTAAGGAAAGAAGGCGTAAACTGCTAGACACCATTGATCAAAAAATCCCCAACTGTGTCACAAAACTGAGCATGGACATTCACGGGAATTGATAAACGATCAACCAACACATATCCAAGCCAATTATCATGCCAAAAATCCACTAAAGAGCCCATTCCAACAATACAATATGAATCATCAATTAGCGAGTGAACAGAGGGACGTATACCTGGCCATATAGAAGAAAACGCCACTCGCTTAATCCTCCTTGGAGAAGGCAAATATCTCCTATGAAGCAAGCCCATGATAGACGTCTTGCGAGTAATAAGACCCCATGGAAACTTCATCATGAGACTTTGATTAAGATCTTTAAATGATATAACTCCCAGACCACCCTCCACAGGCATAGCGCACGTTCTCGCCCAACTCACAACAGAATAAGATCTCTCATTAACATCCCCTTTCCATAAAAAGTTCCTAGCTGCCGAGTCAATCTTTTGAATTAAAGTTGCAGGCCATTTATATACCATCATAGAATGAATGGCGGAACTCATAATAACAGATTTAATAAGACATAACTGACCAGCCATGGAAAGCACTTGACCATGCCAACAATTGAATTTTGTAAGAATTTTATCGGTAATGGGCTGAAGGTCTGCTACTTTCAGATGTCCCTCGAAAATTGGGATGCCTAAGTACTCAGTCAGAAAGGAGCCAACCGTAAATCCCAAAGTTGAATGCAAAGAAGAACGGACCTCTGGACGGACTCTTTTACCATAAAAGACTCTGGATTTCACCCGGCTACAAACTTGTCCAGATAGCATAGCATACGTCTCCATAATGTTCGCCAAGCCTCTAACATTTTTCATGGTAGCTAGACAAAAATTGAACACATATTTCTTTCTACATGCGTTCGATTTAAATAGTTCACCCCTTCAGAAGCAACAATAATAGCATCATGAATATACCTTCCCTGAATAAACTCAAACTTCTGGTGTGTAACAATCTTCGAGATAACAACATTAAGTCTTGAAGCCCACGTGCACTTTAGTAAAAATCTTGAAAAAGAAATTACTCAGAGCAATAGGTCTATAATCCTCAACCATAATCGCATGATCTTTTTTCAGAATAAGCACCAAAAAGCTAGAATTTAATCCAGAGAGAAGAGTACCATAAGTAAAGAACTCCAAGACAGCACCATAAATTTCCGAGGCAATTATGTCCCATGACTTATGAAAAAAAATCCCAGTTTAACCATCCGGGCCAGCTACACTATTAGAATCCAAAGAAAAAACCGCATTCTTGACCTTCTCAAAAGAAGAAGGAGTCGTTAGCGCATGAGCTGGCTTCTGCGACACCAATCGAGGAATAATTTGATCAATAATAGACAAATCTGCCACATAATTCCCGGAGTCCGAAAATATCCTTTCATAGTATCGAATGACATGATAAGCAATAACCTCTTGATCATGAACCAACTCCACATCGATAGACATGACATTAATAGCGGCCTTTGCACGACGAGCACGAACATACGCATGAAAACGTTTATAATTCCGATCACTATCTTTAAGCCATTCAACTCTACATTGCTGCTGCAAGTGCGAGGATTTGGTTAACAATAAACCATTCAGCTCAGCCTATAAATAGATTTCCTCCTCCATATTATCATCTGTATATCCATGCAAAGAGATATGTTCTTGAACAGCAGCTAATTTATCCTCAAAATCTTTAATCTGAACATTAAAATTGCTAAAAACTCGGGCATTCCAATCATTGAGCACCCCCTTGGGCCTCTTTAATTTCAACATGACCAGCCGAATTCTACTTTTAGAATGAATTCCAATATCCCAAGATTCTTCAACCATCTTGAGGAAATTATCATGCTCCACCCACATATTCCAAAAGTGAAAAGGCCTTGGCCCCGAAGATTGTAAAGCCTTACAACTGACACTAACGCAGAGTAGTCCGAACAATTTCGAGGGAGTAAGGAGGCCGAAACACTAACCCAAGCATTTTCGAATTCATCCGAAACAAGCGCCCTATCCAACTTGCTTTGAGTAATGTTAGGGAAAAACCTCCGCTGAAACCAAGAAATATATAAACCATTAGACTCCACCTCTGAAACTCTAAATTTCCAATAAAATTATTGAAAGCAGAGCATGCTTGCGGAGGATGGCGTGACTTTCCTTTACTCTCATGTGCTCCCCTTACGGCATTAAAGTCTCCCAACATAATAAACCGACCAGAAAGAGAACTTAAATCCAACCACAGCTGCCTACGCAATATATACGAATTAGAGCCACTGTAGCTATCTCGTAAATATTCCATGCTAAGAAATTCATTAAGAATCATTCGTGTGATGCAGCAGAGTACCAGCCACTATAGCCAAAACCTTACCATCTCCCCTATCTTTAGCAATCATTTTAAGATTAGCAATTTTATCCATATTTTGAAGAGCTGCCGAGTTTGGCTCAGCCAAGACACAATGAGTCAAATCTTTTTCAAGATTTCCCTCACCACCAACTGATTGTAATCTACCAGACCTTCGAAGTTTAGCTGCAGGTGGCATCATCCTCTTCGTATAAGTGCGTTTAGGAATCATATGGGGAACAATATCTCCCCCCGATTGCACCTGACCGTTCGTCGGCTGAGAACTAGAAATCCCTTTCTGAACCACCAGACTATTATCTTCCACCACATCACTAAATCAGGCCTCGATAATCGCATTACTAACTGCTGCCATATGCTCGTCCACATCAGAATGCACCAAATTCTCAACCACATCAGCAGTCACTGAGGCATCAGCCACTTCATCTTGAGCAACGTCATCTGCAGTCTCTGTATTACCAAGAATAATCGATTTCTCCTCACCTCCTTCCAAAGTAATCAGAGCATCAAATTTATTTGAAATCAAAACCTCCTCATTATTCGCCTGGGCATTCATCCCACTCACACCATCTTGTCCACCAAACATACGAATCACCCATTCTTTAGTGGCACGGCTAGACTTGGCAAGATTATCCCCATTCTTCATTCCTACTTTCACGGTCAAGTCCTCTTTGGCTTTGCCCTCCACCACTACCTCCTCCATAACCTTCTTTGATTGAGCTCCCACATCATGAGGTCCATGAGTTTTCAAACGACACTTAGAAGTAGAGCGCCCAACCATTTGACAATCATTGCAAAAAAGAGGGATATTCTCATAATGGAGATCAACAAAGAAAGAAGCTTCACCTCTATCTATCATGACTAATGTCTGCATGGGTAGAGACATATCCACTTCAATGAGGACACAAGCAAAATGTCCTACCTCCCCATGCATGGAAAGCCTCAACTGGCAATGCTGTTCCGTCACCAGTCTTAAAGAATAGATCGACAGCTCACTTCCAAGACTATTCTGATCCAGATGAGCTTATTCCATGCATCGGAATTCCGCATTCAGACTATGGAACTGACCACTTTAGGAGAACTTGCCCTCCTCTTCAACTGATGGAAGAAGATATTCGCACTTTCTACAGTGGTGAATATGCAGCTAAAAGTGTATAAAAACAGGTGACCAATTTACTTCTTACTCAATTTGCATTTGTGGCTAAGCAAGATCAAGAGCTTTTCAAGCTTCTGCACCGGTACTTCTACTGGTACAACTAAAGAGATTCAATGTCATCCAATCTTATTTCTTGATCACTGCTTTTCACGGCATAAGTTTTTGGTAAAGAGAAGAAGTTTAGAGTTTAAAATTGATAGGGTCTTCAAATCCATTTCCTCCAACTATCGTGCAAGTACAAAGGATTATTATGAGTCATAGATTAACCAATAAAATTCCTCCAACTGCTTTACTTGCCGAATTGGGAAGTGACATCAAGGCTCAAGAAGAAGCAGCAGCACAACAGCTAGTGATCTGCACAACCAACTCTGCGTGGCGAAAATTGAATTTTGATACTCTGTCAAATCAGTTAGTGAGCCAACTCGACCAACTGAACCTGCAACTGTGCAGATGCACCGAGAACCACCTCTCACCCCAGTTGCAGTGAGTCGAACGTGTGATGTTGAAGATACTGCCACATCACCCAATCTCTTGTCAAAGAGATATGTCACCTCACTGATCGCTTCAAACTCCAAGACAGCTACCCAACTGAACCCGCAGGATCTACAGTTCAAGTTATCCTACAGAAGGAACTTTCAGAGTAGGTGAAGGGTCACATCAGCTTAAGCCAAGCACCGGAGCTAATCCATGAAGAAAGCAAGGCCAGAGAATCCTGCTGAAGGAACTGGATCAGCCTGAAAGAGAAAAAGATTAGACTACCTTGACGAGAGCAGTGAAGAGAATCTAGTTCGGCCCATTAAGAAGAGAAAACTGACTAAGATTTAATCAACCATTTCAGCAACTGATGTCATCAAGTCAGTAATGAATCAGTTCGAAGGGCCAAGAAGAAGGCATGATAAGAACTGATTGATCAGTTGCCACATCGTCAGTTCGCCAAGAGTCATCAGTTGGACTGTATCCCAACTGACCAAGGATAAGTTTTAAATTGATTTTTCTTTAAGCTTATTCTTGATAAAATTATTACCGTTGAGATTCATTTTTGACAATCTAACGAGCATAATTTTCAAATGGGAGATCTCTCAAAGATAGTGAGTTTTTAATGCTACTGAGCAAAATAAACCACTAAAGTGAAAAGTGAGTTGATAGCTTGAGAGATATAAATAGCAAAATCCTGCATAAAATATTTGCTATTTATGGAAACTACCCCATTTTCAAATGGATGAAATCTCAACCGCTGATCTAAAAGTTAAGTTAAACTCATGGACGGCTGAGATGATTATCACATTTAAGCCAGCTGAGCATCAGTCAAATCCATTAACTAATCAGTTGAGGAGTACTCGAGTGGAACTCGAAGTACATGCATGCAAAGCTTCTTTAAAATGCTAAGGAGATATCGATCTCACATCACATATCTTCCTAAACTCTCCTTGCATTCCTTTACATCTCTCTCTCTATAATCAATTCAATCTCTCTGAAATTCTCTTTCTTGCAGAATGGAACTCCCCACTCAATACATTGATCTAGCTAGAATCGCTCTCAATCTGAAAAGAGACAAGTTCATAGACCTGGACTTTATGATGAAAAGACTCAAAGCTGATAAATTCCATCGCTTAGTCTCAACAGCGGAGGAAACTGAACTCTTTCAGTTTCTTACTCAAGGTCCTCAGTTTGGATGATGCTTTCCGGAGTTAGTTGCCGAGTTCTATATCTTCTCTCAAGTCGTAGAAGATGGCAACATTATTTCAATAGTCAGAGGACAACCGATCGTGATATCCAAGGGAACTATGATGGAAACCCTCAATCTTCTAGGAGCAGGTTCATCAGCTGGCTCAATAGCCATGCCAAATTAAAAAGACTTATGAAGGCAATGGATAAAACCAGGAGTCGAGCATAATGATTTCTCACACAGACTGAATGAAAGTCTTCAACCAGAGTTCGTCCAACTCCAAGATATAGTCATTTACTACCTGAGAGGTAATCTGGACTATACTCACTTCAGTGCCGAAAATGATCATCTGATTGCATTCATCTACAATTGATGTAGAGTTTACTAGGCATCGTATGTGCTATAATAACTACACCAAAATGTTTGCATGGTCCGTTTTAACCATTATACTGGAACATTTACAGAGAAACTGGGATTCATTAATCGACTCAGCATGATAATCTGTGATCAGATTCAAGTTCTCCCTCATCAAGGCGTGTTGCTAGACAGGAGAGATTATCTCCCCACAATCTTTGAAAAGAGAAAAAGGAACCTGAAGCCGTTTGTCCTAAGATCGAGAAAGCAGAGATCTGCTGATAAAGGTCCCTCCACTTTGACTGAACCGACTTCCAACAGTGCAGGAAAACAGATCATGACAGAAGATGACATGATAATAGAATCAACAACGCTAGCTGAGTCTGAACTAGCTAAAAACAACTACATGGATGACACTGAGGAAAGCTTCAATGAAACTCTCAACAATCTGCTGTTAAGCAGATTTTACCTCATCGAGTGTTACGACTCCAATCTCTTCAATCAACTGAGGAGATATCTCAGATGGTCACTATGGAGATATCAAGTTGATGAAGCAGTCTTGTTTGAACTGCTCGACAGGAAGGGACACCATTTCTGGAGTCAAGAAGGAATTTAGAGCAGAAACTGGATGAATCATCTAATCACGGCTACTCCCACTCTCTCTGAGATTATGGATTCAATGATCTAGAGAATTCAGTATGGAGTACCAGCCGCAGCTCCACTGTGTTTGCAAAGCCATCCAACTAATGTTCCACACCGATAGAGTTAAACCACCCACCTCCAACTAAAGAACTCCTCCCAATATTAGCAATGATGACAACTGAACCTCAAGTTCAGTCTCTACTCCCAGATCTATGGCAGTTCATGCCAACTGATGAAGCATCCAACTGGCTACCCTAACTACCAAGAGAACAACCATGCCCCTTCCCGTTTGAAGGTAACCTAGCTACCACATTTAGCTTGTTACTACATGTTCTCATTCTATCCTTTAATCTACACATGCACACCCTTTTGGATGATGCCAAAAAGGCAGAAGAAAATGAAAAAATTGAGAGGAATGATGGAAGAAACTTTTTAAGTCTCTGGGATGAGATTCAGGCAGAACCGTCACAGTTTCAGGGAGAAGTACAGCCTCAGGGAGAAGTATTGAGGACTGTATGAACTGCTCGAGAAGAGAGCCATCAGTCTCAGGAGGAAGTTTGGGGAGCTGTCTGGAGAAGAGCCAGATATTAGAAACAATTGTCTCAGGGGGGTGTTTGGGGAGAAATCTGGAGGAATGCAAGTGCTAGAGAAAAAGGAAAATCTAGCAAGTGGTGGAACAGATGAAGAAGGAGAGGAGATACCAGTTGAAGAAGTGCAACAGTTGAAGAGCTAGAAACTGAAGAAGAAGAAAAAGAAAAATAAATTGTTGTAGATTGAAAGATATCTAATCAGTTTACATAATCAATTTCTTAGCTATAAAAGTTTTCTTACTTGATTGTGTTATCTTTTGCACAACTCAAAATTTTCTTAATCAGTTTTTCCATCATTGCTCAATTTTGCCATGTTTTGGACATCATCAAAAAGGGAAAAATTGTTAGGAAAAACTATCAACTGTTTTCTTGATTGGATTTTGATGAGATGTCAAAATATGCCAAAATATTCAAAGAGCTTTGAAAAACTGAAAAGAAATCAAGCAGAAAATTAAGGATGATCATATAAAGAAATCAAGCTATCAAAGCCAAAAGAAATGATCAATCCA
The DNA here is from genome assembly GCA_026008535.1 of Perilla frutescens. NCBI lineage: Eukaryota > Viridiplantae > Streptophyta > Magnoliopsida > Lamiales > Lamiaceae > Perilla > Perilla frutescens. Next base: position 36,514,667 of record BRKX01000006.1, on the reverse strand, counting down.
AGTGAGAAAAAGAAAAGAAAGAAGAGAAAAGAAAATGAGAGAAGAGAAAAGAAACCGGCCAAGAGCTAAGAAAAGAAAAGAGAGAGAAGAATAGAGAAAAAAAAGAAAAAGAAAAATCCAGCCACAAAGAGCTATGAAAGAAAAATTGTAGCTTGCTAGATCAGTTAGCAAGATAAACTGAAAGTTGCAGGTACGATCAAGTGGAGTACCAAATGCCATCAGTCTGCAGTTATGAACTGAAGAAAAATACTAGTTCAATGTATCAAGGCACCAGCCCAGAAATGCCCAACGCCAGCTGAAGAAACATTCCAGCTAAAGAAAAGTTTCCAGCTGAAGGAGAATACCAGCTGAAGAAGAGAGCTGAAGGATGTGCTAGTTCAAGACTATTTCCAGCTGAAGAAAAAGTTCCAGCTGAAGAAGACTACCAGCCGAAGAAAGGACAATCCCAGCTGAAGGAGAATACCAGCTAAAGAGGAGAACTGAAGGATATGCCAGTTCAAGACTATTTTTGGCTGAAGAAAAAGTTCCAGCTGAAGAACAATACCAGCTGAAGAAGACCACCAGCTGAAAAGAGGACAACACCAACTGAAGACCACATCGGTCCGAGCTGATGAACATGCCAGCTCAAGAAGATACCAGCTGAATGAGAATACCAGCTGAAGAAATGTACCAGTCCAAGGTTCGAGCTGAAGAAAATACCAGCTCGGGAAGTTCCAGCTGAAGGACAATACCAGCTGAAGAGAAGACCAAGGTATGAGCTGAAGGAGATACTAGCTCAAGAAGTCCCAGCTAAGGAATGAAGTTCCAGCTGAAGAAGTACCAGTTCGAAGGATACCAGCTAAAGACACATTAGTTCTGAAGTCCAATTGAAGAAGCGCCAGCAACCGAATTGAAGACCAGTCTAAGGAAGTTCCAGCTGAAGGGACACAAGTCCAGAATGCCAGCTGAAGAACACTAGTTCAAACTGCCATATGAACCAAATCAAGCTGGAGCTCAGAAAGCATCAAGCCAGAGTCCAGAATTGCCAGCTGAAGAAGATCTAAACTGGAGCTTTCCAAACTGCTAAAGAAGCGCAGAACTGACAGCCAAGGAACTGAAGATTCCAACTGCCTGTCAAAGCCCATAACTAAAGATCAAGATATAAGCCATAACTCAAATTCAAATTTCAGAAAAGCCAACAAGAAGATCTTGAAGTTAATGCAATCGAAAATCTTGGAACAAAAGCTCGTCAGAAGAGCAAAGGCTACTTGTTGGTTTTGTATACTAGAAGACTTGTCATTATATACTTTTCTGATGATATGATGATATGAAATGAAAGTTATTGCAGTCACTATTTGCATTTAGATTATGTTCTATAATTGTTCTATGCAATGTCCCATATACTTACATTGTAGATGATATGGTGTGGGGAGTCACACGGTAAGATCATATCATTAGAACCTTATAATGTATTAAAAGAGCTCACAGCTTAGATGGTCCTGAACACACCATCGATACACCGTAGAATAATCTGACAAGTTAGTTTATCTTGATGAACTGATTATTCAAGTACACTTGTTAGTGTATTGAGGAGGATCACGATAGGATACTATTCTCTGTCTCTGACCCAGTTACTAAGAGAATAAAGATCCACAAAGTTCATGTTCTGAACTCATGTGATATTGGCGACCTTATGTCTGCGTTGTTTATTACTTTGATTTATCAATGAGTGAGATCTTTTCATAGATCAAACTCGATATCTTGGGTAATAACAATGTATACATAGTGTCTCGAGCAGTATGCATGAGCACCATATCCTGGTGCGCCAAGTTGATGATGTTCTCTTGAGGAAACACAAGTTCATGTTGAAACCCTGCAGGGGGAATTTATTCCTTACATGATAAAGCTTGTGTGGTACTACTCAAGGTTCTAGATGTTAATTAATTATAGCTATCAAAGGATGATATAATTAATTAATGAACATTATATCTTAAACATGTGGAATGGCTGGACTAAAGGAGAAAACATATTTGTAAATATGTATTAAATTGGTAGATCAGTTTTACTTCTTTAGTGGAATAAAAGTAAAACTTAATTTATTTAATTATATCCTAGGTTTATTAGATATTAGATATTAAATAAATTAGTGGCCCAGTTTAATATTATTCTAGATCCCTGTTGTAGCCTAATAGACTGATAGTGAACTGGATATTAAACTTGAGATAGAGGCCCAAACCCAGTAGGGTTCGGAGAAGGAATTTTCACCCCCTCCCTATATAAAAGGGGGGGTTCGAAAATTACACACATAATCAGCCCCTCTTTTTCTCTCAAGATATCCACATAATTCACAACCCTATCTAGTGGATTTCAGCGCACTATGAATCTTGATACAGTCCGGGAATACAACAGAAGATCTTGGAGTAGAATTGTGCAGTGGTTGAATTTTTTAGGAAAAAAGAGGCGCATACTGTGTTCATTCAACAGCAAGATTAGATCTTTAATCTTTTCCACAGACCGTCTATCAATTTGTAAGTAGATTCGTCTTTTATGTCTTCCGCTTTAATTAGATTCAAATCTGCTTTGCATGCTTTTTGATTAGACTGTGATAAACATGCATGTTACATAAAATTATGATTTGCTTGAACACGGATTAATGAACAACCAAATAGATCATGCGATGGTTTAATTCGAAAAAAGCCCAACAGTGGTATCAGAGACAGGTTTTGGCACTGTTCTAGATTTAATCCTAGGATAATATCGAAATACGTATTTAAATTTGATGATAAATTTATGGTACTTAAATTTTCAGATTTAAATATATATGGATTTCAATTTTTATGTTGTTCAAAACTTGGAAGAATTTTTGATTGAATTCGAAAATTCTAGTTTTGGAGTCTATCTAATTTTCGATAATCATGAAATTAAATTTGGAATGAGATTTGATGTTCTTCAAATATCCAGATTTATTTTATGGTGGTGTTCGAAAATTTAGAGTTCAATTTTTTCAAAAATTAATGTGTTAAATTCCCTAATTTTGTGTGCTAAAATTTCGATACCTAGAAATTGAATTTCGATGGATTTTTGATCAAAATCAAAATTTCCAGATTTGTTTTAGATGGTTCAAAATTTTTAATGATTAGAATAGGATTTGGTGTTTTTTGATGTATAACAAAAGTTACAAAATTCTAATCAAGATAGGTTTGAAATTAGAATTTTAAATTTGGTAATTTTTGAAGAGGATCAAAATTTTCAGATTTATTCTTCTTGAAAATTTCGAAACCTAGCTATATTATTTGGAATAGTTTTTTGATTAACGTGAAAATTTCTAAATGTGAAATATAGTGTTAATTTTCGGTACTATTAAATTAATTTGGAGAAGATTATAATGAAAATTAAATTTCCAGATTTATTTAATGTTGTTGGTCGAAAATTAAGTATATTGGATTAAGATTTCATATTATTTGGTGTATATCTTAATTTACCTAATTTAATCTAGATAGATTTGAAAATAGAATATTAAATTTGGAAGAATTTGAAGTCGATCAAATTTCCAGATTTATTATTTGGATATTTTCAAAATCTATAGATTAAATATTGGATAAGGTAATTTTTGGATATATACAAATAATTATCAAAATGCAATTGTGATAAGAATTTGATTTTGGATAGGATTTGGAAGATTTTGGAGTGGATCAAATCTTCAAACCTTATCCTTAGAGATTTAGATTCTTATAGATAATATTTGGATTAGTTTTTTGATTTATATCAATATATTCAAGTATTATTTAATTAGGGTGTCTTGAAAATATTAAATAAATTTGGTGGATAATTATAATTAATTTTCAGATTTATTTTAAGATTATTTTCGAAAACTACAAGTTTAAAATTGGTGGATAATTATTTTAATTTCTAATTTTTATCTTGTGGATAATATCTACTTAATTAATTTAATTAATGGTAATATTCAAATATTATTTAATATTCATGCATAGATATCATATGTTATTTTATGTGGATCATATAATAAATGATTGTTGGATTTGTAGACTTTGTTTGTTTGCAGGTTTACCAACTATCATGGCTCCTTTATTTTATGTGATGTATGTTTATGTTGAATGAATGTTGGACGTATGCCGGTTTGGCTACATGATTTTTATCCATGAGAAAATCCTTGGAATAGGTTTAGGTTTTATTTTACGTTGTTTTAATGTAATAGATATAAAGCTGTTAGGCTGAGTTTTTGAGTTGTGATTTTTATTCTAGCAATATTAGATTTTTCCTTATGGAAAAGATAGTCAGTATTGAATAAAGATCGAAGATCAACTCAAAGAAGGAAAGTAGTTTAGCACCAAGGTTCACCGGTTCACGTCCCAAAACCCTAAATGGAGCTAGGTTTTTCGACGAGGTGCGATGAAGGGGGCGGGGGCCAAGTCTGTTTCCGGAGCTGACTTTCAAATTTTATCTCATCAATCAACATGAGATATAAGTCATGATAATTGGAATATTACTGTTTCTTATTATGTTGAAGCATGAAATGGATGTTTATCATTTTATGTGATGTTTGCATGTTCGTAAATGGGATAAAATGAAATATCAAACATAAATAAATAAGTGGGAGAGATTCATACCAAAGTATGTAGAAATCTCATACAGTCTCCATTAAAGTCTGGTTTAATTGACATCGGTCGTCCTTCATATCGGATGTGTCATATCACAGATTTCGCTAGAAATTAAATCTCCTAAATGGATAACTGTAGAACACTATAAAACTAACTGACTCCTCCATCTGGAGTGGTTAAATTCGAATAGTGATCTTGGTACGAAGATAATGGTGTGCACACTTAGATATGATTTATTGATAAACGTCCACATGATCGTGGCTTATCAGTTAGACGATCACATGACCGTGCTAATTATCTGGTTATTAATTTGCCTGTTGTAAGGAAACTCAACTGGAGGTAAATTAAAGGTTTAACCTATTTAAAAATGAGATTTATAAACGTTCATACGATCGTGGCTTATAGAAATCATTTTTAAAGTGTCGGTGGAAAAGTATATAATTTTATGTGGTTTTTGATTATATACTGTTTATCCTAAATATTTTTGTGACTGTACCGCATGTTTTAATTTCAGTTATTTCATATCATCAATGGCACTCTCCAATCTGTCCTCAATCTTCAAAGAAAACAAACTTGTCGGTGAAAACTACAATGACTGGCTTCGTAACCTTAACTTGGTTCTTATTGCTGAGGGACACAAGTTTATACTTTAAGATGTTTGTCCTTAGACACCAAATGAGGGTTCTGACGAAGCCCAAAAGGTTGCATACGGTAAGTGGGTTAGGTCTAATGAGATAGCGCGCTGTTACATTCTGGCATCTACATCAAGTGTGTTGCACCATCAGCATGAGCCTATGAAAACTGCTTATGATATCATGTACAACCTTAAGTAGCTATTCGGTCATCAAAACCGCTCGGCATGTCATTTGACAATGAAGAAACTAATGGATGCCAGAATGGCTGACTCCATACCTGTTAGGGATCACGTTCTCATGATCATGGGGTATTTATCTGAGATCGAGACCTAGGGTGGAGAACTGGACGCCGAGTCTCAAATCGACATTGTTCTTCATATCTTGTCCTCGAAGTTTGAGCAATTCAAGCTGAACTTTAACATGATAAAAGGGATGTCAGCCTGACTGAACTACTCATAGATCTTCAGGCGGCTAAATTGCTCCAAAAGAGCGATCATCAGGCCCACATAGCTGAAAAAGGGGCGTCTTCTTCTGGTGGAAAAAGGAAGAAGAGAAACGCACGTAAAAAGGTTGCAGATGAGGTGCCTAAAGTGAAGAAGCCAAAGGTAAAGATTCCTCCTGAGGAGTTCAAGTCGAAGACTAAATGTTTCAAGTGCGGCCAACCAGGTCACTGAAAGGCGGCGTGTCCTAACAAAAAAAAGAAGAGAGGTACATCGCACACTCTAGTTGTAGAAACATGTTTAGCAACTTGTTCTACCCAGTCATGGGTAGTAGATACTAGAGCTACTGATCATGTTTGCATGTCTTTACAGGGGTTCCTGGTAGAAAGACAGCTGAGTGAAGATGAGATCACCATCTACATGGGCAATGCTACGAGAGTGGCGGCTGTTGCAGTGGGAGACGTTGTTTTACCTTTCAGTAGTGATAGAACTTTGGTTTTGAAAGACTGTCTTTATGTGCCTGCTTTTAGGCGAAACTTGATTTCAGTTTCTAAATTGATTATGGATGGATATTCTGTTTCTTTTGATATCAAAGTAGTTATCTTTAGTGGTAAACATTTTATCTGTTCTGAAACATTGGATGGACACTTATACTTTCTTAAACCAACTGAAAACACTACGCAAAGACAACTGTTGAATACATCGATCATCAACCCTAACAAGAGAAAAGAACCTTCAACCTTGAATCGATCATATCTTTGACATCTAAGGCTAGGTCATATTAACCTTGAGAGGATATAAAGGCTTGTAAATGATGGACCATTGTCTTCTTTGGTACTGGAATCGTTTCCTTTGTGTGAATCCTGTTTGGAAGGTAAAATGACCAAGCGTCCTTTCCAGTCAAAAAGAAATAGATCCGAAAGGATATTAGGCTTGATTCACTCTAACCTGTACGTCCCTATGTCAGTTCAAGCTCGAGGAAGGTTCGAGTATTTTATCACTCTCATTGATGATTACTCTAGATACGGTTATATCTACCTGTTACGTCACAAGTCTGAATGCTTTGAGGAATTCAAAGAGTTCAAGGCGGAAGCGGAGAAACAAACATGCAGAAGTATCAAGTCACTACATTCTGATCGTGGTGGCGAGTACCTCTCAAGTGAATTTAGGGATTACATGGCAGAGAATGGGATTACCTCCCAGTTGACTGTGCCTGGAATGCACAGCAGAATGGCGTGGCGGAAAGAAGAAATCGTACATTGTTAGAGATGGTTAGATCGATGATGAGTTATTCTGAGTTGCCCATTTCATTTTGGGGATATGCCCTGGAAACGGCAGCTTATATTCTTAACTTGGTTCCGTCAAAATCAGTTCCTTCTACGCCCATAAAATTATGGACTGGACGAAAGCTAGTTTCAACCATATTCGGATTTGGTATAGCCCAACACACGTGTTGGGCAAGGAAACTGATAAGCTGGCTCCTCTTACTGATGTAAGGCTGTTCGTTGGATATTCTAGAGGAACGAAAGGTGGTTTGTTGTATAGTCCTAAGGATCAGAAGATCATTGTCAGCATTAATGCTCGATTGTTAGAGAAAGACTATGTCATAAACCACAAACCAAGGAGTCAAATTATCCTTGAGGAATTAAGGGGAGGATCGAATCCTACACCAGTTGTACAAAAAGAGGAACCACCAAACACTGCACAACGTGTCACAAAAGTCTAGGAACTACCTCGTCGCAGTGGGAGAGTGGTACGCCAACCTGATAGATTCATTGGTCTCGGAGAGGCTTCATATTTCCAAGAGGGACTAAATGAATTGGATCCCGGGACCTATGACGAGGCAATTTGAGATAAAGATGCGGATTCTTGGAAAACTGCAATGAAATCTGAGATTGGATCTATGGATCACAATCAAGTCTGGGCGTTCGTAGAACCACTAGATGAGATTAAACCCATTGGGTGTAAGTGGATCTACAAGCGCAAGGGAGGAGCTGACAGGAAGGTTGAAACCTTCAAAGCTAGATTGGTGGCGAAAGGGTATACTCAGAAAGAAGGGATCGATTATCAGGAAACCTTTTCACCGGTAGCTATGCTTAAGTCAATCCGAATTCTCTTGTCAATTGTCGCTCATTTGGATTATGAGATCTAGCAGATGGATGTCAAGACAGATTTCCTAAATGGAAGTCTTGAAGAAAACATTCACATGAAACAACCAGAGGGATTCATTGCTAAAAGCCAAGAGCACTAGGTGTGTAAGCTGAAGAGATCCATTTATGGACTTAAGCAGCCATTGAGATCTTGGAACATCCGATTTGATGAGGTTATCCGGTCATATGGATTCGTGCAAAGTTCAGATGAGAACTGTGTGTACAAGAAATGTGATGGAAACATGGTGGCATTCCTCGTACTTTATGTTGATGACATCTTGCTTATTGGAAATAGTAAGAAGGAGTTGTCAAACATTAGGGTGTGGTTGTCCAAACAGTTTGATATGAAGGATCTGGGTGAAGCCGGACATGTCCTTAGCATCAAGATCATTCGAGATCGCCAGAAAATGATGTTATGTTTGTCCCAGGTGACTTATCGATACGGTGCTAGCTAGGTTTAGCATGCAAGATTCCAAGAAAGGTTTTATACCTTACAGGCATGGAATTCATCTATCCAAGGAAATAAGTCCCCAAACACAGTCTGAGATAGAGGAAATGAAGAAAGTACCATATGCTTCGGCTGTGGGAAGTTTCATGTATGTTATGCTATGCACTAGGCCTGATATATTCTATGACGTCGGCATGGTAAGCAGATATCAGTCTAACCCTAGACAAGGTTATTGGACTGCAGTTAAAAATATTCTCAAGTACCTTAAAAGGACTCGAGACTACATGTTGGTTTTCCACTCTGATATTCTAGTGCCTTTGGGTTATACGGACTAAGATTTTCAAACCGATAAAGATCAGAGTAAGTCTACCTCGCATGGAGGAGCATTAAGCATAAATACATTGCGGATTCCACCATGGAAGCTGAGTATATAGCTGCCTCTGAGGCTGCAAAAGAGGCTGTCTAGCTCTGCAGCTTCCTAGAGGGCTTGGGCGTGGTTCCTAGTTTGCCTAGGACTATCATGATATACTGTGATAATTCTGGTGCAGTGGCAAACTCGAAGGAACCCAGAGCTCACAATGCAAGTAAACACATAGAGAGAAAGTACCATCCTATACGAGAAATCGTTAAGAGAGGAGACGTGGCGGTGGTCAAGATTGCATCGAAGGACAACTTGGCTGATCCATTTACGAAAAGCCTGCCGGCAAGGACCTTTGATGGTCACGTGGAGAAAATGGGAGTGAGATGCAGACCTGGTGCCGCAGTTTGAGTTGATAGTTTTGATTGAAGAGTTAGCCTGTTATTTTTTATGCTTAAAATACATGCTTTAAGTATAAGTTGGAGATTATTGGTTTTGTATACTAGAAGACTTGTCTTTGTATACTTTTCTGATGATATGATGATATAAATGAAAGTTATTGCAGTCACTGTTTGCATTTCGATTATGTTCTATAATTGTTCTATGCAATGTTCCATATACTTACATTGTAGATAATATGGTGTGGGGAGTCATATGGTAAGATCATATCATTAGAACCTTTTAATGTATTAAAAGAGCTCACGGCTTAGACGGTCCTGAACACACCATCAGTACACCATAGAATAATTTGACAAGTTAGTTTATCTTGACTAACTGATTATTCTAGTACACTTGTTAGTGTATTGAGGAGGATCACGATAGGATACTATTCTTTGTCTCTGACCCAGTTACTGAGAGAATAAAGATCCACAGAGTTCGGGTTCTGAACTCATGTGATATTGGCGAGCTTATGTGTACATTGTTTATTACTTTGATTTATCAACGAGTGAGATCTTTTCGTAGATCAAACTCGATATCTTGGGTAATAACAATGTATACATAGTGTCTCGAGCAGTATGCATAAGCACCGTGTCCTGGTGCGCCAGTTTGATGATGTTCTCATGAGGAAACACAAGTTCATGTTGAAACCCTGCAGGCGGAATTTATTCCTTACATGATAAAGCTTGCGTGGTACTACTCAAGGTTCTAGATGTTAATTAATTATAGCTGTCAGAGGCTAACATAATTAATTAATGAACATTATATCTTAAAGACGGGGAATGGCTGGACTAAAGGAGAAAGCATATTCGTAAATATGTATTAAATTGGTAGGTCAGTTTTACTTCTTTAGTGGAATAAAAGTAAAACTTAATTTATTCAATTATATCCTAGGTTTATTGGATATTGGATATTAAATAAATTAGTGGGCCAGTTTAATATTCTTCTAGATCCCTGTTGTAGCCCAATAGACTGATAGTGGACTCGATATTGATCTTGAGATAGAGGCCCAAACCCAGTAGGGTTTGGAGAAGGAATTTTCGCCCCCTCCTTATATAAAATGGGGGGTTCGAAAATTACACACATAATCAACCCCTCTTTGTCTCTCAAGATATCTACAGAATTCGCAACCTTATCTAGTAGATTTCAGCCCACTCCGAATCTAGATACAGTTCGGGAATACAACAGCAGATCTTGGAGTAGAATTGTGTAGTGGTCGAATTTTTGAAGAAAAAAGAGGCGCCTACTGTGTTCATTCAACAGCAAGATTAGATCTTTAATCTTGTCCACGGACCGTCTATCAATTTGTAAGTAGATTCATTTTCTATTTCTTCCGCTTTAATTCGATTCGAATCTGCTTTGCATGCTTCTTGATTAGACTGTGATAAACATGCATGTTACATAAAATTATTATTTGTATAAACAACCAAATAGATCCTGCGGTGGTTTAATTCGAAAAAACCCCAACACTACTTAACAACTATCTTTAAATGAAAGCCCCTCAATGGCTTTATCATTTATAATCACACAGTGATCATCAACGGTCACCAGCCACTCATCTATAAAAGGTGAGCAACCCAGAAGATGACCGTGACTTTTTTACCAGAATTGTTACCTAAAGACTTTCAGCGAAGACGTTCGCCAAAGCTCTAAAGCCTCAGGCTTAAATTCAACAAAGCAAAAAGTCCAACTGAAGAAAAGGAGCCAAATCGCTCATCAAGCTAGCCATTGAAGATTTCCAGCCAGAGCAACTCTCTCAGTTCAAGTTCTACAACGATCAACTACCCAGCTCAAGCCGCAGACGTGCAAAGGAGCACATCAGTTGATACCAGTTTCAAGACTGTCTTCTTAAAGATCGAAACAGATCTAAAACCTTGTAAAGATGGGTAATAGCACCTAAAGTCTTAATGAGTAGTTGAGATCGGTAAATGTGAACTGTCGACCAAGAAATCGGTTGAGGAGGCTACTTGCGTTGGTTCGTCACTTCCGGGATAACACCAGTTAGAAAGGAGTCCGTGACTCGTAAAGTCACCAATAGTCAGGTCCAACACATGTCTTCACTGTATAACTGTAATAAAGGAACTTTACACTTGCATAGTGAATTGCCTTCTGCAGAAGGAAGATAGGACGTAGAAATTGAGCTTCGAACCTCTATAAAAACTGCTTGTGTGCTCTGTTTTTTTTTTCCATTTCAATTGCATGTTTTAAACTGCACACATCAAGCACACATAGCACTCGGACCTAGTTGATCATCTCAACTGATCTCCTAACAACATGGATAACTTAGCGAGTCAAACGGGCCCTGAATATTCTGCATCTATTATTAAGTTTTTAGATCAGTTTATTCACCCCCCTAAACTGATTCTGACTCACCCTGGGACCAACAATATACGCTCAACAGCAAGATTAGACCTTTAATCTTATCCTCAACCCGACGTTTGATTGTAAGTCATTTTTCGATGTTCTATGTTTCCGTTTTCAATAGAATCGAAAAACCGAGTTGCATATTTAATTGAACTCGGTTAATTAAAACATATGAGTTGCATGAATATATGATATGCATGACATTAGGATTAAAGAACAACCAAAGACATCCTGTGGTGGTTTAATTCGAAAAAACCCCAACAGGTCAGGTGTTCAACCTGCCAAATCAAGGGATTAGGCTTCAAGACGTTCATGTCAATATGAAGGAAGCCTATGATCATTGGAAGAAGCCAGACCTCAAGGATCCATAAAAGAGCAACAACCTCATCTCATGCTTTCAATATGAGTATCAAATACTTGCATCAATAGCCGCCAGGATGGTTGTTGGAACAATCGGCAGTCACGCCGACATGTCAGAAGATAAATACAAGATTTGTGTTGCCGTTATCAACAGAAAAAGAGTAAATTGGGCGTTATTCTTTGTTGATCAACTTAAGAAGTATGTCGACATCATTGAGAAGCATTGGGGTGAGTAGAAATTCCCTCAAAAGATATGGTATCTCAACCGGGTGAGCAGTTTCCTGGAGAATACCCTTGCCTTCATGCGCGATGAAACTGAAACAATGATTGTGGATAAATCTGACTTTAATCCCACAATCGCAAGAATACAAGTTGCTCTTCCTGGGGTCAATTTAAAAAACCCCTAACTGGACAAAGCAAAATCAGCTCAGTCAAGGAAGAGGAAGTGGCCAGTTGAGGGCAAAGGGAAGAAAGCTGCAACTGAGTCTCCAGAAGAATTGTCTGTTGGGGTTTTTTAGAATTAAACCACCACATGATCTATTGGATGTTCATTAGCCCATGTTCATGCAAATCATAATTTTATGTTCCATGCATGTTTAAATCTCGCCTAGCACAATTAACACATAGAGCAAATTCGAATCTAATTAAAGCGGAACAATAGAATTGAATTTACTTACAATTGTCAGATGGTCTGAGGACAAGATTAAAGGACTAATCTTATCTCTGTATGATGAATGATCGGTGCCCCTTTCTCCATTGGATCGATAGCCATAAGTTGGATATTCAACTCCGAGATCTTCTGCTGTATTCTCAGACTGAGTATCAGATACAGAGTGGGCTGTATACTACTGATAAAGTTGTAGATTCTATGGAGATCTTGAGAGACAAAGAGGAGTTGAATATTGTGTGTATAAGTTCGTTCCCCTCCACTTAATTAAATAGGGAGGTGGGCGAAATTATCTTGCCCTAACCGTATCTCAAGTTCAATCTCCAGTCCACTTTCAGTCTATTTGGGCTACAACAGGGATCTAGAAGAATATTAAATTGGCCCACTAATATATTTAATTTTCAATATCCAATAAACTTAGGATATAATTAAATAAATTAAGTATTACTTTTATTCCACTAAAGAAGTAATACTGACCTACCAATTTAATACATATTTGCAAATATGCTTTCTCTTTTAGTTAAGCCATTTTCCGTGTTTAAGATATAATGTTCGTCAATTAATTATGTGAGCCTCTCACAGCTATAATTAATTAACATCTAGAACCTTGAGTAGTACCACACAAACTTTATCATGTATGGAATAAATTCCACCTGTAAGGTTTCAACGTGAACTTGTGTTTCCTCAAGAGAACTTAGCAACCTGGCGCACTAGGACACGGTGCTCATTCATTTGCACGACACATCATGTATAAATTATTATTACTCAGGTCATCCAGTTTATTGATCCACGAAAGGATCTCACCCTTTGATAAATCAAAGCAATAAACAATGTACACATATGCTCGTCAATAACCAAAAGTTCAGAACCCAAATTTTGTGGATCTTTATTCTCTCACTATTAGGGGGTTAGAGTAGAGAATAGTATCCTATCGTGATCCTCCTCAATACATTAACAAGTGTACTAGAATAATCATTTAGTCAAGATAAACTAACTTGTCAGATTATTCTGCGGTGTACCGATGGTGCGTTCAGGACCATTTAAGCCGTGAGCTCATTAATATAATACAAGGTTCTGATGAGATGATCTTCCCGTGTGTCTCCCCACACCATATCATCTACAATGTAAGTATATTGAACGTTGCATAAAATAATTATATAAAATAATCTAAATGCGAACAGTGACTGCAAAAACTTTCAATCCATATCATCATATCATCAAAAAAGTATACAAGACATGTCTTCCAGTATACAAAACTAACAATGATGAGGACATCCATAGCAATGAGGAAGTCAATGAAGAGCTGCAATTCAAAGGACCCATCACAAGACTACGAGCTAAGAAGTTGCAAGATTATTTGCAAGCTACAATTCGCAAGAAGTTCGAAGTTGAAGACGACATGCAAGGTAGCTTGAAGATAATGACCTTGTTGAAGATGGAAGATGGAGATCAAGACATGGAGTACAATGCATGAAGATGTGCACAAGTGCATGTGTACGAGTGTTGAAGAGTGCACAGCCAAAAGTGAAGTTTTGGAATATGAGAGTATCCGTCGGTATGCTCATATCACGCAGTTTCGGCCCTTGATGATTTAATTATGGGGATTGGTTTATTAGACTATAGTATTTTATTTATTTAATTTGGACTATAATCAAAGTCAGATTTTTATTTATTTATTAGTAATTTTCGGTCAAATAGGATTTCTAGTTTGACTAGGTTTTATTTATGGCACAATTCTACCTTGAATAGAATCTAGTTTAGAAAGTTTCCTAGTCCAGTTCTAGTTTGATTTTGAGTAGTATTTTTCGGTCCTTATCCTAGTAGGATTCGACCACCTCTATTATAAATAGAGGATCCATGTGACATTCATTCTTAGACTATATTTGAATTATTAAGCTTTGCTTTCAATATCGTCTCAACCCTCTTGATCTTTATGAGTTTAGATAATTAAATTCATACTCTTAGATTTAGCACCTCTAAGTTTTACAAAGGGAATTCGCCGTCCACGTTCGAGGGATCGTCGGAAACTCGCTATTGAAGAGCAACTTAAAGAATTTGGCCTTGTGTACGTTCGAGATTCAAGGCAACTTTCGGGTTGTAATTCACATCGACAATTCAACCTCCATCACCGCCGTTCGACGCCGTTCACCACCATCAATGTCCGCTTCCAAGTCAGCCCCGTTAGAGTCCAAGTTCGTGTTCGTCTCGTTCAATCCGTAAGTCCATTACAACTCTATCATACCCTATCTACTCTAGCCATTCTAAACCTAATTCAATCCATCAAATACCTTCCTCCATACCTTCATCTTGTTCGTTCCAAAACAGCCCTATATTCGTTTGGATTTTGTGTTATTTGTGTGTCATTGTCTAGGTATTTTAATTGAGTGTTAGTCGTCTAGTTATTCGAGTATAGAATCCTTTTGTAATCGACGTAGTTTCTTTCCTAGCTTCCGCGTCTTTTGTGTCTCGTTGGTCATTGAGTCCCGGGTCACATCATAAATTGGTATCAAGAGCCACGTCGGTTTATATCGTTCGTGGTTCCATACTCGTTTATTTGTACCGTTTATTTTGTTTGCGTTTTTGTCGAGTTGTAATTTAATTTCCGTATTGTTCTTTGTTTAAAAAAAGAAAAAAAAAAGATAGATCGTACAAAAAAAAGAGAAAAGAAACGGTAAAAAAAAAATCGGATAAAAAAAATCTGAAAATTCAAAAAAAAAAAAAGAGGTATATCGATTGTTTTCTTTTGTATTCTATTTTATTTTGATACCTTCCTTTTAGGTACAAATCCATAGTTGGTTATTTCCTTTTAGATTCCCTTTCTTTAAGGAAATTTCCTTCTTAGTTTGTTTTGATTTTGGTAACTACCTTAGATATCTTATTTTATTTTTGGATTCTTTCCTTCTAGAGTCTAGGCTTATTAAGGTATTTAGATTGTGTCACATAGATTGATACATATCCAAATCCCCTATTTACCTTATCTCTTTCTTTCTTTCCTTATCCATTCTATTTCTTTCCTTATCCTATCTAGATTTATTTTTGGATCTCCTAATTACTTTGGGACTTCAATAATTAATCTATTCTCTTTTCTTTTCCCCCTATACCCTTCGATCACCACCTCTCCCACACCACACCAATCGGCAGCCCCTACTCCCACACATACTCATCCCGTATCTCATTTATACACCTTCCAAATTCATCCGTGTTCCGAACATAGCATTCCCGTCCTCCCTCCACACCAAACCGCCGAGTTCCCTACTTCTAAGTGCAGGATTTTCACACACTGTGCACCCATATATTGAGTGATACACGAGTGCTAAAATCAAGAGTGAAAACAAACGAGTGACGTGGGATTGTGAGGTCCTACCTTGTTTTCTTTTACGTTTGTTCGTTTTGTAGGTATCATGAAGAAAGGTACCCGTCCCGAGTCATCTTCGACTCCCCCAGTCGACACTCTACCTTTAGACCCATCCGGAGATCCGTCCAAAGCCCCCATGGAGTCTACTTCGGATCCACCCGTACAATGGGATCCTAAGCATCATTTTGAGGCACTCTCAAAACACTTCCAGAGACAGCACCAGGCCCTGTCTGACAAGCTTGATAACTTAGTGCACGCCATTGAACGCACCAAGATCACACCAACTATTACTCAGAAAATTCGAGGACCAGCTCGACAACACTAGTGACAGAACGAGCCCGAGGAGGAATACTTTGATGAAAATACTGAAGAACTCGACAGAGGACGCCGCCATGGTCGAGATCGCAGCTGTGATGGCTATGGTGAAGATCGCATGCTCAATAACATCAAGACGAGCATCCCGGAGTTTAAAGGCCTTCACGATCCCGATATCTATCTTGATTGGGAACGTAAGGTAGAGAAGATTTTTGACTGCTACGACTTGACAGAAGTCAAAAAGGTACAATTAGCCTGTTTGGAGTTCAGAGGCTACGCAGCCACTTGGTGGGAGATGCAGCAAGAAAGAAGGCGCAGAAATCGCAATCCGCCAATTGACACATGGGAAGAAATGAAAGGATTGATGCGAGGACGCTTCATTCCAGTCCATTATGAGAGAGAGCTCGAGAAGAAGCTCAACCGGATCAAATAAGGCACCCGTTCGATTAAAGAGTATCACAAAGAGTTGGAGACAGCCTTAAACCGAAGGGGAAGGAGGAGACCTTAAATGCTACCATCATTAGGTACATTGAAGGCATGAATCCCGACATTGCTTGTGAAGTCGAGTTGAAGGACTTCACCAGTGTAGAAAGGATGGTGCAGTACGCATCGATCGTGGAAAAGCAGTTGAGAGAAGGCCATCGTTGTTCTCATCACAGTGCCGCCGCCATTAGACCTTCTTGGAACAAAGGTACACATTCCACATCACCTTCTACACCTTCTTCTGAGTCCACACGACCCCGAGGTCAGCCCGGACCACCTGAACGGCGTTTCGACCGTTCTACACCGCAGTCCAGCCGTAGACCCGAGTCTACACCGACGTCGACCCTAAGGCCCCCATTCCAACGGCCCAATCAGCCCCATACGACGCCGAATGCAGCCCCTAATTGAGCCCATGATATCCAGTGTCATAAATGCCAAGGTTGGGGCCATTTTTAGAATCAGTGCCTGAACCGTCATGTTTTGTTTCTCAATGAACAAAACGGGCTTGAATCAGCCAGTGAAGACGAAGAGGAGCCCCAGGACGTCACCCCTGAAGCTGTCGAAGTCCCCAAAGTCGATGAGGAAGAAGATGAGAATGAATTATCCCATGTCAGTTTAGTGTCTATTCGCAGTCTGAACATCAATCGTGAAGACGAAGAGCAATCACAGCGTGAGAACATATTCTACACGCGAGTTGCCATCAAGGATCAGACCTGTGCAATGATCATAGACAGTGGGAGTGTAATCAACGCAATCAGTCAATACGCCGTTGATAAACTCGCCCATACCACAACAAAGCATCCAAAGCCATACAAGCTGCAATGGCTCACTGATCGAGGTTCCATCAGAGTCTGCATCTCACTCCCATTTTTTCCACGTGACCATAGAAGGTATGAGCTGGAACGCTCTTTTGAATAGATCTGCTAGATTGTCCTCCGATGTAATCTTGACCACCGCCACATCTCCTCTCTTAATGATTTCTCATATAAGATGGTACTTTCTCTCTATGTGTTTACTTGCCTTGTGGGCTCTGGGTTCCTTTGAGTTTGCCACTGCACCAGAATTGTCACAGTATATTGTGATAGTCTTAGACAACTCAGGAACCACGCTCAAGCCTAATCAGAAACTGCGGAGCCAGACATCCTCTTTTGCAGCCTCAGAGACAGCTACATACTCGGCTTCCATGGTGGAATCAGCAATGCATTTCTGCTTTATGCTCCTCCATGCAATGGCTCCGCCTCCTAATGTAAACACATAGCCCGAGGTAGATTTACTCCGATCTTTATCAGATTCAAAATCTGAGTCCGTATAACCCAAAGGCACTAGACTATCAGAGCCATATACCAACATGTAATCTCAAGTCCTTTTAAGGTATTTGAGAATGTCTTTGACCGCAGTCCAGTGACCTTGTCCAGAGATAGACTGATATCTGCTTACCATGCCAGCAGCATAGTATACATTAGGCCTCGTGCACAGCATGGCATACATTAAGCTCCCCACAGCCGAAGCATATGGTACTTTCTTCACTTCTTCTATATCCAGACTGTGTTTAGGGACACATTTCCTTGGATAGATGAATTCCATACCTGAAAGGTATAAAACCTTTCTTGGAATCTTGCATGCCAAACCTAGCCAGTACTGTATCGTAATAAGTCACCTGGGACAGACACAACATCCTTTTTCTGGTGATCTCGAATGATCTTGATGCCAAGGACGTGTCCAGCTTTACCTAGATCCTTCATATTGAACTGCTCAGAAAACCACACCCTAATGTTCGACAATGCCTTCTTACTGTTTCCAATAAGCAGAATGTGGTCAACATAAAGTACAAAGAATACCACTACATTTCCATCGCATTTCCTGTACAGACAACTCTCATCCGGGCTTTGCATGAATCCATATGATTGTGTTGGTCCCGGGCGAGTTGATATCAGTTTAGAGGGGGGTGAATAAACTGATTAAAAAACTACTTCAAATGTGAAATGATAAGGGACCTTGACTCGCTTAGTAACTTATCTATGCACAATTTGGTTGAGCACTTTGGACAGCTTAAGTGCAGATTGTGTGAGCTTGTGTACAGTTCAAAGATATGCAAGTAATTAAAACAGTACAACACACAGATGATTTATAGAGATTCGAAGTCTCAAACTTCTACGTCCTCTCTTCATTCTGCAGAAGGGAAACTTCACTATATAACTTGAGTTTCTTTACAAATTACACAATGAAGGACAGTTGGCTGAACCTGGTAACACCTCGCTATCTCAGCGGGTCGACGCCTCACACTTGCAGTCCCTAACTGCTCACTAGGGAGGTAGGTGCTATTGACGTCTTTACAAGGTTTTAGATCTCTTTCGATCTTCAAGAGGTTAGTCATGAACAGGGGTATCAACTGATATGCTCTTTTAATTGAGCTGGGTAGTTGATCGGTGTATTGTTTGAACTGAGAATGTTGCTCTGGCTGGATTATCAACAGCTAGCTGAATGCTTTGACTCTGTGGATTCTTCTTCTCAGTTGGACTCTCGCAGTTTTAACAAATGCTGAACTTGAGCTATGTGGGAGGGAGAAAGAAAGCTCTACTTGAATGAAGGCTTCAAGAATGAAAGTTGCAAAAAGTCTCGAAAGTCTTTTTGGAGTCTTTGTTTCACTCGTCTTTTATAGAGGAGTGATTTTTGTGACCGTTAAGTTTCATTGATCGGAAGCTCTTATTGGTTCATCAATGGTAGATGGTCTTTGTTGGAGCTTTTGGTTGAAGTAGCCATTATTTTGCCAATCGATCTCTGTTGGATATTTGATTCCAGTTGCCATTGCTTTTCCAATCCATCGCTATTGGATATTTAATTCCATGATCTCCATTGAAGCATTTATTCCAAGATCTTCATTTTGAGCTATTAACTACAGGACTCTCTAGCTGGCAGTTCTGAGCTCCAGTTTAGCAAGTTTGAGTTCCAGTTGGCAGTTCTGAACTTGTCTGCTCAGTTCGACTATAACTCCAGTTGCTTGTCTGCTTAGTTCTACTTACTACTCCAGTTGGCAGTTCTGAGCTTCTTCCTCCAGATCGACTGATCTCAAGTTGTTGAATGATTTTATCAGTTCGACTGTTCTTTCTTCAGCTTTCTTGTCAGCTTGACTAATCACAAGTTGTTGGCTAGCTTGCCAGTTTGACTGTTCTTTCTTGAGCTTTCTTGTCAACTTGACTAATCACAAGTTGTTGGCTAGCTTGTCAGTTTGACTGTTCTTTCTTGAGCTTTCTTGTCAGCTTGACTAATCACAAGTTGTTGGCTAGCTTGTCAGTTTGACTGTTCTTTCTTAAGCTTTCTTGTTAGCTTGACTAATCACAAGCTGGCTGACTTCAGTTCTGGCCTTTGATTGATTCGTCTGTTAACTTCAGTTTGGTTGAAGTTAAGTTTGGCCATCAGCTGGATACTTCCAGTCTTCAGTTTAAACTGATCTCTTATCAGTTTCTTCAGTCTTATCGATTTTTCTCTCAGCTCAGCTGACTTAGCTGTTAGTTTGTTTTGACTGATTCGTCTCTTCGAACCCTCAGTTGCATTGAGTTCTCACTAGTTTGCGTATCCTTCTAGCTGGTTGACTATGCTGCAGTTGGGTTGACTCTAGCTTCAGTTGAGTTCCTTCTTGAGGCTCTGGATTGGTCAGCTCAGATCTACAGCTTGGATTTTGGTCAGTTTTTCAGGAATAGTTTTGACATCTCATTAAAACCTTATCTAGGGGTTCTTTATAGTTTTTCCAAACAATTTCCCCCTTTTTGATGATGTCAAAACCTTTTCAATGATGATGGAAAAACTGTAAATGTTCGTCTGCTAGACATACTGTGGTTTGCTTATAGGTAAGGCTTGATATTAGGACAAGTTAGAGTTGGACTTCAAGTATCAGAGCATACTTTCATTTTATACATGCTTTCATTTTGAGTTATTTGGGTATCAGAGCAGAGCACAATGCTTGATATTAGAGCAAGGTAGAGCATAAATTCAAGTATTAGAGCGTACTTTCATTTTAAACATGCTTTCATTTTGAACAAGCATGATGTCTGAAGCATTAAAGCATGTATCAGAGAATGAAGCATAAATCAAAGCATATCAAATCAGCCATTGATAGTAGTTAGGACTACTACTTCACTTCCTTAGCTGCTTCTTCTCTTCCTGCTTGATTCTCCTCTTTCTTGAACTCCAATTGTTCTCCAAGCTTCCCCCTGAAGCTGAGCTTCCCCCTCAGGATGTACTTCTCTTTGGATCTACTCCTAAAGAGTTAAGTTTTCATCATTTTCATCATCATATCTTTCATCTTCTCCCTTTTTGGCATCATCCAAAAGGGTAAACTTCTGTGGATCGTATGATGGCATTGATAGATTTGGCAAGAAGGTGAAGGCAGTTGCCAAGTTGTCATCATAAACTGAGGGAATTGAAGGAATAAGCATGGGTGAGGAGAACCATGCATAGGCTTCTTCGAACTCCAAATCACTAGCAGTTCGCTCATTAGCTACTTGTACTTCTGGGGAGTCATCAAGGAGATGAATGATGACTTCATCTGGTTGAGAGGATTCTTCAAAAGTTAACTGCCTAGCAACAGATGCTAAGACAGTTTGTCTTGAGTTGTAGGCTTCGACAGTCTTAGCTCCTTGTTGACTACTTTGGGCTTCTCTGTCAAATAGATTATGTCCTTACTGGTGCTGTTGTTGTCTAAGGATGAGCAGTTCCCGAAGCAACCAATGTTGTTGTACTTGGGGATTTTTCCAATGTTGCTGTTCAGCCTCTGTTTGTGGTGGTGGCAGTTGGATGTTGGCCCAATTGAGCAGATCATTCATCACTTCTAATAATGTTTGTTGATCTGGATGAGGATGGTTTCTTCGTATGGCAAGAATTCTCTTCAGAGTAATAACTGGATTCTGTTCAGGAGTCTCCTGTCCAGCCCATTGCATGCTCTATCTCTCTTCTCTTCTCTCCAGAAGCTCATCCCATGAAGGGTAGTTAGGAGAAAATGGGCTTCAGAATTGAAGCAATGTCTCCATAGGGTTACTTGTTCATTAGCCCAGCTCTTGATGACTTCAGCTCTTGAGAGAGCTCTTATATTCTCTTCAGTTTCTGCCATCGGGGGACACGCAGTTCTAAAGTAGTCAGCCCCTGTGCCTCGTGGTGGAACTCCCCTAAGAGGCACAATGTCATCTTCTTTAACTGATGCCATATCAAATACTTTGATGTTGAAAGGAGGCAGTTTTGGAGGGGGTGGAGGTCCTGATTTCTTCTTCTTCCCTCCTGGTTGAGATGCTGCTGACTACTTCTTTGCTTTGTCAGTTCCTTCCTTGGCCTGAACTGGTCTGGTAGAGGTTCCTTCTTTAGGTGAATCAGCCGTTGATCCAAATCGAACTTGTCGTAACGGCTTGGCTCTGATTGTGGTTCCTAACATTTGGCTTATTGGGATATTGTCTTCAGAGTCGGAATCCTCCTGATGTACCTCAGTGGAAATTTCTTTATCTTTTCTTTTAGCAGACTCCTCTGCTTTCTTTGAGGGAGCATCAGTTTACTGGCTGCTCTTGATGCTTATGGTTTTTGAGGCTGGTTGTCTTTTGCCAGTTGATGGTATAAAGTCCAGCTTCTCTATCATCAGTGTGTCAGTTTCTTCTTCTATGAAGTTGAGAGTGCTTTCCAGTATGCTGTTGATTCTGTAGGCATAGCACATCTTTCGATGGAACTCAGTTTCCTTCCAATGTTTTTCGACAACATCTACATACTTCTTGATTTGTTCAAAGAAATATTGAGCCCAGTTTACTTTGACGTTTGTGTTGATTGCTGCACTGGCTTTGTATTTGTGCTCTGACATCTTTGAGTGACTCTCTGTAGCGCCGACAATCATTCTAGCTGAAACTGATGCTAGAATTCTGTTTTCTTCCTGGAAGCAGGACATCAGTGTACTGCTTTTGTAGGGATCTTCACAGTTTGCTCGCTTCTAGAGATTGTAGGCTTCTTCTTGGTCAACTTCCACATCTTGTAATCTTATACCATAGGTGGGCAGTTGAAATATCCTTCCGAGCAGTTCTGGAGTGATCACCAGTTCAACTCCACGAACTTCAGTTATGATTCTGTCATCATACCCTTTTGAGTTCATATAGAACTCAACTACAGGTTCGGGGTAGATCTTTATTACAGTAACTTCAGTGAATCTCTTTAGTTCTGATTGTTCGATCCTCGAGATCAATGAGTTACAGAGTGGAGAATCTGAGCACTTTTCTCTATATGCGACTTGATCTAGAAACTTATCTTTGTATAGATTCACTTGGAATCTTTGAGATAATTCACCAGTTCTCCTGAAATTGAACTTTCGTCGAACAGCTGTTGTGCTCTTTTCTGCCATGGGATTTTTGTGAGGCTTGAAGAATGATTTGGAGAAAAAGGATATTTTGGCTGGATTTGAAACTGAATCCTTAATTCTCGCAATTATTTTGCAGAACTGCTTGAGTAAATGGAGAAAGAGAGAGGTTTTAATTCTTTACTCAGTTTTGGATTGGTAAAAGTGAAAGTAGAGTTCAGCCATCCTTTTTATAGAAGGAGATGGGGTTCATCCAATGGTTGTGACGTTTCGTATGCCGAGATTTCAATGATCAGATTAAGTCAATCGACCCGTCGATTGGGCTTTCGTTTCTATCCATTGGGGTTTAATGAGGGGAGAGAGAGTTCAACGGTAATATTAGAGTTACTCGTATTTTTTTGTACCGTTTCCACTATTGAGAATTTGAACTTATATGTTTCTCTCTTGTGGCTTCCTTTTAACTTGAAACTGATTACGTCATCAGTTGTCTTCGACTATGGCTGATGATTATGATTCCATGTTGATCAGTTCCAACTGAGATGATTTCTTATTAGTTCATTCCTGCCTAGACTGCTTGGACTATTAATTCAGCTGTTTCTCAGTTCAGCTGTTCCTTCAGTTCCGCTGCTTTCCTTCAGTTGGTTTTTGAACTGATATCTCCTGTTGAGTTGATTCCAATTCCTTTCACTTCTTCATCAGTTTGAACATTTTGCAGCTGATACGTTCTGCTTGACTGACTGGATCATCAGTTGGGACCCTTTGGCCAATTCTTCTTTGTACAGCTTCTCGCTTCAATTCAACTGATAGCTTATGTGTCCAACTGATCAGTTCAACAACTTTCTCAATTGTGAACTACTCATTCTGATGAGTTGAAGCCTTTTGGTTAAGTTCCTCTCTTCAGCTGGGATAGTTTTCTGACCTTTTTCTTCCAGTTGACTATCTTCATCCTTTGATGCTAGCTCAAGTAGCCCCAGTTTTATGCATAGCTCCATAAACCTTGCTTCAGGCAATGGTTTGGTGAAGATATCAGCTATCTGCTTCTCCGTATTGACATATTTGATGCATATGTCCTTCTTCTCGATGTGATCTCTGATAAAGTGATGTCTTATGTCAATGTGCTTAGTTCTTGAATATAGAACTGGATTCTGAGATATTGCAATTGCACTATTGCTATCACAGAAAATAGGTACTTCTTCAGTTTCGACTTTGTAGTCTTTCAACTGTTGCTTCATCCAGAGTATCTGAGCACAGCAGCTTCCTGCCGCTACATATTCTGCTTCAGTTGTTGACAACTGAGTGCTGCTTTTTGCTGAACCGGGATATGAGTTTGCTTCCAAGAAACTGATATATTCCACTGGTGCTTTTTCTGTCAATCTTGCATCCACCAAAGTCTGAGTCTGAATAACCAATTAGACTCAAACTGTCGTCTCTGGGATACCATAGTCTAAGATTTATGGTTCATTTGAGGTATTTGATAATCCTCTTTACCCCTTCAAGATGACTTTTCTTTAGATTGGCTTGGAACCGCGCACATAGACTGACTGAATATGAGATGTCTGGTCGGCTAGCTGTTAGATAAAGTAGCGACCCAATGATTCCTCTGTAGTATGTTTGACTAACTGATTCTCCTTTTTCATCAAGAGTTAGCTGAACTGATGTGTTTATATGAATCTTGATAGTTTTTCCTTTATTAGCTCCAAACTTCTTAACTAGATCTTTAGTGTATTTGGCCTGGCTGATAAAGATTCCATCTTTCAGCTGCTTCACTTGGAGTCCTAGGAAGAATGTAATTTCTCCCATCATGCTCATCTCGAATTCACTTTGCATCAGTTGAGCGAATCGTGTGCATAGATCTTTGCTTTTTGATCCAAAAATTATGTCATCCACATAAATTTAAACCATTAAGATCTCAGTTGATTATTCTATTCGGAATAGAGTTCGATCAATGACTCCCTCTTGAAACCCATTTTTTAGTAAGAAGGTTGTGAGAGTTTCATACCACGCTCGAGGAGCTTGCTTCAGTCCGTAAAGAGCTTTCTTCAGTTTGAAGACTCGATCACCGGTTTCAAAGCCTAGCGGTTGCTTGACATATACATCCTCTTTGAGCATTCCTTGAAGAAACGCACTCTTGACATCCATTTGGTAGACTGTGAAGTTGAAGTGAGTTGCATAGACTAGGAATAGTCTAATGGCTTCCAATCTTACAACTAGTGCGAATGTCTCATCAAAGTCGATCCCTTCACTTTGTGAGTATCCTTTGGCTACCAGTCTTGCCTTATTCCTTGTGATCACACCTTGTTCATCCAGCTTGTTCTGAAAAACCCATTTTGTGCCAATGACCTTCTGGGTTTTTGATCTATCAACAAGAAACCATACGTCATTTCTTGTGAATTGATTCATCTAAGGCTTCTTTGATGTTTGCTGGTTCCATTTGAGATATGAAGCATGTGAATAGTGCATGCTCGGTTGAACTTCTGGTTTGGACTCGACTTCTTGGATCACCAACTATCTTGTCAATTGGATGGCTTCGGAGCTATTTGGACAAGATAGCTTCAGCTGGTTCTACTGTGGTGATGTCATCAGTCGCCCTTTCATCAGTTGGTTCGGCATCTTCATCAGTTCTTCCCCTATTTCAGTTGTGGGATTTGTGGTCTCAGCACAATTTGTGTATTTATTGACCAGATTGTTCTCAACTGGTTTAGTACCAGTTTCATTGCCTTCTTCTAGTGAAACTTGAAGCCGCTCTGGAACAATGTGATCCACATAGTCCTGCGAGTTCTCAGTTTCACTAGGTAGTACTTGAACTGATGTGTCTATTGTTTCTTTGTTCTTGTACTCATTAGCAAATTCATCAAATACCACATGACATGTAATTTCCACAACAAGAGTTCGTTTATTGAATACTCTGTAAGCTTGTGCGTGAGGTGAATTATACCCAAGAAATATTCCCTCGTCAGCTTTAGCACTGAAAGCTTTCAGTTGAGTCTTGATATAACATTTACAGCCAAATACTTTAAAGTATGAGATAAAAGGCTTACGACCCTTATACAGTTCATAGGGTGTTTTGTCATGTGCGGTGATAATGGCACTTCAATTTTCAGTGTGGCAAACTGTGTTGACTGCTTCAGCCCAGTAACCTTCAGCAATGTTGGCATCAGCTATCATTGCTCGAGCTACTTCTTTAAGTGTCCGGTTTCGCCGTTCAGCTACACCGTTTTGCTGTGGAGTTCTTGCAGCTGAGTGTTCGTGAATGATTCCAAGTTGGCTGAGAAAGCTGATCATTTATTGATTCACAAATTCAGTTCCATTGTCAGAGCGGATCCTTTGAACTGATCTCTCTTTTTCAGTTTGCAGCCTTCTGATCAGCACTGTTAACTTGTCGAATGTTTCATCTTTGCTCCTCAAGAATTCAACCCATGTATATCTTGAGAAATCATCAACTACTACAGGAGTGAATCTTTTTCCTTTTGGGGTTTGTGGTCTGACTGGACCAAACAGATCTATATGTAGCAGTTGGAGGCATTCATTTATTCCTGGTGGATGACTTCTATTCTTAAAGGATGACTTCACTTGCTTCCCTTTTTGGCACAGTCCACACACGACTGTTTTCTTATATATCTCCTTGGGAAGCCCCTTAACTAGCTCTTTCTTGGCTAGGTAGTTGATTGTTTTGAAGTTGAGGTGGTTCAGTCATCGATGCCATAGTGAGCTTGCTTCAGTTTGTTCTTTTGAAAGAAAACAAGCTTTTGAGTAGTCGGTTGACCAGTCAACAATATACTTGTTGCCTCTCCTTATGCCAGTAAGAAGAATTACTCTAGTTGACTTGTCTCTTATGTTGCAGGAGTTTTTGGTGAAGTCAACTGAATGGCCATTGTCGCATAACTGGCTGATGCTAAGTAGTTTGTGTTTTAGTCCATCCACATGGGAGACTCCATTTACTACAACTTTTCCCTTGACCACGAACCCTTCTCCAATGGTTCGGCTTATGGAGTTGTCTCGAAATGTGACAAGTGGACCTTTGACTTCTTCTTAACCGTCAAGATCTTCTCTATCTCCGGTCATGTGCTTGGAGTACCCACTATCTAGATACTAGATATCTTTGGTTTTCTTCATAGATAGGATGCTCTTATCCTGCAAAAACAAGGATTAGCATTTACGGACCCGTTTCATATCGGGTCCTTGTTGATACATCAAGCTCTTTAGAATCCAAACTTGCCAAACTTTTAGCTTTTTATCATTCAGAGATCCAACTGATTTGGATCGCTTGATCAGTTTAGATTTTCTTTCAACTCTTCTACTTTGAGTTGAATGAGTTAAATGGTACCTGCGTTGAAAGTTAGTAGGGTAAAACAATTCAACCAAAATGTTATTGTCTCGAGACCTTTGAGCTCTTTGATCAGGCCAATTCCATGCGTGTTTCTAGTTTACTGGATTGAACCCTTTAGGATCAGTTCTTGGTTCATTTCTGGAGTCCAGATACTCGTTATAGTGATGGTAGGGTTCAAACGAGTTTCTTTGATCTCTCTTATAGGTGTTCTTATTGAACTTCTTGGCAGGATAGGCTTGAGATCCAAATGGTTTTTCTTTCTAAAGTGGGCTGATCTATCAGTTTGCCTTGGAGGCATATAGTGTTGAGCTGGTGGTCTTTTGTGAACTGATGGTCTCTGTTGAACTGAAGACCTTGAATAAGAGGATTGGTTTGAATGAACTGATGGTCTTGGCTGGAATTTTGGCTTCAGTTGACCTGGTGTTTTTGGTTGTGAGAACTGACCGAATTGTCTAGGCTAAGTTTGAGGATTTCTCAATATTCCTTTGCCTTTGTGTGTCTCAGCTAGCTGATCATGAGTTGATCTGGTGAATCCTTTTAGGATTCCTTTATCACTAGATTGAGCAATTGCCTTTTCTTTCTCTAAGGCAGTGAACTTACTGTATCCTAGCCCTGTACTACTGGTTCCAATTCTCTGATAATTCAATATCTCATCTAGAGTTTGAGATCCCTTTTTAAACTTGAGAGTTACCTTTTCTCTCTCATGGATCTCTTGCTTGAGTTTTTGATTCTCAGTTTCTAGATCGACAGTTCTCAATTTCAACTTTTCAAATTCCACAAACTGAGATTCAAGATAATTTATTCTTTCCTGATCAATGCTCAGTTTTCTAACTTTATTTCTCAGTTCATTATTTTCATTTCTCAATTCAACATGCAAGCAGGATATTGAAGCTAATTGATCTTCTAGCATCATAAGTTTCATATCAAGTTCATTGCTAGAGACAGTTGCTTCATTAATATGATAGAAGGAGGTTTGAAAGTCAGGTGTACTAACCTCTTCATCATTGTCAGCCATGAGGCAGAATAATGCTTCATCATCTGAGCTGTAGCCGTCAGAATCAATTCCAGATGGATAATCTGAATCATCTAACACGGCATTCTCATAGTTTGCAATCATTGCTTTCCTTTTGAAGAAGCATCTCCTCACTTTGGCCTTCTTGTCTTCAGGGAGATCTGGACATTCATATCTGTAATGTCCTTGTTTGTGGCAGTGAAAGCATTCTCCAATATTTCGATTGCCACCCCTGAATGGTTCAGCTGGTCGTTCAGTTGGTTGATGAGTTCTCTCATCTTTTGGGATTTCATCAGTTTGAGGTGGAACTGATTGTTTGTCCCTGACTTTCTTCAGCTTTTCTAACAACCTGGTAACTGACTGAATTTGTTCATTGATGTCTTCAGTCAGGTTCTCCTTCTTTTCGATTGTGTCTCTCTTTCATTCGAACGAAGATCCACCTTGATTCTCTCTGGCTGGTGAGCTCCTAGGCCGGAAGTTGTTCCTTCCTCGAGTGTCTCTAAACCGGTTCCTTTCACCATAGAAGGCTGCATCTTGAGCTGACGATGTTGATGCTTCCTTTTTCCGGTTTAGGGCTGTACTCATGAGCTTTGAGAGAGCCAAACAATTCTCTGGGAGTGATGCTATTTAGATTTCTTGATTCTTTTGTAGCTATCACTTTCATGTCCCATTCTTCGGTGAGATTATCCAAAACTTTGGAGTTCATCTCAGAATTGGGATAGTTTCTTCCCAGATTGGTCATCTCACTGATGATGCCTAGAAATCTGGTTTCAAGGCTTGAGATGGACTCTTCTGGCTGCATTTTGAAGGACTCGTATCTGTCGACTGCCAGTTGGAGCTTGTTTCCTTTGATGGCTTCGGACTCTTGGCATAGATCTGCTAGTTAGTCCCATATCTCATTGGCAGTTGTGCAATTCTTTGTGTCCTTCATTCTATCTTCATCTAGAGTCTGAAATAGTGCAGCTTGAGCCACAAACTCTAGATTCTTCAACTTCTTCTCTTCGCTGGTGAGAAGATTAGTTGGCTTTGGGATCCTGGCTGGTTGATTGATATCAACTATGTGGGCATCATTGTCCATCATGATAATGATTGGACATTTCTCTTCAAGTACGAACTTGTGTCCCTCAGAAAGGAGGATGATGTTAAGGTTACGGATCCAATCATTATAGTTTTCACCGAGGAGTTTGTTTTCTTTGAGGATTGAGGACAAATTGGAAAGTGTTATTGATGATATAGAATCACTGAAATTAAAACATGTAGTACAGTCACAAACTTTAGGATAAACAGTATATAATCGAAAGCCTCATAAAAATTATATAGTTTTCCACTGACACGTTAAAAACATTTTTTATAAGCCACGATAGTGTGGACGTTTATAAAATTCATTTTTAAATAGGTTATTAAACCTTTAATTTACCTCCAGTTGAATTTCCTCACAATAAGCAAATTAATAGCCGGATAATAAACACGGTCATGTAATCGTCTAATTGATAAGCCACAATCGTATGGACGTTTATCAATAAATTACATCTAAGTGTGAACACCATTATCTTCGCACCAAGATCACTATTTCGAAATTAACTATTCCAGATGGAGGAGTCAGTTAGTTCTAATAGTGTTCTACAGCTATCCTTTTAGAAGATTTAATTTCTAGATAAATATGTGATATGACACATCCGATATGGAGGAAGACCAATGTCAACGCGCATGCCCATCACTTCTCAATTAAATCAGATTTAGTGGAGACCGTATGAGATTTCTACATACTTTGGTATGAATCTCTCCCACTTAGTTATTTATGCTTGAGGTTTAATTTTATCTCATTTATGAACATGCAAACATCACATAAAATGACATACATACATTGCATGCTTCAAACAACATAATAAGCAACAGTAATAATCCAACTATTATGGCTTATATCTCATGTTGATTGATGAGATAAAACTGGAAAGTTAGCTCCAGAAGAGGGCTAGGCCCCTGTCCCCTCCTCACTGCGCCTCGTCTCGCCTCGCCGGAACACTAACTCCAATTAGGGTTTCGGGACGTGAATCGATGAACCTTCCTTCTTGGTGCTGTAGTACTTTCCTTCTTTGAGTTGATCTCAAATCTTCATTCAATACAGACTATCTATTCCGAAAGGAAAAATCTAATATTTCTAGAATAAAAATTACAACTCAAAAACTTGGTCTAACAATTTTATTTATATTACATTAAAACAACATAAAATAAAATATAGACCTAATCCATGGATTTTCTCATGGATTAAAAATTCACATAGCCAAACCGACATACGACCAATCATTCATTCAACATAATTAAACATACATCACATAAATAAATGGAGCCATGACAGTTGGTAAACCTGCAAACAAACACAGTCTACATATCCAACAATCATATTTATATGATACACATAAAATAACATATGATTTCTATGCATGAATTATTATTTTCGAATATTTCAATTAATTAAATTAATAAATTCAAAAATTAATACAAGATAAAATTTAGAAATTAAAATAATTATCCACCAAATTAAAATCTTGTATATTTCGAAAATTGCATAAAATAAATCTGGAAAATAATTAAAATTATCCACCAAATTTATATTTAATTTTTTGAATCACCCTAATTAAATAATATTTGAAAATCTTGATATAGATCAAAAATCTAATCCAAATATTACGTATAAGGACCGAAAATTCTATAGAATAAAATCTAGATATTTGATCCACTTCAAACTCTTCCAAATTATATTCTAATTTAAATCCTTATCACAATTGGACTTTGATAATTATTTATCTATATCAAAAACTACCTTATCCAATTTTTAAAACTCAAGATTTTGAAAATAATCTAAATTATAAATCTGGAAATTTAGTCCACTCCAAACATTCCAAGATTTAAAATTCTATTTTCAAATCTATTTGTATTAAAATTACGTAAATCAAGATATACATCAAATAATATCAAATCTCATTCCAATACACATATTTTTCGACCCTCTTAATAAAATAAATCTAGAAATTTGATTCTCATCAAAATCTTCTCCAAATTAATTTATTAAAATCGAAAATTAATACTATATATCATATTTGGAATTTTTGATATTAATCAAAAAACTATTCCAAATAATATAGCATAGGTTTCGAAATTATCAAGAAGAATAAATCTGGAAATTTTGATCAACTTCAAAAATTACCAAATTTATAATTCTATTTTCAAACCTATTTAGATTAGAATTAGGTGACTTTTGATATACACCAAAAATTACCTAATCTCATTCTAATCACTCTAATTTTCGAACCACACTAAGAATTAAATCTGAAACATTTGATATTGATCAAAAAGCTATCCAAACTTAATTCCTAAGTGCCGAAAATTAACAACATAAAATTAGGGAATTTTAGCACAACAAATTTCGAAAATTTGTTCTACAAATTTTCGAACACCATGAAGATTAAATATGAAAATTTGAACATCAAATATCAATCCAAATAAATATTCATGAGGACCGAAGATTCTAGCAACATCAAAACTAGGATTTTCGAACCAAATCAAAAATCCATCCAAGTTTTTGTAACACCCACCCCAATAAAATAAATTAAAATATAAAGTAACATGGGCGAGGTGTCTCTTTTTTAAAAATAGAAATATGTGTTATTATTATCTATTAAAAAGTGTTGCATTTAAAGTAGGCAATAATTATAAAAGCATAATTTAATATAGAATGGAAATAAATTATTGCTCTTTTTATAGAAATAATTTTAAGAATATTCAGATACACTCATATTTAAACTTATGATATATAAGAATCAAAATACAGTAAAAGAAACCCTTGTCCTCCTCACAGGTCGTCATCCATGTATACACTTCTCGGGATTTGTCAGAGCTTTAAGCATTCATGCATCAATGCACCACACGTTATCACTTTCACCTACAATGCATGAACTACATGAACTCAAGCTCAGTAAGCAGAAATCATGCCCATGGATGTCCACTGACACTTACAGCACATGCAAGACATAATACCACCTGAAATGTGAAATGCTTGTGAATAAAACCATTTAAGCCATCTCGAAAGCATTTTCATCGTTTAGGAACTTGGCTCCCTTCACCAGACACCAACATGAGTCATGAGCTCATAATATAATTAATATCACTTGGCCAAAATGTGATTAGTGCACTCATGTGGCTCATCCTTCCTGGACCCCAAGGGACACGCCCCCTGCCTGTTCCCTTTGATCCCACATGAAAGTCATCCCACATCAGCCACTCATCACCTCAAAGGTACAGTCGAAGTAGACCATCCTCCCTGGACCCCAAGGGACACGCCCCTGCCTGTTCCCTTTGATCCCGCATGGAAGTCATCCCACTCGAGGCACAAATATCAATACAGCACAACACGGGCTAGTGGTGACCAATCCCAAATAAAACATTTTCTCTCTCTCAAAACCATTTAATGCATGCAACCTCGACAATATCTACATGATGTGCATGCATATGCTCGTGCTCATGTACAAGATATTTAATGCAAGATAATACAATATCACAAGTATATCATATCATATAATCATACAATATAACACAATAATATATAATAGATAGTAAACACATATAGTCAAATAATACTATGTTCATACATTGTAGTTGAGGTTGGATTTCTACTTACCTCGAATCCAAAGCTTATGCTAACTGGAATCTTAGATCATGCAGTTTCTCAATGAAGTCTATTAAGAACACATTGTAAATTAATAAAAGAACTATTGAGTAAAATATAGTGGTAACTACTGTCAAGCAACACTATTTCATTCAAATTAATACCTAACAATTTTCTAATTTTTATATTAATTTTGGTTTAATATCACACCTCATTCCCCATCTTTATTTTCTGTCATCAACTTTCAAAATATATATACACACACCCGACCAACACACTCACACACACATATATACATGAACCCTTCTGTATTAATCACTATATCAGTATATAAATTGAAATAGTAGGAGAAAATACGATACTAATAATATTTAGAATTCTGAAACATATAACCTTCTTAAATAATCAGCTATAAAATTGTAAGAAACTCAATTTCATTGAATATTTTATCGGATATTTTTGCCATACAATAACCATACTTTTATTTGTCTTAATTTATTTAGCAATAGTATTTTAACATAGAAATATAACTATATATCTTTAATCATGCTGCCTTATGTGAGTTTGTGAAATTCCCATCATACAGAAATAGTTATGATTGCACATGTTTAATTACATCTCAAGAGATCCAATAAGTTTAGCAATCAACTAATAGTACTTAATTAAATTAATTTGTACCTCTATCAATCATTAGAGACATTAAATATACTTGGTTTACGTTAATGAAATAAGACTTGATTCTCTACTCCATGCAATGGCTAAACTATCTCCATAAAAATATAATGAAATCATGCATTTTAATAACTATCAATCGAATATCTTCATATTAGATAGACACCATTTCAAAATTAAAAATAGAAACTAAACATATAATATACCACACTATTACAATTTCGTGAAAATAGATTATCTTAATTACTTGAAACTAACAATATTTAATCGAGCAATTAATCAATTTTTAGATTTAATCCTCTTAAACTTTATTAATCCAATTACACAGAAACCTCTCACGAATATTAATATTAAGAATAATGGATCAATCTTACACAGTCTATTAATCAAATTCTAGTAAAATAATAATATTTTAGCATATAAATCTTCCCTAATTTACAAAAGTTAAAAATCATCAAGTCATCAATCCAAAATTCTAGTCTCTACTAATAAAGGCAGTAAGAAGTTATTATTCTTAAAATAAATAGAAATAAACACTAACCTCTAAGATTGTGATTCCTTATGGTTTTTTTTACTTTTATGATTGTCTTATTTATAGTACTCACCGTCCTCATATATATTCTTCTTGCCTTGTAAGGATAGTTGTGACATCTTTGAGCCATGTGTCCCTTACGTGGAGCTTCTTCTTGGCTAATAACTATTTGAATTAATCTCAAACATTTGCATCATTTGCATTTATATTTTGATGTCTATCTCCAAAATATTACAACTATCTAATAAAATATTATTATATGTTCTTATAGTATACAAATATCCAATTAATAAAATTCCATGATAAGCACATATTTTATGAGCCTTTCGAATATTATACTAGTAAGTAAATAGAATGCAATTTACATTTCTAGATTTTACTTCTTCGGACAAGATCGTTGTCCAACCAAATAATTATTTACATGACTTCCCTAAATCAACATTATCCACCACTTTGTCACACGTGTACCTCTATAGAAATATAAAAAATTGAAAACAGAAGATATAATTGAAGTAAATAGCTTATAAGACATCAATTATATTTACTCGTGAGTAGTTAGATTCTCGGATATTAGAGTCTTGAACACATAAAAATCGTCACACATTCATATTTAAATCTGAACAGTGCCAAAACCCACTCTGATACCAATTATTGAGGTTTTTTTGAATTAAACCACCGCATGATCT
Organism: Perilla frutescens; assembly: GCA_026008535.1. Taxonomy (NCBI): domain Eukaryota; kingdom Viridiplantae; phylum Streptophyta; class Magnoliopsida; order Lamiales; family Lamiaceae; genus Perilla; species Perilla frutescens. The sequence goes on along the minus strand of BRKX01000006.1, from coordinate 36,479,845 downwards.
ATTGGATGTTCATCAACCCATGTTCATGCAAATCATAATTTTATGTTTCATGCATGTTTAAATCTCTCCTAGCACAATTAAAACGTAGAGCAAATTCGAATCTAATTAAAGCGGAACAATAGAATCGAATTTACTTACAAATGTCAGACGGTCTGAGAACAAGATTAAAGGACTAATCTTGTTGTTGAATGATGAATGATCGGCGCCCCTTCTCTCCACTGGATCGACGGCCACAAGTTGGATATTCAACTCTGAGATCTTCTACTGTATTCCCGAACTGAGTATCAGATACAGAGTGGCTGTATACTACTGATAGAGTTGTGGATTCTGTGGAGATCTTGAGAGACAAAGAGGGGCTGAATATTGTGTGTATAATTTTGTCTCCCTCCTTTTAATTAATTAGGGAGGTGGGTGAAATTATCTTGCCCTAACCCTACTGGGTTTGGGCCTCTATCTCAAGTTCAATCTCCAGTCCACTTTCAGTCTATTTGGGCTACAACAGGGATCTAGAAGAATATTAAATTGGCCCACTAATTTATTTAATTTTCAATTGCCAATAAAGTTAGGATATATAATTAAATAAATTAAGTATTACTTTTATTCCACTAAAGAAGTAATACTGATCTGCCAATTTAATACATATATGTGAATATGCTTTCTCCTTTAGTTCAGTCATTCCTCGTGTTTAAGATATAATGTTTGTCAATTAATTATGTGAGCCTCTAATAGCTATAATTAATTAACATCTAGAACCTTGAGTAGTACCACACAAGCTTTATCATGTACGGAATAAATTCCACCTGCAGGGTTTCAACATGAACTTGTGTTTCCTCAAGGGAACATCATCAACCTGGCACACCAGGCCACGGTGGTCATGCATTTGCACGACACATCATGTATAAATTATTATTATCCATGATATCGAGTTTATTGATCCACGAAAGGATTTCACCCATTGATAAATCAAAGCAATAAACAATGTACACATATGCTCTCCAATAAACATGAGTTCAAAACCCGAACTCTGTGGATCTTTATTCTCTCACTATCAGGGTTAAAGTAGAGAATAGTATCCTATCGTGATCCTCCTCAATACATTAACAAGTGTACTAGAATAATCAGTTAGTCAAGATAAACTAACTTGTCAGATTATTCTACGGTGTACCAATGGTGCGTTCAGGACCATCTAAGCCGTGAGCTCTTTAATACAATACAAGGTTCTGATGATATGATCTTACCGTGTGTCTCACCATACCATATCATCTACAATGTAAGTATATTGAACATTGCATAAAATAATTATATAAAATAATCTAAATGCAAACAGTGACTGCAAAAACTTTCAATCCATATCATCATATCATCAGAAAAGTATACAACACATGTCTTCCAGTATACAAAACTAATATTGTCATAAGATTCCGATGGTGAAATTCTTCTATCCCAAAGGTTCAAATAACCAATCAACATCCAACCACTCAGACAGATTCTAGCTGGATCAAGTTCAATTGCAACTGAAGCCGCTCCTTCAGTTCAACCGCCACCGTCAGCCAGATGCCCGAATACTAGATCAGCTCAAGCGAAGAAGCTAGCTGATCAACCAAAGAAGAAAACGACTAAGCCATCTCAACTGAAGAAAGGGAAGGAAACCGGTCCTTCACCAGCTGCAAAGCTTCCTCCGAACCTAATAATGGAGAACGTGGCACCTTGCTCCAACCTAAAAGACATTATTTCATAGAGAGGAGTGCCACATTGCTTAATCAGAACAGTCTATTTCCAGTTGACCTGCCCTCCAATGGCTCAAGTTGAAGACAATATTAGAGCCTTCTCCAAAGCTGAAGACATTAAGCGTTGGGTTGATGAGATAGCAAACAGATATGTTGCCCAGTACTTTGCTGAAGATCTAACTGGCTTCGTAGGATTGTTCAACACTCTAAAAAGGTACATTTACTGGTACTTATGGACACTGTTGGGATTTTTTCAAATTATGCCCCACAGGATCTAATCGGATATTCATTATTTCCATTAACATGTACATCATATTTTATGTGTGAGTTCATGATGCTAATATGTTGAATAATCATGCAAGAACATTGAAACTATTGCAGCGGAAAAATAGAATTCGATTAACCAACTTACATGAAATAGTAGGGTTGCTCACGAGATTAAAGGTCTAATCTCATTATTGTAGGAGATCCAATTGAACACATGCCTTCTTTGATGATGTTCGAATTCTCCAGAGATGGTAATAACACTCCTTGATCTTCTACTATATTCTCGTACCTCATATAGATGCAGAGTGGGCTGCAGACTACTAAAATGTGTGGATAATTTAGGGAATCAAAATCTAATTCCCAAACCTAATGGGTTCGGCCTCTCCACGTGTTCCATTCCCTCAGTCCACTTAGGTGTTAATTGGGCTACAGTAGGGATCTAGAACAATATTAAATTGGCCTACTAATTTATTGAATTTTTAATATCCAAAACCTGAATATATAATTAAGTAAATTAAGTGTTATTTTTATTCCACTAAAGAAATAACACTGACCTACCGATTTAATACATAATTGCTTATATGGTTTCTTCTTTAGTCCAGCCATTCCCCATGTTTAAGATATAATGTCCATTAATTAATTATGTAAGTTCTGACATCTTTCATTAATTAATATTTCCATTCCTAGAGTAGTACCAACACAAGCTTTATCATGTATGTAATAAATTCCACCTGCAGGGTTTCACATGCACTTGTGTTTACTCAATGGGACATCATCAACCTAACTCACCAGGACATGGTGACCATATATATATTGCACGACCCATCATATATGTAAATGTTATTGCGCAAAATATTGAGGTTATTGATCCTATCAAGAATCTCACTCATTGATAAATCATAGCAGTAGACATAATATATATATATCCACCACTATATATGGGTTAAGAACCCGAACTCTATGGATCTTTGTTCTCTCCCTTTAGGGTCAGAACAGAGAATAATATCCTATCGTGATCCTCCTCAATACACATGCCAATGTATCAGAGTAATCACTTAGTCAAGATAAACTAACTATCAGATTATTCTACGGTGTCCAATGGTTGGTTCAAGACCATCTAAACCACGAGTCTTTTAATACTCTGTCAGGAATCTGATGATATGATCTTTACTGTGTGTTTACCCTCATCATATCATCTATAATGCAAGTATGTGGAAACATGTATATAAATATATAACAATAAATAAATGCACAAACAGTGACTATAATTAATATTCAATCTATATCGTCAAAAAATTATAGAGTGTATACAAAGATAAGCTTTTCAGTATATAATCCTTACAGAGGCATTGTTATCTCTTTGAGTATTTATTTTTGTTGCTTGCTCGAATGTAGCAATGGATTCTTGGATATATTGATAGCACTCATGTTGTCACAATACAGAATGGGTGCATCATGAGCAACCTCATAGTCCTTCATCATCTGCATCATCCATATGATCTATGTAGAGCTACTTCCGGCTGCAATGTATTTAGCTTCTGCAATTGATAGACAGATGTTGTTCTACTTTTTGCTGAACCATGAAACAACATTATTTCCTAAAATGAAACAAGCAATTGATGTGCTTTTTTTTTCATTTGGAGACCCTATCCAATCGACATCACAGTAGGCAATAAGACTTGAATTTATATCTGAAGTGTACCACAATCGATAGTCTATTGTTCCATTGATGTACTTGATGATGTTCGTCACAGCTTTCATGTGACTCTCTTTAGGACAAGACTAATATCTGGCACACACTCCCATACTATGTGCTATATCTGGTCTGCTTACTGTGAGATATAGAAGACTTCCAATCATGCTTCTATATAAAGTTTGATCAACTTCAGCTCCTGCATCATCTTTCCCAATCTTGACTGTAGTGCTGATAGGAATCCTTTTATGCTTAGAATTCTCTAGTTCAAACTTTTTGACCAAGTTTCTGGCATACTTGGACTGTGAGATATATATACCTTCTTCTGACTGCTTAATCTGAACTCCAAGAAAGTATTTTAGATCTTCTACAAGGCTCATCTCAGACTCAGTTTCCATGCCCCTGATAAAGTCCTTGACCATCTTCTCTGATGCTAAGTCAAACACTATATGATCTACATAAACTTGAACCACAATCACTTGTGTCTTCTCTTTTCTGATGAATAGTACGTGTTCTATCTTCTCCTCTTCTACTGTATCCCTTGCTAACTAGGTATGTAGCAAGTCTTTCATACCAAGCCCAAGGAGCCCGCTTTAAACCATAAAGAGCCTTCTTTAGTTTGAAAACATACTCTGGATGATGTGGATCTTTGATATAACCCGGACAATTTGTACGGGATACGAGAACGCGCGAAAGAGATCTAGAATTGAACATGCCAACTAAAGAAGGATTCAACCTTACTCTAAGACTCAAATAACTCGAAATAATCTGGATTAAATGAAATAATAACTCAAAATAATATTATAGACGAACTAGACCTAAATACGACACTTAGACTACGACACAAAAACGATACACAAACTCCAACCAAAAGGGGCTGATATGGGATGAATATCGTGGCTGGAATTTAGGTGTATTTGGGATGAGAATTAAGGGTTAAGAATGGCTAGGAAAGATAGGATATGAAAAGGAAAAGGATAATTTACGGTTTAAGGTGTAGAACGCGATTACGGCTATGAGATCGATCTTGAACTCTTGTTGGACAGCTCACGATCGGTCCGTAGGTGTTAGAGGATGTCACGAATATGGATGGAGGTGTAGGACGTCGATGATGAAGGCTAGACGATGAAGGTGTTGTGAATTACAACCCGATTAATCCCCGGCGTATCTTGTACGATGAAAACGAATCTCCAAGTTGTTCTTCATAGCGAGTTCACCCTAATTCTTCATATGAATTAGAAGGTTCCCTTGGAATTAGGCTTCAAGAATGATAATTTTCGAGCAAAAACAATCAAAAGCTTTAAACGGTTGAGACATAAATTGAATGCAAAAGCAATTTTTATCAATAATGTCTAAAATATCAAACTAACATGGTTCCCCTATTTATAGGACATAGGGAGCACGAAATTTAACTCTAAAAAGGCCTAAAAATCTGATCCAAAGAGGATCTCTAACTATACTATAAAAATACCTAAACTAGAATTCTATTCAAGGTTGGAAATTGTCTTAAATACAATTCTAGTCAAACCTATACTATTATGAACGAAAATAATCATCAAAATATTAAATAAATCTGATCCACTATAGTCTTAAATTAAATTAAATAAATACTATAGTCTAGATAAAATTCAACCCCTAATTAAATAAATCAAGGGCCGATTTCTTCTCATTTGCACACATCAACTTTGTATCTTCATCTTCAACTCTTCAAGTCATATTCTCCATGGTATGATCTTGATCTTCATTAGTTAATAACTTAACTAAAATACGGCTGCACTTTGCATCTTCTAATTCCTCGATCTCCTTGCGAATCAACACTTGGAAATATCCTTGTAATTTCTTCACTCGAAGTCGCGTCATTGGACCTTTGAATTGTAGCTCAGGTTCAAGGCCTTCAATGCCTTGCATGGCTTCATCATTCCCCCCTGTTGAAGAGAATTCATCCTCGAATTTGGATAATCGTCGTGATCGAACTCATCTACAACAAATGGAGATAAATCAGCAATATTGAAAGTTGAAGAACATTTATACTGACCGAGAAGATCAATGCGGTAAGCATTGTCGTTTACACGAATCAGAACTGTGAAAGGACCATCTCCACGTGGTGACAACTTGGACTTTCTCAGATTTAGAAACCGTCCGGGACTCAGATGGATCCAAATGCGATCTCCGGGTTGAAATATCACTTGCTTGCGTCACACGTTTCTGGAGTCGGCCGTGTGCTTTCCTTTGTGCTCAATGCGAGCACGCACTCTCTCATGCATCTCCTTAACTTGCTCAGCTCTTCTCAAACCTTTAACACTTGTGAGATGCTCAACAAGTAATGGTAACAAATCAGTAGGCGTTAACGGATTAAATCCATAAACAACCTCAAAAGGAGACATGTTAGTAGAAGAATATACCACACGATTATATGCAAATTCAGCGTAAGGTAAACTCTCTTTCTAAGACTTCAGATTTTTTTTAATTAAAGACCTAAGTAGTGTGCCTAAAGAGTGATTCACAACCTCAGTTTGACCATTGGTTTGTAGATGACATGCAGTAGAAAACAACAGCTTAGTCCCTAATTTACCCCACAAAACTCTCCAAAAATGTGCTAAGAACTTGTAATCCCTATCACTAACAATAGTTTTAGGAATACCATGCAATCTAACTACATGCACAAAGAACAGATTTGCAATATGCACAACATCATAAGTTTTTCTACATGCAATAAAATGCGCCATTTTAGAAAAACGACCAACAACCACGAAAATAGAATCCTTACCCGATCTAGACCTAGGTAAACCCAAGATAAAATCCATAGACAAATCAATCCAAGGTGAACTAGGGGAGGGTAGGGGCGTGTATAAACCAAACGGATGTGAAGTAGACTTAGACCTATGGTAAGTAACATATCTACCACACACATGCTCAACATCTCTTTTCATATTCGGCCAATAAAAATGCTCATGCAGCATGCTTAATATTTTATTCACACCAAACTGACCCATTAAACCTCTCGCATGCGATTTTAACACAAGTAGCTCACGCATAGAACAACTAGGAATGCATAACTGAGAACCACGAAATAAAAATCCATCATGCACGTAAAACCCATCAAAAGACTTAGACTTTTTCGAACACTCATCAAAAATCGAAGCAAAGAATGGATCACATGCATATAGACTCTTAATCGGCTCAAAACCAAGCATTCTAGCATGCATCAAATTTAGCAACGTGTACCGTCTAGGTAGGGCATCGGCTATAACGTTTTCTTCTCCTTTCTTGTATTTGATGACGTACAGAAAGGACTCGATGAACTCGACCCATCTCGCATGTCTCTTATTCAGATTTTGCTGCCCTTTTGAATGCTTTAAGCTCTCATGGTCCGTGTGAATCACGAACTCCTTTGGCCACAGATAATGCTGCCACGTCTCCAATGATCTCTTCAATGCGTACAACTCTTTGTCATATGTAGAATAACGCAGAGCTGCACCATTTAATTTTTCACTGAAGTAGGTGACTGGACGCCATTCTTGCATCAAAACAGCACCAATACCTATCCCGGAGGCATCACATTCAATCTCGAAAACCTTATCAAAATCAGGTAAACACAAAATAGGTGCATGACATAAAAGATGCTTCAAACGTGTAAATGCTTCATGTTGTGCTTTACCCCATTCAAACTTACGATCCTTCTTACTTAGCTCAGTAAGAGGCGCGGCAATGCTAGAAAAATCGTGCACAAAGCGACGATAAAATCCGGCAAGGCCGTGAAAGGATCGAACCCCCGTGGCTGACTTGGGTGTTAGCCATTCTTCAATCGCTTTGATTTTAGAATGGTCAACCTCGATACCATGTATACTCACAACAAAACCAAGAAATACAACCTCATCTAAACAAAAAGAGCATGTAGACAGATTTCCATACAACTTTGCTGTTCTCAGAATATCAAAAATGCGCCTAAGGTGTGCTAGGTGCGCCTGTGCATCATGACTGTAAATCAGGATATTATCAAAGTACACAACTACAAATTTCCCAATCACATCACACAAAACATTGTTCATTAATCTCATAAAAGTGATCGGTGTATTAGTGAGACTAAAAGGCATAACTAACCACTTATATAAACCATGCTTAGTCTTAAAAGTTGTTTTCCACTCATCCCCTTTATGCATTCTAACTTGAAAATAACCAGAACGTAAATTAATTTTAGAAAAGAATTTAGAATCAGATAATTTATCAAGCATATCATCTAATCTAGGGATAGGGAATCGATACTTCACTGTTATTTTGTTGATGGCGTGACAGTCCATGCACATTCTCTACTCGTTCTTCTTTGGCACTAGAATGACTGGAACTGCACAGGGGCTCATCGACTCTCGAATCTGCTTCTTCTCAAGCAGCTCTTTCACTTATCTATTGATTTTTTTGGTCTCTTCAGGGGACATCCGGTATGCTGGTCGATTTGGTAAGACGGCGCCGGGCTGGAAATCAATCTGGTGCTCGATCCCACAAACTGGAGGTAATCCACTTAGAATCTCTTCCGAGAACACATCCGCGAACTCCTACATAAGTGGCTACACAACATTAGGCAAAGAAACATCATTAATAGCACTGCTCTTATATGATAAAAGAACAAAAGGTAAACCTGCTTTTAATGCTTTTTCTACGCCTTTCATTGAAATAAACAAGTTGCGGTTTGGATCTTTCTTTGCAGCTGATCCAGATGAATTCCCATGCACAAGAGAATCATTGGAGGACGGTTTAGGGGCTGAAGAAGTAGGAATGGCGGCCTTCTTAGGGGTCTCAGTCGAATGGGTGCTGTTGGTGGTAATCCGGGCTGCGGCGGTGGCCTCTTTTGCTCTCTCAGCTCTAAACCTCTCTTGCATGAGTTTTTAATCCTCAGCAATAGCCTTAGGGGACAGCGGCTTTAGTGTAGTAGTCCGTCCATCTATGTTCATGATGTACATGTTTGCAAAACCATCATGAACCGTCTGTCTGTCAAACTGCCATGGTCTACCTAACAATATGTGTGCTGCATCCACAGGAATAACATCACAAACAACAGAGTCAGAAAATTGACCAATAGAGAATGAGACACTTACCTGAGCCATTACTTTGATCTCTCCTCGATCCGTAAGCTACTGTAACTTGTATGGCTTCGGATGCTTGACGGTGGTCAGCGCCAATTTGTCAACTGCATACTAGCTCATGGCATTGATCATACTCTCACTGTCTATTATAATCGAGCAAGTCTGGTCTTGGATAGTAACACGTGTGAAAAAAATGTTCTCATGTTGATCCGGCTGATCTTCTCCACGATTGATGCTCAGACTGCGTATAGACACAAGACTAACATGAGGAAGCTCGGGTTCCTCTTCATCTGAGTCAATTAGGGGCATCTCTGGCTCCTTCTTGGCATTAACTGCGGGCTGGTCCTCATCCTCACTGGTTGACTCGATCTCATTCTGTTCGGTGATGAACAGAACACGCCGGTTCGGACACTGGTTCTGAAAGTGGCCCCAACCTTGATACTTGTGGCACTGGATGTCTCTAGCTCAACCTTGATACTTGTGGCACTTGGGCCATGTATAGGCTGGCCGTGCAGGCGGTGCAGGTGTAGAATCGGGTCTACGGCTGGACTGCGGTGTAGAAGGTCGAAACACCGCTCGGGCAGTCCGGACTGACCTCGGGGTCGAGTAGGCTCAGTAGAAGGGATAGAAGATGATGTGGAATTCATACCTTTGTTCCATGGGGGTCGAACAGGGACTGAACTATGGTGCGATCTCCGTCTTCCCTCTTTGAGCTGTCTCTCCACAATTGATGCGTAGTGCACCATCTCTTTTATACTTGTGAAGTTCTTGAGTTCAGGATTCATGCCTTCAATGTACCGAATGATGGTAGCATTTAAGGTCTCTTGTTTCCCAACTCTATTCAGGGCAGTCTCAAGCTCCTTATGGTATTCTTCAACTGATCGGGTCCCTTGCTTGATCCGGGTGAGCTTCTTCTCGAGCTCTCTCTCATAATGTACAGGAATGAACCTGCCACACAGTAATCCTTTCATCTCTTCCTAAGTATCGATGGGTGGATATCTCTCACGTCGGCGTCGCTCCTACTGCGTCTCCGACCAAGAGGCTGCGTAGCCTCTAAACTCTAATGATGCTAACTTGACCTTCTTTTGCTCAGAAAAGTCATAGCAGTCGAAGATCTTCTCAATCTTACATTCCCAATCCAAGTACAGATCAGGATCGTGAAGGCCTTCAAACTCTGGGATGCTTGTTTTGATGTTGTTCAACAAGTTGTCGGGATCTGCACGTCGGGGTGCTTGTCTGTAGGGTAGACGTGGTCAGTCACGTCTCTGATATAGGTCATACTCAGCCTCTAACTCCTCTGTATAGTAACCATAGTCTTCTCCAGCATCACGATCGTAGGGCTCGTTAAACTGTACTTGGAGTTGGTGACACTGGGCTTGTGGTGCTCTAGCATTTGCCCTGGCTGGCTCGGCTACATGAACTTTTGGCTGACGAGCTGCTTCTGGCTGATTAACTGCTTCTGGCTATTGAGCTACTTCAAGTTGACGAGCTACTCTTTCTGGCTAGACAGATTGGACTTGAACTGGTGGTAGTGCAGGAATTAGAGCAGCAATAAGCTCGAGTTGCGCCATCACCTTGGCCAATGAACTATCTAGTTTATGCTCCAATTCTTGATGGTGGTACTGGGCATCCCACGGCTGTGGCATTGATTAAGCCGCGTCTGTATGAGATCTAGACGAAGCGGGTGCCTTATCATGAGTTTTATTATAACCGTCTCTGGATTCCATGTGTACCTGCAGATAATTAACAAACGTGAAAGAAAAATAAGGTGTAGGACCTCACAATTCCTCACAATCACTCGTGTTTTCTCTCTGTATTTTACCCCTCGTGTATACTCTCAAGTATGTAGTGGTTCTCGTGTGATAGGTATGTATATGGTGGTGTTAATCGACTCTTCCGTTGCTTGAGATCGGCTTCGCTCGAACTTCTGGGGGCGATTTCACCTTGAAGCTGATGGAATTTGACCTAAAAGGCATTTATGTCACAGTGAAGCAGTGAGTTTGGTTCATCTCGTCGAGACGTTTCCGGAATGGTGTGGTGGAGAAAAATTGGAGTTCGGGATCAGAAATAGTAGGAAGAAGATAGAAAACCGGAAACCGGATGCGTTAAGCTAAAAGGATGAAAAGGAAGGAAAGAAAAGAAGAATGAAGGAAAGAAAAGGATTTGGATATGTGTACCACTAGTGTGACATAATCTAAATACCTTAATTAGACTAGACTCTAAATGAAAGCTACCAAATTAAAATTTAATTCAATTGGAAATTACCAACTAAAGAACAATACTATAAGGAAAGTTCCCAAAACTAAAATAAGACTCACAAGGGAGTTACCAACTATGACTAGAACTAAAAGGAAATAACTAAAAATAAAATCTAACTCAAAAGGTAATTCAAAAATCAAATTGGATTTTCTCTTCCTTTTTTTTATCCGATTTTTTTATTCGGTCTATCTTTCTTTCTTTTTTTACCGTAACCTTTTTTTTTTAACTTTCGGTTTTTTTTTAACCGATTTTTTTTCAATGAACACTAACTATTACAACTCGATAGACACGTCAACTGACACGTAAATGATAAATTGACACGTAGGATTGAATCACGACCAGCAGAGCTGACATGGCTCTGATGCCAGATTTATGATGTAACCCGGACAATTTGTACAGGATACGAGAACGCGCGGAAGACTTCTAGAATCAAACACGCCAACTAAGGAAGGATTCAACCCTACTCTAAGACTCAAATAACATGAAATAATCTGGATTAAACGAAATAACAACTCAAAACAATATTAAAGATGAACTAGACCTAAATACGACACTTAGACTACGACACAAAAATGATACACAAAATCCAACCAAAAGGGGCTAATATTGGACGAATATCGTGGCTGGAATTTAGGTGTATTTGGGATGAGAATTAAGGGTTAAGAATGGCTAGGGAAGATAGGATATGAAAAGGAAAAGGATAACTTACGGTTTAAGGTGTAGAACGTGATTACGGCTATGAGATCGATCTCGAACTCTTGTTGGACAGCTCACGATCGGTCTTGGGGTGTTGGAGGATGTCACAAACGTGGATGGAGGTGTAGGACATCAATGATGAAGGCTGGACGATGAAGGTGTTGTAAATTACAACCCGATTAATCCCCGGCGTATCTTGTACGACGAAAACGAATCTCCAAATTGTTCTTCGTAGCGAGTTCACCCTAATTCTTCGTATGAATTAGAACGTTCCCTTGGAATTAAGACTCAAAGTTTGCTAGGCTTCAAGAATGATAATTTTCGAGGAAAACAATCAAAAGCTTTAAACGGTTGAGAGACAAATTGAATGCAAAAGTAATTTGAATCAATAATGTCTAAAATATCAAAGTAACATGGTTTCCCTATTTATAGGACATAGGGAGCACGAAATTTAACTCTAAAAAGGCCTAAACATCTGATAAAAAAGGATCTCTAACTATACTATAAGAATACCTAAACTAGAATTATATTCAAGGTTGGAAATTGCCTTAAATACAATTCTAGTCAAACCTATACTATTATGAACGAAAATAATCATCAAAATATTAAATAAATCTGATCCACTATAGTCTTAAATTAAATAAAATAAATACTATAGTCTAGATAAAATTCAACCCCTAATTAAATAAATCAAGGGCCGATTTCTTCTCATTTGCACACGTCCACTTTGTATCTTCATCTTCAACTCTTCAAGTCATATTCTCCATGGTATGATCTTGATCTTCATTAGTTAATAAATTAACTAAAATACGGCTGCACTTTGCATCTTCTAATTCCTCGAACTTCTTGCAATCAACACTTGGAAATATCCTTGTAATTTCTTCTCTCGAAGTCACGTCATTCGACCTTTGAATTGCAACTAGGGTTCAAGGCCTTTAATGCCTTGCATGGCTTCATCAATCTTCAAATCCTTTAGGCTGAGCTACAAACACATCCTTCTTCAAAAATCAATTCAGGAATGCACTCTTGACATCCATCTGATACAGCTTGAACTTCATCATACAAAACATTGCAAGGAGTAGTCTGACTAATTCAATCCTTGAGACTGGAGCAAACATCTCATCAAAGTCAATGCCTTTAATCTGTGAATATCCTTGAGTAACAAGTCTAGCTTTATTCCTTGTGATATTTCCAGATTCATCAGTCTTATTTTTGAATATCCACTTAGTCCTAACAACATTAACTCCTTCTGGTTTCTAAATAAGATCCCAAACATCATTCTTTTTGAACTGTAGAAGCTCTTCGTGCATAGCCTCAATCCAATAGTCATCTTTCAGAGCTTCTTGGACATTTTTGGGCTCAATCTTGGATGTGAAACAGACATTGGATATTTCATCATTCATTCTCTTTCTTAGTCTGCTTCTTATCAATCTTCATTCATGAATGTCTCCAATTACTTCTGAAGTTAGATGATCCTTGATGATCCATCGTGAAGGCTACCTTTGCTTCACTTCATGTTCTTCAGATTCTCTATCTGTAGCATCATGTACTTTAGGATGTTCAAAGACATCTGTGTGTGTATCTTTTTCAGAGGTGTTGAGAACATCATTCTGATCATCAAATCAGACATTAACTGACTCAATGACAGCTTTTGTCTCTTTGTTGTAGATCATATATGATTTATTATTTCTGGAGTATCTAACAAACATCCCTTCAACTCCTCTATTGTTCATCTTACTGAGATACTCTCTATCATTAAGTATGTAGCATGTAGTGCCAAACACATGGAAGTACTTCACTGTAGGCTTCTTTTCATTCCAAATCTCATATGGTGAAGTGAAAGTACTTGGTCTAAGATGAACTCTGTTGCTGATATGGCATGTAGTATTGATGGCTTCTGCCCAGAACATAGCAGCAACTCCTTTAGCAACAATCATGGTTCTTGCCATCTCTTGAAGAGTTCTGTTCTTTCTTTTAACAACTCCATTCTGCTGAGAAGTCTTAGGGGCTGAGTACTCATGACTAATTCCATTCTCATGACAGAAATTGTCAAAGTACTGATTCTCAAACTCCTTGACATGATCACTTCTGATTCTGATAATAAGTTGATCCTTTTCAACTATGATCTTGCAGGTTAATCTCTTGAATGCTATGAAAGCTTCACTCTTGTCTCTGAGGAAGTCTACCCATGTAAACCTTGAGAAATCATCAATGCAGATAAGAACATACTTCTTTCCTCCGTAGCTTTCCACATCTATAAGCCCCATTAGATCCATATATATAAGATCTAAAATCCTTTTAGAAGTTCTGTCCTGAACTTCTTTATGATGAGATCTGGACTGCTTTCCAATCTGACACAGACCACATATTTTATATCTGTCAATTCTGATCTGAGGGAGTCCTCTGACAACCTCCTTGCTGATGATCTTCTGGAGATTCCTGAAGTTGATGTGTCCAAGTTTCTGATGCTAGATCTCTGACTCTTTAATAGATGTTCTTTGACATGTTAAAGAATATTGTGTAGGAACATATAGTTGATAGCAGTTGCTAGCTAATATTTTTTCTTCCATAAATAAGTCATTATTCTTATCCATTACCTTGCAATTTTCTTTGGTAAGACAACTGTCATGTCATCACCACACAGTTGACTGATGCTAATAAGATTTACTTTGAGTCTATCAACTAGCATTGCCTTCTTCAGTTTAGGCATTCCTTCAACAACCAGCTCACCTTTACCCATTACTTTTCCCATATTTCCATCTCCAAAGGTGATAAAGTCTGATGAGCAGGTTTTTAAGTTCTGCATAACTGAGCAATCTCCAGTCATGTGTCTTGAACAACCACTGTCAAAGTACCAGTTACCCTTATCTTCAACTCTTAAAGATGTATGGGCAATCATACTAGTCTGCTTGATAACCCATTGTTTCTTCTATGCAGGCTTCCTCCTTTTTCTGAGCAGCTGGTCTCTTATTGTTGTTGCTGGAACGCTAAGCTACAAACCTCCTTCTCATTCTTTTAAGATAAAAAAGATACTTTTCACAATGTGGACGAATGTGGCCTTTTTCTTCATAATAATGGCAGATGATTCCTTTTCTGTTGCCATTATAATCTATCATTTTTTTGTTAATGTTCTTCTGAATGTACTGAACATTATTTTGTACATGCACTGACTGGCTTGTACTTTCTTTAACAAACACTGTCTTGGACTGTCCACCACTATATCCAAGACCTGGATGACTGTTTCCTGAATGTCCTGGAGTAGTAAGAATCTTATCAAGATTCTTAGTTCCATTGTTCAGCATGTTGACATTCCTTTTGATGGATTTAAGTTCTGCAGACAATTCTTCAATCTCCTTCTTTTACTGCTGAATAGTGGTCTTCTTTCAGCATCAAATCTGATCAATTCCTCATTTTCTTTGAGAAGATCCTTGTTGTGAGATTATAGAGTCTTGTTTATCTCAGCTACTTCTAGCATTCGACTGAAGTTCTTGGTGATTAAAATCATATTGTTCATTGTGTTTGAATCAAGTATAGTTTTTTATTTCTGTACATGTTCAGGTACATCTTTAGAGACTTCAGTTTTAAGAGCAATACCTATCTTCTTTGAGTTGTTGTCTTCATCTTGCTAATTTATCTCAAACGTCCTCAATGATCCCATCAGCTCACCAAGCCTCATACTCTTGATATCCTTAGCTTGTTCAATTACAGCAACTTTATAAGCAAACTTCCTTGGAAGACATCTGAGAACCTTCCTTACAAGATTTTCATTGCTGATAGGTTCACCAAGAGCAAAACTCTCATTTGATATGCTTCTGAGTCTGGCATTAAACTCACCAATGGACTCAGTATCGTCCATTCTGAGACTTTCAAACTTTGAAGTAAGATTTTGAAGTCTTGACAGCCTCACTGAACTAGTCCCTTCAAAGGTGGTTTTCAGAATATCCCATGCAGCTTTGGCAGTCTCACAGGTTGAGGTTAGACTGAATGTTTCAAGATCCACTACAAAGAATATTGCATTGAGAGTTTTAGAGTTAACATTGTACCAGTTCTTCTGAGGTACAGTCCACTCTCCTTCTTCAATCTCCACATGCTTTCTTTCCTTGACAACAGTTGGCTTTTCCTATCCTTCAGTGACACTTTTCCATGCAAGCTCATCTATTGATCTCAGAAAAGCCCTCATCCTTGCTTTCCAGTAAGGATAGTTGTTGCCTTCAAGCAATGGTGGTCTGACCGTAGATCCTCCTTCTTGATTGAACTCATGGTTGAATTCCAACCAAAACCTTCATGCACATATGTACTTTTTAAGACTCTTTTCACACTAAAACCAAAGACGACCCGCTCTCGTACCAATTGAAGTTACATAAACTGTGCGATCATGTTCATCATCATGTACTTGAACATTGTTGTGAACATGTAAGGTCAGAATAGATAAACTAAAAGCAAGTAAATGGCACAAGATTGATAACCCTGTTCGATCAACTGATCTATGTCAAGTGGACTTCACAAGTCCATGAGAAATAATTCACTACTCCGTTGTATGGTTACAAAGGTTATTACACGAAGACCTCCTGTCACTCGACCCATTTCCTACCCACTACAACTTCTTTCAATAAACTGAATTGTGAGCTCCCCTGACAACCTAGAATCTCTCTAGTCCCACAGGTAATCTCTCCCGAGACTCCTCTAAGTGTGTATGAAACTAATTTCAAACACAGACTAGAAAAATAATGATCAAACGATCAACTCTAGTATAACAATAGTGAGTACCTAATGCTTCAGATGTGAAGTCTTTTGGACTCTCTAAATCAGTCATGTCTATTCGTGTGTGTGCAACCTAAACTAGTCTGATTCCCAGGCTATTTAAAGATGAAAGATATACTCTTAACAACGTAATCAGAAGTCCTAATCTGACTTGGAATCAATAAGAAAACTTTACTTAATTAATTTGGACATTCTTAGTTTAGATGTCTTTCTTGAATAGAACTCCTTCTTTGATCTTTATCACGAACAAGGTAGCTTTTATTCTGAAACGTCCATCTTGAATCTACAGCTTCAACTCCTTAAATTTAGCATGGCATGTCTCTTGTAAACTCTCTGAACAACCATGTACATGATCATGTTTATGAACATGATTAAGTACATGTCTTGATCTTCAATCAGATTAGCAGTGGAATTTTCTTAATAATGTTCAGAACATGGTCTTCAAGCATGAATAACCAAAATCTTTTGTGTTCTTTGATATTTCCATATAGAACGTGACAATCTTGAACACTTGAGTGTAGATGGCACTAACAAAATCTAACACATCTTCGGATCTATTCCCTTTAAATTTAAAAGGATGCTTGGTCATTTTACCTTTCATACATGATTCGCACAAAGGGAACGATTCTAGGACCAGTGAAGATAAAGGTCCATCATTTACTATTCTTTGTATCATCTTAAGGTTGATGTGGCTAAGCCTTATATGCCAAAGATAAGTTTAATTTAGTTCCAAAAGTTCTTTCCATTTATTAGGGTTTGTAATCGATGTATTCAGTAATTGCTTTTGCATAGTGTTTTACATAGGATTAAGTAAATAAAGATGTACATGTTAAAATTTGTTGCCTGAAACAATGTGAAATTCAGATGTAAATTGCAAAGTTAAATGAAATGTTGAAACTAGTGTTACCACATTGCCTTCAACATGCAGCGGAAACGTAAACAAAACTTTGCACAAAATAAATTTTAAATCACACTCCTTACGGTGTGTGATTGCTTCAAGGAAAAATTTATTACCACAAGTGAAATACAAAAACAATGTTGAAGTTGTCTCGGTTCACTCCCTTGATAACACTACATAAAACATACAGATGACTATCCTAGCTTCACTCACTCGAATAATCACTCAAATCAAACCTATCTAAACACATAGATAGATTACAACAAGTCACTTTAAATCCTAGACTTCTCAAAGTTGACTATCTAACCTACACACACAACTGGAATGAAAGTCTCCAGCTGATTGGACGCCAGGCAGATGTCGAGGAAGATGTCTTGGACTTTAGAGATGACACTAGATGCAAGGTTCAAAGCTTCTCACAAACCACGGTGATAACCTACTTGCATAAATGATTTTAAGGTCTAAGGAGACCTTAAATACTTCCTCCATATTGTATTGGCAGTTGTCTCACGATCCTAGATGAATTGGACTCGAATCAACCGCCTTTCACTACCCGTTGCTGAAGTGGACTTGAGATAACCGTCTTTTGCTTTGCGTGGCACACGTTCTTCAACATCGTGCAATAGTAGTGGTTACTCCAGTGACCCACATTCACCTATAGCAGTTAGTGTTTAATGTAGAGAGGGAACATCACGTCCCTTACAAATTCATAACAGATTTTGAACAAGTCAAAATCTAACATTATCCACGTTTTAAATCAAAATAAAATATCTAATAAATCCCTAAATACGTGAAAATCAAAATGTGATAAATCTCACATTATATTCAGATTAATTTAAAATAAATTAATCCAAAATACTAGGAAAGGATAAGATTAATGTCCCGAGTGTTATACTCGATGTGCCGAGAATGACGGAAAAACATTAGATGTGACATTAATTGCGATGTTATCAAACAAAGTGATAACATCATCTGGAACATGTCATACTCAACAATCTCCCCCTTAAGCTTATCCTTTCTGCACAAAACATAAAGCTCGATATATATAGGATTAGAGCCGCAGCGGAATACGAAAATAAAAATATTAGAGTTCAAAAACTCCCCCTAAGGTCTGCTCCCGCTTAAGTTATTATCTGTAAAAAAAATATAAAAAGTTAATGGGTATAATCCCCTATACATAATGTACAAGGTTAGTTGGTATTTACCCCTGTACAGATATAATGTTGAGAACATTCTCAACATGGCAAACAACACATTTTAAAAATATGCGAAAACAATTACAATGTTGAGATCATTCCCAACATAAAACATCACATACTATAAGTTATGTGAAAAACAGAATATCAATGTTGAAAGCATTTCTCAACATAAAAACATCACACATTAACATATGCAAACATAATTTATATAGCAAAATCATCAACCCATGCTGATGATTAAAACATAAATATCCAAGGATATCCAACCATGGATACCCAACAACAAAAAATATGAGTGTCTAGCACATCAAAAACCAACAAGGATGTAAACACATCCAAAATAAAATTGTGTCCAGCACAATACTTAAACATGAAATAAAATTGTTTTTGACAAAGAAAATTTAAATTTTCTTTTTGCCTTTCCCCTTGGCCACAGACTTCTCGATCTTCTCCAGTTCAACATCGCCATCATCACCAGCAGTTACTCCCCCTTTTTGTGTAGAAAGAGTTTCTCGAAGAGCTTGACGAAGCTCGACCATGGCATTGGTGAGAACTATGCTTTGATGAATCAATGAATCCATCTATGAAATATAAGAATTTAAGACCTGCACAGAAACAGTCACCAAGTGTGAGGAAGCACTTGCTATATCACTTTCTGAAAGAGGAGGGGAAAGAGCGGTCTCTACAGTAACATCATGAACAACATCCATTAAAGCAGCAGCTGAGCTTAGAACAGAGGTGCAAGGAAGATCAATCACACGATCTTCATTACCTTTTGGCTTGATGATGGAGATAGTCGAGGTTTCAGTGACTATCTTTTTTTTGCTGGGCTTTACACCTTGTTCAATGAGGATAGGTAGGGAAATGGCATGATGCTGGTAGTGTTTGACTTGGCAGCGGCTTTGAGCATACAGTCAAAAATGCATTCTCCGATATTAAAGGGGATTTTGGTTCCAAGCTTGAAGAGCAACACATTTTGATCAACAGTGAGGACTGAAGAATTAGTGGTAGGCAACCAATTATACACAATTAATTTGTGTAAAACGGTGCAAAAGAAGCTGAGTTTTGAAGTGGAAATTTTGTTTGTCCACTTCGACACCAAACCACCAGTCACAGTCGAATAAAACTTAACAACAACATCAGGTTCCAATGAAGACAAAGCAGTCACAGATTTCCAGAGACCCCTCTCTTTCAAGAAAACATTCATCCCATATTTTTTAAAGCTAAGAACATCTATTTGCTTTTTAACTCTCATAGGTAGAAGGACAATAGACTAATGTAGGGACTTAGCATGCTTAGAGTAAAAAGTTTTACTAAAAGCAGAAGAAATATTATGAGGGCAAACTGGCGGATAGACTGGATCTGAGTCACCTGAGTTGACTTCATCTTTGACATCACCAGACTGTGAAGGTGAGGGGATGACAATCTGTCTAGCTGTGCCGGAGGAGACCATTTCTTGAGAGGAATCTGGAGATGTGGCCTTCTTTTTCGAATCAAAGAGACTCTTTGCTTTTCTTTTCTTTTTGATGTTGTTCCTGAAGGCGCAGGCTTGGCAAAAACCCCACCTTCAGCATCAGCAATCTAAAGCTCTTCTTGATGTACAACATCAGCAATCACATCATCCCTGGCTTCCTCTAAAGGTTGTTCTGGTGGATTCTCTTCTTCTTCGGACTCATCTCTAAGAGAATCCATGGGTATTTTCTCCATTTGCAAAGTTTTTCTTGCCTTCTTGGTTGTCTCTTCATCGACTTCCACCTTGACCTGTCCATGTTGACTGCGAAGTCGCTTCGACTTGCGAGTAGGACAACTCTTCTTTTTCTCAGTGAGAACTCGAGTGTGTAACCCTAGATCTGGATCAATAGGGTTACATTCCTCACCAAGATTTACTTGTTGAAGAGGAGTAGGGTTTAGCACCAAGGTAGAGTTCGGTGCGTCTCCTTCTTCCATGGCAGGGGCTGCATGTACAGTTGTCGGAGAAGAGGGTTTCACTGATTCCGATTTTAGTTCCTCTAAAGCACCTTCTGCTATTGCAATTGCTGCTAGAGTAGATCTAGCAGAGGGAGTGAGGACTGAAGTTCCAGCTGGTGTTTAAGTAGAGGACGGTGTCCCCATCATCTTCTCGAACATTTGTTTCATCATCTCGAACATGGCAGTGAGATCTTTAGGTTCCGCCATTGATATTTCTGTGAAAGCTTGAAAAATGGAGAGGGAGACGAAGAGGTTTCGAGAGAAAATGAGTGAGAGGAATAATAAAAAATTCCAAAAAGGGGTTGATATAACTCTCACCCTCAAAAATCGGAACTTCCCAATTGTCACATCACCCACTTTTTGTTTAAAAAATATTTAAATAATTTGGAACTAGTGGATAGGGATACACATTATCAATTCGAGTATTTTACACAAAAATTCAAAAAGTGAATCTTTGCGGGCCCGAAAATATTTTCTATTTTTTTTATATATAATGAAAACAGAACAACAAAGAAAACACATACAAAAAAATAATAATTCTAGGCATGTAATTTCTGAAGTATATCATTTCTCTGCAATCTTGGTTACAACATCAGCTATAACACAGACAAACAGTGAATAAACCCAACTATAATTCATCTTATAGACTTACAGGTATCATTCACAAACATAAACACAAAATTTCAAATAGCTGATTTTGTTAAATAAAAGGTAGAAACACAATAAATTCATTAAGTAGGCCTTCAACTATACTTAATAGAAATAATTAAAATAAAGAACAAACATGATAAACAACTGATGTTGATAAAAAGAACTCACATCGAGTTTAACATCAGTAAACAGAAAGAACTAATTAAATAGAACACATTCCAAGATACTTTCGCAAGGTAGAAAATCTCTCGAAATCAAGAGGCTTGGTAAAAATATCTGTTGTTTGATTCTCAGTGGATATATAGTTGATGTTTATGATCTCCTTTTCCACCAAGTCTCTGAAAAAGTGATGTCGAATGTCAATATGCTTAGTGCGTGAATGTTGAACAGGGTTCTTGGAAATTTCAATAGCACTAGCATTATCACACAGCAAGGTAAGTGATGAACTTGTCATGCCATAGTCCTTCAACATTTAGTTCAGCCACACCAACTGAGCACAACAACTAGCAGTGGCAACATATTTGGATTCAGCTGTTGACAAGGAGATGCAATTTTGTTTCTTGCTTGACCAAGAAACCATATTGCTCACCAAAAAGAAGCAACCACCACTTGTGCTCTTCCTATCATCAACATCACCTGCCTAGTCTGAATCACTGTATCCAATAAGGCTGGTGTTAGTATCTTTACAATACCTGATTCCAAACTCGACTGTACCGGTAACATATCAAATTATTCTTTTGACAGCCTTCAAGTGAGACTCCTTGGGCTAAGCACGGTATCTAGCACATACTCCAACACTGAACATGATATCAGGTCTGCTGGCAGTCAAGTAGAGCAAGCTTCCGATCATTCCTCTATACATTGTTGGATCAACATTGACTCCAACATCGTCTTTGCTCAGATTTTCAGAGGACCCCATTGCTGTTTTTATAGGCTTTGCAGCTTCAAGTCCAAAGCACTTGATCAGATTTTTGGCATACTTACTTTGGGATAAAAAATTCCATCTTTATCTTGCTTGATTTGGAGACGAAGAAAGTAGGCCAATTCGCCGACCATGCTCATCTCAAATGTGATGCTGATGCAGACTCAAAATGGGGTAATTTTATTATCTTTGTTTTGCTGTTTTTGAGTCTTTTAAGTCGAGTCTAGAGTCAGTTTGGGAGCTAAAGTGAAGCAGGGGAAAATGACGAGAAAAAGTTCCAGCAAGGGCATTGACGCGCGGTCGTTTCGCGCTCAAAATGAATTTATATGCTCCTGTGCCCACAGCGAGCGTAGCTAGCTATGAGTAAGGGTCGATCCCACAGAGAGCTGATGCGATCTTACTTTTGAGTCACCAATCACAAAATAGGGTCTGGTACCGTGGTCACAACAATGGAATTTAAATCTGCAAAAATAAACTAAAGAGATATCAAATAATAAAATGTTTCGGAACTTGAACTAGAATCCAGTTTAACTTATACTCACTCGATCATGGGCACAGTGATTTTCCTACACGATTAAATCACCTAGTTATGGAGACCGGATTCCTCGATGCGTCTCCTTATTCATCCGTTCAGATTAGGTTTAAAGGTGATTCCTCGTCCATTAAACCCCTAACCTATCACCCACCCCCCGGTTCCCCAAAGAGATGTAAATGAATAAGAAGCAGTGTGCCCTAGACGAACCCAAGTTTGCTGTGTTTTACTGATTCCTCGTGTGCCCACAGCAACCCACCGATTTCCCAGTTACCGTTTGAATTAACACACAGTCACGATTCGCTAATCCAATTAACCCTGGTGTGCCCTCTACAACTAAAGAGTGATCAGCCACATTAGTTATATTAAACTCACGCTCACTAGGAATAAGAACAAAAATCGACAGAAACCTAATCGTGCAGTAATGTGCCCACACAGCCTCACGAGTATTTAAGTGTTTTGTTAAACCTTCATCTTTAGTTCAAATTCCAGAATATAGATCTAGCTACTCATACTATAAAGAACTGTAAATACATAAATTAAAGACATGATAAATAGGAAAAACTTACTGAAATCGAATAAAAACTCGTCCAACACCAACGATGAACAGCAACAACATTAAATATAAATCCTAACCTCTGTGGGCATAAGGCCCCAGATTGTCTTGCTGCCGGAGCAACGTTAAAACTAAACTAATGGCGAAAGTAAAAGTGCAGAAACAATATGGTACGAAGTGTTTTTTTCTAACAATCAAAACTAGTATTTTAAAAGAGTACAAAGATCGAATCCAAATCCCCAAAAATGGAGAGTCTTCAATATCTGCCTGATTCGCTATGCCCCGCTGGAATCTGCCTAGATAAGGAAATTTCCTTATCTGCTGGATCTCTGTGCCCACTGGAATCTGCCTGTATAAGGAAACTTCCTTAGGTGGTGGAATGAATCCCAATATTTTAGGGATGTCATCCTTATCTTCCAAATTTCTTCCCAAGAGTCCACCTGTGAACAATCTTTCCTTCTTCTGTTCAGATTTCGAAATCAATCAAGTTCCAACACCAGCTTTGTCTTCTTTCAACAGATTCCCGCTTTTTCCGGGAGTGCCCTCTTCACTGCCTCTTCTGAATCTGTGCGAGTACTGTGGGCACGACATCTTCTGCTCAGGTCTAATATGCCCATTTCATCGATTTCAGTCAAATTGAGGCTAAAATGCCTCTTTCGCCAGATTTCACTCCTGTAATGCCCAAACCACTTTCCCGGTTCTTTTCCGACACAAAAGACACTAAAAAGGACATTTAGAGCGACTAAAATGCCCAGAAAAACACGAAATAAATGGACTTATCACACCCACACACTTTAGTCATGATTGTTCTCAAGCATGGGGTACGAAGAACCCAGAAAAAGAAAAACAAAAAGGGAAAGGAAAAGAAACAGACACGAAAAAAAAAACAAAACATGCAACCTGTTAATCCGTGTGGGCACAATGTTTCAATAACCAACTTTTCCAATTAATAGCGTAATCAACATGCCCTAGCAAGTTAAAATTGAATTGAGCGTATAGGTCCTCCCACACTCTCTTCACACAGTGTTTAGGCTTAATGTTTACACTCAAATTCATTCATTCTATACTTATTCATTCCATAAGCTTGCTAGTGCTCTTTCTTCAATTTCATTAAGTGGAAAAATGCATAAGTATCAAAAGGAATTTTATGGGCTGTAATGGGGCTCTTTAGGTAAGGTGGGGTTCTTTGGTACTGGGCTAAAACTCTCAGAAGCGTTCACTGGACATACCACCATTTATTTTCAACTTACTTCCTCATGCCCTCATTTATCGTTCAGATTACAGATCTTTCATCATGGGCATTCTGAACATTCAGACTAGGGGGAATTTATTCTTTTTTGTTTTCCCTTTTTTTTTGAATTTTTTTTTTCGTTCCCCCTATCTTTCTTCTTGCATTTTCAATTCTTCAAAACCATCCAGAGACTCCTTCTACTTCTGGTTTTTGTGTAATACCCCTGACTTTATATAGTGAGGTATATCAACATAACTGCCAAGGCATTTTATTGGCTCAAAAGGGCTGCAAAGCTGTGTCAAAGGTTGGTTTTTATTTGGCTTAGTGGGATCAAGCAAGAAAATGCCTAAATCATCTACACATGCATTTTAAACTTTCTGATTTTAAAGTAGAGCAAAAGCAAGTTCTAGAAATTCTAAGCACATAATGTACACACATGAAAAGAGAATGCTGTAAAATGGGCATAACAGCACAGGCTCAAATCTCACCAGGTTAATGCTCAACTCATTCATCATCCCTGCTTTTAGTGTGGGCATGCTGACTCGATTAGCAATGGTATTAACATTCACAAACCAGAAACTAGTGCTCCCCAAATCTTAACAAATAGCATGCTGACTCAAACAACCCACCAACACACTTTGCACGAAGCAAAGTGTTCAAACAGACTCAACAACAAAAGATAACAACCCAAATGCCCCCACCCACACACTTTGCTTGAGGCAAACTGGGTAGAATAAAGGCGATACCAAAAAAAGAATGAAAATCAAAAGATATAAAAGAAAAGGAATTGAACCAGGTTGGTGGATGTCGAGTAAGTGAAACCAACATATTTGAAATATGCGGTAAAGGCTTGCTCAATCTTCCTCAAGAGGGTATCAACAGTCTGATACAAGGCATTCTCCACGCTATCCAGCCTCTTCATGGTCATTCTGGCACCATCTCTTCTTGATGTGCCCTTCCGTCTGGTGTCTTCCTGCTTGTCCCTATAGAAAATGAGAACAGAATGCTCGAAGGGTCTGCCTTTGGCACAAAAGAAATAAGGTTGCTCTCCTCTCATCCTCAACTACATCTTGTATTTTTTTTTTCAGACAGATAATAGAAAAACTCTCCTAGTCTAGTTTGATAAATCAGAAAAACACTTATTAAAATTACTGGAAAAAAAAATTAAAAACCTGGGTTGCCTCCCAGTAGCGCCCCAGTTACTGTCGTGGGCACGACACCTTCCAACTCAGATATAGATGGGCTCCACGAGCCAGACCACTCTGACATCTTGGTCTGCATGCCCCAGGTAAGGTTTCAATATGTGGCCATTAACCTTGAAACGCCCTCCAGTATCTGGATTCTTCAGCTCAACTGCTCCATTAGAGCATTCCGCGTACACTTCAAATGGACCAACCCACTTGGTCCTCAGACTTCCTCCCATCAATTTAAAACTTGAATGGTACAAAAGAACTTGTTACCCCGGAGTGAAGCTCTTCCTTCTAATCACTTGATCATGGAGCCTCTTCATTTTTTTCTTGTAAAGAACAGCATTGTCATAGGCCTCCATCCTCATTTCTTCCAGTTCTTGAATCTGAATTTTCCTGAAATGCCCGGCTGCATCCTTGTCCATGTTCAGCTTCTGCAGTGCCCATCGTGCCTTGTATTCCAGCTCTACCGGAAAATGGCAGCATTTCCCAAACAGCATCCTATATGGGGACATCCCGATTGGAGTTTTGAAAGCAGTTCGGTATGCCCACAGGGCATCATCCAGATGTTGACTCCAATCCTTTCGACTTGGATTAACTACCTTCCCAAGAATGGCTTTAATTTCTCGATTTGAGACTTCAGCTTGGCCATTCACTTGTGGGTGATAGGCTGTTGTGACTCTATGGTTCACCCCATATTTTTTCAATAATTTTTCCAGGGTTTGGTTGCAAAAATGTGTTCTTTGATTGCTGATGATGGACCTGGGCACATGGACACATAATCAACTGTCAAGATGATGTAATGGTTCCCCCTTGAGTTTGCGAGGGGTCCCATGAAATCCATTCCCCAAACATCGAAAATTTCCACTGGCATGATGGGTGTCATGGGCATTTCGTTTCTCCTTGTGATGTTCCCAACTCTCTGGCACTGATCACATCTCTTGCATACGTTGTGGGCATCCTTGAAAATCTTGGGCCAAAAGAACCCACAGTCCAGAATTCTTCTTGCTGTTCGGTTTGGCCCGAAATGCCCTCCGCAAGCAAAGTTATGGCAATGCTTTAAAATATCATCAATTTCATTGTCAGGGGCACATCTTCTTATGATCTGATCAGCACACCTCCTCCATAGAATAGGACTGTCCCATGCATCAAACTTGCTCTCATGCCTCAGTTTATTCTTTTGGTACCTCACCCAATTGGCAGCTCTCCAGACTCTAAAAAGTTTACTATATCTGCATACCAGGGCTCTCGTGTGCCCCATGCTGAGTACAGATGCTCATCAGGGAAGTGATCCGTAATGGGCATTGCATCGTCTTTTTTATTCAGCACCCGGCTTAGATGATCAGCTACCAAGTTTTGTGCCCCACTCTTATCTTTTATCTCGACATCAAACTCCTGCAGGAGCAGGATCCATCTAATTAGTCTCGGCTTTGTCTCCTTCTTGGCCATCAAGTGCCGTAGGGCACCGTGATCTGTGTAAACAATGCTCTTCGTGCCCAAGAGATAGGACCGAAACTTTTCAAATGCAAAAACTACTGCTAGCAGCTCCTTCTCAGTAGTGGTGTAATTACACTGTGCCCCATTCAGAGTTTTGGAAGCATAGTAAATTACATGGCTTTCTTGTCCTCTTTTCTGACCCAGTACAGCGCCCACAACGTAGCCATTGGCGTCACACATAATCTCAAAGGGCATTCCCCAATCTGGTGGTTGAATAACTGGTGCCGTGACCAGTTGCTTCTTCAGAAAATTGAATGTCTTTTTACATTCTTCATCAAATTCAAAGGGGACATCTTGCTGCAATAAGTGAGTAATAGGCTGGGCAATTTTTGCAAAATCTTTTATGAACCTCCTGTAGAATCCAGCGTGCCCCAGAAAGCCTCTCACTTGCTTCACCGAAGTGGGGTATGACAATTTCTCGATTATGTCCACTTTAGCTTTATCGACCTCAATGCCCCTCTCGGAAATCACATGGCCCAGTACAATGCCCTCTCTGACCATAAAATGGCATTTTTCATAGTTCAGCACTAGGCATTTGTCCACACAACGCTGCAACACCTTCTCCAAATTATCTAAGCATCGATCAAAGCAGCTTCCAAACACCGTGAAGTCATCCATGAACACCTCAATGCAGTTTTCAAGCAAATCGGAGAATATGCTCATCATACAACGCTGAAATGTGCCCGAAGCATTGCAGAGGCCAAAGGGCATTCTGCGATAGTCAAATGTGCCGAATGGGCACG
This sequence comes from Perilla frutescens, assembly GCA_026008535.1. NCBI lineage: Eukaryota > Viridiplantae > Streptophyta > Magnoliopsida > Lamiales > Lamiaceae > Perilla > Perilla frutescens. The sequence continues at coordinate 36,451,980 of BRKX01000006.1, read as the reverse complement.
TGAAAGTTGTTTTCTCCTGGTCCTCTTGACTCACTGCAATTTGCATATATCCTGAGTATCCGTCCAAGAAACAAAAGAACTTGTTCCCTGCGAGTCTCTCCAGCATCTGGTCAATGAACGGAAGTGGGAAATGATCCTTCCACGTGACCGTGTTCAGCTTCCGGTAATCAATGCAAACTCTCCAGCCAGTTTGCAGTCGTGTGGGCACAAGCTCTCCTTTTTCATTTTTCACAACTTGGATTGGACTGACCCACTTGCTGTCTGAAATTGGGTATATAATGCCTTGGTCCAGTAGCTTAATTATCTCTTTTAGCACCACATCCTACATCACCGGATTGAGCTTTCTTTGTGGATCACGAACGGGCTTTGCATCATCTTCCAACAAAATCTTGTGCATACAAACTGCTGGGCGAATGCCCTTTATGTCTGCCAAAGTCCATCCGAGTGCCTCCTTGTACAGTCTCAGCAATCTCAAAAGGCGGTCTTCATCAGCTTGATTCAACCCCGCACTAATTATCACTGGGAGTGTCTCATTATCTCCCAAGTAGGCATACTTCAAATGCCTTGGCAATACCTTCAACTCCAGTGTGGGCGCTCTAACAATAGAAGGCATCATTCTGTCATCACTTCTCCGAATGGGCACACCATAGTCCACACAGCCGTATGGCATTTCTTCCAATGAGTACAGCATCATAATTTCATCCCTTATGTCATCATCCTCGTCTAGGTCATTCTGGTCAGTCAGTCCATCCCACAATGCCCACTCCAGCAGTTCTCTGTTGCTCACCATGGATAAAGTAGAAAGGCTCGGGTAATGAAACGTATTCACAAAATTATAATTTTTTGTATCTGGGGGTGTTTCATGGCTTCAAAAATGTTGAACATCACCTTCTCCCCATCAAACTCACACGTCAGTGTGCCCTTGTCCACATCAATCTTGGTTCGAGCTGTCTTCATGAAAGGCCTTCCCAGCAACAAAACTGAAGATTTTGAAGTCGCTGTGCCCATGTTAAGCACATAAAAATCTGCTGGGAATATAAGCTCGTCCACCTTGACCAATACATCTTCAATGAGACCTTCTGGATATACATTGGACCTGTCAGCAAGTTGAATGACCACACGAGTTTCCTTCAAAGGTCCAATCTTTAATTCTTTGAACACCGATAGGGGCATTACGTTGATTGATGCCCCAAAATCCAGCATGGCCTTTTCAACTTTTCTGTCTCCAATTATGCAAGGGATCATGAACATCCCTGGATCATCACACTTCTTGGGTAACTTCCTTTGTATCACAGCCGATACATTTTCCCCAACTAGGAACCTTGCATCGTCATTGAATCGCACCTTTCTGGTACAAAGCTCCTTTAGAAACTGGGCATACCGTGGTACTTGCTTGATTGCCTCGATCAGTGGGATGTTGATCTCCACCTTGCTGAATACTTTTAGCATCTCCCTGGTTTCTTCTTCTTTTCTATTTTGTGCCAATCTCCCTGGAAAGGGGAGGTTTCCGTCTTTCTAGAATGGGCACTTTGGCAGGCTATTTTACTTCCGGGATGGGCACAGTATCGGTCTGCTCGGCTTCTTGTGCCTTGTCTCCTGTGGGAATTTTTTCCACTTCTTCCTCCAAGGGCACATCATCATTCTCTTCTCTTGGCCTGAACATCTCCGGAAGCTCTTTTCCACTCCTCAATGCTACTGCATTCACTTGTTCTCTCGGGTTTTCAACCTGGGAAGGTAACTTCCCATTTTTCTCCTCCATCTTGTGCATGGCTTGAGCCAATTGATTTATTTGTTTGCTCATATGTGAAAGACCAGCTCGAGTCTCTTGCTTGAACTTTTCATTCTCCTCAGCCATGGCATAGACAAGATCTTCTAGCCTTTGCTTTCTCTTTTCTTCTGGTGGCGGCAATGGGCGTGCAGGATGCCCATCATCTGGCCTTCTCCATCTGAAGTTTTCATGGTCTCTCCAGCCAGGGTTATAAGTCTGGGAATTGGGATCATATCTTCTGGAATGCCCATTCTGGCTACCTACAGCATTTACTTCTTCCACCGCGTCTTGTAGAGTTGGGCATTCATCAGTGAAATGAAGTACACTCTTGCATACTCCACAAGGTCTGGGCTTTTTCACCATGCTCACACCAGACAAGATCTTTTCAATTTTGTCACTCAATCTGTCAATTCTACTATCTTGGTCCGGTGCCCTCTCTGATTCACTGACAACCCGAATGCCCTCTCCGCCGAAATATCGGTTGTCTTCAGCCATCTCCGTGACAATTCTGAATACTTCAACAGGCTGCTTGTTCAATATAGACCCTCCACATGAGGCATTCACGATTGTTCTCTCATGTGGTCTCAATCCTCCAACAAAATACTGAATTAGATCGTGTTCAGTAATCTGGTGTTGTGGGCATTTCGCCAGCATCGCCTGGAATCTTCCCCAGTAGTCATAGAAACTCTCGTTGGTTCCTATCTTCAGGCTCCCTATCCTTCTTCTCATTTCTTGCACTCTGGATGCTGGGAAATATTTTTCCAAAAACTTCTGATGAAGTTGTCTCCATGTAGTCACAGCGCCAGTCGGCAATGTGTACAGCCAGTCCCGTGCCCCATCCTGAAGAGTGAAAGGGAATGAGACCAACCGCACATACTCCTCTCGTCCATGGTTGGATGGTTGATTCTGGCAAACCATCTCAAAATCTTGCAAGTGTCTTTGTGGATCCTCTCCGGGCATTCCGTGGAACTTCGGCAAGATTTGGATAAAGTTTGCATGAATATCCCAGTTCTGAGTCCCAGTTGGGAGTGTAATGCCCATCGGGCGCAGATTCATGTTGGTCGGGAAAACCAACTGCCTTAAAGTCCTATTATCCTCCGCATCTCCATTTACGGCATTCCCATTTGCGGCCATGTTGATGTTGTGGCCGTTCTCAAACTGTCCTTCCTCCTCGTGCCCTTCGTCTCCTTGATCTTTTGGTGGTGTGGGTTCACGAGGTCTGTTTGCAGCTCGTCGTGCCCTCTTCACTGCTACCCTGTTTTTCCTCAAAGTCTTCTCTATCTCCGGATCGTACAATAGAGTTTCTTCTGAAGAACTCCTGGGCATCAACTTCTAGGCACACCAGCTTAGAAAGTAAAATCACTGGAAATCAGCTTCCCGGCAACGGCGCCAATTTTGACGCGCTGTCGTTTCGCGCTCAAAATGAATTTTTATGCTCATGTGCCCACAACGAGCGTAGCTAGCTATGAGTAAGGGTCGATCCCACAGAGAGCTGATGCGATCTTACTTTCGAGTCACCAATCACAAAATAGGGTCTGGTACCGTGGTCACAACAATGGAAATTAAATCTGCAAAAATAAACTAAAGAGATATCAAATAATAAAAGGTTCCGGAACTTGAACTAGAATCTAGTTTCACTTATACTCACTCGATCATGGGCACAGTGATTTTTCTACACGATTAAATCACCTAGTTATGGAGACCGGATTCCTCGCTGCGTCTCCTTATTCATCCGTTCAGATTAGGTTTAAATGTGATTCCTCGTCCATTAAACCCCTAACCTATCACCCACCCCCCAGTTCCCCAAAGAGATGTAAATGAATAGGAAGTAGTGTGCCCTAGACGAACCCAAGTTTGCTGTGTTTTACTGATTCCTCGTGTGCCCACAGCAACCCACCGATTTCCCAGTTACCGTTTGAATTAACACACAGTCACGTTTCGCTAATCCAATTAACCATGGTGTGCCCTCTACAACTAAAGAGTGATCAGCCACATTAGTTATATTAAACTCACGCTCACTAGGAATAAGAACAAAAATCGGCAGAAACCTAATCGTGCAGTAATGTGCCCACACAGCCTCATGAGTATTTAAGTGTTTTGTTAAACCTTCATCTTTAGTTCAAATTCCGGAATATAGATCTAGCTACTCATACTATAAAGAACTGTAAATACATAAATTAAAGACATGATAAATAGGAAAAACTTACTGGAATCGAATAAAAACTCATCCAACACCAACGATGAACAGCAACAACATTAAATATAAATCCTAACCTCTGTGGGCATAAGGCCCCGGATTGTCTTGCTGTCGGAACAACGTTAAAACTAAACTAATGGTGAAAGTAAAAGTGCAGAAACAATATGGTACGAAGTGTTTTTTTCTAACAATCAAAACTAGTATTTTAAAAGAGTACAAAGATCGAATCCAAATCCCCAAAAATGAGGAGTCTTCAATATCTGCCGGATTCGCTATGCCCCGCTGGAATCTGCTTGGATAAGGAAATTTTCTTATCTGCTGGATCTCTGTGCCCACTGGAATCTGCCTGTATAAGGAAACTTCTTTAGGTGGTGGAATGAATCCCAATATTTTAGGGATGTCATCCTTATCTTCCAAATTGCTTTCCAAGAGTCCACCTATGAACAATCTTTCCTTCTTCTGTTCAGATTTTGAAATCAATCAAGTTCCAATGCCAGCTTTGTCTTCTTTCAACAGAATCCCACTTTTTCCGGGAATGCCCTCTTCACTGCCTCTTCTGAATCTGTACGAGTACTGTGGGCACGACATCTTCTGCTCAGGTCTAATATGCCCATTTCATCGATTTCAGTCAAATTGAGGCTAAAATGCCTCTTTCACCAGATTTCACTCCTGTAATGCCCAAACCACTTTCCCGGTTCTTTTCCGACACAAAAGACACTAAAAAGGACATTTAGAGAGACTAAAATGCCCAGAAAAACACGAAATAAATGGACTTATCAGGCATAAAAGACGGGGAGAGCTGCTAAGGGCATAATGGAGAAAACTGCACTTAGACAGTCTGTTGCAGATCCAGCGCAGAAGTCCAGCGCCGATCACTCCAACAAATGATGACCACGTCAAAACCGTTCCGAAAATCCAGGAAGAGCTGGTTACTAAAGTTAGAGAGTGGAGAAGAAGAGAGAGAAGAGAAGATAGAGGGAGAAAGAGTCAAAGCCAAAAAATCCATAAGGAGCCGTTGAGGAGAAGTGGACAAGGTGAACTAAGATAGTGCTCATGCGTGGGCAGTCATGGGCCAATTGTGGCAGTTAAACTCACTATAAATACTTTAATTCCTGTTTTATTTTAGACACGAAGACAATTAGGAGCATTTTAGCATTTTATTTCATTTTGTGCATTTCAATTTCTCGTAAAGAAAACACATATAGTCGGCATAGGCTGAAGCGCTCTGTTCCCAGCTTTTGTTGGCTCGTTTGTTTAGTATTTACTTTCGTAATATAATTTCCTTTGCTATGAATTTTCTGTTTATTTGTGTTGTGTTTATTAATATGTTGCAAGGCTAAGTAGTTAGTGTTCAAATCGAGTAAGAAGAAGACGTAGGTGATGGCGATGCATGAGACTAATCGAGCTTAAAACAACTAGTGAAGATTCCGTATTTCACTTAGGGAGAATCCAAATACACTGCAACGGGGAAAGCTTCGTGGCTGATCACTCTTATCCGAACCATTGTAGCTGTGCATTAGGGTAGAACTAAGGGTGAACGACTCCCCAATGAGCCACTAAGTGACAAATCGGGTGGAGATGCCTACAACCGATTAAGCCCGGAGGGTGAAGTCCAGGTAGATATGGGCACAACGCCAAAGAGGTCCCATATGCCATCGTTGGGTTCCTCTGATCAGATGCTGCCATTTCTTGCAAACCCTCTTTATGACCCTTCTTCTTTGGGTCTTGAGATTGTAAGGTGCTAAGATGTCACCGACCATATCGCTCTTAGCATACAACAAATGATGGAATTGGGGGGTGTAATCTCTATGAGTGGGGAAAGGATTAGTGACAGTAATCCAGGGTCAGTGACAGTGACCCAATAACAGTTCCTCGAAGAGTTACCTACTCCCTATAACCAACCGGTCAGATCGAGGTATCAACGTGTATGTGCCCGGAATTGCATGCTTTCACTAGTCCGATTCTATGCTTGACTTGAACATGTTTGTTATTATTTGATTTAGTTTATATTTTTAGAAGCATTTCATACTAAGTTGCAGGAACAAGTTAGTGATAGTAACTACCCAAGGGTTCCAGTGAAGCTCACCCAGGATAGAAATGTTAACACTCCTCGTGGGATCGACATCCGCCATCCGGCACTATACTAGCCGCTGGAAGCACATTTAAGCATCTAGGGGGTTACGCCCATATGTGTAATTTTTCACACTAAACGACGGTGTGTCAAAATTTGGCTCCGTTGCCAGGGAGTGTAAGAGCACTTTTTTCTATCCCATCCTTCCTCGCTTAACCTTGTTTATGGTACGCACTAACCGCGCAGGAGAACTAGTCTACGATCCAGAAATAGAGAAAACTGCTCGGAGAAGGCGGGCACAAGTAAGAAGAAGCCTGAAAGCCACCATAAGCCAAAGAACACCGTCAGAAACGTTGGAAGAAACCCAAACATTTGGAGAAGAAAGCAATACCGGCAGCACACACGAAGAAAAATATAACCCACTGTTCTCGGAATCTGAAGTAGAAGAAATGGGGGACAGAATTCAAGAAGCGGCACCCGAACCTCAGCCCACTTTGAGGCAGCTCATCTTTCCACAAACAATGAATATGCGACCATCAGGGATTTCACTACCGCAGCCCTCTGACACTTAGGAATTGAGATCGAACTTCATCTCAATTTTGCCCAAATTCCACGACCATCCCGGAAAAGACCCCCAAAGGCATCTTCAAGATTTTGAGATGGCATGCGGCACGCAACGTAATAATACAGGGAATATGTCTGAATATATTCTCTTATTATTATTTCCTTTCACCTTGCAGGATGGAGCACGGGAATGGCTTTACACCATACCAGCAGGGAGCGTGACCTCATGGAATCAACTTCAACAAAGGTTCTTAAAGAAGTATTTCCCTACCACTCGAGTGCAGGCAATGCGGAAAAAGATCTCTACAGCCAAGGCCGGACCAAATGAAAATCTCTACGATTATTGAGGGCATTTCAAGCAAATACTCACCAAATGCCCACATCATCAGATACCGGCACATGACTTGGTCCAGCACCTCGTGTCAGGATTACGGATAGAAGACCGCAACCTACTCAATACAGCATGCGGAGGGTCAATCCTAAACAAAAGAGCAGATGAAGTAATGCAGCTGATCAGAGAGATGGCCGAGAAAACATGAGAAGATGTCTACGATAGACCACAAGCGGCAGCGATGGGCAAATTGACCTATGCGGCCGAGGCAGGGACAAAAATAGATCAGTTGTTCAACAAGATGGAAAAGTTGATGACCCAACTATCCGCTAACACCTTACGCATATATGAGGTATGCAGTATGATGGGACACTACTCAGATCAATGCCCGCAAGTTCAGCAGGGGAATGAATCCGTAAATATGATGGATGGGGGCAATAGGAGGTGAAATGATCAATACGCCCAAAATTACCATCATCCGCAGAGGTATCCAGAACATTAGGCACATATAGGGCCACCTCGCCATTTACTTGTAGTGGGAGGGCCCGCGTTGGAAGACATGGTGAGACAGATGGCCATCGAGTCAGTTAACAGCCAGAAACGGACAGCTTCGTTCGAAACAGAAATAAGGGCAAGTCTTAACTTTCTGGGAACTCAAATTACTCAGCTGAGTGAGTCCATTTCACGAATGGAGAAGGGGAAAGGGATCTTACCTTCCCAGACCGAGCCCAACCCAAGGGCTGATATAAATGCGATTTCACTCAAAACATGGAAGGAGCTGACAAACCCCTCAATTCAAACAGAAAGGTGAAGTGACCCTAAGAAAACCGAACTCAACAAGGGACCAGAGAAGGATGGCCAAGCGGAAGAGCCCAAGAAAGGGGAGTTGACAACAGAAAAAGAAGGAATTATTGTTCCCCCACCATTTCTAGGAAAGCTAAGAAAAAATAAAAAGGAGGCCGAGGACCGCGACTTGATGCAGGTTTTCAAACGGGTGGAGGTTAATGTCTCTCTCTTGGACATAATCCAACAAGTACCCTAATATAACCGGTTCTTGAAGAAATTATGCACCCGAAAGGTCCCATTCAATGAGGAAGCTCAAGTGATTATGAGTGAGAATGTATCTGCGCTGATACAGAGAAAGCTCCTGAAGAAATGTGGAGACCCGGGCATGTTCTCCATTCCCTGCGAGATTGGAGGCATAAAAATAGATCAAGCCATGTTTTACCTTGGGGACTCAATCAATGTTATGCCCTTAACCATTTTTGAAGAACTGGATTTGGGACCACTGAAGGGGATAAGAACGGTGATTGAACTGGCGGACAGATCCAATGTCTTCCCTAAACGTGTTATGGAAGATATGCTGATCAAAGTCAAAGATTTGATCTTTCCAGCTGACTTCTATGTTCTGAATATGGGCTCGTCCAGCAAAAAGTCTTCATGTATGCTCCTGGGGAGACATTTCATGAAAACGGCGCATACGAAGATTGACGTCGATCAGGGCACATTAACGTGCGAATTTGATGGAGATACCATCACCTTCAATATCATCGAAGCAATGAAAGATCCTACCGATGTCAAAGGTGTAAGCACGGTGGACATAATTGATTCACTCATTCAGATTAGGAGAACGAAGATGCTGGCAAAAGATCCATTGGAGTGGGTAATCCAACATTGCCAATCAGATTGGGACACTCTCGATGAAAGGGACGAGAATATCAAGAAGGTGATCATGCAGCTATACAGTCTAGAGGCCCACGCAAATTCTAAAGAGGATCTGGATTTTCCCATATTGCAGCCTTCAGAAAGAATGATACATTCCATCATTAAGCCGCCAGAATTGGAATTGAAGAAACTTTCGGGACAACTGAAATATGCCTACCTTATTGAAAGGGAGAAGCTGCCAATAATCATCAATTCGGCATTGACTGTGTCCTAGGAAACAAGATTGGTGGACCTATTGAAAAAATACAATAAAGTGATCGGGTGGACACTGGCCGACATTAAAGGCATAAGCCCATCAGTGTGCATATACCACATCATGCAGGAAGAAGGAGCCAAACCAATGAGAGAGCCTTAAAGAAAGTTGAACCCCATCTTGAAGGAAGTTATCTTGAAGAAAATCCTGAAGCTATTAGATTTGGGGATCATATATCCCATCTCAGATAGTGAATGGGTGAGTCCCACACATGTGGTGCCCAAGAAATCAGGAATCCAAGTGGTTGAGAATGAAAAGAAGGAGTTGGTGCAAACCCGTCTCCAGACTGGATGGAGAGTATGCATCGACTACAGGAAACTCAATGCGCTCACAAGGAAGGACCATTTCCCCCTATCCTTCATCGATCAAATGTTGGAGTGGCTTGCGGGCAAATCGTATTTTTATTTTCTAGATGGCTATTCTGGATGCATGCAAATATATGTCGCGTAAGAGGATCTGGAGAAGATGACATTAACATGCTCCTTCAGTACAATCGCATACCGACGAATGCCTTTCGGCCTTTGTAACACACCAGGGACGTTTCAGAGATGAATAATGAGCATATTCTCGGATATGCTCAAATCTTGTATTGAGATCTTCATGGATGACTTCACCGTCTATGGGGACCATTTTGACCAATGCTTGGAGAATCTGGAGAGAGTATTGAAGAGATACGTCGAAAAGGACCTCCTGCTGAACTACGAAAAGTGCCACTTCATGGTCCGGAAAGGGATCATTCTAGGGCATGTCATTTCGGAAAGGGGAATTGAGGTGGACAAGGTAAAAGTAGACATCATTGCAAAATCGCCTTACTCCACCACGGTGAAGCATGTCCGAGCATTCATTAGGCATGCAGGGTTTTATAAGAGATTCATCAAAGACTTCGCTAAGATAGCTCAACCCCTCATACGCCTACTTCAGCAAGATGTAGTGTTTGAATTCAACGAGGAATGCAAGGAGGCATTTCATGACCTCTAAAGGAAACTGGTTTCATCACTAGTAATCAAACCACCTAATTGGGGAATGCCATTCGAAGTAATGCGTGACGCAAGCAGGTATGTCGTGGGAGTAGTTCTGGGGTAGAAACGAGGCAAAGAAAGCTATGTCATTTATTATGCCTCCAAGACACTAAATCCAGCCCAATGCAACTATTCGACCACTGAAAAAGAGCTACCCGTGGTAGTATTTGCCTTTCAGAAGTTCAAATTGTATCTCTTGAGAGCAAAGATAATGGTGTTCATAGACCATTCGGCTTTGAAATACTTGCTGACGAAGAAGGAGTCAAAACCACGACTCATTAGATGGATTCTACTCCTCCAGGAATTTGATTTGGAAATTAAGAACAAGACAGGAGCAGAGAACCTGGTGGCAGATCACTGGCAGATTTGTATCGTATTGACGGCACAAAAAGGCAAGACCCGTGGTATGCTGACATCGTCAACTATCTGGTAACCGGAAAATGCCCGATTGGCATGAGCAACTATCAGAAGAAGAAACTGGTCAGGGAAAACAGGTTCTACGTATAGGAAAAAAACCAACTCTCTGAAAGATAGGAGCAGACCAGGTCATAAGGCGTTGCGTGCCAGAACATAAGGGAAGAAGCATCCTCAAATTCTGCCACACGGATGTATGTGACGGATATTTTGGTCCAAGAAGAACCGCCTAAAAAATCCTAGATGGAGGTTTCTACTGGCCGAGTATGTTCAAGGATGCTTATGTTTACTGGAAGGGATGTAGCAACTGTCAGAGGACGGATAATCTTTCTATTAAGGAGGCTATGCCCTTAATCCCCATTATGCCCGTCGAAATATTTGATATCTGAGGAATTGACTTCATGGGACCCTTTCCCAAGTCCGGGTTAAAATTGTACATCCTGTTAGCAGTAGATTACGTGTCAAAATGGATGGAAGTCAAGGCCACAACGAGCAATGATGCGCGAACAGTGATGGAATTCCTCAAATCCCATGTATTCTGCAGGCACAGGGTTCCTAAGGTGCTAATCAGCGACCAAGGAACACACTTTTGAAATATGCTCATAAAGCGGCTGCTTCAGAAATATGGGGTCACGCACAGAGTCACCACGGCTTATCACCCACAAGTAAATGGGGAGGCAGAAGTATCAAATAGAGAAATAAAGAACATCCTGGAGAAGGTGGTGAGTCCGAGGAGAAAGGATTGGAGTAACTACTTGGAGGATGCTCTATGGGCATACAGGACAACATTCAAGACTCTGATCAGGATGTCCCCATATCGATTGATATATGGGAAGTTATTCCATCTACCGGTGGGAATGGAACACAAAGCTTTTTGGGCAATCTGAAAATTAAATGCACACCTGAATGTAGATGGAGCTAAAAGGAAGTTACAGATCCAAGAATTAGAAGAGCTAAGAGCAAAGGAATACGACAATGCAGTGCTGTACAAGGAAAGGACAAAGAGGGTACACAATATGCTCATAAGGAAGAAATAATTCGTAAAAGGGCAAAAGGTGTTGTTATTCAACTCAAATTTGTGCATCAATGCAGGAAAGCTCAGATTGAAATGGTTGGGACCTTAAATTGTTCAAAATCAGCTTCAGAGTGGGGCAGTGGACATTCGCAATCCTGAAGATAACGACATCTTCCGAGTCAACGGAAAAAAGCTTAAGCCCTTTTATGAGCATATGCAGAGGAGGTGGTCGAAAAAGCCATGCTCATCGAGCCCACTTATCAATGAAGGAAAAAAGGCACAGTCGAGCTAATGACTATAACCAACAGCGCTGGTCGGGAGACAACTCGGTAATCTTACAGTGTTTTAGTTTTTCTTTATTTAGTAAGTATATAGTGAGAACTAACTTGCAGATGGCATAAAAAAAAGGAAAGAGTGAAAAGGCATAAGCAAAAGTATGAAAAGGCTTAAGTGTGTGGGGGCGGAAGTAAAAGCTGATCGGAAGTGAGAGAAAAGGGTTGTGAGAGATGTTCCAGCTTCCCACGCACAGATCAAATCGAAGGAGAGAGAAAGGGTTTAAAAATGGATATTTTAATCCTATCTCTGAGGCGGATCTTTGGTTTAAAACATATCTGAGAGAAAAAGTCCTCAGCATTTCAAATTCAAATTAGAGAAAAGAGCCTAACCCCCTCCATAAATATCGGCAAAATCCCAACCTCCAGCTCTTCAAAACCGAGAAATTACACCTGAATCTCTGATCCCATCAGCCACCTACTCTCTCATTCTTTCCAATTCCAACCATGACAAGAACCAAAGGAGGACAAACAAGCCGACCAGCCAGAAAATCCACTCACGGCAGGAAGAAGGCCGTGAGTGAAATCCTAAAGGAAACCCCTCTCCAATCACCGACCCTATTTGTCGGAATTAGAAGCCCACCACCCAAAACTGAAGTTCCTCTCAATGTTCAACCGATCACCGCCATACCAGCAGCAGAAAAACCTTCAGTGAAGGAGAAAAGGAAAGCACCGGTGAAAGCACCAAAAAATCCGCCGGCCAAGAAGGCTAAAGGCATAAAGGCCGACTCGGGCGCACTGGAGAAACAAATCTTAGAAGCCCTGGCCCAGGAAATGTAGAAGGAACCAGAGCCACCAAAAAGCCCTATTATGCCATCGGAGGAACCACAACCAGAGTTGGTGACAGAGCCTGAAGTTGAGACTCAATCTGAAAAGGTGACGGAAGAGGGAGAACTGGAAAAAAATGAGGATGAGGCAGAGGTGATGGAAGATTCTGCGGAGGAGGAGGAAGAAGTGAAAGAGGCAGAGCAGAAAAAGGCAGAGAAAGGGAAAGAAAAGGTAGTCGAGGAACAGAAAAATGTGGAAGAGGAGATGGAGACTGAAAATGAAGAAGAATCCGGAGATAATGAACAGGAAGAACAAGCCGAGAAATCGGAGAAGGATCTCAATGAAGATGATGAAGAAGAAAAGGCACAACCACAAAAACCACAGCAAAAGCCTAAGACAGAGGTGAGGAGACGGGTGTCTTCGAGAGGCCAGACCACAAAGAAGAATACAGAGAAAAATAAGGAAGAAGCCGGCAAGTTGGCAATTGAGAAATCTCTACTGAAGCCAAAGAAGGGCCAGACATCTGATGTGCCCTCAGCAAGGAAAAAATTGGAACTACAGGATGAGACCACCGACGAAGACACTGAGGAGGAAGAAGCTGAATCAGAGGGTAGCGAATCCGACGACCCCAAACTACCGCCAGTAAGTGGACCATCAGGAGTCAAAGCTAAGGGGGAATCATCCAAATCTCAAGCCCCGACCAGGATAGCTCCAGCGAAGCTAGGGAAGGAAGGAGATAAATAGCAGGCGGAGAGGGCCAAATCCATGGACAAAAGGAAGTTGGTGCCCCTTTATGCCTTCGATGAGGACACCCTAAGGGATCTTGTTCTTAAAGGCGAGGTACTGCAGTACTTCAACAATATTGAGTGGATAAAGGCACTGCAATGGAACGATAAGGCATATAAGGAGTAGTCATGTGAATTCCTATTATCCTATAGCTTCAAACCCACCAAGGGGTACCTGCTGAATACTCCTGGAGCTATCACCTTTGCCATTCAAGGCACAGAGTATAGCATGTCCATTACAGAGCTGAATCTACATCTGGAGATAGTGGGTATGTCAGATTTGCAGAAACAATGGTACAAGGAGGCAATAACGATGGCTCCGGACTCATAGACTAAGAAGATTCAGCGTCAATGGGAAGAAATAGAAGGGATTGGCCAGTTCAAGTCAGGGACCAGCAAGAGCGGAGAGATCAAAGATGCGGCCCTCCAGATTTGCCATCGATGGATGGCATACAACATTTATGCCCGCAAGGACGGAACTGGGCAAGACACGCAGGAGCTCTTTCTGTTGTGGTGCATGGTGACAGGGAAGAAAGTCAATTATGGCTTTACAGTGGCACAGCAATGGAAGATGAATGCTGGTAGTAAGACCATTCCCTGCATCTCCATGTGTAACAGCCCGGTCCCGAGGATGGGGACGGGGTTATTGTGCGTAAAAATAGCACGAAAAATGGAAATCCAGGAGGGTGTTTTTAGAATTAAACTAAGTCAGCGCCTTAAGAACTTAGGCAATTTAACTTTATGACTTGGGAGAACTATCATTTTCAACGAATCAATAAGGGCCAAAGGGTTCAACCGGGTCAAAGGGGACAAAGGATTCAATCAAGTCAAAGGAATGCCAATTCATAGGTCAACCGAAATTTAAATAGAATCTAATGACAAACAGATAGGAATTTGACTCTTTAAATAAACAAGACCTCATCATAGGTCACATCAACTAAAACCCATAAATAGGTCGGAGTCAAATAAATCATATTGTCTCATTCATAGAACGAAAGTAAGAAAAACAACTTAAGACTAACTAGAGATGAGCAGAATCATGCTTGGAAAGAAAAGCCCCTTCATAGGCGAATAATAACAACAAGCATGCAAAACTATTCACAAGTCAACTGCAAAAGAACAGATACCAATATGTTCAACAGTGAGACTTTTCAAATATCTTGGAATCAATAAAGGAATACTGGTATGTCAAAAGAACATGCTTCAAAGACTTTAAGACTTTATTGATATTTAGGAATCATAGTATTTAAAACATGCTACTATCAAGAATCAAGTTACACATATCAAGACTAAAAACTAATATCAGAGTACTTAGCAGAAACATAGCGGAACAAAATATGTAACCATATAGAGCAACAAACTTGGAAACCTCAGACAACCCCATCAGCAGCACATCACCGGCCTCAGCATCTCAACCTGAAAACATTTGAAAAAGATGGTGTGAGCACTAATGTACTCAGTGGGGTTTTATGAGAAAACTCTTGATAAACTTTAGAAATATCCAATCATAAACTGACGGCATGTGAAGAGCAAAATGCAAAAGCCTTCTCCATATCCGCAAAACATTTTTCTTTCTTTTCTGGTGCCTTCCTTGGCTCAAACCTATTATCTACTGCACCTTAGGCCTGCTTTCAGATAGAAAAGGGGTTACCTCAAATATCCTCCCGAGTATGCGAAGGGATTTCCCAACAGTGACTCCCATTAATCAAGATTAAACTTTAGTGACACAAAGCTCACAGCATGATAATGTAAATAAACTGTTCTTTGAGCTCGATAACCTGCTTACAAAAAAACTATATCCTTCCCTAAATTCCTCTTTACTTAACCTTAACCTTCCTTACTTAACCTTAACCTTCCTTACTTAACCTTAACATTCATTACTTACTTGACTTAGCTAGCAATACCAAGCCTAGAGCAATCGTCTAAGGCTAATTCTTAATTAAGCATGATCTCAGCCTACAAGGGATTTATCACTACCCTAGAACGCAATACTTAGCTAAATAAGCTTTAGCAAAATCCAACATTCCAAAATGAGGAAATGAACGCGGATAAACATAGATCGCAATTAAAGCAATTCTAAACATCTCATGCTAGCATAAATTGTATATAAACAATCCTAGCATATCTAAACATGATTGAGAGCTCACTTAACTTAATAACTTCCTTTACTTTATCAAACCCAAATAACAATTCAACATATCATGCATATAACTTCCTTCCTTCCTTTCCTTTCCTTGTACAGAGACTAAACAGGCAGGGCATAAAATACTTTTATTGGATATTTCACCTTTGCCCTATCATGCTTCTAGAGCTTACTAGCTCAAACCTTATACTTAGTTTAGAACTACCCACCTCAATGATGAGCATCTCCATAACGAGCACGTAGACGAGGCAACGAGCCGAAAATCCTTCCTCGGGCCTCCTTGGGGTTCACCTCTTCTTACAAAAGTCAATCAATGACTTAGCAACCTTATTCGAGATCCTAACAAGAAATCAAAATGATATCTAAACACGAACCCCATAACTATAACTTAAAACATGAGAATTTCAACGATTTAAACGCTCGAAATTACTGAAAACGGGGATGGAAATTCCGACTCGAACGATCAAGACTCTGGATGATCGGCCACTGCGACATTATAGATCTTTGAAAGAGCTTTGATTTGAGTACTCATTGGCCTCATAGATCCAATCGAGGTGAAAGTTATGGTCTCCGAACGAAAACGTGTCGAAGCTGCCACACCTACCCATGCGCCGCGGCGGGGGGAATGCACGCCGGCGGCCTCCATGTGCCGCGGCGGCCCCCTTGCATACCCGCGGCCCCCTTGCGCGCTCGCACACTGCCTTGGCCGAGGGGGCTCCTGCGCCGCTGCGGGGACCTCTGCCACCGTGCTCCCTTCTCCGCTCCTCTCTCAACTGTGAGGTGCGCTCACGAAGAGCGCTCCTCAATCTCTCTCTCTCTCAAGAAATGGGGAGGTGAAAAATGAAAGGTGCGAGGAAATGAAGGAGGGAGAGCTACTATTTATAGCCAAAAATATGGCTTCCTCGAGAAGCTGATGCAGTGCAACAATACTGCTTTAAAAATATCGGGTTCGGTTAAAAGGCGTTTTATTCAATGGTGAGGTCCAAATGACCTCATTCACAAAATTTAAAAATACCGGGAGATTTGTTGGCTCGAGTACTATTGAACCAACTTGACTCGTAATAAAGAATGAGTCATCTTGAAGGAAAACGAGAAAAGATTCTCTTTTCAAAAATAAAGTTACTATTCCACACAAGGGACAAATAAAATTCTCGAGCGTTCAATTAACCTCAGAATGAAAATCCGGGAACACCAACGAATTTCTTGAAAAATTTTCTATAACATAGACTTGAAAAAACAAGGCTTGGGTCATCACACGAGATTTTGCAAATTTCTAACGATCAGGCTCTTACGGAAAAACACTATTCATAACTTCTTTAAACGCGTTTTAAATCACTGGAAACTTAAATGACTTCAGATTTAAAATCCGAAAGCACTGGCATGCTCTTTGGGTCAACGCATTCCAAACGCAACCAAAATTGGCTATAACTGAGCTCGGATTGAAATTCTCAAAAAGACAATTTCACAAAAAACGACCCTAAAATCACGGTTAACTACCAAAATATCCTTATCTAGGCTCCGATTAAATTTCTTTAATTTTATAAATAAACTCTGAAAATATGGGGTTTTACAGACTATACCCCTTACAAACAATTTCGTCCTGAAATTTACTTCCCCTCAAACGAAGATCTGGATACCTCTTCAAGAACTTAAAGCCTTACTGGAACGACAATGGTTCAAAATTTTCACTATACGGCTAAGAGTAACCTGAGGCCTTCCTTTATAAATTAGTCCTCACGCAGGACTAGTACTTCTATAATCATTTTTCTTTTCTTCCTCAAAGCCTTAGCATCTTCTACCTTTTCCTCCTTATGAAATCTCTCTCAAAATATCGCTTCACACGAGATCCTTATGATCTACATTCGAGCAGACCCCTAGAAACTATTCGAGCAATGAAAGAAATAAAAGAAAAATTCACCAAACTAGCTCCTCGAGCACGGGCAATCTCAACGAGCCCATCCTTCGTTTGTTTCGCTTGGCTTTGCTTTTACTTCTGACTTTACTTCTCGCGGCTTTATAAAACTTCAATAAATTCAAACTAGACGATAAACTTGAATTAATCGAGCACTTTCTTCGATGGTTCCTTGCACGTTCTATCATGTTCGAAAACTTGCTTTATCTTTATCTTTAACTTCTTGAGGTTCGACTTCTTCATCTTCTTGGGGCGTACTTCGTGATGCATCTCAATCTTAAATTCTCGATGCAACTTAAATCTAAACTTCTTCATCACAGTCGTCTCTTTTTCTTGAAGCAGTCATCTGACTTCATGGGTCCTGCTGATGGTCACCATCGCTTGCAGGCGTAATGATCGAAGTCTGGGCTTTAGTTGCATGCTTGAAACTTTCTTTCTGAAATTCCTTAGATCACCTCCAAACACAACGAGCTGAGAAATCTTCTTGGAAACGTGCATCCTAAACTTAGAGAATACTATCTGGCACTTACTTGGATTCCACTTCCTTCTAGGAAATACTATCTTTTATTTCTCTAACCTTGACTAAAAGGAATACTGCTATAGCTTTCTACTCTATTCCAAGATCCATACTCGAGTACTATGAGTGGGAGCAAAATAAATGAATGCCTCAGAGTAAGGGCTTAATCTTGATCAACAATTCTTTAACAAGCTTAAAAGCTAGAAAGAATATAACACTAGGTTATATATGTTAACAATATTGCCTTTTCAGAGGACTTATAAACTTGAATGATTCCTGCACATAACAAAGATATGGAAGAAATCAACGGTTAGCAACTGGAAACCGTGCTAAAATATTTTCTCAAAGGCGTCAGTATAGCCTAACAAGGAAGTGCTATTACTGATTCTTGAAGATCAAAGAAGTATCATCCAAAAGATTTCAAATTATCCAAGATGATATAATTGAAGAATTTTAAATGGTATAAATGAAGAATTTCAATTGATATGAAGCTATTAAAGGGAAATTGATTCAATTGACAAGAGAATAAATAAATCGATTCCAAAAGAGAATGAATAAATTGATTCAATTGACACGAGAATGAATAAATAGACTCAACAAAAACGTATATCAAAGAAACTCTCAATCTATCGAGCACTAGGTCTATCTTCTTAACAATCTTCTTCGGGTCTTCCTTTCTTGAGCATCAGGTACCTTCTTCTTGGCGAGGTTACTATGAAATATCATGAGTAAGCGGGACTCAAATGGCTTCACTTGGTCGAGAAAGTGACAAATGGGGATTACCTCCTATATATCGAAAGGGACACGATAAAGCGACTTGATCTATGGCACCTCCTGGACTCAAAACAGCTTGACTTCAACATCTCTTGGAAGCTTGGTAAAACACTGATAAACGTATCATTGAACTATCTTGGCTACAGTCATGACGACAATCTTCATCTTCATTAATCGGTTTAAAACAAGCGATGATTTATGGGCATCGAACGCGACTGACCTTGAATGTACATTCATCGAATCGACCAGCCTTTATCGAAGAAAATGAATCTTCATTCCTTCCGAACGCAATCGGATCTTCAAACGAGATTTCTCTTGAGTTGAAAGCTTGCGTGGGGATTCCTTGAACTTGCATTGGATCCACAACTAGCCTTCAAATTGACTGCTCACCTTCTTGTTCCTTGCTCGAAGTTTAGACTTCATAACCTCCTCCTCGATTCTAATATAATCTCGGAACTCGTGAACATCTTTGCGATAAAATGTTCTTTCGAATAGCCTTACTTAACTTAGCTCCTCGAGAGGGAACTTACTCAATCTAGGCTCTTAAGAGAACCTAAAGGAAATTCTAGAAATTCTCCTTAATTTAAGCTCGCTATAGACTATGTTCTAACTATATTCTCTATACCTCATTCATCTTTAACTCATCTTCGAATCCTTTATTTATGGGCAGTAGACATGCCTTTTAACAAAAGAAGATTTTCAAATCAACTTTCAAACTTTATAACTCTACTCAAAAATTTTAACGGTTCAAAATAACTGAAATAGTTTGAGTATTTGCAGAAATAATATTCTGAAAAGATTCACTGCTTGCTTGAGTCCATAATGACTCAAAATTCTTTAAAAAGATTAATCTAGAACTTACTTCAATAAGTTCCACTTTAAACTTTGGTAACACCAAAAAAAATCTTATTTCGAAAAGAAATAATATTCGACTTTCAAAAATCAACCAACCTTGTCTTGCTCAAAACTTTTCTCCTCGTCATGTACTTTCAAAAAGTTATACCAAATATAATCAAAATACTTTAACTTAATCATACCTTAGCTTTGTTGAAGATGCGAGGGTGATGGTGACCTGGGGGTTGCTGATTAATACTTTTGAACAATTCAATATTCAAATAAGAGTTCAATCAATTACTTCAAGAAGAGACAGGTCTGCAGTGTTTGCAAACCTGGCTCTGATACTAACTGTAACAGCCCGGTCCCGAGGATGGGGACGGGGTTGTTTGTGCGTAAAAATAGCACGAAAAATGAAAATTCAGGGGGTATTTTTAGAATTAAACTAAGTTAGCGCCTCAAGAACTTAGGCAACTTAACTTTATGACTTGAGAGAACTATCATTTTCAACGAATCAATAAGGGTCAAAGGGTTCAATCGGGTGAAAGGGGTCAAAGGATTCAATCAAGTCAAAGGAATGCCAATTCATAGGCCAACCGAAATTTAAACAGAATCTAATGACAAACAGATAGGAATTTGACTCTTTAAATAAAAAAAACCTCATCATAGGTCACATTAACTAAGACCCATAAATAGGTCAGAGTCAAATAAATCATATTGTCCCATTCATAGGACGAAAGTAAGAAAAACAACTTAAGACTAACTAGAGATGAGCAGAATCATGCTTGGAAAGAAAAGCCCCTTCATAGGCGAACAACAACAACAAGCATGCAAAACTTATTCACAAGTCAACTGAAAAAGAACACATACCAATATGTTTAACAGTAAGACTTTTCAAATATCTTGGAATCAATAAAGGAATAATGGTATTGTAATATCCCGAAGTATTTTAGAAGGTTTTATTCAACTTATGTTACCTAAGGGTAATCTAGGAAAAAGTTGGGTCCTTAAAGGACCCAAATAAAGGAAAATCGCAGCCAGGGAAATCTGTTAAAATTTAATTTGGTCAAAAAATTGCTTTAAAAATATGTTCTGATATTTTTCTCGAGTTGATAGAAAAAGTTTCAAGGATCGTGCCAAACTTTGAATTTTTCAATTTCGAGTTAAAATGAACTCTTGGCACAACTTTGAATAGAAAAAGGCACATCCGTCATTATCCAATTTCTTTTTCAAAATATTATCCTATTCGTTATTATCCTATTCTTTTTCCATCATTATTCTTTCTTTTATTCGTTATTCCTATTTATTTTTCGTCTATAAATAGGAGCTTAAGGTTTCATTTTACATTCTTTTTCAAAATCGAAACGCCAAGCAGCTTCCTCAGAATGTACGTCTCTAGTTTCCTATTTCAATTCTGAGATAGTCATTTCGAAGGTGTCAATACGTAGATCACGAATACATGATTGAAAAGATGATTTGACGGACGATCGTGATGAAAAATCGTCGTGATCGCCGCTAAAATTCACCACCACCGCCAACCACCACCTCATGCCACCATCACCATCATCCATTATAATCATCATAATCATCAATCAACCCCCCCAATGTTCATCAATCAACAAGTTCCCCTCCCTACCACGTTAATTACCCCGGCCCCCAATCAAATTAATTACACCACCGCCACCAATTCTCCATCACCGCCTCTCCACCACCTCAAATCGGTGATCTCTTTCGGGTCGCCAAATCAAAAAGTGGCTTTAGGGTTTTATGTTCTATGTATATTTGTATGCATTTTCCATGTTTTCACTTTTTAATTTTGGGTATATTTTAAGTATCCGAATTTTAAATAATAGTCTTTTTCAGATCTATCCTTCGTGGATAACACTATCGTATTTTTAGTCTCAAAAGTTGTTTCGTCTCAAAATATAGTATTTTTATTTAAATTTTCATATTTTTCCAATGGTCGGATCTTGCGGTATAAATTTATTTGTAACGAATTAATTTTAAGATACAGGTTTGACCACCCCGTATGCCAAAACTTCCTAAATGGTTTTTCTTTATAAAAATGCCTTGAGTTTCCCTTAAGAATCAAAATATTTTGATGACCCGGGTGCTGCGTATTAAGGTAGTCGATATTATAATATTTACTTCATAGCTAAGAAAGGTTAGATTTTGACTTAATGGTAGTCTTTCATCGAAACTAAGTTGTCGGACAATCTTGTAGGCACAGAAGAATGAGACTTCTAGTTGAGACCAGAATCAGAATCTAGATCTAGCTATCCCAGATCAGATTACCAGGTGGGTTTTTATTATATAAAAATGTATTTCGGGTTATTAAGCCCTGATGTTTATAAAATGAATATGATTGAATATCCAACTCATGACTGTATTTAATGTGCTCTCCTGACTCATGTAAGTCTTACTACTGTTTTTGCTGACGAAACTACAATGGTTCACGATATCGAGCCCCAAGCAAACAGGGCAGTGTCCAACCTTAAGTAGCCGGGTTGTGTACACGAACCGACTCACCGTAAGCGTTCTAGGGGAGAGTGGCGCGCAATGATGGAACTAAAATGATTTTGTATACATGGAATTCACAAATTTTTATATTTTGAAAGCTTTCCATGATATGCTTAAAATATGATTGGATATTCTGTTTTATAAAATGATTGTAAAGCTTTTCTCAAAGGTACCTACTGAGTGCATTAGTACTCACGCCCAAAATCTTTTCAAATATTTTCAGGATGAGCTGCGGGATGGCGGACGGTTGTGCTAAGGCTGAAGGGCTATCTTTTGATGTATATGTTCTTTTTATGTGTGGAGTCTAACTGAGAACATGGTTACCTTTTGAGTCTGAATAAATGCACTGCGTTCTTGTCCGCTTACTCTGATTATTGTTATGGAGTGTTCGGTTCTCCGAATCCCATCTTTATTTACTGTTATGGAGTATTCGGTTCTCCAAATCCCAGCTTTCTTTACTGTTATAGAATGTTCGGTTCTCCGAATCTCATTTTCTTTACTGCTACGGAGTGTTCGGTTCTCCGAATCCCGTTTACTTTTCGTTCCTGACAGGCGAAAGCCTGGCATTTATTTACTTTCCTTATTCAGACAGGCACAAGCCTGGCTTTGCATTAATTTCCATGTCTAGGCAAAAGTCTGGCTTTATATTGCTTTCACGACAGACGAAAGTCTGGCATCTCTTTACTTCATGTATTTGGACAGACATCCGTCTGGCCTTTTTCATGCCTAACCTATTAACAGTTAACCTTTGAACTGTTATTATTTACATTGAAGTTTGCTTTCTTGGGTTTATTCTAAGAGTCATGGTATCTAGTTTGAGTCATTCCATACGCTTTAAAATCGTGGATTGATCCATTTATAGAGGTTATGCTGCCCAAATTTTTGGGGCACTAAGCCTATTTATTTTATTGCTTCTGTTCAACAACCCATTTCCCCTTCCCCCAAGTAGCACACTGGTCCCCTACCCTTCTCCTGGGATCGGGGCGTTACAGGTATGTCAAAAGAACATGCTTCAAAGACTTTAAGACTTTATTGATATTTAGGAATCATAGCATTTAAAACATGCTACTATCAAGAATCAAGTTACACATATCAAGACTAAATACTAACCTCAGAGTACTTAGCAAAAACATAACGGAAGAAAATATGTAACCATATAGAGCAACAAACTTGGAAACCTCAGACAACCCCACCAGCAGCACATCACCGGCCTCAGCATCTCAATCTGAAAACATTTGAAAAAGAGGGTGTGAGCACTAATGTACTCAGTGGGGTTTTATGAGAAAACTCTTGATAAACTTTAGAAACTGTAATACCCGAGCTTTTCATTACTCAATGATTATCTCAATATATGAGATTATTTACATGTTAATTGTGTTTATATAGCTATATGTGTAAAATAATTATGTGTACATATTTATTTGTTTAGTATATATTAATGATTCTTGATACATAGGGAATAGAATAAATTAATACTTGCCAATACATACATATGTTGGTCAAATTAATATTTTATTATAAGTGGATAAATTATAGAATTGTATATTTATATCCTCATACAAGTATTAGGCTAGCTAGCTAGTGGCCGGATAATCAAACAATTAAAAGAAAAGAAATATTAATGAATTAATTCTTATGCTAGCTCACTCGTAGAAATATAGGATTGATAGGTGGAAGATTTTCGTTACATGTGTATTTATACAATATGTGCACGTGTTCTTCAATAATTTAAAACAATTGGATTTGCATGATATATATATAAAATATCTTTAAAGAATGAGATTGATTATTTTCTTATATCTAATTATAAGCAACAAGGAAAAATAAATAAATTACACCCAAAATCAATTCGCATAACTTGAGGAAAGTTTGCAGCTCGAGATTAGTAGTGTTTCGATTAATTCGTTGTTTTAAGGTTTAAAATCGGCCATGAAGGTATAAATGAGTGGAATATAATATGTTGTGAATTTATATAAAATAAGTTTGATAATTAATCGTTTTATTATTAAAAGATAAGATATTGGATTAAATGGTTTCTATTCTAAAAATCATGATAGAAGCATGTTTCAATTAAATGAAAGAACTTTGTTACTGTATATAAAGTTGGTATCACATATTAGTACTAATTGAATTTACGACAATAATATGGTTTTATATTGGTTAATTAGACTTGATCTTAATAGAAGAATTTATGATGAATTCTTATTTTGTAATAATTATACTTAGTTGTTATGAAAATTAGTACAGAGTTGTAATTAGAGATCAACTTTATTAATTGATTATAGTTCATGTTTACTTTATTATTGTTAAAGGATAGTAAGATTCATACTTATATTAAGATATTTCCATCCTCATCAGCATCAAAAAGTTGGCTCAGTAATTAAAATGAAGTGATTAATATAGTAATGTTATGATTTATATATATATAAGTGAAAGGGACGCATTGAGTAGAGAATAAATCCACTTAACTAGAAAGGTTAATTGTATAACAATAGTTATCACTATTTTGTTCGATAACTTATATATTAAATTTCGTAATTTATATTTGAATAGATTTCATTGAGGAAGTTCGTGGTTTAGGATTTCGGATAGCTTAAGCTTGGGATTAGAGATAAGTAGAAATCCATCGTCAACTACAATGCATGAACATAGTATTATTTGATTATACATATTTATTATTTATTATTGTGTTATTGTATAATTGTGTGACGTAATATGCTTGTGATTGTATTTCTTTGCATTAAATATCTTGTACATGAGCACGAGCATATGCATGCACGTTATATAGATATTGTCGAGGTTGCATGCATGAAATGGTTTTGAGAGAGAGAAAATGTTTTGTTTGGGATTGGTCACCACCAGCCCGTGTTGTGCTGTGTTGATATTTGTGCCTCGAGTGGGATGACTTCTATGCGAGATCAAAGGGAACAGGCAGGGGGCGTGTCCCTTGGGGTCCAGGGAGGATGGTCCACTTCGACTGCACCTTTGAGGTGATGAGTGACTAATGTGGGATGACTTTCATGTGGGATCAAAGGGAACAGGCAGGAGGCGTGTCCCTTGGGGTCCAGGAAGGATGAGCCACATAAGTGCACTAATCACATTCTGGCCAAGTGATATTTATTATATTATGAGCTCATGACTCATGTTGGTGTCTGGTGAAGGGAGACAAGTTCCTAAACGTTGAAAATACTTTTGAGATGGGATGAAAGGATTTTATACACGAGCATTCCACATATGTGGTGTGTTGTGTCTTGCACGTGTTGTGATGCCAGTAAACATGCATGGGCATGATTTCTGCTTACTTAGCTTTAGCTCATGTAGTTCATGCATTGTAGGTGAAAGTGGTAATGCGTGGTGCATTAATGCATGAATTCTTAAAGCTTTAACAAGTTCTGAGAAGTGTATACATGGATGACGACCTGTGAGGAGGGTAAGGGCTTCTTTTATTATATTTTGTTTCTTAGATGTCGTAGGATTCATTTCAAATTTATCTGGATATTATTAATTAGAATTGTTTCTACAAATTGAGCAATGATTTATTTACATTCTTTAGTAGATTATTCTTTTATAGTTATCATTCACTTTAAATGCACTACAATGTTAACCTAAATTTTTAATGTTCAACACTTTTTAATGGAAAAGTACATGCTTATATTTTACAAATAGGTGACTCACCCACATTTTTACATTACTTTATATTTTACATTTATTTTATTGGGGTGGGTGTTACAGAAACATCCAATCATAAAATGACGGCATACGGAGAGCAAACCGCAAAAGCCATCTTTATATCCGCAAAACCTTTTTCTTTCTTTTCTGGCGCCTTTCTTGGCTCAAACTTGTTGTCTACTGCACCCTTAGGACTTCTTTCAGATAGAAGAGGGGTTACCTCAAATATCTTCCCGAGTATGCGAGGGGATTTCCCAGTAGTGACTCCCATTAATCAAGATTCAACTTTAGTGACACAAAGGTCACAGCATGATAATGCAAATAAAATGTTCTTTGAGCTCGATAACCTGCTTACAACAGAACTATATCCTTCCCTAAATTCCTCTTTACTTAACTTTAACCTTCATTACTTACTTGACTTAGCTAGCAATACCAAGCCTAGAGTAATCGTCTAAGGCTAATTCTTAATTAAGCATGATCTCAGCCTACAAGGGATTTATCACTACCCTAGAAGGCAATACTTAGCCAAATAAGCTTTAGCAAAATCCAACATTCCAAAATGAGGAAATGAACGCGGATAAACATAGATCGCAATTAAAGCAATTCTAAATATCTCATGCTAGCATAAATTGTATATAAAAAATCCTTGCATATCTAAACATGCTTGAGAGCGCACTTAACTTATAATAACTACATTTACTTTATCAAACTCAAATAACAATTCAACAATATCATGCATATAATTTCTTTCCTTCTTTTTTTTTCCTTGTACAGAGACTAAACAGGCAGAGCATAAAATACTTTTATTGGATATTTCACCTTTGCCCTATCATGATTTTAGAGCTTACTAGTTCAAACCTTATACTTAGTTTAGAACTACCCCCTCGATGATGAGCATCTCGATAACGAGCACGTAGACGAAGCAACGAGCCGAAAATCCTTCGTCGGGCCTCCTTGGGGTTCACCTCTTCTTACAAAAGTGGATCAATGAATTAGCGACCTTATTCGAGATCCTAACAAGAAATTGAAATGATATCTAAACACTCACCCCACAACTATAACTTAAAACACAAGAATTTAAACGATTTAAACTCTCAAAATTATCGAAAACGGGGATGGAAATTCCGACTTGAACGATCAAGACTCTGGATGATCGTCAACTGCTGCATCATAGATCATCAAAAGAGCTTTGATTTGAGTACTCATGGGTCTCGTAGTTCCAACTGAGGCAAAAGTTATGGCTTACGGATGAAAACGTGCCGAAGCTGCCGCACCTGCCCATGCGCCGCGGTGGGGGATATGCGCGCCGGCGGCCTCCATGCGCCGCGGTGGCCCCCTTGCGCGCCCGCGCACCTCCTTGGCCGAGGGGCTCCTGTGCCGCAATGGGGACCTCCGCCGCCGCACTTCCTTCTCCGCTCCTCTCTCAACTGTGAGGTGCGCTCACGAAGAGCGCTCCTCAATCTCTCTCTCTCTCTCAAGGAATGGGGAGGTGAAAGAATGAAAGGTACGAGGAAATGAAGGAGGGAGAGCTGCTATTTATATCCAAAAATATGGCTTCCTCGAGAAGCTGATGGAGTGCAATAATACTGCTTTAAAAATATCGGGTTCGGTTAAAAGGCGCTTTATTCAATGGCGAGGTCCAAATGACCTCATTCACAAAATTCAAAAATACCGGGAGGTTCATTGGCTCGAGTACTATTGAACCAATTTGAATCAGAATAAAGAACAAGTCATCTTGAAGGAAAATGAGAAAAGATTCTCTTTTCAAAAATAAAGTTACTATTCCACACAAGAGACAAATAAAATTCCCGAGCGTTCAATTGACCTCAAAATGAAAATCTGGGAACGCCAACAAATTCCTTGAGAAATTTTCTATAAGATATGCTTTAAAAAACAAGGCTCGGGCCATCACATGAGATTTCACAAATTTCTAACGATCACGCTCTTATAGAAAAACACTATTCATAACTTCTTTAAACGCGTTTTAAATCACCGAAAACTCAAACGACTTCAGATTTAAAATCCGAAAGCATCGGCATGCTCCTTAGGTCAACGCCTTCCAAACGCAACCAAAATCGGCTATAACTGAGCTCGGATCGAAATTCTCAAAAAGACGATTTCACGAAAAACGACCCTAAAATCGCGGTTAACTACCAAAATATCCTTATCTAGGCTCCGATTAAATTTCTTTAATTTTATAAATAAACTCTGAAAATTTAGGGTTTTACACAATGGGACCGTTCATCTCACGCGTGTATGAAAGTGTAAGTGGAACCTCTCTCTCTGACTCTGGATTTGAGCCTTTAGATGTGATCGAGTACTTCGACCTAAATCGCTTGAAGCGATGGAAGTTGGTCGAAGTCAACAAAAATAACATCCCTTACTTCTTATTACCGGAGTCAAATCCGAGCACCTCCACCTTTGACAGGGCCGAAGACGAAAAGGATGAAGAAGAATTCCCCTTGGAGGATTTGAAAGAACTGGAACGGAAAGTGGACCGTCTGGAGAAAGGCTTAAAGAAGCTTTTGGATCATTACGGGTTAGCGTACCCGTCTTCCCTTTGAAAAATTTTGCTTCCTTCGTAGTAATAGGTTAGGATCTGTTTTTAGTTCTGTAAGTCTGTATATATGTCTTGTTTTCATTTTGTTGGTGTTTGGTGTCGGGCAAATCTCCATCACACACTGAGGGTACCTATTTGGGCACATTCTCGGATAAGTGTGTGGGGAGAATTTGCCCATATCTGTTGAGTAAGAAGCATGCTAAATTATTCTTTTATGGGAATTTTGAGGATATAACTTGACGGATGAAAATTTGGGGTTAAATCTGTGTATGAGAATGGTAGATGAGATAAGTATACCTGTGCGAGTTTTGAGACTGCAATTCACCTGCCCTTTCCTTCTGTGTGATTACGGATTCCATAACCTTAATTAGACCTGTGTTTGCCTTTGCCCTCTGTGAACTGACCACTAATTAGAAGCATGCTTAGATGATTAAGGCATTTTTGTTTCTCTCTTGGCCGCGACTGTATAAAAATACTTCCAATTGCTGCCATATTGAGCCTGTGTAAATTGTTTTCTAGCCCTTGTGTTTAAAATCTCTCGTTAAAGAATAATCTGATGTGGGTCAGAAATATATGCTTAGCTCTGAAAATGACAGCATGATTAAGGCCACAGCAAGAGCATAACATGAAAAAGGGCAAATCTGTAACCCTGCTAAATTAAGAAAAGAAAGAGAAGAAAGATCAGTAGAACAAAAAAAAAATATTTGATATCGTATCTGCTAGGAAAAGTCAGAAAATATATGCTTTCTCTGTTATTGATAGCATCTGTTATGCATATTTCTCTGCTTGAATGGGAGCACAACGGGTGCCAATTCTTAATATGCCCATATCTGCTATGACCAAATTCTTCCTACCTTTGCACCGTATGCCCCATTATAACCCGATAAGACCTTTTAATGAGCATGTTTGTTGATTAATGTTGGTTGTTTAACTTAAGTCTTATGCAAACACTATGATCTGTTTTGGGTATTGGAATTATGAGTGAAAACACGTCCCTTCACATACACAGAGAGAAAAGTAAGCAAAGTGAATCTTATTTATACTTATCTGCGATGACCATGCACACTTTTAATCCTAATAGTCATAATCTGTGGTTGTCCTCATTTTGCCCATAATCGGATAAGGATGCATGTATGTCGTTTTGTGTTGAGTCTTGAGACTGGGTTGTAATCATACTTCAGGACAAGTATGGTCCAAGTGTGTGGGGATGATGTAGATTCAAAATGGGGTGTTTTTATTATCTTTGTTTTGCTTTTTTGAGTCTTTTAAGTCGAGTCTAGAGTCAGTTTGGGAGCTAAAGTGAAGCAGGGAGAAATGACGAGAAAAAGTTCCAGCAAGGGCATAAAAGACGGTGAGAGCTGCTAAGGGCATAATGGAGGAAACTGGACTTAGACAGTCTGTTGCAGATCCAGCGCGGAAGTCCAGCACCGATCACTCCAACAAATGATGACCACGTCAAAACCGTTCCGAAAATCCAGGAAGAGCTGGCTGCTGAAGTTAGAGAGTGGAGAAGAAGGGAGAGAAGAGAAGAGAGAGGGAGAAAGAGTCAAAGCTGAAAAATCCACAAGGAGCCGTTGAGGAGAAGTGGACGAGGTCAACTAAGATAGTGCTCCTACGTGGGCAGTCATGGGCCAATTGTGGCAGTTAAACTCAGTATAAATACTTTAATTCCTGTTTTATTTTAGACACGAAGACAATTATGAACAGTTTAGCATTTTATTTCAGTTTGTGCATTTCAGTTTCTCGTAAAGAAAACACATATAGTCGGCATAGGCTGGAGCGCTTTGTTCCCAGCCTCTGTTGGCTCGTTTGTTTAGTATTTCCTTTCGTAATATAATTTCCTTTGCTATGAATTGTCAGTTTATTTGTGTTGTGTTTATTAATATGTTGCAAGGCTAAGTAGTTAGTGTTCAAGTCGAGTGAGAAAAAGACGTAGGTGATGGCGATGCATGACGCTAATCGAGCTTAAACCATCTCGTGAAGATTCCGGATTTCACTTGGGGAGAATCCAAATACATTGCCACGGGGAAAGCTTCATGGCTGATCACTCTTAGCCGAACCATTACAGCTATGCGTTAGGGTGGAAGTAAGGGTGACCGACTCCCTGATGAGCCACTAAGGGACAAACCGGGTGGAGAAGCCTACAGCCGATTAAGCACGGAGGGTGAAGTCCAGGTGGATATGGGCACCACGCCAAAGGAGTCCCATACGCCAGCGTTGGGTTTCTCTGATCAAATGCTGCCATTTCTTGAAACCCTCTATATGACCCTTCTTCTTTGGATCTTGAGATGGTAAGGTGCTAACATGTCGCCGACCGTATCGCTCTTAGCGTACAACAATCGATCGAATTGGGGGGTGTAATCTCTATGAGTGGGGAAAGGATTAGTGACAGCAATCCAGGGTCAGTGACAGTGACCCAATAACAGTTCCTCGAATAGTTACCTACTTCCTATAACCAACTGGTCAGATCGAGGTATCAACGTGTATATGCCCGGGATTGCATGCTTTCACCAATCCGATTCTACGCTTAACTTGAACATGTTTGTTATTATTTGATTTAGTTTATATTTTTAAACGCATTTCATACTAAGTTGCAGGAACAAGTTAGTGACAGTAGCTACCCAATGGTTCCAGTGAAGCTCACCCAGGATAGAAAGGTTAACACTCCTCGTGGGATACATCCGCCATCCGGCACTATACTAGCCGCTTGAGGCACATTCAAGCATCTAGGGGGTTACACCCATAGGTGTAATTTTGCATGCTAAACGACGACGTGTCAGCTGCACATTGCATCAATAAACTCACTAAGGAGGTTAGAACAAGTGGACCTAAACACAATATCATCAACGTAGATTTGTGCAACAATAATGTGTTTATGAATCCTTTTGATTAACAATGTTTTATCAACCATGCCTCTTGAAAAACCAAAGTCAATCAAAAACTCCATAAGTCGAGCATACCAAGCTCTAGGAGCTTGTTTAAGCCCATACAAGGCCTTGTATAATTTTAACACGTGGTTTGGTTTTTCGTGACATTCAAAGCCTTTTAGTTGTTCAACATAGGCTTCTTCATTCAAAATGCCATTTAGAAATGCATTTTTGACATCCATTTGATGCAATGTAAACCCAATGTGGCAAGCAATGGCAAGTAGGAGATGGATAGACTCTATTCTAGCAACAGGAATGAATGTTTCATCATAGTCTATTCCTTCTACTTGTGTATAACCTTGAGCCACTAGCCTGGCTTTGTTTCTGACCACATTACCAGACTCATCAGTCTTGTTCTTAAAAATCCATTTAGTTCCAATAACATTTTTATTTTCAAGCCTTGGAACCAATTCCCACACATTATTTCGAACAAACTGAATTAGATCATCATGCATTGCTTCTACCCAAAATTCATCTTTTAGTGCTTCCTTGACATTTTTAGGTTCAACATTCGATAGAAAGCATGATATGGATACAAGGTTAATAACTATTGACATGAAAACCTGTTTGACCAATTCAGCAACATCGGTTGAGCTCTTTGTTCTGGTATTGACCCCTTGAGATCCATCACCGATGATTTGGGAATTTGGGTGATCTCTTTTGTTTCTCCTTAGAGGATCATGTCTTGGTTCATATTGAGCCAGTGGAAGTTGTTCATCATCACTTTCAGATGAGAAGTTTGAATCTGGTGTCTGGGATGATGTTGATTCCTTCATTGAAGGAGAAAAAACATTGGATTTAACATCATGACTTTTGTCAGCGTTACTAGACTCCTTTTCGACAACATCTGGTTCATGTAAGAGAAATGACACATCATCTTCTTCAGTTTTTGTTGCCAGGCCTGCAAGATCATCAAACACAACATTGACAGACTCTTGTACGGCCTTAGTTCTTAGATTAAGAACCCGATATGCTCTGTTATTTTGAGCATATCCCAAGAACAATCATTTGTCACTCTTGGAGTCAAACTTTCCAAGGTGATCTCTGTCATTCAGGATGTAACAGACACATCCAAACACATGAAAATATTTGAGATTTGGCTTTCTCTCTCTTAGAAGTTCATACGGAGTCTCCTTTTTTCCTAGTCGAAGATAGACTCTGTTTCCGATGTGACAAGCTGTGTTAACAGCTTTAGCCCACAGCTTCTTTGAAAGCCCTTTGGCCTATAACATTGCACATGACATTTCCTGCAAAGTTCGATTCTTTCTTTCCACTACTTCGTTTTGTTGTGGAGTTTTGGGAGCTGAATACTAATAGAGTATTTCTTTCCTTTCACAAAAATCATCTAATGCAGCATTCTCAAATTCTCTTCCATGATCTATTCTTATGCATGTAATGTTGGTGTCGAATTGCAGACACATTGTGTGGCAGAATCTTTTGAAGACCTTGAAAGTTTCAGATTTTTCCTGCAGAAATTCAACCCAAGTATACCTTGAGAAATCATCAAAAATGACAAGGATGAAACTCTTACCACTCATACTTTTTGTATCGACTGGTCCCATGATGTCCATGTGTAAGAGTTGAAAACATCTTGTTGTTTGACAACCACCCAGGCTTTTGTGAGGAATTTTGGTTTTTTATCCCTTTTGGCAAGCACCACATAGAACATCGTGATCAACATTCAGTTTCGGTAGCCCACGAACAGCATCAGACACAATCAGCCTTTTCAAATTTACCATGCTCACATGACCGAGTTTTTGATAAATCAACTTTGTTTCATCATTTACAGTAATGTTGCAGGTTTCATCTCTGTCAGCATGGTAGCAATTGTCAGATGCACGGCTACCAAACATTATGCATTTGCCATGTTTGTCAAACACTTCACAGGTATTTTATCAAACTTGACATGCATACCATCATCACAAAGTTGACTAATACTGATCAAATTGGCCGTCAATCCTTCAACATATAGGACATTCTGAAGCTTAGGAAAATGTTTGACATTCAATGTACCTTTTCCGACAATGTTTCCTTGAGCACCTCCTCCATAGCTGACTTTGCCTTTGTTCTTAGTGGTATATTCTTCAAGAAACTTCTTATTGCCGATCATGTGTTAAGAACATCCACTGTCGAAGTACCATGTTCCGACAATGTTAGCCTTCAGTGATGTGTACACAACATTGCATGTGACCTTCATCTTTTTAGACTTCATCAGATTCTTGTTTTTTGATGTGATTCCTGATGTTGTTTTCCCGGTTGCAACATCATCGTGAAATTTGAAGCAATGTGGTTTGATATGTCCAGGTTTCTGACAATAATGGCACACATATTTTCGCACATTGGAGCCTTTATATTGCTTCTGATCATCATCTTCAACATTGCTCCCTGTCGATGTGTTAGGGTTGTTTTCTTTCACAAATTTCACAACGTTGTTGTTTGAAGAAGACATGGAAGTTTTGTTTGAGAATCCTAGTCCAACCCTGTCTGTCTGTCCCAATATTAAGGCTTCATTTAGGACATTCGTTCCTTGATTCCATTTCTGAAAGGTTCTTGAGGTGCTCTCCACTTCTTTCTTCAGTTTGGTGATTTCAGCATCACTCCTGGTGAGTCTAATTTCCAGACTAACAACCTTCTCTCTAAGAACTGATTTTCTTCCATTAAGAACTGATTTTCTTCCATAAGAAATCTCAGTTCTTTTGATTAAGCTATCCATTAAATGCAAACTTCATTCACAACATCATTTAGCTATTCAAGAGAGGCAGTGGGGCGTTCTTCCTGTGGATCAACCTCTCTGGTCTCGGAAGTATGATTAAACTCATCCAGCAAAGTCATTTCATACCAATTAGTAGTATTGGGAGAGATCTCAGTGACTTTATCTTCAACATTTGGAAGAACCTCATCTTCAACTTCACATTCTTTAATGTTCAGTTCGTCAAGTTCGTCAATATCGTTCAGGGCATCAATGATCTGGTCATCTTCCTCCATGACATTGATGAACAACACTCTCTGATCTGAATCATTTTCAACATCAGATTCATCACTGAGAACAGCATTGAAATTATTTTTCTGTCTTCTTCGTGTTGTTGGGCATTCATTGGAGTAATGACCAAATCCAGAACATGCTCTACATTGAACTGAATCAATGTCTTTCCCAGTGTCAGCAACTTCCTTCTTAATATTTGATCTTTCAGAGTTTGATGTTGATGAGGATGGAGAGTCAAACAGTCGTCGAGGTTTAACGTTTGGGGGGCTTTTCTTTATGGACCGAACCAGTGAGTTGAACTTCTTTGTCAAGATTGTAACACTTAGATTCTCTTCCTCATTGATTTTCTGAAGACTGTCAACATCATCATGAACATCAGATTACACAGTTGTTGTCTAGAGAGCAATTCCCCTTGAAGTTGAGTTTGCCTTCTGGTTTTGCAGGTTCATCTCAAACGTTAGCAAGATGCTGACCGCTTCACTCATACTCATGGTTCCCACATCATGTGCTTCTTCAATTGCAGAAATTTTCATATTGAATCTTTCTGGGAGAGTTCGAAGCAACTTGCTAACCATGTTATCATTGGAGATTGGACTCCCAAGAGCGGTCGATTGATTTGAGATCTCACATAATTTTTTAGCATAAGATGAAATAGTTTCATCTTCAAACATGTGTAAATTTTCAAATTTTGATGTGAGTAGCCTTAGTTTGGTCTTCCTTACACTGACAGGCCCTTCACAATGTTCCTGAATAATGATCCATGCTTGATATGCAGTAACACAATTGCAAATCATCTTGAAGTATGGAACATAGACTGAAACAAAAATCGCATTCAGAGCGCGAGCATTAAAATTTGAGATTATTCTCTCATCATTTTTCCATTGAGATTCTGGAGTTAACACAAAATCTCCATTTGGACCTTCCATCTTACGAGGGCTCCATTCTTCAATAACTGCCATCCATACTCTTTCAACGATAGATTTGATGTAAATCTTCATTCGAGATTTCCACATGACATAGTTGCCACCATTGTTGTCTACAGCAGGAGGACGACATTGATTAATCTAAATATCCATCACGGATTGCAAAAAACACAGGATCGAGTATTTAGTGTGTCAAGTACCGGCTCTGATACCACTTGTTAAAATTTGTTGTCTGAAACAATGTGAAATTCAGATGTAAATTGCAAAGTTAAATGAAATGTTGAAGCTAGTGTTACCACATTGCTTTCAACATGTAGCGGAAACGTAAACAAAACTTTGCACAAAATAAATTGTAAATCACACTCCTTACGGTGTGTGATTACCTCAAGGCGAAATTCACTATCACAAATAAAATACAAAAACAATGTTGATGTTGTCTCGGTTCACTCCCTTGACAACACTGAATAAAACATACAGAGGACTATCCTAGCTTCACTCACTCGAATAATCACACAAAACAAACCTATCTAAACACATAGATAGATTACAACAAGTCACTCTAAATCCTAGACTTCTCAAAGTTGACTATCTAACCTACACACACAACTG
The DNA here is from genome assembly GCA_026008535.1 of Perilla frutescens. Lineage (NCBI taxonomy): Eukaryota > Viridiplantae > Streptophyta > Magnoliopsida > Lamiales > Lamiaceae > Perilla > Perilla frutescens. The sequence goes on along the minus strand of BRKX01000006.1, from coordinate 36,416,367 downwards.
GAATGAAAGTCTCCAGCTGATTGGGACGCTAGGCAGATGTCGAGGAAGATGTCTTGGACTTTAGAGACGACACTAGATGCAAGGTTCAGAGCTTCTCACAAACCACGGTGATAACCTGCTTGCATAAATGATTCTAAGGTCTAAGGAGACCTTAAATACTTCCTCCATCTTATATTGGAAGTTACCTCACGATCCTAGATGACTTGGACTCGAATCAACCACCTTCCACTACCCATTGCTGAAGTGGACTTGAGATAACCGTCTTCTGTATTGTGTGGCACACGTTCTTCAACATCGTGCAATAGTAGCGGTTACTCCAGTGACCCACGTTCACCTGTAGCGGTTAGTGTTTAATGGAGAGTGGGAACATCACTTCCCCTACAAATTCAGAACAGATTTTGAACACGTCAAAATCAAACACTATCCACGTTTTAAATCAAAATAAAATATCTAATAAATCCCTAAATATGTGGAAATCAAAATGTGATAAATCTCACAATATATTCAGATTAATTTAAAATAAATTAATCCAAAATACTAGGAAAGGATAAGATTAATGTTCCGAATGTTATACTCGATGTGACGAGAATGACGAAACAACATTAGATACGACATTGATTGCGATGTTATCAAACAAAGTGATAACATCATCTGGAACACGTCATACTCAACAGTCTATCCAATATGCCAGAACAGATAAAATGTTTAACACTTGTGATAATGACTTTGCTATCAAAAGAAACTGAATATCCATTCAAAAATAATTTAGAAACTGAAATAAGGTTTCGCCTAAAATTCGGCACATAAAGACGGTCTTTTAAAACTAAAATCCTCTCACAACTAAAGATAAGGTAATGTCTCCCACTAAAACTGTCGCCACTTTCGTAGCATTGCCCATGTAGACAGTGATCTCGCCATCACTCAGCTGTCTTTTTACGAAAAACCCCTGTAAAGACATACAAACATGATTGAGTAGAATAAGTAGCTAAATATGTTTCAACAATGAGAGTGTGAGACATACCCTTTTTTCTTCTTGTTAGGACGCGCCGCCTTCTAGTGACCCGACTGGCCACACTTGAAGCACTTTGTCTTGGACTTGAATTTCTCTCGAGAAATCTTTACCTTGGCTTTCTTAGCTTTATGCACCACATTTGCAGTCTTTCGTGGTGCATTCTTCTTCTTCTTTTTGACCCCCCAAGAAGACGCTCTGTTTTCAGCTATGTGCACTTCCGAGTTCCCCTTTTGGAGTAACTCGGTAGCCTGAAGATCCATGAGCAACTCAGATAAAGTAACATCCTTCTTTATCATATTTAAGTTCAATCTGAACTGCTCAAACTTCGGCAAAAGACTATGGAGCATGATATCTATTTGAGATTCGGCGTCCACCTCTCCACCTAGGGTTTCAATCTCCGACATGTAACCCATCATCATGAGAAAGTGATCCCTCGCTAGTGTGGAGTCAGCCATTCTCGTGCTCATCAAGTTCCTCATGGCTATGTGCCGTGCCGAGCGATTCTGGTATCTGAAGAGCTCCTTAAGATTGAGCATTATGTCATAAGCAGACTTCATTGACTGATGTTGATGTTGCAGCACATTTGACATGGAAGTCAAGATGTAATAGCGTGTCATCTCATCAAACTTAACCAACTTATCATAAGCTAACCTTTGCGCTTCACCATAATTCTCATCGGGCTTTTGAGGACATTCCTCTTCAAGTACATATTTGTGTCCCTCAGCAGTTAAGACGAGGTTAAGATTATGAATCCAGTTATTATAGTTTTCACCGATTAACTTGTTTTCTTTGAAAATTGAGGACAGGTTGGAGAGTACCATGATGATATAGAATAACTGAAAAAAAAACATGCAGTACAGTCACAAACTTTAGGAGCCATGATAGTTAAAATAACCTAATAAAATATAATGCCTAGACCTAATCCATGGATTTTCTCATGGATAAAAATCACATAGCCAAACCGGCATATGTCCAAACATACATTCAACATTAAATTAAAACATACATCACATAACTTGGAGCCATGATAGTTAGTACAACCTGCAAACAAATTAGTCTACACATCCAACCATCATAATTATATGATAAACATAAAATTACATATGATATTTATACATGATATATAATTTTTGAAAATTACATTAATTAAATTCAAAAATTCAAAAATTACCATAAGATATAATTTGAAAATTAATTACAATTATCTACCAAATTAAATCTCATCATACTCGAAAATTACCTTAAGAATAAATTTGAAAATTAATTAAAATTATCCACCAAATTTATACCTTAAATTTTTGAAAACCCTAATTTCATTAAACTTGAAAATTTTGATATTAATCAAAAATTTATTCCAATTTAATAACAAGGTGGATCGAAAATAACAAGGTTCAAATTATGGAAGTTTTGATCCTCTTTAAAACACGTTCCAAATTTAAACCTAATTTTCGAAAAACCCTATATTAATATTAACTTGGAAATTTTGATATTAATCAAAAGAGTATTCCAAATAATACGCATTGATTTTGAAAATACCTAGAATAAAAATTATGGAAGTTTTGATCCCTTTCAAATACTTTGTAAATTTCAAATTCCATTTTCAAACCTAATAGAATTTAAATTAGGTAAGTTTTAGTATACACAAAAATTACCTCATAGAATTCCAACACTCCATAATTTCAAAAATCTCATAGGATTTGAATAAGAAAATTTTGATATGGAGCAAAATTCTATTCCAAATTCAAAACCTAATTTTCAAAAATTTTGGATTAAAATTAGGAAATTTTAATTATGAAATTTCCGAACACCCCATGAAATAAAATCTGAAAATTTGATGTTCATCAAATATTATCCCAAATCTTTATTACAAGAGGGACGAAAATTTCATAGTGTTTAATCTTGAATTTTTCGAAACAACAAGAAAAATATCTCCAAGATTAAAACAAGCCACAATCGAAATATATGAACAATTAAATCTGATAATTTGTACAACATAAATTTATCAACAAATTTAAATATATAAATAAAAAAAAACACATAGACATCAGACATCACTTCATCAAAGAGCTAGTTGAAGAAGAAGTACTAAAAACTGAATATGTGAAGACAGAAGATCAATTGGCTGATCTTTTTTCTGTTTAAGGGTATATTGAAAGTTTTAATTTGTAGTGACTTTATGAAACTTCATGTATTTGGCACCTTATTTTTCATCAAATGTCCGCTTCATGCCAAAAAGTCAATGACCTTGAAGGTGTTGTGTATCTTGCATATTTTACAATTGAAAGAAAAGAAAACTCGATTAAAAAATCAAGATCGACAATATTTATTAAATGATTAAAGTTGAATATATATATATATATATGTGCATATGTATACATGGTCCGAAAATAGTGTAGGAGAGATATGTGGACACCGATTATGAAAAGGTTTCTCTTCATTGATTTTTTTTTTATCAACATTATTATATGTTGGGTATTGTAAAATAGACTTCAATTCAGCTGGAAATTTTTTTAAAAGGGAATCGAATTTGTTGATTTAGCCCAAGTGTAAATTTGTTTTTGTACATTGCTTCAATTTAATTTTATTTTTTATATAATCTTTTGTTATGGATGGGTGATGGATTCATTTATCGTGTTAAATTTGTGTAATAATAATTTTTATGTTTATTTTGATTCATCTCAAACTAATTGGAGTAATATTTTGATTAAAAAATTATATAAATTAAGTTCTCTTTTTATATCATAATATTCCCCTTAATTTTAATTATTTTTTTTTTTTTTGGTTTATATATTTTTACATCATTAGATGATAACAATTAATGTATAGTTAATTGTATTTATTTTGTATTTGAGCTCTACTAATTCAATTATATTTAAGCATGAACATATATATATATATATATATATATTATAACACACTCTAAAATAAAAAAAAATTCCCGCTTAATGCAGCATCTTATTTTGATCAATTCAATCTATCATATGCAACTGTCCGTAATTATGGGAATTCAATTTATGATATATAAAACCTATTCTAATCATATTGAATTAACCTATTTTTATTTTCCATATTAATCTAACAATCCAACAATAGAAGATTAAATGCGGAATCCAAGGCGATGTAATTTCTTAATGATATGATTAAATTAATTAAATCTCAAATGCTAGAACATGCATATATAGTGGCACAACCAGAAAAAAAAAGTTAGAGGGGATACACTATTTTGTCAATGTAATTTTTTCACATAATTAAATATTTATATTAAATATAGCAACATAAAATAAAATAAAAATCAAAATAATAATTGTGATAAAAATGAATAAAAAAATTCATATATTTAAACAAGTCTAATACATCGAAAATGATCTATCTAAAAATTTAAAGAGGTGCAAAAATAGAATAAAAATTAAAAGTGTGTGATAATAATTTCATGATTTAATTCAATATCAATATGACTTCACTAATTTAATTTAGTGTTATTATTTAATAATTTGATTAAAAAGATTGAAATATTCAAACTGACTTACCTTTGATCATAATAAAATGCAATAATTTATTGCTTCCCTTCAAGCATTAATTTAATAAAAATTTGAACTCGAACTTAGTTGCTAAAACAAAATTACCCAGGCCAATACATGTTTAATTGGACATAGAAACTGATTTGATTGGTTTTACAATTAATATGACTATATTAGGAAGGCATCCATTAGAATTCTTCCAAGTTTAGTTTTTGGAAGTTCACAAATGATGCAGTTACTTTTTATGATCAATCGGCTTTTATCAATTAATCATTATCCATTTTATTTTTCAATTAAACAGTCAATTATGGTACAAATTCTCTACAAATACAACACTCGAAATTATTCTCCCATGCACCCCTCCCTCTCTATAAATTTCTCCATTCACTATGGTCAAAATACCATCTCAAATTGTAAATTTTAATTTACAAACCTACCAAAATCAAGATACTTTTAACATTGTCCGATTTCATGGCAACCACAAGTTAATGTGAAAACATGTTCATTATTTTATTCATTAGTGCTGGCAAAAATCCATTTCGATCTCTACAATTAACTGTTCTTGGAATTTCAGGTGATCATATTCGACAACTGATGATTTTCAATATAAATACTTCGAAGAATTTTCGATGAAGAGATATTAGTGATTGAATAATAAATGAAGATAATTTTACAGAAAGAAGGCATCAAAAGCACAATAGAAGAAGAAGAATCTGTTTAATTTGCATAACTTAACAAATGAAATGGTGAGACCAGTATTATTATGTTAAGGCTAAGTTGTGATTGTATTTGCGATTTTCTAATATTTTTTATTTTATGTTAATATTAATTGTTGCATGATTGCATCTATTTGACGAGATATTATTTTAAGATTAATTGATAATTTAATCATTAAACAAATATTTAAGTGGTTGTAAAAAACATATTTCAAATTCAATTAATTTAATGAAATTTTTATTATAAATTCAACGGTTAATGTTAATTAAAAAAAACTAAAAAGCCAATTGCAATGTTAAACAAAGAGGATAAAAAAGTTTAGAACATTTTCCTATCTGCCACTAGAGCTATCAAAAATTTGATTAAGCGGAGTAACGGACTACACAGTGATCTTAAACTTTATATATTACAGATAGGAAGTTTTAGAGTCGAAAGTCATAAGAAATTTGTCTAATTGGACAATCACTTTTGAAAAAGAACTTGACACTATTTGTCTGCAATATTCTATTTACTTTTAAAAAAAAATAAGAGTTATAATTCACAACTAATTAACAAAACATAATTTGTGTAATGATATGATGATGATAATAGTAGAATAAATCTATATTATAAAGTGCCATCTTAAAATTTGTCATATATCATGTAGATTAAATTTCATTTTGGTTTATAAAAGTTTATTTGTTGTGCATCGCATGGGAGAATTACTAGTTAATTAAAAAATAAATACTACTATATTAGAAGATTTTGCCCTCATAGCCTTCATTCTTTAAAAAAACTTAATAAATTAAATTATATCTCCAGTTTATAGCCCCCACCCTCCATTGAAAAAAATTGTCTTCTTATTATTTTCTCTTTTCTGATCTTGATTCTTAGTTTTTTTTATCAATCAAAAATTTGTCTTATAATCTTCATCGAATGATAACTGATGGGAGATGCAAATGGATCTGTTGTTTATGTCCAAGTCATAGTCCCCATGATATCTCTAACAACCCCTCTGCAAATCAAAATATCATCGTCCGTCTCAAATAGCATTGCTCCGTCATTGATAACCAGTGATGAAGAAATTACTGAAGCTCGCCACAAACACCGATTGAGAAGGACATTCTTTTTTTTTTCTGCAAAAATTTGCTGAATTGAAAGAATGTCGTCATCTTGGAAGTGATTTTTGGAAGATATGTAAAAAAATTGAAATTGGACCCTCCACCATTAAAATGCAACTAACAAATATCTGTCATAATCCAATGAAGCTTCATCTGGTTAAGTAAATTTTAGAATAAAAATAAATTTCCACATAATGTGAAATGAAAGTGAATCGCCTCTTTAAATTTTCACAAGGCAATGTTGTAATCTGGACAAGTACACATTTATGAAAAAAAACCTTTCCAAGGTGAATGGAATAAAAATGAAATCGTTGTTTTATGTCAATATTTGGGAGTTGATGATTACTTTAGATTGTTAGCCGCAAGAGTGAATGTGGTGAAAGAGACTTTCGCAAGCAAATTAATAAGGAAAATAAAAAGAGGCTATGTAAATAAAATGTTAAAATAGAAATTTTAAGTAATTTTTTATTATAAATAATTATGAAAGCTTTAAAGATTAAAATGAAGGCTCCATTGTAAATTGAGTTACATCCTTTCAAAATAAAATGAAAAAAAAATCAAGTTAATACAATAAATAATTAAGTTGGATTTTGTTGTTCGAGTTTTTTACTCCAATTATCACAATTGCGTTGGAATTTTAATGAACTTAAAACGGGAAGAAGACAAATAAGAGTTATCATGTCGTGATTTTTGAAACTTAAGGGCTTTGTCTTTCTTTTTCTATTTTCTATTATTATACATTTTAAAATATATATATATGTTCAAATAAGTTAAAAAAAACATATGAATATAACCAAGTCGTAGTTCCATCAAATTGCAAGCATATTAACTAGAAACCTTAAACAGCACAAAAACTTAGCAAAAAACAGATCAAACCTAAATATAAATTAAAAAAGAAACACTAAAACATTATCACAAACCTTGAAATTATAACAATGATTTAATACCTAAATCAAACAAACTTCACTTCTTCTTAGCTTTCTTTGCGGGCGGACTTAAACCCCTAGTTTTCCCGCCCAATTTCCTCTTCGCTGGCGTCGCCGCCGTCTTCTTAACCTTGTCACCGCCCATTTTCCCTGCCGTCTTCGTCTTCTTCAACGCCTCCGGCGTCTTGAGCTGGCTCAGCCTCTTCGTCCTCTTCGCTTTCTCCACAACTTTTTTCGCGCTTTGTTTTTCCACAGTTTCCTTCTTCGATTGCAGCCTTTTCTGTACGATGTCGGCGTCGGCGGTTTTCTTCACCTTCTCCGCGACGGCGATTTTGTAGGAGTTCTTCACTTTCACTAATTTCTCAGATTTCACGAACCTTTTCAACTGAATTGAGAGAATTTTCTTGAAATTTGGTGGAAGCATCTTCACGTAGTTTACCTCCATAAATTTCGCAATCGCCGGTTGGCTCGAACCGGATCGATCCTTCATTGTTGTTATTGCTTCGCTTATCATCTAACACAGGCCAAAATTAATAAGTGTTTAATTTGATATATATATATACACACACACACATAAAATTTGTCACGATATCAATTCTGCAGAAAATGTCCCATTAAAATTTTATAAATAAGGAGAAAAGGAAAACAACCAACAACTACAGTGAATCACAATTTGAAACACCTCATCAAAATCGGTCGAGGTAAGCAATGGGAAAACCCTTGAGCAGGAAAACTGAGTATCATCTAATACAATATCACCGACTATATGCAGTGTGATTTTTTCAACCACTATAATTCGGTAGTACGTTTAAGATGAGAGGTTAACCGTACTAAGAAAATGCGCGATCTAGACAGTATATAATGCAGAACGAAAAGGTAAATTATCACACACATACTCTCACCGTTAGACTACTCCAATTTCAAAAGAAAGTGAAGTGTACGTACCAATTTTTAATTTTCGTACCACTAACACATGCTCGATACAGCATAAATGCATAATACGAGTAAATTGTCACATATAATGATTAAAATATTGAAATACGATGCTAATGCAGTTTATGTGGTAAAATACGAGAAAAAATGGGATAATTTCTTTGGAAAAGCAGAGCACCTGAAAGTATGGCGGATGAAGAGATGACGGTGAAGAATTATCATTCTTCTTCGTGGAATCCTTCTTCGCATTCACCATTTTTTTCGTTGTTTTCTTTCTTATTATTTTTTGGCAGTTTAGAGGAAGTTTTAATGTTTACGAGAATGAGGGTTGTTGAAATGAACGTGACAAATGGATAAAAAAAAGTTTTCCAATTTTGAAGTTTTCAAAATTCAAATCCATTTTTTATCTTTTGTTGGATTCACCTTTCATATTTTTCCCGCCTTGGAGATCGGGGAAATCGTGGGGTAAATTCAACAAATTCCTTTTCTTACCCCGCCCCCCATAATAATTAAAGGTAAAATGAATATGGGCTGACCATTTCAAAATGGGTCGAAGCCCATAATGCAGTCCACATTTATTTTTAGGATGTCGAAGTATATATATTTAGTGATTGAATTAAGGATTGGTTGCCTCATGCCCTCCTCGAAAACTTAAGGCCCCCAGATATATCTGCATCTTACTGTTATATATATAATATTAAATTATTTTATTAAATGAGAACCAAAGTTCCATGTGAGAATAAGGAACTAATCTCCACCATCTATCCATAAAAAATGTGTGATCTAGATCGAAAGCAACAAAAGGTGGCATTTTTGTAATTTAAGGATTATTTTAATGAGGTTAGGGTAGTTTTGTAATTTGGTAAATGTGATTAAAATACTATGGTTTTTTTTTTCTCTCCCTCTCATTCTTTATCAGACTCTTCAATTGTTTCTTCAACGGCTTATTTGATTTCAACGCGCAGTAGACAAATTCCCTTCTTTGATTTCTGATATCTATATGTTTTTTCATGTAATCGGATTTCAATTCTCCGCAATTATTGTTCACGCGATTGTTATAAATTTTTCTGAAGTTTTTTTGTCCGTTGTTCTTGGATGAAGATATTAGGTAAAAATCTGATTGTTATATATTTTCCTGAGATTTTTTTCTTCGATGTGTTTTAAAGTCGTTCAATATTGTTGATGATTTGATATATTTTTTTCCCGATTAAAATGATTAGATTTGTTCGTTCATGTAATGTAATTTAATATATTTTTTAAAGTTGATTAAGTTGAACTTTTCAATTTTAACGATCAACAGATGTTTCCAGTTCTTTTCTATTTGTTTGATGACGTATTAGTGCGTTGATTTCTGCAGATTGTGTTTTCTTATTACATACAATGTATGTCTTTTTATTTTTTCAGAATTGTTAGTATTATAACATGCCTTATTAGCACTACAAACATTATTATTAGCACTACAAAACTAGTTATTAGTGTTGCATGTCTTCATGGTTTATAGCAGCACATCAGATGAATATTCGTGATGAGATCAAGCTGAGGAGCAAAGGTGAGTTGTGCATGCTTATCAAATGCAAGAATACATGCGATTCAGAAGTTGGGTGCATGAAGTATTGCTGCAGCTGATATATTCCTACCCTATACAGTTATGATGCAGCAATTATAAACTAGATTCTTTGATTGCAGATTAGTTGATAGCAGTTACATTTGAGCAGTTAGAGTTCTGCAGCTGTTAGGGTTAAGATTAGCTTATATATATCAGTTTACATTGTTTCCATCTCGGTAGAGTGAATGTGCAGATATTTCTATAGTGTATTCTAGCTATAGAGAAAGTTGTAATCTGTAATCATCAAAGGGCAGTTAAATACAATCAGAAACAACCAAAGTGGATGTAGATCTTTTATGATCGAACCACTATAAATCTTCTTGTTCATTCCTTTTAATTTTGCACAATATCATATCATAGATCAAAGCATCTTATTCTTGCGGTTCTTGAGGGTAGAAACTCAACAATTGGCGCCGTCTTTTGGAAGGAGGAAGATTCAAGATGAGAGCTGCTCGATTTGATGTGGAAAAGTTCACTAATAAGTAGGATTTTGGCTTATGGAAGGTGAAAATGAAAGCCCTCTTAGTCCAGCAAGGCTAGGAGAGGCTCTCAAGTAGATATCTGTGAGTTCTTTAGGAAAAGAAAAGGAGAAATCTGAAGATCATGCTCAGATTCTGGAAAAAGCTCATAGCATGATCATCCTCTCCTTGTGAATATATAAGGAAACGGTAAAAGTGACGTTGATAAAATTGAGGGGGGCCAGCAAGAATATGTGCAACATCACAATGTACACGATTTTAAGCATATCGAAGTGCACTTGATTTTAAGCATATCTAAGTATGAAAAATTCTCAATGCATGCCCTAAGTTCACACCGATGGATGGTGATGTTTAAGCAACAAAGGGACGAAGACTTCCGAGGTTGGAGCATACAACTCTTCTTCCAATCTAGACTCAAGTGCACAAGAGGATGTTGCGATAGAGCGCGTTCGTCCAACTGAAAAAAAAAAAAAAAATGAAGTCGAGATTGTGAAAAGTGCAAAAATTAGGAGAATAACAAAAGCAAATGAGTACAAAATTATCATGATGATGACACTACTACAACTGAAATTCCACCAAGTGATGTGTGATGATATTTAGAAGCATTGGGGCATCGTATAAGTTCATTGAAATCAAACTACTTGTTGTTTAGAACTACACATTTTTAATTATGATTGGATTTTTCATAGTTTCCATTGTAAAATTAGTTGTTATTGTACTAGACATTTAAAATTATTGTTCTATTTTTAATTATTTCTTAAAAAAGTGTGGTGTGATTGCTATTAATTATTTTCAAATTCATTTTTTATATTTGTTTATAAAATTACAATATATATGTATACAATTTTGATATGCCGAGCGACAGATTTGAGCGTCTTTGGTGAGCGCCGCTCCACGTCAGATTTTCTTTCATTATTTCTCGATTTTTTTTCTTCGTTGTTCTCATTGTTTCGCTGATTCATTTCTTTTTTTTCATTTTCTTTTTCTTTTTCTGGTCGCCGTTTTAGCAGAGAAGAACAACTCTCTCTTCTCTCTTCTCAGAAAATCCTGCCCTTTTATCTAAATTTTTATCTTCTGTCAATTCTCTCCATCTCTATAATTCTTAAACCTTTTTTTTTTCAATGGGCTATATATATGTTCTCTTTCATCGCCTCTATGTGAATTCTGATATTTTATCATGAGCATGCTACTCTGTTTCTCCTAGATATAAAGTCATGTACTCTTCGCCACAGACAATACCTTCACCATCGAACTTAATGCATTTCATGTTCTTTCCGCAATCTGATCTCACCTAATTGAATTTTTAAGGTTAATTGTCTTTTGCACTTGTTTGTTTGTGATTATCTATATGTATGAGTATTATTAGCGGCCACCGATTCCAAATACACTTCACAAATTTATGGGAATTTCCAGATGATGAGTGGATGAGAAATTCAAATTTTGGGCTTCCTAATTGGGAGTGGATGAGAAATTTAAACTGTTAGGAATTCCAGATTTTTTCAAAGTTAAACGAACAAAAAAAAAAAAATATATAGGTGATGAAATGAAATTTTTAGAGACTGAGAAAAATCAACGCATTGACATTGACTAAAAACCCCTCATGTTCTCCGACAAGAATGAATGCAGCCAAAAAATCTAAATTTTAAAAGTAAAATTTTTGAGAGGAAGAAAGAATACAGTAGCAAACAGAGGCGCTAGATAAGGTAAAGAACGAAATAAAAAATTAAACAAAAAATTAAAAAAAAAGTGCCAACGTGGAGTCGCTCACGGAGGCGCCTATTTAAGGTGCCTAGCATATCATTTTTCTATATGCATATATCAATTTATTAACGTAAACTATTTAATTATTATGAAAAATATTTAAATTTGTTAAAGTAATATCAGAACAAATTTTGTAAGTTAATAAATAAGATACACATTATAAATGAGAGTATTATGATAGTTGGACCCATTAATAATTAGTTTTGCGATAGTAATATTGGAGAAAAATATATTTTGAAAGAGCAGGAGAGGAAGATGTTGATGTGGCAGTGACCGTCAAAGCATGATTGTGGATGCTTTTAGTAATTGAGATAATAGTTGCATTGAAACCACTATTAAACTATTTTTTGTCCAGCTGATGTGGGTACTGAAACTCTTAACATGTCCAGTTGAATTCTTAAACTCTCGAAAAAGGCTCAATTTTCATCAACTACTCCAACCCGTTGCTCTTGAGAAGGAAATAAATCTTGAAATCGTGATCCAAAACCATAAAAATTTAGAAAAAAAAAATGGCCTGAAAAGGTGGGATTTTGAGCTACAAAAGCTCGTTCCTCAAGATCTGAATTTCTGCAACTTACGCCAAGCCTGGAGAGATCCATTCTCCCAAGAGAAACCAACATCTCTCAAGATTGAGATTTAATGAAATTTTGATTCTTTCCATTGATGTTTATTCTTCTGCTATTCTTGTCATCAAATTCTTAATTTGATAAGTTGTCGTGTTAGATTCCGTGATTTTGGATGTTGCTAGAGAATATTTTGGTGGAGATAGAAATCACATCCTCTTCATATATAAAATATGGAATTGCAGTAAATGGTAAGATTTGGAATCGGGACAGCTCCTTCATCTTCATATTCAACTCCAATAGCAGTTTAGTTATACTTAATTATTCATTAGAACATATTATATGGTATAAATTAGAATTTTGCTTACGCAAAAAAATGAATTAGTTTACTGCTCACACCATATATTAATGTATGTTAATTTTTTGTTACTACGAGGGTTTGTGGAAGGGTTCAGTTAAGCATGCTTTGAGAATTTAAGAGCCTAATTGAACTTGTTTTGAGGGTTGAAGGTCTAATTGGACCTAACAATAATTTAAGTATATATTCGAGACTGACAAAATAATTTATTATCCTATTTGATCATTTTTCCCTAAATTTGAAAGACAATAAGTTCTATTTTCCAAGAGAGAATAAATGAAAAAGGTTACCTATCTAGAAAGAAGTGAAAGAGTGAGTCCATCACTATGGTGTAGGTGACTGGAGCTAAACAACACCGATAGCAGATCTCTCTAGAAAGTATAAGATCGCTCGAAGATCATGAGCACAGAATTCACTAAAGTTTTTACACTGAGAGAAGAGAGAGCATCATAAGCAAAGCACTGTGTTCAGTGTGGGTACTCAGTCATTAAATATGAGTGAACTAAGGGATTGCGAGCTTCGTATGAGGTAATGTGGATAGTTAATGTTGCAAGAGGATCCATTCTCATTCCATGTGCTTAGTACAAAAGAATGATGATTAAATTAAATACATTATTCATTCCCTTAGATTTATTAAATACTACTCTCCCTTCATTCATTCTCCTCAATTACTACCACACTTTTCAATCAACAAAAGATGACAAACAAAAATTTGTTGCATGCAAATCATCTGCCCTATAAACAACGGTGTGTCCATTGTCTATACATTGTTGTGTATATTCTTCACCCTATAGACAAAAGTAAAACTGTTGTAGAGAAAATATTGTTGCCTATTTTCTTAATTTTAATTTCCCTAATTATATTAAAAGTTAAAATTAAAAAAAAAAGCCATTTTTAGTTCCTTGCTCTTTATTATTATTATTATTATTATTATTATTATTACCATTGATGAAATTGAAACATAATCAAACATTATCTATCACAATAACATTAATTTCATAATTTGAACCAAACAACGATATTGCAATCACCATTCCTATTACGATTAACTCTTTTATGATATTCATTGTGATTGTCATTCCTAAATTTGAACTAAACGGTCGTGTGTATGTGGACTGAACCAAAAGATTAATTATTCGTGAAATGAAATAAATGACCATACAACCTACAAAATTTTACAATCGAACTCAAACTTATTACTATTCAATTTCATTCCATCGCATGACAACAAGAACGAATATAAAAAAAAATCAAAGGGAAAAAAAATACAAAACAATGAAAACCACATAACATTCTATTTCTTCTTCTTTTTTTTTTCCCAATTTTTTCCAAGGAAGATAATGGTAACGTAGAAGATAAAAATACCGACGATGGGAGCGCCTATCTATACAAATCCACATGCCCCCACCCCCACCCCCACCCTTACCCTCACTTTCTTCAATATTTTCCTCTTCACTTTCCACCAAATCGCCGAATTAATTTTTTTTTCAATGAATTAAAATTTAAAACTTGATTTGCTCAGCTTTATATAAACAGTAAAACCTCTCTCTCTAATCAGCAATTTCCACAATGGCCGCTCTCTCTCTCCTCATCTTCTCACTCATCTCCACTTCCTTCTGTGCACTCTCTCTAGCCATGACGACAATAACAGCAATGGCTAGGGACCAGATTTCCTGCACAATGTGCTCTTCTTGTGACAACCCCTGCCAACCCATTCTCTCTCCGCCTCCGCCACCTTCCCCGCCGCCGCCAACTGGGCCCAACTGCCCCCCTCCACCTTCACCAACTACCGGCGGCGGCGTCTACTACTTCTCGCCACCACCACCGGCGCAAACATCGTACTATTATCCACCTCCTTACGGCGGTGGCGGTGGCGGCGGCGGCGGCGCGTACTACCCACCCTCAAACCCAACCCCCTCCGTCTTTCCCACTCCGCCGCCGCCGAACCCAATTGTGTCGTATTTTCCTTTCTACTACCACACTCCGCCGCCGCCTTCCGCCCACACCGACGATTACAGCTCCGCTCATTTCCGAGCACACCCCATTATTCCTTCTCTTCTCATCATATTTTCAATCCTTCCCTTTCTTTAATTCACAATATCAAAATCACACTATTAATGAACAGTTCTTTCTATTTTTCTCGTATTTAATTACAAGTTTTTTTTACTGGCATTTTGCTTTTGCAATTCACAACGATTTTCAGGTTAATTTAGATATCTCCTCCGAAGAACTTAAGCAAGGCAATGTAGAAGAAGAAACGTGGAGCAATTCTTGATTTGAAGGAGAAAAATGCAGTGTAATTTCTTCTACTGTTCATTATTTGTAGAATAATATGCGACTGTTAATTGTTACGCTCTAGCTAAATTATTGTACATAAAATCACCAATAATTGTAATTTCCATTATGACAGTACACTTTTATTTTTTTAATAGAATTAATCGTACTTTTCATAGTTATCAGCAATTGTTACAATTCCAACTGTTTTACAACGACTATTTCTATCATGATAACGATTTATCAATATTGTTGCTTTATTGTCCCGAAAAGAGAGAGGGTTCTGTGTTACCCAATGGGTAATATCTAATGTGGCACAATAGATTTATTGTGATATTTTAAAGTGTCAAAATAGATTTATTAGGACATTTGACAGTGTCATAATAGATTTATTGTGTCATATTAAGTACTACCCATTGGGTAGCATATAATTTTCCCAAAAAGAGGGCAGCTCATTTTAATCTTTTCCGAATTTTTTGCAATTTTTGGTGCAGGATTTCTGCTGTATAATTGTGACTAAACTAAAAGGGGATAAAATCCTCTAATCCACTTTTCATCTTCCACTATTACGTTTCACTAAGAAATTTAATATTTTAAAAATATTTATTACAGAAATAAATTTTATTATAGTATTATAAATCATAATCACATTTATTGCTAAAAATTAAATTTTTTAAAAATTAGATATCATACTTTTGGAATAATCAATCATATTAATCAATTATATTGACTAAAAAATAAATATTAAAAAGTAAATATAAACCCTAATTGGGTGGAATGAACCATAAATAATAATTATAAAATTAAACTAAGTCATAACAAATCAAAAGTAAAGAAAAAATTGATGAAAATCGAATTAAAATTAAAATGATATTCCAAATGAGATAGAAAAAAGTGGGATAGATGATTTCATTTAAAAGTAGCAAAAGCAGAGATGAGTTTGCTATATATAAAATTGTACATATATATCAACACGCACCATAAATAACATTATTAATAGATGTTGGATTATATCAAGATTTTGAAATATAAGATAAAATGTATGTTATTGAAATAGATTAGAATTATTGACTTTGATTTATTATTATTATTATTATTATTATTATTATTATTATTAAAGGTATGTTTACTATTAATGCAAAGAGGAGTTAGCCATATGTGGTAGCATATACATTTTAGGGTTAATTACGATTACATAAATTTTGAAATAATTTACAATTCAGACACAAATTTTAATTTGGAACGTTTTAATTAAAACACAATCTTGCATTTGTCATAAAATAGAAACAATTTGTAATAATATGCAAACCAAGCACACTATTTCATACCAATTTTTATTGTATTAATGAAATTCAAATTATGATTATGCTATATGTTTTTCTAGACAAAAACTTGTATAAGACGGTCTCATACATGAGACGGATCAATACATGTGAGTTAATGATACTTCACCTATAAATAATGATACTTCACCCATAAATAATGATACATGTGAGTTAATGATACTTCATCCATAAATAATGATACTCACATATGAGTTAATGATACTTCACCCATAAATAATGATCCCTGCATGTGAGTATTGACCCGTCTCATGTATGAGACACCCAAGTCTGTCCCGTTTTTCTATAAATTTTCCAATATTTCATGTTATCTATTTTGTAAAAAATTGCAAGATTGTATTTTAATTGCAAAGTCTCAAATTATATGTCTGAATTGCGAATCGTGTCAAAATTTATGTATTTAATCACAATTAATCATATATTTTATGGTGCGGCTCCATTTATATTCGTATGAATTTATGAGTGTTTGCTTTGGGTGATGAAATAAATTAGAAAGATAATCCATGAGATTAAGTATTTGAGTCATTGGCCCCTTCCCCAACAATTTTTTCTTTTGCTTAATACGTTGTTGTATATATGATTCAAGTTAATATGTTCGAGTAAGTAAAACTGTAGAGACGGGAGAGTAGTAAATCCAAGGTTGCAGAAGGCGCTAGGCGCTAGTCGGGCGGTCGATGGGGGCCTAGCGCCTGGAGCGCCTAGGCGGGGCCTAAGTGGGACCTAGGCGGATTCTAGGCGTTTAATTTATTATTTTATATATTTCTTAATAAATATAAAAAAAATCATATATAAATTCATAAATCTTAACATTTCAAATAATATAAATTAAAGTTTAAATCATTCAAAATTCAAAATAAAACAAACATATCAAAATTAAATTATTCAAAATTCATTAACATAATATCAAGAGCCAAAATAAAACAAACATAAATCTTCCAAAATCTAAAATAAATAAGCATATCAAGAGCAAAAATAAGATTTAAATTTAATTATTAATTTATGTCTTCTAAATTCTAATTAAATTTAATTATTAATCCCTCCAGTTTTAAATTTTAATTTTAATTCTGAAAATAAGATTTTTTTTTTAAAATATAATAGGTGGCCGCCTAGGCGCCGCACAAATCCGCCTAGGCGGGCCGCCCGCCTAACAGTGCCGACTAGCTCCTTTTCGCGGCGGATAGGTACCGACTAGCGCCTAGACACCGCCTGGGCGGCTGCCTAGGCCGATTTTTACAACACTGAGTAAATCCCTGTTTGATAAAAATGATGGGCCATTGGAATTGGGGAGTGGACGGCACTAAGTTGTGGTGGTGGTTGAAAATAGCAGCAATGTGTGGTGTTGGTGTCATTAATGACCATATTTGAGATTCGTTTTCAACTTTGCTATGTGCTGTATATGCACATGCATTCTTTTGTTTTTTCATCAAACTCTTTTCTTTTTACTTTTTTCCTATTTTTCGCCGTTTCTGGAAAGCTTTTCTACTTGTTTTTATTTATTTATTTATTTAATATCTATGATGCACGTGGATACATACTTAAACGAGGGAAAAGCGGCGAAAATGGAGTCCAAAATTTTGAGCAAATATTTTTATTTGGTATAAAATCTGGTATTGCATATTTACCTTTGCATTCCCTATTGCATACTTTTTTTAGGAGAAAAATTAAAATATCTAAAAATAAATTATAAACTTCTTTTCTAATCATACTTTGTAAAATATTCTTTTCTAACCAAATATGAGTGTAAAAGTCTAATTTACTCTTAATGAAATTTTAAAAGTATCAGACTGTAGCTATTTTTGATGTACACACCGAAAGTTTGTACATGTCCAAACTTTGTACAACTGCCCAGATTGATGTACACGGCCAAACTTTGTACACAGACTAGATTGATATACATAGTCAAACTGTGTACACGGCCGAGATTGATGTACATGGCCGATTGATGTACACGGCCAATAATGATTCACGTTATGTTTTCTTTTTTAAATTCAATTATGATTTTATTTTAAAAAAAAAAATCTTGATTGTTTATATTTCTTTGATTATGATTTTAGAAAATTCAAAGATTGAAACACGACACACGTTCATATTAATTTGAATTTCAACTTACGAATTTAACTAATGAGGATTCAATTAGTTTTTGAATTATAATCTAATTAATTTTTCAATTAACTTTCATATTTAGTTTTTCAAAAAAATAATAATTAAGATTTTACTTAATATTTGGGAGATTTTTGTATTTATTTAGGATTACCGTGTGAGACATTGAGATAAAAAGGTTTTATTTTATTAATATGTTTTCATTATCTTATCTAAATCATAACAAAATAAATCCAAAATACATCATACCAAATAATTCCAATTCAAAATACATACACGATACTAAACAAATTCAATATTTAAAGTAAGATAAAAATTTGTATGAGACCGTCTAACGGGTCTCTTCCATTAAACGGATCCTATAACCCGACCCGACCAGACCCATTTCACTAAATTTATATGGTAAAAAAAATTCACCTCATCACCACGCCGATCTTTGCGATTTTCCCTAATTTGCTACATCTCTGCGCTCCTCAACAAATTGCCATCCCTCTGCCTACGCAACTGCTACAACCATCACCATCACCACCGCCATTGAAACCATTACAACCATTGTAACGTTGTCGCCGCAGTTTTTCCAAATCTCTACAACTTTCCACCTCTGCCTCTGCAATCGGGGACGACTCCAACTCGTAAAAGGTGGAATTCAGACGCTACATTCATCATCATCTCATCGCCATTGCTCCTCTCATTCAATTGAGCTTCAATTGAAAGTGTAGCTCCGATTGAAGGTATATTTATGTTGAAACTTTTATTTGAAAAGAAGAACAAGTATTTATTTAGGGTTCTCTTCTTAGTTCATTTGAAAAGAAGAGCAAATGTTTATTTAGGGTTTCCCTTCTTAGTTCTTGGTAAATATAATACAAAAAAAAAAATCCATTTTGCATCTATTAAATAAATCAGAAGAGTTATGAAACACTTGCTGCATTCTTGAATTGAATATTATTCGTATCATTGCAAATGTCTCATGTCAGAACTATGTTTGGAAAGTTCTTTGCTAATATATGGTGCTCCATCAAATATGTCATAGTGATATAGAATCTCGAGCTTGCAAGTGCTTCACAAAGGTTGTATTTGTGTATATATATAACCTACTGATATGTTTTCTCTTAATTTAAAGTCAGTATTGTGCTGCCTAGCTCTATGTTTCCATGTTGATCATATTAATTTTTCTACTTTCTATTTAATATTTTTCATCTAAACGATATTCGTCTCTTGTTGATGCACGAATCACACATTAAACTATGTGTTACTATTACTACATAAGTAAGGACTGTTCACCGTAGATGCTTTTTATATGAACATTGCTTTTATATAATCGAAAGAAGAAACTTAGTCGGATTTCACTGGGGATAGTGTATATCATGCTAATATATTGTCTGTTGTTTTTGTTTTTTAATAAGATGTTTTCATTAGTTTGCTTGGATGTTCCTGTGAAATATGCATATTGATATTTGATGCTTATGCTTGCCTTATTCTCTATGTGTTTCTATAATATTTAATTTCCTTTACTTGATGTTAGTTAATCTTGATTTATCTGTGTGAATTTATGCTTCCAGTAAGTTTCTTCGTGCTACCAAGGCATACTTTTGACTAAATAATGCCTAAGAGACATATACTGCATAACCACTTACATTTATTTCTCATGTATTTTCTCTGAATTTGATTTATTGAGAGTTGCTTTATGAAAATAATTTCTTGTGTTATTAGTTATTAGCTAGTTATGTAGAAAGCTGCAAATTATTTATTTAAAATTGAATACATGAGTTTGTGTTTGCCTAACATGGTAGCATAACTTTAGCATCAATGGAATCTGTGATTATCTTTTATTTTTCTACAATTGAATCACGTAATTTTCATTTCATGAAACAAAGGGTTGGACTCACTGTCTTTTTTTAGTACTGTATAATTGAAAGTGTATTTTTTTAGAATCTCATCTCTTAATTATATTGGAGATCATATTGTGGGAAGGGGATCAATAGATATTTGTAGTTTTAAAGATTAATTTTGCACTTACTAAAAGATGAAAATATTTTTGATATATTTGCTCATGTAATAAACAAAATCTTCATTCTTGCACTCTATTATGCGATGACGCAACTATACTTTATGTATTCTTGCGTAATGAAATTTCATTAGCTAATAAGTAATGATCATTTTTGTTATTTAAGCTTTATTATTGCTTACGTCTTTCTTTTATTTGCTATTGTTGTGGATTTTCTTGTAGGTTTATAAATGAGGATTCAAATGATGGCACGCGAGGAAATCAACACCATTTGATAACAAAAACTTACTGCATGTAGTGGATTCTGAACCTAAGAAGAAGGATAAGAGGAAGAAATTAGTAAAGAATTCCAAAGCTAAAATGGATGTAATATAGCTAATAGTTTCTTCTTATGTTGCAAATTGTATTCTACTTTGTCAGTGATACTTATACAAGTTCATTCCATTCGCAAGGATGTAAATTTTGTAACAAAGTGTAGGCAAGTTGGTCTTTTATCACTTATTAAAAAACCAAACGGTAATCAACAAGAGCTTGTTCCATATATTAGATTTGATAGTTTGTAGTAGCTACTCAACACATTAATGAGACTTCACCTCATAGTTATTAATACTTGGCCTTATAGCTAATGATACTTTTATATTCTTTGTTCAATAATTAATTATATTCATTGAAATACAGTATCATTCACAACGAAGTATCACTAGCAATAAAATACAGTATCATTGGCAACGAACCGAAGTATCACTAATCATTGAATATATTTAAATTTAGAAATCGATCCATAACCAACATTATCATATCCTAAAATATGTATTCATTGAATACAACCCCGAGAACCATGAATTATCAATCAAATCATATGTTGATATCAGTAACATTAGCTATGAAATGAAGTATCATTAACTATGAAGTTAAGTATCATTAGATATAAATTTAGCAAAATATCATTAACTATTAAGTGAAGTATCATTAGATATATATCTGGTGAAGTATCATTAACTGTGTGTGAAGTATCATTAATTAGGGATGAAATATCATTAACTTAGAAGTGGAATATGATATGATATTATTGATGATTAAACATTAATGATCAAATGAAGAAAAGATAAATGTCATTAATTATGAGTGGAGGCAGAAGAAAGTATCACTAATTATAAAGAAAAGTATCACTAATTGCAGAAGATTTTATCACTAATTAGAAGAAAAATATCACTAATTGCAGAAGAAAGTATCACTAATTAGAAAGAAAAGTATCACTAATTGTAGAAGAAAGTATCACTAATTAGAAGGAAAGTATCATTATTTGTAGAAGAAAGTATCACTAATTAGAAAAAAAAAGTATCACTAATTGCATAAGAAAGTATAACTAATTAGAAAAAAAGTATCACTAATTGCAGAAGAAAGTATCACTAATTAGAAGAAAAGTATCATTAATTGTAGAAGAAAGTATCACTAATTAGAAAAAAAAGTATCACTAATTGCAGAAGAAATTATCACTAATTAGAAGAAAAGTATCACTAATTGCAGAAGAAAGTATCACTAATTAGAAAAAAAAAGTATCACTAATTGCATAAGAAAGTATCACTAATTAGAAAAAAAGTATCACTAATTGCAGAAAAAAGTATCACTAATTAGAAGAAAAGTATCGCTAATTGCAGAAGAAAGTATCACTAATTATAAAAGAAAGTATCACTAATTAGAAAGAAAAGTGTCAGTTTAAAACATAATCTCAAATTGAGAATCGAGTCTATAAATACAATAAAAACTCATTCTTGAGTAAAAAAAAATTTATATCATTAGCATAAAGAAAAATATTATTGATTACAAAATAAAGTATCATGAATTACAAAAGCAAGTAACACTAATTACAAATAAAAGTATCACTAAAAATCTTCAACACCCATCAATTAGACATTGTACCTCACTCCATTCGAAACTATATTTTTGTTCGACATTTCATCGAATAGCTTCTGGGCATCCCCACTCTCCTCTCCTATGCAGTATCCAATGACCAATTTCGCTGCTCTCACGGCGGAGCCCATCTCTCCTCCATGCTCTCTAAACCAAAACTTCCCTCTACTCAAATCAAATCACTCTATCTTCTTTATCTTCTCACACTTACAGCCACCTCCAATCAAGAATGGTGGATTCGAACACTCGCAGGCAATCCAAACTAGCCAATAGTTGGAGGGAAATTCACAGTTCAAACAACTGGGAAAACCTAGTTGAACCCTTGGACCCTCTCCTTCGCCAAGAATTCATTCGCTACGGCAACCTCGACCTCGACCCCGCCTCCCATATGAAGAATGTTTGGGGCTATTAAAAGCGAAATAAAATGTTCTTATCAACCACATCTACTCTTAATTTCAAAACATTACACATGATCTTATAGTAAAGCCAAAATCCCTAATTTCCCCAATTCCTAAAGAAATCCCCAAATCAATTACACCCTAAATTCGCAAATTGCGTGAAATGGCACCCATGGCTGCCATGAACTTCCTCGTCTGTATATGTAAGATCGGTTGTTTCCGTCTTATTCTTGGGTCAGCTTGGCAGCCTCGAGCCAGTATGCAGCCAAGCTTATGGCTCTAAGAATTGGGACCAAATCATACTTCTGAAAAACACAGCAAAATACGGCTTCAAAGAGCAATACAAGGCTTGAAACAAAGCCTTGCAATCCATATACATCAATCATTCACCAAATCAGAGATCGCAATCGAAATCCACACTTCTTTGTATGTATGTATCTGCTACTGCGGTTAGAGTTGTGTTTCTCTCTCTAGAATTGTACATTTCTCTCTACTGGATGGAGGACTCGGATCTTTCAAAGCTCTTCCGATATTCCGATATGGAGTCGCGAACGGAGGAGCTGCAGAAGAGCGGCGCTGCAGCTGCACAGAGGGAGAGAAAGAGAAGCGTTATTATTTTACCTTTTTTATTTATTATTTTCTATTTAAATTTGATCCGGATCGGATTAGGATCCGTCTAACGGAAGCGACCCGTTAGACCGTCCTACATGACTGTGCCCCTTAAAGTAATACACGTAGAACACTACAAACGTATTTGGTAAAAAAAATTAAAAAAATTTAGAGAATGTACATGTTGGAAGGAAACATGTACTACACAGTCGTTCACCGTGTACTACACGTTGATTTCCAGGACAATCGTGTAGTACACGTTGCCTTCCAACATGTACATCGTTCAAGCAAAAAAAATTTCCCTGCAACAATTTCGAATTCAATAAACAACCAAAATTTCAATTCACAATCACAAGTATAAACCAAGTAATGAAGATGGAGCATGGCCGTGTATCTCTTTATTTTTTATTTACTATTATTTTTTTTTTACAAAATGGGCATGTATAAACCAAGTAATGAGGATGGGGCATGACCGTGTATATAGATTTTGAGCCGTGTATTACACATGAGAAATTTGGGGCTAAATTATATGCTCCCCCCCGGGCACTACCCGTGCCCCGTTAGGATGCCGACACATGGACTTATTTTTAGAAATACTTAAACTTTATTTTTGATGCGTATATAACCGTATTTCTTAGCAAAAGAGGTGACTTAGCTATTAGGACACTTCTGCTCTGAACAGTAGCCTGTGGGACCCGCCATCGTATCGGTAGTGTCGACTGAAGGATAGATGTCGACACCTGAAAGTTTTCCGGCGAACATTGCACGTCGGCGCCGGTACGGATACGCAGTGGATTCAATTCTTGTACTCGTGGACAAGGTTTGGGATTTTTTTGGAGAAATCCCGACGCAAAGTTTGGCTAATTACGGAGTCCGATGAGTGAACAGTGTTATTGATATTTGGCGGATTTATGAAAATTGGCGGAAATTTTGAATTTGGTTATTATTTTAATTATATTCTCTTCTCCAGTGAGCATTTCCCCCAATTCTGAAAATCGATTTTACAGCGTCTTGAGCGGGGGTCACCGAATTTGCGTTCATCCTGCCTCGTCGGAGCAATTCTGAGAATTTGAGGTATGCAAAATAAAAAACAATCGTTCTTATTTCGTATTAGTATCCGTTCTTTGGGTTCCCTTACGGTAGGGGCTTTTTATGGAGTCATTGTTAGGGTTCTATTTATGCTTTCAATTGAAGGGTTATTTTTAGGGGTTTTAACTGTCAATGTTTCAATGTGTCGGTTGTAGTGTATGGGCACCCACATTGTGGTATTGATTTAGGGTGATTGATTTCGTGAATTCATGATGAATTTCGACGGTTCCCCCTGTTTTGATCATGAAGCTTGTTGGCTAGTTAGAAGGTTAGAAATTCAGATTTTCCAAAAAAATATCATTCTATTTTGCGACGCACTAGTCAACGAAGCGCTTATATTGGGTGGTAAATTGAGTGGGTGTGATGGCCATAGTTGAATGCATGATTTCAGTTATTAATGAATATGTGGCTGTGGAACTCTAAACTTTTTTCAATTGTCTCTAATAAGGTAGAATTATAGGTTGGCTTGATTATCTTTGCTGATTACAATAATTGTCTATAGATTTATGGCGAAGATGAATATTGACTTGAATGTTTCGATGGAGAATGAGGCATCTTCTGAGGGTAGCACTCATGACAGAAAAGATGGAGAAGGGGCTGGTAGTGATACAGAAGCAGGATGTTTGCTTTCTACAATGTTAATAGAATTAGAGAATCGTTTAGAAATTGAAAATGTTGTGGATAGTGTAGACCAAGCATATTTGTTATATTGTGAGTACGGCAGGTGCCGGGGGTTTAGTGTGAGGAAGGGTGACCAATACTATTTCTCTGGGACGACCGAGCTTCGATGGAAGGAATTTGAATGCTCGTGTGAAGGTCGGCCTGATGATAAACGATTGAAAGGGAGAGTAGCATCATATAAGAAACAGATAACTAGGAGCAATTGTAAAGCGAAATTACGGATTGAGAGGGAGAAGAATTTGCAATGGACCGTTCATAAATTTGTGAAGGAGCATAATCACGAATTGCTCGGCACGCATCAAGCCTATCTGTTATGGTCCGCTCGGCAATTGAGCCATGCAAAACAGTCACTCGTCGAGGCGCTTAAATCTGCGGGCATCGGAGTTAGTCGGGCATGTCGGTTTATGGAAAATGAAGCCGGGGGGCCGCAAAATGTCGGTTTCACGAGGAGGGATGCCTATAATCACTTGAATCAGGTTAAGCAGTCAACAAGAGTGGGGAATGTCGACGCTAATGCTTTGGTGAATTTAGTTGCTAAGAAATCGAACATTGAGCCTTACTTTTATTGGAACGTGCAGCTAGATGATGAGGGTCGATTGATGATTTTTTTTTTCTGAGACTTCCGTGCTCTTATTGATTACGAGTGCTTTGGAGACGTGTTATCGTTCGACAGCTCATACAAGACAAATCGGTATGGCCTGGTATGTGCACCATTTGTCGGCATCAACCATCATAGGAGAAATGTGATGCTAGGTTTGGGCTTCTTGTCGAATGAGATGACGGCTTCCTTTGAATGGTTGTTTGCCACGTTTTTAGAGTCCATGCATGGGAAGGAGCCACAAGTGATCTTCTCCAATCAAAGTCAAGCGCTAATGAATGGGATTGATGCCACTTTCAAATCAGTGAGTCATCGGCTTTGTCAGTGGCATATCAGCCGAAACGCCCCCTCTCATTTCGGAAAATTAAATGGCAACAGTGAATTCAAGCGGCAGTGGTATCACTGCATGCATGGGGTGGAGACGGAGGATGAGTTTGAGGAGTGTTGGGGTTCCATGATCACTGACTATGCGCTCGATGATCATAGTTGGTTCTCCAATATGTACAGGTTGAAGAAGAGATGGGCGTCGGTGTTCACGAACACCTCCTTCAGTGCGGGTCTTCTTGCGACCTCACGTAGCGAGGTTACGAACAAGGTATTGAAGGATCTGTGCTCGGCGAGTTCCACTTTGACCGAATTTGTCGATAAGTATGAGCAGGTCCTGTATGATTGGCGTTCAAAGGAGGCTGCCGACGATGCCCTGAACTTCGGTACACCAGGACAGTTCGTGAACAACAGCCTATTGCTGGCTCAAGTACCAAAAGTCTACACAAGGAACGTGTATAAAGCATTTGAGTCGCAATTTGCCCTTGCCGCCCTTGCCGTGAGCGTGGTAATAATCGAGAAACCAGCCGACAATGTCGGCAGTGTCGATATGCAGTTTAAGGTCACCTCGCAACCCCTCATGTCGAGGGTGCGAGTTGTCCAATACAACAGTGAATCCAAACGGGCCTTCTGCAGCTGCCATATGTATGAGACTGAAGGAGTTCTATGTCAGCACATACTTAGAATATATTTTCACTTCGATGTGACTAGGCTGCCAACATGCTACATCATGAGCCGATGGTGCAAATCTGCGAGGTAGCGACACTTAAACGAGATGGGAGACTATTCCATTGCGGACGGCAACGAGGCCGTTGATGAAATAGCCTTTGTGAACTATGTGATGAGGATCACTCTTGGGGTGGCGCACGATGTGAAAAACCACCAACAAGGCAGGAAGACATGTTTAGATCGAATACGTGCATTGAAAGGTGACGTGCATTCGATGGTCGATGAGGGAATACAACATAAAAGCCAAAAAGTCAGGAACCCATCGGGTGCGAGAGCTGATCGAGGCAACATTCGGGATCCTTCCCTAGCCAAACGTCGGGGCAAGACACCAATGACTTCGCACTGGAAGCGAAAGAAACCGAACCCCAAGCCCCCATCTTCTGTTCCAAAGTGGCCGGGTACCAGAATATTGTCCGATTATGGTTAGTTTCATGCGAAGATTGTTATTTAATAATTATAATTGTCATTGTCCCTCTTGCAGACGTCGAGCCTTTTGTTCAAGACGATACAAATACCGAGCGATCCAACGAGGGGGACGAGACTGACTCCGTTTCAAGGCGGCCGGCGTCGCGTGATTATGTCCCTACGACATCATTTGAAGTATGGTTTCTTCACACTTACTCCATATCCGGCTCCCAATTTAGATTAATAATTTAACTGCACTCCCCTAACCCGAAAATTCAGGACGAAGATGCAAGTTTGACTCAGTACTCTGGTGATGTTAATCTCAACGAGCGGCTAGATGTGTCATCACTATTTGAAGTATGTGCTCAGCTATAAATCACACCAACGCTGTTCATATTATTTTCCCTATTCCACTTTTATTTACGTGGCTGATGAGAAGTTTATGAATTTGTCCTTGCTCAATTCACTAACTGGACAATCTACACCCAAAGCTAGGGTGGGGCCCAGCAGATCTTGGTGGGTGTAGGCCAGGGAGCCTATGATTGAGCAATTCCATATCGGCAGTGCCCTCCAGCTCATTCATCATGGAGGTAAGGCCTCTTTCACGTGATTGTGCATTGTTAAAGACTACCAATTCAGGTCCTGCCGATACACGTAGCATTTGACCAAGGCAGGTGTCGATGCTTCATTTCTCGGCCGGCTTTGATTTGATTCTGATTTAGACATTTCACAATTGTGAAACGTGCTACATTTTAGGAAACTCAACTGTTGGAAATGCACGTTACCCCATGCATCAGTAGTTAACAGTTTAAATTCACCTTCTATTAATGGTGAAAACCGTCCTAACCCTAATTCTCATCTCAGAAAAATTGGCTACAAATGGCACCAAGAGCGATATCACAAGATGACGTTTTCTTTGTAGAGCCATAGACCAGGTTTACCGAGCAGGTAGCCCTGTACGAGCTGGAGCATCAACATTGGCATGAAAATTAGATCCCGGGTGACGATGCGGGTAATATTCGAGTCATTCACGCCCTCCGCGGAACTGTTGAACGACAATGTGAGATTGACCTTTCCAATGAACAATTCGAGCAGAAGGTGGCTCAGTGGGCCGAGAGATATGAGATGTTTTCATGGCTGCTAGACTATGGACATCCTCGCTGCTACGACGAAGTCACCAACTTTGTCGACTTGCCCGATAGCATGTGGAGAAAGATTAAGCAGGTATATTCACCTCGCCTGTACACACGTCGACATTATATTATATGAACTGTATGGTTGTTATTTTATTAGGTACGCCCCGCGGCATTGGTGTACAAGAATGAGGGAGAGGAGTTCTGGGCAACCTTGAAGAAGTTATTTGAGGTGAATGATCCTTCGAGCGGATCTAGCCCCGCTTCATCCACTGCTGGGCCATGTGTCGACGAGGTTGATGTAGACGATATGGAAGATGAAGATGGAGAGGGTGCCTTTGCTCTGGATAGCACTGCCGATGTGGATGCCGATGACACTGTTGACACTGTTGACGAGGCTGCTGACGACACTGTCGCCACTGTCGATGAGGCTGCCGACGACACTGTCGACACTGTCAATGAGGCTGCCGATGTGTTCTTTTGATTTTATTTAATTTTCTGTATGAAATGAAGACTTACATATTACCTTTGCATTTCGGACTGTACTAGTGACACGTGTTATTTTTATGTAGACTTATCGTGCATGTGATCTTCTGCCTTTTGTTATATTTGTCGTGTTATGAGTTTGTCTTAATCATTTGTATCTACCCTCATGTTAGTCATTATCTGCATTTTCTAT
The DNA here is from genome assembly GCA_026008535.1 of Perilla frutescens. Lineage (NCBI taxonomy): Eukaryota > Viridiplantae > Streptophyta > Magnoliopsida > Lamiales > Lamiaceae > Perilla > Perilla frutescens. The sequence continues at coordinate 36,387,116 of BRKX01000006.1, read as the reverse complement.
AAATTCACTCGCTACTGAAGCACTAAATCACCAGCATATGCACCAACTGAGGAGACCTAAAGAACTACAAATGGCTTTACCCATGCCAATTTTAGAAGATGATGTATTTTACAACAGTTTGCCATGGAGCAGAACTTTGGAGTCGTTCTGCATGGGCGAGCTATACTTCTTTGTGCACAAAGGCTTCTGGATCCCGACTGACCCCACGACTCACCAGACTTGCCTCGTGTATCTGCAGCGTGAGATATGCCAGCAATGTGAGCGTGAAATAACAATAGGGCAACTTCAGACATGACTTGAGCATTCGAGGGAAAGGTACGAATTATTTGGTTGGTTACTAAAATTTGCAGGGCCAATTCGGATGAACCCCATGAGTAAGTGGCTAGATATCGACATGGCCGAGTGGCAGCGGATTGCCGAGGTATTAATTTAGTCAATTGTTTATCGTATATAGACATGGTGACATATTGAATTATCTGACACTTGTCGTCCCACATACAGATTCGTCCGGACGCACTTGCCTATATGAATGAGGGAGAGAGTTGCTGGAATTTTTTTAAGGTGATGTTCGATGTTGAGGGTCACCCAGATGTTATAGGTGACGAGGAGCCCAAGGAAGACGTCGGACCGCCACCAATTGACTCCGACGACAACGAGTAAAACATGTGTCCTCTACTTTATGTCGTTGTGAATTATGCGACTGTCGACGTGCCTAAGTCTTATTTCCCTGTTGAGTTCCATTAAAACTTCTATTTCTGTGAACTTGAATCCATTTACTTTGAATTTGGTTGTATGTTCGTTGTTTCGGGCTTCGTGCGTTGATGTGGAAGATGTTTGACTAGACTATTCTATGACCTTGTCGGTAAAGATGTATGCACACCTATTTCCAAAGTAAATTTTCGAATGCAGGGAATATATTCCTTTTGTACAATTATTTGTCCATATACAATATCTAATGACGGCAGGTTCCCCATTTAAAGCTAAAACGGCATTCTCAAATGCACTCCCACAAACTCCCCCTTTCTCTTCTCTTCTCTTTTCCGTCCTACCCTACGACGATCCTGTCCAAAATGGTGCCACCTCAAGAGGCATTTTTCTACGATGATCATTGGACTGTTATGCTTGAATCCCGCGTCGTGAATGAGCTACTTGATCAGAAGGAGGAAGGAGTGTGGACTGTCAGGTATGAAGACAACAGCATGGCCATTTCCAACGTTCGGGCGGTCATCAATGAGGAATTGTCGAAGGAATACAGTATAGAGTGGTATGATGCGCATGTTGACATGCTAGCGACACGCTACGAGACTTTGAAGCTGTTGTGGGACTACACACCGGCCGAGTTTCAGTGGAATCGCAAGAGCAACAAGTTCTATGCTACAGACGAGACATGGACACGTTTTGAAGAGGTATCCTACTTATCACTACACATTCTGCCGACACAGTTGGAAACTTTAATTGGGTAGTTAACTAAATAAATCTTGCACTTCATCCGCGCAGATGAATCCGTTGACGACGTTCTATCGAAGCAAGGGCGAGCAGCACTACGGATCCCTGATGAACTTATTTGAGACCGGCGAGCCTTTTATCGTTAGGGACGATGACTACTACCCGTTTCAGTCAAGCCAGAGCGACACTGAGTGAAGGTGTGAAATAAAGTGTGGTTCTAATGTTTTCTCCCTTTTCTGGACATGTTGCTAGTGTATTCCAGCCTCCCATCATTAGTGTTGTATTTAATTAATTATGCCGTGTGTTTGCATACTTTTAAACTCCTATCGTTAGTGTTGTATTTAATTAATTATGCCATGTGTTTGCATAGTTTTAAAATATGTGTTAAGCAAGATAAATCACAACTACATCGTTCAATTACGAGCAAAATACAACATATATAGCATCGGCACATTTTAAAATGCCTTACCAAAGCACATACAAAAACATATATAGCGTGGGCACATCTTGAACTGCCTGACCAAAACACATAGACAAACATCAATGAACTACTAGTCACCCTAATATGTCGGCAGTTCTAATATTGACTTATGCACACGCAAAATATTAGCCCCTTATATATTTGCAAACCTACTATACACATCTGTTTGGCTAGACCTACAACTACATAAATAGATACATAGAAATTAGACAAATATTCAAATTTCATGGCTACGGGCGAATAGTTCGGCGCAGAATGCCTTCCTGTAGTACGGCCCCTTCTCCGGCACAATCTCATCGAACAGCTGACCCGTTAGCAAGCACTCCAATATCTTAACGCAGAAAACCCCACAGTCCGAGTTATTTACTTGCTGTGGAGGATGTTCAAACCGCAGCAGCTTCCACACCTCCGCGGGAGGACCGGCTAGGGGCCTGTTCCTGTAGACGTCACCGTATTTGCAAAGCAATGGCACATCCTCTGCACATGGTGAAAGGCGCTCTTGATGTCGGACTAGTCCTTGCAGCGTTTCGAGGTCGGGTCAAATACAACAATTGACTGAAGTCCGAAGTGTAGCATGTAAAGGACCCAATGATCTTCGGAAACATGCCCGATTCTATAAACCACGTGAACTGAGTGCCATGGCTTCCCGCCCTGCTGAGGATAATTGCCGTCCACATAAGGGGTAATGTGATCACGAACCTCGTCCATGTTCTCCAGAACCAATGTTTGTTGCATATTAGGTCGACGCTGAATAAGTGATTGGTAGCTTTCTAATTAATAAACAACTATATAGTCGTAATACTTACCCAGCCAAGTGACTCAATCAGAGTCCAATCCTTCTTAAAGTAATCAGGGAATTCTGATGAGAATATAATCAACAAATTCAACAGGACGTCGCATTGCTGCAAGGAATAGGACAATGAAACCAGAAGCGTAGTAAGACTTAGTAATGTTGAGACCCTATAAATGTCATGGGGACGGGATTCTAAAATTTAAGGTCACTCACATCATTATCGAGCCATCCTCTCGCTGTCCACAGCCCCTTGAATCAGGGGGCATCACATTGTCCCTTGCATTCCACGGGCAACGATAGCCTCGAAGGGCTGCAAAAGAGATCGCTTGCGTTTGGAGACGAATATAAAGTAACTAAAAATTACTCAAATGTGTAGTGATTGAGAACTCACGGCTGTTTCACGAGACCTTTCTCGTACCATTTGTGAAATGGCTTCACCACGGCCCACTTATACTCCCTCGCTACGACATACTTCCCGGACATTAATGTGGCCATTGGCGGCTCTCGGTGCTGCTTCGGCTTCGCCCTGGCATGAGATGGCTTTGTCTTCTTCTGTGGCGGTTGTTCCCTCTCATAAGGTCTTGCTTCGGAGCAGTGTTGTAAAAATCAGCCTAGGCGGCCGCCTAGGCGCTAGTCGGTACCTATCCGCCGTGAAAAGGAGCTAGTCGGTACTGTTAGGCGGGCGGCCCGCCTAGGCGGATTTGTGCGGCGCCTAGGCGGCCGATTTCCGACTAGGCGGCCGCCTATTCTATTTAAAAAAAAATCTTATTTTCAGAATTAAAATTAAAATTTAAAATTGGAGGGATTAATAATTAAATTTAATTAGAATTTAGAAGACATAAATTAATAATTAAATTTAAATCTTATTTTTGCTCTTGATATGCTTATTTATTTTAGATTTTGGATGATTTATGTTTGTTTTATTTTGGCTCTTGATATTATGTTAATGAATTTTGAATAATTTAATTTTGATATGTTTGTTTTATTTTGAATTTTGGATGATTTAAACTTTAATTTATATTATTTGAAATGTTGAGATTTATGAATTTATATATGATTTTTTTTATATTTATTAAGAAATATATAAAATAATAAATTAAAAAAACGCCTAGAATCCGCCTAGGTCCCGCCTAGGCCCCGCCCAGGCGCTAGGCCCCCATCGGCCGCCCGACTAGCGCCTAGCGCCTTCTGCAACCTTGCTTCGGAGATGAAGAGCTTCCTCTTTACGGGCAGCATCGTTGTCACCGGAGGAGTTTCTCCCTTATCTGAAACACGTAGATCCACATGATTCCATTGAGATAGCAAAGCAAAAAGAGAGCATGTGTGACGAAATACCTGACTCTTCTTCGCTCAGGAAGCTGATGTCAACATCCGTGTCCACAGCATCACCTTCGCTGCCCTCGCCCACATAGGCATCCACTGCACGCAAGACATCATCGTCGACATCCTCCGCCACTGAGTCCTCTTCACCGAACCTTCTGTCCTTACATGCTTCTGCAACAAGCTCAACCAATCTTGACATGTCTATCACACCCTAGCCCTCGCCATCAGCAGCAACCTTGTCGGCAGTGTCGGCAGGTCTGTCGATGGCATGATGGGCTTGTATGTCGGCAGTGTCGGCATCCGCAGCATCCTTGTCGGCAGTGTCAGCATGACTGTCGTCGACGTCGGAAGCATGGCCTTGTATGTCGGCATTGTCGGCATCGGAAGAAACCTTATCGACAGTGTCGGCAGGCCTGTCGGCGGCATGGCCTTGTATGTCGGCATCGGCGGCATCGGAGCCCTGCGGCTCGAATCTACATGGGCTTCTTCCCTGTCATCCTCATCCCCTGCTGTTTTCTTTCTCCCGTCGGCCTCTGTGAATGTGCTGGCCATCAACTTGTCGGCAGTCCCCGAGACTTGTCGATCAATGTCGGCAACATTGCCATGCATGTCGGCAACAACCATATTGGTGTCGACCCCAGCAGCGTCCCCTTTCCCGATATGCTCCCCACTGTTCTCCACCATTTTTTCCGTCTCACGTTCGTATGCTGCCCGTCGATGGTATGTTTCTGTGCTTTGTACAGAGCATCGACCTTCCGCTCCACGCGCATTATGGCCTTATCCAAACTGTCGATCCTCACCAGGACAAGCGCATTCGAGTCCTGTCGACAAGTCGACGGTGGCTTCATGAGCAATTAACCAAGTACAGGTTTAACAAAGCAACAATAGCATAAATTCCTTACAACTATCATTCGGGAGATGGCCGATAAGGTCTTCGGTGCTCCAACATCAGCCCTCGATGTCTTCTTAGATAGCTCAGTGCTCGTCGATGGCGACCGCGACTTGGACCTTGAAGAACACGCGCTGCCGACGTGTTTCCGCGGTGATCGGCGCACCTCCAGTGCCCGAGCCGCCTGCGATCCTACCACTTCCACTTCAGGCTCGTTCTCAGGAATGTCGTCCTCATCGATAAGACTTAAACGTCGCGCCACTAGTGGTGGGGACGACTCATCGTGGGTCAAACCCACGCTTTCCAACCTCGCAATCTCCGAGCTTGTCAACACAAAGGGAACCTGTTAACAAAGAGATTCTTGGTTGATCGAATGCCTTGTAAAAAATTTAAGTGCTTCCTACACCATTGAGGAGCAAGTAAGTAAATAATGTACCGTCGAGTCTGCCGCGTTGTCATTGAAGAACGGTGCTAGAGCAGAAGCTTTAAAGTATTGATCGGCGGTCCAGTTCATGAACCGGGGGAACGTCTCTGGAACTCTGTGTGCGCAGTGGGATGCTAGCCTCGACATCACCTCAAAGGCAAATATCTGCAGAACAAAAGAGCAACTACAAATATCCGTCGAAGGCCTCGATGAGGAACCCTTCGCACGGGCGATGTTCCTTCTAGCTGCATGCGTCGATTTCACCAGGAATTGATAAGCAACCTTCCCCCAAGGAAAATTGTTGAAAGTATCGTAGTCGTCGATGAGGTGCAGATACTCCAGCTCAATCGATTTCGACAATTGATCTCTATTCAAGAGTAGACCGAAGACGATATGAAGCATGGCAAGTCTCAAAACCAAGCTGCCAGCACCACGATGCATGTCGCTATAACTTTCGAATTTCTCATGAAAGGCTTGCTCATAAAAATGTCTCGGTGCATGTCTGACGACGTCGGCGGTGGAGCCGCTTCGTTGAACCGCAAGCCGCTCAAGCAATAGAATTCCTGAGGCCCTAGTTCAATACGCTGTCCGTTGATCGAAAAACAAAGCCGGTTTCGGATCTCAGACTCCGACTCCAGGTGAGTCAGAAGGAAGTAGATGAGTTAGCCCTGACACTGAATGTCGGGCATGTCTATGAGATGGCCGAAGCATGTCCCCCGAAATGCCTGAACATTAGCCTTATTCAGCCGGCCACGCACCTGACTTATCACTTCTCTGAAATTTCCACGCACTGAAATTTGGGCACCTGCACATTCACGCACTGCACTTTGTTAAAAGAGGGTGAACCCCCTTCCCCTTGCTTCACACATAAGTCTAACATCACGTAATAATCATTTAATAGCCACTTAAGAGCACGACTTAGGATTTACCAATTTAATAGAATTCTTCAATTTAATATTGATGTTAACCGAAAATAAAACCGTTACGTTATGGTAGAGCACATAGTCTTAATCAATATTTGTGCCTATTCAGAAGGGAAAGAACATACTAGTTTGAATCTTTCAATCTACCCCAGTCAGATCAATCGCAACAAAAATCCAATAATGCAAAATTCTTTCTCTAATCTAATTTCAAATATTTATCTTGCACGCATATACCATATTGCCTTGCAGTTACATTGTTATGGAAGATTGTTAATTAGCTACTACATATTTAATGAATTTACATACGACGTAGATATATGTATAATTATCTAGCCCCTGCACCAGAGGCGGAGCCTTTCAACCAAAATCGAGTCCACAGAAAAACAATGAAAATTCAGAAACAGAGCATAAGGAAATGAGTTCAACACTTCAACTCCGTCATCAAATGTGTTTGTAATGAAAACCCTAACCGTGCGCAAACGAGTAAAATCAGAAACCCAAACGTTGATAAGGTGAAAATGGGGTACCTTTGCACACATACGACATAAATTACATAGATAAACTTGAAAATAAAAAACAGAGACTTACCCCTGGTAGTGTTTCTTGTGCCCTCTTTTCCTCGACGCGACGTCGGTCCCTCTGCATCCGGCGCTCGGTGTTCACAACGGTGCGACATTATCCAACACTTGATTTTCCGAGAATGAAGACGACTTTCACCGAAAATATTAAAGGGTTTGTCAAAAAAAAAAAACATACAAACGGTCGAATGTTGTGAAAACAGAGTACACTTGCTTATAAAGCACATACCTCCTTCTAATGCGAGCGACGCGACTATTCGAAGACACCCAAACTTCCGCTCAGCAGTTGCAACCCCTCCGGCGAAGATGTTTTTTCAAAAAAATGGCGTCCGTTCGCTACGAAATTTTTCAATTTTAGAATTTTACCCGCGCGTGGTTGTCGATGCACTCTCTTTTCCGGAAACTATTTTTTAATTGGATTTTGCACAGGATTGGAACTCATACTGAAATTTTGAAAGCCCGATTTTTAAAACTAATCGACTCTGCCGACGTCAGTTTTGCTAATAACATTAATTTAGAAACCCTAACAAAGGTTTGCCGATGCAGCAAAATACCCCAAATTATATATATGCACGTTGCCGACACATATCTCGACACGTTACATTAAATACTGTTCAGAGGGTGCCATTAAGTCCCATTATTGGAAATTTAGAGTTTTTCACTAGACGTTACATTACACGTTTCATTTTTTGAGACGAAATTAATAAAAAATATTTCATAATTACACATTCAAAGTTCTATTTCGAACTGCCGATGTCATTTACACCTTTCAAAAATTATGTTAACCACAATTTTATCTTTGCCGACAACAAATACAGCTTATTGCTACAAGAAATCAATAGTGCCGATATCAGTTTCGATACTCAAATTTACGTACTAAATCGCATTTCTGGATAAAATTACAAGTTACACATCTTTTTCCACATTTCTTCAGTATCACAACAAGTCAATTGTTAATATGTACCATTCAGATTACCATATCTTAAATTAAAATTTAGATCAAAATTTTAATTAACTATAATAATGGAACCCAAAATGACAAAAAAATAAAAAAAAAAACGTGAACATGAACTGTTCATAAAAAGGTTGTACATTGGTAAGGTAAAAAGTTCTTCTTGAATGATGTGCAACCAATGATGGAGCCAAAGTGTCCTAATAGCTAAAGGGGGCGTATTTGAGCAAAAAGTGGCCGTATTTCTCAAAGATATACTGATTTATTTTTATTGAGCGTATTTTTCCACCCTGGGCCACGTGTCGGCATCCTAACGGACCCGGGTAGTGCCCGGGGGGAGCATATAATTTATCGAAATTTGGGTGTGTAAGTGTATATAAATTTTTGAACAATAGCTAGAAAGTGCGGTGTATTAATAGGGATGTCAATTTAGCCCGAAACCGATGGGTTGGTCCGAATAGACCGAGAAAAATATAGGGTTAGGGTCGAAAAATTCCAGCCCGAAAAATATATTAATCGAACGGGCCAAACCGGTCGGACTGGCGGGCCAAACGGGCTGGCCCGGTCGGGCCGCGGGTTGGCCCGTCGGGCTGGCCTGGCAGCCTTCGTTGTTTTTGTCATAACTTTTTCTAGAAAACTTCGATTCACGAACGGTTGGAAAGCTAACTCAATTATCTTTCCATCCATATATTATACATTTACAGAGTCCAAGTATGCTAAAAGTTATGAATTTTTAAAGTTACAACTAATAGTAAATGAGTTTTATTCAATGATGCAATTTTTCATTAAATGTTACATTTTCATTTATGACATACATGATTGCATTTATCAATGTTATAACTTATAAGTGGTTAGTATGATGTATAAAACATGTTGTTTATTCGTTTGTTACTTTTTGAATGTCAAAACCTTTCACTTTAATTTTTTAATTATTTTATTTTATTTTTGTTAAGAAAATTATCTTTCACTCGTTATCCATCTATTATTATATAGTATTGATGTTTTAAAGTATTAAAATTATATTATTTATTATGTTTTCAATAATTTAATTTTATATACATTCTAATGTTATCGTTTGTTTATTGTATAAGAAAAAATACAAAAATAAATGAAATAAATAATGAAGACTTTAAAAATGAAATATGAACATGAAGTTGAAAGATGTTCAAATATTATTGTTGAAATAGAAGAAGATTGTATTTTCAATTAGTTCGGAGATTGAACTATAATTAGATTTATGATTTAGTTTGAAATTATTATTTTTGAAAGAACAAATTATGATTGAAAATTATTGTAATTTATCATTTCGTGTACCGTTGATTTCTTTATTTGATGCACTATGATGTTAATGAAATTTTATATTCGCCATATTTTTTTTCATTTTATGTTATTTTTGGGAAGGGTAAAAAGAAAACGTGTTGGTTTCAAGAGTAAGAGATGGTGACTATTTTTTAGAATTATCAAAATATAATCTATACATGTGAAAAAAATTCGTTAGCATGTTGGCCCGACGGGCTAGCCCGAAAACTGAAGGGTTAGGGTTAGGGCCAAGAATTTTTGGCCCGAAATTTTTTTTAACCGATTCGGCCCGAACCGAATTGGCCCGAAACCGAACGGGTTGGCCCGATTGACATCCCTAATTACACATGAGAAATTTTGGGCCATGTACAACGATCGTGTATATAAATTTTCAACATGCACATAAATGTTGAGCGTGTACGATATTTCTGTTTTCTTTTCACTTAGAAAATGCTAAATGATTCAAAATGTACTAGATCAATTGATGTATTCTTATAATATTTGCAAAAGTAAATGTGTGCTTTATCAAAACCGGATAGAGTGGTATTTTCATTTTTCAATCTACCTTGAAAGTTCAAAAATTTGAAAAATGTTCTCTCTCCACTGAAATCTGTGAAGGACTTTAAAATTTCTGATTCGGTGTTGACTAACTTAATTTAATAATTTTAGATCAACACAAATAAACAATTGCCAATAAACTCTATGTCTACAACTTAAACTAAGAAGTCATATATTGAATAATAAATATAAACTTTATATACTTATTACATATAATGTACTCATCATTTTAGAAACATTTGATCACTATAAATTATTTATCCTTAAAAAATTACTAGATATAAATACATCATATACTAAGCCTACAATATAATATAATTATTTATTTTTTTAGTTGATCAGTACACAAATGGTATATTAAGTCTAGAATATGATATATTATTATAGGAAATAAAATAAGATAAAATGAGTCGATTATATTGTTTAATAATTAGTTAAATATAAGTAATCAATAATAGTGAAATTGGAGTCTGTACTAGCTTGAAGAAAATCATATCCGATATCTATATTATATATAAATGCAAAATAACTCAATTTTGCCTTCAATTTGATGGCAATTTTGTTAATTATATTCTAATTTGTGGTCATTTATCAAACAAAATATTCCCAATAAAAAAATTAAAAATTACGTGTACTATATGTGTAATATGTGTAGTGTAAAGTGGTGGTTGAAGTTAGTGGAGCAGTGCTTATTATAATTATTAAATATAATTAAAGAAAATAACCATCCATTACAATAGAAGTTGAATAACTGTGCACAATGTAGTAGCAATTTAAAAAAATGAGATTTAATATTAATTAAAAAAAATTATTAACATCCTTAAGGTGGATAAACTGTCAATGTACACTAAATACATGTAAAAATAAAATAATCATTACATTCAATTCATTCTATATTCTCTCTTTTCTCTCCCGTAGAAATTCTATCAATTCTATCACAATTCTCTGCATTTTATTTTTACTCATTCCAAATAAAGAATGGCACCAGTTTTTTGAACGATAGACATGTTGAGGCCCGGAAGAAGTACTTTTAGATTAGAACTCCGTCTCATTCGTAGCTATGAAAACAAGAATGCATTCAGCATTGATTGTATATTCCACGATCGAGAGGTAATATACTATATGTTTTAATATTTTATTTTAAAAAGTTCAATTACTTATGAAGAATTTATTAGAAATCAAGCATTTTATCTAACAAACGTTTTCATATTTTGTAGGGTATGAGAATTCATGTTACAATTCCAAAATCATGCATGGAGAAATTCAAAGATAGACTTATTCAATGAAATGTTTATGCATTGATAGATTTCGTGATTGGTCTAAACATACTGAAATACAAGACAACGACGTGTGTTCATAAGATTATAATTTTTCAACACACTCGACTTTTTGAAGTGTTCCATGAAGATTTTCCAAATAATATCTATTAGATGAAGACATTTCCAGATAGATATTGTAAACATGGAGAATATTGGAGATTCTGCCACTTTTGGTAAGACTTAACTTTTTCGTGTATGAAAATTTTTATGACAACTATTTATATATCATTAATATTTTTCAGATATCATAAGAACTATAGTCTCGCACTATAGACCACAAATTATGGACATAAATGGGAAGCATACAAAACTCATGGATTTAGTCTTGGAAGATTTAGAGTAAGTCACCACCATTTTTGTTATTTTTAATTTTTTTTTTCAATGCATTATATTCAGGTACCAAATTTCTTTCTAACTTACCGTGAGACCAACTTTTACACGATTCTTTTAAATATCAAATATTTTAGCTGATTCTACACAATCTTTAGTTATTTTGTATTTTACAATATGATTATTTTAACAATTTTAGTTGAATGACAAATTTTAATATATTTGGTATTCATTAGAAATTCTGTATTTAATTTTATGAACAATTTATATTTATATTTTGTGTCCATTAGAAATTCTGTATTTAATTTTATGAACAATTTATATTTATTTTATATAATATAATTTAAAATACTAAATCTAAATGAAGTACTTTTTATCTAAAATTACAATACATTGAGAGAAATTATGCAAATCGTCAATGTAAAAAAGAAATAAAATAGCAATGAAAATTAGAAAATTCATAATTTTTTATGACAATTTATGACAAATTTGTGGATGATTCAATGACTACTTCAATAATATAATTTTAAATACTAAATCTAAATGAAGTACTTTTTTTTTTTCTGAAATTTAAGCAATAACATAACTAATAATTTATTATGAATAATTGTAGGGAAAATATCATTAATTGCACTCTTTGGGAAAATTATGCAGATCAAGTGATAAAATTCCTTGACAATCATGTTGTGGAAGCAAAAAATCTTACAGGTCAAAATGCACAACAAATGGTACTGATTCCAAGAATGTCTCTCACTCCTGCTGATCCAAGATTGTAATTCAAGTTTCAGCGAAGACAGTTTCCTCTTATGGCCTCATATGCAATGACAATAAACAAGAGTCAAGGACAGTCACTTTCTCACGTTGGTTTATTATTACAGAAGTCAGTTTTCACTCATGGCTAGTTGTACGTTGCTGTTTCAAGGGTTACAAGTCGTGCTGGATTGAAAATCTTGCTTGATGATAATGATGCAAATACCACTACAAATATTGTGTATAGAGAAGTATTCAAAATTTATAAATTCAATTAAATTACTTTTCTTTTCATTTACTTTTAATTGTTTATAGTTTATTGTTAATAATTTTATATATATTAATGTTGTAAATTCAAATCAATATAAATGTTAACCACTGTGCAATAATTAGATAGTATATATTTGTCATGTATAAATTATATTAAAACTTATGTGTATGAATTTTAAAATTGGGGGACCAATTTATATAATAAAATTAATAAAAAATACATTAATATTATAATATATTTATGTATGTAAATTTGATAAATATTATTAACAAATATAACATATGTTATACAAATTTATTTCCGTGCATGGTACGGGTGATATGGTAGTGATCTTAATAATCTAAATAAGAAAAACAATTCTAATAGTGTAAACTACCTTAACTAAATAAAAAATCCAAAAATAAATAATAATCAAATAAACGTAATTAAATTATAATTTAAGGGTCGTATAAGTTGCCACTCTATAATCTTATTTTTAAAAATATTTCTTCTTTTTTTTTCGTAGTTGAGATTGTACCGCGCGTAGAGATTTGGCATTGAGTAGAAAAAAGTAGTGTTTTTTTTTTTTTTAATTATTAATAGTAAAATTGAGTGTGATTCCAAATTCAATTAACATAAAAAAGATCAGAAACGGACCACAGGGTGAATGGACATCGACCAAATCGCTTTCAGTCGGACTCTAATTTAATGCAGAATCATCTTCAATTATATATCCTTTGTCACAGTTACATGACATGTTTAAATTGCTTGCAAAAATTAAGAATGCGGTTGGCAACGTCAATAATAATTAAAGTGTTAAATCCAAATAAGAAATGTTTTTTTAGCCAATTTTTTTAACTCATATTTTTTTATTCAAACTTTTTTATAATGTCTAAAATACCCTTATTAAATGTGGGTCCAGTCAAAATATTCCTTTAACTAGTTTGCAACTTGAGATTTGAACCTAAAGTTGATTTTTGAAACAAAAAAAACTCACGAGAAAGCCACAAGATGCACACGGAAAAATTGTGAAATTTGCCCAAAAAAACTCACGAAAAATCTGACCACATACACACGATTTCACAGCAAAAAAACTCACGAAATCTTCCAAAAAAACTCATGAAAAGTCTGCCCAAGATACACACGAATTTACAGGGGACAAACTCATGAAAACCTGAGCGAACACTCACGAGAGTCGATCTCGATCCATGGATTTGGAGCCTTGGGCTATCAAATTTCAACAGGTTAGGGCTCTAAACTCGAACGATTTCATGCTCTATTAGGCGGAAATTATGGATGTCGAAATTTGTGAATTTTTGTCAATTTCAATATGATAATATGGTGAATTTTAAGGTATTTGTATTGTGTTCTGGATTGTTGCGAATTTAAATCTGATAATATGTTAGAATCTTGGGAAATTGGTGGAATGGTGTTGATTTGAATTCATGAATTGTTGTTGTGAATTTGAAATGTTGATAGTTTTCGTGAGATTATTTTCTCACGAAAATGTTCTTGGGACAAAATATATATACGAGATCCTGTTTTCGTGTCTAAATATGCTCACGAGAGCTCTATCATGTAGATTATTGTCGCGAAATATATGTTAGTAAAAAAATGAAACAATAGTTTTCGGGTCAATATATTCACACGAAATATCATATCGTGTAAAAATATTCTCACGAGAAGTCTTTTCGTGACAATATATTTACACAAAAATAAATTTCGTTCTTGCATTTTTATGTTAGAATTTATTCTTCTTCTCAATATTTGATGAATTTTCAGCATGTAGATATCTATATCATGTCAAATTAGTTTTAATTTAATTATATTTATTTTAATTTTCATTATTTATTGATAATTTTTTGTTTATTCTTTAAAAAATAGCATGAATGGGTGTGGAGAAGAGAGGCTTTACAGAACATCACCTGCGAGATCAATTTATACTGGAAGGACAATATGAGTGTAATTAGGGAAGTATTACACGTGATCAGTAGTGTAACAGCCCGGTCCCGAGGATGGGGACGGGGTTGTTGTGCATAAAATAGCACGAAAAATCGGAAATCCAGGGGGGTGTTTTTAGAATTAAACTAAGTTAGCGCCTCAAAAACTTAGGCAATTTAACTTTATGATTAGGAAGAACTTATCATTTTCAACGAATCAAAGAGGTCAAAGGATTAAATCGAGTCAAATGAATGCCATATCTTAGGCTAACCGAAATTTAAACAGAATTTAATGATAAACAGGTAGGGATTTGACTCTTTAAATAAACAAGACCTCATCATAGGTCACATCTACTAAGACCCATAAATAGGTCGGAGTCAAATATATCTTATTATCTCATTCATAGGACAACAACAACAAGCATGAAAGACCCATTCCTTGGTTGACTGAAACTGAATAGATACCAATATGCTCAACTAGTGTGACTCTTCAATTAACTTGGAATTAATGAAGGAATAACTGGAATGTCAAAAGAGCATGCTTCTAATTCTCAAAACTTTATTGATAACACAAATCATAGCAATTGAGACATGCTATTATCAAGAATCAAGTTACACATATCAAGACTAAATACTAACATCAGAGTACTTAGCAGAAATATAGCGGAAGAAAATTATGTAACCATATAGAGCAACAAACTTGAAACCTCAGACAACCCCACCAGCAGCACATCACCGGCCTCAGCATCTCAACTTGAAAATATTTGAAAAAGAGGGTGTGAGCACTAATGTACTCAGTGGGGTTTTATGAGAAAACTCTTTAATAAACTTTGGAATATCCAATTATAAACTGGCGGCATATGAAGAGCAAAACGCAAAAGCCCTCTCCATACCCACAAAACCTTTTACCTACTTTCTTAGCGCTTTTCCTGGCTCAAACCTGTTGTCTACTGTACCCTGATGCATGTCTTGGGATAAGAGAGGGGTTACCTCAAGTATCCTTCTGAGTATGCGAGGGGATTACCCAGCAGTGACTCCCTTTACTTTCAAATGTTCAACTCGGTGACTCGAAGGTCACGACATGATAATGCAAATAAACTGTTCTTTGAGCTCGATAATCTGCTTACAACAGAAACTATAACTGTAACAGCCCGATCCCGAGGATGGGGACGGGGTTGTTGTGCGTAAAATAGCACGAAAAATTTGAAATTCAGGGGGGGTGTTTCTAGAATTAAACTAAGTTAGCTCCTCAAAAACTTAGGCAACATAACTTTATGATTATGAAGAACTTATCGTTTTCAACGAATTAAAGGGGTCAAAGGGTTCAAACAAGTTGAAGGAATGCCTATTCATAGGCTAATCAAATTCAAACAGAATCCAACAATTAATAGATAGGATTCTGACTCTTCAAATAAACAAGACCTCTCCATAGGTCACAACAACTAAGACCCATCAATAGGTCAGAGGAAAATAAACTATTTTATGTCCTATTCATAGGACAGAAGCAATTAATCAAGATAAGACCCATTCATAGGTCAACTGGAAAATAAACAAAATCCAAGACTTAACCAAATATGACCATCACATAGGTCGAAAACTGTGATGGAACATGCTTAGATTTATGAAAAGAAGTGGGACTTTATTATCATGATTCAATAAAGAATACAATTCAGATAAGCCCAACAATAAAACATAGCATGCAATCATACTATGCGGTAACTGTATCAGAGTTTAAGCGGAAAATAATGGAGTAATATTGTATCACATAACAACATACTCATAAGCAATAATTTAGTCTAAACGAGACGGCAATGCATGATTAACCCACAACAGTACATCGAGCCATCACCTCCCGCATCTCAATCTGTGAAAAACATTTTGAAAATGTTTTGGGCATGAGTACTAAAGCACTCAGTGGGTTAAACTTTTAACTCAATCTTTAATAAAAACTGTAACAGAATATCCAAAATATAAATACAGATAATGGAAAGCAAAACACGAAAGCCCTTTCCATTTCTGCAAACCTTTACTTCTCTTTGGTACCCTGTAGCTCCTTCTGTCATCTACTGCACTCTATGACATGTCGCTGATAGGAAAAGGGAGTGGTTACCTCGCTAATCTGAGAAGAGTGTACCAGGGATCACCTAACATTGACCCTGAGTATACCAGGGGTTACCTAGCATTGACTCCCTATAGTGATGCCCAGATCACGTGTATGTGCAGGGGTTACCTCACAGTGACACCTTCAGTGATTAATATCACAATTGCAAGAATCACAGTTCTTGCCTATCCTTTTCTCTATGTTCTCTCTATAAAGCGCGTAATATGACATAAGTATAAAAACTATGTTATTCTCTTAATATAGCAACTGTGCTAACCTTTAATTCCTCTATCCAACTTAGTTCAATTATGCTTCTTATTCCTTAAACGGAAATCATTCTATAACTTGAGTTTAATACTAAAAACACAAGCTAAAAAGTACAACTCATTATACACAAGTATAATCAATACACAATAAACATTTAATATACTGTAACTTTAAACTATGACTTTTAGACTTTAAATATAAACTCTAACCTTAATCTATATGTTATGAACTTTAAACTCTAACTTTAACTCTTAAATCACAAACTTTAATTATGACCAGACATAATCTATTCTATTTAATTATGTTGAAACATAATCTATATTCGTTTATTGATAAATCACAATCTAATTTCTCAATAATTATGATGAAGCATAATCCATGTTCTCAATAATTATGGCAAAGCATAATCTATGTTCTTGATAATTATGGCAAAGCATAATCTATGTTCTCGATAATTATACAGCAGTATAATACTATGCTCTCATTAATTATACAACAATATAATACTATTACTCTAGCAGAGACTTGAGCAGATAATTCCTCAAATATTTTATTTGGATATTCTAACTATGACTATCACATTTATGAGTTAATAACTTAAATATAGATAGGTTTTGCAAATAAACCCACCTCGATTAGACCACCTCAGGTGATCAAACTTCTCGATACTCATCCGTTAGCTTCTCTGACCAGCTCAACAAGTCCTACAAGGTCAAACCTTATTTTAGGACTGCTACTCTAATTTTCAGAACTCTACTTTAATTTAATTGGAGCTTTTATTTACTTTAATTATATTTCAATTTAGAATGCGCGACTCTAGAGACCTCGTATAACTTCCACACAGAAGGAAATAAATTCCAAAATATAATTTCTGATTTAATGAGACCAAAAGATTTGACAGAGGTCACTTTCCGTAACTTGCCGTTTTACTCATTTTTTTTCACAACAAACCTCGATTGTACTTTTTACTTGTCCAAATATTATGAAAATAATCAGGCATGACCCCACATATATCTTTATTAAAGTATACAATTTTTGAAATTTTCTGAAATCACATGCTCTAGTTATAAAAATAACCGCCTGATTAAAATAATCAACTCTAATCAAAACTTATCAGAAAATTATGAAACTTGGCAGTCTTATAGGAAATAATTTTTCGAGCAACTTTACAGAAGAAACTTTTTCGATTTGATGATCCGAAATGGGTGAAAATGGGCAAAAAGTGATCTGATCGGCGCTCTTTATTTTTTCACGTTTTCCGGCGTTTTCGCCAGTTTTCGGCCACCGGACGACAACGCACTCAACATACGAAATGAAGCACTATTTAAAACACACAACATATTAAAATTTCAACTATAAAGGATGAGAAATGGACCGAAACGAGACATCCGAAGCGGCGGCGCGACGGCGGTACGACGACGGCAATTCTGGCCATCCACGGCAGCGGCGGCGGCGGCTCTCCGGCAGCCTTCTAGCGCTCGATAGCTGCTCCCGTAGCAGTAGCACCCCTCCCCCCAAATAAAATTTAACCTGGGCCCGCATGCGCGATTTACTCGGCGCAGGCCCGGATTTCTCTCGTTCGTCAACACGAATGAGAGAGAAAAAAGAGAGAAGAGAGAATGAGCAAGGAAAAAGTGAAGCTCCCCTCCCCTATTTATAGGAAAACCAAGGCTTGGGCGGGTATAACTTTCGGATATAAAATACTGATAAAATAATTTTCGGATTCAATAAAAGTTGCTTTATTCAATGGCGAGGTCCAAATGACCTCCGACATAAAATCTGAAAATACCGAGAGACTCATAGGCTCGAGTACTATTGAACCAACCCGACTCGGGATGACGAAGAAGTCGTCTGAAGAGAAACGAGAAAAGATTCCCTTTCAAAAATTACTTTTACTATTCATTTCGACTGACAGATTTTACTCCCGAGCGCTCAATTGACCTCAGATTGGCAATCCGTGAACGCAAACGGATTCCATGGGTCATTTCCTATAAGATAGGCTTGTTAGAACATGTCTCGGATCAATGAAGAAGATTTCGTAAATTTTTCGAATCACGAACGCTCGCAGAAATTACTATTCACAGGTTTTCCCATTACGATTTTCAATTACGGGACTCCTGTAGAGGTCAGAATAAAATTCTGAAAGCATCAACAACTTCCTTTAGGTCGTTACATTCCAAAAAAGACCAATATTGACTATCTTCCGGCGGTAAACACAAAATGTCATAATCGATTTTCACATAAAATACATGAAAAGGTCGCGACTTACATCTGTTTTACTTTATTTTAGCTCCAATTATCTTCTTTAGTCTTCTAAATAAATTTAGAAAACTCACTAAGGTATTTTGAAATTCTGGGATGTTACAATAACCTTCTTTAACTTCCTTCTTACTTAACCTTAACCTTCATTCCTTAACCTTAACCTTCCTTACTTACTTGACTTAGCTAGCAATACCAAGCCTAGAACAATCGTCTAAGGCTAATTCTTAATATAGTATGATCTCGGCTTATAAGGGATTTAACACTACCCTAACAAGGCAATCCTTAATCCTTAACTATACGAGCTTTTAACAAAGCATAAACATTCAAATACAAGGAGATGAACGCGGATAAACATCGATTGCAATAAAATAATTCTAAACACCTCATGCTAGCGTAAATTGTATATAAACAATTCTAGCATATCTAAACATACTTGAGAGCTCACTTAACTGATAATAACTTTCTTTACTTTATCAAACTCAAAAAACAATTCAACATAATCATGCATATAACTTCCTTTATTCTTTTTCTTTCCTTGTACAGACACTAATAAGGCAGAGCATAAAATATTTTAATTGGGTATTCATCATGCCCTATCAAGCTTCTAGAGCTTAATAGCTCAAACATTATACTTGGTTTAGAACCACCCACCTCGATGACGAGCATCTCGATAACGAGCACGTAGACGAAGCAACGAGCTGAAAATCCTTCCTCGGGCCTTCTCGGGATTCACCTCCTCTTTACGATAGTCTATCAATGACTTGAAATCATATTCGAGCTCCTAACAAGAGATCGAAATGATATCTAAACCCTTGCCCCTTAACTATAACTTAAAACACCAGAATTAAAATGATTAAGACATCCGAAATTACTGCAAAAGGGGACGGAAAATCTGACTCGAATGATCGAGATTCCTGATGATTGGCCACTTCTACCTCATAGATCATCGAAAGATCTTTGATTTGAGTACTCATGGTCCTCATGGTTCAAATCGAGGCGAAAGTTATGGTCTTCGCATGAAAACGTGTCGGGGCTGCCGAAGCACCATGTGCCGCGGCGCCCCCTAGCGCCAAGGCGTGCCTGTGCGCACCGGCGGCCCCTAGCTCTGCGGCCGGGGGATGCGCGCCGCCGCGCTCCCTACTCCGCTCCTCTCTCAACTGGGGGTGCCTCACGAAGAGGCTCCCCTCTCTCTCTCTCTCTACTCTACATAATTGGGATGAAGAATGAATGAGCGAGAAATGAGGGAGGGGAGAGCTGCTATTTATAGGATAATATTTAGCTTCCCCGAGAAGCTTTTGCAGTGCAACAACACTCCTTTAAAAATATCGGGTTCGATTAAAAGGCGCTTTATTCGATGTCGAGGTCCAACTGACCTCATTCACGAAATCTAAAAATATCAGGAGGTTCATTGGCTCAAGTACTATTAAACCAACTTGACTCGGGATAAAGAACAAGTCATCTTGAAGGAAAATGAGAAAAGATTCTCTTTTCAAAAATAAAGTTACTATTCCACACAAGGGACAAATAAAATTCCCGAGCGTTCAATTGACCTCAGAATGAAAATCCTGGAACGCGAATGGATTCCTTGAGAAATTTCCTATAGGGAAAACTTGAAAAAACAAGGCTCGGGTCAACACACGAGATTTTGCAAATTTCTAACGATCGCGCTCCTATGGAAAAACACTATTCATAACTTCTTTAAACGCGTTTTAAATCACCGGGAACTCAAATGACTTCAGATTTAAAATCTGAAAGCACCAGCATGCTCCTTGGATCAACACCTTCCAGAAGTGACCAAAAACGACTGCAACTGAGCTGGAATCGAAATTCTCGAAAAGACAATTTCACGAAAAATAACTCCTTAAAACGCGGTTTAGAACCGAAACATCTTTATTATGCTCAAAATTCCTCGTAATATTTCCTAATTGAAATTAGGAATTACTTAATCCTATTATGTAAATCTGGGTTGTTACAAGTAGTGGGCCCGAACTATTCGAACAATTCAGGAGAGAGTGGTGTTTTGGGCATTTGATAGATTTTGTGGGTGGAAACAGTTGTAACAATGCTTTACACGCATTGTTGAGTAGGGAGGTGATCATTGATGGTGCACTGGAGCACGATATTTGGTTTCGAGTTGGAGAAACCAATATTAGATTTTCTCCGAGTGAGTTTGCTCTAGTGATTGGACTGCAGTTTGGGGATCCGATTTTAATCCGTTTGCATCATATGAGATTCCTAGACAATCATTTTATTCTCGTGAGTTGTACAAGACACCTCTAAGAGTGAAGGACCTACTTGAGAGGTTTATGACCTATTCAATAGGAGATGACATCATGGATTATGTCATGGTCGCCAATGTTCTGTTCCTGCACACCACGAATAATAATTGTCACGAGATCTTGTTTTCGTGATAATAATTGTCACGAAATCTGATCCCATGACAATTATTGTCACGAAAACAAGATCTAGTGACAGTTATTGTCACGAGATCCTGGACTGAAAATTCAAAAATATATTTGAATTTGGAATTAACCCTGTAACAATCATGCCACATATTACACAACATAAATATTATAATCTTGTAACAATCATATCAAAACACAAATATCCTGTTGAGTTTAAGAATTTGAATCAAATCCGTTCAATCATAACACGCTCAAATTTGATGTTGAACTCTATTCGGACACTTGCCCTTGCTATGTCTTGGTTCACAACAAATACTTCATCTCTTAGGCCGACGTTGCCCTTCACCAAGTGCTTCCGATTGTGAATGCTCAATCTGTTGTAGGGCTGTACACTTCTTCCTATTATGGCCAGTGCCTCCACACCTCGAGCATACTTGTTGTCTTCTACTTCTTTTACTTGAGCCTTCACCTGCTGAACGATATCTTCCTTCCTTAGGACGACCTGCTTAGGGAACTGATTTAGGAGGGTAAACTTTGAATGAAGACGAGACTGTCCATTCATCTTGACTCGGCACTGAAAGTACACAATCATGGTATGTAAGACAAAGTTTAACTTGCTTGAAATACAAGTCTACAAATCATATATGTCATGTCGTGCACTCCTGCTACAATAATTCTAATGTGTTAATAAAATAACATAATAGCTGAAATTTATAAAAGTACGTTACCTAATAGCAGCTGCTGCATGAGAACAAGGGATTTGATTGAGCGAAAATTCACCACATTCACATGTTCTCATATGAAGGTCAACAAGGAAGCTCTTGTCATTCTTTTGCACTTTGTACAAATGTGCATTATGGCATCGAACACCATACTGACAGCTCATCTCCACTTGTTTGTAAAGCTTTGTGTAAGCAAATTCTGTGAGCATGTGATCTCTCGACACTGTCTTCACACATCTCTCATCGAACCACTTCTCTATCACATCCCTAACAACCTCAATGAGAGAACATATAGGCAATCTTCTAGCCCACAACAAACGAGCATTGAAACAATCGGCTGTATTTGATGTCATGAAGCTGTAACGACATGAAGGGCATTGTGACCGTGCCCAACAATGTACCCCTATACTTAACAATGTATTGTAAACTTCAGCTCGGCTTGAGGAGATCATCGATAGATATTTCAGAAACTTTTTTTCTCTATATGCAAATGCAACACTTTTAAACATAGAAATCACATGACGACCTGCTCGAATTAGATTCTTCGCTATGTGGTAATAGCACAATCTGTGGACCGCTGTAGGATACACTGCATTAACAACATTCTTGATGCTCACATGTTGGTCCGAAACTATCACCAAATCATCACGATCTCCAAAAGCCCTCTTAAACCGCTCTATGAACCATGTCCAGGCCACATCATTCTCAATAGGACCCACACCAATGGCAAGAGGGAAGCACTGCTTATTACCGTCTTTCATCACAGCGATGAAAAGAATACCCTTGGTCTTCCCCTTTAAATGAGTGCCGTCAATGGCTATAACTGGACGAATACATACGCTGAATGCCGCTCTATAAACTCCTAGAGCAACAAACGTGTACATGAAATGATCATCACCATCAGTCTCTAAATCATAAACCGTATCGGGATTGGACCTCTTCAACATCTCCAAATATATAGGTAACACCGCGAAAGACTGATCATGAGAACTGTAGACCATCTCTATTGCAAGATTCCTAGCCCATAATGCAACACTGTACTCAACCTAAATGCCATACTCCATCAATATCTCAGCTATCATTGCTCTCAGCTTCAGGATAGAACCCTCGTCTTTGATTCTCTTTCTAAATAAATTAGTAATAACCCGAGACGATAACTTCCATGGTGCATTACGTGTCAGGTCCAATCGACACGTATGATTATCCTTTAATTTAGTCACCATCCACAAGCCAGCCTTAGAACTTGCCACTAATTTAAACGGGCATGTCTCATTTTGTTTGCAAATAACTGTTAGTCGACTTTTGCTGGATCGGGAGACCAAATATTCCACTTGACGTTGCATATGCCACTTTCCAACAATAATTACCAAATCTTTCTTTTCCAAGAAATTCTTTCCCACGGCTATCGAATTAATATCTGTCGGGGATGGATCGTCCTATACCACTGCTAGTGCATCGTCAACATGGGCCACATGAATAGACCAATGTCCTAAGTGATGAAACTCTATATTCGGAGCTTTAACATTAGGAGTGACATCATCAGATGAGAAGTTGTGAGGTCCACCATGCTGTAGAATATTGACAAACTCATTGAGATGCCCAGGCTCATGAATCCATTCACAAAATTCGACAATTTGCTTACGCTGAACTTGACTCTCATAATTCTCGTCGTCGTCGTCGTCATCATCATCATCATCATCATCATCATCATCATTATCATCATCATCATCCTAAGACAAATCATCAAAACTATCATCTCCAATTAGTTCGTCGTTATTATTGTTTGACGGCACTCCACTTGGAGTTTGCAGAATTGATTTCTCAGTAACGTATAGTGTTTGAATGCTGTAGTTCTTTCCAGTCGACTACACCCCCGCAAGAGGATGGGGTCAACTGTAGGGTGGTGAGCTGACTCGGGTTGTGTCTCTCGAGGAAAGCTTCGTGTGGGCAATTATCTTTCTGTGCTATAATTGTCAACGATCACATGAAATAAAATACAACCTAAACATTCTAAACGAGGGGATGAAAGGATTTTACTACACTACCTGATTAAAGTAAGTAAAACTAACTAACAACACCACCAATCACAAAGTTAGAGGATCAGATTATGAGAAGAGCATTAGGGTGTGGATTCTCTCATTGGTTTCTCATTAAGCTTGCTTCAAGTTGGTTATATTAAAATCACCCATCCAATAGACGCTCTCAAAAGACTTAATATCAATTAATGTCACCGTCTATCAATTAAGCCCTTAGCTATACCAAATGAGCAAGATTAACATATTAGGCTTAGGAACCCCATTCATCTAACGTTGAAGGAACCAATTTCGGGATTTCGATTCTCCTTCCGGTCTCATCTAAATCCTAACAATGCTCAAGTAGTGATCAATTACTCTAACATAACAAGTGCAATTCCAAAAATCAACAATAACAAGCATCAATCAAAACCAAATCGATCATCTACCTCCTAATGGAGAGATAAGCCCAACACCATGCTCAAAACCACACAATAATCATAAAAGTCATTTATTCATAAACCAAAAGATAAGTTCATACAACTTTTACAATATTGCTTGTTGTCTCGAGAGCTTTGGGATAAATCCCCACAAATAGGCTAAAGCTAAAGGAAAGGATTACCAAAGTGAAGGTCCTCGTTCAAGCTTAGCTTCTGCGGATGGCTTGGAGTTGGACTCCTCTTCTTGGGCCGTCATCAAAGTGGAACTCCTTCTACAAGCCTAGCTTTCACGGATGGCTTGGAATTGGATTCCTCTTCTCGGGCCTTCCTCTTTAAGCTCTAACCCCTTGCCTCTTCTCCTCTTCCTTTCTCTTTCTTTGGATCGGTGGTGGTAGTGGTGGTGAAGGTGAAGAGAAGAGGTGGAAGAAGTGTTGAATATGAGAGAAAAAAAAAGGTGGTAGATGGGTGTGTAAGGTGTGAAGTGAATGAATGATGGATATATATTGGATCCCCAAAGTCAAGTGAGGGAGAGAGAGATCGAATGTGAGGGGTGATGGGAGTTGGTGAGAGGAGTGGAAGGAGAGATGAGAGAAAAGGTGATAGGATTTGAAGTAAGGGAGCATTAAATGTGTAGGATTTGAGGGAAGATTTTGTTGGGAAAAGTGAAGCAAAAATCCCAAAAGCAAACTTAGGTAAAATTAATCCCTATTTCCCTACTACTAATAGAGCCACAAAAGTCTTCATCAATAAATTGTCTAGCTGTTAAATGAGGGAAAATTAAAGTATTGATCGAAGTTGGAGAGAGGGAGAACATTAATGTGCGTCAAAAACTGATCCGGGAGGCAAAACTGGGCACCCGCGCGCCCGCGGAGAGCTCAAGTGTCATGCGCTCGCGGCGGCCTCTTAGCCGAGAGGGGTGCCGCGTGGTCGCGCATCCCGCGCGCCCGCGCACTGTGATAATTCCGTCTTCGGCAGCTTCCACGGTTTTGCTTCGTTCTCCCTCGTTTCTTGGTTGATTGACCTGATTCAACTTGCTACGCGCTCCTTATTCAATTCTCTATCTTCACATTATCTTGAATTCCTCAAATTTTACAGTCATTTATCCTCCATTTTCTCAAGAAATTGTGCAAATCTACTCGACTCACCAAAAGAGCAAAAGTGAAGGAAATAACATAAAAATCACACAAAAACAAAGGAGAAACACCTACTAAAGATACAAAATGCCTAAGATAAAATAGGACAAATATATACTAAACAACTCCCCCACACTTAATCTTTTGCTTGTCCTTAAGCAAACAAAATCATTCAAGATATGAAGCAAGAATGAATTGCCCCCAAGAAGATCAAGCACACTAGATTATTCCACACTATTTCAAACTAGAAGGCTTATCATCAAGAGAATGACACATTTATAAAATAAGGTATATGGCTCTTCCAATGAGAATAAACAGGCAAGATGTTCTCAAGGTAAAATGCAACAATTTTCCTATAGAACATTCTTCTCACTAACTAACCCACACTTTATTCAAAAATAACCCGGGAATGCTCCCAAAGGATATAATTCGTTAGGTGAAATCATCGAGGTGAACCGAGCTTCCTAACGTGGTTTCCCATACTCATCATGGATATATTCAAAGGAATGACACGCATGATAGAAGTAGAATCCAAAGTGCAATCCTGTTTATTACAACAATTAAACAAGAGGATATGGATAAAAATTCACAAGGCTTAGTCCTTAAGGATAAAATCCCTAGTGCCATTGTGTGGTTTCCAATGCTCATAGTCAATTAGACGACTAGAGGAGCAGAAATCCTTATTATCCTCACTTTATTAAAACATACATAACATTTCATTCATTTTTTTTCCATTCATTTCTTCTTTCTTTTTTTTTTTTATATAAAATACATGTTAGGAAGTTAGAGGAGAGAATGATTTTTTTTTTCAAGCATAATTGACACATTTGACAAGAGAATGAATTAAGCCTTCAAATTCTTAGAGGACGAGACCCCACAACAGAAATCATGTAAATATAATCATTCTTTAAGATAATTCACATTCTACAACGAAATAATGGGAATGATTTCATACACCATGATCATCTTAACAATAATCCCTTGAAGATTCATATTCCAAATAACCAAGTTTGATAATTAAACAAAACAAATCATGCTAAGTGTGGGTATCTACCAATAAAACATAATCAAAACAAAACAAAAATGACACATAACATTTTTGAAATAAAATTTTAAATTCAACAAAAAGAAAAAGAATCATCCTAAAAACATATAACATAACATAAATTATAACATAAGATCACCCCCCCCACACTTAAATCATGCATTGTCCTTAATGCAAGAATTTAAAGGGAAGAGAAAACATTATAGAATGTAGAAGACCGGCAATAGGCGCAGGTTCCTACAAAACAACACGAACAATAAACGACGAACTAGGAAAATAATATGAAAATTAGAAAATAATAAATGAAGCAACTTCACTGCTCTTGGTGGCTGAGAATGTGGTGGAGGTGGTCGCATAACTAGTAAGGAGTAGGGTTGAACTGGACCTTTTTATTTGTGGGGCTGAGGGTGCGCGCTAGTGGAGGCTCCGCGCTCGCAGAGAGCTACACTTAGTCATTTTGCATCAGTTTCCTTCCCAGCAGTGCACTCTCAAATCTTTATCCCCTATGAGACAACAACAAAAACAAACTTAAAGACACAAAAGGGTAAAAATTAACTAAACATGAAAGCAATAAAATCATGGGTTACCTCCCATGCAGCGCTTATTTTAATGTCCCGAGCTGGACAAAGCCTTAGTAGATTATCATAGAGGATCATTAAGCATGATCGGCTCGCCTCCATGCTCCCATGGCTGGTCTTCATTTCGAGCTTTGTTACTCAAAGAGTAAGCTTCACTCGAACTTTGCCCTTCCCAGTTGGGCACCCCTCTCCTCCTTCGTTTGTGAATCTTTTTGAACACAGGGCTAGCTTCCTGTTTAGACATCTTTGACCTTGCATACACAGACTTAAACAAGAAAAAGGATCACACGCAACTAGGGAAGAAGAGTTGATGGCTTAAAGAAAAATAAAAGAAAATAAACACGAAGAACAAAACAAAAACAAGACAACACAAAAAACACAAGCACTTAAAAAAACACAAAAACACAAAAATACAAAGATAACACAAAAACAATTACAACACAAAAAGAAAATAAACCTAAAGCCTTCCCCGGCAACGGTGCCAATTGTTTGAACGGTGTAGTTCTTTCTGGTCGGCTACACCCCCGGCAACGGTGCCAATTGTCCCGCGCGCCCGCGCACCGTGATAATTCTTTGTTTGGCAGCTTCCACGGTTTTGCTTCGTTCTCCCTCGTTTCTTAGCCGATTGACCCGATTCAACTTGCTACGCACTCCTTATTCGATTTTATATCTTTCCATTATCTTGAATTCCTCAAATTTTACAGTCATTTATTCTCGATTTTCTCAAGACATTTTGCAAATCTACACGACTCACCAAAAGAGCAAAAGTGAAGGAAATAACATAAAAATCACACAAAAACAAAGGAGAAACGCATACTAAAGATACAAAATGCCTATGATAAAATAGGACAAATATATACTAAACATATACAACCGGCTCATCTTGCTCCTGGACTAAACGAGCTAAATCAACATCCATTTTCAGGAGTCCTTTTAGTGTCCTCCCTGTCAATGACCTCGTCAAATAACTCAGTGTATAACTAACACTTGTTGGAGATGTTTCCATAAAATCGTGAATTTCTTCAACCAATTTATCATAAGATAAACTGTCTAATGGGAGGTGCACGAGCTGATCTTCACCATCCACATACTCAGATCTCTCCCATCTACTGCTATGTCGGACAACAATATGTTGCTAAGCCATCTGCAAATGAACAATAAAACGTAATTAAAGTAATTTAAAAAATAAATAATCTCATGACAATATTGTTATAGAAGCATAGAATTTGTGACAATATTGTCACGGTTCAGGTGATCTCGTGAAAATATTGTCATGAAATGAAGACACTTGACAATTTTAAAAAAAATTATTATCACGAAATGAATACATTTCGTGAGAATATATTATCACGAAATGTATTCTTTTCGTGATAATATTTTTTAGGCATGAGATGTGTTCTTCTCGTGAGTATTATTGTCACAGTTCATAGATTTTGTGACTATATTCTCACGAAATCTATGAACTGTGACAATAATACTCACGAGAACACTGTATAGCCAGAAAAAAATTCGATGCTACTAATCTTTTCAAAACATCAAAATCTTTAACTTCAAGTTAATCTACCATAAAATATCCTAATCTACAACAATTTATGCATATAGGATGATTAAAAATTACAAAAACAATCATCTTATAACTTTAATAACTATTAAACATATCTATTATGAAATTAACATAAATTACGGATAAATTGCTTAAAATTTTAAAAGGAATTTACACCCGACTAATTCAAACAACTTGACGGTTATAAAAATTAAAAAATTTACCTCAAATTTTTTGACTATGTGTTGTTGTTTCTCAAACATTTTTTTGTAAAAATGGCGTGAGCTAAGTTTGAAAATTGCATGAATATCAATTGTGTGTTTTCTTGATTTTGGAATTAAATGCATGCAACCACAATCCAACTACCCATATTTAATTGGATTCCTAGATTTTTCATTTTTTTTTAAAATTGCCACACATGCTTCTTTTAATAAATGAGAACAGAAATGGGAATTGTTCATATGAGATAAAAAGGGCATATAGGACTTTTACACCACTTTTTGAATAGAAAAGAATGACTCATCAAACTTGGCTAGAAAAGCATTTGCTATCTTGAATTTAACTACTTTAATTTTTCACCCATCACAGGAGTTACTATTTGCATTACGAAATTTACTATTTGCATTTCAGTCACTTTCTGCAGTTTAAATTTTAGTTTTTGCACCACATAATATTACCAGTGGCGGAATCAGGATTTTTATCTAGGGGAGCTACATTTGTGTAGTATATATATATATATTGTTAGGATTGTATACTGAAAGCTTGTCTTTGTATACTATTAATAATAGTTTTGACGATATAGATTGATTATTATTGCAGTTACTGTTTGTGCATCTATTTACTTTGTTATACGTTTATATATGCATGTTTCCTTATACTTGCATTGTAGATGATATGGTGTGGGTAAACACATGATGAAGATCATATCATCAAATTCCTTGCAAAGTATTTAAAGGCTCGCAGTTTAGATGGTCCTGAACCAACCATTGTAGACTGTAGAATAATATGATAGTTAGTTTATCTCGACTAAATAATTATTCTGATACATTGATGAGTGTATTGAGGAGGATCGCGACATGATACTATTCTCTGGTCTGACCCTAAAGGGAGAGAATAAAGATCCACAGAGTTCGGGTTTTTAAGCCTTGCAGAGTGGCGAACATATGTGTGTTATGATTATTGCTTTAATTTATCAATGGGTGAGATTCTTGATAGAGTCAATAATCTCGATATTTTGGGCAATAACATATTCACACATATGGATCGTGCACTGTGTTTGGTCACCATGTCCTGGTGCGCCAGGTTGATGATGTCCCCTTGAGTAAAGACAAGTACATGTGAAACCCTGTAGGTGGAATTTATTCTGTATATGGTAAAGCTTGTGTAGTACTACTCTAGGAATGGAATAATTAATTAATTATAACTTTCAGATCTTACATAATTAATTAATGGACATTATATCTTAAACATGGGGAATGACTGAACTAAAGAATAATGCATTAAATTGGTAGGTCAGTGTTATTTCTTTAGTGGAATAAAAATAACGCTTAATTTATTTAATTATATCCTAGGTATTAGATATTAGATATTAAATAAATTAGTGGACCAATTTAATATTCTTCTAGATCCCTACGGTAGCCCAATTAATATCTTAATGGACTGTGGGAATGGAATAAGTGGAGAGGCCCAAACCCATCAGGGTTAGGGGACACAGTATACGCCTCCCTCAGTATTAGTAGAGAAAGAAGGTGTGCATTTTGAAGCATACGATCAGCCCCTCTCAGTTCACTTAATTCCCTAGGTTATCCATACACTGTTTAGTAGTTTGTAGTCCACTCTACATCTAAATGGGTATCGGAAATACAGTAGAAGATCGAGGAGTATCACTGCAGCTCTACTAGGCATCGACTATAGTGAAGAAGGAGGCCGCTTGGTTGGTTCTACTAAAGCAACGAGATTAGACCTATAATCTCGTCGTCAACCCTACACACGTTGTAAGTAGTTCTGTCGAATCGGATTTTCCGCTGCGTTTTATTCGACTGTCTTACATGAATATTCAACATGGTATGTTTAATGAATTCACACATAAAATCATGATATGCATGCTAATAGAATTAATAGATTATCTTATTAGATCCTATGGGGCGTAATTCGAAAAAATCTCAACAACTGGTATCAGAGCAGGTATCGATATTAATCTATGATTAATTCTATGTATATGTTCGAATTTTTCATTAAATTTGTAGCTGAATTTAGGTGATTATTTTTTCAGATTTAATGAATGTTAAATTCGAACATGTTGTAATTAAAATTGGAAGATTTTTGATGTGTTAATTCGAAAATTCTTGATTTTAATTACATGTGATTTTCGCCCTACATGAAATATTAATTTGGAGTGGTTCTTGATGTTCTTCATAATTTTCAGATTTTATTTCATGCATATTTTCAAAAATTGGTTCATTGATTTTCGAAACTTTGTGTTATAATTGTCCCTTAATTTGTCTCAATATTTTCGGCTATTTGGAATAGATTTTGGAATATATTTTTGATGTTATCAAAATTTTCATATCCTATACTAAGTGGGAGTCGAAAATTTTGTGATTAAAATTGGTATATGGTAATTTTTGGTGTCTTCCAAAAGTTACCTTATTTTAATCAAAATTGGTTCCAAAATAGAATTTTAGTTTTGGTAAGTTTTTGAAGAGGATCTAAACTACCTTAATTTTAATTCTAGTAATGTTGGTACTTAACAATATAATTTGGATAGTATTTTGACTTGTATCAAAATTCCAAATTATTTAATTAATTAAGGGAGGAGGGGCGAAAATATTAGGGTTTAAAATTGGAGGATTAATTTTTGACTATGGTCGAAAATTTCCAGTTTTAATTCCCTAATCTGTGTTGAAAATTTGAGATATAATTTGTGGATAATCGTGATCAATTTCTAAATTTTATCTTATGGTAATTTTTCGGTACTCTCAAGATACACTTTGGTAGATAATTTTAATTAATTTCCAAAGTTAATCTTAAGTGATAAATTCAAAATATTAAGATATTATTTGGTAGATAATTTTGAATAATTTCCAAATAGGAATCTTATGGATATATTCAAATTCATTGATTTAATTTGGTGGATAATTATTTTAATTTCCAAATAAATCAAGTATGTAATTTTCGATTTCTTTAATTAAATTAAAGTGGTAATTTCAAAAATTATACATGCATGAGAATCATGTGCTATTTTATGAATAACATATAATTGTGATAGTTGTATATGCAGATGGTATTTTTTGCAGGTGAAACCAACTATTATGGCCTTTAATTTTATGTTGAATGTGATGTTTAATTATTGTTGAATGCATGGTTGGCCGTATGCCAATTTGGCTACCAGGTTTTTAATCCATGAGAAAATCAATGGATTAGGTCTAGACAATTTATTTATTACGTTGTTTTAATGTAATAGGAAATAAATTATTAGAGTATTTGAGTTGTAATTTATTTTCCTTTATTATTCTAGTTTAGAATATAGAATAAGGGAAGAAGATCAACTCAAAGGTTGAAAATGGAGCAATTTGGAAAAGGAAGGGTATCCCGAACACGTCTCGAAACCCTAAAGGAGCTAGGCTTTCGGCGAGGCGCATGAGAAGCGGCGCGCGTGGGCTTCCGAGCTTCCGAAGAGCTGATTTTCCAAGTCTATCTCATTAACAACATGAGATATAAGCCATGATAGTTGGTCCCACTTATTATGCTTATTATGTTGTTTGCATGCAATGACTGTTTATCATTTTATGTCATTTAATTGTATGTTTAAATGGGATAAAATGAAACCTCAAACTTAAATAACTAAGTGGGAGAGATACATACCAAAGTATGTGTAAATCTCAAAATGGTCTCCATTAATCTACTTTAATTGAGAAGTAATGGGCGGCCTCCCTACGGAGGAGTCACATTACCGGATTCTCTAGAAATTAAACTTCCTAACGGATAACTGTAGAACATTATTAGAACTAATCGGCCCTACTACTAGGGAGGTGAATTCGAAAAAATGAACTTAGGGTGAAGATAATGATAAGCACACTTAGATGTAATTTATTAATAAACGTCCACCCTACGTGGCTTATTAATTAGAAGATTACATGACCGGGTTTATATCCGACTATTAATTTACTTGTCATAAGAAAACTTGACTGGAGGTAAATTAAAGGTTAGGTTTTAACCTGCTTAAAAATAAATTTTATAAACGTTCACCCTACGAGGCTTGTAAGAAACTTTTTTAAGATGTCGGTGGATATGCATATAATTTCTTTGAGGATTTTGAATTATATGTATTTTTTATCCTAAAGTTTGTGATTGTCATGCATGTTTATTTTCAGTTATTCTATATCGTCATGGCACTCTTAAACATGTCCTCCATTCTCAAAAAAAATAAATTAGTTGGTGAAAACTACAAAGATTGGATAAGAAATTTGAACATCGTTCTAACTGCTGAAAACTTTAAGTTTGTACTTGATGATGAATGTCCACCTAAGCCAGATGAGAATTCTAGTGAAGAGCAAAAGGCTGCTTATAATAAGTGGGTTAAAGCTGATGAGATGGAACATTGCTACATGCTTGCCTCTATGTCAAGTGTGTTGCAACATCAACATCAGTCTATGAAGACCGCTTATGATATAATGATGAACCTTAAGGAGCTCTTCGGATACCAGAATCGCTCGGCTAGATATTTGGCTATGAGAAATCTCATGAGCACTAAGATGTAAGATTCTACACCAATACGGGATCACATTCTCTAGATGACGGGTTTTCTGTCAAAGATCAAGACCTTAGGTGGCGAATTGGACGCCGAGTCCCAAATTGAAATTGTGCTTCACAGTCTATCTCCGAGGTTTGAGCAGTTCAGGCTGAACTTCAATATGATAAAGAAGGATATTACTTTATCAAAACTGCTTATGGATCTTCAGACAACCGAGCATCTCCAAAAAGGAAGCTCAGAGACGCACCTAGCTAGGGCGGCTTCTTCTAGTGTTAAGAAGAAGAGATATGCACCTAAGAAAGATGCAAAGGAGGTGCTTAAAGACCCTAAGGATAAGAAGGGCAAGGCCAAGGTACATTCTGAGGACTTCAAATCAGAGTCAAAGTGCTTCAAGTGCGGTCATCAAGGACACTGAAAGTCTGCATGTCCTAACAAGAGGAAGAAGAAGGGTACGTCTCACTCTTTAGTTGTTGAAACATGTTTAGCTACTTGTTCTACCCAGTCATGAGTAGTAGATACTGGAGCTACTGAGTGAGGGCAAGATTACCGTCTACATGGGCAATGCTGTGAAAGTGGCAGCTATTGCAATGGAAGACGTGTCATGACCTTTTAGTAGTGATAGAGTTTTAGTTTTAAAAGATTGTCTTTATGTGCCTGGTTTTAGTTTGAACTTGATTTCTGTTTCTAAGTTATTTTTAAATGGATATTCTGTTACTTTTGATAGCAAGGTCATTATCTCAAGTGGGAAACATTTTTATCTGTTCTGGTACATTGGATAGACATCTTTACATACTTAACCCTATGCAAAACACTACACAAATGCAATTATTGAATACATCGATCACAAATCCTAATAAGAGAAAGGAACCTTCTGAACTGAATGAAATCTATCTTTGGCATCTAAGACTTGGTCATATTAACCTTAAGAGGATACAAAGGCTTATAAATGATAGACCATTGTAATCATTGGTCTTGGAAGCATTTCCTTTGTGTGAATCCTATTTGGAAGGTAAGATGACCAAGCGGCCCTTTTCTTTTAAAGGAAATCGATCCAAAGAGGTGTTAGATTTGATTCACTCTGACTTATGTGGCCCTATGTCAGTTCAGGCTCGAGAAGAGTACAAGTATTTCATCACATTCATTGATGATTACTCAAGATATGGATACATTTATCTGTTGCGTTGCAAGTCTGAGTGTTTTGAGTTCTTCAAAATATTTAAAGCGGAAGCGGAGAAACAAACAGGCAAAAGTATCACGACACTACGTTCTGATCGTGGTGGTGAGTACCTCTCGACTGAATTTAGGGATTATTTAGCAGAGCATGGGATGTAATCCTAGTTGACTGCGCCTAGCACTCCACAGCAGAACGACGTAGTGAAAAGGTGGAATAGAACCTTATTAGAGATGGTTAGATGGATGATAAGCTATTCAGAATTGTCTGTTTCATTTTGGGGATATGCCCTAGAAACTGCAGCCTATATTTTGAACATGGTCCCTTCAAAGTTAGTTCCACGCACAACCCTAGAACTATGGACTGGTCAAAAACC
The DNA here is from genome assembly GCA_026008535.1 of Perilla frutescens. Lineage (NCBI taxonomy): Eukaryota > Viridiplantae > Streptophyta > Magnoliopsida > Lamiales > Lamiaceae > Perilla > Perilla frutescens. The sequence goes on along the minus strand of BRKX01000006.1, from coordinate 36,352,053 downwards.
CAGTCTAGGTCATGTTCGGGTATGGAGAAGTCCAGCATACATGCTAGACAAGGAAGCTGACAAACTGGCGTCACGTTCTGAGATAAGACTGTTTGTTGGGTATCCGAAAAGAATAAAAGGTGGTTTATTTTATAGTCCTAAGGATCAAAAGGTCATTGTAAGCACTAATGCCCAGTTCTTAGAGGAAGACTATATAATAAATCACAAGCCTCGAAGAGAGATTGTTCTTGAGGAACTTCGAGGTAGGACGTAGATATTATACCACCTGTACAAGAAGAAGAAACACCAATAACTGCACAACGTGTCATGAAAGTACGGGAAATGCTTCATCGCAGTGGGAGGGTTGTCCGACAACCTGATAGATTCATTGATTTGGAAGAATCTTTGGATTTCCCTGCAAGACTAAATGAATTGGATCCCAAGACCTATGATGAGGCGGTACAAGACAAAGATGTAGAGTCTTGGAAAATTGCAATGCAATCTGAGATTGGATCTATGGATCACAATCAAGTTTGGGAACTTGTAGAACCACCTGATGGGCTAAAACCCATTGGATACAAGTGTGTCTACAAACGTAAGAGAGGATCTGAGGGAAAGGTTGAAACCTTCAAAGCTAGATTGGTGGCGAAAGGCTATACTCAGAAACCTTTTCACCGGTTGCCATGCTTAAGTCGATCTACATGAAATTAGGATTAAAGATAATCCAATTAGATCCTACGGTGGTTCAATTCGAAAAAACCCCAATAGTTTGGTCACCATTTCCTCGTGCGCCAGGTTGATGATGTCCCCTTGAGTAAACACAAGTATATGTGAAACCCTACAGGTGGAATTATTCCGTACATGGTAAAGCTTGTGTGGTACTGCTCTAGAAATGGAAGAATGAATTATTTATAGCTATCAGAGCTTACATAATTAATTAATAGACATTAGATCTTAAACATGAGGAATGGCTGGACTAAAGAAGAATGCATTGAGTAAAATGTATTAAATTGGTAGGTCAGTGTTATTTCTTTAGTGGAATAAAAATAACACTTAATTTATTTAATTATATCCTAGGTATTGGATATTAGATATTAAATAAATTAGTGGGCTAATTTAATATTCTTCTAGATGCCTACTGTAGCATAATTAATACCTTAATAGACTGTAGGAATGAAATAAGTGGAGAGGCCCAAACCCATCAGGGTTAGGGGACACAGTACATGCCTCCCTCAGTATTAATAGAGGGAAGAGGCGTGTATTTTGAAGCATACGATCAGCCCCTCTTAGTTCACATAATTCCCTAGGTTATCCATACATACTGTAGTAATTTGTAGTCCACTCTACATCAAAACAGGTATTGAGAATACAATAGAAGATCGAGGAGTATCAATGCAACTCTACTAGGCGTCGACTACAGTGAAGAAGGAGGCCACTTGATCGGTTCTACTACAGTAATGAGGTTAGACCTGTAATTTTGTTGTCAACCCTACACACGTTGTAAGTAGTTCTGTCGAATCGTATTTTCCGCTGTGTTTTATTCGACTGTCTTACATGAATATTCAACATGGAATGTTTAATGAACTCACACATAAAATCATAATATGCATGCTAATAGAATTAATAGATTATCCGATTAGATACTGTGGGGCGTAATTCGAAAAAACCCCAATAACTGGTATCAGAGCAGGTATCGATATTAATCTAGGATTAATTCTATGTATATGTTCGAATTTTTCATTAAATTTGTAAATGAATTTAGGTGATTATTTTTTCAGATTTAATGGATGTTAAATTCGAACATGTTGTAATTAAAGAATTAGGTGATTATTTTTTCAGATGTAATGGATGTTCTGTTGGTTTTGTAATTTGGAAAGCTTGTCTTTGTATAGATTAAACATATTAAGATAATAAAGATTGAATAATTAATTGCAGTCACTGTGTGTATTTATTTATTGTTATATTTATATGCCTGTTCCATATACTTGCATTGTAGATGATATGATGTGGGTCAACACACAGTAAAGATCATATCATCATATTCCTAGAAATATATTAAAAGACTTGCAGTTTAGATGGTCCTGAACCCACCATTGGTACACCATAGAATAATCTGATAGTGAGTCTATCTTGACTAGCTGATTCTTCTAATACACTGGCTTGTGTATTGAGGAGGATCACAATAGTATACTATTCTCTGTTCTGACCCTAAGTGAGAGAATAAAGATCCACATAGTTTGGATTCTTAACCCATATATATTGACGAACATATATATGTTATGTTTACTGCTTTGATTTATCAATGAGTAAAATTCTTGATAGGATCAATAATTTTGATATTTTGGGAAGTGACATTTAGATATATGATGGGCCGTGCATTATGTATGGCCACTGTGCTCTGGAGCACCAGGTTGATGATGTCCCCTTAAGAAAGCACAAAGATCATGGGAAGCCCTATAGGCAGAATATTAATTTATTCTTACATGATACGGAAGTCATGCCGTACTACCTTCGAAACAATATATTAATTAATTATAGCTGCCAGAAGCTTACATAATTAATTAGTGGACATTATATCCTAAATATGGGGAATGACTGAACTAAAGAAGAAAGAATATTCAAAGATATGTATTAAATTGGTAAGTAAGTATTATTTCTTTAGTAAATACAAATAATACTTAATTAATTTATTTATTTATATCCTTGTTATGGATATTAGAAATTAAATAAATTAGTGGACCAATTTTATATTCTTCTAGATCCCTACTGTAGTCCAATTAAGTCATAAGATTATTGGAGAGTGGAACAAGTGATGAGGCCCAAAGCCATTAAGGTTTAGGGAGCTTAATTTTGTCCCTCTCTCTATTAGTTAGATGAGGAGGTACAAAATTTATGACTAAGAAATCAGCCCCTCTCTTACTCACTTGATTCCCTAGGGCTCCCATACAGTTTAGTAGTCTGCAGCCCACCCTGCATCTAAACAAGGTTCGAGAATATAGTAGAAGATCAATGAATGGATTATCTTGTTTGGAGTTGTTCGAACACCACCTTGGAAGAGAGGGCATCGATTGTGTTCATCTCCAACAATGGGATTAGACCTTTAATCCCGTCTACAACCTTACTACGCGATGTAAGTGGTATATCTGTCCTATCTTTCCGCTGAATTAATTCTAGGTGATATTTGAATTTATTATTAAATTTTTAGATGAATTTATATGTTTAAATTTTTAGATTTAATAGGTTAAAAATTTCAAGTATGTTGGTTTTAAAATTGGAGGAATTTTCGATAGAATTTGAAAAACTCAATTTTACATTCTTCGTGTAATTTTCGATCTCATGAAGTAATATTTGGATTGATATTTGATGAATATCAAATTTCCATATTTTAGGGTTCATGTTTTCGAAAATTAGGGTTCTAAAAATCTCCTAATTTTATTTTAGTATTTTCGAAATCTTTGATGTGAAGCAGACGTTGGAAATTAGCTCTTAAACTTTTGCTCTACTTCTAGTTTTCAAAGAGTCATGCACATCTCCAATGATTGTAGTTGTTGGATGGCTGTTGACTATATGCTTGTATTTCCTTTTGAGAGTCACAATAGGTTCTTCTTCATTTGAGTTCGCTGAACGTTCTTTAGAATGTTCAAAGACATCTTGATGAAAACATCTTCATCATCACTCTTGAAGTCCTGAGCATCATCAAGCTTGACATTGGCAGATTCAACAATAGCTCTTGTTTTAATGTTATAGACTCTGTAGGATTTGTTGTTCCTTGAATATCTAAGAAAGATACCTTCAACTCCTTTATTCTCTATCTTGGTTAGATATTCTCTATCATTAAGAATGTAACATATGGAGCTGAATATGTTGAAGTACTTGACATTATGCTTCCTTTCTTTGCACAGCTCATAGGGTGTAACAATTGTACCTGGTCTGCTGTAAATCTGATTGCTAATATGGCATGCAGTGTTGATTGCTTCAGCCTAGACGTGTGTAGTAATGTTGTTTCCAACAATCATTGCTCTTGCCATTTCTTGAAGTGTCCTATTTTTCCTTTCTACAATTCCATTCTACTGAGGTATCTTTGGAGTAGAATATTCATGGTTGATCCCAGCTCTTCACAGTAATCATCGAATTGCTTGCTCTCAAACTCCTTTACATGATCACTTTTGATTCTCATAATATGAATACTTTTTTCTACAGAGAGTTTACAAGCTATTTTCTTGAAGGTTGTAAATGTTTCTATTTTGTCTCTCAAGAACTCTACCCAGGTGAACCTAGAGAAATTATCAATACAGACAAACACATACCTCTTTCATCCATAGCTTTCAATAGCCATTGGTCCTATTAGGTCCATGTGAAGAAGATCTAAGACCCTGCTAGAGGTGATGTGCTAAAAATCCTCGTGCTGAGATTTGATTTGCTTTCCTAATTGACAAGGGCCACAGACTCTATTACAGTTAACTTTGATATTTGGAATCCCTTTAATCATATCTTTGTTGATCAGCTTCCGAAGATTCCTAACGTGAGTATGGCCAAGCTTCTGATGCCATAACCTAGTTTCATCAAAGGATGTTCCCTGACAAGTTATTGAATGTTCTGTAGGACTGTTAAACCTGTAGCAGTTTTCAGATGCTCTTTTTCCTTCCATGAAGACTTCATTATGCTTCCTGTTAGTCAAAACTGTGAAGGAAGATGTTTTGGTGAGATGTCAGAAACTAACGGAAACTAAAGTCAAGAAAACTAAATTGAACTCAATAAGACTGAAAGTGAAGGAAGTCTCAATGATTTGATGAGACATTAAAAATCAATGGAAACTAAAGAAAACTGAACTAAATTCAATTAGACTGAATGTTGAACTAAACTGAAGTAAAGGCCATCAAACAAGTTCAACTCGGAACTGAACTGAAGCAAAGGCCACCAAACAAGTTCGCCACGGAACCTAACTGAAGAGAAGGCCACTAACTAAGTTCGCTCAAGAACTGAACTGAAGTGAAGACCATGAAATAAAGCTCGACATGAAATTGAATTGAAGTAGTCTCGCAAGCTTTTTGCATGAGACTTTTATGAAAACTAGCTAACCTTCCATGGGAAATCAATTTGTCAAGCTAAATTTGAAGAAAAGATCACAAAAACAAATTGTAATATATAGCAGTTGAAAATATTTAAGTTGTAATACTTAGCAAAAATCCCACGCGAGAGAGAGCCCAAAAAGCCATTCAGATCATCTATTCTCAAGCTATTATCAAAGCTCTGGCCTAAAGCTCTCTCATTGATCATTATTTTGTCAACACTTGTTTAGTTCAAGAAGCATAATCAGTTGATAACAAAAGTTCAAGACTCATCCTCTTGAAGATTGAAAGAGATCTAAAATCTTATAAAGACACCAATAACACCTAATTCTCCGTCTAAGTGTGAGCCGCTGAAAAGTCCAAATTCTCTCGTATTTTTGTGTCTTTTTCTCGTTCTTTTGTCCTTTGTGTTTTCTCTTTTTTGAGTCAGAAAGAGCCAGTATGAGCACAAAGGGGCTTGGAGGTAGCAGAATCACATCTGGAGGGCATTTGGATGCCAATGATAGATGGACAATGACTTCTCAATGGAAAGCTCTCTCTTAAGTCTGGCAGATATACCCACCATTTCAGCGTCGCTAAAGGAGAGGTTTGTGATCGTGCCCATAAAAAACCAAGTGTGATTGACAGGAGAAGGAGAGGACACTGGGCACAAGAGTAACAATTACTAGCTGGAGCAGGAGTAGTGCACCCTAGCCGATGAAGGAAAGATAAGCTTACAAGAAAAGTCTGATCGTATCTTCCAGAATCTAGAAGGTGGATCGGCTAATTAAGGAAGGTCGAATGTTGGCAATCTAGAGCACGATGAGTATAGAATCTGTGAGATAGATCTTTTAAATAAGGAAAAAATCTACCAGATATGGAAATTCTTGAGCACAATGACTGCGAAATGGGCTGAAGATCCCTTGGCCTGTGGAGGACGTTACCTCGTGTATTGTATTCCTATATAAGTAGTTTCATGGCAAAGGTTAGATATGCTTGAACACACATCTACATTATCATTTTATTTATTTGCATTTTAATTTCAGTGAACAGTCTTGGGCTATATGCTCTTAGATATTTAGGATTTCCAGTTTATGTACTTAAATCTAGTGTTGGTGTTGGATCATTTTGCTTTTTAATCAAGTAAGTTTTTCATTTAATTCATGTCTTTATTTACTTATATATATTATTGTTCCAACTCTAGCATGAGTGGCTAGACCCGTTATTCCAGATTGAACAAAGATAAGAAATTAATGAACATGTAAGAACCATGAGGCTTATGCACATAAACCGTGTGAATTTGGTTTTGTCGTGTAATCATTTTCTTTGTTGCATTAAAGTGGGCTAAGCTAGTTAATCATGGCTGATCACTCGTTAATTAGAATTGTATTCACTACCTCCATAAATGGTCAATGAATCGTAGTTGTGTGTTGGTCATAAAGGGATGGGATACATCACGGGTACTGATGGCATTTGAGAGATCAGTGTCTAGGTAAATCTGGGTCTGTCTAGGACATAAAGTTGTCTTGTTGTTTACAATCATATGAGAAATCGGAGTTGGGCAACAGGTTAAGGATTAGGGTACGAGAGATCACCTCTAGTCTATACAGAAAGGATAGATTGGGTACGTTGAGAGAGATCCGATACCTTTAACTAGATAATTAGATTTGCATGAGTAATCAGCGTGCCCATGATTGGTTAAGTGTTTGTTAAGTTCAAAATCTAAGTTATAATTCGCAATACATTACTACTGATATTTTCTTTTCTTTTGTTTTTTTTTTGTTAATTTTACGTTATGGTATTTACATTAAGAAGTATGGAGACCACAACAACCCTTAAAACTTGGGAATAGTAACATTGGAAGATAGGATTCACAGCACCCCATGGGATCGACCCTTACTCTCGTTGCTAGCTACGTGTAAAGTGGGCATAAGGATAAGTCCCTCTTGAGATTTATTCTAACCGCAAAATTTCTGCGGGTCAGCCGCCGCTAAAGAAACTGTCGTCGTGATAGCTACCTACCAGAGACTGTAAGTGTAAGCCATCGACCCAGCTGAGGTAACCATACAAAGAAAGTCATAGTTACTAGGTTCAACTTCTCTTTTCATTGTATAATTTCTAAGGATTACATCAAGTTATATAGTGAATTTCCATTTTCGGTCCAACTACACGCAAAAACTAACAAATCGACCCGCAAGAGGGCGGGGTCGATTGTAGGGCGGTGAGTCAACCCGAGTCGTGTCGCTCGAGAAAAGCTTAACAGGGCGATTATCTTTCTATATTACACACATGGATATATACATAAATTTAAACACGAATCTAAACATTCTAAACTAAGAGTTTGGAGAATTTCAACTAGAAATTACTCAATCAAATTAAGCAAGAACAATGCAAGGACAAACAAACTAAAAATATGAATTAAACGATTGTAAATGAACATTAGGGTATAGATTCTCTCTTTGGTTTCTGTCCTAGCTTGATTCAAGTTGATTCCATTAACATTAATCATACAATAGACTCCATAAAGAGGTTCAACTTCATTTACTGTCACCGTCAAGTAGGAATTTGACTCTTTAAATAAATGGAATCCAATGATTAGCAAGTAGGAATTTGACTCTTTAAATAAACAACACCTCTTCATAGGTCACAATAGCTAAGACTCATCAATAGACCAGAGACAAATAAATCAAGATGTCATATTCATAGGATTAAATAAGAAATCGACTTAAGACTAACTGGAAGATAAATGGAAACATGCTTGAACAGTAAAGCCCCTTCATAGATGAAAAACAATAATAAGTATGCAAAACCTATTCATAGGTCAACTGAAAATGAATAGATAGCAAAATACTCAACAAGTATGACTTTTTAAATAGCTTGGAATCGATAAAGGAATAATTGGTATGTCAAAAGAACATGCTTTTTCTTCTCAAAGACTTTATTGATGTTTAGAAATCATAGGGTTTAAGACATGTTATTATCAAGGATCAGATCTCTTATAACAAGACTAAATACTAATATCGGAGTGTTCAGTAGAAACATAGCGGAAGAAAATCACATAACCAAATAGAGCAGTAATTCGGACAACTTAGACAACCCCACCAGCATCACATCACCAGCCTCAACATCTCAACCTGAAAATATTTGAAAAAGAGGGTGTGAGAACTAATGTACTCAGTGGGATTTATGAGAAAACTCTTTGATAAACTTTAGAAATATCCAATTCACAAATGACGGTATATGGAGAGCAAAACGCAAAAGCCCTCTCCATATCTGCAAAACCTTTTACTTCTTTTCTTGGCGCCCTTCCTGGCTCAAACCTGATGTCTACTGCACCCATAGACACGCCTTAGGATAAGAGAGGGATTATCTCAAGTATCCTCCTGAGTATGTGAGGGGATTACCCAGCAGTGACTCCCTTTACTTTATAAAAGATTTAACTTTAGTGGCACGAAGGTCACAACATGATAATGCAATAAAACTATTCTTTGAGCTCAATAACATGCTTAGCAATAATTCAAACATAACATTCAATATCAAAACCTTAACCTTGAATCCTTAATTCTTAATCCTCAACATTGAATTCTCAATGCTAAATCATGCTAGCATAAAACATAACCTAGATTGAAACATCTAGATTGCATTCCTTAATACTATAGCCTTAACTCCTATAAGGGATACAATAATGAACTTAAAAGGCATCATTTATCTCAACAACCTTTCTCAACAATAATATCGATATAAAACTTCACTTATAATCATGATCATCTACACCTCATATAAATCAACTATAAGATATCATATCAAATCATAACATCCTTTACTTAATAAAGAACTCAAACAACAATAAACAATATCATGTTATAACTTGATTTCTTTCTTTCCTTTCTTTGCACAGAGACTAATCAGGCAGAGCATAAAATATTTATTAGATATTTCCCTTGCCTTAACATGTTTCTAAAGCTTACTAGCTTAAACATTATATTTGGTTTAGAATTACCCACCTTGATCATGAGCGCGTGGTTGCACGATAACTTCAGAAAATATGTTCATTTATCCTGACAAGCTCTACGAGTCCTACAAGTGTTGATCTTTGACTTAGAATAACAGCTAAATTTTCGGGATTTAATCTACTATTAATGGAGCTATTATTTAATTTTATTCCTTTAAAAAATGGATTGCGCGACTCTAGAGACCTCGAATAAATTTGACACAGAAGGAAATAAATTCCAAAACACTATTCTTGAATTAATGGCACCAACTGATTTGACATAGGCCTCTTTCCATAACTTGCCATTTTATTCAACGGACCTCGAATGCACTTTTTACATTACCGAAAATTACGAAAATAATACGGGTTATATATACGAGGACTAAATACTGAGACTTTGAGAATTTTTCGATAACTCAAGCTTCTGGCACAAACATAACTGCTCAATTTAAATTATCAAAATAATTCAAAACTCGATACAAGATCATGAAACTTGGCAGACTTATAGAAAATAATTCTTGGAACAAATTTCCATTTTTTTTATTTGACGGCTCAAAATAGGCGAAAACAACCAAAAATCAAAACTGATCGGCGTAGGTAGCAGTTTCTGTTTTCCAGAGATATGACCGGTTTTCGGTCATCGGATGATGGCGGACTCAACATACGAAATGTAGAGACCTTCAAGATGCACAACCTACTAAAATTTCAGCTTAAACAGAGAAGAAACGAACCAAAACGAGGCGTCGGAAGAGAGCAGCTGCGCGGGGACGGGGGCTGGCCACCGGCGACGGCGGCTGGACTCCGGTGGTGGCTCCGACAGCTGCAACGGCAGGAGAAGGCTCTCCGGCAGCGGCGACGTATCCTTCCTCTGTCTCCCTCTCTGCTCGCCCAACACTACTCGTCGTCTCGGAGGAACAATCATGAAGAATGTCCCTCGCTCGACTCGACGCTCACTCGACTCGCTCTCTCTCAAGAAATGGAGGTGAAGATGAAATGAAGGTGCAAGAAATGAGGGGAGGGGAGAGCTCTATTTATAGGGGTGAGATTAGCTTCAAGGGAAGCCATTGCAGTGCAACAATACTGCAAGTCACTCCGGGTTCGGTTAAAAGCTGCTTTATTCAATGTCGACGTCCAAATAACCTCAGACACAAAATCTAAAAATATCGGGAGACTCCTTGGCTCGAGTACTATTGAACTAACCTAACTCGGGATGAAGATTAGATCGTCTTAAAAGAAAATGAGAAAATATTCTATTTCCAATAATAAAATTACTATTCCACACAAGGGACAAATAAAATTCCCGAGCGTTTGATTGACTTTTGATTGAAAATCCGAGAACGCAACAGGTTCCTTGAGAAATTTCCTATAGGCATGGCTTAACGAAACAAGGCTCGGATCAACACATGAGATTTCGCAAATTTGTAAAGATCACACCCTTACGGAAAAATACTATTCCCACTCCTACTTTATATGATTTTTATCGTCGAGACCTCAAATGACCTCGGATTAAAATTCTGAAAGTACCGGCACACTCCTTAGGTTAATACCTTTCAAACAATACTAAAATTGGCTATATTCTAATTGAGATCGAAAAATTTTAATAGACGATTTTCGGTTAAAACACACCTAATGTCGTGACTTACATTCGAAATATCTTTATTTAAGCTCCAATTATTTTCTTTAATTTCCTAAATAAATTCTGAAATTCTGGGGTGTTACATAATGCCAGATTGAGAAGCATATCAAATGAGAGTTTTCCTCTTGGAGAGCCTATCAGCAATGAGAAGCTTATAATAACGGTTCTCAGATCTCTTCCAAGAAAATTTGCTTACAAAGTTGCTGCAATTGTAGAAGCCAAGGATATCAAGAGTATGAAGCTTGATGAACTGATGGGAGCACTGAGGACGTTTGAGATGAACCTGAAACATGAAGACAGCAACTCAAGGAAGAGAGATACAATGAACAATATGGTCCTTATCCCCAAGAACTTCAGTCGAATGTTAAAAAGAGTAAACAAGCAATGTTTTAGAAGGTCCAACAACAAAAGATAACCATCTGGTAATTCTCAGTAAGACAGAAACTCTAGCAGTGATCAGAAGGAGTTTCAATCTTCAAATTCAAAGAGAAGAATCTAGTGCAGAGAATGTGATGGTTTTGGACATGTTCAAGCTGAATTTGCTAATACTCTGAAGAAGGATAAAAAGAATTATAATGCCTCTCTTAGTGATAATGAGTCTGAAGAAAGTAGTAGTGAATCAGAAGAAGAGACCTATGCTTTTACAATAAAAGTTTCAGAGTTCCAGGATCCTTTCAAACTTGCAGAAGATGAAGATTCAGACAATGAAGACTTCAGCCATGAGGAGTTTGTCAAAACATACAAAGAAATAAATGAAAAATGGATTGAAGTTGCTGAGATCAACAAGACTCTGCAATCTCACAACAAAGATCTTCTCAAAGAAAAGGAGAAATTGATCAAATTTGATTCAGAACAGAAGGTCATTATCCAACAAAAAAAAGGAGATTGAAGAGCTTTAAGTAGAACTAAAGTCCATCAAAAGGAATGTCAACATGCTGAACAGTGGATCTAAGAATCTTGATAAGATTCTCACTACCCCAGGACATTCTGGGAAGAGTCATCCAGGTCTTGGATTCAATGGTGGACAGTCCGAGACATTGTTTGTCAAAGCAAATATAAGCCAGCCAGTGCTTGTACAAAATAATGTTCAGACCATCCAGAAGAACATTAACAAGAAGATGCCTACTTATAATGGCAACAGAAAAGGAATTATCTGCCACTATTGTGAAGAAAAAGGTCACATTCGTCCTCATTGTGAAAAAGGTAACAAGAATGAGAAGGACATTTGTGACTAAGCATTCCAGCAACACCAAGATGAGGCCAGCGGTTCAGAAAAAGAAGAAGCCTGCACAGAAGAAGCAATGGGTTCAGAAAAAGAGTTGAAGACAAGGGCAACATGTATTTTGACAGTGGCTGCTCAAGACATATGATTGGAGACTGCTCTGTGGTGCAGAATCTAAAACCCTGCTAATCAGACTTTATTACCTTTGGAGATGAAAAAATGGGCAAAGTAATGGGTAAAGGCGAGCTGATTGTTGAAGGAATGCCTAAACTGAAGAAGGCTATGCTAGTTGATGGACTCAAAGAAAATCTGATTAGCATTAGTCAACTATGTGATGATGACATGACTATTGTCTTCACCAAAGAAAGTTGCAGGGTTATGAATAAGAACAATGATTCATTAATGGAAGGAAAGAGATTGGCTGACAGTTGTTATCAGCTACATGTTCCTGCACAATATTCTTTAACATGTCAAAGAACATCTATAGAAGAGTCAGAGATCTGGCATCAGAAACTTGGACACATCAACTTCAGGAATCTCCCGAAGATCATCAGCAAAGAGATTGTCAGAGGACTACCTCAGATCAGAATTGACAGAGATAAAGTTTGTGGTCCATGTCAAATTAGAAAACAGTCCAGATCTCAGCATAAAGAAGTGCAAGACAGTACTTTTAAGAGAATTTTATATCTTATTCATATTGGTCTAACGGGGCCTATAGCTGTAGAAAATTACAGAGAAAAGAAGTATGTTCTTGTCTGCATTGATGATTACTCAAGGTTTACATGGGTAGACTTTCTCAGAGACAAGAGTAAAGCTTTCACAGTATTCAAGAGATTAGCCTGCAAGATCACAGTTGAAAAAGATGAACACATTATAAGAATAAGATGTGAATTGCAGTAAAGAATATTCTTAAGTACCTGAAAAGGACTAGAGATTATATGCTGGTATATTGCAGTGATAGTCTCATTCCTTTGGGTTACATAGACTCAGATTTCAAAGCCGATAAAAGATCAGAGTAAATCTACCTCGGGCTATGTGTTTACCTTGAGAGGCAGAGCCATTGGATGGAGAAGCATCAAGCAGAAATGCATTGCTGACTCCACCATGGAAGTTGAATATGTAGCTGCCTCTGAGGCTACAAAGGAAGCCGTCTGGTTCTGGAGCTTCTTATTGGACTTGAGAGTGGTTCTTGATTTGCCTAGGAGTATCACGATATACTGTGATAACTCGGGTACAGTGGCAAATTCGAAGGAACCAGAGCCCATAAGGCAAGTAAACACATAGAGAGAAAGTACCATCTTATACGAGAAATTGTTAAGAGGTGAGATGTTGCAGTGGTCAAGATTGTATCGGAGGACAACCTGGCTGATCCATTCACGAAGAGCCTGCCGGCTAAGACCTTTGATGGTCACGTGGAGAAAATGGGAGTGAGATGTAGACCCTGGATTACATTTTGAGATTTGTATATAGTTTGAGAGTTTTGTGAGTTTTTGTTCTATACTTAAAAGACATGCTTTAAGTATAAGTGGGAGATTGTTAGTATTGTATACTGAAAGCTTGTCTTTGTATACTATTAACAATGGTTTCAACGATATAGATTGATTATTATTGCAGTCACTATTTGTGCATCTATTTACTTTGTTATACATTTATATATGCATGTTTCCTTATACTTGCATTGTAGATGACATGGTGTGGGTAAACACATGGTGAAGATCATATCATCGGGTTTCTTGCAAAGTATTAAAAGGCTCGCAGTTTAAATGTTCCTGAACTGACCATTGTAGACTGTAGAATAATCTGATAGTTAGATTATCTCGACTAACTGATTATTCTGATACATTGATGTGTATATTGAGGAGGCTTGGGACATGATACTATTCTCTGGTCTGACCCTAAAGGGAGAGAATAAAGAGCTACAGGGTTCTGGTTCTTAAGCCTTGCACAGTGGCGGACATATACGTGTTATGATTATTACTTTCATTTATCAATGGGTGAGATTCTTGATAGAGTCAATAATCTCGATATTTTAGGCAGTAACATATTCATACATATGGGTCGTGCACTGTGTTTGTGTTGGTTTTGTATACTAGAAGACCTGTCTTTTGTATACATTATTGATGATGTTTTATGATGATATAGAATTACTACAATTGCAGTCACTGTTTGCATTTAAAGTATTATATTTACATGCATGTTCACTATACTTACATTGTAGATGATATGGTATGGGTTAACACGCCGTAGAATAATATGATAGTTGGTTTATCTAGACTAACTGATTATTCTAGTACACAGGCGAAGTGTATTGATGATATGATCTAACCGTGTGTTAACCCACAGTTTGTTTTATATTTGAAAGACATGGTTCAAGTATAAGTGGGAGATTGTTGGTTTTGTATATTAGAAGACCTGTCTTTTGTATACATTATTGATGATGTTTTATGATGATATAGAATGAATACAATTGCAGTCATTATTTGCATTTAAATTGTTATATTTACATGCATGTTCACTACACTTAGATTATAGATGATATGACATGGGTAAACACACGGTTAGATCATATCATCGGTTCCTTGTAATGTATTAAAGAGCTCACGGCTTAGATAGCCCTGAACCCGCCATCGGTACACCGTAGAATAATATGATAGTTGGTTTATCTGGACTAGCTGATTATTTTATTACACGGGCAAAGGGTATTGAGGAGGATCTACTTAGAATTCTATTATCTATTCTGACCTTAAATGACAGAATAAGAATCCACAGAGTTCGGGTTCTTAACCCCTATGTGTTGACGGACATATACGTGTAGTGTTTGCAGCTTTGATTTATCAAAGGGTGAGATTCTTTCATAGAATCAATAATCTCGATTTCTTGGGTTGTGACACTTACACTTATGATGGGTCGTGCAATATGTAGAGGCATGTGTCCTGGTGCACCAGGTTGATGGTGTCCTCTTGAGGAAACACGAGTTCATGTTGAAACCCTGCAGGTGGAATTTATTCCGTACATGAGTTAAGCTTGTGTGGTATTACTCAAGGATAAGATATTAATTAATTATAGCTGTCAAAATCTTACTTAATTAATTATTGGGCATTATATCTTAAACACGGGGAATGGCTGGACTAAAAGAGAAAACATATTCAAAAATATGTACTAAATTGTTAGGTCAGTATTATTTCTTTAGTGGATTAAAAATAATACTTAATTTATTTAATTATATCCTAAGTTTATTGGATATTAGAAATTAAATAAATTAACAGGTCAATTTAATATTCTTCTAGATCCCTGTTGTAGCCAAATATGACTTTAATGGACTGGAGATGGAAAAAGGGATAGAGGCCCAAGCCCAGTGGGGCTGGGACACTAAATTTTGCCTATCCCCTTATATATAAGAGGGTGGGGAACGAAATTTATAGGAGAATGATCAGCTCCTTGACGCGCGGTTGTTTAACGGTCAGAATAATTCTCAAGAGAGAGTTATCCTTATGCCCACAGCAAGGCGTAACAAGCTAATGTGAGTAAGGGTCGATCCCATGAGAAACTGCGAATTCTATCTTCCAGTGTCACTTTTCCAAAAGGTTTGAGGATTGTTGTGATCTCCGTACTTATATGTAAAAAACTGTAAACAAAAATAACAAAACAAAGCAAAAGACAAGAAAATATTAATAGTAAAGGTATTTCGGATTAGAACTCAGATTTTGAACTTAACAAACACTTGACCGATCATGGGCAAACTGATTACTTATGTGAATCTAATTACCTGGTTATAGGCAATGGATCTCTCACACTTACCCAATCTATCCTTTCAGTTTAGCCTAGAGGTGATCTCTCGTCCCCTAAACCCTAACTTGTTACCCAACCCCGATCTCTCATATGATTGTAGGCAACAAAGCAGCATTATAATCTAGCAGACCCAGATTTACCTAGACAAAGATGTCTGTTATGCCCTCAGTACCCATGATGCATCCCATCCCTTTATGACCAACACACAACTACGATTCATTGGCCATTTACATAGGTAGTGAACACAATTCTAATTAACGAGTGATCAGCCTAGCTTAGCCCACTGTATAATGCCCATAAGTCTCAAGGTTCTTACGTGTTCATTAAGTTCTTATCCTTGTTCAATTCAGAATAACGAATCTAGCCGCTCATGCTAGACTTAGAATAATAAAAATACTTAAAAGAATTGAAACAACACATAATATAAACGAAAAACTTGCTTATATTAAAGAACAAAATAAATCCAACACCAATGCTGGATTGAGGAACATAAACTGGAAATCCTAACTGCCTGCGGGCATAAGGCCCGAGATTGTTCAACGGAAATTAAATTACTAAATAAAACTAAATAAAATGTATGTGCATGTAGAGATGTTTGTTTTCTGCCATACATCTACTTATATAGGAGTACAACGAACAGAAAGTAAATTCCCTCACTGGCCGGGGCATCTTCAGCCCAGTCCACAGCCGTCGTGCCAACGTCTTTCCATATCTGACAGATTCTTCCCTTATTTAGAAGATTTTGAGTCGCAGATTCTGTACTCGCCGTGCCCTAGTATAGCCGACATAGCAACTTTCCTTATAGAGCTGATCCTCCTTCTGGAAGATCTCACTTTCCATCCGCGGCTCTTCTTTCTTTGGATGGCTAGGGTATACTGCTCCTGCTTCAGCTGATTGGGAATACTCTTGTGCCCTCGTCTCCTCTTCTTCACTCCAATCACTCTGGGGTTGTTGTGGGGACGATCACAATCTTCTCCTTCAGCTTCTGTTAGAATGGTGGGTGATTTCTACCAGGCTCGAGAGAGAGCTTTCCGCTGAGAAGTTGTTGCTCATCTTGGTATCATTGGCACCATTGTGCCCTCCAAAAGTGATTTTCCTGCCTCCTGCCTACCCTTGTGCCCATTCTGGCTCTTTCCGACTCAAAAAACATAAAAAACAAAGGACAAAAGATGAGAAAAAGACACAAAAACACAACAAAAATTGGACTTGTCACTCCTCCTGTGTTCTCTTTATCTCCACAGATTCCATACCGATCTAGTAGATTTCAGCCCACCCTGAAACTAGATTCAGTCCGGGAATACAGCAGAAGATCAAGGAGTGGAATTGCACTATAAGGGGGTGCCGTTTAAATCATACACAACAAAAAGATTAGACCTTTAATCTTGTCCTCAACCCATCGTTTAATTTGTAAGTCATTTTTCGGTATTCTACGTTTTCGATTTTAGTAGAATCAAAAACCGGCTATGCATGTTTATTAAACTCGGTAAATTAAAACTTATGTGCTGCATAAAATTATGATCTACATGACATTAGGATTAAAGAACATCCAATTAGATCCTATGGTGGTTCAATTTGAAAAAACCCCAATAATTTGGTCACTATTTCCTCGTGCGCCAGGTTGATGATGTCCCCTTAAGTAAACACATGTATATGTGAAACCTACAAGTGGAATTTATTCCGTACATGGTAAAGCTTGTGTGGTACTGCTCTAGAAATGGAAGAATGAATTATTTATAGCTATCAGAGCTTACATAATTAATTAATGGACATTATATCTTAAACATGAGGAATGGTTGGACTAAAGAAGAATGCATTGAGTAAAATGTATTAAATTGGTAGGTCAGTGTTATTTCTTTAGTGGAATAAAAATAACACTTAATTTATTTAATTATATCCTAGGTATTGGATATTAGATATTAAATAAATTAGTGGGCTAATTTAATATTTTTCTAGATCCCTACTGTAGCACAATTAATACCTTAATGTACTGTAGGAATGAAATAAGTGGAGAGGCCCAAACCCATCAGGGTTAGGGAAAACAGTACATGCCTCCCTCAGTATTAATAGAGGGAAGAGGCGTGTATTTTGAAGCATACGATCAGCCCCTCTCAGTTCACTTAATTCCCTAGTCTATCCATACATACTGTAGTAATTTGTAGTCCGCTCTACATCTAAATGGGTATTGAGAATACAGTAGAAGATCAAGGAGTATCAATGCAGCTCTACTAGGCGTCGACTACAGTAAAGAAGGAGACCACTTGATCGGTTCTACTACAGCAATGAGGTTAGACCTGTAATTTCGTTGTCAACCCTACACACGTTGTAAGTAGTTCTGTCGAATCGTATTTTCCGCTGTGTTTTATTCGACTGTCTTACATGAATATTCAACATGGAATGTTTAATGAACTCACACATAAAATCATAATATGCATGCTAATAGAATTAATAGATTATCCGATTAGATACTGTGGGGCGTAATTCGAAAAAACCCCAATAACTGGTATCAGAGCAGGTATCGGTATTAATCTAGGATTAATTCTATGTATATGTTTGAATTTTTCATTAAATTTGTAAATGAATTTAGGTGATTATTTTTTCAGATTTAATGGATGTTAAATTCGAACATGTTGTAATTAAAGAATTAGGTGATTATTTTTTCAGATGTAATGGATGTTCTGTTGGTTTTGTAATTTGGAAAGCTTGTCTTTGTATAGATTAAACATATTAAGATAATAAAGATTGAATAATTAATTGCAGTCACTGTGTGTATTTATTTATTGTTATATTTATATGCCTGTTCCATATACTTGCATTGTAGATGATATGATGTGGGTCAACACACAGTAAAGATCATATCATCATATTCCTAGAAATATATTAAAAGACTTGCAGTTTAGATGGTCCTGAACCCACCATTGGTACACCATAGAATAATCTGATAGTGAGTCTATCTTGACTAGCTGATTCTTCTAATACACTGGCTTGTGTATTGAGGAAAATCACAATAGTATACTATTCTCTGTTCTGACCCTAAGTGAGAGAATAAAGATCCACAAAGTTTGGATTCTTAACCTATATATATTGACGGACATATATATGTTATGTCTACTGCTTTGGTTTATCAATGAGTAAAATTCTTGATAGGATCAATAATTTTGATATTTTAGGAAGTGACATTTAGATATATGATGGGCTGTGCATTATATATGGCTACTGTGTTCTGGAGCACCAGGTTGATGATGTCCCCTTAAGGAAGCACAAAGATCATGGGAAGCCCTACAGGCAGAATATTAATTTATTCTTACATGATACGGAAGTCATGCGGTACTACCTTCGAAACAAGATATGAATTAATTATAGCTGCCATAAGCTTACATAATTAATTAATGGACATTATATCCTAAATATGGGGAATGACTGAACTAAAGAATAAAGCATATTCAAAGATATGTATTAAATTGGTAAGTAAGTATTATTTCTTTAGTAAATACAAATAATACTTAATTTATTTATTTATTTATATCCATGTTATGGATATTAGAAATTAAATAATTAGTGGACCAATTTTATATTCTTCTAGATCCCTACTGTAGTCCAATTAAGTCATAAGATTATTGGGGAGTGGAACAAGTGATGAGGCCCAAAGCCATTAAGGTTTAGGGAGCTTAATTTTGTCCCTTTCTCTATTAATTAGATGAGGAGGTACGAAATTTATGACTAAGAAATCAGCCCCTCTCTTACTCACTTGATTCCCTAGGGCTCCCATATAGTTTAGTAGTCTGTAGCCCACCCTCCATCTAAACAAGGTTCGAGAATATAGTAGAAGATCAGTGAATGGATTATCTTGTTTGGAGTTGTTCGAACACCACCTTGGAAGAGAGGGCATCGATTGTGTTCATCTCCAACAATGGGATTAGACCTTTAATCCAGTCTACAACCCTACTACGCGATGTAAGTGGTATATCTGTCCTATCTTTCCGCTGCATTAGTATTGATTTGCTTGCATGCTAATTCAACATATGCAAGGATGAAAATATCGCGAAATATCACGGATATATCGCGGATATTAACATTGCGATACGGATATTGGGGGGAATATCTTTTTTCCCGAGTATCGACGAGAAATCGCAATATATCGCAATATATTGCAACATATCGCAAAATATCGCAACATATCGCAATATATCGTGATTTTTTTAATATTTCTATAATATATTTTGATTTTTATTTAATACTATATATTTTTGTGATTTTTTTTAGGTCTTCAATGTAATTATTTGAATTGTAATATTCTTTGTTTTATAAAGACATTCACTTTGCAAAAAAATATAAGAGAAAGAAGACCAGGAAATCAACAGATGTCTTAGAAAGAAAAGTGAGATGCACATGCACCAACTTTATTTTTTTATTTTTTCAGTTAGAGGACATGATGGACAAATCACTAAAATTTTTCTCCCCATATATCACACGAAATTGAAATCTAAGATTGAATATAAATTATTTGCCAAATCTTGATTCTATGAATATGGGTGACACTGATCATAGTGATATGTATGCTTCTTACACATATGAGAGTTCACAAATTGATTGGACTACTCAAAATGTGTATCAACAAAATAATTGAGTCAGTGGACATTATCCAACTCATGGTGAAGCTGTTGGAAGAAATCAAGAAACATATCAAGCGCATGTGCATAATTATATCCATAATTACTCGAACGTGATAAGTTGATACCAATATTGTTTAGAACAAGATGACATTCCATCTACTATGTTTGAACCTCATAGATCCTCATTTTGGTATTAATTGTACTTTATAATGTTTATTTAGTCATTTTATGTTGTATTATGTATTATTTTGTCAAATGTATTGTCTCAGACGGTATTTATATAATGTATTATTCATATATTTGCTTTCAAAATACAATTCTATCAAAAAAATTAGTGGAATATGTGCATAATAATATGTCATAATAGTTCCTAAAATTTCATGCTATATCGATATGCGATATCGATATATCCGTAAAATTGAAGTTGCGATATATGTTGCGATAACGATATTTTCATCCTTGAACATAGGTAATAATTAGAATCACACATAAAATATGATTTTTATGTTGTAGAATTAATGAGCATTCGATTAGATCCTGTGGGGTACAATTCGAAAAAACTCCAATAATTGGTATCGGAGCAGGAATTGACACTGTTCTAGAATTAATTCTAGGTGATATTTGAATTTATTATTAAATTTTTAGATGAATTTATATGTTTAAATTTTTAGATTTAATAGGTTAAAAATTTCAAGTATGTTGGTTTTAAAATTAGAGGAATTTTCGATAGAATTTGAAAAACTCAATTTTACATTCTTCGTGTAATTTTCGATCTCATGAAGTAATATTTGGATTGATATTTGATGAATATCAAATTTCCATATTTTAGGGTTCATGTTTTCGAAAATTAGGGTTCTAAAAATTCCCTAATTTTATTTTAGTATTTTTGAAATCTTTGATGTGAAGCAGACATTGGAAATTAGCTCTTAAACTTTTGCTCTACTTCTAGTTTTCAAAGAGTCATGCACATCTCCAATGATTGTAGTTGTTGGATGGCTGTTGACTATATGCTTCTATGTCCTTTTGAGAGTCACAGTAGGTTCTTCTTCATCTGAGTTCTCTGAACGTTCTTTAGAATGTTCAAAGACATCTTGATGAAAACATCTTCATCATCACTCTTGAAGTCCTGAGCATCATCAAGCTTGACATTGGCAGATTCAACAACAGCTCTTGTTTTAATGTTATAGACTCTGTAGGATTTGTTGTTCCTTGAATATCTAAGAAAGATACCTTCAACTCCTTTATTCTCTATCTTGGTTAGATATTCTCTATCATTAAGAATGTAACATATGGAGCTGAATATGTTGAAGTACTTGACATTATGCTTCCTTTCTTTGCACAGCTCATAGGGTGTAACAATTGTACCTGGTCTGCTGTAAATCTGATTGTTAATATGGCATGCAGTGTTGATTGCTTCAGCCTAGACGTGTGTAGTAATGTTATTTCCAACAATCATTGCTCTTGCCATTTCTTGAAGTGTCCTATTTTTCCTTTCTACAATTCCATTCTACTGAGGTATCTTTGGAGTAGAATATTCATGGTTGATCCCAAGCTCTTCACAGTAATCATCGAATTGTTTGTTCTCAAACTCCTTTACATGATCACTTCTGATTCTCATAATATGAATACCTTTTTCCACAGAGAGTTTACAAGCTATTTTCTTGAAGGTTGTAAACATTTCTATTTTGTCTCTCAAGAACTCTACCCAGGTGAACCTAGAGAAATTATCAATACAGACAAACACATACCTCTTTCCTCCATAGCTTTCAATAGCCATTGGTCCTATTAGATCCATGTGAAGAAGATCTAAGACCCTGCTAGAGGTGATGTGTTAAAAATCCTTGTGCTGAAATTTGATTTGCTTTCCTAATTGACAAGGGCCACAGACTCTATTACAGTTAACTTTGATATTTGGAATCCCTTTAATCATATCTTTGTTGATCAGCTTCCGAAGATTCCTAACGTGAGTATGGCCAAGCTTCTGATGCCATAACCTAGTTTCATCAAAGGATGTTCCCTGACAAGTTATTGAATGTTCTATAGGACTGTTAAACCTGTAGCAGTTTTCAGATGCTCTCTTTCCTTCCATGAAGACTTCATTATGCTTCATGTTAGTCAAAACAGTGAAGGAAGATGTTTTGGTGAGATGTCAGAAACTAACGGAAACTAAAGTCAAGAAAACTAAATTGAACTCAATAAGACTGAAAGTGAAGGAAGTCTCAATGCTTTGATGAGACATCAAATATCAATGGAAACTAAAGAAAACTGAACTAAATTCAATTAGACTGAATGTTGAACTAAACTGAAGCAAAGGCCACCAAACAAGTTCAACTCGGAACTGAACTGAAGCAAAAGCCACCGAACAAGTTCGTCACGGAACCTAACTGAAGAGAAGGCCATTAACTAAGTTCGCTCAAGAACTGAACTGAAGTGAAGACCATGAAATAAAGCTCGACATGAAACTGAATTGAAGTAATCTCCCAACTGAAGATTAAGACTGTTAATTGAGCTTTCCAAACTAAAGGATGCCGACTGAGCAAAGAAACTAAGAGTCAGTCTCAATAAGTCAACTCAAGTATAAGTGCTGGGTATTCCGAACCTTTCAACGGTCTTCTTCACCAGCCCGCAGTAGAACTAATTAAACTTAAGATGACAAATGTTGAAAAAAACCTAAGATGACAAACGGTCATATTCAACTCATCTCTTTATAAACGAGATGAATCAGAACTTAACAAGTAGATTTTTGCCAGCAAGCTTTTTGCATGAAACTTTTATGAAAACTAGCTAACCTTCCATGGGAAATCAATTTGTCAAGCCAAATTTGAAGAAAAGAGCACAATAACAAATTGTAATATATAGCAGTTGAAAATATTTAAGTTGTAATACTTAGCAAAAATCCCACACGAGAGAGAGCCCAAAAAGTCATTCAGATCATCTATTCTCAAGCCATTATCAAAGCTCTGGCCTAAAGCTCTCTCATTAATCATTATTTTGTCAACACTTGTTTAGTTCAATAAGCATAATCAGTTGATAACAAAAGTTCAAGACTCAGCCTCTTGAAGATTGAAAGAGATCTAAAATCTTATAAAGTCGCCAATAACACCTAATTCTCCGTCTAAGTGTGAGCCGCTGAAAAGTCCAAATTCTCTCGTATTTTTGTGTCTTTTTCTCGTTTTTTTGTCCTTTGTGTTTTCTCTTTTTTGAGTCAGAAAGAGCCAGTATGAGCACAAAGGGGCCTGGAGGTAGCAGAATCACATCTGGAGGGCATTTGGATGCCAATGATAGATGGGCAACGACTTCTCAATGGAAAGCTCTCTCTTAAGTCTGGCAGAAATACCCACCATTTTAGCGTCACTGAAGGAGAGGTTTGTGATCGTGCCCACAACAAACCTAGTGTGATTGACAGGAGAAGGAGAGGAGACTGGGCACAAGAGTAACAATTACTAGCTGGAGCAGGAGTAGTGCACCCTAGCCGATGAAAGTCTGATCGTATCTTCTAGAATCTAGAAGGTGGATCGGCTAATTAAGGAAGGTCGAATGTTGGCAATCTAGAGCACGATGAGTATAGAATCTGTGAGATAGATCTTTTAAATAAGGAAAAAATCTACCAGATATGGAAATTCTTGGCCACAATGACTGCGAAATGGGCTTAAGATCCCTCGGCCTGTGGAAGACGTTACCTCGTGTATTGTATTCCTATATAAGTATTTTCATGGCAGAGGTTAGATATGCTTGAACACACATATACATTATCGTTTTATTTATTTGCATTTTAATTTCGGTGAACAATCTTGGGCTATATGCTCACAGGCATTTAGGATTTCCAGTTTATGTACTTAAATCCAGTGTTAGTGTTGGATCATTTTGCTTTTTAATCAAGTAAGTTTTTCATTTAATTCATGTCTTTATTTAATTATATATATTATTGTTCCAAGTCTAGCATGAGTGGCTAGACCCGTTATTCCAGATTGAACAAAGATAAGAAATTAATGAACACGTAAGAACCATGAGGCTTATGGACATAAACCGTGTGAATTTGGTTCTGTCGTGTAATCATTTTCTTTGTTGCATTAAAGTGGGCTTAGCTAGTTAATCATGACTGATCACTCGTTAATTAGAATTGTATTCACTACCTCCATAAATGGTCAATGAATCGTAGTTGTGTGTTGGTCATAAAGGGATGGGATACATCACGGGTACTGATGGCATTTGAGAGATCAGTGTCTAGGTAAATCTGGGTCTGTCTAGGACATAAAGTTGTCTTGTTGTTTACAATCATATGAGAAATCGGGGTTGGGCAACAGGTTAGGGATTAGGGTACGAGAGATCACCTCTAGTCTATACAGAAAGGATAGATTGGGTACGTTTAGAGAGATCCGATACCTTTAACTAGATAATTAGATTTGCATGAGTAATCAACGTGCCCATGATTGGTAAAGTGTTTGTTAAGTTCGAAATCTAAGTTATAATTCGGAATACATTACTACTGATATTTTCTTTTCTTTTGATTTTTTTTGTTAATTTTACGTTACGGTATTTACATTAAGAAGTATGGAGACCACAACAACCCTTAAAACTTTGGAATAGTAACATTGGAAGATAGGATTCACAGCACCCCATGGGATCGACCCTTACTCTCGTTGCTAGCTACGTGTAAAGTGGGCATAAGGATAAGTCCCTCTTGAGATTTATTCTAACCGCAAAATTTCTGCGGGTCAGCCGCCGCTAAAGAAACTGTCGTCGTGATAGCTACCTACCAGAGACTGTAAGTGTAAGCCATCGACCCAGCTTAGGTAACCATACAAAGAAAGTCATAGTTACCAGGTTCAACTTCTCTTTTCATTGTATAATTTGTAAGGATTACATCAAGTTATATAGTGAATTTCCATTTTCGGTCCAACTACACGCAAAAACTAACAAATCGACCCGCAAGAGGGCGGGGTCGATTGTAGGGCGGTGAGTCAACCCGAGTCGTGTCTCTTGAGGAAAGCTTCACAGGGTGATTATCTTTCTATATTACACACATGGATATATACATAAATTTAAACACGAATCTAAACATTCTAAACCAAGAGTTTGGAGAATTTCAACTAGAAACTACTCAATCAAATTATGCAAGAAAAATGCAAGGACAAACAAACTAAAAATATGAATTAAACGATTGTAAACGAAGATTAGGGTGTAGATTCTCTCTTTGGTTTCTCTCCCAGCTTGATTCAAGTTGATTCCATTAACATTAATCATACAATAGACTCCATAAAGAGGTTTAACTTCATTTACTGTCACCTTCAAGTAGGAATTTGACTTTTTAAATAAATGGAATCCAATGATTAGCAAGTAGGAATTTTACTCTTTAAATAAACAACACCTCTTCATAGGTCACAACAGCTAAGACTCATCAATAGGTCAGAGACAAATAAATCAAGATGTCATATTCATAGGATTAAATAAGAAATCGACTTAAGACTAACTGGAAGATAAATGGAAACATGCGTGAACAGTAAAGCCCCTTCATAGATGAACAATAATAATAACCATGCAAAGCCTATTCATAGGTCAACTGAAAATGAATAGATACAAAAATGCTCAACAAGTACGACTTTTTAATTGGTATATCAAAAGAATATGCTTTTTCTTCTCAAAGACTTTTTTGATGTTTAGAAATCATTGGGTTTAAGACATGTTATTATCAAGGATCAGATCTCTTATAACAAGACTAAATACTAATATTGGAGTGTTCAGTAGAAACATAGCGGAAGAAAATCACATAACCAAATAGAGCAGTAATTCGGACAACTTAGACAACCCCACCAGCATCACATCACCGGCCTCAGCATCTCAACCTGAAAATATTTGAAAAAAAGGGTGTGAGAACTAATGTACTCAGTGGAATTTATGAGAAAACTCTTTGATAAACTTTAGAAATATCCAATTCACAAATGACGGTATATGGAGAGCAAAACGCAAAAGCCCTCTCCATATCTGCAAAACCTTTTACTTCTTTTCCTGGCGCCCTTTCTGGCTCAAACCTGATGTCTACTGCACCCTTAAACATGCCTTAGGATAAGAGAGGGATTATCTCAAGTATCCTCCTGAGTATGTGAGGGGATTACCCAGCAGTGACTCCCTTTACTTTATCAAAGATTTAACTTTAGTGGCACGAAGGTCACAACATGATAATGCAATAAAACTATTCTTTGAGCTCAATAACATGCTTAGCAATAATTCAAACATAACATTCAATATCAAAACCTTAACCTTGAATCCTTAATACTTAATCCTCAACATTGAATTATCAATGCTAAATCATGCTAGCATAAAACATAACCTAGATTGAAACATCTAGATTGCATTCCTTAATACTATAGCCTTAACTCCTATAAGGGATACAATAATCAACTTAAAAGGCATCATTTATCTCAACAACCTTTCTCAATAATAATATCGATATAAAACTTCACTTATAATCATGATCATCTACACCTCATATAAATCAACTATAAGATATCATATCAAATCATAACATCCTTTACTTAATCAAGAACTCAAACAACAATAAACAATATCATGTTATAACTTGATTTCTTCCTTTCCTCTCTTTGCACAGAGACTAATCAGGCAGAGCATAAAATATTTATTAGATATTTCCCTTGCCTTAACATGTTTCTAGAGCTTACTAGCTTAAACATTATATTTGGTTTAGAATTACCCACCTTGATGATGAGCGCGTGGTTGCACGATAACTTCAGAAAATATCTTCATTTATCCTGACAAGCTCTACGAGTCCTACAAGTGTTGATCTTTGTCTTAGAATAAGAGCTAAATTTTCGGGATTTAATCTACTATTAATGGAGCTATTATTTAATTTTATTCCTTTCAAAAATGGATTGCGCGACTCTAGAGAACTCGAATAAATTCGACACAGAAGCAAATATATTCCAAAACACTATTCTTGATTTAATGGCACCAACTGATTTGACATAGGCATCTTTCTATAACTTGCCATTTTATTCAACGGACCTCGAATGCACTTTTTACTTTACCGAAAATTACGAAAATAATACGGGTTATATATACAAGGACTAAATACTAAGACTTTGAGAATTTTTCGATAACTCAAGCTTGTGGCACAAAAATAACTGCTCAATTTAAATAATCAAAATAATTCAAAACTCGATACAAGATCATGAAACTTGGTAGACTTATATAAAATAATTTTTGGAACAACTTTCCATAATTTTTTTTTATTTGACGACTCAAAATAGGCGAAAACAACCAAAAATCGAAACTGATCACCGTAGGTAGCAGTTTCTGTTTTCCAAAGATCTGACCGGTTTCCGGTCATCGGATGATGGCGGACTCAACATACGAAATGTAGAGACCTTCAAGATGCACAACCTACTAAAATTTCAGCTTAAACAGAGAAGAAACGAACCAAAACGAGGCATCGGAAGAGAACAGCTGCGCGGGGGCGGGGGCTGGCCACCGACGGCGACTCCGGCGACGGCGGCTGGACTCCGGTGGTGGCTCCGACAGCTGCAACGGCAGGAGAAGGCTCTCCGGCAGCGGCGATGGATCCTTCCTCTCTCTCCCTCTCCACTCGCCCAACACTACTCGTCGTCTCGGAGGAACAATCATGAAGAATGTCCCTCGCTCGACTCGACGCTCACTCGACTCGCTCTCTCTCAAGAAATGGAGGTGAAGATGAAATGAAGGTGCAAGAAATGAGGGGAGGGGAGAGCTCTATTTATAGGGGTGAGATTAGCTTCAAGGGAAGCCATTGCAGTGCAACAATATTGCAAGTCACTCCGGGTTCGGTTAAAAGCTGCTTTATTCAATGTCGACATCCAAATAACCTCAGACACAAAATCTAAAAATATCGGGAGACTCCTTGGCTCGAGTACTATTGAACTAACCTAACTCGGGATGAAGATTAGGTCGTCTTAAAAGAAAATGAGAAAATATTCTATTTCCAATAATAAAATTACTATTATACACAAGGGACAAATAAAATTCCTGAGCGTTTGATTGACTTTTGATTGAAAATCCGAGAACGCAACAGATTCCTTGAGAAATTTCCTATAGGCATGGCTTAACGAAACAAGGCTCGGGTCAACACATGAGATTTCGCAAATTTCTAAAAATCACACCCTTACGGAAAAATACTATTCCCACTCCTACTTTATATGATTTTCATCGTCGAGACCTCAAATGACCTCGGATTAAAATTCTAAAAGTACCGGCACACTCCTTAGTTTAATACCTTTCAAACAATACTAAAATTGGCTATATTCGAATTGAGATCGAAAAATTTTAATAGACGATTTTCGGTTAAAACACACCTAACGTCGTGACTTACATTCGAAATATCTTTATTTAAGCTCCACTTATTTTCTTTAATTTCCTAAATAAATTCTGAAATTCTGGGGTGTTACATAATGCCAGATTGAAAAGCATATCAAATGAGAGTTTTGCTCTTGGAGAGCCTATCAGCAATGAGAAGCTTATAATAAAGGTTCTCAGATCTCTTCCAAGAAAATTTGCTTACAAAGTTGCTGCAATTGAAGAAGCCAAGGATATCAAGAGTATGAGGCTTGATGAACTGATGGGAGCACCGAGGACGTTTGAGATGAACCTGGAAGATGAAAACAGCAGCTCAAGGAAGAGAGATACAATGAACAATATGGTCCTTATCCCCAAGAACTTCAGTCGAATGTTAAAAAGAGTAAACAAGCAATCTTTCAGAAGGTCCAACAACAAAAGATAACCATCTGGTAATTCTCAGCAAGACAGAAACTCTAGCAGTGATCAGAAGGAGTTTCAACCTTCAAATTCAAAGAGAAGAATCTAGTGCAGAGAATGTGATGGTTTTGGACATGTTCAAGCTGAATTTGCTAATACTCTGAAGAAGAATAAAAAGAATTATAATGCCTCTCTTAGTGATAATGAGTCTGAAGAAAGTAGCAGTGAATCAGAAGAAGAGACCTATGCTTTTACAATAAAAGTTTCAGAGTTCCAGGATCCTTTCAAACTTGCAGAAGATGAAGATTCAGACAATGAAGACTTCAGCCATGAGGAGTTTGTCAAAACATACAAAGAAATGAATGAAAAATGGATTGAAGTTGCTGAGATCAACAAGACTCTGCAATCTCCCAACAAAGATCTTCTCAAAGAAAAGGAGAAATTGATCAGATTTGATTCAGAACAGAAGGTCATTATCCAACAAAAAAAGAAGGAGATTGAAGAGCTTTATGTAGAACTAAAGTCCATCAAAAGGAATGTCAACATGCTGAACAGTGGATCTAAGAATCTTGATAAGATTCTCACTACCCCAGGACATTCTGGGAAGAGTCATCCAGGTCTTGGATTCAATGGTGGACAGTCCGAGACAGTGTTTGTCAAAGCAAATATAAGCTAGCCAGTGCTTGTACAAAATAATGTTCAGACCATCCAGAAGAACATTAACAAGAAGATGCCTACTTATAATGGGAACATAAAAGGAATTATCTGCCACTATTGTGAAGAAAAAGGTCACATTCGTCCTCATTGTGAAAAATATCTCTTTGATCCGAAAAGAATGAGAAGGACATTTGTGATTAAGCATTCCAGCAATACTAAGATGAGGCCAGCGGTTCAGAAAAAGAAGAAGCCTGCACAGAAGAAGCAATGGGTTCAGAAAAAGAGTTGAAGACAAGGGCAACATGTATTTTGACAGTGGCTGCTCAAGACATATGATTGGAGACTGCTCTGTGGTGCAGAATCTAAAACCCTGCTCATCAGACTTTATTACCTTTGGAGATGAAAAAATGGGCAAAGTAATGGGTAAAGGTGAGCTGATTGTTGAAGGAATGCCTAAATTGAAGAAGGCTATGCTAGTTGATGGACTCAAAGAAAATCTGATTAGCATTAGTCAACTGTGTGATGATGACATGATTGTTGTCTTCACAAAAGAAAGTTACAGGGTTATGAATAAGAACAATGATTCATTCATGGAGGGAAAGAGATCAGCTGACAATTGTTATCAGCTACATGTTCCTGTACAATATTCTTTAACATGTCAAAGAACATCTATAGAAGAGTCAGAGATCTGGCATCAGAAACTTGGACACATAAACTTCAGGAATCTCCCAAAGATCATCAGCAAAGAGATTGTCAGAGGATTACCTCAGATCAGAATTGACAAAGATAAAGTTTGTGGTCCATGTCAAATTAGAAAACAGTCCAGATCTCAGCATAATGGGGCCTATAGCTGTAGAAAACTACAGAGGAAAGAAGTATGTTATTGTCTGCATTGATGATTACTCAAGGTTTACATGGGTAGACTTTCTCAGAGACAAGAGTAAAGCTTTCACAACATTCAAGAGATTAGCCTGCAAGATCACAGTTGAAAAGGATGAACACATTATAAGAATAAGATGTGATCATGGCAAGGAATTTGAGAATCAGTACTTTGACACTTTCTACAATGTGATTGGAATTAGTAATGAGTACTCAGCCCCTAAGACTCCTCAGTAGAATGGAGTTGTTGAAAGAAAAAATAGAACTCTTTAGGAGATGGTAAGAACCATGATTGCTGCTAAAGAAGTTGGTGTTATGTTCTGGACATAAGCTATTAACAATGCGTGTCATATCAGCAACAAAGTTCATCTCAGACCAGGTACTTTCACTACACCATATGAGATTTCGAATGAAAAGAAACCAACAGTGAAGTACTTTCATGTGTTTGGCACCACATGCTATATACTCAATGATAGAGAGTATCTCAGCAAGATGAACAACAGAGGAGTAGAAGGGATGTTTGTTGGATACTCCAGAAATAGTAAATCATAGAGGATTTACAACAAAGAAACAAAGGCTGTCATTGAGACAGTTAATGTCAGATTTTATGATCAGGATAATACTGTCAATACCTCTGAAGAAGATGTTCATACAGATGTCTTTGAACATTAGAAGGTATATGATGATACAGATAGAGAATCTGATGAACAGACAATGAAGTAAAGAAAGCCTTCAAAATCGATCATCAAGGATCATCCTACTATAGAAGTAATAGGGGAGACATTCATGAAGGAAGAATGACCAGAAACAGGCTAACAAAGAGGATGCATGATGAGATATCCAATCTCTGTTTTGTTAGGAAAAACTATCAAGGAACCCCTAGATAAGGTTTGGATAAGATGTCAAAATTATTTATGAAAAACTGACCAAAGTTCAAACTGTAGATCGAAGCTGACCAGCTCAGGGCATCATCAAAGAAGAACTCAAGAAGAGTCAAAGTCAACTGATCTGAAGAATGGCCCACAAGTTGAAAGACACGTGATCCAGTCTAAGTTCAACTTAGCTGAGGAGTCATACCAGTCAAAACAAGCTGACAATCAAGTCAGCTGAGCTGAGGGAGAAAGGAGTTGACTAAAGACTGAAGAAACTGATAGAATGTCAGTTTAAGCCAGAGACTCGCATTATCCAACTAGGGCAATGGCCAATCTCAGCTGACAAGCCCATAACTGCCAACTGGAGCAATGGCCAATCTCAGCTGACAAGCCCAGAACTGCCAACTGGAGCAATGGCCAATCTCAGCTGACAAGCCCAGAACTGCCAACTGGAGCAATGGCTAATCTCAGCTGACAAGCCCAGAACTGCCAACTAGAGCAATGGCTAATCTCAGTTGACAAGCCCAGAACTGCCAACTAGAGCAATGGTTAATCTCAGCTGACAAGTCCAGAACTGCCAACTGGAGCGATAGCCAGACTCAGCTGATAAGCTCAGAACTGCCAACTGGAGCGATAGCCAGACTCAGCTGATGAGCTCAGAATTGCCAACTGGAGCGATAGCCAGACTCAGCTGATGAGCCCAGAACTGCCAACTGGAGCAATAGTCAAACTCAGCTGACAAGCTCAGAACTGCCAGCTGGAACGATAATCTAACTGAGTTTAGAAATTAAAACTGTCAACTGAAATTCTAAACTGCCAAGAGAGTTGAAGCCAGAAGACTCCTGGAGTGTATTGCTTAGATCAGCGTATCTTGGAATAAATGCTCCTTCAAAGTTCCTAGAATTTAATGAACATTGATTGGCAGAGTAATGGCTACTTCAACCAAATGATCCAATCGATCATTAAAGACCACCTGCCGTTGATGAGCCATCAGAGCCACTGATCAATGGACAATGGAACTCAACGGTCATAAAATCACTGTTCAAGGAGCACATCAGTTGATACCCCCTGTTCAAGACTAACCTCTTGAAGATCGAAAGAGATCTAAAACCTTGTAAAGACGACAATAGCACCTACCTTCCTAGCGAGCAGTTAGGGACTTCAAGTGTGAGCCATCGACCAGCTGAGGTAGAGAGCAGTTACCAGGTTCAGCCAACTGTCCTTCATTGTGTAATTTGTAAAGAAACTCAAGTTATATAGTGAAGTTGCCCTTCTGCGGAAGGAAGAGAGGACATAGAAGTTTGAGACTTCGAACCTCTATAAATCTCTTGTGTGTTGTACTATATTGATCATTGCATATCTCAAACTGCACACAATATCACACAAGCTGCACTCAAACTGTTTCAACTGTTTATCAAGTTTGTGCATAGATAAGTTTCATCAAGCGAGTCAAAAGGCCTTGTTATTCCGCATCTAAAGTAAAAGTTTTTGAATCAGTTTATTCACCCTCCCCTCTAAACTGATACCGACTTGCCCGGGACCAACAAGTGATATCAGAGCGGTTGATTCTAAGGATCAGCCGTTTCTGTAGATCAACTGAATCAAATCTACTTATCTGTGCTAACATTCCAGCTATGGGAAACCATAAGCTACCTTTGTTTTCAGTTGAGAACTATGATAACTGGAGCAGGAGAATGAAGGCGCATCTCTGCTCAATTCATGAGAATATGTGGGAAGTCATTGAAGAAGGTCCAATCATCATCATGATGGACAATGACGCTCACATAGTTGATATCAATCAACCGTCAAGGATCCCGAAGCCAACTAATCTTCTCACCAGTGAAGAGAAGAAGTTGAAGAATATAGAGTTCGTTGCTCAAGCTGCATTATTTCAAACTCTAGATGAAGATCGTATGAAGGATACAAAGAACTGCACAACTGCCATAGAGATATGGGACCTACTAGCAGATCTTTGCAGAGAGTCCGGAGCCATTACAGGAAACAAGCTTCAACTGACAGTTGACAGGTATGAATCCTTCAAAATGCAGGCAGAAGAGTCCATCTCAAGCCTTGAAACTAGGTTTCTAGGCATCATCAGTGAGATGAACAATCTCGGGAGGAGTTATCCCAATTCAGAGATGAACTCCAAAATATTAGATAATCTCACTGACGAATGGGATATGAAAGTGATAGCTACAAAGGAATCAAGAAACCTAAACAACATCACTCCAAGGGAACTATTTGGTTCTCTTAAAACTCATGAGTACAGTCTAAACCGAAAAAAGAAAGCATCGACATCGTCAGCTCAAGACGCAGCTTTCTACGGTGAAAGGACTAGGTTTAGAGACACTTGAGGAAGAAACAACTTCCGACCTAGGAGCTCACCAGCCAAAGAAAACCAAGGCGGATCTTCAACTGAACGAAAAAGGAACGCAACTAAAAAGAAGGAGAATCTAACTGATGACATCAATGATCAGATCCAATTAGTTACCAAGTTACTAGAAAAGTTGAAAAGAGCTCGGGATAAGCAATCAGTTTCACCTCAGACTGATGAAATCCCGAAAGTTGAAAAAGCCTACCAACCAACTGAACGACCAGCTGAACCATTCAGGAGTGGCAATCGCAATCTTGGAGAATGTTTTCATTGTCATAAACTGTAATACCCCGAAATATTTTAGAAGATTTTATTCAACTTATGTTACCCTCTGGTAAGTTAGAAAATAAGCTGGGTCCTTAAATGACTCAAATAAAGGAAAATCGTAGTCAGGGAAATCTGTTAAATCTAATTTGGTCAAAAATTGCTTTAAAAATATGTTTTGATATTTTTCTCGGGTTGATAGAAAATGTTTCAAGAATCATACCAACCTTTGAAATTTCATATATCGAGTTCAAATGAACTCTTGGCACAACTTTAAGTTGGAAAATAATAAATTTAATAGAAAAAGGCACATCCGTCATTATCCAATTTCTTTTTTCAAAAGATTATCTTATTCGTAATTATCCTATTCTTTTTCCATCATTATCCTCTTTCTTTTATTCGTTATTATCATATTTATTTTTCCTCTATAAATAGGAGCTTAAGGTTTCATTTTTCATTCATTTTCAAAATCGAAACACCGAGCGACTTCCAGAGAATGTACGACTCTAGTTTCCTATTTCAATTCTGAAATAGTCATTTTGAAGGTGTCAACGCGTAGATCACGAATACATGATTGAAATGATGACACGAAGGATGATCACGATGGAAAATCATCGTGACCGCCGCCAATTCCTCGGAGAAGGTACTTTCTCCGATTCTGGTCATTCGGACCAATGAATTTAGAAATTTCAAGTTCTAAATATGCTTATATTTCGATTATCTTTAATTCTACCGATTCTGATTTTTGATGTTCTCAATTTTCAGTATTTTTCCCCATTTTCATTTTATGTAAATCTCATATCTACTCTTCCTGGATAGTCGTATTAGAAATTTTCTTTTTATAAATAGTCCTTGATCATTTGGATCTTGTAGTTAACCGGAATAGATTTTTGATATCTCATCGTTTGAAATCTGGATCCGAATATTATATTATAAATCTGTCCAGTTCGAATTTATGTTCTAGCCGTCCGATCTTTGATCTGATTACACCATTAAATTCTTTATTTTCTGCACTATCAAAAATTATACTTTTGAGCGAAAATCCAATGAGTATCGAGCTCGACCGAGACCAATACATTTTCAGCTAAAATCTATGAATAATGTTACTGAAACTTCTGTTTCAGCCATTTTGGGTCGTCAAATCGAAAATGTTTCTTCTCGAAAGTTGCTCCAAATATTATTTCCTATATACGTGCCAAGTTTCGCAATCTCGTTGCGAGTTTTGAATAATTTTGATTATTTAAAGTAGACAGTTATTTTTATACCGGGAGCATGTATTATCGAAAAATTCTAAAATTCTCATTCTTTAGTCTTGGCATATATAGTATCATCCCTGAATATTTTCATAATTTTCGAGCGGTTAAAAAGTGTTGTGGTGTAGATCTGGTAAAATTTAGATAAATGACAAGTTTTGGAAGGAGACCTCTGTCAAATCAGTTGATCCCAGTAAAGCAAGAATAACGTTTTGGAATTTATTTCCTTCTTCGTCAAAATTATTCGAGGTCTCTAAAGTCACACAATCTATTTTAGAATAGAATAGAATTAATAATAGTTCCGTTTATAGTAGATTAATTCCCGAAAATATAGCGATTATCCTGAGTTGAAGTTTACCTTCTGTAGTACCAGCTGAGCTAGATAAAGAGTATCAGGGTTGATTCTTCAGAAGTTAGCTTTTCAGAATCCCGAGAAAGGTAGGCCATTATATTTTTACAAATTGTATCTTTCGATTTATTAAGCTCTGCTTTTGTTAAAATTGTATATGTTACTATCTGTGTTAAATATTTACATGCTACTGTATGTTGTCGGAGTCTCATGAACCAGTGATGTGTCAATGTGAGTAGCTACAGTATGCATGCATTATTTGTCCTGCCCTACTCCTTGTCGGTGAGACTAAAATGAAACACTTATTGGTTATACTCTTTGGGTATACTATGGCCTATACTCAACGTTATGCGCTGGTGATGTAGTTTGGGTTGCGGACAGTGACGGGTTATACTCTTAAGCGCTTCACGATAAAATGTTTTGGTGAACTTAGGTTGCTTCCAACTTTTAAACCCCCTAAGCTTCACTACCTGCATGAACACAGATAGATTACTTTAACAAAATGATTTGCATAACTTGAATTGTAAAACTTGCCCACTGAGTGCATTAGTACTCAGCCCAAATCTTTTCAATCATTTTCAGGTAAGTAGGCTAGAGTGTGGAGGTGAAGATGCTGAGATATGGGCTATTATGATTTACATATTTTTCCGTTGTCCCTTTTTGTTAGTATTCTAATAAGAATTGAGCTTTCGCACTTATGATATTCTTTTGCTAAATGATAAGAACTCTGATATTGGTATTTTGTTGATATGATTCTGCTTCCTTGATCCTGAACATTTGTTGACTTCCTAGTTAACATGTATCATATGCTTATCTACATAATTATTCCAAAGGGAGGATGCCCGTCTTTCGTTATGTCTATTTGATCATTCATTTTGGCCTATGGAAGGGCTTCATTTATTCAGCATATTGGTGTATGTTTCTTTTGTCGACCTATGAATAGGTCTATTGATTGTTGGTATCTGGTTATTTGTTTCCGTTTGGCCTATGAAAGGGCTTATTGAATTGTTACAGCCGTTTATAACGGGGATTCGCTCTAGTTACAAAGGTTATGTTGTCTAATTTTCCAGAAGGCATAACCTATCTTTGGCATACTCGGTTGTTAAATTTTATTCTAAACATTAATCCGTTTTGGACTATCATCCCGTCGTTAATGAAATTACACCATTTGTTTCCCGCTTCTTAATTCCCACCCCCGTGGCGTCCATTTCCACGGTCTTTCGGGATCGGGGCGCTACAAAGTGGTATCAGAGCAGGTTTGCAACTCTGCAGACCTACTGGGTCTTATTTCGTCTTTCATTGAAATTCCATGTGATATTATATAAGCCCTCAGCTCGTCACTCACGCAACAGCCAAAAAGAGGTACGTATGTTTTATGCGGATTTTAGTTTTCAAAAGTTTACATTATTTATTGAAATGTTAAGTCTGTCTAAAAATGAAAGATTAGGATTTTCCATGTTGACGGGAATTCCTCGAAAGATTGATTATTATACGGATAGCATACTCTGATTAACTGCGCTGATTGCGTACTCTGTTGCTATGGTAATAGCATACTGGTTTTGAAATATGTCTGTGAGCATACTGGTTTTTGTTGAAAAACTATGTTGATTACATATTATACGAACTTGTTTATCTATGCCTTGTGCATACTTATGATGTTGGGAACGTGCGGAATGCATATTGTAAACCTTGATAGCCGGAATGTGTTTATTGTTCATACTCTTGGATGAGTACAAGAACTTGAAAGTGGGAGAATGTAAGATTAACTTAGCCTATAGTTGCTGAACTTAGGCTGAACTTGTAAATACATATGAGATTGCTAAGAACATAGTTTGACTGAGGAAACGTTTCATTTTGATGACTGAACATAAACTTACGGTTCAGAATAACTGCCACATGTATATCACGATGAGCGGATTACGAGATTTTGTACATATACCAAGAAAGAGATCGATTCGGTGTTTGAGTTCGTTAGGAAAATAACCTACTCTATGGGGGTCAACATCCAGTTAGAAGAAGTCTTTCAGATTGAGCTGTGTTAAAGTTGACCAAGAATTTGCGTTGTTTCTAGGAAGATGGACACATTAAGCATCGAAATATTTAAAATAAACGTAAGTCAATGATCTATGTGGAGACTAGCAATTCTTGTGGGTAGATATGTTAGACGATGATGGCTGCTACAAACAAGGTTCAACATCAGAATTGTCACTTGAGCGAAAGATTGAGGTAGACCGATCACCGCCTTTTATACCTCCCTGTGGAGATGAGATTATAAAGCTTTGACTACGAACCAGAAACAAGGAAATGAGTAATCGATTTATAGGCCAGTTATCGGATTGTAGATCTATTCCATGTTCAAGAAATCCCTACGCAAGCTTTCAACTTAGGAGTCATGTTTAACGAACCTGTTGTGATTACAGGGAATAAAGATTCGTTCCTCCAAGAGAAAGCTCTTCACCTCAGTGGATGGCTAATCGAGGTCGTGGCGTGTTTCATTCCCAAGATTTGTAGCTTGTTTTAGATCAATTTTTAGAATGAGGGTAAATATGGTCGTCATTATTGCTACCGAATTAATTTAAAGATATGTTTGCTGGTGTTCTACTCAGCTTCCAGGAGAAGTTAAGTCAAATTATTTTGAGTCTAGGAGGTATCATAGATCAAGTTGTTCTCTCGTATCCTTCCGATGGGTAGAAAATGATTCTCGATACGTCTCTTTTCCAGCCAGTGCAAAGTCTAGCCGACTCATGCTTTATCGTAGCAACCTTGTAAAAAAAACAAGATACGTGAAGCTCAAGAAAGAAGGAAGAAGAACCCGAAGAAGATCGTTAAGAAGATAGACCTAGTGTTCGATAGATTGAGAGTTTCATTATGATAGGAAGTTTTGATGAGTCTATTTATTCATTCTCGTGTCAATAGAATCGATTTATTCATTCTCTTTTGAAATCGATTTATTCTCTTATTAATTGAATCAATTTCCCTTCAACAGCTTCATATCATTTGAAATTCTCCATTTATACCACTTGGAATTCGTTGATTTTATCCTCTTGGATAATTTGATATTTTTTGGATGATACTTCTTTGATCATCAAGAATCAACAATGGCATTTACTTGTTAGGCTATGCTGACGCCTTTATGAAAATATTTCAGCACGGTTCTCAGCTCTTAAGCGTTGATTTTATTTTGTTATTCTCATATATCTTTGTAAAATGTGAGAACCCTTTCAGTTATAAATCCTCTAAAAAGGTAATATTTTTGGTAGAAATAACCTAGTGTTACCTCTCTTCCAGCTTTTGTTGATCAGATAAAGTTCTCACTCAAAGGCGTTTGATTTATTTTACTCCCACTCATAGAACTCGAGTGTGAGTCTTCAAATAGAAGAGAGAGCTTATAGAAGTATTCATTTAAGTATATTGTTAGGAGAGCGAATGATAGTATTCCATAATGACGAATGGAACCGAAACAGTATCAGTTAGTGTTCTCCAAAGTCGAAAGTACATTTCTAAAGTAATTTCTCAGTTTATAACATTTAAGATGATCAATGGATGTCAACAAGCAAGTTTCGAGCTTACAGTTAAAGTCTAGACATGCGATTCTTATTATGCATGCAAGCGAAGGTGATCACTAGCGGGAACCAGACAGTCGGATTACCACTTTAAAGAAAAGAGAAGAGTATAATGATGAAAATAAGACTAAGTTGCATCGGAAGTACGATTCAAGCATGCTTCAAGAAGACGTGAACGTTGAATCTCAAGATTTTAAGAAAGGAGATAAAACACAGTTTGAACCTGATAGAATTTGTAATCCAACCGTCCAAGGGCGTGCTCATTCGAATCATGGGGAGATTATATGAAGTCGGTGCATTGTGATAGCTCTCATAAAGGATAGAGAAAGATGGTGAACGTTTAGGCTTTCAGAAAGATAAATTTGCGTGGAAAAGAAGAGCGAGTATAGACTCTTCAAAGAAGTATTTGACCAAAAAGAAAGTGGAAAGAGGGATAAAGGTTGAGAATCAACCTAAAGAATAGGAGACCCATATCGGTTCTAGGCTGCAAGTACAAAAATTGAGGTTTTGAACCCTGAGGATGTACTTTGATACTTCTTCTCAAGATATGGAAATTTCGGGACGAAATTTATTTAAGGGGGGTAGAATGTAATACCCCGAAATATTTTAGAAGATTTTATTCAACTTATGTTACCCTCTGGTAAGTTAGAAAATAAGTTGGGTCCTTAAATGACTCAAATAAAGGAAAATCGCAGTCAGGGAAATCTGTTAAATCTAATTTGGTCAAAAATTGCTTTAAAAATATGTTTTGATATTTTTCTCGGGTTGATAGAAAATGTTTCAAGAATCATGCCAACCTTTGAAATTTCAAATATCGAGTTCAAATGAACTCTTGGCACAACTTTAAGTTGGAAAATAATAAATTTAATAGAAAAGGGCACATCCGTCATTATCCAATTTCTTTTTTCAAAAGATTATCTTATTCGTAATTATCCTATTCTTTTTCCATCATTATCCTCTTTCTTTTATTCGTTATTATCCTATTTATTTTTCCTCTATAAATAGGAGCTTAAGGTTTCATTTTTCATTCATTTTCAAAATCGAAACGCCGAGCGGCTTCCAGAGAATGTACGACTCTAGTTTCCTATTTCAATTCTGAAATAGTCATTTTGAAGGTGTCAACGTGTAGATCACGAATACAAAATTGAAATAATGACACGAAGGATGATCACGATGGAAAATCATCGTGACCGCCGCCAATTCCTCGGAGAAGGTACTTTCTCCGATTCTGGTCATTCGGACCGATGAATTTAGAAATTTCAAGTTCTAAATATGCTTATATTTCGATTATCTTTAATTCTACCGATTCTGATTTTTGATGTTCTCAATTTTCAGTATTTTTTCCCATTTTCATTTTATGTAAATCTCATATCTACTCTTCCTGGATAGTCGTATTAGAAATTTTCTTTTTATAAATAGTCTTTGATCATTTGGATCTTGTAGTTAACCATTAAATTCTTTATTTGGATAGCCGTCCGATCTTTGATCTGATTACACCATTAAATTTTTTATTTTCTGCACTATCAAAAATTATACTTTTGAGAGAAAATCCAATGAGTATCGAGCTCGACCGAGACCGATACATTTTCAGCTAAAATCTATGAATATTGTTACCGAAACTTCTGTTTCAGCCATTTTGGGTCGTCAAATCGAAAATGTTTCTTCTCGGAAGTTGCTCCAAATATTATTTCCTATATACCTGCCAAGTTTCGCAATCTCGTTGCGAGTTTTGAATAATTTTGATTATTTAAAGTAGACAGTTATTTTTATACCGGGAGCATGTATTATCAAAAAATTCTAAAATTCTCATTCTTTAGTCTTGGCATATATAGTATCATCCCTGAATATTTTCATAATTTTCGAGCGGTTAAAAAGTGTTGTGGTGTAGATCTGGTAAACTTTGGATAAATGACAAGTTTTGGAAAGAGACCTCTGTCAAATCAGTTGATCCCAGTAAAGCAAGAATAACGTTTTGAAATTTATTTCCTTCTTCGTCAAAATTATTCGAGGTCTCTAAAGTCACACAATCTATTTTAGAATAGAATAGAATTAATAATAGTTCCGTTTATAGTAGATTAATTCCCGAAAATATAGCGATTATCCTGAGTTGAAGTTTACCTTCTGTAGTACCAGCTGAGCTAGACAAAGAGTATCAGGGTTGATTCTTCAGAAGTTAGCTTTTCAGAATCCCGAGAAAGGTAGGCCATTATATTTTTACAAATTGTATCTTTCGATTTATTAAGCTCTGCTTTTGTTAAAATTGTATATGTTACTATCTGTGTTAAATATTTACATGCTACTGTATGTTGTCGGAGTCTCATGAACCAGTGATGTGTCAATGTGAGTAGCTACAGTATGCATGCATTATTTGTCCTGCCCTATTCCTTGTCGGTGAGACTAAAATGAAACACTTATTGGTTATACTCTTTGGGTATACTATGGCCTATACTCAACGTTATGCGCTGGTGATGTAGTTTGGGTTGCGGGCAGTGACGGGTTATACTCTTAAGCGCTTCACGATAAAATGTTTTGGTGAACTTAGGTTGCTTCCAACTTTTAAACCCCCTAAGCTTCACTACCTGCATGAACACAGATAGATTACTTTAACAAAATGATTTGCATAACTTGAATTGTAAAACTTGCCCACTGAGTGCATTAGTACTCAGTCCAAATCTTTTCAATCATTTTCAGGTAAGTAGGCTAGAGTGTGAAGGTGACGATGCTGAGATATGGGCTATTATGATTTACATATTTTTCCGTTGTCCCTTTTTGTTAGTATTCTAATAAGAATTGAGCTTTCGCACTTATGATATTCTTTTGCTAAATGATAAGAACTCTGATATTGGTATTTTGTTGATATGATTCTGCTTCCTTGATCCTGAACATTTGTTGACTTCCTAGTTAACATGTATCATATGCTTAGCTACATAATTATTCCAAAGGGAGGAAGCCCGTCTTTCGTTATGTCTATTTGATCATTCATTTTAGCCTATGGAAGGGCTTCATTTATTCAGCATATTGGTGTATGTTTCTTTTGTCGACCTATGAATAGGTCTATTGATTGTTGGTATCTGGTTATTTATTTCCATTTGGCCTATGAAAGGGCTTATTGAATTGTTACAGTCGTTTATAACGGGGATTTGCTCTAGTTACAGAGGTTATGTTGTCTAATTTTCCGGAAGGCATAACCTATCTTTGGCATACTCGGTTGTTAAATTTTATTCTAAACATTAATCCTTTTTGGACTATCATCCCGTCGTTAATGAAATTACCCCATTTCTTTCCCGCTTCTTAATTCCCACCCCCGTGGCGTCCATTTTCACGGTCTTTCGGGATCGGAGCGCTACATAAACAAGGGTATTACAGGTTTGAATGTCCAGAACTCCCAGAAGACAAAAAAGCCAAGGTAAGAAGAAGCTTCATCAAAAGAAAAGCAATGGTCGCAAATCTGGAGAATGCCATGCTGGATGATTCAGAC
The DNA here is from genome assembly GCA_026008535.1 of Perilla frutescens. Classification (NCBI taxonomy): domain Eukaryota; kingdom Viridiplantae; phylum Streptophyta; class Magnoliopsida; order Lamiales; family Lamiaceae; genus Perilla; species Perilla frutescens. Next base: position 36,309,347 of record BRKX01000006.1, on the reverse strand, counting down.
TATCCTTCTGGAATCGATTCTAACGGCTACAGCTCAGATGATGATGAAGCACTATTCTGCCTCATGGCTGACCATGATGAAGAGGTTAGTACAGCTGACTCTCAAACCTCTTTTTATCATATCAATGAAGCAACTGTCTCTAGTAATGAACTTGATGTGAAACTTATGATGCTAGAAGACCAATTAGCTTCAATCTCATGTTTGCATGTCGAACTAAAAGATGAAAATGATGAACTGAGAAACAAGGTCAGGAAATTGAGCATTGATCATGAAAGATTAAATTATCTTGAATCTCAGTTTATAGAATTTGAAAAATTAAAACTGAGAACTGCTGATCTAGAGGAAGAAAATCAAAAACTCAAGCAAGAGATCCTTGAAAAAGAAAAGGTAAACCTAAAGTTCAAAAAGGGATCTCAGACTCTAGATGAAATACTGAGTCATCAAAGAACTGGAACTGGCAGCTCAGGGCTAGGATATAGCAAGTTCACTGCCCTAGAAAAAGGAAAAGTAGTCACTCAACCCAGTGATAAGGGAATCCTAAAAGGGTTCACAAGATCTCAGGATCAGCCAGCTGAGTCAAACGAAGGAAAAGAAATATTGAAAAATCCCCAGACTCAATCTAGAAAATTTGGTCAGTTCTACCAATCTAAAACACCTGGTCAGCTAAAGCCCAGTTCCCAGCCAAGACTATTAGTTGACTCAAGTCAATCCACTCGTCCAAAGCCTCCAGTTCAACAAAGGCCACCAGCTCAGTATAAAATGCCCTCATGGAAAATTGGCAGATCAGTTCACTATGAAAAGACAAACCAGTTTAGATCTCAAGCCTACCCTGCTAAGCAGTTTAATCAAAGCACTTCTAGAAGAGATCAAAGAAAATCATTTCAACCCTATCATCATTACAATGAACCAAGAGCTTATTCAAAAGGGTTCCATCCAATGAACTGGAAACACACAAGGCATTGGCCTGATAGAAGAGCTCAAAAAATTCGAAATAATTGAGTGCTAGTTGAATTGTTTTATCCCAGTAACTTCCAACGCAGGTACCATTCAACCGACTCAAGGAGAGTTGAAAGAGAGTCAAAACTCATGAACGATCCAAATCACTTCACTTCTTGAGTGATAAGAAGCAAAAAGTTTGGCAAGTCTGGATTCCAAAAAGCTTAATGTATCAAAAAGGACCCGATATGAAACGGGTCCCTAAATGCTAATCCTTTTCTCAGCAGGACAAGAGCATCCTATCTATGAAGAAAACCAAATACATTTGGTATCTAGATAGTGGGTGCTCCAAGCACATGATCGGAGACAGAGAAGATCTTGACGGTTATGAAGAAATCAAAGGTCCACTCATCACATTTGGAGACAATTCCAAAAGCTGAACCATTGGAGAAGGGTTCGTTGTCAAAGGAAAAGTAGTTGTGAATGGAGTCTCCCACGTGGATAGACTAAAGCACAAATTACTCAGCATCAGCCAGCTGTGCGACAATTGCTACTCAGTTGACTTCACTAAAAAATCCTGCAATATAAGAGACAAGTCAACTGGAGTAATTTTGCTAACCAGCATGAGGAGAGGCAACATGTACATTGTTGACTGGTCAACCGGCTACTCAGAAGCTTGCTTTCTCTCAAAAGGATCAACTGAAGCAAGCTGGCTATGGCATCGACGACTGAACCACCTCAACTTCAAAACAATCAACTACCTAGCAAAGAAAGAGTTAGTTGAGGGGCTTCCCAAGGAGATATATAAGAAAACAGGTCTATGTGGACCATGTCAAAAAGGGAAGCAGGTAAAGTCATCCTTCAAGAATAAGAATCATCTACCAGGAACAACTGACTGTCTTCAACTGCTACACATGGATTTGTTTGGTCCAGTTAGACCTCAAACTCCAAAAGGCAAAAGATTCACTCTTGTAGTAGTTGATGATTACTCAAGATATACATGGGTGGAATTCTTAAGGAGCAAAGATGAAACATATGACAAGCTCACGGCGCTGATCAGAAGACTACAAACTGAGAAAGAAAGATCAGTTCAAAGGATTCGCTCCGACAATGGAACTGAATTTGTGAATCAACACATGATCAGCTTCCTCAACCAGCTTGGAATCACTCATGAACACTCAGGTGCAAGAACTCCACAACAAAACGGTGTAGCTAAACGGCGCAACCGAACACTAAAGGAAGCATCTCGAGCGATGATAGCTGATGCCAACATAGCTGAAGGGTATTGGGCTGAAGCAGTCAACGCAGCTTGCCATACTCAAAATCGAAGTGCCATTGTAGCAGCCCATGACAAGACACCCTATGAACTGTACAAGGGTCGTAAGCCTTCTATCTCATATTTGAAAATATTTGGCTGTAAATGTTATATTCACAACAATGGCAAGACTCGATTGAAAGCTTTTAGTGCTAAAGATGATGAGGGAATATTTCTTAGGTATAACTCTCCTCATGCACAAGCTTATAGAGTGTTCAATAAACGAACTCTTGTTGTGGAAACAACATATCATGTGGTATTTGATGAATTTGCTAATGAGTACAGGAACAAAGAAAGCATAGATACATCAGTTCAAGTACTACCTAGTGAAACTGAAAATTTGCAGGACTATGTGGATCACATTGTTCCAGAGCGGTTTGAAGTTTCATTTGAAGAAGACAATGAAACTGATACTAAACCAGTTGAGAACAACTTCGTCAATGAAGACACAAATCGTGCTGAGACCGCAAACCCCACAATTGAAGCAGGGGGAAGAAATGATGAGAATGCTGAGCCAACTGATGAACGAGCCAATGATGATGTCATCACAGAAGAGCCAGCTGGAGACTCAGCTGAGGCTATCTTGCCCAAATGGCTCCGAAGCCACCCAACTGACAAGATAGTTAATGATCCAAAAAGTCGAGTTCAGACCACAGGATCAACCGAGCATGCATTATTCACATGCTTTATCTCTCAAACTGAACTAGCAAATGTCAAAGAAGCCTCAGAAGATTCAGACTGGATCATGGCTATGTAGGAAGAACTGAACCAGTTCACACGAAATGACATATGGTTTCTTGTTGACAGGCCAAAAACCCAGAAGGTCATTGGCACAAAATGGGTTTTTCGCAACAAACTGGATAAACAAGGAGTGATCACAAGGAACAAGGCTAGACTGTTAGCCAAAGGTTACTCACAAAGTGAAGGAATCGACTTTGATGAGACATTCGCGCCAGTTGCAAGATTGGAAGCCATCAGACTATTCCTAGCCTATACAGCTCACTTCAACTTCACAGTCTACCAAATGGATGTCAAGAGTGCTTTTCTTCAAGGAATGCTCAAGGAAGACGTGTATGTCGAGCAACTGCCAGCCTTTGAAATTGGTGATCAAGTCTTCAAACTGAAAAAGACTCTCTACGGACTAAAGCAAGCTCCAAGAGCATGGTATGAAACTCTAACAACATTCTTGCTGAAAAATGGGTTTAAAAAAGGAGTCATTGATCAAACTCTATTCCGAATAGAACGATCAACTGAGATCTTAATGGTTCAAATTTATGTGGATGACATTATTTTTGGATCAAAGAGCAAAGATCTATGCACACGGTTCACTCAACTAATGCAAAGCGAATTTGAGATGAGCATGATGGGAGAAATGACATTCTTCCTAGGACTTCATGTGAAGCAACTAAAAGATGGAATTCACATCAGCCAGACGAAGTACACCAATGAGCTAGTCAAGAAGTTTGGAGTAAGTAAAGGAAAAACTCTCAAGATTCCAATGAACACATCAGTTCAGCTAACTCTTGATGAAGAAGGAGAATTAGTTAGCCAAACATACTACAGAGGAATCATTTTGTCATTAATTTACTTAACAGCCAGCCGGCCAAACATCTCTTATTCAGTCGGTCTATGTGCGCGGTTTCAAGCGAATCCAAAGAAAAGTCATCTTGAAGCAGCTAAGAGAATTATCAAATATCTCAAAGGAACCATAAATCTTGGACTATGGTATCCCAAAGATGACAGTTTGAGTTTAATTGGATATTCAGACTCAGACTTTGGTGGATGCAAGATTGACAGAAAAAGCACCAGTGGAACATGTCAGTTTCTTGGAAGCAAACTGATATCCTGGTTTAGCAAGAAGCAGTACTCAGTTGCCACATCAACAACTGAAGTAGAATATGTAGTTGCTGGTAGCTGCTGTGCTCAAATACTCTGGATGAAACAACAGTTGAAGGACTACAAAGTTGAAACTGAAGAAATGCCTATCTACTGTGACAACAATAGTGCAATTGCAATATCTCAGAATCCAGTTCTGCATTCAAGAACTAAGCACATTGACATAAGACATCACTTCATCAGAGATCACATGGAGAAGAAAGACATATGCATCAAATATGTCAATACTGAGAAGCAGATAGCTGACATCTTCACCAAACCATTGCCTGAAGCAAGGTTTATGGAGCTATGCAAACAATTGGGACTGCTGGAGCCAGCATCACAGGATGAAGATGATAAACTAGAAGAAAAAGGCCAAGAGACCACTCCAGCTGAAGAGAGAAACTGAATCAAAAAGATGAGAAACTGATCAGTTTGCCACATAATCCATCAGTTTGAAGTAAAGGCAAGAAGCTTCTGTGAGATAAGCAAACTGGAGATGACCAATTTACCCCATTAGTTCAACTGAATCATTAGTTCAGTCACTCAAACTGATGATCCAGTCAGTTATGCAGAATATACAAGCTGCAAATTGATCAAACTGACGAAAAAATCATAGGAACTGAAGTAAACTCAAAAGGAGATACCAGTTCAAGGGCCAGCTGAAGGAGAACAGTTGAACTGAGAAGCAACCGAATGAAGGTCTAAGCAGTCAAGACCAGTCAGGAACTGATGAGAAGATATCCCAGTTGGAACTGTTCATCAGAAAGACCATCAGTTATGGTCAAAGCCAACTGATGACGTAATCAGTTTCAAGCCAAGGAGAAACTGCTGAAGAGAAAAGATATGTTCAAAAGTCTCAATAGTGGAAACGGTAAAAACACATGTCATCCAAATGTTACCGTTGAATCGTCTTTCTCTCTCCTCATTTAATCCCCAATGAATAGAAATGAAAAGCCAATCGACGGGTCGATTGATCTAATCCGACCGTTGAATTTGGGGAGACTAAGCGTCACAACCGTTGGATAAGCTAAATCTCTCTATATAAATAAGGTAGCTGAACAATCGAGATAAGCTTTCCGATTTTTACTAACAAAGTTATTGGCCTTCTACCTACTTCCCGTCAAAAGCTTGTTCAATCTTGTAAAATCAATTCCTCAGCTTCGCAAGTCAATCTTTTTCGAAGAATCATGGCTCAAAATCAATCACGCAGAAGATTCAATTTCCATCAATCCGGAGAAGATTCTAAAGCTTTCTGTGATAAGCTCGATAGAGATAAGTTTTTCAATCCAGCCGGATTTCTTCAAGCTTGTAAAGCTTCTCCGCTCAGTAGAATGATCGTCGAAAAGCTTTCTCAGGCCAGACTGAAGAAGTTTCTGGAGGTGTTTCCAGAACGAATCTATATCGAGCCAGTTGCTGAATTTTACTTAAATTCAAACGGATCGTCGAATCCTAGGGAAATTAGATCGGAAGTAAGAGGACACGCTATTATCGTAACAGCTGAGTCACTGAGCAGTGTATTCGAACTACCCAACAACGGACTCAAGCTGGAGGACGTTCAAGTGAATTTCCAGGAAGCTTATGACTTCTGGAAAAAGGATGGAGAGTCTCAACCATACAAGAGCAATCATCTTATATCAAAATTTCAAGATGAATTTCAAGTGCTCGCTGCTATTGCCTCAAAGATCATGGTTGGAACAACTGGCAGCCAATCGAAAATGACAGCTCCAAAGTACAAAATCTACGCTGCCATCTACAACTGAATGGAGATCAACTAGGCACAATACTTCTTCAAACAACTGAAGAGGCACGTTGATATCATTGAAAGAAGCTGGAATGGTGAGAAATTCCCTCAAAGAATTGGATATATCAGCCGGATCAACATAATTCTGAAGAATCAGTTCCCATGGATAGCTGAGGAGAAAGAATTCAAAAAAATAGTCAGTAATGACTTCATCTCGAAGCCTCTCAGAATTGTTGAGATTGATCCGGAACAAACTGACCAGTCAAGGAGAAAGAAGCCTGCAGCTGATGGCAAGGGAAAGAAGCCAGTTACTTCTGACTCTGATGACGAAATTCCAATAGCTCAGAGATTCAGGCAACACAGTTTAGCTGTCACCAGAACTGACATGATCGGACAATTAGCTAGGCCAGCTGTTGTCAGATCAGCTACAAGGAAGAAGTCAGCTGATCAGCCGAGAAGGAGACGAATATTACTTTCTCAGTCCAGAAGGAGAAAAAGATCAAGCCCTATACAAGATCCATCAATCCCACCAAATTTAACTATTGAAGATACAGCTCCGTGCGAAAACCTAGATGATATCATCCCTGCAAGAGGGATCCCTCACAATGGAGATGGAGCTGATTATTTTCAAATGACGTGCCCTCCCATGGCTCAAATTGAAGGAAACATAAGAGCCTACTCACAAGGAGAGTCTGTGAAGAAATGGGCTGATGAAACCACGCAAAAGCACATGGCTCTACACTATGCCCAGGAGCTAACTGGTCATGAGGAGCTTTTTCACACCTTAACCAGGTACATCTACTGGTTTCTATGGAGGCATGTATACCAGTCAGAGCAATTTCTCTCACTGTTCGCATTCTATGGAATGAGCTTCTGGAGGCGAGAAGAAGAGTGGAGTCTAGGGTGGACAGATAGTGAGAATGCCAGTATCACTAAAGACAAACACCTCATGAGGCAGCTACAACTGATGAAAGAATGCACAAATCCAGCTGAAGGATCAATGAAGGATGTGTTTGATGAACTGTGTAGAGTTCACTGCTTAACCCTGCCAGTCATCACAACTGAATTGGAACAAGAAATGTGGTCACATCCCCATGTTCAACATAAATGGCTATTCAATCAATTGATGAAGAAATCACATAGCCATCAGCCTGAACAACAATCAGCTGCTGCAAGCGACCAAACATTAAATCCAGTAGATGATATCATTGATGAAGTGATAAGAGAACTCCACTCTGAGAAATCCCCTCACAGAACTGAAGTTGAAATTAATGTCATTCCAGAATAATCAGAAGAATCAGCTGATCAGACTCGACAGTTTGATAAGACAGCTGAATCCCAAACAGTCATGTCACAAGGGCCATCTGCTGAGAAAGAAACTACCTCACCTATTCCTCCAGCTGATCCAGTGATGGATAAGACTGATCAATCAACTGATCAGTTAGCTCAAAAGGATAACCAAGCTAACTACAAACCCAGTATGGAGACAGATGAAATTTCCCACACAGTTCCTTGCGATGAACTTGTTGGAACTGAAGAAGGAGAGAAAGCGGACTCAAAAGCAGTCCAATTCGAGGCTCTACCCAGCAGTTCCATAGTCCAACTCCCTCCACACTATGTGGAACTGTTTGACTCCCTGTAGCAACAGGTTAAACTGCACACTGAGCAAATCAAGCAGCTGCAAGCACAACAGAGACTCCAGTTCGCTGAAACTGAGTCAGCTAGCAGCACCGAGGATGAAGATGAGGAGCCCACTGAACCGCTGGCCAAGAGAAGAAAAACTGATCACAAGAAGGACTAAGAGGCTGATCAAACTTAAACATGATTAGAAAAGCCTTAAGTATACTTCTTGTTAATTAGTTGTAATTATCTTCTGATAAATATTTATAAAATTTTATCTTTTTTATTTCAAATAAATGTCAAGATTTACATTTATTTTGAAATTTTGACCGTTACAAAACAATGACACGTGTCAAGGTCATTAATTGCCAACGACCAAAAGAAATCAGAGACTAGTACCATTTCAACCATCATATCTATGAGCCAGTCCAAAAACTCATAAAAGCCCCTCTCTCTCAAGCCTCTCAAAAAGCCTCCTCCTCCAAAAAGATCTCAAAACCTCTCTCTCTCTCTCTCAAACGATCTTAAATTTTCAAAAATTCCAGCCAACCTCAAAGATGGCCGAATTATCCAGATCTTCAAATTCTTTCAAAAACCAACTCATGAGAGATAAATTCCTTGACAGACAGAAATTTCAATTGATTCTTGATGAATCAAAGAATCCAATCCTTCTGTCAAATCTTCACAAAACAGGAGTTCTTCACTACCTGGAAACACCACCAAAATTCTTTAGACAAAATTTGGTGAGTGAATTCTTGCTTCAAGCAAAATTATCTGTAGATGGGAAGATGATATCTTCAGTGATTCAAGGAAGGATGTTACACATCAATGAGAAAACAGTTGCTGAAGTATTTCAACTTCCACAAAAAAAGGCTCATCCGTTCAAGATCTAAAGGAATCTGCAGAGTCGCACTGGAGAGACTGGAAAGCTTCAACCTGCAACAAGCAATTCAGTTTTACCACCGCTAAAACTGATCTCAAGCCCGAGTATGGAGTTCTACTTGATATAACGAACAAGATGATGTTCGGAGCAATTGGAAGTCTAAGCCAACTCACCCAAGAGAGATACAAGGTCATGATTCACCTTGCTGAAGGAAGACAAACAAATTGGGTAGAATTTGTCATTCAACAATTCAAGCATCAAGTCATCAAAGCTACAGACTCAAAGAAGTCTGGCAAATTTGAGTCCAAGGTCGGACTTGTTCTAAGGATGAGCAAAATGCTTGAAGATCTTATGAACCTTCCAAGTGATGAATCATTAGCGGTTCTATTCTCCGACTGGATCCCCAAGAAAGGAACTGCTCATCTACAGTCCCTAAAGAAGAAGAGAAGAGGAAAGGCCAAGATGAGCAACCAGAGTTCAAGCAACTCAACTGCCAACGCCGTTCACTCTCCCAAATCTAAGAACGGATCGCCAGTTGATTTCTAGGTTTGCTATGATCCAGATGAGTTTATTCCATTCATTGGAATCCCCCACCTAAACTATAGAGCAGACTACTTCAGAGGCATATGCCCTCCGCTCCAGCTGACTGAAGAGAATATTCGTACTTTCTACAGTGGTGAATATGCAGTCAAAAGTGCACAAAAGGAAGTGACCAATCTCCTTCTCACTCACTTCACCGTTGTTGCACAACGAGATCAAGAGTTGTTTAAACAACTTCACCGATATTTCTATTGGTACAACTGGAAACATTCTATGTCTATCCAGTCTCACTTCTTGCTAACGGCCTTTCATGGCATGAGCTTCTGGCAAATAGATAAAACTTGGAGCATCAAATGGATAGGATCATCAAATCCATTCCCTCCAACCAATTTGCAAGTTCAGCACATCATGAATCACCGGATGGTTAACAAGATTCCAGCAACCGCCTTACTGGCCGAATTCAAATCCAGATTTATGTTTCAAGCAGTTAGGACTGCAGGTCAACCAGTCAACTGCCCAAATGACTCACTTTGTCGTCAGCTGAACTTTGATAATCTATCAAGTCAGTCAGCTGAGCCATCACGACAAACTCCAACTGCTGTCAAAAGGATAGGACCTCACCGATCTCACACTGAAGTCATAGCTTCTCAAAGGAATACAAGGCACAATGATGCAAGAGACAGTGATGATGAAGATACTGCCACGTCACTAAATCTCCTATCCAAAAGCTATGTAACTCCACTACTAACGTCAGGCTCAAAAGGTGCGCAGTTGACCAAGAAAAATGATCAATTTCGGTCATCGCCAAAGGGAATCTCACACTCCCTTAGTCAAAGGATGAAGAGCTCGTCAGTTGAGATCCAGCTTCACCTTTGCCAAGCCAAGAAGACAGAGAAAGGCCTGCACCATCCACGCACAAAACTGCATCCAAAGAAAGCAATGCAGCTAATCCAGCTAGGCCCTTCAAGAAGTGGAAGCTGTCTACAGAAAAGTCGAGCAACTGATCAAACCGACTGATCAACTCAGTTGCAACCTCAACTGCTGCCAGCTCAGTAATGACAACTGAGTATCAAAACTCAACTACTGAACCAACTACCGCGTCATCAATCAGTTGGACTGTATCCCAACTGACTAAGGATAAGTCTTTTTAAATTCAAAAGCTTACCTTAACTATATTATTACCGATGCGATTATGAAATATCTCATATTATATGTCAACGGTTACAATTTGAAAATCAGGCTCTATATCACAAAGTTGTCATTAATATCTCTGCATGGATCTTAAACCAACCCTTCAAAGAGACGAAGAAAATATATTTTAATGAGCTATAAATAGAAAGATCTGTAGAAAATATTTCGCTATTTATGACAACTACCCCATTTTCAAATTGGCTACATCTCAGCCACACGATCATAAAGTCACTTAACCGTTGAACGGCTGAGATACTTGCGTCATTAATTCAGCTAATCAACCATCAAATCAGATGGTTGATCAGCTAAGAAAAGCAATCGCGTACTCTCGATTTTTACATGCAAAGATGCATAAATATGAGTAAAGAGATGAAGGCTTCGATCTGAAAATCTATCTCTCTCTCTGATTCGATCTTTTGCTAAGCCTTATCTCACTCATCAAAACTCTTGCATTTCTAAACTAAATATCATACTTTTGCAGAAATGAAGCCTCCATTTCCCATGGTGGATATTAAAGCTCTTGAGCGCAAGATGAGAAAGGACAAATCTCTAAATCTAGAGATGCTAAATGCACATCTTGGCCCTGATGTCTTTCAAAAGATTTATCGACCGTTGGCGGCGACTGGGTTGCTCCCCTTCTTGACACTGTTGCCGGTCAAGAACATACCTGCTTATGTTGCCGAGTTCTACTACAATGCAACTATCAACGGTGACAACATCATCTCCACCGTAAAGAATCAGGTGATCACGGTCACAAAGGACGCGATGATGTCCACTCTACACATCCCCGACAAAGGCCCAGACGTGATGGACCTAAATCTGCCATCCAAACATGAGTTATGGGAAACTTGGAAGCTTCCTCATGTGCGCCACAACGACAGTTCGCACAGATTAAAGGAGAGCTTGCAAAGTGATATCATCCAACTTCTGGATATCACCAACCATATTATCCATGGCAACTTCGAGATCGTCCATCTCTCCGAGATCAAGGCTCATCTCACAGCCGCTCTCTACTTTGGATGTCAAGCTGACTGGGCTTTCTACATCCTTGCGCAACTGAGAGCCAATGTCGAGCGAGCGGCGTATGATCCATCAACTGGCACATTCCGAGAAAGAGTCAGCTTTATGAATCGCATAAGCCACATCATACAAAGCCAGTTTGATGAGATCATAACAACTGGAAAACTACTCGAAAGACGGGACATGCTCCCCACCATCTACTGCCATCAGAACCCGAAGCGTCCACACCCATAAGGGCCCTCAAACTCAGATCGAGGAAAGGCACCCTTGGAGGCACCCGTCAGCTCTACTGACGAAAGAGAGCTGATGCTGGAGAGTGCATCTCTTTTAAGTTTGAGTGATCAGCCCACAATATCAACCAGATCCCAACCTCCATCTTTAGTCCAGAGTGACTATATTCAGGTTGATTTTGAAGCCGTTCTTGACCACTAGCTCCGAAGCTGCTTTGGTCTCATTGAGGACAATGACTCCTCCCTCTTCGCACAACTGCGGCGGTACTTGCAGTACCACATATCTCGTTTTCAACTAGATGAGTCAACTATGTTCCACCTCATCCACACCCGTGGCTCTGCCTTCTAGATCAGCGAGGGCACATGGAGTCACAACTGGATGAATCATCCACTCTCCTCACCTCCAACACTCTCGGAGATCATGGATTCAATGATCAAACGACTCCAGCTCAGTATACCCGCCGATGCCTCTCTCCCCGACAATGAACCAACCAACTCCTCGTATACACCCTTCGTTGGTGATCCATCCATTCCTTCAACTGATGAGATCTTCAACAGCTTGGTCCTCATGGACTTCAGAGAGCACGACATCTCTGATCAAGGTCAGTTCATGCCAACTGAAGATGCTTATGCATGGCTTTCTCCGCCCCTCCGCCCATGCCCATTCCTTCAGTTCCCTCAACTCATGATGACAATTTGGCAATCGCCTTCACTTTTCTGCCAAATTTGTCATTTCCATCATGCGATCCACTTCACCTTTTGGATGATGCCAAAAAGGGGGAAGATGGACAGGATGATGATGGATGCATGACTCTTTGGGATCAAATTCAAAGAGAAATTCATCATGAAGGGGAAGATCAGCTTCAGGGGAAGCATTGACACTACAAGGATTCCACGAAAGAGGAGAATCGAGCAGAAGGAGAAGGAGAAATTGGAGCAACATTCAGGAAGTAGATTAGTAGTCTTAACTACTAACCCTTGAAATTATGCCTTAGAATGAATATATAATACAAGTTTTGATATGATTTTACTTCAAGCCTGAATGTTTTGACATAACTCTTTATGCTCTAATACTTCAGTCATGCTCTGATACTTGAATAAGAAGCATGAATAAGCCCAAATTGCTCTTAAAATTGACATACTCTAATAATTGAATGAAAATCATGAGTTAATTTGTCTCAATATGCTATGAATATGACATGCTCTGATATTTGAATGATAAGCATGAATGACAAATGCTCTAATAATTGAATGAAAATCATGAGTCAATTTATCTCAATATGCTATGAATGTGCACTGACTGTAAGACTCTATTTAAAGCATTCGCTACACTTGCAGTTTTTCCATCATCATCAACAAAGTTTTGACATCATCAAAGAGGGGGAAATTGTTAGGAAAAACTATCAAGGAACCCCTAGATAAGGTTTTGATGAGATGTCAAAATTATTTATGAAAAACTGACCAAAGTTCAAGCTGTAGATCGAAGCTGACCAGCTCAGGGCATCATCAAAGAAGAACTCAAGAAGAGTCAAAGTCAACCGATCTGAAGAATGGCCCACAAGTTGAAATACACGTCATCCAGTCTAAGTTCAACTTAGCTGAGGAGTCATACCAGTCAAAACAAGCTGACAATCAAGTCAGCTGAGCTGAGGGAGAAAGGAGTTGACTAAAGACTGTAGAAACTGATAGAATGTCAGTTTAAGCGAGAGACTGACAGTATCCAACTGCGGCAATGGCCAATCTCAGCTGACAATCCCAGAACTGACAACTGGAGCAATTGCCAATCTCAGCTGACAAGCCCAGAACTGCCAACTGGAGCAATGGCCAATCTCAGCTGACAAGCCCAGAACTGCCAACTGGAGCAATGGCGAATCTCAGCTGACAAGCCCAGAACTACCAACTGGAGCAATGGCCAATCTCAGCTGACAAGCCCAGAACTGCCAACTGGAGCGATAGCCAGACTTAACTGATAAGCCCATAATTGCCAATTGGAGCGATAGCCAGACTCAGCTGATGAGTTCAGAACTGCCAACTGGAGCGATAGCCAGACTCAGCTGATGAGCCCAGAACTGCCAACTGGAGCAATAGTCAAACTCAGCTGACAAGCTCAGAACTGCCAGCTGGAACGATAATCTAACTGAGCTTAGAAATCCAAAACTGCCAACTGAAATTCTAAACTGCCAAGAGAGCTGAAGCCAGAAGACTCCTGGAGTGTATTGCTTAGATCAGCGTATCTTAGAATAAATGCTCCTTGAAAGATCCTGGAATTTAATGAACATTGATTGGCAGAGTAATGGCTACTTCAACCAAATGATCCAAGCGATCATTAAAGACCACCTGCCGTTGATGAGCCATCAGAGCCACTGATCAATGGACAATGGAACTCAACGGTCATAAAATCACTGTTCAAGAAGCACATCAGTTGATACCCTCTGTTCAAGACTAACCTCTTGAAGATCGAAAGAGATCTAAAACCTTGTAAAGACGACAATAGCACCTACCTTCCTAGCGAGCAGTTAGGGACTTCATGTGTGAGCCGTCGACTAGATGAGGTAGAGAGCAGTTACCAGGTTCAGCCAACTGTCCTTCATTGTGTAATTTGTAAAGAAACTCAAGTTATATAGTGAAGTTGCCCTTCTGCGAAGGAAGAGAGGACGTAGAAGTTTGAGACTTCGAACCTCTATAAATCTCTTGTGTGATGTACTATATTGATAATTGCATATCTCTAACTGCACACAATATCACACAAGCTGCACTCAAACTGTCTCAACTGTTTATCAAGTTTGTGCATAGATAAGTTTCATCAAGCGAGTCAAAGGGCCCTGTTATTCCGCATCTAAAGTAAAAGTTTTTGAATCAGTTTATTCACCCCCCTAAACTGATACCGACTCACCCGGGACCAACATGTTTCACCTCCATGATTGAACCCAAGAACATCCAAGAAGCCCTGAAAGATGACTACTGGATTGAAGCTATGCAAGAAGAACTTCTTCAGTTCAAAACGAATGTTGTTTTGGATCTAGTGCAGAAACCTGAAGGAGTCAACATAGTAGGAACCAAGTGGATATTCAAGAATATGACTGATGAAGCTGGGAACATTACAAGAAACAAAGCTAGACTGGTTGCTCAAGGATATTCTCAGATTGAAGACATTGATTTTGATGAAACTTTTTCTAGCCATGGCCTGCATCATAAAGTTCAAGCTATACCAGATGTATGTCAAGAGTGCTTTTCTGAATGGTTTTTTGAAGAAGGATGTTTTTCTAGCTCAGCTTAAAGGATTTGAACATCCACATCATCTAGAATATGTCTTCAAACTAAAAGAATCACTTTATGGCTTGAAGCAGGCTCCTCAGGCATGGTATGAAAGACTGACTACATACCTGGTTAGCAAAGGATACAACAGAGGATGAGAAGACAGAACACTATTCATCAGAAAAGAGAAGTCACAAGTAATTGTGGTTCAAGTATATGTGGATGATATAGTCTTTGGTTCAGCGTCTGATAAGATGGTCAAAGACGTTATCAGAGACATGGAAACTGAGTTTCAGATCGGCTTAGTTGGGGATCTGAAATACTTTCTTGGGCTTCACATAAAGCAGTCAGAAGAAAGTATATTCATCTCACAATCCAAGTATGCTAGAACATTGGTCAAAAAGTTTAAGCTGGAAAATTCTAAACACAAAAGAATTCCTATCAGCACTACAGTCAAGATTGGAAAAGATGATGTAGGAGCTGAAGTTGATCAAACTTTATATAGAAGCATGATTAGGACTCTCCTTTATCTCACTACAAGTAGACCAGATATAACATACTGTAACACCCCAAGATTTAATAATAGGCCCAAATCTATTTTTAATTATGATTTCATGGCCCAAATGAATAAATTTAGGCATTTTATTATTTAGGCCCAATTCATGGGCTTTTTAGCCCATTTATGTTTTAATTATTTTCGAGACCTATAGTTATCGGAACGAGACGATCGAATATGGTAGATGATAGTGCTCGTCGATACGTATCCATAGAGACTAATTTCACCTAAGTGGGACTTCATTTGGCCAAGTTATGATTTAATTAGGAATTTAATTAAAATTTAGGTTAAGATATGGAGGGATATAAATACCCATTCCACTCCTTAGCTAGGTCATTTTGGAGGATCCATTTTTAGGTCAGCCCCCATCCCTCTCTTCTCTCTCCCTCTCACCTCCCTCTCGCCTCCCCTCCTCCCCGCCGGCGCAGCCGCCGGTCGGAAAAATTCCGGCACCCTTTTTTTTACATGCAATTACATTTTTAGATTCTTCTTCTTCTCCTCTTTCTTGTTCTTCGATTTTTTTTAAGAAATCTTGAGGTTTAGGCTTCTGATTTTCGGATCTAAAAATGGGTTAATCCCTAGCCTTTTAATACCTCATTTCTTTCTTTATATTTAAACTTTATTTTTTATTTTAGTTTATATATTGTTATTTAGGGGCTGTTTTGAATGAGTGAATTTAAATTACATTTTAAATTTTGTTTATGGTGTTCTTGGTGTTCATGAACACCTTAGATATTAAATGGTTGATTAATAAAATGAAAAGGAAAAGAAAAGAAAAAGCAAAAAAGAAAAGAGATGGATTTGTGCTTGTGTGTGCGTGTTTTACCGTGAGTATGTGTGTGTTGATTGTTTGTGTGTGCGTGTTTGGGCGTGTGTTTGTATGTGTTTATTTTTATTTTTGTCTTTTTATTTTTTTTATTTTTATTTTTAGATCTATGAACTATTTAATAAAGAGTACAGATGAATATTTTCATAAGGTTGTGTAGCCTAATGGTTGATGATTAAATTAATTCTAAAAGATCTAAGGTTCAAATCTTTTTGCATGCATTTTATTAAATCTCTTTTTGTAATTAATGTTCTCTGTTTCAACTTTACATTAATTAAAATCATGTGTAAATTTTGAAAATGGTAACTAGCTTAATGGATATGTTCAAATTTACTAATCAAAAGGTCTAAGGTTCAAACCTTCATACATGCATTTTTTTATATCTCCTTTATTGTAATTAATGTCCTCTGTTTCAAATTTAATTAATTAAAATCAAGCCATATATTTTGAAAATTGAATCTAGCTTAATGGATACGTTCAGATTTATTAATTAAAAGGGTAAGGGTTCGACCTTTCTTAATGTAGTTTTATTTCATTTTAGTTATTTTTAACTTAGATGATTTTAAACCTTATTTAATTAATAACATCAATTAAATTTTGAAAATGACATATGGTTTAATGGTTATTGTTTAGATTAATGCCTAAGAGGTCAAGGGTTCTAATCCTACTGAAGTAATTTTATTCCTTTTTAATCTTTTTATCATAAAAGCTTTCTGGACTAAATATATAATTAATTAAAGAGGATTAGTTTCGAAAACATGGCTTAGCTTAATGGTTAAGTGCTCTGTTGGTGTTTAGGAGGTCCAGGGTTCAAAACCATTTGTTGCAGTTTTAATGCTTATTTTGTGTAATTAATTCACTGCATTTATGAAGCTATTTAATTAAAAACAGTTTGTTTTATGTTGTATCAAATCATTTGGTATAGTAGTTAAGGTATCATTATTTTACATTTAAGGTCATGGGTTCAAGTCCTTTTGACTACAATTTTATTTATGTATTTAATTATTTTATTTCTTTTTCTATTTTTATTTAATTTTGAAGTTAATTCAAATTAAGCATATTATATTATAAGTAATACTTTATTGGTGTTGTATTATCTTTCAAACCTTACTTTAAGTATTATGATTTTAATCCATATATTATACTCGATCAAGGGCTCGGGTATAGCTTAAAGCTAGGATTACCCGTTTGATCTTTAGGCGTCGTCTTTTCGTGACTTGATTTTATAGATATACCTTATACCCTTATTTACATTATAGAATAGGTTAATTACCCTAATAAGTTTCTAAGACATAACCCTTATGTGTAGGTCTTAACCTGAGGCAGCAGGCTTAGCACGTTTAAGTTAAGATTAAAGCATCAGCTACATTTAGCTAGAAGGTGGGCTTACTTACCAAAACTCTTTCGAAAATGTATTTAAACTTTCATCCAATATGGAAAAATGAATTATGATTTATGTTTATGTTGCTCATTGTGGATTTGATACGACTCATATGAGGATATCCGAATAAGTTATGAATATGCTATAGACGATATGTGATCACATTAGGGTCGGTCTCCACTATGTTTAATGAGTATATGAATTGTGACGTCAAATGTGAAATCTTTATTATGATTATTGTTAATTCTTTTATACAAATTATGAGACGAATGTATGAGTATGTCCACGGAGTGTTTTCTGGCACTCAACCCCATTATTTAAAATGTTTTACAGATAATTGATGATGGCGGGTGGCGGATGTGGACCAATGGGGACCTTTTGTTTTTAGTTGACCGTCTTTTGAATTTATTTGTTATGGTCAAACTATTATATGATTCATATTCTTCCGCTGTGAGCTTTGGTGATGGTCAACTGTATGATTCTTAATTTCTATGCTTCCCCTGAACTTTGACTTTTGCCACGTGTACATCTATGAGCGTTTTGGTCACGTTATATTTCATGAATTGACTATTATTATTTTGATGTAGTTAACCAGTCAATTTTCTTAAGATCTATTTCTATTGGTTCTTGATTATGTCAAATATATTGATTCTTGGTGTTTGACTAGTAAACGTAAGCTTCTTGATATAGCAAATCTAAATTTGATTACTCTAATTGGAAATTTTTTTATGGGATTTTCTCCAAGACGTGTGTTTCCATTAGCACCTTGACCCCTCCGGGTTTGGGGTGCTACATATGGTATCAGAGCGGGTCAATCCTCTGAAAGCCTGTTAATTGTTAAATTTCTATTATCTGCATTTTGTATATATGCTACTACCATTGGTTCCACGTCCATGCCAAGCCTCATCAGTCAGGTATAAATTATGTCAATAAAATTTTGATTGATCAATTATGTCTTTGACTAATGTATGATATGATTGAATTACGGTCAAATTTATTTCGATTACAATTGCTTTGAAAATATGATATGTCACCCACTATAAGGATGAACCTAGGTGGATTATTAGGATATAGACTGCCTTTAAGTTATTCATGTCTTACTATATAGTATATTGATCCTAGACTGACTTAAGTGCTTTTCCTACAGATGCAAAACTTTATTCAGGGACCTAGGAAGAGGGTAGGATTTATCCCCACACGAGTTCGGCGTTAGCGAGAGTACCATGCCTATGTATGTGATCCAGCACACAGTGTAGGCCGACATACCGCGATTATGACTGAGATGTGGATGGAGGTACGAGACACGCTTGCGGGAGTCTCAGGTTGGGAGGCTTCCAATCGACTAGTACACACTCTACCACTGGATTGGGTGTCTTATGTTGCTCGAGTGTTGGGAGACTACACAGAGATCCACCCTATGACCTTGCATTATATCACAGATTATCCGGGCTTCTCATCGCATATTTACCAGAGATGGGCGACATGGGGTGAACCCCCAACATATCTACCGGTACCAGCTTTGGTCATTGGACCTAGATTCGTGCACCCTCTCTATGCACCAGCTCCGATGCCTGCCCCTGCCCCTGCAGATTGGATGGTCATTCAGCCAGCCCCAGTCCCGGCACCTGTACCAGCCCCGATACCTGCACCAGTCCCGACCCTTGTGCCTGACCCAGCGCCTGCACCGGCCCCAGCACATATTCCTATTCCACATCCGGAGGCGCATAACAATGGATGGCTGATAGAGGATGACGATGATGAGGATCCTGAGGAGGACTACGAGGAGCACATGGATAGCTCGGGCACTGTTGAGCACTAGATGATTATCACCTTTTGTCTATGTATATAGATTATGTTCCCTTTTTACATAGGAATATTAAGGCCTTTTTGTGGATTTAATCCTCTTTTTGTATACCACCCTATGAGGTAGGTTAGTATTGGCCTAGTATGTAGTTCCTATGTTATTTTGTTGACTTATGGTCATTACGTATGTATGAAATAGTCCTCTCTTGAGGCATCATGATTATAGCTCCGAGCTATGACACTTCTATGATATGAATTGATGAATTTATTGTCTCAAATCTTATGATACTGTATTTTTGTGCTACTTATGTTACCAAATCGTGTTAGCAATTAATGTCTCATGATTAATACAGGAAAATAGGATGCCGCCTAGAAGACGTCAACTGCAAAACCAAAATGCCCTGGCTGATGATACTACTGAAATTGTCGAGCTATTTAGACGTCATCAGCCACCAACATTCGATGGTCAAGGGGAGCCATTAGAGGCGGAACTTTGGCTGCGCAAATTGGATCGAGTTTTCACACACATAGCTTGTGGTGATGCACATCGTGTGGCATGTACAATCTATCAACTCTCTGGAGATGCTGACTATTGGTGGGAATCACATACAAGGACTATGACACTTGATGATCTTGCTGCACTCACTTGGGATGAATTCAAACAAGCTGTGATGGAGAAATACATACCGGATAGCTATCGAGAACGCAAGGAAAATGAGTTCACTTATCTGAAGCAAAGAACTCTCACTGTGGATGACTATGATAAGAAGTTCAATCAACTATCTCGCTATGCCCCTCACCTAGTGGATACTGATGTGAAGAAAGCACTCCGCTTTAGAAGAGGCCTAAGAACTGAGATTGCGATCCCTATTGCTGGACGGGGTACAGCCACTTATGCTGAAACACTCAGCGGAGCTCAAGATATTGAATCACTACTCATGATGGAAGAAAAAAGGAACCATGATTCAAAAGGAAAAAGAAAATGGGATAACGTGAACCAGAATGAATCCAGGCATGACAAGCAAGCAAGAACTGGGCCACCTGTTAATTCTGGAAGACAGGTGGAGAAGCCACTATGCCAAACATGCAATAAGAGACACAATGGCACTTGTCTTTTGAGGATGAATGCTTGCTTTTGGTGCAAGCAATCTGGACACAGTGCTCCTAACTGCCCTAGAAATAGGGGAAATCAAGTAAACAACCAAGGGAATAATTTGAGAGTTAACCAAGAAAACCACCAAGGAAATAATCAGAGGATCAACCAAGGAAACTACCAGGGGAATAACCCGAGGAACAACCAGGGGAATAACCCGAGGAACAATCAGGAGAATAACTATGCGAACAATCACGGGATCAACCAAGAAAACAATGCAAGGAACAATCAAGGAAACAACCAGGGACAACAACCACCTAGGAATGCACGTGCCTTTGCCTTGAACCAACAACAAGCAGCTCAAGCACCTGGGAATATGGCAGGTATGATCGATATTCATAGCACCCCAATACTTGCACTCTTTGACACTAGAGCAACACACTCGTTCATATCTATGAGAACATATAAGAAGTTGGGAATTTTAGGAGAAAACTTGAGTAAACCCCTAGAAGTAAGTATACCATCAGGGAGGATGCTTGTAGCTAGTATGATCTGTGCTGGATTAGAGTTAAATTTCGATGATAACTATCTTAAGGCAGACCTGCATGTGCTAGAAATGAATGATTTTGATATTATTCTTAGGATGGATTGGCTTAAAGCAAATCGTGCAACAATACGATGTCGCGAGAAGGAAATAACGCTCCAACCGCCAGAAGGGCCAGAGTTCACTTTTTATGGATCAAAAGTAGGAGCGGTGATACCTATGATATCAGCTATGAAGGCAATGAAGATGATCAAGAAGAAAGGATGTCAAGTTTTCTTGGTAAGCCTGATAGGGGACGAGACCAAAGGAGTAACCATTGAACATGTGTCTGTTGTTCATAACTACCAAGATGTTTTTCCTGAGGAACTACCTGGAGTCGCACCTGATCGTCAAATAGAGTTCACTATCGACCTTATCCTTGTAGCCACCTCAGTATCAAAAGCACCATATCGAATGGCGCCAAAGGAACTGCAAGAGCTAAAAGTCCAGCTACAAGAATTATTGGATAAAGGGTTCATCAGACCTAGTGTTTCACCTTGGGGAGCTCCTGTGTTATTTGTCAAGAAGAATGATGGATCACTACGTATGTGCATAGATTATAGGGAGTTAAATAAATTGACAATCAAGAACAAGTACTCTCTACCTCGAATTGATGACCTGTTTGATCAACTTAAGGGTGCTAAAGTTTTCTCCAAGATTGATTTGAGATCGCGCTATCATCAGTTGAAGGTGAAGAAAGATGACATACCAAAGACAGCTTTTCGGACATGGTATGGCCATTATGAGTTTGTGGTGATGCCATTCGGACTGAGCAATGCGCCAGCTGTATTCATGGACTTAATGAATCGAGTTTTCCATCAATACTTAGATAAGTTTGTGCTGGTATTTATTGATGATGTACTCATCTACTCCAAAGATGAGAAACAACACGAGGAACATCTAAGAGTAGTAATGGAGACATTGAGGAAAGAGAAGTTGTATGCTAAGTTCAGCAAATGTGAATTCTGGTTGGATGAAGTTATCTTTCTAGGCCACATAGTTTCGGCTCAATGCATCAAAGTAGATCCCTCCAAGGTGGAGGTAGTGAGTGATTGGAAGTCCCCTACTAATGTCGGTGAAATTCGTAGCTTCCTAGGCTTAGCTGGTTACTATAGAAGATTTATTGAAGGATTCTCCAAGATTGCAAAACCTATGACCCAACTACTAAAGAAGGGAGTGAAATTCATTTGGACAAAAGACTGTGAAGGGAGTTTTCAAGAACTTAAGAAGAAATTGGTAACTGCTCCTGTGTTAACTGTTCCTGATGGAGCAGAAGGTTTCATAGTTTGTACAGATGCATCTCTGCAAGGAATAGGATGTGTGTTGATGCAAAACAGGAAGGTTATAGCCTATGCATCTAGGTAGTTGAAACCACATGAGGTCAACTACCCTACTCATGATTTGGAACTTGCAGCCGTTGTTCATGCCTTGAAGATCTGGAGGCACTATCTTTATGGAGTCAAGTGTGAGATCTATACGTGAAAGACTATGACTGTACCATCTTGTATCATCCTGGGAAAGCAAATGTCGTAGCCGATGCTTTGAGCAGAAAGAATAGGGTGGCAATGAATTGTCTCTTCACCCAACAAGAGCAACTAATTAGGGATTTCTCTAAATTGAATTTGGAGGTGATCATACCACCGAAGAGTACAGAGGCTCGAATTGCAACTCTAGTAGTGAAATCAAACCTACGAGCTCGTATAGTTGAGGCTTAATGCCAAGATGACTTTCTTGAGAAGATGAGAGAGAAGAGTCTCACCGAAGACAGCCAAGGATTTATTGTAATCGATGATCAAGCACTTACGTTTGGGAGTCGACTGTGTGTACCCCAAGATGATGAGTTAAAACGTGAGATACTAGCAGAAGCGCACAACACTCCGTACATTGCTCATCCCGGAGGAACGAAAATGTATCGAGATCTAAGGGAATCTTTTTGGTGGAAAGGCATGAAGAGGGATATTGCGACTTTCGTAGGACACTGTTTTGTTTGCCAGCAAGTAAAGGCGGAACATCAATGACCTGCTGGACTTTTAAACTCACTCGAAGTCCCTGAATGGAAATGGGAACACATTACAATGGACTTTGTCATTGGGTTACAAAAACAGTACGCAATAACCAGACAATCTGGGTTATTGTTGATAGATTGACCAAATCAGCACACTTCTTGCCAATAAGACATAGGTTGGGATTAGATGAACTGGCTCAAATCTATATCAAAGAGATTGTTCGTTTGCATGGAGTTCCTGTGTCTATTACTTTAGATCGAGATACACGTTTCACCTCAAAATTTTGGAGAAGTTTGCAAGATCCTATGGGAACCAGACTGAATTTTAGCACTGCTTTTCATCCTCAAACTGATGGCCAATCAGAAAAAACCATACAAACTCTTGAAGATATGTTGAGGACTATAGTTCTGGATCAGGGTGGAAGTTGGGAAGACTACTTGCCTTTAGTGGAATTCGCATACAATAATAGCTATCAGGCGACCATTGGGATGGCACCTTATGAGGCTTTGTACGGTCGAAGGTGCAGATCACCACTATATTGGGATGAGGTTGGAGAGAAGAAAATTCTGGGCCCCGAATTGGTGCAAGCCACAGAGAAAGCCGCCAACAAAATACGAACCAGAATTAAAGAAGCTCAAGATAGACAGAAGTCTTATGCGAACAAGTGTAGAAGAGACTTACACTTTGAAGTAGGAGATAAAGTCTTCCTTAAGATATCCCCGGTTAAAGGAATAATTTGTTTTGGAAAAGGGGGAAGTTGAGACCACGTTTCATTGGCCCTTATGAAATTCTCGATCGAGTAGGAGAAGTTGCTTATAGGCTTGCTCTGCCACCCAAACTAGGAGGAGTACATGATGTATTCCACGTGTCGATGCTACGTAAATATGTTTTTGACACAAGTCACACTGTACACGATGAAGATGTGGAGGTAGATCTTGATCTTACCTACCAAGAGGCTCCAATAGCGATTCTTGACCGCAAGGTTCAAAATTTACAAAACAAAGAGACAGTGCTAGTGAAAGTGCAATGGAGCAGGCACGGAAAGGATGAAGCCACATGGGAAATTGAAGAAGAAATCAGGAGGCAATATCCAAACCTAACCTTACCAGGTACTTGAATTTCGGGACGAAATTCTTTTAAGAGGGGTAGATTTGTAACACCCCAAGATTTAATAATAGACCCAACTCTATTTTTAATTATGATTTCATGGCCCAAATGAATAAATTTAGGCATTTTATTATTTAGGCCCAATTCATGTGCTTTTTAGCCCATTTATATTTTAATTATTTTCGAGACCTATAGTTATCGGAACGAGACGATCGAATATGGTAGATGATAGTGCTCGTTGATACATGTCCATAGAGACTAATTTCACCTAAGTGGGACTTCATTTGGCCAAGTTATGATTTAATTAGGAATTTAATTAAAATTTAGGTTAAGATATGGAGGGATATAAATACCCATTCCACTCCTTAGCTAGGTCATTTTGGAGGATCCATTTTTAGGTTAGCCCCCATCCCTCTCTTCTCTCTCCCTCTCACCTCCCTCTCGCCTCCCCTCCTCCCCGCCGGCGCCGCCGGTCGGAAAAATTCCGGCACCCTTTTTTTTTACATGCAATTACATTTTTAGATTCTTCTTCTTCTTCTCTTTCTTGTTCTTCGATTTTTTTTAAGTAATCTTGAGGTTTAGGCTTCCGATTTTCGGATCTAAAAATGGGTTAATCCCTAGCCTTTTAATACCTCATTTCTTTCTTTATATTTAAACTTTATTTTCGATTTTAGTTTATATATTGTTATTTAGGGGCTGTTTAGGATGAGTGAATTTAAATTACATTTTTTATTTTGTTTATGGTGTTCTTGGTGTTCTTGAACACCTTAGATATTAAATGGTTGACTAATAAAATGAAAAGGAAAAGAAAAGAAAAAGAAAAAAAGAAAAGAGATGGATTTGTGCTTGTGTGTGCGTGTTTTACCGTGAGTATGTGTGTGTTGATTGTTTGTGTGTGCGTGTTTGGGCGTGTGTTTGTATGTGTTTATTTTTATTTTTATCTTTTTATTTTTTTTATTTTTATTTTTAGATCTATGAACTATTTAATAAAGAGTACAGATTAATATTTTCATAAGGTTGTGTAGCCTAATGGTTGATGATTAAATTAATTCTAAAAGATCTAAGGTTCAAATCTTTTTGCATGTATTTTATTAAATCTCTTTTTGTAATTAATGTTCTCTGTTTCAACTTTAAATTAATTAAAATCATGTGTAAATTTTGAAAATGGTAACTAGCTTAATGGATATGTTCAAATTTATTAATCAAAAGGTCTAAGGTTCAAACCTTCATACATGCATTTTTTTAAATCTCCTTTATTGTAATTAATGTCCTCTGTTTCAAATTTAATTAATTAAAATCAAGCCATATATTTCGAAAATTGAATCTAGCTTAATGGATAGGTTCAGATTTATTAATTAAAAGGGTAAGGGTTCGACCTTTCTTAATGTAGTTTTATTTCATTTTAATTATTTTTAACTTAGATGATTTTAAACCTTATATAATTAATAACATCAAGTAAAATTTCGATATGGTTTAATGGTTAGTGTTTAGATTAATGTCTAAGAGGTTAAGGGTTCTAATCCTACTGAAGTAATTTTATTCCTTTTTAATCTTTTTATCATAAAAGCTTTCTGGACTAAATATATAATTAATTAAAGAGGATTAGTTTCGAAAACATGGCTTAGCTTAGTCGTTAAGTGCTCTGTTGGTGTTTAGGAGGTCCAGGGTTCAAAACCATTTGGTGCAGTTTTAATGCTTATTTTGTAATTCATTGCATTTATGAAGCTATTTAATTAAAAACAGTTTGTTTTATGTTGTATTAAATCATTTGGTATAGTGGTTAAGGTATCATTATTTTACATTTAAGGTTATGGGTTCAAGTCTTTTTTACTACAATTTTATTTATGTATTTAATTATTTTATTTCTTTTTCTATTTTTGTTTAATTTTGAAGTTAATTCAAATTAAGCATATTATATTATAAGTAATACTTTATTGGTGTTGTATTATCTTTCAAACCTTACTTTAAGTATTATGATTTTAATCCATATGTTATACTCGATCAAGGGCTCGGGTATTGCTTAAAGCTAGGATTACCCGTTTGATCTTTAGGCGTCGTCTTTTCATGACTTTATTTTATAGATATACCTTATACCCTTATTTACATTATAGAATAGGTTAATTACCCTAATAAGTTTCTAAGACATAGCCCTTATGTGTAGGTCTTAACCCGAGGCAGCAGGCTTAGCACGTGCAAGTTGAGATTAAAGCGTCAGCTACATTTAGCTAGAAGGTGGGCTTACTTACCAAAACTCTTTCGAAAATGTATTTAAACTTTCGTCCAATATGGAAAAATGAATTATGATTTATGTTTATGTTGCTCATTGTGGATTTGATACGACTCATATGAGGATATCCGAATATATTATGAATATGCTATAGATGATATGTGATCACATTAGGGTCGGTCTCCACTATGTTTAATGAGCATATGAATTGTGACGTCAAATGTGAAATCTTTATTATGATTATTGTTAATTCTTTTATGCAAATTATGAGAGGAATGTATGAGTATGTCCACGGAGTGTTTTCTGGCACTCAGCCCCATTATTTAAAATGTTTTACAGATAATTGATGATGGCGGGTGGCGGATGTGGACCAATGGGGACCTTTTGTTTTTAGTTGACCGTCTTTTAAATTTATTTGTTATGGTCAAACTATTATATGATTCATATGCTTCCGCTGTGAGCTTTGGTGATGGTCAACTGTATGATTCTTAATTTCTATGCTTCTGCTGAACTTTGACTTTTGCCACGTGTACACCTATGAGCGTTTTGGTCACGTTATGTTTCACGAATTGACTATTATTATTTTAATGTAGTTGACCAGTCCGTTTTCTTAAGATCTATTTCTATTGGTTCTTGATTAAGTCAAATATATTGATTCTTGGTGTTTGACTAGTAAACGTAAGCTTCTTGATATAGCAAATCTCAATTTGATTACTCTAATTGGAAATTTTTTTATGGGATTTTCTCCTTCGCGTGTGTTTCCATTAGCACCTTGACCCCTCCGGGTTTGGGGTGCTACACATACAATGTGGGAGTGTGTGCCAGATATCAGTTTTGTCCTAAGAAGAGTCATATGAAGGCTGTTGAGAACATCATCAAGTACATCAATGAAACTGCAGACTCCGGATTATGGTATACTTCTGACACAAATGCAAGCATTACTGTATAATGTGATGTTGATTGGACATGATCTCCAGATGACAGAATAAGTACATTAGGTGCTTGTTTCTCTTTAGGAAAAAATGTTGTTTCCTAGTTTAGTAAGAAGTAGAATTGCATATCCTTATCTACAGCAGAAGTAAATACATCGCAACAGGGAGCAACTCTACTTAGATCATCTGGATGACATAGATGATGAAGGACTATGAATTCATTCATGATACACCTATTCTGTATTGTGACAATATAAGTGCTATTAATATTTCCAAGAATCCAGTTAATCATTCAAGGACAAAGCACATAGACATCAGACATCACTTCATTAGAGAGCTATTTGAAGAAGAAGTTCTGAGGATTGAACACATGAAGACCGAAGATCAACTAGCTGATCTTTTCACTAAGGGTCTGGATCCTGCTCGATTTGAGAAACTTAGAGCATCCCTTGGGGTGTGCTTGGTTCAGTAAAACCAAGAAGAGGAGTATGAGTGTGTCTATTTCACACTCAGCAGGAAAGACCATTACTGCACAAAGGGACTGGACATTCCCATAAATGTTCCTCCAAATGTACATGAACATTTTTCAAACCCTGATTACATCATTGTCGATGGCTAGTTCTGACGTGCAATCATCATCTCTGATTTTTTGGGATTTCTCTCCGGTTTCTTAGTCTAACGGAAACCTGAGCCTATGCTTTGAATGGAGTACCCCATTATATATATGTTTAGTTGTTTAGAGAGATTGATTATTAGTTTCAAATTTCTGAAATCATAAACCTTTATCTCTTTCTACACTTTTGAGTTACCTGAAAATAATTCCATAGCTTTGCCATTGTTTTTCATTGATCATTCTTGCAAATCTCTCATAAATTGTCGATGGCACCTAAGTGTAAACTCGTCCATCCCAAGAAAGTCATGAAGCCCAGGATAAGGTATATGGAAAAGCAACATATTCCAATCCTCAAGATCAGTTTTACGAGGAGGATGAGTTTGATAGATAGGTTCGCGGTGAATCATCCTACAAGAAACTTGCTCAGAGAACACTTCATCATGAATTATCTAGAAAAGATACTGATGAATTGATTGAAATGTTCCACAGAGAAGAAGAAGAAGAAGACTTAGAAATAGAAGAACAAGAAATTATCTCTTATGCAAAGAAATTAAAGACTCAAAGTCTTACAATCCAAGATCTGTTAAAGGAAGTTGCACGATCATACGACATCGACAAAAAGAAGGTAAGAACAAAAAGAACTATAGTTAAGAAATCAAAGAAGACTGCAGCCCCTTCTGCAAAGAAAATCGTCACAGCACCTGCTGCCAAGCCTTTCAGAAAGAGAAATGAACTGCTGTTGATGATCCTGTTATGCCTAAAGATGTTTCTAATCTTGCTAAGGAACATGCTACTGAGAAAAGCACTGCAGAGACCTTAACCCCTGCAAGTATCATGCAGAAGTCGCCTACTCAACCTTCTACTTCTGAAGGAGATGATGAAGACAGGGAAGATGATATTCCCTTAAGCCTAATAATGAAAACCATTGCTGCTGCTATTGCCAAGGGAAAGAAAAATATCATAAAGAGACCTTTAGTTGCAGAACCTACTAAGAAGGAAGATATTCTGAGTTCATCCTCTGAATCTGCTGAGAAGACTACTGTTCCACAATAAGAGAATATAACACCCCAAACTACTCCGTTTGGCCATGTCACTTAACATACCATTTACTTACTTAATTTTATGCATATATAATAAAATGAGCGGAAGCTTAGGTCAAAAAGCATGACTAGGCATGACGTCATAATTCTCAATGTAAAATTTTCGCGAATTAGCATGCAATCTATTGAATCTATACTATGACACAATATATTATCAAAAGGAAGCATTGGACAAGCCCATCCACATAAAACATGCAATCGTCTAACTTATCGGGCTCATAGGTTGTCATAACCCGCCCGTCTAGCATCCTAAATCAACATGCAAAATATAAGGTCAACAACATACTTCATACGTAATAGGCTCCAAGGTCGAACGACCCACATTTCAATTGTTTTGCATAGTTATCAAGTTATATACATCATAACCTACAAAAGATCGGGCTATTCCCATCCCCAATAATCATTGATCATAAAGCAAAAAGAGTGATCAATGTAATAATAATAGTAATAATGAGAGTATTTTCAAAAGAAGAGCATGCAAAAGATAACACAAGCTTGTGGGGTTTTCTTGTATTCACACCGCTCCTACTCGGGCTCCGACTCCTCAACCTGAAATTCATTAAATGAATGGGGTGAGTATTTAACAACATACTCAGTGGGGAACACTGTAAACAGTTATAGCTAATTGCACAAGTGAAAATATAACATATGGACTTTTCTTTACTTTGTGGAGACTAGTCTCAACCCCATAGGGTCCAAACATCATGATGCCCCCGTTAATGAACATCTTTGGCCCTGTAGGGATGCCCGCAGACATACTACCCCTCAGGGAGGACATTAACAGGTCTATATTCGATCCCAAAGGATCTCTGCCCTGAAGGGTCTCTTTGTCGACCCCGAAGGATCTCTTTTATGCCCCGAAGGGTCTCTTTTATCTCTGGTCCGAGCCCTAACACATCACCTAGCACCTTTTAATCTCCTTTTCATTTTAGATGTTGAGTCATACAATTAAATCATAACTTTAACCCAACTCATGCTATACTTTACTTTAATGACTTCATACATATCCATATACATAACTTTGGATATAGCAACTCATAATATGATTTTGGACTCAAAATACACATTAAAGCTCTTTGAAGCATTTGATCGAACACGTTACGGGCACACATTTAAACCACATGCTCATAACTCATTTTAAATCCTTTAGACCCAATATTTCAAATACAAACACCTTCACCCTAGGGCTCTAACATACATGAAACTCAACCCCATACAACCCTCATAACATCTCCATATAATTATCAACAAAACAAAGGGAAATTAGGGAAGAATTCCAAACCCTAGCAATAATGAACCATAGGAATTCGATATAACTTCACATATAGCCTCAAGGAGGTAAATAAACCATATGTTCAAGATATCAAGGAAAGAGGATCAAAAAAAGTGAAAACCCTAATTTTGGATAACAAACCCTAGGTTTGATTCAACAAGAAATGAGTGTTTAAATCACCAAGATGAAGAGGTATGAAGTTACCTTAGTTGATGGAGGATGATGGAAGGATCCACTCTAAAAGTTCAAGAATTTGTAGAGAGAAGGGGGAGGAAAATCGCCCAAATAGAAAGAAATGAGGAAGAAATGAACAAGTGTGGTATTTATAGGTAGGAAAGTCCCCGGACCCACGTGATCGCGCGCCTCCCGCGACCGCGCGAGGGGGCTCTCGGCCCAAGCTCCCCGCGAGCGCGCACACCCCACGGGCGCACGTCTCGCCCATGCCCCGCGGGCGCGCAGCCTCCCGCGGCCGCGCACAACCCCGCGGGCGCGCGGTGTGGCCCAATCAACCCCCGATCAACTCAGCGTTAGGGTGTTCAAGGTTTTGGCAAACAAAATTCAATGCAATAACATTCATTCATTATCATATAACTCGACACTTTAGTATTAAAATTCAAACTGTGTTATACAATCAGTATAACATCACTTGCTATGACGTATCGGCTCGAGTGAGACAACCTACAATAAAACAACGACATATCATACAAACATACTCACATGATTAATATTCAACAATATTAATTCAAAATTATTTACTAAAATTATAATTTATAATTTAGCAAAAAGGGTCGGGGTATCACAGAGAAGTTGCTTGCGTCTGCACAATATGATCATTTTGCCAGATCACCTATTAAGAAGAAAGCACCAAGGAAGAAGGCATCTACTGCTATGGTACAGTTCATTTAAAGAACTCCTATAACAAGAAGCCGAGCATCTGCCACTCCACCATCCACTGCTGCATCAACAAAGAAAAGAAAAGTTGTCGAACTGGCAGGCCCTTCCAATAAGGCCAAGAAAACTACCACCACCAGAGATGCACCTGAAGATGTTCACTTACATTCTAGTGAACATGAGTCTGACATTCACAAACAGATCATTCATGTGCCATATATCTCTAAACATGCTATCTTACGATCTTCTAAGCATGTTGAATTGTGAGAGAAAGTGAAGCAGAGGTCTATAATCTCTGAGAGAAAGGTAAACAAGGATACACTGCTAGCTACTTGAGTATATTCTCTGATAGAAGAAGCTGGGTTACTTGGAATAGTGCAGAGGGCGCATGAATTTGTTCCAATCGTTGTTTCTGAGTTCTACTGCAATTTGGCCAAGGAGATTGATGATCCAGATTCTGAAGACTTTCATAAAGTTTTTGTCAAATGAGAGATGCTGAACTTCTCACTAGATCTCATTAATGAGTTTCTGGGTTACCACATTGAAGGGGAGTTTAAGGAGATTGATGACTAGGGGATGGTTGCTGAAGAACTGACCCAGGGCATCTTCACTAAATGGCCATCTCATCCATAGACAATTCCTACTTCAAAGCTGACTTACAACTATGGAGCTCTATTCAGAATTTTGACTCACAATTGCTTACCAACAAAGCACAGAGCTGCAGTGATTCAAGCTCAGGGAAGGTTTTTATATTACCTCGGAACTGGGAAACAGTGCAATTATGGTGAATTTGTGCTTGGTAAGATCATTAGTAGTACAGAGTCTACAGTGGTTAAGAGACCTTTGTATTATCCTTCATTGATATACAACATCATAAAATAGCTAAAGAAAAATATCTCTTCAAAGAATGGCAAGGTCATTCCACCCAAAAAGCCTCTGGTGATCAAGGTTGCTCATGAAATTGGAGATCATCACATGCGCCTCTAATTTAGGTAGTTTATAGCATCTAAGAAAGGAAGTGATGCTACTGTTGAAGAATCCTCACCAAAAACTGTTGTGCTTAAATTTCTAGAGAGAAGCCTAGAGTTTCATGCTCGATTAATTTTTTAGCATACTTTTGAGAAGATGAAGATTCAAGCCTTGATTGCTGATCTTTAATCAAGAGAAGGATTTGCCTTCCCAGTAGCAGATGTACCTGAGAATGTTTGTAACATGCACAAGCTTGAAAGTACTGCCGAAGCTGCTACTTAGAAGGAATCTTCACCGGCTCAAAATTAAAGTGAAGCACGGACTACAGAACAAGGAAAGAAAGCTGAAGCTGACAAAGAAGAGTCTGCAGAGGAGGATTAAGCTGCTCATGAAGATGAGCATGAGGCTGATGAAGAAGAAGAAGCCGAAGCAGAAGAAGAGGCTGATGAGGGTGAAGAGACAGAGTATGATGATGCTGAAGGAGGATCTGATGAAGAAGGAGATGAGCAAGCTTCTGACAAATCTGAGTAGTTTCTGAGATTACTCCCTTGCCTTTCTCGGTGGAAAATAGGGGAAGTAATACAATATAATCTTTTTATGTTTTTATTATGTTCTTATCTTGCATCCATGTTTTGCAAGATATTTTGTTTTTGCTCTGATTAGCTTGTAATAGCTAATTCTGATATTGAACAGATTTTCTATCTTCCCTTATATGATTTAAATCTGCTAAAAAATTAAAGCTGCTATTAATAGATGAAAAGATGATAAAAATACAATATAGAAGAAGCAGATATAAACTGATAAGAAAGTGAAAAACAGCTGAATCATATGATGTTCATAGGAATATTCAAGTACATTTTAAGGTATATGATCCTACAGTTCAAGGGTTGTGTTCTTTTAAAATATGGAGTTGATTTGCCACCAGATACAGACAAAGGGGGAGATTGTTAGTTCCATCTGCACTTAAGTGTTTGAGATTGTCATGATTTGTATGGCAATATCAAAAGAACACAAAAGGTTTTAGTTATTCATGTTCAAATAACATGTTCTGGACATTACTGTGAACATTCCGCTGCCAATTTGATTGAAGATCAAGACATGTACTTAATCATGTTCAGGAACATGATCTTGTACATGCTTGTCCAAAGAGTTTACAAGAGACGTATCATGATAGAATCAAACAGCTGCAGCTGTAGATTCAAGATTGATGTTTCAGAATAGAAGCTGCCTTGTTCATGATGAAGATCAAAGAAGGAAACGAGAAGTTCTATTCAAGGAGGACATCTAAAGTAGGAAAGTCCGATTTAATTAAGGAAAAGCTTCCTTGTTGAATTCTAGTCAAAATAGGACTTCTGATTATCTTGTTAAGACTATATCTTTTGTTTATAAATATTCTAGGAATCAGACTAGATTAGGTGACAAGATTTTTACGAATACACAAAGAGTAGAGGGTTAAAAGACTTCATCTTTGGAGCATATAGTATTCGGGTAGACTAGGTTTGATCGTTGTGATCATTGTGTTTCTAGTCTGTGTTTGAAACTTTAATTCATACTGATAAGTCCATTTATTTCGTGTTTTTATGGGCATTTTATTCGATATAAATGTCCTTTTTAGTCTATTTTGAGTCGAAAAGAACCAAGTTGAGGTCAAAGGGCATTACAGAGGTCGAGTCTGGTGAAAATGGCATTTTAAGCCAAATTATTCATGTTTATCTCATCGCCATAAATCATATTCAGAGGCACTGGGGGCTTCTTCAGCATTCATCATACATTCGGGAAGCAGAATGGGCATATCAGAAAGGGATGAAGTTGACCAGATGATGTCGTGCCCACTTTGCTTGCACAGACTCAACCACAGGCCAGAATGGGCACATGCGTGAATTTCGGGATTCAGTTGAAGGAAAGAGGCGTGAATAATAGTTGCATATCCGAATAAGAATTGGTGATAAGCTGGACTCCTAAGAGGCGTGGCAACTAAGAGATAGGTGAGATAAGGACTGCTGGAGGCTTGGAGATGAAGTGATAAAGTCAATCCCTAAAAAATAGGGATTTGGTTAACAAACTGGATAAGGCTTATCCAGACAGATCAGGATGGGGCACGCCGGATCCGGAAGCCAGTGAAGACCCCAGTTTCTTGAGGAAACTTAAACTCGAAAATGTAACTATTTAAGCTAGTATTATTTTCTAGAAATGGAGCTTTGAATAGTCAGAAACATTGCTACAATTTTACTTTTCTGTATTTCATTTTCGTACGCTGCTTAGGCACCTACAAACAATCCAATAGGCCTTAAGCCATTGGAACTTAGGATTATGTTTATATTTCTCATCGTTGGAGTTGAGATTTTTTCCTAATAAATTCGTAAGTTTTCTTTATAATTATGTCTTTAATTTCTGCTATTTTAATTATGTCTAGCCTGGTTGGCTAGATCGTTATTTCTGGTGTTTGAACAATGAAAATGGTTTAAGTACAAATCTGGACTCGTGAGGCCGAAATGGGCACAATAATGCATGATAAGTTTCCATTGATTCTTGAGCCTTATTCCACGTGAGTGTGTGTCTGAAGTGCCCGATGTGGCTGATCACTCGTTAGGCATAGAGGGCACACCACTATTAATTGAATTGGCGAATCGTGACTGTGTGTTGATTCATATAGTAATAAGGGAATCGATGGGTTGTTGTGGGCACAAGAGGAATCAGTTGAACACAACAGATCTGGGTCCATCTAGAGACACACTGCTGCTTGTTTGCTTACATCTCTTAGAGGAATCGGGAGGTGGGTAACTGTTTAGGGGTTTAATCGAAGAGGAATCACTTTTAAACCTAAAATGAAAGGATGGATGAGGAGACGCAGAGAGGAATCCGGTCTCCATAACTGGGTGACTTATGTATGTATGAAAATCGGTGTGCCCATGATCGAGTTGTTTTATACTTAAACCAAATTCAAGTTCAAATGCCAGAACCTTTTCTTATTTGATATTTCCTTTAGTTTTCTTTTGCAGATTTACTTTCAGTATAGTGACAACACAAAACCGCCCCTTTTGATTGGTGACTCAAAGGTGGAATCACATCAGCTCTCTGTGGGATCGACCTGTACTCGCAAGTTAGCTACGCTCACTGTGGGCACAGGAGCATTACAAATTTATTTTGAGCGCGAAATGACCGCGCGTCAATACACAGTTAGAGGAGTCTCGGGAGAGATTTTCTGTGGGAACTAGAGGGATTCTAGGTTGTGAGGGGAGCTCGCAATTTAGTTCAACGAAAGATGTTGTAGTGGGTAGGAAAGGAGTCGAGTGATGGAAATCTTCGTGTAATAACTTTGTAACCATTCAATAGAGTAGTGAACTGTTTCTCACGGACTTGTGAAGTCTCTCTGACGTAGATCAGTTGATCGAAACGGGTTACCAACTTCGTGTTTTTACTTGCTTTCAATTTATATATTCTGACCTTGAATGTTCACAACAATGTACATGTACATGTTAATGAACATGAGCGCACAGTTTATGTAACTTCAATTTCAACTTTCCTGGAAAGAGCCTCAGACGAGTGTTGAAAAGGAGCACCTTCATGCTCGGAGTGAGTTCTTTCTTCACTATGTGCTTGTCGTGAAGCCTCTTCACCTTGTCTTTGTAGATCTTTACATTGTCATAGGCTTCATTCCTCAACTCATCCAACTCGGATAGTTGTAAGGCTCGCTCTTTCCTTGCACAAGTTAGATCAAAATTTACTGCCTTAATGGCCTAAAAGGCCTTGTGCTCGATCTCAATGGAGAGATGGCATGCTTTTCCATACACGAGACAGTAGGGGTTCATTCCCAATATAGTTTTGTAAGTTGTCTGGTATGCCCAAAGAGCATCGGGTAACTTAACGGATCAATCTTTCCTAGACATGTTAGCGGTCTTTTTCAAAATGTTTTGAACTTGTTTGTTTCTTGTTTCAACTTGAACGGAAGTCTGGGAATGGTATAGAGTGGCCACCTTGTGTGTGACACCATTTTTCTTCATTAATTTCTCAAAGATCTTGTTCATGAAATGTGATCCACCATTACTTATAATAGCTCTTGGGAATCCAAACCTACTCAAAATGTGCTCCTACACGAACTTGATAACCACGTTAGCATCACACTTTTGAGTGGGGATGGCTTCAACCTACTTAGAAACATAATCCACAACTAACAGGATATATTCAAAGTTAAATGAATTAGGAAATGGACCCATAAAATCGATCCCCCATACATCGAAGATTTCAACCACAAGGTTGACATTTAGAGGCATCTTGTTTCTTCTCCTAATATTTCCAATTCTTTGGCACTTATCACAACAGAGAGAGAATTTATAAGCATCCTTAAAAATAGAAGGCCAGTACAAATCAAATTACAAAATCTTTCGGGCCGTCTTTTGCCCTCCAAAGTGCCCTCCGCAGTGTGAGGCATGGCACGACATTAAGACATTGGTTTGCTCCTCATCAGGGACACAGTGTTGGATCACTTCATCCTTTTCCAGATGGAAAAGGTATGGATCGTCCAAAAAGTAGTACCTGCACATTGCTAAAAATCTCTTCCTCTCTTGAAAAGTGAGGTTAGGACGCATTTTACCACAACCCAGATAATTAACAATATCAGCATACCATGGAAAAGAATTGAGCTCGAGAGCATGCTTATATGGAAATGAATCAGAAATAATTTCTTTTTCATGTAATATATCTAACATTTCATCAATAGGGAGATGAGAGAGATGGTCAACTACAACATTTTCAGACCCCTTTCTATCTTTGATTTCAACATCAAATTCTTGCAGAAGCAAAATCCTCCTAATTAGTCTAGGCTTAGCTTGGGATTTGGTCAACAGATATCTTAGAGCCGCATGATCGCTATGCACAACAACTTTAAAACCTAAGATGTAGGATCTAAATTTATCTAATGCTAAGACAACAACCAGCAACTCTTTTCAGTAGTTCTGTAATTCACTTGAGCACTATTCAAGGTAAGTCTCACATAGTAAATCACACGAAGAATTTTATCTATACATTAACCCAAAACAGCACTAACACGTCATCGTTTAGCGTGCAAAATTACACCTATGGGCGTAACTCCCTAGATGCTTGAATGTGCCTCCAGCGGCTAGTATAGTGCTGGATGGCGGACGTCCATCCCATGAGGAGTATTAACCTTTCTATCCTGGGTGAGCTTTACTGGAAACTTTAAGTGGTTACTGTCACTAACTTGTTCCTGCAACTTAGTATGAACTGCATCTAAAAATATAAACTAAATCAAATAATAACAAACATGTTCAAGTCAAGCGTAGAATCAGACTGGTGAAAGATTGCAATCCCGGACCCATACACGTTGATACCTCAATCTGACCGGTTGGTTATAGTCGGTCAACCTTCTCCACTCGGGTTTAAACAGACAATTCATAGCAAAGGAAATTATATTATGAAAAGAAATACTAAACAAACGAGCCAACGAAAGCTGGGAACAAGCGCTCCAGCCTATGTATGTTTTATTTACGAGAAACTGAAATGCACAAACTGAAATAAAATGCTAAACTGCTCCTAATTGTCTTCGTGTATAAAATAAAATAGGAATTAAAGTATTTATAGTGAGTTTAACTGCCACAATCGGCCCATGACTGCCCACGCAGAAGCACTTATCTTAGTTGACCTCATCCACTTCTCCTCAACGGCTACTTGCGGATTTTTCGGCTTTGGCTCTTTCTCCCTCTCTCTTTTCTTCTCTCCCTTCTTCTCCACTCTCTAACTTCAGCAGCCAGCTTTTCCTAGATCTTTAGAAAGGTTTTAACGTGGTCATCATTTGTTGGAGTCATCGGCGCTGGACTTCCGTGCTGGATCTGCAACAGACTGTCTAAGTCCAGTTTCCTCCATTATGCCCTTAGCAGCTCTCCCCGTCTTTTATACCATTGCTGGAACTTTTTCTCATCATTTCCCCCTGCTTCACTTTAGCTCCCAAACTGACTCTAGACTCGACTTAAAAGACTCAAAAACAGTAAAACAACGATAATAAAAAACCCTATTTTGAGTCTACATCATCCCCACACACTTGGACCATACTTGTCCTCAAGTATGATTACAACCCAATCTCAAAATAGAAAACAGACTCAAAACAAAATGACATACATGCATCCTTATCCGAATATGGGCAAAATGAGGACAACCACAAATTATGACTATTGGGATTAAAAGTGTGATTGGACACCGCAGATAAGTATAAGTAAGATTCACTCTGCTTACTTTTCTCTCTGTGTATGTGGAGGGACGTGTTTTCACTCAAAATTCCAATAACCAAAACAAATCATAGTGTTTGCATAAGACCTAAGTTAAAAAACCAACATTAATCAACAAACATGCTCATCAAAAGGTCTTATCGGGTTATAATGGGGCATACGATGCAGAGGTAGGAAGAATTTGGTCATAGCAGATATGGGCATATTCAGAACTGGCACCCGTTGTGCTCACATTCAAGTAGAGAAATATGCATAACAGATGCTATCAATAACAGGCAAAGCATATATTTTCTGACTTTTCCTAGCAGACACGATATCAAATAATTTTTTTTATTCTGCTGATCTTTCTTCTCTTTCTTTTCTTAATTTGGCAGGGCTACAGATTTGCCCTTTTTGATGTCATGCTCTTGTTGTCGCCTTAATCATGCTGTCATTTTCAGATCTAAGCATATATTTCTGAGCCACATCAGATTACTCTTTAAAGAGAGATTTTAAACACAAGGGCAAGAAAACAATTTACACAGGCTCAATATGGCAGCAATTGGAAGTATTTTTATACAGTCGCGGCCAAGAGAGAAAGATAAATGCCTTAATCATCTAAGCATGCTTACAATTAGTGGTCAGTTCACAGAGGGCAAAGGCAAACACATGTCTAATTAAGGTTATAGAATCCGTAATCGCACAAAAGAAAAAGGCAGACGAACTGCAGTCTCAAAACTCGCATGGGTATACTTATCTCATCTACCATTCTCATACACAGATTTAACCCCAATTTTTCATCTGTCAAGTTATATCCTCAAAATTCCCATAACAGAATAATTTAGCATGTTTCTTACTCAACAGATATGGGCAAATTCCCCCCACACACTTATCCGAGAATGTGCCCAAATAGGTACCCTCAGTGTGTGATGGAGATTTTCCTGACACCAAATACCAACAAAATAAAAACAAGACATATATACAGACTTACAGAACTAAAAATAGATCCTAACCTACTACTACGAAGGAAGTAAAATTTTTCAAGGGAAAGATAGGTATGCTAACCCGTAATGATCCAAAAGCTTCTTTAAGCCTTTCTCCAGACAGTCTACTTTCCGTTCCAGTTCCTTCAAATCCTCCGAGGGAATTCTTCTTCATCTTTTTTGTCTTCGGCCCTATCAAAGGTAGAGGTGCTCGGATTTGACTCCGACAATAAGAAGTAAGGGATGTTATTTTTGTTGACTTCGACCAACTTCCATCGCTTCAAGCGATTTAGGTCGAAGTACTCAATCACATCTAAAGGCTCAAATCCAGAGTCAGAGAGAGAGGTTCCACTTATACTTTCATACACGCGTGAGATGAACGGTCCCATGGAGATGTAGGGAGTGGTCTTACTACCAGCATTCATCTTCCATTGTTGTGCCACTGTAAAGCCAAAATTGACTTTCTTCCCTGTCACCATGCACCACAACAGAAAGAGCTCCTGCTGCGTGACTTGCCCAGTTCTATCCTTGCAGGCATAAATGTTGTATGCCATCCATCGATGGAAAATCTGGAGGGTCTCGTCTTTGATCTATCTGCTCTTGATGATCCCTAACTTGAACTAGCTAATCCCTCATATTTCTTCCCACCGACGCTGAATCTTCTTAGTCCATAAGTCCGGAGCCATCGTCATTGCCTCCTTGTACCATTGCTTCTTCAAATCCGACACACCCACTATCCCCAGATGCAGATTCAGCTCTGTAATGGACATGCTATACTATGTGCCTTGAATCGCAAAGGTGATAGCTCCAGGATTATTCAGCAGGTACCCCTTGGTGGGTTTGAAGCTATAGGAGAGCAGAAATTCGCATGACAGCTCCTTGTACGACGTATCATTCCATTGCAGTGCCTTTATCTACCCAATGTTGTCGAAATACTGCAGTACCTCGCCTTTAAGATCAAGATCCCTCAGGGTGTCCTCATCGAAGGCATAAAGGAGCACTAGCTTCCTTTTGTCCATGGATTTGGCCCTCTCCGCCTGTTTTTTGTCTCCTTCCTTCCCTAGCTTCGTTGGAGCTATCCTGGTCAAGGTTTGAGATTTGGACAATTTCCCCTTAGCTTTGACTCCTGATGGTCCATTTACGGGCGGTGGTTTGGGATCGTCGGATTCGCTGCTCTCTGATTCAGCTTCTTCCTCCTTAGTCTCTTCACCGGTGGTCTCATCCTGTAGTTCTAATTTTTTCCTTGCTGAGTGCACATCAAATGTCTGGCCCTTCTTTGGATTCAGTAGAGATTTCCCAATCGCCAACTTGCTGGCTTCTTCCTTCTTTTTCTCCATATTCTTCTTTGCGGTCTGGCCTCTCGGATACACTCATCTCCTCACCTCTGTCTCAGGCTTTTGCGCTAGTTTTGTGGTTGTGCCTTTTCTACTTTCTCCTCTTCATTGAGGTTCTTCTCCGATTCCTCGGCTTGTTCTTCCTGTTCATCCTCTCCGGATTCTTCTTCATTTTCAGTCTCCATCTCCTCTTCCACATTTTCCTGTTCCTCGACTATTTTTTCTTTCCCTTTCTCTGCCTTTTTCTGCTCTGCCTCTTTCACTTATTCACCCTCCCCCTCAGAATCTTCCATCACCTATGCCTCATCCTTATTTTTTTCTGGTTCCTCCTCTTCTGTCACCTTTTCAGGCTCCGTCACTGACGCACGGTCGTTTCGCGCTCAAAATGAATTTGTATTGCTCCTGTGCCCACAGCGAGCGTAGCTAGCTATAAGTAAGGGTCGATCCCACAGAGAGCTGATGTGATTTCACCTTCGAGTCACCAATCAAAAAAGGGGGGTTTTGTATTGTCACTGTACTGAAAGTAAATCTGCAAAAATAAACTAAAAAGAATATCAAATAACAAAAGGTTCCGGGATTGAACTAGATTACAATTTAACTCACACTCACTCGATCATGGGCACACTGATTTTCCTGTATGACTGAATCACCCAGTTATGGAGATCGGATTCCTCACTACATCTCCTCATTCGTCCTTTCGGTTTAGATTTGAAAGTGATTCCTCGTCAATTAAATCCCTAACATACCACCCACCTCCCGGTTCCCCTAAGAGATGTAAATGATATGAAGCATTGTGCCTCTAGACGAACCTAAGTTTGTTGTGTTTACTGATTCCTCGTGTGCCCACAACAACCCATCAAGTTCCCAGCTACTATTGAATTAACACACAGTCACGATTCATTAATTCTTTTAGTCCTAGAATGCCCATTACGACTAAAGAGTGATCAGCCACATTAGTCATATTAAACACGCTTTTTTCTAGCATTGGAACAAAACCTGGCAGAAACTCATTCGTACACTGAAATGCCCACACGGCCTCACCAGTTTTAAGTGTGTGTTAAATCTTCATCTTTGTTTAACCCGGAATATAAATCTAGCTACTCATGCTAGATGGAATTATAAAGACATAAAATAAAGACATGATAAATAATAAAAACTTACTGGAATTGAATGAAAACTCGTCCAACTCCAACACCGAACGTAAACAATATTAAATATAAATCCTAATCCCTGTGGGCATAAGGCCCCAGGTTGTCTTGCTGTCGAAGCAACGTCTAACCTAAACTAATTGCAAAAATAAAAGTGCAGAAAATAATAGGGTACGAAGTTCTTCTTTTCTAACTATCAAACTAGTATTTAAAAGAGTACAAAAGATCAAATAAAAATCCCCCAAAAAGGGGAAACTTCCATATCTGCCGGATTGCTGTGCCCCGCTGGACTCTGACTGGATAAGCTTCCTTATCTGCTGGATCTCCTATGCCCACTAGACTCTGACTGGATAAGGAAACTTCCTTATCTGTTGGATGAATCCCTATATTTAAGGAATCTCATCCTTATCTTCCAAATTGTTGCCCAAGAGTCCATCTACGAACAAACTCTCCTTCTTCTATTCAGATTTCAATTCTGATAAAGCTCCAGCGCCAAATTTTATCTGCTTTCAACAGAATCCCGCTTTTTTCGGGAATGCCCTCTTCACTGCCTTCTCTGAATCTGCGCGAGTACTGTGGGCACGACATCTTCTGCTTAGGTTGATTTTTATCTGATATGCCCATTTCATCCATT
Source organism: Perilla frutescens (assembly GCA_026008535.1). Classification (NCBI taxonomy): domain Eukaryota; kingdom Viridiplantae; phylum Streptophyta; class Magnoliopsida; order Lamiales; family Lamiaceae; genus Perilla; species Perilla frutescens. Next base: position 36,267,061 of record BRKX01000006.1, on the reverse strand, counting down.
TTAGTTTATTTGAAGGCCAAAACGCCTCTTTCGCCAGATTCGACTCTCAGAATGCCCAAACTACTTTCTTGGTTCTTTTCCGACATAAAGACACTAAAAAGGACATTTAGAGCGAGTAAAATGCCTAGAAAAATGCGAAATAAATGGACTCATCATACCCACACACTTTAGTCATGATTATCCTCAAGCATGGGGTACGAAGAACCCAGAAAAGAAAAACAAAAGGGAAAGGAAAAGAAGCAGACACGAAAGAAACAAAACATGCAACCTGTTAATCCGTGTGGGCACAGCGTTTCAACTACCAATTTTTCCAATTAATTGCGTAATCAGCATACCCTAGCAAGTCAAAATTGAATTGAGCGTAAAGTTCCTCCCACACTCTCTTCACACAGTGTTTAGGCTTAGTGTTTACACTCAAATTAAGTCATTCCATACTTATTCATTCCATAAGCTTGCTAGTGCTCTTTCTTCAATTTCATTAAGTGGAAAAATTGCATACGTATCAAAAGGACTTTTATGGGCTGTAATGGGGCTCTTTAGGTAAGGTGGGGTTCTATAGATACTGGGCTAAAACTCACAGAAGTGTTCACTAGACATACCACCAACTTTTTTCTTAATTCCTCATGCCCTCATTCACTGTTCAGATTATGAATTTTTCGATAGTGTGGGCATTCTGAACATTCAGACTAGGGGAATACTTTTTTTCTTTTTTTTTTCTTTCTTTTTTTTTCTTTTTCTCTTTTTTTTTCGTTCCCTTTTTTTTCTTGCAATTTCAATTTCTTCAAAACCATCCAGAGACTCCTTCTACTTCTGGTTTTTGTAATGCCCTGACTTTATATAGTGAGGTAAATCAACAAAACTGCCAGGGCATTTTATTGGCTCAAAAGGGCTGCAAAGTTGTGTCAAAGGTTGGTTTTTATTTGGCTTAGTGGGCTCAAGCAAGAAAATGCCTAAATCATCTACACATGCATTTAAAACTTTCTGATTTTAAAGTAGAGCAAAAGCAAGTTCTAGAAATTCTAAGCACAGAATATACACACATGAAAAGAGAATGCTGTAAAATGGCCATAACAGCACAGGCTCAAATCTCACCAGGTTAATGCTCAGTTCATTCATCATTCCTGCTTTTAGTGTGGGCATACTGACTCGATTAGCAATTTATCAACATTAACAACCAGAAACTAATGCCCCCACCCACACACTTTGCTTGAGGCAAAGTGGGTAGAATAAGGACGACACCTAAAGATTGAAAATGAAAGAACATAAAATCTAAAGAAAAGGAATTGAACCAGGTTAGTTCAGGGCGGCTGCCGAGTAAGTGAACCCAACATGTTTGAAATATGCAGTGAGAGTTTGCTCAAACTTGCTCAAGCAGGCATCCAAAATCTGATACAGGGCATTCTCAATGCTATCCAGCTTCCTCATGGTCATTCGGGCAGCAATCACTTCTTGTTGTGCCCCTTTCTCCTGGTGTCTTCCTGCTTATTCCTGTAGAAACTGAAAACAGAATGCTCGAAGGGTATGCCCTCGGCACAAAATGAACAAGTTTCTCTTCTCATCCTCAACTGCTTCTTGCATTTTTTTTTCAGGCAGATACTAGAAAACTCTCCAAATCTAGTTTGATAAATCAGAAAAAAAATTAAAATTACTGAAAAATAAAATAAACTAAAAAAAACCTGGGTTGCCTCCCGGTAACGCCCTAGTTACTGTCGTGGGCACGACACTCCTCTGTTCAGATACTACTGGGCTCTGCGAGCCATACTGCTCTTTCTTCACGGTCGCTGTGCCCTAGGTAAAGTTTCAGTCTGTGCCCATTTACTTTGAAATGCCTTCCTGTTTTCAGATTTTTCACTTCTACTAGCTCATTAGGAAATTCAGCATGCACTTCAAATGGCTCGACCCATTTTGTCTTTGGACTTCCTCCCATGACCTTGAATCTTGAATGATAAAGCAATACTTGTTGTCCCGGAGTGAACATTTTCCATTTAACAACCTGATCATGGAGTCCTTTCATTCTTTCTTCATAAAGAATATCATCATCATTGACTTTCATGCCCGTTTCTTCTACTTTTTCAGTCTGGAACTTTTTATCGTGCCCAACTTGCTCTCCATTAAGCTTTGGAATGCCCCATGGTGGCTTGTGTTCCCACTTCAGTGTTGGCATAGTAGAAGGTAGCATTCTGTCACTATCACTTCTTGTGGGCACATTGTAATTCACTACTCCAGGTGGCATCTCCTTAAGTGAATGAAGCATCTTAACTGCATCTTGAATTTCATCATCTTCATCAAGGGCATCTTGATCAGTTAGTCCTTCCTGTAATGCCCTTTCCAGAGGTTCTCGATTGCTCATCATTGAGAGAGTAGGCTGGGATGGTGCATCGAAGAGATCCACAAAATTCACATTTTCCGTATCAGGTGGGTGCTTCATGGCTTCGAAAATGTTGTCAAAGGTCTCCCCAACAAAAGAATTGATGATCTCGTTGTTGTGCCCATATCAAGCACATAGAAATCTACTGGGAATATCATCTCGTCCACTTTAACTTGCACATCTTCGATCAGCCCCTCTGGATATACATTCGACCTGTCTGCTAACTGAATGACCACACGAGTTGGCTGCAGAGGTCCCAACTTCAATTCATTAAAAGTTGGCAGGGGCATGACATTTATTGATGCCCCCAAATCCAGCATGGCCTTTTCGACTTTTTTTCTCCAATGATGCACGGTATTGTGAACATGCCTGGATCATCACACTTTTTTAGCATCTTCTTCTGAATTACAGCTGACACATTCTCTCCCACAAGGAACTTAGCATCATCCTTAAACCGTATCTTTCTGGTACACAACTTTTTCAGAAAATGGGCATACCGCGGAACTTGTTTAATGGCTTCAATTAGTGGAATGTTGATTTCCACCTTAGTGAAGACTTTCAGCATCTACCCCATCTCTTCTTCCTTCCTATTTTGTGCCAATCTACTTGGAAAATGAGGTTTTCTTGCAATTTTCAGTTTCTCTCGAATGGGCTCCAGAGTAGGCTGACTGACTTCTTGTGCCCCATTCTCCGATGATTGTTCTCTCATTGTGGGCACATCATTTTCCATTTCGGCTGAACAAACCACTTCCAGTAAATCCTTCCCACTCTTCAAGGTTACAGCATTAACTTGTTCATGAGGTTTCTCCACTTGAGTTGGAAGTTTACCAATTTTTACTTCCAATCTGTGAACCGTTTGGGCTAATTGAGCAATTTGTTTGCTCATATGTGCAAATTCCGCTCTTCTCTCTTGCTTAAATTTTTCATTCTCTTGCACAGCCTTCACGTTTTCTTCTGCCCAGGCTTGGACTAAATCTTCCAACCTCGATCTCATTTTTTCCTCGGGTGGTGGAGGTCGCATGGGTGGAGCATCTTCAAACCTTCTCCATCTGAAATCATCATGGTCTCGCCAACCTGAATTGAATGTTTCAGAGTGAGGATCATATCTCCACTGATGGTTGCTGTGCCCTTCCACATCATTAACTTTTTGTATCTCCTCCTACATTGGGCATTCTGCGGTAAAATGAAGCACACTTTTAAACAACCCACATGGTCTGGGATTTCTTCTTGTGATTGCTACTGTAACAGCCTTTCCAATTCGTTCACATAGCTTTTCAATCATGCTCTCATCATTGGATAATTTCCCAAATGCACTTATGCTTCTTGTGCCCTCTCCACTAAAATCTCGGTTGTCTTCAGCCATCTCGGTCAGAATTCTAAAGGCTTCAGTTGGTCGCTTATTCAATATGGACCCCCCACAAGATGCATTAACAATCGTCCTCTCATGTGGCTTCAAACCTCCAACAAAGTGTTGGATCAGATCATGATCAGTTATCTGGTGCTGTGGGCATTTCGCCAGAATATTCTGGAAACGGTCCCAGTAATCATAGAAACTCTCGTTCGTGCCCATTTTCAGACTTCCGATCCTTCTTCTCATCTCCTGTACTCTGGAAGCTGGAAAATACTTCTCCAAAATTTTTTGTTGAAGTTCCCCCCATGTGGTCACGCTACAAGTCTGCAGAGTGTACAACCAGTCCCGTGCCCCATCTTGAAGAGTGAAAAGGAACGAGACCAGTCGAACATATTCTTCCCTTCCATGATCTGATGGTTGAGTTTGGCAAACCATCTCGAAATCTTGCAAATGCCTTTGAGGGTCCTCTCCAGTCATCCCATGAAATTTAGGCAAGATTTGGATGAAGCTTGCTTGCAGATCCCATGTCTGCGTGACTGCTGGGATCGTAATGCCCATTGGGCGAAGATTCATGTTAGTCGGAAAGACTAACTGTCTCAAAGTTCTTCCTTCAGCGGCCATATTATGAGCGTGGCCGTTCTCAAATTGTTCTTCCTCCTCGTGCCCTGCTTCTTCTCGATCTTCTGGTGGTGGTGTGGACTCACGAGGTCTGTTCGCGGCTCGGCGTGCCCTCTTCGCTGCTGCTCTATTCTTCCTCGAAGTTTTCTCTATCTCCTGGGCATCAACTTCCAGGCACACAAGCTTGGAATGTAAAATCACTGGAAATCAGCTCCCCGGCAATGGCGTCAATTTTGACGCGCGGTCGTTTCGCGCTCAAAATGAATTTGTATTGCTCATGTGTCCACAGCGAGCGTAGCTAGCTATGAGTAAGGGTCGATCCCACAGAGGGCTGATGTGATTTCACCTTCGAGGTACCAATCAAAAAAGGGGGGTTTTGTGTTGTCACTGTACTGAAAGTAAATCTGCAAAAATAAACTAAAAAGAATATCAAATAACAAAAGGTTCCGGGATTGAAATAGATTCCAATTTAACTCACACTCACTCGATCATGGGCACACTGATTTTTCTGTATGACTGAATCACCCAGTTATGGAGATCGGATTCCTCACTGCATCTCCTCATTCATCCTTTAGGTTTAGATTTGAAAGTGATTCCTCGTCAATTAAATCCCTAACAAACCACCCACCTCCCGGTTCCCCTAAGAGATGTAAATGATATGAAGCATTGTGCCTCTAGACAAACCTAAGTTTGTTGTGTTTACTGATTCCTTGTGTGCCCACAACAACCCACCAAGTTCTCAGCTACTATTGAATTAACACACAGTCACGATTCATTAATTCTTTTAGCCCTAGAATGCCCATTACGACTAAAGAGTGATCAGCCACATTAGTCATATTAAACACGCTTTTTTCTAGCATTGGAACAAAACCTGGCAGAAACTCATTCATAGAGTGAAATGCCCACACAGCCTCACCAGTTTTAAGTGTGTGTTAAATCTTCATCTTTGTTCAACCCGGAATATAAATCTAGCTACTCATGCTAGATGGAATTATAAAGACATAAAATAAAGACATGATAAATAATAAAAACTTACTGGAATTGAATGAAAACTCATCCAACTCCAACGCCGAACGTAAACAATATTAAATATAAATCCTAATCCTTGTGGGCATAAGGCCCCAGGTTGTCTTGCTGCCGAAGCAGCGTCTAACCTAAACTAATTGCGAAAATAAAAGTGCAGAAAATAATAGGGTACGAAGTTCTTCTTTTCTAACTATCAAACTAGTATTTAAAAGAGTACAAAAGATCAAATAAAAATCCCCCAAAAAGGGGAAACTTCCATAACTGCCGGATTGCTGTGCCCCGCTGGACTCTGACTGGATAAGGAAACTTCCTTATCTGCTGGATCTCCTATGCCCACTAGACTCTGACTGGATAAGGAAACTTCCTTATCTGTTGGATGAATCCCTATATTTAAGGAATCTCATCCTTATCTTCCAAATTGTTGCCCAAGAGTCCATCTACGAACAAACTCTCCTTCTTCTATTTAGATTTCAATTCTGATAAAGCTCCAGCGCCAAATTTTATCTGCTTTCAACAGAATCCCACTTTTTCCGGGAATGCCCTCTTCACTGCCTTCTCTGAATCTGCGCGAGTACTGTGGGCACGACATCTTCTGCTTAGGTTGATTTTTATCTGATATGCCCATTTCATCCATTTTAGTTTATTTGAAGGCCAAAACGCCTCTTTCGCCAGATTCGACTCTCAGAATGCCCAAACCACTTTTTTGGTTCTTTTCCGACATAAAGACACTAAAAAGGACATTTAGAGCGACTAAAATGTCTAGAAAAATACGAAATAAATGGACTCATCAGTCACCAACTCTAGTTGTGGTTCCTTCTGCATTTCCTGGGCCAGGGCTTCGAAGATTTGTTTCTCTAGTGCGCCTGAGTCGGCCTTTGTGCCCTTAGCCTTCTTGGCCGGTGGATTTTTTGGTACTTTCACCGGTACTTTCCTTTTCTCCATCACTGGAGGTTTTTTTTATTCTGGTATGGCAGTGATCGGTTGAACATTGAGAGAAACTTCACTTCAGTTGCGGATGTTGGGCTTCCAATTCTGATAGACGGGGTCATTGATTGGAGAGGGGTTTTTGTCGGGGTTTCACTCACGGCCTTCTTCCTGCAGCGAGAAACCTCGATCTAGGATTTTTCAGGCGGTTCTTTCTTGGACCAAAATGTCTGCCGCATACATCCATGTAGCAGAATTTGAGGATGCTTCTTCCCTCATGTTCTGGCACACAACGGCTTATGACCTGGTCTGCTCCTATCTTCCAAAGAGTTGGTTTTTCCCATAAGTAGAACCTACTTTCCCTGGCCAGTTTCTTCTTCTGATAGTCGCTCATGCCAATTGGACATTTTTCGGTTACCAGATAGTTGATGATGTCCGCATACCACGGGTCTTGACTCTTTGTGCCATCAATACAATACAGATGCTTGTCCGGAAATGTTTCCATTATCTCTTCATTGGTTTCAATCATCAAGCGGCTTAAGTGATCTGCCACCAGGTTCTCTGCTCCTGTCTTGTCCTTCATTTCCAGATCAAATTCCTGGAGGAGTAGAATCCATCTAATGAGTCATGGTTTTGACTCCTTCTTTGTCAGCAAGTATTTCAAGGCCTAATGGTCTATGAACACCATCACCTTTGCTCCCAAGAGATACCATCTGAACTTCTCAAAGGCAAATACTACCGCGAGTAGCTCCTTTTCGGTGGTCGAATAGTTGCATTAGGTTGGATTCAGTGTTTTGGAGGCATAATAGATGACATAGCTTTCTTTACCTCATTTCTACCCTAGAACTGCTCCCACGGCATACCCGCTTACGTTACACATTACTTCGAATGGCATCCCCCAATCAGGTGGTTGGATTACTGGTGATAAAACCAGTTTTCTTTGGAGATCATGAAATGCCTCCTTACATTCCTCGATGAATTCAAACACTACATCTTGCTGAAGCAAGCGTGTGAGGGGTTGAGCTATCTTGGTGAAGTCTTTGATGAATCTCCTATAAAACCCTGCATGCCAAAGGAATGCTCGGACTTGCTTCATCGTGGTGGGGTAAGGCAATTTTGCAATGATGTCTACTTTTGCCTTGTCCACCTCAATTCCCCTTTCCGAAATGACATACCCTAGAACGATCCCTTCCTAGACCATGAAGTGGCACTTTTCGTAGTTCAGCATGAGGTCCTTTTCAACGCATCTCTTCAATACTCTCTCCAGATTCTCCAAGCATTGGTCAAAATGGTCCCCATAGACGGTGAAGTCATCAATGAAGATCTCAATACAAGATTCGAGCATATCCAAGAATATGCTCATCATGCATCTCTGGAACGTCCCTTGTGTGTTACAAAGGCTGAAAGGCATCCATCGGTATGTGAAAGTACTGAAGGGGCATGTTAATGTCGTCTTCTCCTGATCCTCTTACGCGGCATATATTTGCATGTATCCGGAATAACCATCTAGGAAACAAAAGTACGATTTCCCACAAGCCACTCCAACATTTGATCGATGAAGGGTAGGGGGAAATGGTCTTTCCTTGTGAGCGCATTGAGTTTCCTATAGTCGATGCATACTCTCCATCCAGTTTGGAGACGGGTTTGCACCAACTCCTTCTTTTCATTCTCAACCACTTGGATTCTTGATTTCTTGGGCACCACATGTACGGGACTCACCCATTCATTATCTGAGATGGAATAGATGATCCCCGAATCTAATAGCTTTAGGATTTCCTTCAAGATAACTTTCTTCATGATGGGGTTTAACTTTCTTTGAGTCTCCCTCACTGGTTTGGCTCCTTCTTCCAGCATGATGTGGTGCATGCACACTGATGGGCTTATGCCTTTAATGTTGGCCAGTGTCCACCCTATCGCTTCCTTGTATTTCTTCAATAGGTCCACCAATCTTATTTTCTGGGACACAGTCAGTGCCGAATTGATGATTCTTGGCAGCTTCTCCCCTTTAATAAGGTAGGCATATTTCAGATGTCCCAGAAATGGCAGCTTAATGATGGAACGTATCATTCTTTCTGAAGGCTGCAATATGGACAAATCCAGATCCTCCCTGGAATTTGCGTGGGCCTCTAGACTGTATGTTGCATGATCGCCTTCTTCATATTCTCGTTCCTCTCATCGAGAGTGTCCCAGTCTGATTGGCAGTGTTGGATTACCCACTCCAATGGATCTTTTGCCAGCATCTTCGTTCCCTCAATCTGAATGAGTGACTCGATTATGTCCACCATTCTTACACCTTCGAGATCAGCAGGATGTTTTATTGCTTCAATGATATTGAAGGTAATGGTATCTCTATCAAATTCGCACGTCAATGTGCCCTGATCAACGTCAATCTTCACATGCGCCATTTTCATGAAAGGTCTCTCCAGGAGCATACATGAAGACTTTTTGCTGGACAAGCCCATATCCAGAGCATAAAATTCAGCTAAAAAGATCAAATCTTTGACTTTGACCAGCACGTCTTCTAGAACTCTTTCAGGGAATACATTGAATCTGTCCGTCAGTTGAATCATCGTTCTTGTCTCCTTCAGTGGTCCCAAATCCAGTTCTTCAAAAATGGTTAAGGGTATAACGTTGATTAAGGCCCCAAGGTCAAGCATGGCTTGATCTATTTTTATGCCTCCAATCTCACAGGGAATGAAGAACATGCTCGGGTCTCCACATTTCTTTGGGAGCTTTCTCTGTATCAGCGCAGATACATTCTCACTCATAATCACTTGAGCCTTGTCATTGAATTGGACCTTTCGGGTGCATAATTCCTTCAAGATCCAGGTATATTTGGGTACTTGTCAGATTACGTCCAAGAGAGGGACATTAACCTCCACCTATTTGAAAACCTGCATCAAGTAGCCGTCCTCGGCCTCTTTTTTATTTTTTCTTAACCTTCTTGGAAATGGTGGGGGAACAATAATTCTTTCTTTTTCTGGTGTCAACTCCTCTTTCTTGGGCCCTTCCACTTGGCCATCCTTCTCTGGTCCCTTGCTAAGTTTGGTTTTCTTAGGGTCACTTCCCCCTTCTGTCTGAATTGAGGGGTTTGTCAGCTCCTTTCCTGTTCTGAGTGAAATCACATTTACATTAGCCCTTGGGTTGGGCTCGGTTTGGGAAGGTAAGATCCCTTTTCCCTTATCTATTCGTGAAATGGCCTCACTCAGCTGAGTAATTTGAGTTCCCAGATAGTTAGAATCTGCCCTTATTTTTGTTTTGAATGAAGCTGTCCGTTTCTGGCTATTAACTGACTCGATGGCCATCTATCTCACCATGTCTTCCAGCGTGGGTCCTCCCGCTACAGATAAATGGCGAGGTGGCCCTGTATGTGTCTGTTGTACTGGATACCTCTGTCGATAATGGTAATTTTTGGCATATTGATCATTCCGCCTCCAATTGCCCTCATCCATCATATTTACGGAATCATTCCCCTCTTGAACTTGCGGGCATTGATCTGAGTAGTGTCCCCTCATGCTGCATACCCCACATATCCATAAGGTGTTAGCGGATAGTTGGGTCATCATCTTTTCCATCTTATTGAACAGCTGATCCATTTTTGTCTCTGCCTCGGACACATAAGTCGATTTGCCCATCGCTGCCGCTTGTGGTCTATCATAGACGTCTTCTCATGTTTCCTCGACCATCTCTCCGATCAACTGCATTGCTTCATCTGCTCTTTTGTTCAGGATTGACCCTCCATATGCTGCATTAAGTAGGTTGCGGTCTTCTACCCGTAATCCTGACACGAAGTACTGGACCAAGTCATGTGCCGGTATCTGATGATGTGGGCATTTGGCGAGAATTTACTTGAAATGCCCCCAATAATCGTAGAAATTTTTGTTTGGTCCAACCTTCGCTGTAGAGATCTTTTTCCGCATTGTCTGCACTCGAGTGGTAGGGAAATACTTCTCTAAGAACCTTTGTTGAAGTTGATTCCATGAGGTCATACTCCCTGCTGGTATGGTGTAAAGCCATTCCCATGCTCCATCCTGCAAGGTGAAATGAAATGATAATAAGCGAATATATTCAGACATATTCCCTATATTATTATGTTGCGTTCCGCAGACCATCTCAAAATCTTGAAGATGCCTTTGGGGGTCTTCTACGGGATGGTCGTGGAATTTGGGCAAAATTGAGATGAAGTTCGATCTCAATTCCCAAGTGTCAGAGGGTTGCGGTAGTGTAATCCCTGATGGTCGCATATTCATTGTTTGTGGAAAGATGAGCTGCCTCATAGTGGGTTGAGGTTCGGGTGCCACTTCTTGAATTCTGTCCCTCATTTCTTCTACTTCAGATTCCGAGAACAGTGGGTTATATTTTTCTTCATGTGTGCTGCTGGTATTGCTTTCTTCTCCGGATGTTTGGGTTTTTTTCGACGTTTTCGACGATGTTCTTTGGTTTATGGTGGCTTGCAGGCTTCTTCTTACTTGTGCCCGCCTTTTCCGAGCAGTTTTCTCTATTTCTGGATCGTAGACTAGTTCTCCTGCGCGGTTAGTGCGTACCATAAACAAGCTAAGTGAGGAAGGATGGGATAGAAAAGGTGCTCTTACACTCCCCGGTAATGGCGCCAAATTTTGACACGCCGTCGTTTAGCGTGCAAAATTACACCTATGGGTGTAACCCCCTAGATGCTTGAATGTGCCTCCAGCGGCTAGTATAGTGCCGGATGGTAGATGTCGATCCCACAAGAAGTGTTAACCTATCTATTCTGGGTGAGCTTCACTCGAACCTTTGGGTAGTTACTGTCACTAACTTGTTCCTGCAACTTAGTATTAAATGCGTCTAAAAATATAAACTAAATCAAATAATAACAAACATGTTCAAGTCAAGCATAGAATCGGACTGGTGAAAGCTTGCAATCCCGGGCACATACACGTTGATACCTCGATCTGACCGGTTGGTTATAGGGAGTAGATAACTATTCGAGGAACTATTATTGGGTCAATGTCACTGACCTTGGATTACTGTCACTAATCCTAATTTCCCCACTCATAGAGATTACACCCCCCAATTCCATCACTTGTTGTACGCTAAGAGCGATACGGTCGGCGACATCTTAGCACTTTACCATCTCAAGACCTAAAGAAGAAGGGTCATACAGAGGGTTTGCAAGAAATGGTAGCATTTGATCAGAGGAACCCAACGCTGGCATATGGGACCCCTTTGGTATTATGCCCATATCCACCTGGACTTCACCTTCCGGGTTTAATCGGCTGTAGGCTTCTCCACCCGATTTGTCACTTAGTGGCTCATCAGGGAGTCGGTCAGCCTTACTTCCATCCTAACGCACAGCTGCAATGGTTTGGGTAAGAGTGATCAGCCACGAAGCTTTCCCCGTTGCAGTGTATTTGGATTTTCCCCAAGTGAAATTCAGAATCTTCACGAGGTGTTTTAAGCTCAATTAACCTCATGCATCGCCATCACCTACGTCTTCTTCTCACTCGACTTGAACACTAACTACTTAGTGTTGCAACATATTAATAAACACAACACAAATAAACTGATAATTCATAGCAAAGGAAATTATATTACGAAAAGAAATACTAAACAAACGAGGCAACGAAAGCTGGGAACAAGCGCTCTAGCCTATGCCAACTACTACCAAAAAAACTCTCATACATAACACCCCATACATAACGGATATTTTTAAAATCCGTTATCTATGAGCGCATTTTTGGTATAGATAAGGATATTTCAAAAATCCGTTACGAGAGAAGTGTTATCTCTGATCATACATAACGCTTTTGAGTCTTGCGTTATCTGTGAGTGTTATATATTCTTCACAATTATAACGCTCATTTGGTACTGTTATGCGTTGTGTTATGTTTAAACAAATTATATAATGGTAACATTTACTGTTATGAATATCCGTTATGTATATGTGTTAATTATAATTTTTTAATTCAAAATTAAATTTCCCTACCCTGAAAATTTCCCTCTCACCATATTATTTAGTAAAAATCTTACCGCCAATATTTCTCACCAAACATAAAAATTCATTTTTTCATGTTAAGGCAAAAGAGATCCCCAAATTTTAACCTAAATCCCTAATTATCTGAATTGTACCCCATGGGAATCTTCGAAAGCTTCTCTATTTTTTTTCAATTCGTCTTGTTCGAAGGTATGATTAAAACCCAATATTGAAGGCCTAGTTCACTTTTCAGATTTCGATGTTCTTCTCTGAGTCAGTCATCAATTGTCGTGGAAAAACCAAGCCGGAGAGTGTAAGCACTGGTCAATTTTAATTTCAGCATTCTCTCTGTCGAAGGAGACCAAGCTCAGCGAACCAGGTAATGATAGGCGACCTACTATTTCGCTATTCTCTTCTCTTCTCAGCCTTCTCTGTTTGTTTGTTTGGGATGTGAAAGGGCAAATTTTAGGGGTTTGTGATCAATGACTGTGAATTAGGAAAATACGAACCTCAAATTTCTGCTTATTTTTTTTTCTTTCTGTGAACGATGTGAATGGCTGTGTGAAGATTTTCTCTTTTTGGTGTGTGATCTGAAACAAACTGTTGCTTGAACTCTTTTTGGGTGTTCTGAAACTCGGTGTGTATTTGGTTCTATTTGAATTGAATAAAATGAGAAAATTAGTGACCAATATACAAGATTTTCATGTCACAATTTTTTTGTCCTATACTCTTCATTTTGTAGGGCTGATTGAGTCTTCATTTTGGTTTGTCTTGCAGTACGTACAATATTTTATTGGTTTTATTTGCTTGGAAAAACTTGGTGTTTCAGATTGGTTTCACATATTGTAATTTCTTTGATTTATGTGAGGACTTATAGAATTTTATCATGATATTTTGGGCCAGATTGTAGTGGAGACACTTTCAAGTGGACGGTTGATCACGCTTTATCATGTTTTTTGTAGTAGAATTGCTACACTCTTCAGTGTTCATTTTTTTGGATGAAGAACATTCATATCTACCCGGGGCCATTTCTTGTTTGTTATTTCAGAGTTATTGGACATCAGTAATATATGAGACTTTTAATGATTAGGGGATGCTTTTTGATAGAATGATTTTGGTTTCACATATACCTGAGGATTGATATCTTAGCCTTGGTGTTATGGGTTTGAATCTTTAAATCTGCTTGCTTTACCATCTCTTTGGAGAAATCCCATATCAGATGGAAGTTTGTCCAAACTAACTTATCTCAAATTATCTTACAAATAGACTCTCTCAGGCATCCTTTCTGCCACTTTCATTGGCAATTTGCGGTAGAATGTCATTTCTTGCAACTCCATTATTGGTGTCACTCTGCCTGTAGGAAACTAATTCATCTTTAGATTGTCTACCAATAGACTCTCTGGCTATTTACATCTTTGGCCAAGAAATATTACTAAATTACAGGTGATTGACATTTTTGATGTCATTCATCCTAAGTTCCTAACATAGGAAGCTTATACGACCGTACATTTTCTCCTACGTGCGTACGTTGCCATTTAATTTTTGGCACCAGGGCAGTCTAACTGATGAGATAATTTCTTATTAGTGTGCAGCTGGTTTGTGCTTATACGACCGGCTGAAGTTGCTACCTTCTCTACCATCTGCACCGGTACGTACTATCTGTAAGAGCAATAGCAAAGTTGTGACTACATCCTCAAGTATGATTCTCTTACTCTTTACCGCTTCAGTGAAATTGTTCTACCTTTTGTTTTCTTTATACTTTGGGTGTAATATAACCAGTATTGGGGGTTGGGATGACTGTTGGATCTGAACTGCAATTTAAAATCTGATCACAACCCCATGTACATTTATCACCTGTTTGCTTGAAACTAGATACAATTCTCAATCTTCTGCAAGTTATAAAAAAAATTCTCAGTTATATATATATTTGAATGGTGTTATTTGAATATTTATTTATTTATAAAAATGGTATAATGGACTATATATATATATATGCACACTCTGATCCTTGAGGGTTTTTTTAGAAAATAAATAAAAACCTCAGATGTTAGAGGTGCCACTCCTCCAGCCCCTGGTTCTCAACCATGCTAATCACATTATTTCTTTCCAATTTACAATTATTCTCTTTTGACTTTGGAACCATAACATGCCTTTATAGTTTCCATGTACTTAGTTATCTATATGAATCAAAATAGAGTCAGACAACAAATAGGACACAATAACTTTCAAACCATCCAAAAGTAACGATCTGAAATTATTAGGAAATTCTCTGAGTAAGAACTACTTCATGGTTGTTTGGCTGCTATAATGATCTTAGTTTATTGCAAAGTAAAATAACATCTATACCATGCAACAGATATATTTTAAAGGATGAACAAAAAGGAAAGTCATAACTAGTGCAGTCATAATTATAAAAGACATGCAGCTCAAGTTTCACAGTAATATAAAATACTGTAGATTATGACATAAATGTGCAAATGAAAACCAACTAACATACCTCTAACAACATGGATAATTTCTGCAATTTTAGGGTTCCAAATTCTCATAGTTGCATCATCAGAACCACTACAAATTGTTTTACCTTCAGAAATTGAAAAAAACAAATAATGAGACTAATAAAATACAAATCTTATCAAAGGAGAGATCAAAAGATTTTTCTCATGATAAAAAGTTAATACCATCAGGGGTAAAATCTCCACAGGTCACACTTTCCCCATGATCGGTGAAAACATTGAGATAAGCAGCCCTGTCAGCATTCCACTTCCAGACTGAGGAATCCTCTGCACCAGCCAAGAAGTAAATCACAGTATATTTCACCAACATAAAGTGTGGCCCCATGATTAATAATATAATGGAGAACATTCCCATAATTCACTCACTGGTACATTTTGTGATAGACATATATTTAGTGAATTCTATAATCATGTTTGTACATACAAAATTTATAGCTAACTATTAAAGAAAAAAAATAACTGAAAAAAAAATGCCTCCAGGCCACGCATATAAGTTACTATAAAAGTCATATTACTCCACCGTGTTTAATAAATAGATCTAAAAATCCACTTTGTCAAAGTAAAATATGTAATAATAAGTGTTATAAGTGTTATGTTTAATAAAATAAATAAAACTAGAGTAGACCCATAGATCCTAATGTAAATTATGTAATAATACATGGAAGAGGAAAAAATAGGAAACTTAGATGAATTATATATATTATGAACAGTTAAACTGATATCTATATGGCTGGAATATTTGTTATTTTTTCATCACATTATTGGAAAAAATAGGAAACTTAGATTAATTGAACCTAAATTAAATTCGCTTGTAACATCATTTGGCCCCAAATTTTAGACTTAACTTTTCTTCTCTTGTCTTCTTCGAGTAGAAATACCTTTTCAATTTCATTCCTTTATTTGAAGTAGAAATACATATATATGATACTAGAAATAATTATTTGGTATTATTAATTATAATTTAATGAATTGAACTATATCTTGTGTTTTTCTTTTGACATGTATGAAAGAGTAAACACATAAATTAGGATGGATAAATAATGGATGTCTAAGAATAGATTATCAGATGAGTATGAGATTGGAGTTGATGCTTTCTTGAAGTTCGTAGTAGAGAGGGGGTGCGATGCTAGCAGAATGTCTTGTCCTTGTGCAAAGTGTGGTAACACTAGGAAGCACAAACTTAGCCTTGTAAAAGGGCATATCATAATGAATGGTATGGACATGACTTATCAGCAATGGATATGGCATGGGGAAGTACTTAAATTGTCACAATCAACATATGATGCAGATTGGGTTGGGAAAGGTGATACAAGCTGTAGTGTTGATGAGCCAATAGCTATGATTCATGATGCGTATGATGCCTATGAAGATAACCCAACTCACTTTCAGACACTGCTTGAAGAGGCTGAAAAACCTCTATATGAAGATTGTAGTGGTTTTACTAAGCTGTTGGCCACAATAAAATTGTTTAACTTGAAGGCAAAATATGGTTGGAGTGACACGAGTTTCAAGGATTTACTGAAATTGATAAAGAAAATGCTCTCTGAAGGTAATCTGATGCCTGCTTCTTTATTCGCAGCAAAGAAAACCTTAAGCACGCTAGGGTTAGATTATAAGAAGATTCATGCTTGCCCTAACGACTGCATTCTCTACCGGAAAGAGTTTAAGGATTCAAATGATTGCCCTACATGTGGGATGTCTAGATGGAAGACGAATACAAAAAGCAAGTCTGTTTCTAGAGTGCCGTCAAAGGTCTTGTGGTATTTTCCACCGATACTAAGATTTCGAAGAATGTTCCGGACTCCATAAATTTCTAAAGAGCTTACTTGGCATTCAGATGAAAGAACTTGTGACGGCATTTTACGCCATCCAGCCGATGCACCAGCTTGGAAATTAGTGGATAGCAAGTGGCCGGATTTTGAGCAAGAACCAAGAAACCTGAGATTAGCTTTGGCAGCCGATGATATGAATCCACATAGTATGATGAGTTCTAACTATAGTTGCTGGCCAGTTATTCTTGTCATGTACAATTTACCACCTTGGTTATGCATGAAGAGAAAATTCATGATGTTAACTCTTCTGATTTCTGGTCCTAAGCAACCCGGTAATGATATTGATGTTTATTTGGCACCTTTAATTGATGACCTGAAAGAATTATGGGAGGTAGGTATCCAAGAATATGATGGGTATCGTGATCAAAGCTTCACACTAAGATCTGTTCTTTTATGGACAATTAATGATTTTCCTGCCTATGGAAACTTAAGCGGATGTTCAGTTAAAGGATATAAAGCGTGTCCCATTTGTGCAGATAAAACTCATTCAATCCATCTGCCTAAGAGTAGAAAAATGTCTTATGTAGGACATAGGCAATGGCTACCTCATTTCCATCCTTACCGAAGGTAGAAAAAAGCTTTTGATGGCAAACCACAGTTGGATCCTGCCCATAAACCATTGAATGGCAGTGAAGTTTTAGAGAGAATGCAAGCATGAAATTGTGTGTGGGGAAAAGCAAAAGGAAAAAAAATATCTGAAGAAAGAAGTTCCAAGAAGAGGAAGAAAAAGGAGGCAAAGGGTGAAACTTATCAGCCACATCTTCTGATCAAAACTCTTGTTTCAAAAAAAAATCGATATTTTTTGAGCTAGAGTATTGGGAGCATTTGCATATTCGTCACATACTCGATGTGATGCATATCGAAAAAATTGTGTTGGAAAGTCTTCTTGGTACATTACTTAACATTTTGGGGAAGACAAAGGATGGAATCTCCGCAAGGCAAGACTTAGTTGATATGAAGATTATGCTTGAGTTAGCACCAAAGGATGTTGGAAAAAAAACATGTTTGGCTCCTGCATGCTATACATTGAGTAAAGAGGAGAAGAAAAATGTGTGCGCTTCATTTCTTGGGATGAAGGTTCCTGATAGATACTCTTCTAACATTAGTAGACTTGTATCGATGAAGGACCTGAAACTTATTGGATTGAAATCACATGATTGTCATGTTTTGATGCAACAACTTCTTCCAATTGCTATTTGTGGTGTTTTGCCTAAGCATGTGAGGATTGCTATTACTAGGATGTGCCTGTTTTTCAACGAGATATGCAACAAAGAGATACAAGTGCCACGGTTGGAAGAAGTTCAAAAAGAAATTATGACAACTTTGTGCCTCCTAGAGAAGTATTTCTTACCTTCTTTCTTTGATATAATGGTACATTTGACAGTGCATCTGGTACGTGAAGTTAAGTTGTGTGGACCGGTGTGGTATAGATGGATGTACCCTTTTGAGAGGTACATGAAAATTTTGAAAGGGTATGTACGAAACCATACTCGACCCGAGGGAAGTATTGTTGAATCGTATATTGTTGAAGAGGCTATTGAATTCTACTCTGAATATTTATCTGATGTACACACTATCGGGATCCCATCTAGTCATCATAAGTTTGACGTGACAGAGTCTTCATCAGGATGTGTTCAGAAAACAATCAGTGATGAAGAACGAGAACAAGCTCATCGTTATGTATTGACAAACGATCTCGATATCGATCCATTTATTGAGTAAGCTAATAATATTGTTAATTTTTTTTATAAATTCAAATTATAAACTAAACTGAATATATATAGGAAACACAAGGCACAAGTAGCATCACAGTTTCCTAAAAGAAATCCGAAGTGGCTTCAAGATGAGCACAACAAGTCATTTCTTAGCTGGATGCATGACCATGTAAGTTGCCCAATGTAGCTCTTAGTCTTGCCTTAAAAATAAAGCTTAATATTAACTAAAATTTTTGTAGGTTGCTGTCGATTCCAAGTATGAGTTATCTCATAGGTTGAAAATTCTTTGTGGGTGGCCAACCAAGCAAGTATTATCATATGCTAGTTACAGAATAGATGGTGTACTTTTTAGTACATTAAAGCGTGATGAAACTCGAGTTACTCAAAATTCTGGTGTCAGCATGTGTGCAACTGTCATGCAAATTGCTAGTGTTAAGGATAAGAATCCAATTATGTCAGATATGATGTTTTAAGGAAGGATTGAGGAGATATGGGAGCTTGATTACACCAAATTTCAAGTTGTAGTGTTTAAGTGCAGTTGGGTTGACGACAATAGTGGTGTTAAAGCGGATGACAGTGGTTTTACCTTAATAAACCTGAACAAAGTAGGATACCAAGCAGACTCCTTTATTTTAGAAAGTCAAGCCAAACAAGTGTTCTATATTCAAGACCCCGAAGATGTATCATGGTTAGTAGTACTTGCTAGTCCCAACAAACGATACACTGAAAGGATCAATCGTGATGATTTGGGAGACAACTCTATGCAAATGCAGAGTTTTTCAAAAGGAGTGCCAATAGCTGACACAAGTAATGCGTCAGATGATAATGAACCATCATGTGTTCGTAATGATTGCAATCCCATTTGGGTTAACAGTGCAAATTTAGAGTTTGGTGAGCTTCTAATAGACTATATTGTGTTAATTTTGATGATTTTTTACACAGATTTATGATGTTTTTTACTGTTGAAAATCTGCAAAATATATTAACATTTATATTGCATCAGTAAGTTACAACATGTTGATTCCTTGTTTTGTTAGATGCATGTTAATCATTATATCTACATGTTAATCATTATAGCTATCAAAATGATCCGTTGATCCTTATCTATATGTATTTGTTGAGCAGGTTCTTAAAAACATGGCTTCACAGGGTAGTGATGTTGAAGCAAGTGAATCTAAAGATAACAAATCCACACGTACAACCAGAGCTAAGAGAGGAAAAGTATGCTTGAATAGTGTTGCTTAGCGAATGGCTAAGGGAGTTATCCAAGATGTTGACTTTAATAAGGATGGTCAACCAGTGGGGAAAGCTGCATCTCAATTGCAAAGTTATATTGGTCTTCTTGTACGTGATCATGTTAAAATAAGTATAAAGAATTGGAAGCTTGTCCCAGATGACACGAAAGATCTAATATGGGAACAAGTTAAAGTAAGTTTTAGACACATATTTTGTTGTTTCAGTTACTACTGTTATTTGTTTTTATAAAATGTTCATGTGCTTGCAGGGTTGTTACAATGTTCTGGTGTAACGCCTCAAACTACTCCGTTTAGCCACGTCACTTAACATACAATTTACTTACATATTTTTATGCACTTATAATAAAATGAGCAGAAGCTTAGGTCAAAAAACATGAATAGGCATGACGTCATAATTCTCAATGTAAATTTTTCACGAATTAGCATGCAATCTATAGAATCTACACTATTACAAAAACATAGTAGTTGACGGAAGCATTGTATAAGCCCATCCATATTAATCGTACAATTATCTAACCTATCGGGCTCATAGGTTTACACAACCCGCCCGTCTAGCACCCTAAATTAACAAACATAATATAGGGTTCAAACACATACTTCACACATAGAAGGCTCCAAGGTAAAACGACCCGCCTTTAAATTGTTTTGCATAATATCAAGTTATATACATCATAACCTACAAAAGATCGGGCTATTCCTATTCCCAATAATCATTGATCATAAAGCAAAAAGAGTGATCAATGTATTAATAATAATATGAGTATTTTCAAAGAAGAGCATGCAAAAGATAAACACAAGCTTGTGGGGTTCTCTTGTGTTCACAACACTCCTACTCGGGCCTCGACTCCTCAACCTGAAATTTATTGAATGAATGGGGTGAGTATTTAACAACATACTCAGTGGAGAACACTGAAAACAGTTATAGCCAATTGCACAAGTGAAAATATAACATATGGACTTTTCTTTACTTTTTGGAGACTAGTCTCAACCCCGTAGGGTCCAAACATCATGATGCCCCCGTTAATGAACATCTTTGGCCCTGTAGGGATGCCTGCAGACATACTACCCCCCAGGGAGGACATTAACAGGTCTATATTTGATCCCAAAGAATCTCTGCCCTGAAGGGTCTCTTTGTCGACCCCGAAGGATCTCTGTTATCTCTGGTCCGAAGACCCTTCATATCTATACAATCAAAGCACAACAATAACTATAACTTTACACGTGTTCACAGTTTAGAGTTACCCCACCTTATGAGATGCTTTCAAACCTTTCCCAACCTTTGAAATACTTCTTGGCCGTGCACAAGTTGTCCACCTCGAGCCCCAACACGTCACCTAGCACCTTTCAATTCTCTTTTCATTTTAGACGTCGAGTTATAAAATTAAATCATAACTTAGACCAAGCACAAGCTATACTTTTCTTTAAAGACTTCATACACATCCATACACATAACCTTGGATATACCAACTCATAATATGATTTTGGACTCAAAATAAATATTAAAACTCTTTGAAACATTTAATCGAACACTATACGTGCACTTATTTAAACCACATGCTCATAACTCAATTTAAATCCTTTAAACCCAACATTTCAAATACAAACACCTTCATCCTAGGGCTCTAACATATATGAAAATGAACCCCAAACAACCATCACAACACCTCCAAACCGCATCAACAAAATAAGGGGAAATTAGGGCAAAAATCTAAACCCTAGCATCAAAGAACCATAGAAATTCGATATAACTTCACATATAGCTTCAAGGAGATAAATAAACCATATGTTTCAGATTTCAAAGCTAGAAGATCAACAAAATCGAAGAACCCTAATTTTGGATAACAAACCCTAGGTTTGATTTAACAAGTAATGATTGTTTAATCATCAAGATGAAGAGGTGTGAAGTTACCTTAGTTGATGGAGGATGATGAGAGATTCCACTCCAAAACTTGAAGAAGATGTTGAGAGAATTTGGAAGATGAATCGCCCAAATGAAGTAAGAAATGAAGAGGAAATGAGTAAAGTGTTGTATTAATAGGTTGGAATTTCCGAAACAGGGCGCGGCCTAGGGGTGGTCGCGCTCGGAGGTCGCGTTCGAGACAAAGAAAAATAGCTCTCTGAAGCTGGTGACATGCGACCAAAAGGTCGTGTTTCTCACTCGCGTTGCAGAGCTCTCAGAACGCGACTCGAAGGAGGTCGCGCTTCACTGTTGCGCCCAGACTGTAGATTTTTGAAAGAGCTTCGATTTGAGTACTTATGAGCCTCGTGGTTCCAACCGAGTCAAAAGTTATGACCTCCGGACGAAACCATACCAAAACTTAGCAAAACCCTCAATTTATGCTATTTTTGAAAACACATACAATTACTCAACTTGAATTTTCAAAACAAATTTACTACTCATTTAATGCACACCGAAATTACATAAAATTAAGGTATGTCAAACATAAAATTGAACGCAATTACAATCATAATTTATCACATAACTCGACATTTTAGTATTAAAAATTCAAACTGTATTATTATACACTCAGTATAATATCATTGTGTGCTATGACTATTGGTTCGAGTGGAACAACCTGCAACGAAACAACGGCATAATACAAACATACTCACATGATTAATATTCAACAATATCAATTCGAAATCATTTTACTAAAATTATGATTTATAATTTAGCAAAAGGATCGGGGTATCACATCCGGAGACATGGAAGGCTACCTGCTTCGAATCGGCAAATTCCAAGTGGCGAACATGGAAATGTAGGATGCATAAGGACTTCATTCTTCCAAATAAAGATAATCCAGATGAGATGTATAAACCACCGCCAGACAGTGGCATACTAGACCATGACTGGGGAGTATTTGTGCATAGTCGTGTATCAACTAAATTTCAGGTAATTAATATCATTAATCATTGTTAGTTTGTCATATTTTTGTTGCATTTTTGTATCATTTTTGTTTGACTCTTATCTATTTTACTTAATCAACTTGTAGCAATTGAGTGAGCAGCAGAAGGAAAGGAGGAGTAAACATTTATACCCGCATCGACTGTCCCGGAAAGGTTATGCAAACTATGCCGAAGAAATCAAGGTAATTTAGATACATTTTAAATATATTTTGAATTATGAATCAGATTTAGCAATCTATTTTGGGTTCTTGTTTATTGTTTTAGTTCTTGGTTATAAAAATAAGGGCTGTGAGAGAACGTTTACATTGATCATGGTATTCTATGTAAGGATTTGCACGGTGATGAAGAGATTGATAGATGTTTGCTGTGGAAGAAAGCAAGATTGAACAAGAAGGGAGCCACTGACAATGAAAATTTGAAGATTGCTATTCAGAAAATAGTATGACACACTGTTCTTTTATTTTTCAATTTATTTCTTGTTAATTTATTTTATGTCAGGTTTTAATCAACATTTTATTTCAAATGAGTAGGATGAATACATACGAGAAAAGGAAGAATGAACATTGCATTCAGAAACAACTTCAAGTGATTTGCTTTCACTTGCACTTGATAAACCAGAACATGCTGGTCGTGTGCGAGGAAAAGGGTTAGGCATCAAGCCTAAATCCTACTTCCAATCTACTAGAGAAAGTAGACGAGCAACAAACCAAGGTTCACAAGCCTTATGTAATGCTGAATTAGAGGAAGCAAAAGAGAAAAATAGAAGAACAAGCTGGCCAGATTCGGGTTTTAGATCATGTAGTCCATGAGTTAAAGGGTAAAATGGAAAAGTTTGAATCTAAGCATGCTGAAAATGATAAGGAGTCTGAAGGATTGGCTAGTTGTTCAGTGATGAAGATTGTAAATCAGGAGAAATATAATATGGAGTCTCCCGATGCCATATGTATTGGAAAATTAGATTTCTTACAGGTAAGTGTAGTGATTTCCTTGAAATTACTGTGTGTACCTAATAATTATATTTGCTTGAGACTTTCTTTTAATATGTAGGGAAAGGCAGTGAAGTTACTATATGGAGTCTCCAAAAAGCTTGTAGCTTATGGAACAGTGTTTGTTGCTGGTGCTGTCCTACATGGCTCTCCAATGCCTCCAGATTGCTTCTGTGTTTCGATTGATGAAGTTGTAGATGAGAATGCAGTGCTACCATTTCGTGTTTCAGATGAGATAGAAACAGTAGGAGGTGCACTAGGAACTCATGTGGCATGGCCTACCCATTTGGTGGTGGCAAGACTGAATGAGGTAATTTTATAGATATTATGTTGTCCTATGTTTTTAATAGTGAATTGTTAATAACATAATGTCTCTAATTATTTAGACACGGGATAAGAAAAAAATTGGAAAAAAGTTGTTTCAGGGAAGTGATCAAGATATGAATATCCACTTCTCATCATTGCCTCCAACATTACTTGCATTGTATTGTTTATTTGAGAGATCTTTCAAGGATGAAGCAATATGTTTTATGTTAGATGTTGAAGTGTTTGGGCATGAGATGAAGGTTCACATTCTTCTGAACCTTGATGTCATTCCATTTTGTAAGATGGACCCGATAACAGGAAATTGCATTGTTGCATATGTTTGGTAAGACTCATTAATTCTATTTCTTTCTTTATAAGTCACAGGTGTTATTTGTATAACTGTTACATGTTTATCGACAGGCATCTGTATAGCAACATAAAGGAAAGTGATAGTGTTTGCAAGTTTCTCTTTGTGAATCCATTTGCAGTAGAATATGGACTGAAGGATGAGGATAGATCGCGTGCATTATCAGAAAGATTACTTCTTGCAGCCTCAGATCAACTCGTACTCGTGCCTTGCAATGTGGGATATGTGAATTAATTTAATGCCTTAAGTTGCATATATGTTGCATTGGGTTCGAGTTGTAGCTGTAGCTTTATATATTTATTTATTGTTAGTATGATGAATGTTTTTTGGCATAATAATTTGACACTCTTATGAAATAGCGGGGCATTGGATTCTGACAATCTTCCAAGTTGAAAAAAATCAAGTCTTTTTGATGGATCCTCTTTGCCATCGTAATAAGGACACTATATGGAAGTCTATCGTTGACACGTAAGTTTTGGACTTTTCAACTAATTAATCATATCACTTTCATTTTAATGGATGTTAATGTTAACTGTCTTAATAACTTCCCTTTGAAGTGCATTAAGCATTGTCCAAGCAAATAAGGGAAAGAAATTCAAAAAAGCAAATTGAGAAGTTATTAAGGTACATATTCTCATTTATAGGTCAGTTTATTAATTATTATTGCACACTTATCATGTCTGATTTATACTATATAGGGTCCTTTGCAACCTAATGACAAGCAATGTGGCTATTACGTGGTGCGGTTCATGAGAGATATCATCATAGGGTTTGAAAATGCTACATCGTCTACTTTTCAGCTGTCATCACTGGTATTTAAATATGCGCTCCAATATCGTCTAACTAGTATGTGTAGTTATTAATCAAATATGATATGTTTTTATTCGTAGTTCAAGGGTGTTCGTACTTATTCTCAAGCTCAACTCAATGAGGTTCGTGAAGAATGGGCAAAATGTGTGATACACCATTTCTTCGATTGATAGGTATTGCTTCCAGTTCAATTATTTTTGCTTGAGACAAATGCATGGTTATCCTTTTCATTTACTACTTATGGAATATGTTTTATGTCATTTTGTTGAGATTGGGTTTTTGTTGAGTATTGTGATAATTCATTGTTACCACTTATTTCTCCAACCGTGACAGATTTAAGGTTGAGCAGTTGAGTTGAATGGGCGCTTCTTAATCACCAAAAAAGTTGTTCGGATCAAAATGGCTAGCAATATATATGTTATCTTTTTTTGGACATTAGTATGATATAAACATGTTTATAATGTTGATTATATTCAGATGAATGTATGAATATTTTTGAATTTGATATACGATGATTTATGGGAATTTCAGTTATTTTTATTGTTTTAGAATTATTTTAATTGTTGAAAATCTATAAAAAAATTGTAGCAGGTATACATAACGGTACTCATTGGAAACATACATAACGGCAGTGAAACTAAAAGACCGTTATGTATAAGACCTAAAGATAACGAAAATTAAAAATATTTAATAACAGTAAAAATCTGTTATGTATCAAAATATACATAACGTAAAAAAGCGTTATCTAAACTACAAATAACGTTATGTATTAATCCATGTGGTATATTTCATAACGGAGAAAAATGAATTTTCATAACGGTACAAACCATTATATATGACAGTAATAGATAACGGAGAAAAATGAATTTGCATAACGGTATAAACCGTTATATATAACAGTAATAGATAACGGATAAAAATGAATTTTCATAACGGTACAAACCGTTATATATGACAGTAATAGATAACGGAGAAAAATGAATTTTCATAACGGTACAAACCGTTATATATAACAGTAATAGATAACGGAAAAAAATGAATTTTCATAACGGTATAAACCGTTATATATAACAGTAATAGATAATGGATAAAAATGAATTTTCATAACGGTACAAACCGTTATATATGACAGTAATAGATAACGGAGAAAAATGAATTTTCATAACGATATAAACCCTTATGTATAATAACATAGATAACAGATATTATTCCGTTATGTATGAGCGCAATCATACATAACACCAGTATACGTAACACTCATATAATAACATAGATAACGGATTTTATCCATTATGTATGAGCGTATATGTGTTTTCTTTACGAGAAACTGAAATAAAATGCTAAACTGCTCCTAATTATCTTCATGTCTAAAATAAAATAGGAATTAAAGTATTTATAGTGAGTTTAACTGCCACAATTGGCCCATGACTACCCACGCAGGAGCACTTATCTTAGTTGACCTCATCCACTTCTCCTCAACGGCTCATTGTGGATTTTTCAGCTTTAACTCTTTCTCCCTCTCTCTTCTCTTCTCTCACTTCTTCTCCACTCTCTAACTTCAGTCATCGTTTGTTGGAGTGATCGGTGCTGGACTTCCACGCTGGATCTACAACAGACTGTCTAAGTCCAGTTTTCTCCATTATGCCCTTAGCAGCTCTTTCTGTCTTTTATGCCCTTGCTGGAACTTTTTCTCGTCATTTCTCCCTGCTTCACTTTAGCTCCCAAACTGAATCTAGACTCGACTTAAAAGACTCAAAAACAGCAAAACAATGATAATAAAAACACCCATTTTGAGTCTACATCAAGCACCACAGCAGAATTAAATGCATCACACATGATTTCAAAGGGTAACGACCAATTAGGGAAAATGACAATAGGTGCAGTGATCAATTTGTCTTTCAAAGTGTTAAAAGCATCCAAGCACTTATCATCAAATACGAAAGGGACATCTTGTGCAAGCAGATGACATAAAGGTTGGCTAATTTCAGAGAAGTCTTTAATAAACCTATAGTAAAAACTAGTGTGACCTAAAAAACTTCTAACACCTTTAACATTAACAGGCGGGGGTAATTTTTCAATTACATCCACCTTAGCCTTATCCACACTTATTCCTTCTCTAGACACCACATGCTCAAGGACAATGCCACTAGTAACCATGAAATGACTCTTTTCCCAACTAAAAATGAGGCTACTTTCTATGCATCTCTTCAATACAAGTTCTAACTTATCCAAACAATCAGAAAATAAAGATCTAAAGATAAAAAAATCATCCATGAATACTTCAATAAAGTCCTCAATCATTTCAGAAAAGATAGAAAACATGCACTTTTGAAATGTGTCTGGTGCATTGCAAAGTTCAAATGGCATTCTTCTACACGCAAATATGTTGAACGGCCATGTGAATGCGGATTTTGCTTGGTCCTCTGGAGCGATAGCCACCTAAAAATAACCAGATAAACCATCAAGCAAATAGTAAAAACTATTTCCCGCAAGTTTGTAGTATTTGGTCAATAAATGGAAGCAATAGGATAGATTATGCCCTAATCCTAAGCTTGAGGATCTCTTTCTTGACGACCTCTATCAACACGGGGTTGAGTCTCCTTTACCCTTCTCTAATTAGTTTGGCTCCATCTTCAAGTATGATCTGATGCATGCATGTGGATGGACTAATGCCTTTGATGTCGGCTAAGCTCCATCCAATGGCTTTCTTGTACTTTTTAAGTACGGCTATCAACTGCTCTTCTTCTTCTTTTGTGAGCCCAAAAAAGATGATCACGGGCTTCTTTTCTTTGTCTTCCAAGTATACATACTTGAGGTGAGCTGGGAGTTTCTTCAGCTCGATTTTTGATGAAAACTTCAAGTCTTCTTCTTCTTTGGCTAAGATTTCCATAAAGCCCAAGCTTTCGCCTAGGAGCGTATTAATTACTTCGACTTCCAACTCATCACCCCCACACTTGGGGTTAGTTTCTTCCAGAAGAGATTCCTCGAACAAGGCTTCACTCTTAATCTTGGGGCTAATTTCTTGCAAGAAAACCTTCTCGGTCAAGTGGTTGGTATTGACTCTTTGATTAATTGTATTTGGAATAATTTGTACTTTGGTGGAATATTATTGTATTTGGATTAGATTATTGCAAGTGGTTGGTATTTTGTATGGATCATTGTGTATTTTGTTGGAATGGTGTGAAAATAATTATTATTATTAAATTATTATTCATTAATAATATATAATTTTTAGGCTAATCAAAGACAACAGTTTACAAATAAACCGTTGTCTATTGATATTCTTTAACCATGATAAAAGTGTTGTAAAAGGCATTAAAACTGTTATCTAAAGAACCTAAGACTACGGCCATCAACTGTAGTCTAAGAGCATACAACCATAGTGAATACACCATTTAAACAACGGTTAAATATAAATAACTATGCTTTTTAACCGTGGTCTTGAAGACCTAAGACTACGGTTTAAATCTGTAGTCTATGGACCTAAACTGTAGTCAAATGGTATCTTAAAACAACGGTAACCTGTAAAAGACTACGGTTTATAACCGTAGTCTTAACGCCTTAAGACTACGGTTTATAACCGTAGTCTAGTTGAGCACTCATAGACTACACCACCTGTCTCTACGGTTATAACCGTAGTCTATGAGCATTTTTGTTGTAGTGAATAGCATCAATAAAAGAACAATCCCCCCCAAATGAGGAAACATGTACAACCTTGTTTTCTTGTATGGAAAAAGACATAGTTTTCCCCAATACAGACATTTTGAAACTTCCATTTTTAACATCAATAAGGGTGTTGGTGGTAGCCATAAAAGGTCTACCTAACAAGATTGTGTGCTCTTTTCCTGTTTTTAGTACGTCGGTCACATCCAATACAACAAAAAATCAACCAGAATTATCAAACCACCCACTTTTACCAGAATGTCTTTTATTATTCCTTTTGGATATCTTATAGACCTATCCGCTAATTGTAGACACATTCTTATTAGTTTCAAGTTACCTAACTCAAGTTGTTTGAAAATAGAGTAAGGCATCAAATTGATTCCAGCTCCTAAATCTAGCATACCACATGCTCTTTACCATTTCGTAAGGTAATTTTAAGAGTAAAACTATCTGGATCACGGAGCTTGGGCAGTAGTTGATGTTGTAGGATTGCACTAGCCACTTCAGAGACCACAATCTTTTCATCCTCCGTAAATTTCCTTTTCTTTGAGGTTAACTCTTTGAAAAAATTTACATAAGCCGGCACATTGCAGATTACATCAAGGAGTGGGAGGTTGACGTTGAACACCTTGGATAAGAGTTTATAAAACTCTAGGAATTGGGAGTCTTGTTTCATATTCCTTAACCTGCTTGGATAGGGAATGAGTGGATTGCAAGGATTGGCGGCTTGATGGAGTGTGGGTTCCTTCTCTTCCTCTATATTTTTCTCAAGTTCCTTCTACTCATGCTAGAGAGTCTTGCTTTCTTTTTCAACTTCATTTGTTGGGTTTGGCTCTCCAACCTTGTTATCTATCACCTTTCCTCCCCTGAGGACAGTGATTGATTGAGCTTGCTTCGGTTGGCTCGATAACTTATCCGGTTTCATTTGTTTGGCCAAATTCCCAATAGTTCCGGTAATTTGACCCACTTGGGTCTCAATCATCTTTATAGAAGCTTCAATAGATTCAAACCTTTGTTGAGTGGCTTGCATAAAAGATTGCAAAGTATCTTGCAACATTGGCCTTGGAGGTTGGGTTGGTTGAGTAGGGTATTGTTGCAGGCTTGGATAAGATGGAGCTTGGCTACCTCCGGCTTGTTGAGGTGGTTGAGATGGTTGAGGTTGCCTCCAAAAAAAATTTGGATGATTTCTTCACCCCGGGTTGTATGTTTGAGAGTATGGATTATATTGTTGGCGAGGTTGGAACCCTTGTAGAGCATATACTTGCTCTTGAAGAGCAAGAAAATGTACTTCACTGAACTCTGGCTCGGACGTCTTTTGGCACACGTTGGCCCCATGGCCATATTCTCCACATATTCCACAAGTCTCAACCATCGTAGCTTGTTGAGGTGGTCTCTTGGACGTTCTCAGCATCTCCACTTGTCTAGTTACCTGGGCTAACGGCTTAGTAATATCATAGCTAGGGTTGGCTTCATGGACAGAAGCCCATTTCCCTCTAGCACTCTGCTGCTAAGATGTTGTGGCCATGGTCTGAAAGATGTTGGAAACTTCTTCAGCTGTACGGCCACCTATATCTCCTGCTGCTGCATTGTCCACCATGTATTGGAAGTTTTGTGACAACCCATCGTAAAAGAACTAGTTGAGTAATTCAGGTGCAAGATGGTGATGCGGGCATTGTTGTTGAAGACCTCTGAAATGATCCCATACCTCATCAAATGCTTCTCCTGGTGATTGGGAGAAAGTAACAATCTGAGCTCTCAGGTCTTGAGTCTTCTGATTCGAGTAGTATTTTGCCATGAACTTTTCATACACAGCATTCCAGCTGGCAAGTGAATTAGATGGAAGAGACATGAACCATGTCTTAGCACGATCCTTCAAAGTATAAGTAAAGCACCTCATCTTCAATTGATCCTCATTTAAACCTTGTAGAGGGAAGGTTTGAACCACATCATAGAACTCTCGGATGAAGTTCAAGGCATCTTCTGCAGGCATTCCATAGAAGGATGGAAATTGGTTGAAGTGTATGTTCTTGAACTCGTAATTTCTTGCTGCTTCACCAAGAACGATGCAAGATGTTAATGCCCCTGTTATAGGGTGAGCGAAATCCCTCATGTTTCTTGCCACATTCGCGTTGTTGGCATTATCGATGTGGTTTGCCTCCATTTCTAAAGCTCGAGATTCGTCACTTAAAGAGTAGGCTTCTGTCGAACCTTCTTTTTCCCAATTGGGCACTTCAATCCTTCTTAGTCTGTAAATGTTGTTAAACACGGGGGACTAGTCTCCTATTGAGACTTCATCGACCTAGCATACACAGACACGAACACCAAAAAGTAGATTACACGCAACTGTGGAAGAATACAAATACCAAAAATAGATAAAAATACGGAAACAATATAACATGAAAAGATAGTACGCTGAAAACTTTCCCTAGCAACGGCGCCATAAATTTGTTTCGGTCCAACTACATGCAAAAACTAATAAATCGACCCATAAGAGGACGGGGTCGATTGTAGGGCGGTGAGTCAACCCGAGTCGTGTCTCTCGAGAAAAGCTTAACTGGGCGATTATCTTTCTATGTTACCAGATGGATACATACATGAATTTAAACACGAATCTAAACATTCTAAACCAAGATTTTGGAGAATTTGAACTAGATACTACTCAATCAAATTAAGCAAGAACAATGCAAGGACAAACAAACTAAAAATATGAATTAAACGATTGTAAATGGACATTAGGGTGTAGATTCTCTCTTTGGTTTCTCTCTTAGCTTGATTCAAGTTGATTCCATTAAGCTTAATCATACAATAGACTCTATAAAGAGGTTTAACTTCATTTACTGTTACCGTCAATCTATTAACCTTCCACCAGCTAAATCATACGAACAAGGATAACAATTAGGCTTATAAACCCAGTCCACCTAATGTTGATAGATCCCTAGTCGGGCAATAGAATCTCCTATCAGTCTCATCTATTACCTAGAAATGTCTTATGCTAGCCAAACACACAACATAAACAAGTTCAATTCAATCAACCGAAAAATCAACAATTATAAGCATGGATCGAAATCTAATGGATTATCCACCCCCTAATGTATGGAATTAGCCTCTCATTATACAAGATATCAAACAAGATTTATATAAGTTCATCATCTCATAAATCGAAGATAAATAAAATAATACTTGCACAATTATGTTTATCTTGACAAATTTTGGGACAAATCCCTGCAAATTAACTAAATCAGAAAAGAAATATCGAAGAAATAGAGATTTTCGAGCAAGCCTAGCTATCTCACCCTGGCTTGAGTGTTGGACGTCCTCCTCTCCGTCTTCTTTTCCGCTTCAACCTCCTGCTCTTTTTCTTCTTTTTGTCTCTTGAACCAAGTGAAAATGGATGGAAAGGCGATGAAAATGGATGGGAAAAGAGATGATCAGTGATCGAGAGGGATGATGGAAAGCTACAAAATGGGCCATATTTATAGGAAAAAAGAGACTTCCGTCCCAAGTCAGCAACCACGTGATACCCAGCACCAGTAGAATGCGCCTCGCGCCGGCAGAGCAAGTCCACACCGGCGGGGCAAGGCAGCCTAGCGCCGGCGGTGGCTTCCGGGCTCGCAAGGTAAGGCTGCCGAGAGCACACCCCCGCAGCGGTGGGGGTACTCCGCAGCGGCTGGACTAATTCATTTGTGACTCTAGTTTTTTACTTCAGTTGTAATTCCGCCAGCTTCTGGTTTACACTTTCTATGTCGTTAAATCACTATTTTTTGGACAAAAATAAAAAGTTTGCACAATTCTGGCATAATTCATCAAACGAGCAAAAGTGAAGATAACAACATAAAAATGACAGAAAAATAATGAAAACATGCACACAAAAGATATAAAATTTCTAAAATAATACATCACAAATAAATACTAAACATTTCCCTTCGAGCTAGAAGGGAGAGAGGACGTAGAAGCGTAAGTCTTCAAACCTCCATAAAATCTTGTGTGTTGTACTTTGCTTTATCTTACTTATCCTTAACTTTGCACACAACCTCACACTGCACACGATTGAATATCTATTGACTGAAAATATTGCTAATCAAACTAAGTTTAAAACGAGTAGGGGACCTAATTATTCCGCACTTAATCTCAGTTTGAAAAAGAGTTTATTCAAGGGCCCGTTTAAACTCTATTAGATTCGTTTAGGACCATCAAGTGGTATCAGAGCCAGTGATTCTAAGGATCAGCCATATCTGCAGATCAACTAAATCAAAACTATTTGTTTTTGCTAACTTCTTAAGTTATGCGAAACTATAAGCTACCTCTATTTTTAGTTGAGAACTATGATAACTAGAGCATAAGATGAAAGTTCATCTGTGCTCGATACATGATTACATGTGGAAAGTAATTGAAGAAGGGCCAATCACCATAATGATGGCAAATGATGCTCATATCATTAACCATAATGGTGGTAAATAAACGTCCACACTGAAGTGGCTTATTGATTAGAACATTACATAACCGGTTTGATTTCGGACTATTAATTTACTTGTCATAAGAAAACTTGACTATAGGTAAATTAAAGGTTTTATAACCTGTTTAAAAATGAATTTTGTAAACGTCCGTACTAAAGTGGCTTATGAAAAATATTTTTAAAATGTCGGTGGATATACATATAATTCCTTTGAATGTTTTGATTATGTGTAGTTATCCTAAATGTTGTGACTGTACTGCATGTTTACTTTTCTGTTATTTCTATGTCGTCATGACACTCTTCAACTTGTTCTCAATTCTAAAAAAAAAAAACTCATCAGTGAAAACTATACTGATTGATTTTGAAACTTGAACCTTGTCCTTACTGTTGAGGGTTTAAAAATTATACTTGAGGAGGAATTCCCACTAAAGCCAGATGAGAATTCTAGTGAAGTGCAGAGAGCGAGTTATGATAAGTGGGTTAGAGCTGATGAGATGGCGCGCTGCTACATTCTAGCTTCAATGTCAAATGTGTTGCAACATCAACATCAGTCGATGAAGACTGCTTATAACATAATGTCAATCTCAAGGAGCTCTTTGGTTACCAGAATCGCTCGGCACGGCACTTGATGATGAAAAATATGATGAACATAAAAATGTCAGGGGTTCCTGGTAAAAAGGCAGCTAAGTGAGGGCGAGGTTACCGTCTCCATAGGCAATGCTATGAAAGTTGTGGTTCTTGTAGTGGGAGACATTATTTTATCTTTCTATAGTGATAGAACTTTAGTTTTAAAATATTGTCTTTATGTGCCGAATTTCAGGCGGAACCTTATTTCTGTTTCAAAGTTATTTTTGAATGGATATTCCATTTCTTTTGATAGCAAGGTCGTTATCACAAGTGGTAAATGTTTTATGAGTTCTGGCACATTAGATGGACATCTTTATATACTTAATTCTATGCAAGTCACTACACAAACACAATAACTGAATACATCGACCACAAACCCTAATAAAAGGAAAGAACCTTCAGAATTGAATCAAACCTATCTTTGGCATTTTAGTGTTGGAGTTTTTTCAAATTAAACCATCGCAGGATCTATTGGTTGTTCATTAATCCATAATCATGTAAATCATATTTTTATGCAGCTCATATGTATCTAATTAACCAAGTTTAATTAACATGCAATCTGGTTTTCGATTCTAATAAAAGCGGAAATACAGAAATTGAAAAACAACTCACAAATTAAATGTCGAGTTGAGGACAAGATTGAAGATCTAATCTTGTTGTTGAATGAACCAAAATTGGCACTCCACAGTGCATCCCCCTCCTTGATCTTCTGTTGTATTCCCGGATTGTGTTCAAATACAGAGCGGGTGGTAATCTACTAAGAGGGGTGTGAATTCTATGGAGATCAAGAGAACAAAAGAGGGTTGATATTAAAGTGTATGATTTTATAGGGAGGTGGGCGAAAATACCATTGAGTTTGGGCCTCTAGCTCTTGTTCCATCTCCAGTCCACTTCAGTCATATTGGGCTATAATAGGGATCTAGAATAATATTAAATTGGCCTGCTAATTTATTTAATTTCTAGTATCCAATAAACTTAGGATATAATTAAATAAATTAAGTATTGCTTTTATTCAACTAAAGAAGTAATACTGACCTACCAATTTAATACATATTTGCGAATATGCTTTCTTCTTTTGTTCAGTCATTCCCTATGTTTAAGATATAATGTCCATTAATTAATTATGTATGCTTCTGAAAGCTATAATTAATTATTATCTTATTCTTTGAGTTGTACCACACAAGCTTTCTCATGTACGGAATAAATTCCACCTGCAGGGTTTCACATGAACTTTGTGTTTCCTCAAGAGAACATCATCAACCTGGTGCACCAGGACACGGTGTCCATATATATTGCACAACCTATCATATATGTAAATGTTATCACTCAAAATATCAAGGCACACATAGATCTATCTGTTTTCGGTAACTTCTTAAGCTATAGGAAACCATAAGCTACCTCTATTTTCAGTTGAGAACTATGATAACTGGAGCAGAAGAATAAAATCTCATCTGGGCTCGATACATGAAAACATGTGAGAAGTAATTGAGGAAGGACCAATTACCATAATGATGGCAAATGATGCTCATATCATTGACAAAAGAGTCAGGGCCCTAATTATTCCACACTAAATCTCAGTTTGAAAAAGAGTTTATTCAACCCCCCTTTCTAAACTCTATTAGACTCATTAAGGACCATCACTTCTTGTAGACCTTGAAGTTCTCGTTGGTGAAGATCACAGTCATATCATCATCACATAGTTATTTGATGTTAATTAGGTTAGGTTTCAGTATATCCACTAAGATAGATTTCTTCAAATCGAGCAGCATCCAATCCCTTAGTGAAAAGATCAGCTAGTTGGTCTTCTATCTTTACATGCTCAATCTTGAGAACTTTTTCCTCAACTAACTATCTAATGAACTGATGTCTGATGTCAATGTGCTTTGTTCTAGAATGTTGAATTTGATTCTTGGATATATTGATAGCACTCATGTTG
The DNA here is from genome assembly GCA_026008535.1 of Perilla frutescens. Taxonomy (NCBI): domain Eukaryota; kingdom Viridiplantae; phylum Streptophyta; class Magnoliopsida; order Lamiales; family Lamiaceae; genus Perilla; species Perilla frutescens. The sequence continues at coordinate 36,231,450 of BRKX01000006.1, read as the reverse complement.
TCACAATACAGAATAGGTGTATCATAAGCAACCTCATAGTCCTTCATCATCTACACCATCCATATGATCTGTGTAGAGCTACTTCCAGCTAGAATGTATTCAGCTTCTGCCGTTGGTAATGAGATGATGTTCTGCTTCTTACTGAACTAGGAAACAACATTGTTTCTTAAAAAGAAACAAGCACTTGATGTGCTTTTTCTATCATCTGGAGATCATGCCCAATCAGCATCACAGTAGATAGTAAGACTTGAATTGGTATCTGAAGTATACCACAATCCATAGTTTGTAGTTCCATTGATGTACTTGATGATGTTCTTAACAGCCTTCAAGTGACTTTCTTTGGGGCATGACTGATATCTGGCACATACACCTACACTGAAAGATATATCTGGTCTGCTTGCTGTGAGATATAGAAGACTTCCAATCATGTTTCTGTAGAGTGTCTGATCTACTTCTTCTCCAGCATCATCTTTTCCAATCTTAACAGTGGTGCTAATAGGAATTCTTTTATGTTTAGAATTCTCTAACTCGAACTTCTTGACTAATTTTCTGGCATACTTAAACTGTGAGATGAAAATTCCTTCCTCTGACTACTTCACTTGAAGTCCAACAAAATACTTCAAGTATCTAACCAGACTCATCTCAAACTTAGTTTCCATGTCCCTGATAAAATCATTGATTATCTCATTAGACACTGAACCAAACACTAAATCATCTACATATATTTGAACCACAATCACTTGTGATTTGTCCTTTCTGATGAATAGTGTTCTGTCTTCTCTTTCCCTGTTGTATCCTTTGCTAACCAGGTATGTAGCCAGTCTTTCATACCATGCCTGCGGAGCCTGTTTCAAACCATATAAAGCCTTTTTTTAGTTTGAAAACATACTCTGGATGATGTGAATCTTCAAATCCTTTGGGTTGAGCAACAAATACATCCTTCTTCAGAAATTCATTCAAGAAGGCACTCTTGACATCCATTTGGTACAACTTGAACTTCATCATGCAGGCCATAGCTAGGAGCAGTCTGACTGATTCTATCCTTGTAACTGGAGCAAAAGTCTCATCAAAATCTATTCCTTCAATTTGTGAATATCCTTATGCAACTAGCATGGCTTTATTCCTTGTGATATTCCTAGATTCATCAGTCTTGTTCTTGAATATCCATTTAGTCCCAACTATATTCACTCCTTCAGGTTTCTGCACAAGATCCCAGACATCATTCTTCTTGAATTGCAAAAGCTCTTCCTGCATAGCTACAATCCAGTAGACATCTTTGAGAGCTTCCTGCACATTTTTGGGCTCCAACTTGGATGTGAAATAGACATTGGATATTTCCTCATGAAGTCTCTTTCTCAGTCTGCTTCTAGTCATTCTTCCTTCATGGATATCTCCTATAACATCTGTGGAAGGATGATCCTTAATGATCTGTCGTGAGGGCTTCCTTTACATTACTCTCTGGTCTTCAGTTTCTCTATCTGAATTATCATGTACATCAGAATGTTAAAATATATCCGAGTGTACATCTTCTTCTATAGAATTGACAGCACTATTCTGGTCATCAAATCTGACATTGACTGATTGTACAACAATCTTTGTCTCTTTGTTGTAAATTTTGTATGATTTACTATTTCTGGAGTATCCAACAAACATACCTTATACTCCTCTGTTGTTCATCTTGCTGAGATACTCTCTATCATTGAGTATGTAGCAGCTAGTACCAAACACATGGAAGTGTTTCACTGTAGGTTTCTTTGTGAGGATTGTATACTAAAAGCTTGTCTTTGTATACTATTAACAATGTTTTTGACGACATAGATTGATTATTATTGCAGTCACTGTTTGTGCATCTATTTACTATGTTATACGTTTGTATATGCATGTTTCCTTATACTTGCATTGTAAATGATATGATCTGAGTAAACACACAGTAAAGATCATATCATCGAGTTCCTTGTAAAGTATTAAAAGGCTTGCAGTTTAGATGGTCCTGAACCAACCATTGTAGACTGTAGAATAATCTGATAGTTAGTTTATCTTGAGTAACTGATTATTCTAATATACTGACGCGTGTATTAAGGAGGATCGTGACAAGATACTATTCTCTGATCTGACCCTAAAGGGAGAGAATAAAGATCCATAGAGTTCGGGTTCTTAAGCCTTGCACAGTGACGGACATATGTGTGTTATGATTATTGCTTTGATTTATCAATGGGTGAAATTCTTGATAGAGTCAATAATCTCGATATTTTGGGCAGTAACATATTCACACATAATGGATCGTGCACTGTGTTTGGTCACCATGTCCTGGCACTACTAAAAAAATGCACATACATAACGGTTAATCACCGTTATGTATGTTATTTCCAGACCGTTATATATAGTGGTGTTATGTATTCTACCCAGAATAGATGACGATTATAAACCATTATGTATACTACTTTAGATAACGGTTTTTAACCGTTACAAAACCTTCATAAAGCGTTATGTATTATGATCTTTCTTAACGGATTTTTTGAAAGACCGTAGTGTATTCTATAGGATAGATAACACTCATTCAGTAATAGTTACATATTTCCTAACATAGATAACGCTTTTTTTGTAAAACTATTACATATTCTTCAATTAGATAACGCTTTGATATAAAACCGTTATGTATTCTCTCATTCAGAAACGCTTTTGTATTGAATCGTTACATATTATCATATTTAGATAACACTTTTGTATCAAACCGTTACGTATTCTCATATTTAGATAACGCTTTTTTATCGAACCGTTACGTATAGTATTGTTGCGAAGAATTTATTAATTAAAAATAAAAATGAATTTTTAAATTTTAAATAATCTAAATAATATTTCAAACTCAACACTAAAATGTAAAATTATTATAATAACAAGACATTATCCAAGTATCAATATTAAAATACAGAAAGAAATTCAACACTAGTTCAATACATAATAAGAAGAATTCATCCAAGTATCAAAACTCAAGAAAGCTCAAGAATTGATCCAAGTAGTTTCCGATTTGGTGAGTACATGATGAGAATGCATACTTTCGATTGACTCATCCGTTTGCAACCTTTCATTCACTTTATTTCCACCATCAATGTCACGGAGCTCCACCTGTTAGCATTGGACCAGGAAGAACGGGTGAATTTCATTCAAGATACTTTCGATTAAAAAGGACTTAAATTCACTAGGCACATAAATATAATACAACTTCCAACCATCCAAATCCAAGACCATTCAATGGATAAGTATCCAATAAATAAAAGTGAGAAACTTGTTAAGACACCACATATCTCACCTAATTCTTGTTATCTGTTAAAACCATCTAAACGGGATACTGAAGAAAATATCAAGCATGGATTGACTAGCACAGATACCCTTCGTGTAATAAATAAATGAGAAGGACTAAATTACATCATGGTTTATGAGTATTAGCACAAAACCTGAATGATACCTCCTCTTCTTCCTTAGATGGAATGTTGTGCTTTTATCACCTAAACACAATTTACATTGTTATGTTTTGCCATAATGATGACTACGTACATAGTCAGTAACACAGAAAAAGAAAACCCATATATTATATAATCCTAGTACTTAATAAATAGTACTGAGTAATTACCTCATAAATCTTTCCTGCGGGGCATTAGCAGCAATCTAGAAACAAGGTTAGAACATCTTGGTATGTATGATTGACTAAATAATATATCATCACCATTCTATGAATTTCGAAAATCTAACCTTTTCTTTCAATGACGTTTCCTGGTTTTACCTGCGTCAATACGAATAAGCATGAAATACCATAACTTCAAGCTGTGAGAAACTCAAATGTCTTAAAACCAATAAAACAAGACAGATCATTTTCCCTATATACATGTCTCTACATCTTCCCTTGTAGGAGTTAAATTCCTCAGGCAAACTAAACAATTATTATATGTGTTCATTACTACCCAATAATAATAATGCTGCTAGAAAAAATAAAAAACATACAATTATCTACTAGATTATATTTTGATATACAAAAAGAGGTTTCTTCCATCTCAAATTGGAGATGAATATTAGTTGGTGATCTGCTAATCTACTAATTAAATCACAACAAACGAGAACAGGCAGACTAAGAGAAATAAGAAAAAAGCATCAAATTCCACCCTTAATTTTTTTTCAAAAAAAATGAAACACTAATAGCATTCAAAAACCAAACTGAAAGCTCATCACGAAAACAGAATATGATTTAATTCAATAGCCACCATGCATATATCTCATCAAAAGCATGCAGAAGTTAGCAATTAGTAAAAATAGAAACCTACGTCTCTGCCGGAGAATCTGGCGCCATGGAACTGGGTGGCGGACCACGGAAAGTCGAGAAGGCATCCTCTCGACAGCTGCGATTTAATATGGAGAACTCTCCTGCATTAAAACTCAAGAAAGCTTGCAAAATCCCAAAACTTAGCATATTCTGCCACTCTAAAATAAAATGTAAAAAAAATAACACTATAAAATTCCTCAACACAACGGCAGCTAATTGTTATCAACTGCTGCAGCTGATTTTGACACCAAGATAAAGTTAAGTAAGGTCATATGTAATAATTGATAGACATAAAGAGTACACGGCATTTGCAAATTATTTGGTCAGGCAAGCAATATAAACTAACTCCCTGAAATGTTGCTTCCAACATTTAATTACACTTAATGTAGACTACAGATTACAGTATGCTTCAACAGTTCCACTAGCCACAACTACCTTCAAACTTTTCATAACTGTCCCCATACTATATGAACTGTGGAACATTAATAGAATCAAACACATATTTGAGCAACTAAAATCAGTGCTGAAGGAAAGCAATTGATGCAGGTGCCTATGAATGGACCTTATTTGGTGATTTAATAGTAAATGATAATTACAAATGTTGGAACAGAAAGTAAAGAATAGAGAAAGATAGAAAGAATTGCTCAGTAGAAGGTATATGAAAACAAGGAGAATATTGCTACATCTTTATTGACTGAGATGCAGAGGTATATATAGCCCTCTAAGCAACAGAAAGATAGCAACGTGGAGATAATCTCTCAACAGAAAAACTGAAATCCTACCCACTAAACAAGACATGATATGCTAACTAAGTAATAGGAATAACAAATAACAAACTAAGACTTAGTCTAATGATGAGCTGGCAATATGAATCACATTCTTCATTCAACACTCCCCCTTGATTCATAATCGCATACTCCGAGTAGATTTCTGAACTTGACGTGCTTCTCCGACGGCAACGATTTGGTGAATATATCAGCTAGATTTTCATGGCTGCAACAAAACTTCAAAGAGATGAACCCTTCATTAACCAAATCTCTTATGAAGTGAAACTTAATATCGATGTGCTTTGTTCTCCCGTGCATAACCGGATTCTTTGCGATAGCAATAGCCGATCGATTATCACAGAAGATCTCAGTAGACTCCTTCTGCTCCTGCTCCAATTCAGCCAATAGCCTTCTCAACCATACTGCTTGACACGCTGAAGAAGTAGCAGCCACGTACTCTGCTTCCGCCGTCGAAAGCGCTGTCACTCCTTGCTTCTTTGAGCTCCATGTTACAGCTCCTGACCCAAGATTGAAAACGAAGCCTGAAGTACTTCGCCTATCATCCATGGAACCTGCCCAATCACTGTCCGTGAACCCAACTAACTCAAATTCAGCAACATTTGAGTACCAAATACCAGAATCTTGAGTTCCAGCTACGTAGCGAAGAATTCTTTTCGCAGCTCCAAAATGTTGTCGTGTTGGATTATGCATAAATCTGGAAACCATACCAACGGCGAAGGCAATATCGGGTCTCATATGCATTAAATAGATCAGACCTCCAACTAGACTTCGAAAGCTTCCCGCATCAGCTTTCTCGGTACCATCTTCAAGCTGCAACTTCTCATTGATATTCATGGGAGTAATTGCAGCTTTGCAATTCGTCATGTTGAAGCGCTTGAGAAGATCCTCTGCATATTTTTTCTGGAAGACGAACACACCATCTTCTCCTTGCTTAATTTCCAACCTAAGAAAATAATTAAGCAAACCCAAATCTGTCATCTTAAACATATTCATCATACTCTCTTTGAACTCAGCAACAAGAGAGTAAGATGATCCCATATAAATGATATCATCAACATATACACAAACAAGGAGCAAACTACCGTTACCTCCCTTCTTTGCATACAACGTAGGCTCATTAACACTTCTTTCAAATCCATTTTGCTGAAAAAAGGAGTCGAGCTTGTTGTACCATGCTCGTGGAGCCTGCTTCAAGCCGTATAACGCCTTCCTCAATCTGTAAACTTTATCCTCCTTGCCTTGAACGACAAATCCTTCCGGCTACACTACATAAACTTCTTCCTCCAACTCTCCATTTAGAAACGCAGACTTCACATCAAGTTGATAAATAGGCCATTTAAGATGTGCAGCCAAGGCTAGAGACATTCGTACCGTTTCAAAACGGACAACCGGAGAGAACGTTTCCTCGTAATCAATGCCTTGCTGCTGCGCATACCCCTTGACAACCAAACGAGCCTTATGTTTCTGCACACTCCCATCCGCATTATACTTCGTCTTGAACACCCACTTCAAGCCAATTGCACTCTTATTCTCTGGTAAGTCTTCAAGAATCCAAGTTCCATTCTTTTCGATTGCTCCAATCTCCTCATCCATTGCATTTTGCCACTTCTCTTCTCCAGCAGCATCATGGAACCGACTTGGATCTCTCCAAGCTTCATATGGAGTGCGATTTAGGACAGCCTTCGTCGGAGACATATTCAGCAAATATACGGTAGTAGCAACAGCTTCTGCCCACAGAGAGTTTGGGAGAAGCTTCGCCTTCAACATGCTTCTCGCCATTTTTACAACGGTGCGATTTTTCCGCTCCGCCACACCATTTTTCTCCGGTGTATATGGTGCCGTCAATTCTCTGCGTATTCCGTTAGTTTCACAAAAATGATTAAAATCATTAGAGCAAAACTCACCACCCCTATCTGTACGAAGAATCTTGATGCTCATCTCACTTTGCTTCTCCACCATCGCCTTGCAATTCCGGAAGTTCTCAAAGGCTTCGGATTTATTTTTCATAAAATAAACCCAACTCATGCGACTATAATCATCGGTAAGTAGAAAGAAATACCGACTTTCACCAATCGACTCCGTGTTTACCGGCCCGCACAAGTCGGCGTGAATGAGCTCAAGACATTTAGAAGCTCTCCAAGATACACCAGTAGGAAACGATTTCCTCGTTTGTTTCCCATAAATACATCCCTCACATAAATCAAGAACCATACCTTTCTCACGTAGAAGCTTTAATCCATTGGTATTGAGATGCCCATATCGTAGATGCCACAGCCTCGACGCCTCTTATATACCGCAAACAAGAGCGTATCTCTCTACGTTTGACACTCGCAGCGGAAACATCTTATTCTCCATCATGCAAACCTTTGCAATAATTTGCCCAGACTTCTTTTCTTTGATAACACAAAAACCATCATCAAACAACACCATATATCCAGTAGCCATCAATTTCCCAACACTTAATAAATTATGTGCCAATTTTGGAATAAAATAGACATCATAAATCAATTTTGTGTTACCATCGCCATTCTTCACTGCAATAGTACTTTTCCCTTCAACTTGAATGGCCTTGTCATCACCTAGCTTGACTTGAATCTTGTGAGATTCATCAAGCTCTTTGAACATCTCCTTCTTGGTGCACATGTGGTTCGAGCACCCGCTATCCACGAACCAAACGTCCTCCGGCGTATTCATGGCGTTTGTAACAGCCATGAATAACTTGCTTTCCTCCTTATCTTCTTGGACGTAGTTTGCTTGCTTCTCCTTGGACCAGCAATCTGCTTTCACGTGCCCGTTTTTGCCGCAATTATAGCACTGAATATGGCTCTTGTCGCCTTGCTGTCCACCAAAGGATTGCTTTGCATCAGATCGACCGCCATGACCTCGACCTTGGCCACGTCCGCGGCCTCAAAAACCTCCCCTGCCTCTTCCTCTTGCTGTAGATGAATCCTTTTGATTGGAGAATTCACCTTTCACTTGAAAAGCTTTTTCATCGGGCTTTTCAAACGATCGGTTAATCCTTGACTCGTGGGCTTGAAGAGATCCCATCAGTTCTTCGAATGAAAAATTCGACAGATCCTTCGATTCTTCAATCGCAGCTACGACATGATCAAACTTTGGAGTCAAGCTTCTGAGTGCCTTTTCAACAATGGTCTGGTCCGTGATCTTCTCTCCGCAAGATCGCATCTGACTGACTATTGCCATTGCTCTCGACAAAAAATCAGCCACCGATTCTCCATTCTTTATGATCAGCATTTCAAAGTCACGTCGAAGTGATTGCAATCTCACAACGATGACTTTTGAATCTCCTTTGAATTCCTTCTGCAAGACCGTCCACGCCTGCTTTGAGGTGCTTGCCGCTGCAATTCTTGAGAAGATGCTATCATGGACTGCTTGTTGTATGATAGCCAACGCCTTGGAATCTTTCTTCTTGTTCTCCTTCAATCTGTTCGCGTCAGTGTTGGGATCTGCGAATCCGTTTTCTACGAAGTCCCAAAGATCTTGAGACTTCAGTAGAGTCTTCATACGAATGCTCCAGAATTCGTATCCTTCTCCTTTGAAGACTGGTATGAGTGGTTGTGCAACACTCATCGAACTCCCGTTGCTCGCCATCGAACGTGAACCTGGCTCTAGTACCACAAATGTTGGAACAGAAAGTAAAGAATAGAGAAAGATAGAAAGAATTGCTCAGTAGAAGGTATATGAAAACAAGGAGAATATTGCTACATCTTTATTGACTGAGATGCAGAGGTATATATAGCCCTCTAAGCAACAGAAAGATAGCAACGTGGAGATAATCTCTCAACAGAAAAACTGAAATCCTACCCACTAAACAAGACATGATATGCTAACTAAGTAATAGGAATAACAAATAACAAACTAAGACTTAGTCTAATGATGAGCTGGCAATATGAATCACATTCTTCATTCAACAATGTTAACTAAACTCATACCTTTGAAAAATGTGCGTGTATTAAGCAAGCTTGAAGATAGCTAGCTTTACGGGCAAGCCTAAAGAAGGCAATAAAATTTCCTGTTCTGCAGGCTCTTCAATAAAGATGGAATATTGTTATTGATACTGAATAGTACTAACCACACAAGATTATGGCAAAAGGGACAGCTTCATATATTTGGGTTGAAGAAAACCTGGCCACATCATGAGCAAATAACACCTCGGGTGTTTACCGCATTTTTAGGGTCATTTTAGCCAGATCAAGTGACAGCTCTGCAGGTTCAGCCTGGCATGATTTTATTATTTGAAGGACAACACCAAAATGGGAGCTGTATAATTATTTTCATCTTAGATGACTTACTTTATACCCAGGATGCTTGTCAAGCTTGAGGAGTGCATAATACCCTCTAAATTCTCTTTCAGATGGCACATATATTCCTTTTTTTCTGTGGTCATCGTAAAACTGAAACAATTCTACAGAAGTTTTGTTCATCTGCTCAATATTAAGATGTGCATCAAATCCCTCAGAGAATCCCTCTCCTTTGGTGTACTCACATAACTCATGCATGTGTAACACTCTAAATTTCTTAAAGTGTTAAATTAATTTTTATTTATTTTAATTGATGCGGAAATGTGAGATAATAATTTTTAAATAACAATCTAACTTAATTAGTTAGAACATTGAACTGAAAATAAAAAACATGAAGATAACAAAAGAAATTTATACTCAATGAGTTTGGATAGAAATGTGACTGAAATATTTTTATTTGAAATATTAACCATAAATTCTAGATAAATAAAAAGACCATAACATGAATAAATGTCTGAGAAATAATAGGATCCTTGGGATATTGAAATATAAATATTTGGTTTAAAATAATTTTGACTATGAGACGTGGAAGAAATGAGATTGGACTTGAATTGTCATTCGATCTTCCACACGTCACCAAATCAGTTACCTGAAAAATGTTAATGAGGGGTGAGCATATATAAAATATACTCAGTGTGGAAAATTGTGCAAAGATTTGCCCAAGTTAATAAAACAGCAGCACACATATAACTGATACTGAAAACTGATAGTACCTTAGTACCGAAACATGATAGTACATTAGTACTAATTGAATCACATAGCGATATTGACATTTGTGCACAAATACTGAGAGCCAAATGAATGAACAAATAGTCCAAGGGCCCATTGATAGTAACATGAAATACGGCCAACACGTGAAATTAAATTGGGCAAAAATATAGATCAACGGCATAAAATAAATGAATCTCACACCTTAACTGAATCGATGAGCTTTGAATCAAACACTAACAATAACTTATTGTCTTAGTCGCGCCGCACCTAGAATAACAAAAGTAAATAACACTTTTGAATGAATGGTTGTTTTCGCAAATGCATCTCAAACTTGAATTAAATACAACATGAGCAAATGAAATGTCCTTGAGGTCTAAATGAGGTTTATAATTATCTTTAGGTAATACTAGAAAATCGGTGATATTAAAAAAAATGTTTGCGAAATAAAGGAAAATAAAAGTGGGTCTGACCCATTAAAGAAAATAAACTAATCAAACCTCAAATTAATTAAGGCCTCTTAAAAATTAAAATAGTATTTTAAACAAAATTACTAATTTGAAAATTGAAATTGTTAGCTCAATAAAATGATTACGCTCTCGCCTAACTGATTCCCAAAACTATTACGATACTACAAAAATAATTCTCATTAGCTACAAATTGAAATGTATGTATGGTTAACGCCAAAAAATGAGTTTGCCAAAAAGAATTTGATTAGCTAAAGGCATAGCTAAAATTAATTAAGACCGCATGATAAGTTAAAATGTTTCAATAAATTTTAATTAAAAAGAGAATATCAGTCAACCATCATCTAATATATTTTGTTTTCGAATTCTTAAAAATAGGTAATCTGATAGTTTGTCCAATTCAGATAACTATTCAAAATCCCATATTTAATTAAGGCTAACTAAAATCTTTTTTTAAAGCTAACTATGAAATCAAAATGAAAAGGTACTCAAATCCATTTTCAATCGCGCCAGCTTCAATTCATATATACTGAAACAATAATTTATAAAATCTAAATTTCGAAAAGAACCTGATCATTAACATTTTTCTAATGTTTTCGCATTTTAAAGATAAGTAGCCAAATTCCTTTTATTTTCCAATTAGGACAACTAGCTAATTAATTAAAACTCCCCAATTTAATTAGCACATAAAATAATATTATAAATTAAGCTAAATAAACAAATATATATATATATATATGAACATGATCAAAATTTGGATGCTTATTGATAATCTTTTGCAGAAATCATAAAAAAATGTAAACATTTTATTTGTCAAATCCTACAGCCCAACAGAAACGAAATATAATGATCAAAAATAAAAATAAAATCGTTTACCTTGAGCAATTTTTGGGGTGGAAAGAAAACAATTTCAGGAGCTTCCCACTCGTGCAGAAAAAATAAGAATTTTAATCAACTTTAATAACTTTCGAAATCCACAACTAGAAAATCAAATAAAGCTATGGCAGAAAATTGATACCTTGGTAATGAGGAGTTGAAAACTCTTGTAAAATAACTAGGTTAAAATCTCATTCTTTGTATTTATAGTAGGAGATTAGGGTTATGACTTCCTTTTCTTTTCAAACCTTATTTTGGATTAATTAAAACCATCTAATAATAAATAAATAAATAAAAACTCATTGCTTTAATCAAAGTGAGCGTAATCAAGATTTGATATAAAAATAAATCTTTAGAAGATCAATATGTTTTTTTTTTCCTTTTAGAACTAAATAAATAACTTTCTAAATCAAATTACATCTTAAATACGTAACATGTATTTGGGAATAACAATTAAAAAAATATAACATTTTTAAAACACTGTATGAATTTATATGTTTTAACATATACTCACACACCTCCATTCTATATTGATGAAATATAGGAATAAATTCATGCAACATAATTTTCTATATGACTTTAATTAAATATATCTTAACTTACCAGATGAAATTGAACATATATATCTAGGGGCGCGATTTAGATTATACCATAATTCAAACACCGCGTAAATTTAAAATTCACAAATTCTGAAAATTCACATAATTCAAGATAAATAGTTTATTTAAATAGTGATCGAAAAAAACGAGTTGTTACAACCTTACCCACTAAAAATAAATTTCGTCCTCGAAATTAAACTTGCTCGGTCCAAATTATGATAAGGGATCGTGTGTGTGTGTGTGTATATATATATATATATTTCTCGACCTCGCAAGTAGCTTCGCTTGTTCCATGTCTAGTCCATTGAGGTTTTGGTTAATTTGATATACCTACTCTCACGCATGAGCTTTTCATTCGAAATCTAAAGTGATATCGAGCTCACCTTTGGTCCTCAAACCTTACCAATTTACAAGGCTTCATAATAAGCTACATAATGCACGCTTATTCGAAATCGGTAGGTAACAAAGCCCTAAGGTAGAAATTGATTCCTCACAAGGTATCAGCAATACTAGTTTCACACAACATTTCCCAACCATATTAACAAGCTATACCTTAATGGAAGAGGTAATTATGAGTTATCCCAACATCCGTTATCCTCATTTCTGATCGTTATTACCCAAGCATTTTGCCAAGATCTAATACCATCTTGATATGTGGTGCAAATGCTTCTATACGTCTCCCTTATTATTCTCCTTTCACTTGTGGATTCTAGACCCATAGATTTTACCTCCAAGGATTAACGTAATTCACTTGTCCATGCAACTATATTTTATATTGTCACTCAACACTTTCTATAGCAGAAAGCTCTTAGATGCAAGAGTATAAGTCTATACATGGCAGATAAAATTTAACTTTTTTTTAAAAAAAAAAATGATTAAAAATTTTGAAGGTCTGCAGTTGGTTAAAAACATAATACCAATGGTTAATTTTTTTAAAAAAAATGAACTCATTTAAAATCACACTCAAATTCTAACAGCTAGAACTAAATCACAGAAAGATGAATTAACAACTCTATTTGATTTTTGACATAATTTTCAAATTAAGGAATTGAATGCAGATATGTATATGCGCTTAAAGATGTATATACATGTATTATGTGATTTATATGATAGCATATATAATGGTAAAGTAGCTAATATATAAAAAATTATTTGATCTCAAAGTGGGTGGTACCTTATTAAAAATATAGGTACATTTGGAACATTGATTTAAATAATGGAATGAGATGATTTAAAATCTCACAATACTTAAGGATTTCAAAAGATGATCAAATTTTCAAACTTAAATGCGGGTAACATTAATTTTTTTTCAGTATACAGAGAGAGAAATATATAAATAATACCATTAATAATTGAAATACCTATATCTCGAGAATTTTCCATGACAGCTAGAGCCGTTCGAAATATATTTATGCAACTACCAGAAGAACACTGCATCTTTGTGTACTAAATTATCAAGAAATTTTATTTCATAAGCAAAGTGATTCCCCAGAATCCATAAAGAAATAGGGCTGGGAGATTTTTTTTTCTTTCGAGGAACAAAAGATTTTTTTTTTCGAAAACCTTTAAGTAACAATAGAGAACTTTGAAACGAGCATAAAGCTTATGGTCAAAGGGATTTTTTTTTTACATGTACTTGTAAAATACTGGATGCAATATTCCTACACAGTTTCACAATGTCACTGCTAGAGCAGTATTTAAAATCACTTTGGAATTTAAATGAGAAGCTTTCATCACATCAATATTTTGTGATCTCTTGAGAATCCAAGTGAGCTCAAAAGAAAAACTCTTTGATCAAAACTGAGAAATGCAGAAAAACAGTTAATACTTTACATTGAATAAATGTCTGAGAAATAATAGGATCCTTGGGATATTGAATTATAAATATTTGGTTTAAAATAATTTTGACTATGAGACGTGGAAGAAATGAGATTGGACTTGAATTGTCATTCGATCTTCCACACGCCACCAAATCAATTACCTAAAAAATGTTAATGAGGGGTGAGCATATATAAAATATACTCAGTGTGGGAAATTGTGCAGAGATTTGCCCAAGTTAATAAAACAGCAGCACACATATAACTGATACTAAAAACTGATAGTACCTTAGTACCGAAACATGATAGTACATTAGTACTAATTGAATCACATAGCGATATTGACATTTGTGCACAAATACTGAGAGCCAAATGAATGAACAAATAGTCCAAGGGCCCATTGATAGTAACATGAAATACGGCCAACACGTGAAATTAAATTGGGCAAAAATATAGATCAACGGCATAAAATAAATGAATCTCACACCTTAACTGAATCGATGAGCTTTGAATCAAACACTAACAATAACTTATTGTCTTAGTCGCGCCGCACCTAGAATAACAAAAGTAAATAAAACTTTTGAATGAATGGTTGTTTTCGCAAATGCATCTCAAACTTGAATTAAATACAACATGAGCAAATGAAATGTCCTTGAGGTCTAAATGAGGTTTATAATTATCTTTAGGTAATACTAGAAAATCGGTGATATTAAAAAAAATGTTTGCGAAATAAAGGAAAATAAAAGTGGGTCTGACCCATTAAAGAAAATAAACTAATCAAACCTCAAGTTAATTAAGGCCTCTTAAAAATTAAAATAGTATTTTAAACAAAATTACTAATTTGAAAATTGAAATTGTTAGCTCAATAAAATGATTACGCTCTCGCCTAACTGATTCCCAAAACTATTACGATACTACAAAAATAATTCTCATTAGCTACAAATTGAAATGTATGCATGGTTAACGCCAAAAAATGAGTTTGCCAAAAAGAATTTGATTAGCTAAAGGCATAGCTAAAATTAATTAAGACCGCATGATAAGTTAAAATGTTTCAATAAATTTTAATTAAAAAGAGAATATCAGTCAACCATCATCTAATATATTTTGTTTTCGAATTCTTAAAAATAGGTAATCTGATAGTTTGTCCAATTCAGATAACTATTCAAAATCCCATATTTAATTAAGGCTAACTAAAATCTTTTTTTAAAGCTAACTATGAAATCAAAATGAAAAGGTACTCAAATCCATTTTCAATCGCGCCAGCTTCAATTCATATATACTGAAACAATAATTTATAAAATCTAAATTTCGAAAAGAACCTGATCATTAACATTTTTCTAATGTTTTCGCATTTTAAAGATAAGTAGCCAAATTCCTTTTATTTTCCAATTAGGATAACTAGCTAATTAATTAAAACTCCCCAATTTAATTAGCACCTAAAATAATATTATAAATTAGGCTAAATAAACAAATATATATATATATATATATATATATGTGAACATGATCAAAATTTGGATGCTTATTGATAATCTTTTGCAGAAATCATAAAAAAATGTAAACATTTTATTTGTCAAATCCTACAGCCCAACAGAAACGAAATATAATGATCAAAAATAAAAATAAAATCGTTTACCTTGAGCAATTGTTGGGGTGGAAAGAAAACAATTTCACGAGCTTACTACACGTGCAGAAAAAATAAGAATTTTAATCAACTTCAAAAACTTTCGAAATCCACAACTAGAAAATCAAATAAAGCTATGGCAGAAAATTGATACCTTTGTAATGAGGAGTTGAAAAATCTTGTAAAATAACTAGGTTAAAATCTCATTTTTTGTATTTATAGTAGGAGATTAGGGTTATGATTTCCTTTTCTTTTCAAACCTTATTTTGGATAAATTAAAACCATCTAATAATAAATAAATAAATAAAAACTCATTGCTTTAATCAAAGTGAGCGTAATCAAGATTTGATATAAAAATAAATCTTTAGAAGATCAATATGTTTTTTTTTCCTTTTAGAACTAAATAAATAACTTTCTAAATCAAATTACATCTTAAATACGTAACATGTATTTGGGAATAACAATAAAAAAAATATAACATTTTTAAAACACTGTATGAATTTATATGTTTTAACATATACTCACACACCTCCATTCTATATTGATGAAATATCGGAATAAATTCATGCAACATGATTTTCTATATGATTTTAATTAAATATATCTTAACTTACCAGATGAAATTGAACATATATATCTAGGGGCGCGACTTAGATTATACCATAATTCAAACACTACGTAAATTTAAAATTCACAAATTCTGAAAATTCACATAATTCAAGATAAATAGTTTATTTAAATAGTGATTGAAAAAAAAGGGGTTGTTACAGCATGGCTATTATGTGAAGTCTTATCTGCCAGGATAAATATTAGCAGCACGAGTTAGTTTCAATAAATGTTTGAAAATGAAGTAGTATATAATTAAACCATGGTAGGGAGGGGGCAGATTGGGAGGAAAATGAAGGTGATGGTGAAAGTGATAAAAAGACCACTTATTGCAGAAGTTGAGTGATAAATACACAGCAAGAGAAGTGTTGAAAGGGACAAAGCAGATACATGGCTATTCACGTTTCAAAATAAGAACTAGTTACAAATTCCTATTTCATGAATGTGTCAAAACACTTCCATGCAACTTCAAAAACAGGTCCACTAATGAAATATGGTCACCTAAGAATGTCAATAGCCATCAAAATATAGACTATAGACTGCAGATCTAATCAGGAGATAGAAAATACCATTTGCTCCAGCATGGTGATAGCCTCCAGGTTGAAAATATGTTGCATCCTCAAATCCATACGAATGGCCCGCATTCTATCCCATAAGAAGCTATACAAACCAAGAAATATATCATCATAAGGTCCATCCAGTAAATTCATAAGATAGTCTATAGTCTTTTGCAAGATTGGCAATGGAAGGATAAGCTCTGCTTCCCTCTCTGCAGTCCTAGTGTACTGGAGAT
Source organism: Perilla frutescens (assembly GCA_026008535.1). Classification (NCBI taxonomy): domain Eukaryota; kingdom Viridiplantae; phylum Streptophyta; class Magnoliopsida; order Lamiales; family Lamiaceae; genus Perilla; species Perilla frutescens. The sequence goes on along the minus strand of BRKX01000006.1, from coordinate 36,214,538 downwards.
ATATGTAACATGTCCATCAGCAAGTTCACCCTATTTAATTATAATGAAAACGAAGAGGTCCAGCAGGTTTGCGTTATTTAATAATAAAAACAATAATAATCTTAATATGCTTCTCCCATCACCATTAGTAAGTATTAACAGGGAACAAATCAAAATACATACCTTTTTTACAGCAAGAAATCCACTGGTAACATTCCTATCCCCATCCAGGCGTTCATATTGATTAAGATCTCCTTTTCTTTTGCGTTCAGATCTCTCAGGCTCTGCCAGTCACAAGTTAAGTGTTCAGGCTGGTAAGTGAATTGGAATGAATAAAAAGAAATTTGCTTCATAAAACTGGAGTCAGTGACACATCTTTTACAAACACATAGGGAGATTACTGCCACTCGTATAATCGAGTTCAGAGCAGTCTCAACACACTAAAGAGTAATTTAATCAGCAAGCAATTAAATCAAAACCTCACCCAGTAGCTCACCAGCTGAAGTCGAGTAAATTGACGCCGGGGAGGATAACTCCAACTGCTTCATCTTCCCTGATTGGTGAACTGCTGGTTCTAACGCCGGAAAAAAAGGACAAATCGGTGAACTGTTGATTCATCTTCACTGATTGTTCAACTATTCGTGAAAAAGAGAGAGCGGTGGCAGGTGAGCGAAGTGTGAGCAGCAATGGCGGGTGAGCGATAATCAGTCGATAGGGGTTCTAGGGTTCCCGGCAGCCACATCAAGAATTCACGACGTCGAGGAATTCATGACGTCGGTGTCGGCACCGGTGTTGCAAAGAGATTGCGGCGCGGTGATGTTGCTGCTAGGTTTAGATTTTGGAGTTAGCGGCGGGTTGGAGAAGATAAATGATTTTTGAAAATTTGGAAGAGGGTTTTAGATTCAATTTGAGGGTTTGATATCAGAAATAAATAAATTTATAAATATTTACAAACACCAAATATTTCTATTACGAATTAGTAGTCCATTTGGTTTGTCAATCAAATATAAATTTGACCAATGTCTCATTTTCGACCTCTATTGAGGTCATTTTTAATTTTAAACGGTATCTAACCGTTATTAAATAAAACACGCACATATGTATACATAGTTCGTAACGGACAATCCACGGATTTTAAAAAGTCATTGATTTCGTTGGATTTCGGATGGATTTCACGTGAAAATATTCAACAATCCACGGACGTTGGATTTCGGATGGATTTCACGTGAAAATATTCAACAATCCACGGACTTTAAAAAGTCATTGATTTCGGATGGATTTCACGTGAAAATTATGAAGGAGGTCGGTGATTTCGGATGGATTTCACGTGAAAATTATGAAGGAGGTCGGTGATTTCGGATGGATTTCACGTGAAAATATTCAACAATCCACGGACTTTAAAAAGTCATTGATTTCGTTGGATTTCGGATGGATTTCACGTGAAAATTATGAAGGATGAAATCCGACCTCCAGACACGAGATTTCGATGGATTTGGAAAATCCACCTCCAGACACGAGATTTCGATGAATTTGGAAAATCCAGCGAGCGTTGTGACCCAGCGGCCGGTGGGTAATCGAATTTGGGACTCCCAGCGGTCGCTCGACCCAACGGCCGCTGGAGTCGCTGAGGATGGCACCTCAGCGGCCGCTGGGTATAAGTCGGTGATATCCCAGCGGCCGTTGGGTCTAGCGACCGCTGGGCCTGGCATAATCCGCTTATAAATATTCGTTCATGGTCTTTTTTACCTCCACAATTTCTCCACGAACGGCAGGGGCGGCAAGGCGGCGCCTACAATCTTCGTCAGGTACTCTCCATACTATTCGATTATGATTATTATTTTTAACTCGTGTATTCATTATTGATTCGATTATGATTATTATTTTTAACTCGTGTATTCATTATTGATTCGATTATGATTATTATTTTTAACTCGTGTATTCATAGAAAACTAGTATATATGTTGTTATTATTAATAATAAGATGATTAATAATGTATACAACATATTATATTAGTATTATCATGGGGGACTCACAACCAGATTTGAAAAAGAGGACATCTTATGAACCTTGGAGTAAGGAAGAGACTAACCTTCTGCTAGAACTTATGGTTGATGGTGCGCGTCGCGGATGGCGTGATAATAGTGGCATATTTAGCAAAGCCACTGTGGAAGAAAGAATACTTACTGTGTTTAATGAAAGACTCGGGTGTAATAGGACCTACAGTAATTATCAAAGTCGGCTCAAATGGTTTAAGAGTCGTTGGATCGGTTATTCGAACCTATTGAAGTATAGTTCTGGTTTTGGATATGACGACAATACGAAAAAATTCACGGCTACAGATGAAGTGTGGGATGCGTACTTATCGGTATGTATCATATTGGAAATTAAATATTATGCAATATTTTTATTTAATTAATAAAGTGAATTAATTATTTTGATTTGATTTTTTTGTAGTCTCACCCGAAAGACACACACTTGCGATATGGAGATACCACTGATTATGAGGATTTGAGGATTGCGGTGGGTAATGGTGTTGCCGTCGGAAGAAATTCAATTGGGTTGGGAATTGCTACTGATGCAAATACATTAGGAGAAGATGAAAACAGAAATGCGCGCATAGAAGATTTAACGTTTGATCCTGAGAATGATGCGTTTGTCGCACTATCACAAGATGAGCAACCCCCGTCTAGTTTCACACCACCTTCTGGGCAGCCTGAAGTGACTAAGAGCTCCACTGAAAGACCGAAGCAAGCCAAAAGAAGTAGAACTCAGTATGAAGCAACTTCTGGCTCTAGTGAAAAGATCATGGAAGAGGTGAAAACACTGTTTGGTGAAGTTCACGGTCTCTTACTGAAAAGAGATAGCGAATTGGAGAAAAGAGAAAAAGAAAGATCGTACACTACATGGGATGCAATCAAAGAGATCCCAAATTTGGATGCAGACACTCGGATTAAGGCATTTGACTTGCTTGTCACAAAGTCCCAAAAAGATGGTTTTTTGAAGATGAGTGTTGAGGAACGAGCTCAGTGGATAGCTTACAAGATTAAGAAATATGGATATTTTGCTTCAAATTTGACATACTTTGATGTTGATTTATTAGTATTTTTTTGGATGTCTTGTTAGAATTTATGTTAATTATTTATTTGATATTATGAATTATGTTTTTTGATTATATAACATGTTTGGTTTATTCAAAATTAACAATATGTTTTTTTGGGTAATTTTTTTTTTATTTGTTGATTTATTAAGTTGTATGCATTTGGATATATTTTTTATTTAACACAATCTCTGTAATCAATAAATTTTATTTGTTTAAATGCAGCATGGAAAATCATGAAATATTGGAAGAAGAAATAGAAAATGAAGAGATGGAAGAAGAAATTGATGAGGAAGAGGAGACATAATTCTATGAAAATGTTAAGCTCTTGCTATTGACAGCCAAGACAGTGTTAACACTATTAGGGGAAATTGATATGATGCGTCAGCATATTGAACGTTCTTTGCAGTGACGACCAATTACGAGAATTGGATATCATTTTGTTAAAGATATGATTGAAGGAGATCCACAAAGTTTTCGACAGTTGTATAGAATGTATCCTAATGCGTTTCTGAAGTTATGCTCTATTATAAGAGATAAAACGCCTCTACAAGATACAAGACACATATGTGTTGAAGAAATGGTGGCAACATTCTTGATCATTGTCGGGCACAACGACAGATATTGTAATGTTCGTCAAAGATTCAAGCGTTCTCATTTTGCCACAAGTCAAAATTTCAATAAAGTATTAAAGGCATTGAACATGATAGCACCGGACATGATGGTTAAGCCGTCTATACAGACCCCAGCAAAAATTCAGGATTGCACAAGATTTATGCCTTTTTTGAAGGTATGTATCATTTATTATGTAATGTATTTTAAATGTTTTATTTGTTTATATCTTATTTTGACTTTATTTTAGGATTGCATCGGAGCTATAGATGGAACTCATATTCCGGCAACGATAACAGGCCGAGAAGTAAGCAGTTTTCGTAATCGTCATGGTATGCAATCACAGAATGTTTTGGCAGCTTGCAACTTTGATTTGCAGTTCATGTATGTGCTAAGTGGATGGGAAGGTTCAGCACATGACTCTAAGCTTTTAAGTGATGCATTATCTATAACAAATGGCCTTCAGTTGCCGCATGGTATGTACCATATTTATAATTGTGTGTTTTTTTTTAAATAGTGTAAAGGCATCTATTTGACAAATAATAATAAAATTATTTTGTTGTAGGTAAATATTTTCTGATGGATTGTGGATTTGCTAATAGACGTCAGTTTTTAGCTCCTTTACGTGGTGTTCGATATCATTTGAAAGATTTTGGTGGTCAAGGTCGTCACCCCAGAAATGCAAGTGAATTATTCAATCTCCGTCATGCATCGTTAAGGAATGTGATTGAGAGGATTTTTGGTGTCTTCAAATCTAGATTCACAATTTTCAAAACAGCACCTCCCTTCTCATTTCAAATTCAAGCTGAATTAGTTTTGGCTTGTGCTGGTTTACACAATTTTCTCCGAAAAGAGTGCCGCTCTGCTGAATTTCCAGTGGAATATGAAGGAGATGAAGATTTACCACCTCCTCCTCCAGAAGAAGAAAATATGGAATGGCTATCTCAAAGCCAACTACAACAAAGAACGGAAGCTAATGCATGGAGAATGAGCATTGCCAATGCTATGTGGGAAGCGAGGCCCACGTATAACGGCAATGGAAATGATGATGAAACCGAAGATGAAACTGCTGAGTAATATTTTTTTTAATTGACTATGAAACATTGACTATATTGTTAAATTTTTATAACGAATTTGAATAACACAATTTTTTATAATTGTTGTGTTTTTCTTCCACAACTTGTGTATCCGATGAAAGTAGACATATAAATAGTTGAAAATCGATACGATAAAAAAATATTTGTCAAACACGTTTTATGTAAAAAACATAAAGTCCAACGGCCGCTGGTTGTGAGCGGCCGTTCGGACGGCCATAATTCAAGCATGAAGATAGAACTCATCAAGTTGTGCATGCATGACAGATTTGCGTTGCATGGAATTTTCGTCCCTTAGTTGATTTAATTAGGGGTTGAATTTTATTTAGACTATAGTATTTATTTAATTATGTTAGATTATAGTTTAGTTCAGATTTTTAATTAATTTTTGGGTAATTTTCGGCCATATAGAGATTAGGTTTGACTAGAATTATATTTAAGGCAATTTCCTACCTTGAATAGAATTCTAGTTTAGGTATCTTCCTAATATAGTTAGAGATCCCTTTTGGATCAATTTTTAGACCTTTTTTGATGATTATTTTCATCCCTCTATGTATTATAAATAGGGGAACCATTGTACATTATTATTTTAGACGTTGCATGAAATAAAGAGTTATTTTCTCAATTGTCTCACGATCCTTAGGTTGATCAAACAAACACTTTTGTTGATTTATGCATAAATCATCATTCTTAGAGGATAACATCTTTAAGTCTTATTCAAGGGTATTCCTTAATTCACTCAAGGGATTAACGGGTACTCGCTAATATTGAAGAGCAGCTTAGAGATTTTGGCCTCGTGGTACGTTTGAGATCGCAAGGCAACTATCGGGTTGTGATTCACATCAACAATCACCATCCATCCAACATCACGACGTCAACCACCAATCCATCAAAGGCATGCCTCATCTCAAGCCACAACAAGTTCGAGTTCAAGTACTACGCCGTATCATCCTATCTGTAAGTTCGTTTGATCCTTATCATAACCTATCCTCTCAAAGCCCTTCTTCACTAGCCTCACACATGAAAACCTACATAATTCCAGCCCCTTAAACGTCCCTATTCAGTTCCTAAACCTTTGGTTTTGTGTTACATAGTTCGTGTCGTTTTCTACGTATTTTAGTTGTCTAGATTATCGTATTTTCATTGTTTATCGAGTTAGATTGAAGCCCTTCAATTAGTTGACGTGTTTCGATTCTTAAGTCTTCCACTACGTTCTCTAGATTTATCCTAGCTTAATTTTCTGGGTCGTATCAGGTTATCCATACACTGTTTAGTAGCTTGTAGCCCACTCTACCTCTAAATGGGTATTGGAAATACAGTAGAAGATCGAGGAGTGTCACTGCATCCCTGTAAGGCATCGAGTATAGTGAGGAAGAAGGATGTTCGATTGTTTCTTCTACAGCAACGAGATTAGAACTGTAATCTCGTTATCAACCCTACTTGTCATGTAAGTTTATCTATCGTATTAATTTTTCCGCTGCAATTAATTCGACTGTCATACATGATATGTTCAACTTGTTCTATTTGCATCACAACATAAAATCATGATTTGCATGCACCATTAGAATTATAGATTATCTGATTAGATCATGTGGGTTGTAATTCGAAAAAACCCCCCAACAAATGGTATCAGAGCAGGTGTCGGCATTAATCTAGGATTAATTCTAGGTATATGGTTTGAAAATTTCATTAAATTTGTTGGTAAATTTATGTGCTTAAATTTTCAGATTTAATGATGTTTATTTTTGAGCATGTTGCAATTAGAATTTTGATGTTAGATTCGAAATTCTTGTTTTAAATTGCATGTCAATTTTTCGCCCAACATGAAATATAGAATTGGATGATATTTGATGTTCTTCATTAAATTTCCAGATTTATTTTATGTGTAATTTTTGAAAATTTGGTTCTCCAATTTTTGAAAATTTGATATATTATTTTCCCTTAATTTGATCTTAATTTTCGGTCCTATTAATGTTGAATATGGAATAGATTTTTGATCTTATCGAAATTTTCATATCCTATACTAGGGGGGAATCGAAAATTAGAGGGATTAAAATTTGTTTATGGTAATTTGGACCAGAAAGTTACCTATTTTTAATCAAAGTTGGTTCCAAAATAGAATTTTAATTTAGGTAAGTGTTTAAAGAGAATCAAAACTACCTTAATTTTAATTCTAGTAATTTTGGTACCTAATAATATAATTTGGATAGTATTTTGACTTGTATCAATATTTCAAATTAATTATTTAATTAAGGGTGGGGCGAAAATTTGGAGGATTAATTTTTGATTTTTTGAAAATTTCCAGTTTTTATTCCCTAAGATAATTCAAAATTTTAAGATATAATTTGGTAGATAATTGTGATCAATTTCTAAATTTTATCTTATGGTAATTTTCGAATTAATTAAGATATACTTTGGTAGATGATTTTAATTAATTTTCAAAGTTAATCTTAAGAGACATAAATTTCAAATATTAAGATATTATTTGGTAGATAATTTTGACTAATTTCCAAATAGGAATCTTATGGATATATTTGAATTAATTGATTTAATTTGGTGGATAATTATTTTAATTTCCAAATAAATCAAGTATGTAATTTTAGATTTCTTTAATTGTATTAAAGTGGTAATATTGAAAATTATGGCATGCATAGATATCATGTGCTATTTTATGGATAACATTTAATTGTGATAGTTGTATCTGTAGATGGTATTTTTACAGGTGAAACCAACTATCATGGCCTTTAATTTTATGTTGAATGTGATGTTTAATTATTGTTGAATGTATGGTTGGTCGTATGCCGGTTTGGCTACAAGATTTTTAATCCATGAGAAAATTCATGGATTAGGTCTAGGCAATTATTTATTACGTTGTTTTAATGTAATAGGAAATAAATTGTTAGAGTATTTGAGTTGTATTTTATTTTTCTTATTATTCTAGTTTAAAATATAGAATAAGGGAAGAAAATCAATTCAAAGATAGAAAATGGAGCAGCTTGGAAAAAGGAAGATATCCCTAACACGTCCCGAAATCCTAAATGAGCTAGGGTTTCGGTGAGGCGTGTGAGAGGTGGTAGCCGTGGGGTTTCGGGCTTCCGAAGAGCTGATTTTCCAAGTTTATCTCATTAACAACATGAGATATAAGCCATGATAGTTGGTCCCACTTATTATGCTTATTATGTTTCTTGCATGCAATGGTTGTTTATCATTTTATGTGATTTAATTGCATGTTTAAATGGGATAAAAATGAAACCTCAAACTTAAATAACTAAGTGGGAGAGATACATACCAAAGTATGTGGAAAATCTCAAAACGGTCTCCATTAATCTAGTTTAATTGAGAAGTGATGGGCAAACTCCCTACGGAGGGGTCATATTACTAGATTCTCTAGAAATTAAACTTCATAAATGGATAACTGTAGAACATTATTAAAAATAAATCGGCCTTACTACTAGGGAGGTGAATTCGAAATAATGAACTTGGGGTGAAGATAATGGTAAGCACACTTAGATGTAATTTATTAATAAACGTCCACCCTACGTGGCTTATTAATTAGAAGATTACATGATCGGGTTTTATCCAACTATTAATTTACTTGTCATAAGGAAACTTGACTGGAGGTAAATTAAAGGTTAGGTTTTAACCTGCTTAAAAATGAATTTTATAAACGTCCACCCTACGTGGCTTGTAAGAAACGTTTTTATGATGTCAGTGGATATGCATATAATTTCTTTTGAGGTTTTCGAATTATATGTGTTTTTATCCTAATGTTTGTGACTGTACTGCATGTTTATTTTCAGTTAGTTTATATCGTCATGGCACTCTCAAACCTGTCCTCGATTCTCAAAGAAAATAAACTAGTTGGTGAAAAATATAAAGACTGGATAAGAAATCTGAACATTGTCCTTACTGCTGAAAACTTTAAGTTTGTACTTGATGAAGAATGTCCGAAAAAGCCAGATGAGAATTCTAGTGAAGAGTAGAAGGCAGCTTATGCAAAGTGGCTTAGAGCTGATGAGATGGCGCGTTGCTAAATGCTTACCTCTATGTTAAGTGTGTTGCAACATCAACATCAGTCTATGAAAATCGCTTTCGACATAATGCTCAACCTTAAGGAGCTTTTCAGATACCAAAATCACTCGGCTCGACATTTGGCTATGAGAAATCTGATGAGCACTAAGATGTTTGATTCTACACTAGTACGGGATCACGTTCTTCAGATGATGGGCTTTCTGTCGGAGATCGAGACCCTAGGTGGCGAGTTGGACGCCGAGTCCCAAATTGACATTGTGCTTCGCAGTCTATCTCCGAGATTTGAGCAGTTCAGGCTGAACTTCAACATGATAAAGAAGGATGTTACTTTATCAGAACTACTCATGGATCTTCAGGGAGCCGAGCATCTCCAAAAGGGAAGATCGGAGGCGCACCTAGCTAGGGCGTCTTCTTCTGGTGTGAAGAAGAAGAGATACGCACCTAAGAAAGCTGCAAAGGAGGTGCCTAAAGACCCTAAATATAAGAAGGGTAAAGCCAAGGTACACTTGGAGGACTTCAAGTCGAAGTCGAAGTGTTTCAAGTGCGGTCAGCAAGGACATTGGAAATCTGCGTGTCCTAACAAGAGAAAGAAGAAGGATACGTCTCACTCTTTAGTTGTTGAAACATGTTTAGCTACTTGTTCTACCCAATCATGGGTAGTGGATACTGGAGCTACTGATCATGTTTGTATGTCCTTACAGGGGTTCCTGGTGAAAAGGCAGCTGAGTAAAGGCGTTATTACCATCTACATAGATAATGCTACGAAAGTAGCGGCTGTTGCAGTGGGAGACGTGTCTTTACCTTTCAGTAGTGATAGAGTTTTAGTTTTAAAGGATTGTCTTTATGTGCCTGGTTTTAGGCGAAACTTGATTTCGGTTTTTAAATTATTTTTGAATGGATATTCTGTTTCATTTAATAGCAAGGTTGTAATCACAAGTGGAAAACGTTTTATCTGTTCTGGCACATTGGATGGACATCTTTATATACCTAACCCTATGTAGAACACTACATAAACACAATTATTGAATACATCGATAACAAATCCTAATAAGAGAAAGAACCTTCTGAAGTAAATCAAACCTATCTTTGGCATCTTAGGATGGGTCATATTAACCTTAAGAGAATTCAAAGTCTTATAAATGATGGACCATTGTCATCATTGGTCTTGGAAATGTTTCCTTTGTGTGAATCCTGTTTGGAAGGTAAGATGACCAAGCACCCCTTTCCTTCTAAAGGAAATCGATCCAAAGAGGTGTTAGATTTGATTCACTCTGACTTATGTGACCCTATATCAGTTCAGGCTCGAGAAGGGTACGAGTACTTCATCACGTTCATTGATGATTACTCAAGATATAGATACATTTAACTATTGCGTCGCAAGTCTGAGTATTTTAAGTTCTTCAAAACATTTAAGGCGGAAGCGGAGAAACAACCAGAAAAAAGTATCAAGACATTACGTTCTGATCGTGGTGGTGAGTACCTCTCTACTGATTTTAGGGATTACTTAATAGAGGGATTACATCCCAGTTGACTGCACCTGGCACTCCACATTAGAACGGCGTAGCAGAAAAGAGGAATAGAACCTTATTAGAGATGGTTAGATCGATGATGAGCTATTCAGAATTGCCTATTTCATTTTGGGGATATGCCCTAGAAACTGCAGCCTATATATTGAACGTGGTCCCTTCAAAGTCAGTTTCACGCATGCCCCTAGAACTATGGACTGGTCGAAAACCCAGTCTAGGTCATGTTCGGGTATGGGGTAGTCCAGCATTCGTGTTAGACAAGGAAGCTAAAAAAAATAGCGCCATATTCTGAGGTAAGACTGTTTGTTGAGTATCCGAATGGAACAAGGGGTGGTTTATTTTATAGTCCTAAGGATCACAAGGTCATTGTCAGCACCAATACCCGATTCTTAGAGAAAGACTATGTAATAAATCACAAACCTCGAAGCGAGATTGTTCTTGAGGAACTTCGAGGTGGGAACGCAGATCTTACACCACCTGTACAAGAATATGAACCACCAGTAACTGCACAATGTGTCATGGAGGTACGGGAAATGCCTCGTCACAGTGGAAGGGTTGTTTGACAACCTGATAGATTCATTGGTTCGGGAGAATCTTCGGATTTCCCTGAAGGACTGAATGAATTGGATCACAGGACCTATGACGAGGCAGTATAAGATAAAGATGCAGAATCTTGGAAAATTACAATGCAATCTGAGATTGGATCTATGGATCCCAATTAAGTCTGGGATGCTTGTAGAACCACCTGATGGGGTAAAACCCATTAGATGCAAATGGGTCTACAAACGTAAGAGAGGATCTGATGGGAAGGTTGAAACCTTCAAAACTAGATTGGTGACGAAAGGATATACTCAGAAAGAATGGATCGATTATGAGGAAATCTTTTCACCGGTTGCCATGCTTAAGTCGATCCGGATTCTCCTGTCTATTGCCACTCATCTGGATTATGAGTTATGGCAAATGGATGTCAAGACAGCTTTCCTGAATGGAAGTCTTGAAGAAAACATCCATATGAAGCAACCAGAGGGATTCATTGCTAAGGGCCAAGAGCACCTAGTCTGCAAGCTTAAGAGATCCATTTATGGACTTAAGCAAGCATCACGGTCTTGGAACATCCAGTTCGACGATGTTATCCAGTCATATGGATTCATCCAAAGCCCGGATGAGAGTTGTGTATACAAGAAGAGTGGCGGAAATGTGATGGCATTCCTAGTACTGTATGTTGATGATATCTTACTTATTGGAAACAATAAGAAGGTATTATCGAACATAAGGGTGTGGCTATCCAAGCAGTTCGATATGAAGGATTTAGAAGAAGCTGGACATATCCTTGGCATCAAGATCATTCGAGATCACCAAAAAAGGATGTTGTGCCTATCCCAGTCGATCTATATCGATAAAGTGCTAGCTTGGTTTAGCATGCAAGATGCCAAGAAAGGTTTTATACCTTTCAGGCATGGAATACATCTATTCAAGGATATGTGTCCCAAGACACAAGTTGAGATAGATGAGATGAAGGGGGTTCTATATGCTTCGGCTGTGGAAAGCCTCATGTATGTTATTCTATGCACTAGGCCTGATATATGATATGTGGTTGGCATGGTAAGCAGATATCAGTCTAACCCTAGAAAAGAACACTGGACTGCAGTAAAGAATATTCTCAAGTACCTGAAAAGGTCTAGAGATTATATGCTGGTATACTGCGGTGATAGTCTTATTCCTTTAGGTTACACGGACTCAGATTTCCAAGCCGATAAAGATCAGAGTAAATCTACCTCGAGCTATGTATTTACTTTGGGAGGCGGAGCCATTTCATGGAGGAGCATCAAGCAGAAATGCATAGCTGACTCCACCATAGAAGCTGAATATGTAGCTGCCTCTGAGGCTGTAAAGGAAGCCGTCTGGCTCCGGAGCTTCTTATTGGACTTGAGCATGGTTTTTGATTTGCCTAGGAGCATTACGATATACTGTGATAACTCTGGTGCGGTGGCAAATTTGAAGGAACCCAGAGGCCATAAGGCAAGTAAACACATAGAGAGAAAGTACCATCTTATACGAAAAATTGTTAAGAGATAAGAAGTTGCAGTGGTCAAGATTGCATTGGAGGACAACCTAGCTGATCCATTCACGAAGAGCCTGCCGGCTAAGACCTTTTATGGTCACGTGGAGAAAATGGGAGTGAGATACAGACCCGGGATTGTATTTTGAGAAATATTGTAGTTTGAGAGTAATGCCAATTTTTGTTCTATACTTACAAGACATGCTTTAAGTATAAGTGGGAGATTGTTAGGATTGTATACTGAAATCTTGTCTTTGTATACTATTAACAATATTTTTGACGATATAGATTGATTATTATTGCAATCACTGTTTGTGTATATATTTACTGTGTTATACATTTGTATATGCATGTTTCCTTATACTTGCATTGTAGATGATAGGGTGTGGGTAAACACATGTTAAAGATCATATCATCGAGTTCCTTACAAAGTATTAAAAGGCTCGCAGTTTAGATGGTCCTGAACTAACCATTGTAGACTGTAGAATAATCTGATAGTTAATTTATCTTGACTAACTGATTATTCTGGCACACTGACGCGTGTATTGAGGAGGATCACGACAAGATACTATTCTCTAATTTGACCCTAAAGGGAGAGAATAAAGATCCACGGAGTTCAGGTTCTTAAGCCTTGCACGGTGACGGGCATATGTGTGTTATGATTATTGCTTTGATTTATCAATGGGTGAGATTCTTGATAGAATTAATAATCTTGATATTTTGGACAGTAACATATTCACACATAATGGATCGTGCACTGTGTTTGGTTACCATGTCCTGGTGTGCCAGGTTGATGATGTCCCCCTTGAGTAAACACAAGTACATATGAAACCCTGCAGGTGAAATTTATTCCGTACATGGTAAAGCTTGTGTGGTACTGCTCTACGAATTGAAGAATTAATTAATTATAGTTGTCAGAGCTTGCATAATTAATTAATGGACATTATATCTTAAACATAGGAAATGACTGAACTAAAGAAGAATGCATTGAGTAAAATGTCTTAAATTGGTAGGTCAGTATTATTTCTTTAGTGGAATAAAAATATATAACACTTAATTTATTTAATTATATCCTAGGTAATAGATATTAGATATTAAATAAATTAGTGGGCCACTTTAATATTCTTTTAGATCCGTACTGTAGCCCAAATAATACCTTAATTGACTGTGGGAATGGAATAAGTGGAGAGGCCCAAACCCATCAGGGTTGGGAGTTAAAATACACATCTCCCTCTGTATTTAAACAGGGAGGAGGCGTGTATTTCATACATATGAGCAGCCCCTCTCAGTTCAACTTGATTCCCTAGGTTATCCATACACTGTTTAGTAGCTTGTAGCCCACTCTACATCTAAATGGGTATTGGGAATACAGTAGAAGATCGAGGAGTGTCACTATAGCCCTGTAAGGCGTAGAGTAGAGTAAGGAAGAAGGTTGTTCGATTATTTTTTCTACAGCAACAAGATTAGACCTGTAATCTTATCGTCAATCCTACTTTTCATGTAAGTTTATATGCCGTATTAATTTTTTCGCTGCAATTAATTTGACTGTCATACATGATATGTTCAACTTGTTCTATTTGCATCACAACATAAAATCATGTTTTGCATGCACCATTATAATTATAGATTATCCGATTAGATCCTATGGGGCGTAATTCGAAAAAACTCCAACATTCTTTTCATACCAAATCTCATATGATGTAGTGAAAGTACTTGGTCTGCGATGAACTATATTGCTGATATGGCATGCAGTATTGATGACTTTTGCCCAGAACATAGCAGCAACTCCTTTGGCAGCAATCATGGTCCTAGCCATCTCTTGTAGAGTTCTGTTCTTCCTTTCAACAACTCCATTCTGCTGAGGAGTCTTGGGGGGCTGAGTACTCATGACAGAAATTATCAAAGTACTGATTTTCAAGCTCCTTCCTATGATCACTTCTGATTCTGATGATATGTTGATCCTTCTCAACTGTGATCTTGCAGGTAAGTTTCTTGAATGCCATGAAAGCATCACTCTTGTCTCTGAGAAAGTCTATCCATGAAAATTTTGAGAAGTCATCTATACAAACAAGAACATACTTATTTCCTCTGTAGCTTTCCACAGCCATTGGCCCCATTAGATCCATATGAATAAGATCTAAAATTCTTTTAGAAGTTATGTCCTGAACTTCTTTATCTCTGTCAATTTTGATCTGGGGGAGTCCTCTGACAATCTCCTTGGTAATGATCTTCTGGAGATTCCTGAAGTTGATGTGTCTAAGCTTTTGATGCCAGATCTCTGACTCTTCTATAGATGTTCTTTAACATATTAAAGAACATTGTGCAGGTACATGTAGCTGATAGCAGTTGTCAGCTGATGTAATAGCCCAGTCCTGAGGATGGGGACGGGGTTGTTGTGCGTAAAATAGCACAAAAAATCAGAAATCCAGGGGGGTGTTTTTAGAATTAAACTAAGTTAGCACCTCAAGAACTTAGGCAACTTAACTTTATGATTTGGAAAAACTATCGTTTTCAACGAATCACTGAGGGTCAAAGGGTTCAATCGGGTCAAAGGGGTCAAAGGATTCAATCGAGTCAAATGAACGCCATATCTTAGGACAATCGAAATTTAAACAGAATCCAATGACAAACAGATAGGAATTTGACTCTTTAAATAAACAAGACCTCATCATAGGTCATATCAACTAAGACCCATAGATAGGTCGGAGTCAAATATATCTTATTGTCCTATTCATAGGACAGATCAAGAAATCAACTTAAGATTAGCTTGAACGAACAGAATCATGCTTGAAAGAAAAAGCCTCTTTGTAGGCGAACAGTAATAACAAGCATTCAAGACTTATTCACAAGTCAACTGAAGATGAATAGATACCAGAATGCTCAACAGGTATTGACTATTCAAATAACTCGGAATCAATAAAGGCATAGACGGGTATATCAAAAGATCATGCTTCAAAGACTATTGATAACTAAGATTCATAGCATTTAAAACATGCTACTATCAAGAATCAAGTTACACATATCAAGACTAAATACAAACATCAGAGTACTTAGCAGGAACTTAGCGGAAGAAAACATGTAATCATATAGAGCAACAACTTGAAACTTCAAACAACTCAGACAACCCCACCAGTAGCACATCACCGGCCTCAGCATCTCAACCTGAAAATATTTGAAAAAGAGGGTGTGAGCACTAATGTACTCAGTGGGGTTTTATGAGAAAACTCTTTAATAAACTTTGAAATATCCAATTATAAACTGGAGGTATATGAAGAGCAAAACGCAAAAGCCCTCTCCATACCCGCAAAACCTTTTACTTCCTTTCTTGGCGCATTTCCTGATTCAACCCTATTGTCTACTGTACCTTGAGGCATGCCTTGGGATAAGAGAGGGGTTACCTCAAGTATCCTTCTGAGTATACGAGGGGATTACCCAGCAGTGACTCCCTTTACTTTCAAATGTTCAACTCGGTGACTCAAAGGTCACAACATGATAATGCAAATAAACTGTTCTTTGAGCTCGATAACCTGCTTACAACAGAAGCTATATCCTTCCTTAAATTCCTCCTTACTTAACCTTCATTACTTACTTGACTTAGCTAGCAATAACAAGCCTAGAGCAATCTTCTATGGCTAATCCTTTAATTGAGCATGATCTCGGCCTATAAGGGAGTTATAACTCACCTTAAAAGGCAATACTTAGCTAAATAAGCTTTAGCAAAATCCAACATTCCAAGACGATGAAATGAACGCGGATAAATATCATTGCAATCAAAGCAATTCTAAACATCTCATGCTAGCATAAATTGTATATAAACAATTATGGCATATCCTTAGCTAATTAAGTTTAGCAAAACCCAATAACCAAATATTAGGAAATGAATGGGCATAAGTATAAATTGCAACTAAAAGCAATTCTAGATCACATGCTAGCATCAATTGTATTTAAACAATTCTAGCATATCTAAACATACTTGAGAGCTCACTTAACTTATAATAACTTACTTCACTTTATCAAACTCAAATCATAATTTAACAATATCATGCATATAACTTACTTCCTTCCTTTCTTTTTCTCTCATTTCCTTGTACAGACACTAATCAGGCAGAGCATAAAATATTTTAATTAGATATTCATCTTGCCATATCATGCTTCTAGAGATTAATATCTCAAACCTTATACTTGCGTTAGAACCACCCACCTCTATGACGAGCATCTCGATAACGAACACGTGGATGAAGCAACGAGCCGGAAAATCCTTTCTCGGGCCTCCTCGGGGTTCACCTCCTCTTAGGAAAGTCGATCAATGACTTGAAACCTTATTCGAGCTCCTAATAAGACATCAAAATGATATCTAAACCCTTTCCCCTTAACTATAACTTAAAACACGAGAATTTAAACAATTAAGACATCCGAAATTACCGCAAAGGGGGACAGAAAATCCGATACGAACGATCGAGACTCTGGAAGATCTACCATTGCAGCGACATAGATCTTCAAAAGAGCTTCTATTTCAGTACTCATAGGCCTCGTGGTTCCAACCGAGGTGAAAGTTATGGACTCCGCACGAAAACGTGTCGGGGTTGCCGAAGCACCATGCGCCGCGGCGCCCCCTAGCGCTGGGGCACCCCCTGAGCGCGCCGGCGGCCCCTATTGCCGCGGCCGGGGGGGGAGGTGCACACCGGTGCCCTCCTTGTCCTGTGGCGCCCCCATGCGCCGGGGCGCTCCCTTGCGCCGTGGCGGCCCCCTGCGCCGCCGCGCTCCCTACTCCGCTCCTCTCTCAACTAGGGGTGCCTCACAAAGAGGCTCCTCTCTCTCTCTCTCTCTCTCTCTCTCTCTCTACTCTACAGAATTGGGATGAAGAATGAATGAGCGAGAAATGAGGGAAGGGGGGGCTGCTATTTATAGCCAAAAATATGGCTTCCTCAATACGCTTCTGCGGTGCAACAACACTGCTTTAAAAATATCAGGTTTGGTTAAAAGACACTTTATTCAATGTCGAGATCCAAATGACCTCATTCACGAAATCTGAAAATACCGGGAGGTTTGTTGGCTCGAGTACTATTAAACCAACTTGACTCGCGATAAAGAACAAGTCATCTTGAAGGAAAACGAGAAAAGATTCTCTTTTCAAAAAAAAAGTTACTATTCCACATAAGGGACAAATAAAATTCCCCGAGCGCTCGATTGACCTCAGAATGAAAATCCGAGAACGCCAACGGATTCCTTGAGAAATTTCCTATAGGATAGGCTTGAAAAAACAAGGCTCGGGCTAACACAAGAGATTTCACAAATTTTTAACGATCGCACTCCTACGGAAAAACACTATTCATAACTTCTTTAAACGCGCTTTAAATCATCGGGAACTCAAACAACCTCGGATTGAAAATCCGAAAACATCGGCATGCTTCTTGGGTCAACACCTTTCAAACATGACCAAAATTGGCTGCAACTGAGCTGGAATCAAAATTCTCGAAAAGACGATTTTACGAAAAATAACTTCTAAAATCGCAATTTAGGGCCATAACATCCTTAACTAGGCTCTAATTAATTTATTTAATTTTCTAAATGAACTCTGAAAATCTTGGATGTTACAGCTGATCTTCTTCCTTCCATGAATAAGTCTTTGTTCTTATTCATTACCCTGCAATTTTATTTGATGAAGAAAACTGTCATGTCATCATCACACAATTGACTGATGCTGATAAGATTTGCTTCGAGTCCATCAACTAGCATAGCCTTCTTCAGTTTAGGCATTCATTCGACAGCCAGCTCTCCTTTACCCACGACTTTTCCCTTTTTTCCATCTCCAAAAGTGATAAAGTCAGATGAGCAAGTTTTTAAGTTCTGCACAACTGAGCAATCCCCAGTCATGTGTCTTGAACAACCACAGTTAAAATACCAGTTGCCCTTATCTTCAACTCTCAAGGATGTGTGGGTAATCAGACTGGTCTGCTTGACAACCCATTGCTTCTTTTGTGTAGGCTTCTTCTTTTTCTGTGCAACTGGTCTTCTATTCCTGTTGTTGGAATGCTGAACCACGAATCTCCTTCCCATCCTTTTAAGATCAAACAGGTACTTCTCACAATGAGGTTGAATGTGGCCTTTCTCCTCACAATAATGGTAGATAATTCCTTTTCTGTTGCCATTATAAGTAGTCATCTTCTTGTCGATAATGTTCTTTTGAATGTTCTAAACATTATCTTGTACATAAACTGGTTGGCTTGTACTTTCCTTGACAAACACTGTCTTGGACTGTCCTCCATTGTATCCAATACCTGGATGACTCTTTCCAGAATATCCTGGAGTTGTAAGAATCTTATCAAGATTCTTCGTTCCACTATTCAACATATTGACATTCCTTTTGATGGATTTGAGCTCTGCAGATAATTTCACAATTTCCTTCTCTTGCTGCTGGATTGTATTTTTCTATTCTGAATCAAACTTGATCAGCTTCTCTTTTTCCTCTACAAGACTCTTGTTATAAGACTAAAGAGTCTTGTTAATTTCAACTACTTTTAGCCACTTTTCATATATCTCATTGTATGTTTTGACAAATTCTTCTTGGCAGAAGTCTTCATTGTCTAATTCATCATCTTTTGCATATTTGAAGGGATCCTAAAATTCAGAGATTTTTGGTGTAAAAGCAATAGTCTCTTCTTCTGAGTCACTGCAGCTTTCTTCAGAATCATTGTCAGTGAGAGATACATTATAATTCATTTTATTTCTCTTCAGTGTATTTGCACATTCAACTTGAATGTGCCTAAATCCATTATATTCTCTACAATGAATTTCTCTTTTGGAATTTGACTGTTGAAACTCCTTTTGATCATTACTTGGATTTCTATCTTGCAGAGAATTTCCACTTTGTTGTCTTTTGTTGTTGGATCTCCTTGAAGATTGTTTGTTGGCTCTTTTCAACATTCGACTAAAGTTCTTGGTGATCAAGACCATAGTATTCATTGCATCTGAATCAAGTACAATCTTTTGTTTCTGTACATGCTTAGGTACATCTTTTGAAACTTTAGTTTTAAGAGCAATACATCTCTTCCTTAAGCTGTTGTCTTCATCCTCCAGATTCATCTCGAACGTTCTCAAGGACCCCGTCAGCTCATCAAGTCTCATACTCTTGATATCCTTGGGTTCTTCAATTGCAGCAACTTTGTATGCGAACTTCTTCAGAAGAGATATGAGAACTTTTCTTACAAGTTTCTCATTGTTGATAGGCTCACCAAGAGCAAAACTCTCATTAGATATGTTTTTTAGTCTGGCATTAAACTCACCTATGGACTTAATTTCCTCCACTCTAAGAGATTCAAACTTAGAAGTAAGGTTTTCAAGTCTTGATAACCTTACTGAACTAGTCCCTTCAAAGATAGTTTCCAGAATATCTCATGCATCTTTTGCAATCTCACACGTTGAGATTAGACTGAAATTTTCAAGATCAACTGCAGAGAATATAACATTGAGAGTTTTAGAGTTGACATTGTACCAATTTTTTACGGTACAGTCCACTCTCATTCTTCAATCTCCACATGTTTTCCTTCCTTGGCAACAGTTGGCTTTTTCCATCATTTTGTGATGATCTTCCATGCAAGCTCATCTATTAATCTCAGAAAAGCCCTCATCCTTACTTTCCAGTAAGGATAATTGTTGCCTTCAAGTAATGGTGGTCTGACCGTAGATCATCCTTCTTTGATTGAACTCATACCTTGAACTCAACCAAAATCTTCACGCAGTTATGTACTTTTCAGGACTCTTTTCGCACAAAACCAAAGGCGACCCGCTCTGGTACTAATTGAAGTTACATAAACTGTGCGGACATGTTCAACATCATATACATGAACATTATAGTGAACATGCAAGGTTAGAATAGATAAACAAAAAGCAAGTAAATGGCACGAGGTTGATAACCCTGTTCGATCAACTGATCTACGTCAGGGGGACTTCAAAAGTCCGTGAGAAATAATCTACTACTCCATTGTAAGGTTACAAAGGCTATTACATGATAACCTCCCGTCACTCGACCCTTTTCCTACACATTACAACCTCTTTCGATGGACTGAATTGTAAGATCCTCTTACAGCCTAAAATCTCTCTAGTTCCCACATGAAATCTCTCCCGAGACTCCTTTAAAGGTGTAAATGAATAAACTTCAAACACAGACTAGACATATAATGATCACAAGGAACAAACCCAATCCACTCGAATACTATATGCTTCAAAGATGAAGTCTTTTAAACTCTCTATCCTTTGTGTATTCGTAAACTCTCGTCCCTCTAAACTACTCCGATTCTCAGGCAATTTATAACCACAAGACATAGCCTAAACAAGGTAATCAGATTGTCCTATTTTGACTCAAACTTAACAAGGAAAATTTCCTTGTTTAAACCGGACAAGTCCTAGTTTCGAATTCTTCCTTGAATAGAACTCGCCTCTTTCTTTCTTGATCTTCATCTTCGAACAAGGCAACTTCTATTCTGAAACGTCCATCTTGAAAAGGCAGCTTCAACTCCTTGAATCCATCTTGGCATGTCTCTTGGAAACTCTCTGGACAACCATGTACATGATCATGTTTATAAACATGCTCAAGTACATTCTTCGATCTTCAATCAGATTGGCAGCAGAATGTTCATATCATAATGTCCAAAACATGATCTTCGAACTTGAAAAACCAAAATCAATGTGTTCTTTAAATTGCCATAAAGATCATGACAATCCAAACAACACTCAGTGCAGATGGCACTAACAATCTTAAAGATCAAAAGATATCTAAAACCTTGTAAAGACGACCATAGCACCTAACTCTCCAGCTAAGTGTGAGCCACTGCTAAAGAAACTGCCACCGCAATAGCTAACTACTGTGGACTGCAAGTGTGAGCCGTCGACCCTGCTGAAGTAACTTTGTAAAGAAACTCACTGTTACCAGGTTTAACAAGTTTTCGTTCATTGTATAATTTGTAAGGTAAACTCAAGTTATATAGTGAATTTGCCCTTCTGTGGAAGGAAGAGAGGACGTAGAAGTTTGAGACTTCGAACCTCTATAAATCGATTATGTGTTGTACCACTTTCTCTAAATTGCTTATTCTTGAAATTGCACACAAACTCTCACAAGCTGCACTCATCATATGCAAACTGAAAATAGTCAAACTGACTAGTGCACCGATAAGTTCAAATCGAGTCAAAGGGCCCTTAATATATATTCCGCATTTTAGCTCAAAGTTTTTGAATCGGTTTATTCATCCCCCCTCTCTAAACTGATACTGACTGGACCGGGACCAACATGGGCTGAGGGCACGATACAGGCTCAGTCGCGCCCCCAATCGTGTTGTAGGTCACGTTCAGGATGAAGGAAAAACATGCTTTAGTATTGGAACAAATTACTCGTGTCTCCGGTCGCACTGCAGGTCGCGCCTCCGGTTCTATACCGACACCTTTCACGGTTTTGGTTCGTTCTCCCTCGTTTTTTGTCTGATTGAGGTGATTCAACTTGCACCATATTCCTAATTAGATTCTATATCTTCTCATGGTATTAGATCACTCAAAAATGGATTGATTCATTAAAACTTCCAAATCGGGAGGTTTAAAGCTCAAATTGTGTTAAAGTAAACATTTAACTCACCAAAACTCATCATTTCAACCTCAATAAATGGTGCAAAAACCCCACTCATCACTCATACACTCCGAATCTTCCTTTTTTCATCTTTTACTATTTGATTTTTCTTTCAACCTTCGGACTACATAACTTCTTTCATTTAATCTCAGACACAAAACATTCAATTTTTATGCATGTTTCTATCAAAATTCAACAAACCCCTGCCTGTCAATAAATATAGAAATAAGCACAAAAAATATTAAATGGCTATGCAATCATATAAAATATAAAATATAAGTAGTGAGTGCACGGTGTCCCTGCTCAAAATGTCCGCCCAAAAATATCAAATCGACATTTCCATGCAAAAATATTTTTTAATTTATTTTTGAATTGATAAATGCGTTTTACTGTCGACTCTTTTTTACAGTCTATATGCAGTTGCTTCACAATTACTTTTTTTACCCTTATGTTATGGACAAAATTTAAAATATATTATAGTTGTACTAATTTTTTTTGTAAATTCATCTGGACATGAATGTCGAAAATCAATGTGTTCCAAACCTATTGTACACCTCGAGACATAAAAGAAGAAAATAAAAATTTAGCAAAAAAAAAAATGAGGGAGAAAGAAAGAGTACCTTTCCAAGACCAAACAATTGTGTACTTATACATTAGCATGAAAATTAATACTATTTAGAGTAATAAGACTATATAATTGAGATGGGAGACCTCAAAAATAATAACATAGACTATATAATTGGGACGGGGTGAGTAATTTTATTTTTGTTATGCTCTAATATTTTGGATTTTTTTCAAGGCTCGACACTTGATTTTTTTTTAATAATTAGATACAATTGACCGAATTCGCATCTAATTTCATGTTTAAAAAATTTGTAATACAATGAGAGAAATATTATATATAAAATAAATAATTATAATAAAAAAATTCAAACATGAGATGAAATATATTGAATGTGACACCGATTGTGAACTAAATAACGTTATACCGATCGCCAGCCACCACGCAACGCGCAGGTGAAACACTAGTAACGACAAAAACAACTTCCTACGAAAATATTTACACGAGAAGCTACATCTTTTGTAAATATTTATATGAGAAGCTATATCCCGTGAAGATATTTATACGACAATACATAAATAACTAATTAAATAAATAAATCAACGCAAAGTCTTGCATCCGACTTTGTTATGGTCAGACCGTCTAACGAAAATTTTCAACACTGTTCAGGTGTTATGAACTTATGATTGATACTTTTTAATATTATAATCGATACTTTTTTCAATCCAAAAAATGTAATAATAATTTCAAAAAAAATTCACTGCTTTTTTTTAGCATTACATTTCAATATAATAAACATGATACTTTCTAGTATATAAGTGATAGTTTTCAATATTATAAGTGATATTTTTTTCCAATTGATATAAACATCAGGAGAACTACCCATATATCAAACAAACAAGAATCCTATTCTCTTGTAGATATCTACACGTGATCAGTATCTCATGTGGATATAAAAACAAAAAGAAAAACAAAATTTAGGATTCTAATCTGCCAGCAGAAGCTTCGATTCCATGAATTTCGTTCAGTTTGAGATAAAATTCCCGGTTGTGAGAATTGTTGACGTGAATAGAATTTGGGAGAGGGTTGTGTTATCGTGAAAATAAATCTTGGATAAAATTGTTGTCGTTGAGAATATATTTTCGAGATAATAAAATTAATGAAAAAGTTTAGTATTACTGTTGTAAATAATTTTGGGTTGCTTTCGCAAAAATTATAAGGGATGAGAAAAGGTTTTGATTTTGGAGCTCATGATTTCGTGAGGAAATAAGAGTTAAAGGAAGCTACGAACCTAATCTACCACTTTTGAGTAAAAATATTTCAGAGATGGCATCACAAAAATTGCACTTTCTGTGCCATTTCCTATATCATCTCCTGTATCAAGCTTATGTTTTTTAAAAATATATATATATCTTTTAATTTTAATTTATTATAAATAATTTCATTTAAAATATTTATTTAGAATCCAATCTTCCCCAATTATGATATATTAAAAAAGTTAAAAAATATTATAAAAACATAATTATAGTAAAGAAGAAAATGACACGCTACTCATAATAAGAGATTTGATTCGCAAAATTTAAAAATCGCATGGAATTTTATGTTACACCTTTTGTATTATACTCCGTATTTCATTTTCAAATTACGAGTTTTTCTTATATTTTTTTTCAATTTTATCTTTTTTATTATTTAATTTAATTTTATTATTATTTTTACGATTCACCTCATCCAAATAGATTTATAATTATTTTTTAATATTTAATTTTCAATTTTCAATTAATAATTCATTATTATGATTGATTTTTTTCATATTCATATTTTATAATTTTTTAATTCAATTTTTTTGCTGATAAATATTGACTACGATTATTTATGTTATAATTAATTTTTATTTTATAATAAAAATTATTAAAATCATAAATTTAATAATAAAACACGGAATAAAATATGAAAAAGTGTAACAAGAAATTTCAACCCTAAACAAATGAGTCAGAGAAAAAGACATTGATATTTTTTTTTGGGATAATTTCACTTTTAGTCCCACTAGAATAGAGTCAAAACACTTTTGATCACATATCTTTCGTTTTTGGTCTCATAGTTTATTAGCTCGACACTTTTGGTCCCAAGTGTTTTTTTTTCGACACTTTTGGTCCCCAAGTGTTTTTTTTTCCCTACATTTTTAGTCCTGAAACTAACAGTATATAATTTCTAATATTTTTTTTCAACGTTTTTTTTTCCGTATATTTTGTCGACAATTTTACTGAACAAAACCGTATATTGGCAAGAAGTTGAAATGATTTTGTTACGCATTTTGCCATTAACAATTAAATTTTTTTATTTTTACTGTAATCTAATTAATAATAATTATAAACTATTTTGACTAACAACAACAATATTTATTGTTTGTAATTAAGAATTAATATTTATTAATTATTATTTCTGTATCTATTTATTAATAAAATGAAATCAAGAAAAAATATCTAGTAAAAATTATCTTTTTAGTTTTGTAATTATCTATACTTGAAAATAAATAATAGGCCTAATAGTATAAAACAAAACAAAGATTTGTATTTTTGTTTTATTTTTTGAATTTTACCTATTTCTTTTAATATTGTCAATTTAACCATGTATTAGTCAATTGAGTAAAATTAAGGATAAATTATTGTTTTGATCAAAATTAAGTAATTAAATTTTTGTGACATTTTTAGGTTGATCAACAAAACATTAATTATGCCATTAATAATTAATAATTTTCTTATTAATTAATTATTTCATCGATTTTGGGACCATTTGCGGATTCGGGTGTGTCCAGTGGGATCAAAAATGAAATTTACTCTCACGTACAACTCACGTGGAGGCCCCCATCTACATTTGACGGTCCCGTTAAAAAAATGGGACTAAATTTGAGAATTTTAATCGAACGAGACCTACATTTAATGTCAAAATTCTTGTAAGAACCATTTTAGAAAATTTTGAGACCATTTACGGATTCGAGTGTATTTAGTGGGACCATAAATGAAATTAATTCTCATTTTGCTAGATATTTATTGAGCATTTTACTTGATATTTTGTTAATTATTTTGCTGAAAATTTTCGAGATATTATGTTAGATTTTTTACTAAATATTTTTTTTTCTCAATAATTGCTGAAAAACTGAAGCCAAAATGTCCTTTGAATATATATATATATATATATATATATATAGGATATGGATCAAATAGGGACAACCACTTGGTGTGAAAAGTAGGGACGATTTTCATCCATTGGATTTGATCAAATGGACGGATAAGATTATTTATTTTAAGTAGTTTTTTTTCGATTTTTTTATTTAAATTAAGTGATAAGGTTAATGATGTAAATTAATAAAAATCCTGTAGAGTCCTATATCTGTGCAAATCTAAACTTCCCTAATTAAATGGTTTTAATTGTGGCAAGTTAATATCTCCATTGATTTGTACGGTTTTTTTTATGAATCTGGAAAAATTGTTTAGTTTACGATTTCTTCTTCTTCTTCTTCTTCTTCTTCTTCTTCTTCTTCTTCTTCTTCTTCTTCTTCTTCTTCTTCTTCTTCTTCTTCTTCTTCTTCTTCCAATTCATAGATCAACGATGGCAACCACGCGGCACTCACACGATTTGTACAGATGGTTTCTTCTCTTTCTTCTTCTTCTTCTTCTTCTCATTCTTCTTCTTCTAACTCCTAGATCGATGATGGCGATGATGCGTCACTCACACAGCGATGCTAGCGACGATGGCGGTTGTTGCACGGCACTCTCATGGCGATTCTGGGCAGTAGCTCGATTATGGCGATTTTGGGCAGCGTATTGTATTAGTGTAGCATGTTTGTCTATTGTAGGAAGCATTAACAGTACGTTTATATAGCATTGATTATTTTGCGGTTTTTTTTTTCCAGGGCTGATTCACTCTAGTCAAGATGTTTTTTTCTCTTGTTCCATTTTTTGCTTAGTTTTATTTTTAGTTTACTTATCTTTTCCTGTGCTGTTTTGTATGGTACAGTTGGGGTATTTTAATTTTTTTCGTTACATTATTTCAATGCTTGCGGTAAAAAATGCCACCATGATGCTAGGAGTTGTCCAGGCAAAAAATGATTTATGTCTAGTTTTTTTATCAATATTTCATTTTGTATTTAGTTTTGTTTCTATACAGTTAGGGTATTCCATTTTTTTTGTTTGGGTACATTATTTGTGGTACATTACAATTATTTAATTTAGGTTGGTTGATATTACGAAGCATTTATTCGATGAATACATAGCACTAACTATAGCATTCACATAATCCTATGCAAATGAATATGTTTACGAAGCACCAACCACGGAATATGAATATATTTATGTTACTTACGAAGCATTGTTCTGGAGTGAACGAAGCACTATATTTACATCTCTCTCACTGTAACATGAACTAATCATTTACAGCATTACAGACAATCATAAGTAGCATCGATGATAGACATATATAGCATAACAGATATGCTTAAATAACATTAAAGATGTACATGAGTAGCATATCAAATTTAATTGGGTAAAAGCGCCAGAGGTATGTATAGGTAGCATCAACAAGCCTAATTCAAAGCAATAACTCACACGTTATTTTTACCAACTTAAACACTTAGTAGCACAGATATTCATAAATATAATCAAAGAGGTGCATAATTAGCATTACAAATTTTGTTTTGTCCAAAACACCACAGGTGTGCATTAGTAGCATCAACATTAATAATTCGAAGCTCCAAATCGTACAAGGTCGTTTACCAAGCTTAACAATAAATAGCACAGTAATTCATAAGTACCATCAACGTCATGCATAAGTAGCATAACAAATATGCTTAATTAGTGTCACAAAAAAAACTGACTTTACCAACGTTCAACAAAAAGATATCGAAACATTTTCTTGGTGAGCAATAGTCACACATCTCCACTCAGAACATCATTCACAGTTGGATTTTTCTTCCTAGAGTTAGTTATCGTATGCTAGATAGCCGAAACACCTCTTCTTTTCTCGTGTTTATTTTTTATCTAATTTCCTTGTCTTGGTCAGTTGTGTCATCACTCTGATTGCGCAACCGCATATCCTCCTCAAAATCAGAGTCGTCTGCATGAACCTTAGACTTACCTAAAACCCAATATAGAAATCATCCAAATAGGGTATTAGGTAGCGTTCAAAAAAGCAAAGATTAACTGTTAGTACATAAATTGCTATAGCACCACAGATATGCATAAGTAGCACGGCTGATATGCATAAGTAGCATTACAGATATGCATAAGTAGCATCACAAATACAGTTTACCCAAAGCACCACATCTATGCATAAGTAGCATCAACAATACTATTAAAACGCACCAAGTCACAGAAGTTATATTACCAACTTAAATACTAAGTAGCACAGTATTCATATGTAGCATCAAAGATATGCATAACTAGCATTACAAATAAAATTTACCTAACGTCAAACATATATGCATAAGTAGCATCAACATTAACAATACAGAGCACCAAGTCACATAGACAATTTATTTAGTCTAATAATTTACTCCTCAATTACCAAATTATGTTGGCAATTATAAACCCACATTATACAATTTCTTGATTAACAGTCGCACTGTGATACCCCGATCCTTTTTGCTAAATTATAAATTATAATTTTAGTAAATGATTTCGAATTAATATTGTTTGAATATTAATTATGATGGTTTGTATGTATTATGCCGTTGTTTTATTGCAGGTTGTTCCACTCAAGCCGATACGTCATAGCACAGTGATGTTATACTGAGTGTATAACACAGTTTGAATTTTAATACTAAAGTGTCGAGTTATATGATAATGAATGAATGTGTTTATATTTAATTTTGTTTTGCCATACCTTGAACACCCTAATGCTGAGTTGATCGGGGGTCTCGCTTTTTCGGTAAATATTAAAAGTGTTTCGAAAATCTAAGTCGTGTTAAATGGAGTTGAAAATGTCCGGAGTCAATTTTAAGCTCGGGGGTTGAATCGAGCAAGGTGCGCGCCCGCGGGGCGGTGAGCGCTCGCGGGGAGGCCGCGCGCCCGCGGGGTGTTGCGCGCGGGCACGGGGAGCATGGGCCGAGAGCCCCCTCGCGCGGTCGCGCGGGCTGGCCCGGATTTCTACCTATAAATACCACACTTATTCATTTCACCTTCATTTTCTTCTCTCTTTTGGGCGATTTCCTCCATCTCTCTCTCTCTCAAGAAATCCTTCAACTTTTGGAAGGGGATCCTACCATCATCATCCATCATCTAAGGTAATCTAACACCACTTCCTCTTGATGATTAAGCTCCATTCTTATTGATTTGAATCTAGGGTTCATACCAAAAAAAAAAAAATTAGGGTTTTCGATTTTATTGATCCTCTTGCTTTGATATCTCAAACATATGATTTATTTACCTCCTTGAAGCTATATGTGAAGTTATATTGAATTTCTATGGTTCATTGTTGCTAGGATTTGGATTTTTGCCCTAATTTTCCCTTATTTTGTTGATAATTGTTTGGAGGTGTTGTGATGGTTGTTTAAGGTTGATTTTCATGTATGTTAGAGCCCTAGGATGAAGGTGTTTGTATCTGAAATATTGGGTTTAAAGGATTTAAATTGAGTCTTGATCATGTGGTTTAAATGTGTGCACGTAACGTGTTCGACTAAATGCTTCAAAGAGTTTTAATGTGTATTTTGAGTTCAAAATCATATTATGAGTTGGTGTATCCATGATTATGTATATGAAGATGTATGAAGACCTTAAAGCAAAAGTATAGCATGAGTATGGTCTAAGTAATGATTTAATTGTATAACTCGACATCTAAAATGAAAAGAGAATTTAAAGGTGCTAGGCGACGTATTGGGGCTCGAGGAGGACAACTTGTGCACGGCCAAGAAGTATTTCAAAGGTTGAGAAATTGTGAAAGCGTCTCATAAGGTGGGGTAACTCTAAATTGTGAACACGTGTAAGGTTATAGTTATTGTTGTGCTTTGATTGTATAAGTATGAAGGGTCTTCGGACCAGAGATAAAAAGAGACCCTTCGGGGCATAACAGAGATCCTTCGGGACTTTTGATCAAAAAATCAATCAGATTGATTTCGGGCCAGTATTTTACGATTAAGAAGCAACTGCCTCTTATATAGATCGTGTAAGAGTAATTGATCAAATTCGTGGACATTCCTATGAGGATCGATAATAGACTCGTTAATGTCCTCCCTGGAGGACAGTATGTTTGCGGGCATCCCTACAGGGATAAAGATGTTCATTAATGGGGGCATCATGATGTTTGGACCCTACGGGGTTGAGGCTAGCCTCCACAAAGAAAAGAAGTATCCATATGTTATATTTTCACTTGTGCAATTGGCTATAACTGTTTACAGTGTTCCCCACTGAGTATGTTGTTAAATACTCACCTCATTCATTCAATGAATTTCAGGTTGAGGAGTCGAGGCCTAGGTAGGAGCGTTGTGAACACAAGAGAACCCCACAACCTTGTGTTTATCTTTTGCACGCTCTTCTTTTGAAAATACTTACTGTGAGTGGTTGGCCCAATTTGCTCTGGCCCAATTCTCTTCTATCCTACCTTTCCTGACCCAGCTGCAAGCCCAACACCAAAAACCCTAGCCCACGACCCGACACCCGAATCCCTCCCATATATAAATCACTCAACCCTAACTTTCCTTTTTCATCTCTCACTCTCACCTACAAAATGCGGCGCCCCCTCTCTTCTCTCTCATGCCTCACGCCAGAAACCTTAATCTTAACCCTTCTGCTCTGAGCTAATCCGCCGCAATCCTCTGTTTCTCTGGCCGGAATCCTGTCTGTGGGTTCCTGTGTGGCCTGTGAGTTGAGGTTGTAGGTTAGTTTTGGGTTGAGGGAACCTGTGAGAGCATCGAAGCCTTCCTTCTCACCCTCCCCTCCTGGTCTGGGTTCGATCAGTCACCGGAGTTGCCTCTTGCCGCTGTTCCTGGGAGAATCTGAGCCCACCAGTGCCTTTAGGCACCTTTCCTTCATAAATCTCTCTCTATTTTATCAATATATATATATATATATATATTTCTGATCTCTGTGTGTGTTTATCTCTGGTTTTGACTCAATCTAACTCCTGTCTTCGCCTCTGTCCCTGCAGATCTACACTTGACTTAACCAGCCTGTGAAGAAATAACCCTAGATCCAGTCGATCTAGCGTCTGAGGCTACTCCATTGAAGAAGAACCCTAAGCTCTAAGCGTACGGCTGCCTGAGCAGCTAGTGAGGCAGACCGCAGAGGTTGGGGAAGCAAGCGGTGAACCCTAGCCAGGCCTGATACCCAACAGTGGTATCAGAGCCAGGTTGGGCCTGGCCGGGGCACCCTCTTGCCTACATCTGCCTCACCCCGCCGCCGGTAAAGGCCGCGCCAAGTCGCCCCCCTGGGCTTGAATTATTTTGGTAAGTCCGGTCTTCTCCTGCCTGAGAAGACCGGTTTTGGTATAGCTCTGAAACCCTAAAACTCCTAGTTCTGGTATCTGGCGATCCTACTTCTTATCTTGCTTCCGTTCTTTGCTCCTATTTGAAACCCCTTAGTATTCCAAGCCATCTCTAACCCTAGCTTACAGTCCGGACCGTCTGGACTCCCCTGTGGGTTTCCTCAAAGCGGGTTACCCGGATAGCAGGGTTAGGAAAAGGGTTCAATAAATTCTCTGGTATTCTATGTGCTTTCCGCTGTAAATTGTTCTCTGTGTGAGTTGTGTTTCTTGGTAATCTTTTTGAACTCTCTGAGTTTTCTGGTGAGGGTTGTGTGGAACTCTGAGAGTTGTTTGAGTTCCTGTGAACTGACTTCTTTACAGCAAGTCAGTTGTTTTTTACTAAATTCAAGTTTTGAGGTTGTCCTGAGTGAAACCTTGCTCCACAGATCAATCTGTGCTAAGAACTGGGCTCTCCTCTGCGCTCTATCCTCCGGGTGCACTTGATTCAGTACTTGTGGTGGTTTTAAGCTGTTTTTGGGAGATATTCCTGTGTTCCCTGTGTGTTTTAAGGTGGATTCTTGCATTCTTGGTGTTTTTGTGATTTCTGGCATGATGAATAACTTGAATGATGTGCCTTTTAATGGAAAAGATGATTTTGGTGATTGGCAGACTCGAGTTGAATGCATTTTAATAAAAGAAAATCTGCAAGATGCAATTTATGAAAGAATTGGTGAAAAAGAAACTGATAAAAATCTCATTAAATTGAATGCTAGTGCCAGAGCCACTATTTTGTTGAATTTGAACAGTTCTGTTGTGAGAAAAGTGTCCCATCATAAATGTGCTAAAGATTTATGGGAAAATTTGACTTCCTTATATGCTGCTACCTCTGAAGAAGCTGCTTATTCATTACAAAATCAAATTATGAATTTTAAAATGGATCCTTCAAAAGATGTTGATACTAATGTTGAGGAATTTTTTAAACTTTTAAAGGATCTGAAATTAGCTGGTGATGACACTTTGGAAAAGTATTCTGCTCAAATTTTGCTTGGATCAATCCCTGAAACTTTTTCTGATGTGAAAACTGCTTTGAAATATGGTGGCTCTAAAGTTACTTGTGATATGATTGTTAGCTGCCTGAAAACTAAGGAAAGTGAGATTAAGCAACTTAAATCTAAACCCCTTCAGAATGACATTATACATGTGAATAACAGAAATCATGAGTTTAAAAAGCCTTTTGTAAATCCTGAGAATCATAGTGTGCTTGTTGCTGAAAGACATAATAGAGAAATGAATATGAGGCAAAACCAGTATATGAATCAAAGTTATGCTCATTCATCCCATTCTTCTGATTCTATGTATAATTATCCTGCTCGTGCATCCAATCATGCTCCTGATCATGCTCATTTTCATAACTATGCTCATAATCATGGTCATACTGCTCCAAAACATGCATACTACCCCAATCCTGATCAAAAACCAAGAAAAACATGCTGGAATTGTGGTAAGCCTGGTCATTTTTCAAATAGATGCAAGCAGCCTAAAAAGAATAAAGGTTATATGCATAATCATGCCAATAATGTGATGCACTATGATTCTCATATGTCTGATTTGAGTCCTCATAACTCTGGCCTGATTTCTCATGATCCTGAACCCCATAATATGCATGAAAGCTATGATGGTAGTGGTATCTATATGGTTCATGATGTTTATGATTTTCAGTTTATCAATTATACCAATGCTATCTCCAAGAATGTGCATAATAATGAGTGGTTGATTGATTCTGGCTGCACATTTCATGTTACTCCTTTTAAGGACATGTTTTATAATTTGAACTTCATAAACTCTGGGCATGTTGCATTAGCTGATGGTCAAAACTGTGAAATTCTTGGACAGGGAGATGTATGTCTAAAATTTGAAAATGGATCTATGTTAACTTTAAATGAAGTCAGATATGTCCCAAAACTAAAATTCAGCCTGCTCTCTGTGTCTAAAATTGTTGATCACATGATTGATGGTTTTGTGAACAATCTAAGGTTCAAATTTTAAAAGGATTCTATGCTATACTTCAATGCTCCAAGAAAGGGTGATTTGTATGCTGTGACTGCTGAAGCTGTTCCTTTGCCTCTTGCTAATGTTGTTCAACATGATAAAACTATTCTTTGGCATGCTAGGTTAGGTCACATGAGTAATAAAGGTTTGGAGATCTTGAGTAAAGCTGGTGCCTTTGGAAATGATAGAATATCTAATGTGCCCTTCTGTGAACCCTATGTGCTTGGAAAACATCACAAAGTGTCTCTGCCTGCTACCGTTCCAATTCCAAGAAAGCATGTTAGTTCTGAAATACTTGAATATCTGCATGCTGATGTATGGGGTCCTGCAAGGGATCCAACCCATGGTGGAAATGTATTTTTCTTATCAATAATTGATGATTTTTCCAGGAAAACTTGGGTGTTCTTAATGCAAAACAAATCTGATGTGTTTACTAAGTTTTCTAAATGGGCCATTGAAATTCAAACTCAAACCAATAAGAAAATAAAATGTCTTAGAACTGATAATGGTCTGGAATTTTGTAATCAAGCCATGGATCATTGGTGTTCTATTAGAGGAATAAAAAGGCATAAGACTGTTCCTTATACTCCACAGCAAAATGGAGTGGCTGAAAGAATGAATAGGACCTTGCTTGATAAAGTGAGAAGCTTGTTAATTGCCTCTGGTCTTGGAAAACCTTTTTGGGGTAAAGCTTTAATGACTGCATGTTATTTGATTAATAGATCTCCATCTGTTCCTTTGCATGGCAAACTCCCAGAATCTTTGTTCTATAATAAACCTGTGTGCTTGAACAATTTGAGAATATTTGGTTGTGCTGCTTATGTGCATCAAAAATTAAGCAAACTTGAACCTAGAGCAAGAAAATGTGTCTTCCTTGGTTATTCTGAAGGTGTTAAAGGTTACAGATTATGGGATAAGAGTGTTCCTGGCCTTAAAACTTGTATAAGCAGAGATGTGATGTTTAATGAGCTTGATTTTCCTTGCCTACCTGAAATTTTACCTTCTGCTACACCAAAACATGTGGAGAAATTGCATGACTTGAATCAACAATTTGATGACTACTTGTTTTCTCCTGATGATGATAATAAGGTGGATGATCCCTCCCCCTCTCTACCTGAACCTGCTGTTAATGATGCCTTAATTAATGATATTAATCCTGATGATTCTGCCTCAAATAATGAAACTGATTCCCCTGATAATATGGTTGTATCTGAGTCTGAAACTAGCTCAAATAAATCTGGAAAAACACCTAAACCTATGCCTACTGTGAATGACTTGAGTAATTATCAACTTGCTAGGGATAGACCTAGAAGAAATGCTAAAGTGCCTGCCAAGTATGATGATTATAATTTGTCTATGTATGCGTTTAATGTGTTCAGTAATGTGGATCAATCTGAGCCCAAATCTTACAAGGAAGCTGTTAATTCTGTGGATTCTGATAAATGGATCACTTCTATGAATTCCTAAATGAAATCCTTGCATGATAACAACACTTGGATATTAGTTGAAAGATCTGAATCATGTTCTGTTGTTGAATGCAAGTGGCTCTTTAAAATTAAACAAGAAATCAATAATATTAGATACAAAGCAATGCTTGTTGCTAAAGGATTCACACAAAAGGAAGGGATTGATTACAATGAGATCTTTGCTCATGTGGTTAAATTTACAACTGTGAGAATAATGCTTGCATTAACTGCTCATTTTGATTGGGAATTGAAACAAATGGATGTTACAACTGCTTTTTTGCATGGTGAGCTTGAAAACAACATATACATGCATCAACCTGAAGGCTACATTGATAAAAAGAACATCCAAACCATGTATGTTTATTGAAAAAATCCTTGTATGGTCTAAAACAATCCCCAAGACAATGGAATATCAAATTTGACAAATGCATGCAAATTTTGAACCACTAGAAGTAAATTTGATCATTGCTTATATTATATGAAATCTGGAGTGCCTGTGTTCCTTCTCCTTTGACATGCTGTTAATTAGCCCTTGCCTGAATACTGTGAAGCATATTCAATCTTGCTTGTGTGCTAATTTTGATATGAAGGATCTTGGTGATGCAAAAAAAATCCTTGGCATGAACATAGACAGAGATAGAGCAAATCACACTCTTAAATTGCATCAAACTGCTTATACTGAACAAGTCTTGAAAAAATTTAATATAGAAAGCAGTAAAGCTGTATCTGTGCCTCTTGCCTCTCATTTTATTCTAAGTAAAGACCAATGCCCCAAATCTAATTCTGAAATGAAAGAAATGCAATTTGTTCCTTATGCCAATGCTATTGGATCTGTGATGTATTTGATGATTAGCACAAGGCCTGATATTGCTTATGTTGTGTCTTGTTTGAGTAGATTCATGGCTAATCCTGGAATACCCCATTGGGAAGCTTTGAAATGGCTTCTAAGATATTTGAAATACACTGTGTCCCATGGCTTATTGTTCTCTAAATCTTCTGATGGTGTTAAATGTGTGGGATATGTTGATTCTAATTATGCAAATGATAGGGACCAAAGAAAATCTACAACCTCATATGCTTTTACTTTATGTGATGCATGCATTAGCTGGAAATCTCAATTGCAGAGCATTGTTGCCTTGTCTTCTACTGAATCTGAATATATTGCTACAACTGAGGCTGTAAAAGAAGCCATTTGGCTAAAGGGTGTCCTATCTGAGATTAAACATATTAATGATGTTCCCTGTTTGTATTCTGATAGCCAGTCTGCTATTCAGCTGTGCAAAAATCCTGTTTTTCATGACAGGACAAAACATATTGATGTGAGGTTTCACTTTAACCGGGATGTGGTTGAGAAAGGAGAAATTTTCTTGGATAAAATCCCATCTGAATACAATCCCTCAGACATGGGGACCAAAGTTCTACCTGTGGCAAAATTAGAAGCCTGTAAAAGGGCTCTAAACATGAAGACCTGAAAAATCTGAAAAGGGAGGATTCCCTGATCACCTCTGTGGGATCCTGATCAGCCTAAAAAGGGCTCTCTCTCTCTCTCTCTCTCTCTCTCTCTCTCTCTCTCTCTCTCCCTCTCTTCTTGGTATCTGGCTATATAAGTACTCTGGACTGGGAAGGTCAAAATCTGACTGGAGTCAGTGTACTTGGGGTTGGTCTCAAGTTGTGTGAGACTGAGAATAATGCGCATAGCATTATATCTCTCCCTCTCTGATCTTATCTTGTCAAAGATAAGTAATGAGTAAAAATAAGGGCAGTGATGAAGATTCTCTAGTTCTTGGCAAGCAATTTCCTTGGTGACTGTGACAGACCAAATAGGGCCAAAGGTGGATATGTGAGTGGTTGGCCCAATTTGCTCTGGCCCAATTCTCTTCTATCCTACCTTTCCTGACCCAGCTGCAAGCCCAACACCAAAAACCCTAGCCCACGACCCGACACCCGTATCCCTCCCATATATAAATCACTCAACCCTAACTTTCCTTTTTCATCTCTCACTCTCACCTACAAAATGCGGCGCCCCCTCTCTTCTCTCTCATGCCTCAGGCCAGAAACCTTAATCTTAACCCTTCTGCTCCGAGCTAATCCGCCGCAATCCTCTGTTTCTCTGGCCGGAATCCTGTCTGCGGGTTCCTGTGTGGCCTGTGAGTTGAGGTTGTGGGTTAGTTTTGGGTTGAGGGAACCTGTGAGAGCATCGAAGCCTTCCTTCTCACCCTTCCCTCCTGGTCTGGGTCCGATCAGTCACCGGAGTTGCCTCTTGCCGCTGTTCCTGGGAGAATCTGAGCCCACCAGTGCCTTTAGGCACCTTTCCTTCATAAATCTCTCTCTATTTTATCAATATATATATATATATATTTCTGGTCTCTGTCTGTGTTTATCTCTGGTTTTGACTCAATCTAACTCCTGTCTTCGCTTCTGTCCCTGTAGATCTACACTTGACTTAACCAGCCTGTGAAGAAATAACCCTAGATCCAGTCGATCTAGCGTCTGAGGCTGCTCCATTGAAGAAGAACCCTAAGCTCTAAGCGCACGGCTGCCTGAGCAGCTAGTGAGGCAGACCGTAGAGGTCGGGAAAGCAAGCGGTGAACCCTAGCCAGGCCTGATACCCAACACTTACATTATTATTATTACATTGATCAATCTTTTTGCTCTATGATCAATTATTATTGGGGATGAAAATAGCCCGATCTTTTGTAGGTTATGATGTATATAACTTGATATTATGCAAAACAATTTAAAGGTGGGTCGTTCGACCTTAGAGCCTTCTATGCATGAACCGTACTGTTGAACCCTGTATTATGTATGTTAAACTAGGGTGTTAGACGGGCGGGTTGAGTAAAACCTATGAGCCCGACAGGTTAGACGATTGCATGGTGGATGTGGATGGGCTTACGCAATGTTTCCATTTGATAATATGTTGTGTGACAATGTGGATCCGATAGATTGTATGTTATAATTGCGAAAAAAAAATTTACATGGAGAATTATGATATTGTGCCCTATCATGTTAATTGACCTTAACTTCCGCTCATATTAAAATAAGCACACAAAAATATGTAAGTAAATTGTATGTTAAGTGACGTGGCCAAACGGAGTAGTTTGGGGCGTTACACGCACGCATATATTGGTCCTTCTTCATTAGATTCACAAAATCACAAAATAAATTTTCTAAATCTATGGGTTTAATCATTAATATGCATTCACCCGACTGTAACTAAGCAACAATAGTTTCACAATTCACCCTTTAAACCGATTAAAAGTTCCGAAACTCACCCGATTTCTTCCAACGCATCTTCGTTCTTGACGTCTGGTTCTAACACACCGCCGCCGAAGGAAAAAAAGGCCGCCGCCTGAGTTTCTTGTTTAATCCGTCGCGCAAGCAAAACACGGTTGTCGCCCTTTCAAAGCATCACTGGATTCTTTGCCATTCCACGGAGAGTAGCCGTCGGGTCGCACGGATGCTAGGTTTTCGGATTTGGGAGGCGGAACTATCGATCTCTCTTTACAACCGCTACTTGCTTCTCGATTTCGTGATTTCTGATTTGTAGGGATTTAGTTTCTCATGTAGATGTAATATATCAACTCCCGTATCTACCGCTAATTTGATACCATATGAAATTAATATAGAATTTTACATAAATACCCTTGTAGGTTTAATATATAATTAAAACAAATTACCATTTAAAACTCTTTTAATCTGAACCATCCATCTTATATATTTGTAGTAATCAGATTTGTCCCTAATTTTCACACCAAGACTTATCCTTAAAATAACCAACCCCTATATATACATACATACATACATACATATACTACACTTGAGACTAAAAATGTAGAAAAAAACACTTGGGACCAAAAGTGTCAAAAAAAATACCACTTATGACCAAAAGTATCAAGCTAATAAACTATAAAACTAAAAACGAAAGATATGGATCAAAAGTGTTTTGACCATATTCTAATGGGACTAAAAGTGTAATTATCCTCTCTCTCTCTCTTGCTAGAAAGAACATTATCGTCTCGCTTCTCACTCCAGCTACCTGTCGAGGCTCGAGCTCGCTCGAGCTCGAACTCAAGAGTCAAGACCGCCAAACTTCATGAAATTTCCAATTTTATTTACACATGCCAAATAATTTAAGTTTTTTACTAATAAAATCAGTAATATTATTTCACACGCAAACATTTATCAGATTTTTTTTTAAGTCTGCAATACTATCTATGATAACTATTATTAAGGCTACCGCCGATCACCAATATTCACCGCGAAGCTGCCGAAGAACTCTGCCGTGAGGGGAATCAGGGTCCCCCCTTATCGCATTCATCTTGAATATCTCCACCGCCCGCCGCAGCGAGTCCTCTGCCGTGTCGAGCTGCTCCGGCCGCCACACCCCGTCCCCATAATTCCCATCATAGCCCACAGTTCGATTCTGCACTGTCCCATCAGTCGCCTGAGTCAGCGGCTTCCTTGTATCACAAATCTCAATCTCCGACAGTGGCGAGGCTTTGCGATGCTTGTAATACTCCTTGTCGTCCCTCTCTTGCTCTTCCCTTTGCCTTCTCCGGTCTCTTCCGTCCTCCGCCGGCCACGGGCTGCCGTCAGGCCCCGCGCAGCTTACATTGTCAATCTTCGTGGTGGCGGCGGCGGCGGCAGAACACCGGCGTTTCTGCTGAGCGATTGGATCACTCCTGGGGCCGACTCCGAGGGATTCGAGCTTCGCCGCTGTTTGTTTTGGTGATTTCGGAGGAATATATGGTTCGTTGTCTTTGCTCGTCGGCTCATTTTCCGGTGGCCGTTGCCGTTTTTCGTTATCTATCGGGTCGTTTGGGTACACATCCTTTATAAGAGACAGAAAAAATATTGAAATAATTTGATCATAAATTTTCTCAATTCTTTATTCTTCAAAAGATTAAGTATAAATATTGATAGAACGTGAGTCTGAACTTAAATGATTTTAGTTTATTTTATTTATTCATTTATTTATTTTCTATTTTTTAAAAACCTCTTAAATGAAATGAACTGTTCAAATCATACATACGATTTTCCATAAAGAATTATGGTTTCACTATAAAATTTGATTCTAGTTAAATAAAAATATTCAAATAATTTGATCATAAATTTTTCTCAATTCCTTATAAGATCAAGTCATCAAGATAAATATTGACATAGCGTGACTGATACATGTATGATTTTTCTTTTCTTTTTTCAGAACGTCTTAAATCAAATAAACTGCTCAATCATAAATTCATGATACGATTCCATAATGAATAATGGTTTCAGTATAAAATTTGATTTTTCTTAAATAAAAATATGATTCCATAATGAATTGAAATGGATAAACGTACTTCTTCCTGTACAGCGTGCGCAGCTGGATCATCAGTTCTGCCGGAGGTGGTGGCGCCGCCGCGGATCCTCTGTTTTTCGGCGCCAGATAAGAGAGTCCGATTGAATTTGGCGGCGGTGAGCGCAAATCTTGATTGCATTTTTCTCTTACTGCTAACTATATGCCTCTTCGCAGTTGTAGTAATGTAAAATGATTTATAAGCTATCGATCGATGTTGAACGGTCGCTACTGCATTTCATGACGCGTGTCTGATTCTTACACGTGACAGTACTTTCCAGACACTTCGTGTCAATTCTACAATGTTGATTTTTTCTTTTTTCTTTTTTTTTTTTGTTGGATATTTTATCATGACCGGAAGCGATTAGAACTTTCGCCATGTTTCCACTCACGAGTTCTTTTCTCGACGATTCTCTCTCTCTTTCTTTTTTTTTTTTTCGTGAGGAAATTTTATCTCAGATTCGATGTTGTGCAGGCTACATTTTATTTCGGATTCGAATGACAATGCAAATGGTCTCGTCATTAGGATATATAGTAGCGGTTCAAATTATGGGTTGAATTTCTTTTGTGTTTCACTTTTACTTTACTGTTAAATTTATAATTTTATTATTTTTTATTATAAAATAAAAATAATTATAATATAAATAATCATAGTCAACATTTATTAATAAAATAATAAATTTAAAAATAATGAAATATTATCAAATTTTAGTCTGATTTTTTAAGTAATTCACAAAAATAGCATGACCGTTTATAAATAATAATTTAATACATGACCTTTTGAATATACATCAAATCTAGGTGGAAATTAATTTTCGAATTTTTAGTTGCTTACGTGAATTTTTTTTTCGGGAACAGCCGGTGTAGAGTGAAATATAATTTTGTTTTAATTTTATTTGATCAATTGACGTGGTATAAGTATTTTTCATGTCATTAAAAAATTCGGGCAAAAAGATAAACATTAGCAATTAAAAGCTCGAAAATTACTTTTATGCTAGATTTATTGTGTACTCAAAAGGTTAGATATTAAATTATTATTTATAAAAAGTCAGGCTATTTTTGTGAATTATTTGAAAGACACGGCTAAAATCTGATAATACCCCAAAAATAATCAATCATATTAATGATTTATTAATTAAAAGTTAAGAAAATATTAAAAAATAATTATGAATTCTAATAAACAATCTTAAAATTAAATTAAACCACAAAATAATAAAATTAAAGAAAAAATACAAGAAAAATTCATAATTTGAAAGTAAAATACAAAAAGTGCAACAGAAAATCTTATGTTATATAGTCGTGCCTTTCTATATATAAGGATATTTTACCCTTATTTCTAAACTTCAAGTAATTTATACTGAAACACCCCAAAACCAATTATAGAGGCCCAATGATTTTTTCTAGAGCCCAAATATTTAAGTTGAGTCTATTTTATTAAAAGGCACAAATGCTTTCTAGCCCAATTATGATTTTAATTATTTACGGTCCAATTATTATCCGATCGAGATGAACGAATGTTAGACAATAGTGCTCGTCAATATGAATCTATAGAACATGATTTCATCTTTATTAGACTCCAATTGACCAAGTTATGATTTAATCATTGATTTAATTGGACTTTAGGGTTAAGTTATGGAGGGGTATAAATACCCTCTCATTACCACTTAAGCCTCCTTAGCTCATTTCACTTCACTCAAAGGGGATCAGCCCCCTCTCCCGTCTCTCTCTACTCCTCCCCTCGCCACCACCACCTCTGCCGCCAGTCGCCGCTGCCCCTCCACCGCCGGAAAAATTTTCCGGCGGAAATTTTGACATGCAATTACAGTTTTTGATTCTCCTCATTCTCTTCTTTCCATTTCTTTGATTATTTTTGAAAGAATTTGAGGTTTAGGCATCCGATTTTCGGATTTAAGAGTGGGTTAAACCCTAACCTTTTAGAATCTCTTTTCTTCTTTATTTTTCAATTTCTATTTCGATTTTTATGGTTATAAATGTAGATTTACGGGCTGTTTTGGTTGCCCATTTTAAAGGATATTTTTATCTAATGTTTTTATTATTTTGGATGTTCTTAAACACATTAA
Organism: Perilla frutescens; assembly: GCA_026008535.1. Classification (NCBI taxonomy): domain Eukaryota; kingdom Viridiplantae; phylum Streptophyta; class Magnoliopsida; order Lamiales; family Lamiaceae; genus Perilla; species Perilla frutescens. Next base: position 36,172,578 of record BRKX01000006.1, on the reverse strand, counting down.
AAATAAAATAGGTGAATGATGAGATGAAAAACTATGAATGTTCATTGATAGTGTGTTGGTGGAAATATTATTAAAATTAATAAACTTTTATAATTTATGTATTTATTTGTGTGCGTGTGTGTTGTGGGTGTGGGTGTGCGCGCGTGTGTGTGTGTGTTGGATGTGTGTGCGTGAGTTTTTCAATTTTGTTTTCTTTTATTTTATTTATTTATTTTATATTTTATGCTATTATAATATAGATAGGTATAACTAAAAAGCTTAGAAATGTTATCAAAAATTGATATTAGTCTCATGAATAAATCTCTCTAAATTAAATTGTAAGGTATATGGATCAATCTTTGTTAATAGCAATTTAATTTTAATTGAGGCATATGTTTAATTATGACATATTAATTATGAATCTTGGGATATATTTTAAAATTCAATTATAGCCTAAATGGATAAATTCTTATTTTTATGTTATGAGATCTAAGGCACAAGTTATGACTTTAGTAAATTAAATTCAAATTATTAATTTTCGTGTAAGTTTATGTGGCCTAATGGTTAGGTATTGTAAATTTTTAGTAAAGATGTTTGAGGATCAAACCATATTATGTGCATTTTTAAGATTCATTTTATTTCATTTCAAGTTTCTGCCTTATTAAATTAAAGTGTGAAAAAGATTTTAAATATTAATGTCTAGTCTAATGGTTGAATTCCAGTTTTATTAATTATAGGTCAATGATTCAAAACTTTTTTTGAACATTTTATTTATGGATTTTATTCCAATATGATTATGCACTATATATAAATAAAAATATGTTATGATTTTCGAAAATGGCCTCTGGCCCGATGGTTGTGTTTTGCATTTTATTATGATAGGTCAAAAATTCAAAACCTTTAGAATGCATTTTATATATTTTTATTCCAAGATAATTATGAACTTTATTTAATTAAAATCACTAAACAATTTTCAAAAATGAGGTTTAGTTCAATGGTGTGAGTTTAATTTTCATGCTAAAGGTCCAAGGTTCAATCCACTTTGAGGTGTTTTATAATTCTCTTTTTACTCAATCATTTATGAGTGTACTTAATTAAAGTAGTTTAATTAATGATATATAAATTCTTCTAGCCTAGTGGTTAAGTGCCTATTATTTCACTTATATTTTAGTCAAGGGTTCAAGTTCTATTAACTACATAATCATATTATATTTTTTACCTTATTTTTATTTTGTCTATTTTGCTTTATTTATATTAAATTCAATATTAAATGTATGATATAATTAATCAATATTTCCATATTAATATTCTATGATCCTTTAAATCTTAAACTAAGTTTTATCATTTCCCCCTACGAATTTAAGCCATCTATTTGTATGATGGAGGACCCCCATATATTTTAAGCTAGGATCCCGTTCAACTTTAAGGCGACGTCAGGGTACGCTCTTACTTTAGGACTCGTTCCCTAGATCCTTATTTACATTATGGTATATGTTTAGAAGATTAATACGTTATTAAGACATAGTTCTTATGTATTAGGTCCTAACCCGAGACTCGTTTAGGACGACGATTAAGGCGATTCATATATTTAAGCATAAGGTCCTAATCTGACAGCTGGCTTCGGATGAGAATTTATGAATAAAGCTATAGTTAATCTAGCTATAAGGTGGGTTTACTTACTAAAATGCTTTCGAAAATATATTTAAACTTTCGTCCGCTATGAAAAATTATTTATGCCTATGTTGCTCAATGTGGATTGACACAACTTATATGAGGAATTCCGAATATGGCACTCCGGTGCAATTACTTATGAATATGTTATAGTTATATGTGTTCACATTATGGTCGATCTCCACTATCTCTATTGAGCCTATGATTTACGACATGTCTGTTGGAATTTGTTGCCACAAACACTGAAATTAGACACAGATTCGTAATGTCAAACTCAATGTTAAAGACAGTTAACACAATTTATCTTAACACAAATATGTTGGAAATAAAATGCACAAGAATACACAACATAAATTTTAAATCATACACAACATGTGTATGATTGCCACAGAGCGAAATTATACTATAATGAGTACAAAATTTTCAAGCCGTTAATGTTAGACGCGAAGGCTCTTAACACTACAGCAACATTACAAGTTCTAATCTAGTCTATCACTAAAAAGAACTAAAATATATAAATTGACATCCCGTCAATTCATATACAACAACATACAACTTGACATCCCGTCAGTTCATATGCAAACTACAACATACAGATTGACATCCCGTCAATTCATATGCAAACTACAACATGCAGATTGACATCCTGTCAATTCATACGCAAACTAGATCATACAAGTTGACATCCCGTTGACTTGTATAACCACTAAAACAAACAAATTGACATCCAGTCAACTTGTAACCAAACTAGTAAAGGTTTCACAACCTTGCTATCTATCCTAACTTGTACAATTTATTCCGTGAAAGGATTGAACAACAATAAACATTAAGATAGAAGAAGGAACGAAGAATGAAACCTAAACTAAGTTTGTGACTCAAGCTTTCTTCAATCTTCACACAGCGGAAAATAGATTGGGCTTGAGTAAGTCTTCAAGTGTCGAACACATCCGTTATATGCTTCTTCAATTGAATCCAACACGGTCCACGATTTCTCTTTCTTGAACATGGGTTGACAATAACCGCTTCACTCCATGACTTCACCGTAGATTGAAGAAACTGCCTCCAAGGTGTGGTTGATAGCTTCCCCACGTTCATGCTCTTTTTCTAAATATCCAGCAAATATAATTTTCTGAAAAAGAAAAAGAATTAAATAGAGAAACCGCTAGACCTAAAAAATAGGAGATAGAGTTTTGACTTTGTCAAACTCTATTTTAAATAATATATCTAATATGTATATATCCAATTATTTGAAATATTAATTTCGTGGATATACACATATATTTTAAGATATATAAAGTTATTTTATTCATTAAAATAATAAATAAAACTAGGAAAGGATAAGATTAGTTACGACTATGTCACAGACGATGTCGCAGGGAATCTGTCTGACATCGAGTGCAACATTGAACATCAATGTCATACAACACTCAACAATCTCCCCCTTAATCTTAGCCTTTCTGCACAAAACATACAACTCAATGTATTTTGTACAATTAGAGTCGCAGCGGAAAATGGAGATCTAAAAATTTCCCCCTTAATTAGATCATCATATAATAGAAACTTGTCCTATTATAAAATCAATGTTGAACAGAACATTCAACACAAAATATCAATGTTGAACTCATCCTTCAACACACAATAATATCAATGTTGAACTCAACGTTCAACACACAATAATCAAGACATATTGATCATTCAATATATCAAAACAAATTCAATATGCCTAATCATAATGATATATCACAAATATCAAAAACTGAATAAGCATATAAAAAAAACAAGAACACAATCAAAAAATTGCATTCAACAACAAAAACCAAGATATGCATGAAATGCATATAAAAACCTGTGTCCAGCACATATAAAAACAGAAGACATAAAACATTGTTTTTAACAAAAAAATTTAAATTTCAGAAGCTTAAACATTAAGGTTCACATCATCTTCCTTTTTCCTTTGGCTGCACCTTTTCTCCCCTTTTCTTTACCAGCAATACTCGGTCCAGCATCCATTCTCCAGCATCTGCATCATCACCATCAGCATCATCATTCACTCCCCCTTTTTATGTAGAAAGGAGAGTCAGAAAAGAATCTCGAGCCTTGGTGAGTTGACCAATCACATGATCAAGCAGAGCGATTTGATGTTGAAGAGACTCCAGCGGCATCATGACAATGGGAATGGAAGGCGTGGAGGCAACATCAGGATAGACATTAGATTGGGAAGGAGCAGGGGTACCTTCGGTAGAAGGAGGCACTGGATTTGCAGCATCATGAGGATAGGGAAGATCAATAATCCTGTCATCATTTCCCTTGGGCTTCATTATGGAGAAGGTGGTTTGCTCAGACAACACATTCTTCTTACGTTCCTTTAACCCTTGGCTCTTAAGGATCCCATAGATCAAACATGGGAAAGGAAGCAAGTTCGAGGAACTGGACTTAGAGGCAGCCTTCAACGTTGCATCAAAGATGTATGCACCAAGGTTGAAAGGAAGCTGAGTTCCTATCTTGTACAGAAGAATGGCCTGATCAACTGTGATGACAGAGGCATTCGATGTGGGCAGCCAATTGAACACTGCAAGCTTGTATAACACTGAGTAAAAGAATGTTAACTTGGAAGCAGACACTTTGTTGAACCATTTCGAAACCAAACCTCCAGTAATAACATTCACCACATCATCAATTAAATCCAAAGACATGATTGTATCCTCATTGCCCAACTCAAGAAACGTGTTAATAACATTAGGGAAAAACTTATAGATTTTATCCCTAACAAACACAGTTCCAAAACACAGTTTAGAGGGATCTCCCATATCAGAAATGATGTTAGCATAAAACTCATGAATAACATCAGGATCATATGACACTAGTGATGTAACAGATTTCCATAAACACCTCTCCTTAAGAAACACATCCATCCCATATTTTTTAAAGCTAAGAACATCTATCATTTTCTCAACCTTAAGAGTTCTCTTAACATAAAGAGCATGGGATTTCTTAGTCTCTTCAGAATAGAAAGTCTTACTGAAGGCTTGTGTGACATCAAGCGGAGAGTCCTCATCTATGCCGGAATCCTCATCCACGGGCTCAGCAGTAGGACTGAAATTCCATGTAACATCAGCAGGAGGAGAAGTAGGAACTTGTTCACTAGTGGAGTCGGACTCATCTCTCAGCGACTTGGAGGTAGCCTTAGACCCTTCCTTCTTCACCTTCTTAGAGGAGACGACCTCAGGTTTGTCAGTGTCATCACTGTGAAGTCGCATCGATTTCCTTGACGGTGGAGAAGTCTTCACCATCTTTGACAAAGATTGCAGGTGAGAAGTGGCTTCCGGGTCGATTGGATTTGTGGAATCTTCAAGCACATTCATCTTAATCGGCTTAGGGTTTAGGATCTCGGTTCCAGGAGGAATAATGAGATCCGGATGAACATCAACTTCAGTTGGCATCGGCTCAGTGATATTCACTGTAGTTGGTTCAGCCTGAGCAGTTGGAGGTGCAATGTCAGGGGTCTGAGTTGATTTTGCAGAGAGTGGGGGTTGTACTGCAGCAGCCGGAGTTGAGGCCGATGATGGGGATCCTTTTGTGAGCTCCATCATTTGCTGCAACATCATCATCATGGCTTGTAGATGATTAGGGTTTTGGTCCGCCATGGATGAAAAATGAGAGAAAATCGTTTTGAGGAGATGGAGAAGATGAATCGTTTGGAGAGAGAAAATCGAATCAGATAAGGAGAGAGAGAGAGAGAGAGAGAGAGTTTTGAATTGAAAATGAGATAAAAACAAACCACTTTATTATATTAAAATAATGAAAGTGATATCTCTCATTCTCTCTCTCTTATCATATCAAAAGATATGCGGATAAGTATATCTGCTTATCAACAAAAATTCAATTATTTATTATTTAAACATTAAATAATAAATAAAAATAATAATAAAAAATAATAAAAAAACAAATTCTGAAAATAAATAAAACTAATGGAGATGAGTCATGATTGAATAAATTCTCATGAATTGATTAAAAAAAATCATATCATCGTACCATAGTTTTTATTAATTTTAGAATTACAGAATCTGATGTCAAAAATCATAACATTGACTTTAACATCAGAATGTCAACATTGACTAACCGACACACATTCCAAGAGATTTCCTTAGAGAAGAAAATCTCTCAAAATTCAAAGGTTTAGTAAAAATATCAGTAATTTGATTCTCTGTAGGAATGTATTCCAATTTAATGATATCTCGTTCCACAAGATCACGGATAAAGTGATGTCGGATGTCAATGTGTTTGGTGCGAGAATGTTGGACTGGGTTCTTCGAAATTTCAATTGCACTGACATTGTCACATAACAATGTCAAAGAAGGACTATCCAGACCATAATCTAACACCATTTGATTTAACCACAACATTTGAGAGCAACAACTAGCGGCAGCAACATACTCTGATTCGGCCGTGGATAGTGAGATACAATTTTGTTTCTTACTTGACCAAGAAATCAGATTGTTGCCAAAATAAAAACACCCTCCGCTAGTGCTTTTTCTGTCATCGACATCACCTGCCCAATCGGAATCACTGTAACCTACAAGATGAATGTTAGAACTCTTTCAATATTTAACACCAAACCCAATTGTGCCTGAAACATAGCGAATGATACGTTTAACAGCTTTAAGGTGAGATTGTTTAGGCTGAGATTGATATCTCGCACAAACACCAACACTAAACATAATGTCAGGACGACTAGCTGTTAAATACAATAAGCTGCCTATCATTCCTCTATACATGGTAGAATCAACATTGCTACTAACATCATCTCTGCTCAACTTTTCAGAAGATCCCATGGGTGTCTTCATAGGTTTAGCATTCTCTAATTCGAAACGCTTGACCAATCCTCTAGCATATTTGCTTTGAGAAATGAAGATTCCATCTTTATCTTGCTTGATTTGTAGACCAAGGAAATAGTTGAGCTTTCCAACCATGCTCATTTCAAATGTGTTGCACATTGAGTCTACAAAATCTTTAAGCAGATTAGTACACGTCGAACCAAAAACAATGTCATCAACATAGATTTGAGCAACAGTAATATGTTTTTGATTCTTCTTAATAAATAATGTTTTATCGACTTGACCTCTTTCAAAACCAAATTGGAGTAAGAATTCGGTCAGTCTAGCATACCATGCTCTAGGGGCTTGTTTAAGACCATACAAAGCCTTTTTTAGCTTAAAAACGTGCAATGGTTTCTCATGACATTCGAACCCCTTAAGTTGTTCGACATATGCTTCTTCATTGAGAAAATCATTCAAGAAAGCACTTTTAACATCCATTTGATGTAAAGTAAAACCCACATAACATGCAATTGCACATAAAAGACGAATGGATTCAATCCTTGCAACATGAGCAAATGTTTCATCAAAGTCTACCCCTTCAACTTGGGTGTAACCTTGAGCGACTAGACGAGCTTTATTTCTGACAACATTGCCAGACTCATCTGTTTTATTTTTGAAAATTGATTTTGTCCCAATCACATTTTTATCTTTGGGGCGTGGAACTAATTCCCATACATTGTTCCTTATGAACTGGTTTAGTTCCTCATGCATAGCATTGATCCAAAAATCATCATTAAGTGCATCCTTAATGTTTTTCGGTTCAATGTTAGACAGAAAACACATGTTTGACATACAAACATTTAAAGAAGACATGCATACCAGTTTCATCATTTCTTTGTATTCCTTTGAGTTCTTGCTTCTAGTTTGAACTCCTTCGGATTGCTCACCAATGATTTGTGAATCTGGATGATTCTTCCGAATTCGACTTGGAGGATCCCTTCTTGGTTCATCTTCAGCAGTCACCACCTGATCATCTTCATTGTCTGAAGTGAATGTTGGTGTTGATGTTTTGACTGAAGCTTCATCATTCTGTGGAACATTGACTTTGACATTCTCAGTGGAAGTCTTGTTCTCACAATCACTTTCAGCTTGATCACTTGACATTTCATCAGTGTCAATGAGATCATCCTCTTCAGATTTTGAAGCAATACCTGTGTGGTCATCAAAAACAATATTAATTGATTCTTGGACTGTTTTTGTCCGAAGATTAAGCACACGGTAAGCACGACTGTCAGATGTGTAACCCAAGAAAATCCCTTTGTCGCTTTTGGAATCAAATTTTCCCAGATGATCCTTGTCATTCAGGATGTAACATACACATCCAAACACATGAAATCTTCAAATTGGGCTTCTTTCCCTTCAGGAGTTCATACGGAGTCACAGTTCTGCCTGGGCGAAGAATCACTCTATTCCCGATGTGACAAGCAGTGTTAACTGCTTCAGCCCACAGCTTCTTGGACAAACGTTGAGCTTGTAACATTGCTCTTGACATCTCCTGAAGAGTTCGATTTTTTCTCTCAACCACCCCATTTTGTTGAGGTGTCTTCGGAGTAGAAAACTCATGAATGATGCCTCGTTTTTCACAAAACTCTTCAAACATTGAATTTTCAAATTCAAGCCCATGATCTGTTCGAATGCATTTGATGTTAGACTCATGTTGTCTTAACACCAACCTGTAAAACTTCTTGAACATTCTGAAGGCTTCAGATTTTTCTTGAAGAAATTCAACCCATGTGAATCTCGAAAAATCATCAACTATCACTAGAATGAATCTTTTACCACTCATGCTTTTGGTGTCAACGGGACCCATGATGTCCATGTGAATCAGATCGAAGCACTTCGTGGTTTGACAAGCTGAGGAACTTTTGTGTGAAGCTCTTACTTGTTTGCCTTTTTGACATGTACTGCAAACAACATCGAGATTGATCTTCACAGGTGGAATACCTCGAACAGCATCAGCTTCAATAAGTTTCTTCAAACTTCGAACGCTGAGATGACCCAATTTTTGATGTATGAGTTGAGTGTCAACATTGACTGAAACATTGCATTTTTCGTTCTTGTCAGCATGATAGCAATTATCCAATGCCCGACTTCCGAACATAATGCATTTATTCTCGCTATCAAAAATCTCACAGGTGTTCTTATTGAATCTGACATGCATACCGTCATCACATAGCTGACTTATGCTAATCAGATTTGCTGTTAAACCTTCGACATGAAGCACATTGCGTAACTTAGGAAAGTTCTTGACATTCAGGGTTCCTTTTCCTACTATGTTACCTTGTGCTCCTCCACCATAACTAACTTTTCCTTTGCTTGTCGTGGTATAGTCATCGAGAAACTTAGAATTTCCTGTCATGTACCGAGAGCACCCGCTGTCAAAGTACCACGTACCAGTAATGTTGGCTTTTAAGGATGTGTAGACAACATTACACGTGATCTTTGCCTTCTTTGAACGTTTCTTCTTTTTGGTAGTTTTAGAAGATTGTTCCATTACAATCTTACCTGTTGCTATATCATCATGATATTTAAAGCAATAAGGTTTGATGTGTCTAGGCTCTTGGCAATAATGACAAACAAATTTCTTCTCCTTGGACTTGTCATTGACATTCAGTTTGACATTTCCGTCAACATTGACTGGAACATCCTTGGAGCTTTCTCCTTTGACAAACTTGATAAGATTTGAGATATAAATTGTTGAACTCGATGTATATCCCAAACCTGCTTTTGTGTTCTGTCCCAGTGTCAGAACCTCGTTCAGAGTAGATATTCCTTGATTGAGTTGTCGAAAGGTTTTCGAAGCAGCTTCTACTTCCTTTCTCAACTTGTTCAGCTCAAGATCACTTCTAGTGAGTCGAATCTCAAGGTCCAGTACTCATTGCTTTAGAGTTTGGTTTTCTTGCACAAGAATCCCAAATTCTTTTGATTGTTCAGTCTATTGGACACAAACTTTATCTACAACCCTGTGTAATTGTTGTAGAGCAACTTGGTGGTTGACTTCGGACTTGTCTTCTTCCACCTGAGACACTTCAACAGTGTTGCAAAATTCATCCAGCAATGTCATTTTATACCAGTTAGTGGTATTTGGAGGAATGTTAGAGATTTCTTGTGTAACATTCTCCATAACATTGCTTGGAATATCTGGAGTCACATGATCAAGACTAGCATCATAGTCATAATCAACACTCTCCATGTCAGTTAAAGCGCCAATCATTTCATCTAAGTCATCATTGACTTTTATAAACAATACAGTTTGTTTTTCAGCTTCTTCATCACCGGATTCGTCGTTTAACATGGCAGCACTATAATTTCTTCTTTGCTTCCTTTGGACAGTAGGACATTCATTAGCATAGTGTCCAAAACTAGAACATCCCCTACATTGAACTGAGTCAATGTCCTTTACTGCAACATCTGGAGACTTTGAAGATTTTGTCGATCCAGATGATGTCGACGAGGGAGAATCAAACAATCTCCGTGGTTTGAAGTTTGGGGAACCTTTCTTCATTGACCTAACAAGGGTATTGAACTTCTTGGTAAGCAGCGCAATACTCAGGGGTTCATCTTCAGTAATCTCCTGAATGTTCTCGACATAAAGTTCAACATTTGAACTTGATGTTACTGATTGAAGTGCAATTCCTTTGGAGGAGGTGTTTGATTTCTGATTTTCGAGATTCATCTCAAACGTGAGTAGAATGCTCACTGCTTCACTCAAACTCATGTTTGATATATTGTGAGCTTCTTTAATTGCTGAGATTTTCATGTTGAATCTCTCCAGAAGTGTGTGAAGAAGTTTGCTAACCATGTTTTCGTTCGAAATCGGACATCCGAGAGCTGTAGATTCGTTTGACACTTCACACAATCGTTCAGTGTACATTGAAATAGTCTCATCTTCTAACATTCACAGAGTTTCGAATTTAGAAGTGAGTAGCCTAAGGTTTGTTTGTCGTACACTGATTGATCCTTCACAATGTTCCTGCAGTATGCTCCATGCTTGATATGTCGTGGTGCAATTGCACACCATTTTGAAGCACGAAATATCAACCGAAACAAAAATAGCATTGAGTGCCCTCGAATTGAAGTTGGAACTGATTCGATCATCATTAGTCCATTGAGTCTCCAGAGTAAGAATGTACACCCTATTTGGTCCTTCCATCCTCGGTGGAGACCATTCTTCAATTACAGCCAACCAAGCCCTCTCATCGATGGACTTGATATACATCTTCATGCGCGATTTCTACATAGCATAATTCTTGCCATTACTATCCAATGCTAGAGGACGGCATTGATTGATCTGAATATCCATCTTTCAGTGAGTCAACAAACCAAGGATCGAATACTTAGTGTGTTAAGTACCGGCTCTGATGCCACTTGTTGGAATTTGTTGCCACAAACACTGAAATTAGACACAGATTCGTAATGTCAAACTCAATGTTAAAGACAGTTAACACAACTTATCTTAACACAAAGATATTGGAAATAAAATGCACAAGAATACACAACATAAATTTTAAATCATACACAACATGTGTATGATTGCCACAGGGCGAAATTATACTATAATGAGTACAAAATTTTCAAGCCGTTAATGTTAGACGTGAAAGCTCTTAACACTACAACAACATTACAAGTTCTAATCTAGTCTATCACTAAAAAGAACTAAAACATATAAATTGACATCCCGTCAATTCATATACAACAACATACAACTTGACATCCCGTCAGTTCATATGCAAACTACAACATACAGATTGACATCCCGTCAATTCATATGCAAACTACAACATACAGATTGACATCCCGTCAATTCATATGCAAACTAGATCATACAAGTTGACATCCCGTCGACTTGTATAACCACTAAAACAAACAAATTGACATCCAGTCAACTTGTAACCAAACTAGTAAAGGTTTCATAACCTTGCTATCTATCCTAACTTGTACAATCTATTCCGTGAAAGGATTGAACAACAATAAACATTAAGATAGAAGAAGGAACGAAGAACGAAACCTAAACTAAGTTTGTGACTCATGCTTTCTTCAATCTTCACACAGCGGAAAATAGATTGGGCTTGAGTAAGTCTTCAAGTGTCAAACACATCCCTTATATGCTTCTTCACTTGAATCCAACACGGTCCACGATTTCTCTTTCTTGAACATGGATTGACAATAACCGCTTCACTCCATGACTTCACCGTAGATGGAAGAAACTGCCTCCAAGGCGTGGTTGATAGCTTCCCCACATTCATGCTCTTTTTCTAAATATCCAGCAAATATAATTTTCTGAAAAGGAAAAAGAATTAAATAGAGAAACCGCTAGACCTAAAAAATAGGAGATAGAGTTTTGACTTTGTCAAACTCTATTTTAAATAATATATCTAATATGTATATATCCAATTATTTGAAATATTAATTTCGTGGATATACACATATATTTTAAGATATATAAAGTTATTTTATTTATTAAAATAATAAATAAAACTAGGAAAGGATAAGATTAGTTACGACTATATCACAGACGATGTCGCAGGGAGTCTGTCTGACATCGAGTGCAACATTGAACATCAATGTTATACAGCACTCAACAATGTCAAATATGAATTTATGGATATTCTTGTTGCAAATTATTGGACGAATGTATGAGTATTCCCATGGAGTGTTTTCTGGCACTCAGCCCCATTATTTAAAAATATTTTCAGGTAATTGATGATGGCAGGTGGCGGACGTGGACTAATAGGGACATCTTGTATGGTTGACCATATTTTAATTTTGGAAATATTGACTTTGTTTACTTGTGGTCAACAAATATGATTATATATGCTTCCGTTGTATGTTTGTGGATTATTTAAATATTTTATGGACGCGTGTGATCATCGTGGCCTTGCTGGCATAATTTGAATGTTTAATAATGGATTTTTGACTAGTCAAGGTTGAATATGTTTTTAATTGGTTGTTCGAAAGGTGTGAGTTTAAAATAATAGGTTGGTTGAAAATTTTTATCTTGTGTGATTGCTTGTTGAATGGTAAACGCCTACGAGCGTGTAATTTATTACTATTATAAACGAAATGTTGTCTGAATTTTTATAGTTCCGGAAAATGATTTATTTTAGTTTGTGAAAATTTTATTGTGATTTTCTATCCTCGTGTGTGCTTCTGTTAGCGAGTTGGGCCTTCGGGTTCGGGGTGCTACATATACTTTTATATATTTTATTATTTCACTATTATCGAAAGTGTCCGAGATCACTTTATGTGTTGGAATTATGTCATGCTTGCTTTTGGTACTCCGGAAAAGCAAATTTTGATCGAACCCATATTTACTCAATGGATACAATTGGCTCATGGGAAAATTTCGTATGGGTTCAATGTACTTTTATCTTCAACGAGCGGCCCTACATTTAATGCGGGTCGAAGCATCTGGTCGCCGGGTTGGTTAAATGATGCTAATGAGAATACTAATTCATTATTCTTAACAATAGTGTCTGTGGACTTTTTGGTCTATCATGCTATTGCTCTGGGTTTACATACAACTACATTGATCTTAGTAATAGGTTCTTTAGATGCACGCTGTTCGAAGTTAATGCCAGATAAAAAGGATTTCTCTTATAGTTTTCCATGCGACAGCCCTGAGCGAGGAGATACTTCTGAATCCAACACCTTTGATGTTATTTGATGTACAATAATTTCTATATGCCTATTATGAATCTGCACTCCTTGGGATCGATAAACCTTTTAGATCTTATTAACCAAAGAGATACGACTTTGTACTATAGTTAGCTCAGCACCAATCAAGAATGCCCACGGCATTCCAAGAATTCTTGTTATACTGTAACACAAATTTTTGTATTTAATTTGATAAAACACAAAACGTGTACAATTCAGATGATTTTCGGATCAAAATATATTTATATGGATCCTATCTTTATTTATCCTCTGATTCTTTTCTTCAAAACTTAATCTTCAAACGGTCTTTGAAGCTTTCGAGGAAGATTTGTATCCTCGATCTTCTTTGACTTGTTGTTTGGATTTGGTCTTCGAAGTTTTCGGGGAAGATTTGTATCTTCGATCTTCTTTGATTTGGTCTTTTGACTTGACAACGTTAATTTGGAGGGCCGACACCTTGTTTCCGGATCAAATGCCAACTTTGGGTTGAATTTGATGAAGAACGCCTTTGACTGCCTTGCTTATGGATCAAACGTCGTCTTTGGAATGAATTTTATGAAGAATGCCTTGAATATTTGAGAGAATTTCACTTATGAAATTTCTTCTCAAATTCTTGAACTCTTCAAATGACTTCTGGTGTGATTTTCAACTGATATGGAGGCCTATATTTATAGTTGTAGGGAAAGAGATCTAGAGCTGATGTGATACTATCTCATTGGCTGTTGGAAATTGATATATATCTTTTGAAAGATATTTATTTATTGCCAAAGACTCTTAATGTTTATCATATAATAATATCTTTATTATTTAAATACTTTATCTAATTTTGGATTTCATAAGATTCCAAAACTAAATAAATATATAAAAATATTATATATAATATTTTAAATTTTCGCTTACTACATATACGTTTGTTCCAACCCTTAACCCTCTTTTCTAGATTCATCGATATTGAATCAATCGAACGCACTTCTAACACCTGTTCTACTTTTGGGAGCCCTTTGATTATATCATCGGATCTCGATTTTTCATATATAAATGTAATTAAAGTATCTCCTTTGTACAGGATTTCCCCATAATGGCCATGAATAGTTTCTCCTGAAGTGGCCAAATAAGACTTATCTGATCGTATTACTACAGAGTCAACTTAAACAAGTATAACTTGACCCGATTTTAATTTTTGGTGTGGTGCATTTTTGGCTATATATATATTTTCACAAATAAACTGTCCAAGACTCTTTATTGTAGATTTTTCTTAACAATAATTGGGGTGGAGAAAATACCCACTCAAATTGAAAATAATGTTACTCAAATTGAAAATCAATCCAAAAAATGTTGGATATTTTAAAAATTGGAGAGAAAAATCTGCACATGTTAGGTGAAAGAACCGATCGGCGATCACCTGCAAAGTCGAGCGGTATCCAACATTGAGCCACCACATATCATTGTCGAGTAGCATCCGCCATTGAGCCATTGCACATCACCATCGAGCAGCGTCCATCGTCGAGCCAGTACACAACACCATCAACCACGCGATGCTTCGTATTAGGAAAAAAATGACATTGTCAATATATAAACAAAGAAACAATCCTCATATATGTTTAGAAATGATCACTTTTAGGAAACAATTAATATTTTTTTGTGATTTTTTTTAGGATGGGTTATTAATTTCATCTTAATTCAGTTGTTTATTAATTTTTGCTAAATTTTGATGTACATGCTTAGTATAATCTAATTAATTGCGTATGTTTGTAACTGTCCCGCTCCAACTCTTTGGTAAGGAAGACAACAAAATTAAGGGTTGAACTTCATCATCGAAGTCAATCTCGACGGAGCTCAACTAGGTTGTGATCAAATTAAAGTCATTAACATGATCAACAACCGCCGTACTCTCTAACACCTTTATGTTAAAAAGACGTCTCATCAGATGAACCTTGTTCACTGTTGATAACTTCTCGTACATCTCTGATAACATCTCCAACATCTCCTTGGTAGTTTTTGCTTTGGTTGTAGGAGTGCCACGTTTCTGGACAATGATAATGTAACACGCTCATCGTCTTTCTGTCCAACAACTTTCATTCATCCTCCTCCATGGTTTCGGGTCTCTTACCCAGAGGCTGATACAAATCTTTACCATACAGGTAATCCTCAATTTACATCTTCTAGAACTCGAAATCTGTTCCGTCGAACTTTTCAATTGGTGTTTTCCCGTCTCCCATCACATCTGCCCTCTCTAAACCTGAAGCTCTTGATACCAATTGTTACGATTTAGATAGAAAAAAATCAATCTTGAAAAGCAATAAGAACACAAAAATTATTTACTCAGTTCGTCAGGATATGACTACTCCAGGGGTGCTGCCAAGCCAGGTTATTCTCTAGAGATGTAATTTTTGAATTAAGGTTACAATTACATTGAGAGACTATTTATAATATGAGAACCGTAAAATAAATATGGTTCTAAAAAAGGGCCTTCTAAATTCTCGCCCACCATGCCAACAGATAAGACGCAGGCACGCCTTATTTGTAATCTGCTCATGTTTCCTTCTAAAGCTCCACAACTCAACATGGATTCCACTATTGAAATTTATGGTTTGAAACGGGGAGAAGAATTTGAAACGGTGAGAGAGAGAGAGAGAGAGAGAGAGAGAGAGAGAGAGAGAGAGAGAAGAGTTACAGTTTGGGGAGGACGAGAGAGAATATTTACTGTTTTGGATTTTTTGTTTTTTTGAAGGGGAATAAAATAATTTAGGAACAATATGGTAATTTTAGCTAAATAAAGTATAACTAAAAATTACTGGCCAAAATAATTTTTTGAAAATTTAAATGGCTACTTTAAGACATTTCCACTTTTTTTACTCCCTTTAAATGCTAACATGAAACCTAGTTCTCACGTTAAGCCCAGTTCATATATATATATATATATATATATATATATATAAACTTCAATATATTGATCTGCCAACAGTCCCACAAGTTGATCAAATGATAAGAAATGTGTATATATATATATATAATTTATTTTTTAATTTTGTTTTGACGAAATAATATTAATAAGTTAAATATCTCTATCAACTTTTCCTCATTTCTCTTGAGCAAGAAATTTCGGAGACATTCTGACTTTTCTAGTGTTGTAGAAAAACAACACTCCATTTCAATCTCTTTCCTCCTTCCTTCTTCGAATAAATAAAAAATTGGAGAAAAGTAGCATTTTCCAATGATCTTAATTTCCTTTTTCCTTGTCTTTTCTCGATAGAATAACATCTCCATTACTAATTAAGGTCAAGTGCATATAGTCTTCGAAGATGAAGGAGTTGAAACAAATAATTATATCACATTAATTACATTAATCTTCTTGAAGCTCAAACCATGATTATTCCCTATCACATACAAGTGACGATCGTGGTCATGGCATATCTCTGTATTTTCTCACGATCATGTGCTTCATCGCCATGCCCTCTCGATCTCGACTACGTTCTAAAACTCCCATGGGATTCCTCATCCTGCCATAACGCCGTTACATCTGATCCGTCAAGCAACTGCTGCCAGACGCTCACTGGCCTTTACGGCGTCGCCTTTGCTCAGTACCTCAAACAAACATCCCAATTTCGCCTCCCCGACCATCGAACCTCCATTTCTTGCCTCTCAGATTTCCAAACCAAACTCAGCCGTCTAGGCCTGCATCAAAGCCTCGCTTCTGCCTGTTTCCGGCCTCAACAGTTCGTCAACACGACGAACACGTGTGCAGATGTCCGAACAAGGCAAGACTGGCTAAAGATATTGGGAAAATCAACCTCACTCGACGAGGGCTGCAGGCATGATCTCACGGAGCTCAGCGCCTGTGATGCTTGTGTGATTGCGGGGTTTCGAGTTCAGTCTCGGTTGCTAGCTCGTGACGGTAATGATTCTCACTCGAAAGGTTGTTTTCACTACACAATATTGTATGCTGCAGGAGTTGTCAATGAGTTCGGCCCTCAAAGCACCGGTGCGCTTTCTTGCATCTTCGGATTGCCTTTGATAACGAAAAGAGGTGGAGGGAATCGGAATCTGATCTTGGTCTCGATTGGAGCTGGTTTTGCTGCGGTGCTGGTTGTCATTTGTTTGATTGGTTTCTGGTTGAGTTGCGGTTGTGAATGGAGAGAGAAGCAGAGTCAGAGAGTTGCTTCGGAATCAGGAGGGTTTCCAAGTTCTGAGTCTGACGATGATAGGCCGTTGCTGAATTGGAGGCCGAAGGCGGACTCGTTGTGGTACAGTCTTGGATATATTGAGAGAGTGACTGAAAACTTTTCATCCAAGAATTTGATTGGGAAAGGTCAGTTTGGAGTTGTGTATAAAGGGAAAATAGCAGATGGGAGCTTGATTGCTGTGAAAGAAGTTGTGAACACAGAATTTCAAGGTGATGCTGAGTTTTTAAGCGAAGTTGAGATCATTAGTAGCTTGAAGCATAGGAATCTGGTTCCTATCCGAGGCTGCTGTGTCGACAGCAGCAGCAGCAGTAGCAGCCTCGAAGAGAGCAAGAAATACCTTGTATACGATTACATGCCGAATGGGAATTTAGGTGACCATTTGTTCCCTAAGCAGAGAGGGGGGAATTGGCCGATGAGTTGGCCGCAGAGGAAGAGTGTAATATTGGATGTGGCTAATGCGTTAGTGTATCTTCATCATGGCGTTAAGCCTCCAGTGTATCATAGAGATATTAAGCCCACAAACATACTTCTTGATTCGTGCATGAGAGCGAGACTGGCAGATTTCGGGCTTGCAAAACGAGGGAAAGAAGGGGAATCTCATCTCACGACACGAATAGCTGGAACACATGGTTACTTAGCCCCTGAGTATGCCCTCTACGGGCAGTTGACAGGGAAGAGCGATGTTTATAGTTTTGGAATAGTTGTTCTAGAGATCATGTGTGGGAGGAAGGCCCTTGACATGTCATCGTCAACAATTTTGATTACTGATTGGGCTTGGCCGCTGGTGAAAGCTGGGAAGATAGAGCAAGTGCTGGATCCTTGTCTGTTGAATACAAGGTATCCAAGAATGATAATGGAGAGATTTGTGATAGTTGGAATCCTTTGTGCTCATTTGATGGTGGCTTTGAGGCCTACTAGTTTAGATGCATTGAAAATGTTGGAGGGTGATATTGAGGTGCCTACTATTCCAGACAGGCCATTTTACACTCATTTTTCAACAGGGGTGGTTCACCTGTGATATTGAAAATGCTGCATTATTTTGTATAATTATTTTTTGTACAACTTTTTTCTGATGGTTGTGAGCATAAGAGCCTCGTTGTTTATAGGTTATTATATGGTCGGTTGTACAGACGGGACTGATCATTCTAGGCAAATTTAGTTAATTTTTTTCATTTTTGGCGTAATTTTGAAGTGGGACTTTGCTTTCTTTGATGAAAGATGGAAATTGAATGTATTTTTCAATCCAAGAACTTTGAGATCGTATCCTCTCAGCGAAAAATACAGCTTTGAGATGGTGAAGTTTTAAGTCTGTCAAAATTGATGAATAGGCCACGTGAAGTGATAACTGAGACTCAAAATGAAAGGTTAATAGTTTTATTTGTTTGTAATTACAAGTAAAGTGCTAGAATTAGTGGAAGGAAAAACAGGCCAGCTAGTACGTTTGGATAAAATAAACTAATTTGGTTAAATTACTTTGGAAACAAACTTTACAGCCCACGTCCATACACGGAAAAAATGAACTTTTAAAAAACTTAAAAATCAAACCGGTCGATGTAAACAACCAAAGCCATCCATAGTTTATTTAATTTGATCGGTTCGATTTTTGGTTTTAATTGGCACATTTTTTTTTGCTAAATATACAATACCCTTCGAACGTGACATTGATGATTAAGTCATATTATCCTTCGTGCTAAAAAATTCTCTCTTTTAAAATTGGCCCCCACATTGAAAAATTGTTCATTCATGTTGAAAAATTATCCTTCATGTTGACATCTTCCCTAAGAAGGCACAGGAGGGAAGAATGCAAAAACTTATACGCCATGTGTACGTGTTAACACACTACCAGAAGGTCCTGGTCGGGATGGTCTAGTGATGGAGTGAGGTTGTTTGGAGACCAAAGATCAAGAGTTCGAATCTCCACAATACCACAGATCGGGTGTGTGAGTAAAAAAAAAACACTACCACAAGGTAAGATCCACTATATTGGGTTATAATACAAATTGGAAAAATATCATGGGTCAATTGCCACGTGTCTTCCATTGACTTGATTGGGTAGTGTGTTCAGTTTTGTGCACCACAATTGCACGACATAATTGTAACAAGTAAGCGTATTGTATCTCACAAACACAGTTTTGTGTACCGTAATTACACGGTATAATATTTAAAAGCAAGAGTATGGTATCCTACAAACATTGCATTTCTATATTCTCAAACACAAAAAACTTGTTTAATTAAGAAACTCAATAAACATGCAATAAAGAAAAGACTCGATAAAACTAAATATGAAAACCTTATATTATTAAAGTGCAGATTCTAGGGAACATGCCTACTATTTCATTTATTTATATTATCTGACTCATGCAACCGATTATTAAGTTATCAATAGTGAGCAATTACTAAATTGTTACCAGACTGCTAATTAAAGCATGACCATTAGGGGTGTGCATTCGATTCGGTTCGCCTTTAAAACCGAACTTGCATCGAACTAAAAGTTCTATGATCGAACCGAACTGAAATAAAAAAATATCAATTCTGTCTCGATTGACTTTCTTAAAACAGAAACTTTTTCACCAACATTTCTAGCAGATTTAAACAACAATTTTTCTCCCTATTTTTAACCAAAATTTACCTTATTTTTTTACCAAAATAACACAATTTTAATGAAGTATAAATTAATAAACAATCATATCCATCAACTAAAATAAATTATTAGAGAATAGCACAATAAGCTGCTGCAAATTACACACACGGTCAAAGAAAAGTCACCAACATTCAAGTTTAGCCCAATTCTAAAGGAACCAAATAATTCAAAATATGAAAACAAACTAATAAAGTACATCTGCAAAAATTTGAACTTTTAGCCACACATATAAATATGACTAAAAATACGCTCATGTGTGAGTGAAACTATTTACCCACACATAATATAAATGTTAATATGTGTCGCTATATTTCCATAATTCATAGAGTATTACCTACACATATATATGTCACTAAAAGTATAAATTATGTGTCTAAATATATTCGCCACATGTGCAATGATGATGTGGTGCCACACATACAATGATGATGTGGTGCCATGTCATCCGACATGACACGTGGCATGTAACATTTTTTATTTGTGGGTATAAATTATAGCTTATATATAGACATTTTTTTGTAATTAATAATATTAAAATAAATATTATTTGTAGATTTAAAATATGCATTATTGTGGGTATTTATGTTTTTATTTGAAAATTACAATACGAAAAACTATATATATATATATATATTGAAGAATATCAAAACCATAAATAGAGAATTTACTATACAAAGCAAAAAAAATAAAAATATTATTCAAAATCAATTCATAATACATCATACATTGATCATAGATAATAAAATTATGCAACATAAAAGCCATCCAAAGCTTCACTCCATCTCTCTCCATAATCTATCTTCTCTCACAACATTTCGCACTATCTAAGTTTGGACGAGAAATACTGCAAAACAGATAAACACTTAACATGATTAATTTTCATTGTCAGTTCACAAAATTAAGTCAAACCTTGATTAATTTACCTTGTAAACGAGAGAGAGGTAGTATGGCTTCACTTTCTCCTCATCAATCATCACCTTACCCATGGACCCCTTTCAAAACTGCATCATAACTCCTCTTATTACTTAATTATCTAATCCTCATTCATAATAATCAAATCAGAATATTTTTTTAGAATATTGGTAATATGTTTACATATAACATAGTTGGACATTCCTTGAATCAAGAAAAAAGACAACTATAAATGAAATAGAAATGGACAAACTAACCCCGTTGTGTAACTATTTGCGCTCGTCCAAATATTTGCAAATGATGAAACCATCTGGGTATAGTAGTATATATAGAATGCACCTCCATATATAAGTTCCTATTTGACCAAAAATAAATAAAGCAATCAATATAAGCAAAACCATATTAAGAGCAATGCGCGACTTTCTCATTACTCAAAAGATCATATTTTCCATAACCTTAGCATAAATCTTCCTTCTTATGTAAACCAAACATTAATAAATAGTTATTCTAAAAAGAAATTTGTCAGATCATTAACTAATCCAGACACTCTATCATTGAATATCTGAAGTTCTCTGTTTCCAAACTAGGTGAATGGACACACTGACAACTAGTTAAGTTGATATGCACTTTCGGCCATCTAATTACTATATCCCAGCCCTCAAATTCCCATATTTATATTACAGATGCTCATGATGTTGTGACAACTTTTCCAAGATAATAATTAATACTTCAATGATCCGAAGCTAGCATCATTATCCATATTTAGGAATGATCATAAATAATATATTCTGAATCGATTTCTAAGTTTCTAACAACATACTTGTTGTGGTATCGCCTAGCCAGGGCTTGCACTACTTGGTTCCCTTACTCTAGCGGCCTCACACACTTGCTACTCAAGTAGCTGTGGCCTAGAAAAGAAAGGAAGAAAGCTATACTAGCTATTATAGAGATTTACAGAGAGAATAGCCTTGGAGAAGGTTCACAGCAGGGGCTTTAACTTTGTTCCTCGACTTGTACAAAGCCTCAGAGGTGTAGATCAGGAGGATCTACAGATCTTCTTCACAGGCTTGGAGCGATGGGACTTCTACTGTGAATACAAGAAAAAAGAGCAAGTTAGATCCAGACAGATGGCAAGTATTCAAACGCAGAGAGTAGAACAGCCAGAGATAGAGTTAATCAGAGTATCAATCGGTGGGAAAATTGTGCCCTAGGCATAGTTTGGCTCAGATTTTCCCACGAACGGCGGCGATGGCAACTCCGGCGACAGGAGGTACCCAGACCAGGGGAATGGGGAAGGGGAAGCGGCGGCTAGGTTTTGAAGGGGGCGGCGAGGATCGATCTTTTCTCCCTCAACAGAAGCTTCTCCCAACACTCATATGCCCAACAGGAATCACAACTCAAGATTCCGGCAAGAGAAACCGTGGGAGCAAGCTGAGGCGATCCAGAAAGAGAGAGAAAGGATGCTAGATAGAACTGTACTGTGTGCTGTATCGAAGGAGGCGGATCCATCTCAGATGATAGAGGCTTCTAGAGCATCGAGAAGCATCGGCTTCAATTAAGAGTAGTAATGAGGGAGATGGACCGTCGGGTAGGGTTAGGGGTTTAGGGCTTGGGCCGAGTAGGTATTTAATTAGGAACTGGGCCGAGAAATACAATTGGGCCAACTTCAACATTTCCACCTTTGGCCCTATTGGTATTTCCTGTCACCATGGAGCTACCTGCCCAAAAAATAAAACAAAGGAATATCATCATTGCCTTATGATTTTTACTCTTAAGTTTATCACAAAGACAGACTAAGAGAGGGAGGAAGGAATACTATGCGTATTCAGTCCAGTCTCAACACAAGAGACCAACCCAAATCATAGATACAAGTCTCGGGTCTCACAAGATCATTGACCTTCATTTAACTTGAATCAACCTAGCTTTTGCACCAAAAAGGAAATAACCATGTATGTACACTGCCCAAGGGGGCTTAGTTGTTACCCTGACTTCAGGTCAGGATAACTCAAAGTATCACCATCATTGGTTCAACCTAAGTCCATATTCAGGGACTTTTTGCAGGCTTCCAGCTTTGCAACTGGTAGGCACTTAGTGCCCATATCTGCTGGGTTGAATTTAGATGGGATCTTATCCAATAATACTTCTCCTTTCTCAACTATGTCTCTTATGAAATGATATCTCACATCAATATGCTTTGTTCTGTCATGAAAGACTGGGTTCTTACAAAGTTGGATAGCAGATTGGCTGTCAGAATAAAGTAATGGTTTATCATCAATGAACTTAATTTCAGTTAACACACCATTCAACCAAATAGCTTCTTTTACAGCTTTTGTAGCTGCAATGTACTCAGACTCTGTGGAGGACAAGGCAACTATACTTTGTAACTGTGATTTCCAACTTATACAAGATCCACATAAAGTGAACACATATGATGTTGTAGACTTTCTTTGATCCCTATCATTGGCATAGTTAGAGTCTACATAGCCAATGCATTTGACACCTTCAGAATATTTTGAGAAAATTAGACCTTGAGAAGCTGTGGACTTAAGATACCTAAGCAACCACTTAAGAGCTTCCCAATGGGGCAGCCCAGGGTTTGCCATGTACCTACTTAAACAGGATACAACATAGGCTATATCAGGCTTGGTGCTGATCATGAGGTACATAACAGAACCCAGAGCATTAGCATAGGGAACTCCTGACATATCACTCAGGTCAGTGTCACTTCTGGGACACTGATCTTTACTCAATTGAAAATGGGATGCAAGTGGGACATTCACAGGTTTACACAAATCCATATCAAATCTTTTAAGCACTTGTTCAACATAAGAGGATTGGTGAAGTAACAGTGTGTGTGTGCTTCTGTTTCTGTCAATATTCATACCTATGATTTTCCTTGCATTCCCCAAATCTTTCATGTTGAAGTTTTCACTCAGGCAGGTTTGGACATGCTTCAATGTTTTCAGGCAGGGGCTTATCAGAAGCATATCATCAACATACAGCAGTAGAAACATAGGCACAGAAGTCTTCATGTAATACAAACAGTGATCAAATTGAGATCTAGAAAAGTTCAGGTTTCTCATGCATGTATCAAACTTAATATTCCATTGTCTGGGAGACTGTTTTAATCCATACAAAGACTTTTTAAGCAAACAAACCTGATCAGGATGTGATTTATCTTCAAAACCTTCTGGTTGTTTCATGTAGATATTATTTTCCAATTCACCATGCAAGAAAGCAGTTGTCACATCCATTTGTTTCAATTCCCAGTCATAATGAGCAGTCAAGGCGAGCATTATCCCAACAGTAGTAAATTTAACCACAGGAGCAAAGATTTCTGTATAGTCTATGCCTTCTTTTTGGGTAAAGCCTTTTGCAACAAGCTTTGCCTTGTATCTAAAATGATCAACCTCCTGTTTTATTTTAAATAGCCATTTACATTCAACAAGGGAGCATGCATCAGGTTTTTCCACAAGTATCCAAGTTTTGTTATGAAGTAAAGAGTTCATTTCACTTTTCATAGCTTCTTTCCATTTATCAGATTCAGCACATGTGATAGCTTCCTTATAAGTTTTAGGCTCAGAGGAATCAACATTATTGAACACATTGAAGGTATACATTGACAAATTACATCCATCATACCTAGTGGGAGCCTTAATTGTTCTCCTAGGCCTATCTCTTGACAGTTTATAGTTATCAAGGTTTACAGGCTCAGGTTCATGCTCAACAGTTTGTTCATGTTCAGATTCAGATTCAGATTCAGAGACATTCACATGCACATGCTTGTCAGATTCAGATTCATGATTAGATGCAGAATCAGAAGGGCTAATATTATCATGCACATGATCATTAGGAATATTGTACTCAGGAAATTCTGGAGGTGAAGGGTCCACCTTAGGCAAGACAGGGAAAAACACAGGAGATTCAAGTTTCTCCATCTCACATGGAGCAGCAGATAGTGAGGATTCATTCAAGAATGGGAAGTCAGTTTCATTAAATGACACATCCCTACTGATGCAAGTTTTAAATCCAGGCAGAGTTTTATCCCATAGTCTGTAGCCTTTAACACCATCAGGATATCCCAGAAAAATGCATTTCCTAGCCCTTGGTTCAATTTTACTGAGTTTTTGATGAACATAAGCACTGCATCCAAACACTCTCAGATTTGACAGACAAATAGGTTTATTATAGAACACAGATTCTGGGAGTTTTCCCTGTAAAGGGACTGAGGGAGATCTGTTAACCAGATAACAAAAAGTCATAAGGGCTTCTCCCCAAAATTTCTCCCCAAGGCCTGAACCAGCCAGGAGGCTTCTAACTCTCTCCAGGAGAGTTCTGTTTATCCTCTCAACAACCCCATTTTGCTGGGGGTTGTAAGGCACAGACTTGTGCCTCTTGATCCCAAGATCAGTGCACCAATTGTCCATAAGTTGATTGCGGAATTCTAGACCATTATCAGTTCTTAGACACTTGATGCTTTTATTTGTTTGGTTTTGAATTGCAATGGACCATTTAGAAAACTTTTCAAAAACTTCAGATTTGTGTTTCATTAGGAACACCCAAGTTTTTCTTGAAAAGTCATCAATGATTGACAAGAAAAACATATTACCACCATGAGTTGGGACCTTTGAAGGCCCCCACACATTAGCATGGATATACTCAAGAATATCAGAGCTTAATTGAGCTTTAGGATAAGGACCAGACACAGGGAAGGGCAACTTGTGTTGCTTTCCCATCAGACATGGCTCACAGAATGTCATACTAGTTACTTTATCATGTTTGAATGCACCTGACCTTTTAAGGATTTCTAGGCCCTTATTACTCATATGACCTAATCTTGCATGCCATAAAGATGTTTTATCATGTTGCACCACATTAGCAGTTTGAACAGGCATAGAGTAAGCATGAACAGCATACAAGTCTCCTTTTCTGGGGGCTTCAAAACATACCATTGAATTCATTCTGAATTGGAAACACTTATGATTCACAGAGCCAATAAGTTGTTGATCAGCAAGTTTGGAAACAGATAATAGATTAAATTTCAATTTTGGAACATATCTGACATCATGCAGGGTAATCATGCTTTCATTTTCAAACTTAAGACATACATCACCCCTTCCAATTATTTCACATTGCTGACCATCAGCCAAAGCAACAACACCAGAATTTATAAGTTGTAGGTTTTGAAAAATGTGCTTGTGTGGAGTGACATGAAAGGTATAGCCTGAATCTATGAGCCACTCAGATTCATGCACATTATCAGACACAACATTTGTAAAGTTTATGAATTGAACATCAGAATGCACCATGTATAGTTCACCATTTTCATGATTATCATTATGCTCAGGGTGATCATAATACATGACATTATTGGCTTGATTGTTCCCAAATCCCCTGCCCCTTTTTGGTTGTTTACATCTGTTTGAGTAATGCCCAGGCTTCCCACAGTTCCAACAATTCTTTTTAGTTTTGAAGTATGAGTTTTGAGGAAAGTTTTGGTTTCTAGGAGGGTTAAACTCAGAGGAGATAGGGAAAGGGCCAGAACTTTGTGCTTGGCTATGATTTCTGGGATGTTGGGAGTAGATCTCACAAAGGTTGTGGGTTCTGGTGTTGCTGGGGAGGTTATGAGCTCGGTTGTATTCCCTCATGTGCCTCTCAGCAACAATATCACTTGGATTTTCAAGATTAGGTCTAAAAGTTTTGTGATTATTTCTGTTGACATAAAGAATCTCATTTTGTAAGGGTTTGGACTGAAGCTTTTTTAACTCATTCTCTTTTGATTTAAGCCCAGAAACAATCATGTCACAAGTAACTTTGGACCCCCCATATTTTAAGACTGATTTAACTTCTGAAAAAACTTCAGGAATAGCACCAAGAAGGATCTGAGGAGCATATTTTTCAAGTGTATCATCCCCAGCCAGTTTTAGGTCTTTCAGAAGTTTATTAAAATCATGCATGTTTGAATCAATATCTTTAGCTGGGTCCATTTGAAAAGTCATTATTTGGTTTTGTAAAGAATATGCAGATTCTTCAGATTTAGCCACAAACAAAGCAGTCAAGGCATCCCATAGATCTTTGGCACATCTATGATGAGAAACTTGCCTAACAACAGCACTGCTCAAGTTTAATAGAATTGTAGCTCTTGCACCAGTATTTAATTTAACAAGGGTTTTATCTGCTTCATTTTCATCAATTCTTTCAAATATGGCATCTTGCAGGTTTTCTTTAGTTAAAATACACTCAACCCTAGTTTTCCAATCACCAAAATCATCATTTCCATTGAAAGGGACAGCACTTAGATTGTTCATTTTCACAGAATTTCACAGAGATCACATAAATTCACAAAATAGCCAAATTCCACCACAAAGATATCAGGGAAAAAACACCAAATCACTTCAGAACAGGAGAAAAAATACTCCACAGGCCCAAAGAAGGGTGCACAAGGGGAATCTAGAGCTGAGGCTATCCCAGTTCTCAGCACAGATTGATCTGTGGAGCAGGGGTTCACTCAGGTCAATCCAAAAACCCAACTAGCCCACCAACAAGACTTAGAGACACTAAGTCTAACCACAGCAACTCTGTAAATAGAGTTCCAGATCAGATTCCTTCTAGGAATCACAACAACAGCAATACACACTTCTCAACAGGAATGCAGAAAACTTAGAGCAACAAAATGGGCAGACAATTAACACCAAATCAACCCAGAAAACCCCCCTTTTCAACTGAGAATCCCTTACCAAAATTAGCTATCGGGGCAACCCGCTTTGAGGAGACCCACAGGGGAATCCAGACGGTCCCGACCGTAAGCTAGATTTTGGAAAAAGCTTGGAATGCCAAGGGATCGACAGAGATATGAGCGGAAGCAAGAAAACACAGGATCAACAAATACCACACAGAGGAGATTAGGGTTTAGGGTTAATACCAGAGCCGACCCTCCCAGGTAGAGAAGGGGTCGGACTTACTGTTTTTAGGAGCCCGACGGGGGCGAGAGAGGCGCGGCCCTTACCGGCGGCGGGGTGTGTGAGATGGAGATAAGGAGAGTGCCCCCGGCTAGACAAACCAGGCTCTGATACCACTGTTGTGGTATCGCCTAGCCAGGGCTTGCACTACTTGGTTCCCTTACTCTAACAGCCTCACACACTTGCTACTCAAGTAGCTGTGGCCCAGAAAAGAAAGGAAGAAAGCTATACTAGCTATTACAGAGATTTACAGAGAGAATAGCCTTTGAGAAGGTTCACAGTAGGGGCTTTAACTTTGTTCCTCGACTTGTACAGAGCCTCAGAGATATAGATCAGGAGGATCTACAGATCTTCTTCACAGGCTTGGAGCGATGGGACTTCTACTGTGAATACAAG
This sequence comes from Perilla frutescens, assembly GCA_026008535.1. NCBI lineage: Eukaryota > Viridiplantae > Streptophyta > Magnoliopsida > Lamiales > Lamiaceae > Perilla > Perilla frutescens. The sequence continues at coordinate 36,144,302 of BRKX01000006.1, read as the reverse complement.
AAAAAAGAGCAAGTTAGATCCAGACAGATGGCAAGTATTCAAACGCAGAGAGTAGAACAGCCAGAGATAGAGTTAATCAGAGTATCAATCGGTGGGAAAATTGTGCCCTAGGCACAGTTTGGCTCAGATTTTCCCACGAACGGCGGCGATGGCAACTCCAGCGACATGAGGTACCCAGACCAGGGGAAAGGGGAAGGGGAAGCGGCGGCTAGGTTTTGAAGGGGGCGGCGATGATCGATCTTTTCTCCCTCAACAGAAGCTTCTCCCAACACTCATATGCCCAACAGGAATCACAACTCAAGATTCCGGTAAGAGAAACCGTGGGAGCAAGCTGAGGAGATCCAGAAAGAGAGAGAAAGGATGCTAGATAGAACTGTACTGTGTGTTGTATCGAAGGAGGCGGATCCATCTCAGATTATACAGGCTTCTAGAGCATCGAGAAACAGCGGCTTCAATTAAGAGTAGTAATGAGGGAGATGGACCATCGGGTAGGGTTAGGGGTTTAGGGCTTGGGCCGAGTAGGTATTTAATTAGGAACTGGGCCGAGAAATACAATTGGGCCAACTTCAACAATACTGAGAGCATGCACCAATAGCCTGTCATTAACAAAATAGCTCACACAGTCACACATATGGAACAAGTGACCACATAATGAAACATCAGATGAAAACAAATACTTAATTGCTCAAGAACTTCAAAGTGTATACATCCTTTTTGAAAGGACTTCGCCAAGGATCAGTTACCTTCATGGTCTTGTTGGAATTATGAGAGTGTTTATTTCTTTTCTTCTGGAGCACAGATGACTAGTTGATGTACCAAAACAGCCACAACTTATATTTCCAGTCTGATACAATGATCTTCAGAACCAACATAAATTTTTCTTCAATTTGGAGAAAAGCCTTTCAAGATGCTTCCATTAGCTATCACCTGGTTTTCCCATACACATTTCTACAAGTATCAACCTTTCATACACGGGAACATTATTCATACAATACCACTTCACATAAAGTATAGCATCATCACCATAATTCTAAGAGCAAATCATGCAATCACAAGTGTTTTATACAGTTAAAAAACAATTACTATCTAATATACCATACTATCTAGAGATCGTTTCAGTTTTAAAATTCTATTTATTAAGGCCATGAAAATTTAATAATTAATAGTAATACCCCAAATGCAGAGTGAAGGAGAAATAGAACGGGTAAAGCATAAACAACAACAATGTGACTCTCATTTCCGTTATATATCAATGGAAGGGTAATAGAGCAAAAAAGAATAACCTCCTTATTGGAAAGAATTTCATATATCTGTTGTCATATTTCTCACATCCCAGGCACAACCAACATTAGTGTCTGCAAAAGAGCATACAGTTAATCAAGGATAGATAAGATCAATTCCACATATTACGGCACACATGATTTTCATTGATAAAAATAGATGTACACAAAAATATGTTGCTCACTAGTCATTGATATCAATATCAACTGTAGTCATGCTGAACCAAAGTGAATAACACTAGTTCACTACATGTATTTCATCATTTCACTGTTTAAATTATTTTCCAATTTCTTGATTTCTTTTTATTTTCTTGCACTCCTTAAAGCTCTTGACAATGCAAAGTCATTATCAGAGTAAGCTAGAGAAGAAAATATATACATTTTATTTTTCTTTTTTAAAGAAAGCAATACGTAGATTTCTCTAGATCTGAAAATAGAAACATCGTCCATCAAGTAAAAATTACTCCAGATGAATAAATCCCACCAGAAATTATAATAGCTAAACATATAGAAAGTCCCACCAGAAAAACCCCTAAATAAAAAAAAACATCAGGAAAAATAACAAACCTTAATTCGAATTCAAAAATATGATTTTTCTCCTATGGGAAGTGAGAAACAATCTTCTTTCCATGGAACAGGATGATAAATCCATCTTCAAGAATTTAGATTTTAGTATGGGAGTTTCTAAATGCATCACTTAATTTACTCTTTGGACCACTAAAAAATTAAATGAAAAATTAAATAAATATGAAATGACCTATGTATCATTTTATTACTTATATGCACCACATTTATTACTCAATGCACCACAAAATAAAAATAAAAAAATAAAAATTAAAACAATAGAAAATTTATTATTATACCTATTAATATCGAAAATAACCTATAATACATTTGAACACAATTTGAACTCAAGAACCTATATTGTAGTTGTGCAATTGTGGTGGCAAAAATGAAAAGAGATACAATGCGGGATGAAAATGAAGAAGAATATAACAATGTAAGTCATTTTGAGTAGTTTGTCTTGATTAAATTACGAGTTTGCGCAGATTTTTTAGACCTGCTTTTGCATTTTGTTTAGGACTTACAATTTGAACATTCTTCAATGCGTTCAAACAACGAAGGCTGAACACACGAGTAATATTCGAACTTTAGATGTCGAACACTGTGGCAATATTTGAACTTCTAAATTCGAACGACACTTGATCAATTTTTTATGCAGTTTGTGTTTGAAATTCATTTACCGAACTTAGTAAACTTGGTCGAATTTCTAAGTTCAAACATAAGAAATTTGCTCAAACTTTTATGTTCGAACATGTCTTCTTGCTGCAGTAACTAATGTTCTTTTTATTTAGAATAGGATCGAACTGAGAGCAGTGTTATTGGCCCAATCAATACAGAGTTGGTTACTAATTTTACGAACATATTCCAAACTATGGAATTATTTGATTCTCATGAGAGTTTGATCAGTTGGGTTCGTGAGAGAGCTATTCCAGTTGGTATTGTCGTTATTGTGCGACGCTCAGAAGCTGGGAGTGATACTAGGATTCCTCAGTTGGTATTGACATGTGAACGAGGTGGGTATTCCCGTGTGATTAAGAAGAAGCCTCCAACAGAACTTCATTACATAAAACAAAGTTTGGAGGATGATGAAGTTTTGGAAGAAGGAAAAGAGGGAAAAGAGAGCAAGAATTCCAAAACGAGCTCAAGGGAGACTGGGTCGAAGAGAATTGGATGTCCGTTTTGTTTCAAGGGGCATTATCTCCCAGAGTTTAATCAATGGATGTTAGAAGTTGCTTGTGGTGTTCACAATCACCCACAAGTATAATATTTAGAAGGACATGCATACACTGGTCACCTGGCATCAGATGAGGAAGTCCACGATAAAGAGAATTTATAATGTGTGAAGTAGGAATAAATATGTGGAGCATGCTGGTTGATCCCAAAATGCAGTATCTATTGGGTAAACTGGAGGAACATGGTTATTACCAGTATACGAGACAGTGTCCATAGACTGACACGGTCAAGGATATGACACACACCCAACAAGTGTGAAGCTACTTAGAGCTTTTTCTGAAGTGTTATTGATGATTGTACGTACAAGATGAACAGATACAAATTACCTTTGTTCAAAATAGTCGGTGTTACCTCAACAAGTATGATGTTCTCTGTTGCATGCGTTTATCTGGAGGCTGAGAAGGAGGATAATTACATTTAGGCGCTCACTATTCTTAAAGGGCCGATGGACCAGAACACATTACCTAGTGTAATTATAACGGATCGGGAACGAGCGTTAATGAATGCCATAGAGGTGACATTTCCCACCACCCGTCATCTTTTATGTCATTGGCATATAAATAAGAACATCACTGCTAATTGCAAGAAGAAGTTTCGTACTAAAGATCAATGAGAATCCTTCTTGAGTGCATGAAATCTGGTAGTGCTTGCTGAGACTGAAGCAAACTATAGGGAAATGCTTCGGAGGTTTCAAGAAGACTATGCTACCAATCCCACTGTTGTGAATTATGCTATCAACAATTGGATTGTGCCTTACAAAGAAAGATTTGTAAGCTATTGGACAAATCGAGTGATGCACTTTGATAATACCACAACTTGCAGGTATATTTCTATATTTCTTATTCAAAACTTTTAAATGTGTCAATACCAAGTCTATATTAATTCGAATGACTACTACTGTATATCTAACAAATTTTTACTATATTGATTTTGCAGGACCGAAGGTGCCTATGCGAAATTGAAAAGGTTTCTTAGGACAAGTACAGACATCTTGAAGGATGTTGGGAGAAGATACATGATCTGCTAGAGACTTCTTTCAATGCAATAAAGGCATCATTTGAAAAGAGTATTAATGTGGTTCAACATCGCTTCAAGCCTCCGATATTTCAATTCCTTCGAGGTACAATTTCTATTGTTGCATTAGATAAAATTTATGAGGAAATGAAGAGTATTGGGAATGATGGAGTGGACCCGTTACTATGTGGTTGTGTGATGAGAACAAAGTGCGGTCTTTCTTGTGCACATGAGATCGATCAGTATGTTTGGTCATCCATGCCATTCTCTTTAGATTATGTGGATAAGTTCTAGAGAAAATTGGATATGGAACCTACAGGAGCGAACATTGTGTTGGCTACTGATGTTGATAATCATTGGTTTGAAACTTGGTATTATGCAAACAACATGTTTGCACAAGCAAATGAGTCTGAGAGATTACTCATGTTGAAGAGATTTAGGGAAATTGTTACCCCTTCTAGCACATCCATGGTTGAACCAGACGTGCAAACTAAGACTCGTGATAGACCGAAAGTCACAAAGACCAAAACTGATACATCCACGAAGCGTGAGAAGAGTGCTTTTGAGTACACTGACTCATTCAATGACAGTTGTTCGCAAGTCCCGGACTCATTTGAGTGTGGTACATCACTTTCACAAGCAACGTTCACCACAAGGCCACAGAAACAAAAGGCCATTCGTCCTAAAGCATCATATCATTTGGGAATTGGGTACATTGATCAGATACCAGTATCATTTAGAGGCTATGTGACGAGGACTGAGGATGTGAATGCCGATGGTCATTGCGGATTTTGTGCGATTCCTGGCTTGGTGCTTGGGGATCAGGAGTCTTGGTCACGTGTCCATACTGACCTTTTCTACGAGATCAATAGTAATCCAGATATGTGGGACAAGTGTTTCCTAGAGCGTGGATGGAGGGAGAATGTGCCGAAAATACTTAATTTTCATGAATTGACAACTCCCACGAGATACTGGTTTGTTTTGCCTGATTTGGGTCATGTAGTGGCTACAGTGTACAAGGTTTCCCTAGTGACGTTAGGTGACCGCAATCCCACTACATTTCTGCCTTTATTATCGTCGATTCCAGCGAAACCGAAGTGTATTTGCATAGCCCATGTCAAGATTGAGGAAGGACACCGCGCTAATCACTTCATTCAGGTCCGTGTTTTAATTAGTTGATTGTTAAATTTCTAAGTATATATTATTATTCCAATCATATTGTACCGCAACATTTTATTATAGGTTTTCATGAACCCGAACCATCCTTTTCCTCCCATCTCTGCTCAGTGGAAGGACTACTGCATGGATTGCGTAGCTGTATGGGAAGACTTTGTAACCCGTCTTTAATTTATTTGGCTGAGAGACTTTGTAATAATTTTATATAGATTTGAAGACTGATATGCGTTTCATTAATTTAGGGATTCGTATATTTTCATTGATTTGTGTATTTGTATATGAATGAGCAGGTTTGGTTTATAAAAGTACAAAGGTAATAATGCCAATTCAAAACTCAGAGTCCGAACATCTTCACAACATTCGAACTCCAAACAGCGAACCTTTCAACTATGTTCGAACTCCCATCACCGAACCTTTCAACTGTGTTCAAACTCATAACACCGAACAAGCTCAATATGTTCGGTGTTTGGAGTTGGAACGCTATGAAGATGTTCGGACTCTGAGTTTCGAACTGACATTATTGCCTTGGTACTTTTATTATTAAGATATGGCTCTAGACAAATTTTGTTACGTCCTTAACAACATATATAAAACAAGATTACTGACGAATGATAAATCAAGATTATGTTAAGAGATTCATAGCAAAGTTAATTAATTAATTAATTGTTGGGAATAAATCATAATATATATATATATACATGAATATATTCTTATTTATTTATTCACGTCAGTGTACGTATTATAGGATTAAATATTCTGTGATAAATGATGGGAAAACAATATGCATGGGGCCAGTGAGGCCTAGCTAGATTATTGATTAATTGGCGACAAATATTAAGCCAGTTTATTAATTAATAATGAGATGCTAGTTGATTAGTCCATATATTTCATGAATCGTCAATTAAATTATGTGGCGGAATAAGAGAAAAAGATGATACTTCTTTTAATAAGAGCGAAATAAAATTGGTAATAGTAGCCATCATATACCACATCATACAAATCCACCATATACTAATACTAATAATGTAACAACTCGGTCCCTAGGCAGTTATTTTTAATGGGACGGGGTGTTAGGCGTAAAATCCAAAGAAAATAGGTAGATTAATTGGAAATCCAGGGGGTGTTTCTAGAATTAAACTAAGTTAGGGCCTCAAAAACTTAGGCAACTTAACTTTATGATTAGGAAGAACTTATCATTTTCAACGAATCAAAGAGGTCAAAGGGTTCAAACAAGTTGAAGGAAAGCCAAATCACAGACCAATCAAAATTTAAATAGAGTCCAATGACAAACAGATATGAACTGACTATTTAAGATAATCAAGACCTCTTCATAGGTCACAACAGCTAAGACCCATCAATAGGTCGGAGTCAAGTAAATCATATTGTCCCATTCATAGAAGGAAGTCAGAAAACAACTTAAGACTAACTGCAAACGAGTAGAATCATGCTTGGAAAGAAAAGCCTCTTCATAGGCGAACAACAACAACAAGCATGCAAGACCCATTTATAGGTCGACTGAAACTGAATAGATACTAATATGCTCAGAATCAATAAGGAATAATTGGTATGTCGAAAGAACATGCTTCAAAGACTTTATTGATATTTTAAGATTCATAGTATTTAAGATATGCTACTATCAAGAGTCAAGTTACATATATCGAGACTAAATACTAACATTAGAGTACTTAGCAGAAACTTAGCAGAAGAAAATCATGTAACCATATAGAGCAACAAACTTGAAACCTCAGACAACCCCGCCAACAGCACATCACCGGCCTCAGCATCTCAACCTGAAAACATTTAAAAAAGAGGGTGTGAGTACTAATGTACTCAGTGGGTTTTATGAGACAACTCTTGATAAACTTTAGAAATATCAAATTAATAACTGGCGGTATATAGAGAACAAAATGCAAAAGCCCTCTCCATATCCGCAAAAACCTTTTACTTCCTTTTCAGGCGCCTTCCTTGGCTCAAACCTATGCCTACTGTACCCTTAAGCCTGCCTTAGGATAAGAAAGGGGTTGCCTCAAGTATGCTCTTGAGTATGCGAGGAGATTACCCAGCAGTGACTCCCTTTACTTTATCAAATGATCAACCTTAGTGACACGAAGGTCACAACATGATAATGCAAATAAACTGTTCTTTGAGCTCGATAACCTGCTTATAACTTCCTTCCTTACTTAACCTTCCTTCCTTAACCTTCCTTACTTAACCTTCCTTTCTTAACCTTTCTTCCTTAACCTTCATTCCTTAACCTTAGCAATACCAAGCTTAGAGCAATCGTCTAAGGCTAATCCTATTAATTGAACATGATCTCAACCTATAAGGGATTTATCACTACCCTAGAAGGCAATATTTAGCTAAATAAGCTTTAGCAGAATCCAACATTCAAATACGAGGAAATGAACGTGTATAAACATAGATTGCAACTAAAAGCAATTCTAAATATCTCATGCTAACATAAATAATAGTTAAACATTTCTAGCATATCTAAACATGCTTGAGAGCTCACTTAACTTATAATAACTTCCTTTACTTTATCAAACTCAAATAACAATTCAACAATATCATGCATATAACTTCATTCATTCCTTTCCTTTCCTTGTACAGAGACTAAACAGACAGAGCATAAAATACTTTTATTAGATATTTTCCTTGCCTTAACATGCTTCTAAAGCTTACTAGCTCAAACCATATATTTAGTTTAGAATTACCCACCTTGATGATGAGCACCTCGATAACGAGCCAAAAACCCTTCATCCTCAGGCCTCCTCGGGGTTCATCTCCTCTTAGGAAAGTTGATCAATGACTTGAAACCTTATTCGAGATCCTAATAAGACATCGAAAATTGAGCTGCATCCAATCCCTTTGTGAATAAATTAGCTAGTTTATCTTCTATCTTCATGTGTTCAATCCTCAACACTTCTTCTTCAACTAGTTCTCTGATGAAGTGATGTCTGATGTCTATATGTTTTATCCTTAAATGTTGCACTGGATTCTTGGAGATGTTGATAGCACTTATATTGTCACAGTACAGAATAGGAGTACCATGACCGACTTCATAGTCCTTCATCATCTGCATCATCCAGATGATCTGTGTAGAACTGCTCCCTGCTGCAATGTCCAGCTTCTGCTGTGGATAGAGATATGCAATTCTGCTTCTTACCGAACCAAGAAATAACATTGTCTCCTAAAAAGAAACAAGCACCTGAAGTGTTTTTTCTGTCATCTGGAGACCCAGCCCAATCAGCATCACAGTATGCTGTAATACTTGCATATGTATCCAAAGTATACCATAATCCATAGTCAGTAGTTCCATTGATGAACTTGATGATGTTCTTGACAGTCTTCATGTGACTCTCCTTAGGACAGGACTGATATCTGGCACACATTCCCACGCTATATGCTATATCAGGTCTGCTTGCAGTGAGGTAAAGAAGACTTCCAATCATACTTCTGTATAGAGTTTGATCTACCTTAGCTCCAGCATCATCTTTTCTAATCTTAACTGTGGTGCTGATAGGAGTTCTTTTATGCTTAGAATTCTCAAGCTCAAACTTTTTAACCAAGTTTCTGGAATACTTGGATTGAGAGATAAAAATCCCTTCTTCTGACTGCTTTATGTGAAGCCCTAGGAAATATTTTAGATCTCCAACTAAGCTCATCTCAAATTCAGTTTCCATGTCTCTGATGAAGTCCTTGACCATCTTATCAGACACTGAGCCAAACACTATAGCATCCACATATACTTGAACCAAAATTACTTGTGAATTTTCTTTTTTGATGAATAGTGTTCTGTCTTCTCCTCCTCTGTTGTATCCTTTGCTAACCAGGTATGTAGCCAGTCTTCCATACCATGCCCGAGGAGCCTGCTTCAAGCCATATAGTGCTTTTTTTAGTTTGAACACAAACTCTGGATGATGTGGATCTTCAAATCCTTTAGGTTGTGCAACAAACACATCCTTTTTCAGAACTCCATTCAGAAAAGCACTCTTGACATCCATCTAGTACAATTTAAACTTCATAATCCAGGCCATAGCTAGAAGAAGTTTGACTAATTCAATCATTGTAACTGGAGCAAAGGTTTCATCAAAATCAATTCCTTCAATCTGAGAATAACCTTGAGCAACCAGTCTGGCTTTATTTCTTGTAATGTTTCCAGCTTCATCAATCTTGTTCTTGAATATCCACTTAGTTCCAATAATGTTGACTCCTTCAGGTTTCTGTACCAGATCCCAGACATCATTATTTTTGAACTGTAGAAGTTCTTCCTATATGGCCTCAATCCAGTAATCATCTTTGAGAGATTCTTAGATGCTCTTGGGTTCAACCTTGGAGGTGAAACAGACATAGGATATCTCATCATACATTCTCTTGCTCAGTCAGCTTCTGGTCATCCTTCCTTCATGAATATCTCCTATTACTTCTGAAGTAGGATGATCCTTGATGATTTGCTTTGAAGGCTTTCTGTGCCTTACTGTCTGTTCTTCAGCTTCTCTGTTTGTATCATCATGAACTTTAGGATGTTCAAAGACATCTATGTGAACATCATCTTCAGAGGTATTGATAGTATTATCCTGATCATCAAATCTAACATTGACTGTCTCAATGACAGCCTTTGTCTCTTTGTTGTAAATCCTGTATGATTTACTATTTCTGGAGTATCCAATAAACATCCCTTCAACTCCTCTGTTGTTTATCTTGCTGAGATACTCTCTATCATTGAGAATATAACATGTGGTTCCAAACACATGAAATTACTTCACTGTTGGTTTCTTCTCATTCCAAATCTCATATGGTGTAGTGAAAGTACCTGGTCTGAGATGAACTCTGTTGCTGATGTGACATGCAGTGTTGATAGCTTCTACCCAGAACATAGCAACAACTCCTTTAGTAGCTATCATAGTTCTTGCCATCTCTTGAAGAGTTCTATTCTTTCTTTTAACAACTTCATTCTGCTACGGAGTCTTGGGGGCAGAGTACTCATGACTAATTCCATTCTCACTGCAGAATGTGTCAAAGTACTGATTCTCAAATTCCTTTCCATGATCACTTCTGATTCAGATAATCTGTTCATTCTTTACAACTGTGATCTTGCAGGCTAATTTCTTGAATGCTGTGAAGGCTTAACTTTTGTCTCTGAGAAAGTCAACCCAAGTAAACCTCGAGTAATCATCAATGCAGACAAGGACATGATTCTTTCTTCCGTAGCTTTCCACAACTATAGGCCCCATTAGATCCGTATGAATAAGATCTAAAATTCTCTTAGAAGTTCTGTCCTGCACTTCTTTATGTTGAGATCTGGACTGTTTTCCAATTTGACATGGACTACATACTTTGTCTCTTTCAATTCTAATCTGAGGTAACCCTCTGAAAATCTCTTTGCTGATAATCTTCTGGAGATTTCTGAAGTTGATGTGCCCAAGTTTCTGGTGCAAGATCTCTGACTCTTCTATAGATGTTCTTTGACATGTTACAGAACATTGTGCAGGAATATGTAGCTGATAATAGTTGTGAGCTGATCTCTTTACTTCCATGAATAAGTCATTGTTCTTATTCATAACCCTACAGCTTTCTTTGGTGAATAAAAAATGATAAAAAAGTACATTTTTCATTTACCTCCAGCAGTGTCAGGAAACCATCCATCTATCTATACCCAACCCGAGAGGCGACTCCTAACTGTCTATACAGAAAAGCTAAGGCCGCTACACCCCACACATAACCTTCAAACTCTTCAGTGTCCTCAAATAATCACCGATAATTGCAGTTGATCCAATAGCCCGTCTTATCAGTGAAAATTGTACAACCTAAAATGTACACAAACAATGTCCATGCCGCATAACTGATTGAACATCATCATCACTGGAAGTCAACTCACTAAACCTAGTGTGCAACCACCTTAATTTGATGTAGCTACCCTGGTCACTCACTTCCTGAATCGCTTCATCAGACGACACTCCCAGCAAGCGACGAACCATATGTTGCCCACCAGTAACATCCTCCCTAGCAAACTCAACCGGTCTACCCTCCGTCCTAAGACCAGTCAAACAATATACATCGTCCAGTGTAATGGTCATCTCACCAAATAGAAGGTGAAATGAGTTAGTCTCAGGATGCTAGCGCTAGACAAATGCCGAGATGAAATTCCTATTAGGTGTTCTATAGGCTAATTTTCTCAGCCTCAACAGACCGGACTTTTTCACCAAAAACTTCCATGTCTCGGAATCGCTTATGGCTGGCCACCTCAGTAGTTTAGCAGTTAGGCAATGGTACTTCAACACTTCTCTTTCTTTGCCCCTCCATATCACCGCTGCAACGTGTGTCTTGAAGCTCCGCAGCATAAACGTATCTGTAGGCCCTCAAGGGAATGGCCCTCTCAATATCTCATCATCATCATCCTCGTTATTTGAATTCTTCTCATCCTCCTTACTTGCTTTGTCATCACCATCATCACCCGATCTATCTTCATAATTGAAATCCATTTGATTCCTCATCTGCTCTTCTGCTACCCATGCATCGTGCTCAGCTTGATTCCATTCCAATGCAGTTTGCCACCTCGCTGATGCGGTAGGTCGTCTCCTATACTGAATACCTATAAGAAAACACAGTTATAATTTGGAAGAGCGACCCTGACTTAGCAAATTTTAACCAAATATGGTTCGGACTTTAGAATCCGCACATATATGAACTGCTCGAACTCTAAATGTCGAACCAGCCTTGTTCAATTTTTTGGTTTATCCATTCGAACATAAAAAATGATTAAGGATCATATATTCGAACTTCAAATACCGAACGTTTCTATTTGAGTTCTAAAAATTGAGTATATAGTTAATGTTCGGTTTTTAATGTTCGAGCAGATTGAAATCGCGACCAAATTTTCACTAAGGGTGGTTCGAACTTTAAAGTTCGAACATGTTATACTTAGTCGGATTTCTAAGTTCGAATGACTTAAAATGGTTAAGGTTGGTTCGGTGTTTACAGTTTGAACAAGTCCTTGTTAGTCGAAATATATAGTCCGAACAGGTCGTGAATCACAATCAACTCAACCCCACGCTACAAACCTCAAATTTATGCTCACAATCAACTCTAACTACATGATTTCAACTATGACCCAACAAATTTATAATCTTAAGAAATAACACATAGAAATTAAAAAGAAACTTACCAAATCGATCCATGAATATCACACAATCAAACTTGAGGTTGATGTTCAAACTGAAAATGTCCACGTAATATCGAACAAAATTCTTCGCGTCGAGCTCAATCACTTCGGTCGTTGTCTTGCTCAGTTTTCACAGTTTGGGGAGGGCAGTTTTTTTTTCAAATTAACTAGGGTAATTTTTTTCATCTTCGTAAACTTTAGTTTTTAGTTAAATTGATTTTTTTTTCTAATTTCAGTTTTTTTTAAGTAAAACACATATTTTAATTGGAAGGGTATAATTGTCAATGTTGGTGGTACAAAGAGTAAAACCAGGAGTGCAAGGAGTAGTTGTGGTGCAAAGAGCAAATTTGGTGTTGCAAATAGAATCTTCCTTTTAGTATATTTCAGATTTGAAGATTTCAAAAGAAAACCTTAACAGGATGGAGAATTGGGGATGTGCAGTTTTTTCTTTTTTCAAAGGGGACATCAAGGCCTTGTTTACTTTGATGGATAAGGGTGGATTAATAAGTTATCATATGTTTACTTTGCATGATATTAAAATGGCAGATAACTCAAGGCCCGTGATAAAATGAGTTTTGAGTGCCTATTTGTAGGATATGTATCCCATCTAAAGAGGTGGGATATGATTTATCCATCCCCTCATCCTCTAAACTATCTATCCACCCAATAGTAAATCCTTGAAGTAAACAAGCCCCAAATGTAGTGTTGATGTATGTGTTTTCTGGAGTCTTTTTATTTTTAAGGTGAGCGCCCTTTTTTAAATTTTTTGGTTTAGAACGGAAGAATCAATACTGCGACAATTGCTGCCTGAAACTATTACTATTATTATTCTAGTCTAATTAATAATAATAAGATTAGTGTTTAGAATAACATGATTCATTGAACTTTTAGATATCGAACCCTTTTATTTTTACTCCATACACTACTAATCTACATATAAACAAAGCAAAACAATATTAGATTCTATTGATTGAAGAAAATAATTACTACGAAATCAATGGACAAAAATATAAATAAAAAATCAAGAATCATATATTGTATGTATGTATTTATATATATATATTTAATTTGGTACCATGTCGATTATATAATTGAAAATATAAATTTTACAATAACCTTTTACATCGTATATATCATTTATTGGCATTTGTAGGTATTTTTGGAATTAACAATTTATCCCAATATTTACATGTGTCTTTTACCTAAGATTTTCATAGACAAGTAATCATAATATTTATATCCACTAATAATCATAATACAGGAAAGTTTGCATCATTTTACTTGTTTTGAGAAATTTGATTACTTTAGAGCTTTATGTACATTGATATTTTAATCATTGATAGTTTTCACCTATGATGTCCTAGATTGATTGATAACATACATTTCAGGTGCTAAACCGATAGACTAATTTTTTGAGGTAAAGCTAAATTAGTATTTGTTTGTAACTAAAAATATGGTAGACTTGGCGAGAGAAATGATAAAATAAAAATCAAGGTTGACATATTGTTTTTATTGGTGTGTCCCTAAAAGGATTTTTAGTCCGTTCATGATTTTTTTTTTTAATTTCTTTTTTTATAATTTAGGTATAAAAAAGCACATAAGCTCCTCCAGTCAAAAGTTGTATGTATCAATTATATGTAATAAACATTAAAATTATTAGGATTTAATTTTTTTTAATTTTAATTTCTTTTGGTTTAGTATAATTTTACATTATTATTTAGGGTTTATAATTTTTTTTAGTTAATATAAAAAATTTTAGGGTTGATTATTTCAAACTTAGAGTATATAATTTTCAAAATTTTCAAATTTTAGCAATAAATATTAATTATGATTATTATAAATATAATAAATTTTATTTTTATGAAAAACATTATTAAAATTATGTAATTTTGATTTTGATACACGAATGAGACGTACAATTTAGACTAGATGATTACATCGATAAAAAGGGGGATTAGGATTTACAGATCATATCTCTTCGTGTCATTCTCTATGACATATCATGTGCTAGACTTTTTTTTTTATTTATCATAACTTAATTTAATTTGAATTTTTTAATTAGGGTTCATCCTTCTTCAATTATGATATATTAAAAAAAATTAAAAAAAACTAATTATTTATGAAATGTAATACGGGAGGGCACAGGAGATATTAGTAGGATTCGTGTGGTTGGGTGCTTAGTTGTAATCATTTAAAACTATTATTTAAGAAAAAAATAAGTGGATCCCCAAAAAAAGGAATAGGTTGTTGGCCAGGTGGGTGTTTGCTATGTTGAGGAATGTAGTTATGTAGGAAATAAAATAATGAATCATAGATTTTTTTTTTTCAGAATTAGATTTTGTTTTATCAAATTAAAGTTCAATTGATTCTACCAAAAAAAAAAAGTCAAGATTATATTAAAATGGAGGTGGAGGAGTGGAGCACTATACATGTTTAAAATATATATATATATATATATATATATATATAAATTAATTAATTAATTTCTCAAATATATATGTTGCGAAATGATTTTAATAAACATTATGTGACATTTATATCACGATTTAATATACAATGTAAGCAATTGAAATTATTGAATAAATTGTGCAGCCTACGAGGGGAATCAATTTTTTTTTCATTTTTTTGTCTTTAACAACACATATATATAATTGATTGTTATGTGTAGCTAATAATTTTTCAAACACATTCCAAGTAAGCAAAACAAAATTACAGATGTCAATTTGCTGAAATATAAATCTAATAAATTTTTTCAAAAGAAATATAAAATGTGATTAAAACTATTTTGCCATGTAGAATGTGTAGGGATAGCATGAAATGAAGAACAATATAACAAGGAAAATCAAGATATTTTATATATCTGTAAAGTAATCGTCTCAATACAAAATGAAGAAGAGAAGCTTATTTATACATCAATGTAGCATGCTAATGAAGCTATTAAAATCTACGGCTATAAGAGACACGAGTAGATTCAACGATGCATGACAAACCGAGGGTGGTCCGATCCTAGCTTATGTAACATCTGCATGTGCCATGTGTGCATGTTGATGTTAGTGCGAACCCTTCCAGCTCTTGTCTGCTGCTACTCCCGTCTGCTGCATTCACTCAAACAAAAACGCAAACAGCTTCAGTGCACATGCATGCTTGATATAATGCTCTTTGAACAATTGCTACACCCCCCGGTAAATGTCATCTAGGGAGAGCTTGGAGAGCAATTGTTGAAACTGAGGTCGAGCTTGAGATTTAGTAAATACATCTGCTAGCTGTATTCTTGAAGACACAAACATAGGTAAGATAAAACCCTTTCTGTATTGAATTCGCACAAAATGGCAATCCAAATCTAAGTGTTTGGTCCTTTCATGATAAACTTGGTTCTTTGTGATTTGAATGGCCGCGCTATTATCATAATATATCTTGAGAGGTAGGCTAATAGGAACATGACAATCATACAGCACATAGGACAACCAAAGCAACTCCTTAACTGTGTAGCTAAGACTCCTATACTCAGCTTCAGCCGTGGATAAGGAGACTGTTGTTTGTTTTTTACATTTCCAAGCAAGAAGACAGTTTCCTATAGAAATACAATACCCAGATAAGGACTTGCGGGTGTCAATACATGTCCCCCAGTCTGCATCAAAGTAAGAAGACACCTCAAATGTGGAAGAGGGTATGTAATGCAATCCTAATGATGGACATCCTTTTAGATAACGAAGCATATGTAGAGCAGTTTCCCAATGATACTTATGAGGAGCATTCACATATTGGCTTAATTGTTGTATGGCAAAGGAAAGGTCTGGCCTAGTTAAATTGAGGTATAGCAACTTCCCAACAAGCTTCCTGTAAGAATCTGAATTACTTAAAGGATCCCCCCTGTTGGGAAAGAACCAAGCTAGGAGGAAAAGGTGTTAGGGCAGGCTTGTAACCAATCATGCCTGTGTAGGAGAGCAAATCTAATATATATTTGCGCTGGCAAAGATATAAACCAGATTCAGACTGAGCAACCTCCATCCCAAGAAAATACTTAGGCTCTCCCAAATCCTTAATAGTAAAGGCAGAGTGCAGGGAAGACTTAAGCTGACTAATGGCATCCAAAGAAGGGCTTAATATGAGGATATCATCCACATAGACAAGCAAAGCAATAAAGGAAGCATTAGTACCTCGAGTGAAAAGGTAATGGTCATTCTCAGACTGAACAAAGTTAGAAGCCAGAAACAACTTGCAAAACTGTTGGTTCCACTTCCTACAGGCTTGCTTCAGGCCATATAGACTCTTTTTAAGCTTGCAAACCTTCCCAACATGATCTCCAATGAGGCCTTGAGGTATCTGCATGTATATCTCAACAGTAAGGGTGCCATGTAGAAAGGTATTATTCATATCCACTTGATGAATATGCCAAGAAAATTGAGAAGCAAATGCAAAGAATAGCCTGACTGTGACAAGCTTGGCAACTGGGGAGAAAACCTCAGTATAACCAATTCCAAAAGCTTGATTGTACCCTTTGGCAACTAATCTAGCTTTGAACCGTTCAACTTCGCCATCAAACTTAAGTTTTACCTTGTAGACCTATTTACAACCAATGGCATGCTTGCCTGGTGGTAAAGGTACTAGATCCCATGTATGGTTATCCTGAAGTATAGTCAACTCCTTGGACATGGCTTCCACTCATTCAATGGATTGAGAGGCCTCTTTATATGTCTGAGGCTCCTAGAGAGAAGTGACATGGGTTTAAGAAAGCAGTATAGACTGGGGTAAAAGTGGTAGTGATAGAAAAGGGAAAAGTTAGAGGTGTATAGGAACCCTTGTGAACTGTAAAGCATATGTAATCTTACAAACGGATAGGAGCTTTGCAGACTCTAGTACTTCTTCCAACTTGCTTAGAGGAGCAGACACTGGGAGTAGAATGAGTAGAAGGAACAATAGACAAATCTGGAAAGGAGCTTGGTACAGCAGCAGGAGGGGAAGAATGCTCAGGAGAAAAACTAGCTGTAATACAAGTATCGTCCTGAGAAATTGATAAATTAGGTAGATTATTATTGACAGGTTAGAAAGGAGTAAAAGGAAGAGTAGGGACTGTATCTTGTTGCAGAGGGAACTTGGAGAGAAAAACCTTCACATCTCTTCCAACAAGGATTTTATGGGAGTGGAGATCAAATAGAAGCAACCCTTTGTGCTGAGCAATGTATCCCAGAAACAAGCATTCTGAACTCCTTTTAGCAAATTTTGACTGCATAGGAAGGAAATTAGCCTTGTAAACAAGATAACCAAAAGGGTATAAATTGTTGAGATCTGGTAAATGACCATACATCACCTCGTAAGGTGATTTCCAGTGAAGAACTGTAGTAGGCAGTCTATTGATAAGCCAAGTGGCATGGAGTATTGCATAGCTCCAGAATTTTGAAGGTAACTGGCTTTGAAACATGATAGCACGAGCTACCTGCAATAGATGTTTGTGTTTCCTTTCCACTATCCCATTTTGTTGAGGTATGTAAGGACATGATTTTTGATGTAGAATACCATGAGAAGAAAGAAGTTCTGTCATCTGTTTATTAACAAACTCCCCACCATTATCTTTTCTCACCATTTGAATCCTTGTTTTGAATCTGGTATTCACCATAATGATAAAGCTTCTAACAATTGACCAAACTTGGAATTTTATTTTGAACAAAAATGTCCAAGTTCCTCTGTAATGATCTTCCACAATTGTTAAGAAGTAAGGTGTGGTAGAGATATTCTCATTTTTACATGGGCCCCAAACATCCATGTATATGAGGGCAAAGAGATAATCACTCCTCCTATTCAATACAGAAAATGGTTCTCTTTGTTGTTTGGGCTTCAAAGCATATCTTGCAATTTTTCAGAGTCTTTGAATCCTCACTTCTAAACCATTTAGGAGGTAATGATAGGTGCTGCATTGCACTGATAGAAGGATGACCAAGTCTACAGTGTAGATCTTCAATGCAGACATGTTGTTGTATAGTTCCAGCCATTTGAGGTAACTGATCTTCAGTAAGAAACACATAAAGTGATCATTTCATACTACAGATACCAAGTGTCTGTGCAGAACTTTTCTGTTGTATCAAACAATGATTAGCCAAGAATTCTATCTTCTCATCTATATCTCTGGTCAGTTGACCTACCGACAACAAATTATGGGTGAAAACTGGTGCAAATAATACATTTTGCAATGTAATATCCTTGTTCAACTTAGGTGTACCAGCAAGAAAAATCCATACAACACTCCCATCAGGCAAGTATATTTGAACAGGTACTCTTAGTCTCTTTAAGTCAGAAAGAAGACCAATTTGGCAACACATGTGACTACTTGCCCCCGAATCAATAATCCATTCATTTCTTTTAATCCCAACATTAACTCCAAATGCATAGTGTCCTGAGTATGCCACAGAATCATCTCATGTCTCCATTTCAGCTAGATCAACAACATTTAGGCTATTATCTGCACCTATACTTTTCCTAAAAATTGCCATATGCTTGGCTATCTCAGCCTCCACTAATTTGCTCACATCTGGAAAGCCTTCACAGTCTGGTTCACTCTTCTACAACTTGGTAGAATAATCTTGTTCTGACTTCTCATCTGTTACAAGATCAAACACACAATGTGCTCTATTTTGCCCCTTTTCAGCCTTAATCTTTTGTACCAATCTGGCACCCCAATTAATTCAAAACAATCTTGCTTCAAATGCCCTATTCCACCACAACGCTCACATTTTAATCTTGTCTTCTCTTCTTTAGTTAACCTCTTCTTATAAGGTTCTCCTTTGTATCCAAATCTGTTGGTATTATGTGAATATAAGGTTGTATATTCTGGTGTATCTGCAAAGTGTGTGGAAACACTCATTTGCTCCTCAACTTGTAAGACCATGGCATATGCCTGGCTTACAGTTGGGAGTGGGTCTAGGATAAGGATTTGCTGTTTTATAGCCTTAAAACAATCACTTAAACCCATTAGAAAACCCATCATATGTTCATTCTCGAGATCTCTTTTACTATCTTCCAAAGCCTCACAAACACAAGGTCTAGAATTCTTAAGCAAAGACAACTCATCCCACAGGTTACTCAAATTACTAAAATACAGCATTACAGATTGTGTACCCTGAGTATATGTAGCAATCTCTCTTCTGATTTTATAGAGTCTAGGATCGTTTTTCTTCCCAAATCGTCGATTTAATTCTTCCCAAAGGTCTCTAGATATATCCATATTTTGAAAGCCCCGTGATATTTCTTTCAACATTGAGTTACTTATTCAGTTATAAACAAGGTAATCAACTCGTAGCCACTGCATATAATCCATTGACCCCATGTTTGGCTTTCTTAGTGTTCCATCAACACTACTTAGTTTATTTCTCAAGATTAAACCTCTCCTAACTGATCTAGCCCAATTATGAAAATTAGAACCATCAAACAAGTCTGCTGTAAGTGTCCTGCCTGGGTATTTGCTAGGATTGATATACAGTTTATCATTAGCAAGGGCACGATTTGAACTCACCTCATTTCGTGAAGATCCAAGGTGCATAATCTCTTGTTGTCCGCCATGAACATGAGCTCTATTGCTGATCTGCGGTGATTGATTCGTATTAGAATGAGAAATCTCACACTGCTCGTCTTTGGTTCCACTTGATCCAACTTGATGTGTATGATTTCTTTGGTTGGAAAACTCTAATTCTTCATCGCGCGTGTTGCGCCATGAAAAATTCTGGTTTTTCTTCATCATCTTCACAATTTTCACCAATTAATATGCTTCCAATCCGTAGATCAACACTGTGATAATCAAGATATCAAGTATAGCCGGCTCTAGATACCATGTAGAATGTGTAAGGATAGCATGAAATGAAGAACAATATAACAAGGAAAATCAAGATATTTTCTATTTCTGTAAAGTAATCATCTCAATACAAAATGAAGAAGAGAAGCTTATTTATACATCAATGTAGCGTGCTAATGAAGCTATTAAAATCTACGGCTATAAGAGATACGAGTAGATCCAATGATGCATGGCAAACTGAGGGTGGTCCATGTAACATCTGCATGTGCCACGTGTGCATGCTCATGTTAGTGAGAACCCCTCTAGCTCTTGTCTGCTGCTATTCCCATCTGCTGCATTCACTCAAACAAAAATGCAAACAGCTTCAGTGCACATGCATGCTTGATATAATGTTCTTTGAACAATTGCTACATGCCACACTTGTTAAATGTCAATAGGTAAAGATATTATCTAGTTAATTCATCCACACATTTTATAATTATGTATGGCTAAGTAACCACACATGAAATGTGTAGGAAATTTATGTGTGGCTGAAAGTTCAAAATCTTGTAGTTCTTCTCCAAAATAAAAGTGCAATAAACATCTTCATCATCAAATCTCGTTAACTTGACTTGTATTTCCCCCCAATATTTGTTAGACTTACAAAAAAATATAAAAATTGTAAATTAATTTCAATATTAAATAATATAATTAAACATGCAAGAAATAAAATACATTTTTCATATTTTTCAGGACTTTCCAAATCCTCTTCAATAATTTGATTTCTTTTGATCTTCTCTTCCAATCTTGGGTGCATATAAGACCTTCCACTATTTTAGGAGTTAAAGAACTCCTAAATCAATCAAACACTCTTTTTCCTATGCTAAAGTTGGACTCAGATGACACCGTAGAAACCGGCATCGACAATACATCCCAAGCAAGATATGAGAGAATGTGAAATAGAGATTGGTTAACCTTCCACCACTCCAAGACATTTCAAGAATGACATCAGTTTCTTCAAGATAAAGTTGTAATTCATTTCTATTCAATCATCCACTATCCTTAGTGTGCTTCTTGATTTTGGAACACATACTAACTACATGTGGTTGTGTCATCAATGAATCGGGATCGAAAGATTGAATTGAAGATATATCTTGATCTTGCTCTTGAGTTGCTACATCACTTTGAAGTTGAGCTACCACTTTGTAAGCCTCAAACAACTCAACCAATGCATCCTTTACATCATTACACATTTCATTTCCATCATTTTCTCCACACTCACTCAATGCATCCTTTACATCTTTTTTCCTAAAATCATACAATCAGGTGGGTGGGGTGCAGGTCAACCCGACCCTACCCATCTCGCTCGAAAAAAAACTCACCAGAAACAGTATCACTCCAAAGTCCAAAGTATAACCCATAACCATAAAAAAATATCAGACTTGCTACTTGTCTTATATGAGTTTATTTAATTCAAATTATAGTTTATTCCATCTCAATTAATGTTTAGAGCTTAGGGGGTTTAGGACTTATGGATGTTTAGGTTTAGTGTTTTTTTAGATTTTTTTAGGTTTATTTAGAGTTTTTTTTGTGTGGTGTAATACCCCGAAATATTTAAGAAGGTTTTATTCAACTTACGTTATCCTCTGGTAAGTTAAAAAATAAGTTGGCTTCTTAAAGGATTCAAATAAAGGAAAATCGCAATCAGGGAAATCTGTTAAATTTATTTTGGTCAAAAATTGCTTTAAAAATATGTTTTGATATTTTTCTCGGATTGATGGAAAAAGTTTTAAGGATTGTCCCAAAATTTGAATTTTCAAATTTTGAGTTCAAATGAACACTTGACACAATTTTAAACTAAAAGGTAATAGATTTGGATAACCAAGGCACATCCGTCATTATCCAATTTCTTTTTCAAAAGATTATCCTATCGTAATTATCCTATTCGTTTTCCATCATTATCCTATTCCATCATTATTCTCTGTCTTTTATTCGTTATTATCCTATTTATTTTTCTTCTATAAATAGGAGCTTAAGGTTTCATTTTTCATTCATTTTCAAAATTGAAACGCAGAGCAGCTTCAAGAGAAGGTACGACTCTAGTTTCCTATTTCAATTCCGAAATAGCCATTTTAAAGGTGTCAACATGTAGATTACGAATACGTGATTGAAATGATGACACGACGGACGATCACGATTGAAAATCATCATGACCGCCGCCAAAAGTCGCCACCACCCCTCAAATCGGTGACTCTTTCAGGTCGCCGGATCAAAAAATGTCTTTAGGATTTTATGTTCTATGTATATTTATATACATTTTCCATGTTGTCACTTTTTCATTTTGGGTATATTTTGGGTATCCGAATATTAAATTGTAGCCTTTTTCAGATCTATCCTTCATGGATAGCCTTATTGTGTTTTTAAGCTCAAAAGTTGTTCTGTGTCGAAATATATTATTTTTATTTAAAATTTCATATTTTTCCAATGGGTAGATCTTGCGGTATGAATTTATTTATACCGAGTTAATTTTAGGATACGGGTTTGACCACCCCGTATACTAAATCTTCCAAAAGAGTTTTTCTTTATAAAAATGCCCTGAGTAAAGTTCCCTTAAGAGTCAAAACATTTTGATGACCTGGGTGCTGCATATTAAGATAGTAGATGTTATAAGATTTACTTCATAGCTAAGAAATGTTAGATTTTGACCCAATGGTAGTCTTTCATCGAAACTAAGTTACCGGATAATCTTATAGGATCAGAAGAAGGAGACTTCTAGTTGAGACCAGAACCAGAATCTAGATCTAGCTTTCCAGATCAGATTGCCAGGTGGGTTTTCATTATATAAAAATATATTTCGGGTTATTAAGCCCTGATATTTATAAAATGAAACTGATTGAATATCCAACTCATGACTGTATTTGATGTGCTCTCCTGACTCATGTAAGTCACACTACTGTTTTTGGTGATGAAACTACAATAGTTCACGATATCGACCCCAAGCAAACAGGACAGTGTCCAACCTTAAGCAGCCGGGTTGTGTACACGAACTGACTCACTGTAAGCATTCTAGGGGAGAGTGGCGCGCAATGATGGAACTAAAATGATTTTTGTATACATGAAATTCACAAATTATCCGTTTTGAAAGCTATCCATGATATGCTTAAAATATGATTGGATATTCTGTTTTATAAAATGATTGTGAAGGTTTTTCTCAACAGTACCCACTGAGTGCATTAGTACTCACGCCCAAAATCTTTTCAAATATTTTTCAAGATGAGTTGCGGGATGGTAGACGGCGGTGCTAAAGCTGAAGGGTTATCGTTTGATGTAAATGTTTCATTTTCCGCTATGGAGTCTTACTGAGAACATGCTTCCTTTTGAGACTGAATAAATGCACTAGGTTCTTTTCCGCTTACTCTGATTATTGCTACGGAGTGTTCAGTTCTCTGAATCCTGTTTTCTTTACTGTTATGGAGTATTCGGTTCCCCGAATCTCATTTTCTTTATTGTTACGGAGTGTTCGGTTCTCCGAATCCCGTTTACTTTCCATTCCTGACAGGCAAAAGCCTAGCATTTATTTACTTCCTTATTCAGACAGGCAGAAGCTTGGCTTTACGTTGTTTTCCATGTCAAGGCAAAAGTCTGGCTTTATATTGCTTTCGCGACAAGCGGGAGACTAGCATCTCTTTACTTCAAGTATTTGGACAGACATCAGTCTGGCCTTTTTCATGCCTAACCTATTAACAGTTAACCTTTGAACTGTTATTATTTACATTGAAATTTGCCTTCGTTATTCTTTCTTGGGTTCATCCTAAGAGTCATGGTATCCGGTTTGAGTCATTTCATACGCTATAAAAGAATGGATTGATCCATTTATAGAGGTTATGCTACCCAAATTTTTGGGGCACTAACCATATTTCTTTGATTGCTTCTGTTCAACAACCCCTTCCCCCTTTCCCCCAAGTAGCGCACCGGTCCCCTGTCCTTCTTCCGGGATCCGGGGCGTTATAGAGTGGTATCAGAGCGAGGCTGCAACTCTGTAGGCTTGTCATATTTTTGATTGAGTCTAGTTCTCAGTGTAGTCTCTTAATTGATTGTTTGATAGCCCTAGCACGTCGCCTATACCGCACTCATCTACTTTAAAAAGAAAGGTACGCGAGTTAAAATGTTTTTTTTGAAATTCAATGATATTTAGTGATTTCAAAAAAGGAAATATGGATAAGGACCATTCTCCACATTGATGGTATTTATCAAAAGTCGCGCCAGTGAAGGTTTTGAAAGGATAATGGTATTATTTTGGGACTATGTACCCATGTGATGATGGTTATGAATGAAAAGGACTTACTGTCCATGACGGTAAAATTGTGGGACTTTGTGCCTAAATGGTTTTGGATGATTATTTTGAATGGGACTATATGCCCATTATGTTTGAAATGAAATGTCATGTTTTGAATGGGAATATATGTCTGTGATATGTTTCGAAAGAAATTGTGATGATAGCAATCAATGCCCTATGATTAGAAATGTTATAATGTATAAGTGATTGGAATGTGAGAATGTTAAAGTGTTAGGAAACCCATAATGCTTATGCAGATGGAATGTGAACATAGAATGATTGGATTGAGAATGTAGATAAATATAGCTAGATGTGACTTATTCACATAGATTGAATTTTAAGTTGATGATTGTTAAGATTCTTGTGGAACATAGATTGATTAAGTGTTTTTCCACGTTCAAGATTATGAGCCCACATGGATTGGTTCCACTGAAATATGTCAATTTGTTATGTTGTGAAGTTTCAAAAGAATGTGTTATGTCATGTTTGGATTGAATCCTACATGAAAGAGGGTTCACGGCAAGGCCGTGGTTCACCTATGGTTTTAATGGGATGTCTGGGACATCTGGATTCTGGTTCAACCGAGAATCTAATGAATGATTATAAAGAACAAATTGACTAAAAAGGTGGGAACGATTATGAAGTGCCTTGTAGTCTTGAACGTATAAAGAACTTAGAATAGATAAGTATATTCTTTTAGATGGCTTGGATTATATGGATTTCTAGGAAGTGCAATTTGCATGTATATGCATTTGAGGAGCATCTTGGGAGAATTTCGAATATCTATGAAGAATCGCGATGGATAGATCCGTTCTCGCTACACCTGCCTCTATACGTTTCTGATCGAAGAGCGAGGACAAGTTCGAGAGTGGATGTCTCAAGTTTAGAGTGACGTATACGATGAACGAGATAATATGCTTTGATTTAGGTGTATCGATATCTATTCTCTCTCTCTCTCTCTCTTTCTCGACTCACGGGATGATGCTAAAGAATATTCGAAGAATGATGCAGAGAAGAACGTATGAAGAGTTATGCGCATCAGGTTAAAGTGGACCAAGGCAGAGTATACGTCTTAGTAAGATTTGCGACTCAAGATAAATTATGTTTTAGCTAGGAATGATGAGGTAGCTTATAAACTAGTCATATTGCTGATTCTAGCTAAGGTTTATAACGTAATTGATGTCTCAATGTTGAGAAAGTACGTGTTTGATCCTAAACATATTTTAATGAATGAGGAGATAGTCCTGAACTAGGATTTATCTAATGAAGAAAGACCAGAGTTTATTCTTGACCGAGGGTTCCAAGAATTACAAAACAAACAGTTATCATTGGTGAAAGTCCTATGGAATAACCATGGGAGAGGGGAAGCTACCTAGGAGCTTGAAACCAGAAATAAGGAATTGTACCCTGATTTACCCCGTAGAGGTACGCAAATTTCGGGACGAAATTTTTATTAAGGAGGGTAGAATTTAATACCCCGAAATATCTAAGAAGGTTTTATTCAACTTACGTTATCCTCTGGTAAGTTAGAAAATAAGTTGGGTTCTTAAAGGATTCAAATAAAGGAAAATCGCAATCAAGGAAATCTGTTAAATTTATTTTGGTCAAAATTTGCTTTAAAAATATGTTTTGTTGATGGAAAAAGTTTCAAGTATTGTGCCAAAATTTGAATTTTCAAAATTTGAGTTCAAATGAACACTTGGCACAATTTTAAACTAAAAGGTAATAGATTTGGATAACCAAGGCACATCCGTCATTATCCAATTTCTTTTTCAAAAGATTATCATATTCGTAATTATCCTATTCGTTTTCCATCATTATCCTCTTTATTTTATTCGTTATTATCCTATTTATTTTTCTTCCATAAATATGAGCTTAAGGTTTCATTTTTCATTCATTTTCAAAATCGAAACGCCGAGAAGCTTCTAGAGAAGGTACGACTCTAGTTTCCTATTTCAATTCCGAAATAGCCATTTTAAAGGTGTTAACACATAGATCACGAATACGTGATTGAAATGATGACACGACGGACGATCACGATGGAAAATCGTCGTGACCGCCGCCAAAAGTCGCCACCACCCCTCAAATCGGTGACTCTTTCGGGTTGTCGGATCAAAATGTGTCTTTAGGGTTTTATGTTCTATGTATATTTATATACATTTTCCATGTTGTCACTTTTTAATTTCGGGTATATTTTGGGTATCCGAATATTAAATTGTAGTCTTTTTCAGATCTATCCTTCATGGATAGCCTTATCGTGTTTTTAAGCTCAAAAGTTGTTCCGTGTCAAAATATAGTATTTTTATTTAAAGTTTCATATTTTTCCAATGGGCAGATCTTGCGGTATAAATTTATTTGTACCGAGTTAATTTTAGGATACAGGTTTGACCATCCCGTATACTAAATCTTCCAAAAGAGTTTTTCTTTATAAAAATGCCCTGAGTAAAGTTCCCTTAAGAGTCAAAATATTTTGATGACCCGGGTGCTGTGTACTAAGATAGTAGATATTATAAGATTTACTTCATAGCTAAGAAAGGTTAGATTTTGACCTAATGGTAGTCTTTCATCGAAACTAAGTTGCCGGATAATCTTATAGGCTCAGAAGAAGGAGACTTCTAGTTGAGACCAGAACCAGAATCTAGATCTAGCTTTCCAGATCAGATGGGTTTTGATTATATAAAAATATATTTTGGGTTATTAAGCCCTGATATTTATAAAATGAATGTGATTGAATATCCAACTCATGACTGTATTTGATGTGCTCCCCTGACTCATGTAAGTCTTACTACTGTTTTTGGTGATGAAACTACAATGGTTCACGATATCGAGCCCCAAGCAAACAGGGCAGTGTCCAACCTTAAGCAGTCGGGTTGTGTACACGAACTGACTCACCGTAAGCTAACTAGGGGAGAGTGGCGCGCAATGATGGAATTAAAATGATTTTTGTATACATGGAATTCACAAATTTTCTGTTTTGAAAGCTTTCCATGATATGCTTAAAATATGATTGGATATTCTGTTTTATAAAATGATTGTGAAGGTTTTTCTCAAAAGTACCCAATGAGTGCATTAGTACTCACGCCCAATATCTTTTTAAATATTTTTCAGGATGAGCTGTGGGATGGTAGACGGCAATACTAAGGCTGAAGGGCTATTGTTTGAAGTATATGTTTCCTTTTCCGCTATGGAGTCTATCTGAGAACATGCTTCCTTTTGAGTCTAAATAAATGCACTACGTTCTTTTCTGCTTACTCTGATTATTGCTGCGGAGTGTTCGATTCTTCGAATCCTGTTTTCTTTACTGTTATGGAGTGTCCGGTTCTCCGAATCCCATTTTCTTTATTGTTAGGGAGTGTTCGGTTCTCCGAATCCCGTTTACTTTCCATTCCTAACAGGCAAAAGCCTGGCATTTATTTACTTCCTTATTCAGACAGGCAGAAGCCTGGCTTTACACTGTTTTCTATGTCAAGGCAAAAGTCTGGGTTTATATTGCTTTCACGACAGGCGGGAACCTGACATCTCTTTACTTCAAGTATTTGGACAGACATCAGTCTGGCCTTTTTCATCCCTAACCTATTAACAGTTAACCTTTGAACGGTTATTATTTACATGGAAGTTTGCCTTCCTTATTCTTTCTTGGATTCATTCTAAGAGTCATGGTATCTGGTTTGAGTCATTTCATACGCTTTAAAAGCGTGGATTGATCCATTTATAGAGGTTATGTTGCCCAAATTTTTGGGGCACTAACCATATTTCTTTGATTGCTTCTGTTCAACAACCCCTTCCCCCTTTCCCCAATTAGCGCACCGGTCCCCTGCCCTTCTCTCGGGATTTGGGGCGTTACATGTGGGGAGTACGGTTTTTTTTGGGGGTAGGGGTTTTTTATGATTTTTTTAGAGTTTATTAATACCAATTAGGGTATATATTTAATTCAAAAAATTAATTATCAAGCGCAGTGTACGAGCTTATGTGTTGGCATCGGGCAAGTGCACGACACTAGTCGTCAAATTAAATTAATTAATTTTACTTTAAGAAAAATATGATTTTCGGGAAAAATATAAAAAAACAAAAAACTGAAAATAAAAAAGACGGGTGCATGACGTCCATGCGCTGCGCATGTAGCGGTGAAAATCGATCCGAGCTACTCGGTACTCGTTTGAGATTCAGCTCGACTTCTATTCATTCAGATTTGTTCAATTTCTTATCAATCCGAGTTCGACCATGATTCTATGTTTGTTGGAATTTTCGAGCCGAATTCGATCAAATATGTGTTTGATTCAGCAGGCTCGCGAGCTCTAATGGATAGACATAGATCTTGAAGATATTCTTGAGATTATGTAAATATTGTACTTTTTTTGATCAATTCTTCATACTAATATATATATATATATATCAATTAAGAAACTTTCCTATTTGAAAATGTATTCAACTTGGATTGTGATTGGATGAATCGTTGAGAGTTGAATAGGGCTAATTAGATTTTATATTTGTGATAGATATAACCATAAACATTCTATCAAACTATATCTCGATTCTCGACTGGTTGAGTTGAATAAACAAGTTGCTCGAGTCCTTCTTTCAAATTCTATCAACATTCAAAAGGTATTTCATATATGCACACAACATGCTCGATGATATTCCTGACAGAATTTGTACATATTTTTACATATATGATGAGCAGAAATCAAAGTTTAGTTTTTTATAGTATAGTTTTGATTTATTATGTGGGTGTTGTAAGTTTCATTGCCTGCGTAATTGTGATGATGTGTGTATGTATCATGTATGTTGATAAGTAGTTGGTTGTCTTCATTTAAATAGAGAAATACAAATTGATGAAGTCGTGCAAGGCCTTGAAGAACTAAACCCGGAGCTGCCATTCACAGGTCCAATTGCACGTATAAGAGCCAAACAATTTCAATGTTGGAGAAGAAGGAATTAGATGCAGCCCCAAATGGATTTCAATGTTATCAATTGAAGATGAAGATCAAGTGCATGAAGAGGAGAAGAGGACGTCTGCATGTCGACGTGAGGCAGCCCATTGGTGTCAATTAATTGAAGCCCAAGTCGACGTGAATTGCTTGAAGAATTTCGGCCCATTTAATTTAATTAAGGGGTTGAATTTTATTTAGACTATAGTTTAGTTCAGATTTTTATTTAATTTTTATGTTAATTTTCGTCCATAATCACATAGGGCTGACTAGAATTGTATTTAAGGCAATTTCCTACCTTGAATAGAATTCTAGTTTAGGCGATTTTCTAGTATAGTTAGAGATTCCTTTTGGATCAGTTTTTAGGCCTTTTTTTCTTCATATTTTCGTGCTCCCTAACACTATAACTAGGGGATCCATGTTACATCATTATTTTAGACTCTATTTGATAAATTTAGCTTTGTGCTTTCAATATTGTCTCACCCCCTTTAAAACCCTGTTGAATTGGTTCTAATTTCAGCACTCTTAGAGTATAGCAAACTTTAAGTTTTATTCAAGTCTCATTCTAGTGCTCGTGAGGTCCTAGGGTTGGATTGCTACGAAGAGAATTCAAGTGGTGATTCATTTGGTGGAGTAATCTTCACTAGGTGGGCGCTCCGAGTTTGATTCATCTACAACAACATTAACGCCTCTATATCGACGTCCTCCACCATCCATAAGCCGTCCACAACATTACTATATCCTCCCAAGTCAGTTCGTGTGCCATTCATTGAGGTTCTAAGCCGTTCCGACGTTCGCAAGTCATACATGTTCCGTTCAGCCCGATTAACATCCATACCGTAAGTACATCAAATCTCTATCATACCCTATCTTCTCCAAGCCATTCTTCACCTATCTTACACACCCTACACGTCCCTTAAGCCTTCCCTAAAACCACGTCCTTATTCAGCCCAATTTGAGTTAGATTTCTGTGCAATTTTTGTGTCGTCGTCTAAGTGTCGTAATTAGGTCTAGATTAGTTTGTTTATTGATTCGAGTTGAATTTTAGTTTAATTCAGTTTACTTTATTTTAATTGAGTAATAGAGTAGGATTGAGTCCTTCCAAGTTGACATGTTTGATCTAGAAGTCTTCCGCGCGTTTTTATATCATGTACACTTTGTCCGGGTTACATCATGAATTTGGCATCAGAGCCACGTCAGCTCTGCTGGTCGTGGTTCAATCCTACATGTCATTTATTTTCTTACTTGTTAGTTTACGGGTCTATCAAGTTGTAATAGTTAGTGTTTAAAAAAAAAGAAAAGAAAAGAGTGCAAAAAAAAATTCGGATATATTGAAAAAAAAAGAATCCGATAAAAAAAAATGAAATTGAAAGTCATTGTTTCCTTTGGAGTTCTATTTTATTTTTGGTACCTTCCTTTTGGTACTATCTAATAGTTGGTAGTTACCTTGTGAGTCTTATTTTATTTTGGAACTTTCCTTCTAAGTTCTATTTTATTTTGGTAATTTCCTTTTGAGTAGTAATTTATTTTTGGTTCTTTCCTTCTAGAGTCTAGTCTAATTAAGGTATTTAGATTGTGTTACACTAGTGGTACACACATCCAAATCCCTTTCTTTCCTTCTTAGTCTCTTGTTTTCTTTTCTTTTCTAATTCTTCCCTTCTACCCTTATGATTTATTTTTGGATTTTCCTACACTAATTGGAACTTCAAAAATACCTCTGATTCATTCCTTTTCATCATACATACTCGACCACCACCACCTTTACCATTCCATACATGATTACTACACACTCGACATCCACCTTGTACACAAATACATCACCCTCTACACATCTATCCGAGATAGCCATTCATCCTTACATCTTTGATCATTTAGTGATAGATTGTGACTACCTAGCTGATTTCTACTAAGTGTTCGAACCATACTCACCATTCCATACACATTCATACACCGTGCACCACTTATACTTGAGTGATACACAAGAGGTAAAATCAAGAGTGAAAACAAATGAGTGAACGTGAGACTGTGAGGACCATTCCTTGTTTGTTTTACGTTTGTTCTTTTGTAGGTACCATGGACAAAGGCAAGAACGAAGCCACAACTTCGACTCCACCCTCAGATGACTTGAAGTCGTCCAGTGCACCCCCACAGTGGGATGAAAAGTATTAATATGAAGTGCTTTCAAAGCACTTCCAGAAGCAGCAGCAGGCCCTATCTGACAAGTTGGACAGTTTGGTGCATCAGTTTGAGCGCATCAACACACACCTAGCTATCATGCATCCCATTAAAGGACCAGCTCGACGCATTGAGCGTTAAGAAGAGCCCATAGAAGAGTCATATGCAGAGGAGAGCTCAGAAGCCGAGTATGAGCCCCCACACAGAGGTCGTGGCCGCCCACGAGGACCTCAATGGCGTGCAACCCATGTCGAACCACCCTGATATGGCGATAGAGAGGGAATGCTCAATAACATCAAAACGAGCATTCCAGAGTTTGAAGGTCTACATGATCATGATCTCTACCTAGATTAGGAGCGCAAGGTAGACAAGATCTTCACTTGCTACGACTTTTCTGAGATAAAAAAAGTCCAGTTCGCATCCTTGAAGTTCAGAGGTTATGCAGCCTCATGGTGGGAGATGCAGCAGGAACGACGCCGCCGTGAGAGATGTCCACCCGTCGACACTTGGGAGGAGATAAAAGGATTGATGTGGGGCTGATTCATTCCTGTACATTATGAGAGAAAGCTCGAGAAGAAGCTCACCCGGATCAAGCAAGGTGCACGATTAGTTGAAGAATACCATAAAGAGCATGAGACCGTCTTGAACCGAGTCGGAAAAGAGGAGTCCTTAGAATTCCACCATCATTAGGTACATTGAAGGCATGAATCCTGACATTGCGTGTGAAGTTGAGCTCAAGGACTTCACCAGTGTAGAAGAGATGGTGCACTACATATCAATCGGCGAACGACAACTTCGTGAAGGTCTTCGCCGCTCCAGCCACAATGCAGCACCTACACGCTACTGATAGAGCCAAGGTACATCATCTATATCTCATTCTGACCCCACACGCGCCCAAGGACAGCCCGGTCAGCCCGTTCGTCATTTCGACAATTCTACACCACAGTCCAGTCGTAGACCCGAGTCTACACAATCCGCTCTCGTGAGACCACCATACACATGGCCCATTCAGCCCTCAACGACGCCCAATACAGCCCCGAACCGAGCCCGAGACATTCAATGTCATAAATGTCAAGGTTGGGGTCACTTTCAAAACCAGTGTCCAAACCGAACAAAATGAGATCGAATAAGCCAGTGAGGAGGAGCAAGAGCAGCCCATAGGCATCTCAAAAGTTGAGGAAAAGTCACCCATTGCTGAGCCAAAAGAAGAGGAACTCGAGCCTCCTCATGTTAGTCTTATCTCTATCCGCAGTTTGAGCATAATTCAAGACAATGAGCAACAAGATCAAAGAGAAAATATGTTCTACACTCGAGTTGCAATTCAAGACAATACGTGCTCAATGATCATTGACAGTGGTAGTGTGATAAATGCCATTAGTCAATATGCAGTTGATAAGCTTGGTCTAGCCCCGAAGAAGCATCCAAAGCCGTACAAACTGTAGTGGCTTTCAGACCGAGGTGAGATCCGAGTCGCATGCAAGGTAAGTGTTGACTTCTCCATAGGTAAATATTCTGGCACTGTTCTTTGTGATGTAATTCCTATGGATGCAGCTCACATACTTTTAGGAAGACCGTGGCAATTTGATCGACAAGTTGTTCATGACGGGTTCGCGAACACTTGCACTGTTTCGCAAAACGGCCGAACATCAATACTCAAGCCGCTGTCCCCTAAAGCTATTTCTGAGGATCAACAAAGAATGCAAGAGAACTTCAAAGAAGAGAGAGCAAAGGTAGCAGCCGCGGTCAAGCTCGCCGCCGCCGCAGATCCACCTACGGTCGATCTTTCACCCACGGCCGAGCTTTTACCAATGGCCCACACCTTTTCCATTGTCAAGTCCACTTCAAAATGGCCCCCTAACGACTCAATGGCATTTGGAAAAACATCTGGATCAGCTGCAAACAAAGATAAATTTCGCAGGCTATTCTTTTCTGTCAAATGAATCGACAAGGCAATTAACACAGGTATGTCTATTGTGCCAATAACATATAAGAATAGTGCTACTAATGTGTTTTCTTTGTCTAGTGTTGTGCAGCTAATGAGGGACAAGTTCGAGGTTGTGATTGAATTCCATCCCAGAGTCACTCTATGATGTAACCCGGACAATTTGTACAGGATACAAGAACGCGCAGAAGACTTCTAAAATCGAACACGCCAACTAAGGAAGGATTCAACCCTACTCTAAGACTCAAATAACTCGAAATAATCTGGATTAAATAAAATAACAACTCAAAACAATATTAAAGATGAACTAGACCTAAATACGACACTTAGACTACGACACAAAATGATACACAAAATCCAATCAAAAGGGGCTGATATGGGATGAATATTGTGGCTGGAATTTAGGTGTATTTGGGATGAGAATTAAGGGTTAAGAATGGCTAGGGAAGATAGGATATGAAAAGGAAAAGGATAACTTATGGTTTAAGGTGTAGAACGCTATTACGGCTATGAAATCGATCCCAAACTCTTGTTGGACAGCTCACGATTGGTCTTGGGGTGTTGGAGGATGTCATGAACGTGGATGAAGGTGTAGGACGTCGATGATGAAGGCTGGATGATGAAGGTGTTGTGAATTACAACCCGATTAATCCTGGGCGTATCTTGTACGACGAAAATGAATCTCCAAGTTGTTCTTCGTAGCGAGTTCGCCCTAATTCTTCGTATGAATTAGAATGTTCCCTTGGAATTAAGACTCAAAGTTTGCTAGGCTTCAAGAATGATAATTTTCGAGGAAAACAATCAAAATCTTTAAACGGTTGAGACACAAATTGAATGCAAAAGCAATTTTAATCAATAATGTCTAAAATATCAAAGTAACATGGTTCCCCTATTTATAGGGCCTATCATGCACGAAATTAATCAATAAAAAGCCCTAAAAATCTGATCCAAAAAGGATCTCTAACTATACTATAAAAATACCTAAACTAGAATTCTATTCAAGGTTGGAAATTGCCTTAAATACAATTCTAGTCAAACCTATACTATTATGAACGAAAATAATCATCAAAATATTAAATAAATCTGATCCACTATAGTCTTAAATTAAATAAAATAAATACTATAGTATAGATAAAATTCAACCCCTAATTAAATAAATCAAGGGCCGATTTCTTCACATTTGCACACGTCCACTTTGTATCTTCATCTTCAACTCTTCAAGTCATATTCTCCATGGTATGATCTTGATCATCATTAGTTAATAAATTAACTAAAATATGGCTGCACTTTGGATCTTCTAATTCCTCGAACTTCTTGCGATTCAACACTTGGAAATATTCTTGTAATTTCTTAGCTCGAAGTCGCGTCATTGGACCTTTGAATTGCAGCTCGGGTTCAAGGCCTTCAATGCCTTGCATGGCTTCATCATTCTCCCCCTGCTGAAGAGAATTCATCCTCGAATTTAGATCATCGTCGTGATCGAACTCATCTGCAACAAACGGAGATAAATCAGCAACATTGAAAGTTGAATAACATTTATACTCACCGGGAAGATCAATGCGGTAAGCATTGTCATTTACACGACTCAGAACTGTGAAAGGACCATCTCCACGTGGTGACAACTTGGACTTTCTCAGATTTGGAAACCGTCCGGGACTCAGATGAATCCAAACGCGATCTCCAGGCTGAAATATCACTTACTTGCGTTGCACGTTTCTGGAGTCAGCTGTTTGGTTCCCTTTGTGCTCAATGCGAGCACGCACTCTCTCATGCATCTCCTTAACTTGCTCAGCTCATCTCAAACCTTTAACACTTGTTAGATGCTCAACAGGTAAAGGTAACAAATCAGTAGGCGTTAACGGATTAAATCCATAAACAACCTCAAAAGGAGACATATTAGTAGAAGAATGTACCATACGATTATATGCAAATTCAGCGTAAGGTAAACACTCTTCCCAAGACTTCAGATTATTTTTAATTAAAGACCTAAGTAGTGTGCCTAAAGTGCGATTCACAACCTCAGTTTGACCATCGGTTTGTGGATGACATGCAGTAGAAAACAACAGCTTAGTTCCTAATTTACCCCACAAAACTCTCCAAAAATGTGCTAAGAATTTGGAATCCCTATCACTAACAATATTTTTAGGAATACCATGCAATCTAACTACATGCACAAAGAACAGATTTGCAATATGCACAGCATCATCAGTTTTTCTACATGCAATGAAATGCCCCATTTTAGAAAAACGATCAACAATCACGAAAACAGAATCCTTACCCGATCTAGACCTAGGTAAAGCAAAGATAAAATCCATAGACAAATCAATCCAAGGTGAAATAGGGATGGGTAGGGGCGTGTATAAACTAAACGGATGTGAAGTAGACTTAGACCTATGGCAAGTAACACATCTACCACACACATGCTCAACATCTCTTTTCATATGCGGCCAATAAAAATGCTCATACAACATGCTTAATGTTTTATTCACACCAAAGTGACCCATTAAACCTACCGCATGCGATTCTAACACAAGTAGCTCACGCATAGAACAACTAGGAATGCATAATTGAGAACCACAAAATAAAAATCCATCATGCACGTAAAACCCATCAAAAGACTTAGACTTTTTCGAACACTCATCAAAAATTGAAGTAAAGAATGGATCACATGCATATAGACTCTTAATCGACTCAAAACTAAGCATTCTAGCATGCATCAAATTCAGCAACGTGTTCCGTCTAGATAGAGCATCGGCTATAACGTTTTCTTCTCCTTTCTTGTATTTGATGACGTACGAAAAGGACTTGATGAACTCGACCCATCTCGCATGTCTCTTATACAGATTTTGCTGCCCTTTCAAATGCTTTAAGCTCTCATGGTCCGTGTGAATAATGGACTCCTTTGGCCACATATAATGTTGCCACGTCTCCAATGATCTCTTTAATGCGTACAACTCTTTGTCATATGTAGAATAACGCAGAGCTGCACCATTTAATTTTTCACTGAAGTAGGCGACTGGACGCCGTTCCTGCATCGAAACAGCACCAATACCTATCCCGGAGGCATCACATTCAATCTTGAAAACCTTATCAAAATCAAGTAAACACAAAACAGGTGCATGACATAAAAGATGCTTCAAACGTGTAAATGCTTCATGTTGTGCTTTACCCCATTCAAACTTACAATCCATCTTACTTAGCTCAGTAAGAGGCGCGGCAATTCTAGAAAAATCATGCACAAAGTGACGATAAAATCCGACAAGGCCGTGAAAGGATCGAACCTCCGTGGCTGACTTGGGTGTTGGCCAGTCTTCAATCGCTTTAATTTTAGAACGGTCAACCTCAATACCACGTATACTCACAAAAAAACCAAGAAATACAACCGTATCTAAACAAAAAGAGCATTTAGACAGATTTCCATACAACTTGGCTATTCTCAGAATATCAAAAATGCGCCTAAGGTGTGCTAGGTGCACCTGTGCATCGTGACTGTAAATCAGGATATCATCAAAGTACACAACTACAAATTTCTCAATCACATCATGCAAAATATGGTTCATTAATCTCATAAAAGTGCTCGGTGCATTAGTGAGACCAAAAGGCATAACTAACCACTCATATAAACCATGCTTAGTCTTAAAAGTTGTTTTCCACTCATCCCCTTCATGCATTCTAACTTGAAAATAACCAGAACGTAAATCAATTTTAGAAAAGACTTTAGAACCGGATAATTCATCAAGCATATCATCTAATCTAGGGATAGGGAATCGATACTTCACTGTTATTTTGTTGATGGCGCGGCAGTCCATGCACATTCTCCACTCGTTGTTCTTCTTTGGCACTAGAATGACTGGATTTGCACAGGGGCTCATCGACTCTCGAATCTGCTTCTTCTCAAGCAGCTCTTTCACTTGTCTATCAATTTCCTTGGTCTCTTCAGGGGACGTCCGGTATGCTGGTCGATTTGGCAAGACGGCGCCGGGTTGGAAATCGATCTGGTGCTCGATCCCACGAACTGGAGGTAATCCACTTGGAATCTCTGTCGGGAACACATCCGCGAACTCCTCCATAAGTGGCTGCATAACACTAGGCAAAGAAATATCATTAATAGCACTGCTCTTATAAGATAGAAGAACAAAAGGTAAACCTGCTTTTAATGCCTTTTCTACGCCTTTCACTGAAATAAACAAGCTGCAGTTTGGATCTTTCTTTACAGCTGATCCAGACGAATTCCCATGCACAAGGGAATCTTTAGAGGGTGGTTTAGGGACTGCCTTAGCCTCAGAAGAAGGGGTGGCAGTCTTGGTGAAGGATTCAGCCGAATGGGAACCGTCGGCAGTGATCCGGGTTGCGGCTGCGGCTGCGGCTTCCTTTGCTCTCTCAGCTCTAAACCTCTCTTGCATGAGTCTCTGATCCTCAGCAATAGCTTTAGGGGACAGCAGCTTTAGTATAGTAGCCCGTCCATCTCTCTTCATGATGTACGTGTTTGCAAAGCCATCATGAACCGTCTGTCTGTCAAACTGCCATGGTCTACCTAACAATATGTGTGCTGCATCCATAGGAATAACATCACAAATAACAGAGTCAGAAAATTGACCAATAGAGAATGAGACACTTACCAGAGCCGTTACTTTGATCTCTCCTCGATCCGTAAGCCACTGCAACTTATACGGCTTCGGATACTTGATGGTGGTCAGCGCCAATTTGTCAACTGCATACTGGCTCATGGAATTGATCACGCTCCCACTATCTATTATCATCAAGCAGGTCTGGTCTTTGATAGTAACTCGTGTGAAAAAAATGTTCTCACGTTGATCCAGCTGCTCTTCTTCACGATTGATGCTCAGACTGCGTATAGACACAAGACTAACATGAGGAAGCTCGGGTTTCTCTTCATCCGAGTCGACTGAAGGCATCTCTGACTCTTTTTTGGCATCAACTGTAGTTTGTTCCTCATCTTCACTGGCTGACTAGATCTCATTCTGTTCGGCAATGAACAGAACACGCCGGTTCGGACACTGGTTTTGAAAGTGGCCCCAACCTTGGCACTTATGGCACTGAATGTCTCTACCTCGATTCTGGCTTACATTGGATGCTAGGCTGGGTGGATTGGGCCGTGTATAGGCCGGCCGTGCAGGCGATGCAGGTGTAGAATCGGGCCTACGGCTGGACTGCGGTGTAGAACGGTCGAAACGCCGCTCGGGCGGTCCGGACTGATCTCGGGGTCAAGTAGGCTTAGTAGAAAGGGTAGAAGATGATGTGGAATTCGTACCTTTGTTCTATGGTGGTCGAACAGGGGCTGAACTGTGGTGCGATCTCCGTCTTCTCTCTCTGAGCTGTCTCTCCAAAATTGATGCGTAGTGCACCATCTCTTCTATACTTGTGAAGTTCTTGAGTTCAACTTCACATGCGATGTCAGGATTCATGCCTTCAATGTACCGAATGATGGTAGCATTTAAGGTCTCTTGTTTCCCAACTCTATTCAGGGCAGTCTCAAGCTCCTTGTGGTATTCTTCAACTGATCGGGTCCCTTGCTTGATCCGGGTGAGCTTCTTCTCGAGCTCTCTCTCATAATGTACATGAATGAACTTGCCACGCAGCAATTCTTTCATCTCTTCCCAAGTATCGACAGGTGGATATCTCTCACGTCGGCGTCGTTCTTGCTGCATCTCCTACCATGAGACTGCGTAGCCTCTAAACTTTAACGATGCTAACTTGACCTTCTTCTGCTCATGAAAGTCATAGCAGTTGAAAATCTTCTCAACCTTACGTTCCCAATCCAAGTACAGATCAAGATCGTGAAGACCTTCAAACTCTGAGATGCTTGTTTTGATGTTGTTCAACAAGTTTTCAGGATCTGCACATCAGGATGCTTGTCTGTAGGGCAGACGTGGTCGGTCACGTCTCTGATATGAATCATACTCAGCCTCTAACTCATCTGCATAGTAACCATAGTCTTCTTCAGCATCACGATCATAATGATTGTTAAACTGCACTTGAGGTTGGCGACGCTGAGCTTGTGGTGCTCTAGCATTCGCCCTGGCTAGCTCGGCTACATGAACTTTTGGCTGACGAGCTGCTTCAGGCTGATGAACTGCTTCTGGCTGTTGGATAGGTTTTTCTTGAACTGGTGGTGGTACAGGAATTCGAGCAGCAATAAGCCCGAGCTGTGCCATCATCTTGGCCAACGAACTATCTAGCTTATGCTCCAGTTCTTGATGGTGGTACTGGGCATCCCATGATTGTGGCGTCGATGAAGCCGCGTCTGTATGAGAACTAGACGAAGCGGGTGCCTTATCATGTGTTTTTTTATAACCGTCTCTGGATTCCATGTGTACCTGTAGACAATGAACAAACGTGAAAGAAAAACAAGGTGTAGGACCTCACAATTTCTCACAATCACTCGTGTTTTCTCTCTTTATTTTACCCCTCGTGTATACTCTCAAGTATGTAGTGGTGCTCGTGTGATAGGTGTGTATATGGTGGTGTTAATCGACTCTTCCGTTGCTTGAGACCGGCTTCTCTCGAACTTTTGAGGGCGATTTCACCTTGAATCTGATGGAATTTGGCCAAAAAAGACCTTATGTCATAGCAAAGGAGTGAGTTTGGTTCGTCTCGTCAAGACATTTCTAGAATGGTATGGTGGACAAAAATCGGAGCCCGGGAACAGAAATAGTAGGGAGAAGATGGAAAACCGGAAAACCGGGTGTGTTAGGGTAAAAGGAAGGAAAGAAATGAAGAAAGAAGGAAAGAAAAGGATTTGGATATGTGTACCACTAGTGTGACACAATCTAAATACCTTAATTAGACTAGACTCTAAATGGAAGCTACCAAATTAAAATGTAATTCAATTGGAAATTACCAACTAAAGAACAATACTATAAGGAAAGTTCCCAAAACTAAAATAAGGCTCACAAGGGAGTTACCAACTATGACTAGAACTAAAAGGAAAGAACTAAAAATAAAATCTAACTCAAAAGGTAATTCAAAAATCAAATTGGATTTTTCCTTTTTTTTGGATTTTCTCTTCTTTTTTTTTATCCGATTTTTTTTTATTCGGTCTCTCTTTCTTTTTCTTTTTTTTTTAACTTTCGGTTTTTTTTAACCGATCTTTTTTTTCAATGAATACTAACTATTACAACTTGATAGACACGTCAACTGACACGTAAATGATAAATTGACACATAGGATTGAACCACGACCAGCAGAGCTGACGTGGCTCTGATGCCAAATTTATGATGTAACCCGGACAATTTGTACAGGATACGAGAACGCGCGGAAGACTTCTAGAATCGAACACGCCAACTAAGAAAGGATCCAATCCTACTCTAAGACTCAAATAACTCGAAATAATCTGGATTAAACGAAATAACAACTCAAAATAATATTAAAGACGAACTAGACCTAAATACGACGCTTAGACTACGACACAAAACGATACACAAAATCCAATCAAAAGGGGCTGATATGGGACAAATATTGTGGCTGGAATTTAGGTGTATTTGGGATGAGAATTAAGGGTTAAGAATGGCTAGGGAAGATAGGATATGAAAAGGAAAATGATAACTTACGGATTAAGGTGTAGAACGCTATTACGGCTATGAAATCGATCTCAAACTCTTGTTGGACAGCTCACGATCGGTCTTGGGGTGTTGGAGGATGTCACGAACGTGGATGGAGGTGTAGGATGTCGATGATGAAGGCTGGACGATGAAGGTGTTGTGAATTACAACCCGATTAATCCCCGGCGTATCTTGTACGACGAAA
Source organism: Perilla frutescens (assembly GCA_026008535.1). Classification (NCBI taxonomy): domain Eukaryota; kingdom Viridiplantae; phylum Streptophyta; class Magnoliopsida; order Lamiales; family Lamiaceae; genus Perilla; species Perilla frutescens. Next base: position 36,102,966 of record BRKX01000006.1, on the reverse strand, counting down.
ACGAATCTCCAAGCGTTCTTCATAGCGAGTTCACCCTAATTCTTCGTATGAATTAGAACGTTCCCTTGGAATTAAGACTCAAAGTTTTCTAGGCTTCAAGAATGATAATTTTCGAGGAAAACAATCAAAAGCTTTAAACGGTTGAGACACAAATTGAATGCAAAAGCAATTTTAATCAATAATGTCTAAAATATCAAAGTAACACGGTTCCCCTATTTATAGGGCCTATCATGCACGAAATTAATCAATAAAAAGCCCTAAAAATCTGATCCAAAAAGGATCTCTAACTATACTATAAAAATACCTAAACTAGAATTCTATTCAAGGTTGGAAATTGCCTTAAATACAATTCTAGTCAAACCTATACTATTATGAACGAAAATAATCATCAAAATATTAAATAAATCTGATCCACTATAGTCTTAAATTAAATAAAATAAATACTATAGTATAGATAAAATTCAACCCCTAATTAAATAAATCAAGTGCCGATTTCTTCACATTTGCACACGTCCACTTTGTATCTTCATCTTCAACTCTTCAAGTCATATTCTCCATGGTATGATCTTGATCTTCATTAGTTAATAAATTAACTAAAATACAGCTGTACTTTGCATCTTCTAATTCCTCGAACTTCTTGCGAATCAACACTTGGAAATATCCTCGTAATTTCTTCGCTCGAAGTCGCGTCATTGGGCCTTTGAATTGCAGCTCGGGTTCAAGGCCTTCATTGCCTTGCATGGCTTCATCACTCTACTAAAACGCCCAATCTACTACACGAGTCCTGGAGAGACGGAAGAGAATGATTGACCAGTTCAGTTTTGTCTGCAAGGGACGTATGTTGCATGGCGTAGATGAGGACCTGATTTAATTCACATGAAGTTCTTCCATTTTTAATGTCACTAATTTCTTCCATTTTTCTGCAGTTGAGTTCGCCCAAGATGAAGTCTTGAATTCGAGGACGAATTCTTTTCAGCAAGGGAGAATGATGAAGCCGTGCAAGGCCTTGAAGAACTAAACCTGGAGCTGCTATTCAAAGGTCCAGTTGCACATATAAGAGCCAAACAACTTCAATGTTATTTTCAAATGTTAATTCGAAGAAAGATTGAAGTTGGAGAAGAAGGAATTAGATGCAGCCCCAAATGGATTTCAATGTTATCAATTGAAGATGAAGATCAAGTGCATGAAGAGGAGAAGAGGACATGTGCATGTTGGCGTGAGGCAGCCCATTGATGTCAATTAATTGAAGCCCAAGTCGACGTGAATTGCTTGAAGAATTTCGGCCCATTTAATTTAATTAAGGGGTTGAATTTTATTTAGACTATAGTATTTATTTAATTATGTTAGACTATAGTTTAGTTCAGATATTTATTTAATTTTTATGTTAATTTTCATCCATAATTACATAGGGTTGACTAGAATTGTATTTAAGGTAATTTCCTACCTTGAATAAAATTCTAGTCTAGGCAATTTTCTAGCATAGTTAGAGATTCCTTTTGGATCAGTTTTTAGGCATTTTTTCTTCATATTTTCATGCTCCCTAACACTATAAATAGGGGATCTATGTTACCTTATTATTTTAGACTCTATTTGATAAATTTAGCATTGTGCTTTCAATATTGTCTCACCCCATTTGAAACCTTGTTGAATTGGTTCGAATTTAAGCACTCTTAGAGTATAGCAAACTTTAAGTTTTATTCAAGTCTCGTTCTAGTGCTTGTGTGGTGCTAGGGTTGGATTGCTACGAAGAGGATTCAAGTGGTGATTCATTTGGTGGAGTAATCTTCACTAGGTGGGTGCTCCGAGTTCGATTCATCTACAACAACATTAACGCCTCTATATTGACATCCTCCAGCATCCATAAGTCGTCCGCAACATTACCATATCCTCCCAAGTCAGTTCGTGTGCCATTCATTAAGGTTCCAAGCCGTTCCAACATTCGCAAGTCATACGTGTTCCGTTCAGCCCGATTAACATCCATACCGTAAGTACATCAAATCTCTATGATACCCTATCTTCTCCAAGCCATTCTTCACCTATCTTACACACCCTACACGTCCCTTAAGCCTTCCCTAAAACCACATCCTTATTCAGCCCAATTTGAGTTGGATTTGTGTGATATTTTTGTGTAGTCGTCTAAGTGTCGTAATTAGGTCTAGATTAGTTTGTTTATTGATTCAAGTTGTATTTTAGTTTAATTCAGTTTACTTTAATTTTATTGAGTAATAGAGTAGGAGTGAGTCCTTCCAAGTTGACGTGTTCGATCTAGAAGTCTTCCGCGCATTTTCGTATCCTGTACACTTTGTCCAGGTTACATCACAAATGATGTTTAATACATACAAACTGTACACGATATGTTCGCTAATTTTCCTAAGAGAATCTTACATATTTTTTCTCTTGCCTAACATACTTAATATTTATGTGTTGCTTTAGATACATAGATTACTCCCAACAAAATACTCAGTTGCCAATTGTAGTCGAGGAAGATGGAAAAGAAGATCCTAAAGAAAATGATTAGCAAAATCAGGAGCAAATTCATTCGAAAATGAAAGATCGAAAAAGGAAATAAAAAGTATGGTTGGAGTTCACAGTTATTACACTAAATGATGGCAGCCAAAAAGCAAAGTGCAATCATTGTGGTACACCAATCGCAATCAATTCTCAAGGTTCGACCACCCAATTCCATCGACACTTGGATAGTTGTCCGGTCCGTCTTGCAGCTACTAAACAACAAAGGTTTTTAGCTTTTCAACCTTTAGGTCCTACTGAATTGGGAGGTGGCTCAGTTGGCACGATTACTACTTACAAATATGACAAAGACAACTTAAGAGAATGTTTAGCAAAGATGGTGGTTGTGCATGAATACTCATTTCGAATGTTGGAGCATGAATTTTTTATTATGTTTTGCAAAACATTAAATCCTTGATTTCAGAAGATGTAGCGAGTTACATTAAGGAGTAATTGCATGAAATTATTTGGATCAGACAAGAAAAAACTTAAATCTATGTTTGAAGGTGTTGATCGATTCAGTCTTACATCGGATTTATGGACTTCTAATCAAAATATTGGATATTTATGTCTAACTTGTCATTTTCTTGATTCGGAGTGGAAGTTGCAAAAGCGTATCTTAAATTTTTGTACTATAGCACCTCCTCATACTGGACTTGTCATTTTGGATTGCATTTTTCAATGTCTGATTGATTGGGGGATTGAGAATAAGATCTCAACTATCACTCTTGACAATGCATCATCCAATGATGTAGCTACTAGAAATTTGAAGGATAATTTTTCAATAAAAGAGAAGCTTTATTTTGGTGGGAAGATCTTTCACGTGTGGTGTTGTGCGCATGTGCTAAATTTTATGGTGCAAGATGGCTTGCACAGATACGAAATGTTATTGGAAATATTCGTGAAAGTATCAAGTATCTTAAAATGTCACCATCACGGCTTCACAGGTTTACTGAGATAGTAAAGCAGTTACAACTTCCAACCTTGAAAGGTCTGATCCTTGATGTGTCAACTCGGTGGAATTCTACCTATGCAATGTTAGAATCTGCTTTGGTATTTAGAGATGTGTTTCCAAGATACAAAGAAAGGGATCCACATTACCAATGGTTGCCATCTTCAGATGATTGGGATAGAGCAGTTGATGTGTGTAAAATATTAGAAACTTTTACTGATACTACACATATATTTTCTGGTGTCAATTATCCAACATCAAATTTGTTTCTTCCTAAAGTTTGGAAAGTAAGACAGATTTTAAATGAGAAGTCAACAGATGACAATAAGGATTTTGTTCGAAGTTTAGCATTATGAATGAGAGAAAAATTTGATAAATATTGGGGGATTGCAGTTTATTGATGGCCATGGGTGCAATTTTTTATCTTAGATACAAGATGAAATTGATCGAGGTTTGCTACTTGAAGATCTATCATGCTTCTAAAGATGTTGATGAGATTGAATTGGTATGCTATTCCTTACACGAGCTCTATGCAGAATATGTGGTTAATTGTATTTCTAGCAATGCACAACTAGATAGTACAAGAGGAATCAAGTTAGCTGATGAAAGTGTTAGTGCTGAAAAAAAGAAGGGTAAATCAAAAGGAAGAACAGAGTTTGAATTGTGGGCATAAGAATTGGATATTGGTGTTCCTATCAAGTCTGAATTAGAAATATACCTTGAAGAAGGTCTCTATGTGTGCAAACCAGATTTGGATTCTAATTTTAATGTGTTATATTGGTGGAAATCAAATACGTTGAAGTTCTGAATTTTATCCAAGATGGCGCGTGATATATTATCAATTCTTATCACCACCGTAGCATCAGAATCTACGTTTAGTGCTGGAGGGAGAGTTCTTGATCAATATCAAAGTTCTTTGAAGCCCGAGATAGTTCAAGCATTGGTTTGCATGGGGGATTGGTTGCGCTCTGAGTGGAAAATTACAAAATCAGTAAAGGTATTTTTTTTAACTTTTAAGAATAATATAAGATTATACGAACTTGAGTTTGATTATAAATAATTTGTATATACAACTTGATGATGAGGACATGCAAAAAGTGAGCTTGAATAATGCTTGATAAATAAATGTGGGAATGGATTGAGTAAGGTAAGTCTTTAAATTTTCTACTAAGAGAGTGGTGTTGTGTGAGGATACAAAGATGATTAAGCTAGTTAGGTATTGTGTAAAATGCAGAAATAAGTCTAAGTGAAATAATCACTCAGAATTAATGGTCCAATTGTAGGAGAAAGACCTATTTTCCATAATCATATTCTCTGTTATGTTTTTGTTTCTTTTTCTTTTTCTTCCTAGTTATTTTCATGCATGATTAATAAATGCTTAGTTTATCAATTGCAGAGTGGACAGGAGATGGATCATCTGGATGGTTTTGACTCCATATGGCTGTTGATAAAAAGACCAAGTTGACAGATTTTTTTCTGCATTTCTTGAAAAGTTATATATTATCTTTTTTCTAAGTATTGAACAAGAGTATGATTTTGGAATGGATAATTGTTTATTTATTTTTTAAATAGATAATTGTTTATTTCTTTCTGTGAAGTATTCGTGAATACTGATGTAGTGAGTAGTCTATATTTTACTATATTTAGTTATTTGCTTTTGATATATAAGTTTGAGGCGTGAGGTTCCAAAATCTCATTTATTAGCTTTTTCAATATTCAATTAAAAAGGTGTGCCAGCAATTCAACATTAATTGTTATGTTTTGCAGTTTGTCTTTTCTTTTACAAAAAGTGTCCAGCTTTTGAAAACTTGCAGAGAAACTTACTTTTGTGGTTTTGTGAGCTTTTAGTCTCCAGCCATTTACGAGTTGAGCCGAGTTGATCATATACTCCTTTACTTTTTTTCGAGCCGAGTTCGAACGCAGAAACATGTGGTTGGGTCGAGCTCAAGCCGAGCCTGACTCGAATTCCAGATTTTCGAGCTGACACTGAACATAGTGTTGTTCGGTTTGTTCAATCTCATTTTCAGCGCTATGCGCATAGGCATCACACACCCGACTAACCTTTGTGCACGGCAATTGGTCTGAGAAGAGACCAGCTCTTTGAAGGCAAAGTCTTTTGTCACACTTTGAAAACTCAAAATACACATAAAATCAGACAATCAGGTGAGTAGGGGTACGGGTCAACCCAACCCGACCAGCCCCATCTGAAAAATAAAAGTCGCCCGAAGTGTTACACTAAAAAATATCACTCCAAAGTCCAAAAGTATCATCCGTAACCATAAAAAGTAACAAACATGTTACTTGTCTTATATGAGTTTATTCAATTCAAATTATGATTTATTCCATTCCAATTAATGTTTAGAATTTCGGGGATTAAGGTTTGGGGGGTTTTAGGGTTTAGTGCTTTTTAGAATGTTATTACATTTTTTAGGGAATTTTTTATTGGTGGGGGATGTTGGTGTTTTTTATGGTTAATTTATTAATACCAATTAGAGTTTATATTTAATTCAAAAAAATTAATTATCCAATGCAGTGCACAAGTCCTCGCGTTAGAGTTGACGAGTGCACGACGCGAGTCGTCAAATTATTATAATTAATTTTATTTTAAGATATATATGATTTTTGGAGAAAAAAAACAACAATAAATGAAAAAAAAGATATCCGCGTGGGCGCGCGGGGGCGTCACGCTCCCAATTGACCTTTGTGCGCGAAAATTGGTCTGATAAGAGACCAGCACTTATTTGAATTGTTGATTCTTGATTTTATTGATTGGTTTTGCAATCCGCATAGTGAGATCTATTTTTCTTTTTGTATATATTCTATTTTAGATGTAGATGTTTGCATATAAAATCGTCTATTGCACATTTGGTGTTGCATTTCTTATTGCACAATTGATTTTTTTAATTTTTTTCCAATTTTTTTCTTTAATTTCAGTTTATTATGTTTTGGTTAATTTTACACTAGTTATTAAAGTTCATCCTACCCAATTAGGGTTTAATATAATTTTTAGTAGTTAATTTTTCAAATAATCAATTAAAAATTAAATAATGAAAAATTATAATGCATCATAATTGGGTAGGATGAATGCTAAATAATAAGTGTAAAATTAAACTAAAATATAAGAAATTGAAATCGAAGAAAAAATTGAAAAAAAAACCTAAAAAAACAGAGTGTGCAATAAGAAATGCAATACTAAATATGCAATAGAGGATTTCAATTGAGATATTTATGTACTGATGGAATGATTATTTAAGAAAACTATCGTAGTGTTTTTTGATTCATTGTTATTACTTATATGTCATTTTTTCATGGATTTATGATGAAGGGCTTCCGATACGAAAAATGACGATACTCTGTGGATATTGCTATGTATTAGACATTCATTATTATTAAAGTATTTTGATCAAATTAATCATTTTAAGTTTTATCTATGCATTTACATTAAAGTAGCTTATTCATTGTGATAAAACGAAAGCTGATTTATTTAATGTTATTTTTTAAGTTTTGTTTCTTTTAATTATATATCTAGGATATTTGAATTTGATATTCAAGTAAAGTAGATATTTGGGAGTAAATATATGGACAAAAACTTGTATGAGATTGTCTAATGAATCTCTTGTGTTAAACGGGTCAAACAAGACCTAAAACGCCCAAAAAACTCTATCCAAACCCGCAAAAACAATGAGGTTCATGCGCTCTCCCATGTGCACACACGCATGTATCACTATGTATAAAGTAAAGCATAACTATGTCTAAAGTATAGTCTCACTAATTGTACATTGAAATATCGCTTAATATGAATTGAAGTATCATCAACTATGAAGTATTTTTACATCCTAAGAAAAAAGTAAATGAATTGATTTCTACATAAATCATAATGTGGGGTTTTAATTTAGTTGATTCATTTATCTTCTTTTTTGGAATATGTTAGTTGATTCTCCAGACATCACGTATTACTATGTATAAAGTAAAATATCACTAATTATGTGTTGAAATATCACTTAATATGAATTGAAGTTCATCAAATATGAAATATTTTTTTTGTTATTTATTTTTTAGATCATGAAAAATATACTTTTATTGGTATGTGACACGCGGTCGTTTCGCGATCAAAAAGAGTTTATATTTTTCTGATACCCATGGCAGGCGTAGCCAGCGATGGAGTACATGATTGATCCCACATGAAGCTGATGTAGCTTATCTTTCTAGTCACTAATTATAAAAAGAGGTTTTGAGTTTCTCGTGATCACAATAATAAAGTAAATAAATCTACAAAAACTAATAGAGATAACTAAATAACAAATAATTTCGGATTTCAACTTTGAATCAAACTTAACAAATATTTTCCCGATCATGGGCACACCGATTTTTTATGTGAGTTTAATCATCTAGTTAAAGACACCCGAATTTCTTCATTTGTGCTCAATCTATCTATTCAGATTAGATTAGACTTGATTTCTCATCCCCTAACCCCGATTTCTCATATGATTGTAAGTAATAGATAGTTTTATGCCTTAAACAGACCCAGATTTATTGCAGACACTAATTTCTCGTGTGCCCACAAGACCATCTGATGTATTCGGTCCCTTTATGATCGAAACCTCATATTTTTACCATATCACTTAATAATTTGATGGATAGCTCTATCTAGGTTGTTTCCAAAATAATATCGACATCCTTCTTTTGCAACACATGTAAGGTCTTCGTGCTATGAGAGCTAAAATCTAGCCTCAAGTAATTTATATCGTCACTAGTAGTTTTCTCGAATATGAACTTATTCAAAATGTCTTTCATTCCAACTCATCATTATTCCTTATGAATGAAATATACTCTTTCTTATTTGTATCTTGCGGATACAAAACCTATAATTTTTTTCCTATATTTATTCGTATTAGCCATTGACATGTTTCATTTCTTCTGATGAATAAAATTTCCAGCAAGTTTTTGGAGAAGTATTCATTTGTTGGTGTGAACTTCCCATAATCTCCACCATATTGATTGCTTCAACCTTATTATTCCATTGCAAAACTACTTCAGTGATTAACTTCTTCATTCGCCATGTCGCCTAACGAACTTGCTATCAAACATGACATTCTTCCTTCTAGATCATCTTTATTGCCTTCATAGATGATATATTGAGTATCATAGCACCTATTTTTTATTCATAAAATGTGAACTCTTTTTCTTCCGGTGTTTGGAGCATTACTTCTTTCTCACGACATCATATTGTTTTATAATTAGCTTCAAGTCAATCCATTCTCAAGGTAACATCAAAGCATTAATTTAATTCTATCACATGCACATTTGCCTTAAGATAACTACCATTGAGAATTAAATCTATTCCAACACATATCATACTACATCATTCACAATGATACATCTTTTTCTACAGGTTCGCGATGATTCTGGAAGATTAACGGTCGTATCATTGAAATCGTTTGTTGATCTAGCTTATAACGTCTCGTTACGTTTTCGATTCATATTACGCTGGCTAAGTTTCAATCTACTGGCATATGATTTGAGCTAATAGCTATTTAATGTAGTTCTTAGCACCTAACGTAGATCATGAAGCATTGCATTCGACAAGATAGATTCTGATCAACATCGTGTAGAGTTCAACTCTTACTTCTTTATTTGCACCTGGAGAGAATAACTCTTTCGTATTTCATAAGAATTAACTACCATGAAATTTCCTATCTTAGTTGCTTCTAAATTCGATCTGGGATACTTAGTAGGTAAATGCATTATGCGCATATCATGATAAAATATAATTAGCCTGTAAAACATAGTGAGACTACGTATAATTCTCAATATGTACCTCATAAAAGAGGAATTTTCATAAATCATGAGAAATTGCATTGCAACTTATGTGCGGCTGTTCTTATATCGATGTGGCATCATCATAATTGGCTTTACATCAAGTGTCACGTACTAAGTCAATACTTATCGCCATGTGTTGCATAGTCATAATACCCCGAAATATTTTAAAATGTTTTATTCAACTTATGTTACCCTCTCGTAAGTTAGAAACTAAGTTGGGTCCTTAAAGAATTCAAATAAAGGAAAATCGTTTCTCTCTTAAATTTAATTTGATCAAAAAATTGCTTTAAAAATATGTTCTAATATTTTTCTCGGGTTGATAGAAAAAGTTTCAAGCATCGTGCCAAACTTTGAATCTTCCTGTTTCGAGTTCAAATGAACTCTTGGCACAACTTTAAGTTGGAAAATAATAAATTTAATAGAAAAAGGTACATCCGTCATTATCCTATTTCATTTTTCTCTATAAATAGGAGGTTAATGTTTCATTTTTTTCATTCATTTTCAAAATCGAAACACTGAGCAGCTTCTAGAGAAAGTCGAGGCAGGGCGAGTTCGGATCGAAGGAGCATGGGAGAAGCCACCTCAGCAACTGCCACCCTCCGGCAGCAGACTACCGAAGCCGCTGCCGGATTCCGGCCGCCACCCCGGCCAGCCCACTGCCCCCCGCGCAGCTGCTGCCTTCCAACGTCTCATTTCGGTTCGTTTCTTCTCTGTTGAAGTTGAAAATTTAGTATGTTGTGTGTCTTGAAGTTCTTTACGTTTCGTATGTTGAACACTTTTTCATCCGGTGGCTGAAAACTGGTGAAATCGTCAGAAAATAGACACTGCTACTGGCACCGATCAGTTTCGGTAATCACCCATTTTCGCCTATTTTGAGTCTTCAAATTGAAAAAGTTTCTTCTAGAAAGTTGTTCCAAATATTATTTTCTATAAGCCTGCCAAGTTTCATGATCTTGTGATGAGTTTTGAATTATTTCGATCATTTAAACTGAGCCGTTATTTTTGTGTCGAGAGCATGTGTTATCGAAGAATTCTAAAATTCTCATTCTTTAGTCTTGGCATGTATAGTATCATCCCTGAATATTTTCGTAATTTTCCAGCGGTTAAAAAGTATTATGGTGTAGATCTGGTAAAATTTGGATAAATGGCAAGTTTTCGAAAGAAATCTCTGTTAAATCATTTGATCCCAGTAAAGCAAGAATAAAATTTTGGAATTTATTTCTTTCTTCGTCGAAATTATTGGAGGTCTCTAGAGTCGCGCAATCTATTTTTGAATTGAATGGAATTAATAATAGCTCCGTTTATAGTAGATTAATTCCCGAAAATATAGTGATTATCCTGAGTTGAAACTTACCTTGTGTGGTACCAGCTGAGCTAGAGAAAAAGTATCAAGGTTAATTCTTCAGGAGTTAGCTTTTCAGAATCCTGAGAAAGGTGGGCTATACTATCTTTGCAAATTGTATCTTTCGAGCTATTAAGTTCTGCTTTGTTAAAATTGCATATGTGACTATCTGTGTTAAATATTTACGTGCTACTGTATGTTGTCAGAGTCTCACACCAGCGTTATGTCAATGTGAGTAGCTACAGTATGCATGTATTGTTCGTCATGCCCTACTCCTTGTCGGTAAGACTAAAATGAAACACTTATTGGTTACACTCATTGGGTATACTTTGGCCATACTCAACTTTACGCGTTGGTGATGTAGTACGGGTTGCGGGCAGTGACTGGTTAAACTCTTAAGCACTTCACGATAAAATATTTTGGTGAACTTAGGTTGCTTCCAACTTTTAAATCTCCTAAGCTTCACTACCTGCATGGATACAGATAGATTACTTTTACAAAATGATTTGCATAACTTAAATTGTGAGAACTTGCCCACTGAGTGTATAAGTACTCAGCTCAAATATTTTCAAGTATTTTCAGATCAGTATGCTGGAGCGTGGAGATGATGAGGCTGATATATGGGCTATTGTGATTTACATATTTTTCCGCTGTCTCTTTTTGTTAGTATTCTGTTAAGAATTGAGCTTCCGCACTTATGATATTCTTTTGCTAAATGCTAAGAACTCTGATATTGGTATTTTGTTGATATGATTATGCTTCTCTGATTGTGAACATTTGTTGACTTCCTAAGTAAACATGTCTCATATGCTTAACTATATAATTATTCTAAGGGGAGGAAGCCCCGTCTTTCATTATGTCTATTTGATCATTCATTTTGGCCTATGGAAGGGCTTCATTTGTTCAATATATTGGTGTCTATTTCTTTTATCGACCTATGAATGAGTCTATTGATTGTTGGTATCTGTTTATTTGTTTCTGTTTGGCCTATGAAAGGGCTTATTGAATTGTTATAGCTTTCATTCTTCTCTTATAAGCCGTTATAAACGAGGATTCGCTCTAGTTACAGAGGTTATGTTGTCCGATTTTCCGGAAAGCATAACCTATCTTTGGCATACTCAGTTGTAAAATTTTACTCCAATATTAATCCCTTTTGGATTAACACCCCGTCATCAATTTAATAACCCCATTTCTTTCCTGCTTCTTAATTCCAACCCTCGTGGCGTCCACTTCCACGATCTTTCAGGATCGGGGCGCTATAATAGTTCATCTAATTTACAATGTTCGTGTATCTAATCAAAGTACTCATATCATGTAATTAATTGTCGATAGAATAAAGTAAGATCATCTATAGCTCAAGTTAAACCTTTTGTCTCGTAGGAGCATGCTCATTGGTGTCATTCTCTAGCTCGTCGAATTATCTCGATTGCATGAATATAGTAAAGGTTACCCGATTCTTAGTCATAGCTATAGTTCTCAAAATATATCGTGTAACGCATAAGTAGTCCAAGCATAGTTCACTAAGCAAGTGAAAACTTACGAGCAATTTAACTATTGTAACAGCCTGGTTCTTGGGCGGTCATTTCTAGAATTAAACTAGGTTAGCACCTCAAAAATTTAGGCAACTTAACTTTATTACTCGAAAGAAATTATCGTTTTCAATGAATCAAAGGAGTCAAAGGTTCAATCAAGTTAAAGAAATGCATAATCATAGGTCAATCAAAATTTAAACAGAATCCAATGACAAGAGATAGGAATTTAACTCTTTAAATAAACAAGACCTCTTCATAGGTCACAACGGCTAAGACCCATCAATAGGTCGGAAACAAATAAATCAAGATGTCCCATTCGTAGGACGAAACAAGAAATTAACTTAAGACTAACTGGAATATAAGCAGAAACATGCTTGAATAGTAAAGCCTCTTCATAGGCGAACAACAATAATAAGCATGAAAAATGCATTCATAGGCCAACTGAAAATGAACAGATACCAAAATGCTCAACAAGTACGACTTTTAAATAGCTTGGAATCGATAAGGAATGGTTGGAATGTCAAAAGAACAATTTTCTACTTCTCAAAACTTTATTGATATTTAGGAATTGTATCATTTCAGACATACTAATATCAAGGATCAAATCTCCTATAACAAGACTAAATACTAACAACAGAGTATTCAGCAGAAACTTAGCGGAAGAAAAATAATATAACCAAATAGAGCATCAATTTAGACAATCCCACTAGCAGCACATCACCGGTCTCATCATCTCAACTTGAAAACATTTAAAAAAGAGGGCGTGAGTACTAATGTACTCAGTGGAGTTTTATAAGAAAACTATTTAATAAACTTTAGAAATCTCCGATTCATAACTTGTAGTATATGGAGAGCAAAACGCAAAAGCCGTCTCCATATCCGCAAAAACCTTTTACTTCATTTTCTCTAGGCCCTTCCTGGCTCAAACCTGGTGTCTACTGTACCCTTAAGCATGCTTTAGGATAAAAGATGGATTACCTCAAGTATCCTCCTGAGTATGCGATTGGATTACCCAGCAGTGACTCCCTTAACAAAGATCAACATTAGTGACACGAAGGTCACAACACGATAATGCAATAAAACTGTTCTTTGAGCTTAATAACCTGCTTAGCAATAATTAAATCATAACATTCAATATCAAAACCTTAACCTTAAAAACTTAATACTTAATTCTCAACATTGAATTCTCACATTCAATCCTTAATATCAAAGCATTCATGCTAAATCATACTAGCATAAATCATAACTTAGATCGAAACATCTAGATTACATTTCTAAATCAACACTATAGCCTTAATGCCATAAGGGATACTATAATCAACCTACAAGGCATTTCTTACTTAAATAACCTTCCTCATCAATAATATCGATAATAAACTTAACTTATGATCATGATCGTCTATATCTCATACAAATCAACTATATCATATCAAATCATAACAACCTTTACTTAATCAAGAGCTCAAATAACAATTAACAAAATCATGCTGTAACTTCATTCTTTCCTTAATTTCCTTTCCTTTCCTTGTATAGAGACTAATTAGACAGAGCATAAAATATTTATTGGATATTTCATCTTGCCGTAACATGCTTCTAGAGCTTATTAGCTCAAACCATAGATTCGGTTTAGAATCACCCACCTCGATGACGAGCACCTCGACGACGAGCACGTGGACGAAGCAACGAGCCGAAAATCCTTCCTCGGATCTTCTCAGGGTTCACCTCTTCTTATGAAAGTTGATCATCGAATTGCAGCCTTATTCAAGATCCTAACAAGAAATTGAAATGATATTTAAACCCTTGACCCTTAACTACGACTTAAAACACGAGAATTAAAAGGATTTAGACATCCAAAATTACCGAAAATGGGGATGGAAAATCCAACTCTAAAGATCGAGATTCCGGATGATTGGCCTCTGCAAAGATGTAGATCTTCAAAAGAGCTTCAATTTGAGTACTCATGGGCCTCAAGGTTCAAACAGAGTCGAAAGTTATGGCCTTCGGACGAAACCCTGCCGAACCAGCCGCACCAGACCCCGCGTTCGCTGCGCCCCGCGCTCTCGCGCGCCTTCCCCCGCGCCCGTGCCCCTCTCTGGCCAAGAGGGTACCCCCGCAACTGCAGGGTCCCCTTTGTCAGCGAGACCTGGGTGATTCCCGGTGGCGGCAGCTCCTCCTCCGCTCCTCCGTCCTCGACTCGCCCAACACAACTCGTCGTCTCGGAGGTGCACTCACGAAGAGTGCTCCTCGCTCGACTTCGATGCTCCACTCTCGACTCTCAAGAAAATGGGGGTGAAGAAATGAAAATGAGCAAGAAATAAGGGAGGGGGAGGGCTCTATTTATAGGGGAAAATAAAGCTTCCCCTGGAAGCTACTGCAGTGCAAAAATACTGCTAAAGAAATTCCGGGTTTGGTTAAAAGGTGCTTTATTTGATGTCGAGGTCCAAATGACCTCAGACACGAAATCTAAAAAATACTAGAAGGTTCGTTGACTCGAGTATTATTGAACCAACTCGACTCAGGATAAAGAACGATTCGTCTTGAAGGAAAACGAGAAAAGATTATCTTTCCAAAAATAAAGTTACTATTTCGCACAAGGGACAAATAAAATTCCCGAGCGCTCGATTGACCTCAGAATGAAAATCTGTGAATGCCAACGGATTCCTTGAAAAAATTTCTATAGGATAGGCTCGAAGAAATAAGCCTCGGGTCAACACATGAGATTTCATGAATTTCTAACGATCGCGCTCCTACTGAAAAATACTATTCCCGCTCTTACTTAATACGCTTTTCATCGCCGGGACCTTAAACGACCTCAGATTGAAAATCTGAAAACACCGGCACGCTCCTTGGGTCAACACCTTCCAAACATGACCAAAATCGGCCATGACTGAGCTGGAATCGAACTCTTCGAAAAGATGATTTTACGAAAAATAACCCCTAAAATCGCGGCTTACAACCGAAACATCCTTATTATGCTCAAAATTCTTCTTAATATTTACTAATTAAAATTAGAAATTTCTTAATCATATTCTGAAAATCTGCGTTGTTACATCCTACACCCCTTAAAAAAAATTTCGCCCCGAAATTTACTTCATCTCGAACGGAGGTCTGAATACCTCCTAAGAATTTACAGCCTTACTGGAATGACAATGGTTCGAAACCTTTACTATACAGCTAAGAATAGCATGAGGCCTTCCTTTATAAATTAGTCCTCACGCAGGACTAATACTTCTATAATCGTTCTTCTTTTTCTCCTGAAAGCTTGAGCATCTACCATCTTTTCCTTCCTCATGGGATCTCTCTCAAACAATGCTTTACAGGAGCTCCTTATGATCTTGCATTCAAGTGAACCCCTAGAAGCTATTCGAACAATGAAAGAAATAAAAGAAAAGAAAAATTCACCAAGTTTGTTCCTCGTGTACGGGTCGTACGGTCTCAACGAGTCCATCCTTTCTCTGTCTTGCTTGGCTCCTTTCTTACTTTCAACTTTACTCTTCGCAGCTTTGAAAAACTTCAATGAACTCAAACTAGATGACAAATTCGAATAATCGGGCACCTCCTTTGATGGTTCCTTGCATGTCTAACAGGTTCGAAACTCGCTTTATCTTCATCTTCAACTTCTTTTGACTTCCTCATCTTCCTGGGGCGTACTATCGTAATGCACCTCGATCTTAAATTCTCATCGCAGTCGTCTCCTTTCCTCAAGGTGGTAGTCTGACTTTATGGCTCCTCCTGGTGATCATCATCGCTTTCAGGCATAAAGATTGCACGTCTAGACTTTAACGCACGCTCAGAACTTACTTGTCGACATTCCCTATATCGCTTTTAAACACAACTAGCTGAGATATTACTTTAAAAACACGCGTCCTACTTTGGGGAACACTAACTGGCACTACTTGGATTCTACTTCCTACTGGAAAATACCACTACTCACTCTTTCAACTATGACTAAAAGGATTACTGCTATATACTCTATACTCTCTGTTCTATTCCAAGATCCACACTCGAGTTCTATGAGCGGGATTAAAGGGAACAAATGCCTCTGAGTGAGGACTTTGTTTAATTAATAATTCTTTAACAAGATCAAAGGCTAGAAAAGATATAACATTTGGTTATATATGCCAAAAATATTGCCTTTTCAAAGGACTTATAACTCGAGGGGTTCTTCCACATAATAAAGATATGGAAGAAAATCAACGGTTAGCAATCTGAGAACCGTGCTGAAATATTTTTAGAAAGATGTCAGCATAGCCTAACAAGGAAGTGCTATTACTAATTTTTGATGATTAAGGAGTATCATCTAACAAGATTACAAATTATCTAAGAGGATTAATCGAAGAATTTCAAATGATATAATTGAAGAATTTCAATTAATATGAAGCTGTTAAAGGAAAATCAATTCAATTGACACGAGAATGAATAAATAGACTCATCAAAACTTCCTATCATACTAAAACTCTCGATCTATCGAACACTAGGTCTATCTTCTTAACGATCTTCTTCGGGTTCTCTCTTTCTTTCTTGAGCATCACACATCTTCTTCTTTATAGGGCTAATATGAAATAGCATGAGTCGGCAGGACTCAAATGGTTTCGCTTGGCCAGGAAAGCGACATCCTGGGATCTCTTTCTATCTATCGAAAGGCATGCGACAGAGCGATTTGATCTATGGCACCTCCTACACTCAAAATGATCTGACTTCAACTTTTCCCGGAAATACCAATGAATGTGTCTTCAAATTATTTTGACTGCAATCGTAACGACGATCTTCGTTTTCTTTGAAAAAAATCAACTTGAAACGAGCAAAAACTCTAGGCATTGAACGCGACATGTCCTTGAATGTCCCTCCATTGAATTAACGAGCCTTTATCGAAAGAAATGAATCTTTATTCCTTGAAAACGCGATTATATCTTCAGATGAGACTTCTCTTGAGTTGAAAGCTCTTGCGTGGGGATTCCTTGAACTTGTGTTAGATCTACGATCCAATAACTAGCCTTTCACTCGACTACTGATCTTCTTGCTCCTCGCTCAAAGTTAGACTTCATAACCTCCTTCCCGATTCTACTATAATCTCGGAACCCCTTTACCTTCTTACTACACCTTTGCCATATAATGTTCTTTCGAACAACTCTACTTAACTTAGCTTCTTGAGAGGGAACTTAATCAATCTAGGGTTCTTTAAGAGAACCTAAAGGGAATCCTAGAATTCTCTTTAATTCAAGCTTGCTATAGTCTATGTTCTAACTATATCCTCTATTCCTCATTTATCCTCAACTCATCCTCAAATCCTTTCCTTATGGCCAGTAGACAAGCCTTTATCAAAAGAAGATTTTTAAATCACCTTTCAAACTTTATAACTTACTCAAAAATTTTAACGATCCAAAATGATCGAAATAGTTTGAGCATCTACAGAAAATAATACTCTGAAAAGATTTGTTGCTTGCTCGAGTCCATAATGACTTATTGAGTCTTTAAAACATTGATCTAGAACTTAGTTCAATAAGTTTCACCTTAAACTTTGGTATAACCAAAAATTTTATTTCAAAAAGAAATAATATTCGACTTTCAAAAATCGACTAACCTTGTCTTGCTCAAAACTTTTCTCCTCATTCTGGGTTGCTGATTAATACCTTTGAATAATACAATATTCACATAAGAGTTCAATCAATCACTTCAAAAAGAGACAGGTCTACAGAGTTGCAAGCCTGCTCTGATACCAACTGTAACAGCCCGGCCCCTAGGTAGTCATTTTTAAGGGGACGGGGCGTTAGGCGTAAAAACAGCAGGGAAAATTGAAAATCCAGGGGATGTTTCTAGAATCAAATTAAGTTAGCGCCTCAAAAACTTAGGCAACTTAACTTTATGACTCGAAAGGAATTATCGTTTTCAATGAATCAAAGGAGTCAAAGGTTCAATCAAGTCAAAGAAATGCCTAATCATAGGCCAATCAAAATTTAAACAGAATCCAATGACAAGCAGATAGGAATTTGACTCTTTAAATAAATAAGACCTATTCATAGGTCACAACGGCTAAGACCCATCAATAGGTCGGAGACAAATAAATCAAGATGTCCCATTCATAGGACGAAACAAGAAATCAACTTAAGACTAACTGAAAAATAAATAGAAACATGCTTGAATAGTAAAGCCCCTTCATAGGAGAATAACAATAATAAGCATGCAAAATGCATTCATAGGTCAACTAAAAATGAACAGATACCAAAATGCTCAACAAGTACGACTTTTAAATAGCTTGGAATCGATAAGGAATGATTGGAATGTCAAAAGAACAAGTTTCTACTTCTCAAAACTTTATTGATATTTAGGAATTGTATCATTTCAGACATACTAATATCAAGGATCAAATCTCCTATAACAAGACTAAATACTAACAACAAAGTATTCTGTAGAAACTTAGCGGAAGAAAAATAACATAACCAAATAGAGCAGCAATTCAGACAACCCCACCAGTAGCACATCACCGGCCTCATCATCTCAACCTGAAAATATTTGAAAAAGAGGGCGTGAGCACTAATGTACTCAGTGGGGTTTTATGAGAAAACTCTTCAATAAACTTTAGAAATATCCAATTCATAATTGGCGGTATATGGAGAGCAAAACGCAAAAGCCCTCTCCATATCCGTAAAAACCTTTTACTTCATTTTCTATGGGCCCTTCCTGGCTCAAACCTGTTGTCTACTGCACCTTAAGTATGCTTTAGGATAAGAGAGGGATTACCTCAAGTATCCTCCTGAGTATGCGAGGGGATTACCCAGCAGTGACTCCCTTAACAAAGATCAACATTAGTAACACGAAGGTCACAACACGATAATGCAATAAAATTGTTTTTTGAGCTCAATAACATGTTTAACATTCAATATCAAAACCTTAACCTTAAATCCTTAATACTTAATTCTCAACATTGAATTCTCACATTCAATCCTTAACTTATGATCATGATCGTCTATAATATCGATAATAAACTTAACTTATGATCATGATCGTCTATACCTCATACAAATCAACTATATCATATCAAATCATAACATCCTTTACTCAATCAAGAGCTCAAATAACAATTAACAAAATCATGTTATAACTTCCTTCCTTCTTTAATTTACTTTCATTTCCTTGTACAGAGACTAATTAGGCAGAGCATAAAATATTTATTAGATATTTCATCTTGCCCTAACATGCTTCTAGAGCTTATTAGCTCAAACCATATATTCAGTTTAGAATCACCCACCTCGATGACGAGCACCTAGATGATGAGCACGTGGACGAAGCAACGAGCTGAAAATCCTTCCTCGGGTTTTCTCAGGGTTCACCTCTTCTTATGAAAGTCGATCATCAACTTGTAGCCTTATTCGTGATCCTAACAAGAAATCAAAATGATATCTAAACCCTTAACCCTTAACTACCACTTAAAACACGAAAATTTAAAAGGATTTAGACATCCGAAATTACCGAAAATAGGGATGGAAAATCCAACTCTAAAGATCGATATTCCGGATGATTGGCCTCTGTAGAGACATAGATCTTCAAATGAGCTTCGATTTGAGCTCTCATGGGCCTCGTGGTTCAAACAGAGTCAAAAGTTATGGCCTCCAGACGAAACTCTGCCGAACCAGCGACACCAGCCCCCGCACTTGCGCGCCTTCCCCACGCCCGTGCACCTCTCTGGCCAAGAGGGTACCCCCACGACCGCAGGATCCTCCACGCCGGCGGGACCTGGTGATTTTCGATGGTGGCAGCTCCTCCTCCACTCCTCCGCTCTCGACTTGCCCAACACAACTCATCGTCTCGGAGGTGCACTCATGAAGAGTGCTCCTCGCTCGACTTCGACACTTGACTCTCGACTTTCAAGAAATGGAGGTGAAGAAATGAAAATGAGCAAGAAAGAAGAAAGGAGGATGGCTCTATTTATAAGGGAAAATAAAGCTTCCCCTGGAAGCTACTGCAGTGCAAAAATACTGCTAAAGAAATTCTGGGTTTGGTTAAAAGGTTCTTTATTCGATGTCGAGGTCCAAATGACCTCAGACACGAAATCTGAAAATAGCGGGAGGTTCATTGGCTCGAGTATTATTGAACCAACTCAACTCAGGATAAAGAACGATTTTTCTTGAAGGAAAATGAGAAAAGATTCTCTTTCTAAAAATAAAGTTACTATTCCACACAAGGGACAAATAAAATTCCCGAGCGCTCGATTGACCTCAGAATGAAAATCCGGGAACGCCAACAGATTCCTTGAGAAATTTTCTATAGGATAGGCTCGAAGAAATAAGGCTCGGGTCAACACGTGAGATTTCGTGAATTTCTAACGATCGCGTTCCTACGGAAAAACACTATTCCCGCTCTTACTTAATACATTTTTCATCGTCGCGGACCTCAAACGACCTTAGATTGAAAATCCAAAAATACCAGCACACCCCTTGGGTCAACACCTTCCAAATGTGACCAAAATCGGCCATGACTGAGCTGGAATCGAACTCTTCAAAAAGATGATTTTATGAAAAATAACCCCTAAAATCGCGGCTTACAACTGAAACATCCTTATTATGCTCAAAATTCTTCTTAATATTTCCTAATTAAAATTAGAAATTTCTTAATTATATTCTGAAAATCCGAGTTGTTACAACTATGCCAAGTCCATCCCTATGGTGGGATCATATTATAAGCATTTGGATAAAGCATTTTCATAATAAGGCAAACCAATAGATTTCCAATAACTTAGGCTTGAAATACATTGTAATCAAGAAGTTTCTTTATCATAATTTTTCTCAAACATAATATATGTTTGCCTAAAAGCTACTTTGTTCAACAAAGATTTATTCTTATAAAAAATTTTCCTAACTGGTCGAGGCGTGATGTGGACATGGGACCATAGATTAGAGGTGATTTCTCATTCCCTAACCCCTAACTTGTTATCCAACCTCGATTTCTCATTTAATTATAAGCAATAGGCAGTTTTATGCCCTAGATAGATCCAGATTTATTGTAGACACTGATTTCTCGTGTGTCCACAGTACCCTGTGATGTATTCAATCCCTTTATGATCAATACACAGTTATGATTCATTGGCCATGTATAGATTTATCGTACCTAATTTTAATTAACGAGTAATCAACCATATTAATTAGTTTAATGCACTTTAGTGTAACAAAGAAATTAATACACGACAAAAACCAAATTCACACGGTGTTATTCCCAAACTACCTCACGATTTTGACATGTTTGTTAAGTTATCATCTATATTCAATCCAAAATAAAAGATCTAGCCGCGTATGCCACACATAAATGTAAAGACAATATTTAAAGACATGATATTAAATAAAAAACATACTGAAATAAATAAGAAATGAGTCTCGACTCCAATGTCAAACTTAATAACATAAACTGGAAATCCTACGTCCCGTGGGCATAAAACTTGGGGAAATTGCTAGAAAATAAAGTACTAAAACTAAAAATATGAATCTGGACAATTTGTGGTATTATTGGGTATGTGTGAATGATCATCTCCAGTGGTATTTATATAGGTATGTCGAAACCTTAGCATCCTTGGGCCACAAGTAAGTTTGAGGTTCAAATCAGCCCATGAAAAGGCCTTAATTCTGGACTGGGATGTAAGCTTGTCTATTCTTTCCTTTTCTGGCAGATGCACTTTCCTTGTATGGACAGATCAACTTTCCTTATAGATTTGATTAAATTCTGAATCTTGAGAGATTTGATTTTATCTCTTTTGAGCTCACGCCCATAGGTGGAGGACGATTTCCTTGTGGAAAAGATTGATCTTCTAAAAGTTTCAAGGTATCTTTTCCAAATTTGGTAAAATCGTCTTTGATATGATCTTCTTTCCTTATCCAACGAAAGCTGGAAAATCTTAAATGACTTCTGCCAAACTTCTCGCGTCGTGCCCACAATAAGTCTACCAGGTTTAGAATCTCTTCGAGTCTTGTGCACATAACGGCCATTTCTCAGCAACATTGGAATGTGATAGACTCTACAAGCTGGCACCTTTCATGGAGTTTGGTTTTATGAAAATCTCATCGAATTTGAATCATCGTATTTCAGCTCCAAAATACCCACAATGCGTGATTTTGCTCTCTGTGCCCTGCTCATATGTCTGGCTCTCTCTGACTCTAAAACAACAAAAATAAGAACAAAAAAATGAGAAAAAGACTCTAGAAACACGAGAGAAATTAGACTTGTCAGTATCTCTACCAAGTCTTGCTCTTTAAAAGAATTTTTTTTTTAAATAAAAAATCATGAGCTCTTAATTTTCTTTGAAATAAAAAATCGATCAATAATTAATAATATATAAGTGTCATTACATATGAAGTGAAGTTTCATTAGCAAGCAAGCGAAGTATTATTACCTATGAAGTGCATGACAATCTCCATTTTCTTTTTCTTTTTTTCCTTTCTTTCACTTTTTTTAAATCTTCATTTTGTATCGGGCTCAATGCATGAGCCCACACATTAGAATCGGTCAAATGTATTGGGCGAGACGTCAGATAAAAAAATAAAATTAGTTCAATTCAGTTTTAGGGTTCACTAATTCTATTTTAGAGTATGTAGCATCCTAAATCTGGAGGCCCGATACGCTAACGGGAACACACACGATAAAAGAAAATCACAATAAAATTTTCACAAACTAACATAAACCATTTCTTGAATTATAAAAATTCAGACAACACTTCGTTTAGAATATTAATAAATTTCACGCTCATATGCTTTTACCAATCAACAACCAATCACACAAAATAAAACTTTTCAACCAACCTATCATTTTAAAATCACACATTTCGAGCAACCAATTAAAACATGTTCAACCTTGACTAGTCAAATCCATTATTTGACATTCAAAATATACCAGCAAGGCCACGCCGATTACACTCGTCCATAAAATATTTAAATAATTCATAAACATATAATGGAAACATAAATAATCATATTTGTTGACCCAAACTAAACAGAGTCAATATTTCAAAAACTAAAATATGATCAATCATACAAAATGTCTCCATTAGTCCACATCTGCCACCTGCCGTCATCGACTACCTGAAAACATTTTTAAATAATGGGGCTGAGTGCCATAAAACACTCTATGGGAATACTCATATATTTGTCCAATAATTTGCAATTATAATATCCATAAATCAATATTTGACATTTCATAATTCATACGCTCAATATACATAATGGAGACCGATCTTAATGTGATCACATATCATATCTTATTCATGCATAAACATGTTTATAAGTAATTGCACTGAAGTGTCATATTCGAAATTCTCATATGAGTAGTATCAAATCCACATTGAGCAACATAATCATAATTCATTTTTCATAGTGGACGAAAGTTTAAATATATTTTCAAAAGTATTTTGGTAAGTAAACTCACCTTATAGCTAGATTAGTTGTAACTTTATCCACGACTTCTCGTCCTAAGCCAGCTGTCGCGGATTAGGACCTTAGCTTAAATATAGGAATAGCCTTAATCAACGTCCTAAGCAACTCAGGTTATGACCTATACATAATAGCTATGTCTTAACAACATAATAATATTTCTAAACATATACTGTGACATATATAAGGATATAGGGATCGAGTCCCTAAAATATGAGCATACCCTGGCATCGCCTAAAGGGCGAACGGACGATTCTAGCTTTAAGAATATAGCCGAGTCCTCGATTGTGCAAATAAATGCCTTAAATATGTGATGGAAAATTATCATACTTAATATATGATTTAAAGAATCATATAATAAAATGGAAAATTTATTTATTATATCATACACTTAATTTTCAAACTTAATTTCAATTAAGCATAATAAAAAAATAAAAATAAGATAAAATGATAATATAATTTTGTAGCCAAGAGGGCTCGAACACTTGATCAAAATCATAAGTGAAATAATAAGCACTTAACCACTAAGCTAGAAGAATTTATACAACATTAATTAAACTGTTTTAATTAAATACACTCATAAATGCTTGAGTAAAATGAGAATAAATAAAATGCATTCCAAAGATTTTCAACCTTAGACCTATCATAATAAAATTCAAAATATAACCATTGGGCCAAAGGGCATTTTCGAAAACTACAACAGACTTTTATTTAAAAAAAAAAAACACTTGCAACAATGTCTCATCTTTCATTGATCAAATACAATTATTTTTCTACAAAAAATGCCAAAAGCAAGCTCAATAAACTCTCTTTCCTGAGGTGAGTCATTATACTAGGGAATGGTCATGGTTGACGGAGCTCCCTAATAGAAATGTAAGAATCATGTATATATACAACTTTTATATGATGTTTTTTTTTGTATTGTTAGGAAACATGCTTAATTCTTTTTTATGAAAAAGTTACAAAATTAGCTAGAATGGCATATGAATAATTAGTTGACAAATAAAATAAATAAAATAATATATTTATAAATAGTGGGATAACAAGAGTTTTATCTAACCTAATAATTTAGAATTTTTAATTATAGTATTTTTTATTCATTTAATCACTTGGAAAATATATATTTGTCTTAGTTTTGCTCAACGTCTGTTTTCGGCGACATATATGCTAGATATTGAAATATGTGCATGTTGTCATATTGTTTGATTACATATTCTCAATGAAAACAATTACATATATAAATGAACTAATAAATTTAAAGTGTAAATAGAATACATTACTTCAGAGATATAACAATAGTGTAAAAAAAAAGTGTAATTGGAATTTAACGTAAATATAATAATGCATCAATTATTACACTATATAATTACCATGGCCAATCAATATATAGAGATACATTTATATATTTGTCCAATTCAATACAATAATGAAAATCTCTCCTAACATTTTCCTAATTGAAAATTACTTAACAATTTTTTAATCTATTTGAACATTCATATACATTCATTTCACATACTTATATATATGTGTGTATTACAAATAAACAGTGTATCTAACCATGATTAACAAAAATATTAAAATATTTACAATAATTAAAGATCAATATCAAATATGGACATATGCACGGATATATTTACCATCTTTCCACTTGTTTACATATTTCTGATGCCAAGCCATATTTTATATTTGTAATTTTTCAAAATATAATTATAAGCATGTTTTGCAATATTTTTTAAAATCTATAATTTAATTAGATTTTTATTATATAATATCATATTATGCTATTAATAATGGTTATAAGTATGTAAGAATCATGTATATATACAACTTCTATACAATGTTTTTTTTTTATTTTGTTAGGAAACATGCTTAATTCTTTTTTATGAAAAAGTTACAAAATTAGCTAGAATGGTATATGAATAATTAGTTGACAAATAAAATAATATATTTATAAATAGTAGGATAACAAGAGTTTTATCTAACCTAATAATTTAGAATTTTTAATTATAGTATTTTTTATTCATTTAATCACTTGAAAAATATATATTTGTCTTAGTTTTGCTCAACGTCTGTTTTCGGCGACATATATGCTAGATATTGAAATATGTGCATGTTGTCATATTGTTTGATTACATATTCTCAATGAAAACAATTACATATATAAATGAACTAATAAATTTAAAGTGTAAATAGAATACATTACTTCAGAGATATAAACAATAGTGTAAAAAAAACAAAGTGTAATTGGAATCTAACGTAAATATAATAATGCATCAATTATTACACTATATAATTAACATGTCCAATCAATATATAGAGATACATTTATATATTTGTCCAACTCAATCCAATAATAATGAAAATCTCTCCTAACATTTTCCTAATTGAAAATTACTTAACAATTTTTTAATCTATTTGAACATTCATATACATTCGTTTCACATACTTATATATATGTGTGTATTACAAATAAACAGTGTATCTAACCATGATTAACAAAAATATTAAAATATTTACAATAATTAAAGATCAATATCAAATATGGACATATGCACGGATATATTTACCATCTTTCCACTTGTTTACATATTTCTGATGCCAAGCCATATTTTATATTTGTAATTTTTTAAAATATAATTATAAGCATGTTTTGCAATATTTTTTAAAATCTATAATTTAATTAGATTTTTATTCTATAATATCATATTATGCTATGAATAATGGTTATAAGTATGTAAGAATCATGTATATATACAACTTCTATATGATATTTTTTTTGTTTTGTTAGGAAACATGCTTAATTCTTTTTTATGAAAAAGTTACAAAATTAGCTAGAATGGTATATGAATAATTAGTTGACAAATAAAATAAATAAAATAATATATTTATAAATAGTGGGATAACAAGAGTTTTATCTAACCTAATAATTTAGAATTTTTAATTATAGTATTTTTGATTCATTTAATCACTTGGAAAATATATATTTGTCTTAGTTTTGCTCAACGTCTGTTTTCGGCGACATATATGCTAGATATTGAAATATGTGCATGTTGTCGTATTGTTTGATTACATATTCTCAATGAAAACAATTACATATATAAATGAACTAATAAATTTAAAGTGTAAATAGAATACATTACTTCAGAGATATAAACAATAGTGTAAAAAAAAAGTGTAATTGGAATTTAACGTAAATATAATAATGCATCAATTATTACACTATATAATTACCATGGCCAATCAATATATAGAGATACATTTATATATTTGTCCAATTCAATCCAATAATAATGAAAATCTCTCCTAACATTTTCCTAATTGAAAATTACTTAACAATTTTTTAATCTATTTGAACATTCATATACATTCATTTCACATACTTATATATATGTGTGTATTACAAATAAACAGTGTATCTAACCATGATTAACAAAAATATTAAAATATTTACAATAATTAAAGATCAATATCAAATATGGACATATGCACGGATATATTTACCATCTTTCCACTTGTTTACATATTTCTGATGCCAAGCCATATTTTATATTTGTAATTTTTCAAAATATAATTATAAGCATGTTTTGCAATATTTTTTAAAATCTATAATTGAATTAGATTTTTATTATATAATATCATATTATGCTATTAATAATGGTTATAAGTATGTAAGAATCATGTATATATACAACTTCTATATAATGTTTTTTTTTATTTTGTTAGGAAACATGCTTAATTCTTTTTTATGAAAAAGTTACAAAATTAGCTAGAATGGTATATGAATAATTAGTTGACAAATAAAATAAATAAAATAATATATTTATATATAGTGGGATAATACAATGATGTAGTATTACTAATTATAATAATAACTATAAATAAATAATTACAATGATATATATATGTGTGTGTGTGTGTGTGGTTTAACTATTTAGAATTGAATTTATATATTTTATTCAATGCTGATTTTATAACCATAATCACTTTATAGAAATGAACAAAATTGCATTTTAAAGTAAAAGGTGAACCGACTAAAAATGTTGAGATGACATGTGTTTAATTTATATATGTTTAGAAAGATGGTGAATAAATGATATTGAATGAAAATATAATTAATGTTTTACCCATTTTAATGAGCAATAAAAAATTACATATTAAATGGAAACTAAATATATTTTTAAAATAAAATAGTACCGAGCATCGCGTGGGAGACATACTAGTAAAATTTAAAATATAACCATTGGACCAAAGGCCATTTTCGAAAACTATAACAAACTTTTATTTAAATATAGTGCAGAATTGTATTGGAATAAAATGCATAAATTAAATGTTTAAAAATGATTTTGAACTCTAGACCTCTCAAATTACAATCCGGACTCCAACCATTTAGCTAAATATAATTTTGAAAAATTATAAGATGTGATTAATTATATAAGGTTTAAAATCATCTTAAATTAAATGAGAAAAAAATGGGTTAAAATTGTAATTAAGCGGTTTCGAACACTTGACCTATATTTAAGGAAATTTGATTTAAACCATTAGACTATAAATTGATATTTGAAATCTTTTTCACACTTTAATTTAATAATGCAGAAACTTGAAATGAAATAAAATAAATCTTAAAATGCACATAATAGGGTTTGATCCTTAAACATCTTTAATCATATACATAAATTGCCAAAAGTCTCTATTAATTTCAATAACATTTTCATCAACACTATCAATGAGCATTCATAGTTTTTTATCTCATCTTTCACCCATTCCACTTTTCATGTGTTCAAGAACACTAAAACAATAAGAACATTAGATAAAAATGTCCTTTAAAATGGGCAATCAAAACAGCCTGTAAATCCACATCTATTACCATAAAAGTCAAAATAGAAATTTAAAAATAAAGAAAGAAATGAGATTGTACAAGATTAGGGATTAAACCAATTTTTAAATAAAAAATAGGATGTCTTGTAACACCCCGAAAAAATATAGTATTTAAATTTATTTTATAAGTTAGAAATTTCATGAAATTAGAACCCAATTTATTTTGGGCTAGTTGATCATAACAAAAGTCTCGACCTTAGTTGAGTTTTCTAATTAATATTAGAAATCATATTATAAAAAATAGATATTAATGGGATCATTTTGGTACCAAGACCATTCAACTCTGAATTCATTTGAGCTACCAATTGAATTTATTCCATTAAACACTTTAAATTAATTTTTCCACCAAGCCCGACTTTATAAATTCAAGCTCAATATTGTACTTATTTTTAAGCTCATTCGGCCCATGTCTTTCGAGTCTACTTTCAATTATCGTATAAGTAATGTATATACATTTTTGTTATTTAAATGATTGGAAATTTGAAAGTAATTTTAAAATGATATCTTCCAGCACTCCAATTTGTCCATTTGAAATTTATTTGAGAGGGATTAGTGGAACCTATTCATGTATGTCTAATTATGAAAAGAAATGTAAGTATACATATATATATATATAATAGTAAAATAATATAACAAACCAACTTTTCCCATATGGAAATTATTTGATTGAACAATTGTACATAAGAGTACACAAGTGTTATATGTTGATACATATATAAATACACGTATATATGGTTGGGGAATTTCTTAATTATGAAGGAATAATAATAATAATAAAAATAATAAATATATATAAAATAAGGACCAATGAAAGTTGGTCACTTGGAGATCCACTTACTAGGATTAGTGTACTACATATATGTATATGTTGTATGTTTATATATATAATATAAGAGGGGATCGGCTATATATATATATGTATATATAAGTTGGGGGTTTTTATTTATGATTAATCAAAAAGCAAAACAAGAAAAAAGAAAACGACGAGGAAGATGAAAGAAAAGTTGGAAGAAGATGAAAGAAAAATAAGTGAATTTCTTGAGACTGAAGCCTTATTTCAATTTAATTCTCAGTCAATTTAATTATTCAAATCTTATAATTTTTTTCGTAGTTATTAACTTCTCTATCGTTTCTAAACTGTTAATCCGATGTTGATTGATTTATTAATTTTTAAATTTAGCAGTAAAATATTAAATGAATTTAATTCTCAAATTTATATTCTTCCGGTTCTAATTTAGTACTTGACAATTAAATTAGCATTTTTAGAAAATGTTATTTAGCCCTATAATTTCCAAATGTTATATTTTTTCCTAAAAAGAAATTCTAAAGTTTATAGTTCGCTCATAATGTTAAACTAAGCTTCTTCGTCATGAAATTTAGTACAATTCATCTTTATCCATTCAATTTGATCTACGAAGTCTGATAATTCTCATTCTATTTGACTCAATTTCAATTCCAAATGGATCCCATGGCATAGGAAATTATTATTTAAACTATTTATGACCTAGGCTATTATTATATTGGCCTACATTAGGATTCTAAGTTATTTTTCCTATTTTATAGGTCGAGACGAATGGGAAGCATGATAGCATTGCATAAAAATTACACCGCACTTTGAGATCATACAGGTGGTTTTTCTATAACTCACAACTATGTTTTAAATTCGTCCATGAAAAGCATGTTAAATGTTTTAATAGCATTGTTTACGCAATGATTAGATGTTATGAGACTTCATGCACAGAGGAATTCCGACTTACAAGCATAGACGGTTTACTTTGTGACTAAATGTCTAGATAAGTAACCGTAAAGTATCAAGTGATCACATTGGGTCTCTCATCCAAAGAAGAAGAGTAAACTTTGTTATAAAGAATGTTCATGGTTATTTTCCATGATTTATGCAGTATAACAGTTTTAAAGCATGAAAGTTTATCTTGGACGAATGTTAATGCTCACTGAGTTTTTTCTGGCACTGAAGCCAAATATTTTTAAATGTTTTCAGGTCCTAGAGATCAAGCTGGTTGATGACGTGCTGTTGGATTGGGTTTTGAAGGTTGACTCTTGTACAGTTTTTGCTCAAAGCCATCTTTAGACTTATGTTTGTATGTTTAATATTAAATGCTTCCGTTGATACTCTGCAAAACTTTTAAGTTTGAAAGTTCCTGACCTCAGTGGTCAATTTTTGATTATATATACAAATATTTTGAATGTTTATAAGGGTTGGCCGTGGTGTTTTTAAATGTGTGGCCTGATTGGCTATATATATTGTTTATTGACAGGTCATAATTTGATTATGTGTGAGTTAATGATTTTGAAAAGCCTTATTGAAAGTTCACTTTGAAAGCACCTGAGTGTGTGGATTGAACATTTTTAAATTGAGGTGATGCCCGTTTACAAATTATTTTTAAAGTTAACTTAATTTCTTGAAAAATATTTATCACGTAAGTATGTACGTATGTTTTTGGTGACGTTTTGGTCCTAGTGGGACTGGGATGTTACATGTCTAAACCTCAAGATCTCTCAGAAATAATAGAGAAATTAGAAGAGGAGAAGAAGAGGAGTCTAAAAATATAAATGCATGTAAAATTGGGAGTCACCGGAAAAATTCCGGTGACGAAGGGCGGCGGTGGCGGAGGCTCCAGCGGAGGAGGGGAGAGGCGAGAGAGAGGAAGAAGGAGGGATGGGGTTTGACCTAAAAGTGTTTCCCCAACAAATCACCTAAAGAGAAAATAAGAGTGTATTTATACAATTCCTCTAAATAATCCTAATTAGAATTTATATTAGAGAAAAAATCATATCTTGGTCAAATAAATTCCTATATTAGTAAGACCACTTTCTATGAATTCGTATCGACGATCACTATCATCTAATGTATTCGTTCATCTCGATCAGATAATAATTGAGCCATATATAATTAAAATTATCATTGGGCTAAAAAGCCCATCGTTTGGACCTTTTTTTTAAAAAAATGGATATAACTTAACATTTGGGCTCTAGAAATGAAATGGGCCTCTATAATTAGATTTGGAGTGTTACAGAGTGTATATTTATTTTAAAAATTAAATTAATTCAAAAAAGTTAAATATATATGTGTAAAAAAGATGAAGAAATAAGAAAGTGAAAAAAAAATAAAAAGAAAAGGAAAAGGGAGAGGGACACGGGAAGGAGGACCACTAAAAAAGGAAAAAAAAAAGAAAAGAAAATGAGACCACCTCATGGATTAAATAGAGATTTGTCACTAATATAAGAGATCCGTTAGACGATCTCACACAAGTGTGCCTCAAATATATGTTGTTGAAAAAAATAGTTGACACCCTATTCTATAGATCAATATTTTTCATATATGTGTTTTAATATGTACTATCATCAAACAAACATATTTTAGTAAATTAACACTATAATTTCGAAATATTAAAAGTCCGTACATTGTACATGGTATTACTAGTGTTCATTAAAACCAAAATCTCATTAATTCCGGTAAAATCAGTGTTTTGAAAATCAAACAGGACCGCCAGGTTCTATTTGGTTTAACCGTGAACCGGCTATTTGTTCGGTCCAGTTATATGTTTATTCCGGGTTGAAGCGGTAAATTTTTTTCTTTAAGTTTTGACCAAATTTAATTTAATTCCCCCAACATGTGACTTGAAGGATTCGAACGCATATCTCCAAAAATTGAATACCTTTGTACATTGTGCTTAACCAACTAGACTAATACATATTTTATGTTATTATTTGAATATTAATAACATATATACACACAGATTGAAAATAATAAATCTACGTTTTAATTAAAATCAATATTTAGCATGTAATTAAAATAAATATTTAACAATATCTAATTTAGCATATTTTGAATTAAAATAAATGGAGAGAATAACTAAAATCTAAAATAGTGGCTTGTTAAATAATGATTAGCAATGTTTTTAATTGTTATTATGTAGTATTATTTGAAATTAAAATTAATATTTAATTATATATTTTCTCAAAATCTAGTATTTGATGTTCAATATTTATTTTTATAAATATTATATTTTAACTACTTAATTAAATTATGGAATAACTATTGATAAATTAAAGACTTTATTTCATTGCATTGATATAAATTTGGTGTATTTTTAAATTTATTTAATATATTTATCATGATACTAGTTCTATGATTTTATTATGTTTTATTATGTATATATATTTATATAAATATCATATAATGATTTATTCAAATTTTTCAAAATGATTCAATTGGTTGAACTAATGATCCAGTAAATTAACCGTTTGGATCCGATTTTAAAAACATTGGATAAAATTAGAAATTGAAATTCTAATTTAAAAAAAAAAAAGCATGTATTATTAAGTTTCCTTATCTTTGGAACAAAGGATGCACCGATGTTTAAAGAAAATCATAATGACTAAAATTGTAAATACGAGTGACGCTAAAGGGCAGACCAGTCATTCCGACCACACAAAAAACCCTAAATCTTACCCCGCCCCCTTACAAAGCTACATCCCTCCCGCACGATTAAATTTGAGTGCGGCAAAGTTTTCCTCCCATTCGTCTCCTACACCTACCAGATCAATACCAACATTTCAAAATCATCAGAAAAATGGGAGTTTTCACGTTTGTTTGCAGAGAATCTGGTTCCGATTGGTCTGCGAAGCAGCTTAACGGCGAGCTCGAGGCTACGGCCGACTCCACCTTCGCTCTTCAGCGTAAGCTCGTTCAGGCCGCTCTCTCCACTGACTCCGGTGCCGTTCAGTCCTCCTTTTCCTACGTCACTCCTAAATCCGCCGTTTTTCAGGTATTATTTTTTTTCATCGTTTTGTTTTTGGTGTTATTGCTCGTGTTGGATTTGGGTGTTTTAGATTTATCGTGAAATTATTATTTGATTATATTATTATACCGTGAGATCAATCACGCTTTTCCATGATGTCTTGGGTTATGTTTCGCTCATAGTTCCACGTTTATTTGGTATGATTTTTCTTTTTTATATGAACTGTTAATTTGTGGTAATTGATATTTTTTTATTTGCAAAATTATGTACTCTGTTGGTTATATGAAATAGATGTGTGTTTATGTATTTTTTTTTTCCTGGAGATCTGTAATGGTAATGTTGTATGGTAAAAAGGCATATGGCGTTATGTTTTGTTTTGTTTTATATAAAACTCGTATTGCAGGTGATTGTTGGTGGCGGAGGCGGTGGTGGAGGATTCATCGGAGGTGGAGGTGGAGGTGCTGCAGCTGCAGCCTCTGGTGGTGGTGCGGCCGCTGAGGCACCTGCGGCTGCGAAGGAAGAAGAGAAGGAGGAAAGTGACGACGAGATTGGCATGTCACTCTTTGATGATGAGTAGATTTATGTTCGTCGTAATATTTACTTAGTTTTTCATGCTTGATTGTTGTTTTGCTGCTTCAGTTTAGGACACTTTTGAGTTTTCCAATTTTCGACTTTGCAGCAGATATCATCATTATTACATGTTGAATTTTAAAGTGTGCATCACCTTTTCTAGTTTTAATTGCCAAGTGAATTAGATTGAGCTTGTTGAGTTGGAATTATGTGTGGATTAGAGCTTGTTGCATCACAGTTTAGTCCGGTCTTGATAATAACCTGGTGCATGCATCATTTATCTTTGACCTTTGGACATGATGCGAGTGCTCTTTCCTTGCAAGCAGTTCAATTATCGATATTATCGTTTTGCTATATGATCAAAATTCGGTCAGATACTTATAATCTAAAATCAAACTCATTTAAGGTACATTTGTAATTTTATTTTTATCTGATTATGTTTGTATTTAGATTTTGACATATCTGGTAATTTTTTATGTTGTTTAATTATGTTTGAATTTAGTCTTGACCTATCTTGAAATTTTATTAGTGTTTCACTATACTAATTTTGTAATTTTATTAGTGTTTAATTATCTTTGAATTCATGTGTTCCATTTATTTTTTGAATTTTGATTCATAAAACTGTCATGCACATTTTACCCATGATGCTCTCCGAAGACAAACTCCCACTATTATTTTAGGAAAATTCCGCGTTTAATAAATATTCTGAAAACTCCATCAAAAGTCATATTTTGTACATTGCTAAGAAAGACAGTACTCCCTCTCTTATTTTTTGGGATGTTTTAATAGTAAGGTCCCATACCAAAAAAAGAAATAATTAGTGTCCTAGTTATAGTGGAGTCTATTTAATTTATATTATTTTTTATTATAATACTCCTTAATAAAGTGAAATTCATTTACTTTGATTATAATACTCCTCTTTAATATCTGTACCCAGTAGCAAAGGGACCTTGCTATTGGAATGGAGGGAGTAGTATTTACTTTTTATATAATTTTTATTAGATTACCATTATTAGTAATTGGCAAATACTAATCTGACAAACAATCTCAAGATATAGTTAATTTTTTTTCCACATTATTAATATTTTATCCAATCATACATAATTTGATAGTTTATAAGCAACCAGTTCAAATATTCAACCACAATATTATATATTATTTTTTTTCTTTTATTAATAAAGCAAACAACTTCAATATATAATTAATTTCTTTCTCTTCCACATTATTAAAATTTTACCTAACCATATATAATTTGATAGTTTATCAACAATTAGGGCTGTAAATGAACAGAGCCGCTTGCAAGCTATTCGGAGTTCGATTCGAAAAAAGCTCGTTCGAAGTTCGTTTATTTTCTAAAGAAGCCGAGCTCGAGCCTTGAATCGAGCTTGATAAAATTTTCGAGGCGAGCTCGAACATATTAGTATTCGGCTCAGCCAGCTCGTGAACATATTCGAGCTCGAGCTTTAATCGAACATGTTCATGAATATTATAAATAATTCAAACGGGTAAATAAAATAAGCTATTTTTTTCAAACTCGAGCTCGAATATGTAAATTAAACGAGCTTTTTTCGAGCATTCGAGCTCAGGCTCGTTTAGTAAATTTTCGAGCATTTCACGAACTGAGTTCGAACCGAATTCGAACATGATAAATATTTAACGAGCCGAGCTTGAACAAGAGAAAAAAAGCTCGAATTGATCTCGAGCCGAGCTCGAGCATCAGGGTGTTCGGCTCAATTCGGTTCGTTTACAGCCCTATCAAAAACCATCCCAAATATCCAACTGCAACATTATATATTATTTTTTTTTCTTTTATTAATAAATATAATATAATTAATTAGAATTAAAATAGACTATTATTATTACTGAAAATTGTAACAACATAAACTAATAAACTTATATAAAATAGACAATATGATAAAATACAAAATAAACAAACTAAGAACATAAATAACAATAAACTCAACATGAATTGAAAATAAACAAACGACAATTAAAATAAATGAAAAAATATAAATTTAGTTACGATTGCTAAATCTTTGCCATATATACTCGATCAAGTCATCATGAAGAATACCGTGAGCTTCTCGATTGTGAAGTTGTGACCTAGTTTTCATATAGCCCGGCAAGCTTATAATCTCTCCGTAGAGTATATAAGATCGTTTTCTTCTTCTTATTTTTCATTTCGTTGATTATTTTGTCTAACTCGATCTTCTATAAATTATGTTGGATCATGATAATTTAGGTAAGTGCTCCTTTTATCCTCCACTATTATATTATGCATGATGATGCAAGGAATCATTAACTTTCCAATAATGTCACGATTCTAAGTAAGACATGAACATTTGATAAAAGCAAAACGAGCTTGTAGAACGCCAAATGCTCGCTCGACATCTTTGTGGGCAGCCTCGTGATGTTGAGCAAATAATTAGCGATTCTGAATTTGTGGAGCAGGAATAGATTTGACAAATGATGCCCATTGAGAAATATATGCCACTAGTCAAATAATATCCCATATTTTTTTATTTGTCATTTACAACATAACTGACCTTTAGTGCTCGACCTTCCAAGATATCATGAAAAAGAGGAGATTGATCAAGTACATTGATATCATTTCTCGAAATCGGGGTTCCAAAAAATGCATGCCAGATCCATAGGTCTTGCCATGCAACTGCTTCCAAAATTATTGTTGGGGTACCACTTCTTTCTGCATACTGCTCTGCCTATGAAGTAGGACACTTTTTCCATTCCCAGTGTATGTAGTCAATACTTTCCAACATACCTGCGAAACCACGTCGTTCTCCGACATGAAGAAGAGTTGCAATGTCTTCTTCAGTGGGCTTTCTGAGGTACTCATCGCTAAAGTTGGAAATTACACCTTCAACGAATTTGATAATTGATTTACGAATGAGTTGTGCGCTCATTCGTAAGTATTCAACATGCAAGTCTGCTGATGATCCACAACTAGTAGCATCAGCCAGTTGTTGAAAAAATTCATCAGTAGCAACGAGCCTGCTCATTATACGTTCGAACAATGGCTTTCGTATGCGATACCTTGCTCAAAATATCTCCGGTGGATAGATCGTATCTTCTGCAAAGTACTGCCCGAACACACTTTCATGACTCTTCTCGCGTATTCATTCAATGTAATGCCTCGTAGCTCTAACATGATGATTGATATGTTGTAACAATAGTTCAACAGCATGAATGATCACAACTTCGATGATGTGGTCGACTCTCTGATTTTGTTTGTTAATGCTTGTTGCACATTCATCATTCTCGAGGAAATTGGAAGCATCAAAACTAGAACCTGAGGCCATTTTTTAGGGTAGATTCAATATTTGAGTTGGAAAATAGGAATGAGATTTATGTGCATCTTCTATAGCGTGTGTGTGTGTGTGGTAAAACTACAATTATTTCTCATACTTTTTAAAACTGACATGACAGAGTCATATGGATGACATTGAAGCACTTCAATTTCTCACAAACACGCTATTACAGTGACAATTATTTTGAAAGTCACATGACAAGAGTTACATAGATGATAGTGAACCGCTTCAATTTCTTACAAGCATGCCATTAAAGTAGCAATTATTTTGAAAGTGACATGACAAGAGTCACTACTGCACATCAATTTCTTACATGCAATCCAGCAAAGTCACATGCATGCTAGTACATTATCATTTTGTAACACCCCAATCCCGGAAAATCTTGGTGCTAACCAAAAGATTAAACTAAATTTCCTAATTTTTACAAAAATTACATATTTAGAGAAAATATTTATACAATAAAATGCGTTATATTTAAAGCCAATCAATCACAACTTGAGAAGTCTATTCAAACTTTTGGGGTTTTTTCGAATTAAACCACCGCAAGATCTATCGGTTGTTCATTAATCCACAATCATGTAAATCATACTTTTATGCAGCCCATATGTATTTAATTAACTGAGTTTAATTAACATACAATTCGGTTTTCAATTTTACTAAAAGCGAAAATATAGAATACTGAAAAACGACTTACAAAATAAACGTCGGGTTGAGGACAAGATTACAGATCTAATCTTGTTGTTAAGAGGTGTATGATCGGTGCCTCTTGATGCTATTCCACTCCTTGATCTTCTGTTGTATTCTCGGACTGTGTTCAGATACAGGGTGGACTGTAATTTACTGGGACGGGTGTGGATTCTATCGAGATCAAGAGAACAAAAGAGGGCTGATTATATTACTACTTATTTTCATCCCCCTCCCTAATCCATATAGGGAGATGAGTGAAAATAACTCCCCCAACCTTACTGTGTTTGGGCCTCTAGCTCACGTTCCATCTCCAGTCCACTTCAGTTATATTGGGCTACAACGGTGATCTAGAAGAATATTAAATTGGCCCGCTAATTTATTTAATTTCTAATATCCAATAAACTTAGGATATAATTAAATAAATTAAGTATTAATTTTATTCCACTAAAGAAGTAATACTGACCTACCAATTTAATACATATATGCGAATATGCTTTCTCCTTTAGCTCAGCCATTCCCCATGTTTAAGATATAATATCCATTAATTAATTATGTAAGCTTTTGAAAGCTATAATTAATTAATATCTTATTCCTTGAGTAGTACCACACAAGCTTTATCATGTACGGAATAAATTCCACCTGTAGGGTTTCACATGAACTTTGTGTTTCCTCAAGAGGACATCATCAACCTGGTGCACTAGGACATGGTGCCCATATATATTGCATGACCCATCATATATGTAAATGTTATCACCTAAAATATCGAGATTATTGATTCCTTTAAAGAACCTCACTCATTGATAGATCAAAGCAATAAACACAACATATATATGTCCGCCAATATATATGAATTAAGAACCCGAACTATGTGGATCTTTATTCTCTCACTTAAGGTCAAAGTAGAGAATAGTATCCTATTGTGATCTTCCTCAATACACAAATCGGTGTACTAGAATAATCAGCTAGTCAAAATAAACTAACAATCAGATTATTCTACGGTGTACCGATGGTGAGTTCAGGACCATCTAAACCATGAGTCTTTTAATACAATACAATGATCTAATGATATGATCTTACTGTGTGTTCTCCCACACCATATCATCTCAATGTAAGTATATTGAACATGCACGAAAATATAACAATTTAAATGCAAATAGTGACTACAATAACATTTAATCTATATCATCATATAATATTATCAGAAAGTATACAAAGACAAGTCTTCTAGTAAATAAAACTAACACACAAAACCAATCACATGCAAGTTGAAATCACAACTAGTCAATGTTACAAGTCTACTATTTTCAAAATCCAAAATAGCGGCGGAATAAAATAAGATCTTAAAATACTTTAACATAATTCAGAATAGCAAGCAGAAGCATAACATGATCTAATATTGAGCATAGTCAATGTTCAACATTTAAAATGCATATTATTGACACAATAAAAAAACAAACAAAAACCCTATGTCCACGTCAGCAACCTCCATCACTTCATACCTAAAAAATATTTTAGAAGCATAGGCTGACTACCAGATAACACTCGGTGGGCATGCTTATCCTATTAGTCCAAACACATGTAAATATTTTTCATCTCATATGACCAAACAATTCAATATTCATTTCGAGATCAATGCGCTCAATTAATCATACATGGAGACAGACCATATGTGATCACATAACTATATTTCAATGGAATTAACAATGCATGAATTTATCATGCAGGTCAAATCATATCCACGAAGAGAGAAAACATTATATTCATGTTGAACAAAAATCTCAATTCATTTAGGCATAGACGAAAGCATTTAAAACATGTTCGTAAATATTTTAGTTAGCAAAAGCGCACCTCGTAGCTAGTAAATAGCTTAAACTTTAACCGACTATCCTGCTTATCTCCTTATGCCTGAGGTCTCGGATTTAGGCATACAAAATGGTAAAATTCATATTAATGTCATGCTAGGCCTTAGATTATATCTTAAAATAAAATTTAGACCTAGTATATGAGCTCTCGAGATTTTTGGGCCAAAACGGATATACTTGAAGTGATAAATGGATTTAAAATAATCCAATAGGTCTATTTGAAAATTTTAACCAATCATGAAATATTTTAAGAATAGAACATTAGGATAATAATTTAAATTTTTCATTATAAAATTAAAAATTAATTGAAATAATTTTAAAATAAATCTATAAATTATTTTCATAATATTTGCTTGCCATAAGTAATTAAAACATAAGAGAGGAATATAAATAAATTAAAAAGAAGACAGATCAACATTCAACACACACCCTACCTAGCTATATACTCAAATTAATTATCATTTTAGTTAAACAACATCAATTCCCCCCGGCACTCCAAATTTGTAATATCCCAAACTTTTTAGTATTAAAATAATGATCTATGATTACCTTAAGGGTAAGTTAGGAAAGAAAATAGACCCTTAAATTTTTTTTTTAGGTGAAGTGTGACCATTGAATGGGTTAGCGATACCCAAGAAATTCTCATATTTTTATTCAGAACCCTAGCTAGATACAAATTTTATTTGATTATTAATTAAGAAATGATTTATCGAGTACAAATTAATTTAGTGTGATTTATATATACAAATACACATATCCATTGTATATATACATATAATTTATTCGCAAAAAAAAAAAAGAAAAAAAAGAAACGATATATATATATATATATACTTACATATGACCTTAGTTGTTTAATTATTTTTGCAATCATGAATTATGTAAGTATGTGTATAGTATATTAATATACGTGTATGATTATATCTTATATAATTAAGTGTAGTTGATATCTACCAATATAAAATAGAGTGAGGTGTCTAATATATATATTAATAGATGATGACTAATCAACACAAATATGTTACGTGTCTTGAGAAGGAAATTAGTAGATTGGTGAGTAATGTTTCAAGGTTGATTCAATTGAATTTTTAATTATTTAAACAATATAGATGTGATTCATTTTTTTTTCTTCATCACTAATATAGTTAAATCAATAATTTGACGATGGAAAATATAGTAAAAATAATAACTTTCTGCAACTATTTTTCCTTTGAGGTAAGTTCTTATTTATGACTTATATATATAATTTATTACTGGAATGCTTGGTTTTAAAGGATTACTCACATGATCTCATTTAATTTTAAGAAACTATAAGTGATCATTGTAGATAAATTTATTTAATTAGTTTTCGTTTATCCAAAATTATGTACCAATAAAATATATTTCACCTAGACTATCAATATTAAATTACTATATTGGAATTAATTTGAAGGTTATGAAATTCGACATATATGTTTATGCTATTTGTAATTTAATTTAAGTAACTAGTTTAAAAGTGATTCATAATCAATTAATTAAGTCTACTTGAAGTTAGTACATATCATGATTGTTTCTAGAAAAAAATATATTTGGAATTTAATTATATTTTTATAAAACTTCATAACTGGTGCATATGCTTATACATACAAAGGATAAAGAATCCAAGTAACCTTAGTTACAATTATGAAATCAGCTAATATCAAAAGTAATAGTTAATAATAGCACTAATAATTATTGATATTATTATAAAATATTAATTAAGTATTAATAATCAATCTGATTTGAAATTTTCCAGATCTATGGATATAGGTTTAATAGGATTTCCTAAATTTAAACATACTAAGCTTTAATATATATTGGAGTTATTAAATAAATGGTATAATATTAAAATGAGGAATTTTAAATTAATTATGAATACAATAAATAGATTGGTATCATAATTTCTAAAATTTTCAGATTATTGTTACATTTCTGTTAGTTGAGACAACTGATTTAATTAGGTACCAATAGTAATTATTGGATTAGAGTTTCTATTTGTGAAATAATTATTATTTTAAATGTCTAATCAAATAATAGAGTTGATCAAGTGTATATATTAAAAGGAATCTTAGGGATTGAATTTGGATAGGGGTTTTTAGCAAAACTAAGTCAAAACTGGTTACTGTAGGCTCAGAAGAGATAGCAGACTCCGAGCAGAACCAACCCAGAGTTAAAAGCCTTTCTGAGAGACAAATCTTTTATCAGGTGGGTTTTTATTATATAAAAATGTATTTCGGGTTATTAAGCCCTGATATTTATAAAATGAATGTGATTGAAGATCCAATTCATGACTGTATTTATTGTGCTCTCCTGACTCATGTAAGTCTTACTATTGTTTTTGGTGATGAAACTACAATGGTTCACGATATTGAGCCATAAGCAAAAAGGGCAGTGTCCAACCTTAAGCAGCCGAGTTGTGTACACGAACCGACTCACCGTAAGCGTTCTAGGAGAGAGTGGCACACAATGATGGAACGAAAATGATTTAGTATACATGGAATTCACAAATTTTTAGTTTTAAAAGCTTTCCATGATATGCTTAAAATATGATTGGATATTCTGTTTTATAAAATGATTGTGAATGTTTTTCTCAAAAGTACCCATTGAGTGCATTAGTACTCACGCCCAAAATCTTTTTAAATATTTTCAGGATGAGCTGCAGGATGGTGGGCGGCTGTGCTAAGGCTGAAGGGCTATCTTCTGAAGTATATGTTCTTTTATGTATAGAGTCTAATTGAGAATATGCTTCCTTTTTAGTCTGAATAAATGCACTGCGTTCTTTTTTGCTTACTCTGATTACTGTTATGGAGTGTTCGGTTCTCTAAATCCCGTTTATTTTCCATTCTTGACAGGCAAAAGCCTGGAGATTATTTACTTTCCTTATTCAGAGAGGCACAAGCCTGACTTTGCATTGCTTTTCATGTCAAGGCAAAAGCCGAGCTTTGTATTACTTTCACGATACGCGAAAGCCTGACATCTCTTTACTTCATGTATTTGGACAGATATCAGTCTGGTTTTTTTTCTATGCCTAACCTATTAACAGTTAACCTTTGAACTGTTATTATTTACATTGAAGTTTGCCTTGGTTATTCTTTCTTGAGTTCATCCCAGGAGTCATGGTATCTGGTTTGAGTCATTATTGATGCTTTAAAAACGTGGTTTGATCCAATTATAGAGATTATGCTGCCCATAATTTTTGGGGCACTAATCCTGGTTCTTTGATTACTTCTGTTCAACAACCCCTTCCTCCTTCCCCCAAGTAGCGCACCGGTCTCCTGCCATTCTCCTGGGATCGGGGCGTTACAGAGTGGTATCAGAGCTTGGTTGCAACTCTGCAAGCCTGTCATATTGTTGATTGAGTCTAGTTCTCAGTTTAGTCTCTTAGTTGATTGTCTAAAAGCCCTAGCACGTCGCCTGCACCTCACTCATCTGCTTCAAAATGAAAGGTACGTGAGTTAAAATATTTTTGAGATTCAATGAAATTTATTGATTTCAAAAAGGAAATGTGGATAAGGAACATTCTCCACATTGATGGTATTTATGAAAAGTCGCACCAAAGATGGTTTCTAAAGGATAATGGAATCATTTTGGACTATGTGTCCGTATGATAAGGGTTATGAATGAAAGGGACTTACTAATCATGATAGTAAAATTTTGGGACTTTGTGCCCAGATGGTGTTGAATGATTTTTTTGAATGGGACAATGTGTCCATTATCTTTGAAATGAAATACGATGTTTTAAATGGAAGTATATGTCTGTGATATATTTTTAAAGAAAGTGTGATAATAGCAATCAATGCCCTACGCTTAGAAATGTTATAATGTGTAAGTGATTGGAATGTGAGAACGTTAAAGTGATGGGAACCCATAATGCTTATACAAATGGAAGGTGAACATAGAATGATTTGATTGAGAATGTAGATAAACACAGTTTGCTGTTTCTTATTCATATAGATTAGATTTTAAGTTGATGATTGTTAAGATTCTTGTGGAACATAGATTAATTAGTTGTTTTTCCACGTTCAAGATTATGAGCCCATATGGATTGGTTCTACTAAATGTGTCAATTTGTTATGATGTGAAATTTCAAAAGAACATGTTTGGATTGAATCCTACATGAAAGAGGGTTCATGACAAGGCCATGGTTCGCCTATGATTTAATGGGATGTCTGGGACATCTGGATTCTAGTTCATCCAAGAATCTGATGAATGATTATAAAGAACATATTGAGTAAGAAAGATGGGAATAATTATGTAGTGTCTTGTAAACTTGAACGTAGAAAGAACTTAGAATAGATAAGTGTATTGTTATAGATGGCTCGAGTTATATGGATTTCTAGAAAATGCAGTTCGTTTGTATGTGTATTTGAGCAGCATGTTGGGAAAATTTCGAATGCCAATAAAGAATCGTGATAGATAGATCTGTTCTCGCTACACCTGTCGCTACGTTTCTGATCTAGGGGCAAGGACAAGTTCAAGACTGGATGTCTCAAGTTCGGGATGACGTATACGATGATCGAGATAATATGCTTTAATTCAGGTGGATCGATATCTATTCTCTCTCTCTCTCTCTCTCTCTCTCTCTCTCTCTTTTCTCAACTCAAAGAATGATTGATACGACCCGAGCTGAGGAGATGTCTGATCCAATCAAAGTACCGGAAATGTTAGTAACAAGATCAAG
This sequence comes from Perilla frutescens, assembly GCA_026008535.1. NCBI lineage: Eukaryota > Viridiplantae > Streptophyta > Magnoliopsida > Lamiales > Lamiaceae > Perilla > Perilla frutescens. Next base: position 36,058,622 of record BRKX01000006.1, on the reverse strand, counting down.
AGCTAAGAGATTCAAGGAGAGTCTCACTGGATTTATCAAAGAGTCTGGAACCAAGAGGCATCAAGGAGACTCGTCGAAGGTGCTGAAGCTGAGCATAGTTGGAGGACAAAGATCACATGTTGGTGTGAGACGGAGGAACAACGCGGCCCGATTACTGGCAAGGCACGACCGTGGCGTGACTCAAGCCCAGACGAAGCGCGACAGTGCATTGAATCAGAGGGGTGAAAAGCACCAAGGGAGACACGACTCAGTTACAGTCGCTGCACGACCAGTGCACTCACGTCTCGAGATGCGACCCAACCGAACGTGGTGCGACCAATCCCGTATCGTGCCTATGCGGGCAGTTCCAAATTTCTGAATCTTGCCTTGTTTTATTTCCTAAATTAGTTGGGATTTTACTTAGGGATTATGTTGATTTTGGCCAGCTATATAAAGCTGAATTCTATGTTCCAAAACATAACTTTCATATTTTCTTTAATCTGAACATGAGTTTTTCACTTTTTATCTCTGAGAGATTTATCTGAGTTTCACAATACAATGTGAGATTCAAATCGACTTATGAAATGGATTCACATTCCCATTTGTGGTATCTTCACATCAATCCAAGTTCGTGTTTCCATTTGATAGCGTGTTGCGGATTCAATTAATTCATGATTCAACATCATTATGAGGCTAGGGTTTGGACAGTCCATCCATTCCATTCGTGTGATATGCTTGGGAAAATAACAGCTATCTTTGTCGTTGTGCCGGTGAGGATCGCATCAATGATGTTAAAGAATATTCAAAGAAATATGTAGAGAAGAACGTATGAAGAGTTATGCGCATCAAGTTAAGTGGACCAAGGAAAAGTATATGTCTTAGTAAGATTTACGACTCGAGATAAATAGTATTTTAGCTAGGAATGATGAGGTAGCTGATAAGCTAGTCATATTGCTAATACTAGCTAAGGTTCATAACGTGATTAATGTCTTAGTGTTGATGAAGTGTAAGTTGGATCCTATACACGTTATAAAGAATGAAAAGACAGTTCTAAACCAGGATTTTTCTTATGAAGAAAGACCAGAGGCTATTCTTGATCAAAGGATCCAAGAATTATAGAACAAACGGATATCATTGGTTAAAGTCTTATGGAATAACCATGGAAGAGAGGAAGCTACTTAGGAGCTTGAAACCATAATCAATGAATTGTACCCTGACTTGCCATTTAGAGTATGTCAAATTTCGGGACGAAATTTATTTTAAGGAGGATAGAATGTAATATCCCAAACTTTTTAGTATTAAAATAATGACCTATGATTACCTTAAGAGTAAGTTAGGAAAGAAAATAGACCCTTAAATTTTTTTTTTTAGGTGAAGTGTGACCATTGAGTGGGTTAGTGATACCCAAGAAATTCTCATATTTTTATTCAGAACCCTAGCTAGATACGAATTTTGTTTGATTATTGATTGAGAAATGATTTATCGAGTACAAATTAATTTAGCGTGATTTATATATACAAATACACATATCCATTGTATATATACATATCATTTAATCGCAAAAAGAAAAGAAAAAAAAGAAACGATATATGTACTTACATATGACCTTAGTTGTTTAATTATTTTTGCAATCATGAATTATGTAAGTATGTGTATAGTATATTAATATACGTATATGATTGTATCTTATATAATTAAGTGTAGTTGATATCTACCAATATAAAATAGAGTGAGGTGTCTAATATATATATTAATAGATGATGACTAATCAACAAATATGTTACGTGTCTTGAGAAGGAAATTAGTAGATTGGTGAGTAATGTTTCAAGGTTGATCTAATTGAATTTTTAATTATTTAAACAATATAGATCTGATTCATTTTTTTCTTCATCACTAATATAGTTAAATCAATAATTTGACGATGGAAAATATAGTAAAAATAATAACTTTCTGCAACTATTTTTCCTTTGACGTAAGTTCTTATTTATGACTTATATATATAATTTATTACTGAAATGCTTGATTTTGAAGGATTACTCACATGATCTCATTTAATTTTAAGAAACTATAAGTGATCATTATAGATAAATTTATTTAAATAGTTTTCGTTTATCCAAAATTATGTACCAATAAAATATATTTCACCTAGAATATCAATATTAAATTACTATATTGGAATTAATTTGAAGGTTATGAAATTCGACATATATGTTTATGCTATTTATAATTTAATTTAAGTAACTAGTTTAAAAGTGATTCATAATCAATTAATTAAGTCTACTTGAAGTTAGTACATATCATGATTATTTCTAGAAATAAATCTATTTGGAATTTAATTATATTTTTATAAAACTTCAAAACTAGTGCATATGCTTGTATATACAAAGGATAAAGAATCCAAGTAACCTTAGTTACAATTATGTAATCAGCTAATATCAAAAGTAATAGTTAATAATAGCACTAATAATTATTGATATTAATATAAAATATTAATTAAGTATTAATAATCAATCTGATTTTAAATTTTCGAGATCTATGGATATAGGTTTAATAGGATTTCCTAAATTTAAACATACTAAGCTTTAATATATATTGGAGTTATTAAATAAATGGTATAATATTAAAATGAGGAACTTTAAATTAATTATGAATACAATAAATAGATTGATATCATAATTTCCAATTTTTTATTATTATTGTCATATTTCCGTTAGTTGAGACAACTGATTTAATTAGGTACCAATATTAATTATTGGATTAGAGTTTCTATTTGTGAAATAATTATTATTTTAAATGTCTAATCAAATAATAGAGTTGATCAAGTGTATATATTAAAAGGAATCTTAGAGATTGAATTTGTATAAGGGCTTTTAGCAAATCTAAGTCAAAACTGGTTACTGTAGGCTCAGAAGAGATAGCAGACTCCGAACAGAACCAACCCAGAGTTAAAAGCCTTTCTGAGAGACAAATCTTTTATCAGGTGGGTTTTTATTATATAAAAATGTATTTCGGATTATTAAGTCCTGATATTTATAAAATAAATGTGATTGAAGATCCAATTCATGATTGTATTTAATGTGCTCTCCCGACTTATGTAAGTCTTACTATTGTTTTTGGTGACGAAACTACAATGGTTCACGATATCGAGCCCCAAGCAAACAGGACAGTGTCCAAGCTTAAGCAGCCGAGTTGTGTACACGAACCGACTCACCGTAAGCGTTCTAGGGGAGAGTGGCGCGCAATGATGGAAAGAAAATGATTTAGTATATACATGGAATTCACAAATTTTTAGTTTTAAAAGTTTTCCATGATATGTTTAAAATATGATTGGATATTCTGTTTTATAAAATGATTGTGAATGTTTTTCTCAAAAGTACCCATTTAGTGCATCAGTACTCACGCCCAAAATCTTTTTAAATATTTTTAGAATAAGCTGCGGGATGGTGGACGGCTGTGCTAAGGCTGAAAGGCCATCTTCTGAAGTATATGTTTCTTTTATGTATACACTACAAGAAACGCGCTCATACACCACGGTTGTATGCCAATCCAAAACCGTGGTGCGAAATGGCGTCGTGATTGAGCACGCTCAAAGACTACGGTTTTTAACCGTGGTGAATTTACCACGGTTTTGGTAAAACTGTGGTAAAATTACCACGATTTTGGTAAAACCGTGGTCAAATAACCACGGTTCTAGACAAAACCGTGGTTACAGCACCACAGTTTTTAACAAAACCGTGGTGAATTGACCACGCTTTTACCAAAACCGTGGTAAATTAACCACGGTTTTGTTAAAACCATGGTAAATTTACCACGATTTTAGTATTTAACCGTGGTTAATTTACCATGATTTTAACAAAACCGTGGTGAATTTTTGTATTTTTTTTAATATATCTATTTTTTATTTTTATGCCGTTACTTAATAATCTAGCTGTATAATCACAACCATCCAAAAGACAAATTTATCTAAAAACATTTTATATTAAATCAATATCCAAAATACATAGTCAACAAAAATATGTAAAATTCACTATTACAAAGATTCGATTACTTGTTTAAAACTACTCAATAATAAGTCCAAAGTTCTATTACATAAATCTTACTAATTTCAATAGGTAGCACCTGTAGTGGTTATTTTTCGTCAGCCCATTATGCTGGTCCATCAGGATTAAACATTGTCGTTTAACCGAGCAGCCTCACAAAGATCGGGTATTTTGAATTAAATTGAACTAGCCGTCCGCATTACCTGGAAGGGTTGACGTGATCAAACGAATGAGATCATGCCTCAACCGCTCCCATAATCTACGCGAACCCTAGCACTGCCTCTCTCTATAAAAGGAGACTTCCCTCCTCATTTGAGGGGTACGCTGAAATACCCACAAGCTTCACATCACACCCTAAGAATACTGAGCTCACAATTTTCTAGGTTAAATCCACCCCGGCGATTCAACATCCGGCCTTCTTCCTACATTCTTCCAGGATCGAACGGCATTTCCCTAGATTTCCAGTCACGTTCTGGATAAAGATTATCGTCATTAAGCGCCTTAATCATTTAATTATTCCGTATTTTGTTTCTTTCTACACTTCTTCTTTTCCTGACTTGAGCGTCGGAGGCCCAACGATCGTCAACCCCCCGACGGTCTTTGGCTCTTACGGTGTTTTCTGTTTTTGTTTCACAGATTGGCTGCTGCTCCGGAATGAATCAATTAATTGCAGATTTCCGGATCTACAATTTGGCGCCCACCGTTATGCTGGTCCATCAGGATTAAACATTGTTGTTTAACCGAGCAGCCTCACAAAGATCGGGTATTTTGAATTAAATTGAACTAGCCGTCCGCATTACCTGGAAGGGTTGACGTGATCAAACGAATGAGATCATGCCTCAACCGCTCCCATAATCTACGCGAACCCTAGCACCGCCTCTCTCTATAAAAGGAGACTTCCCTCCTCATTTGAGGGGTACGCTAAAATACCCACAAGCTTCACATCAAACCCTAGGAATACTGAGCTCACAATTTTCTAGGTTAATTACACCCTGGCGATTCAACATCCGGCCTTCTTCCTACATTCTTCCAGGATCGAACGGCATTTCCCTAGATTTCCAGTCACGTTCTGGATAAAGATTATCGTCATTAAGCGCCTTAATCATTTAATTATTCCGTATTTTATTTCTTTCTACACTTCTTCTTTTCCTGACTTGAGCGTCGGAGGCCTAACGATCGTCAACCCCCCGACGGTCTTTGGCTCTTACGGTGTTTTCTGTTTTTAATTCACAGATTGGCCGCTGCTCCGGACTGAATCAATTAATTGCAGATTTCCGGATCTACAATTTAGCGCCCACCGTGGGGCAGCGATCTATTCGTGAAACGAAATGACAACGCCTAATGAGAGTCGCAGAGATGGAAAAGGACCCCAGCAAGATGGCAGAATTGCTACGCCTTCACCCGATGTTGATCAGTTGCTGGCTGATGTTCTGAGGAATATACAGCATCAAATGGCAAACACCACGGGGGCGTTAGCGCTTTTGAGATCAGAGAACGCTTCACTCCGCAGTAAACTTGAAGATCTGACCATCAATGACAACACGCGTCATCTGAACTACATTAAACCCACAAATCTGTTCGGCGAGCCAAATTCGGTATATTCTGAGCGTCGTCGATCTGTTACTTTTACTGATCCATTTATTGCAGGTACTAGCGCGTCAGCACAGAAGGTAGACACCAGACAACAAATAGAAGAGAGCCCGCTAAGGCCACCACCAGGGTTTGAGTATCATGCTTCTGGCAGGAAAGGTTCCGACACCAGACCCTCGAGCAAGAAAGGGTTGAACAGTAGCGTAGGTTTAACCAGGGATTTGATCAGAGAATGATCGATCACCTAAGTGAATTGGAGCAACGACTGGCTGGTATCGAGGCAATGATAACGCGAATTCCCGGTGTACCTCTACCAATCCGCAAGGCTGCACCAAATAGCTTTGCTGACTCACCGTTCGTGGATGAAATTGGGTTAACAGAGATGCCGTCAAAATTCACCTTACCATCTATGAAGTTATTTAACGGAACCTCAGATCCAGATGACCATATCGCACAGTATAAACAGAAGATGTTCATCGCAGCAATACCTAAGTACCTCAGAGAAGCCTGCATGTGCAAGGGTTTTGGGTCCAGCCTATCAGGAGCCGCACTGCAGTGGTTCACGAACCATCCTAATGCTTCGATTGGATCATTTGCACAACTCACAGATCTTTTCGTAGAACAATTTGCCAGCAGCCGGAAAATTGAGAAACATTCAGATGACCTCTACGCCATTATTCAGTATCCAAATGAAACACTTAGGAATTATGTTGCACGGTTCAATAGAGAAAAGGTAGAGATACCAGGCTGCAACGCTGACACCGCCATATCAGCCTTCAGAAAGGGGCTAAAGAGGGATTCAGACCTTTACAAAGAACTCACAAAGTACCCGTGTAAGACAATGGATGATATTTTAGCAAAGGCATGGGCACAAATTAAGTGGGAGGAAGACGAAGACCAATATTATCGACCCAAGCCAAGAGGTCGAGATGAAGGAAGAGACTCCCGCAGAAATGATAAAAGAAGAACCGACCCTTACCCCCGCAATGATCGCTACAGACCTCGAGGTCGAGAGGATATTTCAGATCCATATGATCGACGCTTGCCAGAATACAACCTGTGCATCACACCCTCAGAAGCCGTCAATGCCTTGAAGGAACTCGGTAGTACAGTGAAGTGGCCGCCCAAGATGAGGAGTCCAGATCACGAACGTGACAGAACAAAGTACTGCGAATTCCACAAAGATCACGACCATAGAACAGATGATTGTATCGCATTGCGTCGCGAAGTCATCGACCTACTCAAGCGAGGCCATTTGAAAGATTTGCTGACTGATAAGGGGAAACAGACCTTCAGCAAAAATGATGAGAATCTGAGGGATCCACCAAAGCCCCCACCAATTGAGCATGTGGTTAATTGCATAACTGGAGGATCCGAGGTTAGCGGAATGTCCCAAGCATCAGCAAAATGACACTGCAGATCTCTGAAATACACGCCCATGATACCAAAGCCCGATACCGAAATGGAACTCATAACTTTGAGTTTCACCAACAGCGAAGCTTCTGAACTCTCACACCCGCACCACGATGCACTTGTTATTTCAGTCCTTATTTCTAACTGCATGATCAAGAGGACTCTCATTGATGGTGGGAGCTCGACTAATGTCATTTTTTTATCTACTTTGAAAGGAATGCAGGTCCCCGAGGCTAACATCGTCAAAAAATCAATGACCTTGATTGGATTCAGCGGCGAGCACAAAGCCACCATAGGTGAAATTACACTACCTGTGTATACGGAAGGGGTTAACCTACACACCAAGTTTCAAATTATCGATGCACCCTCAGCATACAACGTCATCCTAGGGAGACCTTGGATTCACGAACTAAAAGCTGTACCCTCAACCTACCACCAAGTCATACGCTTTCCAACCCTATGGGGAATTAGACAGATCCGTGGAGAGCAAATTGCATCAAGAGACTGCTACAGATCGGCTTTCAAGACTAAACACGTACAGGTACAAGAGGTAAACCAAATTGATGAGGCATCGACTTCAAACTCAAAATATGAATACGGAGAAAGCTTAAATTCAAAATATGAGCAAGGAGAAAGTTCAGGGTCGACCTCCTACATCGAACCTGAAATGGAAGATCTCGATGAAATACAGATTCATCCCGACTACCCAGACCACATCGTTCAAATTAGGTCGAGACTGACTTCTGAAATACGAGCAGAGTTAATCGCGTTTTTGTCAGAACACCACGATTGCTTCGCATGGTCACACGCCGACATGACAGGTATCGATCCTTCTATCATAACTAATAGGTTACAGGTCGATCCTTATCACCCACCAGTCAAACAAAAAAGAAGAAAATTTGCAGCAGAACGAAATCAAGTGATAGAGGAAGAAGTTCAGAAGCTAATCGATATCGGTTCAGTTCGAGAGGTGCAGTACCCTGATTGGTTAGCTAATGTTGTGGTAGTAAAGAAGAAGAATGGAAAGAACAGAATGTGTATTGACTTCACCAATCTAAATAAGGCATGCCCAAAGGATTCATTTCCACTCCCTCACATCGATACGCTTGTCGATGCAACAGCAGGACATGAGATGATGAGCTTCATGGATGCTTTTTCTGGATATAATCAGATTCTCTTACATCCAGATGATCAATAAAGAACAGCGTTCGTCACAAGTCGAGGCATCTACTGCTACAAAGTCATGCCGTTCGGGTTAAAAAATGCAGGAGCCACATACCAGAGACTGGTTAATCGTATGTTCGAAAAGTTAATAGGTTCGACGATGGAGGTCTATATAGATGATATGCTTGTAAAATCACTACAAGCCAAAGATCACATTGGGCACCTGAGGCAATCATTCGAAGTGTTAAGAAAATACAACATGAAGCTTAACACCTCCAAATGTTCTTTCGGAGTAACGTCGGGAAAATTTTTAGGGTACCTCGTCACAAAAAGAGGAATCGAAGCTAATCCCGACCAAATAAGGGCAGTGGAAAATATAAAGGCACCCCGCAACATCAAAGAAGTACAAAAGCTCACGGGTCGTTTGGCAGCACTTAGTCGTTTCATATCAAAATATTCTGACAAGAGCCATCAATTCTTCAACACACTCCGAAAGGGAAAAGACTTCGAGTGGACACCAGAGTGCGACCAAGCTCTCAACCAACTTAAGTCCTATCTCTCAAGTCCGCCTTTGCTCTCGAAGCCTAATTCAGGTGAGGTACTTTTCATTTATTTATCCATATCTGCTAACTCTTTAAGTGCAGTGTTAGTTCGTGAAGAACAGGGAAGACAATACCCTGTCTACTATGCCAGCAAATCGCTACTCGATGCAGAGACCAGATACACTCAACTTGAAAAATTAGCCCTCGCACTAGTCATGGCCTCGCGAAAGTTGAAGCCGTACTTCCAGGCGCACCCAATCACGGTGGTGACGACCTTTCCACTAAAGACTGTGTTGAGCAAGCCAGATTTATCCGGCAGATTATCAAAGTGGGCAGTAGAGCTTGGAGAGTACGACATCACCTATTTACCCCGTACTGCAATAAAATCACAGGTTTTGGCCGATTTTATTGCAGATTTTTCATCAGAGCAGTATGAGCTTTCCGAAAAAGAACTACTCTCAATAACCGAATGTGATAATTCAAATCACTGGACCCTTCAAGTTGACGGCTCCAGTAATTTCAAGGGGAGTGGATTGGGTATAGTATTGATCTCTCCCAAAGGCGACGTTGTTGAAAGAGCGGTTCGATGTGGATTCAAGACAACAAATAATGAAGCAGAATACGAAGCACTGATCGCCGGACTGACCTTAGCCAAAGATATGAAGATACCAAACATCAAAGTACAAAGTGACTCACAACTTATTGTAAGTCAGTTCGGAGGAGATTTTCAAGCAAAAGATTCTAGAATGTCAGCATACCTTACCATGGTGAAGGAACTATCAAAATCGTTCACAGAAATAGAAGTTACCCACATGGCGAGGGAGGAAAATCGACATGCAGATGCACTGGCCAACCTAGGGTCAGCAATTGATTGTCAGTCATCGAAGCACATACCCTTAACATATGCCCAATGGCCAGCAGTGTGGAAAGAAGAAGCAGAAACCAAATCGGTGGAAATAGTTGGGGTTGAAGTCAGTTGGATGACTCCGATCATCAAATACATTACCGAGAATGAACTACCTGAAGACAAGACAGAGGCTAGGAGGATCAGAGCTAAGGCAATGAAGTTCAACATGATCAGTGGGTCTTTATACCGAAGTTCTTACTCAGGCCCCTACCTGAAGTGTGTAGGCCCAAATCAAGCAAAATATATCCTTGAAGAACTACACGAGGGAGAATGTGGAAATCACTCTGGACCATGAAGCCTAGCAAATAGGGCCCTAACAGCAGGTGTCTACTGGCCGACCATGAGAGCCGATTCAAAGAGTTACGTTAAAAAATGTGATAACTGCCAGAGATTTGCTCAGTACAATCACACTCATCCAGAACCACTCCACCCTTCAATAACGCCCTGGCCTTTCATGAAGTGGGGCATGGACATCGTAGGAAAACTACCCAAGGGTAGCAATCAGAAAGTTTTTGTCTTGGTCATGACAGATTACTTCACAAAGTGGATCGAAGCGGACGCATTCGCACAGGTCAAAGACCGTGAGGTAAGAGGTTTTTTGTGGAAACATATTTTTTGCAGGTTTGGAGTACCAGCAGAGATCGTCACCGACAATGGGCCTCAATTTATCAGTTTTGAGTTCCAAGACTTCTGTAAAAAATGGGGAGTCAAGCTAACCTATTCCACCCCAAGGCACCCAGCCGCTAATGGTCAAGTCGAAGCCTCCAACAAAACAATAATGAACACCCTGAAGAAAAAGCTAGATAAACACAAGGGAAAATGGGTCGAGCATCTCCCCAGCGTGCTATGGTCTTACCGAACCACAACGCGAACAGCTACGGGAGAAACACCTTTTTCTCTAACATACGGATCTGAAGCCGTCCTACCTCCAGAGATAGGGATCAGGAATGCGAGGACCTTAAGGGTAAACGAAAAAGAGAATAATCAGGAGCTAGAACATAACCTAGACACAATCGATGAGCAACGGGATCAAGCAGCAATGAGAATAGCTTCATACCAGCAGTAGATAGCCCGACATTATGATAAACACGTTCGGCTCCGCAATTTCAAGGTCGGAGATTGGGTCCTTAGAAAAGTTTTTCAAAATTCTGAGGAAGTCGGGGCTGGCAAACTAGGCCCTAACTGGGAAGGTCCATACCTGATCATGAAGGTAGTAGGAAACGGGGATTACAAACTGCAAACTGTTGAAGGCAGAGAAATTGCAAATAGCTGGAACGCAGCTCACCTCAAGCAGTATCATTTCTAAACCCTTAGCTAAATTTTCCAAATTTTGTGTTGTTTATTTCTTTATTCGAACTGTTACTGACTTGAGCGTCGGAGGGTCGATGGCTATGCCATCGACCATTTAGGCATGCTGCATACAGGTTGAAACTCAACCATGATAACCGAGGTTCAGTAAAGAATCCCCTTTAAGGTCGATCCCGCAGTCCTTAGGGTGAATATCGATCCTGAAATAATGAGTTTACGTTTCTATTTCATTTTCTTCTACTACTTTCAGTAATTTTCAAATTGATTTCCTACTTTAGCTACTGACTTGAGCGTCGGAGGGTCGATGGCTCTGCCATCGACCATCTAGTCATGTTACGTGCAGATTAAAACTCAACACTAACAACCAAGGCTCAATAGAGAAGTCCCTCAAGGTCGACTATGCAACCCTTAGGATGAACATCGATCATGAAGAAATGAGTTCGCATTCTCATTTATTCTCATATACTGCTTTCAATTATTTTCAAAGTTATTCCTTATATCAGTTACTGACTTGAGCGTCGGAGGGTCGATGGCATAGCCATCGACCATCTAACCCTACTGCCTGTAGGTTGAAAATTAATGTTGGAAACTCAAGTCATACAAGAACAACCCTGAAGATCTCAAACAAGCGCCAGGGTTAGCATCGAGTATAACAAAGAGCAAAAAAGATGACTTTACACGTCAAAGTTGATAAATATCATTGAAGTCAATCTTGACCTGTATTCGACGACAAATTCTCAAACGATATTCAATGCCAACATCTCCAAAGCATGGTCCTACCTCAATGCAAGTTCAGCCTCGATTTACAACAAATTGTAATTTAGATAACTTGCATATTTGCATATGTTAGCCTTAGATCTTAGAATTGTAATCTACCGATTAAATTAAATGTAAAACAATCAATACATATATGTATGTATTTCTAAGATTCTCTCGTTCAAATATATGTCATGTACTTGCACACATAACTTCCAAACATCGAAGTTGAAGAAAAACAAAAGCTCAAGTATGAAATGTCATTCAGAATGTCACTACCCCAAACGGGAGTTCAACATCGATAAAATAAAGTGGAGAATCACCACAAATATACTGCAACACCGAAACCGGCGGAAATAATAAGAAGTCTAACTGTACGACAAAATATGCAGATAATGAAAATATAGAAAATCAGCCACGTGCTGTATGGCTCCATCACCCTATGTTGCATCGTCGCCATAAAGGAAAGACAAATCAAGATCAGGATTCTTATCCTTGATCATCCCCACTAAGCCTTCAGCTATCTTCATTTCCATGTCAGCACGAATGGATTGAAAGGCTTCAGAATCAGCTATTTTCTGGAGGTCGATCCCCTCACTTTTTTTAGCGGCATCAAGGGCCTTATCACGAACCGCCAATTCGGATTTATAATGGTCCTTGGCAGCATCAAACTCCTTCTGCAGCTTGGCATGAGAAATCTTCACTTTGCTCAGATGACTCTTGTATGTTTCAGATTCTTCCAATGCTGTTGCCACTTTCTTTTCAGCCTCAACTTTCCCCCTCCTAACTTTTTCTACCTCAGTCTTTAAAGCAGCTACCTCAGCCTCAAGCTTGGGAGTTGAGGATGATTCAGCTTCAAGATTTGCCCGAGCACATGATAGTGCCATGGTAGCCTACATTCACAAGATTTAAAACAAATTAGTACGTCGATCTATATGTAAAAAATAAAAATCATGAAAAATTAGATACATACCTGAACAGAATGATTAAGTGCACGAGCAATCTGAGACTTTAATCCAGCTGCTTGTAGATTGCCAATATCGACCACCACCATCTCATTCTGCATTTTTGACCAAACAATGCTGGATGGATCGAATGTGGCTGAATTTCGAGGAACTATCTCATTCCCTAATTCATTGAGCATCGGGCCCGCTGGCCCATCAGCGAGAGAAGGAGAACTGAACCCTACCTCAACTACCACTGAATCTGGTTTCTCTCGAGCTGGTGTGGCATGTGGGGTAGGGTTAGGAGCTAGGGTCGATGTCCTCGCCTTCTTACTTGGGGGAACATCAGAGGGACGCCGACCCCCAGACGGGGCTGCAGACCCCAAAGCACATTCCTTACTTGATTTATCCTTGACTTCATCAGCCTTAGCTTTGATCTCTGTCAATCGGAGGGTACGAGCGTTGATAGGAGGCATCTTGATGGCACTAACGACTCTTTCGTCTCGCAAAGTCTTGAAAGAACGATGCTCTTTAGGGATGTCGAGGGCTCTTTGAATTCATTTGAGTAAGATACCCTGCGGTTTATGTTTCTTGTGAACACCTGCAAAAGAAGGACATTTTTTTTTACTACTTAGAATAAGCATAATCAAGACCAGACTTGGCGTCATCCAAATTGATAAAAAAAAAAGAACGCACGAGCTTGGCTGAAAAATCGAGAATGACATCCTTCGCTATCTCCACCACATTTCACCCAAAACCAATTAGGCTTCCAGTCACCAGAAGATGAAATACATTCTCTCACTAATCCCGCAAACCCGCCAGTCCATCTAGTGAAATAATAGAAGCCCAGATTGTCAGGCACATTAACGATTCTATACAATGAGTGCTACTCCTCCAATGACGGTTCACCAAACTTCAGGTCATACCATATCAACAACATACCCATCATATGGCTGTAGCCGTTAGGAGCAATTTGAACTAGGGAGATTCCATAACTTGCTGCAATCTCTCGAAAGAAATTATGTAAGGGTAGTCGAACTCCCCTCTTAAAAATGTCAGAATAAACTGCAACAGCATCTATAGGCGGCCAGCAAGCCCTCTCCGAAGACTTAGGGACCCTTACCTTCAGTTGACAGGCAATTCCATAAGCCCGTATTATATGTTTCAAAGATTTCTGATCGATGGCAGACGATATTGTTTCTGCCTTGAACCCCAAAAGCCTCTGGGAGTTAACCGCATGGTCACCCGAATCATCAGGGCCATTGATCTCTTCGCCTGATTTTTCCATCTGATCAACAACCATGTCATTACCATCAGAAAGCGTGCCCTCGGTGTCTTCAATACCGCCTGTCTCCGAATCTGAGCTTTCATCTTTAGATTCAGATTCATCTCTCAAGTTCCAGATCTCACCACACTCAGTGGACCCTGAATTTTTCTTCAAAGTCTTTAATTTTTTGGGAATATCGAACCTGTCATCAACTTCAATTATAGGGTCGACTGAACTCGACTCTTCTCTTTCTGGAATCTCAGTTTGGGGTTTCCCTATGTCTCTGCAGATGTCGATCATTGTTTCTCACTCATCCTCACTCAACGACATCGAAGAAAAGTAAATAAAATCACTCAAATCAAGATCAAGAGGATAAAAGACGAACAACTTACTAATTATTGAAGACGAATGTTGCCCAGCGTATCTTGATGTCGCCGCAGTTTTGAAACTGAGAAAATAATGATGAGCAATGATTTTGAGCGTCTACAAAATAAGAGAAATTTCTTCTTCTTATAGCTTATAGAAGTGGCAGGTGGCGTAGCCAGGATGGAGTCTTGCTCTCCAAGCAAGGAGAAAGGCCCTATTTCAAAGCCCAGTCCAGATAAGAATTTGAGTTGTATAAGGATTCTTAATTACCGCACTTATTCCATTACAAATTTATAAATAATAATAACATTCGATCTAAGGGTCTACTATGACGAAAATCGACCCTAAGGGTCTACTATGATGAAAATCGACCCTAAGGGTCTACTATGCCAAAAATCGACCCTAAGGGTCTACTATATCAAATATCAACCCTAGGGTCTCATAAGTATCAAGGTCGATCATATTCTGGGTTCGATCTCATCGACCCTCGAAAATAGCCTCAAAAGTGAAATTGAAGCATGAATCGATATATACTGTAAAAAGTCAGGGGCGTTGTCCCCAAACCCCCGACCAGGGGCGCGTCGCCCCCTGGACCCCCGACTCGCTGACCGAGCAGCGAGATCCCTGTGTGCGTCTGGCAAAACAATAATGGTTTATGGCAAACAATATTAGATTTATGGTGTTCAGCCTTACGGTTTGCTTTCAAAACCTCGGTTGTCCTACCTTACAGCTTGCACTCAAAGCTTAGGCGTTCGACCTCCAAGTTATTTTATAACTTGGGTCGTTCAGCCTCATAGCCCATACTCGGGGCTTTGGTGTTCGATCTTACGGTTTGCTTTCAAAGCCTCGATCGTCCTACCTTGCAGCTTGCCCTCAAAGCTTAGCCGTTCGACCTCCAAGTTATTTTATAACTTGGGTCGTTCAGCTTCATGGCCTATACTCGGGGTTTCTGTGTTCGGTCTTATGGTTTGCTTTCAAAGCCTTGACCATCTCACCTTGCGGCTTGCGTTCGAAGCTTCGGCATCTTATGTCCTTACATGTTTTATTTGCATTACGATTCATTGTTTAGCTCCCATGCTGGAACCTAGACAATGAGGGGCTAACTGTAGTGGTTATTTTTCGTCAGCCTATTATACTGGTCCATCAGGATTAAACATTGTCGTTTAACCGAGCAGCCTCACAAAGATCGAGTATTTTGAATTAAATTGAACTAGCCGTCCGCATTACCTGGAAGGGTTGACGTGATCAAACGAATGAGATCATGCCTCAACCGCTCCCATAATCTATGCGAACCCTAGCACTGCCTCTCTCTATAAAAGGAGACTTCCCTCCTCATTTGAGGGGTACGCTGAAATACCCACAAGCTTCACATCACACCCTAAGAATACTGAGCTCACAATTTTCTAGGTTAATTCCACCCCGGCGATTCAACATCCAGCCTTCTTCCTACATTCTTCCAGGATCGAACGGCATTTCTCTAGATTTCCAGTCACGTTCTGGATAAAGATTATCGTCATTAAGCGCCTTAATCATTTAATTATTCCGTATTTTGTTTCTTTCTACACTTCTTCTTTTCCTGACTTAAGCGTTGGAGGCCCAACGATCGTCAACCCCCCGACGGTCTTTGGCTCTTACGGTGTTTTCTGTTTTTGTTTCATAGATTGGCCGCTGCTCCGGACTGAATCAATTAATTGCAGATTTCCGGATCTACAGCACCGATGACATAATTAGAGATCGAGACAAAAGAGCCAAGTAGTGCTGATAACAACCTGCCACATGCTATAAAAAAATTAATTAATTCCAAATATTGAAAATAGTAACACATTAATTATAACATGTGTGAACTGACATTAGGTTGATATCTCTATAATTAAGACTATTATTAGTTAAATTAATCTATACTTGAGATGATATTTTAGATAATACTGATATGATATTGGACCTAACATCATTGGCTCCACCCTGTCTTCTTTAATTTTAATGCAACCACCATCTTCAAGATCCTCAAATGTATTCAGTATTAAGCTGTGAGAAGAGATGGAAGATGAAAAGGAATTACAAACGTTTGGAATGCACAGAGTTCAATATAAGCATTAAGCACTTTAAGATAAAACACAGTTCACAAGTAAGAACTTAGAGTTCCAGGATCTGTGTGCTCTAACCCATAATACACTAGATTAACCCCCTATTAGAAAAAAATCAGCTTAGATAGTAATCTTATAATAATAACTCTAAAGTCAAGAGGTCAGAATGTCAGATAATACATCTGACTGAGAATCTTTATGCATTGCAATGGTAGAAGGAAAATTGACAGTAGACCACACCATTTGTACTTGTTTTCTGAAGAAAAGCCAAGTTTGATATGTTAGGAGCCTTACTCAGTTTGCTTATGTTCGATGCAGTCTCTCACCACCCCAATTTAACCTGTCAATTATAATTATAATTAAAATTTTAAGTTGAGCAGATTTTTTTTAGCTTGGAGAGGAATCCTTCCCTGCAAAAATCATACAATTATGCCATTAACATATTTAAGAGATAAGATCAATTATGAGTAGCAAATATATTCTCAACGTGAAACTACTATTCAAGATATGTTCAATTTAAGTTATAATTTTTTTTAGTCTTTGCAGTTTGGGGCTCAGTATCTCAAACATGTCATTAACATTACCTAAGGTCGGAAACAACATGTCTTTGCCTCAAAAAGCCCAGTTCAGTGGCAGCCACTGAAGATGGTCTTTCATCCACCACCAGTCTTCCATTTCTTAGGAACCTACCTCTAAGAAGAGCCTGCATAGTGGTCCAAAATTAGTCAAGGCACATCTGATTCCACAAATAGTCAATTACTAATCGGATATGGAAAAACCTCCAAGATTCAAATTCAAAACTTCAATGCAGAAACTACATGTAATGAAATCATTTTATGTTTTCAGGTGAAATGTGGCATGTTTACCTTAAAAAATCTCAAGTAAAGCATGAAGAAAGAGAAAGACCATCTTTGCAACATTAACCATTCTTTTGTCACACAAGAAAGAGGAAAAGTACCCCTATATAATTGAGTAGGCAAATCTACCACTAATAAGAAAAACACCTACTGTTTAAATGTAAAAAATCAAATATTAGCACCTGAATGCGATTACGATGAGCAAAATCAGACACAGACCTCTGCTCCGACAAGCTTAGAAGTTCTATTTTTCTTTCACTCTAAGTCTTAATGAGAAGATCAAGAAGAGTCTGTCTACCACACAACCTACGAAGAGGCCTTCGTGCACCAATCTCCGGATGATTAATGACCAAGCCATCACGCGCCTGTAAAAGTTTGCCTCACTCTCTCCCATTCAACTTCTCCCAAGTCACTAGCTAGACTGCTCGGATATTACACTGTTATTATCCTCATGCTCGGTCTCTGAACTACTAGAGCCTTAGACTCATCGGAAACTTGGGAGAAAGTATCACCATTTCTTTCCCACTGTGAAATTGCGGTAGAAAAATACATCTCTCCAACAAGAAAAGGAGTATGGGAGGGTGACAAACAAACACATACGAAGAGAAAGCCAATCATACCTTAGACTTCGTACAACCAATTCACAGAGGCTTAGGGCACGGCGGCGGACGACAGAGGAAATAAAATTACACGGTGGTGGAGAAAAAACTTCACTTCGCAGTGGTATAATCGAAATCCAACAACTCCACTTCACAACAGCAACTTCAGTTAGAATTTAGACGGTGATTTTGAAGTAAGAGGAAAAGGAAAATTGAGGGAGAAAACCTTTAATTTTGAAGAGGAGAACACGGAAAATAAAGAAGAGAATGGAAGCGGCGGGAGTGAGTGAGGGTTTTTTCAATTTCATTCCAAAACTTTCAACTCCCGCGATCTATTTCTATTTTTTTCCTTTATTTTAATTGCATAACAAAAAGATAATGTGCACATATACCATGACCACGTAACCACCGTGCTGTGTTTGGGTATGGTGACCACGTTTTTAGGAAAACCGTGGTGTTTTTTTCAAAAAAATGTGCTCATACACCACCGTTTTATTAAAAACCATGGTAAATCTCCAGTTCACCACGGTTATGACAATAAACCGTGGTGAATCAGGTGTGGTGTATGCTATTTTTTCTTGTAGTGATAGAGTCTTATTGAGAATATGCTTCCTTTTTAGTCTGAATAAATACACTGCGTTCTTTTCCGCTTACTCTGATTACTGTTATGGAGTGTTCGGTTCTCGGAATCCCGTTTATTTTCCATTCTTGACAGGCAAAAGCTTGGAGATTATTTACTTTCCTTATTCAGAGAGGCACAAGCCTGACTTTGCATTGCTTTTCATGTCAAGGCAAAAGCCTAGCTTTGTATTACTTTCACGATGGGCGAAAGCCTGACATCTCTTTACTTAATGTATTTGGACAGACATCAGCCTGGTTTTTTTCTATGCCTAACCTATTAACAGTTAACCTTTGAACTGTTATTATTTACATTGAAGTTTGCCTTGGTTATTCTTTCTTGAGTTCATCCTAGGAGTCATGGTATCTGGTTTGAGTCATTATTGACGCTTTAAAAGCGTGGTTTGATCCAATTATAGAGGTTATGCTGCCCATAATTTTTGGGGCACTAATCCTGGTTCTTTGATTACTTCTGTTCAGAAACCCCTTCTCCCGGGATCGGGGCGTTACAAAATTGATGCTGCACACTCACTTTTTTATTTACCTTTTGTAAAAAATCAAAAGTTTCTCTCTCCTCTTTCAAAATTTCATTCAATGCACACACACACATGCACACCTTTAATTTTAAAGAAACTCATTGCTATCTCTCTATACACAATTACATTGGTAAAACACAACTTTACACAATTACATTGGTAAAACATAACTTTATATATATATATATATATCTTTATATATATATTATTCATTTCAAAACAAGTAACACACACTCACTCTCTCTCTCTCTCTCTCCTGTGAAAATGACAATTGAAAAATGGAACAACCAAAACTTCCATTTCATACTCCTCCCAGTCGACCACACTTCACACACATGCAGCAAATCTTTATTTTCATTTTCCTATACTTTTCTTTTATACATGCAACAACCTCTTTTACTCTTAACTTAGTATGAAAATAGTTTTCTCATGGAGTGAAAATCCCAACAATCATATAAAAAGGTCAAAAGAAAATGGAGGATTGTGAGGTATTTCTAAGTATTACGGTTTCTTGATTTTAAACTCAAAATTGAACCCCCAAATCTTCACAGATCTTAAAATAAAATAAAGGGAAAGGTAGAGGATGAAGAGAGGATAATGTTAATGTAATTGCATGTTGGATCCGACCATTGGAAAAAGTTATCAGAAAAGCACCAACATGCGGCCATGATGAGCCTTTTCCGACCATTTTCGACCTTAATTTCCTTGCAAAACATGCACCATTGTATTTAAAATGAAAAGAGAAATTGAAAACACAATTTTGGAAAAATTCTGAATTGAGTTTGAAAATTTTGGGGACGGCGACTGTGGTTTGGCGAAGGCACTCCATCTCGGCCACCTTGCTGGAAATCGCCATAGAGAGGAAAAATGAGAGGGGAAAGATGAATACATTTCAAATTATAGTGAAAAATGAATTCCTTAAGGTAAGAAAATGGTGTTTATATTCTTACTACATTGAATTAAAAATCAAAGCTAAAATTTAGTTGGGATTGGGCCTCCTCTTTTAAATTTTGAGCTCAGTCCACTAGTTTAGGTTGAGCTTCTTAATAATTAATTCTATTTATATAGACAAACTAGCCCAAACTTAATAAAGTCCAACATCAATGTTTTAGGATATTACACATTTACTTTCTGACATTCACAAAATAATAAGACATAACTACATTGCATAAATTGAAAATTACATAATTGAAAATTACATAGACAATATGAAATGAAAATTACATAATTAAATATTATATAGAAGACATAAAATGAAAATTACATAGATGACATAATTGAAAACACACAAGATCATATCCCATACAGTTCAACCATTAAACAAATTTTCAATTCTTCTTCATTAGGGAATAATTGTCCTTTTCCCATCAAGAACATTGACATAGAAGTTTTCATTTTTTCTCTATATATCAATTTGTTTTTCACGTGTGATCCTCAGTTCATGAAGTTCTACGGTGAAATCATCAGGGAGTATGGAAGAATGCGATATTGCTTCTTTTTCTTTTCTTTTAGCCTTACCCTTACTCTGTCTCTACCAGGTGAACGAAAAATAATGAAGCATCGCTGTCGGGAGTTCCTGAAGTAGAAGCAGGTGGGGGATCCCCATCTTCATCAATTCTTAATTTTTTGGAGTTGCCGTAACTTTCATCAACACTATCGTCATCATCTGGGCGTGAACTTGTGCACTGTTGGGGTTTTTTGAATTAAACCACCGTAATATCTATTGAATGTTCATTAACCCATGTTCATGCAAATCATAATTTTATATTTCACGTATGTTCATACACGTCTAGCACAAATTAGATGCATAGCAAATTCGAATCTAATAAAGCGGAAAAATAGATACGAATTTACTTACAAATTGATAGACAGTCTGAGGGCAAGATTAAAGGTCTAATCTTGTTGTTGAATGATGACACGATCGGTGCCATTTTCTCTTCCACTAGATTGGTGGCTCCTCCACAATATTCCACTCCGAGATCTTCTGTTGTATTCCCGGACTGAGTATCAGAAATAGAGTGGGCTGTATACTACTGATAGGGTTGTAGATTCTGTGGAGATCTTGAGAGACAAAAGAGGGCTGAATCATAACTCTATTATTTCCATCCCCCTTCCTATGATTAAATAGGGAGGTGGCCGAAAATTAACTCCCTAACCCTAATGGGTTTGGGCCTCTATATCAAGTCCTATCTTCAGTCCACTTTCAGTCAAATTGGGTTACAATAAGTGTTAGTGCCACAGTTATACACTAAGTGTTTGTGTTATTTTATTGGCGAGATATGTTCGACAATGTGTGCTTGGGTATGTCCCTAAAGTTATTCATTCCCCTGTGCGTGAAAAGAAGAACAATTGGCAAACTATTCCCTCTGATGTCCCTAGACAGAACTAGGGACACATTTATATAGTAGTTTCCATATATAGAAGATCTTGCGCGGATCCGTTCGTAGAAGGCAAGAGATGTTCGATTGACTGCCTTGTGGAGTAGATACCGAGCTGTTAATAACCCTCCTATCCAAGGAAAGTATCTACACACTTTTGGGAAGATCACAAACTAACAATTCACTTCTATATTGGCGACGCATGAGGACCGACGACAAGTGAGAAGTGAAGGCTATATAAAGACCGATTCATTGTGAAATCGGGGGATGACTTTTTAGACTCTCTTAGCATATTATTTGTGAGTCAATTTCATTTGTGTCCCATGTATTTTACTAGTAGTTGTTCCTAAACAGTTCAACATGATAGACTAGTCTTTGAGTGTGTTGAGTGAAACACGTGAGGGGTTTATTTATCCGTTTTGTACACAATCTCAGGAGAGATTGTAAGTTGAAGTTGTGGGTAGCTAGAGGGAGTCTAGTGTCACGGTTGTAAGGGGATCTTATAGCTTTCGGCTAGCGAAAGAGTTTGTGGAGAAGAACGGGCGACATATATAAGAAGGGAGTCATGTATGTGTAAGAACCTAAATACACTATTCGAAGGAGTAACAGTTGAATCTTCAAGTTTGGGAGCAATCCCCCCAGAGTAGGTTGTTGAACCGAACAAGGTTACCAATCTTGTGCGTTCTTTACTGCCTTTAAATTTATGTTCTTACATCTGTCCTACACACATCGTAGAACAAACAATAGCAGTATCGATTAATCTCTTGTTTGCATGGATTATCATTTTTCAATTGGCACCAGAGCAGGTCACCTTTCTTAAGGTGTGATCGTGGGGTTTTTAATCCGTGTATTTTGTGTTGTTTTGCCGAGATGGACACAATGAAAGAAGGAGCCTCGACGGTGCGACCTCCACTCCTGGATGGCAACAATTATGCCTATTGAAAAGCTAGAATGATAACTTTCATATGTTCGATTGATGAACGAGCCTGGAAGATGGTGACTGAAGGCTGGAAGCCTCCTACCAAGAAGGATGAAAAAGACAAAGTGGTGCTGAAGCCGAAAGAAGAATGGGAGGATACCGGTTTCCATGTCATGGGGCTAAATGCTAAAGCCATGAATGCTATCTTCTTTGATGTTGACATGAATGTCTTCAAGCTCATATCCACATGTGACAAAGCCAAGGATGCATAGGATATCTTGCAACCCACGTTTGAAGGAACTAGCAGTGTTTGTGCCTCTCGAATGCAACTGCTTACCACCAGATTTGAGAACCTTCGCATGGATGAAGGTGAAAAACTTGTGCCAAGATTTGTGACATCGTTAATGAAAGCTTTGTCCTTGGAGATGCGATCTCCGAAGAGAAACTTGTGCGAAAAAGTTTTGCAATCTCTGCCTAGAAGATTCACGTACAAAGTCACGGCCATTGAAGAGGCCAAAGACATGAGCAAGATGAAGTTACAAGAGCTGATGGGGTCCCTGTGAACATTTGAAATGGGGCTGATAGATGATGAGACAGTACAGAAGAAAAGCATAGCTTTTCAGACAGGTTCCAGTACTGATGTGCCAAACAATGTCCCTGACAAAAATGACCTTGCAGAGTCAATTGCGATGCTGTTAAAGAATTTTTCTAAGTTTGCAAAACTATATGAGAATGCTTTTCAAAATAATGCTGGCAAGAACAAGTTCTCTCAATCTCAAAAAACCAAGGATGATGAGTCAAATGAAGACATATATAAGGAAGTGAAGTGTCGTGAATGTGGTGGTTATGGTCACTATCAAGTCGAGTGTGCTTATACTCTCGAAAAGAAGAACAAGTCATATTGGTCTACCTTTAGTGAAAGTGATGATCCTGATGATAGTGAAAGTAATG
This sequence comes from Perilla frutescens, assembly GCA_026008535.1. Classification (NCBI taxonomy): domain Eukaryota; kingdom Viridiplantae; phylum Streptophyta; class Magnoliopsida; order Lamiales; family Lamiaceae; genus Perilla; species Perilla frutescens. The sequence goes on along the minus strand of BRKX01000006.1, from coordinate 36,035,404 downwards.
AAGAAGGTGTAAGCAATCATATTACTTTCATGACACACTCTTTCAAAGAGTTTGTGCCTGTATCTATTCCTGATAGTGAGGTCGAGAAAATTTCAGAATGCAGCGATGATGAAGAAGATGAAGAATTCTCCGTGGAATCAACTATGGAGGCGTATAAGAAGTTGAATTCCAGTTGGATCATGGTGGTTAAGGTCAATGAAGACCTGTTAAAAAAGAATTCCAATCTCTTGAAAGAAAGAGATAATCTCTCTACTCGCCTTAATGAGGTGCAGAATGAATTATTGCAGTCCAGAAATAGTACTCAAGCACAGAATGGTGAACTCCAACACCTAAAGAAGCTTGTCAAAATGATGAACTCTAGATCATCTCAACTGGATGAAATTCTCTCCAAAGAAAAGAGTCCTCAAGATTATTCTGGGCTCCGATACAATGGCGCTCATACTTATGACGTATTCTATCAAGGATAGTCATCTGGAACAAAAGATTCAACAATTCTAGAGTTGAGAGCTGAGCCAAAAAACAAGCAGCAGCGAATGAAGTCTCCTTAAAAGACACGTGCTGTGTGTTATTACTGTGAGAAACCTGGTCACATTCGACCACATTGCAGAAACTTGATCAATTACCTCCGAAGGATGAAAAGAAGGGGTTTTGCAGAATCTGATCAGTTTCCCAAAAGAAATATCCGAAACAGATCTAGGAACAATCACAAAAATTATGTGGTTCACACTGTACTCAATATTTATGTAAAAAGTAGCTGGTACTTTGACAGCGGATGCTCTCGGTATATGACCGGAGATGCTAGCATGCTGAGCAACATATAAAAAGATTGCTCATATCAATCTGTTACCTTTGGAGATGGTGTTAAAGGTAGAGTGCTTGGCCGTGGATGCCTAAATGTGCATGGGATGCCCAATCTGGAGGACGTGCTGCTTGTAGAAGGACTGGAAGCTAATTTAATTAGCATTAGTAAGTTGTGTGACCAAGGTCTCTTGGTGCATTTCACTCGAGATAAATGCCTTGTGAAGAACAAAGAAAGTGTTCTTCTGATGGATGGGGACAAATCGAGGGACAACTGCTATCTCCTTAATATGAAGGGGACTTGCTTCAGATCTCAGATTGATGAAGCAAATTTATGGCATGAAAAGCTTGGCCATATCAGTTTTTGAAACCTTCAAAGACCCATGAAAATTGAAGCTGTGATTGGTGTTCCAAAATTAAGTATTGTTGAGAAGAAAAATCGGACGCTTCAAGAAATGAGCTGAGTCATGATGAAGGCGAAATCTGTCCCTGACAACCTCTAGGCTGAAGCGATGAGTACAGCCTGTCATGTTATTAATCGGGTGTACTTCATACCCAAGACGAGAGTTACTCCCTAGGAGTTGTGGAAAGGGAAAAAACCCAACTTAAAGTACTTTCATATCTTTGGGAGTACTTGTTACATGTTGCGAGACTGAGAACAACTTGGCAAGTTTGATGCCAAAGGAGACGAATGTACGTTTCTTGGGTACTCGAGGAATAGTTGAGCCTATCATGTTTTCAACAAAATGACTAAGACTGTGTTGGAGTCCATTAATATTGTTGTTGATGATCTGGAAGAATCTGCTGCCCAGATTGATGAAGAAAGCGTGGATGCTACTATCCATGTTCCAGCATTTGTTCCAGACAGTTCGGAACACATTATTCATGCAGAAGCAAGAAGTGAGAAACTGAATATTTACAATCCTTCGAAAGGTGTTCGGAAGAATCACTCTGCATCAGATATCATCGGTAATATGAGTGAAGGAGTTCGAACAAGAGGTGTTCGAAAGAACTATCATGAATTGATAGCCAATGTGTGTTACACCTCAACTATGGAGCCCAAGAATGTTAAGGAGGCATTGCAAGATGACCAATGGATTCAGGCCATGCAAGAAGAACTCTTGCAATTTGAAAGAAATGAAGTGTGGGATCTTGTTCCACAACCTGAAGATGTTAATGTTATCGGGACAAAGTGGATCTTCAAGAATAAAACCGATGAAGAAGGGAACATAACCAGAAATAAGGCAAGACTTGTGGCCCAAGGTTATTCCCAAGTTGAAGGTGTGGATTTCGATGAGACTTTTGCTCTAGTTACTCATCTTGAATCGGTGTGTTTGCTCCTTCCCATGGCTTCTTGGGTGAAGTTCAAATTATTCCAAATGGATGTTAAGAGTGCCTTCTTGAATGGGTACTTATCTGGAGATGTGTTTGTTAGCCAATCCAAAGGCTTTGAAGACCCCCACCATCCGAAGTATGTGTACAAACTGAAGAAGGCCCTCTACGGCCTCAAACAAGCTCCTCGAGCTTGGTACGAACGGCTAACCAAGTTCCTTTTAGAGAAAGGATATGTTCGTGGTGGAGCTGATCGAACTCTCTTCATTAAGAGAGAAAAATCTGATGTAATCATCGTCCAAATTTATGTCGATGATATTGTTGTTGGATCTATCTCAAACAGAATGGTGGACGAATTTGTAGAGGACATGACTTCAGAATTAGAGATGAGTCTTGTAGGTGAACTAACCTACTTTCTGGGGCTTCAAGTGAAGCAAAAAGATGATGGAATCTTTGTGTCTCAAACAAAGTATGCGAGGAACTTGATCAGCAAGTTTGGCATGAATAGTTGCAACCCGAAAAGAACATCGATGGGAACATCTTTGAAGATGTCAAAAGATGAAGCTAGTGTGTCAATTGAGCAAACCTTGTACCGGAGTATGATTGGCAGTCTGCTTTATCTTACAGCAAGTAGGCCAGACATTTGCTACAGTGTGGAAGTTTGTGCTCGGTACCAATCTGATCCCAAAGAAAGTCATCTGAAATCTGTCAAGAACATAATCAAGTACATAAAGGGTACTGCTGAGTTAGGACTTTGGTTTTTCTATGATAAAAACCCTAGTTTGGTGGGGTTTTGCGATGCAGATTGGGCTGGTTGTACTGAAGATCGGAGGAGTACTTAAAGAGGATGTTTCTTCCTTGGAAACAACATGGTTTTGTGGTTTAGTAAGAAATAGAATTCGATCTCTTTATCTACTGCTGAAGCCAAATATATTGCGGCTGGAAGTTGTTGTACTCAACTTCTTTGGATAAAGCAAATGTTGCTTGACTATGGTGTGCCACAATCTGTCCTTATCATATACTGTGATAACATGAGTGCAATAAATATTTCGAAGAATCATGTACAACACTCACGCACAAAACACATAGATATTCATCACCACTTCATCCGTGAACTTGTTGAAGATGGTTCACTTGTGATTGAATATGTGGGAACTGAAGCCCAACTTGCGGATATCTTTAAGAAGGAACTTGATAGTGCAAGATTTGAAACACTTAGATCCTCTCTGGGTCTATGTGTTTTCTGAACTTCTCCTCTATGAGAAGCCTCTCTGTACGGTCTTGGTCAGTGATGTATGTACAGAGAGTAAACATGAGCAAGTTGGTGTGATCGATGCAGTGTGTGTGCTGAAGTTTGTCTCAGACAGATGTTGGGACAGTTTGAACGGTTATTTATCAACGGCTAGTGGATCCTTTTTTCCCGCACTGAGTTCGATTCCACTTTCCAAGAACGAGCAGAGGGGTGCTGTTTTTAGGATGTGACAGTTATGGGAATTTCTTTTATGAATTCTCTAATTAAGTGCTAAGTCTACTGTTCAAATTTTTTAAGGCAATGGAATTTTTCAAAATTCTCCTCAAGCTTTTCTCTTGAATTTTCTGCTCTCAAGACTCTTCTTTCTCAGAAATCAATGGCTGACAAATCTAAGTCTTCCAAACCCTCTCTATTCACGAAGCCCAAAATTTCTTCGCAAGAGTTGTGGCGGAAATTAGGCGAGCTCTCGAAGCCGCTGGTGTTTGCACCTTTTGGGTCCTCTGTCCCTGCCTCGGAACAACAAATTAAAGCCGTTCCAGATGTCCCTGCTTCTGTGCCTTTGTCTGTGGCACCTTCTGTGGAAGCAGTTGTTGGATTTGTGTCTGAGATAGATTCTGTGGTTCCTCATTCTCCTAGGGTTTCTTCGGATCCTTGCTCGCCACCTCTGGAGAACATTGAATCAATGGACGCTCTGATCGCCTCTGCTGTTGGCAACGAATCTGCCTCAATTGAGGAATTTACTGCATCTCTTGATGCTTTGAAGTTTGTGTAAGAACTATCTGCTATTGCTTCTGTTCGGGTGTTTAGTGACACGCCCATTGTCACTGTTCAAGTTCCGCTAGGTGAAGTGTCACCTATTGCTACTGATGAAACCCTTGATCAAGGTTAAGGTGAAGAAGATGTTGATATCTCCTTCCTCGATGAAGATTCTCCTGTTCTTGAGGCTGATTCTGTTTCATCTAAACCAAGTTGGAAGGCTATCTCCTCCAAGACTCGCGAGACCAAACGCAAATTGGAATTGAGAGATGTTCCAGTCACTTCTCCAGTGTCTGATGATAAAGATGACACACATATCATTTTTTTGAAATCAAAGGTGTTGGCGAAAGTTGCTGCGAAGAAGGGGCCTCCTTCTAAAACCTCAAATCGAAGAAAGTTGCTGCCAAGAAAGGGTCTTCGTCTAAAGCCCCCAAATCGGTGAAGTCCTCTGGTAAAAAAGCTTCAGAAAAGAAGCCTGTTGTTGTTCCTGATCGCCGTGTTACACGGAGTTTATCTGAGCAGAGAATGGGGTTGGTGTTGGGTCATCGTCGTCCGCTGATGAAGCAAGCCAGAGCTCCTTCTCCCTCTGATGATGAAGCAGAGGATATCTCTGAAACTGTCCCGGACAGATCTAATTATGAATCTGAAGCATATGATTCGTGTAAGTTTCTCTCTACCTTTCACCAAATTCAGTATAAGTTAGTTGTTGGTTGCTCTCTTGTGTCTGAGCGTAAGTTGTTTAAGGCTGATGTTGAGGGTACTGGAGTCGTTGAAATTTTACATGATTTGAGGTTAGAGAAATCTGCCTATACTGCTCTGCCTTATGTTGCTGCTGTTGTGTATGAGTTCTATGCAAATTTATCTAAGTCCATTCGTGATGCTTTTGATGAGCATGCTTTTGCTGTATTTGTGCGGGGTCATTGGATTCCCTTTTCCCCGTCTGTGATAAATGCTTATTTGGGTCGTGAGCATGTGGTTGCTTCTGTTCTCGTGTTTTAGTTGGATGAGGTTGCTGGCGAGTTGACTGGAGGCAGTCTTTGTGATTGGCCATCGGGCTGCTCTTTGACAGCATCAGATTTGAGTGTGAAGTATTCTATCATTCACAAGATTGTTGTTCGAAATTGGATTCCCAGCACTCACAACTCCACGAATGGGAAGCTTCTGGGGGTTGTTGTTGTTTAAGGTTGGAACTCGGGTGGAGTTCAACCTAGGCCAGCTTATATTTGAGCATGTTGTGGCCCATGCTGAGTCTTCCCGGAGTCAGCAACCAATTGGTTTTCCTGGAATGATTTTCAGCTTGATCATGGATGTGCACGATGTGGTGTGTACAAAAGATGTGTATAAGCCTGAGGCACTGCCGCTCATAATCAGCAGGAAGCTGTTTTCCTCCCAGCATTCCCAGGATATTCCTGCCAAAGAAGAAGCTAGTGGTTCTGGAACTGTGCCACCTTTTGTCCCTCACAGATCTGCTCTTGCTTTGTCTATCACTTCTGTTTTCTTTAACAGGCATATAAAGTCTCTGGAGCGTGAAGTGCAGATGCTGAAGAAGTCCATCAGGACTTTTAAGACTCGAGAATAGGAATTAGAGTCTCTCCTGGTTGATCTTCGAGCTCGGGCTCTTGGCATTGCCTCACCTTTTGATGTTGTTTGTGCTGATCAACCTTCCACCACCGCTGCTATCTATCCTGATGCTGCTCATGCTGATGATGCAGATGTTGATGATAATGCCTTTCTGCATTGAAGGTTCTTTGCGTTTTTGGCAACAATTAAGGGGGAGAAGAAAAAAGGAGGGCGTCCACCTGACAATGCAGCCTTGACTGTGAAAAAACAATGTTCGTGATGTTGAAGGCACTCGCAGATCAGACTCAGGGGGGTGTGTTTGGAACTGTCCTAGACAGTTTGTTAAATATATCGTTTGCTTTGATATATTTTGATCTGCGAAGTTGATTCAAGTATTGTGCAGATTGAGTTGATAATTATCGACCATAAACGCCAAAGCGGGAGATTGTTAGTGCCACAGTTATGCACTAAGTGTTCATGTTGTTTTGTTGGAGAGATATGTTCGACAATGTGTGCTTGGGTATGTCCCTAAAGCTATTCATTCCGCTGTGCGTGAAAAGATGAACAATTGGCAAATTGTTCCCTCTGATGTCCCAGACAGAACCAGGGACACATTTATATGGCAGTTTCCATATATAGAAGATCTTGCGTGGATCCGTTCGTAGAAGGCAAGAGATGTTCGATTGACTGGTTTGTGGAGTAGATACCGAGCTGTTAATAACCCTCCTATCCAAGGAAAGTATCTACACACTTTTGGGAAGATCACAAACCAACAATTCACTTTCATATTGGCAACGCATGAGGATCGGCGACAAGTGAGAAGTGAAGGCTATATGAAGACCGATTCATTGTGAAATCGGGGGATGACTTTTTAGACTCTCTTAGTATATTATTTCTGAGTCAATTTCATTTGTATCCCATGTATTTTACTAGTAGTTGTTCCTAAACAGTTCAACATTATAGACTAGTCTTTGAGTGTTTTGAGTGAAACACGTGAGGGGTTTATTTATCCGTTTTGTACACAATCTCAGGAGAGATTGTAAGTTGAAGTCGTGGGTAGCTAGAGAGAGTCTAGTGTCACGGTTGTAAGGGGATCTTACAGCTTTTGGCTAGCGAAAGAGTTCGTGGAGAAGAATGGGCGATATAAGGAGAGAGTCCTGTATGTGTAAGAACCCAAATACACTCTTCGAAGGAGTAACAGTCGAATCTTCAAGTTCGGGAGAAATCCACCCAGAGTAGGTTGTTGAACCGAACAGGGTTACCAATCTCGTGCGTTCTCTACTGCTTTTTAATTTATGTTCTTACATCTGTCCCACACACATCGTAGAACAAACAATAGTAGTATCAATTAATCTCTTGTTTGCACGGATTATTGTTTTTCAATAGGGATCTAGAAGAATATTAAACTGGCCCACTAATTTATTTAATTTTCAATATCCAATAAACTTAGAATATAATTAAATAAATTAAGTATTACTTTTATTCCACTAAAGAAGTAATACTAACCTACCAATTTAATACATATTTGCAAATATGCTTTCTCCTTTAGTTCAGTCATTCCCCGTGTTTAAGATATAATGTTCGTTAATTAATTATGTCAGCCTCAGATAGCTATAATTAATAAACATCTAGAACCTTGAGTAGTACTATACAAGCTTTATCATGTACGGAATAAATTCCACATGCACGGTTTCAACATGAACTTGTGTTTTCTCAAGGGAACATCATCAACCTGGTGCACCAGGACACGATGCTCATGCATATTGCACGACACATCATGTATACATTATTATTACCCAAGATATTGAGTTTATTGATCCACGAAAGGATCTCACCCATTGATAAATCAAAGCAATAAACAATGTACACATATGCTCGCCAATAAACATGAGTTCAGAACCCGAACTCTGTGGATCTTTCTTCTCTCACTATTAGGGTCAGAGTAGAGAATAGTATCATATCGTGATCCTCCTCAATACACTAACAAGTGTACTAGAATAATCAATTAGTCAAGATAAACTAACTTGTCAGATTATTCTACGGCGTACCGATGGTGCGTTCAGGACTATCTAAGCCGTGAGCTCTTTAATACAATACAAGGTTCTGATGATATGATCTTACTGTGTGTCTCCCCACACCATATCATCTACAATGTAAGTATATGAAAACCTCCCAGATGTTCTACTCTTTCCAACATTTTGCTCATTCACTCATCTTTTACTTGAAATCAACTAAATACAACAAAAAAATGAAAAAAATCTAAGTAATCAATTAAATATTGCATCAATATCATTTTAAAAGAAACAAAGTTGATGTATGAAACTTACATTGTTAATCTGCTAAACTGAGAGCGCACTCGAACAGCCTATTTATGCCAATAGGAAGTGTCCAAAATGAAAAAATGCAAGCAGATTTCATGTATATATATATATAAATATAGGTATCAAATATATTAGAAAACAAATTTTATTTGCCAAAATGCATAGGCCTCTACAAAATATGTAAAACACAAAATTCTTCAAATTTCAACGGATGTTTTCTTGCCTAAATGACTGATTAAATCAAATATCTTAACCTATGTATGCATTCTTGATTTTTTTTTTGGTTAGGATCATGATTTTTAATATATTTAAATATTTATGGGCTGATTGAGAGTTAATTAGATTAAAAAGAAGGTAATTAATAAAGAGTGTGAAGAGAAGAAAGTGATTGTACTAGTAGAAGAAGAGCTGTCTTCAAAGGTCAGTTCAGTAGCATCTCTTGCATAATCCTCAGGAAAGTTGTTGAGGTCTAATGGATTTCCCTCTGGTCTCCTGGTAATTAATTAATATAAAAAGAAAAAACATCAAAATAAAATAAAGTTATATTCAAAAGAAACAGAAGAAGATGATCAAGGAGTAGAAAAAAAGAAGAGATATATGGTGTACATGTTTGTGTGTGTGTTCGTATGGGTTAAATTTTGTGGGGTTAAAATATTATAAAGATTAGTAGGAAAACAGAATAATACAGACTAACAAATCTAATTGCTTTTCTTCTCAAAATTCATGAAACTTCAATGTCCTGACAACAGAATAGATGTACATTAAACTTAATAAGTCTTGCCAGAATAAAAAGGTAAATATAGACACTAATATCTTACACTTTTCAGCAATACATTTATACGAGAATGAAGAGTTATCCTTACAGCCAGTGGTTCAGGTGGCTGAACAGCAGCATGGATAAACTCCAGTGGTTCAGGTGGCTGAAGAGCAACAGAGGTATCACTGGAGTTCTTAAAAGTTCAGAAAGTTGATATTCAGCAAAAGCTTCATATACAAGTGGTAGCACTCGCCTGGCTGTACACTGATAGAGAAAGACAGATGAAAAAGGAGAATTTAAATAAACATAAATTTTGAGGGAGATCAATCTTTTAGGTGGGAGAGAAGTAAAACTTTGGAAAATTGTAAGACTTCAGTTTGGAACTGAAACGTAGAGGGCTATAATTTGAGTGATGTTGAATAAAGGAGGCTTGAAAGTTCTCTATCAGTTTTTTTTTTTGCCAGCTCCTGTGACGACTTTGTGACATACAACATTGTGATATGTACTTTCCAGTGGATGACAAATCAAAACAATGCCATGTCTAGCACATAACTAGTGAAAAGCACAACCAGAATTCACAAAACTGTTCAAGTCAATTAGAGGTGTCAGATGGCAACTGTCTGCAACTATGTTAAACGGGTAGCTCATGAACTTTGTTAAACATTGGCTTCTAGTTCATACTACTGAAAAAACACCTCTTTCTTTATTTTTTATTATTCTAGATCAAAGGCAAATGATATATTAGGTAATTATTGGGTGCTTACCTTTTATCATACTAAAACTTCCATCTTCAGGTCTTGCACGGGAATGGAAGTTGGCCTACCAACTCCATTTCACGCCTTCAAACAAAACCGATATGTTAGCCAAGAATGCAGTTCATAAAGCTCGATAACGACAATAGTCAGCCAAGAATTAACTAACTTGAGATAAAAACGTATGAAGAACTCATTTTGATCCTTAGTTAGGAGAATATCAATCACATAGAAATGCACCCTTAACTTCTAAATTCTGCATCTTTCCATGTGTTGATGATACAAACACCATTTCAACCTGCACCAGATTGCAAAATCCAAACATGGTCAATCATCAAACAAACTCATTTTTTTCATGAATAACAATACTCAGTCATAGATTAACTCAATTAAGGGGAAAACTGAAGTTGGATTGATGAAGAAAAGCTAAAAGTAATTGAACACCAGTACACCACCTCTTAATTCAAATAAATTTTGATTTTTACCCAGTCACATTTGGAATCGAACATAAACGATCCATTTATCTTTAGACGAATTCGAATTTCACACCATCACTCTGTTATGATTATAAATTCTACTATATTCCTTTCCCTAAAAATTCTATTGCAACATTTCCAAACTGATTTAGTGTATCAGCATCAGATCCAAAGACAAAAGCTTCATAGTAATAATAGAATAATATCTAATGCCGAAATCTAATAAATTTAGACAAATGGAACAAAATCCAATAAAATATAAATCAGACAATAATAAGATTATCATAAGCGAAATAAAGAAAACATCCTGATTTGGACAAATTTGGAGGTGTTCATTCTCTATAATCTCGCGCAAGTTTCATGATTACAATAGATGGAGGATGAGGGGGGAAGATGGAGGGGTGGAGATCATCTAGAGGGCGGCAGTAAGGGCGAGAGAAATGGGTAGAGACGACAAGGTGGTGGCTGGAGTCGATGGCGAGTGCAGACTGAACGACGGCTGAAGACAGCGGCGGGTAGAGATGGAGAGTCCACAGTCAAGGAGGGGTTAAGGTTTGCTGAGTTGCTTTATTTGGAGGCGTCAAAGGGAAGGTGGCGGGTATAGATGGTGAGTTCGCAGATGAAAGAGCAAGAGTTAGGGCTTTGGTGAGTTACAGATGGCAGAGAAGAGATCGATCGACTGTGTGTTATTTTGGGAGAAGGTTGAATAATTTTTATCTTCAAGTCAAAACGATGTCATTTTCACCAATTTAAATGACAACGGTTATCAGGTGAGTTGTTTATATCATGTTGTCTATTAAAAAGACGGAGGTAGACAACAGTCATGAGATAGTCATTGTCTTTTTACATAAAGACAATAGTTTTTTGGCCCGTTGCAAGTAAAAAAATAATAAAAAAATAAAAAAATGCGGAGATAGACAATGGCCGACTGCATAGCTGTTGTCTATGCATGTAAAGACAATGGTTTTAAGAAACGCCGTTGTCTATTAACTGTTGTCTATCGGTGATTTTCTTGTAGTGAGTGAATTTTCGATCACGTTAATATTCTGCTTTAATTAACATGAAAATTCCACCTGTTTAATTCAACATAAAGATAATTAATTTCGCACATAAAATTATGATTTACATGAACATGGAATTTGTTAGTTCCATCTGCGCTCAAGTGTTTGAGATTGTCATGATCTGTATGGAAATATCAAAGAACACAAAAGGTTTTGGCTATTCATGTTTGAATAACATGTTCTGGACATTACAATAAATATTCCACTGCTGATCTGATTGAAGATCAAGACATGTACTTAATCATGTTTATGAACATGATCATGTACATGGTTGTCCAGAGAGTTTACAAAGAGACGTGCCATGCCAGATTCAAAGAGTTGAAGTTGCAGATTCAAGATGAACGTTTCAGAATAGAAGCTAGCTTGTTCGTGATAAAGATCAAAGAAGGAAAACTGGAGTTCAATTCAAGGAAAATATCTAAATAAGGGTTATCCGAATTAATTAAGGAAAGTTTCCTTATTGAATTCAAGTCAGATTAGGACTTCTGATTACCTTGTTAAGGTTATATCTTTCATCTATAAATATATTGGGAATCAGACTAGTTTAGGTGGCACATACATGAATACACATAACTGATTTAGAGAGTCCAAAAGACTTCACATCTGAAGCATTAGGTATTCGGTATTGTTAGGCTAGAGTTGATCTTTTGATCATTGTTTTTCTAGTCTGTGTTTGAATCTATTTCATACACACTTAGAGGAGTCTCGGGAGAGATTTCATGTGGGAACTAAAGGGATTCTAGGTTGTGAGGGGAGCTCACAATTCAGTTCATCGAAAGAAGTTGTAATGGGTAGGAAAGGGGTCGAGTGATGGGAGGTCATTGTGTAATAGCCTTTATAACCATACAATGGAGTAGTGGATTATTTCTCACGGACTTGTGAAGTCACCCTAACGTAGATCAGTTGATCGAATAGGGTTATCAACCTCGTGCCATTTACTTGCTTTATTATTGTTTTCTGACCTTGCATGTTCATAACAATGCTTAAGTACATGATGATGAACATGATCGCACAGTTTATGTAACTTCAATTGGTACTAGAGCGGGTCGCCTTTGGTTTAGTGCGAAAAGAGTCCTGAAAAGTACATATCTGCGTGAAAGTTTTGGTTAGAACTCAGTCATGAGTTCAATCAAAGAAGAAGGATCTAGAAAACAACTATCCTTACTGAAAAGCAAGGATGAGCGCTTTTCTGAGATCAATTGATGAGCTTGCATGGAAAAGTGTCACTAAAGGATAGGAAAAGCCAACTGTTGCCAATGAAGGAAAGCATGTGGAGATTAAAGAAGGAGAGTGGACTGTGCCGCAGAAGAACTGGTACAATGTCAACTCTAAAAATCTCAATATAATATTCTCTGCAGCGGATCTAGAAACATTCAGCCTGATCTTAACTTGAGAGACTGCCAAAGCTGCATGGGATATTCTAGAAACCACCTTTGAAGGGACTAGTTCAGTGAGGTTGTCAAGGCTTCAAAATCTTACTTCAAAGTTTGAAAATCTTAGAATGGAGGATGCTGAGGCCATTGGTATGTTTAATGCAAGACTGAGAAGCATATCAAATGAGAGTTTTACTCTTGGTGAGCCTATCAGCAATGAGAAGCTTGTAAGGAAGGTTCTCAGATATCTTCCAAGGAAGTTTGCTTAGAAAGTTGCTGCAGTTGAAGAAGCCAAGGATATCAAGAGTATGAGGCTTGATGAGCTGAAAGGATCATTAAGGACATTTGAGATGAACTTGGAAGATGAACAAAAAACTGTACTTGATTCAAACACAATGAACAATATGGTTTTAATCACCAAGAACTTCAGTCGAATGTTAAAAAGAGTAAATAAACAGTCTTCCAGAAGGTCCAACAACAGAAGATAACCATCTGGTAATTCTCAGCAAGACAGAAACTCCAGCAGTGAACAAATAGAGTTTCAACCTTCAAATTCAAGGAGAGGAATCCAGTGCAGAGAATGTGAGGTTTTGGACACATTCAAGCTGAGTGTGCAAATACTCTGAAGAAAAAAAAAAGAATTACAATGCTTCTCTCAGTGACAATGATTCTGAAGGAACCAGTAGTGATTCAGATGAGGATACTATTGCTTTTACAGCAAAATTCCCAGAGTTCCAGGATCATTTCAAACTTGCAGAAGATGAAAACTCAGACAATGAAGAGTTTAGCCATGAAAAATTTGTCAAAACATACAAAGAGATGTATGATTGCCCATACATCTCTCAGAAACGGAAGAAGCCTGCACAGAAGAAGTAATGGGTTGTCAAGCGAACCAGTATGATTGCCCATACATCTCTTAGAGTTGAAGACAAGGGCAACTGGTACTTTGACAATGGCTGTTTAAGACATGACTGGAGATTTCTCAGTTGTGCAGAACTTAAAAGCCTGTTCATCAGACTTTGTCACCTTTAGAGATGGAAAAGGGGAAAAGTAATGGGTAAATGTGAGCTAGTTATCGAAGGAATGCCTAAACTGAAGAAGGCTATGCTAGTTGATAGACTCAAAGCAAATCTTATTAGCATCAGTCAACTGTGTAATGATGACATGACAATTGTCTTCACCAAAGAAAATTACAGGGTAATGAATAAGAACAATGACTTATTCATGGAAGGAAAAAGATCAGCTAACAACTGCTATCAGAGCTACATGTTCTTATATAATGTTCTTTAACATGTAAAAGAACATTTATTGAAGAGTCAGAGATCTGACATCAGAAACTTAGACACATCAACTTCAGGAATCTCTAGAAGATCATCAGCAAGGAGGTTAATTATCAGAGGTCTTCCTCAAATCAAAATTGACAGAGATAAAATATGTGGTCCATGTCAGATTGCGAAGCAGTCCAGATCTCATCACAAAGAAGTTTAGGACAGAACTTCTAAAAGAATTTTAGATCTTATTCATATGGATCTAATGGGGCCTATGGCTGTGGAAAGCTACAGAGGAAAGAAGTATGTCCTTGTCTGCATTGATGATTTCTTAATGTTTACATGGGTAGACTTTCTTAAAGACAAAAGTGAAGCTTTCATGGCATTCAAGAGACTAGCTTGCAAGATCATAGTTAAAAAGGATCAACACATTATCATAATCAGAAGTGATCATGGGAAGGAGTTTGAGAATCAGTACTTTGATAATTTCTGCAGTGAGAATGGAATAATTTATGAGTACTCAGCTCCCAAGACTCCTCAGCAGAATGGAGTTTTTGAAAGGAAGAACAGAACTCTTCAAGAGATGGCAAGAACCATGATTGCTGCTAAAGGAGTTGTTGTTGTGTTATGGCCGGATAGAAGCCATCAATACTGAATGCCATATCAGCAATAGAATTCATCTCAGACCAGGTACATTCACTACACCATATGAGATTTGGAGTGAAAAGAAACCTACAGTGAAGTACTTCCATATGTTTGGAACTACATGTTACATACTCAATGATAGAGAGTATCTCAGCAAGATGAACAACAAAGGAGTTGAAGGGATGTTTGTTGGATACTTCAGAAATAGTAAATCAAAAAAGATTTACAACAAAGATACAAAGGCTGTCATTGAATCAATTAATGTCAGATTTGATGATCAAAATGATGCTGTCAACACCTCTGAAGAAGATGTACACACAGATGTCTTTGAACATCCTAAAGTACATAATGATACAGATAGAGAATCTGAAGAATAGGAAGTGAAACAAAGGAAGCCTTCCTGACAGATCATCAAGGATTATCCAACTTCAAAAGTAATTGGAGACACTCATGAAGGAAAAATGACTAGAAGCAGACTAAGAAAGAGAATGCATGATGAAGGACTATGAAGTTGCTCATGATACACCAATCTTGTAAAGTGACAATATGAGTGCAATCAATATATCCAAGAATCCAGTGCAACATTCAAGAACAAAGCACATAGACATCAGACATCACTTCATCAGAGAGTTAGTTGAAGAAGAAGTTCTAAGAATTGAACATGTGAAGACAGAAGATCAACTAGCTGATTTATTCACAAAGGGACTGGATGCTGCTCGATTTGAGAAACTTAGAGCATCCCTTGGGGTTTGCTTAGTTCAGTAAAACTAAGAGGAGGGGTATGAGTGTGTCTATTTAACACTCAGCAGAAAAGAACCATTCCTGCACAAAGAGACTGAACATTCCCATAAATGTTCATCCAGATGTACATGAATACTTTTCGAAATTCCTGAGTACATCTTTGTCAACGGCTAGTTCTGACTCGCAGTCATCATCTCTGATTTTCTGGGATTTTCTTCCAAATTCTGAGTCTAACGGATACCTGAGGATACATATAGAACGGAGTTATCTCTTATATATATGATTAGCCATTTACAGAGATCATTCATTCACTTCAAAAAATTTTGAAATCTTGAAACATTTTCTCTCAAAATTTATAATACGTTTGTGATCATCTCTTCATTCTGCCATTGTTTCCCCTTGATTTTTCTTAGAAAAATACCCAATATCTTTCAATATCTCCTAAAAGAAATGTAATAGCCCGGTCCGTAGATGGTCATTTTTAACGGGGACAGGGTGTTAGGTGAAAAAATAGTAGGGAAAATTGGAAATCTAGGGGGTGTTTCTAGAATTAAACTAAGTTAGCGCCTCAAAAATATAGAAAACTTAACTTTATGACTTGGAAGGATTATCATTTTCAACGAATTAAAGGGTCAAAGGATTCAATCGAGAAAAAAGAACACCATATCATAGGCCAATCGAAATTTAAACAAAAACGAATGACAAGCAGATAGAAATTTGACTCTTTAAAGAAACAAGACCTCTTCATAGGTCACAACAGCTAAGACCCATCAATAGGTTGGAGGCAAATAAATCATACTATCCCATTCATAAGATGAAAGCAAGAAAAACAACTTAAGATTAACTGGAAGATAAGAGGAAACATGCTTGAACAGTAAAGCCCCTTCATAGGTGAACAATAATAATAAGCATGCAAAAACCCATTCATAGGTTAACTGAAAGTGAATCGATACCATCATGCTTAGCAAGTATGATGTGACCCAGGACTTATAGGACACGACAAATACAAATATGGGGAAGCTAGAATCGAAAACTATGTCGGATAAGTAAGGGATAAATATGACTCAAACAATTAGCACGAAATTACAACTCAACTAATACGACAATGGACTCGAATATTTGCTGAATTAGATACGAAACCTAGGACACTTTAGACTATGATCAAAACAAAGCAAAACACAATACCAAGACTAAAGAAAAGAGGGACGAATTCAATAGGAATAGAAAAGACTGGATTGGAAATAGAACTTACTAGAATATGTAGAGACGAACAAGGACTCAATTGAGAACACGAAGGATGGCTTGAGGACGACTGAAAAATGGCGGACACGGCGGTGATGGCGGCGGTGGTCGTCGGAATTGGTGAAGAGGGCGACGGTGATGTGTAGAAGGATTGGCTAGGATCGGCGAACCCGTGTTGTAAACCCGAACGCGCACGTCTAACTTCTCCGGATAGAAATTCTCCCAAGTACACGATTATATTCTAAAGAAATTGAATAAGACTATTGATTTGCTAGAACAATAGAATGTTTGTAAATTTGATCAACCAAAGGATCTTGAGACAAAAGGAGAAAACTCTTTAATTCTTGCAATTGTCTAACTTTAAAGTAACAAATGGATATCCTATTTATACTATAGGAGTTCGAAATATTTAACCTAATAACTAAAGGAATTCAAAAATAACAAAGAAAAAACAAAAGGAATCCTACCTTAACTAGAAGTCTTAATTAAGGTAAGAAAAGATAACATAGAATAATGAAATAAAATCTAAACTAATCTAGATAAAATCCCATGGACTCGGGCCTTCAAATCTCACCACTTTTTGGACTTAAACACACGACATGGGCTGAATTAATTTCGTCCATATTGTGTACAAAATATCCAGCACCTTTGCATGAAAAACAACAACTCTCGGATTCCCATGCAAACGCGTAGAACTCTTCATGCACACGTCCAAATGAGGTGATTCTTCTTCTCACATCTTCATGCTTCCTTCTTCCTCATCAATGGACAACATGTTGACCAATCTCGGGCTGCTCTTCATCTCTTCTTCTTGCAGTTCGAATTTACGCCTTATTGAAGCTTGTAAATAAGCTTGCAACTTCTTTGCTCATAAACGCGTCATAGGACCTTTGAATTGCAGCTCCGGATTATCCTCTTTATTGCCCTGCACGATCTCATCATTCCCCCCTATTGAAAAGAATTCGTCCTTAAATTCTCGGACTCATCATCATCGAACTCATGAACTGCAGTAAAGGGAGATAAGTCAGCAACATTGAATGTAGATGAACACTTATACTCACCGGGTAAATCAATGCGATACGTATTGTCATTGACTCGACTCAACACGGTGAACGGTCCATCTCCTCTTGGCATAAGTTTTGACTTTCTCAGGTTAGAAAACTGTCCGGGACTCAGATGAATCCAAACACGATCTTCGGGCTGGAAAATCATCGGCTTGTGCCGTTTGTTCTTTTGAACTGCTATGCGTGCGCCAACGACTTCAATGTACGCACGTACTTTCTCATGTATCTCCTTCACTTGATCCGCTCTTCTTGTACCTTTAACACTTGTTAGATGCTCAATAGGTAAAGGCAAAAGGTCAGTAGGCGTTAGCGGATTAAAACCATAAACAACTTCAAATGGGGACATATTAGTAGATGAATGCACAACTCGATTGTAAGCAAATTTAGCATATGGCAAACAATTTTTCCATGATTTCAAGTTGTTTTTAACCAAAGAACGCAGCAAAGTACCTAAAGTTCTATTCACGACTTCAGTTTGACCATCCGTTTGAGGATGACAAGCAGTAGAGAAAAGTAACTTGGTACCTAGCTTACCCCAAAGTACACACCAAAAATGAGCTAAAAACTTAGAATCCCTATCACTAACAATAGTTCTAGGTATTCCATGTAATCGCACAACATGAATAAAGAACAGATTGGCAATGTGTACAACATCATCAGTTTTTCTACATGCAATGAAATGAGACATCTTGGAAAACCTATCAACTACAACAAATGTAGAATCTCAACCAGACCTAGACCATGGCAAACTAAGTATGAAATCCATAGATAAATCAATCCATGGGGAAGACGGGGCTGGTAGAGGCGTGTAAAGACCGAATGGGTGAGAAGTAGATTTGGACTTCCTACATGTAATGCATCTACTACACAACATTCTCAACATCATGCTTCATACGTGGCCAAAAGAAATGCTCATGCAGCAAGTTTAACGTCTTAGACACACCAAAGTGACCCATTAAACCTCCCGCATGCGACTCCAAAACTAACAACTCACGCATAGAAGACTTAGGAATACATAACTGCGAACCCTTGAATAAAAACCCCTCATGTACGAAAAATCCCTCATATGAGCGAGACTTAGAGCAACAAGTAGCATAAATCGGTGCAAAGTAATCATCACTCGAATATAGCTCCTTAATTATATCAAATCCTAACATCTTAGCATGCATAAGGTTCAAGAGAACGTACCTTCACGACAATGCATCAGCTACAACATTATCGACACCCTTTTTGTACTTGATGACGTACGGAAAGGACTCAATGAACTCGACCCATCGTGCATAACGCTTGTTCAGATTTTGTTGGCCTTTGAAATACTTCAAACTCTCGTGATCCGTGTAAATCACGAGCTCCTTAGGCCACAAATAGTGCTGCCATATATCTAAAGCTCTCTTGAGTGCATACAGCTCCTTGTCATAGGTGGAATAATGAAGCGCCGTATCTTGGAGCTTTTCACTGAAATAGGCGACTGGACGCCGTTCCTGCATCAAAACAATACCAATCCCTTTACCTGAGGCATCATATTCAATTTCAAAAGTTTTATTAAAGTCCAAAAGAGCAAGAACAGACGCTTTACATAAACATGATTTCAAAGTGTTAAACGCATGCTCTTGAACAGGACCCCATTCAAACTTTCGATCTTTCTTGCTTAACTCCGTAAGCGATGCAACAATGCTGGAAAAATCACGCACAAAGTGTAAAAGCCAGCAAGGCCATGGAAAAATCGGACATCACTCGAGGATTTAGGAGTTGGCCATTCCTCAATCGCTTTGATTTTGGAACGGTCTACTTCTATACCACGTTCACTCACAACGAAGCCTAGAAATAGGACTTCATTCATGCAAAAAGAAAACTTAGACAAGTTTCCATATAATTTCGAATCTCTAAGAAGCTCAAACACGTGTCTAAGGTACTGAATATGTGTGTGCATCGTGTCACTATAGATCAGGATGTCATCAAAATACACAAAAACATATTTACCAATTACTTCACGCAAAACATGATTCATGAGACGCATAAATGTGCTTGGTGCATTTATGAGACCAAAAGGCATAACAAGCCATTCATACAAACCATGATTTGTTTTAAATGTAGTTTTCCATTCATCATCTTCATGTATACGAACTTGAAAGTAACCAGAACGCAAATCAATTTTAGAAAAGACACGCGAACTAGACAACTCATCAAGCATATCATCTAACCTAGGGATGGGAAAATGATACTTTACCGTGATTTTATTGATTGCTCTACAATCCATGCACATACGCCATTCGTTGTTCTTCTTTGCTACTAAAATCACGGGAACGGCGCACAGGCTGAGGCTTTCACGGATTTGCTTCTTTTCCAACAGCTCTTTGACTTGCCTATCAATCTCCTTAGTCTTATCGGGAGACGTCCTATAGGCTGGTCGGTTGGGTAGCACAGCTCCGGGGATGAAATCGATCTGGTGTTCGATCCCTCGAGCTGGAGGAAGTCCGCCGGGTATTTCTTCAGGAAACACGTCCTTGAACTCGTCAAGTAAGGGCTGCACATCACTAGACAAACAATCATTAGTAGCACTACTCTTAAATGTGAGTAGGATAAGAGGTATACCTGCTTTGGCGGCTTTCTGAACTCCTTTAACCGAAATAAACAAGCTCTTCACGGGAGGCTTGCTAGAACTCGAACCAATCATCTTTCCCACAGCTAAGGAGACCGAAGGAGGAGTAATGGAAGAGGTAGGGGCAGCGGAAATAGGCTGTCCGGCAATGGGGGTCGCGGCCGCGACCTTCGGGCCCGTTTTGCGGCTGCTTGCTTCACCTTTTCCTCTTTGAACCTCTCCTGCATGCATTGCTGATCCATAGCAATGACTTTAGGTGGTAATGGCCTCAATGTGCTGGTCCCGCCATCAATGTCGATGGTATATGTGTTCAAACACCCATCATGGACAAGACGTCGATCATACTGCCAAGGTCTGCCCAACAGCAAGTGTGCCGCATCCATAGGGATAACATCACACAAAACAGTGTCAGAGAACTTATTGATTGAGAATGAGACACTTACCTGATGAACCACATGAATCTCGCCTCGGTTGGTAAACCACTGCAATCTGTAAGGAATTGTGTGCTATTGAACTGGTAGACCAAGCTTTTTCACTGCATATTGACTGATGGCATCGATCACGCTGCCACTGTCAATGATCATAGAACACGTGTGACCCTTGATCACTGCACGTGTGTAGAAGATGTTCTTCCATTGGTGTTCTTGTTCCTCTTCTCGAATGATGCTTAAACTTCGGATTGTGACCAAACTGACTTGCTGAACCTCCGGATCGATGTCTTCATGAGATAATCATTCTCGACCTTCTTCAAGTGTGGCATCGTCCACTGTCTCTCTTTCATCCTCACTACTAATTCAACCTCGTTTGACTCCGTTAAGTATAGAACTCGCCGTCGGACATTGGGCTTGAAAGTGGCCCCAACCTTGACACTTGTGACACTGAATATCACGAGCTCGACTAGGGGCTATAGTGGGTGGCGTCACACCTTGGTTTGGCTGTGTAGGGGTCGGTCATGATTGACTAGGTGGCGTAGACTCAGGTCTACGGCTGGACTGCGGTGTAGTGCGATCAAAACGTCGAACGAGCTAATCTGGAGGACCTCTTGGTCGTGTGGCTTCGGACGACGTCGAACTGGGTGCTCCTCGACTCCAAGGTTGTTGTGTAGGGACTGTACTGTAGTGTGATCGACGTTGGCCTTCCCTCAGCTGCTTTTCCACGATCGATGCATACTGCACCACTCTTTCTACACTGTTGAAGTATTTGAGTTCGAGTTCACAAGCAATGTCAGGATTCATACCTTCAATATACCGTATGATGGTAGCATTTAAGGTCTCCTACTTCCCGACTCTGTTCAAGGCAGTCTCCAACTCTTTGTGGTATTCTTCAATTGATCCGGTGCCTTGTGGTCTCCTACTTCTTCTCGAGCTCCCTCTCATAATGAACTGGAATGAAGCGACCTCACATCAATCCTTTCATCTCTTCCTAAGTATCAATGGGTGGGTTTCGATTCCTGCGTCTTCTCTCTTGCTGCATCTCCCACCATGAGGCTGCGTAGCCTCTAAACTCTAAGCATGCTAGCTGCACTTTCTTGATCTCTGAAAAATCATAGCATACGAAAATCTTCTCTACCTTACACTCCCAATCTAAGTAGATATCGGGGTCGTGAAGGCCTTCAAACTCTGGGATGCTCGTCTTGATGTTGTTGAGCATTCCATCTTTATAATTTGCACGTTTATGGGATGCTCGGGATCGATCATGGTGGTCTCTCCGTCCATGTGGTATGAAATCAGCTTCACATCCACTAGCTGCATCATACTCGTACCCATAATCATCATCGGCATCGAATTCTTACCTAGGCGGCGGCCTGGTGCGGCTCGTGGTTGTTGGCGTTGGCCATCAACTTCTGCTTGAGGCTCGGGTTGCCTCACTGCGTTGCCTTGGTCTGTTTGGGGTTCGGATGGCTGAGCTTTAAATCTTTGGATCTCCTCAGTGAGCTCGACAATCTGATTGTTGAAGTTATCCTTCATCAATTGGTTCTCCCGTCTGAAGTACTGTGCCATAGCATCAAAGTTGTACTTCAGGTTCCAAGCTTCATTGGACGTGTAAGAAGGGTCGTTCAGGGTGTTAGGCGATCTAGGCTCGCCTACAAGCAACTCAGATGACTCTCATGTGGTACCTTTTTTCCTAGTACCTGCAAAATGAACAAAGGTGAAGAAAAAGTAAAGTAAGACCTCACAATTCCTCACAGGCTCTCGTGTATGTCACTCTTGATTTTTTCACTCGTGTTTATCTCTCAAGTATATGTGGTGCACGTGTGGAGAGAATATGGGGGTGGGTTGATCGAAAATAGCTGCTTCTCTTGACTAGCTCCTCTGGGTCATCTTCAAGCTCTAACGGATAAAATCAAGCTGGAAGGTTGCTAAGAGTAGAAGTAGGCGTGTGGTGTAGATGAACCTGCTGATTGGTGTATGTAGACCACTGGTGTATGGGTGTATGGGTGTACGGGTGTAGGTGTAGATGAGCTGGAAATTTCGACCCTAGATGGTATAGGAGTCGAGATTTAGATGGATAGGGATGGAAGATCTTGATTAGATATGGATTAGGATGGAAGGAAATCTAAACAATGAAAGAAATCTAGTAGATAAGGTATGAGATTTTTGGATGTGTTTTACCAAGTATGGACACAATCTAAAATCCCTAAGTATCTATCTAGTATGGAAAAAAATCTAACTAGACTAGTAAAGCCACAACTAATTGAAAACAAGAAATAAAATAAAAAATTAAATCTGTTTTTTTTATACGATGATTTTTTTTTTGTGCTGTAGGGATCGGTTCTCTCTGCTCTTTTTTTTTTGTCAATGAATATTCAGGTATTACAACTCGAAAGACTCAAAACAAATAAATGAAAAAAATAGACGTATTGAACCACGAACGATAAGAACCGACGTGGCTCTTGATACCAATTTATGATGTGACTCAGGACTTATAGGACACGACAAATACAAATATGCGGAAGCTAGAATCGAAAACTACATCGGATAAGTAAGGGATCAATATGACTCAAACAATTAGCACGAAATTACAACTCAACTAAT
The DNA here is from genome assembly GCA_026008535.1 of Perilla frutescens. Taxonomy (NCBI): domain Eukaryota; kingdom Viridiplantae; phylum Streptophyta; class Magnoliopsida; order Lamiales; family Lamiaceae; genus Perilla; species Perilla frutescens. The sequence continues at coordinate 36,012,372 of BRKX01000006.1, read as the reverse complement.
ACCACAATGGACTCGAATATTTGCTGAATTAGATATGAAACCTAGGACACTTTAGACTATGATCAAAACAAAGCAAAACACAATACCAAGACTAAAGAAAAGAGGGACGAATTTGATAGGAATAGAAAAGACTCGATTGGAAATAGAACTTACTAGAATATGTAGAGACGAACAAGGACTTGATTGAGAACACGAAGGATGGCTTGAGGAAGACTAGAAAATGGCGGACACGGCGGTGATGGTGGCGGTGGTCGTCGGAATTGGTGAAGAGGGCGACGGTAATGTGTAGAAGGATTGGCTAGGATCGGCGAACTCGTGTTGTAAACCTGAACGCGCACATATAACTTCTATGGATAGCAATTCTCCTAAGTACACGATTATACCCTGAAGAACTTGAATAAGACTATTGATTTGCTAGAACAATAGAATGTTTGTAAATTTGATCAACCAAAGGATCTTGAGACAAAAGGAGAAAACTCTTTAATTCTTGCAATTGTCTAACTTTAAAGTAACAAATAGATCTCCTATTTATACTATAGGAGTTCAAAATATTTAACTTAATAACTAAAGGAATTAGAAAATAACAAAGGAACAACAAAAGGAATCCTACCTTAACTAGAAGTCTTAATTAAGGTAAGAAAAGATAACATAGAATAAGGAAATAAAATCTAAACTAATCTAGATAAAATCCCATGGACTCAGGCCTTCAAATCCCACCACTTTTTGGACTTAAACACACGACATGGGCTGAATTAATTTCATCCATATTGTGTACAAAATATCCACCACCTTTGCATGAAAAACAACAACTCTCAGATTCCCATGAAAACGCGTAAACTCTTCATGCACACGTCCAAATGACGTGATTCTTCTTCTCACATCTTCATGCTTCCTTCTTCTTCATCAATGGATAGCATGTTGACCAATCTCGGGCTGCTCTTCATCTCTTCTTCCTGCAGTTCGAATTTACGCCTTATTGAAGCTTGTAAATAAGTTTGCATCTTCTTTGCTCGTAAACGCGTCATAGGACCTTTGAATTGCAACTCCGAATCATCCTATTTATTGCCTTGCACGATCTCATCAAAGTATGACTATTTAAATAACTCGAATTCAATGAGGGAATAAACGGGCATATCAAAAGAGCACATGCTTCCTCTTCTCAAAGATTTAATTAATATTTAGGAATCATAGCATTTAAGACATGCTACTATCAAGAATCAAGTTACATGTATCAAGACTAAATACTAGATGTCAGAGTACTTAGCAGAAACATAGCGGAAGAAAATCATGTAACCATATAGAGTAATAATTTTGGAAACTCAGACAACTCAGGCAACCCCACCAGCAGCACATCACCGGCCTCAGCATCTCAACCTGAAAATATTTGAAAAAGAGGGCGTGAGCACTAATATACTTAGTCGGGTTTTATGAGAAAACTCTTTAATAAACCTTAGAAATATCCAATTAACAACTGGTAGTATATGGAGAGCAAAACGCAAAAGCCCTCTCCATATCCGCAAAACCTTTTACTTTCTTTCCCTGGCGCCTTTCCTGGCTCAAACCTGATGTCTACTGCACCCTTAAACCTGCTTTCGAATAGGAGAGGGATTACCTCAAGTATCCTCCTGAGTATGCGAAGGAATTACACAGCAGTGACTCCCTTTACGTATTAAATGATCAACTTTAGTGACACGAATAGTCACAGCATAATAATGCAATAAAACTGTTCTTTGAGCTCAACAATATCCTTAATACAAAAATTGAATCATAACATTCAATAACAAAACCTTAACCTTGAATCCTTAATATTTAATCCTCAACCTTAAATTCTCACATTCAAACCTTAATATCAAAGCCTTAATGCTAAATCATGCTAGCATAAAACATAACATAGATTGAAACATCTAGATTGCATTCCTTAACATTATAGCCTTAACTCCTATAAGGGATACAATAATCAACCTAAAATGCATCATTTATCTCAACAACCTTTCTCAACAATAATATCGATACAAAACTTAACTTATGATCATGATCGTATACACCCAATATAAATCAACTATAAGATATCATATCAAATTATAACATCCTTTACTTGGCAGCCCCCTTCAGAGCCGTGGGTGAAGCTGAACTCCGATAGATCATTCGACCATGCACAACAAACTGCAGCGGGGGCGGGCTCCTTAGAGATCATCGTGGTGAGCTCCTCACCTCCTATTGTCTCCCGCTGCAGGCCAGTTTCAGTTTTGAGACGGAGCTCCGGTCTCTCCTCCAGGGGCTCCTCCTCCTTCCCCAGACGGCTTTCCATGTTTGGATCAAGCTCGACGCAGTGGCTGTGGTCACAGTCATCACATCTGATGCTCGAGGTTCGGGACAACTTAGGGAAGTCTTCTCCAGACTATGACTTATACTCCGAAACCATCATGTTTGAGTCACACACATCTACAAAGAGGGCAATCGCCCTGCTGATTTCCTTGCCAGACTCGGTCATGAGGTTGACGGACTACACATTTTTGATGCTCAGACGGCCCTCAGGCCCCTATCTTTCTTGGTTAGGATGGACCAGCTTGGCTATCCTAACTTTAGGTTCCGGCGCTGACACTTTTATATTTCTATGCTCTTATTTATTATATTTGGTCTTGTATTTATTTTGTTATTTTCCTCTGTTGGAGTCTCTAGCTCTAGTTCCATACTGAGCATGTTTTGTCCCTATCATAGGTTTATCATTTACGGTTTTCATTTCTTGTATTTTGGTGGGGGAGTCACTTTTGGGCTCCTTCCACCCAGACGATGATGTATCTCCATGTTATTGATATATATATCTCCACCTGTTAGGGTGTTCTTCAAAAAAAAAAAAAAAACAAATCAAGAGCTCAAATAACAATTAACATAATCATGTTATAACTTCCTTCCTTTCTTTCTTTTCCTTTCCTTGTACAGAGAGTAATCAGCTAGAGCATAAAATATTTATTGAATATTTCGCCTTGCCCTATCATGCTTCTAGAGCTTACTAGCTCAAACTATATATTTAGTTTAGAACTACCCACCTCGATAACGAGCACTTCTTCCTATAAAAGTCGATCATCGACTTAGAACAACTACTATATTTTCCGGCAATTAATCTACTATTTCCTTTAATCTCATTGGAGCATTATTTATCTTACTTAATTAGAAATGCACAAAAAGTCGGGTCTTAACTCAAAATGCCTCAATGATAAGATCTCTCGATACTCTTTCATTAACTTGAAATAATTTTGATGAAAAATAGAACTGCCCAAAACAGGACACCAACTTTGAAAAATCTTATAAAATTCAATTTAAATCTGATCGAGGCATGGTTAGTGGTCACGCGTCCACCACGACGGGATCTACAATCGATCAGAAGGAGTCGAAGGCAAATTCCGATCATCCTGACCTGAATTCGGCCGGAAAAGTACTATTTACTGTTCCCGGAATAGATTTTTCGTCAAAAAGTTTGAGGCTCAAACGTGCTCGATACTCAATGGATTTTCACTCAAAAATATAATTTTTGATACTAGAGGAAACAAAGATTTCAATGAAACAAATGGATTTAGCTTTTATAATGTATAAGAACTGCAAATGAGCATGAAATCAACATTATTAACATAGAACACAATCTGCCGGAAACGAGTTGGTTTTTGGAAAACTTACGACTCGATTTCGGAAGACCAAATGACATCGGATCATCGACTGGAAAATATGGATGGGAAGCTTGATATGAGAAGATTATGCAGTCCAAAAATCACATCAAAAGGATGGAGGAATCGACAGGAAAACGGGCTCAAAATAGTAGCCATAGGACAACTAGATTTTGGCAGAATTGATATGTCGAGTGTCGACATCATTTTGACGGACCAAACAACCTTCGATTAATGATCCGAGACATGATCTGGAAACCTTAACAAGTGAAGTTTACAATGACATAAACCTCACTGACAGATAGTTGTTGGATCAGCGGGAAATGATGTCGCAAAGTGACTGCAACACAGTTCGGAAACCGATGACACCTCGACTGTTCTAGGCCTTTTTTCTCAACTTTCCGGACAGAGGAAGGGGATGACTCCTTAACAACATTTGTTCTACTATGGAAGAAGAACTTATATATAAACTTTTAGAATTTTAGGCAAAGGATTGGATGCCCAAATTCAGGGAAGAATATGACTGCTGCTAGTTGGGGCAATTGCCGAGAGATAGAGAGAGAGACGAGAAGGGATGGCTTCAGTTGGTACATTTTTCTCTCAACTATGGGGTGCTATTTATAGCCAAATATGGGATGAAAGAGGTGATGTGGCTGGTTGAGAACCATACAAATTGAGCAAAGCACACTTGCTCTCCAAGTTTTGAAATTCCCCTTTATTTTCATTTCATTTTTTTAAAACACCACACATATCATCAATATATATGGGCTTCTATGTCTACGGGAATGGCTCATTATGAGCTTAATATCTAGGCTCAAATAAATGAGCTCAAATTAAATGGGTCGAGAATAATGGGCCAAAATCGGGTTTGACGTTTTGAATGAAATAAATCCTGTTGGAGGGTCAATTGAATTCAAAATATGGATATTCAAAATCTCACATGCTCGGATCGACCTTTTCGACACTAAGAATGACTTAAATAATTCTTTCAAATTTACTATTTGACTTTGAATTTTTTTTTAAATGTGACTACGACTTCCGACTTATACCCATTTTTACTTTAATTAAGTTCCAACTATTTTCTTTAATTTTCTAAATAGATTCTGAAAATCTGGGGTATTACAAGAAAACTTATCCGTCCAAAGAAGGTCGTAAAACCCAGAAGAGGTATGGAAAAGTGACATATTCCAAGCCTCAGGACCAGTTCTATAAAGAAAATGAGCTTGATAGACAAGTTCGTGGAGAATCTTTTTACAAAAAGCCTGTTCAAAGGGCTCTCCGAGATGAATCTTCAAGCAAAGCAAAGACTCAGAGTCTTACTCTCCAAGATCTTTTGAAGGAAGCAGCACAATCTTACAATGTTAACAAGAAAGCTACTGCAAAGAAGGCAAGAACAAAGGGATCACTAGTTAAGAAATCAAAGAAGACTGCTACCTCTTCATCGAAGAAAGTCATCATAGCACCTTCTGCTCAAGCCCTTCAGAAAGAGAAGGGATCTGCTGCTAATGATAAAATTGTGCCTGAAGAAGTTCATGTTCATACAGAGGAACATATTGCTACTGAGAAGAGTACTGCAGAGAAAACAACACCTGTGAGTACGATGTCAAAGAAGAAGCCATCAAATCAACCTTCTCCTGCAGAAGGTGATGAAGTTCCAGGGGAGGATGATATTCCCCCAAGTTTGAAGATGAAGGTCGTAGCTGCTTCTATTGCTAAAGGGAAGAAAAAGGTCATCAAGATACCTTTAGTTGCTAATCATGCTAAAAAAAAGATGTTCAGAGTTCAACTTCAGAGTCTGCCGAAAAGACTCCTGTTCCACAACATGAGAAGCTACTGGCCTCAGCCCAGTATGATCTTTTTACCAGATCACCTATGAAGAAGAAAACTCCTAGAAAAAAGACCTCCAGTGCTATTGTTCAGATTGTTCAGAGAACACCAGTGACTAGAACCCGAGCATCTGCCACACCACCATCTACTGCTACATCAATCAAGAAGAGGAAAGTTGTTTCAATAGCTGAGCCATCCAAGAAGGCCAAAAAGACTGCTCAACTCAAAGATGTACCTAAAGATGTTCACTCTCATTCAAGTGAACACGATGCTGAAAATCTCAATCAAATTATTCATTTGCCAGGTATATCTAAACATGTTTTATTTCGATCTAAAAAGCATGTTGAGCTATGGGAGAAAGTGAAGCAGAGATCTATGATCTCTGAGAAGAAGGTAGATAAAGATACACTACTTGATGCTGGTATGTATACATTGTTGGAGGATGCAAGTCTACTTGGAACTATGCAGAGGGTGCACAAGTTTGTTCTATTAGTTGTATCAGAATTCTACTGCAACTTGACCAAGGAGATTGATGATCCGGAATCAGAAGACTTTCATAAAGTCTTTGTTAGAGGAGAGATACTGAAATTCTCATTAGAACTCATAAATGAGTTTTTGGGATGCCATGTTGAAGGGAAGTTTGAAGAAGTTGATGACTGGGAGATGGTTGCTAGAGAACTGACCTAGGACATCTTCACAAAGTGTCCCTCCAATCCTCAGATGATTCATTCATCCAAGCTGACACAAAAATATGGAGCCTTGTTCAGAATTCTGATCCACAACTGGATGCCAACAAAGCACAGAGCTGCAGCTACACAAGCTCGGGGAAGATTTATGTATCACCTAGGAACTGGCAAAAAGTTCAACTATGGTGAATTTGTATTTGGAAAACTTGTAAGCAGCGCAGAGTCTACTGTGGTGAAAGGATCCCTATGATATCCCTATGCTATCCTTCTCTGAAAGCATCATAAAGCAATATAAGAAGAATGTCTTAACAAAGAATGACAGAGTCATTCCACTCATAAAGCTTCTAGTGATCAAAGTTGCTCCTGAAATTGGTGATCATCACTTAAGACTTCAGTTGAAGAGGTTCACTGCCTCATAGAAAGAAGGTGATACATCTTCTAAAGATCTTCACCAAAGGATCTTATACTGAAGTTTCTTGAACGAAGCCTAGAGTTTCATGCTCGACTGATCTCTGAGCATAGTTCTAAGAAGATGAAGATTCAGGCTCTGATAGCTGAACTTACATCAGGAGAAGAATTTGTTTCCCCAGCAGCACATGTTCCTGAACATGTTCATAACTTCCACAAGCTTGCAAGTACTGTTGTAGCTACTGCTCAGAAGAGATCTCCATCGGCTACAAAATAAGGTGAAGCTGAAGCAACAAAGTCTGCAGAACATGAAGAAGAAGAGGAGCAAGAGGATGCAGAAGAAGAGGAGCAAGAGACTGCAAAAGAAGAGGCAAAAAAAGAGAGTGCTGATACTGATGTAGGAGGATCTGAAGAAGAAGAGGATGAGCAAGCATCTGAAAAATCCAAGTAGTTTCTTTTTTACTCCTTTGCCTTTCTTGGTGGCAACCAGGGGGAGTAAAGTGCATTTTTTAAAAATTTTCTCATGTTCTGTTCATTATCTTGCATCCATGTTTTTGCAAGATATTTTTTGTGCTGATTTTCTGTAATATCAAGTTATTGATATTATATTTTGAATAGATGTTCTTATCTGTCTTTTTATGATCTTAATCTACTAAAAAATTGAAACTACTGATTATGAAAAAGAACATAAAAAGAAAAATGCAATATAGAGCAGATACAAGCTGATAAAAGAATGAAAAACAGCAGGATCATATGATGTTCTCCAGGACATTCAAGTATGTTTTAAGGTACATGATACTTTAATTTTTAGGATTGTGTTCTTTAAATATAGAGCTGATTTGCCAACATATAAAGATAAAGGGAGAGATTGTGAGTGCCATCTGCGCTCAAGTGTTCGAGATTGTTATGATCTGTATGGCAATCTCAAAGAACACAAAAGGTTTTGGTTATTCATGTTTGAATAACATGTTCTGGACATTACAATGAACATTTCACTGCCAATCTGATTGAAGATCAAGACATGTACTTAATCATGTTCATGTAAATGGTTGTCCAGAGAGTTTACAAAAAGACGTGCCATGCTAGATTTAAGAATTGAAGCTGCAGATTCAAGATGAACGTTTCAGAATAGAAGCTACCTTGTTCGTGATGAAGATCAAAGAAGGAAAGTTGGAGTTCTATTCAAGGAAGATATCTAAACTAGGGTTGTCCGAATTAATTAAGGAAAGTTTCTTTATTGAATTTAAGTCAGATTAGGACTTCTGATTACCTTGTTAAGTCTATATCTTTCATCTATAAATAGCCTGGAAATCAGACTAGTTTAGGTGGCACATATATGAACAGATAGAACTGATTTAGAATATCCAAAAGACTTCACATCTGAAGCATTAGGTATTCGGTATTGTTAGACTAGAGTTGATCTTTTAATCATTGTTTTTCTAGTCAATGTTTGAATCTGTTTCATACACACTTAGAAGAGTTTCGGAAGAGATTTTCTGTGGGAACTAGAGGGATTCTAGGTTGTGAGGGGAGCTCATAATTCAGTTCATTGAAAGAAGTTGTAGTGGGTAGGAAAAGGGTCGAGTGGCGGGAGGTCATCATGTAATAGCCTTTATAACCATACAACGGAATAGTGAATTGTTTCTCACAGACTTGTGAAGTCCCCCTGACGTAGATCAATTGATCGAACATGGTTATTAACCTCATGCCATTTACTTGCTTTATTATTATTTTCTGATATTGCATGTTCATAACAATGTTCAAGTACATGATGATGAACATGATCACACAGTTTATGTAACTTCAGAATTAAAGCAACCAAATAGATCATGTGGAGAGTTAATTCAAAAAACCCCAATAATTTTCGTACACAAGAGGAACTGGTGTTCCTTTAGATGTACTTAACAATGTTCAGTGAACACTACAAACAGGTGTAGTGTACTCTGTATAAACATGTGGGCAACAACTAGTTTTTAAATCTTTAGATCACATCAGCCTTGATCAAATTATGATTCAGGATGATTCCACTGCTACTCAACTATCTATGGGGTATTCATCCCTCATATTTGGAATCTTGAAGAAGCAGGATGACATCTTGAAGAGGCATGATTGGATGGACCCTCTGGAACACCCATTGCAGATCAAAACTGAGGTCATCCCTGCTAATGTAGTAATGTTCACAAGGGTGTTCGCTCAAGTGTGTTCGATATGGAGTACCGGTTGGTAGTCATAATTCAATGTGCAAACCAACAAGTTTAAAGAATGGGAGACTTCAAGGATTGGTATTCACACCAGTGTCATATCTTGTATGGATGCTTGATCACCATTTATGCATGATAATCGTTAATCTGAAGCACTGATCAAAGAAGGATTAATGATAGAAAGATAGAAATCATTTTATGTGTGCTTGGAAGGACCGACCAAGTGAACAATTATTGTATAGGGTTGAATAGATCTTCGTGTGCTAGATCGGGAGTAACAACATGTGTGAAGAACTGATCATAGTGAAGCATGTGCTTGTTATATCTATATTATGGTTTATGCCTTTAAAAGCAACCTGATAACAACCTAGTGATCCCCCACTATTGATAGATTAAAGATAAGAAGTCGGGTTGCAAGAATCAATGATTATATTAATTGAAATAATAAATCTAGTATCCTTAAAACCTAGGTTTTTCCATTTATTTGTTTATCTGTTTATTTTCGATATTTATTGCTTTGTTTTATGTTATTTATTTTTACTCTGCTTTATATGATTAATTGTGTCTAGATATTGAGTACTTATGTAAGAGTCAGTTGATACAGTCCTTGTGGGATACGATACTCTTGCTCACATAGGTATTCCAATAGCACCGTGCACTTGCGGAACGTATTATTTGTTAATAAATAGCATGTCACAGAGTCAATTCCAGATGGATAGTGTGAGTCGTCAAGTACAATGTTTTATGAGTTTGCTATCATTGCATTCCTTTTGAAGAAGCTTTTCCTTACTTTGCTCTTTTGTCTTCTGGAATATCAGGGCATTCATATCGGTAATGTCCCTGCTTGTGACAATGAAAGCACTCACCTAGAAATTGACTGTTTTCTCTAGTTTGTTCAGTTATCCTTTTAGTTTGATGCTGGTGTCTGTCAGCTTTTAAGCATTATTCTAGCTGAAGAGTGGCTGACTACTTGTCTCTGGCTCGTTTCAGTTTCTCCAGTAGTTTAGTCACTAACTGAATTTGTTCATTGATGTTGTCAGTTAGGTTCTCCTTTTTATTAGTTGCCTCTCTTTTTCGGTCAGTTAAGGTCCCGCTCAGATTTTCTTTTGCAGGTGAGCTTCGTGGTCGATAGTTATTTCTTCCACAACCGTCTCAAAATCTGTTCATTTCACCATAGAAGGCAGCATCTTGAACTGAGGAAGTTGAGGCTTCTTTCTTTCTAGTTGTACTCATGTGCTTTAAGGGATCCAAACAGTTCTCTGAGGGAGGTACTATTTATATTTCTTGATTCTTTGGTTGCTATGACCTTTATATCCCATTCTTCGGTGAGATTTCCAAGATTTTACAGTTCATCTCACAGTTGGGATAAGTCCTTCTGAGGTTGGTCATTTCACTGATTATGCCTAAGAATCTAGCCTTAAGACTTGAGATAGATTCTTCAGGCTATATTTTAAAGGACTCATATTTGTCAATGGCTAGTTGAAGTTTGTTTCCTTTGATAGCTTCGGACTCTTGACACAGATCTGCCAACAACTCCCAAATTTCTTTGGTAGTTTTGCAATTTTTGGTGTTCTTCATTCGGTCCTCATCTAGAGTTTGAAATAGCGCTGCTTGTGCGACGAACTCTAGATTCTTCAGCTTCTTTTCTTCACTTGTGAGAAGATGAGTAGGCTTAGGGATCTATGATGGCTGATTGATGTCAACGATGTGGGCATCATTTGCCATCATTATCTTGATTAGCCCTTCTCCAATCACTTCCCACATGTTCTCGTGTATCGAGCACATATGTGCTTTCATCCTTCTGCTCCAGTTATCGTTCTCAACTGAAAATAGAGGTAGCGCTTATAGTTTCCCATAGCTTAGAATGTTAGTACAAACAAATGGATCTGATTCAGTCGATCTACAGATATGGCTAATCCTTAGAGTCAACCGCTCTAATACTAGTTGATAGTCCTGAACGAGTCTAATATTGTTTACAAGGAGGGTTGAATAAACTCTTTTTAAAACTGGAATTAAGTGCCGAATTCTTGGGGCCCTGACTCATTTTGTAGCTTAGTTGATTAAGTCTATTTTCAGTTGATAGCTTTCAGTTGTGTGTCATAAGATTGTTTGCAAACTTAAATCTAAATAAGATAAAGAGACATCACATGATAATTTTATAGAGGTTCGAAGCCTTACAACTTCTACGTCATCTCTTCCTTCTTACTTGAAGGGAAAATTCACTATATAACTTGAGTTAACTTTACAAATTATATAGTGATAAAGGGTAGCTGAACCTGGTAACGATGAGTTTCTTTACAAAGTTACCTCAGCTGGGTCGACAGCTCGCACTTACAGTCTCCAGTAGATATCTATTGTAGTGGGAGTTTCTTTAGCGATTGCTCACACTTTAGACAGAGAGTTAGGTGCTATCGGCGTCTTTACAAGGTTTTAGATCGCTTTTGATTTTCAAGAGGGCGAGTCTTGAACTTTGGTTATCAACTAGTGAGGCTTCTTGAGCTGAGCGGATGTTGATAAAATGACGACCAGTGAGAGAGGCTTTGGCCAGTGCTTTGATGAAAGCTGGATGGACCTGTAGGTGTTTGGCTCTATTCTCTCGTCTGGGATTTTTGCTAACAGTTATAGCTCACAAATTTTTCAATGTCTAACTATTACAATTTGTAATCTTTTCTAGCTTTTTTGATCACACAAACTGAGTTCAATAATGGTCAGTTTAACATAAGTAGAGAGTTACAAATCTATCTTTAAGAATCTTGTATCGAATAATCTTTCTTGCAAAAGTCTCTCGCAAAAATCCTTCGCCTCAAAACCAAACTTTTTTTTGGAATCTGTTTCATCCTTTTTATAGAGAGGGGATGAAAAATGAGCGGTAGTCATTTTAGACTTTAATTAAGTCTACTGTGTGTTGGTGAAGAGAACCATTGAAGGGTTCAGAATGCCTAGTATTTACTCTTGAGGTGACTTGTCATCAGATCATCAGTTGCTTACTTAGTTGGCATCCTTCAGTTTGAAACCCTTAGTTTAAGAGTCTTATTCTTCAGTTGCGACTCTTCAGTTACGTTCAAGCTTCTGGCAAACTTATCTGATATGCTTCTCTTCATTTCAGTTCAGCTCCATGGTGAACTTGCTTGATGACTTTCTCTTCAGTTCAGTTCAACTCCATGGTGAACTTGCTTGATGACTTTCTCTTCAGTTCAGTTCAGCTTCATGCTGAACTTGTTTCAGCTTTCTTTGACTTTGATTTATGTTGGTTAAAACATTTTTCTTCATTGTTTTGACTAACAGAAAGGGCAACGAGGGAAAAAAGTTCTCTGTGTAAGTACCTGAGTACAAATTTGCATTAGCTTAGTGAATGAATTCTCACATGGACGAGGTCCCTAGAGTATGTGTTTACCGAATTGGTTAACATATCGTGAGTTCTTTACATGCTTTTATATTTTATTTTATTTACAAGAACTGTTTGTACATAAATTGAATACCGGTAAAGAACACATCAATTCTGCGCAGCATTTACAATTTCAATGTGCTTTTTCTAAAATAAATTTAGAAAGGAATATGTGAAATATATTTGTATAAAATCACTATGCCCTATAAAATAAATATTAATAAAACATAGACTGATAAAATAAATTCAAATAATATGTATTTTCTAAATTTATCAAAGCATAATATTATATTACTAATTCTGAATTTGATTGGGAAATATTTTCCAATTTTTTAAAATAATTGACTGAAATTCTTAAATTCATTATCTATATAATTTTAAATCTTAAATAATTAATTTTTGAAATCTAAATGAGTTGTATATATAAAAGAAAGAAAAAGTAACCCAAACCTAAAACTCTTAGATATCACAAGCCGATAACTTATGGGACTGGGGCCTTATTGAAACCCTTATGGAAAATCTAGAGAAGGAAAAACCATGTGGGAAAAAGAGTATCCCTCTAAGCAAACCGAAAGAAATCAGTACCACAAAAATCTTATTTTATAGCATCGAAGATACATGGAATAACAGAAAACCAAACACCGGGAGGAACAACATTAAGCTAATACATCTGCTTCCCTATTACCTTCCCGATAAATGTGAGACACACAAAAATGAATACTACTTATGTAATCCAGCACTCCTCTCCAACGAGCCTTTAAACACCACGGCACCTTCAGACTTCTAGAATGAAGCAAAGAAACCACGTAAATAGAGCCCGTCTTTAGCCAAATAAAGGCCAGAGACAAATGCTTGGCCAATTCCAAGGCGATGATCACCGCCAGCAACTCGGCAAGAAATGAGAATTCGACAGCCTCATCCGTATGAAAATAGCACATAACCTCACCATCATGACTCTGGAAAATGCCCCCAGTCCCATACGTCTAGGAGCACCAAGTGAAGAACCCTCAATGTTAATCTTAATCCAACTCGGAGATGGAGGCCGCCACCTGACAGGAATAATCTTCCTAGGAGGAGCCGGCCGAGGAGTAACCTTCAAAATTTTCAATGTGATCAAGCAAATCATCCACGACATTCCGCATATATCCTTGGCTGCTACGAACAAAAGAAACCTCTTTAAAAGCCAAATGAATGCTCGAAATAACAAGAAAAGGAGTCGGGCACCAAGTCCACATAAATCGCCATGTTTTGGAAAGTCTATAAACTCTAAATGATGCTCACCACTGCAACCTTCCACGAAATTAAAATTTGAGAGCTGAATGAACAATTCATATAGAACACAAATGCCTCATGAATCAAAGCGGCCCAAACATCCCGTAAATGAAAAACATCGAACACCCAACTCCAGACAGATGCAGCAAGAGGACAAGACCAAAATAAATGATCGAAGCTTTTAAGCTCCCCTTTACACATAGTGCACATTCTTGGTCCGAATAATCCATGAAGAGTGTCAAAAGTTGGTAAACAGGACAACAAAAGGCACCAACTTATAATCGAACGCCGACAGAGATGGACACAGTAGGGGTTGGTGGGGGCACCCGCCCCCCCTCAAATTTTGACAATTATATATATATATATATATTATATAAATATAATATAATTTACATTATAATACATTATAATACTGTTTTTTACCCCCAACAAAATTGAAATTCCTACATTTCGTCCCCTCAAGTTAACATTCTTACGTCCGTCTCTGAACGTCGAACAAGAATATGAGAGTCCCAAATCTAACGTCCCCATCTAACAGTTGGAAACTTGACCCGTTTATGAAGACGAGCTAATTTGGCCGTGACCATCCCATGCAGGGATTTCGTCCAAAAGAAATTAATATCATTGATATTTTAATGTAAAAATATTAAATTTATATATTGGATGCATATCCAATAAATGACATTTCTTTATTAAATATTGAATATAATCTGTTAGTATAACATGATAGATATTAATTACTCCTGTAAATCACAAGAAAAATATTGACCAAATAACATCATCTCATATTTAATCTCGGAACACGCACGTGGGTAAATATAATATTATAATAAAATGGAGTTGTGATTAAATACATTAATATAATAAAATGGAGTTGTAATTTTACTTGTAATAATTACATATTCATATTGTAATTATAAAATGGTCTAAAGATCGACTTTTAATATAAAAAAATCTTAAATTTTAAAATAATATTATTATTTAAGTCCAATATTGATTTATTTTTTGCTGTTCCAATCGGTGTCTCCGTCAATGTTGAAAAAATTTGTAATACAATAAAAACAAATTGCATCTAAAATGAATAATTATAACTATTTTTTCAAACATCCATAACATACAAAGTGAGATATCAATTTGGACCGGATAAGATTGTCTTATATTTCGCCACGCAACACGTGGGTGTAAAACTAGTTATGCCTTGATAAAAAATCAGCAAGCTACACAGCCAACTCAATGACATACATGTTTAACAAATATCGATATCTTTACTAAAGCAGATAGCTGAAAAATAAATAAGTCCATAGCATCTCAAGACACCTTACACCAGGTATGACTCTAAATAACAAGAAAATAGATCAAGAATGAACAACACAGATATACATTAGATGTGCATCACACACATTGCAATATTCTCAATAGAACAAGAACCCGAGGTTTATTCATTGAAACGAGAAATTCAATAACCTTAGGTGCTTCACTTCCAATATCAACTCTGAGCTGAAGCCGCAGGATTGCTGCCTGAAAGTGATGTTAAACCAGTGCCAGCATCTGGACTATTGTTTTCTTCACTGGCATGTTGTATAAACTCATCAGGAGACATGTGAGAACCATGGCAGGCACAAACAATCTTAATCTGAGTAGGGCTATACTTGTAAGTTACTCCTGATATTGTCCGGCCATTTGGACCTGAGCCAGTAGTAGACACCCATGGCAGATTCGGGTAAGATCCACAACCTCCGAATTTGAGATCTGCCGCAATGCCAGGCCTTATAGCCGGAAATTCTGAAGGAAGTGATTCTGCTCCTGGCTGATCAGACACATCTTTCCCCTGATGAATTGCATGATTTCCTTTCAAATCACCTTCTGTGTGAGAAGAGGAGCCTTCTTCGCCAACTTGCTGCTTTCCATAGCTTTTTCCAAATTCCACAGACCTCACATCAAACTGTGTAGATTCAGATGACTTGTGTGAAATAACTGCCCAGGGCGCCAAGTAAACATAATAAGCATCAGGAACCTCACTTCCCATATATACATGAATAACTTTCAAGCAAACTTGCAGTCATGTGAATTTGCTCAGGTCAAACTTAATGGAAGGCATTACTCTGTAATGAGATAGTTGCAAACGTATCTGAGTATAATCCTAATACATCAATATATGTGCATACAGAGACTATACTTGCATGATAAAACAAAGATATACATCCCTATATTGGCCTAGATGTGTGCCAGCAAACATTCAGACAAAATGATAAACCGCACAAGAGGACAAAGAGGCAATGAGATGTTCATAAAATTTACTATACCTACAAAGACAAGGATGACAGGGATTTTATCAACTCTTCACGGTCTTACACGTTCAGATTTCCTAAAGGAAGATACACATATCGGAAAAAAAACTCATGCATTGGCTGCAGATAAAGATTATAATCTACTAAAGATAGCATGCATACAGGGCAACAGTGTTTGGTCCTTGTCCATAAGAATCTCTTTTAACATTTCCGATTGATGACCCTAAAACACAGAAAGGAAAAAGGAGAGGAAGAGATTTCTATAAGTTGAGATAACCAAGTTTGGTAGCAGGTAGGTATTTTAACTCAAAAAAAATCTAGACAATAAGCTTTTGATAGATGCAGTTCAGTCGTCGTTTATTGCGCCCGGGGCAAGCTGCGTGAGGATGCCAAGGAAAATTTAAACAAAAGCATAGGCTGAAGGATAAAGTATTTATTTGTGTTGGAGTCAGCACGCACGTAGGGTTCGTTTTCAAAATTATTGAACTTTCAGCAGTTTTGGCTGAGGCAAGCAATGCCTAAGGACCTCTTTTGGGGTAGTTTTTTCTCAAATTCAGTTGGTTGCTCACCTTTTAATGTCCCTTCACTCTATCAACTTTGTTTTCAATTTATTAGCTTGCATCCATTGTTGCTCCTAAATCCTATTTATTGCATATGGCGTGTCATGTGCACAATTATCTTTCCATTTACAGAATATAATATCACAATCGCATATCATAATTTTCCACATCATCTCCTAATCATTTGAAGTATCTTGTTTAGCACCAATGCAGGGTGTAGGTGCTGCTGACATTTATATTTATCTTTAGATCTTTGACACCACTATTCTAGCATATTAACAATGGTGTGATCTTAACCTAGGATGAGAATGAAGATAATAATAATTTGTCAAAGCTCCTATTTTGATGTAAGTTGATGCATATATTTCATCATAATGATCGTCTCATTCTGACTAGTAAATACAACAATTCTGTTTTACTTAACTAAGTTGCAAAACGTAAAACTTTTTAAGGTCATGGGCACTAAGCTAAAAAAATGAAGATCAAAGCAAAAGCTTAGATGTCACAAGCTGGAGCTGGTGACTCTTTTAGATGATAAATATTGTTCTTGGATTCTGGCAGTGCATAAGAGAAGTCTCTCAGGTGGGTTAAATAGAAACACAGTCACTATCTAAACAATGACAGACATAAAAGTGCAATATAATTAGAGAACACTATCAAATTAGACATGCAAGTTAAGAACCACCACCAAGTAAACCAGACATCATCCTGCAGTAGCAAAAAAAGCATTTAAAAGCTATGACCCTGCTGCAGTTGAAGGAAAGGCCTTAATTTATTCCCTACTTTACCAGCACAGAATAAATTATATAGAGAACAAATTGAAAGAAAACCTTCAGTGAGGTACCAGATAACATTAAAAAATAAAATAGATAAAGAGAAAAGAAAATTTAAAGAAGTACCTTGAGTGAGCTTACGGCCATCAATCTGAGTGTCTGGGTTCCCGGGATTCCTTCCAGAATAAGTTGAGTGAATCTGTTGGTTATGAGATACTATGCCCCGAGAATTATCTCTGTCCAGCACTGGAAGCTGGACAGGAGTGTACCCATACATCAATGGAAAATTAGCAGGCATAACTGGCTGGACACCTGGCCGCTCAACGTTTGTGGTAGCCATTGCATGCATCATAGGCATTGGATAGTTGGATGGATTAGGTGTACCACTAGAGTTAGAATCCTTGACAGATTGTGAGTAAGACATGTTCATGTTTGCTGGTGGAGCTGGGAGTGAAACACCATAAGGCAAGGATGCATTCATCACATTTTCCTTTTCTGATGAGATAGTAAATCTTTTCTGTCCTAGAATTTCAACACCGCATGAAACACCAAACGCATGAGATTCCTTCTGAACCCTGGATACACCACCAGTTGATGCAAATCGCTTTGAAACATCATCATGCTGAGAAACATGCCTTGAAGTTGAACCATCTACTTCAGAATCTGCAACATCTTCATTTTCTGCAGTTGATCCCTCATCTGTGGTTATGGAGATGTGTGATACCTTGGTTTTATCAGTCAAATCAGGATGACTGGTTTCTCTCTCATGCTTCTTCTTTTGATTCGTCTCAATAAACAGGTTTTTTCGCTTTTCACCAATACTTGAAGTCTTTTCATCAATTTCAATAGACCTATTCTCAGCTGGTAACCACAATCCTTCAGCATTTGAGTTCTTTGAAGTTTCAAAGTCAGCAGCAGGTTTAGAAAAGTTGTAGTTAAAGCTCTCACCAACTTTCAGCGGATGTTGTTGATTTCCACCTTCTAGAAAGTTTTTGAACTCATTGATCAATTTGCTACCTCTATCACCTTCATCTGATCTGATATCAGATGAGCTGCCCCGTTTACTTTTGTGTGAGGAACTATTTCCGCCACAAGGAAGACCCAAGCTCAGATCGAGACCTTTCTCATCATCCATTGATAGGAAAAGATAAATGTTTCTGCAAGATTTTCACATATTTGGCCATTCAGAGCATAGTCTGATACTGGCCAGTACACACACACACACAGAGAGAGAGAAATAAGAAGGGAATATCAAATTATCAAGAAACAATCTTATTAAAACATCTGCATAAGAAAATATAGCTTAAGATACAAAATCCCATCTCTTAAATGACTAAGTAGGGGAAAAAATCACGTTTCTCAAATAATAAAGATGTTCTTTCATATTTGACCTAAAAGGTAAAGAACAATCCCATGAACACCAAATTCAGAATCCCAATAAATTACTTGTTGCCTTACTAGTGGGATTCTGTACTCAATAGTAGTCGAAAGATAAGTTCCATCATAGATTCAGACATTCAGTAACATAATTTTACTTTTAATCTTTCAACTTTCATTGTATTAACTGAGTTGAACAACTAACAAAGAGAGTAGAGGGCATTACACTTTCCTAAGTCAACAAATCTATTCTATATAATCAAGGTTTAAAAAAAAGGCAGAAGCTAGCCTCGAGGTGTTTACCCGGAACCCTGCGAGGAGAGATGGTGGAGATGGCTGGTGAGAGGTGAGAGAGACGCTGAAGCCGCGCCTGCAAAAAAAAAAAAAATAAATAAATAAAATCTTTCTTTTCTGTGTCGCGAGTTGTTCGGTGATGGGAAATAAAGAAATTGATCGATTAATGATACAATGGGCTTGGCCAATTTCTATTAATTTAGGGGTTTTTTTTTATTTAAGCCCATACCCTTTAAGCCCAAAACTTAGTAAAACCCAAAAACAAAATCTGAAAAATGTTCAATCCGTGCTTCACGACAAAATCCTCGCCTCTTCCGCCTCAGCTGAAGAGGGTCGTAAGCCTCACGTAATTGGGAAGATGCGGCGCTTTCAGTAATAGTTTCCGGCGCCTCGCCTTGAGGTGTACGCGTATGTCGCCTTTTAAAATTGAGATGGACTTGCGTGCAGTAGCGGTTATTTCCGCCTATTTCAGATGGATGCGTGGCGCTCACGTGCGGCGTGTGAGGCTCACGCGTCCGTCCTTTTTTTTTGCGATTTTTTATTTTTTTTTTATGTCTGTTTTTATCATATTTGGTACTTTTTTTTTTACCATATGGTACTTTTTATTGTAGTTGGATTGATGATAGTATTAATCTCAGGTTGATACTGTCTATATCATACTTGATACTTTTTTGTTTATTTTACCGAACTCGTGTTTTGCTTTCCTTTGCAAATTCTTGGAATGATGATTGTTTTAGATTAATCTCAACACATACAATATAAAAACTGAAAAAAATATCAGAATTTGAACTAAATAAACCAGTATAAAATAACTAGCAGACTCCTTACTTTTTAATGATACAGATAGTACTTTTCGAACGTTTTGTGATACTTTTTAATAGCAAGGCTGGTACTCACTTTGGACAGTTTTTTTTATGGGTTGACCCAGTCAAAGCGGGTTGACCTGCGTTTATCGGGTCAAAGCGCGGGTTGACCCGCGTTGACTAGGTCAAAAACGGGTTTGACTTACCCGTCTCATATAGTGTTTTTTGCATCATAATGTATGCAAGTTTTTGCCTTTATGTATATGATAAAATGAAGTTATGATAATAAGATTCCCATCTAAAAATCCCAATCAAAATTGTCACATTCATAATTTTTAGGGGAATTTACACTTTGATATTTACATTTTTGACACTTTTACATAAATGACCCACTTTATTACTATTAGTGAAATAGTACCTACTTTTTCAAAAATTTTGCAAATCTGACCTCGATCAAATTTCTAGCGTAAAATATCTACGTGACACGCCTGTATTCTTGGGTGGCTTTTTTGCTCCAATAAAAAATATTACCTGGATCTTTCATATCAATTATGAACTAAAAATAAAATAAAATTGTTGGGCATGTCACGTAGATATTTTAGGCTGGAAATTTGATCGAGGTCAGATTTGTAAAATTTTTAAAAAAGTGGGTACTGTTTTGCTAATAGTAATAAAGTGGGTTATTTTTGAAAAAGCATCCAAAATGTAGGTATCAAAGTGTAAATTTCCCTAATTCTCAAGCAATTCATTTTCTGTAAATTTAGGACTCTAAATGAATGAAACCGCTCTCGATCGATTCGGAGTTTGGCTTGAAAAAAATTTGTTTGAAACCTGTTCGTTTTCTAAACGTGTCAAATTCGAGCCTCGAATTGAGCTCAATAAAGTTATTGAGTTGAGCTTGAACAGAGTGGTATTCGAGTCAGCTCGCGAATATGTTCATGCATATTATAAATATTAAAAAAGTAAATTAAATAAGTTTTTTTTTCAAGCTCCAGCTCAAGTATATAATTTAAACGAGCTTTTTTCGAGCATTCGAGTTCAAACTCGATTAGTAATTTTTTTATTATTTCAGGAGCGGAGGTTGATCTGATTTCAAGCATGACAAATATTTTTTGATCCGAACTCGAATAAGAGAAGAAAAGCTCGAATCGAACTCAAGCCGAGCTCGAACTCAAATATTTCTTAACGAATTGAGCTCGAACGTTCGAGTATTTGGCTCGACTCGGCTCGGTTTCATTTATAATAAATAGGTCAATTTGAAATTCAAATTAGATAGCATAGAGCCAATTCAAAATTTAAGCCCATACATAGCCTAACACTCATATTTGTGTCTTATTTTCAGCCATTATCATTTTCTTATTATGTTTTGTATACTGTTATGTTCATATTCTCGATTATGTCTTAGTTTTGCATTGTATATTTGCATTACTTGCATATTACATATCACACAACACGCATTGCATATTACAACCCTCTAGAATTTGATAAATTTATGCAAAGCTTAATCAACTTTTTTTTTTTACATAAATATTTTCGATAGTTTCTAGCAAATGATTTTTTTGGTATTTTCGACAAGGAATTATTTTTGGTATTTTCGACATACTGATAATTTTCAGTATTTTTGATATACCGTAAATTTTCAGTACGATACGGCATACCGAGATATCACTATGTCCATATGATACAGTATACTGAATTATCGGTACGGTATCGATATTCATTATGTGACATTTCGGAATTTACGTATACACAGCTTACTGAAAGTTTCTGATGAAGCCATACAAGGCATT
Organism: Perilla frutescens; assembly: GCA_026008535.1. Lineage (NCBI taxonomy): Eukaryota > Viridiplantae > Streptophyta > Magnoliopsida > Lamiales > Lamiaceae > Perilla > Perilla frutescens. Next base: position 35,991,049 of record BRKX01000006.1, on the reverse strand, counting down.
GAAGGCCTTAAACCCGAGCTGCAATTTAAAGGTCCAATGACGCGACTTCGAACGAAGAAATTACAAGGTTATCTCCAAATGTTGATTCCCAAGAAGTTCGAAAAATTGGAAGATGCAAAATGCAGCCATGTTTTAGTTAATTTATTAACTAATGAAATCAAGATTACACCATGCAGTATCATACTTGAAGAGTTAAAGATGGAAGCTTGAAGAGCAAGCATGCACGTCGCATGCATGGATCGACATCAAGACGCATGTGCATGGCTTGTAGATTTCAGCCCTTAGTTATTTTAATTAGGGGTTGAATTTTATTTAGACTATAGTATTTATTTAATTAATTAAGACTATAGTTTGGATCAGATTTTATTTAAATTTTGTTACATATTTTCGATCATTACATAGTCAAGTTGACTATATTTTATTTAAGGCAATTCCCTACCTTGAATAGAACTCTAGTTTAGGTAGTTTCCTAGTCTAGATTTAATTCTTTTTGGACTCTAATTTTTGGTCCACATAGCTTAAGATTTTCGGCCCTTATGATCTATAAACAAGGGACCTTTGTTACTTAGATACTTTAGACATTATTGAATTAAATTTGCTTTTGCATATAATTGTGTCTCAACCCCTTTAAAGCTTTTGTTTATTTTCTTCGAAAATAATCATTCTTGAAGCCTAGCAATGTTAAGTCTTACATCAAGGGAACGTTCTAATTCACACGAGGAATTAGGGTGAAGGAGTAACTTGAAGATTCATTTTCGTAGTACAAGATACGCCGGTGATTAATCGGGTTGCAAATCACAACACTTACATCAAGCCATCACACCATATCGACATCCTACATCATTCATAGTTGTCCGTATCAATCACCAAGTCACCAAGACCTGATCGGGTGTCGATCACAAGGGTTCGAGCTCCATACAAGTCCAAGTCATTGTGTTCTTCATCTATACCGTAAGTTCTTCATAACCTTAACATACCCTATCTACTCTTAGCTCTTCTTCACCATATTACATGTTCCAAATACCTCACCTTTCCTACCATAACCATTGTCCAATTCAGCCCTATCGTATTTGGTTTTGTGTGTTAATTTTGTGTCATCGTCTAGGTATCGTAATTAGATCTAGTTTGATTCCTTTTGTTATTTTCGAGTCCTTGATTTGTTATTTCAGTTGTTTCATTCAATTGAGTCTTAGAGTAGGATTGAGCACTTCCAAAGTTGATGTGTTCATTTCTAGAAGTCTTTCGCGCGTTCTCGTATCCTGAACAATTTGTCCGGGTTACATCATAAATTTGGCATCAGAGCCACGTCAGCATAGCTGGTGGTGGTTCAATCCTACATGTCAATTTATTGCTTACGTGTAGTCAACGTGTCTATCGAGTTGTAATAGACTAGTGTCCATTGTTTTTTAAAAAAAAAGACCGAAAGTTAAAAAAAACGAAAAAAAAAGATCCCACAAAAAAAAAAGAATAACCAAATTGATTCTTGAATTTCCTTTTGAGTTCTATTTTATTTTTGGTACTTTCCTTTTAGTACTAGTCTATAGTTGGTAGTTTCCATAGAGTTGTATTTTATTTTTGGTCCTTTCCATCTAGAGTCTAGCCTAATTAAGGTATTTAGATTGTGTCATATTAGTGGTACACATATCCAAATCCCTTTCTTTTCTTCTTATCTATTTGTTTTTTTTTTCTTTTCTATTTCTTTCCTTCTACGTTTACGATTTATTTTTAGATCTCCTACACTAGTTGGGACTTCAAAATACATCCTAATTCCTTCCTCTTATTCCCAAAAACACACGACACCATCCCTTTCCACCCATACTTGATACACACCCACTCGACACCCATACATACTCCATACACTCTTATCTACACTTATACATTGCAACCACCTTCCAAAACACTCCAAATTAGCCGTACACCTTCCTACCTTGTGCAATTAGTCCGGAATCACGAAATAAGACTACTACTCGATTTTTTGCTAGTTGTTCGACACCACCACTCCCATAAACATGATTTTACACAAACTGTGTACCCATACACTTGAGTGATATATGAGTGGTAAAGTCAAGAGAGAAAACAAACGAGTGACGAGAGATTGTGAGGTCCTACCTTGTTTTTCTTTACGTTTGTTCGTTTTGCAGGTACCAAGAAGAAAGGAGATTCATCTATTCCACCCATAGATGAACCGAGGTCGCCTAATACCCCAGGCGATCCATCATACACGTCCAACACAGATTGGGACCCAAAGTACAACTTTGATGCTATGGCACAGTACTTCAAGTGCCAAAATCAACTAATGAAGGACGAGTTCGACAATCAAGTAACCGAGCTGACTGAGCAGATCAAGAAACTTACAGCTCAGTTGATTGCACCACAAGCAGTCCAAGGAGAAGCAGCGAGGCCACACAAGCCTCAAGGAGCCGCAGCAGTTCAACATCCACGGCAAAGGACCGTATCGAGGCAACCCATTTTTCAAGCAGACGTTGGAGATGATGACTTCAGACACGAGTCCGATATAGCCAGTGAGTATGAAGCTGATTTCATACTACCAAGATGGGGAAATCACCGTGATCGACCCCGAGCACCCTACAGACATGCATTCCGTGTCGAGAGATCGAGGTTTGAATATGGAAATGGTTTGCTCAACAACATCAAGATGAGCATTCCAGAGTTCGAGGATCTACACGATCCTGATCTATACTTGGATTGGGAACATAAAGTAGACAAGATTTTCACGTGCTACAACTTTCCTGAGATCAAGAAAGTCCAGTTAGCATCTTTGGAGTTCAGAGGCTATGCGGCCTCATGGTGGGAGATGCAGCAGAAGCGACGCCAGCGTGAAATGTATCCACCCATCGACACATGAAAGGAGATGAAAGGATTGATGCGTGGCCGGTTCATTCCTGTGCACTATGAGAAAGAGCTCGAAAAGAAGCTCACCCGGATCAAGCAATGTACACGATCAGTTGAAGAGTACCATAAGGAGCTTGAGACCATCCTGAACTGAGTTGGGAAATAAGAGACCTTAAATGCTGCCATCATCTGGTACATTAAAGGCATAAATCTCGACATCACATGTGAAGTTGAACTCAAGAACTTCACCAGTATAGAAGAGATGGTGCACTACGCATCAATTGTGGAGAGACAGCTCAGAGAGGGACGACGGAGATCGCACCACAGTTCAGTCCCTGTTCGACCCTCATAGAACAAAGATACGAATTCCACATCACCTTTTACCCCTTCTACTGAGCCTACTCGACCTCGAGGTCAGTCCGAACCGCCCGAGCGGCGTTTCGATTGTTCTACGCAGCAGACCAGTTGTAGACCCGAGTCTACATCGGCACCGCCCGCACGGCTGCTATACACACGGCCAAATCTACCCAGTGCACCACCACAGTCAGGCCAGAATCATGCTCGTGACATCCAGTATCACAAGTGCCAAGGTTGGGGCCACCTTCAGAACCAGTGTCCGAACGAACGAGTTTTGTTCATCACCGAACAGAATGAGATCGAGTCAACTAGTGAGGACGAGGAGCAGCCCACAGTTGATGCCAAAAAGGAGCCAGAGACGCCTCCAGTCAACTTGGATGAAGAGGAACCCGAGCTTTCTCATGTTAGTCTTATGTCTATTCGCAGTTTAAGCATCAGCCGAGATAAAGAGCAACTGAAACAGCGTGAGAATATCTTTTTCACACGTGTTGCTATACAAGACAAGACCTGCTCGATGATAATTGATAGTGGGAGTGTGATTAATGCCATTAGCCAGTACGCAATTAACAAGTTGGCACTGACCACCATGAAACATCCGACGCCATACAAGTTGCAATGGCTTACGGATCGAGGAGAGATCAAAGTGATGGCCCAGTTAAGTGTCGACTTCTCTATTGGTTAATTTTTTGACTCTGATGTTTGTGATGTTATTCCTATGGATGCAGCACACATACTGTTAGGTCGACCATGGAAATTCGACAGATAAACGGTTCATGATGGTTTTGCAAACAAATACACCGTGAAGCAAAATGGGCGAACCACTATCCTAAAGCCGCTGTCCCTTAAAGTCATTGCTGAGGATTAACAAATCATGCAAGAGAGGTTCAAAACTGAGAGAGTAAAAGAAGCTGCAGCCGCAACCAGCTCTGCACGGACTGTGCAGAACCAAGGCAGCAACGCACAGACAGTGAAGCACCTTCAGAATAGAGTCCAGAATGGTCCGCACGGATAGTGCAGTCCAGTGCACGGACCGTGCAACCCTACTGCCCCTCCAATCGGTCCCCTACCACTTTTCTTTCTTCTCCACCTTCTTTTGACCCTTCCAAGAGGGATTTGAAGTCCGGACCAACTGCAAAAAGAGATCAAAATCGCAGCTTGTTCATATCTGTTAAAGGCATAGAAAAAGCATTAAAAGCAGGTTCACCGTTTATTCTTTTATCTTATAAGAGCGGTGCTATTAATGATTCTTCTTTGCCTAGTGTTGTGAAACCACTTATGGAGGAGTTCGCGGATGAGTTCCCGGAAAAGATTCCAAGTGGATTACCTCCAGTTCGTTGGATCGAGCACCAGATCGATTTCTAGCCCGGCGCAGTGCTTCCAAACTGTCCAGTATATTGCACGTCACCTGAGAAGACCAAGGAGATTGATAAACAAGTGAAAGAGTTTCTTGAGAAGAAGCAAATTCGAGAGTCAATGAGCCCCTGTGCAGTCCCAATCATTCTAGTGCCGAAGAAGAACAACGAGTGGAGAATGTGCACGGATTGTCGTGCCATCAACAAAATTACAGTGAAGTATCGATTCTCTATCCCTAGATTAGATAATATGCTTGATGAATTATCGAGTTCTAAAATCTTTTCTAAAATTAATTTGCGTTCTGGTTATTTTGAAGTTAGAATACATGAAGGGGATAAGTTGAAGATAGCTTTTAAGACTAAGCATGGTTTATATGAGTGGTTAGTTATGCCGTTTGGTCTCACTAATGCACCGAGCACTTTTATGAGATTAATGAACCATGTATTGCGTGATGTGATTGGGAAATTTTGTTATTGTTTACTTTGATGATATCCTGATTTACAATCACGATGCACAGACGCACCTAGATCACCTTAGGTGTGTATTTTGCATATTAAGATCGATCAAGTTGTATGGAAACATGTCTAGGTGCTCATTCTGTTTAGATGGAGTCATGTTTCTAGGTTTTTTTGTGAGTATACGTGGCATTAAGGTTGACTGTTCTAAAATAAAAGTGATCGAAGAATGGCCAACGCCCAAGTCCGCCACTGAGGTTCGATCCTTTCACGGTCTTGTTGGATTTTATCATCACTTCGTGCGTGATTTTTCTAGCATTGTCGCACTTCTTACTGAGCTAAGTAAGAAGGATCACAAGTTTGAATGGGGAAAAGCACAAGATGATGCATTTACACGTTTAAAATATCTTTTATGTCATGTACCTATTTTGTGTTTACATGATTTTGAGAAAGTGTTTGAGATTGAATGTGATGCCTTGAGAATAGGTATTAGTGCTGTTTTGATGCAGGAACGGTGTCCAGTCACCTACTTCAGTAAAAAATTAAATGGTGCAGCTTTGCGTTATTCCACCTATCATAAAGAGTTGTACACATTGAAGAGATCATTGGAGACGAGGCAAAACTATCTTTGGCCAAAGGAGTTCGTGATTCACATGGACCATGAGAGCTTAAAGCATTTGAAAGGGCAACAAAACTTAAACAAGAGACATGCGAGATGGGTTGAGTTCATCGAGTCCTTCCCGTACATCATCAAATACAAGAAAGGAGAAGACAACGTAGTTGCCGATGCCCTATCTCGACGGTACATATTGTTGAATTTGATGCATGCTAGAATGCTTGGTTTTAAGTCGATTAAGAGTCTATATGCATGTGATCCCTATTTTGCACCGATTTACTCTGAGTGTTCGGCCAAGTTGAGGTCTTTTGATGGGTTTTACGTGCATGATGGATTTCTATTTCGTGGTTCTCAGTTGTGCATTCCCTAGTTGTTCTATGCGTGAGGTACTTGTGTTAGAATCGCATGCAGGGGGTTTAATGGGTCACTTTGGTGTGAATAAAATATTAAACTTGTTGAATGAACACTTTTATTGGCCGCATATGAGGAGAGATGTTGAACACGTGTGTAATAGATATATTACATGCCATAGGTTGAAATCTATTTCACATCCGTTTGGTTTATACACGCCCTTACCCGCCCCTAGTTCATCTTGGATTGATTTGTCTATGGATTTTATCTTGGGTTTACCTGGGTCTAGATCGGGTAAGGATTCTGTGATCATTGTTGTTGATCGATTTTCCAAAATGGCTCATTTTATTGCATGTAGAAAAACCGATGATGTTGTGCATATTGCCAATTTGTTCTTTGTGCATGTTGTTAGATTGCATGGTATTCCTAAAACTATTGTTAGTGATAGGGATTCCAAATTTCTTGCACACTTTTGGCGAGTTTTGTGGGTAAAATTAGGGACTAAGTTGTTGTTTTCTACTGCTTGTCATCCACAAACCGATAGTCAAACTGAGGTTGTGAATCACACATTAGGCACACTACTTAGGTCCTTAATCAAAAATAATTTGAAGTCATGGGAAGAGTGTTTACCTTACGTCGTATTTGCATATAATTGTGTGGTACATTCTTCTACTAATATGTCTTCTTTTGAGGTTGTTTATGGATTTAATCCGTTAATGCCTACTGATTTGTTACCTTTACCTATTAAGCATCTAAGAAGTGTTAAAGGTTTGAGATGAGCTGAGCAAGTTAAGGAGATGCATGAGAGAGTATGTGCTCGCATTGAGCACAAAGGCCACCACACGACCGAGAGTAGAAACACACGGCGCAAGCGTATTGTATTTCAGCTCGGTGATCGCATTTGGATTCATCTGAGTCCCAGCCGGTTTCCGAACTTGAGAAAGTCTAAGTTGTCGCTGCATAGAGATGGACCATTTATGGTTCTAAGTCATGTAAATGACAATACTTATCGTATCGATCTTCCCGGTGAGTATAATTGTTCTTCAACATTTAATATTGCCGATTTATCTCCGTTTGTTGCAGATGAATTCGATCAAGATGAGGATCCAAATTCGATGACGAATTCTCTTCAGCGAGGGGGAAATGATGAAGCTATGCAAGGCATTGAAGGACTTGAACCCAAGCTGCAATTTAAAGATCTAATGACGTGACTGCGAGCGAAGAAATTACATGGTTAAATCCAAGTGTTGATTCGCAAAAAGTTTGAAAAATTGGAAGATGCAAAGTGCAACCATGTTTTTGTTAATTTATTAACTAATTAAGATCAAGATCACACCATGGAGTATCATACTTGAAGAGTTGAAGATGGAAGCTTGAAGAGCAAGCATGCACATCGCATGCATGGATCGACGTCAAGACGCGCGTGCATGGCTTGTAGATTTCGGGTTTTATTTATTTTAATTAGGGGTTGAATTTTATTTAGACTATAATATTTATTTAATTAATTTAGACTATAGTTTAGATCATATTTTATTTAAAATTTTGTTACATATTTTCGGTCATTACATAGTCAAGTTGACTAGGTTTTATTTAAGGCAATTTCCTACCTTGAATAGAACTCTAGTTTAGGTAGTTTCCAAGTCTAGATTTAATTCTTTTTGGACTCTAATTTTCGGTCCACATAGCTTAGGATTTTTGGCCCTTATGATCTATAAATAAGGGACCTTTGTTACTTAGATACTTTAGACATTATTGAATTAAATTTGCCTTTGCATACAATCTCAACTCCTTTAAAGCTTTTGTTTATTTTCTTTGAAAATAATCATTCTTGAAGCCTAGCAATGTTAAGTCTTACATCAAGGGAATGTTCTAAGTCACACGAGGAATTAGGATGAACTCGCTACCGAGGAGTAACTTGAAGATTCATTTTCGTAGTACAAGATACGTCGGTGATTAATCGGGTTGCAAATCACAACACTTACATCAAGTGATCAACCATATCGACATCCTACATCATTCATAGTCGTCCGTATCAATCACCAAGTCACCAAGACCTGATCGTGTGTCAATCACAAGGGTTCGAGCTCCATACAAGTCCAAGTCATCGTGTTCTCCATCTATACCAAAAGTTCTTCATAACCTTAACATACCCTATCTACTCCTAGCCCTTCTTCACCATATTACACGTTCCAAATACCTCACCTTTTCTGCCATAACCACCGTCCAATTCAGGCCTATCATATTTGGTTTTGTGTGCTAATTTTATGTCATCGTCTAGGTATCGTAATTAGATCTAGTTTGATTCCTTTTGTTATTTTCAAGTCCTTAGTTTGTTATTTCAGTTGTTTTGTTCAATTGAGTCTTAGAGTAGGATTGAGTCCTTCCAAAGCTGATGTGTTTGTTCCTAGAAGTCTTCTGCGCGTTCTCATATCTTGAATAATTTGTCCAGGTTACATCAGTTTCGGTACGATAACGATATGAATTATTTGAGTGAGTAAAACTAGAATATGCTACTTGTATGTTTCATACAGTATTGTCAAGGGAGTGAACTGAGTCAACATCTGCATTGTATTTTATCACTTGTGTTAGTGAATTTCATCATAAGGCAATCACATATGTTAGGTGTGTGATTTAAAATGTTCTATGCAAAGTTATGCCGCTGCATATTGAAGGCATAGTGGTAACACTAGCTTCAACTTTGAGTTCAACATTTGCGCACCGTTTATTTTACAGTAGTTCGAGCAACGAATTATAACAACCACAATTATATATTATTGGTATTGTCCCCAAATGATAGTAATTCAATTCATGCAATCTATATTCATTTTACAAAAAACAAAGCAAATATGATACCGATCGTTTAATAAATTCAACAATAAAGATCTAAAAATTTCTGATTCCGGTATGGTTCTACATTCAATTTAATTATTTTATATTTCGATGATTTCGATATAGATATTTCATGATTAGTGATTTAATTTGTTTTAATAAACTTTGAAATTCCACACGCCTGTATAAAATATATGTTCTGCAAACATTCACGAAAAAGTGCTTGAACGTTGTTAGATAAAGTTCACAATAAAGTGCGTGGACGTTATTATGAACTTAATTGAAATTGCAGAAAGTAAAGCACACTGATTTTTGGCTATCACTCAAGCTAGCTGGAATACTCAGTGTGTTGAATAATCTCATTTGTGTCTCGATGCACAATTATCTTTTTCTTCAGCTAAATTCTATCTTCATACTTGAGCTGTCTTCAATGAAGTTCAGATCACATTATGCACATCCTTGTGAATGTTGTCTAGTACAACATGTGTAATACTTAGAAAAACCAAATACTTATGATTGATTAATACCATAAAGATTAATGAAAATCAAACACTACAACAAGTGCAAAGTACATCACTTGATAGATACATTAGTGCAAAGCATAACACTAATAAACTTATATGTTTTATGTGATTAAATCCAACAGAAAGAACATAAAATATTCATTATATAAGATAAAAAATAGTAAAATAATATTTCATTCCGCAAACATACCAATCATAAGAATTGTCATTTCATTCCTTAGTTGATTTCATTCATACATAATTTATTTCTGTCATACCAATCAACTTCCAAGATTGCTAGCCTTTTAATTTGGTCATGTTGGATATAAGTTTGATGTGTTTCTACTATAAAAAAGCTAAAAAAACCCAAAAATAAAATAATTAGTTTATTTAGTTTTGTTAGTATAATGGAGTCATCGAGTTGGCTCGTGGATTAAGATAAATGGAATTTCTATTTGACCACTAAAATTACTCTTTACACCACAGTTACTCAATGCATCACTGATTTTACTCTTTACACCACACACATTTACATTAATATCATTTTAAATACAAATATTTATTTTAGTAAAAAACACATTTTTACCTAAAATTAAACTGTAAATCATCGAAAATACCGTGAGTGCAAAGATGTGGAGATCGAATTTGAAGGAAATAGGGTTGTTCGAATTTTCTCCAAAATCTTGGACGAAGACCGAGTTGAACTTGAATATGATTTTAATGGAAGAATTTTATGAGTTTCTACGTTCTATTTTGTGAATTTACATGTTTTGTTTTGTAAATTAAAAATCAGTTGGTGATTTTTTAATTCAAATTTTCTTATAGTTTAACAAGCTAGGATAGGTTATTGGAATTATTAGATGCTATTTTGGTTTGATTGTACAGAAAAAATCGTGATTGCGATGAGTTTTGGAGAGTTTTTTTCTAGTCGCGTTTTGTTCGACCTGAACAAGTTGATCCACTTAGTGTTCGACTTGTGAAATTAGAACAAAATGATTATGTTTAACTTCAGAGTTCGACTGGGTATACGTGTAATTTTGTATAAGTAATGTTCGAACTCTGAGCTTAGAACATAATAACTTCAGAATTCGACTTGATATGCGTGAAATTTGTTCAAAGTGTTGTTCTAACTCTGAAGTTAGAACAGAGTGATTATGTTCTAACTTCATAAGTCGAACAATTTTGTTATGTTCTAAGTGTGAAGTTCGACCAACACTTATATGTTCTAAGTCTGAAGATCGACCCTAATTCTAAAATGAGTTAATTTGCAGCTACTTATAGGATAAGACCACTACATTATCGAGGTGTCAAAATACGCTAGAATGGTGGCAAGCACATTACGATGCCCAATTAGCAGAAGAAGAGCAAATGAGGAATCAAATGAATTTTAATTCGTGTATTTATTCGTATTGTATCAGGATTTGATGGATTTGGAGACTACTATTTACTTTTTTTTTTTTGCGTGATCAGTATGTGTTTAATATATTTGTTGATAACAGTATTAATACTTTGGGGATCTATTTTTCAAATAAGTCAGCAGGATATGTACAATATCGATGTGGCAACACAAATCCAATTGTTCGAATGAAGATTCTCGCACAAACAACATATGTTCTAACATATAAATTAGAACAAAAAAGTTATGTTCGAACGTAATCATCCTCCAAACTTTGTTCAATGTAATCACATTATGTTGGAGGTTTCTTCTTAACCACACGGGGATGCCCACTTTGTTCATATGTCAACACCAAATGAGGAATTCTAGTATCACTGTCCGCTTCTGAATGTCGCATAATAATAATAATAATAATAATAATAATAATAATAATAATAATAATAATAATAATAATAATAGTTGTAGAGGTCAAAAACTCTACAATTGATCGTTTCTTCGAGTTCGGGTTCCGGCGATCTACAAGACAAAGTAAACACACATGAAGCCGAAGGACCATCGAGGGGTTGATGATCGAATGGATTCCGACGCTCAAGTCAGAATCGAGACTAGTAAAAATAATAGCTTAAAAGCAAACGAAAAGCGATAAATAAGAATTGAAGGACTGAATTCTACTGTCATAGAACGTTATGAGTATGTCGTGTGATGGATCATATGATGATAGTTCGTCAATGAGTTGGAGATGAGTGTTGTATAAGTGATAGTTGATTTTTCGATGATCCCCCGTATTATGAAGAGTGTGAATATATATATTGGTGAGCTTAGCATATTTTCGATTTCTAGGGGATCATTTCTATCCCTTTTAGAGTTTTTGACAGGGTCTTACTTATCTTTAATGAATACTTTGACCCGGTCTCTTTCAAGAGTCTGCTCGATCTTGGACTCTTTCTTTAGACCTCTGAACACTGATTACAGAGGCATCGACCTCGAGGTGTCGATCACGAGGTGTCGACCTCTTCAGCTCTTTAGACCTTCAAATGGTCGTGGGCCTAATCTTTGGGCCTATGTAGAAATATGGCCTCTACAGTTAGCTCCTCATTACTTGATTCTTGTATTTCAAGGATCGGGTAATGAATGTCTGCGTTTTATTAGCGATTATCTCAATCAGTTCTATGTTTAGATACCGAATTTCTTTTAGATTTCAGGCAATGCCTAGAGATGAGTCCCTGAAGGAATCTTGGATCGCAAAATCCAATTTCGAAAGTTCCGGGTCTGAAGACAGGCCCTGAAGGAGCTTGTGAGGTCGTGAGAGTGGACCTCGTGGAGCTCCAGACCTGAAGGCAGGTCCTGAAGGAGCTTCTGAGGTCGTGAGAGCAGACCTCGTGGAGCTCCAGACCTGAAGGCAGGTCCTGGGGGAGCTTCTGAGGTCATGAGAACAGACCTCGTGGAGCTCCAGACCTTAGGTACGGATTTTACTTTTTCCGTTCCCTAGGCTAACCCTCGCTATTAGATCGAGACACGTGGGCTCAGATCGTGCTGTCTCTCCTCCCCATATTTCAAATATCGAGGGGAATAGTTCCCTCATCTCCCTTTTTTCCAGAATATCAAAAGTTTTTTCAATTTTAAACAACTTTCTTGCGATAAACCTTATCAATCTTTCGAATCTTCAGAAGAATTTCACCCCGCATTTTCCACTAACTGCCTCCACTTTTCTCGCACTTAGGACTGCTTGGAGACTCTGCTCTATGAAAAAACTATTGGCTACTTACTTCTCCATCTTCAGGTTACCCACTCGTTTCCCTCTTTTTTATATTTGCGCCATAGATAAATCATTTTGAAATTTCTCGTGTAGTATTCTGGAGGGCTTGAGATATTTTGTTAGAACCGTAGCGAATCATTTGAGTTTCTAGATATATTTGATTTCTGGGCTGTGTTTAGAGGGCTTTTGCGGTTATTTTAGGGTTTGTTCAATTTTTCGGCAGGTTTTTTCGGTGGATTTAGGAGATTTCAGGAGGGAGACGGTTAGGATTTCGATAGTGTTCTTGGATTTAGGCTGGTCTAGGGTTTGGACTACTCGTTGTTTTCCCAGATTTTTGATTATAATGAGTGTAAGTGAGGACTCTAATGCGGAGGAGACGAGAAGTTATGACGGGAAAGACGTAGTACAGTGTTCAGGGTCGGAACACTCAGGGAGTTCCGATTCTCCTGTAATCGTCAAGGTCACGGGAAAGTCAAGAAGAAGAAGGCCGTCGGCAATTATTTCATGCTCAGTCAGTCATGTGGTGGTTAGCAAGCGTGGGGCAGCGACTCTGAAAGGGAAATTACCCATTGGTCGAAAACTGTAAATTCAGGAAGTCAAGGCAGTAGGAGAGAGGTTTAAAGCCTTCGAGATCGCTCTGAAAGTGAGCGATGAGCTCTTAAAAAGGCTGACCTCACTGCCAGTGTCGGGTGCTGGAGTAGAGGTCCAATCTCCCTGTCCTGATGATCGAGTTCATCGACCTCCACTGGGCTTCACAGCTTTTTACGCGTTGGTGGTGGAGAAGGGGGTCGGGCTCCTCCTACACCCTTGCGAAGATAGCCCACTTTTACGGCATAGCTCCTGCCTAGATTACTCCGATTGGGTGGTTCCATATGCTGGGCATGTACTACTTATGGGAGGAGCTTGGCTTCGGCGAACCTAGTGTCGGGGAATGGCATGCTACCTATCGACCAGTGGCCAATGCTGGGCAACCTGGCTTCTACTACTTCACAAAATGGGTAAGGGATCGGCCCCCTCTGATAACGACCCTGCCTTCTTTCTCTCGGGATTGGAAACCTAAATTTGTTTTCGTACCAGCTCGGACTTCTACTGATGCTATCATACACGCTGAGTTCTGCGACGTCTGTGGGTCTCCGAGCTGAGCTCTTATGTTCTTATTTTTTATTTAGGACTTACAAATTTTCTTATCTCGTGCAAGTTTTTTCCACACCGAGATCCTACCGGTGTTGAGGCCACCCACATTGAGGAAGCCTTTCTCCTTCCCAATGAACTTAGAGAGTTTGAAAAAGTCCGAGGAGATCGGGTTTTGTTTGACGGAATGGTAAAGTTGAAGATTAAGCCATCAGATGCTAAGGTCAAGGCTTTGGCGGCTGCGAAAAGAGATGAATCTTCACCTTTGGACGTAAAGAGACCTTCGAATGAGAGACTTTCAAGTTCCCTCCCTCCAAGCAGTTGAAGGGCAGTGCCTCTGCTCTCACTATGGTAGCTCTGCCTTCTGCCACCCATGACGTCATTAATGTGGAAACTGCCCGCTCCTCTCGTCAGACCTCGGCTGGTCCAAACTCTAAAGGGGTCTCTCTGTGACCTTTTATAATGGATGTTCAAAAGTCTATTACTAGCCATGGTATGCCTGAAGACTGTGAAAAGGAAAGCCTTAAGCAACAGGCTTACCTGTCCTTCGATCAAATGTCATGGGTACCTTCTTCGAGCTTTTATTATTTTCTCTCTCTCTTTTTTTAAAATTGCTTGGCCTTCAATTTCAGGACCTCTACAACCAGTTTCTGCTGCGAGAGCGCCTAGCCAGCCATGAAGAGGGCCTCGAGAAGAAGGTTGCCGAGCTGTCTGAGGAGCTCGAGAAGATCTCTGAGGAAAGGCGTGAAATGACAGTTTGACAAATCTTCTTTGCGGGTTGAGAGAGACACGGTGCGGGCAATGGTGGTAGGGGCCCAAATGCAGCTAGAGAAGAGCCTCGGCCTTCAGGTGAGGACCGAGCGGGAGCTTCTGGCAAAGCTGGCGGTCTCTGAGGCGAAGGTGAAGAAACATGAGGCGTCGCTCAAGGCTGGGGTGATGATTGATGAGGCCCCTAAATTCGACAAGTGGGTCGACTCTGCGGAGTTCGAGCCTTACAAGGAGGCCTTCTACCAGAAGGGTGGAGCAGTGGTGGTCGAGGAGATTAAAGCTAACAGATCTCGACTTATCCTTCCTTGAAGCAGAGAAAGAGGTCGATACACAAGAGGGCGGCCATGCTGACGAGGCTAATATTGAGGTCGGGAAGGAGGCGGAAGTTCATGAGGAGGGTGTCGTGTCTGCTGAGGATGGTGCTGAGGCTGGGGATGAGGCCTGAATTTGATCTTTTCATAAACAAACTCTTTTCTCTGAACATTATGTTTTTTTAAATAAACAATCATCTGTAAATATTCTATATTTGATTTGCCTTTCGTGAAGGAAAATGTGATGGACATCTTGGCATTTTTGCCAATTTTAACTTTGATGCTTTGATCTTCTCATTTTTCATGTGCCCATGTCATGTGTTTCGCTTTAATTTGATGTCTTTGAAATGATGTGAGCTGCAGGGGTTGATACACATATAGAATAAGGATTAGATAAAACAAATAATTGATAGCCTTGAGAGTACCTTTCGAGATCATGTCTAGGATTTGACGATTGCTCTTATGTTCTGAATTTGTCGGTTTGATTGTCGAGGTCCTCAGGATTCGAATTGGGAGGTCGAGTTTATCCTCGACGTTGGGTTCGAGACTCTCGAGGTCAGGATCTTTTGAACTCTGGGGGCTGGACCCCCTGTGCTTGGGGTTCTATTAGTTACTCCGACGCTTGAGTCAGTACATAAACATCTTAATTAACAATAATTGAGAAATTGAAAGAATGAATACATTATTCATTTGGTTGAGAAGATGATTCTAAGTTCAAGATCTCATTGTTCTCTTGAGGGTCGGGACCCCTATGCTTGGGGTTCTGTTCGTTACTCGGATGCTCAAGTCAGTAAACAAAACTTAAAAAGAAAATCAAACTAAATAATAAAAATGAGATTGGGAGTTCTAGAAATGATACTGTTTTAAATGTAGCGCATTCCAGTTGTTAGCTATGGGTCGACCTTCCTTAGTTCAGAGTTTATAAGCTCCGTTTTCGATGACCTTTTCGATCTGGTATGGGCCTTCCCAATTTGGTGCCAATTTCCCGGCTCCACTTTCCTTCATATTTTGGAACACTTTCTTGAGTGCCCAATCTCCGACCTGGAATGTTCGAAGGCTTGTATTTTTGTCGAAGTGTCGGCTTATCATTTATTGGTATGTGTTTGGTTCCGGTTTGTCCTACACAACTACTTTGATCCGGACCCGCAAGAGGACGGGGTCGATTGTAGGGCGGAGAGCTAACTCGGGTTGTATCTCTTAAGGAAAGCTTAGAGGAGACTATCTTTTTACGTTACTCATGCAAACATGTACGAAAATTTAAAACACAACCTAAACATTCTAATCATGGTTGAGAGGTTTTCACTAACTAAGGAAATTAAACAAGTAAAAGTAACTAATCAACACAAATAATAACAAATTCAAATACGAACGGAAAAGATTATGAGAAGAGCATTAGGGTGTAGTTCTTTCGTTGGTTTCTGTCCTAGCTTGCTTCAAGTTGGTTCAATTAATCTTAGACATACAATAGACCCCTAGAAGTAGTTTAACTTCAATTATTATCACCGTCTATCCATTAAACCCCTATTGGCTATATTATACGAATAAGATTAACAATTAGGCTTACGAAACCTGATTCACCTAACATTGAGGGAACCTAAGTCGGGCTATAGAATCTCCTCTCGGTCTCATCTAGATCTTAGCAATGCTAAGTGGTGATCAATCACTCAATATAAACAAGCATAATTCCAACAAGAAGAACACAATTATCACAAGCACGGATCGAAACCAAGTCGATTATCTACCCCCTAATGAAAGGAATTAGCCAATTATGCTCAAAACAATACAAATATCATAAAAGTTCATCATCTCATAAATTAAATGCAAATAACATAAAACTTCTACAATACATGATGTCTTAAGAGTTTTGGGACAATACCTCCATAAATGAGCTAAGCTAGAAAAGAAAATACCAAAAGAAGGTCCTCGAACAAGCCTAGCTTCCGCGGACAACTTAGAGTCGGACCTTTCTTCTCATGCTTAAACTCCCTTACCTCTTGTCTTGCTCTTTTCTCCCTCTCTGGAGCGTAATGGTGATGGTGAAGGTGGAAGATGGTGAAGTGTGTGGAGAGAAAATGGAATGGTAAGAGATGGATTGAAATGATCGATGATGATTTAATTAATATGAATGGAGAGATATCCCAAAAGATATGGTATGGGAGTTGGGGGATAAGTAATTAGGAGGTGTAGTAATTGGGGGGAATTAATTACCAAACTCTCCTACTCTTTAAGGCTTCAAAAGTCTTAGCTTCTTAATTATCCAGCTGACCATGTGGTGGAGAAATAGAGAAGATTTAAGTCTCGTTAAAAGCTGGAACTAATGGGATGAGGGAAGAAAACTGATCGAGAAAGCAACGACTGACGCCCCACGCGCTGGCTGTGTGCTCCGCACTCGTAGGACCGCGGTGCTGCGCGCTCGCGAGACGGCGCGTGCTCGTGGGAGCTTCTTGCCGAAGGTACTGTTATGCGGCCGTGGGGGTCCTCGCTCCAGCGGGGCGAATCAGTTCAGTCTTTGGCCTCTTTTCCGTCGAGCTTTCTGCCTCCAGTTCCAATGCTTCAGCTGAGCTCCTTTAGTTGCGGCTCCAGTTTGCTCTTTTTAGCTGAAGTTTTACTCATCAGTTGTGCTTTGGCTCAGCTCTCCACTTCATCAGTTGCGGCTCCACTTCTTCAGTTTGGCCCCCAAAACTGATCAGTTTGGGGGCGCTAGTTGGGCTCGGCCATCAGTTGGTCCCTCAACTCGACTCTTAACATGGGCTCTTCCTTAGAGCTTACCTCTTTGCCAATTTATGCCCTAAAAATCCTGCTTTTTTAGACAAAAGCTCAAGTTCTGCACAAACATGGCATATTCCTCCCATAGAGCAAAAGTGAAGATAAAAGCATGAAATCCACATAAAAACACAGAAAATACACATTCAAAAGATACAATATTCTTATAATAAGATAGGACAAATAAACACCAAACAGTATGCTGATATTTTCATCACCGTCTGATCTCGGAGCTCGTCGAACAAGTTGAGATTTACCTCGAACTCCTTGTTGTTTGATTAATGGGACCATTCTGTTCGGGCTGTACCGATCTTCACTTCTGCAGGCAACACTGCTTCTGAACCATATGTTAGGGCAAATGGAGTTTCTTTCGTGCTTGTCCTCAAGGTCGTTCTGTAAGACCATAGAACTCCTGGGAGTTACTGGACCTATTGATTTTTATATTCGGATAGCCTTTTCTTTAGGATGTTAAAGATTGTCTTGTTTGTGGCCTCTGCTTGACTGTTTGCCGTAGGGTACCTTGGGGTGGAGAATGAGAGCTTGATGTTCCATTCTTTGCAGAAGTCTTGAAATCTTGTACTTATGAATTGGGACCCGTTATCTGTCACGATCTCTCTAGGAAATCCAAACCTGCATAAAATATGTTTCCATAAAAAATTTTGTACCTCTATGTCTCTGACCCGTGTGAAGGTTTCGGCCTCGACCCATTTGGTGAAGTAATCCGTTAGCACCAAAATGTAGCATTTTTTATTTTCACCTTTTGGTAGCGGCCCTACGATGTCCATCCCTCATTTCATGAATGACCATGGGATGGCCGCTGTGTATAGAGGTTCTAGGGGCATGTGGTTCATTTGTACAAACCTTTGACATCGGTCACATGTTTTGGCGTAGTTCCTTGCATCTATTCTCATGGTCGGCCAGTAGAACCCGGACGTTAGAGCTTGGTTGGCTAGGCTTCTGTATCCTGAGTGGTTTCCGTATTCACCTTTATAAAGCTCACTTAGGATGTATTTAGCCTGTATGGGGCTAACACATTTCAGGTAAGGCCCTAAAAAAGACTTTCTGTAAAGGGATCCGGAGATTAGGGTGAATTTTAGAGCCAACCCCACTTATCAGATATATAGCAGAAAACGAGCTTCTTGAAGATCCCATCGAGGCAAGACAGATTAGGGCGTCAGCGTGCCTGTTGTCTTCTCTTGTGATGTGTTGGGCTTCGATCTTTTTGAATTTTGAAGTTGTCTCTTTTGCTACGGCGAGATAAGCGATCATTCTCAAATCTTTTGCTTGGAATTCTCCTTCGAACTGGTTTATTATTAACTGGGAGTCACTTTGAATTCAGATCTTTCTGGCTCTGAGGTTGCTAGCTAGGTTTAATCCTACAATGAGGGCTTCATATTCAGCTTCGTTATTGGTTGCTTTGAATCTGCATCGGATTGAGTGTTCGGTAGTTTCGCCTGTCAGGCTTGTTAAAACCATGCCTAGACCACTCCCCTTCGAAGTGCTGGAGCCATCGACTTGAAGGGTCCAGAACTTCGAATTTTCTTCTTCGGTGTTCATTGATTCGCCTTCTGCTCCGATCAGGGCCTCATAGGAAAAGTCGGCAATGAAGTCCGAAAGTACTTGAGATTTTATCGAGGTCCGGGGTACATAATGTATGTCGTACTCTCCGAGCTCGATGACCCATTTGGAAAGCCTTTATGCGAGGTCTGATTTTCTCAATAGTGTTTTAAGTGAGAATTCCGTGACCACTTTGATCGAATGGCTTTGGAAATAGGGCTTCATTTTTCTTGATGCCATGATGAGTGCTAATGCCAGTTTTTCTAATTGTGGATATCTGGTCTCGGTATCTAACAGTGATCAACTGGCATAATAGACGGGGTGTTGGCTTTCGATAGTAGAGGGGGGCTCGCCAGATATTCTTTCAATTCTTCTAAGGCCTTTGAGCATTTGGCAGTCCATTCGAAGCTTTTGTTCTTATGTAGCGTCTTGAAAAAGACGTGGCTTTTTTCTGAATACTTTGAGATTAAGCGGCTAAGGGCCACGAGTCGTCCAGTGAGCTTTTGCACCTCTTTGATATTCCGAGGTTGTTGTATTTTTTTACGGGTCTGATTTAATTGAGGTCGACCTCGATATCTCTCTTTGTGACGAGGTATCCAAGGAATTTCCCCGAGGTCACCCCAAATACGCATTTTGCGGGGTTCAGTTTCATATTGTAGCGGTGAATGACCTCGAATATTCGGCAGAGATTATCAACATGATCTCGAGATTGAGGAGACTTTACGAGCGTGTCGTCGATGTAGACCTCCATGGTGTCCCGAATAAGTTATTTGAACATTCGGTTCACCAGCCTTTGGTAGGTTGCACCTGCATTTTTTAGTCCAAAGGGCATTACTCTATAGCAAAACATACCTCAATGGGTGATGAACGCGGTTTTTTCTTTATCTTCTGGATGCATGAGGATTTGATTGTATCCAGAGAAAGCGTCTGTCAGTCCCGGGCGAGTCGATATCAGTTTAGAGGGGGGTGAATAAACTGATTAAAAACTTTCACTTTAAATGCGGAATAATAGGGGCCCTTTTGACTCGCTTTAAAGAAACTTATCTATGCACAAACTTATTGATCAGTTAAGGCAGTTTGGATGCAGCTTGTGTGAGATAGTGTGCAATTCAAAGGTATGCAATAAACAAAACAATACATCACACAAGAGATTTATAGAGGTTCGAAGTCTCAAACTTCTATGTCCTCTCTTCCTTCCGTAGAAGGGCAACTTCACTATATAACTTGAGTTTCTTTACAAATTATATAATGAAGGACAATTGGCTGAACCTGGTAACTGCTCACTACCTCAGTGGGTCGACGGCTCACACTTGAAGTCCCTAACTACTCGCTAGGAAGGTAGGTGCTATTGTCGTCTTTACAAGGTTTTAGATCTCTTTCGATCTTCAAGAGGTTAGTCTTGAACGGGGGTTATCAACTGATGTGCTCCTTTAGTTAAGCTGAGTAGTTAATCGTTGTATTGCTGAAACTGAGAAGGCTGCCCTGGCTGGATCGTCAACAGCTGGCTGAATATCTTTACTCTTTGAGTTCTTCTTCTCAGTTGGACTCTCGCAGTTTTTATCAAATGCTGAACTTGAGATTAGGTGGGAGGGAGAAAGAAAAGCTCTTGCTTGAATATTTCAAGAATGTATATGTGAAAGTTGTGAAGGCGAAGAGTGTTTAAAACTCTGATTCACTCGTCTTTTATAGAGGAGTGATTTTATGACCATTGAGTTCCATTGATCGGTGGCTCTGTTGGCTCATCAATGGCAGGTGGTCTTTATTGATTGCTGGAGCTTTTGGTTGAAATAGCCGTTGCATTGCCAATCGATCTTCATTGGATATTTAATTCCAGGATCTTCGTTGAAGCATTTATTCCAAGATTCGCCGGTTTGAGCAATAACTCTAGGGTTCTCTGGCTTCAGTTTTGAGTTCCAGTTAGCAGTACTGAACTTGTCTGTTCAGTTCGGCCATTGCTCCAGTTGGTAGTATTGAGTTTGTCAGCTCAGATTGGCCGTAGCTCTAGTTGGCAGTTTTGAGCTTGTCAGCTCAGTTTGGCCATTGCTCCAGTTGGCAGTTTTGAGCTTGCCAGCTCAGTTTGGCCATTGCTCCAGTTGGCAGTTTTGAGCTTTGTTTCTCCAGTTCGACTGATCTCAAGTTCTTAGCTAGCTTGTCAGCTTGATTTCTCTTGAGCTTTCTTGTCAGTTTGACTAGTCATAAGCTGGCTGACTTCAGTCCTGGCCTTTAGCTGATCTGTCTTGTTTACTTCAGTTTGGCCATTAGTTGGATACTTCCAGTCTAATCTCTTATCAGTTCTTTCAGTCTTAGTCGACTCTTTTCTCCCTCAGCTCAACTGACTTAGTTGTCAGTTTGTTTCGACTGATTCGACTTTTTTACTCCTCAGTTGAGTTGACTTCTGACTGGATGACGTATCCTTCAGTTTGCAGACTATACTCCTGATTGGTTGACTTTGACTTTACTTAAGTTCCTTTTTTATGCTCTGGATCGATCAGCTCAGATCTACAACTTGAATTTTAGTCAGTTTTTCATAAATAATTTTGACATCTCATCAAAACCTAATCTAGAGGTTCCTTGATAGTTTTTCCTAACAATTTCCCCCTTTTTGATGATGTCAAAACTTTGTCGATGATGATGGAAAAACTGCAAATGTACATTTGATATACCTATTGTAGTTTGCTTAAGCAGATTCTTGAAATCAGAGCAAATTTGATTCATGATATTTATTCAAGTATCATAGCATTCAAGGTATGCATGAAATTCAAGTATTGGAGCATTTAGACTTTAAGTTTCAGAGCATTTTTAGATTTTAAGTTTCAGAGCATTCTTTCATTTTGGGCATGCTTTCATTCAAGTATCAGAGCATTCAGGCTCGACATGCTTTCATTCAAGTATCAGAGCAGCATTCAGGCTCGGCATGCTTTCATTCAAGTATCAGAGCATTCAGGCTCGGCATGCTTTCATTCAAGTATCAGAGTATTATAATCATAATCAAGACTTGATTTGAGACATGATATTTGAATAATTGTAGTATGTATTATATCTTCACTTAAAGCATATTATATCCGGGCTTTCAATTTTCAAGAGAGTTAAAACTACTGATTTACTCCCTAAAACTGCTCCTTTTCTTTCTGTTCGTTTATCCTCTTTCTTGGACTCCTTGTGTTCTCCATGCTTCCCCCTGAAGCTGATTTTCTCCCTCATGATGAATTTCTCTTTGAATTTGATCCCAAAGAGTTAAGCATCCAGCATCATACTGTCCATCTTCCCCCTTTTTAGCATCATCCAAAAGCTGGGGTGGATCGCATGATGGTATTGATAAGTTTGGCAAGAAGGTGAAGGCAGTTGCCAAATTGTCATCATGGAGTGAGGGAACTGAAGGAATTGGCATGGGCGAGGAGAGCCATGCATAGGCGTCTTCAGTTGTCATGAACTGACCTTGATCAGAGGTGAGAGAGACTTCTTGCTCTCTAAAGTTCATTGAGGCCAAGTTTGTGAAGATCTCATCAGTTGAAGTGATGGGTAGATTTCCAAGAAATGGTTTGCTTGAGGAGTTGGCCGGTTCGTTGTCGGGGAGAGGAGCATCGGCTGGTATACTGAGTTGGATTCGCTTGATCATCAAATCCATTATCTCCGAAAGCGTTGGTGGCGAGGAGAGTGGATGATTCATCCAATTTCTACTCCATGTTCCTTCATTGATCCAGAAGGTGGATCCACAGGTGCGGATGAGGTGGAACATTGTTTTCTCATCCAGTTGGAATCGCCATATATGGTACTGGAGGTACCGTCTTAGTTGCTCGAATAGAGAGAGGTCGGTGTCCTCAATGAGACCGAAGCAGCTGCTGAGCTAATGGTCTAAAATTTCTTTAAACTCAACCTCAATGGAGTCGCGATGGACTAAGGCTAGAGGTTGGGAGCTGGCTGATATTGTAGGCTGATCACTCAGCCTTGAGAGAGGTTCGCTCTCAATCAGCAGCTGTCTTTCTTCAAATGAGCTGGCGGGTGCTTCCAAAGGTGCCTTTCCACAACCTGAGTTGGAAGGTCCTTGTGGACATGATCTCTTCAGGAGCTGATGGCAGTAGATAGTTGGGAGCATGTCCCTTCTTTCAATTTACTCGCCAGTTGGGATGACCTCATCAAGCTGGCTTAGAAGAATGTGGCTTATGCGACCCATAAACCCTATCTTCTCTCGAAATGAGCCAGTTGAGGGATCATATTCCGCTCACTCTACATTTGCTCGTAGTTGAGTAAGAATGAAAGAGGCCCAGTCGGCTTTACATCCGAAATATAGAGCAGCCGCGACATGTGCTTTGAGCTCGGAGAACTGGACCGTCTCAAAGTTACCATGTAAGATATGACCGGTGATGTCCAAAAGTTGGATGATCTCGTTGGGCATGCTCTCCTTTAGCCTGTGTGAACAGTCATGATGGTGCACGTGAGGATGCTTCCAAATACCCCACAGTGTGTATTTGCATGGCAGTTCCAGGTCCATTACGTCTGGGCCGTCGCCGGGGAGGTGAAGGGTAGACATCATCGTCTCTTTTATCACCGTGATCACTTGATTCTGAACGGTGGAGATGATGTTGTTGCCGAAGATGGTTGTGTTGTAGTAGAACTCTGCAACTTAAGTAGGTATGTTCATGACTGGCATTAGAGTCAAGAACGGCAGCAGCCCGGTTGCCTCCAATGGCCGATAAATTCTCTGAAAGCTCTCTGCGCCTAGACGTGCATTGAGAAGCTCTAGATTTAGAGTCTTATCCTTTTTCATCTTGCGCTCTAGCAATTTGACATCTACCATCTGAAATGAGAGCTTCATATCTGCAAAGTGATGCTTTTCTTGTTTAGATATGCAAGTGTGTTGAGAGGAGAGAGAGAGGGCTTGCAGGTGATCAAAGCAAGAGTGAGAAAGAGTTTGCAGATGATCGGAGCCTTCATTTCCTTGCACATATTTATTCAGCTTTGCATGCAGGAATCGATGACACTCGATTGTTTTTCTTAGCTGATCAGCCATCCGATTTGATGGATGATTAGCTGAATTAATGATGCATGCATTCCAGCCGTTCGATCATGAGGTAACTTTATGATCATGTGGGTAAGGAGAAGCAATTTTGAAAATGGGGTAGTTGCCATAAATAGCGAAATATTTTCTACAGATCTTGCTATTTATATCCCATTAGAAAATTATATTTTCTTTTTATCTTTGAAGAGATGATGTAGTATCAATGCAGAGATATTGATGGCCACTTGTGAGATAGAGCCCTATTTTCAAATTGGAGCCGTTGAATATAATATAAGAAATTTCATAATCTCAATGGTAACAATGTAATTATGATAAGCTTTGAGAAATTAAAAAAAAAACTTATCCGGATTCAGTTGGGATACAGTCCAACTGATTGACTGTTCAACGATTGGATGATCAGTTGAGTCTTGATTCTCAGTTGACGCTGATGAGCTGGCTGAAGCTGAAGCTGCAATTGGATTGAATTGATCAGTTGGCTTAATCAGTTGCTTGGCTTTCAGTAGACAGTTTCCGCTTCTTGAAGGGCCTAGCTAGACTGGCTGCACTGCTTCCTTTGGAGGTAGTTTTGTTCTTTAGCAGTTCAGGCCTTGCTGTCCTCCTGGCTTGGTGAAGGTGAAGCTGGATGGCAACTGACAAGTTTTCCATCCTTTGACTAAGGGATTGTGAAGTTCCCTTTGGCGATGATCGAAACTGAACATTTTTCATAGGCAATTGCATGCCTTTTGAGCTAGATGTGAGCAGTGGAGTGACATAGCTCTTGGATAGGAGACTTGGTGGTGTGGCAGTGTCTTCATCATCACTATCGCTCTCGTCAGCACGCCTTGGATTCTTCTGAGTAGCCACAGCTTCAGTATGTGATAGATGTGGTTCTATCCTTTCGGTGGCAGTTGGAGTTTGTCGTGATGGCTCAGCTGATTCACTTGATAGATTATCAAAGTTCAGTTTTCGACAAAGTGAGCCAGTTTGGCAGTTGACTGATTGATTGGCAATCCCAACTGCTTGAGGCATGATGCTGGTCTTGAATTCTGCTAATAAGGTGGTTGCTGGAATCTTATTAATAAGCCGGTGATTCATGATGTGCTGGACTTGCACCATTATTGGAGGAAATGGATTTGACGATCATATCCAGTTAATGCTCCATGTTTCTTCACGTTGCCAGTAGATCATGCCAAGAAAGGCAGTTAGCAAAAAGTGAGACTGGATAGACATAGAATGTCTCCAGTTATACCAGTATAAATACCAGTGGAGTTGTTTAAACAGCTCTTGGTAACGTTGTGCAACAAAAGTAAAGTGAGTGAGAAGGAGATTGGTCACTTCCTTATGTGCACCTTTGACTGCATATTCACCATTGTAGAAAGTGCAAATATTTTCTTCAGTCAGCTGGAGAGGAGGGCAAGTGCTTCTGAAGTAGTCCGCTCCATAGTTTGGATGAGGGATTCCAATGAATGGAATAAGCTCATCTGGATCAGAGCAAACCTGGAAATCAACTGGTGATCCGTTCTTTGATTTTGGAGAATAAACAGCGTTGGCAGTTGAGGTGCTCGAAGAGTGGTTGCTTGTCTTGGCCTTGGCTTTTCTCTTTCTGCTTAGTGACTGAAGATGGGCAGTTCCTTTCTTGGAAATCCAGTCAGAGATGAGAACTGGTAGTGCTTCATCACTTGGAAGTTTCATCAGATCTTCAAGCATTTTGCTCATTCTTAGAACAAGTCCTACCTTGGATTCAAATTTGCCAGATTTCTTTAAGTCAGAGGCCTTGATGACTTGATGCTTGAATTGTTGAAAGACAAATTCTGCCTAGTTTGTTTGTCTCCCTTCAGCAAGGTGAATCATAACCTTGTATCTCTCTTAGGTGAGTTGATTCAGGCTTCCAATGGCCCCAAACATCATCTTGTTCGTTATGTCAAGTAGTTTTAGCTGTGGTAAAACTGAATTGCTTGTCACAGGTTGAAGTTTTCCATTCTCTCTAGTATGACTCTGCAGATTCCTTTAGATCTTGAACGGATGAACCTTCATGTAGGAGTTGGAACACTTTTACAATTGTTCTTTCAGTGATTTGAAGTGGCTGTCCTTGAATCACTGATGACACTATCTTTCCATCTGCAGAAAATTTTGATTGAAGCAAAAATTCACTCACCAAATTTTATCTAAAGAACTTTGGTGGTGTTTCCAGGTAGTAAAGAATTTCTGTCTTGTGAAGATTTGACAGAAGGAGTGGGTTGTTTGATTCATATAGAATGAATTGGAATTTCTTCCTATCAAGGAATTTGTCTCTCATAAGTTGCTCTTTGAAGGAATTTGAAGATCTGGATAATTCGGCCATCTTTGGGGTTGGCTGAGATTTTGGGAATTTCAAGATCTTTGAGAGAGAAAGAGTTTTGATATTGTATGAGGAGGCTTTTTGAGAGGCTTGAAAGAGGAGGCTTTTTATGAGTGTTTGGACAGGCTCATAGATCTGATGGTTGGAATGGTACTAGCCTCTGGCCTCTTTTGGTCGTTGGCATTTAATGACTTTGATACGTGTCATTATCTTGCAACGGTCAAAATTTTCAAAAATAAATGTGAAGTTCGACATTTATTTGAAAATAAAAGGATAATCTTTTTATATATATATCAATAAATAATTACAAACTGATTAACAAGAAGTAAGCTTAGGGCTTTCTAATCAGTCTTAACTTGATCAGCCACTTAGTCCTTGTGATCAGTTTTCCTCCTTTTTGCAAGCGGTTAGGTGATGTCATCTTCTTCATCCTCATCGCTGCTTGATGACTCATTTTCAGCTAACTTGAGTCTTGGATGAGCTTGCAACTGCTTGATCTGCTCAGTGTGCAGTTTAACCTGTTGCTGCAGGGAGTGGATCAGTTCTTCATAATAAGGAAGGAGCTGGACCCTTGAGCTGCTTAGTTGAGTATCGAACTATACTGCTCTTGAGTCAGCTTTCTCTCCTTCTTTAGTTCCAATTAGTTCCTCGCAAGAAACTGTGTGGGATATCTCGTCCGTCTCCATAATGATTTGGTAGGCAAGTTGACCATCTCTTTGACCTGACTGATCAGCTGCCTTGTCAGTATGAGCTTGCTCTGGATCAGCTGGAGGAATAGATGAGGTGATTCCTTTCTCAGCAGTTGGATCTTGTGAGGGAGTTGTCTGAGGCTCGGCTGCCTTCTCAAACTGATGAGTCTTCTCAACTGATTCTTCTGACTCTTCAGGAATAATAATGATTTCAACTTCAGTTTCATGAGGAGATTTCTCAGAGTGAAGTTCTCTTATCACCTCATCAATGATATCATCCACTGGGTTGTATGTTTGATCTCTCACTGCAGTTGATGGCTGTCCAGACTGATAGCTTTGTGATTTCTTCAATAACTCATTGAATAGCCATTTGTGTTGAACATGGGTGTGTGTCCATCTTTCTCGTTCCCTTTCTGTAGTGATGACTGACAGTTTTAAGCCTTGAAGCTTGCACAGTTCATCAAACACATCTTTCATTGATCCTTCAGATGGATTTGAGCATTTTTTCCTGAGTTGTAGCTGCCTCATGAGATGTTTGCCCTTAGTGATACTGGCATTCTCACTGTCCATCCACCATATGCTCCATTCTTCTTCTCGCCTCCAAAAGCTCATTCCATGGAATGCGAGTAATGAGAAGAAGGGCTTTGACGGATATACATGTCTCCACAAAAACCAGTAGATGTACCTGGTCAAGGTGTGGAAGCGCTCATCATAGCCAGTTAATTCCTGGGCATAGTGTTGAGCCATATGTTTTTGTGTGGTTTCATCAGCCCATTTCTTCACTGACTCTCCTTGTGAATAGGCTCTTATATTTCCTTCAACTTGTGCCATTGATGGGCACGTCGTTTGGAAGTAATCTGCTCCAGCTCCATTGTGAGGAATCCCTCTTGTAGGGATGATATCTTCTGAATTCTCGCACGGAGCCATATCATCAACAGTTAGATTCGATGGAATTGTTGGATCTGGTATAGGACTTGATTCCTTTCTCTTCTTAGATTGAGGAAGCAGGATCTTTCTCCTTTGTGTTGGACCAGCTTGCCTCTTCTTTGAAGCTGATCTGAAAGCTACTCGTCTAGCTGATTGTCCAATGATGTCAGCTCTGATGGCAAGTGAGCTTTGCTGCCTGAATCTCTGGGCTATAGGGATGTCATCACCAGAGTCATCAGTAACTTGCTTCTTTCCCTTGCCTTCAGCTGCAGGCTTCTTTCTTTTTGGCTGGTCAGTTTGGTCAGGATCAATTTCCACAATTTTGAGTGACTTTGAAATAAAGTCATTGCTCACTATGGTTTTGAACTCTGTTTTCTCAGTCATTCAGGAAAAATGTTTCTCCAGAATAATGCTCACTCGACTGATGTATACAATTCTCTGGGGGAATTTCTTGTCATCCCAGCCTCTTTCAATGATGTCAACATATCTCTTCAACTGATCAAAGAAATATTGTGCCCAGTTGATCTCCATTCGGTTGTAGATGGCGGCGCAAATCTTGTATTTTGTTTCTAACATTTCAGATTGACTGCCAGTTGTCCCAACCATAATCTTTGAAGCGATGATAGCAAGCATCTGATATTCATCTTGAAATTTTGATATGAGGTGATTGCTTTTATAAGGTTGAGCTTCGCCTTCCTTTTTTCCATAAATCATACGCTTGAGTCCATTGCTGGGTAGATCGAACATGTTGCTTAGTGATTCAGCTGTCACGATGATCTCAGGTCCTCTTACTTCAGATCTGATCTCTTTGGGATTTGAAGAACCATCCGAATTTAAGAAAAATTCAGCAACCGGTTCTGGGTAAATGCGTTCTGGAAATACCTCCAGGAATGTCTTCAGCTTGGCCTGAGAAAGCTTTTCTATGATCATTCCACTTAGAGGAGAAACTTTGCAGGCTTGAAGGAATCCGGCTGGGTTGAAAAACTTGTCTCTGTCGAGCTTTTCACAAAAACCTTTAGAGTCTTCTCCAGACTGATGGAAATTGAATCTTCTGCGAGTTGGATTTTGAGCCATAATGCTTTGATGAAATCTTAATTCGTAAGGCTGACGAATTGATCTTGAGGGCTGAGGATTTTTGCTTTAGCTCAGATAATGAGAGAGAGATATATAAGTCAAAAGTAAAAGTGAGAAGTTTATCTCATGTATTCAGCCGCCTTATTTATATATTGAGATAAGGCTCATCCAACGGTTGAGACGTTTCATATGCCCAAGTTCAACGGTCGGATTAATTCAATCGACCCGTCGATTGGCCTTTCATTTCTATCCATTGGGGATAAATGAGGGAAGAGAGAGAAAGTTCAACGGTAACATTTGAGTGACACGTGTTTTTACCGTTTCCACTATTGAAATTTTTGAACTTATCTTTTCTCTCTAGCAGTTTCTCCTTGGCTTGAAACTGATTACGTCATCAGTTGGTTTCAACTGTAGCTGATGATCTTTTCTATTGATCAGTTTCAACTGAGATGTCGTCTTAGCAGTTCCTGACTCGTCTTGACTGCTTGGACCTTCATTCAGCTGTCTCTCAGTTCACCTGTTTTTCCATCAGCTGGCTCTTGAACTGACATCTCCTTTTGAGTTGATTCCAGTTCCTATAATTTCTTCATCAGTTTGATCAATTTGCAGCTGATATGTTCTGCATAGATGACTGGATCATCAGTTTGAGCAAATGAACTGATGATTTAATTGAGCTTATGGGGTAAACTGATCAGCTCCAGTTTACTTTCTCTTCACAGCTTCTTGCTTCAATTCAAACTGATGGCTTATGTGTCCAACTGATTAGTTCAACGACTTTTTAGTTATGAACTGCTCATAAGGAGTTTGAAGCCTTTTGGTTCAGTTCTTCTCTTCAGCTGGAGTGCAATCTTGACCTTTTTCTTCCAGTTGATCATCTTCATCTTTTGATGCTAGCTCAAGTAATCCCAACTGATGAAGCCATGCAAGGCATTGAAGGCCTTGAACCCGAGCTGCAATTCAAAGGTCCAATGACGCGACTTCGAGCGAAGAAATTACAAGGTTATTTTCAAGTGATGATTCGCAAGAAGTTTAAGGAATTAGAAGATGCAAAGTGCAGCCATACTTTAGTTAATTTATTAACTAATGAAGATCAAGATCATACCATGGAGAATATAACTTGAAGAGTTGAAGAAGAGAGCAAGAAGAAGTGCATTTGTGCATGAAGCTGTTTTCGCCCATGATTTAATTTAATTAAGGGGTTGATTTTTATCTAGACTATAGTATTTATTTAATTAATTTAGACTATAGTTTAGATCAGTTTTTAATTAATTTATAAGTGTAATTTTCGTTCATAATATCATAGGTTTGACTAAAATTGTATTTAAGGCAATTTCCTACCTTGAATAGAATTCTAGTTTAGGTATCTTCCTAGTATAGTTAGAGATCTCTTTTGGATCAATTTTTAGGCCTTTTAAGCTTATAATTTTCGTTCTCCCTAGTCCTATAAATAGGGGAACCATGTCATATTGTTACTTTAGATATTATTGATTAAAATTGTTTTTGCATACAATTTGTGTCTCAACCGTTTAAAGCTTTTGATTGTTTTCCTCGAAAATTATCATTCTTGAAGCCTAGCAAACTTTGAGTCTTAATTCCAAGGGAACGTTCTAATTCATACGAAGAATTAGGGTGAACTTGCTACGAAGAACAACTTAGAGATTCGTTTTCGTCGTACAAGATACGCCGGGGATTAATCGGGTTGTAATTCACAACACCTTCATCGTCCAGCCTTCATCATCAACGTCCGTTCCAAGTCCAGCCCTTGTTCGAGTTCAACATCAACTCGTTCCGATTCAATCCGTAAGTCCGTTTCATCTCTATCATATCCTATCTACTCTAGCCATTCTAAACCCATTCATCACCATCTATTTACCTTCATCCAAGCCGTCCATAAACTCGTCCAAAATAGCCCTATTTCTATTTGGATTTGTGTTATTTTATGTGTCATTGTCTAGGTATGTTAATTGAGTCTTAGTTGTCTAGTTATTCGAGTATAGAATCCTTTCGTAATCGACGTAGTTTCTTTCCTTTGCTTCCGCGTCTTTTGTGTCTCGTTGGTCATTGAGTCTCGGGTCACATCACCAACTGTATGCATAGCTCCATAAACCTTGCTTCCGGCAGTGGTTTGGTGAAGATGTCAGCTATTTGCTTTTCAATGTTGACATATTTGATGCCTATGTCCTTCTTCTCGATGTGATCTCTGATGAAGTGGTGTCTTATGTCAATGTGCTTTGTTCTTGAATATAGAACTGGATTTTGAGATATTGCAATTGCACTATTGTTGTCACAGTAGATAGGTACTTTTTCAGTTTCTACTTTGTAGTCCTTCAACTGTTGCTTCATCCAGAGTATCTGAGCACAACAGCTTCCTGCAGCTACATATTCTGCTTCAGTTGTTGACGTGGCAACTGAGTGCTGCTTCTTACTAAACCAGGATATCATTTTGCTTCCCAGAAACTGACATGTTCCACTGGTGCTTTTTTTGTCGATCTTGCATCCACCAAAGTCTGAATCTGAATAACGAATCAGACTCAAACTGTTATCTCTGGGATACCATAGTCCAAGATTTATGGTTCCTTTGAGATATTTGATAATACTCTTAGCTGCTTCAAGATGACTTTTCTTTGGGTTAGCTTGAAACCGTGCGCATAGACCGACTGAATAAGAGATGTCTGGCCGGCTAGCTGTTAAGTAAAGTAGCGACCCAATGATTCCTCTATAATATGTTTGGGTAACTGATTCTCCTTCTTCATCGAGAGTTAGCTGAACTGATGAATTCATAGGAATCTTGAGAGTTTTTCCTTTACTAACTCCAAACTTCTTGACTAGCTCTTTAGTGTACTTGGCCTGGCTGATGAAGATTCCATCTTTCAGCTGCTTCACTTGGAGTCCTAGGAAGAATGTCATTTTTCCCATCATACTCATCTCAAATTCGCTTTGCATCAGTTGAGCGAATCGGGTGCATAGATCTTTGCTTTTTGATCCAAAAATTATGTCATCCACATAAATTTGAACCATTAAGATCTCAGTTGATCATTCTATTCGGAATAGAGTTTGATCAATGACTCCCTTTTGAAACCCATTGTTCAGCAAAAATGTTGTGAGAGTTTCATACGATGCTCTAGGAGCTTGTTTTAGTCTGTAGAGGGCCTTCTTCAGTTTGAAGACTTGATCACCAATCTCAATGCCTGGCAGTTGCTCGACATATACGTCCTCCTTGAGCATTCCTTGAAGAAAAGCACTCTTGACATCCATTTGATAGACTGTGAAATTGAAGTGAGCTGCATAGGCTAGGAACAGTCTGATGGCTTCCAATCTTGCAACTGGTGCGAATGTCTCATCAAAGTCAATCCCTTCACTTTGTGAGTATCCTTTGGCTACTAATCTAGCATTGTTCCTTGTGATCACTCCTTCTTCATCCAGTTTGTTGCGAAAAACCCATTTTGTACCAATGACCTTCTGGGTTTTTGGTCTATCAACAAGAAACCATACGCCATTTCTTGTGAACTGATTCGGTTCTTCTTGCATGGTCATGATCCAGTCTGAATCTTCTAAGGCTTCTTTGACGTTTGTTGGTTCTGTTTGAGATATGAAGTATGTGAATAATGCATGCTCAGTTAAACTTCTAGTTTGGACTCGACTTCTTGGATCTCCAACTATCTTGTCAGTTGGGTGGCTTCGGAGCCATTTGGGCAAGATATCTTCAGCTGGTTCTTTTGCAGTGATGTCATCAGTTGTCCTTTCACCAGTTGGTTCGTCATTTTCATCAGTTCTTCCCCCTGTTTCAGTTGTGGAGTTTATGGTCTCAGCACGATTTGTGTCTTCATTGACCAAGTTGTTCTCAACTGGTTTAGTATCAGTTTCATTGCCTTCTTCTAGTGAAACTTCAAGCCGCTCTGGAACAATGTGATCCACATAGTCCTGCAAGTTTTCAGTTTCACTAGGTAGTACTTAAACTGATGTGTCCATTCTTTCCTTGTTCCTGTACTCATTAGCAAATTCATCAAATACCACATGACATGTTATTTCTATAATAAGAGTTCATTTATTAAACACTCTGTAAGCTTGTGCATGAGGTGAGTTATACCCAAAAAATATTCCCTCATCAGCTTTAGCACTAAAACCTTTCAATTGAGTCTTGTCATTGTTGTGAATATAACATTTACAACCAAATATTTTAAAGTATGAAATAGAAGGCTTACGACCGTTATACAGTTCATAGGGTGTTTTGTCATGTGCGGCTACAATGGCGCTTCGGTTTTGAGTATGACAAGCTGTGTTGACTGCTTCAGCCCAGTAACCTTCAGCTATGTTGGCATTAGCTCCGGTTACGCCGTTCGGCTACACCATTTTGTTGTGGAGTCCTTGCAGCTGAGTGTTCATGAGTTATTCTGAGCTGGTTGAGAAAACTGATCATTTGCTGATTTACAAATTTTGTTCCATTATCGGAGCGAATCCTTTGAACTGATCTTTCCTTTTCAGTTTGTAGCCTTCTGATCAGGCCCGTTAGCTTGTCATAAGTTTCATCTTTGCTCCTCAGGAATTCCATCCATGTATATCTTGAAAAATCATCAACTACTACAAGAGTGAATCTTTTGCCTTTTGGGGTTTGTGGTCTAACTGGACCAAACAAATCCATATGTAGCAGTTGGAGGCAGTCAATTGTTCCTGGTGGATGGCTCCTATTCTTGAAAGATGATTTCACTTGCTTCCCTTTTTGACATGGCCCACATATGCCTGTTTTCTTGTATATTTCCTTGGGAAGCCCCTCAACTAGCTCTTTCTTGACTAGGTAGTTGATTGTTTTGAAGTTGAGGTGGTTCAGTCGTCGATGCCATAGTCAACTTGCTTCAGTTGATCCTTTTGAAAGAAAGCAAGCTTCTGAGTAGTCGGTTGACCAGTCAACAATGTACATGTTGCCTCTTCTTATGCTAGTTTGTGTTTTAGTCCATCCACGTGGGAGACTCCATTTACTACAACTTTTCCCTTGACTACGAACCCTTCTCCAATGGTTCGACTTTTGGAGTTGTCTCCAAATGTGACAAGTGGACCTTTGACTTCTTCATAACCATCGAGATCTTCTCTGTCTCCGGTCATGTGCTTGGAGCACCCGCTATCTAGATACCAAATGTCTTTGGCTTTCTTCATAGATAGGATGCTCTTGTCCTGCAAAAACAATGATTAGCATTTAGGGACCCGTTTCATATCGGGTCCTTATTGATACATCAAGTTCTTTGGAATCCAAACTTGCCAAACTTTTGGCTTTTTATCACTCAGAGAATCAACTGATTTGGATCGCTTGATCAGTTTTGACTTTCTTTCAACTCTTCTAGAATCAGTTGAATGATACATGTGTTGAAAGTTAGTAGGATAAAACAATTTAACTAGAATGATGTTATCCCGAGATCTTTGTGCTCTTCTATCAGGCCAATGCCTTGTGTGTTTCCAGTTTGCTGGATTGAACCCTTTTGGGTCAGCTCTAGGTTCATTTCTGGAATCCAGGTCCTTATTATAGTGATGGTAGGGTTGAAATGAGTTCCTTTGATCTCTCTTATAAGTGTTTTGATTGAACTGCTTGACATGATAGGCTTGATATCTAAACTGGTCTTTCTTAACATGAACTAATCTATCAGTTTGCCTTGGCGGCATTCTGTACTGAGCTGGTGGTCTTTGTTGAACTGGAGGCTTTGCACAAGTTGATTGATTTGATTGAACTGATGGTCTTGGCTGTAAATTGGGCTTCAGTTGGCCTAGTGTTTTTGTTTGACAGAACTGACCAAATTGTCTGGGCTGTGTTTGAGAATTTTTCAATATTTCTTTGCCTTTGATTGGCTCAGCTAGCTGATCATGAGATCTAGTGAACCCTTTTAGGATTCCTTTATCAATGGGTTGAGCAACTGCTTTTCCTTACTCTAAGGCAGTGAACTTGCTATATCCTAGCCCTGAGCTGCTAGTTCCAGTTCTTTGATGATTTAATATCTCATCTAAAGTTTGAGATCCCTTTTTGAACTTCAGAGTTACTTTTTCTCTCTCATGGATCTCTTGCTTGAGTTTTTGATTTTCAGTCTCTAGATCAGCAGTTCTCAATTTCAATTTCTCAAATTCTATAAACTGAGACTCAAGATAATTCAATCTTTCATGATCAATGCTCAGTTTTCTAACTTTATTTCTCAGTTCATCATTTTCATCTTTCAGTTCAACATGTAAGGAAGATATTGAAGCTAATTGATCTTCTAGCATCATAAGTTTCATGTCAAGTTCATTGCTAGAAACAGTTGCTTCATTAATATGGTAGAAAGAGGTTTGAGAATCAGCTGTACTAACCTCTTCATCATTGTCAGCCATGAGGCAGAATAGCGCTTCATCGTCTGAGCTGTAGCCGTCAGAATCAATTCCAAATGGATAGTCTGAATCGTCTAGCACGGCATTCTCATAATTTGCAACCATTCCTTTCCTTTTGAAGAAGCTTCTCCTCACGTTGGCCTTCTTGTCTTCAGGGAGTTCTGGACATTCATATATGTAATGTCCTTGTTTGTGGCAGTGAAAACACTCTCCTTGATTTCGGTTGCCACCCCTGAATGGTTCAGCTGATCGTTCAGCTGGTTGATGAGTTCTCTCATCTTTTGGGATTTCATCAGTTTGAGGTGGAACTAATTGTTTATCCCGAACTCTCTTCAACTTCTCTAGCAACCTGGTAACTGATTGGATTTGATCGTTGATGTCTTCAGTTAGATTCTCCTTCTTTTCAGTTGTTTCTCTCTTTCGTTCAGATGAAGATCCGCCTTGATTTTCTCTGGCTGATGAGCTCCTAGGTCGGAAGTTGTTCCTTCCTCGAATGTCTCTAAACCGGTTCCTTTCACCATAGAAAGCTGCATCTTGAGCTGACAATATAGATGCCTCCTTCTTTCGGTTTAGACTGTACTCATGAGCTTTGAGATAGCTAAACAGTTCCCTTGGAGTGATGCTGTTGAGATTTCTTGATTCCTTTGTAGCTATCACTTTCATGTCCCATTCTTCAGTTAGATTATCCAATATTTTGGAATTCATCTTGGAATTGGGATAGCTTCTCCCTAGGTTGGTCATCTCACTGATGATGCCTAGAAATCTGGTTTCAAGGCTTGAGATAGACTCTTCTGGCTGCATTTTGAAGGATTCATATTTGTCGACTGCCAGTTGGAGCTTGTTTCCTTTGATGGCTTCGGACTCTTTCCATAGGTCTGCTAGTAGGTCCCATATCTCCTTGGCAGTTGTGCAGTTCTTTGTGTCCTTTATTCTGTCTTCATCTAGAGTTTGAAATAATGCAGCTTGAGCAACGAACTCTAGATTCTTTAACTTCTTCTCTTCACTGGTGAGAAGATTAGTTGGCTTTGGGATCCTTGCTGGTTGATTGATATCAACTATGTGAGCATCATTGTCCATCATGATGATGATTGGACCATCTTCAATGACTTCCCACATATTCTCATGAATTGAGCAGAGATGCGCCTTCATTTTCCTGTTCCAGTTATCATAATTCACAACTGAAAACAAAGGTAGCTTATGGTTTCCCATAGCTGGAGTGTTAGCACAGATAAGTAGATCTGATTCAGTTGATCTGCAAAAACGGCTGATCCTTAGAATCAACTACTCTGATACCACTTTTTGGTCCCAGGTGAGTCGATATCAGTTTAGAGGGGGGTGAATAAACTGATTAAAAACTTTCACTTTAAATGCGGAATAATAGGGGCCCTTTTGACTCGCTTTAGAGAAACTTATCTATGCACAAACTTATTGATCAGTTAAGGCAGTTTGGGTGCAACTTGTGTGAGATTGTGTGCAATTCAAAGGTATGCAGTAAACAAAACAATACAACACACAAGAGATTTATAGAGGTTCGAAGTCTCAAACTTCTACGCCCTCTCTTCCTTCCGCAGAAGGGCAACTTCACTATATAACTTGAGTTTCTTTACAAATTACACAATGAAGGATAGTTGGCTGAACCTGGTAACTGCTCGCTACCTCAGCGGGTCGACGGCTCACACTTGAAGTCCCTAACTGCTCGCTAGGAAGGTAGGTGCTATTGTCGTCTTTACAAAGTTTTAGATCTCTTTCGATCTTCAAGAGATTAGTCTTGAACGGGGGCTATCAACTGATGTGCTCCTTTAGTTGAGCTGAGTAGTTGATCGTTGTATTGCTGAAACTGAGAAGGCTGCCCTGGCTGGATCGTCAATAGCTAGCTGAATATCTTGACTCTTTGAGTTCTTCTTCTCAATTGGACTCTCGCAGTTTTTATCAAATGCTGAACTTGAGCTTAGGTGGGAGGGAGAAAGAAAAGCTCTTGCTTGAATATTTCAAGAATGTATATGCGAAAGTTGTGAAGGCGAAGAGTGTATAAAACTCTGATTCACTCGTCTTTTATAGAGGAGTGATTTTATGACCGTTGAGTTCCATTGATCGGTAGCTCTGTTGGCTCATCAATGGCAGGTGGTCTTTATTGATTGCTGGAGCTTTTGGTTGAAATAGCCGTTACTTTGCCAATGGATCTTCATTGGATATTTAATTCCAGGATCTTCGTTGAAGCATTTATTCCAAGATTCGCCGGTTTGAGCAATAATTCCAGGGTTCTCTGGCTTCAGTTTTGAGTTCCAGTTAGCAGTACTGAACTTGTCTGTTCAGTTCGGCCATTGCTCCAGTTGGTAGTATTGAGTTTGTCAGCTCAGATTGGTCGTAGCTCCAATTGGCAGTTTTGAGCTTGTCAGCTCAGTTTGGCCATTGCTCCAGTTGGCAGTTTTGAGCTTGTCAGCTCAGTTTGGCCATTGCCCCAGGTGGTAGTTTTGAGCTTTGTTTCTCCAGTTCGACTTATCTGAAGTTCTTGTCTAGCTTGTCAACTTGATTTCTCTTGAGCTTTCTTGTCAGTTTGACTAATCATAAGCTGGCTGACTTCAGTCCTAGCCTTTAGCTGATCTGTCTTGTTGATACGACCCGGACAATTAAGCTAGGACGAATCTAGAGACGTAGCGGAAGGTATATGAAACACATCAGCGAACGAAGGGTCTCCTTGAATCTTGAACGTACCCAAGGATGAAATCTCTAAGTTGATCTTCGATTAGCGAATACCGGTTAATCCCTCAAGTGGATTAAGCAATACCCTTGAATAAGACTTAGATGTGCTAATTCTAAGAATGATAATTTTCTTGATGGAAAACAATCAAAAGAATATAAGATTTGAGACACAATTGGATGCAAAAGCAAAATATCTTCAATAATGTCTAAAGTATCAATGTAACATGGTTCCCCTATTTATAAGACATAAGGAGGACGAAATTTGCATCAAAAAAGACTCAAAAATTGATCCAAAAAAGATCTCTAACTATACTAGGAAGTTCCCTAAACTAGAATTCTATTCAAGGTAGGAAATTGCCTTAAATACAATTCTAGTCAACCTTGACTATAATATGGACGAAAATTACATTAAATTAAATAAAAATCTGAACTAAACTATAGTCTAACATAATTAAATAAATACTATAGTCTAAATAAAATTCAATCCCTAATTAAATCAAATAAGGGATGAAAATTCCATGCAACGCGAATCTGCCATGCATGCACAATTTGATGAGTTCTATCTTCATGCATTGCTCTTCAAATCTTGATCTCCAATCTTTAATTGTTAACAAAGTAATAATCTTGGGGCTGCATTTAACTTCTTCTAATTCTTCAAATTTCTTGCGAATAATTGCTTGGAAACAACCTTGCAATTTCTTAGCTTGAAATCGTGTAATTGAACCTCTAAATGGCAACTCTGGATTTAGTTCTTCAAGGCCTTGCATGGCTTCATCACTTGTTTACTTCAGTTTGGCCATTAGTTGGATACTTCCATTCTGATCTCTTATCAGTTCCTTCAGTCTTAGTCAACTCTTTTCTCCCTCAGCTCAGCTGACTTAGTTGTTAGTTTGTTTCGACTGATTCGACCTTTTGACTCCTCAATAGAGTTAACTTCTGACTGGATGATGTATCCTTCAGTTTGTAGACTATACTCCTGATTGGTTGACTTTCATTTTACTTGAGTTCCTTTTTGATGCTCTGGATCGATCAGCTCAGATCTACAACTTGAATTTTAGTCAGTTTTTCATAAATAATTTTGACATCTCATCAAAACCTAATCTAGAGGTTCCTTGATAGTTTTTCCTAACAGTGTCCATGAAACTCATTAGTTCGTATCCAGTTGTTGTGTCTACTAGCGCGTCGATATGAGGTAAAGGGAATGACCTTAGGGTAGGCTTGGTTAAGGTCGGTGAAGTCTATACAGAGCCTGTTTTTGCCATTCTTTTTCTTAAAGCCATTCGGGGTACTGGACTTCTCTAATGTGTCCATGCTTGAGCAGCTTATTGACTTCTTCATCCATGATCTTATTTTGTTTGGAGGTAAATTTACATCTTTTTTGCTTTACCGGGGTCTTATCTGGATCGACCTGCAATTTATATATTATAACTGAAGGGTCGATACCTATCACGTCTTCAAATGACCATGTGAAGCAATCGTGGTGCTCGATGAGGAATCTTATCAATGTTCTCGTATTTCTGCAGTTAATCTTGACCCA
This sequence comes from Perilla frutescens, assembly GCA_026008535.1. Classification (NCBI taxonomy): domain Eukaryota; kingdom Viridiplantae; phylum Streptophyta; class Magnoliopsida; order Lamiales; family Lamiaceae; genus Perilla; species Perilla frutescens. The sequence goes on along the minus strand of BRKX01000006.1, from coordinate 35,951,447 downwards.
GTTGGCACCTTATGGTCAGGGAAGTCGGGATGTATTTGGACTTCATTGAGGTCTTCCACTTCGGGTTCTTCGTAGCTGCGATTTTCAGCACTCGTTAAAGATGATCCGACTTTAATTTGATTAATTTCTATAGCTCTTTTATGTTTGAAGGTGGAGACTAACATTCTCGAGCTATGATTTGTTCACCTCGAACTTCGCAAACTCTCCAGGGGGTAGGGAATTTTATGAGCTGGTGATAGGTTGATGGTACCGCTTGGAGTTCGTGGATCCAAGGTCTTCCTACTATGACATTATAAGCTGAGGGACGTCAATTACTTGGAATTTGGTGAAGATATTCATCCCCTCGATATAGGTGGGAAGTGTGATTTCCCCTATCGTGGCTTTGTGTTCTCCCTGAAGCCGATTAAGGTGGTTGAACTTTTAACGATTTCGGTTTCCTTTACCTGCATCCCTTTCAAATACTCAAAAAGATCACGTTAGAGGAGCTCCAATTGTCAATAAGAACGCACTTAATCAGACAATTGGAAATTAATAAGGAAATAACTAGTGCATCGTGGTGAGGGTGAGAGAGGTCGGAAGCTTCTCGGTTGGTGAAGTCAAGGGTGATGAGGTCATCTTGTTTGGCTTGTCTGGGGATGTTTCAATTGTACTTTATCGAGCGGCAGTGTCTCTTTGCTGAAGACTGTGAGATCTCGCTCACTACTGAACCTCCTGTTATATAGTTCAAAGTGCGATCGACCCTCAGGGGTTCAGGTGGTTGGGCTTCCTTTTTATTTTCTCTTCGCGACAAGGTCTCTTTCCCTTTGGGGGTCAGATGATCGGTGAGATATCCTCGCTTTAAGAGTTATGTGACTTCGAGTCTCAAAGCGATGCATTCATCTGTCTTGTATCCATGCTCGTTGTGGAATTCGCAGAACTTGTTCCTGTCTCGTTCATTGTCTGGGATTTTCATTTTTGCGGGCTATTTCACTTTCTGGCGAAGTCCTTTGAGGGCTAGCACTACTTCCGATGGTGATATGCAGAGGTTGTACTCTAGGAGCTTTTTGTCGACCTGGGGCTCTTGAGGTCGCCTGCTTCACGAGTCAAATCGCGGGTTTCATGGGTAGGGGTCCATTCTGAATCTTTCTGTCCTGTTACGTCTTTGTTCTTTCCTTGGATGTTCATTCCTAGTGTGAGATCTAGATGAGTTTGCTTCGTCTTCTTTCCATTTGATTTGGGCCCAGGCTTTAGCGAGCACATCTTCTATTCTCTTGCAGGGATATTTGGTTAACTCCTTGTAGAGCTCGGAGTCTCTCTTGAGGCCTTTCCTGAAGGCCGAAATCGCGGTATCGATATTGCAGTTAGGGATCGATACTTTTTCTCTGTTGAACCTTCCACGAAGCTTCGTAGGGATTCTTCTGAGCTTTGTACGACCGTGTAGAGGTCATCTGCACATTTTTCAATCTTGCGGCTACTGGCGAACTATTCGACGAAGAGATCATTAAGTTGGGCGAATGACGAGATCGTTGAGTTGGGAAGGTTGATGAACCATTGAAGTGCTGGGCCAATGAGGCTGGATCCGAAGCCTTTATACATGCTAGCTTCTCAGGCATGTCGGGGTATCGTGGTAGTGAACATTCTTTGTTTGTATTGGGCGACATGATCGTCGGGATCGGATGCGCCATCAAACAGCTTCATGCTCGGGAAGGTGAACTTTAGGGGCATCTCCACGAGGCTAATCTTGTCGATAAATGGGGAATCTGCAAAACTCGTTGGTGCAGTTTTTCGAATGGGAACGGGAACCCCTGGAATTCGGGTCAATATTTCTTCCAATCGCTGGATCTTCTTTTCAACCTCAATTCTGATCCAGGCTCGTAGTCTTCAAACCCAGGAGGAGGTCCTATGGGGAAATCATCATTTCCCTTGCTCTTGAGTATGGGTTCCTTGCTTGTACTTGCGGTGAGATGATTAGTTAATTCATGAGTCGAGTTCAGAAGTACATGCTCTCAGAGTTCATTTGACGTTCGGGTTTGTGAGAGCGGACACAATTGAGTTTGAATAGATCCGTTCAGAAAAAGGTTTGGTTGCGAAATAGCTTTGACCCTAGACTTTAAGGCCGAGTTCTTAGTCCGGATTGCAGCGAGTTCAACTATGGTGGTATCCAATTGATGCTGGATCAAACGCAGAATTCGTGCGACATCACTATCACCTTTAGGTGAGGGTGTCACAGTTTCCCTATCTCTTTGAGCTTCCTGAGGGACGGTTGTTGCATCCGTACAGCTGTTGTTCATCATCTTGAAGTGATCGATCAGAGCCCCATGGTGGGCGCCAAACTGTAGAGGTCAAAAACTCTACAATTGATCATTTTTTCGAGTTTGGGCTCCGGCAATCTACAAGATAAAGTAAACACACGTGAAGCTGAAGGACCATCGGGGGGTTGATGATGCCGTTCAAGTTAGAATCGAGACTAGTAAAAATAATAACTTAAAAGCGAATGAAAAATGATAAATAAGAATTGAAGGGCTGAATTCTTCTATCGTAGAGCGTTATGAGTATGTCGTGCGATGGGTCATATGATGATAGTTCGTCAATGAGTTGGAGATGAGTGTTGTATAAGTGATAGTTGATTTTTCAATGATCCTCCATATTATGAAGAGTGTATATATATATATATATATATTGGCGAGCTTAACCGATTCCCGATTTTTCAGGGATCATTTCTATCCTTTTTAGGATTTTTGATGGGATCTTACTTATCTTCAACGGATACTTTGACCTGGTCTCTTTTAGTAGTATGCTCGATCTTGGAATCTTTCTTTAGACCTCTGAACACTGATTACAGAGACATTGACCTCGAGGTATCGATCACGAGGTGTCGACCTCTTCAGCTCTTTAGACATTTAAATGGTCGTGGGCCTGGTCTTTGGGCCTATGCAGAAATAGGGCCTCTACTATAATAATAATAATAATAATAATAATAATAATAATAATAATAATACCAATTGGAATAGCTCTCTCACAAACCTAGTTGATCAAACTCTCTTGAGAATCAGACAATTCTATAGTATGAAATATGTATGTATAATTAGGAACCAACTCTTAATTGAGTGGGCCAACAATACTACTCTCAGTTTGATCATATTCCAAAAAAAAAAGTTACTGCACAAAAAAAAATACAACACAGGTTCGACAAGATAAGTTAGAACAATTTATATGTGTTTGAATTCATAAGTTAGAACAATTTCCTTTTGTTCTAACTTATAAACTCGAACAACTACCTCTTGTTCGAACAACGAAGTTAGAACATCCTAACTTTGTTTGATGTTCTTTATTAGAACACTCAAAAGTCGTGGCGGAACTGGGGGTGCCAAGAGGTGCCTTGTCCCCCCCCCCTAACCAAAAAAAATACAAGTAAATTTTTTTAAAAATAAAAAAAATTATATATAGAAATATTAGTGGAGAACAATTCGGCCCCCTGATGAAAATTTTCTAGTTCCGCCCCTGCTTAAAAGTATGTTCTAATTGTATTTGTAGAACAAAACACGACAACATCTCCAAAGAACATGCGAAAATTCAAATTTCAATTTGTACAAACTTTCGAAAAATATTTACATTGTTCAATGTGTAAATGGGCAAAAGTAAATAGGGATTGAGAAAAAAAAAAGCAACTTTTAAGAATAGGGAATTTTGTGGGCAATTTGGAGTGTAAATGTCTCAAATACCCTTATGACACACTTGGTCCCCATACTCAATCATTACATAAATGTACTTTGTGTATTTTGACATTTAATCCTAACTACTACACAACAACTACAAACACACACACGCGCGCGAGCGCGCGCACACACACACATATATAAAGGATTTAAATCATACGACATATTTAATAACTTATACATTATACGATTAATTGAGTGCAGACCACGATTAAATTTTAGCCATTAATTTAATAATTCATACATTATACGATTAATTGGGTGCCGGCAACGATTAATTTTAGCCATTAATTTTAGGCTATGATCAGGCCATGACTAATTTTAGAAATTATTCATGAGCATATAGTTAATTTTTGTAATAAATCGTATGCTAGAAAATAATTATTTATTTATTTGTGTAATTAAACAAAGCTTACGATTAAATTGATTAAATTTAGAAATTGATCTTAAGTTTTGTTTTTGTGGATATTATTAACACCAAACCGTACGATTCCATACATACTACATCATACAATTAAATTAAGGCTTGAAAAGTTTTAGGCTACGATTATTTTATTGCAATCATACGATTAGTTTTGGACAATAATTGTAAGTATACGATTAATTTTACACATTAATTGTAGGATATGATTATTTCTATACATTAATCGTACGTCTACGATTAATTGGCCAAGACTATGATTAATGTATAGAAATAACCGTACCTACAATTAATGTGTAAAATTAATCATATACTTACAATTATAGGGTAGCTTTTTTTTAGCCACTTAAACTTTAAAAAAACTTATTTTAGCGAGTAATTTTAGCCACTTTGGATAAAAATGCCCTTTTGTTCTATTTTTTAAATGAAAAATATATATACAATATATATTTATTTTTGGAAAGTAAAAATTAACCAAAATCTGAAAATATTCCCTCCATCTCTTTCCCCAAAAACATTCAATTGAAAGTTTTCCCTCTCTCACTACTCTCTATCTCTCTCGTCCATGCATTGAAAGAGGCAAGAAGAAGACGAAGACGAAGATGAAGATGAATGGAGCTTTGAATGATTTTTTCCTCTCTCTCACGTTCGCATTCAAAGAGGCAAGAAGCAAGCGAAGCTGAATCTCAAAGAGTGCGAAGTTTGTGAAGCGTGAACTTCAATTTTGTGAGCTGTAATTTGAAAGATATTGTTCTTACATCATTGACATTTTCATACTAAATCCAACACATGGGAAAAAAATTGTTCTTAATTGCGCACCTGGTTGTTCTTAACTGTGCTTAAGAACCAGCGTGCAGAGGAGTGCGCGCACGATGACTCTAGCACACCCGAACTGTTGCACGTTTTTTCTAGCGCACTTGATATTACGCTCAATATATCGTGCGCACAGTGTGACACCAGGGCACGGGCATACATGAATCGGAGCGAGTGTGTGCGTGCGGATGATCATTGGATTACTCCTGCTTTCTTTTAGTTTTACATTTATGCTCGAGTAATGCCTACAAGTGTATAAGCATATTGTAGATATGATGAAACGAGATCGATCCGTAGGGAATGAGATGTCTAAATAGATGACAACAAGTACCACGACTATAGATAAATAGATTATCTAGACTTCAAATGAGTGAGAGTTTGATTTCAATCCAAAGATTCCAAGACATAAACCAAAAGATCAAACATAAAAATAGAAATTGATTTAAACAAGGAATCCAAATTCTACACGGATGCAAGATACTAAAAACTTAAAGAGAGTGATTCAAATAACAAGTAAAAGACAAGACTCTAGGACATGGACACACAATGCTCCTCTTGAACACAACTAGGGTTATCTCTACAATCATGCTTCGTTCAACGATAGGAAGACCACAAGGTTCATAAGAGCATCTCTCGAATATCTCTTAAATCCGTATGTGATAAGGATGAGTATCCCTAATACATTCCAAGATCACACCTACCAAAAGCACAAAAGGTCTATTTTCCTTCCACATAAAAGACATTCGACCAAGAAAACAATTACATAGATTCAATCCATACATGCTTTATGATTACAAAATATACCAAATCAAGTGATTCAAACATTTGATGTTAAATGAAGGCCACTCAAACAACATCATGTACGAATGAGTAAGAATCAAAAAATCTTGACAAAACGCAACCATAGATTAAATCCTAGATGAGAACAAGATTCATAATGTTTTCCACATCCTAGAGCCCTAAGGCTCTAGCGAACCATATTTACATCCAAGGCAAGACCAAAGAAGAAAATAACAAAACTCATCCTAAATACAAGTGTAAGAAAGTAAGGGGACGATAGACCCAAATGTAGATAACTCTCCTTCAATCCCTTGGCTTGAATCTTCAAGATGGATGGATGCTCCTCCTCCTCCTCCTCCTCCTTCTTCTTCTTCTTCTTCTTCTTCTTCTCGATTTTCCCTTTCTGGGGAGTTGTGTTTCTTGTGTTGTGTTGTGTGCGTAGTTGTGAGAGATGGAAGTGAGAACTCCCTTTAAAAGCCCTCAAAAATCGGACATATGAAGGGCCAATAATAGAGTGCCAAAAGTCAACTTGGGATAAAAGGTGGGATCCATTCACCCGGAACGCGACCATAAGGGGGTCGCATTTGAACCTTGAGTTCCACCATGCACTGAGGCACCACCCCAGCAGGTCGCGTTTGGAGGTCGAGTTCAGATCAAAGAAAAATGTGTCTCTGAAGGGCTCGAAACTCAGGCATTTGGTCGCACTTCCCGACCGCACTGTACTGCACTGTGAGGCGTGACCAGTGATGGGTTGTATTCGAGAGTCGCATATGGTAAAGGCTTGAGGTGTGACTTGAGAAGGTTGCATGTTCAAGTCGCGTTTCGTCTGAAGGGATTCACGTCCCTAAAGACTCTACACCGCGAGCTTTAGGTCGAGTTTGCAGGCTGAGTTTCACTTTGTTGTTGGGCACGACCCAAGAAACTCACGTTCCAGGGTTGCGCCTGAGCTCAACACTTGATTTTCTTCGTCGTTTCTCGTCTCGTATGGTCTTTGTTAGTCAAAACTCTAAATTGTCTTTAATTTGCATTGTTGTAGACTAAAACTCCTGTATTGACCACTTTTATTAGAAACAAGGATACAAACCATAATTACAATATTTACAACATATTTACATATAAAACCTATTGTATTTATAAATAAAATCAATCAAAAAGAGTGTAAAATAGACAAACAGTTGTTTTGTCCCCAAACAACAACAAGAGAAGCGGGCAAAACTTTTGATTAAATAGAATCCAAGATGACAGTTGCTTCAAAATCAAAAGATGAAGTAATGCTAAGATAATATTGTCAATCAAAAATAAACAAGCACATCAAGTTCTTTATGATACAATTATCAAAGTACAAGCTCTCACATGAATCAGAAGACGCTCACTCTCGACTGTATAGGTTTAACGTGTATCCGCTCAAGGTCAAGAGTTCACTGAAATCCTACCATAAGCTTGCAAAGTGACTACCATCTCCGCTACTTCACGTGTGTTCTCAAACAAGAATCATTAAGGGCTTTTTGGTTGGATTGAAAGGCTTTTCGGAAAGGTAGAAAAATATTTGGCTAAGTGGCTTCTCAAAATAGCAAATCTTTACATTACCAAGCAAGTAAAACTACACATCCACAACCGTTGGTGCATTGAATAATTTTAATGATTTAAATAAGTAATAAAAGGATATTGAAGTAACTTTAAAATTATTTTATTTATCATTTATTTCTTTTGTGGTGCAAAGAGTAAAATTAGTAAATTTGGATTTTGGTTAATGCAGGTCGAACCAGATGGTGAATTTGAAGTAAACAACAAAAGCATTTTTGTTATGGAGATTGTGCATTCTACTTTGTTTTGAATTAATTGTTTGGGATTAATTGATGATGGTTTGGAACTTTGGAATATATGTTGTTATGTCATTCAAGTAAAGTGAACTAATGTGTTCTGTTTTGATTTAAACATTTGAACTTGTTCTCCTAGAATTCGGTACAGTGTCGTGTTAATTAAAAAAGAATATGTTAGTTGAAATTATAAACTTATACACACGCACATATCAAATTGAGATAAATTAAAATTATATATCTATTTTAATATGATATTATTATTATCATATGTATGCATATCAAATAAATGATCATTTGCATAAAAAGCACGCGATAAATTTTATATATACTACTATATGATAATAAAGTGTATGTAGATTTATTATATTACTCTTTTGTAGGTTCCCTTCCACCTTTTATGATTCACAACCCAAGATCTCTAGTTCTTACCCAATTTTTGATCATTTCTTACTCTTTTGTAGGTCAATCAAAATGTGCAATACATCCACAACCGTTGTTGCCCGCAAGAGCACTGTGCGCAAAACTTCTGCACGCACCTAAAAACTTTAAATTTCTAGATTTCTATCTACTTCAGAAAAACTGTAAATTGTTCCATTTTTTCCCAGACCCATTTCAATAAAATATGTTTTCAAATACCTCTAACACCATTGCACGCCGTCTCTTATACGGAGGAGCCTCTTCATGACATTCTTCAGTATTTGACATTTGCCCTAAAATCAAACTTCAACACAGAACAATGGCAACAATATGTATATTAGTTATAACAAAATCCACGAAATAATGCAGTAAGAAATTAGACCCAAAACCCTAAAACTCATTCAACTTCGCAAACCCCCAATCCAACCAAATACATAAACCCTACGCAAACTCAGTCAACTACTCAAATCTCACCTTTGCTCAATAATAATGTGCGACGAGGATGTAGCAGTCGCTGGAATTCAGGACTCGTCGGCTTTTAGCAATCACCAGATTTCACCGTACAATTTGTGGTGACGGGGAGATAGGGAATAAACCGTTCTGAATTTGGGAGGGAAGAGAGAGAGAGATATTGAAATTAAAAGTTTTTGAATTTTTTTTTAGGCTTATTAATTAAAGTGGGGGCAATATAGTAATTCTAGCTAAATAAATTATATTTAAAAGTTAGTTGCAAAATTAAGTTTTTTTAAAAGTTTGACCCATTTCCACTACAATTATTGTCCAAAATTAATCATAAGATTGCAACAATGTATAAAATTAATCGTTTATCTAGCTTCGTAATAAACAAAAACTTACAATTAATTTATAACATTAATCGTAAGGCTACGATTGATTCTAGAAATTAATGTGTTTATTTCTTGTGTAAGAAAGGTAGTTACTAAGCTTCATTAAATAAAAAGAAATGAAAAGGTACATGGGGTGGAAATTCGTTGACCAAAATTAAATGAAATTGAATGCATTTTTTATGGTTGTGTAAGAAATATAGGTTAATTTTGTAGATAAATACACATCAACACTAATGAATTTCTCTAACACCCTAGATTTTCTAAGCATGATTAAGTAATTCCTGATTATGATTAGGAAGTTTTCTGGAATAATTTGATCAATAATTAAAGAAAACGAATGTAAGTCACGACTTTAAGGGTCCTATTTGTAAAAATTATCTTTTTGAATTTTGTTTCGGATATCGGATAATAGCCGATTTTAGGATCGTTTGAAAGATAACAGCCCAAGGAGTTTGTCAGTATCTTCAGAAATTTGGAGTCCTGGTATTGAAAATCGTAAAAGGTAAACTTGTGAATAGTGATTTTTTTAAATGACGTAATTTTTGGATTTTTATGAAATATTGTGCGTTGATTTGGGTCTTGTTTTGACAAGTCATCCCCATCGAAAATCGCCCAATGAATCCAAGCATGTTCTTAGATTTTCAATCAGAGGTTAAACGAATGATCAAGAGCGTTTTCAGTAAAAAGTGCAGAATAGTAATCTTTCGTTTCAAAAAGTAAATCATTCTTCAATTTTATTTGAATGACCTCCTTATTTTTCCATGATGGGTTGGTTCAGTAGTATTTGAGCTAACGAGTCTTCCGATATTTTCACATTTTGCATCAGAGGTCATTTGGACCTCGCCATTAAATAAAACAATTTTAATCTAACCCAAAAAATTTTTTATCATTATTTTATATCCGGATTTTGTACCGGATATTTTTTTTACTTTTTCCCTATAAATATGGGACCATCTATCCTCATTTCCCCACCCCATTTCCTAATATAGAGAGAGAAAGCAAGAGAGAGAGAGAGAGAGAGGAGAGAGAGACATGAGACGAGAGTGAGAGATTGGAGAAGAGAGAGGGGTCCTACTGCTCCACATAGCCTGCTTCGGCCACTGGAGCACTGCCGAAGACTATCGGAGAGACAGTCGCCACTGCCAGCCATCTGCGCCGTAGTCAGGAAGACGCACCAGCCCGCCATTTCCACCACCATCTTTCACCTTTCGACGTCCTCGTCTTGGTCTGTCTCTTTTCTGATCACTTTTATTTTCGGATATGTCGTGTATTTATATGTGTTCTTCATTTTGTCTTTTAATGATGTTGTTGATTGGTGGCCGAAAAATGGCCAAATCACCGGAAAACGGGTGTAGAAGCCGTTTCCGGGCAGATTCGATGATCTGCCATTTTGAGGTCCTGAATGGAAAAAGTTTCAACTGAAAAGTTGTTTAGAATATTATTTTATGTTGGGATAGCATGTCATTGAGTTTTATTTTCGAGTATCCAGTCATTTGGATTTTTACCCAAAACATTAAAGTTGTTCGGGTTTTATTTTTAAATCAAAGGTCGTCAGAAAATCCTAAATTTATATAAGTGATTGTTGTTATGATATGTGATACACTCGATTTACTTCATGATTTTTGGATAAAAATAAGTATCGATGGATTTTGGTAAAAATGTCGAAAAGGGATAAAGACAACTCCTCTTTCGCCAATTTTTTGGTTTGATCTATCTTAAATTATTATTTTAAGCATGTTTCATGTTCAAACCGAGTTGATTAGAAGTGTCTAAAGTCATGCAATCCGCAATGGGGTAGTAGTCAATGAATTCCGTTTTTATGATTTCAGGTTCTAGGATCTTCGAATAGATCGCTAAGTCCATAATCGACTTTTGTAGGACAAGTCGAACCCCGAAAGAATCAAGGAGGGAGTTGCAACCCGTTGCTTTGCCTCGAGAATAGTGATCAAGGTGGGTTATACTATCTTTACTTACGGTTTGAGCTAATGAGCTCTAGAGGCATGATAGGGCAACATGGAATATCCAAATATATGATTTTTATGCTCAACCTTATTTGTCTCTGTGCAACGAAATTGATATACTATATGATTTGTTGATCTATAGGTTAAAGGAATGAGCTCGAGCATGATATGATTAAATGCTAGTATTGTGAGCATGATATGATATGATTTATTATGAGGAATAGGTGATCATGATCATAGGAAGATTTTGGTATTGTTTTTATACATTGATTAGATGTATAAACATTTATGAACTAGCTACAGTGCCTCTTATGGATAAAATGCTATGGTATTATGTTTTGATTAACCAAGGAATTGATTTCATATTGCATAAATATTGCTTAGATGCATGATATTTTATGTGTTAGCTATAGTACCTCTTTTAAGAGATGATCACATGATATTGTTTGACAAAGGAATTAGACCTAGAAGATGTATTCTAGGTTGTGATTTATTGCTAGCAGGATTTATAACAAGTTATCCTAAGGATAACCAAGGTAATAAGCTCAAGAGATGATCTTATGGTATTGATTGGTCAATAAACAAGACCTGGAAGATATTCTAGGTTGTGACTTGTTGCTAGCACGGATTATAGCAAGGGATGCTAAGGGACATTACAAAGATGGACAAGGAATTGAGCTCAAGGAAGTGATCTTGAATCACTAAGTATCTATAGATCTATGGAGAGTCACTACTGGATAACCCCCTCGCATACTCATATCTATGAGTTGTAACCTTCGAGTTACCAGGTGGTGGCCTTCGGGTCACTAGGTTGTGGTCTTCTGATCACTAAGGAGTCACTGCTGGGTAATCCCCTCGCATACTTAGAGTCACTACTTGGTAACCCCCTCGCATACTTGATGGGATATTTGAGGTAAACCTTCTCTTATCCTAAGGCATGCGTCTATGGGTGGAGTAGACATCAGGTTTGAGATAGTATGGGCCCATAAAATGTAAAATGTTTTGCAGATATGGGAAGGGTTTTTGCATTTTGCTTCTCATATCCTACCAAAGGGATTTGGATATTTTAATTGTTTACAAGGTTTTGCTGTATAACCCCACTTAGTGCATTAGTACCCACGCCCTCTTTTTCAATAATTTTCAGGTTGAAATGCAGAAGGTCGATGGTGACTGAGAAATGGGTTGACTGCTGAGATCGTGTATTGCTATTACATTATTATTCCCATTATGTTTATTACTACTATGATGAATTATACTATTGTGGGTATAACTATGATTCCGCTACTATGATTTTAAACTCTATTAATTTCTAGTTATAGCATGTATTTATGTTGTATCCCTATGATGCCTACATGATTAATCTAAAGGGTGGAAGCCCCATTTTTTTGTTATGTCTACTTGATTATTCGCTTTGGCCTATGGAAGGGCTCTATTTGTTCGGCATGTTAGCATCTGTTTGTTTTTGTCGACCTATGAATGGGTCTATTGATTGTTGGTATTTATTTATTCTCTTTCCTATGGCCTATGAATGGGCTTATTATATTATTTCAGCTTCTATTTCTCTCTTATAAGCCATTTATAAACGGGGAATTGTTCTAGTTACATAGATTATGCTGTCTAGTTTTATGGAGGGCATATCCTATCTTTGGCCTACTCATTTGTTAATTATGTTTCAAATATTAATTCTTTTTGGATAAACACCCCGTCCCCACTTAATTACCCTTTTCAGGATCGGGCTGTTACAATTTCACACTACAAAAATTAGAGGAAACAACCTAGAGCGAAAATTCAAGAATTGAACAAGGCGAGAGTGAAATTTTTGCATTTTTCGAAAGGAGACTTGGAGATTATTCATTAAGAATTTTTGAAAGGTAAATGTTGTACCATGATTATCTTTATGAAATTATTTACTATAATCTTTTCTCGATTATATTGCGTATTTATTGTTAAGTTGTGTACAAAAATAGGCAAGAGTTAAAAGATTTGTATATTTGGAAAGGAGATATCATCAAGAAAGTTCAGTAAAGAATTTTTAATTTCCTTGTATACTTGAATTTTTAATCCATGAGTTAATTTAATCGTTGGATGTTTAAAGTTTATTTAATCATAGGATCTTAAAGGTTGGTGTAATCATAGGATCCTTCGATCAAAAGTAATCGTAGGATTGAAATTAATGATGACCTTGTAATAATCGTAGGCCTAATTCATAATGGTAGCTTGCTTGAATTTTAATCGTAGGCACATATAATTAATCAAAGGAACACTTTAATCAATCGCATACTTGATTTAATTTAATCTTGCATTGATTTAAATCAGTCTTAGACATTTTATAATTTAATCGTATGTTTGCTAAAATAATCATAGCTTGGTTATATTTGGAAAATATAATCGTGGTATGCTTTTAGTTAATCGTAGGCTTGCTTTGAATTAATTGTAGGCTATTTTTAATGTAATCATAGGCATTTTATAATTTAATCATAAGTTTTTTAAATTAATCATAGCTTGCTTGAATTTGGAAAGAATAATCGTGGCATTTTAAAATTTAATTGTAAGTTTTTTTAAAATAATCATAGCTTGTTTTAATTTGGAAAATATTATCGTAACTTGACAGTTTTGTACTAGATGTCATGGACCGAGCACATAACAGATGTGCATGTGTACCTATTTCTAGTGTGGACCTAAATGCTCTAGCAGAGAACGTGCTTGTACACAAGAGAGCACCTAAGAAATACAACATCTATGCTAGTATGGAGCATACCCCTCCGGCATGTCCGGATCGATTGGTGGTGGATATTGATTGGTTAATTGGGGTTATGTGGACTTTTTTAAATTGTTACGATTAATTTTTAAAAATTCTACAATTATTTTAAATTTCCTACGATTACTATTGAAATTTGCTCAACTAATTTGAAAATGATATGATTACTGTTAAAATATATAGATACATCCAAACATAGATCCAAATAAAATAAAATGCTCAAGGAATAGGCCTATCATTATAATTCAATGAATATATCTTAGCCCCTATAGTCGCACGATAAGCATACATCTCCTCCTCCGATAGGTCTGTTAGTGCCATTTGCACTTAAGTGTTCGAGATTGTCATGATCTGTATGGCAATATCAAAAGAAAACAAAAGGTTTTGGTTGTTCAAGATTTATGACCATGTTCTGGACAATTCAATGGAGTAGTAAACTGTTTCTCACGGACTTGTGAAGTTCCCTTGACATAGATCTGTTGATCAAACAGGGTTACCAACCTCGTGTTCTTTACTTGCTTTCAGTTTCTATATTCTGACCTTGCATGTTCACAACAATGTACACGTATATGATAATGAACATGAGCGCACAGTTTAGGTAACTTCAATTGGTACCAGAGCAGGTCACTTTTTCAAAGCGAAAAGATTCTCGAGTTACTAATCTGTGTGCATGCTTGTTTCTGCAAATGAGTTCTACGCTTGAATGAAGTTTCATAGATCATCCCCCAATTTTGGATGGACATAACTACGCTAACTGGAAAGCAAGGATAAAGGCATTTATCAAAGCATTTGATGTCAAAGCATGGAGAGTTATGTTAAATGGCTGGAGTCCTCCTACCAAGCTGGATGAATTAGGTGAAGTTATTCCAAAACCTGACGCAAGATGGACCAAAGAAGAGAACATGAATGCGAGCATTAATTCAAGAGTCCTCAACTCCATTTTGCTGCAGTAGATCTGAATACATTCAGCTTTATATCAACACGTGAAGTAGCTAAAGATGCATGGGATATCTTGGAGACTACATATGAAGGTATCGGCGGTGTTCGTCTATCAAAGTTACAAAATCTGACCACCGATTTTGAAAAGCTTTGCAAGTCCGAAGAGGAAAACATTGATGAGTTAAATGTAAGGCTACGGAAAATCACCAACGAAAGCTTTGCTCTAGGAGAGATAATGTTAGAAGAGAAGTTGATGAGAAAAGTTCTCAGATCCTTACCAAAAAGGTTCGCATATAAAGTTGCTGCGATCGAAGAAGCAAAAGATATCAAATCAATCCGTTTACATGAGCTGATGGGTGTTTAGTGTCTAATTGTGTCATTTTAATTTATTTATTTTATTGTATTTAGTATTTATTTTGTTTAATTTTATATTGTTATGTGTTGATTTTATGTGTTCATTTGTGTTTATTGCTCTAATGGTGAATTATGCCAAGTATTGCAAAGCTTGAGCTTTTAATCAGAAAAGTAGGTATTTTACGGCCATTAGGTGGGAAGTGCAAATCGAATGATTGAGCTGGATTGTTTAAATAGGAAGACCAAGATTTTTAAAGAAATTGAGAAAAAGCACCCGCGCGGGCAGGCTAGGGAGCGCGGGCGGGCATCAAAATGCCGAGAGCCCCGCGCCCCCGCCGCGCTGCCCCTGCCCCACGACGCCAGCCCCGCGGCGCCCTATGCCCCCGCCGCGGCGCTTGCCCCCACGGCGCCCATGCAGCCCGCCGGCGCAGGCTGCCTCCCTCTCCCTCTCAGGTCTAGTTTTCCCCCGTGTTCGTTGCAATTTCACTCCATTTCCTCTCCAACTGATTTTATTTAAATTGATCAAGAACTCTTTTGAGCCATTTTTAATTGCTAGATTTATAGGTTATTATTCCCTAAATCCTAGAGTTGGACTTTTCCTCCCAAAAATCTCCACAAATATTTGCATTAATGGATCCCTTACCATCAGCTCCCATCACATTTTCTCTCTCTCTCTCTCTCTCTCTCTCTCTCTCTCTCCATTTCTCTCTCTCTTTCTCTCTCTTTCGTATCTCTCTTCTCTCTCATATCTATTGGAGATTTTTGGGGGATTCATAATTATCATTCACTCTCATTCCATTCTCTCTACACACCACTTCATCTTCTCCATTCTCTCCATTTTCACACACACACTACACACACTAAATCTCTACACCATTTTCTGACCATTTTTACCATCATCACCTTCACAAAAGAGAAGAGGAGAAAAGGAAGAAGAAAGGAGCCAAGCCAAGCGAGAAGAAGAGAAGACGAGAAGGACCCTACGTCGAGCCATCCACGGAAGCTATGCTCGAAGGAGGTTTCCCTATGTATTTTCTTTGTATTTCTTAGGTGCTTTGTGGAAATTGTTCCAAACTCTTGGAGGATACTTAATATTATAGAAGTTTAAGTTATTTGCATTTGATTTATGAGATGACTTTCTTCTATGGTATTTGTGTTGTTTTGAGCATGTTTAGTGGCTAATCTCTCTATTAGGGGGTAGAGGATCGATATGGTTTTGATCTATGCTTGTTCTTGTTGATTGTTGTTGTTGGAATCGTGGTTTTCATGTTTAGGTACTTGATCACTACTTGAACATTGATAGGATTTAGAGGAGTCTTGATTGTGAATCTAAATCCGGAAATTGGTTCCTTCGACGTTAGGTGGATGGGGTTCCTAAGCCTAATATGTCAATCTTGCTTGTACGATATAGCTAAGAGAGGTTTAACGGATAGACGGTGACAGTAATTGAAAGTAAACTAATCGGAAGGGTCTATCGTATTTGTGAGAGTAGCATTATCAACTTGAATAAAGCATAGTGATAAAATCATTGAGAGAATCTACACCCTAATACCTTAATCCAACTTATTTCCTCCAATCTTAATTTAATTTTTGTATTTGCATTTAATTGTCTTGCTTTATTGTCTATTTTGAATTCCTAGCATAATCATCATCAAGCCCCTTGTTAGAATGTTTAGATTTTATTTTAGTTTCTTAGTTGAAAGCATGTGTAGTCTTTAGATAATTCTTTCCTATAAAGTATTCCTTGAGAGATCGACTCGGCTTAAGCTTATTGCTTCTACAATTGACCCCATCCAATTGCGGGTGTGGTCCTAAGTACTCGTCTAGAGAGCGTAAACCGGAAATTATAAATAGTAAATTTATGGACCGCGAGACAAATTTTGGCGCCATTGCCGGGGAAGGCTTTTAAGAATTGTCTTTTTGGTGCTATACTTGCTTTTGTGTTGTTTTGAAATTATGAATTTGTCATTGAAGTGTTTGTGTTGTTTGTGTAAATTTATTTTTGTGTTCATGTTCTTTAATTTGGCTTTCCTATCTCTTTGTGCAAGGTACATTTGATCTCCGTTTTGTTTATGTTTGTGTATGCTAGGGAGGCGAAGCCTCAATCGGAGACTAGCCCCCGTGTTTGACGACATCCATCGACCAAGGAGATTCGACGTGTTTGAGTGGGAAAGAGAAATGGAAGCTAACCCCCTCAACAACCCTGAAAATGCCAATGCGGCTAGGAACATGAGAGACTTTGCTCGTCCCGTGATTGGGACGTCAACTTCTTACATAGTTCTTGGTGAAGCCGCAAGGAACTACAAGTTGAAGAACATCCACTTTAGCCAACTTCCCTCATTCTACGGGATGTCGGCTGAAGCTGCTTTGAACTTCATCCGTGAGTTCTATTCCGTTGTTCAAACTTTTCCTCTACAAGGTTTGAATGAAGATCAATTGAAGATGAGGTGTTTTCCTTACACCTTGAAGGATCGAGCCAAGACGTGGTTCATGTCTCTTCCGGCCAATTCATTGGCCAATTAGAATGCCGTCTATGAGAAGTTCATGGCCAAGTACTACTCCAATCAAAAGACCCAAGATTTGAGAGCTCCAATTGTTACCTTCACCCAATCTCCCGGGTGAAGCATTTCATGAAGCTTGGGATCGGTTTAGAGGTCTCCAGCAACAATGCCCTCACCACCACCTCGCACCCGAGTTGCTCAACCAATTCTTCTACGACGGGCTTTCACAAAATTTCTAATATATGATGGACAATGCATCGGGAGGAGACATTGGAGGACGGACCGCTGAAGAGGTCTCAAACATCTATGAGACGATGGCCATGACTTCTCAACAAAAGAGTGCTAGGGGGAAGATAGCTTCCGTCAATGAAGCCAACCCTAGTTATGATGTGACGAAACAACTTGCCGAGTTGACAAGGCAAGTAGAGATGTTTCGAACCTCCGAGAGACCACCCCAACAAGTGATGACCGTTGAGACTTATGGGATTTGTGGAGAGTATGGCCATGGGGCCAACTTGTGCCAAAGGTCGATCGAGCCAGAGTCAAGTGAAGAGGCTCATTTCCATGCTCTTCAAAAGCAAGTGCATGCCCTTCAAGGATTCCAACCACGCCAACCTTACAACCCATACTCTCAATCATACAATCCGGGATGGAGAAACCATCCGAATTTCTCTTGGAAACAACCTCAACAACCACCTCAACCGCCACAGCAACCACCTCCACCTCAACAAGCCGGAGGTGGCCAAGCTCCACCTTATCCGAGGCCGTAACAATATCCGGTCCAACCAAACCAACCGCCTAGGCTGACATTGCAAGACACCTTGCAATTTTTTATTCAAGCCACCCAACAAAGGTTCGAATCCGTTGAGGCCTCCATGAAGAGGATTGAAACCCAAGTTGGGCAAATAGCCGGGACCGTTGGAGAATTGGCCAAGCAAGCCAAACCCGGCAAGTTGCCTAGCCAACCGAAGCAAGCTCAAGCTATTACCGTGCTTAGAGGAGGAAAGGTGATAGACAACAAGGTTGGAGAGTCAAGCCCAACCAAGGATGTTGAAAAAGAAGATGAGATTCCTTCACAACAACAAAAGGAGTCTGAGAAAAAAAGAGAAGAAGTGAAGAAGTCCACACTCCACAAGGCTACCAATACTTACAACCCTTCAATTCCATTTCCAAGCCGGTTGAGAAATGAGAAGCAAGACACCCAATTTCAAGAGTTCTACAAGCTCCTTTCAAAGGTGAACGTCAACCTTCCACTCCTTGATGTCATTCGCAACGTGTCGGCCTATGTCAAGTTCTTCAAGGAACTAGTTTCTAAGAAGAGGAAATTCGTGAAGGATGAGAAGATAGAGGTATCCGAAGTGGCAAGTCCAATCCTATAACATCAACTACCACCAAAGCTCTGCGATCCAGGTAGTTTTACTCTTAAAATTACTTTGGGAAATGGCAAGGAAGCGTGTGGTATGCTAGATTTAGGAGCCGGAATTAATTTGATGCCTTACTCTATTTATAAACAATTAGAGTTAGGTGAATTGAAACCAACTAGAATGTGTCTACAATTGGCGGATAGGTCCTTGAGATATCCTAGGGGAATAATAGAGGACATTCTAGTTAAGGTTGGTGGACTGATCATATCGGTTGATTTTGTTGTATTGGATGTGGGTGATGTGAAAGAAACGGATAAAGAGCACACACTTCTCCTTGATAGACCTTTCATGGCTACCACAAACACCTTGATTGATGTTAAAAATAGAACTTTAAAAATGTCGGTGTTAGGAGACACCGTGTCTTTTTCCGTACATGAAAACAAAGCTATTCCCGTCTCCTCATTTGAGGAAAATTGTTCTTATATAGATGTTATTGATGTCTTGGCCGAGGAGCTTTTCTTACAGGAAATAGGTGCTCCTTGGAGGAGTGAAACCTCGTCCGAGGAACTTGCCATGGATGAAGCCTACCTCAAGTGTGGGAGAGACGAGTTGAATGCCGAGGAGATGGAGATCTTGCTAGGAGAAGGCATGAGTCTCATGGAAGTCATGGCCTCAACTGAAGAGGAAGAGAAGCCTACTCCCGAGATTGAGCTCAAGGAGCTCCCATCTTATCTCAAATATGTCTATCTCGATGAAGAAGAGAAGAAGCTCGTGATCATTTTTTCCGGGCTAGGTAAAGATGAAGAAGACCTCTTAGTAGCCGTACTAAAGAGAAACAAGCAAGCCATTGGATGGAGTCTTTCCGACATGAAATGCATTAGCCCCTCTACGTGTATGGATCACATCATTCTAAAGGAAGGGGCTAAGCCGATTTGTGAAGGGCAAATGAGACTCAACCCCGTGCTAATGGAAGTCGTAAAGAAAGAGATTCTTAAGCTCCTGGCGGAAGGGATCATCTATCCCATAGCCGATAGTGAATGGGTGAGCCCGATCCATGTGATGCCGAAAAAAGGAGGAATAACGATCGTGGAGAATGACAATAAAGAACATGTGGCTACTCAAACCACCACTGGATGGAGAATGTGCATTGACTACCGAAAAGCTCAATACCGCCACTAGAAAAGACCATTTTCCCCTTCCTTTCATTGATTAAATACTTGATAAACTTGTCGGACATAGTTTTTATTGCTTTCTTGACTGTTTATCGGGTTATTTTCAGGTGGCCATAACGCCGGAGGACCAAGCCAAGACCACATTCACGTGCCTGTTTGGTACGTTTGCGTGTCGAAGGATGCCATTTGGACTATGCAATGCACCGGGCACTTTCCAAAGGTGTATGTTCTCAATCTTCTCCGAGATGATTGGAGACTTCATTAAGGTATTCAAGGATGACTTTTCGGTCTTTGGATCCTCATTTTCCGATTGTTTAGCGAAATTAGAACTTGTCTTAAAAAGATGCATTGAAAGTAGCCTAACTCTTAGTTGGGAAAAGAGTCATTTTATGGTTACTAGTGGCATAGTCCTTGGTCATGTTGTGTCTAAAGAAGGAATGAGTGTAGACAAGGCTAAGGTGGATGTGATTGAAAATTTGTCTCCACCCGTTAATGTGAAAGGAATTAGAAGCTTTCTAGGTCATGCCGATTTTTACCGTAGGTTTATTAAAGACTTCTCCAAAATTAGGCAACCTCTATGTCATTTGCTTTCTCAAGATGTTTCTTTTGAGTTTGATGAAAAATGCTTGCATGCTTTTAACACTCTTAAGGAGAAAATGATCACCGCACCCATTGTTATCCCTCCTAATTGGTCTTTACCTTTTGAAATTATGTGTGATGCATCAAATTCCGCTGTGGGCGCTATTTTGGGTCAACGTATTGATAAGATTCTTCATGTAATTTACTATGCTAGCCTTACCTTGAATAGTGCTCAAGTAAATTACACCACCACCGAAAAAGAATTGCTAGCCGTTGTATTTTCATTGGATAAATTTAGATCCTACATCTTAGGTTCTAAAGTAATTGTGCATAGTGATCATGCGGCTTTAAGGCATTTGTTGACCAAACCACAAGATAAACCTAGACTCATTAGGTGGATTTTGCTTGTGCAAGAATTTGATGTTGAGATTAAGGATAGAAAGGGGTGTGAAAACGTGGTAGCGGATCATTTATCTCGCCTCCCCGTTGATGAAAATTTCAATTTGTTGCATGAAAAAGGAGTGGATTGTGATACATTTCCATATGAGCATGCTCTTGAGCTTAATCCCTCTCCTTAGTATGCCGATATTGTCAATTATCTTGTTTGTGAAAAAATGCGGCTTAACCTTTCTTTTCAAGAAAAGAAAAGATTTTTGGCAATGTGTAGGTATTACTTTTGGGACGATCCATACATTTTCCATTTAGGAAAAGACGAGATAATTCGAAGATGTGTTCCAGAAGAGGAGCAAACCGATGTTCTAGCCTTTTGCCACTCATCTCATTGTGGTGGTCATTTTTTAGGGCAAAAGACGGCTAGAAAGATCCTACAATCCGGTTTGTATTGGCCTTCAATTTTTAAAGATACTCATGCTTACTCCATTTCATGTGATAAATGCCAAAGACTTGGTAATATTGGGAGAAGAAATGAAATGTCTCTAAATATCAATCTCGTTGTTGAAATTTTTGATGTTTGGGGTATTGATTTTATGGGACCATTTCCTAACTCTTTTGGTTTCGAGTATATCCTGTTAGCGGTCGACTATGTGTCGAACTGGGTTAAAGCAATCCCCAATAGGTCTTGTGATGCTAATGTGGTTATCAAGTTTGTGCAGGAGCATATTTTGAGTAGGTTTGGATTCCCTAGAGCGATCATAAGTGACGGTGGAACTCATTTCACCAACAAGCTTTTTGCAAAATTGATGAAGAAAAATGGAATGACTCACAAGGTGGTGACTCCATATCATCCTCAAACTTCCGGTCAAGTTGAGACAAGCAACAAACAAATTCAAAACATCTTGAAGAAGACCGTGAATGTGACGAGAAAGGATTGGTCACAAAGGCTAACAGATGCTCTTTGGGCGTACCGGACGGCTTACAAAACCATCCTGGGGATGAGCCCATACCGCCTCGTTCATGGAAAAGCATACCATCTCCCCGTTCAGATCGAGCACTGAGCCTATTGGGCTATAAAGGCGGTGAATTGTGATCTAGCAAGTGCGGGAGAGGAGCGAGCCTTGCAATTGTCCGAGCTCGACGAATTGAGAAACGAAGCCTATGACAACGCCAAGATTTACAAAGACAAAGTGAAGAGGCTACACGATAGATGAATTGTCAAGAAAGAGCTCACGTCGGGCATGAAAGTTCTCATTTTCAACACTAGATTGCGGCTCTTCCCCGGAAAACTTAAATCACGTTGGAGCGGACCGTTTATCATTGAAGAGGTGTTCCCCTATGGAGTTGTCACATTGAAAAATCCAGTGACGAACATTACATTCCAAGTGAACGGCCACCGAGTCAAGCCATACCATGAAGGGTTTTCGCACGAACCCGATGTGAAGGAATTGAAACTTCTCAATTCCGATTGAATTCTCCAAAAACTTCATCTAGCTCGAGACATTAAAATGAGCGCTGCATGGGAGGCAACCCATGATTTTTATTGTTTGATTTTATTTTCTCTTGTCTTTATTTTAATTTGTTCATGGTATTTTGTGGTGTGAAAATTTTTAATTGGGGAAATAATTTTGCAGGGGTGGAGAAGAGGAAGAAAATAGAGCAAGAATTGCAGAAAATTGACTAAGTGTAAAAATTACACCGCGCGGGCGGGCAACACTGCGCGGGCGGGCTACTGAAAAGCCGAGAGTCCCTCAGCCCCGCCGCGCACGAGAGTGCCACCGCGCTCACAGCCGCGGCCCCGCGGCGCTGCCCCTGCCATGCCGCGCCCCGCGGCGCACCCCGCCCCCGCGGGGCTCTCTCTCACCGACCCCCCCCCGCGGTCCCCCACCTCTTTAACTCTTGTGGTCACCATTCACCACTTGTACTTTCTCTGTCGGACACTTGTACTCACCCTCTTCAACAATAATTCACCTAACTCCTTCACTCCCTATCTCATTCTACGCACCTCTTCCATTTCCCCCAAATTGCACTGCCAATTCTGCTCAAATTCACAGCAAACTTCCTCCAGTAAGATCTTACCAAATTCTCCCGCTCTCTCTCCCTTAGCGCCGCCGCGCTGTCCACGCAGCCCCGCCACGCTACACCGCCCCGCCGGGCCGTTTTCTTATGCTCCACCTCCAAATTGTTGTTGCACTTCCCAATTCCAAGCCCTTCCTCCTAGCTACCTCTCCTCTTTCTGCACATCTCCACCCTCCTCACAATGGCCCCAAATATGAAGTTACCCAAAATTTTGGGAGGAAAAGGCAAACACAAGAGTAAAAATGCTAGCAAAGCCACAAGCACTGACAAGGGCAAAGGACTGGAAAGCACGAGCTCCCCGCAAATGGTATCGGACCTCCGCCAATAATATGGAGCTCCATTCCTCATCACCACACCAAATGAAGGTAACCGTTACCTTACTCTCCGTAGCCATAAGATATCTTGTCCTCGCTACATTGAATGGAAGTTGAAGCGGGAGTTGAATTTAGAAGGGCAAATTATGGAGTATCTTAAGGTGTTAAATTTGCAAACCTTTGCTAGGATGTAATATTATACTGATGATAATGTTGTGCTTAAATTTTTGGTGTCATTTCAACATGATGAGGAGAAGGGAAAAAGTTGTACCTTTAGGATGTTTGATTTGCAATATAACATCACCTTGGCTGAATTGCGGGATTACTTTGATTTCCCAACTGTGGGGATCAAGAGCATGCCATCAGATTTCAATGCTGCGGATGCATGGTATGAAATTTCGGGGTTCCGAAAGTGGAATACAAAGGGCATTCCGAGCAAATTCATTGAAGATCTCACCTTGTCTGTTGTTCACAAGTTTTTGGCATACAACATTTCGGGCAAAGAGCAAGCTAACAAGATGAACTCAACGGAAGTCTTCCTACTTTGGTGTGCAAAGAAAGACCGGAAAGTGTGCCCAC
This sequence comes from Perilla frutescens, assembly GCA_026008535.1. Lineage (NCBI taxonomy): Eukaryota > Viridiplantae > Streptophyta > Magnoliopsida > Lamiales > Lamiaceae > Perilla > Perilla frutescens. The sequence continues at coordinate 35,927,663 of BRKX01000006.1, read as the reverse complement.
CCACCTTTATTTTGAGCACTATGAAGGACGCCATCATGCGGAAGAACCAATACCCTTCCTTCTGTGCATTCATCTCCGCCCTTTGTGTCAAAATTGGAGCACTTGATGAGGATGCCTCAGCTCCCACTGGCTACAGAAGGCTCGACGCCCCCACAATCGACAAAGGGGAGCTCAAGCGAGCCGAAGTGATTTACAATGAATGAGAAGTGCGCCCTCATGCAAAGAGGACTTGTGTCGGCACCTTCATGCAAATCCAGCGCAGTACCATGGAGCTCATAGAAGGTTCCCGTCGGCACCACAAGAGCCCAATGAAGAGGGCGACGATGACGAGCATGATGCAAGCGGGCAACAAGGAGAACATGCAGGCCATCAAGAGTACCATATGCCTGCCAATGACTGGGGCTCATTCCAAGGATACATGGACACTACAATGGGTCAATTCCAGCAATCCATTACCGACACCATGAGCTCCTTTGGCACTCAACTACAGGATTCTATGTCGACCTATTAGCAAGAGCATAATGCCCGCATGATGCAGCAGCAAGAGAGGATTGATGCCTCGTTCCAGTCTATCCACGAGGACATCAATGCAGTGCATCAAGATGTTCGGGGCCTCTACTCTCGATTCGACCGACACGACGAGCAAACACAAGCCCTCCAAGCGAGCTGGGATGCATGGACTCTTGTCTCCTCTTTCACGCCACAGAATCCACCACCTTATCCACCACCTGAGCAGTATCGTTTCTTTTATGTATTTCGTGTTTTACATGTTTCGTGTTCGTGTGCGTTGTTTTTTGTACTATATTGTTCATATTTTCCGTTGGTATTTCTTAGTGTTGTTTTTGTAACAGCCCGGTCCCGAGATAGGGGTTAACGAATAGAGACAGGGTGTTATTAAAGGGTTAATGAGGTAAAATGGAAGATTTATAGGGTGGTTTTACAGTCAAGATATGCTTTTTAGACGAGGGTACTTGGGTTTACTTTTATTTAAACGGGAGCATGCTCTAGCAGAATGAAATGATAATAGATAATAATGCGTGTAAGCCCTTTTGCGGGCGAAAGGAAATCATATTCGAGAGGTAGAAATACAACTTAATATGCATCTTATACTCGAATAACCATGTTTGGGAAATATTCATCTAGTCTTGATAATCATAATAGAACTTTAAACAGATTTAAAAAGAGTGTATCAGAGTAGCAGATCACATTTCAAAAGAGTATTAGGTAGTATCAAAATAATCTTGGCAGCCAACCCACATCCACAGCCACCAACATCCTCAGCATCTCAACCTGTAAAACATTTGAAAAAGAGGGGGCATGAGCACTAATGTACTCAGTGGGTTTTAGTAAAACACTTTAATAAACTTCAAGATATCCAATAATCAACTGACGGTATATGGAGAGCAAAACACTAAAGCCCTCTCTATATCCGCAAAATCTTTTCTTTTTCCTTTGGGCCCATCTTGGCTCAAACCTGACGTCAACTGTACCCTTAGACATGCCATAGGATAGAAGAGGAGTTACCTCAAATATCCGAATGAGTTTGCGAGGGAAAAACCCAGCAGTGACTCCCTTAAGAGTTCCGAGCTCATATCCTGCTTAAGTGAAGAGCTAAGTTCCTTTCTTATCCTTGCTAGCAATACCTAGCTTAGAACAATGTCTAAGGCTAATCCTTTAATACTACATGATCTCGGCCTACAAGGGTTTAATGCTACCCTAACAAGGCAAACCTTAATTCTTAATTTTGTGAGCTTAACAAGCATAAACATTAAATTACAGGAGAAGAACGTAAACAAGTACGAATCGAAACTAAAGATAATTCTAAACATCTTATGCTAAGCATAAACAATACTTTGGTAGTTCTATCATTTCTAAACATGCTTGAGAGCTCAAGTAAAACATAATATCTTCCTTTCTTCCTTCCTTGTACAGAGATCAATCAGGCTGAGCAAAAGTACTTTATTGGATATCTCATTTGCCCTAACATGCTTCTAGAGCTTATTAGCTCAAACTTTAGATGAGTATAGATTTACCCACCTTGATTATGGGACGGAAGATGAGGCAACGAGCTGGTGGTCTTCCTTAGTATTCCTCCGGAGCTCGATTCCTCCTACAAAAGTCGAATCATCGACTTAGCGGCCTCCTTCGAAAATTTCTAATAACATGAGATTAAATAATACCAGACTAATATTCCCTTAGCTAAGACTTAACATGGATAATACGACTTTGACTTAATAAGGGTTCGAGAAGGATTTATTTTATTTAAGGAACTTCTCGACTTGATCTCAACATTTTTTAGACGGAAAATAACTTGAATAGCTTATTCAAAATAAATTGAAATTAAATTGAATACCTTATTATAATTTAAACTTGAATATGGCTTGAGAGTAACATAATTTAGAAGACTCGAAAAGATCGGAAAAAGGGGTACGGAAATAGCCGAAAAGAAACGACGAACGAAACAACACGGAGAAGGGGGGGCCGCCGCGGCGCACATGGGCGCCGGTGGGCTCCCTCCCGCCGCGAGGCAGGGTGCACCGGCGGGCTACCTTGCCCAGGCGGGCTCCCCAGCCCCAACGGGCTAGGCGCGGCCGAGGGGGGTGTGGCGCGGCGGCGCACCCCCTCCCCCCCCCGGGGCTCTTTTCTCTCTCTCTCTCTCTCTTCAACTGGGTTTCTTCAACTGAGTTCTTCGTGTTCGTTGATTCCTTCGACGAACACGAAGAACACGAAGAACAATTTACCCGAAATTTCTTAAAAACAACGTACTTGAATTTAACATGCAACAACATGCTTTAACTTAAAAGAATTTTGGCATTATAACGGCATGTACACGATAATCCCCCTTTAATATTTAGAATAACGTCAAAATCGTTAAATGTGGCTTTAACGGAATAATGAGGCTAATCACTTAGAATAATAATAACGGAAGTAGAATGAGAAATATAACATAAACGTTATTAACTTGGGATTTCACCAAAAATTGGAATACAACTTTTAGACGAGCAATAATGAAGAACGCGAGGAATGTAAAGAACGGAAAGTAAATACGGAATTTAAAAGACGGAAAAGAAATGGTGTTGAGACCGACGAACAAGAATGGACGGTGTTAGGTGCGTCGAAGGAATGTGGATAGCTTGGCGTCTCGTCGAGTCACAACGGCGGCAGAGCCGCCTGCTACGATTTTAACGGCGCCCCTAGCACATTCCCTCACCGCATCCCTTCCACGCCACTCCATTCGTCGTCTTGAAGAACACTCACGAAGAACGCTTTTTACTTCGACAGAACCTTCTCGGCTTTCAAAGCTTTTCACCCTCTCGATTTAGAAGTAAAGTGAATGAGAAATGAGCAAAGAATGCCAAAGGGGTGGTCCCCTATTTATAGGAAAAGCTTTGGCTTCCTTTGGAAGCCATTGCTGTGCGGGAATACTGCAAAAGCTACCCCGGGTTCGGTTAAAAGCTGCTTTATTCGATGTCGAGGTCCAAATGACTTCAGACACGAAATCTAAAAATATTGGGAGACTCGTTGGCTCGAACACTAGTGAACCAACTCGATTCGTAAAGAAGACGGGGTCGTCAGAAGAAAGACGAGCAAAGATTCCCTTTTTGGAATTACTTTTTACCATTCACTCAGACTAACAGATTTAGCTCCCGAGCGTTCGATTGACCTCAGAATGAGGATCCGTGAACACCAGCGGAATCCTTAAGTCATTTCCCATAAGAAGGGCCTGACAAAACTGAACTCGGATATACGAGGAGGATTTCGTAAATTTCTCAAAACACGAACGTACGCAAAAGTTACTATTCATTTCCCTTTTAAATATGTTTTCCATCACCGGGAACTCAAATGACTTCAGATTTAAAATCCGAAAACACCGATGTACTCCTTGAGTCAAAACCTTTCTAAAGAAACCATAAATGGCAATAAAAGAATTAAGATTATATTTTCTGAAAAGACGATCTTCACGAAAACTGACTCTTAAAGTCGTGACTGACATCCAACCATAGCTAACCTTATTTAAATTCCTTCTTTAATTAATTAATTTAATATTAACAATTCTCTAAACCTTATTCAAAAATCTGAGGTATTACATCCTACCCCCCTTAAAGAAAATTTCGTCCCGAAATTTACTAACCATGATAAGCGATATCAGGGTACTTCTTGAGCAGTTCGGATTCAAGTTCCCAGGTTGCTTCCTCTGAACCATGGTGGTTCCAAATTACTTTTACCAGATCGATCTCCTTATTTCTCAGTTTCTGGATCTTTCGATCCACGATGGCTTGGGGCATTTCTTCATAGGCTAAGTCCTCATTCAGGACTATCTCTTCCTTGCTAATCACATGCTTTGGATCGAACACGTATTTTCACAACATGGAAACATGAAAAACGTCATGCACGTTACTCAGGTTGGGTGGTAAGGCCAACCTGTAGGCTACTTCATTCACCTTTTCTAAGATCTCAAAAGGTCCGATAAATCTGGGCCTTAATTTGCTTCGTTTGCCAAAATGAATTATTCCTTTTGATGGAGACACCTTCAAAAACACTTTATCTCCAACGTCGAAACTGAGCTCGGTCCTTCTCTCATCCGCATAAGCCTTCTATCTATCCTAAGCTTCTCTGATGCGTTGACGAATAAGCTCGATCTTCTTAACAGCTTCCTGGACCATCTCGGGTCCAAGTATCCTTCTTTCTCCAACTTCGTCCCAATACAGGGGCGATCTACACTTTTTTCCGTAAAGGGCTTCATAAGGGGCTATGTCGATCGATGACTGGTAGCTGTTGTTGTAGGCAAATTCTACCAAAGGTAATAACTCCTCCCAATTGCCTCCTTGATCGATCATGACTCCTCTAAGCATGTCTTCCAGTATCTGGATAGTCCTTTCGGACTGGCCATCCGTTTGAGGATGGAATGCCGTGCTGAAATTGAGCTTTGATCCCATTGCATCTTGTAGGCTCCTTCAGAATCTCGATGTAAATCTTGAATCACGGTCTGATGTAATCCAGACCGGCACTCGGTGCAAACGCACAACTTCTTTAACATATAGCTAGGCTAGTTGATCTAGTCCGTTCATCATTTTAACAGCAACAAAATGTGCTGATTTAGATAATCGATCAACGATTTCCCAGATAGCGGTATTCCCTCGCTTAGACTTTGGCAATCCTACGACAAAGTCCATATTGATGTGATCCCACTTCCATTCAGGAATTTCCAAGGGTTGAAGCAACCCAGAAGGTTTTTGATGCAAAGCTTTCACTTGTTGACAGTTTAAACACCTTTCCACGAAGGCGGCTATCTCTCTCTTCATGTTATTCCACCAGAAATTCCTCTTGAGGTCTTGGTACATCTTGGTGCTTCCGGGATGTGTTGTATATGGTGTGTTATGTGCTTCGCACATGATTTCCTCCTTTAGTTCTTCCTTGCATGGCACGCAAAGTCTTCCTTTGAATAAGAGTGCGTTATCGGCGGCTTCCGTGAAATCTTGCTAGCTATCAGATCGTGCTTCTAGTCTTTTCTTTTCGAGAAACTCATCTCCTCTCTGGGCTTCAATTATACTTTGCCTTAGGTTGGGCTGAGCGACTATCATGGCAACTTGAGCTTGAATAGTCTCGGGTGGTGTTAACACCTCAATCCTTAACTTCTCGAATTCCTTGCGAAGATCCTCCTGGGCTAGAATGAGTTCTAACTCTGCCTTCTCCTTCCTACTTAGGGTATCTGCTACCACATTTGCCTTGCCTGGGTGGTAGTGAATCGTGCAGTCATAATCTTTTACGAGTTCTAGCCATCTTCTTTGCCTCATGTTGAGATCCTTTTGCTCGAAGAAATACTTCAAGCTCTTGTGATCTAAGAAGATTTCACACTTGGCTCCGTAGAGGTAGTGCCTCCAGATCTTCAGCACATGGACGACCGCTGCTAGCTCTAAGTCATGCGTCGGGTAGTTCTGCTCGTGATTCTTAAGCTGTCTAAAAGCATAAGCGATCACCTTTCCTCTCTGCATTAGTACGCATCATAATCCTTTCCTCGATGCGTCTGCGTAAACCACGAAATCTTCATTTCCTTCCAAAATGGCTAATACAGAGGCTGTGGTTAGCATCTTCTTCAAAGTTTGAAAACTTTCCTCGCACTCAGGCGTCCATTTGAACTTGGAGTCCTTCTTTAGCAATCGCGTCATAGGCTTGGATATAGTCGAGAATCCTTTGATGAATCTACGATAGTATCCAGCGAGTCCTAGAAAACTTCTTATCTCGTTCACGCTTCTTGGAGACTTCCAGTTGCTTACAGCTTCAATCTTGGCTGGATCTACCTTGATTCTTTCTACCGAGACTATATAACCTAAAAACATAACTTCTTTGAGCCAAAACTCACACTTGCTGAACTTAGCATAAAGCCTTTCTCTTCTTAATGTCTCCAGCACCACTCTTAGGTGCTCATGATGTTCTTCTTCATCCTTGGAATAGATGAGAATATCATCTATGAAAACTAGAACAAACTTATCTAGATACGGGTGAAAAACTCGGTTCATTAAATCCATGAACACTACTGGAGCATTGGTCAATCCGAATGGCATTACCACAAACTCGTAATGCCCATAGCGAGTTCTAAAAGCGGTCTTAGGGATATCCTCCTTTCGAATCTTCAACTGGTGGTACCCAGATCTTAAGTCTATCTTGGAGAAGACACTTGCTCCCTTGAGCTGATCAAAGAGATCGTCTATTCTTGGGAGAGGGTATGGACTTGATGGTTAACTTATTGAGCTCTCTTTAGTCGATGCACATTCTCAATGTACCATCCTTCTTTTTTACGAACAAGATTGGAGCTCCCCAAGACGACACACTAGGTTGGATAAAACCTAGGTCTAGTAACTCTTGCAGTTGTACCTTGAGTTCTTGCAACTCTTTAGGCGCCATTCTGTAGGGGGCTTTCGAAATTGGGGCGGCTCCTGGTTCCAATTTGATAGTGAATTCTACCTGCCTGTCCGGAGGCAGTCCTGGCAGCTCCTTTGGGAATACGTGGGGGTATTCCCTTATGACTGAAACGTCTTCAATAGAAAGCTCTTCTTTCTCATTCCTTATCAGATTAACTAAAAAGGCTTGGCAGTTCTTCTTCCTCATCATCTTAGTGGCCTTCAGGGTGGATATCACTGGGATTTTGGTTCCCAGCCTTGATCCGTAGATTTTCACCTCGGGTTTCCCGGGTGGTCGAAACACTACTTCCCTCTCAGGGTAGCTTATGGAAGCATAAGCTGAGGCTAACCAATCCATTCCTAGGATTATGTCGAAGTCCTGAATCTTTATCACATAAAGATTTGACTTAAAGTTTTTCCCTTCTATGTTCAATTCTAGGTTAGAGCAGACCTTCCTAGACATCATTCTCTTTCCAGAGGAAATACTTATCTCAAGAGCATTATCAGCATTCTCTGGTTTTATCTTTAGTTTCTTATAAACAGACTCAGCTATAAACGAATGCGATGCTCCAGTATCGAAGAGAGCTAAAACTGGCGTCTCAAGGAGGGTAATCATACCTGCTAGATTACCTAGGGCCTTAGCAGCTTGCTGCTGATTGAGGGCATAAGTACAAGCTAGCTGAGGTGACCTCTATCCTTGGTTAGACCTTTGATCTCGTCCTTGGTTCGGTCTAGGGTTCATTCCCGGTCTTTGACCCTAAGGTCATCCTTGCTGCAGCCTTGGCTGATTTACAGGAAGTTGCTGAAGCGGCTACGGGTACATGGGTTGTTGTGGTGTTTGAGATCGTCTGTTGTTTCCCTTAGGGCACTCTCTCTTGAAGTGCCCATCTTCACCACAGTTGAAACACCCAGTTAGATTTGCTCGGCAGACTCCAGGATGCATTCTTCCGCACCTTTGACACGACCTAAAGCTAAGGGCCTTGCTAGGCTGACTTCGAGGCACCCCTGACTCTCGGCTTTACCAGTGGGGTTTCTTTCCTCTGTCATCTCTTCTTCCTCCTCCCCACTTCCTTTTCCCCTTTGGATCATTAGATGACTGAGAGGGTTGAATTTTCTCTCGAGGGAGAATGGCTTCTATGCTCAAGGCTTTAGCTAAGATTCGAGCATAGGACATGTCTTCTTGCCCAGCAAGGGCTATGCCAATCTCGGATCTAAGTCCCTTCCTGAACTTGCGTGCTTTCTTTCCGTCTGTGTCCACAAGATGTAGAGAATGCCTTGACAATTGATTGAATTCTCTGTCATATTCTGACATTGTCTTATTTCCTTGCTTTAGATTCCAGAACTCCATCTCTTTTGCCTCTCGATAACAATCCGGGATGTACTTCTGATACAAGTCATGCTTGAAATCTTCCCAACTATAGTCTTCCCATTGCTCGGGGGTTATGGTCCTTCGAACGGATTCCCACCAGTAGTCCGCATCATCCGTCAGCATAAAAAGAGCACAGCTTAACTTCTCCTCTTCTGAATAGGCTATGAAATCAAAAATTCGCTCTAAGGAGCGAACCCATTTTTCGGCATCCATCGAATCTCCTAAACCATTAAACGATGGAGGGTTGTGTTTGAGAAACATACTTTTGGCTCTTGGTCCGGGGTTTGGGACATGCTCGAGTTCGTTCTCATCTTCGTTCTCAGCTTGACGTCTTTGGGGCGGCATCCTAAAGAACTAGATATTAGCGACGCTTGATTGAATTCGCACATTTGCAAGGATGCCTTTCGATAAGGTTTTTAAATTAAGATAGATCAAAGAAGGCGGAAATTTAAACGTCATTCACACATAATGGGAAAATTGCCTCATTAAGAGGACTTTTGGCATCGATATCATAGAATAAGTTATTGGTTACATCGAGATAGCGCAGTCTGTTGGAAAATTCACTGCCACTATTAGAATCTAGGAAGTTTAAAGCATATAATACATATTAGAATCTTGGTCAAAGCGGATATCAGATAATAGACAGATGGATTAGATAACTAGGTGTTCTAATAGCAACACCTCCTACACCTCCTACTACGGCTTCATTGTAGGCTGGAGCCTTTCCTTTCCCCTTGCAAGGCGACCCTACTTCCTCCTCGCCTCCTTCTTCCGGGTCTTCCTCTTCTTCCTCATCTTTAACTGTCTCTGGCACACTGAACTTGAACGTTCTCATGTGAACATTCCCTTCGGGGTACTGATGGGACATACATTGTCCCAGACTCTGAGAAGCGTATGCAGGGGTCCACTGGTTCATTTGAGGAGTGTAAGAAAACAGGGACTCGGTGTGGTTCACGACCCGGACATTTGAGGGTCTCGCTCCTGAGGCTCTTTCATGTTGAGGACGGGGTGCTTGGAATCTAGGGGGACTGTTGAGAGTCGCCCGTTGCAATTCTAGCTCTACCACGAGAGAGGGGTTTTGCTCGGTCGCTTGCTGCTCAGCTAAGACTTGCACGTGGCCATACTTCGTTACCCAACGAGCCATCAAGGCTGAGGAGAACTCCGTCAAATTCCCGATTTCAGCATATGTTACGGGATCACGGGTGATAGTGCATTGCAAGATGCGGTACATTGTAGGCCTCCAAGCGGGTGGTGCGTGCTCGCACATGCGAATGCAGGTTTCCAAGTCATATACACTCCCGGGCTCTCTTCCGTAGCCATTAGGCCAGGCCCACCTCTCTAGGTACCTTGCCATGAAGGTCAGCAATTGCTCGTTACCGTCCTAAGTTTCTCGTCTGAATCTTTCAACTCTTTCTTAAACCGGGCAAAAAAGAGGCACGCTCTTCCTAGCAGTCATACGGCGCTTAACCATCTAGAAGAGAATAACTTAATCAGTCTAGATTATAAAAGGGAGACCTAAGGTTCTCCTGAGATCATACTAACGTCTAGATTTTATCTTGCATACATAGTTCCTTTTTGAAGCAGTTGACGTTTTTATAAGAAAACTTTGGTGCCCATGGTCTTTAACATACAAGTTTACCTTTTCGTTGAGTCAAAATTTTTGAGTACAAATGTAAACCTTTTGGGATCGAGAAATCTTTTTCACAAACTTTTCATTCTCAGAAATCATCTTACCCGAACACCTTTTACTTGGAATTTCATTCTTACGGTTTTTCTCTTATCCATAAAACAGATATGCTTGTTCAAATCTTTTCCTTTCCTATATTCCAAAAATCAAAATCCAAAATCCAGAATTTCTATACTATCATACCTTGATTTTTGGTTGAGGATACGAGGGTGATGGCGAGCTGTGGGTTGCTGCTTTCACTTATCAAAGAACAACTTATGCATACATATATACTTAACTCATTTCAAACAAAGATACAGGCCTACAGTTTTGCAAACCTGGCTTTGATACCAACTGCAACAGCCTGGTCCCGAGATAGGGGTTAACGAATGGGGACAGGGTGTTATTAAAGGGTTAATGAGGTAAAATGGAAGATTTATAGGGTGGTTTTACAGTCAAGATATGCTTTTTAGACGAGGGTACTTGGGTTTACTTTTATTTAAACGGGAGCATGCTCTAGCAGAATGAAATGATAATAGATAATAATGCGTGTAAGCCCTTTTGCGGGCGAAAGGAAATCATACATCGAGAGGTAGAAATACAACTTAATATGCATCTTATACTCGAATAACCATGTTTGGGAAATATTCATCTAGTCTTGATAATCATAATAGAACTTTAAACATGTTGGGGTTTTTTCGAATTAAACCACTGCAGGATCTATTTGGTTGTTCATTAATCCATGTTCATGCAAATCATAATTTTATGTAACATGCATGTTTATCATAGTCTAATCAAATAGCATGTAAAACAGATTCGATTCTAATAAAGCGGAAGACATAGAAAACGAATCTACTTACAAATCGACAGACGGTCCGAGGACAAGATTACAGATCTAATCTTGTTGTTGAATGAACAATGATAATGGCATCACTTATGTCACACACGGCCACTGCACAATTCCACTCCAAGATCTTCTGTTGTATTCCCGGACTGTATCTAGATTCAGAGTGGGCTGAAATCTACTAGATAGAATTGTAAAATCTGTGGATAACTTTGAGAGACAAAGCGGGGCTGATTTCTTATGATTAATATCCTTAAATTTTCGTGCCCCCATCCTCTTATAAATAGAGAGGGGCGAAAATTTCATGTTCCAGCCCTATTGGGCTGGGCCTCTATCTCAAGTTCAATATTCAGTCCACTATCAGTCAATTGGGCTACAACAGGGATCTAGAAGAATATTAAATTGGCCTACTAATTTATTTAATATCCAATATCCAATAAACCTAGGATATAATTAAATAAATTAAGTTTTACTTTTATTCCACTAAAGAAGTAAAACTGACCTACCAATTTAATACATATTTACGAATATGCTTTCTCCTTTAGTCCAGCCATTCCCCGTGTTTAAGATATAATGTTCATTAATTAATTATGTAAGCCTCTGATAGCTATAATTAATTAACATCTAAAACCTTGAGTAGTACCACACAAGCTTTATTCATGTACGGAATAAAGTCCACCTGCAGGGTTTCAACATGAACTTGTGTTTCCTCAAGAGAACATCATCAACCTGGTGGCGCACCAGGACACGGTGCTCATGCACACTGCTCGAGACATCATGTATACATTGTTATTACCCAAGATATCGAATTCGATCTACGAAAAGATCTCACCCATTGATAAATCAAAGTAATAAACAACGCACACATATGCTCGCCAATATCACATGAGTTCAGAACCCGAACTCTGTGGATCTTTATTCTCTCAGTAACTAGGTCAGAGACAGAGAATAGTATCCTATCGTGATCCTCCTCAATACACAATGAGTGTACTAGAATAATCAGTTAGTCAAGATAAACTAACTTATCAGATTATTCTACGGTGTACCGATGGTGTGTTCAGGACCATATCATCTACAATGTAAGTTGTAACGCCCCAAACTACTCCGTTTGGCCACGTCACTTAACATACAATTTACTTACATATTTTGTGTACTTATTTTAATATGAGCGGAAGCTTAGGTCAAAATATGATACTATACATAGCACGATGAGGTAAGACATCATAATTTACAATATAAATTTTTTCCTATGAAGCATGCAATCATCTAACCTATCGGGCTCATAGGCTTACACAACCCGCCCGTCTAGCACCCTAAATTAACAAACATAATATAGGGTTTCATCAACATAATTCGCACATAGAAGGCTCCAAGGTCAAACAACCCACCTTTAAGTTGTTTGGCATAGTTATCAAATTATATACATCATAACCTACAAAAGATCGGGCTATTCCCATCCCCAATAATCATTGATCATAAAGCAAAAAAAGTGATCAATGTAATAATGATAGTAATGTAAGTATTTTTCAAAAGAAGAGCATGCAAAAGATAAACACAAGCTTGTGGGGTTCTCTTGTGTTCACAACGCTCCTACTCGGGCTCCGACTCCTCAACCTGAAATTCATTGAATGAATGGGGTGAGTATTTAACAACATACTCAGTGGGGAACACTGAAAACAGTTATAGCTAATTGCACAAGTGAAAAATATAACATATGGACTTTTCTTTACTTTGTGGAGACTAGTCTCAACCCCGTAGGGTCTAAACATCATGATGCCCCCGTTAATGAACATCTTTGGCCCTGTAGGGATGCCCGCAGACATACTACCCCCTAGGGAGGACATTAACAGGTCTATATTCGATCACAAGGATCTCCGCCTTGAAGGGTCTCTTTGTCGACCCCGAAGGATCTCTTTCATTCACCGGTCCGAAGACCCTTCATATTTATACAATCAAAGCACAACAATAACTATAACATTACACGTGTTCACAGTTTAGAGTTACCCCACCTTATGAGACGCTTTCACAATTTCTCAACCTTGAAATACTTCTTGGCCGTGCACAAGTTGTCCTCCTCGAGCTCCAACACGTCACCTAGCACCTTTTATTCTCTTTTCAATTTAGATGTCGAGTTATACAAATAAATCATAACTTTGAGTAAACTCATGCTATACTTTACTTTAAGGTCTTCAAACATATCCATATACACAATCATGGATATACAAGTTCATACTACGATTTTGGACTCAAAATACGCATTAAAACTCTTTGAAGCATTTAATCGAACACGTTACGGGCACACATTTATACCACATGCTCATAACTCATTTTAAATCCTTTAGACCCAACATTTCAAATACAAACACCTTCACCCTAGGGCTCTAACATACTTCAAATTCAACCCCAAACAAAAAATCACAACACCTCCAAACCACATCATCAAAATAAGGGGAAATTAGGGCAAAAACTCTAAACCCTAACATCAGAGAACCATAGGAATTTGACATAACTTCACATATAGCTTCAAGGAGATAAATAAATCATATGTTCAAGATATCAAAGCAAGGAAATCAACAAAATTGAGAATCCTCAAATTTGGATACAAATCCTAGTTTCCAAAACAACAAGAAAAGGGTGTTTAATCCCCATGAAGGAGAGGTGTAGAGGTTACCTTTGTTGATGGAGGATGATGGAAGAATCTACTCCAAAAAGATGAAGGATTTGTAGAGAGAAATGGAGAGGAGAATCGCCCAAATGAAAAGAAAGTGAGAAGGAAATGAACAAGTGTTGTATTTATAGGTAGAGAATCCCCGGACCCGCGCGACCGCGCAGCCCCCGCGACCGCGGAACCCCTTTCTCGGCCAACGCTCCCCGCGAGCGCGCAGCCCCTGCGGGCGCGCGTCTCTCGCCAGCCCCGCGGATGCGCAGCCCCCGCGGGCGCGCACGGCCTCGCGGGCGCGCGGCGTGCCAAAATCGTCCCCTTTATCTCAAACGACTCCTGGACATTTTTAACTCTTTTTTTTTTTAAAACGACTTAGATTTTCAAAACACTTCTAATACATGCCGAAAAAGCAGGGGGCGTTGCCCCCTAGCCCCCATCGGGGCGCTTCGCCCCCTGAACCCCCGATCAACTCAGCGTTAGGGTGTTCAAGGTATGGCAAAACACATAATCAAATATAATCACCCCCACTTCATCATCATATAACTCGACAAATTTTAATATTAAATGTTATCATATATTATACACTTAGTATAATACCACTGTGCTATGACGTATCGGCTCAAGTGAGACAACCTGCATTAAAACAACGGCACAATATACAAACATACCACATGATTATAATTCAACAATATCAATTCGAAATCATTTTTACTAGAATTATAAATTATAATTTAGCAAAAAGGATCGGGGTATCACATAAGTATATGGAACATTGCATAGAACAATTATAGAACATAATCTAAATGCAAACAGTGACTGCAATAACTTTCATTTCATATCATCATATCATCAGAAAAATATACAAAGACAAGTCTTCTAGTATACAAAACCAACAAAACAGATTTAGAAAGAGTGTATCAGAGTAGCAGATCACATTTAAAAAGAGTATTAGATAGTAGCAAAATAATCTTGGCAGCCAATCCACATCCACAGCCACCAACATCCTCAGCACCTCAACCTATAAAACATTTGAAAAAGAGGGGGCATGAGCACTAATGTACTCAGTGGGTTTTAGTAAAACACTTTAATAAACTTCAAGATATCCAATAATCAACTGACAGTATATGGAGAGCAAAACGCTAAAGCCCTCTCTATATCCGCAAAATCTTTTCTTTTTCCTTTGGGCCCATCTTGGCTCAAACCTGACGTCACTTGTACCCTTAGGCATGCCATAGGATAGAAGAGGAGTTACCTCAAATATCCGAATGAGTTTGCGAGGGAAAAACCCAGCAGTGACTCCCTTAAGTGTTCCGAGCTCATATCCTGCTTAAGTGAAAAGCTAAGTTCCTTCCTTTCTTATCCTTGCTAGCAATACCAAGCTTAGAACAATGTCTAAGGCTAATCCTTTAATACTACATGATCTCGGCCTACAAGGGTATAATGCTACCCTAACAAGGCAAACCTTAATTCTTCAACTAGGTTTCTTCAACTGGGTTCTTCAACTGAGCTCCTCGTGTTCGTTGATTCCTTCGACGAACACGAAGAACAATTGACCCGAAATTTCTTAAAAACAACGTACTTGAATTTAACATGCAATAACCTGCTTTAACTTAAAAGAATTTTGGCATTATAATGTCATATACACGATAATCCCCCTTTAATATTTAGAATAACGTCAAAATCATTAAATGTGGCTTAAATGGAATTTAACAGAATAACGAGGCTAATCACTTAGAATAATAATAACGGAAGTAGAATGAGAAATATAACATAAACGTTATTAACTTGGGATTTCAACAAAAATCGAAATACAACTTTTAGACGAGCAATAATAAAGAACGCGAGGAACGTAAAGAACAGAAAGTAAATGCGGAATTTAAAAGATGAAAAAGAAATGGTGTTGAGACCGACGAACAAGAATGGACGGGGTTAGGTGCGTCGAAGGAATGTGGTTAGCTTGGCGTCTCGTCGAGTCGTAACGGCGGCAGAGCCGCCTGCTATGATTTTAACGGCGCCCCTAGCACATTCCCTCACCGCATCCCTTCCACGCCACTCCGTTCATCGTCTTGAAAAACACTCACGAAGAACTCTTTTTACTTCGACAGAACCTTCTCGGCTTTCAAAGCTTTTCACCCTCTCGATTTAGAAGTGAAGTGAATGAGAAATGAGCAAAGAATGTCAAAGGGGTGGTCCCCTATTTATAGGAAAAGCTTTGGCTTCCTTTGGAAGACATTGTTGTGCGGGAATACTGCAAAAGCTACCCCGGTTTCGGTTAAAAGCTGTTTTATTCGATGTCGAGGTCCAAATGACTTCAGACACAAAATCTAAAAAATACCGGGAGACTCGATTCGTGAAGAAGACAGGGTCGTCAGAAGAAAGACGAGCAAAGATTCCCTTTTTGGAATTACTTTTTACTATTCACTCAGACTGACAGATTTTGCTCCCGAGCGTTCGATTGACCTCAAAATGAGGATCCGTGAATGCCAACGGAATCCTTGTGTCATTTCCCATAAGAGGGGCCTGATAGAACTGAACTCAGATATACGAGGAGGATTTCATAAATTTCTTAAAAACACGAACGCACGCAAAAGTTACTATTCATTTCCCTTTTAAATACGTTTTCCATCACCGGGAACTCAAATGACTTCAGATTTAAAATCCAAAAACACCGATGTACTCCTTGAGTCAAAACCTTTCTAAAGAAACCATAAATGGCAATAAAAGAATAAAGATTATATTTTCCGAAAAGACGATCTTCACAAAAACTGACTCTTAAAGTCGTGACTGACATCCAACCATAGCTAGCCTTATTTAAATTCCTTCTTTAATTAACTAATTTAATATTAACAATTCTCTAAACTTTATTCAAAAATCTGGGGTATTATAGTTTTGTAGGAGCTCGCGCACGTTACCGGTTTTCTACAAAATTGTGACGTTCTCTACTCCCTTCTCTCTTATGCTTGCATTCGTTTTTCATACATTGAGGACAGTGCATGTTTTAAGTGTGGGGGAGTCATGAAGCTTGTTATTATAGTACGTCTTGTATTAGTTATGTTGGATTTTGTATTGTTGGACTATGTTTTTAGTTGTTGGTTCTTGTTTTTATGTTGCATATGTTTCGATCGTTTTGCGTTTATTTTATCGTTTTGATTATGTTGTGTATTTTGTTCTTTCCTTGCTTAGTATGATGTCATTGTCTAATTGTCAAATTTTAAAATGGGAAGATGAATCTTCAAGGAATTATTTTCAAATCAATCATATTAATTCAATGTTTTTGTGGTTTCACTCATACGCACAATTGTTCTTGAATGTGTTCATAATTGAAAAAAAAATTGTGCGAAACCTTGTCCTTGAAAGATTTTGATGCTGTGTAGCCTTATTCTTCAAATTATTCCCTAATTATCTTTCTTCATTTTTAATTTTTTTGTATTTTGTTGATATAAATAAAAGAGAGAAAGAGAAAAGAAAAGGGGCAATAAGGATCTCTAATCCTCTTGTTGATCTATTCAACAATGAGTATGGGAAACCACACAAAGACACTAGGGATTTCCCCCCTATGGTTTTCACCTTGTGAATTTTGATCTACCCCCATATTTGGATTGCATTCCGGATTCTACTCCTCTTATGTGAGGCAAATGCTTCTTTTATTTTGCATGATGAGTATGGGAAACCACATTAGGAAGCTCGATTAATTTCGATGATTAAACCTAATGAATTTTGTCCTACGATTGCAATCCTTTATTTATGATCATATTTTGCTTTGTAATAAATAAATTTTGGAAGTGATTTGTGGGGGAATAATTGGATTGAATCTTGCTTCCTTGATCATCTTGATTTTGAAAGGTCGGCCTCAACACTTGTTTTGATATTGTGCTCATTTTCATAGATGATGGATGCTTTCGTGGGAACCATAAATCGTGATCAAATATATGATTGAGTTGTAAGTTTTTCCTTCTTGATTCATGTTTTTAATTTCTTGTTTTCTTGAGGACAAGCAAAAGGCTAAGTGTGGGGGAGTTATTTAGTGTTTAATTGTGTCATTTTAATTTATTTATTTTATTGTGTTTAGTATTTATTTTGTTTAATTTTATATTGTTATGTGTTGATTTTATGTGTTTATTTGTGTTTATTGTTCTAATGGTGAATTATGTCAAGTATTGAAAAGCTTGAGCTTTTAATCATAAAAGCAGGTATTTTACGGCAATTAGGTGGCAAGTGCAAATCGAATAATTGAGCTGGATTGTTTAAATAGGAAGACCAAGATTTTTAAAGAAATTGACAAAAAGCACCCGCGCGGGCGGGCTAGGGAGCGCGGGCGGGCATCAAAATGCCGAGAGCCCCGTACCCCCGCCGCGCTGCCTCTGCCCCACGGCGCCCGTTGCCTCCGCCGCGCTCGCCCCCGCCGCGGCGCTTGCCCCGGCAGCACCCATGTAGCCCGCCGGCACGGGCTGCCTCCCTCTCCCTCTCGAGTCCAGTTTTCCTCCGTGTTCGTTGCAATTTCACTCCATTTTCTCTCCAACTGATTTTATTTAAATTGATCAAGGACTCTTTTGAGCCATTTTTAATTGCTAGATTTATAGGTTATTATTCCCTAAATCCTAGAGTTGGACTTTTGCTCCCAAATATCTCCATAAATATTTGCATTAATGGATCCCTTACCATCAGCTCCCATCACCTTTTCTCTCTCTCTTTCTCTGTCTTTCGTATCTCTCTTCTCTCTCATATCTATTGGAGATTTTTGGGGGATTCATAATCATCATTCACTCTCATTCCATTCTCTCTACACACCACTTCATCTTCTCCATTCTCTCCATTTTCACACACACACTACACACACTAAATCTCTACACCATTTTCTGACCATTTTCACCATCATCACCTTCACAAAAGAGAAGAGGAGAAAAGGAAGAAGAAGGGAGCCAAACCAAGCGAGAAGATGAGAAGGACCCTACGTCGAGCCATCCGCGGAACCTACGCTCGAAGGAGGTTTCCCTTTGTATTTTCTTTATATTTCGTGGATGCTTTGTGGAGATTGTTCCAAACTCTTGGAGGATACATAATATTGTAGAAGTTTGAGTTATTTGCATTTGATTTATGAGATGACTTTCTTCTATGGTATTTGTGTTGTTTTGAGCATGTTTAGTGGCTAATCTCTCTATTAGGGGGGTAGAGGATTGATGTGGTTTTGATCTATGCTTGTTCTTGTTGATTGTTGTTGTTGGAATCGTGGTTTTCATGTTTAGGTACTTAATCACTACTTGAACATTGATAGGATTTAGGGGAGTCTTGATTGTGAATCTAAATCCGGAAATTGGTTCCTTCAACATTAGGTGGATGGGGTTCCTAAGCCTAATATGTTAATCTTGCTTGTACGATATAGCTAAGAGAGGTTTAACGGATAGACGGTGACAGTAATTGAAAGTAAACTAATCGGAAGGGTCTATCGTATTTGTGAGAGTAGCATTATCAACTTGAATAAAGCATAGTGATAAAACCATTGAGAGAATCTACACCCTAATACCTTAATCCAACTTATTTCCTCCAATCTTAATTTAATTTTTGTATTTGCATTTAATTGTCTTGCTTTATTGTCTATTTTGAATTCCTAGCATAATCATCATCAAGCCCCTTGTTAGAATGTTTAGATTTTATTTTAGTTTCTTAGTTGAAAGCATGTGTAGTCTTTAGATAATTCTTTCCTATAAAGTCTACCTTGAGAGATCGACTCGGGTTAAGCTTATTGCTTCTACAATTGACCCCATCCAATTGCGGGTGTGGTCCTAAGTAGTCGTCTAGAGAGCGTAAACCGAAAATTATAAATAGTAAATCTGTGGACCGCGAGACAATGAGATCTTTGTAAAACATTTGAGATGAGTTTGGGAGAAGATTTTGGTGCTAGGAAGTGGAGAAACCTTGCTATAAAGACAGGTGTTAAATCTGGTGATTCCCTAACTGTTGCAGAGTTGTTGAACACCATAAGTCTGCCTATGAAAAGCTTCAATAAGATGATAGAAAACGCCAACAGACGATCATTCCAATAGGGTAATCAGAATGATCAATCTGCTAAAAATACATCTCGATCAAGAAACAAGAGGATGAAGATACGCTGCAAAGAATGCAATGGATTTAGCCATGTTCAAAGTGAGTGTGCTAATACTCTCAAGAAGAACAAAATAAGTTACGAATCTTCTTCAAGTGATAAAGATTCAGAAGAAAGCGAGATTTATCAAGAAGATGGTGACTTTGCATTTGTTGCTCGCCAAACAAATTCAAAGGAGGATCAAATAGATGGTCTACTTACTGGAGCACGAAAGTTTTCCAAGGAAGAAAAATACAAAGACTTTTCCTGCCAAGGATATGCATGCTGTTCAGAACACTAGATATGTTCCAAACACTGGAATAACCACCAACAAAAGATTGTCTACCAATCCGAGAGTTGTGATCTACCACTATTATGAAGAAAAAGGTCATATTCGACCAAATTGTAAGAATTATTTAAGTGATCTCAAAAGGATGAAGAGAAGGTATATTCCAAAGAAGATAAATCAAGCTGTTTAGAAGCAATTGAACAAGGAAAAATCTTCATAAAAAAGGTGGGAGTTCAAAGAAGAGCCAGGCAAGAAAAATGAAGATCAGCATGATGTTCCAACTGATATTCATGAACAACCGGATGAACATCACCCTGAAGTTCAGGCAGAGAAAAATATTTTTTCTCAAAAACGGAATAGTGATACTCATGGTTCTGCAGTTGTACAAAAAGAGTTGATGCAGGTCAAAAAGATTGATGTTGCTCAAAATGATATTCCCTACAGTGTTCTCAAGAAAGAAAAAGAATAGAAACCGGTCATTCCATATTGGGTTGCTGTTGTGTCTATATCCAACATGAGATCAAAGAAGACCAATGATCAGTTTGCAGGAGATCCTGCAAACATGGCATTAAGTGTTCGGCTTCACAACCCCCTTTTTCGGACCTTGCCTTAAAATCTTTTTGACAAAAAGGGGGAGTCGGCACTCCTTTGCCTTTACATGCTGGCAAATAGGGAGAGATTTTATGTCTTACCATGTTTTTGCAAGATTGTTTTAGGTTGCTGCTGCACTAGTTCATCATCATTCAAAATATCAATATAGCAGGATCAGATGATGTTCATGAGAACATACAAGAATGTTTTAAGGTGCATGGTCCTTCAGTTTAAGGATTGTGTTCTTTAAAAACATGGAGTTGATTTGCCAACAGATAAAGATAAAGGGGGAGATTGTTAGTGTCATTTGTACTCAAGTGTTCAAGATTGTCATGATCTGTATGGCAATATCAAAAAAACACAAAAGGTTTTGGTTGTTCAAGATTGAAGACCATGTTCTGGACAATTCTGTGAACATTCTGCTGCCAATCTGATTGAAGATCAAAATATGTACTTAGTCATGTTCAAGAACATGATCATGTACATGGTTGTTCAGAGAGTTTACAAGATACGTATCATGTTAGAATCAAAGAGTTAGTGCTGCAGATTCAAGATAGACGTTTCAGAATAGAAGCTGCCTTGTTTGTGATGAAGATCAAGAATGAAAGAAAGAGTTCTATTCAAGGATGACATCTAAACTAGGAAAGTCCGATTTGATTAAGGAAATTATTTCTTTGTTGAATCCTAGTCAAAGTAGGACTTCTGATAACCTTGTTAAGGATATAGCTGTTGTTTATAAATAGCTTGGGAATCAGACTAGATTAGATGACATGAGTTTTATGAATACACAAAGGGTAGAGAGTTCAAAAGACTTCATATTCGAAGCATATAATATTCGGGTAGACTAGGTTTGATCCGTGTGATCATTGTGTTTCTAGTCTGTGTTTGAAACTCACTTTTATATACACTTAAATGAGTCTCAGAAGAGATTTTCTGTGGGAACTAGAGGGATTCTAGGTTGTGAGGGGAGCTCACAATTCAGTTCAATGAAAGAGGTTGTAGTGGGTAGGAAAGGGGTCGAGTGACGGGAGTCTTCATGTAATAGCCTTTGTAACCATTCAACGGAGTAGTGAACTGTTTTTCACGGACTTGTGAAGTCCCCCTGACATAGATCAGTTAATCGAACAAGGTTACCAAGCTCGTGTTCTTTACTTACTTTCAGTTTCTACATTCTGACCTTGCATGTTCACAACAATGTATACGTATATGATAATGAACATGAGTGCATAGTTTAGGTAACTTCAAGGTCTAATGGAGAGCCTCCACCCAATAGCCATTCCACGTACATGCAGTCGTACACTCCATAGCTAGTGGGATCTGTTTGTAAATATTGATTTGTGATAGACCTATCCAACATCATCACATATGCATGTCGAGATGGCATATGACGATCACGCCAAAATCTAACAATTGCGAGTAGACATGATAATAGATGAAGAAGGGAGCGTCAACTCTTTATCCCGCCTTCTGTATAGCTTGCGATCACTTAGATCATGTTTGTGAAACATGAAAGAGTTATACAACTCGACTACCCAGTTAGTAAGACGGATACGAACAGTGACCTAGTGCACCTTCTCAATGTTACATACCACGATTGCCTATAATATAGTATATAAGACATATCAAGAATAATGTCAAATAATATATGACATGAAACATCTCGTGAAAATTAACTTACATAATCAGCTCTGAGCCATCACATCTGATAGGCCCCATCTCCACCCAGGATCTAATCTACAAGTTTGGATGAAGGTCTCCACCATCCATTGATAGTCATCATCCTTGTATGTCTGTCTGCAATCAAGGTTGAGGGGATGGAGTCTCTTCCGTTCTCCAATGAAGGCCTCTTGTAAAAAACCAATTATAATTCATGTAAGTATAAAAGACTAATTTAAAAATTAGAAAAAAAACATTTCAACTTACATATAGACTGGTAGCCTGACCACTGTCCTAGCCTTGTTATCTCTCTTGACTCATCGACGAGTCACGATTAAGAAGTAGCCAATATCTGCTCATGTATCTCTTTTTTCGGGTTCTCAAGCTCCTTAAACCACACCTGCTATAACTTCATATTGTTGAAGAGAATCATCATATTCGATGATCGTCCTATCTGTCGGAATCGTGTATAAGCTATAGTCAAAACCATATCATTCTGAGCATTCATGAGCTGATGGACCAAGCTAAATCCATGAATGAGGGCTGATATGATGGCACTCTCGTGAGGTGGAGTGGGTTGTGCTGGCTAGCTCGGAGCATGAGTGGATGATCACCGAGCGCTGTGAGCGGCACTGTGGTGGCTCTGAGTAGGAGTGGATGATCATCGAGCCCCTCTCCAACACTGTAGTGGCTCTGAGTAGGAGTGGGCAATCGATCCACTCTCCTTAGATCGCTGTAGTGGCTCGGAGTAAGATCCTGCTCTCTATGCAATCGGGCTATGGCAACCTCGGCAGCCTCCTTAACCATCTCAGCCCTATGTCTCTAAAACATTTGCTCAATATGAGTTAAAAATATCTGCTTGATACGAGGTAGTATATCATCCCTCATAGCTACCACAGCCCTTTGAAGTCACCGCTCCATCCAGTTCTCTGGCGGCTCCCCCGCACTTATCTTGGGTCACTCATGCTCTCCATTGCTGTGAGATTAATTCTGTCTCGAATGCTAGTCTCCCATGCTTGAGGAGGGCTCACTCTCTGATACGGGATCTCATTTGTGTTTTGCTCCATCATCTGGGGAGGCTAGAGACCTGATATCTCATCATTTGCGGTCAGTGGTGGAGGTCAGAGTCCCGGTATCTTATCTTCTGGCTCATCTACTAAATCCTCACTTGACTATGAACCCTTCTTTGTCCTTTGAGAAGCCCTCAACAGCCGGCGTGATGGGCCCACAGCTGCCACATCATCAGTAGAAAAACAAGATGCTACGTTCGCAAGCATCTTCTTCTTGTTTCCACTTTCGAGAGGGAACATACCTCACTTCAAGCACGTCTCCCTGTTGTATGCTCTAGTAATATGGTGTTATTACCTTGTCTGGTAATGGCACCAAAGAAGCCACCTCTAGCTGCATCAAATTCATAATATCATTAGCATTAACAAAATAAAATTGATATATTAAATTATGAAAAAACATTAAATCGTACTGCTCCCTATAATAATGTGTACAAGTTAATGGTAGGGGCTCTGAATACTACCTCAAACATCGAGATAGAGTAAGCTACTCACTACCAATGTTAATCTCCCGCGCTAACTGAGGAATAACCTCACAACACCACATCTGGAAAAAATAAATTAATTGATCAGCTAGGATCTAGATTGATTTAAATATACATAAATAATAATAATTAATAATGACAAACTTAAAACTAATTACTTGGAGTGTCCAAATCGGTCCATAAAAAGGGTATACCTCATTGCCTGGGCCGCTCATAGCTCCCCAAGTCCTGGGGAGGAGACTGATGAAGTTCATCTGGTATGAATACGCTCCCCATGGAAAAGAATTCCATCTGTTGACATCCTCGAAGAGAGTTCACATCCAACGATTGACCACTCGGTCCTGATCAAGGTAGAAAACCATCTGGTATACGAACAACATGTTTGCAACCTTCACATAATCCTTGGGGTCATTCGTTATTTTCTTCTTCTCGACCATCTCCTGCATCTCTTTCACGGTCGTGATCTTCCCTTGAAATATCCTATAAAAAATGCCTCGATCTTGAATCGTGTGCTCTACATTCAGATCGAATGTAGAAGTGTCGAAATGTAAACTCGAGATGATGCAAAACTCAGAGGAACTGAAGCGGAGCACAAATCGACTAATGTGAAATCTACACTCTCATCCCTCCAATGCGTGATATGACACACGCACCTCCTGACTTATCAGGGCCTGAAGGCCTTCTTCTGGACATCTCCGCCCTTGAAGTCCAAAAAGTATCTAAAACACTCGGATCTAAACATCTGAACCGCATTATCACCACCAATCTCAGATAATGTAGATCTAATCAGCTGAACTACTGTCAGCCTAACATAGACCAACATATGTAAAACCTCAGATTTTTGAATTATGATTAGGGGATTCTTAATAGTAATTAAATAGCTAAGGAAGAAATTTAAATAAGGTTTAAGTGAAGTCAGATGTCAGTCACAACTTTAGGAGTCAGTTTCTGGTGAAATCGTATTTTCAGAAATTTTGATCTTAACTCTGTTTTGGTCAAACTTGGTCTCGTTAGAAAGGTTTTAACTCAAGAAGTGTGCCGGTGTTCCCGAAATTTAATTCCGAAGTCATTGGAGTTCCCAGTGATGAAAAACGTATTTAAAAGGAGGAATGAATAGTAACTTTTGCGTGCGTTCGTGTTTCGAGAAATTTGCGAAATCCTCCTCGTTGATCTGAGTCTTGTTCTGTCAAGCCCCCCTTATGGAAAATGACTCAAGGAATCTGTTCACGTTCACGGATTTCCATTCTGAGGTCAATCAAACGCTCGGGAGCAAAATCTGTCAGTTTGAGTGAATAGTAAAAAGTAATTCCAAAAAGGGAATCTTTGCCCGTCTTTCTTCAGACGACCCCGTCTTATTCATGAATCAAGTTGGTTCACTAGTATTCGAGCTAGCGAGTCTCCCAGTATTTTTAGATTTCGTATCTGAGGTAATTTGGACCTCAACATCGAATAAAACAGCTTTTAACCGAACCCGGGGTAACTTTTGCAGTATTTCCGCACTGCAATGGCTTCCAAGGGAAGCCAAAGCTTCTCCTATAAATAAAGCATCACCCCCTTCACTTTTTCCACACCAAATTCACTCATTCCTCATTTATAGAGAGTGGAAAATCTTGTGAGCGCGCAGAAAGTTCTGTCGAAGTGAAAAGCGTTCTTCGTGAGTGTTCTCCAAGACGACGAGCGGAGTGGCATAGAAGGGATGCGGTGAGGGAATGTGCTAGGAGCGCCGTTGGGTCATAGCAGGCGGCTTTGTCGCTGTTGTGACTCAACGAGACACCGAGCTAGCCACCTTCCATCGACATACCTAACCCCGTCCATTCTTGTTCGTCGGCCCCGATTCCATTTCTTTTCTGTCTTTCAATTCCACATTCACTTTCTGTTCTTCGTATACTTCATTACTACTCAAATACCTTCCGTTTAAAGTTGTATTTCGATTCTTATTGAAGTTTCAAGTTAATAACATTTACGTTATATTGCTCGCTTTATTCCGGTCATTATAATTCTCATCATTATTTCGTGTAATTAGTCTTGTTATTCCGTTTAAATCCCGTTCAAGTTATATTTAAAGATTTAGTCGTTGTTCTAGATGTTTAAAGAGGATTATCGTATTTATGATATTATAATGCCGATTTCTTTTTAAGTTAAAGGATGACGTTTCATGTTAATTTAAATTATTGAAGCATGTTTTTTTAAAATTTTTATAAGTGTTCTTCGTGTTCGTTAAAAGAATCGATGAACACGGAAGAAACCCAGAAGAAGATCGCCCAGAAATTGGGCGTACAGGGAGGCCGCCGAGGCGGGGGGTGCGCCGCTGCGCAACACCCCCCGCGGCCAACAGCTTGCCTGCCGGCCCAGGGGGGCGTCGCGGCGGGGGCGGTGCCAGTGTGCACCGCAGCGCAGTCCCCCTCCGTGTTGTTCCATGCCAATTTTTCCGGCTATGTTTGTACCCTCTTTTCGAACCTTTCGAGTTGTGTTTTTCCAAACTAATCCCGACTTATTTTCAAGTTTAATTTATGAAGATTTTCAAGTTCTTTTCGTCTAAAATTTGAGTATCAAAATATGATTTCTCCAAGTAAATTCTTCTCGAATTTTATAAAGGCATTAAGTCGTGCAATCTGTATTTAAGTCTTAGACTAAGGTCTCTGGGTTAGTTATTGCTATTTCTTATTCTAGATGTTCGATTTCTTCGAAAGAGTTCACTAAGTCGATGATTCGACTTTTGTAGGAGGAAGTGAGCCCCGTGAAAATCCGAAGAAGGATCGTCAGCTCATTGCTTTACCTTCTGCCCAATATTCGAGATGGGTAAATCTATACTCATCTAAAGTTTGAGCTAATAAGCTCTAGAAGCATATAGGGCAAATGAGATATCTAATAAAACATTTTTGCTCTGCTTGATTGATCTCTGTACAAGGAAGGAAGGAAATGAAAGATATTATATGTTGATTGAGCTCTCGAGCATGTTTAGAAATGCTAGAAATGTTAAAGTATTGTTTATGCTTAGCATGAGATATTTGGAATTGTCTTTAGTTGCAATTCGTATTTATGTACGTTCATTTCCTCGTATCTGAATGTTGGATTTTGCTAAAGTTCATTTAGCTAATTAAGCATTGCCTTTTAGGGTAGTGATAAATCCCCTATAGGCCGAAGTCATGCTTAAGTAAAGGATTAGCCTTAGACGTTGCTCTAAGCTCGATAATTCTAGTAAGATTAAGGAAGCTAAGGAATTAAGGATAAAGGTTGAGAAAGGAAGGCTAAGTTAAGGAAGGAAGAATATAGCTTTTATAACCAGGATTGAGCTCAGAATTTATGATCTTTGATCATTAAAGTAACTCACTGCTGGGTTAATTCCCTCGCAAACTCGTTTGGATATTTGAGGTAACCCCTCTTCTATCATATGGCATGTCTAAGGGTGTAGTTAACATCAGGTTTGAGCCAAGGTTAGGCCCAAAAGTAAAGAAAAGGTTTTGCGGATATGGAGAGCTTTTGCGTTTTGCTCTCCATATACCGCTAGTTTATTATTGGATATTTCTCGAGTTATTAAAGAAGCTTTTATTAGAACCCACTGAGTACATTAGTGCTCACTCTCTCTTTTTCAAATATTTTAAGGTTGAGATGCTGAGGATGATGGTGGCTGTGGATGTGGGCTGGCTGCCAAGATTGTTTTGTTATTATATAAGTTTCTTTTGAAATTCCATTACATGTTCTGCTACTCTGATTCAGTCTTTCTAATTCCGCTCAAGTTCTATTATGATTATCGAGATTCTATGAATATTTTCCCAGATATGGTTATCTATATATAGAGATACATTATAAGTTTTATTCCTGCTTCTCGAGTATGTTTTCCTTTCACCTATGAAGAGGCTTGTTTATGTTGGTATCTGTTTATCCGTTTTGACCTGTAAATAGGTCTATGCTTGTTGGTATCTGATTAGTTTTCCATTTAGTTCCGCTAAAGCATGTTTCTTTCTTAATTAAGTAAACCCGAGTATCGTCGCCTATCTTTCAAAAGTATATCTTTATTCCCAAACCTTCTATGTTAGTCTTCCATCTTATTCGTTAAACCCTTAATAACACCCCGTCCCCATTCGTTAATCCCTATCTCGGGACCGGACTGTTACAGTTGGTATCAGAGTCAGGTTTGCAACTCTGCAGGCCTGTCTCTTTGTTAGATAAGTTATGTGCTTTTGTGCGTATGAGTTTATTCTATTATAAGTTAAAGCAGCAACCCACAGCTCGCCATCACCTTCGTATCCTCAACCAAAAATCATGGTATGATAGTATATAGATTTTGGATTTTAGATTCATGAATTTTCGAATACAGGAAAGAAAAAGATTCTAGCAAGCATACCTCTTTTAGGGATAAAAGAAAAACTTTGAGAATAAAATTTTGAGTAAAAAGTATTCAAGTAAGATGAATTCTGATCGACTTTTTATTCGACTAAAATTTAACCGCAAGTGTACGGTGCAATTATAGTATATATAGCGAGCAAGAGTATCGTATCCACATAGACTAATTAGACCTAATTGTGTGTACTATAATATCGGACCTCAATCGTTATCTAGACGATAAGAAAATGAAAAGATAATTAACTAATCTAAAACTAAAGAAAGCATAAATAAAAAGGACAATTAAATGGAGATTGGGACAAGAAGGTAGAGGTACTTTTAGGATTGATTTCTTCGGTACTTGGCACTAATGATCCTATTGAATGTCTATTTGTGGTGCTAAATTTCACTAGGAAAATCTCGTCTAAGCTCTCTCTCGAGATACTTAAGTTTGGAGGGTACATGCTAGGTTCACCGTCTCCGAACGAATCTTACACATATACTTACCAAAACTCCTAAGATTTCTAGCCCTCACACTAAGCCTCAATTCTCTCGAATTTATCGACATAGGTGTCTCGTGCCTAGGGTTCGTCTATTGAGACTCATCTCTCAATTCATGAATCAATAGATAAAATCATGCAAATTAGTGATCAATTAATCAACACTCATACATAGCATAAGCACAATAAATAAAATCGAGTCATAAACAATCAATAAAAATAGAAATGCATAAATACCAAAATATGTTCAATCCCAAAATACAAGATAATCTAACCTAACATCTAAACAATGTAAGGATTAAATCATCTCAAAGAAAATTAAAGACAAAAAGAAGAAAATGAAACTAAGAACAACCCAGAAGTTGGCCTTGACTCCACCCTTGCCTCCGCTCGTCTCCTCTTTGCTCCATCTTCGGGCCATTGCTCCTAATTCACCCTAGCTATGTGGAAATCCTAGCTAGGGTGTGGGTTTGAGGGGTGAGATGTGAAAATGGGAGAGGGAAGAAGGGTTTGGTGTTGGGAGAGTTTTGGGGATTTTTGTGGAGAAAAAATCTGTTGTGTGTGTGTGTGTGTTCTTTTTTGTAGAGAAACCGCCAAATAAGAAGAAGAAAGAGCCCAGATCCAAACATTTGGGCTGGGGGCGCGACTAAGCCCGTGTTGCGCCCCCGGTCGCGCCTTCAGTCGCGTCCAGATTGAAGAAAATAATGTCTCTGGCGCGAGTGCAAGTCGGTCGCGCTGCCACTCGCGCCAGAATTTCTGCACTGACACCTTTCACGGTTTTGTTCCGTTCTCCCTCATTTCTTGTCCGATTGAGGTGATTCAACTTACAGCGCGTTCCTCATTCGATTCTCTATCTTCTCATGGCATTGGATCACTCAAAAATGCATTGATTAATTCTCCATTTCCTGTGAAAGTCAAACAACAAACAAAACTTCCAAATCGGGAGGTTAAAAGTGCAATTTGGTTTAAAGCACATGCAAAACTCTTCAATTCACTTCACTTCAACCTCAAAATGTTGTGCAAAAACACCACTTATCAAATTCTTGAGGTAAAAAGTTTTGAAGAGAATCCTCGATCAGAAAGAAACCGTTTAAATCATTCTCAAAGTATTGTTTTAAAGGAAAACGTAAAATTTCTGTTTAAAGATTTGGGCACCAAAATTTTTATAAAAGTCAACTGCTTAAAAAGGATCTATGCATGCAAGATAAATAGTCTGAATCTAGACAATAGCATGATATTAGGAGAACCTTAGGTCTCCCTTTTATGAGCTAGACTAATTAAGCTTCATGTTTCTAGATGGTTAAGCATCGTTCGACTGCTAGGAATAATGTATCTCTTTTCCGCCCTGTGCAAGAAAGAAACGGCTTTGGAGGAATGCCAGAAAATGTATTCGACTTGGAAACATGCATCCGCATGTGTGCGCAAGCACCGTCCGCTGAGAAGCCAGCAATGTATCGTATCTTGCAGAGTACAATTACCCGTGATCCCGAGACGTATGCTGTAATCGGAAATCTGATGGAATTCTCCTCAGCCTTGATGGCTCTTTGGGAGTCAAAGTATGGCCACGTGAATGCTCTAGCCGAGCAAAACCCCTCCTTCGTGGTGGAATCAGAACTGCTAAGGGCGACTCTGAACAGTCTCCCTGGATTACAAGCACCGTGCCCTCGTACTAAAGGAACCTTAGAAGCAAGACCCTCAATCGTTCGGGACACCGAGTCTCTGTCCTTCAGAATGCACCAGTGGGCCCCTGCCTATCAAATGTTTGCCCCTCAGAGTCTGGACAGTGTATGCTCTATCAGTTCCCCGAAGGAAGCATGAGGAAATTCAAGTTCAAGGTACCAGAGACAGATGAAGATGAGGAAGAAGAGGGCCCAGAGAAGAAAAGCGAGAAAAAGGTGGAATCATCATGCAAAAGGAAAGAAAAAGGCCCATCATATAGTTAAGCTTTAGAAGTAGGTAAAGGAGATGTTGTTGTTAGAACACCTTGCTGATCTGTTTGTCCGCATTAATCCAGATCTTATTCTGTAAATATATTAATCAAACCCTTTAGATTTTAATAGTGGCAGTAATCCTCTAAAGGTTGCCCTATTTTCGGATGTAACCAAGAACCTCTTTCTTATTAATGCCAAAAACTCCTCTTATGAGGTAATTTTCCCACTTTGCTTGATCTATCCTGCGTAATCTAAAGACCTTATCGAAAGGCATTTCATTTTGCTTTGTGCATATTCGAGTGAGCGTCCCTAATAGTTAGGATTCTTTAGAATATGGCCGAGAAGACGTCAATCGAAGGAGAGAATGAGGACGTAACAAGTAAGTCCCGAACCGCGGCTCGAGAGCCAAGAGTGTGTTTCTCAACATAACCCTCCGTCATTTAATAGTTTAAGAGACCCAATGAGAGTCGAGAAATGGGTTTGTTCCTTAGAAGCGAATTTTTGATTTTATAGCTTGTTCGAAGGATGAAGAATTAGGTTGTGCTCTTTTATGCGCATGGATGGTACGAACTACTAGTGAAGTCTGTTCGAAGAATGATAACTTTGGAGTAATGGATGGAATATGGTTGGGAAGACTTCAAGTATGAGTTATATATCTCAGATTGCTATCGTAAGACAAAGGAGATGGAGATCTAGAACTAGAGGCAAGGAAAGAGGACGTTGTCAAAATACGATCAAGAGTTCAAATAGTTATCAAAGCATGCCCCACATTTGTGGTTTCAGACAGGAGGAAAGCACGTATAGATCAAGTCGTTTTGTCATATCCCTTTCGATAGGTAAGAAGTGATCCCCGGAAGTCGCTTTTCCGACCAAGTGTAATTAATTGTAGTCCAGCCGACTCATGTTATTTTGTAGCAACCTCGCAAAACAGAAGATGCGTAATGCTTAAGGAAAGAAATAAAGAGAGAACCGGAAGAAGATCGTTAGGTAGACAGTCCTAGAATTGCCAGATTGAGAGTCTTTAGTAAGATAAAAAGTTTTGATGAGTCTATTTATTCATTCTCGTTTCAATTGAATCAATCACCCTTCATCGGCTTTATATCAATTAAAATCCTTCATATCATTTGAAATCCTTCGATTATATCCTCTTAGATAATTTGTAATATTTTGATGATACTCCTTTGATCATCAAAAATCAGTAGTAGCACTTCCTTGTTAAGTTATGTTGGCACCTTGCAAAATATTTAGTACGGTTCTCAGTTTCTAATCGTTGATTTTCTTCCATACCTTTATTATGTGCAAGAACCCCTTTCGAGTTTATAAGTCCTCTGAAAAGGCAATGTTTTTAGTATGGATAACCCAGTGTTATATCTCTTCCAACTTTTGAACTTGATAAATAATTATTGATCAAGACAAAGCCCTCGCTCAGAGGCATTCATTTTATATTGCCCCCACTCATAAAGCTCGAGTGTGGACCCTTGAATAGAGCAGAGGGTATTAGGCAATTTTTCTTTTAGTCTTTGTTGGAAGAATAGGAGGTAGTAGTCCCAATAGGAAGAAGAATCCAAGTAGTGCTAGTTAGTGCCCTTCTAGTAGAACGCGCATCTCTGAAGTAATTTTCTTTCAGCTCGTTAAGTTTAAGAGGTAATCTAAGGAATGACGTCAGATAAGTTCTGAGCTTATGTTCAAGGTCCAGTCATGCGATCTTTACGCCTGCAAGTGATAGTGATTTCCAACATAAACTATAAAGTCAGAATACCGTCGAAAAGCGGCTGCGATGAAGAAAGAGGAAGGAGAGTTTTCAATAGAAGGCATTTCAGGCACAAGAAAATTTCCAAGACGTATTTTCAAAGGAGCTATCAGAACTACCACCATATAGGCAAGTGGAATTCACTATCAGTTTAGAACCAGGAGCTGCACCAGTTCGAAAGCCCCTTACAAAATGGCGCCTAAGGAGTCGCAAGAACTCAAGGTTCAACTGCAAGAGTTATTAGACCTAGGTTTTATCCAACCTAGTGTATCTCCTCGGGGAGCTCCAATCTTGTTCGTGAAGAAGAAGGATGGCACATTAAGAATGTGCATCGACTATAGAGAGCTTAATAAGTTGACCATCAAGAATCGATACCCTCTCCCAAGAATAGATGATCTCTTTGGCCAAGCTTAAGGGAGCAAGTGTCTCCTCAAAAACAGACTTAAGACCTGTGTATCATCAACTGAAGATCCAAAAGGAGCATATTCCTAATACTGCTTTTAGAACTTGCTATGGACATTACGAGTTTGTAGTGATGCCATTTGGATTGACCAATGCCCCAGCAGTGTTCAAGGATTTAATAAATCGGGTTCTTTACCCGTATCTAGATAAGTTTATGCTAGTTTTCATAGATGATATCCTTATCTATTCGAAGGACGAAGAAGAGCAGCAAGAGCACCTAAGAATGGTGCTGGAGGCGTTAAGAAGAGAAAGGCTTTACGCTAAGTTGGTAAGCGTGAGTTTTGGCTCAAGGAAGTTATGTTTCTAGGATCTATAATTTCAGTAGAAGGAATCAAGGTGGATCCAGCCAAGATTGAAGCAGTAAGCAGCTGGAAGTCTCTGAGGAGTGTGAATAAGATAAGAAGTTTTTTAGGACTCACTGGATACTATTGTAGATTTATTGAAGGATTCTCATCGATATCCAAGCCCATGACGCGACTACTGAAGAAGGACTCCAAGTTCAAGTGGACGCCAGAGTGTGAGGAAAGCTTCCAAACCTTGAAGAAGATGCTAACCACAGCCCCAATATTGGCCTTTCCAGAAGGGAATGAAGATTTCATGGGTTACGCTGATGCATTGAGAAAAGGATTAAGATGCATGCTGATGCAGTAAAGGAAGGTGATTGCTTATGTTTCGAAGCAACTTAAGAATCACAAGCAGAACTATCCCATGCATGACCTAGAGCTAGTAGCGGTTGTTCATATGTTGAAGATCTGGAGTCACTATCTCTACGGAGCCAAGTGTGAGAATCTTCTCAGATCATAAGAGCCTAAAGTATTTCTTCAAGCAAAAAGATCTTAGCATAAGGTAGAGAAGATGGCTAGAACTTGTAAAGGATTATAACTGCACGACTCATTACTACCCAGGCAAGGTGAATGTGGTAGCATATGCCCTAAGTAGGAAAGAGAAGGCAGAGTTAGGATTCGTTTTAGTCCAGGAGGATCTTCGCAAGGAGTTCGAGAAGTTAAGGATCGAGGTGCTAACATCACCTGAGACCATTAAAGCTCAAATCACCGTAATACTCGCTCAGCCTGAACTAAGGTAAAGGATTATTGAAGCCCAAAGAGGAGACGAGTTTCTCGAAAAGAAAAGGTTAGAAGCACAATCTGATAGCTCGCCAGATTTTATGGAGGCTGCCGATAACGCGCTTTTATTCAAAGGAAGGCTTTGTGTACCAGGCAAGGGAGAACTAAAGGAGGAAAACATGTGCGAAGCACATGACACGCCATATACAGCACATCTCGGAAGCGCTAAAATATATCAAGACCTCAAGAGGAACCTATGGTGGAATAACATGACGAGAGAGATAACCGCCTTCGTGGAAAAGTGTTCGAACTGTCAGCAAGTGAAGCTTTGTATCAAAAACCTTCTGGTTTGCTCCAGCCCATAGAAATTCCTAATGGAAGTAGGATCATAGTAGTATGGACTTTGTGGTAGGTTTACCAAAGTCTAAGTGGTGGAATACCGCTACTTGGGTAATTGTGAATCGATTATCAAAAGCAGCACATTTCATTGTTGTTATTATGACGGATTGGCTAAATCATTTAGCCCAGATGTATGTTAGGGAAATTATGCGATTGCACGATGTGCTGGTCTCGATTATATCGGATCGTGATGCGAGATTTATGTCAAACTCTGGAGGAGCCTACAAGAAGCCATGGGATCAAAGCTTGATTTTAGCACGGCCTTTCAT
The DNA here is from genome assembly GCA_026008535.1 of Perilla frutescens. NCBI lineage: Eukaryota > Viridiplantae > Streptophyta > Magnoliopsida > Lamiales > Lamiaceae > Perilla > Perilla frutescens. The sequence continues at coordinate 35,893,358 of BRKX01000006.1, read as the reverse complement.
CCTCAAACAGATGGCCAGTCCGAGAGGACTATCCAAATTCTAGAAAACATGCTTAGAGGAGTAGTCATCGATCAAGGAAGCAGTTGGGAGGAATTATTACCCTTGGTAGAGTTTGCACACAACAACAACTACCAGTCATCGATCGACATGGCCCCTTATGAAGCCCTGTTCGAAAAGAAGTGTAGATCGCCCTTGTATTGGGACAAAGTTAGAGAGAGAAGGATACTTGGACCTGAAACGGTCCAGGAAGCGGTCCAGAAGATCAAGCTTATTCGTTAGCGAATCAAGGAGGCTCAAGATAGACAGAAGGCTTACGCAGATCAAAGAAGAATGGAACCCAGTTTCAACATTGGAGATAAAGTGTTCTTGAAGGTGTCTCCGTCAGAGGAGTGGTTCATTTCAGAAAACGAAACAAATTAAGGCCCATATTTATTAGACCTTTTGAGATTCTAGAGAAGGTGAATGAAGTAGCCTACAGGTTGGCCTTACCACCCAACCTGAGTGACGTTCGTGACGTCTTCCATGTCTTAATGTTGAGAAAGTGTGTGTTTGATCCAAAACACGTGATTAGCAAGGAAGAGATAGTCCTGAATGAGGACTTAGCCTATGAAGAAAAGCCCCAGGCCATTGTGGATCGAAAGATCCAGAAGTTGAGGACAAGGAGATCAGTCATGTAAAAGTAATCTGGAACCATCATGGTTCAGAGGAGGTAACCTGGGAGCTTGAATCCGAGTTGCTCAAGAAGTACCCTGATATCGCTTATCATGGTTAGTAAATTTCGGGATGAAATTTCCTTAAGGGGGATAGGATGTAAAACCCCAGATTTTTGAATTATGATTAAGGGATTCTTAATAGTAATTAAATAGTTAAGGAAAAATTTTAAATAAGGTTTAAGTGAAGTCAGATGTCAGTCACGACTTTAGGAGTCAGTTTCTGGTGAAATCGTATTTTCAGAAATTTTGATCTTAACTCTGTTTTGGTCAAACTTGGTCTCGTTAGAAAGGTTTTAACTCAACGAGTGTGCCGGTGTTCCCATAATTTTATTCTGAAGTCATTTGAGTTCCCAGTGATGAAAAACGTATTTAAAAGGAGGAATGAATAGTAACTTTTGTGTGCGTTCGTGTTTGGAGAAATTTGTGAAATCCTCCTCGTTGATCCGAGTCTTGTTCTGTCAGGCCCCTCTTATGGAAAATGACTCAAGGAATCCATTTGCGTTCACGGATTTCCATTATGAGGTCAATTAAACGCTCGGGAGCAAAATCTGTCAGTCTGAGTGAATAGTAAAAAGTAATTCCAAAAAGGGAATCTTCAGACGACCCCGTCTTCTTCACGAATCAAGTTGGTTCACTAGTATTCGAGCCAACGAGTCTCCCAGTATTTTTAGATTTCGTGTCTAAGGTCATTTGGACTTCGACTTTGAATAAAGCAGCTTTTAACCGAACCCGGGGTAACTTTTGCAGTATTTCTGCACTGCAATGGCTTCCAAGGGAAGCCAAAGCTTCTCCTATAAATAAAGGATCACCCCTTTCACTTTTTCCACACCAAATTCACTCATTCCTCATTTCTAGAGAGTGGGAAAGCTTGTGAGAGCCTATAAAGTTCTGTCGAAGTGAAAAACGTTCTTCGTGAGTGTTCTCCAAGACGACGAGCGAAGTGGCGTGGAAGGGATGCGGTGAGGGAATGTGCTAGGGGCGCCGCTGGGTCGTAGCAGGCGACTTTGCGGCCATTGCGACTCGACGAGATGCCGAGCTAGACACCTTCCTTCGACACACCTAACCCTGTCGATTCTTGTTCGTCGGCCCCGATTCCATTTCTTTTCTGTCTTTCAATTCCGCATTTACTTTCCATTCTTCATATACTTTATTACTACTCAAATACCTTCCATTTAAAGTTGTATTTCGATTCTTATTGAAGTTCCAAGTTAATAATATTTACGTTATTTTATTCGCTTTATTCCGGTCGTTATAATTCTCATCATTATTTCGTGTAATTAGTCTTGTTATTTTGTTTAAATCTCATTCAAGTTATATTTAAAGATTTCATCATTATTCTAGATATTTAAAGATGATTATCGTATTTATGTTGTTATAATGCCGATTTCTTTTTAAGTTAAAGCATGACGTTTCATATTAATTTAAATTATTGAAGCATGTTTTTTTAAAATTTTTATAAGTGTTCTTCGTGTTCGTCAAAAGAATCGACGAACACGGAAGAAACCCAGAAGAAGATCGTCCAGAAATTAGGCGTAGAGAGAGACCGCTGAGACGGGGGGTGCGCCACCGCGCAACACCCCCGCGGCCAACAGCTTGCCGCCGGCGCAGGGTGGCGCCTCGGCGGGAGGGTCCCTTCCGGAGCAGGGGTGCGCCGCGGCGGGGGCTGCCCGCCAGCGCTAGTGTGCACCGCGGCGCGGTCCCCTCCCCGTGTTGTACCATGTCGATTTTTCAGGCTATGTTCGTACCCTCTTTTCGAACCTTTCTAGTTGTGTTTTTCTAAACTAATCCCGAGTTATTTTCAAGTTTAATTTAAGAAGATTTTCAAGTTATTTTCGTCTAAAATTCGAGTATCAAAATATGATTTCTCCAAGTAAATTCTTCTCGAATTTTATAAAGTCATTAAGTCGTGCAATCTGTATTTAAGTCTTAGATTAAGGTCTCTGGGTTAGTTTTGCTATTTCTCGTTCTAGATGTTCGATTTCTTCGAAAGAGGTCACTAAGTCGATAATTCGACTTTTGTACGAGGAAGTGAGCCCCGTGAAAATCCGGAGAATGATCGTCAGCTCATTGCTTTACCTTCTGCCCAATAGTCGAGGTGGGTAAATCTATACTCATCTAAAGTTTGAGCTAATAAGCTCTAAAAGCATATAGGGCAAATGAGATATCCAATAAAATATTTTTGCTCTGCCTGATTGATCTCTATACAAGGAAGGAAGGAAATGAAAGATATTATATGTTGATTGAGCTCTCGAGAATGTTTAGAAATGCTAGAATTGTTAAAGTATTGTTTATGCTTAGCATGAGATATTTGGAATTGTCTTTAGTTGCAATTCATATTTATGTACGTTCATTTCCTCGTATCTGAATGTTGGATTTTGCTAAAGTTCATTTAGCTAATTATATAAATCCCCTATAGGCCGAAGTCATGCTTAAGTAAAGGATTAGCCTTAGACGTTGCTCTAAGCTCAATAATTCTAGTAAGATTAAGGAAGCTAAGGAATTAAGGATAAAGGTTGAGAAAGGAAGGCTAAGTTAAGGAAGGAAGAATATAGCTTTTATAACCAGGATTGAGCTCAGAATTTATGATCTTTGATCATTAAAGTAAGTCACTGCTGGGTTAATTCCCTCGCAAACTCGTTTGGATATTTGAGGTAACCTCTCTTCTATCCTATGGCATGTCTAAGGGTGTAGTTGACATCAGGTTTGAGCCAAGGTTGGGCCCAAAAGTAAAGAAAAGGTTTTGCGGATATGGAGAGCTTTTGCGTTTTGCTCTCCATATACCGCCAGTTTATTATTGGATATTTCTCGTTTGAAATCCCATTACATGTTCTACTACTCTGATTTAGTCTTTCTAATTCCGCTCAAGTTCTATTATGATTATCGAGATTCTATGAATATTTTCCCAGACATGGTTATCTATATATAGAGATACATTATAAGTTTTATTCCTGCTTCTTGAGTATGTTTTCCTTTCGCCCATGAAGAGGCTTGTTCATGTTGGTATCTGTTTATCCGTTTTGACCTGTAAATGAGTCTATGCTTGTTGGTATCTGATTAGTTAGACGTTTAGTTCCGCTAAAGCATGTTTCTTTCTTAATTAAGTAAACCCGAGTATCATCGCCTATCTTTCAAAAGTATACCTTTATTCCCAAACCTTCTTTGTTAATATTCTGTCTTATTCGTTAAACCCTTAATATCACCCCGTCCCCATTCGTTAATCCCTATCTCGGGACCGGGCTGTTACAATTATGAATGAGAATAATGTTCACATATTTTGCACTTATTTTATAAATAATGTAAATCGTCTAATACTTAGTATTATAGATAATATGGTGTATGGAATGCACACATAAAATCATATTATCGATTCCTTATAAAGTATGAGAAGTGTTCACAACCTAGATGGAGTTAGACGAACCATTGGTATAGTTGTAGTATGATTTGGAATTATAGTATGTCTTGGCTATGGAATCGTAGTAGTGCACTTTTGTAGTGTGTTGAACTGAATTGCAGCGAGGTAATTCTTATGGACTGACAACACGTAAGAATATAAATCTCAGATACTCATAATTCTTAATCCTTATATAATAGTAGGCATGTATATTTTAATGTATATTACTTTGACCTATCAATGAGTGACATTTTAATTAAAGAATCAATAAGCTAGCTTGATAGATTGGGTAGTGGCATTTCTATATATGATGGGTTACTAATTATAGAAAGAAATCGTGTCTCCATGCACCGAGTTGATGATGTCCCTTGAGAAGCTAAAAAATGATTCTCATGTAAAATCTTGCAAGTGGATTATTTTTAATCCAACATGATAATAAAGGTTGAGTGGTACGAATGGATAAACAATTAATTAAATTGAGTTGTCAGTATACCCGATTTAATTAATGGACATTCGATATCTTAAACATAGAGAATTAATTGAGTTGAAGAAGTCATATCTATAAATATAGACATGGGAACTTAAGGCCTGTTGGAGGCCTAATCCTAATTTTCTTCTAGATCCCTGTTATAGCCTTATATATACCTTATACATGTAAATTTTGAAATTCCTTTCCCCAAAGAAAGAAATTATCAAAAATTCTATTGTGAGGGTTCTTCGTCCCCAAGCTTCTACAAGATCGAGAGGATCGTCGCCCACACGGCGTTTGGATCGAGGTTGGGTCATACAACAGAAGATCATGGAGTGGATAACATGAAGAATGGAGAAGTTGTAGATTTTATATCTATATCTTTTCAACGGTGTCTCTCCAATCATAAGGTAATCGACGATCTCATTTTTTCCGCTGCACATGATATTTAGATTCACTTTTAGCTTGCAATGGGATGTGAGATCGTTTTGATCAAAATATTTTATTCAATCAACAAATATCGAAAGGATTCTCAATTCCATCAACATAGTTGGCCTAAGTTTTGCAGCGGCCATCTAATCCAATCAATCTGGCCATCTAATCCAATCAATCTAACAACAATTACAAAAATTAAACAAACAATAATTAGTCCTGCTTAATTATACTTTTAAACAAATAATTTTTAAAATTAAATTCTAGAAATAATTATAAGAAAAATATCTATAATTTAAAATAAAATAAATATTTTAATTAAATGGCTTACGATTAATTGTTAAGCCTACAATTTATTATACATTTAATTTATAAGGGCTACGATTAATTTCCTAAATTAATTGTAGAGCTAATATTAAATTCTAAAATTACTCATAGGCATACAATTAACATTTACAATTAATCACATACATACAATTAATTTTTATATTTAATCGTACACCTACAATTATTTTCGTAAATAAATCATAAGCATATGATTAATATTTAAAATATCTAACATAGTATGCCCACAATTAAGTTTTAACTTTTAATCGTAAGCCTATGCTTGTTTTTAAAATTAAACATATGTCTACAATTAATTTTAAATATTATTCGTAGACTTACCATTAATATGTAAAATTAATCACGGGCTTTATAATTATTTTTTTCCCAAATTTCATCGCAATGCAATTGCATATTTAATTTAGAGAGCATACAATTATATTTAGAGGGCATACGATTAAAATTAAAGGACATACAGTCGCATTTACATGACCTACGATTAATAATAAAAGCATATGGTTATATTTCAATTGTCCACGATTATATCAAAAGGGCCTATGATTGATTTTCACATACCTACGATTAATTATAAACAACCTATGATTATGTTTAAATGCCATACGAATAATTATAAATGTCTTACAACTATGTTTACATGGTCTACGATTAATTTCTAATGGCCTACGATTAATTGTAAGCATACGATTAAGTTTACATATTAATCGTATGCTTAAAACATTTCAACTAAATTAATCATATGCCTAGAACAATTCCAACTAATTAATCGTATGCTCAAAACAATTCAAACAACGTTAAACATAGCTTACGACTAACCTCTGTCGATCTAGACGATTCTGGTGCAGATTCTGATTGAAGTTCCATCGTCGACGACTAAACAACGAGAAGAGAGTAATGAGAAAGATATATATGATGACTTAGACGGTTATGGCAAGTTCGCGATTTCAAATTTTTTGGCAGGAAGAGTAGCCGTTTTTTTTTCTTCATATATAATATGAGTAGTTGAAAAAATTGATATTCAAAATCGTATTCATTAATATTCTTTACTAGTTGAAAAAATTGAAATATGCTTTGTTATTCATGGGCCCAATACAAGGTGTTTGAAGTAAAACAAGTACAAATTAGACAAATAATTCCTCACTTTTAAATCTTGCCCAACTATCCCATTTTTTTATTGTCTAAATGGATAAAAGTAGACAAAAGTAAATAGTAATTGGGAAAAAACAACAACCTTTAAAAATAGGTAGTTTGTTAGGCAATTTGTACTATATTAGACTTGGTCCCCACACCCAATGATTGACACATTGTACTTTTGTCAGGCATTAAATGCACCTAACAGCCAAAACCCTAATTCTAAAAATGAAACCCTAACATTCTAACTGCCTCGATTATATTAAGTAAGCCTCGATTAATTTTTAGCTGCGATTATTTACTGAAAATCACCTCGATTGAAATTACAATATTCGATTAATTCATAACCTCGATTAATTTTATAAGTTGAGCCTCGATTATGATGATTTAAGAAGAATTGATTATTTTTTAGATTTAATCGATTATTTAGTATAACTAATCGAGGCTAAAGCCTCGATTATTTTAGACTTCATCGATTTACATTACATATTAAAAATAATTGAGGCATTTAAATTATTAATCGAGGCTATTAATAATCAATCGGGGCATTTTAAATATTAATCGAGGCTCTTAAGATCAATCGAGGAAATTTAAAAAATATCCTCGATTGATCTTAAAAGGCATCGATTAATTTTTAGGAAGGCCTCGATTGATTATCAATAGCCTTAAAGTAGTCGATGCTACTAATTAATCGATGCTAATCGATTAATCGATGTTTTATAATTATTAATTGTGGTTTTTTTTATATTATTCAATGCTATAATTATTAACCGTGGCTAATTTTGTATATTAATCGATGCATCATCGATAGAATATGTATTAATATGCTTCATCGATTAATTAAAAATATGCATAGATTAAGAAAAAACTCCTATGCTTCATCGACTAATATTTAATATGCATAGATTTAAAAAAACTCCTCGATTTCTTTTTTAACATTTGCTTACTCGATTATCTATGAACGATTAATATCTAACCATTATTGATTAATGTTATTAACCGTGATCATGCAATTTTATCGAGACAATCTTCCCTACAATTAATCATTTTTTTAGTGAATGCATTTATTTCTTGTCTAAGGTAGGTACTAGTTTCAATAAATAAAAAGAAAAGGTTGTTGGCTTCATTAAATGAAAAGAAGGGGAAGGTAGGACCGAATTAATGAAAAGAAGAGGATGTTGTACCGAATTAAATACATTCTAATGTTTTATAACGAGGTAGGTGAATTTTCTGAATAAATAGATGTAGAATCCGGAGCTCATTCACAGTACAATACAAATCTCATTCACAAAAATCACACAAGTTTTTATTCACACTACTACAAATCGACGAAGAGTAGGAAAAGTTGGAGAATTTTTTTCGAGCAAGGTGCGAAAGGAAAAAATGTTCTGGAGAAAAAAATAGTGTTCGGAAATTTTCACCAATTTTCAAAGGTACGTTTTGTACTCCATCTTTTTGAACTTATTTTGCAAATATTTATGTTTATTATTTTGATTATGTATTGCATGTGTTGTTAGATTTGCTTTGAAAATAGATTGATACGGCCTTTTTTTTAATTGTTTGGTAATGTTTTATTTAGGTTAATTGTTGTTGGTTTTGAATTTAGTCGATGTTTATGTGATAATGAGGGTTGTATAATGTTTACCTAAATATAAAACATAATCGAGGAGCTTACAACATAATCGAGGAGCATAGAAAACAATCGAGGCCTTCCTCGATAATTATTTTAATAATCGAGGCCTTACTCGATTAAATTACATAAAAAAAACGAATCGAGGCCTTACTCGATTAAATTATATAATCAAAAACGAGTCGAGGCCTTCCTCGATTAATTTGAAAAGTAAAAACAAATGGATTAGTTAAAAAAATTAATCTAGTTACTAATCGATTAATTTTAGAAACAAAAAGTAAATCGACTCACTAATCGATTAATTAAAAAAATTAATCAATTAGTAGTTTAATAAAAAAAACTAATCGATTAAAAGTTTAAAAAAAGCTAATTGAGTAGTCCTTGAATTAAAAACAAACGAATCGATTATTAGTTTTTTTAAAAAAACAAACTAATCGAATAATAGTTTAAAAAAAACTAACCGAGTAGTCCTTTAATTAAAAACAAACAAATCGATTAAAAAAAATAATCAATTAGTAGTTTAATAAAAAAACAAACTAATGGATTAATAGTTTAAAAAAAAACTAATCGTGTAGTCCTTTAATTAAAAACAAACGAATCGATTAATAATTTTAATAAAAACTAATCGATTACTACTTTAATTTAAAACAAACTTATGGATTAATAATTTGAAAAAAAAAACTAATCGAAGGGTAGTTTAATTAAAACGAATCGATTAGTAGTTTTTTTTTTAAAAACAAACTAATCGAATAATAGTTTAAAAAAAACTAACCGAGTAGTCCTTTAATTAAAAACAAACTAATCGATTAAAAAAAATAATCGATTAGTAGTTTACTAAAAAAACAAACTAATCGATTAATAGTTTAAAAAAAACTAATCGAGTAGTCCTTTAATTAAAACAAACAAATCGATTAATTTTTTTAATAAAAACTAATCGATTAGTACTTTAATTAAAAACAAACTAATCGATTAATAATTTGAAAAAAAACTAATCGATTAATAGAGGCTTGGGGTTTATAGGGTTTTAGGGTTTACGTTTAGGGTTTAGTGTTTTATAGGGTTTAGGGTTTAAGAGGGTTTAGGGTTAAAGGGTGATCTCATGTAGCATTGTTTAAAAATTGTCCAGATGGTTAGACGCCGCATTATTGTACGTCACAGTGGACGATGGGAGAGATCAGAATATGTAGATGGGAACGAACAACTCGTGACGATGTCATCCGATAAGCTGTGCTTTAGCTCACTGGTGAGGGAGGTTCACAAGTTGTTGCGGACTGACCCGAACAGGATCGAGTATGAATTATTTTACCTCACCAGCACCAATACTGGCAGACGGATCAGAGCATCTTTGCAAGATGATGGAGATTTGCTTGATTTGCTTCACGAGCAGACTACTGAACTCGTCGTGTACGTGATTTCAAGACAGTTGGAAGGTTCTGGAGCCGGACCATCTATGAGGGATGACTATGTTCCCTACTTTTCACATGGAGAGACGCATGGTCCTACTGCAGAAGAAGAGGGAGATGGAGAAGAAGAGGCTGAAGGAGAAGAAGAGGAAGAAGAAGAAGAACAAGAACAAGAAGAGGTGAATGATAGAACGAGGTTGGTGGAGTCACTGTTGACAGAATTTAGTGGCTGGCTTCGTTCTTCTGCTGATCGTACAGACAGATTGCTATGTTTGACAACGAGGGCCTCCTGCAAAAAATGACTTACGATTAAGCGTCTAGTAAGAAAAAAGACAAACTATTTTCAAATAAGTACTTGAACTCACATATAGACCAGTAGTAGCCACCGCCGTCCGACAATGGTTGTCCCTCTTAACTCGTCGAGCCGTCGCGCTCAGAAAGTAGCTCATGTGAACATCCTTCAACTCAGTCCTCGGATCCTCGAGATGATCAAACCATCCCTGCCGCAAGCGATCGCCGTTGAGATGGAGCTGAACAACGGCATCCGGACCTAAGGATCTAAATCGTGGGTAGGTGACCTGGAGTGTGCTGTCATCGATGTCATTCATGAGCTGATAGGTCGCGCTAAAACCACCATTGCGTGGAGCCGAAGTGCTAGTACTCTCCGGCTCCACAGTGGGCTGTGGAGCCTGATCACCAGGACTACAGTCGCTCGGCTCCGGGCTGTGGCGATCTCTATCCTGAGGCATGTGTGACCTCCGAGAGCGGCTACCCAGACCAGCTAATGCACGATCAATCGCCCGATCCACATACTCCTGGACACGGGGCGCAATAGTCGTGTCAATAAGCTCCTGGACACGGGGCATCACTCGATCCACAATCCTCTGAATGAAACCCTCTGAGGGCTCCCCACTGCTCGGCGTGCGATCCCTCCTCGAACGCTTCATTCCCCAAGCTCGAGGAGGGCTCTCTGGATCGATCGAATCAGCCGTGTGCACTGGTGCGTCCTCAGTGAGGGGTCGGGCTCCAGGCTCAGCTCGAGGAGGGCTCTCTGGATCTGGCTCGTCCCTCAATGCCCGGCTAGTCGAGGGTCGACTGGTCGCCTCACGGCCCGTCTGTGGTGTCCGAGCAGCTCTGGTGCCTCGGGCTGACGGGGGGACAACCGCCTCTGCCGATGTGGAACAACAAGATGCCACATTTGCAAGCATCTTCTTCTTGTTCCCGGATCGAGCGGGAACATATCTCACGCTCTGAGCTCCAGGCTCCAACTGCAGGCTCATGTAATATGAAGTTGCCGTCTCCTCGGGAGATGGCACCAACGTAACCACACGTGACTGCATGGAATTATTAATAATATCATTAAGATGAATTAACAAATATAGATCGAAGATTCTAAATATATCAAGAAACATCAAAATGTACCACTCGCTGTAATAAGATGGCTGGGTCGGTGGCAGGGAGTCTGAATGTCCACCTCAAACATCGAGGCACAGTGAGCTGTCCACTGTGCAGACCAGCCTCAGTAGCCAACTCCGGTATCACCTCACAAGCCCATACCTGTAAAGTGAATTAATGGATTAGTTACGTATTCACTTGATTTAAACTAATTTAGAAGAATTAAATTTAAACTAATTACCTGGAGTGCCCAGATCGGCCCGTAAAAATGATACTGTCCCGATCCTTTCCCGCCCATAGCCTCTCGAGTCCTGGGGAGGAGGCCAATGTAGTGCATCAACGACTGGTAAGAATATGCACCCCATGGAAATGAGTTCCATCCCTCCACATCCTCCGCTAGCGCCCACACCCATGGATCCACGGCCCGGTGCGGATCTAGGCACAGAATCATCCGGTATACGAACAATATGTTCGCAACCTTCACATAATCCGCAGCGTCTCTGGCCATCCCCAGGGCGGAGAACCTGTCCTCCATCTGTTTCACTGTTGTACGCTTCCCTTCGAATAAACGGTGGTAGACCGATCTCCTCGGAACAATATGAGCGCCATGAGGATCGAATGTCGAGCTGCCGAAGCGTAAACCCGACACCAAGGCGTACTCACTCGCACCGAACCGCAGCTGGGAACGATGAATGTGAAACCATGCCTCCAGCCCCACACGTGCACGATCCGGCGCGTGCACCTCGAACGTCATCAGTGCGTGCATGACCCTCTTCTGGACGTCACCACCTCTGTAGTCTAGAAAATATCCGAAACACCCCGATCTAAACAATCGCATGGCGTCACCACCAATCGCGAGCAGTGTGTCTCTAATCGTGTCAATGACACCGGGGATAGCGTACACGACGACCGAGGGCGTCCGGCTCCGTAACGGTAGTCTAACCCAATCAATCTAACAACATTTTCAAAATTAAAGTAAATTCTTTTAATATTTCATATAAATTGGAATTTCTTAAAATTTAAATTTAACATTAATCGATTAATTTTTTTTTTATAATTAATCGATTTACATGAAATATTAATCGATTAGTCTTAAATTAATAGAGGCAATTAATCGATTAGTTTTATTTAGGCTATTATGTTTTTTAAACTAATCGATTAGTTTTTTTTAACATTAATCGATTAGTTTTTTTTAAAAAATTAATCAATTAATTTTTTTTAGACTTAATCGATTTACATTATACATTAATCGATTTGTATTAAATTAATCTAGGAAGACCTCAATTAGCTTGTGTTTTTTAAAATTATTCGAGAAGGCCTCGATTTGTATGAAATTTATCGATTTAAATTAAATATTAATCGATCTCGATTAGTCATAAATTAATCGATTAATTTTTTTAATTTGATGGAGGAAGGCCTCGATTTGTTTTAAATTAATCGAGGAAGGCCTCGATTAATTTGTGTTTTTTATAATTAATCGAGGAAGGCCTCGATTTGTATTAAATTAATCGATTTACATGAAATATTAATCGATTAGTCTTAAATTAATAGAGGTAATTAATCGATTAGTTTTATTTAGGCTATTATGTTTTTTAAACTAATCGATTAGTTTTTTTTAACATTAATCGATTAGTTTTTTTTTAAAAATTAATCAATTAATTTTTTTAGACTTAATCAATTTACATTATATATTAATCGATTTGTATTAAATTAGGTTTTCTTAAACTAGCCATTACTTTTTTTTGAAATATTAATCGATTAGTTTTTTTTTAAATTAATCGATTAATTTTTTTTATAATTAATCGAGTAAAAAGAAACTAATCGATTAGTCTTAAATTAATAGAGGCAATTAATCGATTAGTTTTATTTAGGCTATTAGGTTTTTGTTTTTTAAACTAATCGATTAGTTTTTTTAACATTAATCGATTAGTTTTTTTTAACATTAATCGATTAGTTTTTTTTTAAAAATTAATCAATTAATTTTTTTTAGACTTAATCGATTTACATTATACATTAATCGATTTGTATTAAATTAATCGAGGAAGACCTCAATTAGCTTGTGTTTTTTAAAATTATTCGAGAAGGCCTCGATTTGTATGAAATTTATCGATTTAAATTAAATATTAATCGATCTCGATTAGTCATAAATTAATCGATTAATTTTTTTAATTTAATGGAGGAATGCCTCGATTTGTTTTAAATTAATCGAGGAAGGCCTCGATTAATTTGTGTTTTTTATAATTAATCGAGGAAGGCCTCGATTAGTATTAAATTAATCGAGGACTCGATTAGTTTTATTTAGGACTCGATTAGTATTGAATTAGGTTTTTTAAACTTTCTCGATTAGTAGTAAATTAACAAAATACAAGCCTCGATTATCAAATACAAGCCTCGATTAGCATAACAAGTCAAGATTAACATACAAATCCATTATTAACATAACAGGCCTAGTTCTAAAGCCATAACACAACCACAACCATTGCAATCATAAACAAAAACCAATTGCAAAATATGGTGATTAAATCTAGGAATGGATATACGACAATTTTAATGAAAAGGGCCGGAAACCTACTTGAGAAGTGGACGTCTCTGGTGCCGTTCCTTGCTCCATCGCCGGTGAAAGAGAGAGGGAACTGGAACTGGTTTTCTTTTTGAATTTGGTCGTCCAAAATAGAGAGAGAAGTAATCTTCGTTTTTTTAAAATTATATATCTTCAATATTCGAGTCACGGGACTCGCTATTAAAATCTTGGGAGAGAGAGAGAGAGAGAGAGAGAGAGAGAGAGAGAGAGATGGAGACGGGCAACAGGGTGTTTTGATTCAAAACCCTAATCATAAATAGGGCAGTTATGTTATTCAATTTATTGCATGAGTGGGCGGTTGGGCGGTTTTAATTCAAAAGAATACTCCATTAATATTCTATTTTTTTGCAGTTACTTTTGGCAGAAACAAAGTACAAATTTCTGTGTAATTTCAAATTCTAAAGATTGCCTACAAAACTCTTGCTTTTCAACAACATCGATTAATTTAACATAATCGATTATTTTTAATTTCAACATAATCGATTAACATAATCGATTAATTTCAACATAATCGATTAATTTAACATAATCGATTACTTTTAATTTTTTTTAACATAATCGATTATTTTTAATTTCAATCAGCATCGATTATTTTTTATTTTTTAACAGCATCGACTATTTTTATTTTTCAGCATCGATTACTTTCAATTTTTTAACTGCATCGATTATCCCTATTTTTAAACAACATCGATTATTTGAATTTTTTAACTGCATCGATTAATTTTAATTTTGTTAACAACATCGATTATGCCTATTTTTAAACAGCATCGATTATGTGTATATTTTTTAACTGCGTCAATTTTTTTAAAAAAAGCATTAATTAAGTCCAAACGGTCCTTGACTAAGCATCAATTATTTTTATGTAGCACCGATTATTTTATATACAACATCGATTAAGTTTTATGTGGCATCGATTAAGTTTTATGTGGTGGGGCTTTTAACTCAAAAGCTGGGGGAATTTATTCCCTTGCAGAATCTTGTCAGTTTTTTACCATTAAAATTGATATTGTGGGACTCTTTCCTAAAAAATTTTAATAAACAAATACAAAGTGTCGAAATAACACCTATGTTTTAAATCTTGATGTTTTTTCCCATTTCTTATTTACTTTTGTCTAAATAAACATTTTCCCCTTTTTTATTTAAAATTGTCTATATTTATGTCTAACCCTTGTTCGATTTCTCTTGATTTTTATTCCACACTACTGTTTGCCACCTAAATTGCCCCAATTTAACCTAGTTTTTGTGAGCTCAATTTGCATGACAATGTAAAAGTCTTATAAATTATGAATTCAATGTTTACATAATTCCACATCGTTTTTTATTTTCAATTTTTCATTTATTTTCGTTTTTATTATTTTTTTATTTTTATTTTGTAGTGCATTGAATAATTTAAGTGATATAAAAAAATAATTAAAAAATATTTAAATCAATTCATAATTATTTTATTTTTCTTTTATAGTGTAAAAAATAATTTTAGTGGTGTATATAATGGCTCCCTTATATAAATTTTGATTTATAAACTTCAAAAGAATTTTCAATAAAACTATAACGACTCCATATTAGGTCATTAGGTACGCTGCGCAACCTGCTGGGACCGTAACCCATTTCCATTTGCTGAACATCCCTTGTCCAGGTATATAGTTCATATAACCTAGATTGCGAGCCGCCGAGTCTGAATGACGAGTAAGATGTCGTCGTCAGTCTCCGCCGTGGCGGTATCGGCGCTGACGGAAGAGGAGCTCACGCTGACTGTGAAGTGGAGTGGGAAGGAATACACCGTCAGAGTGTGTGGCGACGACACGTTAGGAGAGCTCAAGCGGCGGATATGCGAGGCCACGAAGGTGCTGCCCAAAAGGCAGAAGCTTCTCTACCCTAAAGTGGGCTCCAAACTCACCGACGATTCTCTGCTTCTCTCTCAGATTCCATTGAAGTCGACTCTCAAGATGACCATGATTGGGTAACACTTTGCGTGACTTTGCGGTTAATAGGAATTCTTAATGTTTTCATTGAAGCTATGCTATATAAATTTTAGGGTTTCGCTGATTTTTATGAGTATTATGGAGTTGTATTGTGAATTTATGATCTCTTAGATTGATTGAGGTCTCAGTGTTGCTGTATATTTACACACAGAATATGGCTGAGGTAGTGGATTTTCTGGGTGACTTCTGTATAGAATTGGAATGCTATATCAAAGGATTCTTCATCTGCACCTTTAGCATCTAATGTTTCTGTCAATATGATGTTAGATATTAGTCGATCTACACTGATAGGCATTAGGTGGAAATGTGGAAACTCAGGGATATATTATATTCGGTCTCTTTTGTTTCACTGGAAAATGTGTGGAGGCCTTTTTAGACTTTTAGGGTCTTTGTTATAGTTACCTACTGACCATTCATCAATTGCATTAGGCCTGCATGTTACATGGAAAATTAACAATGAAAAATCATAATCTGAACCTAAAAATGTTACACTAGCTTTTCACTGTTTTGATCCTTTCTTGAAAGGAAGATAAATTTTTGGTAATGGTTTTGTTAGATGAAAACTGATACAAAGTTTATTTAGGTCTTCATATTGGAGTGTTTTTCTGGTCATTATAAGCAGCTCTGTGGGCCATTATGTAAATTGTAATAGGACATGACATTGATATTTCTTAATGTTTTACTATTTGTATTACAGTCGGTTCCATGTTTGCTTCTCGTTCAGTCAATTGCTATGAAATGGATGTTGTTTCATGTGTTATCTCCATTGTTAATGCTAGTTTTATGCTCGGTCCTGCTAGTTTTTGCATTCATTTTAAGTGAGTAGTGAAGTTAAGTTGATTCCACAAAACATCTGAAAATAATGGTTTGCTATTATTGTGAGAGATATTTGACATTGTAAGGGTTTTGCAGTACAGCTGAAGATGATATAATTGTGGATCCAATGGAAGCCCCGGAGATTGTTGATGATTTTGAAATTGGGCAGGATGAAGTCGTGGACCTTAAAGACAAAGAAGTCAATAAGCAGAAATTAAATCGTCGTATTAAGCATTACAAAGTTAGTTATCCTCTATCCAACACAGTTCCGATGGTCTTTAATGCTATGCTTCCTGCAGATATATGTTCTAAATTTATTTTTATACCTAGAGATAATAATTTGCTCTTCCGTTTCATGGTAGATTGAACTCCGAAACCCTTGTCGTCAAGGCAAAAAACTGCTTGTTCTGGATATAGATTATACTCTCTTTGACCATCGGTCTACAGCAGAGAATCCTTTAGAACTCATGCGCCCTCGTAAGTGTTTATTGTAAAAATTGTGTATACTGCCTGTCTTATTGTGTGTTATTTATTTTTATATTGAATTACACAGATCTTCATGAGTTTCTTTCGGCTGCCTATGCGGAGTATGATATCATGATTTGGTCTGCGACCAGGTTATTATTTTTTTTGTCATCTTCCCATCTACTAGTGTGTGTACTGCAGTTTTTTTTTTCCAGGGCAGTGTCTAGGGCTTTTTTTAAAGGTCTAATGTATGCAAGTTGTAAGTTTCTCATGCTATTCATTTCCTGTTTTTTTTTAAAAATTTTAAGATTGGATTTATACATTTTATTTGACATCTTCTAACCCTGAGAAGTAATAGCAAATAAAAAATAAGAAAGAAACAAAAAAATATAGAATAAAAGTTGGAAACTAAGTAGGAAAAAAATAATTTTGAAATAATCGAACCTGGAAACTTGAAAACAATGAGAAGATTAATGTGAATTGATATTATCTATCACACGTTTATGCTGATAGCTATTTTTTTGTAAGTAACCCACTATAAAAGTACACTTCAAATGATTATATAGGAAAAGAGAAAAGGAATAATCGAGCTATGAATATTGGGGGGGAGAGAGAGAGAGAGAGAGAGTGAAGTTAAATTTTCTCTAAATTATTGATATAATTTAGAGCATTGGTAATTGATATCAATAATTATCTTGAAAATAAATTTATTAGAAGTAGTTTAAAACAATCAAATACCAAATAATTATTAGATATTAGAAATCAAATCCTTATGGTGGCTGAGGGACCTCAATTACTGAAGTGCTACATTCCCTCTTTTGAATTACTAATAATAAGCATTATATTTGGACTCACATTCTTTTCTGGGTAGCCAAAACAAGTTTTAGAATATAGACCATATATTTCTTTTGTTTTGCTACTTAATCGAAAGAATAATTCTTCAGCAAGTTTATGTTCCCTGATTTTTCCGTGTTCTTCAGGAGTCCTTTGCCCTTTTATAGTTTTTTTCCTGGCTCCCCACATACTTCCATTGTTTGATTTTGATTTGATCTGAAAATCGTGCATTACCTCCAACATATTAGGTGTTGCATGTCTGGTTTTTGTATATACCCATTTCCATTATGACCAAATAGGTATCAAAGACCCATATGAGACATTTTATTTCACATACATTTTTACTCTAGAAAACGTTTAGTGTTACTGGAAATGTGCCAAATATCATGCATCATAACAGGCCTGCCAATTCTCAAGTTCTTCAAGTCAACGATTAAAGAGAATTCTCAATATACAAACGTTTGATAAAGGACATTGCCACTAAAATGTATTTACTTCATTTCTGCAGCATGAAGTGGGTTGAACTAAAGATGGGGCAGCTTGGGGTACTAAATAATCCCAACTACAAAATTACAGCTCTTCTTGATCATATGGCGATGATCACCATTCAGTCAGATACCCGCGGTGTGTTTGACTGCAAACCACTCGGCTTGATTTGGGCACATTTCCCCGAGGTTTGGATTTCATACTGCTCTCTCTTATGTTGTAGGTTCTGTAAATACTTTCCTTGTAAATCTGGAAGCTCAATGAATGGGGACTGGAACTGCCTGTTGCTAGGTTGGAACCAATAGTGAGTCGCGACCCTGCAGCCCTTGTTCATGATTGGCATGGACACGGTCATGATGAAAATTAGACCCGCACTTAATTTTTTTGATCTATATTTGATTAGGAAAAAAAATAAAGGAATAGGACTGTCCAAATATTAAAAACCCGAAGGGGGGGGGGGTGTGTTTAAAGACTTGGAGGTTGTTTGTTTTGAAACATAATGAGGCATGTCTTCATCTCCCAATTAAAAGATGTTTTGTTTCAGATTTTTGAAATTAACTGTCTCAACACTACATCTTATCTTGACATAATTTGACACGCTCAGTAAAAATTTTCTCCTGTGTTTTTAAACTATATCTCCAAAGGAGGCTAGGGGCCTTAAACTTAGAGGGTATTTACCCGACCTTTTCTAAAACAACTTAGAAGATGTTTTAGAGCTTGTGAACTTTTAAAGTGATAACTTTTTCATAAAAAGAGCTTTCTTATATTTTGATGATCCGTGTAAATGTTTTCTTTTTTATCTTATCTTAGGGGGGTGTATTCGTTTGGGATTTTGATGGATTTTTAAATGTCTATGGATTTATAAAATCCATAGACTCCACATGGAGTCTCCCAACTCCACGCGGAGTCTGGCGGATTTCGTGCGTGGATTTCGGACCGATTTTGAATTATTTCAATGGATTTCAAATCCTTCTTGCCAGCGCTCGATGGAACACAACGATCGGTGGATCCGAAAAAAATTGAACCCAGCGATCGCTTGAATTGAGCGGCCACTAGGAAGTCGAGTCGAGAGAACCCAGTGACTGCTGGAATCCAGCGGCCACTGGGAGGCTAGCCGAGAGAACTCACATGCTACTCCAGCGGCCGCTGGATGCCAGCGGTCACTGGGGTGCTCGAGTTCGGATTCCAGCGGCCGCTATCCTGCACCGGGTGTGGGGTTTTTCAAATCCATCAAACTCTCGTGTCCAGGAGTCGGATTTCATCCTTCACATTTTTAACGTGAAATCAAATTGAAATCCAACGAAGTCAATGACTTTTTAAAGTCCATAGATTTTTGAATACCTCCGGATTTTAAAAGACTTTTAAAAGTCTGGAATACCTCCGGATTTTAAAGGACTTTTAAAAGTCTGGATTGAATACACCCGGATTTTAAAGTCCATTAAAATCCATCAAAATCCCAAACGAATACACCCCCCTTAGTTTCTCCAACTACTCCCACAAATGATTTTACTTATGAAAGCAACTTTTGCATCTTTTTAAATAAGTTTACGTTGACGCCTTCATAAATTCAACTTGGATGTGTCTCCTTCTATGATATTGAGGAATTAGTCATTCCCCTTTTTGTTGGAGTGTCTAGCTTAATCACTCTAATTCTGTTCTAATTGTCATTGCTCTTTGTGTCAATGTTGATTTTAATTGAATCTATTGTATCTCGTACTTGTAGTGGCATTCTTCTAAAAAAACAGCGGAGGCTAGCCACGAGCTGTAAGCCTAACAGTTAAGGATAAAATATTTAAAAATCATATTACTCATGAATTCATAACAAAAAAATAAATAAATTCATAATAATAAACACATAATTCCATAACAAATAACAAGATTCAACAATTCCATAACGAACACAACTAGTTTCTATGTTTTAAAATCATTTACTCAAATTAGTTCCAGTCTGTGTCTTATCAAATGTTCTCAGTTTTCGTGGAGAATTCATGCCTTACAAAGCATAACACCACTAGCAGTATTTGCTTTTTGTATTTCATTGTTGTATTAACCAATACTTTGCTGAGCAAAATTATAATATCTGAGTACACCAAGTGGGTAAATATAAATAAAATATTCTTCCAATATTATAAGCTTTTAATGGAAGAACTTAGTTGTTTGATGCAAAAGTTTAGTCATTTGTTGTATTTATTTATCTCCTAAGCATATTGGTGTTAAAATCATTAATGCATTCATCAAAGAAAAAATAAATGTTCAAGTCCATACAACTGAAATACACGAGGGATCGATGTCATTAGAAATTCATTAGTCTTAGTTTTTACATATATGGATAATAATTTTTTCCTTTCTATAGTAATACTTTGATAATTGAATGTCCAATTAATCAATGACCTTATTTCAATAATGAAAATTCTCATTCCAAACTAAATTATTATTTAAATAGATATAAGTTAATTTTAGATTTGCTTAAATCCTTTAATTCTCATTAAAATTAATTATTAAATATATAATATAAAATGTGTTCTTTCATCTGTGCTCTCATTTTAACTTTATTGTAAAAAGTATTATGAATTATTATTATTTTTCTTCTTTGTACCTAAATTGAACTTACCGAATCTTTATGTTTTTTTTTCAAGAATGCATTATATCGGGTAGTCATTTTTGTAATTGTAGAAAATAACATTTCTTTTGATTATTTAATAGCATGTATACATTCAATAAATTAGGGTCAAAACCAACAAGAGTTTTATTGGTTGACAAAAACAACCTTTAGCTAAATCAAATGTTAATTAACTTGCGCCTCCTTTTGATAATGTAATGCCCGGGCTTCTTACTACTCAATAATTATCTTGATATATGTTTTATATAAGTATTATGTGCTTATTTGCATGCTAACTGGGTTTATATAACTTATATGTGTTACCATGATTATGCCTATTTGATATATATTAATGATATTCTTTTAGGTATTTAATAAATAACTATGTAAAATAATAGAAATAAGAAATAATGATTTTATATTATAATTTTAATTACGCTCAAGTGGTATCAAAGCCGAATCTCGTAGTAAGGTGCGGTTTGGGCCAAACCAAGCGGAAGCTTGTGGGCGGGCATGTGACGGCCCAGCGTCGAAGATGGAGTGATTATCGGTGTATAGGCATGGACAAAGAGTGGCTCCTATAAGACTTCCAAACAAGAATTCACCCAAATGAGAGGGATTTCGAGACTATACAAGAATTGGCTTGTATAGTCGAGGAGAGCTTAAAGGATTTCGAGACTATACAAGAATTGGCCTGTATAGTCAAGAAGATGCCATATCTTCTCAATGGTGGGATGGGTGACCCTGAGAAGTTTCTCAAGGAGCTCCCAAGGAGCGTGTGAGTGAGGACAAAGCACGTCAGAAAGATTCATGTTAGGTTGTGGGGCAATCGTCAGGAGCATAAACTATTCAAAGATCTGCCCTATCTTAATAAAATATCATTTATTAGCTCCAAGATGTAATTTAAAATAAATTTTATCATATATATTTATCTTTAAATGGTTTGAAGTAAAAAATAGCTGAATCTAATCTTAATAGCTAAGTTTATACATAAAGATTTAGGATTTTTTTGAAATATTGTTGTGAGTTGTGACCTAATCTAATTACGCGCCGAGCTGGAGGAGAGGAGATAGAGGCCAGCGGTTGAGCAGATGAGCAGATTTTTTTTCCTTTCCCCTCTTCCGTGAATCGCGATGGCTGAGGTGGAAGCGGGTAGAATTGAAGTACAAACACGTGGGCAAGACTTAAAACTTAGGGTTTCTAAGTTTTAAGTCAATTATAAAATAGCCCATTAGAAAACAGCTGGAAAAAAAGGACCACAACCGAGGCGCACCTTACCGCCTCGAAACACCTCGACTGCCTCAATCTTGCTGAGGCCTAAGCCTCATTGGAGAGGGCCGTGAGACAGTGCCTTGGAGGCAGTTTCTGGGTGCCTCGTCCTGAGGCGTGCCTCCAGTGCGTTTTGTAAAACCATGATGGCGATGTAGGGTATTTATTGTTCCATACTTCTAGATCTTATAATTTGTTTAGTTTGCTAAATTTTTTATGTCAAGCTGTATGTTAATGGATTGTTACTGATATTCGACATATCTGCAGTATTACAGCCCCAAAAACACCATCATGTTTGATGATCTGCGGAGGAATTTTGTGATGAACCCCCAGAATGGTCTGTCTATAAAACCATTTAAAAGATGCCATGCAAATCGAGAGAGTGATCAGGAACTTGTAAAGCTCACCCAGTATTTGCTTGATATAGCTAGGCTTGATGATCTTAGCACCCTTGATCACAAGAACTGGGAGTCATTTGCCAATGTGAAGAGGCGCAGGCATGATTGAATACTTGCGTACAAAACTCCCGTGGTGCTTTGTTAGTAGTTTGTGTACTCCAGTCCTTGCTATTTTATTTTAAGAATGTACTTCATATATTCATTTCTTCATATTATGGTCATATTTGTTGTGGTTGGGGATAATGGATGATGGGTACCATTGGCAGGTTATAGCATCTACAACGGCAAACTGTTTTAAAGCCTAGTTCTATAGAAAGCTGCCAGAAGATTAACAAAGATTTATATCAATGAAAATATATCTCCTTCCCTTCTTCGTTAGGTTATCCCTTCTGCAGACCAGTGGTTTCTTTGAGCTGTCTATTGTCGACTAATTGTAGTTGAGATTGCCCAAAATCTTTGTAAGTTGTGGAAGCCTATTAATTGATTTTAATATTTAGGTTTTAATGGCCTAACAGTGGCTATTGACTTGTCCCAGTGAAACACGATTTGTAGCATTTTTCTGAAGAAAATAATGATGGCCAGTTTTCCTTATAATTGTTCGAACCATACGTGAAATCGGTATTATTTTTCTCGTATTTTGTTCTCGCGAAGGAGAAAGAAAGCGAGAAAAAAAATATATGTAATCAATGTGAATTCTTATAATAAGACAAATACCGATCGTTTCATTCGTGAAATGATTTACGCAGCAGTTGTGAATAAAAATAGTTGAGTTCCTTGCACTAGACTAACGTGCTGGATTGCATTTATTTCATTTGTGACACGTGGAGGTGTTCTATACTTGTATTTCATTATTTATTAAGGTACTGAGAATTTCATTATTGTGACACTAACGCATTATACATGAAATTCTATTCCTATTTCATTACTAAAAAACTCAGTAGGAAACCTATTCATATTTCATTACGTAGGGTTCTCTGTACATGTATTTCATTATTTATTAAGGTACTTAGAATTTCCTACATACGAGTTAACCGAAAAACATTGGTATACTTAAAAGCAAGGTTTTGAGTAAAAGTGAGAGATTATTGGGATTGTATATTAAAAGTATGTTTTTTATGTATATAATTATTTTTCTTAATTATAAATGAGAATAACGTTCACATATTTTGTATTTATTTTATATAATAAATAATGCAAATCATCATATACTTAATATTGTAGATAATAAGGTGTGTGAAATGCACACAGAAAATCATATAATCGGTTCCTTAAAAAGTATAAAAATAGTTCACAACCTAGATGGAGTTAGACAGTGTGATTAAGAATTAGTCTATCTTGGCTATGGAATTATACTACTGCACTTTTGTAGTGTATTGACTTAGATCGCAGTGAGATAATTCTTATGGACTGACAACACATAAGAATATAAATCTCAGATACTCATAATTCTTAATTCTTGTATAATAGTAGACATGTATATTTTAATGTACATTACTTTGATATATCAATGAGTGAGATTCTAATTAAAGAATCAATAAGCTCGATAGATTGGGTAGCGACATTTCTATATATGATGTGTTACTAATTATAGAAGGAAACTATGTCTCAGTACGCTGAGTTGATGATATTCCCTGAGGAGCTAAAAAATGATTATCATGTTAAATCTTGCAAGTTGATATTTAATCTGACATGATGATAAAGGTTGAGTGGTACAACTCAAAGATAGACAATTAATTAAATTGAATTGTCAGTATTCCCGATTTAATTAATGGACATTCGATATCTTAAACATGGGGAGTTAATTGAGTCGAAGGAACCATATACATAATTATGAAATTGGGGCGGTAGTGCAATATTAATTTTTTAGTGGACTAAATTAATATTTATGAGCTTAAGTTATGTTTGGGTGGAACATGAAGAACTTAAGACTTGTTGGAGGCCCAATCTTAATTCTCCTTCTAGATCTCTGTTGTAGCCTTATATATACCTTAGAAGGGAGACGAGAAACCCTAGCCACTTTTATCATTATTTTCAAAAATTCTAAGGAAAAAGAGGAAGATATTTTCAATCATCATGGTGTGACGAGTTTTTCATACCCAAGCTTCTACAAGGTCTAGATGATCGTTGACCATACGACCTCTAGATTGAGGTTGTGATACATAACAGAAGATCATGAAGTGGATAACATGAAGAATGGAGGAGCTGCAAATTTTAAATCTACATTTTCTCAATGATGCCTCTTCGATTGCAAGGTAATCCGATAATCTCAGTTTTTCTGCTGATCAAAAATGTTTTTATTCAAACAACACACATCCAAATGATCTTGACTTGTTTCCAACAAGTGGTATCATAGCGAGAATTTAGCTTTGTATGTTGGTTGAATTATCATGCGTTTTTTCGAAAAAATTTACATGTTCTGATTGTTGGTGGATATAGAATTGCATAACTTGTTTTTGTAGGATAGCTATTCCAACTATCATGGTTTTCATGTATGGTTCATTTTCGATCTTTGAATGTATGTTGGTTTTGAATGGTTTTTTTTCACATGAAAAAAATTCATGGGTAGATTAGATTTAATTTTTGAGTTTAAAAATTGTAATCCATGTTGTTTTGAGTTGTAATTCTAATTAAGATCGAGTTGGTACTTTCTTTTTGTAGTAATTCTTGTTATGGGACGATGAATTTTGTCCATATGGAAGAGTCCTACAAGAAGAAGGTAATTCAGAGTTCGAACGGGGAAGGAATCGGCTCAAAAAGAAGGAAAATTCGGATCGGAAATTGACGGTCAACCAGCGTTAGGTCCCAACGATCGCTAAGTGTGTGTCTCGACATTAAGCTTCCATCCGGCGCTGGCTCCCAATGAGCACTGGGTCTCACTTCTGAAATTGGCAGCTGGCTCGCCGCGGGCGCTGGGATGGTTTATAGTTTGCAGGTTTTCGTCCGAAGGCCATAAATTTTTGACTCAGTTTAAATTACTGGGCCCACAAGTACTCAAATCGAAGCTCTTTCAAAGATCTACTTGAATGCAGAGGCCAAACATCTGGAATCACAAGCATGATAGTTGGATTTTCTGTTTTACTTATCATGTTTGTGTTTATGTTTGTCTAGTATGCCATGGATGTTTTTTTGTGATGAGCATGTTATGAATTGCCTTAAAAACCTCATATTAAATGACTAAGTAGGTGATAAGATTTAATTTAAAGATTTTCTCAATTGTTCACAAGCATTAGTTTATATGTGAAGTAATCAACATGCGCATTGATTTAGTGCCTTCCTCCATCTCAAATGTGTTGCATTACAAGTTCACTAGTTTAAACTAAATGAAAAATGAGATTTGATCTTGAAATTATAGATATCTTGGTGGTCTCCATAACCAGTTTGTATGTGAAGTAATTGACATGTGCGTTGGTAATGACCCAACCTCCATAACGGATGTGTCAATTATAAGTTCAATAGATCAAACTTCTAAATGATGAAAATTAATAATGTGAAGTAATCAACATGCGTGTTGGTAATGGGCCCACCTCGATAACGTATGTGTTGTATTACAAGTTCACTAAGTATTAATTTAATAAGTTATGGTATACACTTAGATGCAATTATTAAACAAGTTTCCCAACGAAACAAGTTGTTTATTTAATTGTAGGGCCAGTTTAAAGGGTGTCAGCTATTAATTTCACTTGTCATAAGGTTAAATTGACTAGATGGTGAAATTAAAGATTAAGAACTTACTTGAAAAATGTAAGTGTAAATGTCCACACTAACGTGACTTACATTTATGTGATTCAAGATGTTGGATGATGGATTTATATATTGTTTGAGGTCACATTATATTAATGTCATAAAAAATGTGATTGAATGTATGTTTACATATTTATTCTCTGTTTTCATAACGTTTTTTCAACCCACTTGTTTTATTACTTAAAGATATGAACTTGTATATCCTAATTATTATAATTGGAAAAGATTTGGATAATTGTTCAGATTGCTAAAGAGTATTTAAATATTCAGTGATTAAATGTCATCGTCTTAAGATGCTAGCTTTAGTAAAGATGAGATACATAGTCATAAAAGTGGTTAAGGCAAATGAGATGATGTAGTGTTACATTGTAAAATGTTCTGCATCATCAACATTAGGCCACGACCACTATTCTGATGAGAATATGAATCTCTAGAATTCTTCAGATACTAAAGTAGAATAGCTAAACGAATTGTCATTGAAAACTTGGTTGAAATCACTACTACTGTGGAGATTTTTGTGAAAGATCATATACTCAAGAAATTAATATCTGAGTGAGTGAGAGATCTGAGGAGTTGAAATCAAATGGGAAAATCCTAGTTGATTTCATTTATCAAAGCAGTTAAATGTCTTAATTGACCTGACTATTTATGTTGTTGAAAATAATTTATCTTCTAGACCAAGGGATGGTAAGAAAACAAGATATTTTTAATGGAAACATAAAAGTTTGGAAAATAATGACACAGAAGATCTAGTAGCTATGAAAAAGCCTAAATGGCAAAAGCTTTTTGCAATCAGCTAAGAACAAATGGAAGACATATTGTCTCTTCTCAAAAAGAAGAACATTAGTTGTGTATCTTATTCACTGGTAGTCAAGACATGTTTAGTGGAGTATATTATCAGTTCCTGATTGGTAGATATTGAGGCCACTAATCATGAATGCATTTATATGCAGTGGTTTCGGGAAATCAATTGGCTAAGTGATGGATTACAAGTTTTCATGGGCAATGCTATGAAAATAGCAGATATTACAGTGGGAGTTTTAACGGTAGAAATATGATTTGATTTTGGAAAATTGTCTTTATGCGCTAGGATTTAAAAAATTCATTTTCTATATCATGTATAATTAGATATTCAATTTCTTTGGATAATAAGTTTGTTATCAAGGAAAGATGAACTATTTTATTTATAGTGGCACATTAGTTGGCAATTTATGAACCATAGAATCTTATTAATCCATCAACAGTGCAATAAATAATTCATTGTCTAATTTTAAAAGGCAAACTTCACAAATGAACCAAACATAACTTTGACATATACAGATTGATCGGATTTGTTACTTTAGTACAATTCAAACATTGATAAAAGATGGACCTCCAAGGTCATTACAAGTTAAGTCTTTTCCAATCAATGAATTTTACTTGGAGAGTAAAATGACCAATGCGGCTCTTCAAGGCCATGGTAAATTAAAGCTAAAATATAAGTTAGAGATGGTTCAAATCTGATTTATAAGAATACATTACAAGAGGCTTGGTTCGAATCTTGTCTTATTTATAAGACATTTATTTGAATTTTTTTGATACATTTTGATGTATCGTTAAAATTGAGTACTTTGAGGTTTTAAAGAGTAATAAGTTTAAACGAAGAAATATCATGGAAATTGTATTTAAACACTGCAGTTTAAAAGTAGTGCCACATATCTCTTGGGATTGCAATGGGTTATTTATCAGAAGTTGGAATTAAATTACAAGCAATTACAACTAGAAACTCCTTAAACAGAATGGTGAAATAGTGTGAAAGAGTGAAGTTCTTTTAGAGATAAATTAGATCGATAATGAGTTATTTATTTTTAATATTCGTTTATGAATATGCCTTGTAAACTGCTACGTATGTTCTGTTTAGAAATACGTTTGTTTGTAAGATATTTTGGATAAATGAAAGATTAATTATATAGTCCTAAAAGATTAGAAAGTCATTGTTTATACAAATGACAATATCTCATAGGAAGACTATATAATAAATTAAGAGCCCATGAACAGTTTTTGTTCTAAAGGAGATGAGAGGATAAATGTTATTTTTGGTACCAAGTATGAGGCCATGAGAGGCGATGAAGATCAAGACAGGGAGCTGCAATTTCGAGGACCTATTACACGCCTACGAGCAAAGAAGCTTCAAGGTTATTTGCAAGTTATAATTCGACGGCAACTTGAAGTTGGAGAAGGCGAGAGGAGCAGCTCGAAGATAGTTAATTTATTAATTATTGAAGACCAAGATCACACCATGGAGTATCACACTTGAAGAGTGAAGAATTAAAGTGTGCGTGTGTGCGAGAAGATGGCGACGTGAATCGCATACATGCATGGTTGGAGTTTCGGCCCTTCTTTAATTTAATTAAGGGTTATTTTTATATAGACTATATTATTTATTTATTTAATTTTGTTACATATTTTCGGTCACTTTAGAGTCCAAGTTGATTAGGTTTTATTTAAGGCAATTTGTTACCTTGAATAGAATTCTAGTTTAGGTAATTTTCTAGTCTAGTTAGCAGTCTTTTTGGATCATGATTTTTGATCCCTTTCTTCATTATTTTCGGCCCTATTGAAAACTATAAATAGGGGTCTTATGTTATGTTGATACTTTAGACATTATTGATTAAATTTGCCTTTGCATACAATCGTGTCTCTCCAACTTATTTTAGTTTGTTGTTTTCGGCCAAAGCAATATTCTTAAAGCTAGCAACTTTAGGTCTTATTTTAAGGGAACGTTCTAATTCACACAAGGAATTAGGGTGAACTCGCTACTGAGGAGTAACTTGAAGATTCATTTTCATCGTACAAGATACGTTGGGGATTAATTGGGTTGCAAATCACAACACTATCATCAACGCCATCAAACATCTTAACGTCCTACACCATTCCAACCACGTCTATATCAAAATCAAGTCACCAAGTCCGATCGTGAGCTAACACCAAGAGTTCGAGTTCCATTCAAGCTCAATTCGATGTGTTCTTCATTCATACCATAAGTTCTTCCTATCCTTAACATATCCTATCTACTCAAGCCCTTCTATACCTACCATACATCTTCCATACGTCCCAATATTCCTACCTTAGCCATCGATCCAATACAGCCCTTTTGTGTGGATTTGTGTTCTATTTTGTGTCATAGTTTAAGTGTCTTAGTTAGGTCCAGTTCTACACCTATAAAAGTTTCGAGTCTCTGTTCTTATTATTTCAGTTTAATTCGTTTATTTGAGTATTTTGTATACGATTTAATCCTTCCAAAGTTAACGTGTTTCGATCTAGAAGTCTTCTGCGCGTTCTCGTATCCTGTACAATTTATCCAGGTTACATCATAAATTTGGCATCAGAGCCACATCAGCATAGCTGATCATGGTTCAATCCTATGTGTCAATTTATTACTTACGTGTCAGTCTACGTGTCTATCGAGTTGTAATAGACTAGTCATTCTTTAAAAAAAAACTTTCGATTAAAAAAAATCAAACATAAAAAAAAGAAAGAGATCTGATAGTAAAAAAAAAATTGAAGCATTGTCCATTGTTTCCTTTTGAGTCTAGTTTTATATTTGGTATTTTCCTTCTAGTTTTAGTCTTTAGTGGGTACTTTCCATAGAGTTGTAATTTATTTTTGGTTCATTCCATATAGAGTCTAGTCTAATTAAGGTATTTAGATTGTGTCACACTAGTGGTACACACATCCAAATCCCTTATTTCTTTCTTAGTTTCTTGTTTCCTTCTTCTTTTCTATTCTATTCCTTCTACCTTTTAGGATTTATTTTTGGATGTCCTACACTATTTGGGACTTCTATCTTTTTGCTCCAAAACACACGACACCCATCCATTACCATCCACACTCGATACACACCTACTCGACCCACATACATACTCTATACACTCTCATCTACACATATATATTGCAACCACCTTCCGAACACTCCAAATTAGCCGTACACCTTCCTACCTTGTGAAATTAGTCCGGAATCACGAAGTAAGACTACTACATGATTTTTTTGCTAGTTGTTCGACACCACCACCCCTATATACACGATTTTACACACACTGTGCACCCATACACTTGAGTGATACACGAAAGGTAAAATCAAGAGAGAAAATAAATGAGTGACGTGAGATTGTGAGGTTCTACCTTGTTTTTCTTTACGTTTGTTCATTTTGTAGGTATCATGAAGAAAGACAACCATCCTGAGTCATCCATTCAGCCACCTGTCGACCCGAAGTCGACCAAACACATCCTGGATCCGTCCAAGGCTCCTATGGAGTCATCATCTGATCCTCCATCACAGTGGGACCCGAAATACCAGTATGAAGGGCTTTCCAAGCAATTCTAGAGACAGCATCAAGCCCTATCTGACAAGATTGACAGTTTAATGCATACCTTTGAACGTACTAATACTCGTTCGACTTTCACCCAAGCTGTTCGGGGACCAGCTCGACGCAACGAGCGTCAAGAAGAGCCTGAAGAGGAGTCATATGCAGACGAGAGCTCAGAAGCCGAGTATAAGCCTCCGCAATGAGGTTGTGGCCACCCACGAGGACCTCAGATGTGTGCAGCCCTCGCTGATACACATGATGGAGACGAGATGCTCAATAACATCAAAACGAGCATTTTCAAGTTTGAAGGTCTACACGATTCTGATCTTTACTTAGATTGGGAACGCAAAGTAGACAAGATATTCACGTGCTACAACTTTCCCGAGGTCAAGAAAGTCCAGTTATGCTTGGAGTTTAGAGGCTACGCAGCCTCATGGTGGGAAATGCAACAAGAGAGACGGCGCAGAGACCAGTATCTGCCCGCAGATACTTGGCAAGAGATGAAGGATTTGATGCGAGGCCATTTCATTCCTGTGCATTATGAGAGAGAGCTCGAGAAAAAGCTCAACCTGATCAAGCAAGGCGCCAAATTAGTCGAAGATTACCATAAGAAGTTGGAGACCGCCTTGAATTGAGTCGGAAAAGAAGAAATCTTAAATGCTACCATCATTCGGTACATTGAAGATATGAATCTAGACATAGCCTGTGAAGTCGAGCTCAAAGACTTCAATAGTGTCGAAGAGATGGTGCACTACGCATCAATTGTGGAGAGACAACTCAGAGAAGGCCGCCGGAAATTACACCACAGTTCAGCCCCTGTTCGACCCACATGGAACAAAGGTACGAATTCCACATCACCTTCTACCCCTTCTACTGAGCCTACTCGACCACGAGGTCAGTCCGGACTGCCCGAGCGGCGTTTCGACCGTTCTACACAGTAGACCAGCTGTAGACCCGAGTCTACATCGGCACAACCCACACGAACGCCATATACACGGCCAAACCTACCTAGTTCACCGCCACAAATAGGATAAAGTCATGCTCGTGACATCCAGTGTCACAAGTGCCAAGGTTGGGGCCACTTTCAGAACTAGTGTTGGAAACCGGCGTGTTCTGTTCATCACCGAACCAAATGAGATTGAGTCAGCCAGTGAGGACGAAGAGCAGCCCACAGTCGACACCAAAAAGGAGCCAAAGACGCCTCCAGTTAACTCAGATGAAGAGGAACCCGAGCTTCCTCATGTTAGTCTTGTGTCTATTCGCAGTCTGAGCATCACCCGAGATGAAGAGCAGCCGGATCAACGTGAAAATATCTTTTTCACACATGTAGCTATACAAGACAAGAGTTGCTCGACGATAATAGACAGTGGGAGTATGATCAACGCCATTAGCCAGTATGCGGTTGACAAATTGGCACTGACCACTATGAAGCATCCGAAGTCGTACAAATTGCAGTGGCTTACAGATCGAGAAGAGATTAAAGTAACGGCCTAGGTAAGTGTCGATTTCTCTGTTGGTCAATTTTCTGGCCCAGTTGTTTGCGATGTTATTCATATGGATGCAGCGCACATACTCTTAGGTCGACCATGGCAATTCGACAGACAAGCGATTCATGATGGTTTTGCAATCACTTACACTGTAAAGCAAAACGGGCGAACAACTACCCTAAAGTCGCTGTCCCCTAAAGCCGTTGCTGAGGATTAATGAATTATGCAAAAGAGGTTTAAAGCCGAGAGAGCAAAAGAAGCCGCAACCGCAGCTAGCTCTGCACGGACCGTGCAGAACCACGGCAGCAGCGCACGGACCGTGCAGAACAACCAGAACGGAGTCTAGATTGTCCCGCACAAACCGTGTAGTCCAGCACCCCAACCGCACGGACTGTGCAGCCCTACTGCCTCCACCAATTGATCCGCCGCCCCTTTCCTTTCTTCTCCACCTTCTCTTGACTTTTCCAAGAGGGATTTGAAGTCTGGATTAGCTGCAAAGAGAGATCAAAATCGCAGCTTGTTTATTTCAGTTAAAGGCGTAGAAAAAGCATTAAAAGCAGGTTTACCGTTTGTTCTTTTATCTTATAAGAGCAGTGCTATTAATAATTCTTCTTTGCGTAGTGTTGTGTAGCCACTTATGGAGGAGTTCACATATATGTTCCCGAAAGAGATTCCAAGTGGATTGCCTCCAGTTCGTGGGATCGAGCACCAAATTGATTTTTTCCAGCCCGACATAGTGCTCCTAAACTGTCTAGCATACCGCACGTTGCCCAAGGAGACCAAGGAGATAGACAGATAAGTGAAAGAGTTGCTTGAGAAGAAGCAGATTTGAGAGTCGATGAGCCCCTGTGCAGTTCCAGTTATTTTAGTGCCTAAGAAGAATAACGAGTGGAGAATATGCATGGACTACCGCGCCATCAACAAGATTACAGTGAAGTATCGATTCCCTATCCCTAGACTCAATGACATGTTTGATGAGTTATCTGGATAGAAAATTTTTAGTAAAATTGATTTGAGGTCTGGTTACTTTCAAGTTAGAATGCATGAAGGGGATGAGTGGAAAACTGATTTTAAGAATAAGCATGGTTTATATGAGGGGTTAGTTATGCCTTTTGGTCTCACTAATGCACCGAGCACTTTTATGAGATTAATGAACCATGTTTTGTGTGATGTGATTGGGAAATTTGTTGTTGTATATTTTGATGATATCCTGATTTACAGCCACGATGCACAAGCGCACCTAGAACACCTTAGACTTCAGCAACTGTTCCTTAAGTTATCTTGATAGGTCGTCTTTGGATAACCGATGATATTTCCTTGCGATTTGCACTGATTTGTGCTTGGAGAAGAAATTCACACACCCGATTTTGTCTAAAGAACCTTGGTGGTGTTTCCAAGTAGTGAAGAATTCATGTCTTGTGAAGTCTAACAAGCAGGTTTGGGTTGTTTGATTTCTGGAGAATTTCCTGGATCTTCTTCTTTTCAAGGAATTTATCTCTCATCATCTGGTTTTTGAATGAGTTGGGAGGAACTAGGGAATTCTGCCATTGAAGAAATTTGGCTAGAATTTTGTTGAGAGAGATGAGAGTGAGAAGAGACTTTTTCTTGAATGATTTGAGAAATGAGTGTCTCTCTTCTTAGCAAAGGGGACTAGATCTGGATTGATTTATGAGTAATAAATGATACTCATATATCTTTGAAAATTTGTGTCCCTTTCTTTTGCTGTTTGCCTTAAATGCCTTTGTCAGAATTGCAACGGTAGGAAGGTGCGAAGTAAATTGTAATACCCCAAAATATTTTAGAATGTTTTACTCAACTTATGTTACCTGAGGGTAATCTAGGAAATAAGTTGGGTTCTTAAAGGACTCAAATAAAGGAAAATCGCAGCTAGGGAAATCTGTTAAATCTAATTTGGTCAAAAATTACTTTAAAAATATGTTCTGATATTTTTCTTGGGTTAATAGAAAACGTTCCAAGAATCGTGCCAATCGTTGAATTTTCAAATTTCGAGTTCAAATGAACACTTAGCACAGTTTTAAGATGAAAGGTAATAGATTTGGATAACTAAGGCACATTTATCATTATCCAATTTCTTTTTTAAAAGATTATCCTATTCGTAATTATCTTTTTTTTTTTCCAACATTATATTATTCCATCATTATCCTCTTTCTTTTATTTGTCATTATCCTATTTATTTTCTTCTATAAATAGGAGGTTAAGGTTTCATTTTTCATTCATTTTCAAAATCGAAATGCCGAGCAGCTTCTAGAGAAGGTGTGTCCCTAGTTTCCTATTTCAATTCTGAAATAGTCATTTTGAAGGTGTCATTGTGTAGATCATGAATACATGATTGAAAAGATGATCTGACGGACGACAAAAAATCATCGTGACCACCGCCAAAGATCACCACCACCGTCCATTCACCAACACCACCCCCACCATGACAACCATAATCAACCTCAACCACCCCCCAAACACCACCCACCACTAATCATCAACATTTCCTCACGCCACCATCAATCAACCAAACCACCTCCCAATTCTAATATCACGGTGTCACAATCGCCGTAATCTGACAATCTTTTTCAGGTCACCGGATCAAAATATGCCTTTAGGATTTTATGTTCTATGTATATTTATATATATTTTCGATGTTGTCACTTTTTAATTTAGGGTATATTTTGGGTATCTGAATATTAAATTGTACTTTTTTTCAGATCTATCCTTTATGGATAGCCCTATCGTATTTTTAGTCTCAAAAGTTGTTCCGTCCTAAAATATACTATTTTTATTTAAAGTTTCATATTTTTCCAATGGGTGGATCTTGTGGTATGAATTTATTTGTACCGAATTAATTTTATGATACGGGTTTGATCACCCCGTATGCTAAAACTTCCAAAATGGTTTTTCTTTATAAAAATACCATGAGTAAAGTTTCCTTAAAAGTCAAAATATTTTGATGACCCGGGTGCTGCGTATTAAGATTGTAGATATTATAATATTTACTTCGTAGCTAAGAAAGGTTAGATTTTGACCTAATGGTAGTCTTTCATCAAAATTAAGTTGTCGAATAATCTTGTAGGCACAGAAGAAGAAAATTTCTAGTTGAGACCAGAGAATCTAGATCTAGCTTTCCAGATAAGATTTCCAGGTGGGTTTTTATAATATAAAAATATATTTCGGGTTATTAAGCCCTGATATTTATAAAATGAATATGATTGAATATCCAAGCCATGACTGTATTTGATGTGCTCTCCTGACTCATGTAAGTCTTACTACTGTTTTTGGTTACGAAACTACAATGGTTCACGATATCGAGCCCCAAGCAAACAGGGCAGTGTCCAACCTTAAGCGGCCGGGTTGTGTGCACGAACCGACTCACCGTAAACATTCTAGGGGAGAGTGGCGCGCAATGATGGGAATAAAATGATTTTAGTATACATGGAATTCACAAATTTTCTATTTTAAAAGCTTTCCATGATATGCTTAAAATATGATTGGATATTCTGTTTTATAAAATGATTGTGAAGCTTTTCTCAAAAGTACGTACTGAGTGCATTAGTACTCACGCCCAAAATCTTTTCAAATATTTTTCAGGATGAGCTGCAGGATGGTGGACGGTTGTGCTAAGGCTGAAGGGCTATCGTTTGATGTATATGTTTCCTTTTTCGCTATGGAGTCTAACTGAGAACATGCTTCCTTTTGAGTCTGAATAAATGCACTACGTTCTTTTCCGCTTACTCTGATTATTGCTACGGAGTGTTCGGTTCTCCGAATCCCATTTTCTTTACTGTTATGGAGTGTTCGGTTCTATGAATCCCATTTTCTTTACTGCTACGGAGTGTTCGGTTCTCCGAATACCGTTTTCTTTACTGTTATGGAGTGCTCGGTTCTCCGAATCCCATTTTCTTTCTTGTTACGGAGTGTTCGATTCTCCGAATCCCGTTTACTTTCCGTTCCTGACAGGCAAAAGCCTGACATTTATTTATTTCCTTATTCAGACAGGTAGAAGCCTGGATTTACGCTGTTTTCCATGTCAAGGTAAAAGCCTGGCTTTATATTGCTTTCACGACAGATGAAAGTCTGGCATATCTTTACTTCATGTATTTGGACAGATATCAGTTTGGCCTTTTTCATGCCTAACCTATTAACAGGTAACCTTTGAACTGTTATTATTTACATTGAATTTTTCCTTCGTTATTCTTTCTTGGGTTCATCCTAAGAGTCATGGTATCTGGTTTGAGTCATTTCATACGCTTTAAAAGCGTGGATTGATCCATTTATAGAGGTTATGCTGCCCAAATTTTTGGGGCACTAATCCAAGTTCTTTGATTGCTTCTATTCAACAACCCCTTTTCCCTTCCCCCAAGTAGCGCACCGGTCCCCTGCCCTTCTCCCGGGATCAGGGGATTACATAAATGCTTGACAAGGCATTCAATTTCAAGGCAAAAGAAAATTTTTATTAAGAAAAGACAGGAAATTGAATTTACAAGAAGTTATTCCTAGGGCTTCATATCAATTTGATTGGCCTCTAGTTCTTCTTGTTGTCAGTTCTTCTTTTCTTGGCCTTTCTGGAACTGTCTGGCATGTCCTCATTGTTGGAGGAATCTTCCTTAGAGTCTTCAGTTCCAGAGTATGCTTACAGTTGCAGAATTGACTCAGAAAGCAGTTTTACCTGATCCTTCATGCTTTCGATCAGTTTTTTGAATTGTGTTGACGTCTTGCCTGACTGCTGCATTTTAGCTTGTTGGGAACATAGCTGAATCTTTTTAGCTAGCTGATGTTCTCTAGTCTCGTGACCAGTATCTGGTTGATGCTCTCCAGTTTGATAATCAGCAACTGGCTTCTCAACCGTTTTTGATTGAGTTGGTGACGCAGCTTTCTGACCAGCTGGACCTTGCTTAGGGTCCATTTTTCTGTCATGCCTTTCTTATGAAGACTTGTATCTCTGAACCGTGAGAAAGACATCATCTGAGTCGGAGTTTGATTTAACTACAGACTTCGTTATCTTGGCTTTCCTTTTTCTCCTTGTTACTGGAGTGGTTGGGTTCAGCTTCTGTCTTAGTCGTGGTTGTGGCTCTTTGATGGTTACTGGAGGCAGTGCAGTTTTATCCACATCTGAGATAAAATCATCTGGATCGATCTGTTAAGGATGGTTCTCCTCTACCATCACATCAGGAAGCAGGTACTCCAGAATGAAGCTCACCCTATTGAGAAAATTCATCTTTTGTGGAAAGCGCCTGGAGTTCTTGGTTTTCGTTTCCACAATGTCTACAAACTTCTTTAGTTGTCGAAAGAAGTACAGACTTATCTGTTCAAATATCTTTCTCATGAGCTTCCGCGTAGCTTTGAGCCGCTGACGTCATCAGATGATTCAGCTACATCTGGCATTCTCTAGTTGGCTTGATCAGCTTCAACTGAGATATTTTTCAGTTCAACTTCTACTTTTGCTAAGATGGCTTCCAGCTTTCCCTTCAGTTCAGCTGTTTGCTTCAGCTTACCACGAGCTGCTTCTCCAAATTGAACTGTTTGAACTTCTGATCAGTTCTAGTTCTTCTGACTTCTCAGCTTCCACGCTTCTCATCAGTTTGCAAACTTTTCAGATTATTTTTTACTTGAACTGATGGTTTGAGCAGTTTTAGCTCCTCTTGCTGACTGAACTGATTCACCTTTTAGTTCAGTTTCAGCTTCTGCTCTCTTTTTCTCACCGGCTGGGATTGCACTTTGCACTCTCCTAATTTCTTGATCATCTTCATCTTCTGAAGCTAGTTCCAATAATCCCAATTGGATGCATAGCTCCACGAATCTTGCTTATGGCAATGGCTTTGTGAAGATGTTAGCTATCTGCTTCTCAGTGTTGACATATTAGATGCATATGTCTTTCTTTTCAATGTGATCTCTGATGAAATGGTGCCTGATGTCAATATACTTTGTTCTCGAATGCAGAACTGGATTCTGAGAAATAACAATGGCACTGTTGTTTTCGCAGAAGATAGGTACTTGGTCAGTTTCGACCTTGTAATCCTTTAACTGCTGCTTCATCTAGAGTATCTGTGCACAACAGGTTCCAACAGCTACATACTCCGCTTCAGTTGTTGATGTGGCAACTGAGTGCTGCTTCTTGCTGAACCAGGATATCAGTTTGTGACCAAGAAACTGACATGTTCCACTGGTACTCTTCCTATCAATCTTGCATCCTCTGAAGTTCGAGTCTGAATATCCAGTTAGATTCAAGCTGTCATCTCTAGGATACCATAATCCAAGATTTATGGTTCTTCTGAGGTACTTGATGATCCTCTTTACTGCTTCAAGATGACTCTTCTTCAAATTGGCTTGGAAGCGTGCACATAAGCCGACTGAATATGAAATGTCTGGTCGATGGGCAGTTAAGTAGAGAGTATGCTCAAATCCTAGTCACAATATCTCAATAATATTCTAACAATATTTCAACAGTATCTCAACACTATCATATTCCATAGCATAACAATATTCTATAATTTCTCCTATAACGGTGACGTTAAACTGATAGATCATAAAATATTTATTTGGATATTTCTAAATTATCTATCATGCTTTTAAAGAGTTATTACTCTTAAACTTTATTTATTCTTTGAAAATAAACCCACCTCGCTGATGAGCAGGTGACGGCACAACAACTTCGGGAACATCATCTTCTCTGCTAGCAGGTTCTGCGAGTCCTACAAGGGTTGATCTTCGACTCAGAATGACTACTATATTTTTCGGAAATTAATCTACTATAATTGGAGCTATTATTAAATTTTATTCTTTTCAATATATTGCGCGACTCTAGAGACCTCGTGTACATTTAATGCAGAAGGAAATAAATTCCAAAATATTATTTTTGATTTACTGAAACCAAAATATTTGACAGAGGTCACTTTCCGTAACTTGCCATTTTAATCGATTTTTATTAGATTTGTACCACGACACTTTTTAACCGTTCAAAAATTACGAAAATATTCAGGGACGATCCTATACATGCCAATACTATAGTTCGAGAGTTTTAGAATTTTTCAATAACACATGCTTTCGGTACAAAAATAATTGTTTAAATTAAATAATCGAGATTATTCAAAACTCGTCTGAAAATTATGAAATTCGACGGACATATAGGAAATATTATTTGGAACGACTTTGTAGTTCAAACTTTTTCAATTTGAGGAGTCAAAAGCGCCCGAATTTTACAAAAACAGTAGCAGATTGGTGTTTTTATTTATGCACGTTTTCCGGCGATTTCGCTAGTTTTCGGCCGTCAGATGGCAACAAGTTCAACATACGAAATGTAGAACACATTGAAATACACGATATATTAAAATTTGGGCTAAAAAGGACTAAAAATGGAGCGAGGCGATAGCCGCGCAATGTGGAAACAGCGCCGCCATTTTCCGGTGACATGGCTGCTCCGGTGACGGCGGTGGTGCTCCAGCGACGTCGACGGCGGCAGCGGGGTGGTGGTGGTCAGCAGCTGCACCTCCCTCCTCTCTCTCTCTCTCTCTCTCGGATCTCTCTTTTTCTCGGCACTCTTCTCTCTCTCCCCTATCTTCTTTCTCACTCTTTCTTTCTTTCTTTCTCTCTCTCTTCTTCTTTTTTCTTTCTTTTTTTGATTCACACGGCAATTGCCATTTCAGCAAGTGGGAGGGAATGCCTTGGATCCAATAGGGGTGGTATAAATAGGGATATTTTGGAATATTTGTAATATAATAATTCGGATATAAAATACTGATAAAATGCTTTTGGACTCGGTTAAAAATTACTTTATTTTACCGGAAGTTCAATTGATCTCGCATCGAAAATCTAAAAATATCGGGAGGTTCATTGGCTCATTTTCTATTTAATCAATTTAAAATGGTATGCCGAAAATATTATTTGATTATCGAGCGAGAAAATATTCCTTATTAAAATTTACTATTCATTTTACCAAAAATATTGTTGGGAGTTCGTTTGACCTCTGATTGAAAATGCGAGAACACCGGCGGATTCCTTTAGTCATTTTCTATTGGAAAACTCTGACGAGTCAAGTCTCGAGACGTCACAAATATTTTCAATTAAATTAAAAATTACTCACGTCATCTTTGACTGTTGGGACTTTGATTGACCTCGAATTAAAATTTTAAAAGTACCATTGAAATTCTCATGTCATTCTATTTCCACGAAAATTATTATTGACCGCGTGTCAAAAATATTTAAACTATTTTTTTTTTCAATTTAAATAACACCTAAAGTCACGTCTTTTATCCGTTTTACTTTATTTTAAATCTAATAAATTTATATAGTCTTCTAAATAAATTTAGAAAACTTTTAACTATAATCCGAAAATACGGGGTGTTACAGCATCCTTTTAAGCTGGTTGACCATGTTTCAAAATAGATGTCACTCGTTTCA
This sequence comes from Perilla frutescens, assembly GCA_026008535.1. Classification (NCBI taxonomy): domain Eukaryota; kingdom Viridiplantae; phylum Streptophyta; class Magnoliopsida; order Lamiales; family Lamiaceae; genus Perilla; species Perilla frutescens. The sequence goes on along the minus strand of BRKX01000006.1, from coordinate 35,853,048 downwards.
GCTAGACTGATGTCTGAAGTCTTACTTGGTCATTACCCCTAGATTCCAACTTTACATAACCTGCAGTTTTTCATTAAATTATCACACATGTTTTGACATTTCATCAAAACCATCAGTTGGGCTATGATGATAGTTTTTCCCAACAATTTTTCCAACAGCACCTATCAGAATGACTTATATCGTGAAAGTCTTACGTCAACCATAGCATCAACACATCATCACACCTTGTTTCCACTGTGCTTTTCTCATCGCAGATAGATAATTGTAGGACATTCTTCCAGCTTGTGTTCATATCAAAGAAAACTTCTTGAAGCATGTATCCCTTATTTTGTATCATTCGTTCGATTTGGCCATTCGTTTGTGTGAAGTTCAATTTCGTATTCATAACTTTCTAACAGAATGTTAATGTGAATCACGTTTCTTGATTTGACGTGATTAAGATAAGAATTCCACATAGATGCACCATAACTTGTACGTATAGCTATGCTAGCTTGTTCGACTCCATCTCTATCTTGATTGATATGATATGTTGTTGCCCACGAAAATCTCTTATTCCACTATAAAATATTTGAGTATTTCTTGCCCTTTTTCTACTCATAGCACCTGCTATCCGTTAACTCCCTAGGGTGGTAGATTCTAATATTTTCTTGCATGTGACATTGGGATAGACTTATCAAAAGAAGACAACATTCTAGATCTACAAAAAATGCCAAGTTAATCTAACAACAAATTGTCAAACTTGACCCAACAACATCGCACAATCGTCTATGACCATCGTACGTTCAGCATCATCCATCTGCTCATTGCTCAATGACTTCTAATGATAAAGTTCAAACACAACGCATGCAAAATGCATCAGCATCAACTTCAAATGATGGTGCCAAAGTCCATGAACTTGTTATCGCTAGTGAGTAAACTTTATAAACTCATCTTCATAGGTAGGTATAAAAGATGGTGATCGATTTATCTCAATATTTTGCTCACGTGACAATTCTGATGTTGAACTTTGTTTGTAGCGGACATCATCGTCTCGCATATCTACCCACGAAAATTCTCAGTTCCCACATAGATTTTTGAGTTACGTTTATTTTTTAAAAAAAATATTTTGTTGCTCAATGTGTCCATCTTTCTAGCACCACGAAAAACTCTTGGTTAACTTTAACACAACCTCGATTTCAAAAACTTCTTCTAACCATATATTGACCCTCGTAGAGTAATTTATTTCCCCAATGAACTTGAGCACTGAATCAATCCCTTTCTTGGTATACGTACGAAATCTTGTAATCCGCTCATCGATCGTGATATACATGTGGTAGTTCTTATGAGCCATAAGTTTTTGTTTAATCATCAAAATGAAATATTTCCTCAGTCAAACTATGTTCTTAGTAAGCTCATAAGTGTTTACAAGTTCAGCCCAAGTTTAGCAACTATAGGCTAAGTTAATCTTTCGTCATCAAACTTTCAACTTCTCGTACTCATTCTAGAGTATATACAACAAACACTTTCCGACTATCACATTTTTCAGTATGCATTCTACATATTCTAAACATCATGAATTAAAATATGGAATTTTCGAATTACATCAAAAAATTCCAAACCGATTTTAATCCGAAAATTCGAATATGATGAACAATTAAATTTGAAAAATTTAAGACTAAAATTTATCTACAAATTTAAACTGCAATTCGAATTATCCATAGAATCAATTCTAGAGCAGAGCCAAACCTGCTGGCTCTGATACCATTTGTTGGGTTTTTTTCGAAATGTACCCCACAGGATCTATTTGGATGCCATTAATTCTAAGTTCATGTAAATCATAATTTTATGTGTGACATTAATTATCCTATGTTGAATTAAAATTCAAGTCCAATTTTGATTCTATTGCAGCGGAAAGAAAACAGAGTCTATCGAAATTACACTTACAATCGATGTCGTGTTACTCACGGGATTAAAGGTCTAATCTCGTTGTTGATGGAGAACACACATGCTCGGCAATCATCTTCATGGTGTTCGAATATCACATAGCTCCCATATTCTACTTCTTGATCTTCTGCTGTATTCCCGGACCTTGTTTAGATGCAGGATGGGCTGCAAACTACTAAACGGTTGTGGAAAGCCTATGAATCAAGAGAGCTTGAGAGAGGGGCTGTATTGTTGTTATTTTTCTTTTTAATTTTCGTGCTCCTTATCAGCTCCTCGAACCCTAATGGGTTTGGGCCTCCAACTTTTATTCTATTCCCAGTCCACTTAGGTCATATTGAGCTACAATAGAGATCTAGAAGAATATTAAATTGACCTACTAATTTATTTAATTTATAATATCCATGACATGGATATAAATAAATAAATTAAGTATTATTTTTATTCCACTAAAGAAATAATACTGACTTACCAATTTAATACATATTTGCAAATATGCTTTCTCATTTAGTTCAGTTATTCCCCGTTTTTAAGATATAATGTGCATTAATTAATTATGTAAGCTTGTGACAACTATAATTAATATCTTATTCCTTGAGTAGTACCGCACGACTTCCGTATCATGTTAAGAATAAATTAATATTCTGCTTGCAGGGCTTCCCATGATCTTTAAGAGGACATCATCAACCTAGCGCACCAGGACACAGTGGCCATATATAATGCACGACCCATCATATATGTAAATGCTACTTCCCAAAATATTGAGGTTATTTATCCTATCAAGAATCTCACTCATTAATAAATCAAAGCAAAAGGCATAATATATATGTCTGTCAGTATATATGGATTAAGAACCCGAACTCTGTGGATCTTTATTCTCTCACTTAAGGTCAGAATCGAGAATAGTATCCTATCGTGATCCTCCTCAATACACACACATGTGTATCAGAATAATCAGCTAGTCAAGATAAACTAACTAACAGATTATTCTACAGTGTACAATGGTTGGTTCAGGACCATTTAAACTGCGAGCCTTTTAATACTTTGCAAGGAATCCTATGATATGATCTTTACTGTGTGTTCACCCACACCATATCATCTACAATGCAAATATATGAAAACATGCATATAAATATAATAATAAATAATGCACAAACAGTGACTACCATTATTATTCAATCTATATTATCTTAATTATTGTTTATTGTATACAAAGACAAGCTTTCTAGTATACAAAACCAACAAACACTTCATGGAAAGTTCTAAGTAATTTCACGCTTATTAGGTATGCGTAGAACATATCCTTCATGATGTCAGTATGTGGGCACCACCTAGTATACTGATAATAACCATGTTCCTCTAATTTACTGAAGAGCTATTGCATTTAGGATCGACCAACATGCTCTACATATTTATTCCTACTAGGCACATTATAAATTGTATCATGGACTTATTGTTGGGAAAGCTTCTCTGTAGTGAAGCCAATATTTACTTTCACTAAGTATGGGAACTCGATAAGCTACCCACGAACTTCTCCTCATCTGATGTTAAGCGACCTACATATGCATGTCCTATTAAATATTGTGCTTGTGGGTGGTTGTGAACACCACAAACAACTTCTAACATCCATTGATTGTTCTCTCAGAGATAGTGTCTCTTTAAATAAAAAGAACATCCAATTTTCTTCGACCCAGTCTCCCTTAAGCTTGTTTTGGAATTATTTTTCCCTTTTCCTTTTTCCAAAATTTCATCATCCTGCAAACTTTGTTCAATGTAATGAGGTCTCTTCTTAATCACACGGGGATGCCAACTTCGTTCACATGTCAACATCAAATGATGAATTCTATTATCACTTCCAGCTTTTGAACTTCGCACAATAATAATAATGCCAATTGGAATAGCTCTCTCACGAACCCAGTTGATTAAAGTCTCTTGAGAATCAAACACTTCCATAGTATGGAATATGTCCATATAATCATGAAACAACTCTTAATTGACTGGGCCAACAACACCGCTCTCAGTTTGAAAATAAACACATGTTTGAAAATAATTTCTCGAACAAATTGCATGTGTTCGAAACATGTAGCGCCCCGGTCCCGAAAGACCATGGAAATGGACGCCAAGGGGGTGGGAATTAAGAAGCGGGAAAGAAATAGGGTAATTAAATTAATGACGGGGTGTTAATCCAAAAGGATTAATGTTTGGAAGAAAAATTAACAATCGAGTATGCTAAAGATAGGTTATGTCTTCCGGAAAATTAGACATCATAACCTCTGTAACTAGAGCGAATTCCCATTTATAACGGCTTATAAGAAAAGAATGGAAGCTGTAACAATTCAATAAGCCCTTTCATAGCCAAACGGAAACAAATAACCAGATACTAACAATTAATAGACCCATTCATAGGTCGACAAAAGAAACAGACACCAATATGCTGAACAAATGAAGCCCTTCCATAGGCCAAAATGAATGATCAAATAGACATAACGAAAGACGGGCTTCCTCCATTTGGAATAATTATGTAGCTAAGAATATGATACATGTTAACTAGGAAGTCAACAAATGTTCAGAATCAGAGAACCAGAATCATATCAATAAAATATCAAGATCAGAGTTCTTAGCATTTAGCAAAAGAATATCATAAGTGCGGAAGCTCAATTCTTAACCGAATACTAATAAAAAGAGACAACGGAAAAAATATGTAAATCATAATAGCCCATATCTCAGCCTCGTCACCTCCACGCTCCAGCCTGCTGACCTGAAAATATTTGAAAAATATTTGGGTTGAGTACTAATGCACTCAGTGGGCAAGTTTTACAATTCAAGTTATGCAAATCATTTTGTTAAAGTAATCTATCGGTGTTCATGCAGGTAGTGAAGCTTAGGGGGTTTAAAAGTTGGAAGCAACCTAAGTTCACCAAAACATTTTATCGTGAAGCGCTTAAGAGTATAACCCGTCACTACCCGCAACCCAAACTACATCACCAGCGCATAACGTTGAGTATGGCCATAGTATACCCAAAGAGTATAACCAATAAGTGTTTCATTTTAGTCTCACCGACAAGGAGTAGGGCATGACAAATAATGCATGCATACTGTAGCTACTCACATTGATACAGCGCTGGTATATGAGACTCCGACAACATACAGTAGCACGTAAATATTTAACACAGATAGTCACATATGTAATTTTAACAAAGCAGAGCTTAATAACTCGAAAGATACAATTTGCAAAAATATAATAGCCCACCTTTTTCGGGATTCTGAAAAGCTAACTCCTGAAGAATCAACCCTGATACTCTTTCTCTAGCTCAGCTGGTACTACAGAAGGTAAACTTTAACTTAGAATAAACGCTATATTTCCGAAAATTAATCTACTATAAACGGAGCTATAATTAATTCTATTCTATTCTAAAATAGATTGCGCGACTCTAGAGACCTTGAATAATTTCAACGAAGAAGGAAATAAATTCCAAAATGTTATTCTTGCTTTACTGGGATCAACTGATTTGACAGAGGTCTCTTTCCAAAACTTATCATTTATCCAAATTTTACCAGATCTACACCACAACACTTTTTAACCACTCGGAAATTACGAAAATATTTAGGGATGATACTATATATGCCAAGACTAAAGAATGAGAATTTTAGAATTTTTCGATAATATATGCTCCCGGTATAAAAATAACTGTCTACTTTAAATAATCGAAATTATTCAAAACTCGCAACGAGATCGCGAAACTTGGCAGGCTTATAGAAAATAATATTTGGAGCAACTTTCGAGAAGAAACATTTTTGATTTGACGACACAAAATGGGTGAAACGGGAGTTTCGGTAACAATATTCACATATTTTAGCTGAAAATATATCGGTCTCGATTGAGCTCGATACTCATTGGATTTTCGCTCAAAAGTACAATTTTTGATAGTGCCGAAAATAAGGAATTTAATGGTGTAATCAGATCAAAGATCGGACGGCTAGAACATAAATTCGAACTGGACAGATTTATAATATAATATTTGGATCCGGATTTCAAACGACGAGAAATCAAAAATCTATTCCGGTTAACTACAAGATCCAAATGATCAAAGATTATTTATAAAAAGAAGATTTCTAATATGACTATCTAGGAAGAGTAGATCTGAGATTTACATAAAATGAAAATGGGAAAAAATACCGAAAACTCACAACATCAAAAATCGGAATCGGTAGAATTAAAGATAATCAAAATATAAACATATTTAGAACTTGAAATTTCTAAATTCATCGGTCCGAATGACCAGAATCGGAGAAAGTACATTCTCCTAGGAATTGGCGGCGGTCACAATGATTTTCCATTGTGATCATCCTTCGTGTCATCATTTCAATCATGTATTCGTGATCTACGCGTTGACACCTTCAAAATGACTATTTCAGAATTGAAATAGGAAACTAGAGTCGTACATTCTCTGGAAGCTGCTCAGCGTTTCGATTTTGAAAATGAATGAAAAATGAAACCTTAAGCTCCTATTTATAGAGGAAAAATAAATAGGATAATAACGAATGAAAGAAAGAGGATAATGATGGAAAAAGAATAGGATAATTACGAATAAGATAATCTTTTGAAAAAGAAATTGGATAATGACGGATGTGTCTTTTTCTATTAAATTTATTATTTTTCAACTTAAAGTTGTGCCAAGAGTTCATTTGAACTCGAAATTTGAAATTTCAAAGGTTGGCATGATTCTTGAAACATTTTCTATCAACCCGAGAAAAATATCATAACATATTTTTAAGGCAATTTTTGACCAAATTAGATTTAACAGATTTCCCTGGCTGCGATTTTCCTTTATTTGAGTCCTTTAAGGATCCAACTTATTTTCTAAATTATCAGAGGGTAACATAAGTTGAATTAAACCTTCTAAAATATTTCGGGGTATTACAAAACATAAGTTTGGAACATATTCATCATGTTCGAGAACGTAATTTTTAACGCTATCAATTGGTATTATGAACCAAGTTTTGTTCGAAAATGTAAGTTCGAACATAATCATTTGGCTAGAAAAAGTCAGTTCGAATGTATTACACTATGTTCGAAAACAAAAGTTTGAACATTTCACTTGGTTCGACCTTTGTTTGTTGAACACTGTGAAGTGTGTTCAAACTGTATGTTTTGAACAAACACGATATCAACTCTAAAAATATGTGAAAACTCATAATATAATCGGTACAAACTAACCAAACTTACATTGATAGGTTCTTCTTGATTTTCATTTCACATTGATGTTTGCCACCTCAATTACCCAGGTTTAAGCTAGGTTTTGTGAGTTCAATTTAGAACTTCTATAAGCACACGTTCATAGTTCAATTCTGATTCTTTTCTGATTTTTAATATGTTTAATAAATGAATTTTCATTTGTTTTTTTAATTTTGTTTTTATTTTGCGGTGCATTGAGTAGTTTTAGTAGCATGTGCAAGTAATAAAAATGTACTTAAGTTATTTCATAATTATTTTATTTTTTCTTTATTTCTTTTGTGGTGCAAAGAGTAAAATCAGTAGTGCAAATAGTCGCTCCCTTAATTTATTCTTAAACAGCTAAAAAATCACAATTTTTAAAAAGCTAACTCACGACAAAAATTGAAAAGATGGCTTACCTGTTCACCATTGACGTTACAAAATGCAGTGACGGTGCCTGAGTCACGAATATTCACAGGGCCACCGATACTTGCACAAGCCCACCCATGATTCTCTGAGTTTTTCCCTCAATTTTTGCGATGGAAGAGAAATCGATAAATGAATTCTATGGAAGAGAAAGATGGAAAATATCCTAACCCCCAAGTCTGTATAATTTTTGTGATAGAAGATAAATCAAAAGATGAATTCTATGAAAGAGAAAGATGGAAAAAACCCAATCGAAGTCCATAAATGATAAATCTAGATGGAATACAGTAAAAAATTATACGAATAAAAAAAAGATTGCCAAAGTGCCGGCTGACGTGGCTTATTGGCCTGGCATATTGTCCATAATTGACCCGTAAAAAATGAGAATATTTAATCTCATTCAAATTAAAGTATAATATTATAATTAATTATATTTGAACGTGTTGTTTAATTTGTAAAAAAAAAAGGGTGATAATTTATTTGATAATTAACCTTTATTTTAATTTGTCTTCTATTACATTTTGTAGTGCATCTACTTTCCCAAATAATGGACAAACACAACTGGGTTGACCTAGTGAATGAGAGTGGTATTGTCTTGATTCTTGAGATTTAGGGGGGTGTATTCAATCCAGATTTTATTGGATTTTGATGGATTTTAAAAAGTCCACATATTTTTATGGATTTATGAAATCCATAGACTCCACATGGAGTTTGCCAACTCCACGTAGAGTCTCCCGGATTTTGAGCATGGATTTCAATGGATTTTTAAAGGATTTTAATGGATTTGAAATCCTTATTTCCAGCGCTCGATGCAACACCGCGATCGCTCGATCCGAGAAAAATAGAATCCAGCGACCGCTGGAAGTCAGCGGCCGCTGGGAAGGGTGGCCGAATACCCAACGACCGCTGGAAAAACTACTATTCAGGAAAGCACCGTCCTATAATTCTTGGAGTAATAAGGCTTCAAATAAAGATTCATTGCATATTTGTGGAGCCACAATCATCAATAGGTCCCACAATCGAACATGCGAAGAAAAGCTTGGTTAGCTTTGTCTATAAGTGTACTTAAGCTATAGTGTACTTAAGCTATTGCGAATCTGCAAAATTGTCGAGCGGTATGAGAAGTGTTCCGCTATGGCATTCGTGACCAGGCTATAGCTTCTCAACATTGTGCATCTGATAAGGGAGCCGTGCAAGAAACTCCAAACACTCAACATTGTGACCAAGCTACTTGAGGTGAAAGAAAATAGTGACAAGTTGAAGAGTGAGCTTAATCAGAAGCTTTCGTCCGACATAATACACAAAATGGAAACTCTGAAGAGGGCTAGAGACAATTTATCGAGTGGGGAACCTTTGGATGAGAATCTTGCACTGGAGGTCCAAGAGGCTAAAGAGGAGCTGGAGGAGGTTCTAAGATCAGCCAACTTGCAGGTTGTGGGGACGACGAAAAGGGACAGCCTAAATCCTCCTCCTGAACTGAGAGAAGAAATAGTAAAGATCAACAGATATATCAAGCAGGAAATTGAAAAGATAATAGATGAAAAGGGACTCAGTTGGAAGGTTGATGAGTTGAGAGAAGAAGCCATGAAAGATTCCTCCTCAGAAAAGGTGAAAAAGCTTGAAGCAGAGTTAAAGGAAGTGATTGCTGCTGCAGTTAGTGCCAGTCCTCTTAAGGAGAGGCTTGAGAGCTTAAGGTTGCAGACCGAATCATCCGATAAGGGAGCCGTGCAAGAAAATGTTGGTGTGGTGGATAATGGAAGGTGGTGAGACAGCTCGGGTTTAGTTGGTGGAGTGAACGAGTTTAGTTATGCATCGACGTTTAAGGTTGTTTCATACTATGTTGTTACTTCGATTTGTTCTTGCAACTTTTGTATTGCTGTGTGGTTTGGATGTTACCCTTTTGTGAAAATTTTGATTAAACATGAATGTTTTATTTTGCATACTTTGAGCATCTGCCTAAAAATTCAATTTTGAACACACGCATTACACATGGATATTGTCAATCTATTTAAGAATTTCCTATTAGCACGTTAAATTAGACAATATTAAATTAATAATATTCAGTTAATAAAATACTAAACTTAACAATGCCCAGCGGCCGCTGGCCTTAACAATACCCAACGACCGCTGGGGTGTCATCCTCAGCGAAGCCAGCGGCCGCTGGCTTCAGGTGACCGCTGGGTTTCTCAATTTCGTGTACCCACCGGCCGCTGGGTCACAACGCTCGTCGAATTTTTCAAATCCATCGAAATCTTGTGTCTGGAAGTCGGAATTCATCCTTCTTAATTTTCACGTGAAATCCATCTAAAATCCAACGAACTTTTTAAAGTCCGTGGATTGTTGAATACCTCAAAATTTCGTTGGACTTTTAAAAGTCGTGATTGAATACACCAGGATTTTATTGGACTTTTAAAAGTCTGGATTGAAAGATTTCATTGGACTTTTAAAAGTCTGGATTGAATACACCAGAATTTCGTTGAACTTTTAAAAGTCTGGATTGAATACATCCGGATTTTAAAAATTCAACGAAATCCAACGAAATCTCAATCCAATACACCCTCTAGACGACCTTGATTTACCTCTCTCCGCTCCGACAATCAACCACTTCTAGTGAGGGACTTCCGAGGCATCTACAAACCCTCTCTGTCACTCTCTCTCTCTCTCCCACACGCGCGCGCACAGAAGACATGCAAGGCGGGAGCAACGGGCAATCAAGTCCGGCGAAACCCGAGAGGCCACCGGTGAGCAAGAAATCCAAAACGACGTCCTCCAATTCCGATGATACTCAAACTCCACACTTTCCCGGCCCCCTCTTTCCCGCCGTCCGCCGCCTTTCCCCCACTTCTTCTTTCAGTTGCACCGCCGCCTCCTCCTCCACTACCACGACCACGACTTCCTCCGCCGCCGCCAGCAGCACCAGTAGCGAGGCCTTCAGCTTCAATTTCTCGGATCGGGACTACGTCTTCCCTTCCAATCTCGGCGGCTATTCCACTCGCAGGAACGTCTCCGTGAAATCTCCTTCTTTCTCCAAATCTCAGCAGCAGCAATCGCCTCAATTTCCATCGCGCAGCGCATCAATGCCGCCTAGTTTGAACAGTAGTGGTGGAGGGGGTTTGACTTCGCCGCCAAATAAGTCGAAGCTTCGAGCCGAAAAGGATTTGAAGGCGCTGTCGCTTCAAGCCTCGGTTTCATCCCCTTTGGGTTGGGTTCCTGCTCCGTCGGCGGCATCTGTATCCGGCCATCGAGATACGGCGAATTCTTCTGGCGTTCACAAGAGTTCACCCTTCAGGAATTCTTGGAAGCTATATTTGGTGAGTTCAAATTCTTTTATTTTTTTCCTCCATTTTTAGTTATCTGATCATCTCACTTTCTAAATGCATTTGACTATTGGTTTCTTAATTTCTTTTTGCTATGGGACATATTTAGGGTGTTATTTCGCTCGATTTTAGGTGTTTAAGAAGGTCCTGTTTCTATACATCAGAATTAAGGGGGGAAACCTGTATAAATTCCTCTCAGAGACTTTACGAGTATCACTTTTAGTTCGAATTATTACAGTTTATGTAGGGATAATTGGAATTTGCCTGCTAAAGTTTGTATATTTTCAGACTTTGTCATCTAAAGTTTTGTTTTGTTTTGTTGCACCATACTCCTAAAGTGCACAAAATTTACACTTCTGCCACCCAGAGCTAGCTAGAACTGCTCAGTTTTTTTTTTTTTTTTCCTTTTAACGTAATCACCTGCCAGGCACATATTCTTTTTACCATGTCCAAATAGTAAAAAAAAAAAAAAAAATTCTAATAACAAACAAATAAAATAAAAAATGCTAATATCAATGAGTATAACAACAAAAAACTTTAGATGACAAAGTCTAAATGTGCAAAAAAGTCGGCCACCAAATTGCAATCATCCTGTTTTATATATAAAATAACTAGTAACTAAGATGTGTCACTGTCACGTTGTATAGATGTAATACTTTTAAAGTAGAAATATGACTTTATATTCAAATGAAACAATTTTACTATATTTGGGCTCTTCATCTCATGGACGAATTAATGAGACTTGTGGCACTGGTAAAGTAGGATTTCGCTTTAGGAGTTTTGGGGGGGGGGGGGGAATTAATTATAGTACCTAGGACAATATATTAAATTTGTAAGTCTATAAAAGCAATGAGAAGTCAGTGCACTCATATTCACTTCCATTGTGCATCTAAAAAGACCGATCATGGAATTATAACAACCACCAATCTGCATGCACTACACTACAAGCTGTATTTTGTGAAACTAACGTGTAAAACACTATTTAGAAATTTAATCAAAATTGAACTACATTGGATGGTTTGGAATAAACAACTATTCCCATTTTTCTTAATAATATTTTAGGAAATACAATATCTGGTGTTATTTTTACAATTGTTTTCTTTTTATAAACATCCAAATTTTATGAGGTAATATCTTATGTTTACCATGCTCGCCAAATTTCTCAATATTTTATAGTTATTCATGAACTTAAACTACAAGTTATGGAGAACATGTATTTTAATTTTAGTTGAAATGCTTTGACGTATTCTTTTCACATTGTTTGTATGCTTATGTCAATGAGTAAATTTCTTGTTTAGAAGATCAAGAAAATCAACCTATACATGAGAATTGCTGCATGAGAGTTTTGAGCTTCTTGTGTGTGTGTGGTGTGTCTAAATCTTGATTTGAATGTAGATGTTTTGGTGCCTTGGTGGCGGTAAAGGTTGTTGGTTTGGCATGTTTGACTTGACTCATGTGATTTTTAGTAAAACTCTTAAGTGTGCTTATGCTATCATGTTAAGCGAGTGCCGTATGCTTCCTCTATGATTGAACAACTTTTAAATATGCCTTTGAGCATGGTTTTAACCTAATTAAGTAGGGACACTGACTGATTTTCTGAAAATAGGGAAAATCATTTCTTTATTTTTAAAGTATTTAAATTATGGGGAAATGTATGTTTATGTATTTATTCGCCTTTCTGGTCCTCTAGTATGGGGGGCATGGCACCATCATCTAAAAACAAATTGAAAATCTGTTAGGCATATAAGATAGGGAGCCCTAACTTAACCCAAACCATGGTCAAAGGTTGCTTGACCCCCATTTATATGCCCTTCCACACTTCACTGTGGAGCCGATGTGGGATCGTAACAATTCATCCCCCTTTCAAACTGAATGTTCATGGACGACACGTCGGGTGGCAAACCACGCCTAGGCCCACATCGGGGTTGCATCCCCTATGGGCCCACATCTAGGTGGCAAGGCCCACCATTGGGTAGCCCCTTTCTGCAGCCCTTCCAAATCCGACAGTTTTGGCCAAATTGTTTGACATATAAGCTAGGGAACCCTAACTTAACCCAACGCCATGGTCAAAGGTATTTGTTAACCCCCACTTATACGTCCTTTCGCACTTTCACGTGGAACCGATGTGGGATCGTAACAAAAACTAGGATCTTTAGGTACATCATTGTTGAATTGGTGAATGTAGAAGAAGGTTAAAAAAGATAAATAAGAAAATGTATACGGAAGAGTATAAAAAATGTTGTTAGCACCGGGTTGGCAAGGGTTGCTGGAAGGGGCCATGGTGGTGGTGGAGAACTAGGAAGTAAGAGGAAGAAGCAAGTAAAAAAGAAAACAGAACAATTAATTTTATTTGGCCATATTTTCAATTTAATTGTTCTCATACGTAATAATAATAATCCATGTCAACTTTAAATTCAAAAAGGGATGTCCAATCCAACATTCTTGCCAGAAAGGTCAACATTGAGGCTGACCTGTAATTTCACGTGGATTTTGTGAGTCTCAATGCAATTTGGTTCAAAATTGCTCTAAGTCAATAACAGGAATTCCTCAAATGTGTAATGGTCTGCACCAATTTTTCTGTATCCCCTAAGTTATAGGACTATCCAGTAATAAAATATGATATCCCAAGCTTACTGGAAGATTCTATATCCGAGTTATAGCTTTCACTGAGCATGTTTTAGATAGTTCTCTCTAGTAATCTACAGTTAATGTCCCTGAACAAGAAATTTATGAAGTTACAATTTGAGATTTTAAGATTACTACATGTACTACATGGCTAAGTTAAACCACACAGGAAACTCAAGGGAATTACTGCATACCTTCATTGTATGAAACTACATTCTTGACTTGTTTTTTCTTCATAATGTTTGGTTCATAAACCTTGATTCATATAATATATGCCTTTACATATTTGTTATTAAATTCTTTGTGATAAACCTCTGTTTATATTTTCACAAAAATACTCATCTTTTTTTATTTCTTTTTCTTTTTGTCTAAGGATTTTGAGGCTTTCATTTTCATTGATGAGCTTGGCATTGATATATGTATGATTGTACTTGCAGCTCAAGTTATTTTGTTTTACATCTACTACTTATGCGATTTTCTTGAGAAATGAAGTCGCAAGGCTGAAGGTATGTTATAAGTTCCATGTACAATCCCTGGATCTAATTTTGTATAATAAAATTATAAAGCTACAACGATTCCTCCATTTATCTTCTTCTTCACCAATTTTCTGTCCATGGTCTTTATGTTGATCAGATCTGAATATGCATAAAACCAACTTAAAATAAACATTTAATTGCATCAACATCTTATGAGATATGTTCATATTATTGTAGGAAGAGTGCATGAGCCTTCATAGCAAAGGCATTGAAGTTCCGGATTTTGAAAATGGAAATTCATTTTTGTCTTCGGGGAACAGTGACCCTAGAACTATAGCTCTATACACAGTTATCGTTACGCTCATAACACCGTTCGTGTTGTATAAATATCTTGATTATTTGCCGCGAATCAGAAGTCTTTCAAAGCCAACAAAAGATTGCAAAGAGGAAGTTCCTCTGAAGAAAAGAATTGCCTATATAGTTGATGTGTGTTTCTCAGTTTATCCTTACGCAAAGCTCCTTGCTCTTCTCTTTGCTACTCTGTTTCTCATCGGATTTGGAGGCTTGGCATTATATGCTGTAAGTGACAGCAATTTTGCTGAAGCTCTTTGGCTTTCTTGGACATTTGTGGCAGATTCAGGAAATCATGCTGATAGGGTTGGCACTGGGCCCAGGATTGTTTCAGTTTCTGTTAGTTCAGGAGGCATGCTTATATTTGCCATGATGCTGGGGCTAGTTTCTGATGCTATTTCAGAGAAGGTGGACTCGTTGCGCAAGGGCAAGAGTGAGGTTATTGAAAGTAACCATATTCTCATTCTCGGATGGAGTGACAAGTTGGTAATGGTTTTAAGTTATTCCTATGGTTGCTTTTATTTTTAAAACTCACTCATCTCTTAAATCTGTTGCCATTGAACTCTTTATGTTGATCTAGATAAGCCACAATTTTTGGAGTGTGCTGTTGATTGCAAGTCCCTTGATCATGATTTCACAGGTGGATTTACTCATAAAAAATGTTGCAAGTATAGAATGGTTCTAGACATCAATTAATCCATGTTGCATTTGTTATGCGTACTTGCTCTATTAGATCTATTGGATCATTGCATATGTGAATTTGTGCTATGTCCTATGAACTAAAATGTAGCTTCATGCAAGGTTTTAAAAGGCGGTTTTAAGCCTCAAGGTGTTTACAATTACGTGTAGCCTCACGAGGCGTAAGCCTCAAAACAAGAAAAAAAAAAAAAAAAAAAATTGTCACATTTAACTCACCAAATTCACAAGAAGCAACACACAATTCAAATATTCAACAACAAAAAGCCTAAAATTTCATAGAAATGTCATAACATCAATCCGAACATCAATTGATAATGTCACATAAGTCATTAATCCCATAACAAAACCATAAAACAAAGCATAAGGACAAATTCATAGTCCAAGTTCCAACTTCCAAGTCCAACTCAAATCATCAAGAACTTTAATCTTATATAATTGTCCAAAGTCAAATCATCATCATTTGATCCATCTCCATGGTCACTCCCACTCTCTCCTTCTAATTCATCTTCCTCATCAAACAATCATGCTCCACACTCTTTCCTTTTCCTACATTGTCAATTGTAAATATAAATATTACATAAAAGTCCATTTGTAAAATTATAATTGAAAGAGTTTGTTGGCATTGGCAGTTTACTTCTTTTCCTCTTCCTCATTGCCATTGAACTTTCCTCCTCATCCACAATCTCATTTCGGAGATCTTCTTCCTCACTCGGTTGATTAGCCACTCATCAAACCTCATTTGATCAGCATGCTTGAAATTTTGAAAATCTTTTAATTACCCAATCATCTCATTCTTTACTTCTTGAGGTACACTGGGACATGTTGACACATTTTTGTGTGTTTGAGCAAGATGATCCTTCAGTCTCTTCACCTATCCTTTAACTTCCTTACTACAAAAGTTACAAATGGAATATTTGTAGCCCTTTTTAGCACCCTATGGAGGCACTTCAATTTGAGTTCCATACTTCCAGGCTGGATCTTTTCGACCGGTCATTCTGCATTCAATTTACTTCAGCAAGTTAGCAACAAGGCAGCAAGATAACTAATAATACAAACATATTACAATTTTCATTGAGTGACGACTTGCAAGCGCTGCCTTTCTAAAGGTAAACAAATACGATAAACAAAGAGTTACTCAGGATTTCTCCTGGCTAGTGCCAATGTTGATTTCTCTAAAATTCCTCGGGAAGAATTTCTGTCCAACAAGTTGCCGCTAACTCTAAAATAATCTTCCTAACTAACTAATGACATTCACTATATTTAAACACTAAGCAACCCTATGGTCCTAATCTCTTCCCAATACCTTTAAATAAATAAACTAGCAACTTAATTAAAGAAAACATCAAGTAATAAAATAACTCTTTAACTAATTCTCTGTCATGCCTTATTCACCACTTATTCGTATCACTGGGCCTCCTAGTTTTAGATTTTAAAACTTCAGAACAACTAATCACTTTACTGCCCTACTAGTACTGAATTCTATGCTATCAATATATATAAGCCTTTACCTTGAGATTTTTTTTTTATATTTTTTTTAATCTTAAGGTTAACAGACAATTAACTGCAGGGTTCACTTCTGAAGCAGTTGGCAATAGCAAACAAAAGCGTTGGTGGTGGGGTTATCGTTGTACTTGCAGAAAGAGACAAGGAGGAAATGGAGATGGATATAGCAAAGCTTGAATTTGATTTGATGAGAACATCAGTTATTTGCAGAAGTGGAAGCCCTCTTATACTTGCTGACTTAAAAAAGGTTAGCAGTTAGCACAACCGTTTCCAATGCCAGTATTTATCTACTCTAGTTTCTTTTCTTCCCAATTTCTTATTATCACCTTAGAATATATCTTCATGGATTATAATTTTTCTTAGTGTTGAATTCAATTCATGATCCCATTACTCATGGCTGAGTTCTTATATAGTGATTCATCATGTTCTTTTCATGCAGGTCTCTGTCTCCAAAGCACGTGCAATCATTGTATTGGCATCTGATGAGAATGCTGACCAGGTCATTACTTTTAGTTCCAGATTCTCTTACTGCAGTTTATGTTTGGCAAAGGACTTAATGCTTACTTTTGGAATGCATATCAGAGCGATGCAAGGGCTCTGCGGGTTGTGCTTAGTTTGACTGGAGTGAAGGAGGGTCTGGGTGGCCATGTTGTCGTAGAATTGAGTGATCTTGACAATGAACCGTTGGTGAAGCTTGTTGGAGGTGAGCTCATTGAAACAGTTGTTGCACATGATGTGATTGGAAGACTGATGATACAGTGTGCCCTTCAGCCAGGCCTTGCACAGGTCAGATCCTGTATCTTTTCTTTTGATGAAGTTAAAAAGCAAATGTGGGATTTCCACATTTCACTCTTTCAGTAAACATAACACTTCCCCTCGCTTCCCCCCTTAAAAATAAAATGAAAGGCACTAAGCAATAAACGATATTCTATGGAAATAAAATGCACTATATCTCTGAAGTTTGTAATTGGGCCCGCACATGAAGTGATGCAATGGTACATTGGGAATGGAGGACTGCCGGTTCAATTCCCTTTGGTCTCCAGTAGATACAGATTTTGCTATCTGGTCCTAAAATGACCCATGTTTGAGGTGCTGGGAATGTGAAGTGTTGCTATTAAGCTCCACATGAGGTGTCAAATGAATTTCGATTGTGGGGGTACAGGAATTGTGTAACATGCTGCAATTACCTGGCGATTTTGCTTCTAGGATTAGTCAAGGCAGAGTTGGGGATACGGGGGGGGGGGGGGATTGAATGGGCAGTTTGTTTGAACATCAAGAAGTTCATTTAAAGTCAATAATTGGTCAAGTGAGTAATGGAGAGTGAGTTAATGAACTCCATCAGAGCCAAATTTTTCAAGATTTATTTTTCACATTACTTCTAAGATGTTGAATCATATGAATGTTATATATTTGTTTCTAACACCTGTGGGTTACACATCATTTTAAATTGTACATTTTATTTTCACTGTTTAATTCTTCTCTTCCTGGTTGTTCCCCTAACTAGTAGAAATCTTGCTGCTTCTGATGGTCAACATACCGGGAGGCTTATGAAATAAAATGAAGCAGATATTTAGAAACTTCTTATGTTATAGCATATTCATATGTTTAACAGTAGTTCTTAATCCTTATTCCTTTCTACAAAAAAATGTTTCTTTTCATTGGACCACATTTTTCTTTCTTTTCCATTAACACAATCGCTTAAAATGTTGAAAATTGCTCGTTTTAGCATGATGGCATTGTCAACAGCCGATTCTGTAGCTTTTTTCTTTTTTCATTTTTGTTTGGTGTAATTATATGTTATCCAAACTTTGCAGATATGGGAAGACATTTTAGGGTTCGAAAATGCAGAATTCTATATAAAGAGATGGCCTGAACTAGATGGCTGCTGTTTTGAAGATGTTCTGATATCTTTCCCTGATGCGATTCCTTGTGGAGTAAAGGTTTATGCAGATGGTGGAAAGATTAAAATGAATCCTGATAATAAATATGTTCTTCGAGAAGGTGATGAAATCCTTGTCATAGCTGAGGATGATGATACATATGCTCCCAGTCCCGTACCAAAGGTCATCCTATCTACCTTGACTATATGATGTGTTAGATGGCTGCTGTGAATTGCTATTAAGCCTGCTTACTTCTTTTATGCAAGGCAGTTTTTATATATGAACCATATCCTCTGCAGATTCGGAAAGGTGTATCCCCTAGAATGACCAATCCTCCAAAATTTCCGGAAAAGATTCTTTTTTGTGGTTGGCGACGTGACATTGATGATATGATTATGGTATTTCTTCTGACTTACATTTTCTTAGCTTAAATTTGTATGTTTGTCTTGTGAATTTCATTTGTACCTTTTGTTTCATAGTCCTATCTGATTATCATCTTAGGTAAGTGCAAATGAGCTAAGATTAATATATTGCCAGTGCAGCTAAAAAGAAATCACTTTTATTCATGATGTGGTCTCTGAGTATAGGGTAGAAACATATTTTAAATAATAATCAATACAAATAAGTATTACCTTCAACTAAATGGGATAATAGGGGAAGGGAGGAATTTGATCACCTGACCTCCTCTCCAATAAAGTTAGCCAAGTTTATTGACAATCTTCTCTCACTGACCATTGGCCTACCTAGACCAACGTCTTAGGCCATCTCCAACGGTTTGCAATAATATTACATCAGTATCACTAAAATATAGTGGAATCTGCATTCCATCTTCAACAGTCTGTACTGTAATTCTACACTAAAAGAAAATATTTCATAATATTCCCTTTATAATTATTATTTTATAATTGATAACATATAATAATGTATGTAATTTCGTTTAATGGATATCTATCAGTCTATAATTAAATTCAACATTTCATAATAGTTATTGAAATATTTTTTTAGGAACAAATATATTTGAATTGATATAAAATAAAAAATACGGTTCATTAAAATATTACAAAAACAATAAAAGTTACATAATATTATATTCTAATTCTTTGAATTAGAATATTCCTTTCACAATTGATATCATTGTTGGATCCAGGAATCCCCGAAATAGGCATGTCATATCCAAAGATCATAATCATCTATAGTCTCAAGAGTAATTGTTGGAGATCCACTTCTGCCGGAGTATTGTCCACGTTTCTTCTTACCAATATAAAGTAGCCTAACAATATCATTAGCAGTTGGCAATCATCGATATTATTCTGCAAATATCTCTCGAACAGCACGACAAAATCTATTGAGACATTAAATTGCTGTGGACTCTCCAATTTTGATGTACTCATTGGTTGCATGTGCTGGAGCTCGAGCTGCATATGCTGTAATGTTTTGGAAAGTAGACAAACCCAATTTTTAGACACACGATAGCGTTGATGAAAGTGCTCTTCATTATACGTTGGATTGTCTGGAAATTAGTTGTTTAAAAGGTTTGCAGCTCTGTCTCACTTCTACGACCCGGAACTGATCCTTCATGAGTAGGTTGAATTTTTTTCACCTTCGAAATTTAACAATCGAAGCATGCGTTGTGTTTGTTGAAGAAGCAAATGTTCTTCTGATCATAATAAGACTCATCATCAAGTGAACTTGAAGAAGAATTGAAATTCATTTTTTTTAGACAAGTAAAGATTTTTCTTTGGTTTTGAATTGAAATATTTGCTCGGAATATAAAGCACACTCATTGTGGTATCAATTATGGCCATTGATAAGTAAGATGGAAGAATAAATCTTGGTCGTAGATTAAAAACACAATCCATGTGCTAGAATAGAAACCACAATCATTGTGCTATTAATTGTAGCCATTAATAAGCAAGATGGAAGACTAAGGGGATGGCTGGTATGTCGGAATTGAATCAAGTGGGAATGGAATGGACTTAGTAATGACCATTGATAAGTAAGATGGAAGAATAAATCTTGGTCGTAGATTAAAAACACAATCCATGTGCTAGAATAGAAACCACAATCATTGTGCTATTAATTGTAGCCATTGATAAGCAAGATGGAAGACTAAGGGGATGACTGGTTTGTCGGAATTGAATCAAGTGGGAATGGAATGAACTTAGTAATGGAATGGTGATGGGAATCGAATGGAGTGACTATTACTATTCCTTTGGCTGGTATCACAAGTAATAAGATAGGAATGAAACGTACATTTTTGAATTGATTTTATTATAACAATATCTAATTAATAAATAAAATACATGAATTGACTTATTTAGTTCTAAATAATAAATTACTCTTCTTTCAAAGATACTATTATATTTTAATAATATATTGTTGAATATTATGTGATTTTTTTACTTTATTAACATTTGTGAAAAAAAAATGAGTATACTTTAAATAAGTATTTCACTAATGATTAGCGGGTTTGCATATTTTATGTAATCCTATAATATCATTAGTACTTATGTGAAATTTTAAAAAAATTTATGAAATTGTTTTTTTAATAAAATATTTTATAAGAATATGGGATTTCATTTGTCAATACAGAAAACAAAGTATAGTTTTACAAAATAAAAAATAAAATTTATTTTGATAATCAGGAATGCATAATATCATTGGAGTGGGGAGTAATGACTAATCATATGTTCATGATAATGTGATTGCTTCGGAAATGACCATTCCCAATTGAAAAAATCATACTAGCTGTAGAATGAGAATGGACGTGGGAATGTGATTCCATTCCCATTCCGTTCCATCATACCAACCATGTCCTAAATGTTTATCGTAGATTAAAAGCATGATTCATGTGCTAGAATAGAAACCACAATCCAACCACAATGCTTGTGCTATCAATTATAGCAATTCATAAGCAAGATGGAAGAATATATTTTGGCCGTAGATTAAAAGTACAGTCCATGTGCTAGAATAGAAACCACAATCCTTGTGCTGTCAATTGTAGCCATTGATAAGCAAGATGGAAGAATAAATTTTGGCCGTAGATTAAAAGTACATTCCATGTGCTACAATATAAAGCAATTCATGTGCTAGAATAGAAAGCACAATGCTTCTATGATCAATTGTAGCCATTGATAATCAAGATGGAAGAATAAATCTTGGTTGTAGATTAAAAGATCAATCTATGTGCTGGAATAGAAAACACAAAACTTATGTTGTCAATTGTAGCCATTGATAAACAAGATGATAGAATAAATCTTGGCCGTAGATTAAAAGCACAATCCATGTGCTAGAATAGAAAACACAATCATTATGTTGTCAATTGTAGCCATTGGTAAGCAAAATGGAAGAATAAATCGTGGTCCTAGATTAAAAGCACAATCCATGTGCTAGAATACGAAATGTGGTTTGGAGACTGGATTTATGTGGAAAAATATATGCTATGTCATCTATTTATAGAGCATTGAGAGCTCATGGATTGTGCTTTTAATCTACGACCAGGATTTATTCTTCCATCTTGCCAAGGATTGAAGTTTCTATTCTTGCACATGGATTGTGCTTTTAATTTACGACCAAGTTTATTTTTCTATCTTGCTTATCAATGGTTACAATTGATAACACAAGGATTGTGCTTTTAATCTACGATCAATGGCTACAATTGATAACACAAGGATTGTGCTTTCTATTCTAGCACACAGATTGTGCTTTTAATCTATGGTCAAGATTTATTCTTCCATCTTGCTTATCACGGGCAATAATTGAAAGCACAAGGTTTGTGGTTTCTATTCTAGCATATGGATTGTGCTTTTAATCTACGGTCAATATTTATTCTTCCAATGATGAGTCATGCGAGATCTTGATGCACCAATTGAAGAAGCGAGGGAACGTGCCACTTCCAGATGTTGAATTTGTTGTCGATGAAGATGCTCAATTTCAAAATTTTCGTGCTCGGTTTAATAAAAATCCATGTTATAGAAGCACATTTCTGGTTTCGAAATTCATCAATTGATTATTTGTGGGAAGAATATTCTAATTCAGAGGAATTAGAATATAGTATTATGTAACTTTATGTTTGTTTTGTAATATTTTAATGAATCATATTTTTTATTTTTTATTAATTCATATATATTTGTTCTTAAAAAAATGTTTCAATAATTATTATGAAATGTTGAATTTAATTATGGATTGATAGATATCAGTTAAATGAAATTGCACATATTATTATATGTTAGCAATTATAAAAATAACAATTGTAAAAGGAATATTATGGAATATTGTTTTTTGGTGTAAAATTATAGTGCAAACTGCAGGAGATAAAATGCTGTATTTTAGGGATAGTGATGTTGTAGTACATACATACTGGCCTTATACCCTGAAATCCAGGACACAACACACAATAGCAAAACCCTGTTCCACTAAGCATAAGGGTTCTTCAAGCTATTATCTCAACACATTCCAAAAGTCGTTCGTCATTACCACTTTGTTGCACCATGGCGTGCTTCTACAAAAGCATACTCCAAGTTGTAGGCTTGATAAGTAATTCGTGCTAATTCAAGTTGAGCTAATTCACTATTCAACACCTATATATTTTTTGAGTATATTCCGTTCAGCTCTCAATAACCATGGAGACTACTATACACTTCTAAACCTCGACTAGTTTGAACAAGAGCATCCTTATATCTTTTACTATTGTAACTGATTCATGCTTAAACTAGCTTATGAAAGAGACAAGTTCTTAATTTGTTTGGATGTATGTTAGTTGACTGAAATGAATGCAATTGCAAATCATGACTTTGAAATGTGCATACTTTGATCTTTATTGTGCTGATTTTCATTTTGAAACATCTTTAACATCACATAATGCTTAAACTTAGGTTAAGAGCATTTAATAAATTTAGAAATAATTTCAGCATGTAATTGTATTGGATCTTACTTCTTTAATTATTCTCTAAGACTTGTTCTTCCACTGTCACATTTTTAGGTGCTAGAGGCACTTCTGTCTCAGGGATCAGAGTTATGGATGTTCAATGAGGTGCCTGAAAAAGATAGAGAGATAAAGTTGACAGAGGGTGGGCTTGATATTTCTGGGTTGGTAAACCTAAAACTAGTCCATCGTGAAGGGAATGCCGTCATACGTCGCCATCTGGAGAATTTGCCATTAGAAACATTTGATTCTGTAAGTATGATTTTGCCACTCTTATATTCATGCCTCAACACCCCTCTTATTCACCATCCTTAGTTATTGATTTCAAATTATACTGTTCAAGACTTCAAGTCACATGATATTGTTTGGGTATGGTGTTTATGAAAGTGTTAAATAGGATTGAATGCTTGAGAGATGTTGAAGTGTATAATTTTACATAATTAAACTAAAATATTGAAAGCAGTAGAGATCAATATGTTACTATGTCCTGAATTAATATTTATTGTATTGTGGAAAACCATTCTACCCTCAGAATCTGAAGAAGGAACTAAATAAACTTGTTTGCAAAAGAAGGAACTAAATAAACTTGTTAGCAACCCGCAAATTTGGGTTTACTGCCACCGGAATTAATATTTATTGTAATGCGGAAAACCATTCTACCTTTAGCATATTAGAATCTGAAGAAGGAACTAAATAAACTTGTTGCAAAAGAAGGAACTAAATAAACTTGTTAGCAACCCGCAATTTGGGTTTAATGCCACCGGAATTAATATTGATTGTAATGCGGGAAACCATTCTACCCTTAGCATATTGGAATGTGAAGAAGGAACTAAATCAACTTGTTTGCAAAAGAAGGAACTAAATAAACTTGTTAGCTACCCGCAAATTTGGGTTTAATGCTACCGGGATAAAGATTGAAGTGGCCAGATTAGCCCAGAGCAGCAGCAGTTTAATTATTTACTTACTACTATTATTATTTCCTTTGCTAATTCAAGTTTAGTTAGGTTAGGAGTAAGGGTTGACCGGGCTTGCGTCTGGTACCTTATGTTCTGTTATTTCCTTTATGTATTTAAAGGGCAAGAATTGAGTCGGCTTTTAGCGGGAAGCCTGGAACGGGCTTGCTTGTGGGCTTTTGTTTGTTACTTTCCGTTCTAGTTTTGCATTAATGCAATCATGGTTTGAGTCTTGCAATTTCTCAATACCTTTGCTTCTACCAATTTGGTCTGCATGCCACTTAAGTCGGTTTGAAAGCTTGACAAGATGGATCAACTAGACAAGTTGGACAAAGTTGAGCACCTATCAGTGCCTCCTCTGTTCCGCACAAAGCAACAAGCAATGAAACCAAAGACGGATAAAGCCCCTCAACTATAAGATAAGTAAGCTTCTCCAGACCATACAAGGGCACGTCAAGCCCACGGGATTACCCCGTGACTCAAAATCTTTTTTCCCTTCCTTACTTGGGAGGACAAACTGGCCCTAGCTGCGGTTTTCATGGAGGGAGCAGCACTCTGTTGGATTCAATGGCTTCTCCGTTGCCAACCATCTCTAGTCTGGGCCATGGTGATGACCCATGGGATATACCTTTAAGATCTTCTCCACCACTAGGTAAACGGGCACTGTCGATAAGTACATGACCTCTTTATTTTTCCAAATGGCTCCTCTTCTGGTACTTTTGGACATTTGCCTTCACATTCGCTTGCATGTATTATATGCCCTTGACACCGCATATTATACAGGAGATTAATCGGAAGGTTCGCAATCTGTGTGGGATGTGCTCTTTGCTGAGCCTTTCTCGCGGATGGCAGACAGAAAACATGGGCAACAACTCCTCCACAGTCGGCCGTTGCTTGCCCACTTTTCTGTTCCTGTGTGCGCCCCCCCGATTGTTGTAAGTTTTACAGCCCAGGTTAATTTGTTCCTGTCCTACCCCACTCGTGAACTCTACTATGGCCGCCATAACCGGTACTATCTGGAAAGTCACTATGCATCATGATTGTTGATGGGCCTGACAACTTGGGTTTGTTGGTTGGCCGTCCTTGCCTCCTTGGACCTGCCTCTTGATTCTGGCACCAAAGATTTGAGTTAATTGCAGAATCTGGAACTCTCCTCGTTGGCTGTTGGGTGGTTTGATAGCCCAAGAACTGAAACTATCTGGGCTCATCAGTAATTCAGACATAGTGGTATTGATTGACAAGAGTGTGAGCCACAGTTATGTTTCGGAGCTTGGTTCAGAAATTGGGGTTTTTAGTGGCCGCTACTTTAGTGATTTTGTCTAGCTAGGCGACGGGGGTCAGGTTGAGTCCCGGGGTATATCTTAAAGGATTCGTATTTGTTCTAGGAGGTTTGCAATTTACTCACCTCTTTTAGGGCTTAGCCGGTGTCTGTTCAGCTGTATCAATATGGTCAAGTGCAGAGAGATAAGATGGAGAGATTGGTGGCTGAAATGTGTTCTGTGAGCATTACTCAGCCAAGTTACATTCTAGCCCTATTTTCTTGATTTGAAAGAAGGATGGTAGCTAACATTTTTGTGTAGATTATATGGATCTCAACAAATTTACTGTTCTAGACAAATATCCTATTCCTGTTATACATGAAATGCTAGATGACTGCGTGCGCTACATTATTAATTTGACAAGCCCATAAAATCCCACAATCCAATACGTAATTAATTAGAATAACATAACGGGAACAAACGCCAGACTTTCCATCTGTCTCGCGCGACAACTCATCTCTCTCATGCGACTTCTGCTGCTTTCCTCGGCGTGAATAAATGCTAGCCCTAATATGGACCTTTCATGGGGTTGTGCCAACCGCTATTCTGCCCAGGTTTTTGCTCGTGAGGTGGTCCCGCTCCATAGGATTCCACGATTCATTGTCTCCGACCGTGACACAATCTTTGTGAGCAATATTTGGTCTGGACTGTTTTGTGCTTCGGGCACTAAGATTTGTACGAGCTCAGCTTATCACCCGGTGATAGATGGCCGGATTGAGGTCCTTAATCGTTGCTTGGACACTTGTGCTGTGTTACATTTGAACACCTAAAGCTATGGAGTAATTGGTTGTATTGGGTTGAGTTCTGTTTTAACTCTAGATTTTAGATCTGTCAGGTGTAGTCCTTCTGCGGTAGTTTATAGCCGGGACCCCGGGAGATTAAGTCCAGATGCTGGGGAGGATCTTGGTGCATGGGATCACATTCTGTACCATGTGCAATTTCATTTGGAACATGTGCAGCCGACCATGATGCTGTTGGCCCACAAGTGGCATAAGGATGATCAGTTTGATGTTGGAGACTTTGTTTTTGGGTAGTTAAATCATGGGCCATTTGGTTTCACTATTTTGGCAATCCAATCTCAAGATCTCTCTTTACTATTGTGGCCCTTTTGAGGTGGAGAGCGGAGTTGGCATGGTAGCCTACCAGCTTGAGTTTCCCATGCCTTCCCGTGTTCATCTTGTCTTCCATAATTTCCAGTTGAAGAGGTCAGTGGGTTCACATTCTGCCAAGTTTTCTTATCCGGAAGAGTTGTTAGCTGATGGGCTGGAATTTGAACCTGCTCTGAAGTACAGAAATGTATGGCATCGGGGTTCCTCAGGTTTTTATCAAATCGAAAGTGCAACCTGAGGCTTATGTTAGGGACTATTTCCTAGGTTTAGCCTTGAGGACAAGGCTGTTTCACACGGAGACAGAGTTGTTAGCTACCCGCAAATTCGGGCTTACTGCCATGGGAATAAAGAAAGATTGAAGTGGACAGATTAGCCTAGAGCAGCGGCAGTTTATTTATTTACTTATTACTATTATTATTTCCTTTACAAGTTAAAGTTGTTTAGTTGGGTTAGGAGTAAGGGTGGACCGGCCTTGCTTCTAGCGCCCCACATTTTGTAATTTTGTTATTTCCTTTGCTTATTTAAAGGGCAGGGAATTTAGTTGTTTCATGTGTGGAACTTTAGAGTTGAGCCTGCATTTAGCTGGAACAGGATTTGCCTATGAGATTTTGGTTGTTCTTTCCGTTCTGTTTTAGCATATCAATATAATCATGGTTTGAGTCATGCAAAGGAATCAAGAAATTGGGAGTCGAATTTAAGTATGTTTGAGCTTTTTTAGGGCAGAAAAAGAGCTTTCTAAATTTCAGTTTCTAGGATTGGGTGTGGAGGCTTTTACTAACTCAGGAGCAGATTTTAATTCTTGCAGATGAATCAGTAGAAGATTCTATTGTTCACTCCGATTCACGATCTCTGGCTACTCTTCTCCTCATCAGAGATATTCAGGTAATTCCTATTTTTGCTTCCAATTAAAGCATGCATATGGTCAATTTATTAGATCTCACTACAACCCCCATTTTGGTTTCATATTTGTCGTTTCATTGGCATATTTTTTAGCCTGATTCTCCTTTTACAGCCCCCCCCCCTCGTACTACTGTTTTTTGCTTTTCTTATTTTTTCCGCCGTCCTTTTTTTATGTGCTTCCTTTGTCTGTAGACACAATTTTAGTTTGTTTTTATTATCAAAATCACATAATAAGAAATCACAGTTATAACTATGTGAGAGATACTGATTTGTCACAACTTTGAAAATGCAAATATCTAAATATTGTTCTTCTAGCTCGTGCTTGTTCTGTCTAAGTTCATTTTCACAGAGCATGTATATGCTATAGCTTTTGAAAATTGCATGTGTATTGCTGCAGTCAAAGCGGCTACCTTACAAAGACACCAAGACTTCTCCTTTGAATCATTCTGGATTTTCCCAAAGTTCATGGATTCGAGAAATGCAGCAAGCTTCTGATAAGTCAATTATTATAAGCGAGATATTGGATTCTAGAACTAGAAATCTTGTGTCTGTAACGAGGATCAGTGATTATGTACTATCAAATGAGCTGGTGAGCATGGCACTAGCCATGGTGGCAGAAGACAAACAAATCAATCGTGTACTAGAAGAACTTTTTGCAGAAGAGGTACTCTTCAACAACACTAGCATTTCTTTTTTCATTTTACAACTGCTTGCAAGGCTATGAGGAAGAGAGATCAGGACTGCAGTTCTTCTCTTTCCTTTTATTCTTTCTTTCTGCCAGATCATCATGAATTGGGATATTTAACTGCTGAAAACTATATAGCACCATATTTAGATATAATAATAATCTCTGATAATTATATTTCTGGTTAAGTGGTTATAATACTTGAAATGCCTTTATAATCCATTACTTCAGTCCAATGTTCTATGGTAAAACTGTCGATTCTCTGTATGCAAGTTTCCTGATAAGTATTGAAACTAATGCAACCATATTTGTCATGTCAATGTCCCTGTCACTTGCATAGTGGCATTACAGGAATAATTTATTTAGTATATCACTTTGCAAACCAAGATTTGCACAAAGTTGTTATCTGAATATCTAAAAGCAAAAATGTCTTCATATGTTATCCCACCTCATGAGCAACACATATCTTCTTGGTACTGTTTATTCCAATTTCCTTCAATTGTTTTTATCAGCTTATTTTACCAATAGTAATTGACATTACCCGGTGCTTGTTAGTCTATTAGATCCTACAATGACCGAACTTCTTAATTTTTATTTGATGACTATTTTACATTGAGTGAGTTGGGGTTTCAAATCTCTTGTAAAGCTTATACGATAATCTAACTACACAGCCAGTCTTGTATTCAAACGGGTGAAAATGTTTTTGTAAATGAAGATTACTTGTGCTACTACATTTGATAGAAGTCCTTATTACTTTGTATTATTATATGCAGGGAAATGAGATGTGCATAAAGCCTGCAGAATTCTATCTCTACGACCAAGAGGAACTATGTTTCTATGAAATAATGATTAGGGGCCGGCAGAGACAGGAAATTGTGATTGGATATCGACTTGCAACAGCGGAGCAAGCAGTAATAAACCCTGCAAATAAGTCAACATCATGTAAATGGTCTATTGACGATGTTTTTGTAGTGATTTCGAAAGGGGGATGACAACTATACAAAGCACTTTTGAAGATCATGCAGAAAAAAAAACAAAGGAGAATGGCATGCTTTCGTTTGAAGAGAAACTACATATTTTAGGTGAAGAAACTGAAGTCAGAGAAAGTGCTAACTACAAGGGAAATAGAAGAGACTTTTGTTGGCGGAATATGCTCATTGTGGATGACTTGGGTCTAACTGAGATTTTGGAGGTATAAGAAGATTATTTGTAATAAGTATCTAGGCTTACAACTAAAGTCATAATATATGTGTTTACTCCAAATATTAAATTTTCATATTGAGGATTGAGACGGAAAAATGTTAATATATTTCATGCGATAATATTGGTGTCGGCTTATGTATTTTATCTCTGAACGGAACGTAATCACGTATAATTGTAGGAGAATCAAATCCATCAGACGGGGTGGGTCCGCGGGTCAATCCTGACCCGCCAAAAAAAAAAAAGAAATAAAAGTTCGTCAGAAATAATATCACTCTTCACACTGAATCATTCCAAAGTACAAAAATTATCACCCGTAACCACAAAAAGTATTGGGCTTGCAACTTGTCGTATATGAGTTTCTTTAATTCAAATTATGATTTATTTCATCACAATTAATGTTTAGAGCTTAGGGGTTTGGGGTTTAGGGTTTAATATTATTTTTAATTTATTTTAGGGGGGTTTTTTAGGGTTAAGTAGGGTTAAGTATTTTTTTTGGGGTGTTTTTAGGGGTTTATTTTATATTTTTTAGGGTTTTTTTGGAGGTGTTTTTAGGGGTTTATTTTGTGTTTTTAGGGATTTTTTGAGGGTGTTTTTAGGAGTTTATTTATTTTTTTAGGGTTCACTAATTGTATTTTAAGGTATACAATTTGGGGGGGGGGGAACTGAAAAATTGAAAAAAATCAGAAAAAAAATTGAAAAAATAATAAAAAAATAAAAAAAATTATTACAGGCGCGTGTACCCCACGCGCCGCATATGGGCGCGCGTCGCCCGCGTGTGTGGTACATGCGCCTACCGAAAATGGTTTTTTTTTTTAACTACTGATGGGCCATGGGCCAGCCCATCGGACCTCATGTACAAGAGACCACCCCATAATTGTATAAGCACCCCATTCATCTCAGAAATGGACTTGGGTGCACCAGGGCAATCTGACGGTCCAACTCCAGGCCTATTTAAAAAAGTAATAAAATGGCCCATGTCGTGCCCGCACCTAAAATAATTTAAAAAAGAAATCAATTTATTTATTTATTTTATATTTTGTTTTTCAATATTCTGAATTTTTTTTCAAAAAAATATTCTCTAAAATGGAATTTTAGGGTTTAAAAATCCGATGATACATGTAGCACACTCTCCTGACGCTAACAAATAGACTCGTGAATTCTATTCAATAATTAATTTTGTCAAAATAAATATAAATCATAATTGAGAATAATAAATTCTAATTTAGATGTATTAAATTATAAGTAGATGTAATAAATTCATCACATAATTTTAAGGATATGACTAATATTTTTTCCTGAGCGGGGTGGGGTGACCCAATCTAAACCATCGGCGCACAGTCAGTCTAAAGATCCGATAGGCCCGAATTTGGGCTCCAAAGTGTTATGGGAGTGTTTGGTCAAAATCTTTATTCTTGATCCGTGACGCAATAAAAGATTTTCATCCATTAGAGCTCTAAAAGTAATTTTGGAGGATAATACTCATTTTTTTCACGAAAAGAGTGATGTGTTAAGCTTCTCAGTTGGGACTTTTATGATCTTTGAAGTAATGGAACTGAGAAGCTATGCTCTTGCTGGAATTCTTCGTTAGCTAGCTGCTTGCTTGGAACTTGAATCACACCTTCTCAGTTGGGACTTTTCGCACTTAAGAGATTTAAGCTATGCTCTTGCTGGAATTCTTCGTTAGCTAGCTGCTTGCTTGGAACTTGAATCACGCCTTCTCAGTTGGGACTTTTCGCACTTAAGAGATTTAAGCTTCGAATTATGGGGAGGGAGAAAGAAAGCTCGTTCTGCAAAATAGCAAAAGTTAGTTTTGCGAATGTCTTGCGAAAAAGTGTTGCATAAAGTCCTGGCCAGAATGAGATTCACCCCCTTTATATAGATGAGCGATCTTAGTGACTGTTAGGTTTTGCTGATCAGTGGTTCGATTGATTCCACCAATGGCAGTTTAATGCTTGTAGCCGTTGAAGCTTTGAATGAACTAGCCGTTGAATTCAATGGCTTTTGCTCCAAGATCGTCAGGATCTTCCCAAGATTCCCTGTCAGGATCTTCAATGGCTGATTGTCAGAGAGCAGTTACTTCGGCTATCAGTTTTTGGACTTCAGCTGATGGGGTCTCAGCTGTCTTAGCTTTCAGCTCTGAGATCATCAAGTTGGTAGTTCCTCAGCTACCTCAAGCTTCAGTCCTAGAATAGTGCAGTTCAGCTGCCTTGATCTTCAGCTCTGGATCTTTGGCGGTTTAGCTTTAAAAAGCTTTCAGTCCTGGATTGCACTCGGCTTTTCTTTTGAGCTTTTTCTCCCAACTGATTGATCTTTGATCAATTCAGTTTGGTTTTGAACTTTCAAGTTGGCTCTTTTCTTATCAGTCATTCTTGGCTTTCAGCTAGACTGATGGCTTACTCATCTATGGATGTCTTCCAGTCTTTAGTATTTTCTTTCCTCTTTAGCTGTTCAGTCTACAATATTCTCTTCCCCGTATAGATTTACTTAAGCTTTGAAGAGTAGACTCTGACTGGTCTGGCTGAGACATCCTTTTCAGCTGGTTGACCATTGTTTCAAGGTGATTGACTTTCGCTTCAGCTGAGCTGAGATTTGAAGTCTTACTTGGTCATTACTTCCGATTTCCAGCCTGAATAACCTGCAGTTTTTCATATAACTTTTTCATATGTTTTGACATTTCATCAAAACCATCAGTTGGGCTACCTTGATAGTTTTTCATCTACAAGGATAGATGAAACATGAATGATACAATGGAATAGAGACATACTCTTACCAACACAAGTTAGACACCTTGTAGAGTGAACCAACTAACTAATCCGTACTCGTAACAAGACTAGTCTAGTCGTATTAACAACCTCACAGTACGGGATGATGTGATTAATGTGCCTCATCACTAGCCTTAGACACCTCGCTGTGAGATGTGGGGTTCTTTTGGTTGATATGAAAGTAATATTATTTGTTGGTCCCGGTGCGAGTCTCTGTCAGTTTAGAGGGGGGGGGGTGAATAAACTGACTAAAAACTTAAGCTTTGTGCGGAAAATGTAGGGCCCTGACTTGCTTTTGAAAACTTATCCGTGCACTTGATTAGTTCAGTTTGGTTTTAATCTTTCAAGCTGGCTCTTTTCTCATCAGTCGTTCTTGTCTTTCAGCTAGACTGATGGCTTACTCATCTGTGGATGTCTTCCAGTCTTTAGTATTTTCTTCCCCCTTTAGCTGTTCAGTCTATAATATTCTCTTTCCCGTATAGTTTTACTTAAGTTTTGAAGAGTAGACTCTGACTGATCTGGTTGAGACATCCTTTTTAGCTGGTTGACCATGCTTCAAGACGATTGACTTTCGCTTCAGCTGAGCTGAGATTTGAAGTCTTACTTGGTCATTACTCCCGACTTCCAGCCTGAATAACCTGTAGTTTTTCATATAACTTTTTCATATATTTTTGGCATTTCATCAAAATCATCAGTTGGGCTACCTTGATAGTTTTTCCCAACAATTTCCCCCTTTTTGATGATGTCAAAACCAGTTAGATTGATGATGGAAAACTGTATAAGGTTATCTTTTATGAATGAATATCAGAGAGCTTGCACCAATGTTTGGTATCAGAACTTGTACTGATCTTTGATATCAGAGCTATTGAGAGTTATTAGTTTTACATTCACGAGTGTTTGATTTCAGATAAGTATCGGAGCTTAACGAGCTTAACTTTCAGATATCAAGGCTTTTGCTAACAGAACTTGTAGCATGAATATTGGAGCCTTTAGAGATACTGACACTCATTTTGCATAGCTTGAAAAAGCTTTATTTATTTCAGTTCTAACATAGCTCAATTTTGTTTAGTCCTAATTTTCATGCAACTTTAATTCATTATCAGAATACATAGAGCATGGATATTGAAGCATATTTGCATGATCAGAGCATAAACACATAATTAGAGCATATTTATATTAACATTAATGAGCATGTTAAGAACTGATGAGCAAGAAGATGAAGAATTGTAAGGAAGTAAAAGAGAGAGGGAGAAAATATCAAGATCTGATATTTTAAACTTCATTCTTCAACTGGAACTATTCACCATTCAGTTTCCTCTTCTTTTGCTCGAATCTCCTTTCTCATACTTGTAAGGAGATATGCCCGGTATGCTGTGGATACCCCATTCTTGCTGCTGCTCCAGCTAGACATTCTCCCAAGTCCAAAACAAATTTTAAGCTTGCCAATCTTGCTGCTCAAATTGGACTTCCCCCTCACAAGTAGCTTCCCCCTGGAGCTGTACCTCTCTTTAGATCTCATCCCAAAGAGTTAGATCACCTTTTCCATCTTTTCCATCATCAACATTCTCTTCCCCCTTTTTGGCATCATCTAAAAGGGCAAGCTGATGGAACTCATGAGATGGCAGAGATAGTTATGGAAAAAGAGTGAAGGAAGTTGTCAATAAGTTGTTGGTGATGTGGGGAGCTTGGGGTGCAGGTATGGGAGTGGACAACCATGAGTATGTCTCCTCAGTGGGCATCAGTTGGGCAAGATCAGGGAGAGAGAAGGAATCTTGCCTGTCAGATGGGGCTGATGCAAGGTTGAGAAGCGGCTCGTCCTCGATGGTGAAGAGTACATCCTCATGAAGAGGAGTTGTGGATGAGTTGGAGGGCTCATTGTCAGGAAGGGGTGCATCATGAGGCACCGAGCATTGGAACCTCTTAATCATGGAATCCATGATTTCTGAAATAGATGGAGGTGTACTGAGTGGATGGTTCATCCAACTCTTGCTCCAATTTCCTTCCGCAATCCAAAATGAGTCACCTCGTTTATTGGCCAAGTGCAGCATGGTGGCGTTATCCACTTGAAATCTCCATAGATGGTACTGGAGATATCTTCGAAGCTGTTCAAAGAGGTAGGGGTTGAGATCCCCAATGAGACCAAAACAGCCTGTCAGCTGATGGTCAAGGCTTGCAGAAAAGCCTTCTTCCAGAGTGTCTGGGTCAGCGATAGAGGGAGGCTCGTTGGTTGCAGGTACAGTGGACTGATCACTCATGTGAGTGAAGGAGTCGCTATCAGTCATAGACTGATCTGCGTCAGTTGGAGGGTCAGCTTCAATAAGCGGCTCTTTTCCTTTAACTGGGCTGTGGTCCTCCGTAAGCTGCGGTCTCGACTTCTTTGGATGACCAGTTTTGCCACATTGCTTTCTGTGGACATAAACTTTTGGAAAGAGATCTCTTTTGGCAAAGAATGTTCCGTCAGGAATGGCTGTTTCGATTTGCTCCTGGATGATGTGGCTGAGGTGATTGGTGAACCCTATCTTGGCTTTGTATGAGCCAGTGTTTGGATCGAGCTCAACAAGCTTTACATGATGTCAAAGTTGCGGCAATATGAAAGATGCCCAGTCAGCCTTGCATCCAAAATATAAGGTGGCCATGAGGTGAGCAGTGTTGTCAGTGAACTGCGCGTTGTTGATACCTCCAAGAAGGATGTGCGTCATAATGTCCAGAATTTGGACGATGGCTGGTGAGAGACTGTCTTTCAAGTTATTTGAAAAGTCTCGATATCGAATATCTAGAAGCTTCTAGCCATTCCACAGTTCCATCTTGTAGGGGAGCACAAGTTCATGCCCCTTGAGGCCTTCACCAGGGAGCTGAAACAATGTCATCAACGTATCTTTGTCGATGATGATGACATGATTGTAGACAACAGACATGATGTTGTCCCCTTTGATCTCTGCATTGTAGTAGAATTCAGCTACATGTGAGAGATATCTTTTGTTAGGCATCATTTTTACAAACGATAGTAGCTCGTATGTCTTCACTGACTGGGAAGGGCTTTTGCGATTTGCTTCCCATATGCTGCCAGTTAATATTGGATATTTCTAAAGTTTTATAGAATTTTCTCATAAAACCCCACTGAGTGCATTAGTACTCACGCCCTCGTTTTCGAATATTTTTCAGGTTGAGATAGAGAGGTGGATGGTGACTGTGAAAGTGGGTTGGCTGCGAGATCGTGTTTTACTACCATTATTCCCACTATGTTTCTTGCTACTCTGATGAATTTGGTATTTTGTTGCTTTGGAATTTTCATAAGATTCCGCTACTCTGGTTATGCACAATTATTGACTCCCTAGTTAACATGTTTCATATGGTTAACTATATAATTAATCCAAGAAAAAGTCCTACCTTTTAATATGCATGTTTGATAATTTGTCTTTCGTCTATGAAGAGGCTTTACTTTTCAAGCATGTTGATTATGCTTACTTTTAGTTGATCTATAGCAAATCTTAAGTTATTTTCTTGCTTCCGTCCTATGAATGGGACAATATGATTTATCTGTCTCTGACCTATTGATGGGTCTTAGCTGTTATGATCTATGAAGAGGTCTTGTTTATTTATAGAGTCTGATTCTTATTTGTTAGTTATTGGATTCTGTTTAAATTCTGATTGGCCTATGAATAGGCATCCATTTGACTTGATTGAACCATCTAACTCCATTGACACGTTGAAACGTGGATTTCTTCCTATTATAAGATGTTAGTTCCATCTGCACTAAAGTGTTCGGGATTATGACTATCTGTTTAGATATTATAGCAATTTCAAAAGAACACAAAAGGTTTTCGTTATTCATGTTCGAATAACATGTTCTGGACATTGCTGTGAACATTACACTGCCAATCTGATTGAAGATCAAGACATGTACTTAATTATGTTCAGAGACATGATCATGTACATGGTTGTCCAGAGAGTTTACAAGAAACGTGCCATGCTAGATTCAAAGAGTTGAAGCTGCGGATTCAAGATGGACGTTTCAGATTAGAAGTTAACTTGTTCGTGATGAAGATCAAGAAAGAAAGAAGGAGTTCTATTCAAGGAAGACATCTAAAATAGGGAAGTCTGAATTAAATAAGGAAATTGTGTCCTTATTAAATCCTAGTCAAAGTAGGACATTTGATTACCTTATTTAGGCTATATCTATTTCTTATAAATAGCCTGAGATTCATATTAGTTTAGGTGATACAAATTTTTACGAATGCACAAAAGGGCTGAGAGTTAAAAGACTCCATATTCGAAGCATATAGTATTCAGATAGACTAGGTTTGATCGGTTAGATCATTGTATTTCTAATATGTGCTTGAAACTCACTTTCATACACACTTAGAGGAGTCTCGGAAGATATTTCCTGTGGGAGCTAGAGGGATTCTAGGTTGTGAGGGGAGCTCACAATTCAGTTTAGTGAAAGAGGTTGAATCAGGTAGGAAAGGGGTCAAGTGACGGGAGTCTTCATGTAAACCTTTGTACCATTCAACGGAGTAGTAAACTGTTTCTCACGTACTTGATAAGTCCCCCCGACATAGATCAATTGATCAAACAGGGTTACCAACCTCGTGTTCTTTATTTGCTTAAGTTTTTACATTCTAACCTTACATGTTCACAACAATGTTCAAGTACATGATGATGAACATAACCGCACAGTTTATGTAACTTCGATTGGTACCAGAGCGGGTCGCCTTTGGTGTTAGTGTCAAAATAGCTCTGAATGCTACATATCTGCGTGAAGGTTTTGGTTGCATTCCAACCATGAATGCAATCAAAGAAGGAGGATCTATGGTCAGACCACCACTGCTAGAAGGTAACAACTATCCCTACTGGAAAGCAAGGATGAGGGCGTTTCCGAGATCACTGGATGAACTGGCATGGAAGAGTGTCACTGAAGGATGGGAAAAGCCAATTGCCGCCAAAGAAGGAAGATATGTGGAGATTGAAGAAGGAGAGTGGACTGTGCCACAGAAGAACTGGTACAATGTCAACTCTAAGACTCTCAATGCAATATTCTCTGCAGTGGATCTTGAGACATTTAGTCTGATCTCAACTTGTGAAACTGCAAAAGCTGAATGGGATATTCTGGAAACTACCTTTGAACGGACTAGCTCTGTGAGGCTGTCAAGACTTTAAAATCTGACTTCAAAGTTTGAAAGTCTCAGAATGGAAGAATCTGAATCCATTGGTGAGTTTAATGCTAGATTAAGGAGCATATCAAATGAAAGTTTTGCTCTCAAAGAACCTATCAGTAATGAAAAGCTTGTAAGGAAGGTTCTCAGATCTTTTCCAAAGAAGTTTGCCTACAAAATTGTTGCCATAGAGGAAGCCAAGGACATTAAGAGTATGAGACTTGATGGGATCATTGAGAACGTTCGAGATGAATCTGGAAGATGAAGACATCAGCTCAAAGAAGAAAGGTATTGCTCTTAAAGCTGAAATTTCTGAGGATGTCCCTGAACATGTACAGAAACAAAAACATGTACTTGATTCAGAGACAATGAATAATATGGTTCTTATCACCAAGAACTTCAGTCGAATGCTTAAGAGTGTAAACAAACAGTCTTTCAGAAGGACAAACAACAGAAGACAACAACCTAGAAATTCTCAGCAAGATAGAAACTCTAACAGTGAGTAGAAAGAGTTTCAACCATCAAATACAAAGAGAGGAATTCAGTGCAGGGAATGTGATGGTTTTGGACACATTCAATCTGAATGTGCCAACACTTTGAAGAAGAATAAAAAGAACTACAATGCATTTCTGAGTGATAATGACTCTTAAGAAAGTAGTAGTGAATCAGAAGAAGAGAACTATGCCTTTACAACAAAAGTCTCAGAGTTCCAGGATCCTTTCAAACTTGCAGAAGAAGAAGACTCAGACAATGATGATGTCAGTCATGAGGAGTTTGTTCAGACCTATAAGGAGATGTAAGAAAAAAGGCTTGAAGTAGCTGAGATCAACAAAACTCTACAATCTCACAACAAAGATCTTCTCACGGAAAAGGAGAAGTTAATCAAAACTGATAGAGAACAGAAGGTCATTATCCAACATCAGAAGAAGGAGATTGAAGAACTGACTACAGAACTGAAGTCCATCAAAAGGAATGTCAACATGCTGAACAATGGAGCTGAGAATCTTGATAAGATTCTCACTAACCAAGGACACTCAGAGAAAAGTTATCCAGGTCTTGGATACAATGGTGGAAAATCCTAGACAGTGTTTGTCAAAGCAAGTACAAGCCAGACAGTGCATGTACAAAATAATGTTCAGACCATCCAGAAGAACATTAACGAAAAGATGACTGCTGATAATGGAAACAGGAAAGGAATCATTTGCCACTATTATGAAGAAAAAGGCCACATTCGACCACACTATGAGAAGTACCTCTTTGATCTGAAAAGAATGAGGAGAAGATTTGTGGCTCGGCATTCCAGCAACACTCAGAAGAAATCAGCTACTCAACAAAGGAAGAAGCCTG
The DNA here is from genome assembly GCA_026008535.1 of Perilla frutescens. Lineage (NCBI taxonomy): Eukaryota > Viridiplantae > Streptophyta > Magnoliopsida > Lamiales > Lamiaceae > Perilla > Perilla frutescens. The sequence goes on along the minus strand of BRKX01000006.1, from coordinate 35,814,281 downwards.
CACAGAAAAATCAATGGGTTGTCAAGCAGACCAGTCTAATTGCTCATACTTCTTTGAGAGTTAAAGATAAAAGAAGCTGATACTTTGACAGTGGTTGTTCAAGACACATGACTGGAGATTGCTCTGTGATGCAGAATTTGAAAGCTTTCTCATCAGATTTTGTTACCATTGGAGATGGAAAAAGGGGAAAAGTAATGGGTAAAGGAGAGCTGACTGTTGAAGGAATGCCTAAACTTAAAAAGGTTATGTTAGTTCATGGACTCAAAGCTAATCTGATAAGTATCATTCAACTATGTGATGATGACATGACTGTAGTCTTCACCAAAGAAAGCTGCAGAGTTATAAATAAGAACAATAACTTATTCATAGAAGAAAAGAGATCAGCTGACAACTGTTATCAGCTGCATGTTCCTGCACAATGTTTTTTAACATGTCAAAGAACATCTATTGAAGAGTCAGAGATCTGGCATCAGAAACTTGGACACATCAACTTCAGAAATCTCTAGAAGATCATCAGCAAAGAGATTGTCAGAGGGCTGCCTTAGATCAGAATTGACAGAGACAAACTCTATGGTCCATGTCAGATTGGGAAACAGTCCAGATCCCAACATAAAGAAGTGCAAGATAGAACTTCCCAGAGAATTCTAGATCTCATTCATTTGGATCTAATTAGGGCATATGGCTGTGGAAAGCTACGGAGGAAAGAAGTATGTCCTTGTCTGCATTGATGATTACTCAAGGTTTACTTGGGTTGACTTTCTCAGAGACAAGAGTGAAGCTTTCACAGCATTCAAGAGATTAGCCTGCAAGATCACAGTTGAGAAGGATGATCAGATTATCAGAATCAGAAGTGATCATGGTAAAGAATTTGAGAACCAGTACATTGATACATTCTACAGTGAGAATGGTATCAGTCATGAGTACTCAGCCCCCAAAACTCCTCAGCAGATTGGAGTTGTAGAAAGGAAGAACAGAACTCTTCAGGAGATGGCCAGATCCATGATTGCTGCTAAAGGAGTTGCTGCTATGTTCTAGACAGAAGCTATCAACACAACATGCCACATCAGCAATAGAGTTTATCTCAGACCATGTACTCTCACTGCTCCATATGAGATTTGGAATGAGAAGAAGCTAACAGTGAAGTACTTTCATGTGTTTGGAACCACATGTTATATTCTCAATGATAGAGAGTACCTCAGCAAGATGAACAAAAGAGGAGTTTAAGGGATGTTTGTTGGATATTCCAGAAACAGTAAATCATACAGGATTTACAACAAAGATACAAAGGCTGTAATTGAGACAGTCAATGTCAGATTTGATGATCAGGACAATACTGTCAATACTCCTGAAGATGATGTTCACACAAATGTTTTTGAACATCCAAAGGTTTCATGATGATACTGACAGAGAAGCTGAAGAACATATAGTAAGGCACAGAAAGCCTTCGAAGCAAATTATCAAGAATCATCCTACTTCAGAAGTAATAGGAGATATTCATGAAGGTAAGATGAACAGGAGCACTCTGAGAAAAAGAATATATGATGAGATTTTCTATGTCTGTTTCACCTCAAAGGTTGAACCAAAGAACATCTAAGAAGCTCTTAAATATGACTACTGGATAGAAGCCATGCAGGAAGAACTTCTTCAGTTCAAAATGAATGATGTCTGGGATCTGGTGCAGAAACCTAAAGGAGTCAACATTGTTGGAACCAAGTGGATTTTCAAGAACAAGACTGATGAAGATGGAAACATTACAAGAAATAAAGCTAGACTGGTTGCTCAAGGTTATTCTCAGCTTGAAGGCATTGATTTTGATGAAACCTTTGCTCCGGTTACAAGGATTGAATCAGTCAGACTTCTTCTAGCTATGGCATGCATCATGAAGTTCAAACTATACTAGATGGATGTCAAGAGTGCTTTTCCGAATGGATTACTGAAGAAGGATGTGTTTGTTGCACATCCTAAAGGATTTGAAGATCCACATCATCCAAAGTTTGTGTTCAAACTAAAGAAAGCATTATATGGTCTGAAGCAAGGTCCTCGGGCATGGTATGAAAGACTGGCTATATACTAAGTAAGAAAATGATACAATAGAGGAGGAGAAGACAGAACACTGTTTATCAAAAGAGAAAAATCATAAGTAATTGTGGTACAAGTATATGCGGATGATATAGTGTTTGGATCAGTGTCAGATAAGATGGTCAAGCACTTCATCAGAGACATGGAAACTGAATTTGAGATGAGCCTGGTTGGGGATCTAAAATATTTCCTAGGACTTCAGATAAAGCAGTCAGAAGAAGGGATATTCATCTCTCAATCCAAGTATGCTAGAAACTTGGTGAAGAAGTTCGAGCTTGAAAATTCTAAGCACTAATGAACTCCTATCAGAACTACAGTCAAGATTAGAAAAGATGATGCAGGAACTGAAGTTGGTCAAACTCTCTACAGAAGCATGATTGGAAGTCTCCTATACTTCACTGCAAGCAGACCATATATAACATACAGTGTGGGAGTGTGTGCCAAATATCAGTCCTGTCCTAAGAAGAGTCACAAGAAGGCTGTTAAGAACATCATCAAGTACATCAATGGAACTGCTAATTATGGTTTGTGGTATACTTCAGATACAAATGCAAGTATTACTGCATACTGTGATGCTGATTGGGCTGGATCTCCAGATGACAGAAAAAGCACTTCAGGTGCTTGTTTCTTTTTAGGAAACAATGTTGTTTCATGGTTCAGTAAAAAGCAGAATTGCATATCTCTATCTACAGCAGAAGCAGAGTACATTGCAGTAGGGAGCAGCTCTACACAGATCATTTGGATGATGCAGATGATGAAAGACTATGAAGTTAGTCATGATACTCCTATTATGTACTGTGATAATATAAGTGCTATCAATATCTCAAAGAACCCAGTGCAGCATTCGAGGACCAAACATATAGAGATCAGACATCATTTCATTAGAGAGCTGGTTGAAGAAGAAGTGCTAAAGATTGAACACATGATGACAGAAGATCAACCAGCTGATTTGTTTACCAATGGATTGACTTCAGCCTAATTTGAGAAACTCAGAGCAGCCCTTGGGGTGTGCTTGGTTCAGAAAAACCAAGAAGAGGGGTATGAGTGTGTCTATTTTCACACTCAGCAGGAAAGAACCATTCCTGCACAAAGGGAATGTTCCTACATATGTACATGATCATGATTCAAACCCTGAGTACATCTTTGCCAACAGCTAGTTCTGAGGTGATGAGTCCATGGCTAGCAAAGATGAGCTAAATCCGGAGTTGCAAATCTGAGGTCCTATTACAAGGTTACGAGCCAAGAAATTACAAGACTATTTTCAGGTGTTGGTTCGCAAGAAGTTCGAGAAAGAACCAAGTCAAGAGGTCTCGAGATTGGTGTCCATTTTAAAGCTCGAAGATGAGGAATTTCGTGAAAACCTCTATACGGCCCGTGCAGAAGGATGAGAGAGGGACACAGCTCGTGTAGCCCAAGAGAAAAGTTGACCAGAAGGTGCTGCACGGACCGTGCAACGTGGTCGATTTTATACCCATTTTATTTCGATCAGGTTTTTCATACCTATGCTATAGTATTATTTTATACTATAATATTTATTTATTTTGAGTCATTTTTGGTATTTAATTCATGTAATTTTCGGATTACTTGAGTCCTAGGTTGACTAGATTTTATTTAAGGTAATTTCTTACCTTGAATCGAATTCTAGCTTAGGTAATTTCCTAGCTTAGTTGGAGATCTATTTGGATCAGATTTTTAAGCCCATAAGGCTTATTTTTTCGTTCCCTATGCTCTATATATAGGGATCCTATAAAACCCCAGGTTTTCAGAATATATTTATAAAATTAAAGAAATTAATCGGAGCCTAGATAAAGATGTTTTGGTTTTAAAAACGCGATTTTAGGGTCGTTTTTCGTGAAATTGTCTTTTTGAGAATTTCGATCCGAGCTCAGTTATAGCCAATTTTGGTTGCGTTTGGAAGGCGTTGACCCAAGAAGCATGCCGGTGCTTTCGGATTTTAAATCTGAAGTCGTTTGAGTTTCCGGTGATTTAAAACGCGTTTAAAGAAGTTATGAATAGTGTTTTTCCGTAAGAGCGTGATTGTTAGAAATTTGCGAAATCTCTTGTGTTGACCCGAACCTTGTTTTTTCAAGCCTATCTTATAGAAAATTTCTCAAGGAATCCATTGGTGTTCCCGGATTTTCATTCTAAGGTCAATTGAACGCTCATGAATTTTATTTGTCCCTTGTGTGAAATAGTAACTATATTTTTGAAAAGAGAATCTTTTCTCATTTTCCTTCAGATCACTCGTTCTTTATTCAGAGTCAAGTTGGTTCAATAGTACTCGAGCCAACGAACCTCCCGATATTTTCAGATTTTGTGAATGAGGTCATTTGGACCTCGCCATCGAATAAAGCACCTTTTAACCAAACCCGATATTTTTGAAGCAGTATTGTTGCATTGCAGAAGCTTCTTAGGGAAGCCTTAATTTCCCTATAAATAGAGCCCCTGCCCCTCCGTTATTTTCATCCCTCATTTCATTCAGAAGAGAGAGAAGAGAGGGGAGTGCTCTTTGTGAGCGCACCCCCAGTTGAGAGGAGCGGAGTAGGGAGCGCGGCGGCGGAGGTCCCCGCAGCAGCGCAGGAGCCCCCTCGGCCAAGGAAGCGTGCAGGCGCGTAAAGGGTCCACCGACGCGCATGGGGCCGCCGCGACGCATGGGCGCGCGGGCTGGTGCGGCTGGTTCGGTAGGGTTTCATCCGGAGGCCATAATTTTTGCCTCGTTTGGAAACATGAGGCCCATGAGTACTCAAATTTAAGCTCTTTCGAAGATCTACGACGTAGTAGTGGCCGATCATCCAGAATGGGGATCGTTCGAGGCAGGAATTGCGTCCCTTTTTTGGTAATTTCAAGCATTTTAAATTCTCGTGTTTTAAGTTATAGTTTAGGGTTGGGGGTTTAGATATCATTTCGATGTCTTATTAGGATCTCAAATAAGGTTACTAAGTTGGTGATTGACTTTCGTAAGAAGAGGTGAACCCCGAGGAGGCCCGAGGAAGGATTCTCGGCTCGTTGCTTCGTCTACGTGCTTGTTATCGAGATGCTCGTCATCGAGGTGGGTGGTTCTAAACTAAGTATAAGGTTTGAGCTAGTAAGCTCTAGAAGCATGATAGAGCAAAGGTGAAATATCTAATGAAAGTATTTTATGCTTTGCCTGTTTAGTCTCTGTACAAGGAAAGGAAATGAAGGAAGGAAGTTTTATGCATGATTATGTTAAATTGTTATTTGAGTTTTATAAAGTAAATGAAGTTATTATATATTAAGTGAGCTTTTCTTTCCAAGCATGATTCTGCTAATAAGTTATTATAGGTTGGTTTGCCTATGAAGGGGCTTTTCTTTCCAAGCATGATTCTGCTAATATCTAGTTAGTCTTAAGTTGTTTTTCTTGCTTTCGTCCTATGAATGGGACAATATGATTTATTTGACTCCGACCTATTTATGGGTCTTAGTTGATGTGACCTATGATGAGGTCTTGTTTATTTAAAGAGTCAAATTCCTATCTGTTTGTCATTGGATTCTGTTTAAATTTCTGTTGGCCTATGTTTTGGCATTCCTTTGACTTGATTGAATCCTTTGACCCCTTTGACCCGATTGAACCCTTTGACCCCTAGCGATTTGTTGACGATGATAGTTCTTCCAAGTGATAAAGTTAAGCTGCCTAAGTTCTTGAGGCGCTAACTTAGTTTAATTCTAAAAACACCCTCCTGAATTTCCGATTAATCTACCTATTTTCTTCGGCTTTTACGCCTAACACCCCGTCCCCATTAAAAATGACCGCCTAAGGGACCAGGCTATTACAGTTGGTATCAGAGTCAGGTTTGCAAACACTGCAGACCTGTCTCTTCTTGAAGTAATTGATTGAACTCTTATGTGAATATTGAATTATTCAAAAGTATTAATCAGTAACCCCCAGCTCACCATCACCCTCGCATCTTCAACAAAGTTAAGGTATGATTGAGTTAAAGTATATTGATCATATTTGATATAACATTTTGAAAGTACAGGATGAGGAGAAAAGTTTTGAGCAAGATAAGGTTACTCAATTTTTGAAAGTCGAATATTATTTCTTTTCAAAATAAATTTTTTCTGGTGTTGATGAGGTCGAGCTAGGAAAAGAAGAAGATGATTCGGAGCTGTAGTTCAAAGGTCCTATGACGCGTTTGCGAGCGAAGAAGTTACAAGCTTATTTACAAGCTTCTATTCGTCGCAAATTCGAGTTGCATGAAGATGAAGTGTCAAACAACCTAAGATTGGTCACCATGCTATCCATTGATGATGAAGAAGGAAGCATGAAGACGTGAGAAGAAGAATCACGCCATTTGGACGTGTGCATGAAAAGTTCTACGCGTTTGCATGGGAATCCGACAAGTTGCTGTTTTTCATGCAAAGGTGGCAAGATTAATTATAACATGGGCCACGAAATTAATCATATTAATTCAGCCTATTTCTGTGATTAATTAAGTCCAAATAGGCGAGAATCATCAAGCCCAAGCCCATTGGGATTTATCCTTATCTAGTTAGATTTAGATAGATTTTTGTTATCTTATTTTTGGTATCTTTTGATTTTATCCTAGTTTGATTAGGATTAGTGTTAGAATCGAATTCTTCTAGTTTTAGGACTCTAATTTTCGTCCATATTGCCTCCTATAAATAGGAGTACCTTGTGACATTATTATTCAGACAATTGCATGAATATAAGAAGTTATTTATCTTTTGTCTCTAAGATCTTCTGTTGATCGAATTTTACCAACACAATTCTATTGATTTAGCAATTCAATAGTCTTATTTAAGTTCTTCAGGGTATAATTAAGTTCTTGGGAGAATTGTTATCCGGAAAAGCTAGACGTGCGCGTTCGGGTTTTCAGCACGGGTTCGCCGAATTTAGCCGATTCCACAACATACATCGCTGCCGCTCATCCAATCAATTCCGATGACCACCACCGCCAATTCCAGCCATACCACCGTGATTCCAGCCACCTCAAGTCGTTCCATCGAGTCATAGTCGAGTCTACATTATCTAGTAAGTTCTTTAACCATTCGAGTCTTGTTCGTTTGTAGTTGAGTCTTTTTGTGTTTTCTATTTATTCGTATTGATCCCTTACGCATCCGAGGTTGTTCCGTTCCTAAGCTTCCGCATATTTCATCCATGTCGTGTCCCATAGGTCTCGGGTCACATCATAAATTGGTATCAAGAGCCACGTCGGTTTCTATCGTTCGTGGTTCAATATGTCAATTGTGTTCGTTTTATTATTTTTGAGTCTTTCGAGTTGTAATACTAGCATTGTTCATTGAAAAACAAAAAAAGAAGAAGAAAAGAGCAGAGGGATCGAATCCCTACAGCACAAAAAAAAAATCGTCAAAAAAAAATCGAGAATTCAGATTTATTTTCTTGTTTATTTTGATTTTGTGTCTTTGCTAGTCTAGATAGATTTGTTTCCACATATTTAGGGATTTTAGATTGTGTTTACATTGGTCAAACTTATCCAAAAGTATTCTACCTTATCTACTAGATTTCCTACCTTGTTTAGATATCTTCCATACTCATCCATATCTAATCAAGATCTTTCATCCCTATCTACTATATTTTCGATCCTACACCATCTATAGGTTCGAAATTTTCAGTCCTTGTCCATATACATCCGGTTCACCTTATACACCACATAGTCCATACACCCGTACACCCGTACACCCATACATCCGTACACCCGTGGTCTATATACACCATCTACTTGAATTACTCATTCTACACGCCTACTTCTACTCTTAGCAACCTTCCAGCTTGATTTTATCCGTTGGAGCTTGAAGAAGACCCAGAGGAGCTAATCAACAGAAGCAGCTATTTTCAATCAGCCCACCCCCATATTTCACTCCACACGTGCACCACATCAATTTGAGAGACATACACGAGTGAAAAAATCAAGAGTGACATACATGAGCGTTTGTGAGGAATTGTGAGGTCCAACTTTACATTTTCTTCAAGTTTGTTCATTTTGCAGGATAAATGGCTATAGCTCAGCCACCACAGCTAGATCAACGGGAAAATATCTTCTACACCCGTTGTTCCATCCAAGACAAAATTTGTTCCATGATTATTGACAGTGGTAGTGTTGTTAACGCCATTAGTCAATATGCAGTGGACAAGCTCGGCCTAGTACCACAGAAGCATCCCAAGCCCTATAAGTTGCAGTGGCTTACAAATAGAGACGAGATACACGTGGTTCACCAGGTAAGTGTCTCATTCTCAATCAATAAGTTTTCTAACACTGTTTTGTGCGACGTTATCCCTATGGAGGCAACGCACATTCTTCTAGGTCGACCATGGCAATTCGATCGAAGAATAGTGCACGATTGTCGCGCCAACACTTATTCCTTTGCTTGGAATGGACGGACCACCATACTGAGGCCTTTGGTGCCTAAGAACGTCATTGAGGATCAGAAGCGGATGCAAGAAAAGTTTAAAGTCGAAAGGGAAAGGAAGGCCGCAGCTGCCAAGTGCGAATCAATCGCCACCGTCCCTAGCCCTACTTCGACACCGTTGGAGTCTTGGTCACATCAAGACATGTCGTCTAATTTCTCCAACGAAGATCACCAGTTGAATTCAGACATGCAAAGTGGAGCTACAATTCAGTCCCAGCTCACATGCATTGATCTAACACTTGATCCGGGTAAGTCGAATAATTTGTTAATTTCTCAGAATAGTGCTACTCATGATCTTGTGTTTTATAGTGATGTGCAGATCGAGAAGAGAGAGTTCGAGATTGAGCAGCCTGGAATAGCTACATCTAACCCTGATGGCAGCTCGGAAGAAGTTTCCAACTCTCAAGAGGAGATCAACGAAGAGCTGAAGTTGGAGCATGACGATGTTCGACTTAGAGATCAGCTTGTACTAGATAAGTCGTCCAACACCCACGTTGTTTATCTTAAGGACGTGTTACTTAAAATCGAGAGAGGTAAGTACCGTCTATCCTATTCTAGCATTGATAGGTATTTGATGTGTATAGTTGAATCCATGTTCCTTTTTAGAATTAATTTAACATTTGGATTTTGCTTGAATTGCATGAAAAGGTTGGATAGTAGAAAGCCATTGTTTATTCCAACCAAGTGTAAGATGCGTGCATGGTACTTGAATTCATTTAGTTTGTGTTTTTCCATTGATTATTTGAAAGCTATTGATAGTGTTGAACATGCTGGAATTTGCATAATTGTTTATTATACCATGTTAGATCCATTATATGTTACACGTTGGATAGTTGATTCTTTTATTGAGTGTTGTGCTAATGCATTGTTGAGAAGGTACGTTCTCTTGAACCTTATGCATGCTAAGATGTTAGGATTTGATGCAATTAAAGAGCTATATTTGAGTGATGATTATTTTGCACCAATCTATGCTACTTGTTGCACTAAGTCTTGGCCACTTAAAGGATTTTTCGTGCATAATGGTTTCTTGTTCAAGGGATCGCAGTTATGTATTCCTAAGTCTTCTATGCGTGAGTTGTTAGTTCTAGAATTGCATGCGGGAGGTTTAATGGGTCACTTTGGTGTGTCTAAGACGTTAAACTTGCTGCATGAATATTTCTTTTCGCCACGTATGAAGCATGAAGTTGAGAATGTGTGTAGTAGATGTATCACATGTAGGAGATCGAAATCTACCTCACACCCGTTTGGTCTTTACATGCCTCTACCAGCCTCATCTTCACCGTGGATTGATTTATCTATGGATTTTATACTTGGTTTACCATGGTCTAGGTCTGGTCGAGATTCTATATTTGTTACGGTTGATAGGTTTTCCAAGATGTCTCATTTCATTGCATGTAGGAAAACCGATGATGCTGTACACATTGCCAATTTGTTCTTTATACATGTTGTGCGTTTACATGGAATACCTAGAACTATTGTTAGTGATAGGGATTCTATGTTTCTTGCACATTTTTGGCGTGTACTATGGGGTAAGCTAGGTACCAAACTGTTGTTTTCTACTGCATGTCATCCACAAACTGATGGACAAACTGAAGTAGTTAATCGCACTTTAGGTACTTTGCTGCGTGCTTTAGTTAAAAAAACTTGAAATCATAGGAAGATTGTTTGCCATATGCTGAATTTGCTTATAATTGTGTTGTGCATTCATCTACCAACATGTCTCTATTTGAAGTTGTTTATGGTTTTAATCCGCTAACGCTTACTAATCTTTTGCCTTTACCTGTTGAACATCTAACGAGTGTTAAAGGGTGAAAGCAAGTGATTTTCCAGCCCGGAGATCGTGTTTGGATTCATCTGAGTCCTGGATGTTTTCCTAATCTGAGGAAATCGAAATTGATGCCTAGAGGAGATGGACCGTTCACCGTGTTGAGTCGAGTCAATGACAATGCATATCGCATTGATTTACCTGGTGAGTACAAGTGTTCATCTACATTCAATGTTGCTGACTTGTCTCCCTTTTCTGCAGATGATGAGTTCGAAAATGATGAGCCTATGAATTCGAGGATGAATTCTTTTCAGCAGGGGGGGAATGATGAGGTCTAGATAGTCAAAGAAGAAGATGATTTGGAGCTGCAGTTCAAAGGTCCTATGACGCGTTTGCGAGCGAAGAAGTTACAAGCTTATTTACAAGCTTCTATTCGTCGCAAATTCGAGTTGCATGAAGATGAAGTGTCGAGCAGCCCAAGATTGATCACCATGCTATCCATTGATGATGAAGAAGGAAGCATGAAGACGTGAGAAGAAGAATCACGCCATTTGGACGTGTGCATGAAAAGTTCTACGCGTTTGCATGGGAATCCGACAAGTTGCTGTTTTTCATGCAAAGGTGGCAAGATTAATTATAACATGGGCCACGAAATTAATCATATTAATTCAACCTATTGCTGTGATTAATTAAGTCCAAATAGGTGAGAATCATCAAGCCCAAGCCCATTGGGATTTATCCTTATCTAGTTAGATTTAGATAGATTTTTGTTATCTTATTTTTGGTATCTTTTGATTTTATCCTAGTTTGATTAGGTTTAGTGTTAGAATCGAATTCTTCTAGTTTTAGGACTCTAATTTTCGTCCATATTGCCTCCTATAAATAGGATTACCTTGTGACATTATTATTCAGACAATTGCATGAATATAAGAAGTTATTTCTCTTTTGTCTCCAAGATCTTCTGTTGATCGAATTTTACCAACACAATTCTATTGATTTAGCAATTCAATAGTCTTATTTAAGTTCTTCAGGGTATAATTAAGTGCTTGGGAGAATTGCTATCCGGAGAAGCTAGACGTGCGCGTTTGGGTTTTCAACACGGGTTCGCCAAATTTAGCTTATTCCACAGCATACATCGCCGCCTCTCATCCAATCAATTCCGATGACCACCACCGCCAATTCCAGCCATACCACCGTGATTCCAACCACCTCAAGTCGTTCCATCGAGTCATAGTCGAGTCTACGTTATCTAGTAAGTTCTTTAATCATTCGAGTCTTGTTCGTTTGTAGTCGAGTCTTTTTGTGTTTTCTCTTTATTCGCATTGATCCCTTACACATCCGATGTTGTTCTGTTCCTAAGCTTCCACATATTTCATCCGTGTCATGTCCCATAGGTCCCGGGTCACATCAGGTGTTACCAAAGTTTAAAGTGGAACTTATTGAAGTAAGTTCTAAATTAATCTTTTTAAAGAATTTTGAGTCATTATGGACTCAAGCAAGCAGTGAATCTTTTCAGAATATTATTTCTACAAATACTCAAATTATTTCGGTTATTTTGGACCGTTAAATTTTTTTAGTAGAGTTATAAAGTTTGAAAGTTGATTTGAAAATATTCTTTTGTTAAAAGGCTTGTCTACTGCCCATAAGAAAAGGATTTGAGGAAGAGTTGAGGATGAATGATGCATAGAGAATATAGTTAGAACATAGACTATAGCGAGCTTGAATTGAGGAGAATTCTAGGATTCCCTTTAGGTTCTCTTAAGAGCTTAGATTGAGTAAGTTCCCTCTCGAGGAGCTAAGTTAAGTAGAGCCGTTCGAAAGAACATTTATAGAGTGCTCATAAGAAGGATAAAGGATTTCAAGATTTTAGTAGGACCGAGAAGGAGGTCATGAAATTCATATTCAAGCAAGGAGTAAGAAGGTGAGCAGTCGAGTTAAAGGCATGTTATCCAATTGCGGATTCAATGCAAGTTCAAGGAATCCCCACGCAAGCTTTCAACTCAAGAGAAGTCTTGTTTGAAGATCCAATCGCATTCGGAAGGAATAAAGATTTGCTTCCTTCGATAAAGGCTCGTTGATGGATATTCAAGGTCACGTCGCGTTAGAAGCCTAGAAGTTATCACTTGTTTCAAGCCGATTAATGAAGATAAAGATTATCACCATGACTGCAGCCAAGATAGTGTGAAGATAAGTTGTCGGTGTTCTACCGAGCTTCCAAGAGATGTTGAAGTCAAGCTGTTTTGAGTCCAGGAGGTGCCATAGATCACGTCGCTTTATCGTGTCCCTTTCCATATATAGGAGGTAATCTCCGTTTATCGCTTTCCCGACCAAGTGAAGCCATTTTAGTCCCGCGAACTCATGTTATGTCATAGCAACCTCGCCAAGAAGAAGGTACGTGATGCTCAAGAAAGAGAAGACCCGAAAAATATTGTTAAGAAGATAGACCTAGTGTTCGATAGATTGAGAGTTTCTTTGATGGAAGTTTTTGTTGAGTCTATTTATTCATTCTTGTGTCAATGGAATTGATTTATTCATTCTCTTTTGGAATCGATTTATTCTCTTGTCAATTGAATCAATTGCCATTCGACAGCTTCATATCAATTGAAATTCTTCATTTATACCATTTAAAATTCTTCAATTATATCCTCTTGGATAATTTGAAATCTTTTGGATGATACTTCTTTGATCATCAAGAATCAGTAATAGCACTTCCTTATTAGGCTATATTGACACCTTTGAGAAAATATTTTAGCACGGTTTTCAGTTACCAACCGTTGATTTCTTCCATATCTTTGTTATGCGTAGGAATCCTTCAAGTTCATAAGTTCTCTGAAAAGGCAATGTTTTTAGCATATATAACCTAGTGTTATATCTCTTCCGGCTTTTAAGCTTGTTAAAGAATTGTTGATCAAGATTAAGCCCGCACTCTGAGGCATTCATTTATTTTGCTCCCACTCATAGTACTCGAGTGTGGATCTTGAAATAGAGTAGAGAGCTATAGTAGTGATCCTTTTAGTCAAGGTTGGAGGAATAAGAGATAGCATTTCCTAGAAGGAAGTAGAATCCAAGTAAGCGCTAGGTAGTATTCTCTAAGTTTAGGACGCGCGTTTCCAAGAAGATTTCTCAGCTCGTTGTGTTTGGAGGTGATCTAAGAACTGTTGGAAACAAAGTTTCAAGCATGTGGCTAAAGCTCAGACTGCGATCATTATGCCTGCAAGCGATGGTGACCATCAGCAGGAGCCATGAAGTCAGATGACTGCTTCGAGGGAAAGAGATGACTGCGACGAAGAAGTTAAGATTTAAGTTGCGTCAAGAATTTAAGTTAATGGTACATCGAAGTACGTTCCAGGAAGACGAGGAAGTCAAACCTCAAGAAGTTAAAGATGAAGATAAAGCAAGTTTTCGAACGTGATAAAGCGTGCAAGGAACCATCGAAGGAGGTCCTCAATTAATTCAAGTTTGTCGTCTAGTTCAAATTCATTGAAGTTTTTCAAAGCTGCGAGAAGTAAAGTCAGAAGTAAAAGCAAAGCCAAGCGAAACAAAAGAAGGATGGACTCGTTGAGATCGCCTGTGTGCGAGGCGCAAGCTTGGTGATTATTTTGTTTTCTTTTATTTCTTTCATTGCTTGAATAGCTTTTTAAGGGTCTGCTCGAATGCAAGATCATAAGGAGCTCGTGTAAAGTGATATTTCGAGAAAGATTTTATTAGGAAGAAAAGATAGAAGATGCTCAAGCTTTGAGAAAGAAAAGAAGAACGATTATAGAAGTCCTAGTCCTACGTGAGGATTAATTTATAAAGGAAGGCCTCAGGCTACTCTTAGCCGTATAGTGAAGGTTTCGAACCATTGTCGTTCCAGTAAGGCTTTAAGTTCTTGAATAGGTATCCAGATCTCCGTTTGAGGGGAAGTAAATTTCGGGACGATTTTTTTTTAAGGGCTGTAGTATGTAAAACCCCAGCTTTTTAGAATATATTTATAAAATTAAAGAAATTAATCGAAGCCTAGATAAAGATATTTTGGTTCTAAAAATGTGATTTTAGGGTCGTTTTTCAAGAAATCGTCTTTTTGAGAATTTCGATCCGAGCTTAGTTATAGCCAATTTTGGTTGCGTTTAGAAGGTGTTGACCCAAGGAGCATGTCGGTGCTTTCGAATTTTAAATCTGAAGTCGTTTGAGTTTCCGGTGATTTAAAACGCGTTTAAAGAAGTTATGAATAGTGTTTTTCCGTAAGAGCGTGATCGTTAGAAATTTGTGAAATCTCGTGTCTTCACCCGAGCCTTGTTTTTTCAAGCTTATCTTATAGAAAATTTCTCAAGGAATCTATTGGCGTTCCCGGATTTTCATTCTGAGGTCAATTGAACGCTCGAGAATTTTATTTATTCCAATGACTCGTTTTTTATTCCAAGTCAAGTTGGTCCAATAGTACTCGAGCCAACAAACCTCCCGGTATTTTCAGATTTTGTGAATGAGTTCATTTGGACCTCGCCATCGAATAAAGCGCCTTTTAACTGAACTCGATATTTTTGAATCAGTATTGTTGCAGTGTAGAAACTTCTCAGAGAAGCCTTAATTTCCCCTATAAATAGAGCCCCTCCCCCTCAGTTATTTTCATCCCTCATTTCATTCAGAAATATTTTAGAGAGAGAGAGAAGAGAGGGGAGTGCTCTTCGTGAGCGCACCCCCAGTTGAGAGGAGCAGAGTAGGGAGCGCGGCGGTGGAGGTCCCTGCGGCGGCGCAGGGGCCCCCTCAGCCAAGGGGGTGCGCGGGCGTGCAAAGGGGCCGCCAGCGCGCAAGGAGGGCCGCCGCGGCGCATGGGCGCGTGGGCTGGTGCGGCTGGTTCGGCAGGGTTTCGTCCGAAGACCATAACTTTCGCCTCGTTTGGAACCATGAGGCCCATGAGTACTCAAATTGAAGCTCTTTCGAAGATCTACGACTTAGCAGTGGCGCATTGTCCAGAATCAGGATCGTTCGAGGCTGGAATTGCGTCCCTTTTTCGGTAATTTCGAGAATTTTAAATTCTCGTGTTTTAAGTTATAGTTTAGGGTTGGTGGTGTAGATATCATTTTGATGTCTTGTTAGGATCTGGAATAAGGTTTCTAAGTCATTGATCGACTTTCTCAAGAAGAGGTGAACCCCGAGGAGGTCCGAGGAAGGATTCTCGGCTTGTTGCTTTGTCTATGTGCTCATTATCAAGATGCTCGTCATCGAGGTGGGTGGTTCTAAACTAAGTATAAGGTTTGAGCTAGTAAGCTCTAGAATTATGATAGGGCAAAGGTGAAATATCCAATAAAAGTATTTTATGCTCTGCCTATTTAGTCTCTGTACAAGGAAAGGAAAGGAAGGAATGGAGTTTTATGCATGATTATGTTAAATTGTTATTTGAGTTTGATAAAGTAAATGAAGTTATTATATATTAAGTGAGCTCTCAAGCATGTTTAGATATGCTAGAATTATTTATATACAATTTGTGCTAGCATGAGATGTTTAGAATTGCTTTAATTGCAATCGATATTTATCCGCATTCATTTCCTCGTATTAGAATGTTGGATTTTGCTAAAGCTTATTTTGCTAAGTATTACCTTCTAGGGTAGTGATAAATCCCTTGTAGGTTGAGATCATTCTCAATTAAAGAATTAGCCCTTAGACGATTGCTCTAGGCTTGGTATTGCTAGCTAAGTCTAGTAAGTAAGGAGTGTTAAGGTTAAGAAAGGAAGGTTAAGGTTAAGTAAGGAAGGTTAAGTTTAAGTAAAGAGGAATTTAAGGAAGGATATAGTTCAGTTGTAAGCAGGTTATCGAGCTCAAAGAACTGTTTATTTGCATTATCATGCTGTGACCTTTGTGTCACCAAAGTTGAATATTGATTAAAGGGAGTCATTGCTGGGTAATCCCCCCGCATACTCGGGAGGATATTTGAGATAACCCCTCTTCTATATGAAAACAGGCCTAAGGGTGCAGTAGACAACAGGTTTAAGCCAAGGAAGGCGCCGGAAAAGAAATAAAAAGGTTTTGCGGATATGAAGAGGGCTTTTGCATTTTGCTCTCCATATGCCGTCAGTTTATGATTGGATATTTCTAAAGTTTATCAAGAGTTTTCTCATAAAACCCCACTGAGTACATTAGTGCTCACATCCTCTTTTTCAAATATTTTCAGGTTGAGATGCTGAGGCCGGTGATGTGCTGCTAGTGGGGTTGTCTGAGGTTTCAAGTTTGTTGCTCTATATGGTTACATAATTTTCTTCTGCTATGTTTCTGCTAAGTACTCTGATGTTAGTATTTGGTTTTGATATGTGTAACTTGATTCTTGATAGTAGCATGTTTTAAATGCTATGATTCCAAAATATCAATAAAGTCTTAAAGTCTTTGAAGCATGTTCTTTTGACATACCAGTATTCCTTTATTGATTCCAAGATATTTGAAAAGTCTTACTGTTGAACATATTGGTATCTGTTCTTTTTCAGTTGACTTGTGAATAAGTTTTGCATGCTTGTTGTTGTTGGTTCACCTATGAAGGGGCTTTTCTTTCCAAGCATGATTCTGCTCATCTTTAGTTAGTCTTAAGTTGTTTTTCTTGCTTTCGTCCTATGAATGGGACAATATGATTTATTTAACTCCGACCTATTTATGGGTCTTAATTGATGCTACCTATGATGAGGTCTTATTTATTTAAAGAGTCAAATTTCTATCTGTTTGTCATTGGATTCTGTTTAAATTTCTATTGGTCTATGTTTTGGCATTCCTTTGACTTGATTGAATCCTTTGACCCCTTTGACCCGATTGAACCCCTTGACCCTTAGTGATTCATTGAAAATAATAGTTCTTTCAAGTCATAAAGTGAAGCTGCCTAAGTTCTTGAGGCGCTAACTTAGTTTAATTCTAGAAACACCCTCCTGGATTTCCGATTAATCTACCTATTTTCTTCGGCTTTTACGCCTAATACCCCGTCTCCATTAAAAATGACCGCCTAAGGGACCAGGCTGTTACAGATCCATTGTCAAACACTATGTTTTAGACATTATTGAATTATTTTGCTTTTGCATGCAATTGTGTCTCAAACAACTTTATATCTTTTGATTGTTTTGATTCAAAAACTATCATTCTTAGGTTTAGCACATCTAAGTCTTATTCAAGGGTATTGCTTAATCCACTTGAGGGATTAATCAGTATTTGCTACTTCGAAGATCAATTTGAAGATTTCAACCTTGGATACACTCGAGATTCAAGGCGGCTATCGGGTTGTGATTCACATCGACGTCATCAACAATCCAACATCAATCGACGACTTCCATCCTCATCATCAACATCCGCATCTTCCTTCCACAAGTTCGAGATCAAGTTCTATCCGTTTCACAACACACGTAAGTTCTATCTATCGTTAACATATCCTATCTACTCCAAGCCTTCTACACCTTACCCTATTCGATTCCTTCACCCTCAAACCATCCATAAACTAATTGTTCCTTCCACCTTTGGTATTTAGGTTTTGTGTTTCATTCTTGTGTAATAATTTCAGGTATCGTAATTGTCCAGATTAGTTTGTTTTATTTGTTAATTTGAGTCGGATTGTTTCCCTTCTTAGCTTACGTGTTTCGTATCCTAAAGTCTTCCTCTATGTTCTGTAGATTCATCCTAGATTAATAGTCCAGGTCATATCATAATTTGGCATCAGAGCCACGTCAGCTCTGCTAGTCGTGGTTCAATCTAACTTGTCAAGTTTTATCCTATGTGTCATCGTACGTATCTTATATTTTCTTACGTGTCTATCGAGTTGTAATAGCATAGCTATTTGAAAAAAAGAAAGAAAATCATATATAAAAAAACAAATCGCATAAAAAAAGAGAGGAGATATCCGAAATTCAAAAAAAGAGAAATATTCATTGTCTTACCATTTGAGTCTTGTTTTATTTTGGTACTTTCCTTCTAGCTTTATTTCATAGTTGCCAATTTCTATTTGAGTTGTAATTTCTTTTTGGTTATTTCTTTCTAGAGTCTAGTTCAATTATGATATTTAGATTGTGTCACAATTGTGTAACACGTTCCAAATTACCTAATCCTTTCTTTCCTTTTTCCATCCTACTTTTTTCTACCCACTAGGGATCCATTCAACCCTAATCCACATCACATTACCACACACCACCTACCTCTCTTGTGTCACCCAATCTTACACGCCACATACACACCCGTACCACATCATCCGTTGATCCTAGCTAGCAATCCTAGTCGATCCTTCGTGTAATTAAGTTGTACCCTTGATATTCGATAAAGAGTGCTATTTTCTCACCCCAAAACACATGACACACACACATCACACCACAATTTTGAAGCCTTTATCCCCTAAGGCCGTTCAAGAAGACTAAGAAAGGATGTAGGTGAGATTTTGAGAAGAACGAGAGAAGTCCGCCTCAGCAGAAAGTGTTGCACGGGCTATGCAGCAAGATGGCACTCATGCACGGCTTGTACAGGGCCTTTAGTCTGAGGAATAGAAAGTTCCGCACAGACCATGTGGAAGTAATTCCTTCCCGCATAGACTGTGCAACCCCCCCACCGCTACTTCTTCAATCCCCGACCCTTCTGCTTCGAAACCACCCCTTTTTGACACCCTTGCTCATGGAAAAGGTTCGAGTGTAGCCCATAATCATAGGAGCAAAGAGCAAAATCGGTCACTGTTTTGTATAATCAAAGGAGTTGAAAAAGCTATTCGAGCAGGTTTACCTTTAGTTCTTTTAACTTGTAAGGATAGTGCTACTAACGACATTTCTTTGTCTAGTGTTGTGCAGACCCTCATGAAGGAGTTCGAGGATGTCTTTTCAGAAGAGATGCCCAGCAAATTACCTCCAGTTCATGGGATCGAGCACCAGATTGATTACGTGCCCGGAGCTGTTCTACCGAATCGTCCAGCATACCGCACATCACCTGAAGAAACTAAAGAGATTGACCGCCAAGTGAAGGAGCTTCTTGAGAAGAAGCAAGTCCGAAAGTCAATGAGCCCGTGTGCCATTCCAGTCATTCTCGTGCCAAAGAAGAACAATGAATGGAGAATGTGCATGGATTGCCGAGCTATCAATAAGATAATAGTTAAGTACCGTTTTCCCATCCCTAGACTTGATGACATGCTAGATGACTTAAGTGGATCAAAAATATTTTCTAAAATTAATTTGAGATCTGGATATTTTCAAGTACGCATGCAAGAAGGTGATGAATGGAAGACCGCATTTAAAACTAAGCATGGTTTATATGAGTGGTTAGTCATGCCTTTTGGTCTCACTAATGCATCGAGCACATTCATGAGATTAATGAACCATGTCTTACGTGATGTTATAGGTAAATTTGTAGTGGTTTACTTTGATGATATCTTGATATAAAATCACACTAAGCAGACGCACTTAGATCATCTTTGGCGAGTGTTTTTACTTTTGCGCGATGCTAAATTGTATGGAAATTTGTCTAAGTGTTCCTTTTGTCTAGATAAAGTCATATTCTTAGGCTTTGTCGTGAGTTCTAGAGGTATTGAGGCTGACTGTTCCAAAATCAAAGCGATTGAGGAATGGACAACGTCCAAAACTGCGTCTGAGATCCAATTTTTTCACGGTCTTGCCGGATTTTATCATCGCTTTGTGTGCGATTCCTCTAGCATAACCACGCCTCTTACTGAGCTAAGTAAGAAAGATCAAAAATTTGAATGGGGTAAACAACATGAGCATGCTTTTAATACTTTGAAGTCTTTATTATGTTCTGCTCCTGTTTTATGTTTATCAGATTTTGCTAAGACTTTTGAGATCGAGTGTGATGCCTCCGGAATAGGTATAGGTGTTGTTTTGATGCAGGAAAAATGGCCCATAGCTTACTTTAGCGAGAAGCTAAATGGCGCCGCTTTGAGATACTTGATGTACGACAAGGAGCTCTACACTTGGAAGCGTGCGTTGGAGATGTGGCAGCACTATCTTTGGCCCAAGGAGTTCGTCATTCACACGGACCATGAGAGTTTGAAGCATTTGAAAGGTCAAACCAACTTGAACAAGCGACATGCGAGATGGGTCGAGTTCATCGAGTCATTGCTGCACATCATCAAGTACAAGAAAGATGAAGACAACGTCGTTGCCGATGCACTCTCATGAAGGTACGCGTTGCTTAACCTAATGCATGCTAAGATGCTTGGATTTGAGTCAATTAAGTCTTTGTATGATTCAGACCTGTATTTTTCATCTATATTTGAGAAGTGTTCGAAAATTTCAAAGTCTTATGAGGGATTTTATGTGCATGATGGGTTCTTGTTGAAAGAGTCTAAATTGTGCATTCCTACTTGTTCTATGCGTGAGCTACTTGTGTTAGAGTCACATGCGGGAGGATTAATAGGACATTTTGGTGTGCATAAGACATTATCCTTGTTGCATGAACATTTCTTTTGGCCGCATTTGAAACGCGGTGTTGAACGTATGTGTAGTAGATGTGTTACTTATCATAGGTCTAAGTCTACTTCACATCCTTTTGGTCTTTATACGCCACTTTCTGTTCCATCTACTCCTTGGATTGATATTTCTATGGATTTCATCTTAGGTTTGCCTAGGTCTAGATCGGGAAAGGATTTCATTTTTGTGGTTGTTGATAGGTTTTCAAAAATGGCGCATTTTATTGCATGTAGGAAAACTGATGATGTCGTCTATATAGCCAACTTGTTCTTTATTCATGTTGTTAGATTGCATAGCATTCCTAGAACTATTGTTAGTGATAGGGATTTGAAATTCAGAGGACATTTTTGGCGTGTTTTATGGGAAAAATTAGGGACTAAGCTATTGTTTTCCACCGCTTGTCATCCACAGACTGATGGTCAAACTGAGGTTGTGAATCATACTTTAGATACATTGCTCAGGTCTTTAATTAAGAACAATTTGATGTTATGGAAAGAATGTTTACCATATGCTGAATTTGCTTATAATCGTGTTATTAATCTTCTACTAACATGTCTCCATTTGAAGTTATTTATGGATTTAATCCATTAACTCCTAATGATTTACTTCCTTTACCCGTTGAGCATCTAACGACCGTTAAAGGATTGAAGAGAGCTGATTTTATCAAGGAGATGCACAAGAAAGTTCGAGCTCGGATCGAGCTCAAAGGCAAGCAAACGGCCGATTCTAGGAATTTGCACCGCAAGAAAGTTGTTTTTCAACTCGGAGATCGAGTTTGGGTTCACCTTAGTCCTGGACAATTTCCCAACCTTCAAAAATCCAAGTTATCACCTAGAGGAGATGGTCCATTTACCATCTTGAGTCGAGTCAATGACAATGCTTATCGCATTGATCTACCTGGTGATTATAAATGTTCTTCTACCTTTAATATTGCGGACTTATCTCCCTTTTGTGCAGATGAATTCGATCAAGATGATGAAGATCCAAATTCGAGGATGAATTCTTTTCAGCAGAGGAGGAATGATGAGTCTATGGATAGCAAAGACGAGCTAAATTCGGAGTTGCAAATCTGAGGTCCTGTTACAAGGTTACGAGCCAAGAAATTACAAAACTATTTTCAAGTGTTGGTTCGCAAGAAGTTCGAGGAAGAACCAAGTCAAGAGGTGATGAAATCCCAGCTATGACAATTGAAGAAGAAGCTCAAGAGAGTTGATCCATGAGGATGGCGTGTTGGATCAGCCCTTTGAAGAGCCCAAGACGCCCATTAGAAGGCCCAAGTCCATTGGGATTTATTTTATCCATTAGTTATTTAGTTATTAGATTTTTCTTATTTTATTTTTGGTTATTTTCATTTTTTTTACTAAGGGAATTTCTAGAAGGTCTTATTTGTTAGGTAATTAGAGTTTCAATTATGGAAACTTCTTTCCTAGTTAGAATTTTAATTAAGGTAGGTTTCCTGGTCTAGTTTAGATAGGTTTCTTTATTATTTTCGTGCATAATTAGTCCTATAAATAGGACATCCATGTTACATTATTATTTAGACATTATTGAAGATTTTTGCCTTTGCATCCAATTGTGTCTCAACCAAGTTATTTTCATTTGTTGTTTTAGATACAAAACAATATTCTTAGAACTAGCAAATCTAAGTCTTATTCAAGGGTATTGCTTAATCCACTTGAGGGATTAACCGGTATTCGCTATCGAAGAGCAACTTAGAGATTTCAACCTTGGATACGTTCGAGATTCAAGGCGGCTATCGGGTTGTGATTCACATCGACGTCAAACTCCATCTCCATCAAACGACGACATCCATCAAGTCATCAATGTTCGCCACTTGTTCAAGCTGCCCAGTTCAAGTTCGAGTTCTACACATGTAAGTCCATTCTATCATTATCATACCCTATCTACTCCAAGCCGATCTTCACCTTTACCATACACGATTCCTACCTTCATAACTATCCTTATACCTTCATCCCATCATCCTTGGTATTTGGTAATTGTGTTTCGTATTTGTGTCATAGTCTTAGTTTCTTATTTGTCTAGATTAGTTCTTTATTTCGTCTTGTTGAGTCGGATCAATGCCCTTCTTTAGTTGATGTTTTGCGTATCCTAAAGTCTTCCGCTACGTTCTCTAGATTCGTTCTAGATTAATTGTCCGAGTCGTATCATATTTTGGCATCAGAGCCAGGTCATTATTGCTGGTCATGGTTCAATCCGACGTGCCATCTTACGTGTCTCATATTATCCAATGTGTCATTGAGTTATAATTAGTAATTCATTGAAAAAAAAGAGATCTGTTAAAAAAAAAATAGATTCGAAAAAAAAAACTGATCTGAAAAAAAAAACTGAAAAAAAAATCTAAAAAAAAAATCTACATTTTGTTCGAATTTTCCTCTTTGTTTCTTACATAGTTTTAGAGTCCTACCTTATATACTAGATAGATTAGGTTATTTAGATTGTGTCCACACTTGTGAAATACATCCAAATTCAACCTTCCTTATCTAGCTTTGTTCTTTCCTTATCTAGTTTTCTTCCATCCCTATCCATCCCAAACCTTCCATATATTCTCCATACCCTATAATTTTCATTTCTTAAACATAAAGGGTTCGAAAAATCTGCCCTACACCACATTCTACACCATACACCATCCGTACACCACCCGGACCATACACCCGTACACCCACACAGTCCCTACACCCGTACACCAACACCATACACCCAAGGTAGCCAGTTTACCTACACCATACCAGCCGCCTACTCTATCATTTACTATGAATCCATACGATACACCCGAGTCATCTAGTCAATTTCTTGCATGGGACACAAAGTACCATTTTGATGCAATGATTAAGAGCATGGAAGAAAGTGCACAATCAATGAGAGACGAGCTGAGTAATCAAATAGCCAAGTTAACAGAGCAACTTAAGTGTCTCAACACGCAAAAAGCATCGCCTCCACCACCTAGAGCTCATCGCCAAACAACCCCATTTTGTTGGAGCCAACCTGAGTCATTCGAGGAGTTTCTACGTACCTATGTACCATTTACATGGCCCGCATCACCAGTTCAGCCGGTCATGGATTTGCCAAGTCAGGCCAATGACATTCAATGCCACGTATGTCATGCATGTGGTCTCACATATCCGAATCAACAAGTCCTGTCCAAATCTGAACAAGGCATCAAATCAGCCTATGAAGAAGAAGTAGAAACCAACATTACATCACCAACTGAATTCGATACCATCAACAAAGATTCTACTCTCGAGATAACAATTTTAATTGAAGCATCTATTGAAGAATTGATAGATGTTGCCACTTATGAAAACGTTGGAGAAGAAGAGAAGGTTGTTGAAGAGCTCAATCTAGAAGAGCCGGATTAACCTTTGAGTGAAGAAGAGAAAGAAATGGAGAGCCAGTTCAATTCAACAATGATTGAAGTACAAGAGGAGATAGTACCATCAAACATGGCAGATCCAACGACTTCTAACATTTTTTATTAGCCGTTATCTTGTGATGTTTTTATTCCATAGGTTGTTGAAGAAGTCCCATTGAAAGTTGATGTGCCACCTGATTTATTTGTATATTCTATGTCAATGCATTCTATGGAGTTGAGGTAGCGACCATTTGACACAAAATGGAAGATTTTGAAGTTGTGTGTTATGTAGCTTGTGCAAAAGGAGTTCGATGGTCGGTTCGTGTTCGTCTATGATACAGGAGGTTTGAATTCGAGGACGAATTCTTTTCAAGAGGAGGGGAATGATGAAATCCCAGCTATGACAATTGAAGAAGAAGCTCAACAGAGTTGATCCATGAAGATGGCGTGTTGGATCAGCCCTTTGAAGAGCCCAATACGCCAATTAGAAGGCCCAAGTCCATTGGGATTTATTTTATCCATTAGTTATTTAGTTATTAGATTTTTCTTATTTTATTTTTGGTTATTTTCATTTTTTTTATTAAGAGAATTTCTAGAAGGTCTTATTTGTTAGGTAATTAGAGTTTTAATTATGGGAACTTCTTTCCTAGTTAGATTTCTAATTAAGGTAGGTTTCCTAGTCTAGTTTAGATAGTTTTCTTTATTATTTTCGTACATAATTAGTCCTATAAATAGGACATCCATATTACATTATTATTTAAACATTACTGAAGATTTTTGCCTTTGCATCCAATTGTGTCTCAACCAAGTTATTTTCGTTTGTTGTTTTAGATATGAAACAATATTCTTAGAACTAGCAAATCTAAGTCTTATTCAAGGGTATTTCTTAATCCACTTGAAGGATTAACCTGTATTCGCTATCGAAGAGCAACTTAGAGATTTCAACCTTGGATATGTTCCAGATTCAAGGCGGCTATCGGGTTGTGATTCACATCGAAGTCAAACTCCATCTCCATCAAACGACGACATTCATCAAGTCATCAACGTTCGTAACTTGTTTAAGCTGCCCAGTTTGAGTTCGAGTTCTACACACGTAAGTCCATTCTATCTTTAGCATACTCTATCTACTCCAAGCCGATCTTCACCATTACCATACACGATTCCTACCTTCATAACTATCCTTATACCTTCATCCCATCATCCTTGGGATTTGGTAATTGTGTTTCGTATTTGTGTCATAGTCTAAGTTTCTTATTTGTCTAGATTAGTTCTTTATTTCCTCCTGTTGAGTCGGATCAATTCCCTTCTTTAGCTGACGTGTTGCGTATCCTAAAGTCTTCAGCTACGTTCTCTAGATTCATCCTAGATTAAATGTCTGGGTCGTATCAAGAGGTCTCGAGATTGGTGTCCATTTCTAAGATGAGGAATTTCATGAAGACCTCAGCACGGCCCGTGCAGGAGGATGAGAGAGGGACACGACCCGTGCAGCCCAAAAGAAAAGCTGACCAGAAGGTGCTGTACGGACCGTCCAAGGCCCCGCACGGACCGTGCGGCGTGGTCGATTTTATACCCATTTTATTTCGATCAGATTTTTTGTACCCATGCTATAGTATTATTTTATACTATAGTATTTATTTATTTTGAGTCATTTTTGGTATTTAATTAATGTAATTTTCGGATTTATTGAGTCCTAGGTTGACTAGATTTTATTTAAGGTAATTTCCTATCTTGAATCGAATTCTAGCTTAGGTAATTTCATAGCTTAGTTGGAGATCTATTTGGATCAGATTTTTAAGCCCATAAGGCTTATTTTTTCGTGCTCTATGCTCTATATATAGGGATCCATTGTCAAACATTATTTTGTAAACATTATTGAAGTATTTTGCTTTTGCATCCAATTGTGTCTCAAACAACTTTATATCTTTTGATTGTTTTGATTCAAAAACTATCATTCTTAAGTTTAGCACATCTAAGTCTTATTCATGGGTATTGCTTAATCCACTTGAGGGATTAACCGGTATTCGCTACGTCAAAGATCAACTTAGAGATTTTAACCTTGGATACGCTCGAGATTTAAGGCGGCTATCGGGTTGTGATTCACATCGACGTCATCAACCATCCGACATCAATCGACGACTTCCATCCTCATCATCAACATCCGTATCTTCCTTCCACAAGTTCGAGATCAAGTTCTATCCATTGCACAACACATGTAAGTTCTATCTATCGTTAACATATCCTATCTACTCCAACCCTTCTACACCTTACCCTATTCGATTCCTTCACCCTCAAACCATCCATAAACCAATCATTCCCTCCACCTTTGGTATTTGGGTTTTGTGTTTCGTTCTTGTGTCATAATTTTAGGTATCATAATTGTCTATATTAGTTTGTTTTATTCGTTTATTTGAGTCGGATTGTTTCCCTTCTGTAATACCCCAAAATTTTATTACCTAAATTTAATTAGAAATATAAATCTAATAGTTAGAATAAGCGTAATATCCAAAAATATTTTAGTATTAAAATAATAGCTATGATTACCTTAAGGGTAAGTTAGGAAAGGAAATGGACCCTTATAAAATTATTTTTTTTAGATAAAGTGTGCCCGTTAAGTGGGTTAGCAATACCCGAGACATTCTCGTATTTTTATTCTAGATATGAAGTTAGTTTAATTAATTTATTTGAGTTGTTGAGTGTAAATACATTTAGTATACGTATATTTCACGTAGATATATATATATATATACATATATGCAATTATAAAGAAAATAGTACTTATTTATTAATATAATAATAAAGAAAAATAATAATATTATATTTACACACACATGGATTAGCATTGTTAAAGTTTTTTCCCCCCCACTATACGTGTCATGGGATGGAATTCCTAGAGTGATGTGTCATGAGGTTTGTAGGTTTGATGACGAATGCTTGGAGGCTAATTAAATAGAAATTTACATTATATTATTAAAATATAAATAAGATTAGGGATGAAAATTGATCATTTTCTAAATTTCATAAAATGCTTCTCGTCAATTCCTAATTTCAGTACTTGACCACCCTAGGATTTTCAACAATTGTTATATCATTAAGATGAGTTTCTCTTAATTATTTATTTAGCAAAATCAATTAGCTATGTTTCATGTTTTTTTCACAAATTAACAAGAAAAATATATATAAGAACTTTAGTTATAATATTAAGATTCACCCTCTGCTCGGTATCAATCTAGATTAAAATATTGAATTCATTTACTTAATTAGCTAATTATCAAGCATAAGTAAAAGAAATCAAATATAAAATTGTTAGAATATTAGGCTTATAATAACATTTGGTTATCCGATTTTGTAAACTAAATTTGTTATCCATATTCCTCAACAAAACATCACGAGTGTTGTAAGCATGAATTTAAATAGCTCAACATAAGATATAGAACTAGGATCTAATGTTTGTATGGAAATTCAAATATGGTTTGGTTACGGGAATTACATATATGTGTGTGTGTGTACATATATATTAATTTATATATAAACACTCTTTCTTCATTTATATTAATGAAATTAGTGTTTTAGAATCTTAAGTATATATGTACGTAGATAGTAATAGTAATAATTTTATAAATAAAAAAAAGAGTGAACTATCAGATCTTAAACTGTGGTAATTAATAATTATTTTTAAAAATGGTTCAGAGGTGAAGTGTAATTGGAATTAACATACAATGGGTCGTAGGTATATCTGAAGCAAGTATATATATGGGGTTAATTGATAATGGAATGATTAACTATTTAAATCGAAAGAATTGATTCACCAACCTTATCATTTCATTATGTTGGGTAGATATGTTTATCATAAACTTATTCCTAATAATTTTTGTCATTACTCTATAATTTATTCCTACGGGTAGTATATATATACATTTTAAAAAGAATCCAATTAAGTTTGAAATCCAAGTGCTACTAAATAAAATACAAACGTTTAATTAAAAGTAAAAAGAACATTAGGGGATGAGTTTTTTTAGTGTCGTTTAGGCAAAACTAAGTCAAGACTGATTGTTGTAGGGCTAGAAGAAGTAGCAGAATTTGAGCAGAACCAATCCGGAATTTGAGAGTTTATCTTCTAACTAGGTGGGCTATTATATATTTGTAAATTGTATCTTTCGAGCTAATAAGCTCTGTTTTGTTAAAATTGCATATGTGACTATATATGTTAAATATTTACGTGCTATTGTATGTTGTCGGAGTCTCATAAACTAGCGCGTTGTGTTAATGTGAGTAGCTACAGTATGCATGCATTATTCGTCATGCCCTACTCCTTGTCGGTGAGACTAAAATGAAACACTTACTGGTTCTACTCATTGAGTATACTTTGGCCATGCTCAACTTTATGCGTTGGTTATGTAGTATGTGTTGCGGGCGGTGTCTGTTTATACTCTTATGCGCTTCACGATGAAATGTTTTGGTGAACTTAGGTTGCTTTCAATTTTAAAACCTCCTAAGCTTCACTACCTGCATGGACACAAATAGATTACTTCAACAAAATGATTTACATAACTTGAATTGTAAAAACTTGCCCACTTAGTGCATTAGTACTCAGTCCAAATATTTCCAAACATTTTTCAGGTCAGTAGGCTGGAACATGGATGTGATGATGTTGAGAGATGTGCTTTTGCTTATTACGTATTTTCCCATTATCTCTTTTTGTTAAGTATTCTGTTAATAATGAAGTTTCCGCTCTTGTAATATCATTTTGTTAAACACTAAGAACTCTTATCTTGTTGTTATGAATAGGTATATGTTATAATAAAGCATGTTTGATTATTCTGTGTCTTCTGTTGAGATTTTGTTAATCAAGTTACCCCCTTTCTTTCCCGCTTCTTAATTTCAACCCTCGTGGCGTTCATTTCCACGGTCTTCTGAGATCGGGGTGCTATAATGTGGTATCAGAGCCAGGTTTGCAACTCTGCATACCTGCTGGGTCAACTTATTTCATTTTTCATTAAATTTCCATGTGATATTATATAAGCCCTCGGCTCGTCACTCACGCAACAGCTAAAAGGTACGTATGTTTTTATGCGGTTTTTAGTTTATAAAAGTTTACATTAACTGTTGAAATGTTAAGTTTGTCTGAAAATGGAAGATTAGGATTCGCCATGTTGGCTGGAATTTCTCGGAAGATTGATTTTTATGTTGATTGCATACTCTGACAATTGCACTGATTGCATACTCGGTTGCTATGTTGAAAGCATACTAGTTTTGAAATATATCTGTGAGTACACTGGTTTTTGTCTAAAAACTTCTTTGATCACATATATGTATGAACTTGTGTATCTATGTCATGTGCATACTTGTGATGTTTAGAATATGCAGAATGCATACAGAAAACTGTGATAGTCGGAAAGTGTTTGTTGTATATACTCTAGAATGAGTACAAGAACTTGAAAGCTTGATAACGTAAGATTAACTTAGCTTATAGTTGTTAAACTTAGACTGAATTTGTAAATGCTTATGAGATTTCTAAGAACATAGTTTGACTAAGAAAACATTTTATTTTGACAATTGAACATAAACTTATGGCTCAGAAGAATTGCCACATGTATATGATGATCGATGAGCGGATTATGAAATTTTATACATATACCAAGAAAGGAATTGATAAGGTATTCAATTTCAATGGGAAAATAACTTACTCTGTGGGAGTCAACATCTAGTTAGAAGAAGTCTTTGAGATTGAGGTTGTGTTAAGGTTGATCAAGAGTTTGCCCTGGTGCTAGAAAGATGGACATATTAAGCATTGAAATATTTAAAAAAAATATAACTCAACGACCTATGTAGAGACTTGAAATTTTCATGGATAGATATGTAGGATGATGATTACTACTACAAATAAGGGTTAACATCAGAATTGTCACCTGAGCGATATACTTGTGTTTGCTTTATTTGATACTGGAGCTTCACATTCTTTTATATCTAGATATGTATGTAAATGTCTCAATCTAGAGCTAGAATTAATAGGAGAAGCCTTAGTAGTAAGCATTCCCTCAGGACGAACACTTTTAGCCGATTGTGTTTGTAAGAACTTAGACTTGGTAGTAGGTGAACATAATTTCACAACTGATCTATATGCTCTTGAGATGCGAGATTTTGACATTATATTTGGGATGGATTGACTGACAAAGGAGAATGTAACAATCGCTGCCACAAGAGAGAGATAATATTTCATAAGCTAGGCGAGGAAGAGGTGAAGTTTTATGGAGCAAAAATAGGAAATATAATTCCCATAATTTCAGCATTGAAGGTTGTAAAGTTGTTACAAAAAGGAGATTGTTAGGTGTTTCTAGTAAATCTTGTAAAAAAAAAGAAGGTCTAACAGTGGATCAGGTACCAGTGGTGCGAGAATATGAGGATATATTTCCAAACGATTTGCCAGGCTTGCCACCCGGCAGACAAGAAGAGTTCACCATAGACTTAGAATTAGGAGCAGCACCGGTATCCAAAGCCCCATATCATTTAGCACCGAATGAGTTACAAGAGTTGAAGGTGCAACTGGAGGAATTATTGGAATTAGGTTTTATAAGACCTAGTGTATCGCCTTGGGGAGCACTTATCCTATTCGTTAAAAAGAAGGATGGTACTATGAGAATGTGCATCAAATACCGAGAGTTGAACAAGATAAAGGTGAAAAACAAGTATCCACTTTCGGGGGTAGATGATCTCTTCAATCAGTTATCAGGTTCAAAGGTCATAAAATTTACTCGATAAGTGATAACGAATTCATGGATGACTTTAGCACCATCATTTGAAGTTGTTGTTGATGCATTTTTCATGTGTTGTATTTGAACTTTATTATTGGAAGCTGCTTAACAATGAGCAGATGGATGATGCTAAATGTACGATGGCATAGATGATTGTGCGATGTTGTTGAGGCAAGTTTGACAATTTGTTGTTAGGTCAACTTTGCATTTTTTTGTAGATCTGAAACATTATTTTCTTTTGATAAGTCTATCCTGATGTCACATGCAAGAAAAGATCAGAATCTACGACCTTGAGGAGCTAGCAAGATAGCTGGTGTTATAAGTAAAAAAAAAAGGGCAAGAAATACTCGAATATTTTTATAGTGGAACAAGAGATTTTTGTTGACTAATATGTCATACCAATCAAGATAGAGATGGAGTTAAACAAGCTAGCTTAGCTATACATACGAGTTATGGTGCATCTATGTAGAATTCTTATCTTGGTCACATCGGATCGAGAAACCTGATTTACATCAACATTCAGTCAAGAAGATATGGATACAAAATTAAACTTCACACGCAAACGAATGGCTAAATCAAACGAACGATACAATATTAGAGATATATTCTTCAAGGAGTTTTAATTTCTTTGATGAGAGTAAAAGCTAGAAAGATGTCCTACAATAATCTATCGGCAATGAAAGAAGCGCGGTGGAAACAAGGTGTGCATGATGTGTTAAATGTATCGAACCTAAAAAAGTATGTGTTTGACTCAGACCACGTGCTCAAGGACGACGAGTTTGTCTTGTGTGCATATATAATATACGATAAGGGTCTCGCTAGGTAGAAATATCAAGATCAAGCAACGTCGGAACTTGAAATGTGACACCCCATTCCAAAATAAAACTGAGAATTACTCCGACCATATAGAAAACTTGTGTTGTTTATAGATTTCTTTGAAATGATTATTGAAAATTCCAAACATCGAGAAAATGACTCCCAAAGTTGAGTCGATTTTATTCTTAAGTTCATGTTGTTCTCTAAATCTCTCTCGAGCACCTATCTTATTTCTCATGATGAGACATTTCTATGAATCTTTTCTATTCATCATTTGGACATTTATTGAATCTTGTATGTCCTAATATTGAAAGATCATCTTTTCATCCTTCAAAATTTTACTATTTTATTTTAAACTCGATTTCATCTTTGACTAGGAGTCTCAAATATTTTCATTATCATGTGGTCACTGATTTCATTAAAAACGGAGTTCGCTTGACCCTCCAACAAAATTTTATTAGTTCTCTATTTCAACCATATATCATATATTGAAATACATCACAAATTAATTGCCACCACTCAACCTTATCTTGCTCCATGTGTCATCACACATGTTAAGGGTGGGGCCAGCTGAACATCCTCAACCATGAAAATAATGAGCAAGCATAACGAAGCATCACCCATTTATCTTCTCTCTCT
The DNA here is from genome assembly GCA_026008535.1 of Perilla frutescens. Taxonomy (NCBI): domain Eukaryota; kingdom Viridiplantae; phylum Streptophyta; class Magnoliopsida; order Lamiales; family Lamiaceae; genus Perilla; species Perilla frutescens. Next base: position 35,782,052 of record BRKX01000006.1, on the reverse strand, counting down.
ATCATCTCAGCCCTCTCCTCCCCAAACACCCATCTTTCTTTCAATCTTTTAGGAATGAAATCTGTTGAGAAAATTCTGAAACTTTATACACACATTTCTTTGTCATAATAGAACAAAATTTGTTTTGATGTTGTTTCCAAACGGTGCCCGAAAAGTAGAGAAAATGGGCCTAGAACCTCACTGGTGTTGCCGGTCACCAAGTTGTGTTGTAGTCCCATTGCGACATCTTTTTCCATTAAGCAAGCCATTTCTTTCCCCGAGGTTTACATCATTATAAACATAGCACTTCAAGCTTTTCATAACAAGTCTTGGATCATCAATATGATATCATTTGGTCTATCAAAGACATGTCACAAATCGACATGTAAAAAAAATCTGCCACATAAATCATTGTGATGCGAATGCAACTTCAGAGGTTGTTTTCCGTCGTTTCCTCCATTATATGGACTTGATATTCTGGTCTGTAGCAACTCAATCTTGTAGTCTTTTAATCCCTTGTGTTCGATCTAAGATCAGATATCATTTGATCCTCTAAATTCGAACTATAATTTTTCTTGAAAACCACACTCTTTTTTTGGCAAATTTCATCTATGTTGAACATGCTATATTCCTTGCTCATTTCCAGTCATTGTAGCCGTTTTATTATTGGCCCATTTGTTTCATTAAATCCCTTATCTTCCATACTATGAAAAGTTGTACTTTTGATCGAAAATCCGTTGAGTATCGAGCTTGATCAAAACCCAAACTTTTTGTTGATTAATCTGTTCGGGTGAACAGTTACAGTTTCCTTTTCGGTCGATTTCAGGCCAAAGTGATCGGAATTTGTCTCCGACTCCTTCTGACCGATTTTAGGTCCTTTTGTATTGGACACGTGGTCGCTGACCGTGTCTTAATCAGATTTGAATTGAATTTCTTATGATTTTTTGAAGTTGCTATTTTAAAGTTGTTCCATTTATTGTATTTTATTTTTGTCGGAATTGTTTCAAGTTAATTGAAAAGTATTGGAAGAATCTATTATCAAGTCGGGTTGGGTTTAAAACTCGAGTATTGCGCTTTCTTAATAAAGTAAAAGTAATAAAACTCTAATTAAATTAAAGTAAATATTAGATTAATTCCGGAAGTTATGTTATTGATCCTTGTAGGAATTGAAAACATATTTTTGGTGAAATTATATGAAAAAAGAGATAGTAGCATTTGTAGAGAGATGTGTAACATGCCAGTAAGTGAAAGTTGTACATTAACGACCTTCAAGATTATTGCAATCGTTGGAAATTCTGGAGTGGAAATGGGAGCATATAACGATGGATTTTGTGGCAGGCTTACCGCGATCAATGAAAGGAAACACAACAGTTTGGGTCATCGTAGATCGATTGACCAAATCAGCACACTTCGTGCCGATCAATACAACAACAGAGTTAAGCAAATTAGCATAGATTTATGTAAAAGAAATTGTTTGTTTGCATAGAATTTCAATTTCTATCACGTCGGATCGTGATACTCTTTTAACATTAAGATTTTGGATGAGTCTTTAAGAACTAATGGAAACAAATCTGAACTCCAACACCGTTTTTCATCCTCAAACAGATGGCCAATCAGAGAGAAGGATACGAATTCTGGAGGACATGCTCCGTGAGGTTGTGTTGGATGGAAACACAAGCTGAGAAGATGTTTTACCCTTGGTAGAGTTTACTTCTAACAAAAAATGGCACCATATGAAGCCTTGTATGGCCTCAAATGAAAATCGCCCCTATATTGGGATAAAGTTGGAGAAAGAAAAAAAGATGGTGGAAGCAATTGAGAAGATAAGAAGAAGAATCAAGATAGCTCAAGATCGTTAGAAATCCTATGCCGATGTGAAGAGAAAATACGTGAGCTTTGAGATTGGTGACAAGGTATTCTTGAAGATTGCACCAATGAGAGGAGTGGTTAGATTTGGGAAGAAGGGTAAGTTGCAGCCACGATATGTGGGACCGTTCGAGATTCTAGAGAAAATAGGTGATGTTGCTTATCGCCTAGCACTACCTCCGGATTTGGCGGGTGTGCATGATGTTTTCCATGTATCATTGCTTAGACAATACGTGTCTGACTCTAGTCATGTCATTTCTTATCACACAATGCAAGTTTCCCAAGACTTGACGTATGAAGAAGTCCCAATTGCTGTGTTAGATAGAAGAGTTCACACTCTTCGAACCCGTGAGGTTCCTTTAATAAAGGTGCAATGGAGTCGGCATGGACTTCAAGAGGCCACTTGGGAGAAAGAAGTTGATATTATAGCTTGATATCCAAATGTAATAGAAATGTTATGCTAATTTCGAGGACGAAATTTTTAAAAAGTTGAGGAGATTGTGATACCCCGACCCTTTTTGCTAAATTATAAATTATAATTTTGGAAAATGATGTTGAATTAATATTGTTTGAATATTAATTATGATGGTATGTTCGTATTTTATGCCGTTGTTTCAATACAGGTTGTCCCACTCGAGCCGATACGTCATAGCACGGTGATATTATACTGAGTGTATAATATGGTTTGAATTTTCAATACTAAAATGTCGAGTTATATGATCATGAGTGAATATGATTGTATTTAATTTTAGTTTGTCATACTTTGAACACCCTAACGCTGTGTTGATCAGGGGTCTCGCTGACCGGTCAGCGAGTCGGGGGTTCAAGGGGTGAAGCGCCCCGATGGGGGCTAGCGGGCAATGCCCCCTGCTTTTTCGATAAGTATTAAATGTGTTTTGAAAGTTAAATGGAGTTGGAAATGTCCAGGGGTCGAACTGTATTCAAAAATAGTAATTAGCCTGAAGCGCGACCCTCAAGCGCGAGTTCACCGAGTCGCGTCTTGCAATGAAGCTGAAACGTGACCGTGAAACGCAACCCCTCCAAGTCGCGTGATAAGCAGCTCTGCAATGCGAGCAAAAAACGCAACATTTTGGTCGCGTGTCATCAGCTTCAGAGAGCCATTTTTTTCAACTTAAACGCCACCCGTAGACGTGACCTCCTCGAGTCGCGTGCTAAGCAGCTCTACAACGCGAGCAAAAAACGCGACATTTTGGTCGCGTTTCATCAGCTTCAGAGAGCCATTTTTTTTGGCAACCCCTAGGTCGCGCCTCGCTTCGGAAAATCTCATCCTTTAAATACCACACTTAACCCTTTTACCCTCATTTCTTTATTCTCTTGGGCGATTTTTCCTCCCAATCATCTCAATAAATCCTTCAAGTTTTGGAGTGGATCCTCTCATCATCATCCATCAATCAAGGTAACTTCATACCCTTTTCATCTTGGTGATTAAACACCATTTCCATATTGATTTGAATCTAGGGTTCATACCTAAAATTTAGGGTTTTGGATCTGATTGATCCTCTTGCCTTGATATCTTGAACATATGATTTATTTATATCCTTGAAACTATATGTGTTGTTAAATTGAGATTCCTATGGTTTATTGTTGCTAGGGTTTGGATTTTTGTCCTTATTTCACCTTAATATGTCAGTGTTTGGTTGGAGGTGTTGTGATGGTTGTACGAAGTTGATTTTCATGTATGTTAGAGCCCTAGGATAGAGGTTCATGTATTGGAAATTATGAGTTTAAAGGATTTAAATTACGTCTTGTTTTTATGGTTTAAATGGGTGCACGTAACGTGTTCGATTAAATGTCTCAAAGAGTTTTAATGTGTATTTTGAGTCCAAAATCATAATATGAGCTTGTATATCCATGGTTGTGTATGTGGATATGTATGAAAAACCTTAAAGCATGTATAGCATGTGTTTGGTCAAAATTATGAAATAATTGTATAACTCGACATCTAAAATGAAAAAGGGGGATTTAAAGGTGCTAGGCGACGTATTGGGGTTCGAGGTGGACAACTTGTGCGCGGCAAAGGAATATTCCAAGGTTGAAAAGATTTTTAAAGCGTATCATAAGGTGGGGTAACTCTAAACTGCGAACACGTGTAAAGTTATAGTTATTGTTGTGCTTTGATTGTATAGATATGAAGGGTCTTTGGACCAGAGATATCAAAGAGATCCTTCGGGATCGACAAAGTGATCCTTCGGGATCGACAAAGAGGTCCTTCGAGATTGATATAGACTTGTTAATGTCCTCTCCGGGGGATAATAAGCCTGCGGGCATCATGATGTTTGGACTCTACGGGGTTGAGGCTAGTCTCCACAAAGTAAATAAGTATCCATATGTTATATTTTCACTTGTGCAATTAGCTATAACTGTTTGCAGTGTTCCCTACTGTGTTGTTAAATACTCACCCCATTCATTCAATGAATTTCAGGTTGAGGAGTCGGAGTCCGAGTAGGAGCGTTGTGAACACAAGAGAACCCCCACAAGCTTGTGTTTATTTTTTGCATGCTCTTCTTTTGAAATACTCATATTATTAATATTACATTGATCATTATCCTTTTATTTTTATGATAAATGATCATTGGGGATGGGAATAACCCTATTTTGTAGTTATGATGTATTTAACTTGATATTATGCAAAACATTTTAAAGGCGGGTCGTTCGACCTTGGAGCCTCCTATGTGCGAATTATGTCAATGAACCCCTATGCTATGTATGTTAATTTAGTGTGTTAGATGGGTGGGTTGTGTAAGGCTTATGAACCCGATAGGTTAGGTGATTGTATGATTTTGTGGATGGGCTTACACGATACTTCTACTTAACATTATGTTGTGTGACGAAATAGATATGATAGATTGCATGTCTTAATTGTGAAAAATTTATATTGAGAATTATGATGCCTCACCTTATCATGCTAATTGACTTTAGCTTTCGCTCAATTAAATATAAGCACACCATTATAAGTAAGTAAATTGTATGTTAAGTGACGTGGCCAAACAGAGTGGTTTGGGACGTTACAATAACACAACATCAAATTGATTCTCGCTATTGAATTTCCCGACACAAATTATATAGTATAGTATAATAATTGATTCTTGCTATTGAATTCCTTACACAACCAACACACTATAGTAAAATCTAATTGACTCTGAATTCTCGGCACGACCTATACACTATAGTATAATAATTGATTCTCGCTATTGAATTCCCGACACAATTTGTACACTATAGTATAATCTAATTAACTCTCGCAATTGAATTCTCGACACAACCTATACAATATTATAACATAACATCAACCTAATTCCCGCTATTGAATTTCCCGCCAGAAATTATACATTACAGTATAATAATTGATTCTTGCTATTGAATTCCTTACACAACCTATACACTATAGTAAAATCTAATTGACTCTGAAGTCTCGACACGACCTACACACTATAGTATAATAATTGATTCTCGTTATTGAATTTCCGACACAACTTGTACACTATAGTATAATCTAATTAACTCTCGCAATTGAATTCTCGACACAACCTATACAATATTATAACATAACATCAAATTAATTCCCGCTATTGAATTTCCCGACACAAATTATATAGTATAGTATAATAATTGATTCTTGCTATTGAATTCCTTACACAACCTATACACTCTAGTAAAATCTAATTGGCTCTGAATTCTCGACACGACCTATACACTATAGTATAATAATTGATTCTCGCTATTGAATTCCCAACACAACCTGTACACTATAGTGCAATCTAATTAACTCTCGCAATTGAATTCTCGACACAACCTATATAATATTATAACATAACATCAAATTGATTCCCGCTATTGAATTTCCCGACACAAATTACAGTATAGTATAATAATTGATTCTTGCTATTGAATTCCTTACACAATTATACATTATAGTAAAATCTAATTGACTCTGAATTCTCGACACGAGCTATACACTATAGTATAATAATTGATTCTCGTTATTGAATTCACGACACAACTTGTACACTATAGTATAATCTAATTAACTCTCGCAATTGAATTCTCGACACAACCTATACAATATTATAACATAACATCAAATTGATTCCCGCTATTGAATTTCCCGACACAACTTATACAGTATAGTATAATAATTGATTCTTGCTATTGAATTCCTTACACAACCTATACACTATATTAAAATCTAATTGACTCTGAATTCTGGACACGACCTATACACTATATTATAATAATTGATTCTCGTTATTGAATTTCCCGACACAACTTATACACTATAGTATACTAAGTGATTCTCACATTTGAATTCTTGACACAACCTATACAATATTATAAAATAACATCTACTTGATTCTCGCTATTGAATTTTCTGACACAACTTATACACTACAGTATAATAATTGATTCTCGCTATTGGATTCCTTACACAAGCTATATACTATAGTACAATCTTATTGATTCTCGCAATTGAATTCTCGACATTACCTATACACTATAGTATAATAATTGATTCTCGCAATTGAATTCCCGATACAACCTATACATTATAACATAACATCAAATTGATTATCGCTATTGAATTCTTGACACAACTTTTACACAACCTACAATTATTGTAAAAATATATTCTTAAGTATAATTTCTTTCATTTTAAAAATACGGTCATTGTAAAAATAAATTCTTAAATAATGAATTTTATTGGGCTAAAAAATACATATGTTTTAATGCATCTATTTTAATTCTATACATAATAATTATTAATTGTAAATTGAACAAATCTCCAATTTCATTATTTAAATAAATTGATAATCACTTCATCTATTTCAATGAATCTGTTATATTTCTAATTATAATAAGTATTGATTGTAAATTGAACAAATCTCTAATCTCAATATTTAAACATGTCGGTAATTAGATATTTATCAATCAATTCAATTCATCTTAATAGTCATAAATTCAATCATTGTAATTGACATATTTGTGCGGCGGTGATAATTGGGGAACCAACGGTCTTTCATATCTCATAAACACAATCCTAAGTATTTCTTCCATTGTAAAAATATATTTTAAGTATAATTTCTTTCTTTGAAAAAAAAAATCTTAAATAATAGTCCACTATCTTGGTATCATAAAAAATTAAAGGAAGAGAGATAATCAAATTTAAATTTTGAATTCAAATTTGAAACCAAACTAGAATTTCAAATTTTTTAGAATGGAGGACATTATGGACATTTACTAAAATCTACTTTTACATAATTACAAAAAAACCATATTTTGGACATCTAAATTCTGGACACCAAGCTTTACCAAATGTTAAAATAGAGAATTAAATTACTTTCCCAAGTCGAATTCTGTGCCAACCAAACGAGGCCTTAGTAATTAACGTTACAATAATAAAAATGCTGACGTTATAATATTTTTTTATTCCTAATCTTAGCACAACTTAAATTAGTGTGTGATGTAGGCCTTAGTAATTAACGTTACAATAATAAAAATGCTGACGTTATAATATTTTTTTATTCCTAATCTTAGCACAACTTAAATTAGTGTGTGATGTTAGTCCATAATGGTAGTTTTAAAAATCTAAATGTTACACATGTACATAATAATAACGTTAATTTTTAAATATTATAACATTACACATTTTATAATATTAACGTTATCTTTAAAATACTTTCTCATTATATTATCTTGATAATATTACGTTACTTTTAAAATATAAATAAACATTTTTTTACTCACACACCCGACCTGTGGTATTGAGGAGAATAAAATCCGTGACCTTTTGTCTCCAAGTAATCTCACTCCACCACTAGGCCATCCCCACTGGGGCAATAAGATTATTTTTTTTAGGGTTAATTGGTTTAAATATCACGAACTATTCACGATTTCTGGTTTTTAACACGAACTTTAAAATGTTGCCTCCACAACACGAACTTACATTTTTTTGTAATTATAACATCATTTCAAAAATTGAGTGCAATTACAAGCACAAAAATTATATGAAATGCTTAATCTATTTTAAAATGTTATACGTACAACATAAACTTACAATTTTTTTTTGCAATTATAACATCATGTTTTTTTTGCAATTATAACATCATGAAATACTTACATATTTCATGATGCATTTTATATTTTATTTACATGTGTTTGTAATATTATTTATTATTGTCGTTCTATAAATAAATCTGACAAATTCATGTTGTCATATCCAAAAAAAAAATGGTTATATTACATGTCGAATATTTATTTAAACTCCATTTTCATATAATTTTTTATGTTTTTATTTTTCGTATTTATTCACTCAATCTCAGAAGTTTTGTAATTATTTATTTGTGTTTATAAATAATTTATACTTGTACCTCACATAGATAAAATACTAACTTAATTTACATCAAATTTTCAATGTTAATAAAATAAAACATACATGAGAAATAAAATTGTATCAATGTATTACGGAAAAAATAATTAAGAAAAAAAAAGTATTTCGTATAGTTTTTGTGCTTGTAATTGCACTCAATTTTGAATTGATGTTGTAATTTCAAAAAAATGTATGTTCATGTTGTGGAGGCAACATTTTAAAGTTCGTGTTAAAAATCAGAAATCATGAATAGTTCGTGATATTTAAACCAATTAACCCTTTTTTTTATACTATTAAAGTTAGATTTACAAAATATTTAATAATACTAACGTTAATTTTAAAATATAATAACATCATACATTTTATTGTATTAACCAAAAATAAACGTTACACATTCTTAATAATGTTAATGTGGATAAGGTGGAATCGGTCCATTTTTTTGAAAAATACATGAATTCTTTATATATATATATATATATATATAATGAGTCTGTACATTTGTTGAGTAGTTAGTAATAAATGTCAAAATACATTTACATAATGATTGGATAGGGACCAAGTGCGCCATAAGGGTGTTTTAGACATTTACACTTCAAATTACCCACAAAACTTCCTATTTTTATATCTTGTTTTTTTTCCATTTCCTTTCACTTTTGCCCAAGTTTATCGATAACCGTTGTTTTCCACCGATTTTTTCTTTTAAATACAGACAACAGTTATAAGCTATTGTCTATACTCATTTAGACAACATTTTAATAATAACCGTTGTTCTGTATGGATTTAGACAACGACTGTATTCACTTTGTTGTCGATTGACACCAATTATAATTTAATTTACAAGGGATTTTAATTAGCTATTGTCTATTATTGATTTTTTTGATATCCGACGATGTCGTTTGATTAGCCCTTAATCTAAAATCCCTCAAATTTACCTAAGTCCCTATTTCAATAGCCGCTTAAAATTTTCCCTCTCAACCTATTTCTAATCTACAATCTCTTCCCCTCTCTATCGCCGCCTTTCCATCTCAAACGCTGCTCGATGTTCATTGCTACCAGTCACCATTGTAGCTGCCACCGTTGCCGTCGCTCATTGTTGGGTTCTTGGTAACCGTCGCTCATTGTTACTGTTTTCAGTCGCCACCGCTCGTTTCTACTGTTCTTGGTGGCCGCCACTCATTGCTACTGCACATCGTTGGTCGTCATCGAACATTGCTGCTGCACTTGTATCATTCCTAGTCTAACATCATAGATTAGTATTTTTTCTCTTGTATTACACTGGGGGTTGTTTACTTCAAGTATAGACTAATGAGTAGATGGATTAATTTAGGATAACTTGTGTGATTTAGATATCCTTCAAATTTAGTCCAATGTTTAATTTGTGTGATAAGAATATAAGATGATATATATATATATATAAATCTATATCTATATATATAAATGTTGGTCCCGGACGAGTCTAATAGAGTTTAGAAGAGGGAGTTGAATAAACTCTTTCTAAAATTTACTTTGATGTAGAATAAACAAGGGCCCTGACTTATTTTGAGCTTTAAATCAGTTGAAATATGCAGTTTGTGTGTAATGTGGTGATGTGGTTGTATGCAGTTGAAAATAGACAAGTTAAAGCAATATACATCACACAAGGATTTTATAGAGGTTCTAAGCTTAAGACTCCTACGTCCTCTCTTCTTTCTTTTGGAAGGGAAATTCACTATATAATTTGAGATTACACTTTACAAATTATATAGAAGGTGGGAGCTGAACCTGGTAACGGTGGCTTACTGAACACAGCTACCTCAGCTGGGTAGATCTCTAATACTTGCAATCTCCAGCAGGTAACTATTGCGGCGATAGTTTCTTTAGCGGCAACTCACACTTAGACGAAGATTTAGGTGCTTATGAAATCTTTTCAAGGTTTTAGATCTCTTTCGATTTTCAAGAGGATGATTCTTAAAAGAGTGTCAACTTCTTGTGCTTCTATTGATGAAACTGAGGATCCTTTGGATGTGTGTTATTTTGATCAAACGACCCGACATCCCATTACATGCTAAAACCGAATCTAAATCTCATGCACAACGGAAAAATGAGATTATCGATTACCTTGCAATTGGAGAGACACCGTTCAGAAGATATAAATATAAAATCTACAACTCCTCCATTCTTCATGTTATCCACTCTATGATCTTCTGTTGTATGATCCAACCTCAATCCAGACATCGTATGGGCGACGATCCTCTAGACCTTGTAGAAGCTTGGAGACCAAGAACTCTCACAATAGAATTTTTGACAATTTCTTTCTTTTAGGGAGATGAATTTCAAAATTTACATCTACGGTGGCTAGGTTTTTTCTTCTCCTTTCATAAGATATATATAGGGCTACAATAGAGATCTAGAAGAAAATTAGGGTTGGGCCTCCAACGGGCCTTAAGTTTCCATGTCTAGCCTAGACATAACTTAAGCCCATTAATATTAATTCAATCCACTAAAGAATTAATATTGCACTACCACCCTAATTTCACATTTATGGATATGACTTCTTCAACTCAATTAATTCCCCATGTTTAAGATATCGAATGTCCATTAATTAAATCGAGTATACTAACAACCCAATTTTAATTAATTGCTTAGCCATGAGTCGTACCACTCAACCTTTATTATCAAGCCGGATTAAAAATCCACCTGCAATATTTAACATGACAATCCTTTTTGAGCTCCTCAGGGGACATCATCAACTCGGTGTACTGAGACGTGATTTCCTTATATAAATAGTAACCCATCATATATAGAAATGCCACTACCCAATCTACTGGACTTATTGATTCTTTAATTAGAATCTCACCCATTGATAGGTCAAAGTAATGTACATTAAAATATGCATGTGTACTATTATATAAAGATTAAGAATTATGAGTATCTGAGATTTATATTTGACAGCTGTGTATTTTACACAACTATCAAATATGAATAGATGTTCTTTATTATATGAAGTTATGCATTTTATATAGCTTTTATACTTAAATTGTTATCATTTAGAGTTTTTGATGTGTTTGCTAGTTTTGCAGTAATAGTTGTGATTTCATTGTATATTTGAAGCAAAATTAGTGAATATGGACAAGAAGAGTTGAAGGGGTGTTTAATTAGGCTCTTGGGCTTAATTTAATGCTTAATTGAAGCACAATGGACCGAATTAAGTTATTAAAACCCGAAAAAATCTGAAGCCTAACTCGAAGTAGGGGTGGGTCGACCCTAAGGAGCTCAGTCAACCCGACCTAGTGTATTTTACACATGAGTGGGTTGACCTGGCTCAGCTTGTCTGGGTTGACCCTATGCAAAAATAGAGCTCTGGGTTGACCCGACCAGCTTGGTCAACCCATGTGCACAAATCCACAGGGATGCTATTTTCACACTCCAATTTAGGGTTTCTAACCTACATATAAAAGTCTCCATTTTGATACACGAAAAAAAGAAGTACAACACAAGTCCTAAATGCCCCAATACAAGCTACACACATGAGGAACATAAGAGAAGAGAGAAAGAGTTACCGTCTACTCAAGAGGAGACGACGAGATTGTTAGAGACGAAGTGCCATTGCAGAGAAGATGAAGCCGCTGGATTACATATTGTTCATTGGTTCCTTTATCTTTTCTGTCATGAACACTGAAACTCTGTTGTTTATTAATTTAATTATGTCTAGCTAATTCTATAGTTAGGTTTTATGGATTGGAATTTATGGATTTTAATATATGAGTTGATTACTGTAATACCCCAAAATTTTACTATCTACATTTGGGTAGAAATATAAATCTAATAGTTAGAATAAGTGTAATATCCAAACACTTTCAGTATAAAAGAATAGTCTATGCTAATTTTAAAGGTAAGCTAGGAAGAAAATGGATCGTTGTAGATTCCTTTCTAAGTGAAGTGTGTTGTTTAGTAGGTTAGAGGTACTCGATACATTCTCATATTCTTATTCCGAACCTTAGATTCAAACTTAATTAGATTAATTAGAAATCTATTTATTAAATGCAAATTGATTTAATATGATTTTTATATATAAATACACACATATACATTATATATATATCATTTATTTATGAAAAAAAGAACGATATAAATATATATATATATATATATACACTTACTATAACCTTAGTTTTTAATTAATGTTGCAATCATGACTTGTGCATATCTATATATATTAATATATATATATAGTACTTATATAGCTGGGTAGGGTAATCCATATATATATACACGTACGTATATATAGTTAATATAATAAAAAAATTATAATAATATTAATAACAATAAAATAAATGAATGTTAAGAATATAAGATAAGTTCTTACTAGTACACATGGCAGTCATGCACAAACTTTTAATAATTCATATCCACGTGTGGTGATTAAAGATAAGCTTAGTGGATCTAATTAAAAAACAACTTGTGTATATATATATATAATATATATATATATACTAATATATATCATAGTTACATATATTTCTTAAAGCCAAGTATACGAAAATAATTATTGAAGGTACGAGAATACACTTTCACTCCTTTAATGAGTTATAAGATGTCATTTTAATCAAGCTTCATGAATTAGTTGTTACGAAAACATTATTAGCAATAAATAGTTCTTTTCTTTTAAATCAAATATATTAGTTAATTGAAGGGTTGCTATTTTATTTTATTTTATTTTATCTTTTATTTTCTTTAACTGATCGATATTTAATTAAATTGTATTCATCTATATTTAACAATTATATTTTGATTCCATTAAGTATATGGGTGCACATAATAGCAGTAGTTATTTAATTTGAATATCTAGTTTAATCCGACTAATTTGTATAAGTTAAATCAATGTGTATATATATTTAGTGTAGTATTTATAACCTCTGTTTAATTAGTTCATTTAATTGGATTAAATCTTATAATGAACTTTTATTATTGGTATATAATCGGTTATTACTTTAAAATGTGTACCCAAGTCTTTAGTAGAGTTAAATAATAAATTTACTTGTTAGAGAAATATATTTTAACATGTAGAATAAATATGTAAAATAATTAAGTAGTCTTACATTTGAATTTAAAAATTTAACTTCAACCCTTGATTGTTTTGGCGGCAGTATGTTAAATTACAAATACAACATATCAATTTAGACCATAAGTTTTATTTGAATTTTCTATTTAACCGAGGATTCATAAATTAATTATTTAGGATCATAAATCTTAGATTTTTAGATATATTAGAATTATAATTGGCCTAAATATTTTATTTGAAATTATTTTGATACTAGGTGCGGCCCAATTAGGACCCTCGTCCACTTTGTGATTCCCTGCTCGATTATACGTGCTCATTGTTATCAGGTGGGTTATTATATCTTTTCAAATGGTATCTTTCGAGTTATTAAACTCTGCTTTGTTAAAATTATTGCATATGTGACTATCTGTGTTAAATATTTACATGCTACTGTATGTTGTCGGAGTCTCATAAACCAGCGCTGTGTCAATGTGAGTAGCTACAGTATGCATGCATTATTCGTCATGCCCTACTCCTTGTCGGTGAGACTAAAATGAAACACTTATTGGTTATACTCATTGGGTATACTTTGGCCATACTCAACTTTACGCGTTGGTGATGTAGTACGGGTTGCGGGCAGTGACTGGTTATACTCTAAAGCGCTTCACGATAAAATGTTTTGGTGAACTTAGGTTGCTTTCAATTTTAAAACCTCCTAAGCTTCACTACCTGCATGAACACAGATAGATTACTTTAACAAAATGATTTGCATAACTTGAATTGTGAAAACTTGCCCACTGAGTGCATTAGTACTCAGCCCAAATATTTCCAAACATTTTCAGGTCAGTAGGCTGCCGCGTGGACGTGACGATGCTGAGACATGGGCTTTTGTTATTTACTTATTTTTCACTGTCTCTTTTTGTTAAGTATCCTGTTAATAATGGAGCTTCAGCACTTATAATATTCTTTTGTTAAACGCTAAGAACTCTAGTCCTAGTGTTATAGATAAGTATATGTTATATTATAAAGCATGTTTGGTTGTTCGGAGTCTTCTGTTAAGTTCTCTTTGATCAGGTTACCCCCTTTCTTTCCCGCTTCTTAATTCCCACCCCCGTGGCGTCCATTTCCACGGTCTTTCGGGATCGGGGCGCTACAATTACCTTTTCTTCCTGCTATCTTTCGGGGTTTGATTTCTATGATTTGTTTCATATCTTGTCTGAATGCTTGATCACCATTTATGCATGCTAGTTGTTAATTTGAATTACTGACCAGAGAAGAATTAATGATGGAAAGATAGAAATTAGATTATGTGTGCTTCGAAGGACCGACCAAGTGAACAAGTATCACATAGGGTTGAATAGATCTTCGTGTGCTAGATTAGGAGTAATGACACGTGTGAAGAACCGACCGCAGTGAAGTGCATGCTCATTATATCTATGTTATGGTATATGCCTTAAACAACAGTCTGATAACAGAGTAGTGATCCCCCACCATTGATAGATTAAAGACAATTAGTCAGGTTGACATAATCAATGGATATTGTTAAATGATATAATAAATCCATTTTCTTTAAAGCTTAGTATTTTCTTATATTTGTTTATTTCAGTATTTTATTTGCTATTTTGTGTCTTTATTTTAGGTTTGATATTTTTATTTCTTTTTACCTGTACGTTCTGTGTCTAGATATTAAATACGTACCTGTGAATGAGATCTGGTTAATAACAGTCTCTGTGGGATATGATACTCTTGCTCACCTATATATTGCAATAATACTGTGAACTTGCGGTACGATTATTTGTTAATAAATAGCGTGTCAATATTCTTATGTGCTGTCAGTCCATAAGAATTATCTCGCTGCGATCCAGTTCAATACACTGGAAAAGTGCACTAGTACGATTTCATAGCCAAGATAGATTAATTTCAACTCATACTACAATTCTACCGATGGTTTGTCTAACTCTATCTAGGTTGTGAACTCTTCTCATACTTTATAAGGAACCGATAATATGATCTTCTATGTGCATTCCACACACCATATTATCTACAATATTAAGTATAGAATAATTTGCATTATTTATTATATAAATAAATGCAAAATATGTGAACGGTATTCTCATTCATAATTAAGGGAAATAATTATATACATAAAAGACATGCTTTGAGTATACAATCCCAACAATCTCCCATTTATGCTTAAAGTTTTGCGTTGCTTTTCAAGTATCCGACTCCCATTTCCTCATCTGCTCGAATAACATGAATATGTAGCCTACAATTCATTTATTCTATGAGAAAATTTACTAGACAATCATACTTGAAGCCTTGCCTCGTTTTACCATGTATTCAACTCCCACTTCTTCAATAATCCAAATGACATGGATATGCAACCCATTCATTTTTATGAGAATTTTAACTAGGAAGTCTACAAATGCAATATTGGTATTTACAAAAACCTCTATATATATGATTACTCTTATAATGTGTACTTTCCATATGTTTACTTGACTTATGAGCTCATAGTCCTTCGAATTTGTAACTGCACAAGTGTTTGCACAATAAATTGTACCAAACACATTACACAAATCAGGTACTACTGCTTAAGCTCATAAAAAAGTTACAGAGTCATATAACCCTTATGGTTACAACTCTAACTCCCAAGATAAATATAGAACTAGAGGCAACTTGTTCTTGTCCTTTTTCTGCTTTGGAAATTTAGCATAACCTACAGGATTCTAACTGTCTATCTGGTAAACCCACATATAATCTTTATCCCTGTTTAGGTACTGTAAAATATGATTTACTATAGACAAGTATCCCATACAGGGTTAGATTAAAATTTGTTTACTTTGCCAAATTACAAATTAAATTTATATTTTTTTGTTTCTTGGATAACATGCCAAACGAAAATCACATTTAATATACATAGGATATCAAAGTTAAGCATACTATCATTTTTTTGTGATCATTAGATCCCAAAGATATATCTATCTTTTATCAAATCATTTATATCTAACTATTTGGATAACAATACCCCTACCTCTGATAGTATTTTCTCGTTGTTTTCAATGATATAGATAGTATCTACGTATAATACTTTAGATTTCCACCACGCTTCCATCACACATCTTATACACTTCTTTCTCATCCATTGTAACAGCCCGGTCCTGAGATAGGGGTTAATGAATGGGGACGGGGTGTTATTAAGAGATTAATGAAATAAGACAGGAGGTTAACAAGGAGGTTTTACGAATCGAGATATCCTTTTAAAGGATAGACGATGATACTCGGGTTTACTTCTATTAAATGGAAACATGCTCAAGCGAAATGGAACGACTAACTAATCAGATACCAACAAGTATAGACCCATCCATAGGTCAAAACGAATAACAGATATCAACGTGAATAAACTTCTTCATAGGCGAAAGAAAATCATACTCGAGAAATGGAATAAAACTTAATATGCATCTTATATTTATATAATCATGTCTGGAAATATTTATGGAGTCTTGATAATCATAATAGAACTTAAACGGAATTAGAAAGAGGGTATTAGAGTAGCAGATCACATAGTGGGATTTCAAGAGAATATTAGATAATAGCAAAACAATCTTGGCAGCTAACCCACATCCACAGCCACCAACATCCTCAGCATCTCAACCTGAAAACATTTGAAAAAGAGAGGGCGTGAGCACTAATGTACTAAGAGGGTTTTAATGAAACACTTTAATAAACTTCAAGATATGCAATAATCAACTGACGGTATATGGAGAACAAAACGCAAAAGCCCTCTCCATATCCGCAAAACCTTTTCTTTTCTTTTGGGCCCATCCTGGCTCAAACCTGATGTCAACTGCACCTTTAGGCATGCCATAGGATAGAAGAGGGGTTACCTCAACTATCCAAATGAGTTTGCGAGGGAGTTAACCCAGCAGTGACTCCCTTAAAAGTTCTGAGCTCGAATCCTGCTTAAGCGAAATGCTAAGTTCCTTCCTTCCTTAATCTTGCTAGCAAAACCAATCTTAGAGCAACGTCTAAGGCTAATCCTTTAATATTGTATGATCTCGGCCTATAAGGGATTTAACGCTACCCTAACAAGGTAATCCTTAATCCTTAATTATACGAGCTTTAACAAGCATAAACATTCAAATACCAGGAGATGAATGTATATAAGTACGAATTGTAGCTAAATACAACTCTAAATATCTCATGTTAAGCATAAACAATACTTTAACATTTCTAGCATTTCTAAACATGCTCAAGAGCTCTAGTATAACATAATATCTTCCTTTCCTTCCTTCCTTCCTTGTACAGAGATCAATTAGGCTGAGCAAAAATGCTGTATTGGATATCTCATTTGTCCTATCATGCTTCTAGAGCTTATTAGCTCAAATTTTCGATGAGTATAGATTTACCCACCTCGATTACGGAGCAGAAAAAGAGGCAACAAGTTGATGGTCTTCCTTCGAACTCCCACGAGGTTCACTTCCTCCTACAAAAGTCGAATTGTCGACTTAGCGGTCTTCTTTGAAGATTTCTAGCTATTAACATGAAATTAAATAATACCCAACTAAAATACCCTTAGCTAGGACTTAAACATGGATAGCACGAGTTTATGACTCTATAAGGCTCCGAGAAGGATTTATTTTATTTAAAGAACATCTCGTCTTTATTTCTCAATTTTTAGACGGAGAATAACTTTAATAGATTACTCGAAATAAATCAAAAATAACTTGATTGCTTCTCTAAAATTTAAACTTGGAAGTAACACAACTTGAAAAGCTCGAAAAGCTCGGAAGGAGGGTATGAAAAATAGCCGGAAAATCGGCGGAAAATAACACGGGAAGGGGGGGCGCCGTGGCGCACATAGGCGCCGGCGGGCAGCCCCACGCCGCGGCGCAGGGGTGTGCCGGCGGGCTCCTTGAGGGCCGAGGGGGGTGTGGCGCGGCGGCGCACACCCCCCCCGCCCGCGGGGCTCTTTCTTTCCCTCTCTATTTCGCCCAGTTACTGGGCCTGACTTCTGGGTTTCTTTAGTGTTCGTCGATTCTTTCGACGAACACGAAGAACACGAAGAATACAAAGAACACTCAAAAATTTTAAAAAGATAACATGCCTCGATAATTAACTCAAAACGTCATGCTTTAGTTTAAAAAGAAAATCAGCATTATAACGGCATAGACACGATAATCCTCCTTAATTTTTAGAATAATGATGAATCGTTAAATATAGCTTGAACGGAATTTAAACGGAATAAACAAGGCTAGTCTCAAGAATAACAATGACAGGAATAAAGTGAGAAATCTACCGTAAACACTATTAACTTGGAATTTCAATAAGAATCAAAATATAACTTAGAGGGAAGGTAAACAAGCCATAATGAAGAACGTAAAGAACGGAAAGTAAATGCGGAATTAAAAGACGGAAAAGAAATAAGATTGAGACCGACGAACAAGAATGGACGGGGTTAGGTGCGTCGAAGGAAGGTGGCTAGCTCGGTGTCTCGTCGAGTCACAATGACGGTAGAGCCGCCTGCTATGACCCAACGGCGCCCCTAGCACATTCCCTCACCACATCCCTTCCACGCCACTCTACTCGTCGTCTTGTAGAACACTCAAGAAGAACGCTTTTTACTTCAGCAGAACTCTCTCAGCTTTCAAAGCTTTTCACTCTCTCGATTTTAGAAGTGAATGGGTGAAAATGAACAAATGAATATAAAGGGGGTGGTCCCTTATTTACAGAAGGGAGTTTAGCTTCCTTGAGAAGCCACTCCAGTGCGGAAACACTGCAAAAGTTACCCCGGGTTCGGTTAAAAGCTGCTTTATTCGATGTCGAGATCCAAATGACCTCAGACATGAAATCTAAAAATACCGAGAGACTCATTGGCTGGAATACTAGTGAACCAACTTGATTCGTGAAGAAGACGGGGTCGTCAGAAGAAAGACGAGTGAAGATTCCCTTTTTGGAATTACCTTTTACTATTCACTCAGACTGACAGATTTTACTTCCGAGCGTTCGATTGACCTCAGAATGGAAATCCATGAACGCCAACGGAATCCTTGAGTCATTTCTTATAAGAGAGGCCTGACAGAACTAGACTCAGATCAACGAGGAGGATTTCGTAAATTTCTCTAAACACGAATGCACGCAAAAGTTACTATTCATTCATCTTTTAAATGCATTTTCCCTCACTGGGAACTCAAATGATTTCAGAATTAAAATCCCAAAACACCAGCATTTTCCTTGAGTTAAAACCTTTGTAACGAACCATGAATGGCCATAAAATAATTAGGATCACATTTTTCGAAAACACGATTTTCACGAAAACTGACCCTTAAAGTCGTGACTGACATCCGACCTCAATTAACCTTATTTAAATTTCTTCCTTAACTAATTAATTACCATTAACAATCCGCTAAATCTTATCTAAAAATCTGGGGTGTTACATCATACCCCTTTAAAGAAATTTCATCCCGAAATTTTCTAACCATGATAAGGGACATCAGGGTACTTCTTGAACAGCTCGGATTCAAGATCCCAGGTTGCCTCCTCTGAACTATGATGGTTCTAGATTACTTTCACAAGACTGATCTCTTTGTTCCTTAGCTTCTGGATCTTTCGATCCACAATGGCCTGGGGCTTCTCTTCATAGGCTAAGTCCTCATTCAGGACTATTTCTTCCTTGCTAATCACGTGCTTTGGATCAAACACGTATTTTCTCAACATCAAGACATGAAAGACGTCATGAACGTCACTCAGGTTGGGTGGTAAGGCCAACCTGTATGCTACTTCATTCACCTTCTCTAGAATTTCGAAAGGTCCAATAAATCTGGCCCTTAACTTGCTTCGTTTGCCCAAACGAATTACTCCTCTTGTCGGGATACCTTCAAAAACACCTTATCTCCAACGTTAAAACTGAGGTCCATTTCCCTTTCATCTGCATAAGCCTTCTGTCTATCTTGAGCCTCCTTGATTCGTTGACGAATAAGCTCGATATTCTGGACAGCTTTCTGGACCATTTCAGGCCCAAGTATCATTCTCTCTCCAACTTCGTCCCAATATAAGGGCGATCTATACTTCCTTCCATACAGGGCTTCATAAAGGGCCATGCCAATCGATGACTGGTAGCTATTGTTATACGCAAACTCTACCAAAGGCATTAATTCCTCCCAACTGCCTCCTTGATCGATGACTACTCCACTAAGCATGTCTTCTAGGATCTGGATAGTCCTTTCCGAATGGCCATCCATTTGAGGATGAAATATTGTGCTGAAATTCAGCTTTGATCCCATTAATTCTTGTAGGCTCCTCCAGAATCTTGATATAAATCTCGTATCACGATCCGATGTAATCAAGACCGGCACTCCGTGCAAACGCACAACTTCCTTAACATACAGTTTGGCTAATTGATCTAGCCCATCCGTCATTTTAACAGCAACAAAATGTGCTGATTTAGATAATCGATCGCGGTATTCCCCCGCTTAGAATTTGGCAAACCTACGACAAAGTCCATATTGATATGATCCCATTTCCATTCAGGAATTTCTAAGGGTTGGAGCAAACCATAAGGTTTTTCATGCAAAGCTTTTACTTGCTGACAGTTTAGACACATTTCCACGAAGGCGGCTATTTCTCTCCTCATGTTGTTCCACCAAAAGTTCCTCTTAAGGTCTTGATACATCTTGGTGTTTCCTGGATGTGCTGTATATGGCGTGTTATGTGCTTCGCACATGATTTCCTCTTTTAGTTCGTCCTTACTTGGCACACAAAGCCTACCTTTGAATAAGAGCGCATTATCGGCGGCTTCCGCAAAATCTTGCGAGCTATCAGATCGTGCTTCTAGTCTTTTCATTTCAAGAAACTCGTCTCATCTTTGTGCTTCAATTATCCTTTGCCTTAGGTTAGGCTGAGCGACTATCACGGCAACTTGAGCTTGAATGTTCTCGGGTGGTGTTAGCACCTCGATCCTTAACTTCTCGAATTCCTTGCGAAGATCTTCCTGGACTAAAATGAGTACTAACTTTGCCTTCTCTTTCCTACATAGGGCATCTGCTACCACATTTGCCTTGCCTGGGTGGTAGTAAATTGTGCAGTCATAATCTTTTACAAGTTCTAGCCATCTTCTCTACCTCATGTTCAGGTCCTTCTGCTTGAAGAAATACTTCAAGCTCTTATGATCTGAGAAGATCTCGCACTTAGCTCCGTAGAGATAGTGCCTTCAGATCTTCAGCGCATGAACGACTACTGCTAGCTCTAAGTCATTCGTAGGGTAGTTCTGCTCGTTATTCTTAAGCTGCCTCGAAGCATAAGCAATCACCTTTCCTCTCTGAATTAGCACGCATCCTAATCCTTTCTTCGATGCATCAACGTAAACCACGAAATCTTCATTCCCTTCTGGAATGGCCAACACTGGGGCTGTGGTTAGCATCTTCTTCAAAGTTTGAAAACTTTCCTCGCACTCAGGTGTCGACTTGAACTTGGATTCTTTCTTTAACAGTCACGTCATTGGTTTAGAGATAGTCGAAAATCTTTCGATAGATCTTCGATAGTTTCCCGCGAGTCCTAGGAAACTTCTTATCTCGTTCATGTTCCTTGGAGAATTCCAGTTGCTCACAGCTTTAATCTTGGCTGGATCCACCTTGATTCCTTCTACTGAAACTATATGCCCTAAAAACATAACTTCCTTGAGCCAAGACTCACATTTACTAAACTTAGCGTAAAGCCTTTCTCTTCTTAATGTCTCCAGCACCACTTTTAGGTGCTCTTGATGCTCCTCTTCGTCCTTGGAATAGATGAGGATATCATCTATAAAAACTAACACAAACTTATCTAGATACGGGTGGAATACCCGGTTCATCAAATCCATAAACACTGCTGGGGCGTTGGTCAATCCAAATGGCATTACCACAAACTCGTAATGTCCATAACGAGTTCTAAATGCAGTCTTAGGGATATCCTCCTTTTGGATCTTCACTTGATGATACCCAGATCTTAAGTAGATCTTAGAGAAGACACTTGCTCCCTTAAGTTGAT
This sequence comes from Perilla frutescens, assembly GCA_026008535.1. Classification (NCBI taxonomy): domain Eukaryota; kingdom Viridiplantae; phylum Streptophyta; class Magnoliopsida; order Lamiales; family Lamiaceae; genus Perilla; species Perilla frutescens. The sequence goes on along the minus strand of BRKX01000006.1, from coordinate 35,759,778 downwards.
CGAAGAGATCATCTATTCTTGGGAAAGGGTATCGATTCTTGATGGTCAGCTTATTGAGCTCTGTATAGTCGATGCACATTCTCAATGTACCATCCTTCTTCTTTATGAACAAGATTGGAGCTCCCCAAGGCGACACACTAGGTTGGATGAAACCTAGGTCTAATAACTCTTGCAGTTGAACCTTGAGTTCTTGCAACTCCTTAGGCGCCATTTTATAAGGGGCTTTCGAAACTGGAGTGGCTCCTTGTTCCAACTTGATGGCGAACTCTACCTGCCTGTCTGGGGACAGTCTTGGCAGTTTCTTTGGAAGTACGTCGGAATATTCTCTTACGACTGGAACGTCTTCAATTGAAAGCTCTCCTTCCGCTTTTCTTATTAGGTTAACTAAAAATGCTTGGCAGCTATTCTTCCTTATCATCTTGGTGGCCTTTAGGACGGATATCACTGGGACTTTGGTTCCCAGCTTTGATCCGTAGATCTTCACCTCGGGTTTTCCGGGTGGCCGAAACACTACTTCCCTCTCGGGGCAGCTTATGGAGGCATAAGCTGATGCTAACCAATCCATTCCTAGGATTATATCGATGTCTTGAATCATTATTACGTAAAGATTTAACTTAAAGTTTTCTCCTTCTATCTTCAATTCTAGGTTAGAGCAGACCTTCCTAGACATCATTCTCTTTCCAGAGGGAATACTTATCTCAAGAGCATTCTCAGCATTCTCGGGTTTTATCTTCAGTTTCTTACAAACAAACTCAGCTATAAACGAATGCGATGATCCAGTATCGAAGAGAGCTAAAACTGACATCTCGAGGAAGGTAATCATACCTGCTAGATTGCCTGGGACCTTAGCAGCTTGTTGCTGAGTGAGGGCATACGTACGGACTGGCTGAGGCGGCCTTTGTCCTGGATTAGACTTTTGATCTCGTCCTGGGTTTGGTCTTGGATTCATTCCCGGCCTTTGACTCTGAGGTCCTCCTTGTTGCAGCCTTGGCTGATTTCCAAGAAATTGCTGAAGTGGTTGCGGGTACCGAGGTTGTTGTGGTGTTTAAGATCGTTTGTTGTTTCCTTTTAGACACTCCCTCTTGAAGTGCCCCTCTTCACCACAGTTGTAGCACCCAGTTTGATTTGCTCGGCAGGCTCCAAGGTGCGTCCTTCCGCACTTTGGACACGGCCTCAGGTTAGGGATATGGTCGGGCTGACTTCGAGGTACCCCTTACTCTCGGCTTTGCCAGTGGGGTTTCTTTCCTCTGTCATCTCTTCTTCCTCCTTCCCACTTTCTCTTTCCCTTTGGATCATTAGCTGACTGAGGGGGTTGAACCTTCTCTCTAGGGAGAATGGATTTTATGCTTAAGGCTTTGGCTAAGGTTCGAGCATAAGACATGTCTTCTTGCTCAGCGAGGTGTATGCCAATCTCGGATCTAAGTCCTTTCTTGAACTTGCGTGCTTTCTTCCCGTCTGTGTCCACCAGATAGGGAGCATACCTTGACAATTGATTGAACTCCCTGTCGTATTCCGATACCGTCTTGCTTCCTTGCTTTAGGTTCTAGAACTCCGTCTCTTTTGCTGCTCGATAACAATCCAAGATGTACTTCTGATATATGTCGTGCTTGAAATCCTCCCAGCTATAGTCCTCCCATTGCTCTGGGGTTATGGTCCTTCGAACGGACTCCCACCAATAGTCCGGATCGTCCGTCAGCATGAAAAGAGCGCAACTTAACTTCTCTTCTTCTGAACCCGGGCTTTGTAAAATTTGTGGGTAACTATAATTATTAATTTTTAAGTTATTTATACAGTATTCTTATTTCTAGGATCGTGTGATGTTATATAAATTAGTGTTATTGATTTATACGATTTTATCATTCTTTTTAGAAGTGCTTATGTTATAAAAAGTTTTCTGCAAGGATAGTTGCTATATTCCAAAATGTTAATCAGAAAATTAATGTGTAAATAAATATAATACAAATTATATAGGTAATTTGTCTTAAATCTTTGTTGATTGTGGTGCAATATAAATAGTTATGGATTATGTAATGTTACGAGTTATATTTTTAGATTAAATACAAGCATGTTATAGCTTTGGAATCGTTGGTTTTGATTATTAATTTATGTGTATATAACATAACCGTGTACATCATGAGCCTACATTTATGAAATATAATGTAATAAAATAAAAGTGAAATAAGTAAAAAGAAAAATGGATAAGAATTAAATATACAACATGGCATTCATGCACAAACATATGTTTATATCTTTACACGTGGAACATGCTTGGATGATTGGTGTATCCAATTACAAGGTAAGAAATGTGTGTATATATATATATATTCTTATATTTATATAATTTAATTAAAAGGGCATGAGCAAAATTGGGAAGGTAAGAAGTTTCTTTATGTCTTTTAATTAATACTTAATTTTAATTTTGTATGCAAAGAATTCATTTAATTGGTTGTGATATAAATAGTTGGTTATGGAATATTTACCGTTTATATATAAATTTTCATAAGATGATTGAAGCATTAAGAATGATTAGATTTAGAATTGATATTTGATTTAATAGTTATACTTTGATATACTCATATGTGATTAATTGGCCCAATAATAAATTGATTCATGTTCTGTACGTTTTATTAGTTGTACAGAATATTTATTTAATATGCAATGTTGAGCAATTGATTTAATAGTATATGCTAAGACTATCCTAATTTTGAAATGATGTTTGTCTAAAAATTAAACACGTTTCGTTTATAATTAACTATATATCAGTTCTATTCATCATATAGTGAATTTATTGGATAAATATAATGAGAGTAAATTTATCATCATTTCCCGGTATAATTTTATAGTAGTTCTCCAAATAAAGAAATGTGACCAACTAATTGAAATGCTATATCAAAGGAATTAAGTGATCCCAATTAAGTGGTTGGATTAATAATAAATAAAATAGATTAAATCTTGAAATGGAATAATTTATCGGTAAGATGGTAATGTCCCAAGTAATTATATTATTCTCTCTCTTATGAAAAAATAATAATAGTATATAAGTGGATTATAAATGATCAGTTTTCTATTTAGAAATAATTCTCAGTTAATAGGAAAATATTAGGTTGATAGTTATTAAAGTGTATATCTTCATTATATTTTAATAGCTTTTATAAATGAAGATAGTTCAGTCAATGGAGTTAGAGACATAAGTCTTATTCCATTAGCAATAATCAAGTATATATAATCATGTACATTTAATGTGGCTAGTTGTTGTTTAGATCCAATTCAGAAGACGTGTGGTCTATTATCTCAAATGTTAGAACAGTTCGATTCGAGGTAAGTAGAAATCCATCTACAACTACAGTGCATGAACATAGTATTATTTGACTATGTGTTTATTATTTATTATTTATTATTTATTATTGTGTTATACAGTATATAATTGTATGATTGTGTGATGTGATATACTTGTGGTATTGTATTTCTTTGCATTAAATATCTTGTACATGAGCATAAGCATATGCATGCACGCCATGTAGATATTGTCGAGGTTGCATGCATGAAATGGTTTTGAGAGAGAGAAAATATTTTGTTTGGGATTGGTCACCACCAGCCCGTGTTGTGCTGTGTTGATATTTGTGCCTCGAGTGGGATGACTTCCATGCGGGATCAAAGGGAATAGGCAGGGGGCGTGTCCTTTGGGGTTCAGGGAGGATGGTCCACTTCGACTGCACGTTTGAGGTGATGAGTGGCTGATGTGGGATGACTTTCATGTGGGATCAAAGGGAACAGGCAGGGGGCGTGTCCCTTGGGGTCCAGGAAGGATGAGCCACATGAGTGCACTAATCACATTCTGGCCAAGTGATATTGATTATATTATGAGCTCATGACTCATGTTGGTGTCTGGTGAAGGGAGCCAAGTTCCTAAACATTGAAAATGCTTTCGAGATAGCATAAAAGGATTTTATTCACGAGCATTTAACATGTGTGGTGGTGTTGCATATTACATATGCGTTGTGAGTGTCATGAGACGTGCATGAGCATGATTTCTGCTTACTGAGCTTTAGCTCATGTAGTTCATGCATTGTAGGTGAAAGTTATAACGTGTGGTGCATCGATGCATGAATGCTGAAAGCTCTGACAAGTCCTGAGAAGTGTATACATGGATGACGACCTGTGAGGAGGGCTAGGGCTTATTTTATTTTATTTTACTACTCAGATGTTATAGGTTTGAATATTCAAATTTATCTGGATATTATTAATTAGAATCGTTTCTACAAATTGAGCAATGATTTATTTACATTCTTTAGTAGATTATTCTTTTATAATTATCATTAACTTTAAATGCACCACATGTTAATCTAAATTTTTTTTAATGTTCACACTTTTTATCCGAAAGAACATGCTTATATTTTAAAATAGGACAACCCATCCACATTTTTACATTACCTTATATTTTACATTTATTTTATTGGGGTGGGTGTGACAGTAAACCCATTTCTCAGCATCTATTGGATCTCCTAAACCATTAAACGATGGAGGGTGGTGTTTGAGAAACACACTTTTGGCTCTTGGACCGGGGTTTAGGACTTGCTCGGGTTCATTCTCATCTTTGTTCTCGGCTTGACGTCTTCGAGGCCGCATCCTAAAGAACTAGATATTAGCGACACTCGATTGAATTCGCGCAAAGCAAGAATACCTTTCGATAAGGTCTTTAATTTACGCAAGAAAGATCAAACAAGGCGGAAATTTAAACAACATTCAAGCAGGATGGGGAAAATTGCCTCATTAAGAGGACTTTTGGCATTGATATCCTAGAATAAGTTATGGGTTACATCGAAATAGGGCAGTCTCTTGGAAATTTCACTGCCACTATTAGTGTCTGGAAAGTTAAAGCATATATTACATATTAGGATCTTGGTTAAGCGGATTAAACGGACATCAGATAACAGACAGACAGACAGATGGATCAGATAACTAGGTGTTCCAACAGCAACACCCCCTACACCTCCCACTACAGCTTAATTATAGGCCGGAGCCTTTCCTTTCGCCTTACATGGCGGCCCTACTTCCTCCTCACTTTTCTCTTCCGGGTCTTCCTCTTCTTCCTCATCTTCAACTGTCTCTGGCACGCTGAACTTGAATTTCCTCATGTTGACATTCCCTTCGAGGTATTGATGGGACATACACTGCTCCAGACTCTGAGAAGCGTATGCAGGGGTCCACTGGTTCATTTGAGGAGTGCAAGAAAATAGAGACTCGGTGTGATTCACGACCCGGACATTTGAGGGTCCCGCTCCTGAGGCTCCTTCATCATGGGGGCGCAGTACTTGGAATCCAGGGGGACTGTTGAGGGTTGCCCTTTGCAGTTCCAGTTCCACCACTAGAGAGAGGTTTTGCTCGGCTGCTTGCTGCTCGGCTAAGGCTTGCATATGGCGATACTCCGACACCTAACGAGCCATCAAGGCTAAGGAGAACTCTGTCAGATTTCCAATTTATTTATACATTACGAGATCATGGGTGATGGTGCTTTGCAGGTTGCGATACATTGTAGGCCTCCAAGCAGGAGGTGCGTGCTCACTCATGCGGATGCATGTTTCTAAGTGAGATACACTCCCGGGTTCTCCTCCGTAACCATTAGCCCAGACCCACCTTTCCAGATACCTTGCCATGAAGGACAACAACTGTTCATTACTGTCCCAAGTTTCCCTTCTGAACCTTTCAACTCTTTCTTGAACCGGGCGAAAAAGAGGCACGCTTTTCCTAGCAGTCATACGACGCTTAACCATCTAGAAGAGAATAACTTAATTAGTCTAGATTAAAAAAAAGGGAGACCTAAGGTTCTCCTGAGATCATACCAATGTCTAGGTTTTATCTTTGCATGCATAGCTCCTTTTTAAAAGCAGTTGACATATTCTGTCTTTTTTTTATTTATAAAAATCTTGGTGCCCAAAGTCTTTAAACATACATATTTACCTTTTTCTTGAGTCAAAAATTTCGAGAAATGAATTTAAGCCTTGTTGGGATCGAAAAATCTTTTCACAAACTTTCCATCTTGGAAATCATCTTACCCGAACACCTTTTACTTGGAATTTCATTCTCACGGTTTTTCTCTTATCCATAAAACAAGTGTGCTTGCTCAAATCTTTTCCTTTCCTGTATTCCAAAAATCATGAATCCAACATCCAAAATTTCTATACTATCACACCTTGATTTTTTGTTGAGGATACGAGGATGATGGTGAGCTATGGGTTGCTGCTTTTACTCATCAAAGGAAAACTTATATGCACATATACACTTAGCTTATTTTAAACAAAGAGACATGTCTGCAGAGTTGCAAACCCGGCTCTGATACTAACTGTAACAGCCTGGTCCCGAGATAGGGGTTAACGAATGGGGACGGGGTGTTATTAAGAGATTAATGAAATAAGACAGGAGGTTAACAAGGAGGTTTTACGATTCGAGATATCCTTTTGAAAGATAGATGATGATACTCGGGTTTACTTCTATTAAATGGAAACATGATCAAGTGAAATGGAATAGCTAACTAATCAGATACCAACAACTATAGACCCATCCATAGATTAAAATGAATAACAGATATCAACGTGAATAAACTTCTTCATAGGCGAAAGAAAATCATACTCGAGAAGCGGAATAAAACTTAGTATGCATCTTATATTTATATAATAATGTCTGGAAATATTTATGGAGTCTTGATAATCATAATAGAACTCAAACGGAATTAGAAAGAGCGTATTAGAGTAGCAGATCACATAGTGGGATTTCAAGAGAATATTAGATAATAGCAAAACAATCTTGGCAGCCAACCCACATCCACAGCCACCAACATCCTCAACATCTCAACCTGAAAATATTTGAAAAGAGGGGGCGTGAGAACTAATGTACTCAGTGGGTTTTAATGAAACACTTTAATAAACTTCAAGATATGCAATAATCAACTGACGGTATATGGAGAACAAAACGCAAAAGCCCTCTCCATATCCGCAAAACCTTTTCTTTTCTTTTGGGCCCATCCTGGCTCAAACCTGATGTCAAATGCACCTTTAGGCATGCCATAGGATAGAAGAGGGGTTACCTCAACTATCCAAATGAGTTTGCGAGGGAATTAACCCAGCAGTGACTCCCTTAAAAGTTCTGAGCTCTAATCCTGCTTAAGCGAAATGCTAAGTTCCTTCCTTCCTTAATCTTGCTAGCAAAACCAATCTTAGAGCAACGTCTAAGGCTAATCCTTTAATATTGTATGATCTCGGCCTATAAGGGATTTCACGCTATCCTAACAAGGCAATCCTTAATCCTTAATTATACGAGCTTTAATAAGCATAAACATTTAAATACCGGGAGATGAACGTAAATAAGTACGAATTGTAGCTAAATACAACTCTAAATATCTCATGCTAAGCATAAACAATACTTTAACATTTATAGCATTTCTAAACATGCTCAAGAGCTCAAGTACAACATACTATCTTCCTTTCCTTCCTTTCTTGTACAGAGATCAATCAGGCAGAGCAAAAATGCTTTATTGGGTATCTCATTTGTCCTATCATGCTTCTAGAGCTTATTAGCTAAAACTTTAGATGATTATAGATTTACCCACCTCAATTATAGAGTAGAAAAGGAGGCAACGAGCTGATGGTTTTCCTTCAAACTCCCATGAGGTTCACTTTCTCCTACAAAAGTTGAATTGTTGACTTAGGGGTCTTCTTTGAAGATTACTAGCTATTAATATGAAATTAAATAATACCCAACTAAAATACCCTTAGCTAGGAATTAAACATGGATAGCACGACTTCATGACTCTATAAGGCTCCGAGAAGGATTTATTTTATTTAAAGAACATCTCATCTTGATTTCTCAATTTTTAGACGGAGAATAACATGAATAGAGTACTCGAAATAAATCGGAAATAACTTGATTGCTTCTCTAAAATTTAAACTTCAAAATACCCTTAGCTAGGAATTAAACATGGATAGCATGACTTCATGACTCTATAAGGCTCCGAGAAGGATTTATTTTATTTAAAGAACATCTCATCTTGATTTCTCAATTTTTAGACGGAGAATAACATGAATAGAGTACTCGAAATAAATCGGAAATAACTTGATTGCTTCTCTAAAATTTAAACTTGAAAATAACTTGGAAGTAACAAAACTTGAAAAGCTTGAAAAGCTCGGAAGGAGGGTATGAAAAATAGTCGAAAAATCGGCGGAAAACAACACGGGAAGGAGGGGCGCCGCGGAGCACATAGGAGCCAGCGGGTAGCCCTACGTCGCGGCGCAGGGGTGCGTCGGCGGGCTCCTTGAGGGCCGAGGGGGATGTGGCGTGGCGGTGTACCCCCCCCCTCCCCGCGGCGTTCTTTCTTTCCCTCTCTATTCGGCATTATAACGGCATAGACACAACAATCCTCCTTAATTTTTAGAATAATGATGAATCGTTAAATATAGCTTGAACGGAATTTAAACGGAATAAACGAGGCTAGTCTCAAGAATAACAACGACAGAAATGAAGCGATAAATCTAACGTAAATGCTATTAACTTGGAATTTCAATAAGAATCGAAATATAACTTAGAGGGAAGGTAAACGAGCCATAATGAAGAATGTAAAGAACGGAAAGTAAATGCGGAATTAAAAGACGGAAAAGAAATAAGATTGAGACCGACGAACAAGAATGGACGGGGTTAGGTGCGTCGAAGGAAGGTGGCTAGCTCGGTGTCTCGTCGAGTCGCAACGGCGGCAGAGCCGCTTGCTACGAGCCAACGACGCCCCTAGCACATTCCCTCACCGCATCCCTTCTACGCCACTCTGCTCGTCATCTTGTAGAACACACACGAAGAACGCTTTTTACTTCGGCAGAACTCTTTCGGCTTTCAAAGCTTTTCACTCTCTCGATTTTAGAAGTGAATGGGTGACAATGAACAAATGAATGTAAAGGGGGTGGTCCCTTATTTATAGGAGGGAGTTTGGCTTCCTTGAGAAGCCACTCCAGTGCGGAAACACTGCAAAAGTTACCCCGGGTTCGGTTAAAAGCTACTTTATTCAATGTCGAGATCCAAATGACCTCAGACATGAAATCTAAAAATACCGGGAGACTCGTTGGCTCGAATACTAGTGAACCAACTTGATTTGTGAAGAAGACGGGGTCATTAGAAGAAAGACGAGCGAAGATTCCCTTTTTGGAAATACTTTTTACTATTCACTCAGACTGACATATTTTACTCCCGAGGTTCGATTGACCTCAGAATGGAAATCCGTGAATGCCAACGGAATCCTTGAGTCATTTCCTATAAGTGGGGCCTGACAGAACTAGACTCAGATCAACGAGGAGTATTTCATAAATTTCTCAAAACACGAACGCATGCACGCAAAAGTTACTATTCATTCATCTTTTAAATGCGTTTTTCCTCACCGGGAACTCAAATGACTTCAAAATTAGAATCCGAAAACAGTGGCATTTTCCTTGAGTTAAAACCTTTCTAACGAACCATGAATGACCATAAAAGAATTAGGATCACATTTTCCGAAAAGACGATTTTCATGAAAACTGACCCATAAAGTCGTGACTGACATTCGACCTCAATTAACCTTATTTAAATTTCTTCCTTAACTAATTAATTACCATTAACAATCCGCTAAATCTTATTCGAAAATCTGGGGTGTTACATCCATACATTGATCAAATCCATCAGAAGGTTTCTTGATTAAAAGATGAATGTTCATCAGTTAAAACAAAAAGCAAGCTGAAAAGTTTGCAAACTGATGAAAAACGTGGAAGTTGATGACTCAAAAGGGTAGAAATGATTAGATGCTCAATCAGTTTGCAATGGCGAAAAAAAGCTCGTGATCAACTGGAGCAAGCAGCTACACTGGAAGGAGAGCTGAAAGCCAACTCAGCAAAAAGGAAGAGGTGAACTGAAAAATCTCAGTTGAAGCCGATCATGCCAACTGGAGATTGCCAGATGTAACCAAATCATCTGATGACATCAGTAGCTCAAAGCCACGCGGAAGCACCAGTAGAGAGAGAGCTTCAAATAAATAAGTTTGAATCTAACTTGCTTAAGAGAAACGGTAAAATGACGTGTCGCACTATTTTACCATTGGACTTCACTCTCTCTCATTACTCGCATCCAATGAATTTACTTCAGTGAAGGAGGCGACCTTTCAGCCAACCTCTTCGCTTCAAATCTGACCCTCTAATTCACTGAAATTAAATATCTCCAACCGTTGGATACACACCAAACTCTCAATAAAAAGATCAGCTGAAAAAAAAACCCCAAATCAAAGTTGAACCCTAGCTGCCAAAGCATTTCTTACAAATTACAAAGAATCTGACAAAAAAATTCTCTTAAAAATTTCAAAATGGCTGAAGCTTCTGATCGAACTCCTCAAAAGATCTACAACTTCAAAGTAACCGGAGAAGAGTCGTCATCATTCTGTAGCAAGCTATATAGATATAAATTCTTCAAATCAACCGTGTTCGTCCACAACTGTAAAAATTCAGCACTTAGTGGCGAGATTATCTCAAAGCTATATCAATCAAGTCTGAAAACCTTCATAGTGATCTATCCTAAGAAGGTATATCTAGAGGCAGTTGTAGAATTCTAGCTCAATGCCAGAACCTCAAAAGAATCGAGTGAAATCTCAACTGTGGTCCGAGGACGACGATTCACTCTCACTGCTGAAAATCTTGGAGAAGAGTTTAAATTACCTACCAGAGGGCTAATTCTTGATGACACCAAAGTTGATATGAGGAAGGCATAGCAACTGTGGAAGAGACAAAGATTAAGAGAAGTCTACAAGAACAGTCACTTCATCTCAAGATTCAAGGATGAATATCAAATACTGGTCTCGATCGTGGTCAGAATGATTCTTGGAACTACAGGCAGTCACTCAGAGATGTCCAAGCCAAAATACATGGCATGCATTGATATTGATGATCAACTGGACATTAACTGGGCTCAACACTTCTTCGGTCAAATCAAGAAATTCGTTCTACTTGTTCAAGAAAGAAAGAGTGATAACGTATTTCCACAGAGCATTTGTTATCTCAATAGAATCAGCCTGTTTCTAGAAAGGAGATTCCCAGAGCTAATGGCAGAAGAAACAAACTACTTACCAATGAATAGAAGGGACTTCATTCCCGCGCCAACTCTATCTGTCAAAATTGAAGAAGCTGGGACAACTAAGCCAATAAATCGCAAGAAAAAGGCTGCAGATGCAGAAGAAAGAGGAAAACAATTAGCAACTAAAACAGCAAGGGATGACTCCTCAGATTCTAATGAGTATTTTATGGACTTGGATCGGATAGCTAAATCTGAAGCTCAAGCAGCTGCAACTAGAGTTGGAACTAGCACATCCTCCAGAACAAGAGTCTCAACTGACCACCTAAGAACAATATTGTGTCAAATATTGAGGATGAAGATATACCAATTGCTAGACTAGCTCTGAGAAGGAAACCAGCCCATCAAAAGAAGAAAAGAAGTATAAGGGCAATCAAGAAAAGAGAGGATAATTCAGAAAAAGATCAGCATAGAACAATTGTACCGAACCTCTTAGCAGAAGACGTCGCTCCATGTGCAAATCCAATTGACTTACTTCCTGAAAGAGGAATACCACATGAGGAAGCACATGCTGAGTACTTCAGGCATACCTGCCTACCAATGCCCTAAACGGCTGAAAACATCAAGGCCTTCTCAAAAGAAGAAGACATCAAGACATGGGTAGAAGAGACAACTCAGTAGTATGCAGCACAGCACTATGCTCCTGAACTTGCAGAACATGAAGAGTTGTACAAAACTCTTACCAGGTATCTTTACTGGTATCTATGGAGACATGTTTATCAAATTGATCAATTCCTTCCATGGAATGATTTTTTGGAAGAGGAAAGAAGAATGGAGTATGTGGTGGATAAGAGCAAAAATGCCAAAGCCACAAAGAGCAAAGTTCTGAAGAGACAACTAAGTCTCAGGAAGATGTGTTCCAATTCATCCAGGGGATGAATGGAAAATATCTTCAGCGAGATCTGTGACAGGAATGGAATCAAGCCACCCAACTTTCTCTGTTGAAAAGGAGAGCAAAAGATGGTTAAGATTACAAAAATGGCTCCATAACAAAGTTATCAAAGATCAATCAGGACCCCAACCTGAAGCTGAATCAACAGGAGAAAAAGAGGTGTCATTAGATGATCTTATAGAAGAAGTGCTGGGAGATCTATAATATTCAAAGGAAGTTAATATCAACATCATTGCAGACTCTCCAGAGCACATAATACCTTCCACTAAAGAAACTCACAAGCACCTCACTGACTTGGAGTTTGAAGAGTTGCTGAAATCACCAGTTAGACCAAATGAAGGTCAAACTGAAGGGCCAACTAAAAGGCCAACTGAGTCTGAAGAGAACCACGAGGAATCTCAAGATGCTTCTACTGCAGAGCCATATGAAGAAGCTCAATTCACTGAAGAAACTGAGAATGAAGTAGATTGCCAACTGCTATTTGCAGGTCAAGCCGAGCCAATCTCTCTGTACAATTCTACAGCTCAAACACCTCTTGATGAAGCAACTCATGAACCTATCTCTGAAGAAACAATAGCTGATCACGTTGATGAGGTGCCAGATTTGAAAAATCTGACTGATCAATTAATTGAAGAACAGCCCCAAGGCTATACAGGCTCAATGGTTATGGTGGTGTACAGAGATCCAAACAAGCTGATATCAGAAATCGTGCTGCCACCAGTAGAGAAGAGCTATGGCGAAACAGAGAGCTTGGGAAATCCTTAACAAACCAGGACAATCCCCTGCGACGAGCTAAGTGAAACAGAAGATAGAGATGAAGCCATATCAAAAGATGATGAACTACCACTTGAAGGTTTCATCCTCCATGAAAACAGAGCAGTAGAAATACAGCTCCAGGAGCAACCAGAAAGCTCAATCACTCAGTGCACAGATCAGCACGAAGAGCAGTTCGCAACATTCAGGAGCAGCTAAAGCTTCACTCAGAGCTAATCCAGCAGCTGCAAGATCGATTGAATGCTCAACAAGTTGTAGCCACACCATCCAGCCATGACAAAACTGGTGAGCCACCTGCTAAAAGGCAGAAGACAGAGCACAAGAAGGATTAGAGACTGATCAAGCTTCACTGATTAGAACCTCTAAGTGTTCTTCTTGTAATTAAGGTCGGTAACTTTTTTGATCAATAAAATAAATATTTTATTAATAAATATGCTACGTCAGCAAAATCACTTGAATTCTTACCGTTGAAAATATGACAAAGGCATTTAAAACAAACAAACAAAAGTAAGGGACCAAATTTCTCAAAGATATATTAGTACTCATTCATTACTCATGAATCAATTCAGATCTAGTCCCCTTCCCTTGTAAAAAGAGAAGAGACACACTCATTTCCCAATCTCATTCAAAGAGTCTCTTTCTCTCTCTCATCTCTTTCAAGAATTCTAGCCAAACTTTCTTCAAATGGCAGAATTACTTAGTTCCCCCAGCTCTTTCAAGAAACAATGATGAGAGACAAATTCCTTAAAAAAAAGAAATTTCAGGATATTCTTAAAAATTCAAACAGCTAGAACCTGCTTGTTTCTCTTCACAAGACAAGGATTCTTCACTACCTGGAAATACCACCCAGATTCTTTAGACAAAGTCGGGTGTGTGAATTTCTTCTCCAAGCACAAATCAGTGCTGATAGCAAGGATATCATATTAGTTATCCATGGCCGACCAATCAAGATCACTGAAAGAACAGTTATTGAAGTTTTTCAACTTCCAAGGCAAGGCGCTACCGTTCAAGAGTTGAGTGAAGCAGCTGAACCATACTAGAGAAGGTGGAAGACCTCCACCTACCAAAAGGCATTCAGTTTTTCCACAGCTAAAACTGATCTAAGACCAGAGTATAGAGTTCTGCTCGACATCACAAACAAGATGATGTTTGGAGCAATTGGAAGCCTAAACCAGCTTACCCAGGAGAGGTACAAGGTTATGATACACCTAGCTGAAGGACGCAAGACAAACTAGGCAGAGTTTGTATTCTCACAACTCAAGCGTCAAGTTCTCAAGGCTTTCAACTAAAAGAGAACACGAAAGTTTGAGCCCATGGTAGGACTTGTTCTCAGAATGAGTAAGATGATTAAAGACATCTTGAAGCTGCCAAATGATGATGCATTACCAGTTCTCATCTTAGACTGGATTCCCAAGAGAGGAAGCATTCATCTGCACTCACTAAAGAAGAAAAGGCTAGGAAATGGCAACACAAATGCCACAACCTTAAATACCTTGACTGCCAATGTTGTCCCATCATTAGTCTCCAAGAATGGATCAACAGCGGACTTCCAAGACTGTTCCAATCCAGATGAGCTTATTCCATTCATTAGAATTTTTCATTCAAACTATGGAGCTAACTACTTCAGGAGAACTTGTCCCCCTTTTCAATTGATGGAAGAAGATATTCGCAATTTCTATAGAGGTGAATATGCAGCCAAGAATGCACAAAAAGAGGTAACAAATTTACTTCTTACTCAATTTGCATTTGTGGCCAAGCAAGATCAAGAGCTTTTTAAGCTGGTACACCGGTACTTCTACTGGTGCAACTAGAGACACTCAATGTCCATCCAGTCTTATTTCTTGATCACTGCTTATCACGGCATGAGTTTTTGGCAAAGAGAAGAAGTTTGGAGTATGAAATGGATAGGGTCTGCAAATCCATTCCCTCCAACTATCGTACAAGTACAGAGGATTATGAGTCATAGATTGACCAAAAAAATTCCTCCAACTGCCCTACTTGCCGAATTGGGAAGTGACATCAAGGCTCATGAAGAAGCAGGACCTAAGCAGCAAGAGACCTGCACAATCAGCCCTGCCTGCAGAAAACTGAATTTTGGATGTCTGCTAAATCTGTTAGCTGAGCCTTATCGACCAACTGAACCTGCAACTGCACAGAAGTAGCGAGAGTCACCTCTTACCCCAGTTGCAGTGAGTCGACTGTGTGATGATGAAGACACTACCATATCACCCAATCTCTTATCAAAGAGACATGTTACCCCACTGATAGCTTCAAGCCTCAAGACAGCTGCCCAACTGAACATGCAGGAAGTTCAACACAAGTCATCCTCAAGAAGAAACTTGAACAGAAGGTGAAAGGTCACATCTGCTGAAGCTAAGTACCAGAGTCAATCTGTGAAGAAAGCAAGGCCAGAGACGCCTGCTAAAGAAATTAGATCCGTCTCCAAGCCAAAGATGTCCAACTGCCCTGACGAGAGCAGTGAAGAGAATCCAGCCCCACAAGAAGAGAAAACTGACTGAGATATGATCTAGTAGTTCAACAACTGATCTCATCAGTTCAGTGATGAATCAGTTCCAAGGGCCAAGAAGAAGATATGACTAGAATTAATCGATCAGTTGCCACATCATCAGTTCACCAAATTAGTCATCAGTTGGACGGGGTAGCCCAAATGCCAAGGAAAAGTTTAAATTGATCATAATATTTAAACTTATTCCTCATCATTAATGCCATCATGATCTAACGGGCATTATTTTTAAATGGGAGATCTCTCAAGATAGCAAGTCTTTAATGCTACTGAGCCAAATCAATCACAAAAGTGGAAAGTGAGTTGATAGCCTGAGGGATATAAATAGCAAAATCCTGCACAAAATATTTGATATTTGTAACAGCCCGGTCCTGAGATAGGGGTTAATGAATGGGGACGGGGTGTTATTAAGGGATTAATGAAATAAGACAGGAGGTTAACAAGGAGGTTTTACGAATCGAGATATCCTTTTGAAGGATAGACGATGATACTCGGGTTTACTTTTATTAAATGGAAACATGCTCAAGCGAAATGGAACGACTAACTAATCAGATACCAACAAGTATAGACCCATCCATAGCTCAAAACAAATAACAGATATCAACGTGAATAAACTTATTCATAGGCGAAAGGAAATCATACTCGAGAAGCGGAATAAAACTTAGTATGCATCTTATATTTATATAATCATGTCTGGAAATATTTATGGAGTCTTGATAATCATAATAGAACTTAAATGGAATTAGAAAGAGGGTATCAGAGTAGCAGATCACATAGTGGGATTTCAAGAGAATGTTAGATAATAGCAAAACAATCTTGGCAGCCAACCCACATCCACAGCCACCAACATCCTCAGCATCTCAACCTGAAAACATTTGAAAAATAGGGGGCGTTAGCACTAATTCACTCAGTGGGATTTAATGAAACACTTTAATAAACTTCAAGATATCCAATAATCAACTGGCAGTATATGGAGAGCAAAACGCAAAAGCCCTCTCCATATCCACAAAACCTTTTCTTTTCTTTTGGGCCCATCCTGGCTCAAATCTGATGTCAACTGCACCCTTAGGCATGCCATAGGATAGAAGAGGGTTACCTCAACTATCCAAATGAGTTTGCGAGGGAATTAACCCAGCAGTGACTCCCTTAAAAGTTCTGAGCTCGAATCCTGCTTAAGCGAAATGCTAAGTTCCTTCTTTCCTTAATCTTGCTAGCAAAACAAATCTTAGAGCAACGTTTAAGGCTAATCCAGTAATATTGTATGATCTCGGCCTATAAGGGATTTAAAGCTACCCTAACAAGGCAATCCTTAATCCTTAATTATATGAGCTTTAACAAGCATAAACATTCAAATACCAGGAGATGAACGTAAATAAGTATGAATTGTAGCTAAATACAACTCTAAATATCTCATGCTCAAGAGCTCAATTATAACATAATATCTTTCTTCCGTTCCTTCCTTGTACAGAGATCAATCAGGCAGGGCAAAAATGCTTTATTGGATACCCCATTTGTCCTCTCATGCTTCTAGAGCTTATTGTCTCAAACTTTAGATGAGTATAGATTTACCCACCTCGATTACGGAGCAGAAAAAGAGGCAACGAGCTGATGGTCTTCCTTCGAACTTCCACGAGGTTCACTTCCTCCTACAAAAGTTGAATTGTCGACTTAGAGGTCTTCTTTGAAGATTTCTAGCTATTAACATGAAATTAAATAATACCCAACTAAAATACCCTTAGCTAGGACTTAAACATGGATAGCACGACTTTATGACTCTATAAGACTCCGAGAAAGATTTATTTTATTTAAAGAACATCTCGTCTTCATTTCTCAATTTTTAGATGGAGAATAACTTGAATAGATTACTCGAAATAAATCGGAAATAACTTGATTGCTTCTCTAAAATTTAAACTTGAAAATAACTTGGAAATAACACGACTTGAAAATATCGGAAGGAGGGTACGAAAAATAGCTGGAAAATCGGCGGAAAACAACACGGGAAAGGGGAGCGCTGCGGCGTACATAGGCACTGGCGGACTCCTTGAGGGCCGAGGGGGGTGTGTTGCGACAGCGCACCCCCTCCGCTGGGCTCTTTCTTTCTCTCTCTATTCCACCTAGTTCCTAGGGGCCTCACTTCTGCGTTTCTTCAGTGTTCGTCGATTCTTTCGACGAAGACGAAGAACGCGAAGAACATGAAGAACACTCGAAAAGCGAGAAATCTAACGTAAACGCTATTAACTTGGAATTTCAATAAGAATCAAAATATAACTTAGACGGAAGGTAAACGAGCCATAATGAAGAACGTAAAGAACGGAAAGTAAATGTGGAATTAAAAGACGGAAAAGAAATAAGATTGAGACCGACGAACAAGAATGGATGGGGTTAGGTGCGTCGAAGGAAGGTGGCTAGCTCGGTGTCTCGTCGAGTCGCAACGACGGCAGAGCCACTTGCTACGACCCAACGGTGCCCCCAGCACATTCCTTCACCGTAAACCTTCCACGCCACTCCGCTCGTCGTCTTGTGGAATACTCACGAAGAACGCTTTTTACTTCGGCAGAACTCTCTCGGCTTTCAAAGCTTTTCACTCTCTCAATTTTAGAAGTGAATGGGTGAAAATGAACAAATGAATGTAAAGGGGGGTGGTCCCTTATTTATAGGAGGGATTTTGGCTTCCTTGAGAAGCCACTCCAGTGCGAAAACACTGCAAAAGTTACCTCGTGTTCGGTTAAAAGCTGCTTTATTCAATATTGAGATCCAAATGACCTGATACGACCCGGACAAGTAATCTAGGATGACAATAATAACGTAGCGGAAGACTTAAGAATCGAAACACGTGAACTTAAATGAAGGGAATAATCCGACTCGATAAATAACGAAAAGATAAAATCTAGACAACGAAAATACCGAGAACTATGACACAACTTATATAACACAAACCAAAGGTTATGAGGGCTATATTGAACGTGTATGGGGGCTGGAATTAAGATGGAATGTCGTGTGTGAGGGTTGGTGAAGAATGGCTCGGAAAAGATAGGATATGATAGAGTACGATTGAACTTACGGATAAAACGAATGGATGAAGATAACTCGAACTCGTGGCTTGGTTTGGGGCGTGCGTAGAGGCTGTATGGATGGCGTCGACGGCGCGGATGGAAGGTGTTGTTGTGGTGATTCACAACCCGATAACCTCCTTCAATCTCGAACGTATCCAAGGTTGAAATCTCCAAGTTGTTCCTCGATAGCGAATACCGGTCAATCCCTCAAGTGAATTGAGCAATACCCTTGAATAAGACTTGTAGTTGCTAGCTCCAAGAATGAATATTTTCGTGTGAAAAGTATTCAAAAGACGAATAGATTTGAGACACAAATTGAATGCAATAGCAATTTAATTCAACAATGTCTAAAGTAATAACATAACACATGACCCCTATTTATACTACATAATGGCCGAAAATTATAGTCTAAAGGGGCCGAAAATCTGATCCAAAAGCAAGTCTAATTGGACTAGGAAAATTGCCTAAACTAGAATTCTATTCAAGGTAGAATTATGCCTTAAATATAATTCTAGTCAAACCTATTACTTGGACTAGTAATAACCGAAAATTACCACTAATTAATTAAATAAAAACTGAATAACTATAGTCTCAAATTAAATAAAAATAATACTATAGTTTAGATAAAATCAACCCCTAAATAAATCAATTAAGGGCATGATGCACTATTTATTATGCACTAAACTGCAACTAACACAGGACAATGCAATATAGCAAGCGAATCGAGTATCGTATCCACAGGGACTGAATATTTGATAAATACTGAGTACTAAGCTAACAACTCTCTATTATCCAGGCTACCAATTATAAGACTTCTAAAACTAGGCACGAATTTAAATAAAATAAAAGAAAATAAACAACTTCAAAAGACACAAATAAATTAATTAAACAAATAATCAAACTCAATCAATTAATGAAATATTAATCCTAGGGAATGCAGCACACACGTATCCACTATGATTCAATTTAATCCTAATCCTTCCCAATTTTAATCCGATTAAAGGTGAGGAATCAGAAATATATCTACCTATCTCCACCAGGTCTCAAGGTAGAAGCAGATTAATAAATAACCTATTACTTTCGTCTCTAGGTTGATTTACTAACTCCCGATAGAACCACAGATTTAAATTCCCCTACAGATTCCTTAGAACGTGTATCAAATTATTCAATTAATCTCACTAATTAATTATCTCCGCCAGGACTCAAATTAACTAGCTAGCATGCATCAATTGTGATCAGTAATTAAGCATGAAATCAAAAGCTCTTGAACAATTGAACACAATAATCGGAATGGAAAAATAACAAGATTAAATTAAATACATAGCTTCAATCATGCTTTGCAAATCCTAGAATTAATAAAAGACTACTCACGCATAATTAAAATCATAGAAATAATAGAACTAAGAATAATCATAAACATAATATAAATATGCGATAGATTGGAAAAACCGGAATGATGATTCGTTGATTAAAACTTGAATTCTTCAATGTTGAATGTTCACAGCAAAACCTCGAAAGTAAAATTAAGTTTGGAATTCTAAAATAATGAATAAAGTCTGTGTAAGAAACGTCCAAAAATCGTGCAAAGTAGAGCCTTATATAGTTGGGGAAAAACAGAGCCCAAAAAGGAAGGAAAAAGAGCCCAATTTTCGGCGTAAAGTGGCACGGACCGTGCCGTGTGACGGCACGGACCGTGCCGTTGCTCCAGAGACTCCAAAAATTGATTGTTTCATGGCACGGGCCGTGTCGTCGGACGGCACGGTCCGTGCCAGCGCGCACGCTCCGACACGCTCCACCGTTTTGCTCCGTTCTCTCTCGTTTCTCATCCGATTGACCCGATTCAAGTTGCGTTGTGACCCTCTCTTGATCCTCTATCTTTCTATAAACTTTTCTCCTTGAATTGGATCTTGGATAAATCTCAAATTCAGCTCAAATTTGCACAAGATACTGTCACATTATACAATCTCTTGTCAAAGAGATATGTCACCCCATTGATCGCTTCAAGCTCCAAGACAACCGCCCAACTGAACGAGCATGAAGTTCAGTTCAAGTCATCCTCGAGAAGGAACTTGCAGAGTAGGAGAAGGGTCACATTAGCTGAAGCTAAGCACCGGATCCAATCCGTGAAGAAAACAAGGCCAGAGAAGCCTGTTGAAGGAATTGGATCAGCCTTAAAGAGGAAGATATCAAACTGCCCTGACGAGAGCAGTGAAGAGAATCCAATTCGGCCCATCAAGAAGAGAAAACTGACTGAGATTTAATCTAGCAGTTCAACTTATGTCATCAGTTCAGTGATGAATTAGTTCCAGGGGCCAAGAAGAAGATATGACAAGAACTGATCGATCAGTTGCCACATTGTCAGTTCGCCAAAAGTCATAAGTTAAACGGTATCCCAACTGACCAAGGATAAGTTTTAAATTGATTTATTCTTTAAGCTTATTCTTAATAAAATTAATGTCGTTGTGATTCATTTTTGATAATCTAACGGGCATTATTTTCGAATGGGAGATCTCTCAAAGATAGGGAGTTTTTGATGCTACTGAGCAAAATCAACCACTAAAATGGAAAGTGAGTTGATAGCTTGAGAGATATATATAACAAAATCCTGCACAAAGTATTTGCTATTTATGGTAACTACCCCATTTTTAAATAGATAAAATCTCAACCGTTGGTCTAAAAGTTAAGTTAAACTTATTGACGTCTAAGATGATCATCACATTTAAGCCAGTTGAGCATCAGTCAAATCCTTTAAACTGATCAGCTGATAAGTACTGGAGTGTAACTCGAAGTACATACATGCAAAGCTTCTTTAAATGCTAAGAAGATATCAATCAAAGATCACATATCTATCTAAACTCTCATTGCATTGCTTTGCATCTCTCTATAATCCATTCAATCTCTCTGAAATACTCTCTTTCTTGCAGAATGGAATTACCGGCTTAATACATCGATCCAGCTACACTTGCTCTCAATCTTAAAAGAGACAAGTTCATAGAACTAGACTTCATGATGAAGAGACTTAAAGCTGATGAGTTCCATCGCTTAGTCTCAGCAGCGGAGAAAACTGAACTCTTTCAGTTTCTCACACAAGGTCCTCATTTTGGATGATGCTTTACGAAGTTGGTTGCTGAGCTCTACATCTTTTCCCAAGTCGCAGAGAATGGCAACATCATTTCATCAGTCAGAGGATATCCGATCGTGAACTCCAAGAAAACATTGATGGAATCCCTCCATCTTCCCGGAGTAGGTGAACAGACAAGCTCAATAGTCATGTCTAACCAAGTAGAATTATGGAGTCAATGGATGAAACTAGGAGTTGAGCACAATGATTACTCACATAGACTGAAAGACAGTCTTCGGTCGGAGTTCATCCAACTCTATGATATAGTCATCCACTGCCTGAGAGGCAATCTGGACTATACTCGCTTTAGTACTGAACATGCTCATCTGATGGCACTCATCTACAATCGATGCATAGTTGACTGGGTATCGTATGTGCTATCACAACTACGCCAGAATGTTCACAAAGTCAGTTTTGACCATGAAACTGGAACATTCAAGAGAAATTAGGGTTTTTCAACCGGATCAGCATGATCATAAGTGATCAGATCCAAATTTTCCATCAAAGAGACGAGTTGCTAGAAATGAGAGACTATATCCCCATAATTTTTATCAAAAGAAGAAAGAACTTGTAGCCTTTTGACAAGCGATCGAGGAGGTAGTGCGCTGCTGACAAAGGCCCATCCACTCCGACTGAAACAACTTCCAATAGTCGAGGAAAGCAGATTATGTCAGACGATGACATGACAACAGAATCAACTGTGCCAGCTGAGTCTGAACTAGCTGAAAACAACTACATGGATGGTATTGAAGAAAGATTCAATGAAACTCTCAATAATCTACTTAATAGATTTCACATCATTGAGAGCTACGACTTCAATCTCTTCAATCAACTGAGGAGATATCTTAGATGGTCACTCTGGAGATATTAAGTTGATGAAGCAATCATGTTTGAACTACTCGACAGGAAGGGACGTTACTTCTGGAGTCATGAAAGAAATTGGAGTAGAAACCGGATGAATCATTCATTGACAGCTACTCTCACTCTCTCAGAGATTATGGATTCAATGATCCACATAATCCAGCATGGAGTACCAGCCATAATTCCACTGCTGTTTGCAAAGCTATCCAACTCATTTTCCACACCAATTGAGTTCAACCACCCACCTCCAACTGAAGAAATACTCCCAAGTTTGGCCATGATGACAACTGAACCTCAAGTTCAGTCTCCACTACCAGATCTGAGGCAGTTCATGCCAACCCGAGAAGCATCCAACTAGCTACCCTCACCACCAAGAGAACAGCCATACCCCTCCCCGTTTGAAGATAATTTAGCTGCCACATTCAGCTTGTTACCACATGTTCCCATTCCATCCTTTTATCTAAACATGCACATCCTTTTGCATGATGCCAAAAAGGGGAAAGAGAATGAAGAAATTGGGAAGGATGATGGAAGGAAGTTTTTTAGTCTCTAGGATGAGATTCAGGGGGAACCCTCGCAGTTTCAGGGAGAAGAAGGCCTCAAGGAAAGTATTGAGAACTGTAGGAACTGCTCGAGAAGAGAGGCATCAGCCTTAGGGGGAAGTCTGGGGAGCTGACTGGAGAATAGCCGCCAGGGATGAGAGACAATTATCTCAAGGGGAAGTTTGGGGAGAAATCTGGATAAATGCTAGTGCTAGAGAAAGAGGAGGGCCTAGAAACTAGTGGAATAGATGAAGAAGGAGATGAGATATCAGCTGAAGAAGCACAACAGCTGAAGAGCTAGAAACTGAATAAGAAGAAAAGAAAAATAAACTGTTGTAGATGAAGAGATGTCTAATCAGTTTCTTAGCTACACAAGTTTTCTTGCTTGGCTGTGTTCTTATTACACAGCTCAAAAATTTCTTAATCAATTTTTCTATCATTGCTCAATTTTACAATGTTTTGGACATCATCAAAAAGGGAGAAATTGTTAAAAAAACTATCAAGGTTTTTCTGATAAGAGGTTTTGATGAGATGTCAAAATATGTCAAAATACGAAAAGAGCTTTGAAGAACTAAGGAATCAAGTAGAAAACTAAGGATGATCATATAAAAAAATCGAGCTATCAAACCCAAAAGAAATGATCAATCCAAGTGAGAAAAAGAAAAGAAAAGAGAGAAAAGAAAAAGAGAGAAAATCAGAGAGTAAAGAAAAGAGAAAAGAAAAAAACCAGCCAAGAGCTAAGTAAAGAAAAGAGAAAGAAAAGAACAGAGAGAAAAAGAAAATATCCAGCCACAAAGGGCTATGAAATAGAAACTGTAGCTTGCTAGATCAGTTAGCAAGGTAAACTAGAAGTTGTCGGTACCATCACGAGGACTGTCAAATGCCACCAGTCTACAGTTATGAACTGAAGAAAAATATTAGTTCAAGGCACCAGCTCAAAAGTGCCTAATACCAGCTGAAGAAGTGTTCCAGCTGAAGAGTGTTCTAGCTAAAAGAAAATACTAGCTGAAGAGAAGAACTAAAGGATATGCCAGTTAGAGACCATTCCGGGCTGAAGAAATACAGTTGAAGAACACATCAGTTTGAACTGATGAACATGCTAGTTCAAGATGATACAAACTAAAGAAGACTACCAGCCAAAGAAAGGACAATTCCAGCTGAAGGAGAATACCAGCTGAAGACTACATCAGTTTAAGCTGATGAAAATACCAGCTCAAGGGATACCAGCTAAAGGAGAATATCAGCTGAAGAAGTGTACCAGTCTAAGGTCCGAGCTGAAGGAAATACCAGCTCAAGAAGTTCTAGATGAAGAAGCATACCAGCTGAAGAGAAGACCAAGGTACAAGCTGAAGGAAATAGAAGCTCAAAAGTCCCAGCTGAAGAATGAAGTTCAAGTTGAAGAAGTACCAGTTCGAAGGATACCGGCTGAAGATGCATCAGTTTTGAAGTCCAACTGATGAAGCACCAGCAACCGGACTGAAGACCAATCCAAGGAAGTTTAAGTTAAAGGGACACAAGTCCAGAATGCCAGCTGAAGAACACTAGTTCAAACTGCCAGCTGAAGCAAATCAAACTGGAGCTCTCAAGGCATCAAGCCCAAACACAGAACTGCCAGCTGAAGATGATCTTAACTGAAGCTTTCCAAACTGCCAAGAGATGCACATAAATGACAGACGAGGAACTAAAGATTCCAAATGCCAGAAAAAGCTCAGAACTGAAGATCAAGATAGAAGCCGTAACTGAAATTTAAATTTTAGATAAGCCAAAGAAGATCTTAAGGTTAATGCAACCGAGATCTTGGAACAAAATCTCGTTAGAAGAGCAAAGGCTACTCAACGTCTATCTTTAAATGAAAGCCTCTAAATGGCTTTATCATTTATGATCACACAGTGATCATCAACGGTCACTAGCCACTCATCTATAAAAGGTGAGCAACCTAGAAGGTGACTGTTGAGTTTTGACAATTTTGAAGAGAACTTTAGCTAAGACGTTTTGCGAAGATGTTCGCCAAAGCACTAAAGCCTCACGCTCAAAACTTAGAAGAATCAAAAGTCCAACTGAAAAGAAAGAGCCAGATCACTCATCACGCTAGCTGTTAAAGATTTTCAGCCAGAGCAACTCTCTCAGTTCAAGCTTTACAACGATCAACTACCCAGCTTAGCCGCAGATGCGTAAAGGAGCATATCAGTTGATACCAGTTTCAAGACTATCTTCTTGAAGATCGAAAGAGATCTAAAACCTTGTAAAGACGGGTAATTGCACCTTCTCTCTCCAGCGAGCAGTTGGTGATCGCAAGTGTGAGTTGTCGACCTACCGGCTAAGGAGGCTGCGTTCATTGGATCACCGTTTCTGGGACAGCACCAGCTGAAAAGGAGGACATGACTCGTAAAGTTGTCGTTCGCCAAGTTTAGTAGTTTGTGTTCACTATGTAACTGTAAAAAAAGAACTTTACACTTGCATAGTGAATTGCCCTTCTGCGGAAGGAAGAGAGGACGTAGAAGTTGAGCTTCGAACCTCTATAAAACTGTCTGTGTGCTGTGGTTTACTTTTCAATTTCAGTTGCATGTTTTAAACTGCACACCTCAAGCACACACAACACTCCGAGCTAGCAAATCATCTCTACTGATCTCCACAAAGCACGAATAACTTAGCGAGTCAAAATGGGCCCTGAATATTCTGCAATTATTGTTCAGTTTTGAAATCAGTTTATTCACCCCATTGAATATTCTGCAATTATTGTTCAGATTTGAAATCAGTTTATTCACCCCCCCCCCCTTCTAAACCGACTCTGACTCACCCCGGGACCAACAAACCAAGTCGGGCAATAAAATCTCATCTCGGTCTCATCTATTACCTGGCAGTGTTGAATATTGATCAAGTACCCAACATAGACAAGCTCCGTTCAATCGACGGGAAATTAACAATCACAAGCAAGGATTAAAACAAAATTGATTATCCACCTCCAATGTGTGAAATTAGCCCCTCATCGAGCGAGATAACAAACAAGAATCACATAAGTTCTTTATTGCAAGTACAAAAAATAAATAAAATACAAACTTACATATATCTTGTTTATCTCGACAAGGTTTGGGACAAATCCCCACAAGAAACTGAAACTAAAAAGGGAATACCAGAGAAATAGAGATCTTCGAGCAAGCCTAGCTTCCACCTTGGCTCAAGCTTGGACCCCTCTTATGTGCCTTCTCCCTCTCTGCTCCAGTTTCTCGAAAGCTCCAAGCTGATCAGTTTGAGGGTATCACGTCCCTCAAACTAATCATCCCTTTCTTTCTCTAGTCCTCAACTGGTTGCCAACTTTCTCTTTTATGTGGTGAAGATGATGGAGTGAATGGAATGGCCCCTCCCAAACTGGTCTGAGGGTCTCACCCCCTCAAACTAGTTGGGAGGTCCTCCTCTCTCGGAGCCTTCTTCTTCTTCTTCTTCTTCTTCTTCTTCTTTTCTTTGCTCCATTTGTAGAGAGATATTCTCTCCCTCTCTCTCCGCGTGAATTGAATGAGGATGGTTGGTCGTTGAGAGTTGATGGAGAGTTAAGAACCAAATATCAAAAGAAACCTGCCAACATACACAGTAATTTATCAAGAAATGCCAAGAATGCCCTCGAATAAAACAAAAACTATGCCCAGCAGTTGGATAGTAGTGTCGGTTTGGGACAACAAAACTAGAGGTCACAACGCTGACTGAAGTGGAAACCGAGAAGTAGTGCGTCGGCGGAGCACCTAACACCGGCGAGGCACTCTATGCTCGCGGGGTTTTTTAGCCTAAGAGTCCCCCCAGCGGTGGCTGGGGTACCCGCGGTGATTGGGCTTGGTTTGAGCTCGGTTCCGATTTGGCGCTTCAGTTCAGTTCTGCTCATTCAATCCTTCAATTTGGGGGTCCCGTGCCAACAGGAGGTTCCGCTTCGGCTCGGTTGAAGATCCCGCGTGGCGCGAGGTTCTGCTTCGACTAGGTGGTTCAGTTTGTGATACAGCTCTAGTTTTAATGCTCCAGTTCATGCACAGTGCGGACTCAGTTCAACTTGGGGCTCTAGTTCACTGCTTAATTCGACTCTCCAGCTGGATGGTTGGCTCTGTTTGGCCTCAATTAGGTGTCATTTTAGCCATTAGTTGGCTCATTCAGTCGGAGCCTTCAGTTCAGATATTCAGCTGATGAAATCAGTTGGCTCCAATTGGCCATCAGTTTGGTATCCATGCAACCAGTTGGCCATCAGTTTGGACCTTCAGTTTGGGTATGTCCTCAGTTGTGGTCTTCAGTTTGCCCTCTTTAGCTCGGCTTTCAATTTTTCACCTTTTGTACCATAAAATACCTGCTTTTGGAGCAAAAGCTCAATGTCTACACAACACAGGCATAACACACCAAGGGATCAAATATAAGCTATAAACACTAAAACAATACGAAAATAATAAAATAGACGCAATAAAGATATAGAATTACAATAACAAAAACATCACAAATAAACACTAAAGACTCCTCAATACACAAATCAGCGTACTAGAATAATCACCTAGTCAAGATAAACTAACTATCAGATTATTCTACGGTGTACCGATGGTGGGTTCAGGACCATCTATGTCGTAAGCCTTTTAATACATTGCATGGGATCCAATGATATAATCTTCACCGTGTATGTATTCCCACACACTATATCATTTACAATGCAACTATATGGGACTAGCATATAAAAATAACAATAAATAAATGCACATAGTGAGTACAATAATTTAATCAATCTATATCATCAAAATATTATTGCATGTGTATAAAGGACAAGTCTTCGAGCATACAAGTCTAACATGAATCCATGTCCCGGTGCATCGGGTTGATGATGTCTCATGAGGAGCTCAAAAAATATTATTATGTTAAACCCTGAAGGTGGACTTATATCCAACATAATAATAAATGTTGAGTGGTACTACTCATGGATAAGAAATTAATTAATTCAGTTATCATTATCATGCAATTAATTAATGAGCACTTAAAATCTTAAACATGGGGAATTAATTGTGACAAAAGAAGTCCATGATTTTCGATAAATATGGTTTAGCGAGGTAGTGCAATATTAATCCTTTAGTGGACTGGATTAATATTAATGGGCTTAAATTATATTATGGGCTAAACATGGAGAATATAAGCATGTTGGAGGCCCAATCTTAAAAGCCTTTCTAGATCCCTGTTGTACCCTTATTTATATTTGTTGAATGGAGACTAAAAACCTTGACATGCCACAAATTTTGAAATTACTTCTCCCCAAAAGAGAAATATTATGGTTTCGGGTTCTTAGTCTTCGGGTTTCGGGTTCTTAGTCTTAAAGCTTATTCGAGGTCTGGAGGATCGTCGCCAACATGATGTCTAGATCGAGATCAAAGATCCTCAATATTTTATGCCACTACGCAGGTAATGATCTATCTCGATTGTTCCATTGCGCATGAGATTTAGTTTCAGCTTTAGCATGTAGTGGGTGATATATACTTTGTATATATCAAAATCATTTTGTTTGGTCAACACGCATCCAAATGAATCCTGGTAATCCATCAGTTGTATGTGGCATATGTGATGTTGTATGTATATGGCTTATGTGATTATTATTTTTCGTCCACAAAAGGGGCTTTAAATAGATAGGGTTTGAACCCTAATTGGAAAAAGAAATTAGTCAATTCATGGACCTTTCAGGGTTGAGTCGACCCAGAGTGAGTTGGGTGGCACGAGTCGACCATAAGCCTTTTGAGTTTACTCACTCATTTACAAATTATACATGGTCGGGTTAACTGAACTGTGGCGGTTCGACTGAGTCGACTAACTTTTGGGCTTCATATTTTGACGGGGTTTGATCTTTTAATCCCGTCTAAAGGCCTTAATTGAGTAATTAAATAAGCCCAGAGTAGACCTTCCTTTAACTCTCCAAACACATGATATTTGATCATTTTACATCAAATAATCAACAATTTCACTACAATTACTGCAAAACTAACAAACACATAAAAAATCCCAATAATTAAGAATTAAGCATAAAAGCTATGAAACCACACAACTTATCAATTAAAACCTCATCAATTCATATCTAAGTTATGTAAAATACAGAGTTGTCACAGTGACCATAGATCGAGAATCAAGTTTGATTTTTTATAGAGCTTGAAAATCATGACTCGTTGGGTATATAATCAACCAAGAACCTTGATATGTTTGAACGCCCCAAGACCTTGCTCATGAATTTAGAAAAGTTCTTAAACAATTGAAAATTTCCACAAAGAGAATTCACTGATAAAGTAAAATATGTTATTTTTGCTTATAACTCAAGGTGCATTTGTAAACATGAGTACAAGGCTGCTTATAGGCTAAAAAAACTCGAGTGCATATTATTTATGCACGCCACCTAAGACTAGTTATTAAGGCTCATTAGTGACTCTTAAACTCAAAAGATATTAAAATAACAATTATTGATAATTCTCGAAGGTCTCTCTTATTTTAGGAGGTTCTCCGTGCATGAAAATAAGCCCCCCATGGATATCCAATTATCACCTTCATGTTGGACGTGATACTAGCCCAACTCATGTAAAGTTCAGCCCATCAACTTGGATAGTCATAATCTTTGTTATTTGTTTAGCTCGTGCCCTTGTTACTAGCACATCATGCACGACCAAATGATCTCTCTTGTTTTCTTTAGGCTTGGTGTATCTCTATTAGGAAGTATCCATAAGTCATTCATGTTTGAAAGACCTTTGAGCCGCAAGTGCCGAAAACACCGTCCAACCGCAAGTTTGCAGTGAACTTTGAAACATAAGAAGTTCTAAACCAGCCATTCCAAGATGGCATACTTCAATTAAAAATGTGTTATTTAGTGGATAATTTATGTACAGTAGGCGATAGGTTGAACTTCCTCCTTGAGCAACGATGAAGAGAGATGTGGAAAAGTATAACTTTGAATCTCCATAAATCTTGTTATTGACTATTTTGATCTTTACTTGCATTATAGTAATCTAGTTAATTGTGTCTCTAACAATCACAAATTGCGAACCAAGCTTAGTCTTTAGAGGACTAAGCGATGAGCATAAATTGGGTCTACACATTCACACACCACATCAATAAATTGGGGGGCTGAAATGGGCGGTGGGAAGATGGCATTGTTGGGGAGGTGGAGGAGCTTCCGCTGGAGCGAAAAACCATTGGTAGAACGTTTGCCATCTGATCGAAGGCGATTTGATTAAGTTTTGTTTCTCACTTTTTCAGTTAAATTTATGGGGTTTCTTGATCTGTGTGTATAAAGCTATAAATTCCAAAAATGAGAAAGAAAAATGGAATCTTTTGCAGAATTTAATTTGATTTATGGAGTTTTTTCTTGTTGGCTAAGATATTGCTGATCTGACTCCAATCTGTTTACCCATTTTATAGTGCAAAAATTATAGGATAAATATTTTTGTCTTTTTTTTTAAAGAATGACAAATATTTTGTTGACATGGAGTATTATTTTTTCTTCTCTTACTATAGCGTGGATTTTATTTATATGAATTTCTTAGAAGTATATATTTACACACATAAATTCATATTTGTAAGATTTACAATTTTAATAATTACTAATAAGAATATTGATATATAAATAAAAATATTAATGTCAATACTACTATGTAATTAAGAGAGGGCTTTCATAGATAAAACCATTAATTATGTTTATGCGTCTATTATTTCCCATATTTTGATAATTTTTTGTGCCTTGATTTATTTCTCTTGCGCAATGCACAAATAATTATAATTTTTCAGATCTGTAATATTATGATTATTTTTTAATTCTATATGTTGTGTTCAATTTTAAAAAATTAATAAAATAATATGCACATACGTTAATTAATTAGATAAGAAGATCAATTTTATATAGTTACGACAAACAAAAAGAAAATTAAATTTTAGGAATTAAATGAAAATCCATGTTAGAAAGATCGGATTGGAATATTTCAAACTATACAATTTTATAAATAGTAATGTATAATTGTCCATGATTAAAGAACATTTGATTTCTTTAAATATATGCTATGCATAAAAAATAATTATTTAATTATTTTATGATGAAATTAAAATAAAAAATAATGAATTATTGCAAATTATGTTATTATTATTATTAATATTAATATTATTATTATTAATTTTCTTAGGTGATAAATGTAGAGTGTTACAAATTTATGCATAAAAAATAAAATAAAAATGTTACAAATCTCAAACTTCTAAGTAAGAAAAACTAAGATTGCAGAAATTTGTTGAAAGACAACAATTCTAATCTAAACTTTCGTGAAAAGAGCAAAAAAAAAAAGAAGAAGCAAATTTACAACAGTAAATATCACTATTGTTGTCTATTGTAAAAAATTTATTGTCTAAAATATAATTATTAAATCATATGATAGACAATGGTTCTTATGCCAGAATCGTTATCTATCACATGATTTAGCTTTAATATATGTACTAGCATACTACCTGTGCGATGCACAGTGAATAGTATTAAAAAAATCTTTATGTATAATAATAAATATATGAATTCTATGGACTGAATTATAATTTACTTGTGTATTGTTCGATAGAATATGCATCAAGAACCTCTTCTAACTTTATAAAAGAAAAGATCATCGACTTATATAAGATGGATTGTAATTTTATTTTCGATTTAGAAAACAGATTGTTATATGTTATTACATTTAACTTCATGAACCCAACTATAGAGAGACAAAAAAGGAAAGAAACCACCCTCTTATCTCAATCAGACCATCACGCAGAGACGCAACCATTGTCTCTCCCATCTCCCTCCATTTATGTATGTTCACAGCCATGAATCCAACATAAAATTGAAGAAAGCTAAACATAATCATCAACCATTCACAAAAAGAAAAAAAAAAGAAAAAATGGATGATCTATAAAGTACGACGACCCTGGCTAAATCTGCTCCCCTAAAAATTCTGAAGACTCCGACCCTAGTTGGAATTTTACAATTCGAATCCCTTTCTTTAAGTTTGAAAAAAAAATTACGAACCCCTTTCTTTAGTTAACTAACTGTATTTAAGTTATTGTATTCCAATTTATTAATATATTTAATACAATATTTTAATTTTAAAATTTATTTAATATTAATTTGATAAAATTAAATATTAAAATATTACACTTGATCTCAGCTGAAAGATCAAGAAAAGTGGAAAGACCATTGTTTGGTCTTACAACCTATAATTTGTTCATGTACAATAATATTATATTTTATTTTAAAAATTTAAATATATCAATTATAACTATTTAAAGTATAGTTAAAAATGATAACTTAAATATTTTAGCTTCAAAATTTTAAAACTATTTAATAATAAATTTATAAAATCAACTAATACATTTATTTAGAAAATTTAAATATATTTAAGTTAAAATTTTATGCATATCTTGAGTTTTTAAATACAATTAATTGTAACACCCTAAATTCTGTAATTTAAAATGTTACTCTTTCTATTCTTTAAAGCGGAAAGTTATTAATAAAAATAGCAGTTTGAATATATATTTTTTTTATAATTAATCTTGCTAGAAATTCTAAGAAGAAAATAGAACCATATATTTTCAGAAATATATGTACTTAGATCAAAATACCTGCATTTCATCAACACCAAGTCCATTTCATAAAGGAACTCACAAGTTCTAAAATATAAAAATTCACACTCCTAATATTAATAAAGCCATATATGCAAACCACTAGTTTAGGTTAGTTCAAAAACACAAACGACACACATAATATCAAGTTCAAAATAGTAGACTCTAACCAACAATCCCAAAAATTCAGATCGAGTATTCTAAACATCTTGAGCATGCCCACCCTATTTCCTTCACGCGGCCCCAAGCTCACTGACCTGAAAATATTTAAATGTGTGGGGTGAGCACTCTTAAAATGTACTCAGTGGTGGGGGATCATGCTTATTTCTTTCTATTTATCCAACAAAAAAAAATCACAGGAATAATGGATTTAGGATACTCTTCTTCTGATTCCATAATACATCTTAAACTATGAATAGGACATATTATCGCGTGTATAAAACGCTTTTGTGCGTACAAAACGCTTTTCTGATCTGATGCGTATAAAACACTATCCATATTCCATCAACGATAATTCAAGTTGGATTTAAAACATTTCTATCTGAAAAAGCATATAAGATATACTTTTATTTCAAATATAATAATTTCACCTACCTGATAATAGAGATCACGTAGAATCAAATAGAGAATCACAAAGTGGACGAATATCCTAATTGCGCCGCACCTAATATCAAAATATAAATCATTTTAATTAAATAATTTGAGCCAATTTTAATTTTAATAAATCTTAAAATCCAAGATGTGTGCGCCAAAATAATTGGTTTATGAAGTTCTAGGCTTAATAGAAAATTTAGTCAAACTTTTTGGGCTAAAATTATATTTAAATAATTCATCAACCAAGAGGCAACTTCTAAATAAAATGAGAACATTTGTCATTTATTAGACTCTATTTATTTTGCAAAAAGATCATTTCTCTTCCTTTACTAAAATCACGATAGAGCAAATTTTAAATCACAATCCCTCAATTCAATTTCATCTCACCTCTCTCTCTCTCTCTCTCTCTCTCTCTCGACTATGAACAAAATAGAAATCCCCCAAATTTGATATGCTTGTCTAATCCCTAAATTTCAATTTCTTCTCATCTTCTCTCTCCCTCACCCTACACTGTTAATCTCGACTCCGACGAGCCCACCACTGCCCGCCGACAACTGATACAGCCATGAACCACCGCAGCTCAGGTCAAGCTCCCCTGCCCGACTCGACTTCATCTCTCGGCAGACCCAACACCATCCTGACTCAACTCGACTCACAACCTCGACAGCCCCCTTGCCTCGACTCGACTCGCTGATTCACACACCAACTCACCAAGACCCAGCCTAAACTTCTTCCTCTCTTTTCTTCTATTTTCATAGTTTTCTATTTATTTTTCTAGATTTCTACAATTTATACTTCTAAATTCTGACACTTACAGTATGAAATTCCCGTGTGAATATGAAGGAATTTGATTGGGATATGATGTGTTGAAATTGGGTTCGAGAAATCAATTTGATGGCAATTCTTATTTTGGTATTGTATTGGTGTGTTATGAGGTATGAGTTGGTGGTGTGCAGATACATAAATTCATGGTTTTTGGTTAATGAAAACTTGGAAAATATGATGAGATTGATGGTGTGTAATTATATACAGCAAATACAGAGGATTGAATTGAAAATGAACTTACCCAAAAGGATCGAATTTTGCTGTAGTTAAATCCTAATAAAATTGGTGAATTTGCCATGAAATTTTAATTCTAAATGAATTCTAGATGCGTAGCTTGGAGTAGTGTAGGTAAGACATCTCTGTTTATATTAAAATGTGGAAATATGAACTCATAGGATTTGGTTAACAAGAGAAGGGCATGTATATTCATTGCAATGGGCTACGTGTTTAGTTACTATTAAAAGAAGAAGCAATAAGCATTATCCTAGTCATTTTTTTCATTTTTTTTAATATATCATTCTTTTTAATATTCAATGACTTCAAAATTAAAATGAATAAATAAAAAGAAATAAATTTTATCTAAACAAGACCCCCAAAATATTATAAGGCTGAAAAGTAAATTTTAAAATTCAAATATTGATTTTCAAATATTTTTAATACTAGGGGCGCAATTTCGGATTCTATGAAGTCCAAGTAATTCCATCGATCAGTATCAAATAAAATAAAATTTGATTTTAAAGCATTCAATTAATTTAAATAATTTAGATAATGTAGAAGTGGGTTGTTACAATCATACCCGCTTAAAAAAATTTCGTCCTCGAAATTTATCTTACCAGGTTGTCCTAAGGATGGATATTTAGCTAGGATCTCCTCCTCATTTTCCCAAGTTGCTTCTTCCTTTCCGTGCCTACTCCATTGTACTCTAATTAGTGAAACTTGTCTATTTCTCAGCTCGTGGGTTTTCCTATCGAGAATAGCGACAGGTTCCTCTTCATAGGTCAAGTTTTTGTTGAGTTGTATGTTCTCATAGTTGATGGTGTGACTTGGCTCATGCAAATACTTCCTTAGCATAGAAACATGAAAGACATCATGCACCAACGACAGTCCGGGTGGTAGAGCTAGGCGATAAGCTACGTCACCAATTCGTTCTAAAATTTCAAAAGGTCCAATAAAACGAGGTCTTAATTTTCCTTTTTTCCCAAATCTCAACACCCCCTTCATAGGAGCGACCTTAAAAAACACTTTATCACCTGTCTCAAAATGCAAATCCTTTCTCCTTTTGTTGGCGTATGATCTTTGTCGATCTTGAGCAACTTTAAGGTTATCTCAAATCTTCTCCACTATCTCCACCGTTCTTTCGATAATTTCAGGACCTAATATCTTTCTCTCTCCAACTTCATTCCAATATGCCGGTGATCTACATTTTCATCCGTATAGCGCTTCATATGGAGCTATGCCAATGCTAGAGTGGAAGCTATTGTTATAAGCAAATTCCACTAATGGTAGATGCGCCTCCCAGATACCTTCTAAATCAATGACGCAAGTTCGTAACATATCTTTCAATGTTTGTATAGTCCTTTCCGATTGACCATCTGTCTAAGGATGGTATGCAATTGCGAACTTAAGCTTCGTGCCCAAAGCTGCATGTGAACTCTTCCAGAATCTTAATGTGAAACGGGAATCTCGATCTGATATTATAGACACTGGGACTCCATGTAATCAGACTACCTCTTGAATGTATAGCTGAGTGAGTTGATCCATGGTGAACGTCATTCGTACGAGCAAAAAGTGAGCTGATTTTGTCAGTCGATCAACTACAACCCAAATCACATCATGACTCTTCACGGTCTTGGGAAGTTTGACCACAAAATCCATTGTAATATGCTCCCATTTCTATTATGGTATTTCGAGAGCATTCAACAATCCTGACGGTCTTTGGTGCTCTGCTTTTACTTGCTGACAAGCTAAACATCGTGCAACGTAATCCGCAATCGATCTCTTCATGCCATACCACCAAAAACTTCTTTTTAAGTCTTGATACATCTTAGAACTTCTAGGATGTGCCGTGTAAGGTGTTCAATGTGCCTCATTCAAAATTTCCCTCATTATCTCGTTGTTCGGCACATAAATTCTGCCCTTAAAGAGTAGAGTCCCATCTGATGATATCGTGAATCCTTTAGAATCTTCTGACACTTCTCTGGCGCGCATATTTTCTAGGAAACCGTCTTCCCTTTGTGTGACTCTAATTCTATCTCGTAGCATCGGTTGAACTACTAATGCTGTAATTATAGCATTAGCTTCTTCTGGTGTGGACACAACCTCGAGACTCAACTTCTCAAAATCCTTAATCAACTCTTCTTGTTGCGTGATTCCCTTAGTGGGACTCACTTTCTTTCGACTAAGTGCATCAGCCACAATGTTGGCTTTTCCAGAGTGATACATGATCGTACAGTCAAAGTCTTTAACTAATTCCAGCCACCTTCTTTGTCTCATATTTAATTCCTTCTGAGTGAAGAAATATTTAAGACTTTTATGATCCGTATAAATCTCACACTTACCTCCATAGAGATAATGTCTCCAAATCTTCAATGCATGCACAACAGTGGCCAACTCTAAATCATAGGTGGGATAATTTAACTCATGAGGCTTCAATTGTCTAGAAGCGTAAGAAACTACCTTTCCCTGTTGCATCAAGACGCATCCTAGTCCTTGTTTTGATGCATCACTGTAAATCACGAATCCCTTTGATCCATCAGGGATGGTCAATACTGGGGCTGTTACCAATCTTCGTTTCAACTCCTGAAAACTCTTCTCACATTTTTCTGTCCATTCAAATGGTACCCCTTTTTGTGTCAGCTATGTGAGTGTGGTCCGGCTATCTTGAAGAATCTTTCAATAAACCTCCGGTAATATCCAGCCATTCCTAGAAAACTCCTCACTTCTCCCACATTTGTTGGTGGACTCCAATTGTTGACAGTTTCTACTTTTGTTGAATCAACCTCAATACCTTCAGCAGTCACTACGTGCCTAAGGAATGTTATCCGATCTAACCAAAACTCACACTTTTTAAACTTAGCATACAATTTCTCCTTTCTTAGAGTGTCCAGCACAACTCTTAGGTGTGCTGCGTGTTGCTCCTTATCTTTTGAATAAATCAGGATGTCATCAATGAACACAATGACGAATTGATCTAAATATGGATAAATACCCGATTCATTAGATCCATGAACACTCCTGGTGCATTAGACAATCCAAAAGGCATCACCATAAACTCATAATGACCATATCTTGTCCTGAAGGCCGTCTTAGGAATATCGTCTTCCTTCACCTTCAGTTGGTGGTATCCTGATCTCAGATCTATCTTTAAGAACACGCTAGCCCCTCGAAGTTGATCAAATAAATCATCAATTCTCGGTAAAGGGTACTTATTCTTTATTGTGAGATGGTTTAGATCTCAATAATCTATGCACATTCTCATACTACCATCTTTCTTCTTTACAAATAAAATTGGCGCTCCCAATGGTGAAACATTTGGCCGAATATACCCTTTGTCAAGTAGCTCGTTGGACCTTCAACTCTTGTAACTCCGATGGTGCCATTCGATATGGTGCTTTAGAAATTAATGCTACTCCTGGCATTAAGTCAATCGTGAACTCCACTTGTCGATTTGGCGGTAATCCGTGTATCTCTTCAGGAAATACATTCACAAAATCTCTAACTATTGGCACATCATCTAGTGTCGGTTCAGTTGGTGTAGTCCCAATAATATTTACCAAGAATCCTTGGCACCCACATTTCTTCAACATCTTCATATCTTTCATTGCTGATATGATTCTTAGTCTTCCACCTAACTTAGCTCTATGGAAGATAAACTTTTCCTCGTCTGGTTTTTGAAATACTACTTCTCATTCATGACAACATATAGTCGCAAAACTTCTGCTTAACCAGTCCATTCCCAAGATTAAATTAAATTCTTGCATCTCGAGAGCATGTAAATCAGCTACAAGCTCTTTCCCCTTAAAATCCAATATAACATCTTTAGCAAGCCTATCGGTTTTCAATATCTCTCCAGCAGGGATTCTAACATTAAGGGCTAAGTTTTCTACTTCTAAACTTAGTCCTAACTTAGCACAAAGCTCAGTTGAAATAAAAGAGTGTGAAGCACCAGAATTAAACAGAGCTAAAGCTGGCATTCCAATAATTGATATCATACCTGACATTGTGCCACTATTTTCCCCAGCTTCTTGTTGTGTGAAGGTAAAGATTCGTGCATTACCACCTTTCTTCGGCTCTTCACGCCGCTTCTTGGGATAATTTATTGAGATATGTCCTGGCTCATGATAGGTATAACAAACTCCTTTACCCCAAAAATAGGGTCCTATATATGGCTTCTTGCATTCTGGACATGGAGGAACTCCTATAGGTGCTCTATTTGCGGGACGTACTTCAGTTCTCTCTTTCTTTATAGGAAAATTCTCATTTCCCCTATTGCAATTATCCTATTTTCTTTTACCACGGGGATCTGCATTTCTTGGAAGAGCTTTATCTACTTCTAGTCCGGTAGCTACTTCATGAGCTTGTTTAACAGCTTGTCCGTAGTCAACGACCCTCTGTGCCGCTAGAATTCCACGTATCTCTGGTCGAAGGCCTCTTATGAACCAGTCTGCTTTTTGATCCTCAACATCTAGTAGACGTGTTGCGTAACGTGAGAGTTGATTAAACCTTCGCTCGTACTCTGTAACTGAGAAGTTACCTTGCTTCAATTCCAAGAATTCAGTTTGCTTCTGCATACGAAAAGCACGAGAAAACTACTTGTCCATAACGATCGCTTTAAACCTATCCCATGTCAAGTCTTGACATTCTTCTTCGGTCATGCTAGTTTTGTACGACTTCCACTAGTGGCCAGCATCCTCAGTGAATTGAAAGACTGCACATGAGACCTTGTGTACATCATCGCACTCTATGTGTTCAAAAATCCGTTCGAGCTCCATTATCCATTCTTCAAGAACGAGTGGCCCACTTTTACCATTGAATCTAGGTAGAGTGTAGCGACAAAATTGCTCGATCACCTGATTAGTGGTTGGCGGAATAGGTGCTTTAAGTGCCGCATTTTGGTTCACTGCAGCATGTGTTTGTTGTTGTACGAATCCTTGGAGTGCTCTAATCAGTTATGGCACAAAGTTGCCACCGCCAGCATTTGGTGGTTGATTGGCCTCAGGATTCCGTGGTGGATTACGATTGAGAGGCGGTCGTCCACGTCTCATACTTCTGATAATACGCATAGGTAATTAAAGAAACCCATACTACTAAGTTCAAGCCAAATGATAAATATCTAAATGTTTTGAATCTAAATAGGGAAAACATCTACGGAAAATGTTTCTATGTTCACTCTAAATTTCGAGGACTAAAATAATTTCTTTCTCATTCATCAAATGCATTTAAACATAATAAAACTTTTCTACATAAATTACTTCCCAACATTTCTCATCATTCACATATTATCTAAATTTTTCTTAATGCTCACCACATTAAACAACTTTGAAAAATAAATAAATCAAGCAAAGTACCTTGGAGCAGGAGCACGTGGCAGAAATGGGTGGCATACCATAAAATCAAACAATTTAATTCTTTCAAATACATTGAGTCTACAGGAAGGTAGACCTGCTCTGATACCACAAAATGTAATACCCTAAATTCTATAATTTAAAATGTTACTCTTTCTATTCTTTAAAGCGGAAAGTTATTAATAAAAATAGCAGTTCGAATATATATATATATATATATATTTTATAATTAATCTTGCTAGAAATTCTAAGAAGAAAATAGAACCATATATTTTCAGAAAATATATGTACTTAGATCAAAATACCTGCATTTCATAAACACCAAGTTCATTTCATAAAGGAACTCACAAGTTCTAAAATATAAAAATTCACACTCCTAATATTAATAAAGCCATATTAGCAAACCACTAGTTTAGGTTAGTTCAAAAACACAAACGACACACATAATATCAAGTTCAAAATAGTAGACTCTAAACAACAAGCCCAAAAATTCAGGTCGAGTATTCTAAACATCTTGAGCATGCCCACCCTATTTCCTTCACGCGGCTCCAAGCTCACTGACCTGAAAACATTTAAATGTGTGGGGTGAGCACTCTTAAAACGTACTCAGTGGTGGGGGATCGTGCTTATTTCTTTATTTTTATCCAACAAAAATAAATCGCAAGAATAATGGATTTAGGGTACTCTTCTTCTGATTCCAGAATACATCTCGAACTATGCATAGGACATATTCTCGCGCGTATAAAACGCTTCTGTGCGTACAAAATGCTTTTCTGATTTGATGCGTATAAAACGCTATCCATATTCCATCCACGATAATTTAAGTTGAATTTAAAACATTTCTGTCTGAAAAAGCATATAACATATACTTTTATTTCAAATATAATAATTTCACCCACCTGATAATGAAGATCACGTAGAATCAAATAGAGAATCACAAAGTGGACGAAGATTCTAATTGCGCCGCACCTAGTATCAAAATATAAATAATTTTAATTAAATAATTTAAGCCAATTTTAATTTTAATAAATCTTAAAATCCAAGATGTGTGCGCCAAAATAATTGGTTTATGAAGTTCTAAGCTGAATAGAAAATTTAGTCAAACTTTTTGGGCTAAAATTATATTTAAATAATTCATGAACCAAGAAGAAACTTCTAAATAAAATTAGAACATACTAATATGTAATATTTGGTAATAGAAGTCATTTATTAGACTTTGTTTATTTTGCAAAAAGATCCTTTCTCTTCCTTTACTAAAATCACGATAGAGCAAATTTTAAATCACAATCCCTCAATTCAATTTCATCTCACCCTTCTCTCTCTCTCTCTCTCTCTCTCTCTCTCTCTCTCTCTCTCTCTCTCTCTCTCTCTCTCTCTCGGCTGTGAACAAAATAGAAATCCCCCAAATTTTATATGCTTTCCTAATCCCTAAATTTTAATTTCTTCTCATCTTCTCTCTCCCTCACCCTACACTGTTCTTCTTGGTTCTGACCAGCCCGCCACTGTCCGTCGGCAACCGACGCAACCAAGAACCACCGCGGCTCAGGCCAAGCTCCCCTGCCCGACTCGACTTCATCTCTCGGCAGACCCAACACCATCCTGACTCAACTCGACTCACAACCTCGACAGCCCTCTTACCTCGACTCGACTCACTGATTCACACGCTAACTCACCAAGACCCAGCCTAAACTTCTTCCTCTCTTTTATTCTATTTTCATAATTTTCTATTTATTTTTCTGGATTTCTACAATTTATACTTCTAAATTCTGACACTTACAGTATGAAATTCACGTGTGAATATGAAGGAATTTGATTGGGATATGATGTGTTGAAATTGGGTTCGAGAAATCAATTTGATGTGACCCGGGGCTATGGGACACGACACGACACGACATAAAAATACGTGGAAGCAAGGAAAGAAACTACGTCGGCGAAGTAAGGGACAATACTTGATTATCTAGACGAATAAGACTCAACTAAAATACCTAGACAATGACACACAAAATCAACACAAATCCAAAAGAAATATGGCTGTTTTGGGGCGGCTATTTGGACGAGGATGATGATGATGATCGATGGTGTGGAGTAGGCTTAGAAAGGCTAGAGTAGATAGGGTATGATAGAGTTGTAACGGACTTACGAAATAAATGGAATGAAGACGAACTTGACACGAACGGTGGCTGGTCTTGGAACGGACGGTGAGGGTAGTGGTTGACGTCGATCGGCGGCGGTGGATGATATTTTGTCGATGTGAATCACAACCCGAAAGTTGCCTTGAATCTCGAACGTACACAAGGCCAAATTCTTTACGTTGCTCCTCAATTAGCGAGTCTCCGACGATCCCTCAAACGTGGACGGCGAATTCACTTTGTAAAACTTAGAGATGCTAAATCTAAGAGTATGAATTTAATATCTAAACTCACAAAGATTAAATGGGGTTGAGACGATATTGAAAGCAATGCTTAATAAATCAAATATAGTCTAAAGTATAAATGTCACATGGATCCCCTATTTATAACAATAGATGGACCGAAAATTAAAGGATAAGGGCCGAAAATTCCATGCCCAAAACAAACTAGAACTAGACTAGGAAACTTCCTAAACTAGAATTTTATTTAAGGTACAACATGTAGATCTTGCCTTATCTAAAATCCTAGTCAAACTATGACTCAAACATAACCGAAAATCACATAAATTAAATAACAAAATATGACCGAAACTATAGTGTAACTAAATAAAATAAAATACTATAGTCTAATAAATCAATCCCCTTAATTGGATCATTAAGGGCCGAAACTTTGGGCTTCTTCAAGCTTGGCCGTGGGCTTCCATCACACGCACACATGCACGTCCACTTGCACACGTACACATCTTCATGTATTGCACTCCAAGTCTGGATCTCCATCTTCCATCTTCAACAAGGTCATCATCTTCAAGCTACGTTGCACGTTGTCTTCATCTTCCAGCTTCTTGCGAATTGTGGCTTGCAAATAATCTTGCAACTTCTTAGCTCGTAGTCTTGTGACGGGGCCTTTGTGACGGGGCCTTTGAATTGCAGCTCCGAATTGAGTTCCTCATTGCTATGGATGTCCTCATCACAATTTGATGGCAATTCTTATTTTGGTATTGTATTGGTGTGTTATGAGGTATGAGTTGGTGGTGTGCAGATACATACATTCATGGTTTTTCGCTAATGAAAATTTGGAAAATAAGATGAGATTGATGGTGTGTAATTGTATACATCAAATACAGAGGATTGAATTGAAAATGAACTTACCCAAAAGGATGGAATTGTGCTGCAGTTAAATCCTAATAAAATTGGTGAATTTGCTGTGAAATTTTAATTCTAAATGAATTCTGGATGCAGAGCTTGGAGTAGTGTAGGTAAGACATATCTGTTTATATTAAAATGTGGAAATATGAACTCATAGGATTTGGTTAACAAGAGAAGGGAACGTATATTCGTTGGAATGGGCTACGTGTTTAGTTACTATTAAAAGAAGAAGCAATAAGCATTATCCTAGTCATTTTTTTCATTTTTTTTATATATCATTCTTTTTAATATTCAATGACTTCAAAATTAAAATGAATAAATAAAAAGAAATAAATTTTATCTAAACAAGACCCCCAAAATATTATAAGGCTCAAAAGTAAATTTTTAAAATTCAAATATTGATTTTCAAATATTTTTCATACTAGGGGCGCAATTTCGGATTCTATCAAGTCCAAGTAATTCTATCCATCAGTATCAAAAAAAATAAAACTTGATTTTAAAGCAATCAATTAATTTAAATAATTTAGACAATGTAGAAGTGGGTTGTTACATTAATTAACTTAATTAATTTTTTTAAATTAATAATTTAATATATTTAAATATTTTATTTGGACTTTTTAATAATATTGATTCAAAATTTTAATTTTAAAATATTTAAATTCTACCGATTCCAACATTACAATTGATCTCAATCAAAAGACCGGAAAGGGTGGAAAGACCATTATTGAGCTTCACAATTTATAGTTTATTCATGCTTATCGATATTTGTAAATTATTTCATGTGGGATGAGTTTTGTATGAAAAATAATAAATTATTGCAAATTATGTTATTATTATTATTATTATTATTATTAATATTATTATTATTATTATTATTAATTTTTTTAGGTGATAAATGTAGAGTGTTACAAATTTATGCATAAAAAATAAAAATAAAATGTTACAAATATCAAACTTCTAAGTAAAAAAAACTAAGATTGCAAAAATTTGTTGAAAGACAACGGTTGTAATCAAAACTTTCGTGAAAAAAGCAAAAAAAAAAAGAAGCAAATTTACAACAGTAAATATCACTATTGTTGTCTATTGTACAAAATCTGTTGTCTAAAATATAATTATTAAATCCTATGATAGACAACGGTTCTTATGCCAGAACCGTTATCTATCACATGATTTTGCTTTAATATATGTACTAGCATACCCCCTGTGCGATGCATAGTGAATATTATTAAAAAAATCTTTATGTATAATAATAAATATATGAATTCTAAGGACTGAATTATAAATTACTTGTGTATTGTTCTATAGAATATGCATCAAGAATCTCTTCCAACTTTATAAAAGAAAATATCATCAACTCATATAAGATGGATTGTAATTTTATTTTCGATTTCGAAAACAGATTGTTATATGTTATTACATTTAACTTTATGAACCCAACTATAGAGAGATAAAAAATGAAAGAAACCACCCTGTTATCTCAATCAGACCATCACGCAGAGACGCAACCACTGTCTCTCCCATCTCCCTCCATTTATGTATGTTCGCAGCCATGAATCAAACATAAAATTGAAGAAAGCTAAACATAATCAGCAACCATTCAGAAAAAGAAAAAAAAAAGAAAAAATGGATGATCTATAAAGTACGACGACATTGGCTAAATCTGCTCGC
Organism: Perilla frutescens; assembly: GCA_026008535.1. Taxonomy (NCBI): domain Eukaryota; kingdom Viridiplantae; phylum Streptophyta; class Magnoliopsida; order Lamiales; family Lamiaceae; genus Perilla; species Perilla frutescens. The sequence goes on along the minus strand of BRKX01000006.1, from coordinate 35,715,347 downwards.
CTAAAAATTCTGAAGACTTCGACCCTAGTTGAAATTTTACAGTTCGAATCCCTTTCTTTAAGTTTGAAAAAAGTTTTAGGAACCCCTTTCTTTAGTTAACTAAATGTATTTAAATTATTGTATTCCAAGTTTTTTAATATATTTAATACAATATTATAACTTTAAAATATATTTAATATTAAATTGATAAAATTAAATATTAAAATATTACACTTGATCTCAGCTGAAAGATTAAGAAAAGTGGAAAGACCATTGTTGGGTCTGACAACCTATAATTTGTTCATGTACAATAATATTATATTTTATTTTAAAAATTAAAATATATCAATTATAGCAATTTAAAGTATATTTAAAAATGATAACTTAAATATTTAAGCTTCAAAATTTTAAAACTATTTAATAATAAATTTATAAAATCAACTAATACATTTCTTTTGAAAATTTAAATATACGTAAGTTAAAATTTTATGCATATCTTGATTTTTTAAATACAATTAATTAACTTAATTAATTTTTTTAAATTAATAATTTAATATATTTAAAATATTTCATTTGGACTTTTTAATAATATTGATTCAAAATTTTAATTTTAAAATATTTAAATTCTATAGATTCCAACATTACAATTGATCTCAATCAAAAGACCAGAAATGGTGGAAAGACCATTATTGAGCTTCACAATTTATAGTTTGTTCATGCATATCAATATTTGTAAATTATTTCATGTGGGATTAGTTTTGTATGAAAAATAATAAATTATTGCACATTATATTATTATTATTATTATTAACTTTTTTAGGTGATAAATGTAGAGTGTTACAAATTTATGCATAAAAAAAAAATGTTACAAATATCAAACTTCTAAGTAAAAAAAACTAAGATTGCAAAAATTTATTGAAAGACAACGGTTGTAATCTAAACTTTCATGAAAAAAGCAAAATAAAAAAGAAGAAGCAAATTTTCAATAGTAAATATCACTATTGTTGTCTATTGTACAAAATCTGTTGTCTAAAATTGTAGCGCCCCGGTCCCGAAAGACCGTGGAAATGGACGCCACGGGGGTGGGAATTAAGAAGCGGGAAAGAAATGGGGTAGTTTAATTAACAACGGGGTGATAATCCAAAAAAAATTAATATTTAGAATAAAATTTAACAACCGAGTATGCCAAAGATAGGTTATGCCTTCCGAAAAATTAGACAGCATAACCTCTGTAACTAGAGCGAATCCCCGTTTATAACGGCCTATAAGAGAAGAATGGAAGCTGTAACAATTCAATAAGCCCTTTCATGGGCCAAACGGAAACAAATAACCAGATACCAACAATCAATAGACCCATTCATAGGTCGACAAAAGAAACAGACACCAATATGTTGAACAAATGAAGCCCTTCCATAGTCCAAAATAAATAATCAAATAGACATAATGAAAGACGGGCTTCCTCCATTTGGAATAATTATGTAGCTAAGCATATGATACATGTTAACTAGGAAGTCAACAAATGTTCAGAATCAGAGAAGCAGAATCATATCAACTAAATACCAAGATCAGAGTTCTTAGCATTTAGCAAAAGAATACCACAAGTGCGAAAGCTCAATTCTTAACAGAATACTAACAAAAAGGGACAACGGAAAAAAATATGTAAATCATAATAGCCCATATCTCAGCCTCGTCATATCCACGCTCTAACCTACTGATCTGAAAATGTTTGAAAAGATTTGGGCTGAGTACTAATGCACTCAGTGGGCAAGTTCTCACAATTTAAGTTATGCAAATCATTTTGTAAAAGTAATCTATCTGTGTCTATGCAGGTAGTGAAGCTTAGGAGGTTTAAAAGTTGGAAGCAACCTAAGGTCACCAAAACATTTTATCGTGAAGCGCTTAAGAGTATAACCCATCACTGCCCGCAACCCGAACTACATCACCAGCGCATAAAGTTGAGTATGGCCATAGTATACCCAAAGAGTATAACCAGTAAGTGTTTCATTTTAGTCTCACCGACAAGGAGTAGGGCAGGACAAATAATGCATGCATACTGTAGCTACTCACATTGACACAGCGCTGGTTTATGAGACTCCGACAACATACAGTAGCACGTAAATATTTAACAGAGATAGTCACATATGCAATTTTAACAAAGCAGAGCTTAATAGCTCGAAAGATACAATTTGCAGAGATAGTATAGTATAACCCACCTTATACATACAGAAGTCCTAACAAGGATCCAACACTCGAACATGGTACCGGAGACAGAGCAACGGTCCGGAGTCCTTCTCTGGTTCTCCTAGGCTAAGATGCTCTAACCATCTCGAGATTCAATCCTTCACCTTCCTCGTAAGTCACGCAAATCCTACAAGGATCGATCTTCAACTCAGAACGACTACTATATTTTCGGAAATTAATCTACTGTAATCCGAGCTATTATTTAATTTTATTCTTTTTAGAAATAGATTGCGCGACTCTAGAGACCTCGAATAATTCCGACGAAGAAGGAAATAAATTCCAAAATATTATTCCTGATTTATTGGAACCAACTGATTTGACAGATGTCTCTTTCCAAAACTTGCCATTTTAATCGATTTTTATCAGATTTGTACCACGACACTTTTTAACCGTTTAAAAATTATGAAAATATTCAGGGACCATCCTATATATGCCAAGACTATAGTTTGAGAGTTTTAGAATTTTTCGATAACACATGACTCCAGTATAAAAAAGTAACTGCTTAAGTTGAATAATCGAGATTATTCAAAACTCGTCTGAAAATTACGAAATTCGACGGGCGCATAGGAAATAATTTTTGGAGCAACTTTCGAGAAGAAACTTTTTCGATTTGACGATCCGAAATGGATGAAACGGGGCAAAAACGTAACTGTTCGGCGCCCCTCTACTATTCATGTTTTCCGGCATTTTGGCCGGTTTCCGGCCACCGGATGACAACGATATCAAAAGACTAAACGTAGAGCACATAAAGATACACGACATACTAAAATTTCAACTTAAAAGGATGAGAAACGAACCGAGACGAGGCTGCGCAACGTGGCAGCCACGTTGCCGTTTTCCGGCAGCTCCGGTGGCGCTCCGGCGGCGGCGGATGGCAGCTCCGGCAGGTGGCAGCAGCAGCAGTTCTCTCTCTCGCCCCTCTATTCTCTCTCTCGCATCTATCTCTCTCACGGCTCTCACTTCTCTCTCTCCCCTTCTCACTCTCTTTTCCTTTCTCTTTCTTTCTTCTTTTCTTTTTGATTCTTACGGCAGAAGCAATACACAAGTGGGGGAAATGATTAAAAGTTTTGGCGGGGGGGGGGGGGGGTGTATATATAGATATTTTAGGATATTTGTATATATTAATAATAGGGAATAAACTTTAGGAATAATAATATATTTCAAAATATTACATGATTTTGCTTTTATATATGTACTAGCATACCACCTGTGCGATGCACAGTGAATATTATTAAAAAAATATTTATGTATAATAATAAATATATGAATTCTATGGACTGAATTATAAATTACTTGTGTATTGTTCGATAGAATATGCATCAAGAACCTCTTCCAACTTTATAAAAGAAAAGATTATCAATTCATATAAGATGGATTGTAATTTTATTTTCGATTTAGAAAACAGATTGTTATATGTTATTACATTTAACTTTATGAACCCAACTATAGAGAGACAAAAAAGGAAAGAAACCAACCCCTTATCTCAATCAGACCATCACGCAGAGACGCAACCACTGTCTCTCCCATCTCCTTCCATTTCTGTATGTTCACAGCCATGAATCCAACATAAAATTGAAGAAAGCTAAACATAATCATCAACCATTCACAAAAAGAAAAAAAAAAGAAAAAATGGATGATCTATAAAGTACGACGACCCTGGCTAAATCTGCTCCCCTAAAAATTCTAAAGACTCCGACCCTAGTTGGAATTTTACAATTCGAATCCCTTTCTTTAAGTTTGAAAAAAGTTTTACGAACCCCTTTCTTTAGTTAACTAAATGTATTTAAATTATTGTATTCCAATTTTTTAATATATTTAATACAATATTTTAATTTTAAAATATATTTAATATTAAATTGATAAAATTAAATATTAAAATATTACACTTGATCTCAGCTGAAAGATCAAGAAAAGTGGAAAGACCATTGTTGGGTCTGACAACCTATAATTTGTTCATGTACAATAATATTATATTTTATTTTAAAAATTAAAATATATCAATTATAACTATTTAAAGTATATTTAAAAATGATAACTTAAATATTTTAGCTTCAAAATTTTAAAACTATTTAATAATAAATTTATAAAATCAACTAATACATTTCTTTTGAAAATTTAAATATACTTAAGTTAAAACTTTAGGCATATCTTGATTTTTTAAATACAATTAATTAACTTAATTAATTTTTTTAAATAAATAATTTAATATATTTAAAATATTTCATTTGGACTTTTTAATAATATTGATTCAAAATTTTAATTTTAAAATATTTAAATTCTATAAATTCCAACATTACAATTAATCTCAATCAAAAGACCGGAAATGGTGGAAAGACCATTATTGAGTTTCACAATTTATAGTTTGCTCATGCATATAAATTTTTGTAAATTATTTCATGTGGGATGAGTTTTGTATGAAAAATAATAAATTATTGCAAATTATGTTGTTGTTGTTGTTATTATTATTATTATTATTATTATTATTATTATTATTATTATTAATTTTTTTTAGGTGATAAATGTGGAGTGTTACCAATTTATGCATAAAAAAATAAAATAAAAATGTTAAAAATATCAAACTTCTAAGTAAAAAAAAACTAAGATTGCAAAAATTTGTTGAAAGACAACGGTTGTAATCTAAACTTTCGTGAAAAAAGCAAAATAAGAAAGAAGAAGCAAATTTACAACAGTAAATATCACTATTGTTGTCTATTGTACAAAATCTGTTGTCTAAAATAAAATTATTAAATCATATGATAGACAACGGTTCTTATGCCAGAACCGTTATCTATCACATGATTTTGCTTTTATATATGTATTAGTATACCACCTGTGCGATGCACAGTGAATATTATTAAAAAAATCTTTATATATAATAATAAATATATGAATTCTATGGACTGAATTATAAATTACTTGTGTATTGTTCGATAGAATATGCATCAAGAACATCTTCCAACTTTATAAAAGAAAAGATCATCAACTCATATAAGATGGATTGTAATTTTATTTTTGATTTGGAAAACAGATTGTTATATGTTATTACATTTAAGTTTATGAACACAACTATAGAGAGACAAAAAAGGAAAGAAACCACCCCCTTATCTCAATCAGACCATTACGCAAAGACGCAACTATTGTCTCTCCCATCTCCCTCCATTTCTGTATGTTCACAGCCATGAATCCAACATAAAATTCAAGAAAGCTAAACATAATCATCAACCATTCACAAAAGAAAAAAAAAAGAAAAAATGGATGATCTATAAAGTACGACGACCCTGGCTAAATCTGCTTCCCTAAAAATTCTGAAGACTCCAACCCTAGTTGGAATTTTACAGTTCAAATCCCTTTCTTTAAGTTTGAAAAAAGTTTTACGAACCCCTTTCTTTAGTTAACTAAATGTATTTAAATTATTGTATTCTAATTTTTTAATATATTTAATACAATATTTTAATTTTAAAATATATTTAATATTAAATTGATAAAATTAAATATTAAAATATTACACTTGATCTCAGCTGAAAGATCAAGAAAATTGAAAAGTCCATTGTTGGGTCTGACAACCTATAATTTGTTCATGTACAATAATATTATATTTTATTTTAAAAATTAAAATATATCAATTATAACTATTTAAAGTATATTTAAAAATGATAACTTAAATATTTTAGCTTCAAAAATTTAAAACTATTTAATAATAAATTTATAAAATCAAATAATACATTTATTTTGAAAATTTAAATATACTTAAGTTAAAATTTTATGTATATCTTGATTTTTTAAATACAACTAATTAACTTAATTAAATTTTTTAAATTAATAATTTATTATATTTAAAATATTTCATTTGGACTTTTTAATAATATTGATTCAAAATTTTAATTTTAAAATATTTAAATTCTATAGATTCCAACATTACAATTGATCTCAATCAAAAGACCGGAAAGGGTGGAAAGACCATTATTGAGCTTCACAATTTATAGTTTGTTCATGCATATCAATATTTGTAAATTATTTCATGTGGGATAAGTTTTGTATGAAAAATAATAAATTATTGCAAATTATGGTATTATTATTATTATTATTATTATTATTATTATTATTATTATTAATTTTTTTAGGTGATAATTGTAGAGCGTTACAAATTTATGCATAAAAAAATAAAATAAAACTGTTATAAATCTCAAACTTCTAAGTAAAAAAAACTAAGATTGCAAAAATTTATTGAAAGACAACGGTTGTAATCTAAACTTTCGTGATTTTTGCTTTAATATATGCTTTAAATCATATGATAGACAATGATTCTTATGCCAGAACCGTTATCTATAACATGATTTTGCTTTAATATATGTACTAGCATATCACCTATGCGATGCACAGTGAATATTATTAAAAAAATCTTTATGTATAATAATAAATATATGAATTCTATGGACTGAATTATAAATTACTAGTGTATTGCTCGATAGAATATGCATCAAGAACCTCTTCCAACTTTATAAAAGAAAAGATCATCGACTCATATAAGATGGATTGTAATTTTATTTTCGATTTAGAAAACAGATTGTTATATGTTATTACATTTAACTTCATGAACCCAACTATAGAGAGTCAAAAAAGGAAAGAAACCACCCCCTTATCTCAATACTTGCTCTCTCTCTCTCTCTCTCGCCGCTCATCTCTATCTATCTCTCTACTCTCATCTTTTTTTCTTTCTTCCTCTTTTTCGTTTTGTTTTATACGGCAATTGCCGATATTAGTTGGGGATGTGGGGGGCGGTGATGGAGAGATAAGGATGGGGATGGTTATTTAAATATTTTAGGATATTTTGGGATAAAATATTCGGATATAAAATATTGCTAATTTTTAATTTTTTTAAATAGTACCTAAAGTCGCATCTTTTATCCATTTTACTTTATTTTAACTCTAATAAATTTCTATAGTCTTTTGAATAAATTTAGAAAACATTTCATTATAATCCAAAAATACGGGTTGTTACACGAGGAGAATAAAGAGATTGACCGCCAGGTCAAGGAGTTGCTGGAGAAAAAGCAGATCAGAGAGAGTCTGTCGCCGTGTGCAGTGCCCGTCATACTCGTCCCCAAGAAGAATAACGAGGGGCGCATGTGCATGGATTGCCAGACCATTAATAAGATAACGGTAAAGTATCGCTTCCATATTCCCCGTTTGGATGATATGTTAGATGAGTTGTCTGGAGCGTCTATCTTTTCGAAAATTGATTTGCGTTCTAGATATTTTCAAGTGAGAATGAGTGAGGGGGATGAATGGAAGACTGCGTTCAAGACGAAGCATGGATTGTACGAATGGCTTGTCATGCCATTTAGGCTTACCAACGCCCCTAGTACATTCATGCGTCTCATGAACCATGTCTTGAGAGATGTGATAGGGAAGTATATAGTCGTTTACTTTGATGACATCCTTATCTATAGCACTTGTGTTTCTGAGCATGTTAGACATCTTAGGCATGTTTTTGAGTTGTTGTGTGCTGCTAAGTTGTATGCTAATTTGTCTAAGTGTATTTTTTGCATGGATGAGGTTGTCTTTCTGGGATTTGTTATGAGTAGTCGAGGTGTTGAGGTTGACAGATCTAAGGTTAAGGCCATTGAGGAGTGGCCCACGCCTAAGACCTGTGCTGATGTTCAGTCTTTTCATGGTTTGGCTGGATTTTATCGCCATTTTGTGCGGGATTTTTCCACTATAGCCGCCCCGTTGACCGAACTCAGTAAGAAAGATAGAAAGTTTGAGTGGGGCAAGGCCCAAGAGCATGCTTTTAATTTGCTGAAGTTAAAATTGTGTAATACTCTTATGTTGGGTTTACCTGATTTTCATAAGATGTTCGAGATTGAGTGTGATGCCTCTGGTATAGGCATTGGTGCTGTTTTGATGCAGGATAGGAAGCCGGTCGCCTACTTTAGCGAGAAGTTGATTGGTGCAGCTCTGAGGTATTCTACATACGACAAGGAGCTGTATGCACTGAAGAGGTCTTTGGAGACTTGGCAGCACTACCTGCGCTCGAAAGAGTTCGTGATTCACACTGATCACGAGTCATTGAAGCATCTGAAGGGACAGCAGAGCCTGAACTCGCGCCATGCTCGATGGGTGGAGTTCATAGAATCATTCCCTTATGTGATCAAGTACGAGAAGGGGGAGGAGAATGTGGTTGCTGATGCACTCTCTCGCAGGTATGCTTTGATTTCTGTTATGCATGCACAGTGTCTAGGTCTTGAGCATGTTAAGAGTTTTTATGCTTCTGATCCATTCTTTGGACCTATTTTTGCATCCTGTGTTCGAAAATCTCGTGCTGTGGATTCATATTACATTGTTGATGGATTTCTGTTTAAGGATGCAAAAATGTGTGTGCCTGATTGTTCTATGCGAGAGTTGTTTATTTTGGAGTCACATGCAGGGGGTCTTATGGGTCATTTCGGAGTCAATAAGATGTTAGATCTTTTGCATGAGCATTTTTATTGGCCTCGCATGAAAAGGGATGTTGAAAGAGTCTGTGCTAGATGTATTACATGTAGGAAGACTAAATCCACTTCGAGTCCATTTGGTCTTTATACGCCTTTGCCGGCTCCATCTGCTCCTTGGGTAGATATTTCCATGGATTTCATTTTGGGTTTGCCTCGGTTGAAGTCTGGCAAAGATTCTGTGTTTGTGGTAGTTGATAGTTTTCCAAAATGTCCCATTTTATTGCCTGCAGAAAAACTGATGATGCTGTTAATATTGCCAATTTGTTCTTTCATGAAATAGTTCGTCTGCATGGCATCCCTAGAACCATTGTTTCTGATAGGGACTCGAAATTTTTGGGGCATTTTTGGAGAGTTTTGTGGGGGAAGTTGGGTACTAAACTATTATTTTCTACTGCATGTCATCCACAGACAGATGGTCAGACTGAGGTAGTAAATAGGACGTTAGGTACTCTTCTACGTGCATTAGTGAAAAATAATCTGAAATCGTGGGAAGAATGTTTACCATTTGCTGGGTTTGCATATAATAGGCTCGTTCATTCTTCTACACATATGTCGCCTTTTGAGGTAGTTTATGGTTTCAATCCGTTGACTCCAACGGATCTTATTCTTTTGCCTATTGATCATCTTTCGAGTTTGCAAAGTATTCGTAGGGCTGAACAGGTTCGAGAGATGCATGAAAAGGTCAAGACGAGAATCAAGCTTCAAGGAGTTTGAAATGCAGCTAAGGTGAACACGCACCGTAAGCAAGTGTTATTCAAACCCGGTGATAAGGTTTGTGTTCACCTCAGCCCGGGACATTTCCCTAACTTAAGAAAGTCGAAGCTGATGTCTCGTGGAGATGGACCGTTTACTGTGGTTGCTCGAGTCCACGACAATGCTTACCGACTTGATCTGTCTGGTGAGTACAAATGTTCTTCCATATTTAATGTCTCTGACTTGTGTCCTTTTCCTACAGATGATGTCGACGCCGAGGTGGAGCTCAATTCGAGGTTGAATTCTTTTGAGGAATGGGAGAATGATGAGATCGAGATAAGCACTGAGGATTTGAATCCAGAGTTGCAGCTCAGAGGTCCAGTGATGAGATTAAGAGCCAAGAAGCTGCAAGGTTACTTCCAGTGCTATGTTGGAAAGAAGTTGGAAGATGATGGAACTGATTTCAAGCAGTCCAAGTTGGTGACTATTTTAAGCATCGAGGAGCTCGATTGAAGCCATGGCAAAGTCATTCCTTGCTGATTTAATTAGTTAATTTATTTATTTCCAGTCTATTATTTCAGTTGTGGTTTTATTTATTTGGCAGGCCCAATTATCACAATCTGTTTAAGTGATATTGGACCCAGTAGTAGTTTTAATTAGCCCAATTCGAATTCTAGGCCCAAGACACTTTAATTTTCATTCCTTAGGTTTATTATTTAGGGATTTTCATTCTTATTGAGGATTAGACACGTTTTGAATGAAAAAACAGCGCAAAGCTTTTCAACTTGTATCAAAAATCAATAGTTCTTTGGTAGAGTTTGTTTCTGGCGAATTCAAGCTTGAAATCAATTGATTCGTTCATGCATCCAGTAGTGTAAGGGTTAATCAAGCCATTGAAGATTGCTCCATAGGCGCGTTTCGGATTCTCGTCGATCCGAGGTTCGTTTCGGGTAAGATTCGCTTCTATCCTTCGTTTCAATCGTTCCACTTCATTCCAGCCACCATCACACCTCTACACACCATCCAAATCATCTATAATCATCACCATACACATTCCGTTAGCCACCAAGTCCAGATTCTGTCCATACAAGCCCTAAGTCCAATTATAAGCCGAAAACAGTCCGAAATTTGACCACCAAGCCATCTCCCAATTTACTCGAGCGTTTCTTCTGAATTTTGGATATGTTATTCAAGACCTATGAATGTACCTTATGTTAAAATTTTAGCTTAATCCAAGTAGTTTATCATCAGTGTCTGTTCACGTCGTTCTTAGGGTTTTTAGGGCTTTAATGAGTGGTTTTGCTATTTAATTCTTGTTCAAATTTAATTGAGTGTTTAGGACAGTTTATTTATTCATATTTAAGTGTTATTACAGTAGATATCTTGGATTGAATCATTCTATTAAGTTGACATTGTTTTGATCTTTGCTTCCACCTTATTGTTGGTCGTATCAATTAGGTATTCGGTATTGTTAGGCTAGAGTTGATCTTTTGATCCTTATTTTTCTAGTTTGTGTTTGAATATGTTTTATACACACTTAGAGGAGTCTTAGAAGAGATTTCTTGTGGGAACTAGAGTTTTCTAGGTGGTGAGGGGAGGTCACAATTCAGTTCATCAAAAGAAGTTGTAGTGGGTAAAAAAGGGGTTGAGTGACGGGAGGTCTTCGTGTAATAGCCTTTGTAACCATACAACGCAGTAGTGAATTGTTTCTCACAGACTTGTGATGTCCTACTAATGTATATCAGTTGATCGAACAGGGTTATCGACCTCGTGCCATTTACTTACTTTCATTTGATCTATTCTGACCTTGCATGTTCACAACAATGTACACATACATGATAATGAACATGATCGCATAGTTTATGTGACTTCAATTGGTACCAGAGTGGGTCACCTTTGGTTTTAGTGCGAAAAGAGTCATGTAAAGTACATATCTGCGTGAAGGTTTGGGTTGGAATTTAGCCATTAGTTCCATCAAAGAAGGAGGATCTACGGTCAGACCACCATTACTTGAAGGCAACAACTATCCTTACTGGAAAGCAAGGATGAGGGCTTTTCCGAGATCAATAGATGAGCTTGCATAGAAAAGTGTCACTAAAGGATGGGAAAAGCCAACTGTTGCTAAGGAAGGAAAGCATGTGGAGATTGAAGAAGGAGAGTGGACTGTGTGATACGACCAACACAAAACGCAGAAGCAAAGATCGAAAGAACGTAACTATACGGAAGGATTCAACCCAAGATATCTACTGTAATGACACTTAAATATGAACTAATAAATTGATCTAAACCCACAATTAACAATAAAAAATGAATTGAACAATAACTAACCCAACTTGACCCGAAAACCCTAAATAAAGACTCGAACAGAAACCTATGCAAATGAAGTCGGAATGTGCTCAAATTTTAGGAAAAAGTACAATCTGTAATCAAGAAAAACATATCCAAAATTCAGAAAACACGCATGAGTGGTTTTCAATTTGGCATGGAGATCAATCTTCGGACTGTTTACGGCTTATAAATGGACAGAGGGCTTGTATGGATGGATTCTGGACTTCAGAAGCTATGTGGACAAATAGGGTGGATGTGTAATGTGTATGGATGAATGGTGGTGGCTGGAATGAAATGGAACGATGAAAAATGAAAGGTAGAAGTGAATCTTACCTGAAACGAACCCCGAATCGACAAGAACTCAGAACGCGCCTATGGAGTAATCTTCGTGGCTTGATTAACTCGTACACTACTAGATGCACGAATGAATCAATTGATTTCAAGCTTGGAGTTGCCAACTACAAACTCTACCCAAGAACCGATTTGTTGTGTGAGACAAGAGAATAGCGTAAAGCTATTTTTCACTCAATCAAGTCTGCATAAAACAATGTTTGGAATCATCCTAAATACCTAAAGGGCGAAATTATGAAGTGTTGGGCTGGATAATTTCAAAAATAAAAATAAATAACTAAAGGCCCAATTCTCCTAACAATAATTTGGGCTTCTAATTAAATTAAAAAAAAATACTGGATCTAATTAAATAAAACAACTTAACAAATAATAAGAGATACACGACCATAACTAATAATTGATTCATCCATGGTCGCAGCTTCTTCACTCCTCAATGCTCCTCAAGTTCAACAACTTATGTTGTCGGGATTCATCTCCATCTTCCAACTTCTTTTGAACATAGCACTGGAAGTTACCTTGCAGCTTCTTGGCTATTAATCTCATCACTGGACCTCTCAGATGCAATTCCGGATTCAAATCCTTAGTGCTTGTCTCGATCTCATCATTCCCCCCTCCCTCAAAAGAATTCAACCTTGAATTCAGCTCATCCTCGGCATTGGCATCAACTGCAGGAAAAGGAGATAAGTTAGAGACATTAAATATGAAAGAACATTTGTACACACCAGGTAGATCAAGTCGGTAAGCATTATCGTTGACTCGAGCAACCATAGTAAATGGTGCATCTCCATGAGGCATCCGCTTCAACTTCCTCAAATTAGGGAAATGTCCCGGGCTGAAGTGAACGCAAACCTTATCATCGGGTTTGAATAACACTTGCTTGCGGTGCGTGTTCGCTTTAGCTACATTTCGAACTCCTTAAAGCTCGATCCTCGTATTCACCTTTTCATACATCTCTCGAACCTGTTCAGCTCTACGAATACCTACAAACTCGAAAGATGATCAATAGGTAAAGGAATAAGATCCGTCAGAGTCAACGGATTAAAACCATACACAACCTCAAAAGGTGACATATGTGTAAAAGAATGCACGACTCTATGATATGCAAACTCAGCAAAAGGCAAGCATTCTTCTCATGACTTCAGATTATTCTTAACTAATGCACGCAATAGAGTACCTAGCATCCTATTTACTACCTCTGTTTGACCATCTGTCTGTGGATGACATGTAGTAGAAAATAAAAGCTTAGTACCTAATTTTTCCCACAACATAAGCTAAAAATGCCCCAAAATTTTGAATCCCTATCAGAAACAGTGGTCTTAGGGATGCCATGCAGACAAGCTACTTCACGAAAGAATAAATTTACAATATTAACAACATCATCAGTTTTTCTGCAGGTAATAAAATGAGATATTTTTGAAAACCTGTCAACTACCACAGACACAGAATCTTTGCCAAACTTAGACTTAGGCAACCCAAAATGAAGTCCATCGAGATGTCTACCCAAGGGGCAGTAGGCGCCAGCAAAGGCATGTACAAACCGAATGGACATGATGTGGATTTTACCTTTTTACAAGTAATACATCTAGCACAGACTCTCTCAATATCATGTTTCATGCGAGGCCAGTAAAAATTCTCATGCAAGAGACCTAATGTCTTATTAATACTGAAAATGACCCATAAGACCCCCTGCATGCGACTCCAAAAATGAATAACTCTCGCATAGAACAATTAGGCACACATAACTTTGCATCTTTAAACAGAAATCCATCAACCACATAATAAGAATCAACAGCACGAGATTTTCCAACACACGATGCAAAAAATGGATCATAAACATAAAAACTCTTAACATGCTCAAGACCTAAACACTGTGCATGCACAACATAAATGAAGGCATACCTGCGGGAGAGTGCATCAGCAACCACATTCTCTTCTCCCTTCTTGTACTTGATCACATAGGGAAATGACTCTATAAATTCCACCCATCGAGCATGGCGCGAGTTCAAGCTTTGATGTCCCTTCATCTGCTTCAGTGATTCGTGATCAGTGTGAATCACAAACTCTTTCAGGCGTAGATAGTGCTGCCAAGTCTCTGAAGACCTCTTCAGTGCATACAGCTCCTTGTCGTATGTAGAATACCTCAGAGCTGCGCCATTCAACTTTTCACTGAAGTAGGTGACCGGCTTCCTATGCTATATCAAAACAGCACCAATGCCTATACCAGAGGCATCACACTCAATCTCGAACATGTTATTAAAATCTGGCAAAACCAACACAGGAGCATTAGACAATTTTGACTTCAGCAAATTAAAAGCATGCTCTTGGGCCTTGCCCCGCTCAAAATTTCTATCCTTACGACTCGACTCAGTCAATGGAGCGGCTATACTAGAAAAATTCCGCACAAAGCAGTGATAGAAACCAGCTAAGCCATGAAAAGATCGAACATCAGCACAAGACTTAGGCGTCGGCCACTCCTCTATTACCTTCACCTTTGTTCTATCTACCTCGAATCCACGACTACTCACGACAAACCCTAGAAAGACAACCTCATCTATGCAAAAAGTACACTTAGACAAATTAGCATACAACTTAGCAGCACACAACAACTCAAATACATGCCTAAGTCGTCTAACATGCTCAGAAACATAAGTACTCTAGATAAGAATGTCATCAAATTAAACAACTACATACTTCCCTATCACATCTCTCAAGACATGGTTCATGAGACATATGAATGTACAAGGGGCATTGGTAAGCCCAAATGGCATGACAATCCATTCGTACAATCCATGCTTCGTCTTGAATGTAGTCTTCCATTCACCCCCCTCACTCATTCTCACTTGGAAATATCCAGAACGCAAATCAATTTTCGAAAGACAGACGCTCCAGACAGCTCATCTAACATATCATCCAAACGAAGAATGGGAAAAGGCGATACTTTACCATTATTTTATTGATAGCCCGGCAATCCATGCACATGCGCCACTCATTATTCTTCTTGGGGACGAGTATCATGGGCACTGCACACAGCGACAGGCTCTCTCTGATCTGTTTCTTCTCCAGCAACTCCTTGACCTGGCGGTCAATCTCCTTAGTCTCCTCGCGACTAGTACGATAACCTAGTTGGTTTGGAAGGACTGATCCAGACTGGAGGTCGATCTAGTGCTCAATTCCACGAATTGGCGGTAGACCACTTGGAATCTCCTCAGGAAACATGTCCTTGAACTCCTCCATCAACGACTGTAAAATAGAAGGAACAACAACATGAGGAGTATCATAAGCCTTAAAATTAACTAGAATGATAGGCTTACCAGCTTTGATTGCTTTCTGAACTCCCTTTGCACTAATAAACAAATCCCGGTGTACTGGATCAGAATTGTTGGTACTAGATGGCGATGAGGTGGTCAAATGGACGGCCTTGGTAACCCCCTTAGAAGCTGACGCCGTCCCCTTGGAGGTCTTGGGGTCAGCCGTCGATTGGCTAGCTGGAACCAGAATGAAATGGAACGATGAAATATAAAAGGTATAAGTGGATCTTACCCGAAATGAACCCCAAATCGATAAGAACTCGGAACGTGCCTATAGAGTAATCTTTGTGGCTTGATTAACCCGTACACTACTGGATGCACGAACAAATTAATTGATTTCAAGCTTGGAGTTGCCAACTACAAACTCTACTGAGGAACCGATTTGTTGTGTGAGACAAGAGAATAACATAAAGCTGTTTTTCATTTAATCAAGTCTACGTAAAACAACATTTGGAATCATCCTAAATACCTAAGGGGTGAAATTATCAAGTGTTGGGCTGGATAATTTCGAAAATAAAAATAAATAAATAAAGGCCCAATTCTCCTAACAATAATTTGGGCTTCTAATTAAATTAAAAAAATACTGGATCCAATTAAATAAAACAACTTAACAAATTATAAGAGATACACGGCCATAACTAAATAATTGATTCATCCATGGCTGTGGCTTCTTCACTTCTCAATGCTCATCAAGTTCACCAACTTATGTTGTCGGGATTAATCTCCATCTTCCAACTTCTTTTGAACATAGCACTGGAAGTAACCTTGCAGCTTCTTGGCTCTTAATCTCGTCACTGAACCTCTCAGCTGCAACTCCGGGTTCAAATCCTTAGTGCTTGTCTTGATCTCATCACTGTGCCACAGAAGAAATGGTACAATGTCAACTCCAAAACTGTCAATGCAATATTCTCTACAGTGGATCTTGAAACATTCAGCCCGATCTCAAATTGTGAGACTGTGAAAGCTGCATGGGATATTCTGGAAATCACCTTTGAAGGGACTAGTTCAGTGAGGCTGTCAAGACTTCAAAATCTTACTTCAAAGTTTGAAAGTCTCAAAATGGAGGATACTGAGTCCATTGGTGAGTTTAATGCCAAACTGAGAAGCATATCAAATGAGAGTTTTGCTCTTGGTGAACCTATCAGCAATGAAAAGCTTGTAAGGAAGATTCTCAGATCTCTTCCAAGGAAGTTTGCTTACAAAGTTGTTGTAATTGAAGAAGCCAAAGATATCAAGAGTATGAGGCTTCACTATAAGAAATTCGGCAATAGACAACACTATATAGACAATGAGTTTTCATAAAACCGTTTTCTTTATAAATATAGACAACCGGTAAGCACTCAGCCGTTGTCTATCTCTGTATTTTTTATTTTTTTATTATTTTTTATACACACGACGGTCAACTGAACCATTGTCTATATATTAAAAGACAACGGCTATTACTTAACGGTTGTCTATCTCCATATTTTCTTTAGACAACAGTATAATGACAACACGCCCTGTGACCACTGTGGTGTTAACTAGTTGAAACGATGTCGTTTCAACTGAGATTCAATTTTTTTCATTTCAACTTAGATTCAAATTTTTTAAGCGATAATTCATCTTATTTCCCACCAAAATCAACATAACACCCCAAGCCCTACTCACTCATGTCCCCAAGACAACACAGATTCACCACTGCCCAAAACACGGATTCACCGTCGTTTTCTACAACACACAACGCCGACGTTATCTGCAACACATAGCCCCACCACCGCCATCTGCAATACCCAGCACGGTCGTCATTTGCAATAGACAGCAACACAGCTCTACCGTCACCGCCGTCTTCAACACACAGCTCTGCTTCATCCATCGCCT
The DNA here is from genome assembly GCA_026008535.1 of Perilla frutescens. Classification (NCBI taxonomy): domain Eukaryota; kingdom Viridiplantae; phylum Streptophyta; class Magnoliopsida; order Lamiales; family Lamiaceae; genus Perilla; species Perilla frutescens. Next base: position 35,698,096 of record BRKX01000006.1, on the reverse strand, counting down.
GCAACGCACAGCTCCGCCGCCGCCATCTACAACACTCAATTGAGCTAAGTTTCTATAAGTCTCACCTAATTAAAATCCCTAATTTTTCCCTAATTTCGATTATCACTCTCAATTTTACGTTTACGATGAAAAAGGGGATTTGAAGCCTACTAATAAATCTTCACAAGCTTTTCTCACTGGTAGATTTTTGTCTAATTTGATTGTAATTAGTGAGATTCATTCTTAATCAACACTGTAAATGGTGGTGATATATTAGCATGTTTTGTTTTGAACAAGGAAAACCCCAAATTGAATGAATTTAGCTGTAGAGATTTTCCATATGGCGTTTACCATTCACAAAACTTTTTTATTATTTTTCCGATTTAAGTTGTGTTTGGGGCAAAAATGAGTTTGATTATTCCACTCTTAATGTATTTGAGTTGTGAGCTTAGGAAAGATTGAGGTATTTTGAGAATTTGTTTGGTATGTGAGTTGATAGATGTTTGTAAATTGAGTTCATTGTTTGATTTTAGTAGCTTCTGCCTATATTTGCACTTTGCTAGCATGTATTTGTGTATGTGTACATGTTTTGGGGTATAATTCTTTTGTATGTGCACACAAATTTATGTTTTGGATAGTTTGACATGTTGTCCAAAGTTATGTGTATTGTTCATAATATATGTTGTTCATTGTTAAACTCGATGATAGTTAAATTTATCTGAAGTCCTGATGAAGTATATGTTTTGTTTTGGTTCATATGCAAAGATCTGCCACTTGTTGATGCAGTACTAGTGCAATGAGAAGGGAGACATTAGTTGTGAGATTTGCCATCAGCTATGTGATTGTTCCGCTCCTTGTACCTTTGTCAATTTGCAACATTTTGTTTAAGTGCATTATGGACAATATAACAGTTTCCATATAGCAGGTTTTTCTTACTAAGGGTGTTCGAGTACTTGTAAAAGGGAAGATAATGACCTTATGTTTCTGATAATGGCCTCTTTTTTACACCTTGAAATCCTAAAATAACATAATCTGTGAAGGTTGTATTGCATTTGTTTTATGACATTGTTATCTTGGTTTTGAGAAGTACTATTTATGATTTCAGAGTAGTGAAGCACCAAATTAAGTTCACGATTACATATTCCTTCTCATGAGCTTCCTTCTCATTGTTCAGGTCGAGGAAAAAATTATACATTTTCTATTTTTAAGAACTTTGAAAATAGCCTTGAAACTGTTGCAGAGGAGCATGAGAGCATCCTGATCCGAACTTGTACTCAAACATCTGAAAATGAGTTTACACCAGATTATGGTAACTGAGCTAGATTGCTTATTCTTTTATTGAATTGGTTAAACTCAGTTTCTAGCAGTTGATCTCTTTTTCTTCTTTTAATAAGCTTTTTTAAATATTGTTAATTTGTTCATGATAATTAACTTGTCTTATCTTTGTTAAGAATTTTTTTTGTGTTAACTTGTGCAGCGCTATAAAATTGGTCAATGCGAGTATAGGAAAATAAGGAAGGAAAAATTATATTTGGGAGGTGATCAAAGTATGAAAACTTTTCCCCTTATGTATATATATACATGAAATGTGGAACTTTTCCCCTCTATTAGGCCTATTGTTATACATGTTAAATTGTATATTATGGATTTACCATACACTCCTAAGGCCTCCATGTTTATAGTCTCTGCTCCAGTGTGTTTTACTTGCCACCTGATTCATCATGCTTTTGTAATGCAACCATGCTCTGAAGTGAATTAAGTTCCCTCTGAGAGTTTTAACTTGCAGATTTTTTTATTGGTTTTTCTTTTCATGAACAAAACCTATGGTAAATTATAGTGCTCCAACAAAGATCTGAGAGCATATTTATAATTGTACATTGTATATTTTATGTTATATGAAGTTGATTATTGTTGGTTTTTAGTTATTTGACATTTTCGGAAAATCTGTAAGCAAGTAGGTGTGAAATTAGATTATAAAAAAAAGAAAAATAATTAAAAAAAAGACAACGGTCAAAATATTCATTGTCTAATTTTAAAAGAATACAATGGTCAATAAACACGTTGTCTATAACAACATAGACAACGGTTACAGACAAAATCTGTTGTTTTTTTAATAAATACAACGGTTATAACCTAATAGACAATGGCTCTAATGACAGTTGTTGTCAATATCTTCTTCAGAATACAACGGTTACTATGACCGTTGTCTATAGTTTTATAAACAACAGGTTTTGGCCGTTGTCTATTAGTGTCCGCTAATAGACAATACCTCTATTAACAACGCCCGGTTTTTAAAGAGACAACGGGTAATACCCGTTGTCTATTGCTGTTTTTCTTGTAGTGCTTGATGAGCTGATGGGATCGTTGTTGGTTTTGTATACTAGAAGAGATGTCTTTTATATACATTATTGATGATGTTTTATGATGATATAAAATGAATACAATTGCAGTCACTATTTGCATTTAAATTGTTATATTTACATGCATGTTCACTATACATACATTGTAAATGATACATTATGGGTAAACACATGGTTAGATCATATCATCGGTTCCTTGTAATGTATTAAAGAGCTCATAGCTTAGATGGCTCTGAACCCGCCATCGGTACACCATAGAATGATCTGATAGTTGGTTTATCTAGACTAGCTGATTATTCTGGTACACAGGCAAAGTATATTGAGGAGGATCTGCTTAGGATTCTATTCTCTATTCTGACCTTAAAAGAGAGAATAAGAATCCACAAAGTTCGGGTTCTTAACCCTTATATGTTGGAGGACATATATGTGTAGTGTCGCAGGTTTGATTTATCAAAGGATGAGATTCTTTTATAGAATTAATAATCTCGATATCTTGGGTTATAACATTTACACTTATGATGGATCGTGCAATATGTAGAGGCACCATGTCTTGGTGCGCCAGGTTGATGGTGTCCCCTTGAGGAAACATAAGTTCATGTGAAACCCTGTAGGTGGAATTTATTCCGTACATGAGTAAAGCTTGTGTGGTACTACTCAAGGATAAGATATTAATTAACGGGCATTATATCTTAAACACGGAGAATGGCTGGACTAAAGGAGAAAGCAAATTCAGTAATATGTATTAAATTGGTAGGTCAGTATTATTTCTTTAGTGAAATAAAAATAATACTTAATTTATTTAATTATATCCTGTGTTTATTGGATATTAAAAATTAAATAAATTAGCAGGCGAATTTAATATTCTTCTAGATCCGTTGTAGCCCAATATATGACTTTAATGGACTAGAGATAGAACAATAAGTTAAAGGGCCCAAGCCTAGTAGGTTTGGGACTTGTAATTTTCATCCACCCCCTTATAAATAAGTGGGTGGGGATCGAAAATTAGAAGGTTACAAATCAACTCTCTTTTGTTATCTTGATCTTCATAGATTCCATATTGATCTAGTAGATTTAAACCTACCCTGAATCTAGATTTAGTCTAAGAATACAACAGAAGATCGAGAAGTGGAATAACACTAGTGGGTGCCATTTTTCATCATACACAACACCAAGATTAGACCTTTAATCTTATCCTCAACCCGTCGTTTAATTTGTAAGTCATTTTTCGGTATTCTATGTTTCCGCTTTTAGTAAGAATCGAAAACCGATTATCCGTGTTAATTAAACTCGGTTAATTAAAACATATGAGTTGCATAAAATTATGATCTACATGACAATAGGATTAATGAACATCCAATTAGATCATGTGGTGGTTCAATTCGAAAAAACCCCAACAACTGGTATCAGAGCGGGTTTTGGCATTGTTCTAGATTTACTCCTAGGATGAATTCGAAATATGTGTTTAACTTTGATGATAAATTTATGTTGTTTAAATTTTCAGATTTAAATGTTCATGTATTTTTATTTTGGTGTGTTCAAACTTGGATGAATTTTTGATCAAGATCGAAAATTCTAGTTTTGATGATCTCTATAATTTTCGATTATATCCTATTAGATTTGGAATAGATTTTTGATGATATCAAAATTTCCAGATTTAATTAGATAGGTATTCGAATATTATTGTATCAAAATTTTTGAAATTTTGATGTTTTAAATACCCTAATTTTTGCCTATGTTGTTTTCGATCCAATTGATTAATTTGGAGAAGTTTTTGATGAAAATCAAATTTCCAAATTTATTTAATAGGTAGTTTCGAAAATAATGTGTATTAACATTAGATTTGGTATTTTTTATGTATGTCATAAAGTTACCTAATTCTAATCTAGATAGATTTGAAAATAAAATATTAAATTTGGAAGAATTTGAAGTGGATCAAATTTCCAGATTTAATATACTAGTAATTTTCGAAATCTACATAAATTAGAGTTGGATAAGGTAATTTTTGATATATATCAATAGTTATCAAATTCTAATCCAAAAATATTTGAAAATATAATTTAAATTTGGAAAGAGTTTGAAGTTGATCAAATTTCCAGATTTTGTTCTAGATGTTTTCAAAAATCTTGTAGTTTAGAATTGGATAAGTAATTTTTTGGTGTATATCATAAATTACTTAGTTCTAATCTAGATAGGGTTGAAAATAAGATTTAATTAGGAAGGAATTTGAAGTGGATCAAATTTTCAGATTTCATCTTTGTAATTTTCGAACCCTACCTAATATTTGGGATAGATTTTTTATTGAGATCAAGATTTTCAAATATAATTAATTAGGGTTTATCCGAAAATTAAAAAATAAATTTGCCGGATAATTTTAACAAATTTTCAGATTTATTCTTAAGATATTTTCGAGATTTACAAGATTAAATTTGGTAGATAATTATTTTAATTTCCAAATTATATCTTGTAGGACATTTTCGAAATATTTAATTTAATGAAATTATAATTTCGAAAATTATGTCATGTATGGATATCATATGTTATTTTATGCTAATCATGTAATTATGATTGTTGGATTTGTAGACTGACTTGTTTGCAGGGTTACCGACTATCATGGCTCCTTAATTATGTGATGTATGTTTTATTATGTTGGATTTATGATGGGCCGTACGACGGTTTGTGTATGTGATTTTAATCCATGAGAAAATCCATGGATTAGGTCTAGGAATTTTATTTTATTATGTTGTTTTAATGTAATAGGAAAAATAAAATTATTTAGATCTAGTAGTGATTTTCGAAAATCACCAAGTTATTGAGTTGTAATCTTTATTCTAGATATATTAGGATTTTCCTTTTAGGAATAGATATTCTATGTTGAATAAAGATTGAAGATCAATTCAAAGAAGGAAAGAGACGCAGCCCCATCAAGGAAGGGCATCCTGATTCACGTCCCGAAACCCTAATTGGAGCTAGGGTTTCGGCGATGTACGGTAGTGGTCGGCGGCGGCCATGCCCGAGTTTTCGGAGCTGACTTTCCTATTTTATCTCATCAACAATATGAGATATAAGCCATGATAGTTGGTTTTATTATTATGCTTATTTTGTTGATTTAGCATGCAATGTATGTTTAATATTTTATGTAATGTTTGTATGTCTTTAAAATGAGATAAAATGAAACCTCAACCTTAAATAACTAAGTGGGAGAGATTCATACCAAAGTATGTAGAAATCTCAAATAGTCTCCATTAATCTGGTTTAATTGAGATGTGATTGACATGCGAGTTGACAATAGGTCTTCCTCCACAATGGATGTGTCATATCACTGTTATCTCTAAAAATTAAACTTCTTAATCAAGATAGCTGTAGAACACTACTAGAACAAACTGACTCCTCCAACTGGAGCAGGGAGTTCGAAATAATGGACTTGGTGCTAAGATGATGGTATTCACACTTAGGTATAATTTATTAATAAACGTCCACACTAACGTGGCTTATTAATTACAAGGTTACATGACCATGGTTGTTTCCGGCTATTAATTTACTTGTCATAAGGAAATTTGACTAGAGTTAAATTAAAGGTGGTTTTACTTGTTTAAAAATGAATTTTATAAACGTCCACACTAACGTGGCTTATAAGAAATATTTTTAAAATACCGGTGGATTACATATAATTTTTTGAGGTTTTTGATTATATGTGTTTATCCTAAAGTTTGTGAATGTACTGCATGTTTATTTTTCAGTTATTCTATATCATCATGGAACTCTCCAACCTGTCCTCTATTCTCAAAGAAAACAAGTTAATCGGTGAAAATTACAATAACTGGATTCGAAACCTTAACCTTGTTCTCACTGCGGAAGGACACAAATTCGTACTTGAAGAGGAATGTCCTCAGAAGCCAGATGAGAATTCTGGTGAAGAGCAAAGGTTGGCCTATGCTAAGTGGGTCAAGTCTGATGAGATTGCACGCTGTTACATTTTGGCTTCTATGTTAAATGTGTTGCAACTGCAACATCAGTCTATGAAGACTGTTTATGATGTCATGTACAACCTTAAGGATCTCTTCGGTCACCAGAACCACTTGGCACGCCATTTGGCGATGAAAAAACTGATGAGCACGAAAATGACTGATTCCACACCTATCAGGGATGACATTCTCAGTATGATGAGTTATCTAGTTGAGATCGAGACCTTGCGTGGAGATCTGGATGCCGAGTCTCAGATAAACATCGTGCTTCACAGCCTGTCCCCGAAGTTTGAGCAGTTTAGATTGAACTTCAACATGATAAAGAAAGACGTTACCTTATCTGAACTGCTCATAGATCTTCAGGCGGTTGAGTTACTTGAGAAGGGAAATCTAGAGGCACACTTAGCTGAAAATAGGGCGTCTTCTTGCAGTACTAATAGAAAGAAGAGGAACGCGCTAAAGAAAGCTGGAGAGGAGGTGCCTAAGGTGAAGAAGCCCAAGACAAAGATTTCTCCTGAGGAATTTATGTTAAAGACAAAGTGCTTCAAGTGCGGCCAACCAGGTCACTGAAAGGCGGCGTGTCCCAACAACAACAACAAGAAGGGTACGTCTCATTCTCTCAGTATTGAAACATGTTTAGCTACTTGTTCTACTCAGTCATGGTTAGTAGATACTGGAGCTACTGATCATGTTTGCATGTCTTTATAGGGGTTCCTGGTAAAAAAATAACTGAGTGATGGAGAGATTTCAATTTACATGGGCAATGCTATAAAAGTGGCGGTAGTTGCAGTGGGAGACATCACCTTATCTTTTAGTAGTAATAGGAGTTTAGTTTTAAAGAATTGTCTTTATGTGCCTGGTTTTAGGCGAAACTTAATTTCAGTTTCTAAACTTTTTATGGATGGATATTATGTTTCTTTTGATAACAAGGTTGTTATCTTTAGTGGTAAACATTTTATCTGTTCTGGCACATTGGATGGACATCTTTATTTACCTAATCCTATGCAAAACACTATATAAATGCATTTACTAAATACGTCGATCATAAACCATAATAAACGAAAAAAACCTTCAGAAATGAATCAAACCTATCTTTGGCATCTTAGGATCGGCCACATTAACCTTAAATGAATACAAAGACTAGTAAACAATGGGCCCTTGTCTTCATTGGTCCTAGAAGCATCCCTTTGTGCGAATCATGTTTGGAAGGTAAAATGACCAGGCGACCCTTTAAAGATAAAGGAAATAGATCTAAAGAGGTATTAGATTTTATTCACTCTAACGTATGTGGCCCTATATCAGTTCAGGCTCGAGGAGGGTATGAGTATTTCATCACGTTCATTGATGATTACTCAAGATATGGATACATATACCTGTTACGCCGCAAGTCAGAATCATTTGAGATTTTTAAAGAATTCAGAGCGGAAGTGGAAAAACGTACAAGTAAAAGTATCAAATCACTACGGTCTGATCGTGGTGTTGAGTACCTCTCGAATGAATTTAGGGACTATTTGGCAGAGAATGAGATTAAATCCCAGTTGATTACGCCTAGCACGCCACAGTAGAATGTTGTGGCGGAGAGAAAGAACAGAACATTATTAGAGATGGTTAGATCAATGATGAGCCATTCAGATCTACCTATTTCATTCTAAGGATATGCCTTAGAAACGACAGCCTATATTCGTAATGTGGTTCCATCAAAATCAGTCCCATCTACACCCACAGAACTTTGGACTGGATGAAAGCCCAATCTTGGACATTTTTGGATTTGGGGTAGTCCAGCACATGTGCTGGATAAGGAAGCTGATAAGCTGGCACCACGCATGGATGTTAGACTGTTTGTTGTATATCCTAAAGGAACAAAAGGTGGTTTATTTTATAGTCCTAAGGATAAGAAGATCATTGTGAGTACCAATGCTCGATTCTTAGATGAAGATTATGTAATAAATCACAAACCGAGAAGTGAGATAGTACTCGAGGAGCTTCGAGGGGAAAATTCGAATCTGACACCAATAGTACAAGAAGAGGAACCACGAATTACTGCATATCGTGTCACAGATACAAGAGAACTGCCTCATCGCAGTGGGAGGATTGTACGCCAACCTGACAGATTCATTAGTTTGGGTGAATCTTCGGATTTCCCTGAAGGACTGAATGAATTGGATCCCAGGACCTACGATGAAGTGATCCAAGATAAAGATGCAGATTCTTGGAAATCTGTAATGGAATCTGAGATTGGATCTATGGATCACAATCAAGTATGGAAGCTTGTAGAACCACAAGATGAGGTAAAACACATTAGGTATAAGTGGGTCTACAAATGCAAGAGAGGACCTGACAGGAAGGTTGAAACCTTCAAAGCTAGGCTTATGGTGAAAGGGTACACTGAGAAAGAAGGGATCGATTATGAGGAAACCTTTTCACCAGTAGCCATGCTTAAGTCTATCCGGATTCTCTTATCTATTGCCGTTCATGTGGATTATAAGATTTGGCAGATGGATGTGAAGACAGCTTTCCTAAATAGAAGTCTTGAGGAAAACATCCACATGCAACAACCAGAGGGTTTCATCGCTAAAAGCCAAGAGCACTTAGTGTTCAAGCTTAAGAGATCCATTTATGGACTTAAGCAGACGTCAAGGTCTTCGAATGCCCATTTTGACGAGGTTATCCAGTCATATGGATTCGTGCAATGTCCGGATGAGAGATGTGTGTACAAGAAGAGTGATGGAAATGTGGTGGTATTCCTCGTGCTATATGTTGATGATATCTTATTGGAAATAGTAAGAAAGTATTATCTCACATAAGGGTGTGGTTATCCAAGCAGTTCGATATGAAGGATCTGGGAGAAGCCAGAACATCCTGGACATCAAGATAATTTGAGATCGCCAGAAAAGGATGTTGTGCCTATCCTAGGTGACATATATTGAGACAGTGCTAGCTAGGTTCAACATGCAGGATTCCAAGAAAGGTTTTATACCTTTCAGGTATGGAATTCATCTATCCAAAGAGATGTGTCCCCACATGCAGGCTGAGATAGATGAGATGAAGGGCGTTCCATATGCTTCGGCTGTGGAAAGCCTTATGTATGTTGTGCTATGCACTAGACCTCATATATGCTATGCAGTTGGCATGGTAAGCAGATATCAGTTTAACCCTGGACAAGGTCACTGGACAGCAGTGAAGAATATTCTCAAGTACTTGAAAAGGACTCGAGATTTTATGCTGATTTACTGCTCTGATAGTCTCATACCTTTAGGTTACACGGACTCAGATTTTTAATCCGATAAAGATCAGAGTAAATCTACCTCAGGCTATGTGTTTACATTGAGAGGCAAGGCCATTGCATGGATGAGCATAAAGCAGAAATGCATTGCAGATTCCACCATGGAGGCCAAATATGTAGCTGCCTCTGAGGCTGCAAAAGAAGCCGTCTGCTCAAGAGCTTCTTGTTGGACTTGAGCATGGTTCCTGATTTGCTTAAAAATATCACGGTATATTGTGATAACTCGGGTGCAGTAGCAAATTCAAAGGAACCCAGAGCCTATAAGACAAATAAACACATAGAGAGAAAGTACCATCTTATACAAGAAATCATTAAGAGAGTAGATGTGGCAGTGGTCAAGATTGCATCAGAGGATAATTTGGCTGATCCATTCACGAAGAGCCTCCCAGCTAAGACTCTCTATGGTCACGTGGAGAAAATGGGAGTGAGATGCAGACCCGGAGTTGCCATTTGAGATTTTAGTTAGAGTTGGAGAGTTAGCCGGTTTATTTTATATTTGAAAGACATGCTTCAAGTATAAGTAGGAGATTGTTGGTTTTGTATACTAGAAGAGCTGTCTTTTGTATACATTATTGATGATGTTTTATGATGATATAGAATGAATACAATTACAGTCACTATTTACATTTAAATTGTTATATTTACATGCATGTTCATATACTTACATTGTAGATGATATAGTGTGGCTAAACACATAGTTAGATCATATCATCAGTTCCTTGTAATGTATTAAAGAGCTCATGACTTAGATGGCCCTGAACCCGCCATCGGTATACCGTAGAATAATGTGATAGTTGATTTATCTAGACTAGCTGATTATTCTACTACACAGGCAAAGTGTATTGAGAAGGATCTACTTGGGATTCTATTCTCTATTCTGACCTTAAAAGAGAGAATAAGAATCCACAGAGTTCGGGTTCTTAACCCCTATATGTTGGCGGACATATATGTGTAGTGTTGTAGCTTTGATTTATCAAAGGGTGAGATTCTTTTACAGAATCAATAATCTCGATATGTTGGGTTGTAATATTTACACATATGATGGATCGTGTAATATGTAGATACCAATTTAATACATATTTCTGAATATGCTTTCTCCTTTAGTCCAGCCATTCCCCGTGTTTAAGATATAATACCCATTAATTAATTATGTAAGCTTCCGATAGCTATAATTAATAAATATCTTATCCTTGAGTAGTACTACACAAGTTTTACTCATGTACGGAATAAAAATAATACTTAATTTATTTAATTATATCCTAAGTTTATTGGATATTAGAAATTAAATAAATTAGCAGACCAATTTAATATTCTTCTAGATCCCTGTTGTAGCCTAATATGACTTTAATGGACTGGAGATGGAACAAGAAGTTAAGATGCCCAAGCCCAGTAGGATTGGGACTTGTAATTTTCGTCCACCCCCTTATAAATAAGAGGGTGGAGATCGAAAATTAGAAGGTTACAAATCAACACTCTCTTTTATTATCTTGATCTTCATAGATTCCATACCGATCTAATAGATTTCAGCCCACCCTGAAACTAGATTTAGTCCGGGGATACAATAGAAGATCGAAAAGTGGAATGGCACTAGTGGGCGCCATTTTTCATCATACACAACAACAAGATTAGAGCTTTAATCTTGTCCTCAACCCGTCATTTAATTTGTAAGTCATTTTTTGGTCTTCTATGTTTTCACTTTTAGTAAGAATCGAAAACCGGTTATGCATGTTAATTAAACTCGGTTAATTAAAACATATGAGCTACATAAAATTATGATCTACATGACAATAGGATTAATGAATATCCAATTAGATCATGCAGTGGTTGAATTCAAAAAAACCCCAACAATCGTTGAGGACGTTTGAGATGAACCTGGAAGATGAACACAACAGCTCAAAGAAGAGAGGCATTGCTCTTAAAACTGAAGTCTCTAAGGATGTACCTGAACATGTACAGAAACAAAAAACTGTACTTGATTTAGACACAATGAACAATATGCTTTTAATCACCAAGAACTTCAGTCGAATGTTAAAAAGAGTAAACAAGTAGTCCTCCAAAAGGTCCAACAACAGATGACAACCATCAGGTAATTCTCAGCAAGACAGAAACTCTAGCAGTGAACAGAAAGAGTTTCAACCTTCAAATTTAAGGAGAGAAATCCAGTGTAGAGAATGTGATGGTTTTGGACACATTCATGCTGAGTGCGCAAATACTCTAAAGAAAATAAAAAAAATTACAATGCTTTTCTCAGTGACAATGATTCTGATGGAAGCAACAGTGATTCAAATGAGGATACTATTGATTGTACAACAAACATCTCAGAGTTCTAGGATTCTTCAACCTTGAAGACTCAGACAATGAAGACTTCAACCATGAAGAATATATCAAGACATACAAAGAGATGTATGAAAAATGGCTAGAAGTAGCTGAGATCAACAAGACTCTACAATCTCACAATAAGGATCTTCTCAAAGAGAATGAGGAATTGATCAGATCTGATGCTAAACAGAAGATCACTATTCAGCAGCAAAAAAAGGAGATTGAAGAATTGTTCGCATAACTCAAATGCATCAAAAGGAATGTCAACATGCTGAAAATGGAACTAAGAATCTTGATAAGCTTCTTACTACTCCAGGACATTTAGGAAAGAGTCATCCAAGTCTTGGATACAGTGTTGGATAGTCCAAGACAGTGTTTGTCAAAGAAAGTACAAGCCAGTCAGTGCATGTACAAAATAATGTTCCGAACATTCAGAAGAACATTAACAAGAAGATGACTAAGTATAATGGCAACATAAAAGGAATCATCTGCCATTATTGTGAAGAAAAAAGGCCACATTTGTCCACATTGTGAAAAATATCTTTTTTATCTGAAAAGAATGAGAAGGAGGTTTGTGGCTCAGCATTCCAGCAACACCAATAAGTGACCAGCTACTCAGAAAAAGAAGCCTACATAGAAGAAGCAATGGGTTGCCAAGTAGACCAGTATGATTGCCCATACATCTCTAAGAGTTGAAGACAGGGCAACTGGTACTTTGACAGTGGCTGTTCAAGACACATGACTAGAGATTGCTTAGTTGTGTAGAACTTAAAAGCCTGCTCATCAGACTTTGTCATCTTTGGAGATGGAAAACGGGGAAAAGTAATGGGTAAAGGTGAGCTGGTTTTCGAAGGAATGCCTAAATTGAAGAAGGCTATGCTAGTTGATGGACTCAAAGTAAATCTTATTAGCATCAGTCAACTGTGTGATGATGACATGACAGTTGTCTTCACCAAAGAAAATTGCAAGGTAATGAATAAGAACAATGACTTATTCATGGAAGGAAAAAGATCAGCTAACAACTACTATCAGCTACATATTCCTGTACAATGTTCTTTAACATGGCAAAGAACATCTATTGAAGAGTCAGAGATCTAGCATCAGAAACTTAGACACATCAACTTTAGGAATCTCCAAGAGATTATCAGCAAGGAGGTTGTCAGAGGACTCCCTCAGATTAGAATTGATAGAGATAAAGTATGTAGTCCATGTCAGATTGGGAAGCAATCCAGATCTTAGCATAAAGAAGTTCAGGACAGAACTTCTAAAAGAGTTTTAGATCTTATTCATATGGATCTAATGGGGCCTATGGCTGTGGAAAGCTACGGAGGAAAGAAGTATGTTCTTGTCTGCATTGATGATTTCTCAAGGTTTACATGGATAGACTTTCTCAGAGACAAGAATGAAGCTTTCATGGCATTCAAGAGACTAGCTTGCAAGATCACAGTTGAAAAGAATCAACACATTATCAGAATCAGAAGTGATCATGGCAAGGAGTTTGAGAATCAGTACTTTGACAATTTCTGTAGTGAGAATGGAATTATTCATGAGTATTCAGCCCCCAAGACTCCTCAGCAGAATGGAGTTGTTGAAAGAAAGAACATAACTCTTCAAGACATGGCAAGAACCATGATTTCTGTTAAAGGAGTTGCTACTATGTTTTGGACAGAAGTCATCAATACTGCATGCCATATCAGCAATAGAGTTCATCTTAGACCAGGTATTTTCACTACACCATATGTGATTTGGAATGAAAAGAAACCTATAGAGAAGTACTTCCATATGTTTGGCACCATATGCTATATACTCAATGATAGAGAGTATATCAGCAAGATGAACAATAGAGGAGTTGAAGGGATGTTTGTTAGATACTCCAAAATGAGTAAATCATACAGAATTTACAACAAAGAGACAAAGGCTGTTATTGAATCAGTTAATATCAGATTTGATGATCAGAATGATGCTGTCAACACCTCTGAAGAAGATGTACACACAGATGTCTTTGAACATCCTAAAGTACATGATGATACAGATATAGAATATGAAGACCAGGAAGTGAAGCAAAAGAAATCTTCACAATAGATAATTGAGGATCATCATATTTCAGAAGTAATTGGAGACATTCATGAAGGAAGAATGACCAGAAGCAGACTAAGAAAGAGGATGCATGATGAAATATCCAACGTCCAAGAAGCTCTCAAAGATGACTACTAGATTGAAGCTATGTAGGAAGAGCTTCTACAGTTAAAAAAGAATGATGTTTGGGATCTTGAGCAGAAACCAGAAGGAGTTAATGTAGTCGGGACTAAGTGGATATTCATAAATAAGACTGATGAATCTGGGAATATCATAAGGAATAAAGCCAGACTTGTTGCTCAAGGATATTAACAGATTGAAGGGATTGACTTTGATAAGACATTTGCTCTAGTCACAAGGATTGAATCAGTCAGACTACTCCTTGCAATGGCTTGTATGATGAAGTTCCAGCTGTATCAGATGGATGTCAAGAGTGCATTCCTAAATGGATTTTTAAAGAAGGATGTATTTGTAACATAACCTAAAGGATGTGATGATCCACATCATCCAGAGTATGTTTTCAAACTAAAGAAGGGGGCAATAGAGAATGAGAAGACACAAGTGATTGTGGTTCAAGTTTATGTAGATGATATAGTGTTTGACTCAGTCCGAGAAGATGGTTAAGGACTTTATCAGGGACATGGAAACTGAGTTTGAGATGAGCCTTGTGGGAGATTTGAAATACTTTCTAGATTACAGATTAAGCAGTCAAAAGAAGGTATATTTATCTCACAGTCCAAGTATGCCAGAAACTTGGTCAAAAAGTTTGAACTGGAGAATTCTAAGCATAAAAGAATTCCTATCAGCACTAAGGTGAAGATTGGAAAAGATGATGCAGGAACTGAAGTCTTCTATATCTCACAATAAGCAGACCAGATATAGCATACAGTGTGCAAGTGTGTGCCAGATATCAGTCTTGTCCTAAGGAGAGTCACGTTAAAGCTGTGAAAAACATCATCAAGTACATTAATGGAACAACAGAATATGGATTATGGTACACTTTAGATACAAATTCAAGTCTTATTTTCTACTATGATGTTGATTGGGCAGAGTCTCTAGATGACAGAAAAAGTACATCAGGTGTTTATTTCTTTTTAGGAAACAATGTTGTTTCTTAGTTCAGCAAAATGCAGAACAACATCTCTCTATCAACTACAGAAGCTAAATACATTGTAGCTAGAAGTAACTCTATACAGATCATATGGATGATACAGATGATGAAGGATTATGAGATTGCTCATGATACACCTATTCTGTATTGTGACACAAGAGTGCTATCAATATAGCTAAGAATCCAGTGCGACATTCAAGGATAAAATACATAGACATCAGACATCACTTCATCAGAGAGCTAGTTGGAGAAGAAGTATTGAAAATGGAACATGTGAAGATAGAAGATCAACTGGCTGAACATTTCACTAAGAGATTGGATGCTGCTCGATTTGAAAAACTTAGAGCATCACTTGGGGTGTGCTTGGTTCAGTAAAACTAAGAAGAGGGGTATGAGTGTGTCTATTTCACACTCAGTAGGAAAGAACCATTCCTGCACAAAGGGACTGAACATTCCCATAAATGTTCATGATGATGTACATCAACAATTTTCAAAATCTTGAGTACATCTTTGTCAACGGCTAGTTTTGACTTGCGATCGTCATCTCTAATTTTCCGGGATTTCACTCCAGTTTCATAGTCTAACGGAAACCTAAGTCTACATATTGAACAGAGTCCCCTCTTATATATATGTTTAGCCATTTAGAGAGATCATTCATATGCTTCAAATTACTGAAATCATAAAGCTTTCTCTGTAAAAATCTTCTAATATCGCTTTGATCATCTTCATTCTGCCATTGTTTTCCCTTGATCGTTCTTTGAAAAATACTCAATTTCTTTCAATGGCACCTAAAGGAAAACTTGTCCGTCCAAAGAAGGCCGTAAAACCTAGAATGAGGTACGGAAAAGTGACATATTCCAAGCCTCAAGACCAGTTTTATGAAGAAGATAAGTTTGATAGATAGGTTCTTGGAGAATCTGCCTACAAAAAGCCTGTTCGGAGAGCTCTCTGCGATGAATCTTCAAGCAAAGACACTGAAGATTATATAGAGACATTTCATGGAGAAGAAGAAGAAGAAGAAGAAGACTTGGAGAAAGAAAAAACTAGAAGTTGTATCTTCTTTAAAGAAAACAAAGATTCAGAGTCTTACTCTTCAATATCTGTTGAAAGAAGCAGCTCAATCATACAATGTTAACAAGAAAACTACTGCAAAAAAGGCAAGAACAAAGGGTTCAGCAGTCAAGAAATCAAAGAAGATTGTTACCTCTTCCTCAAAGAAAATCATCACAACACCTGTTGCCCAAGCCCTTCAGAAAGAGAAGAGATCTGCTATTGATGTTATAGTTGTGCCTGAAGATGTTCCTGTTCATGACAAAGAACATGATGCTAAGAAGAGTACTGTAGAGATAACAACACCTGTGAGTACCATGTCAAATAAGAAACCATCAAATCAACTTTCTCGTACAGAAGGTAATGAAGGTTCAGGGTAGGATGATATTCTCTTGAGTTTGAAGATGAAGGCCATAGCCGCTTCTATTGCTAAAGGAAAGAAGAAGGTCACCAAGAGACCTTTAGTTGCTGATCCTGCTGAAAAAGCAGATGTTCAGAGTTCATCTTCAGAGTCTGCTGAAAAGAGTTATGTTCTACAATAGGAGAAGCTACTGGCCTCAGCCCAATATGAGCTGTTCACAAGATCATCTGTAAAGAAGAAGACCCGAAGAAAGAAAGCATCCACTGCTATTGTTCAACTTGTTCAGAGAATACCAGTAACCAGAAGCCGAGCATCTACCACTCCACCATCTACTGTTGTATCAACAAAGAAGAGGAAAGCTTCTGAGTCTGCTGGTCCATCCAACAAGGTTAAGAAATCTGCTCAGCCCAGAGATGTATCTAAAGATGTTCACTCCCATTCAAGTGAACATGATGCTGAAATTCACAAACAAATCATTCATCTACCAGGTATCTCTAAACATGCTCTTTTTTTATCTTCAAAGCATGCTGAGCTATGGGAGAAGGTGAAGTAGAGATCTATGATCCTTGAGAAAAAGGTGGATAAAGATACTCTTCTTGCTACTTGTGATACCCCGATCCTTTTTCTAAATTATAAATTATAATTTTAGTAAATGATTTCGAATTAATATTGTTTGAATATTAATTATGATGGTATGTTTGTATTATGCCGTTGTTTTATTGCAGGTTGTTCCACTCGAGCTGATACGTCATAGCACAGTGATATTATACTGAGTGTATAACACAGTTGAATTTTTTTTATGCTAAAGTGTCGAGTTATATGATAATGAATGAATGTGATTGTATTTAATATTGTGTTTGCCATAACTTGAACATCCTAATGCTGAGTTGATCGGGGGTCTCACTGAAAATATTAAAAGTGTTTTGAAAAATCTAAGTCATTTTAAATGGAGTTGGAAATGTCCGGGAGTCGAGATCGATAAGGGGGTCGATTTGAGCACGCCGCGCGCCCGCGGGGCCGTGCACGGCCGCGGGAGTCTGCGCGCCCGCGGGGCAGGCGAGAGGTGTGCACCGGCGCAGGCTGCGCGCTCGCGGGGAACGATGGCCGAGAGCTACCTCGCGCGGTCGCGGGAGGCGCGCGGTCGCGCGGGCTGGGCCGATTTTCCTACCTATAAATACCACACTTAGTTATTTCATCTTCATTTCATTTCTCTTCTTGGGCGATTTCCTCCATCTCTCTCTCAAGAAACTCTTCATCTTTTGGAGTAGATCCTCTCATTATCCTCCATCAACTAAGGTAACTTCACACCTCTTCATCTTGGTGATTTAAACACTCATTTCTTGTTGAATCAAACCTAGGGTTTGATATCCACAATTAGGGATCTTCGATTTTGTTGATCTTCTTGCTTTGATATCTTGAACATATAGTTTATTTACCTCCTTGAAGCTATATGTGAATTTATATCGAATTCCTATGGTTCATTGTTGCTAGGGTTTGGATTTTGCCCTAATTTCCCCTTATTTTGTTGATAATTGTTTGGAGGTGTGGTGATGGTTGTTTGGGGTTCATTTTCATGTATGTTAGAGCCCTAGGATGAAGGTGTTTGTATTTGAAATGTTGGGTTTAAAGGATTTAATTTGAGTCATGTTCTTGTGGTTTAAATGGGTGCTCGTAACGTGTTCGATTAAATGCTTCAAAGAGTTTTAATGTGTATTTTGAGTCCAAAATCATATTATGAGTTGGTATATCCAAGGTTATGTGTATGGATATGTACGAAATCTTTAAAGTAAAGTATAGCATTAGTTTGGTCAAAATTATGATTTAATTGTATAACTCGACGTCTAAAATGAAAAGAGAATTGAAAGGTGGTAGGTGACGTGTTGGGGCTCGAGGCAGACAACTTGTGCGCGGCTAAGGAGTATTGAAAAGGTTGAGAAATTGTGAAAGCGTTTCATAAGGTGGGGTAACTCTAAACTGTGAACACGTGTAAGGTTATAGTTATTGTTGTGCTTTGATTGTATAAGTATGAAGGGTCTTCGGACCGGTGAATGAAAGAGACCCTTCTGGGCAAAACAGAGATCCTTCGGGGTCGACAAAGAGACCCTTCGGGGCAGAGATCCTTTGGGATCGAATATAGACCTGTTAATGTCCTCCCTTGGGGGTAGTATGTCTGCGGGCATCCCTACAAGGCCAAAGATGTTCATTAACGGGGGCATCATGATCTTTGGACCCTACGAGGTTGAGACTAGCCTCCACAAAGTAAAGAAAAGTCCATATGTTATATTTTCACTTGTGCAATTAGCTATAACTGTTTACAGTGTTCCCGACTGAGTATGTTGTTAAATACTCACCCCATTCATTTAATGAATTTCAGGTTGAGGAGTCGAGGCTTGAGTAGGAGCGTTGTGAACACAAGAGAACCCCACAAGCTTGTGTTTATCTTTTGCATGCTCTTCTTTTGAAAATACTCACATTATTATTATTATTACATTGATCACTCTTTTTGCTCTATGATCAATGATTATTGGGGATGGGAATAGCCCGATCTTTTGTAGGTTATGATGTATATAACTTGATATTATGCAAAACAATTTAAAGGCAGGTCGTTCGACCTTGGAGCCTATTATGTATGAAGTATGTTGTTGACCCTATATTATACATGTTAATTTAGGATGTTAGACGAGCGGGTTATGACAACCTATGAGCCCAATAGGTTAGATGATTGTATGATACATATGGATGGACCTATGCAATGCTTTTGTACGCTACTATGTTTTGTGATAGTGTAGATTCGATAGATTACATGCTAATTGCGAAAAAAATTATATTGAGAATTATGACGTCATGCCTATTCATGCTTTTTGACCTAAGATTCCGCTCATATTGAATATAAGCACACAAAATATGTAAGTAAATTGTATGTTAAGTGACGTGGTCAAACAGAGTAGTTTGGGACGTTACACTACTGGAGTATATATATGTTGTTGGAGGATGCGGGTCTTCTTAGAACTGTGCAGAGGGTGGACGAGTATGTTCCTTTAGTTGTATCAGAATTCTACCAACCTCACAAGGACATTGATGAACCTGATTCTGAAGATTTCCATAAGGTGTTTGTCAGAGAGAAAATGTTGAACTTTTCACTAGAACTCATCAATGAGTTTCTGGGGTGCAACATTGGGGGAGAGTTTGAAGAAATAAATGACTGGAGGATAGTTTTTGAAGAACTAACCCATGGAATTTATTCATAATGGCCTTTTTATCCATAAATAATTCCTACATCCAAGCTGATAACAAGTATGGTGCTCTGTTCAGAATTCTGATCCACAACTGGATGACAAAGCACAGAGCTGCAATCACATAAGAACAAGGAAGATTCCTTTATCACCTTGGAACTGGAAAGAAGTTCAATTATAGTGAGTTCATTTTTGGAAAGCTTGTGAGCAATGCATAGTCTCTAGTGGTAAAAGGTCCTCTGTGATATTCGTCTCTTATCTACATCATTATTAAGCAACTGAAAAGGTATGTTTCAACAAAGAATGACAGAGTCATTCCACCCAAGAAGCCTCTAGTGATCAAGGTTTCTCCTGAAATTAGAGATCATCACATGCATCTCCAATTCAATCAGTTTATTGCATCAAAGAAAGAAAGTGATGCTACTGCTGAAGAGAACTCACCAAAAAATATTGTGCTGAAGTTTCTGAAAAGAAGCCTAGAGTTTCATGCTCACTTGATCTCTGAGGATACTTCTGAGAAGATGAAGATTCAAGCTATGATAGTTGAACTGTCATTAGGAGAAGTAATTGCCTCCCCTGCCGCAGATGTACCTAACAATGTTCATAACTTGCACAAGCTTGCAAGTACAGCTGAAGCTGCTGCTCAGAAGGAGTCTCCATCGGCTCCAAAGTAAGGTGAAGCACAGAATTATCAAACTGCAGAGAAGGAAAAGGAAGTTGAAGCTGATGAAGAAGAATCTGCAGAAGAGGATCAAGAGGCTGATGATGATGAGCAAGAGGCTGATGAGGAAGAAGAGGCTGAAGAGGGTGATGAGACTGATTATAATGATGTTGAAGAGTGGACTATTGATGAAGATGGAGAGCAAGCTTCTGACAAATCCTAGTAGTTTCATATTCTTACTCCCTTGCCTTTCTCAGTGGCAAACAGGGTGATTAAAAGCAATATAATTTTAAGATTTTAAATTTTCTGTTGTGATTATCTTGCATCCATGTTTTTGCAAGATATTTTGGTTTTGTTGTGATCAATTGTAATATCTTTTTGTTATTGAACAGAATTTCTATTTTCCCTATATGATCCTAATCTGCTAAAAAATTGAAACTGCTATTAAGAGATAAAATGATCATAAAAAATGCAATATAGCAGAGCATATATAAGCTGATAAAAGAGTGAAAAATAGCAGGATCATATGATGATCACAAGGACATTCAAGAATGTTTTAAGGTACATGATTCTTCAGTTTAAGGATTGTGTTCTTTTAAAACATGGAGCTAATTTGCCACCAGATAAAGACAAATGGGGAGATTGTTAGTGCTATCTGTACTTAAGTGTTCTAGATTGTCATGATCTCTATGGAAATATCAAAAAAACACAAAAGGTTTTGGTTATTCATGTTTGAAGACCATGTTCTAGACATTACTAAGAACATTCCGCTACCAATCTCATTAAAGATCAATGAATGTACTTGATCATGTTCTTGAACATGATCATGTACATAGTTATCCAGAGAGTTTACAAAGAGACGTGCCATGTTAGATTCAAAGATTTGAAACTACAAATTCAAGATGGACGTTTCAGAATAGAAGCTGCCTTGTTCGTGATGAAGATCAAAGAAGGAAAGCTAGAGTTCTATTCAAGAAATACATCTAAACTAGGAATGTCCGAATTAATTAAGGAAAGTTTGCTTGTTGATTCCAATTCAAATTAGGACTTCTAATTACCTTGTTAAGGCTACATCTTTTATCTATAAATATCCTGGGAATCAGACTAGTTTAGGGTGCGTATACATAAATACACATAACTAATTTAGAGAGTCCAAAAGACTTCACATCTAAAGTATTATGTATTAGGTATTGTTAGGCTAGAGTTGATCTTTTGATCGTTATTTTTCTAGTCTGTGTTTGAATCTGTTTTATACACACTTAGAGGACTATCGGGAGAGATTTTCTATGGGAACTAGATGGTTTCTAGGTTGTGAGGGGAGCTCACAATTCAGTTCATCGAAAGAAGTTATAGCAGGTAGGAAATGAGTCGAGTGATGGGAGGTCTTCGTGTAATGGCCTTTGTAACCATACAACGCAGTAGTGAATTATTTCTCACGGACTTGTGAAGTCCCCTTGACATAGCTCAGTTGATCGAACATAATTACCAACCTCGTGCCATTTACTTGCTTTCATCTTATGTATTCTGATCGCACAGTTTATATAACTTCACTCTTAAACATTACAAAGAATACAATGACAGTTCTATTCATATTTAAAGTGAAAATGACTTTTTAAGAAAATAAATTTTACTCTAATAGGCATATTTCAAACTTGTTTGAAATTTAATCAATTAATATTATATAAAAAAATAACACTCACAAATTTATGTAATTATGTTAATTTTTTATGTAGATTGATAGATCGATATTTTACACACACATATAAAGAATTGTACATATTTACCATAACTAATTACATATATATTAAGGATTGAAAAAAAAAAATTTATTAATGCAATTGTGGTCTTTTGATGTATATACATTAGATATATATAATTATGTAGACAAATAAATTTTACTCTAATAGGCATATTTCAAACTTGTTTGAAATTTAATCAATTAATATTATATAAAAAAATAACACTCACAAATTTATGTAATTATGTTAATTTTTTATGTAGATTGATAGATCGATATTTTACACACACATATAAAGAATTGTACATATTTACCATAACTAATTACATATATATTAAGGATTGAAAAAAAAAATTATTAATGCAATTGTGGTCTTTTGATGTATATACATTAGATATATATAATTATGTAGACATATATTCTTCCTAATTGTAGTTCTCATAATTAGTTTTGTGCAATCTAGTATTTATGGAAATATATAATCATATATTTTGAATATAATAATATTCAATCTTTTAAATGAAAATAGATAATTGAGTAATATAAAATATTATTTTTCCATTTTCACAAGGTGCAAATGAGCGGGAAAACACTAAATTTTTATTTTCGGATGCGATCTTCTTCTTATTATATATATATATATATATGTGTGTGTGTGTGTGTATGATAAGCTTTATGTAATCAAGTACCTTAAATAATTGCTTGCTTGCTTGATTGAAATTTAAAGTATATTTTTGATTTAAATTACAAAATCAATAATGTATACAAAGCATTTGTACATATTAAATTAGACATATGTATAATATATATATATATATACACACATACACACATACTAATTTGAAGTTTACTGCGTGGACTAATTATATAGTGCAAATAATAATCAAATATAAATCTTTTCATATATATATATATACATATATATATATATATACACACGGGAAAAATAATGTTTGCGCAGCTTTGAATATGATCCATAAATAGCCCTCAACAATTTAAGACTTTTACACGAATTGATATTATACCATGAATTTGAATCTTAATCCGATTAAATAGCATATATATAAACATAGATATAACATTTATACATATCAATTTGAAGTGTGTATATATGTAATAATCCGGATTCTCAGAATATGATTAAGAAATTTCTAATTAAAATTAGGAATTATTAAAAGGAAATTTGATGCTTCGGATGTAAGTTGCGACGGTAGGTATCTTTTATTCGAAAATCATCTTTTAAAATTTCTCGATCTATATTCAAATGTAGCCAACTTTAGTCTTCTTTGGAAGGTATTGACCCAACGAGCGTGTTGATACTTTTGGAATTTTAATCCGAGGTCATTTGAGATTCCGACGATGAAAAACGTATAAAGTAAGAGTGTGAATAATATTTTTCCGTAATGACATGATTTTTGAAAGTTTGCAAAATCCTACTCGATGATCTGAGGATTGCCTCGTTAAGTCTATTATATAGGAATCGACCCAAGGAGTTCGTTGGCATTCACAGATTTCCAATCTGAGATCAAACGAACGCTCGAGAGTGTTCTCCGTCGTCTGAAAGGAATAGTAAATCTATTTTTGAAGAGGGAATCTTTCTTCATTTTTCATCAGACGACTTCTTCATCATCCCGAGTCATGTTGGTTCAATAGTACTCGAGCCAATGAGTTTCTCAGTATTTTCGGATTTTGTGTAAGAGGTCATTTGGACCTCGCTATTGAATAAAACAACTTTTAATCGAGTTCAGAACCGCTTTATCAGTATTTTATACCCGGAGTAGCTTACGGAGGAAGCCAAGCTTTTTCCTATAAATAGAGGTCTTGGGGTTTATTTGTTCTTTGCTCATTCCATCTCTTCTCTTCTCTCTCTAAGTTTGTGTTGACGAACAAAAAACTCAAGCCTGCGCCGAGTAAATCGCATATGTGGGCCCAGGTTAAGTATTGTATGGGGAGAGGTGCTGCAGAAACAGCTGTCGAATGCAGCTGCTGGAGAGTCATTGCCGTTGTCGCGCCACCGTGGTGCCGCCTCTTCAGATGTCTCATTTCGGTCCATTTCTTATCCTTTTGAGTAATAATTTTAATATGTTATGTATTTTTATTAGTACTTCATTTCGTATATTGAGTTCATTGTCATCCGATGGCCGAAAACTTACCAAATTGTCTAAAAACATGTGTAAAAAAGGGGCGCCAATCAGCTGTCATTTTTCACTGTTTTAGGCTATTTCGGGTTGTCAAATCGAAAAATTTTCTTCTGGAAAGTTGTTCCAAAAATTATTTCCTATACGACTACCAAGTTTCATGATCTCATGTCGAGTTTTGCGTAATTTCTATTAGTGCCTTTGTGACACCAATTAGTAAAGTTGGAATCAACGGTGTCACAACATTATGTTTATTTATCAAGAGCTCTTCATTGCTCTTGTTATAAGTGGTTGATTGTCATTCATCTTTATGGCAATTCAAAAATCACTTCAGTATTTCATTTTTCCAAGTACATTTTTCATTGTCTGTACAACGTTCATAACAATGTACGTGAACATGATTTGAATTTCCTGAAGATAGCTCAGAGAAGTTTCAGGATCAACAGTGTATATTTCAAAGTACATGGACGTCTGCATCTGAAGAGAAGACTCAAAGATCAACAATGTTCATTGAAAGGTTCATGAATGTTTACATGAACATCTTTTGTTCAAATTATCCTTCCAAAATCGTTGAAGCTGTTCGAAGTTGCCAACCAAGAGGATATTAAGATCGTTCTAGAAGATGCCTTATTTAGCTTGGAGAGCATGTGATTGAAGACAAGGCAGAATTCTAAAGATGGAAGAGATCTAACATGTAAAGTCCTAGGTTTTAGTTTCTATAAGGAAAGTTTCCTTATCAGATTCCGATTAGGATTAGGATTTTTGTTTCGTTGTTAAGGCTATGTTTTAATCTATAAATAGCCTACGATACACAGACATGTTAAAGAGCGTATAGAACAACCGAATAGAAGAATTGTAGATATTATTTTAAGTGCTCTAACTATTTTGAGCCACATAATTTCGATAGTGTCTTAGGCTAGAGATTAGTGTTCTAGTCATCATATATTGAAACATACTTTTTCATACACTGTGCAAAGGAATCTCGGTAAAGATTTCCTGTGGGAACTAGATAAGTTAGATATCTAGGTTGTGAGGTGTTTAGTGTTTATTTGTACTATTTTATTGTAGGAATTTAGTATCTTCAATATATGTGTTTCCAGTATTTTCGTGTTATTTTTATGTTATTATCTTCACTTTTGCTCTTGTGGTGAGTTGTGCCAGAATTGCGCAGAATTAGAGCTTTTGTTCCAAAAGCATGAATTTTATGGCACAAAGATGGCAAAGAGCCAAAGCTCTCAACTGATGCTCCAGCTGATGGACCAAACTGATGGCCGAGCCCAAGTAGCACCCCGAACTCACTAGTTTTGAGGTTAAATTGGAGACTTCAAGCTGGAGTCAAGAACTTGGAGCTCAACTGGAGCTGCAACTGAAGAGCCAAGAGTTTGGAGCTAAGCTGGAGGCACAACTGAGGAGATGAGCTTAAGTCCTCTAGCTGAAGCAATCAACTAGGAGCCAACTGACGAATACCGCCAAAACTGAAGATGGTAGCTGGAGTTGAGCAAGCCCCGCCAGTGCGAAGGCCCAGTGGCCGCTAGGCAATGCCCACGGTGAACGCACCCCGCGCGCTGGTACCACACTGATGCGGGACATCCCAGCCCAGCCGGCGTGGGGTGACCAGTTCGACTCTTTCTCAATCAGTTTCAATTGCATTTTCGGGAGTTTTAATCTTTATTACCCCCAACCATTTGGTCAGCTGGGAGAATTAAATGGACACGGTTCTAGAGTAGGAGCAGGAGGAGTTGGGGAACCATCTACCAATAACTCTACCTTTGCTCTCTCTCTCTCTCCTCTACCAATTAATCACCATTCTCTCTCCATTAACGATTATCTTCTTCACACTTCACTCGACACCACCGATCATTCTCCATTCTCTCTCTCTAACTTTCCCATTAACCATTCCCCACTCATTCACCACCATTTGAGACGATAGAAAAAGAGGAAGGAAGCTCAAGCATTAGGAAGAAGGCACGAGAAGAGGAATCCAACTCCAAGCCGAGGTGGAAGCTAGGCTTGCTCGAGGATCTCCACTTTCTAGTATTCTTTCCTTAGTTTTTGCTTATTTGAGGGGATTGTCCCAAAACTATCAAGACAAACAACATTGCAGAAGTTTGTATTTTATTTATCTTTTGATTTATGAAATGAAGAACTTGTATGATTCTTTTGTTGTTTCGAGCATGATGATGGGCTAATCCCGTTCATTAGGAGGTAGATAATCGATTTGGTTTTAATCCATGCTTGTGATTGTTGGTTTCTTGTTGATTGAATTGAACTTGTTTATGTTGGGTACTTGAACGATACTTAACATTGCTAGGCTTTAGATGAGACCGAGAGGAGATTCTATTGCCCGACTAGGGTTCTATCAATATTAGGTGTACTGGGTTACATAAGCCTAATGTTAATCTTGCTCCTATAATTTAGCCGATGGGGGTTTAATGGATTGACGGTGACAGTAAATGAAGTTAAGTCCCTTAAAGGAGTCTATTGTATGTTTAAGATTAACGAAATCAATGTGAAACAAGCTAGAAGAGAAACCAATGAGAGAATCTATAGCCTAATGCTCATTTCATAATTGTTTTAATTTATCCTTATTGTTGTTGGCATTATTTAGTTAATTCTTGTTGCTTAAATTTAGTTTAGTCAAAACCTTCAACCCTTGATTAGAATGTGTAAGTTTGTATTTTGAGTTCATGAGCATGTTTACGTACATAGCATAAAAAGATAGTTACTCTCTAAGCATTCCTCGAGAGACACGTCTCGGGTTAGCTCACCGCCCTACAATCGACCAAGTCCTCTTGTGGGTTCGGTCCGTAGTAGTTTTTGCAAGTGTAGTTTAGATCGGAACAAACTTCTAGCGCCGTTGCCGGGGAAAGCTTTAGGCGTATTGTCTTTTTCTGTTATAATTATTTTCGTGTTTGCTTTTATTATTTGTGTTTATTTTCTTGTATTTTTGTTTATGCTTTCATACTTTTTCCAGAGTTGCGCGTGATCTCCTTTTCGTGTTTGTGGTTGTGTATGCTAGGGAGACGGAGTCTAAATCTGAGATTAGCCCTCGTGTTTAACAATATCCATTGACGAAGGAGGATTGGAGCGCTCAATTGGGAGGAAGAAATGGAAGCTAATCATATCAACAATTAGAATAATGCTAATGCGGCATAGAACATGAGGGATTTTGCTCGTCCCGTGTCAACTTCTTCTATTGTTCTTGGAGAAGCTGCAGGGAGCTATGAGTTGAAGATGTAACAGCCCGGTCACGAAAAAGGTAATTAAGTGGGGACGGGGTGTTAATCCAAAAAGGATTAATATTTGGAATATAATTTAACAACTGAGTATGCCAAAAAAGTAGGATATGCCCTCCAGAAAATTAGAGAGTATAACATCTATAACTAGAGCGAATCCCCGTTTATAAATGGCTTATAAGAGAAGAATATAAAAGCTGTAATAATTCAATAAGCCCTTATAGGCCATACAGAAGTAAATAAACAGATACCAACAGTCAATAAACTCATTCATAGGTCGACGAAAGAAATAAAAAAAATCAATAGGTTGAACAAATGAAGCCCTTCCATAGGCCAAAATGAAAGATCAAGTAGACAAAACAAAGAATGAGGCTATCTTCCCTTAGATTAATGATGAAGGCATTGTATAGTTAAAGAATAAAGACATGCTATAACTAGACATCAACATGGTTCATAATCAGAGAAGCAGAATCATATCAAGAAAATATCATAAGTCATCAGAGTAGTAAGAAACATAGTGGGAATAATACTATAATAGTAGAACACGATCTAAGCAGCCAACCCACTTCACAGCCACCATCGACCTCTGCATCTCAACCTGAAATCATTTGAAAAAGAGGGCGTGAGGACTAATGTACTCAGTGGGGTTTTATAAGAAAACTCTGAAAAACATTAGAAATATCCAACAATAACTGGCAGCATATGGATAGCAAAACGTAAAAGTCCTTCCCATATCTGCAAAACATTTTTACTTCATGTGGGCCCATCTTGGCTCAAATCTGATGTCTGCTGCACCCTGAGGCATGCCTTAGGATATGAGAGTGGTTACCTCAAATATTCCACTGAGTATGCGAGGGGGTTACCCAACAGTGACTCCCTAGTGATCAAAAGATCACAACATGGTGACCTAAAGGCCACAACCTGGTAACCCTAAGGGTACAACCCATAGATACAAGTATGCGAGAGGGGTTTACCCAGCAGTTATTGCCTAGTGATCAGAAGACCACAACCTCGTAACCCGAAGCTTACGACATGATAATAATCATCGTTCCTTGAGATTAATATCCTTTTGTACAATCAGTTAATCTCAACATTTAATTAATCCTCAATATTCAATCATCAACCTTTAATCATCAATATTTCATCTTCAATATTAATTCCTAACAATCAAACCTCAATATTCAATCATGCTAGCATAGATCAAAACCTAGAATGAATCATTTGGGTCGTATTCCTCAATCAATACTATAACCTTAATGCCTGTGAGGGATACTATAATCAACATAACAAGGCATCATTCATCTGGATAACCTTCCTTATAGATAATATCAATACCGAAGTTAACTTATAATCATGATCATCTATGTCTCATAACAACCACGTTATATCATATCACATCATGCTAGCATCCATTACATAACACACTCAAGAGCTCAACAATTCACATTATCATATCTCATAGTATAATAATTTCCTTGTACAGAGACTATTCAGGCAGAGCATAAAAATATTTAATTGGATATTTCAACTTTGCCCTAACATGCTTCTAGAGTTTACTACCTCAAACCATAGATAGGTATAGAATCGCCCACCTTGATCGTTATTCTCGAGATGAAGCAATGAGCTGTAACTCCCTCCTCGATTCCTTCAAAGTTCGGTTTGTCCTACAAAAGTCTATTATCGACTTAGCGATCTATTTGAAGATCCTAACTCCCAAAATCATACAAACCGAATTCCTTGACTACGAACCTATCACGGATTGCATGACTTTACACACTTTTAATCGACTCGGCCTGAACATGAAACAAGGTTAAAATAATATTTTAAGTTCGTACAAGTCAAAAGATTGGCAAAGGACCACACCCCGCTATTTTTACCCGTTTTCGACATTTTTACCAAAAATCTAACGACACCTTACAATTATCCAAAAATCATAAAATAAATCGAGTATATCCTATTTTATAACAGCAACCAAATATCTAAATTGGAGATTTTTCTGACGATCTTTGATTTCAAAATAAAACCCGAATAACTCTAACGTTTTAGGCAAAAATCCAAACCACGGGATATTCAAACATAAAATTCAACGACATGATATTCTATTGTAAAGTAATATTTCGGACAACTTTCTAGATTAAACTTTTTTGATTCGGGATCTCTAAAGACCCTAAAACACCAAAATATCAAAACTGATCAGTTACTGTAGGAATTTCTGTTTTCTGACGATATGGCCAATTTTCAGCCACCGGATGACATCGACATCAAAAGACGATTTAACGACGGCAACAGCAACTCCGTCCTCCCTCTCCAGCGACGGTGGTGCCTCCAGCAGTTAGATGACGACGGCCAGGCAGAGCCGAAGGTGGTGGATGGCAGCAGCGTGCTGCCTCTCCCTCTCATCGATCTCCCTCTCTCACCTTCAATCTCTCTCTCTCGTCCTTTTGCTTTTTCTCTTGATGCATATTTAATTTCTCTCAACTCTGGTGTGCTTATTTATAGTCAAAGATGGAATGAAAGAGGGTGATATGTGGCTGAACGAGAATCACACAAATTGAGCAAAATAAACTTGCTCTCCAAACTTTGAATTTTCTACTCTCTTTTTTTATATTCATTTCCCCCTTTTTTTCGCAAGATACATACATACATGTATAATATAAGAATGGCTTGGGGGCTTCTTACACAAAGCTTCTCAATGAGGACAACTTGGGATTAATAAACTGAATAGAGTTGCTTCATAAATCTGAAATGGACCAAAAGGTAGGCCTAAAAAGATGAGTGGAGTAATTGGTCAGAAATCGGGCTTCGCCAATTTGAATGTAATAAATTTCATTGAAGGGTCAAACGAACTCAAAATATGGGTAATTAATAGCTCACATGCTCGGATCGATATTTTCAATAATAGGAATGACTCAAATAATATTTTTTTGAAATGATCACTGAGTTGAAAATTTTGAAATGTTCCAACGATATGCAACTTATATCCAATTTAACTTTAATTAAGCTCCAATTTCTTCATTTAGTCTTCTAAACTGAATTAGAAGGTTCTTAAATGTGTTCTAAAAATCCGGGTTGTTACAGAAGAACATCTGATTGGGCCATATATTTCCTAAGTTTTCGGGTTAATTTTGTGTCTATTGTTGTTATGTTAACTACTCAATTGTTTTGTTTTGTGGAAAGAAGTGGTCTTTTGAGTTAATGCAGATAGTTAACACAACATTGAAGAATTAGCCAAGATTCCAGACAGAATCTGCACATTTTGACTTGAGGAGATTTGAAGTCGAAGTCAGTAAGGGCATACTGCAGGAGCTAAAAATTCTGGGCGTAGTTCGTGGGTTTCAACAATTAGAATTGGGTCGATCCATGAGTTTTGAGACTTCCAGTGGGCCAGACGTGAGTTACAATCCGGAAATTAAAAGAAGTCTACCACCCTAAGGAGTCTCTTTGGTCAACTTACCTAGTTTAGATAGATATAGATTCTTATTTCCTAGTTAAGTTAGACTCTCTTATGGATATTAGATATATTAGGATCTATTTTGCTTTAATTGGGAATTCAGATTGTACGCACAGCAGCGAGACCGCAGAGATGAAATTTTATTCAGTTTCATATTTTATTTTCTAATTCATCGTGTTCGAAGTTTTCAAGATTTTATGCGATCAAATTTTACTATGAATTCCAGCTAAAGGTCGAACATATCTCGGGTGATGACTTAACGAAGCTCTAGCAAACTAAAATATGAGATCTAACTGATTTATCATTTAATTGAATGCATGTATCTGTTGTTCTTAAATTTCGTGTCGTTAATTGTTACGGCGTTGCTAGGTAGTTGCAAATATTTAGTAACTCGAAATGAATTAATAGCCAATTAAACCGGCCATCCGTAATTGTGGCTTAAGTTTAATTAATGGTAAAACAGTTCTTCATAACTAAGGGAATAACAGCCAAGTTTCAACTGGCCTGTGTCAGAGTCGGTTGGATTTGAATCGGGTTTCTGTAGAATTCAATGTTGTCGGCTCATTAAACCTATAGAGTGTCTTTTACGGTTGTCAGTTGATTAGGGAAATAATTGGTGAAGTGTCTTCCTGGTTATCGAGAAATTATGGAGAAATTAGGTCGTGTCAGTAAGTGTCTTCGGCGACTATAATTGGTTTGCATGAGTTGATTAAATTAATCTTTGCATCAAGGATCGGTTTAGTGAGCTAGAGTGGAGTTAGTTGGAATCCGGGATATTTCTTTAATCACTGTTAGAATCGGTTGTCTGCGTATTTTTTTATTTAATTCAATTTCATTCTTACCTTCGTTAAATTCAGTTTAAAAATCTCCAGACCCCCGTTTGAAGTTTGGTTATACAGATTGGAAATAAGGAGTAATTCTCGTAGGTCCTTTGGGAGACGATCTTGCTCGCCGTTGTACTCTGTAGTAAGGCTTACCGACTGGTTTGTTGGGACATTTATTTTTGGTGAAAAATGACTCACCCAATTTTGGCGCCGTTGCCGGGGATCGGTTCTAAGCAGTGATTACTCTTGTTTTTCAGTTTGTGTTTTTACTTTATTTATTTTTAATTTTTCTGGTGCATGACCCGTTCCTCTGCAGAAGAAGAATTAGTGTATGATCCAGAGCCAGAAAGAATGTTACACCAGTTGAGAAAGGCTGCTCGAGAAGCTAGGGAGGCTTTCGAATCTGAACAAGAAGATCTCGGTCTTCAACAGCTGTTCAACATGGCAGACAAATCCAGATAACAATCAAGAGCCACCTGCCAATCAAGAAGAAAATCGAGTCCAAGTAAAGACTGATGCGGAGGGACCAGCTCCCTTGATTCGAGAGCTGGGTCGTCATCGAAACAACCGACCTATCTGCATCGTTCTACCCACCATCGCCCATAATGCAGAGATCCGACCGGGTTTCATACATGTATTACCCAAGTTTAGTGATGCCCCTGGAGAAAGTGCGCACACACACTTAGCAGAGTTCGATTGGGTTTGCTCTACCTTGCATCCTCAAGGCTTCGGACAACAACCTGCGCTTGTTGACTTTTTCACACACGTTACAAGGACGAGCAAGGGAATGGCTGTTTGATCTTCCACCAGGTTCGATCACTACTTAAGATGAGATGGAAGAATAGTTTCTACATAAATTCTTTCCAGAAACTAGAGCTGCAAATCTCCGAATGGCCATTAGTAGCATCAAGCAGAAGCTAAATGAAAGTTTGGCCAATTATTGGGCGAGGTTTCAGCAACTATGCCGAATGGGTCCAGACCATGGATTCATCGACTATCAGTTGTTCACCAATTACTTCTATCGTGGCATGTCGACGTTTGACAGAAAGATTATTGATGCTGCCAGTGGAGGTTCACTCACTAACAAAACTTTGGCAGAGGCAAAGCAACTGATAATGGACATGGTGTCCGGAGGACAACAGTATGATGATGAAGATGAGGGGCGACACAGACCAGTGAAAGCCGTTGATCGAGCAGAAGGTTCTGGGATAACTAAGAAAATTGATGCACTCACATCTTTGGTTCGCGGCCCAGCTGTTGCACAAACAAAAGGATCTCGATGCTGAGTATGTTCAGAGAATGGACACTTTTCTGATGAGTGTCCTACATTGCAAGAGTCGGCCACTGAACAAGCTTTCTATGGTTCGGGTGATGCACAGCAAGATGCACTCAAAGGGATTTACTATGATGCTCCATGAGGAGATAACTTTCGGAGAAGGCGGAACAATGATCCTTACTCCAACACTTACAATCCGGGGTGGAGAGATCATCCCAATTTCCAATGGAAACAGCCTAGAGATCAGCCTGTAGCTGGGGATTTACCTCTGAGACCACTGAGAGACAGTCAGTATGCCCCTACTGACAAGCCTATTCCAAGCATGAGTGATATCATGAAGTGTCTCGAGCAAAGAAGTGCACTGGTGAACAATTTGACACAAAGTCAAAGGGCTTTCCAGCAAGAGACTCAAGCAGCTTTAGGTAGTATGGGCACGCAAATTACCCAGCTTGCCACCCAGATGAACAAGATGCAAGGGAATCCCAGAGGAAATGTCAGTGCAGTAACACTTAGGAATGGAAAAGAGTTAGTTGAAGTTGAGCCAAAGAAGAAAAACACTCAACAGTATGGGCATACTGCAGATGCTGAAGGCAGGGTTAAAACTGAAGACGAGCAAGCTGTTGCTCAGGATGCCCCTACTAAGGTACGTGAACAGTCTAAGAATTCTAATCCTATTCATGCAGCTCATTTTCCTTCCAGGTTGGCGAAGCATAAGGAGGATGACGATGAAAAGGATATCCTCGAGTTGTTCAAAAAAGTGGAAATCAATCTCCCGTTGCTTGATGCTATCAAACAAGTTCCCAGATACGCCAAATTCTTGAAGGATCTATGTGCAAAGAAGATAAGGTATGGAAAAGACGCAAGAATCAAGGTTGGTGAAAATGTGTCTGAGGTTCTTCAACGAAAATTACCACAGAAATGCAGAGACCCAGGTATGTTCACTATCCCTTGCATCATTGGGAGTAAGAAGGTCGAAATGTCATGTTAGACTTAGGTACATCCATCAATGTCATGCCTCTGTCTATGTACGAAGATCTACAGTTAGGACCTATGAAGGATACCCGAGTCATAATCCAGTTAGCTGATAGATCTAATGCATATCCACAAGGTGTTGTAGAGGATGTTCTTGTCAAGGTCAATGATTTGATTTTTTCTGTGGACTTTTATATTGTTGATATGGATGACTCATTGTCTGCTCATAAGTCTTTGATCCTGTTAGGTCGTCCATTTATGAAAACAGCAAGAACTAAGATAGATGTTGATAAAGGCATGTTGAGTTTTGAATTTGATGGGGACACAGTCACATTTAACATATTTGCAGCTATGAAACATGTCGAGGATCCGGAAGCTCTGTATATGGTTGATATTATTGATTCTCTAGTTGACAATTTTGTGGAGTATAATTTCAAGGAAGACAAACTTGAGCATGTGCTTTTTGGTGGAGTTTCTGAAACAACTGCGGATTCAGAAGAAGAAGAAGCAATTCGAGAGATTATCCAGCAGTTGTATGCTACCGAGGAATTTCTAGCCAGGAACATGACAGGTCGTATGCCCTTACCAATGGACACAGAACCAATATTGCCATCCCACGTGAAAGCTCCAGTTCTGGTCGAAAATTCTGAAAACCCAATATTGTCATCAGCAAGGATCTTTCCTCTAACCAAGAAGACAGATTGGTCGAAATTCTGAAAAAGCATCAAGGAGCTATAGGGTGGACTTTAGCCGATATCAAGGGGATTATTTCAGACATCTGCATGCACCACATTCTCTTTGAGCCAGATCATAAACCATCAAGAGACCCTCAGTGAAAATTGAATCCAGTCATGAAAGAAGTGGTGTTAAAAGAGATTTTGAAGCTGCTAAAACTGGGGATCATTTACCTAATTTCTGACAGTGTTTGGGTCAGTCCCGTGCACGTGGTTCCAAAGAAGTCAGGTTTCCAGCTAGTCCAAAACGACAATAATGAATTGATCCCGATGAGATTGCAAATAGGTTGGCGCATTTGTATCGATTTTTGGAAACTAAATGATGCTACGCGCAAAGACCACTTCCCACTGCCATTTATTGATGAGATGCTCGAGAGACTGGCAGGGAAATCCTATTTTTGTTTTCTCGACGGATATCAGGCTACTTTCAGATTTTTGTAGCCCAAGAAGATCAGGAAAAGACGACCTTTACTTGTCCATTTGGGACATTCGCTTGCCGCCGCATGCCTTTGGAATTGTGCAATGCGCCGGGCACCTTTCAACGATGCATGTCGAGCATTTTTTCCGATTTGATAGAGAGCTGCATCGAGATCTTTATGGATGACTTTAGAGTGCACGGAGACTCTTTCGATCAATGCTTGGAGCACTTAGATAAAGTTCTACAGAGATGTGTCGACACTGACCTAGTCCTCAACTTCGAGAAGTGTCACTTCATGGTGAAACAAGGGATCATGCTCGAGCATGTTATTTCAGAAAAAGGGATTGAGGTTGACCATGTGAAGGTTGATCTAATTGTGAAATTGCGATACCCAACCAACGAAAAAGAAATCCGAGCTTTTCTGGTCCATGCAGGCTTCTACAGGCGCTTCATTCAAGACTTCTCCAAAATCGCCCAACCGATGACCAAAGTGTTGCAAAAGGATGCTCCATTCATCTTTGATGACAAATGCAAAGAGGCCTTCGATCTCTTGAGAAAAAACTTACCTCTGCACCGATCATTCAACCTCCGAAGTGGGGTCTACCTTTTGAGCTCATGTGTGACGCGAATGACTTTGCGGTAGGAGCGGTGCTCAGACAACACAGTGGAAAGCTAAGCCATGTCATCTACTATGCTTCCAAAACCCTCAACCCAGCTCAATGCAACTACACAACAACTAAGAAGGAACACCTCGCCGTGGTCTTCACATGTGAGAAGTTTCAGTCCTATCTTGTGGGATCCAAAATTGTGGTGTACACAGATCATGCTGCTACAAAGTATTTACTGTCAAAAAAGAGTCCAAACCTGGTTTGATTCGTTGGGTGCTACTTCTGCAAGAATTTGATCTGGAAATCAAAGACAAAAAGGGCGCTGAAAATAATGTTGCTTACCATCTGAGCAGACTAATGACACAGTCCGACGGTATGCCCATAACGGATAATTTCCCAGGTGAGCTCTTACTGGCTGCAGCAAGTGCAGCCCCTTGGTATGCTAATTTGGGGAACTTTCTCACCACTGGAATGTTCCTGAAAGGAACCGAGATAGCAAAGAAGAATAAGTTGAAGAGCCAAGCTAAGTATTTCATCTGGGACGAGCCCTACTTGTAGAAAACATGTGCTGATCAAGTCATTCGACGCTGCATTCCGGATGAAGAGATACAGCCAATACTCGAGTTTTGCCATGCTCATGCCTGTGGAGGACACTTTGGTCCTAAGAGGACAGCTCGTAAAGTCCTTGATTGTGGTTTTTATTGGGAGACAATCTTCAAAGATGCTTACTTCTTCTGCAAGACTTGTGATCGTTGCCAATGCCTTGGTAATATTTCTTCACGAAACGAGATGCCTCAAGTGCCTATCTTGGTGTATGAAATTTTTGATGTATGGGGCATGGATTTCATGGGCCCTTTCCCGAGCTCCTTCGGCAACTCCTACATTCTATTGGCAGTCGATTATGTCTCCAAATGGGTTGAAGTTAAAGCTACTCAGACTAATGACTCAAAGGTAGTAGCTAAATTTCTCAAAACTCAAATCTTCCAACGATTTGGTGTTCCTCGAGCCATAATTAGTGACCAAGGCACTCATATCTACAATCGGACATTGGAAGACTTGTTCAAGAAATATGGAGTTCATCATCAAGTTGCTACAGCTTATGATCCGCAGTCTAATGGACAGACAGAAGTTTCGAATCGAGAAAACAAGAACATTTTGGAGAAAACCGTAAGTCCAAACAGGAAAGACTGGAGCCTGCGCCTGGATGATGCAGTATTGGCATACCACATAACTTATAAGTTGCCTATCGGCATGTCACCATACAGATTGATTTTTGGCAAGCAGTGCCATCTTCCTGTGGAATTGAAACATCGAGCCTTCTGGGCTGTGAAACAATGTTGCCTAGATCCAAAGTTCACCGGGTTCGAGAGAAAATACCAATTGCAAGAACTTGAGGAAATTCATTTGGAAGCTTATGATCACGCTCGTTCCTATAAAGAGTGCACAAAATTCTTGCATGACAAATACATTCGGAGAAAAAGTGTCGAAGTAGGCCAGAAGATAATATTGTTTAATGATCGTCTCCGACTCATGCTGGCTAAGTTGAAGTCCCGTTGGACGGGACCATACGAAGTTGTTCATGTAAGTCCTCACGGCGTAGTGGAGATTCGAAGCTTGTCTACGGATAAAATTCTCACAGTCAATGAGCAGTTGTTAAAGCCATTTCTTGTTGGACTGGATTCACAGCCTTTTGATGGGGTCGACTTGGTCACCCCTGCAATAACATCGTGATCACTCCCCTCCCGTCGAGCCTACGACGTTAACTGAAGGCGCTTCTCGGGAGGCAACCCGATTTCTTTTCCCTTTTCTTTTCATTTCTTTACTGTTTTATTTCCTTTTTCATTTATTTATTTTTTTCGTTAGTGTAATTTCTTTTAAAAAACATAAAAAAAAATCAAACAAAATAAAAAATTAAAAAAAAATTTAGGAGGCATTATGACAATTCAGCTAAGTGTAAGTGGCGAGTTCAGTGGAGTAAGGAGTAAATTCAGTGGTTTACTTGCAAATTCAGTGGACTAATTTGGGGAATTCATCACAATATTAGGAGTAAGGAGGGGTTTACTTGCAAATTCAGTGGACTAATTTGGGGATTTTTCCCCTTAACCCTAATTAATTTTCAATTCACCCCTATTTCCTTCATTGAAAAATTTTACAGCCCTTACTTCCCCATTTTTACTGCTTGCAAACTCCCGCGCTCTCTTCTACACCGCCACCACCCCCTCGCCGGAAGAATCATTATGGGCAAATGGAAGGTTATCAAGAAGCCTGTTGCACAGCCATCCTCCCCGTCGGAAGCCACAACCACCGTCGCACCCCCTCTGCCTCGCACTCGAGGCCAAGCCATCACCGGTGGTTCCAAGAAAAGGAAGCTCACGGCCGGTCAATCTTCATCGACAAGAGTCACCTCGTCGTCATCACCGGACCATACTGAGAAGATTTCCACCCCGTCTCCGCCACCCACTGACACCACTCCACCGCTCGTTTCCTCTACTCCACAGTCACCATCTCCGTCCGACACGCTGACTCATCAAATTCGCAGCAAGTCAACCGCTGGAGGGTCTATACGCCGCATGACAACCGTCGGTTCTTCAAAGACGGATTCGGCAAACGCCCAACCACCTCCGCCTTCCGTCGATTCCGCACCAGCGTCCCCCACTTCACCGCCACCATCTCCGCTGCCCCCCTCTACTACTCCGGTGGCACCCTCACTATCTGCGAGCCTTCCACATCTCGCCTCCGCACCGGCCGTCGACCTCCTTTCCGCCCAGTCGGGGAAATCAATCACCGACTTAGACAAAATATGACCTGCGTGGTTCTCGGACCGTGACTGTTTGATTGGGCTAACATCGAGCCTCTTGGGGTAAATGATTCTATCCGAGCGTGTTTTCACTCGATAGGGTGGGAAATTTTGTTGGACACTGCTCTACCCGTTTATGATGTCTTAACTGTGGAGTTTTTGTCCTCGTTTTTGTTTAAAGCTTCTAGTTCTTTGAACGACTCGCATGCTATTCTATTTCGATTGAGAGGGCATGAGTTTAATTTGTCTGTGAATGCCTTGAATGTGTTGTTGGGGTTGGAGTCTGCTGTTTCTGTGAATGAAGAAGATTATGATTCTGCTTGGTGTGACATTCCTAATGAGCATACCTTGTCTATTTTTTATCATTGGCGTGCACTATCTGTGGATGAAAATTTTGTGCAATGCTTGTCTAAGAGTGCTAATATTCATGATGATGCTTTGAGATTGAGTCATCGGTTCTTATCTGTCAACTTCTTTGGTCTAGTTGATATGCTTAGTATAGTTACCAAGCAAGAGGTCTTCTTGTTTACTTGTATGTTGAAGAAAGAACGAGTCAATTTTGGTTTTTGGTTAGCCCTGCAGTGGAGATACATCGCCAATCATCCGAATGGGAAAGTCCCCCTCGGGCATTTTATCACTTTACTGGCTGAGAAATTAGAGGTCAATCTTACTGGTTTAGAGTCCATCCCTCGGACATTTCTTACTTTGACTGAGCTCCACAACATGCGCCTACTTTTCGTTAAAGCCTCCGGGCAATTTCAGTTATCTCGACCGGGTGTTCCTACCCCGAATCCTTCTGTGACTGCAGGTTCTGCCGTCGCTCAGGCTTCTCTGCTTCCGGCCATTGAGGCCTTTATCACCCAGTCTACTCAACAGCTCATCCGCCGCCTTGATGACATCGATGGGAGACTCACTGCTTTGGAGCAAGCAGTGATCCATTTCAACGACTCCCATTGACTGCAAGAAAATTGGTCCATTACACCACCTTTTTTTGCCGTTTCTCCTTTTGTTTTCATTGTGTGGTGTGTGTTTTGCCTTGGTTTCTGCGTGTTGTTTTCCTTCACAGTGCGGACACTGTGATATTCCAAGTATGGGGTGGGGGAATTCATACATACCCTTATTTCATTTTGTGTTTTGTTTGTCGGTGGTTTTTGGATACAAGTGAGTGGTTGTTTGAGATTAGAAGTAGAAGGAGAACGGGCTGTTATATTGGTTTGGCTGGATTGCATCGTTGGTTGTTTTGTGGATTAATTCATGCCTTGCTTAAATGTGTTTGAGAATGATGGATAGTGCATCTTGATCACACTTTTGATAACCCACATAAGTGAGTTTTTGAGCCCTGAGCAAAATAAAAAAATAAAAAAAGAATAAAATTTTTCTTTAGTAAAGCTCAAAATTCCTTTGATGTGTGTGTCGGATTATGATTGCTTGATACTTGAATTACCTAAATGCCATAATTGCTTGACTTTTGAGTGTGTTCATGAAAATGATAAAGGCAATTAGGACTTAACCTCATTCTGGCTTGGAACTACCTTACCCTTGTATTATCCCTTAGTTAGCAACTTGAGCCGTAATTCCTATTTCTTTGGAAACAAATAAACAGTTAGTCGTAGCCTTTCATTTTCATGGCCTATTTTGTTACCTTTGGGAAATATGCAAGTGTCATTATAATTCTTCAGCTACAAAAGGAATTAGAAGGTGTAAAAGAAAAAAAAAGTAGAAATTCCCCTGTCCTACTGTCATATATACAAAAAATAAAAAAACAGAAGCAAAGCTTCAGAAAAAAAAAGAGAGAAGAAAAAGAAAGAAAGAGCTGTAGGACATGAGGAATAGCAAAAGGAAGCTGAATTTGAGGATGAGTTAAAGCACAATAAAGAAACTGAGCACGATTTTTGAATGTTGCAGCCAGCTATGAACTTTGATACACTTGCATGTTTTTTCTGTTCTAGCCACTTATCCTAAAATTTTCCTACCTCTGACCCTAGCCCTATTACAACCCAGAAGAAAAGATCTTTTGATTCATGATTGACTTGATTGATCAATGCATGTTGTGACATGAGGGCAATCCTGTGTTGAAAGTGTCCAATCTTGACTGAGTGAATTCTTCCCATGATACCCTTGTTTTGAGTGATTTTGAGAGAATCTTTGGTGAGGCTGGATCGAGGTGCACACTCCTAACTCGAATGAAGAGTATATGCATGTTTATGAAACAAAACTGGTTTGTGGTGTGTGGATGGTTACATGACAGCCTGGACTTCTACTATTTTTTATCAAGAACAGCCACCATTTGTATTTGTGGTTTTAAATCTTGTTTGTGTTTTGTGTTTAAGTATGCTCGAGGACGAGCATTATCTTAGTGTGGGGTAGTTTGATTGGGCCATATTTTCCTAAGTTTTCAGGTTGATTTTGTGTCTATTGTTGCTATGTTAAC
Source organism: Perilla frutescens (assembly GCA_026008535.1). NCBI lineage: Eukaryota > Viridiplantae > Streptophyta > Magnoliopsida > Lamiales > Lamiaceae > Perilla > Perilla frutescens. The sequence goes on along the minus strand of BRKX01000006.1, from coordinate 35,657,078 downwards.
TACTCAATTGTTTTGTTTTGTGGAAAGAAGTGGTCTTTTGAGTTAATGCAGCTAGTTAACACAACATTGAAGAATTAGCCAAGATTCCAAACTGAAGCTGCACATTTTGACTTGAGGAGATTTGAAGTTGAAGTCAGTAAGGGCATACTGCAGGAGCTAAAAATTCTGGGCATAGTTCGTGGGTTTCAACAATTAGAATTGGGTCGATCCATAAGTTTTGAGACTTCCAGTGGGCCCAGACGTGAGTTACAATCCGGAAATTAAAAGAAGTCTACAGCCCTAAGGAATCTCTTTGGTCAACTTACCTAGTTTAGATAGATATAGATTCTTATTTCCTAGTTAAGTTAGACTCTCTTATGGATATTAGATATATTAGCATCTATTTTGCTTTAATTGGGAATTCAGATTGTACGCACAGCAACGAGACCACAGAGATGAAATTTTATTCAGTTTCATATTTTCTTTTCTAATTCATCATGTTTGAAGTTTTCAAGATTTTACGCGATCAAATTTTACTATGAATTCCAGCTAAAGTTCGAACATATCTCGGGTGACGACTTAACAAAGCTCTAGCAAACTAAACTGTGACATCTAACTTCTTTATCATTTAATTGAATGCATGTATCTGTTGTTCTTACATTTCGTGTCGTTAATTGTTACGGTGTTGCTAGGGAGTTGCAAATATTTAGTAACTCGGAATTAATTAATAGCCAATTAAACCGGCCATCCGTAATTGTGGTTTAAGTTTAATCAGTAGTAAAATGGTTCTTCAGAACCAGGGGAATAACAGTCAAGTTTCAACTGTCCTGTGTCAGAGTCGGTTGGATTTGAATCGGGTTTCTCTAGAATTCAATGTTGTCGGCTCATTAAACCTATACAGTGTCTCTTACGGTTGTCAGTCGATTAGGGAAATAATTGGTGAAGTGTCTTCCTGGTGATCGAGAAATTATGGAGAAATTAGGTCGTGTCAGTAAGTGTCTTCGGCGACTATAACTGGTTTGCATGAGTTGATTAAATTAATCTTTGCATCAAGGATCAGTTTAGTGAGCTAGAGTAGAGTTAGTTAGAATCCGGGATATTTCTTTAATCACTATTAGAATCGGTTCTCTACGTATTTGTTTATTTAATTCAATTTTATTCTTGCCTTCGTTAAATTCAGTTTAAAAATCTCCAGACCCCCGTTTGAAGTTTGGTTATACAGATTGGAAATAAGGAGTAATTCTCGCTGGTCCTTTAGGAGACGATCCTGCTCGCCGTTGTACTCTGCAGTAAGGGCTTACCGATTAGTTTATCGGGACATTTATTTTTGGTGAAAAACGACGCACGAACATCCTCTTCAACCAACTACCATCCTTTTACGGGATGCCAGTTGAAGATGCCTTGAACTTCATCCAGGAGTTCTATGTCGTGGTTCAAACCTTTCCCTTGCAAGGTTTGAACGAAGATCAATTGAAGATGAGGTGCTTTCCTTACACATTGAAGGATCGTGCTAAGACATGGTTCATGTCTCTTCTATCTAATTCATTGGGCAACTGTAATGCCGTGTATGAAAAGGTCATGGCCAAGTACTACTCAAACCAAAAGATCCAAGACTTGAGAGCTCAAATTGTCACATTCGCCCAATCTCTGGGTGAGGCATTCCACGAAACTCGGGACCGGTTTAGAGGATTTCAACAACAATGTCCGTACCACCATCTAGCACCTGAGTTGCTCAACTAATTTTTCTTTGACGGGTTGTCACAAAATTTCCAATACATGGTGGATAATACCGCAATAGGAGACATAGGTGGCCGAACCACAGAGGAGGTCTCTAATATCTATGAGATTATGGCCACAACTTCACAACAAAAGAGTGCAAGGGGTAAACGAGCTTCAGTCAACCAAGCCAGCCCTAGCTATAATGTGACGAGGCACTTAGCTGAGCTAACTAGACAAGTGGAGATGCTGAGGACATCCGAGAGACCCTCTCAACAAGCTATGTCGGTTGAGACGTGTGGTATTTATGGAGAATATAGCCACGGGGCCAATGTGTGCCAAAAGCCACCCAAACTGGAATTCAATGAAGAAGCATATTTTCTTGCTCTTCAAGAGCAAGTTCATACTCTACAAGGGTTCGAATCTCACAAACCATACAACCCATACTCTCAAGCGTACAATCTGGGGTAGAGAAACCACCTAAATTTCTCTTGGAGGGAGCCACAGAAATCTCAACCGCTACAACAATTGCCTCCCCCTTAACAACCCGGAGGTGGTCAAGCTCCACCTTATCCAAGGCCACAACAATACCCGGCCCAACCAAACCAACCTTCAAGGCCATCATTGCAAGACACCTTGAAATCCTTCATGCAAGCTACCCAAGAGAGGTTCGAATCCATTGAAGCTTCCGTGAAGCGGATAGAGACCTAAATCGGCCAAATACCCGGGACCATTGGAGAGTTGGCAAAAAACATAAAACCGGGCAAGTTGCCGAGCCAACTGGAGCAAGCTTAAGCAATCACCATCCTTAGAGAAGGAAAAGTGATTGATAACAAGATTGGGGACCCAAACCCAACCAAGGAAGTTGAAGAAGAAAGAGAGACTCCTCAAGTTGAGCAAGGGGAGCCTTAGTAAAAATGTGAAGAGATGAAAGAGCCCATGCTCCACAAAGCCACCAATCCCTACAATCCACCAATTCCTTACCTAAGCCGGTTGAGGAACGAGAAGCAAGACAACCAATTCCAAGAGTTTGACAAGCTCTTGTCTAAGGTTAATTTCAATCTTTCTCTCCTTAATGCCATCCATAATGTGTCGGCTTATATTAAGTTCTTCAAGGAATTGGCCTCCAAGAAAAGAAAGTTTGTAGAGGACGAAAAAGTTATAGTGTTCGAGGTGGCTAGTGCAATCCTACAACATCAACTACCATCCAAGCTTCGTGATCTAGGTAGTTTTACTCTTAAAATTACCTTGGGAAATGGCAAAGAAGCATGTGGTACGCTAGACTTAGGAGCCGGAATTAATTTGATGTCTTACTCTATTTTAAACAATTAGAGTTACGTAACTTGAAACCAACTAGAATGTGCCTACAATTAGCAAATAGGTTTGTGAGATATCCGAGAGGAATAATAGAGGACATTTTAGTTAAGGTGGGTGGTTTGATTATTCCTGTTAATTTTGTTGTGTTAGATGTGAGAGATGTTCAAGAAACAGGAAAAGAGCACACACTGTTATTAAGTAGACCTTTTATGGCTATTACTAATACCCTCATTAATGTTAAAAATGTTACTTTAAAAATATCGGTGTTGGGTGAAATATGTCTTTTTCTGTGCATGAAAATAGGGCGATTCTTGTGTCCTCTTTTGAGGAAAATTATTCCTTTATAGATGTTATCGATGCCTTAACCGAGGAGGTTTTCTTGCAGGTAATTAACTCTAATTGGAGGAGTGAAGCCTTGTCTGAGGAAGTAGCGTTGGAAGAAGATCACCACAAGTATGGGGGAGATGAGTTGGACACCGAAGAGATGGAGAAATTGTTAGGAGAAGGCATAAGCTTGATGGAAGTCCTAGCCTCAACTGAAGAGAACGTGAAGCCTTTCCCTGAACTTGAGCTAAAAGATCTCCCATCTCACATCAAATATGTGTACTTCGATGAAAAGGAGAAGAAGCCCGTGATCATTTTTGCAGGGCTTGAAAAAGAAGAGGAAGATCTCTTAGTGGCCATGCTTAAGAGGAATAAACAAGCTATTAGGTGGAACTTTTTCGACATCAAAGGCATTAGCCCCTCTACTTGTATGCATCGAATCATTCTTGAAGAATGGGCTAAGCCGGTTCGAGAGGGGCAAAGGAGACTCAACCCTGTGTTGATGAAAGTCTTCAAGAAGGAGATTCTCAAGCTCGTAGCAGAAGAAATCATCTACCTAATAGCCGACAGTGAATGGGTTAGCCCGGTACATGTGATGCCTAAGAAGGGAGGCATCACGATGGTGGTGAATGATAAAGGAGAGAACGTGGCTACTCGAACCACCACCGGATGGCGGATGTGCCCGAAAGGACCACTTTCCTCTTCCCTTTATTAATTAAATACTTGATAAACTTGTTGGGCATAGTTTTTATTGTTTCCTTGATGATTTATCTGGGTATTTTCAGGTAGCTATAGTGCAGAGGACCAAGCCAAGACCACATTTACGTGCCCGTTTGGCACGTTTGCATATAGAAGGATGCCGTTTAGACTTTGCAATGTACCGAACACATTTTAAAGGTACATGTTTTCTATTTTTTCTGAAATGATTGGAGATTTTATTGAAGTATTTATGGATGATTTTTCTGTCTTTGGATCTTCATTTTCTGATTGTTTAGATAAGATAGAACTTGTGCTTAAAAGATGCATAGAAAGTAGCCTCACTCTTAGTTAGGAAAAGAGTAATTTCATGGTTACTAGTGGCATTATCCATGGGCATGTCGTGTCAAAAGAAGGAATGAGTGTAGATAAGGCTAAGGTGGATGTAATTGAAAAATTACCCCCACCTGTGAATGTTAAAGGAGTTAGAAGCTTTTTAGGCCATGCCGGTTTTTACCGTAGGTTCATTAAAGACTTCTCTAAAATTAGCCAACCTCTATGCCATTTTCTTGCTCAAGATGTTCCCTTTGTGTTTGATGATTAGTGCTTGCATGCTTTTAATACTCTGAAAGAGAAATTAATCACTGCACCTATTGTCATTCCTCCTAATTGGTCATTAACCTTTGAAATCATGTGTGATGCATCAAATTCTGCTGTGGACGCTATTTTGGGTCAACATATTGATAAAATTCTTCATGTGATTTACTATTCTAGCCTTATCTTGAATAGTGATCAAGTAAATTATACAACTACTAAAAAGAATTGTTTGTTGTTGTATTTTCATTGGATAAATTTAGATCCTACATCTTAGGTTCTAAAGTTATTGTGCATAGTGATCATACGGCTTTTAGGCATTTGTTGACCAAACCCCAAGCTAAGCCTAGACTCATTAGGTGGATTTTACTTTTGCAAGAATTTGATGTTGAAATCAAAGATAGAAAGGGGTGTGAAAATATTGTTGCCAACCATCTTTCTCGTCTCCCTAATAACGAAACGTTAAAAACATCTCAAGAGAAGTGAATAATTTCTGATTCGTTCCCATATGAGCATGCCCTTGAGCTTAATTCTTTTCCATGGTATGTTGATATTGTTAATTATCTCGCTTGTCATAAAATGCATCATAACCTCACTTTTTAAGAGAGGAAGAGATTTTTAGCAATGTTCAGGTACTACTTCTGGGATGATCCATATCTTTTCCATTTAGGAAAGGATGAAGTGATCTGACATTGTGTCGCTAAGGAGGAGCAAACTGATGTCTTAATCTCTTGCCATGCTCACACTGTGGTGGGCACTTTGGAGGGCAAAAGACGGCCCGAAAGATCTTGCAGTCCGGTTTGTATTGGCCTTCTCTTTTAAAGGATGCTCATCAATTTTGTATCTCTTGTGATAAGTTCCAAAGACTGGGTAATATTAGGAGGATAAATGAGATGCCCTTAAATGTCAACCTTGTAGTTGAAATTTTTGATGTATGGGGTATTGATTTTATGGATCCATTTCCTAACTCATTTGATTTTGAATATATCCTATTAGCTGTGGATTATGTTTCTAAGTGGGTTGAAGCAATCCCCACTAGAATTTGTGAAGCTAATGTGGTAATCAAGTTTGTGCAGGAGCACATTTTGAGTATGTTTGGATTCCCAACAGCTATTATAAGTGATGGTGTATCATATTTCAAGAACAAGCTCTTTGAGAAGCTGATGAGAAGGAATGGTGTGACTCACAAGGTGGCCACTTCATACCACCCTCAAACTTCCGGTCAAGTTGAAATGAGCAACAAACAAATCCAGCACATTTTGAAGAAGACCGTGAATGTGACAAGTAAAGATTGGTCTGTGAAGCTACCGGATGCTCTTTGGTCATACCGGACGGCGTATAAGACTATCTTGGAAATGAGCCCCTACCACCTTGTGTATGAAAAAGCATGCCATCTCTCTATCGAGATCGAGCACAAGGCCTATTGGGCATTAAGGCGGTAAATTTTGATCTAACTTGTGCAGGAAAGGAACGAGCCTTACAACTATCCGAGGTCGATGAGTTGAGAACCGAAGCCTACGAAAATGTGTGAATCTACAAAGATAAATTGAAGAGACTTCATGACAAGTGCATGGTGAAGAAGGAACTCACTCCGAGCATGAAGGTCCTTCTTTTCAACACCCGCTTAAAGCTCTTTCCCGGGAAATTAAAATTTGGTTGGAGTGGACCATTCATAGTTGAAGAAGTGTTCTCATACGGTGTGGTAATGCAATTGAAGGCCCGCGAGCACAGGGCAGAATTTGCAATTGAAGGCCCGCGCGCGCGGCGTACCGCGTGATCGAGGGACCTACTCTTCATCAACATATCTTTGCATGCACGGAGCATGCAACGGACGCTGGACCTTTCCAAGCACAATCTCCCCAGCGAGAGCTGCTGACCCCGCGGACGTTAGCGTATTGATCCCAGCACACGCGGCATCCCTCCGCAGTTGCTGCACTCACCACCTATAAGTACGAAGTCCAGTTTGGAACCCTATTTTCACCTTCCATTGCGTCGCTCTCTCCCAAAATTACCAAACAGTTTCATCTCCATCCCTTATCCAAACTGAAATTGAGCTAGCTCTCTCTCTGAAACTCTAGTAGTCATGCCATTCACAACACCCATGGAACCCCTGCCACCGTACCTTAACTCGCGGCCATGCCAAAGTTCCACCACCGTGGCTCCATCCCGCACCCGCGCACCGTCCACTGACGCTACTTCTCCAGCCGACTCTGTCTCACCGCGCCCGTGCTGCAACTTCTCCGCCACACCACCGCACAACCCAACTGTCCGTGCTCACTCCACCAGCCATGCCCGCGTCTCTTACAGCCCACCGCGGGATTTCTTACTCCCGAGCTCAATCTCTACTCAAGCTCCTTCTTATCACTCTTCATCTTTCTCCACCAAGCCCCGTATTCATGATGCCGAGAACCACAAATGCCACACCTTCTCAAGAGGAAGGCAACGATGAAGATTTGCAGACCCTCTATAGCTATCCATTTCTTGATCATAGACCACGGGGAAGGTAATTGTTACCAAGCTTTCAATAAGGATGAAATTACTTACCCTCGATATCTAGATGGAATTTGTTGAAGACGTGGAAAATTGAAGACAAGATTTTCAAATACTTGAAAACATTAAAGTTTGATTACTGAAATAAAGCATGTTGGCTTTACCCCTTTCTGTTTTGAGTTTTCGGTGACCTTCAAGCTCAATTCGGAGTACACAAAGATAAATTTTCGACTCATGGGGATTGAATATGAGGTCACATTGGCCATGATGAAGGATTTCTTTGGTTTTCCGCCTTCTTAGTGAAAGATAAGCCTATTAACTTCAACACAACTGTTGTTTGGCTCGAGCCCACTGGATTCAATAACTGGGATTCATCTGGAATGCCGAGCAGATTCATCAAGGATCCAGCCCTTGCCATTATCCAAAAATTCTTTTCTTACTCGATTATTGGGAAGGAGCAAGCCAATAAGGTCAATTCGACTGAAGTCTATCTATTATGGTGTGCCCTCCACAAAACCAAAATATGCCCATCTACATTCATTTGTCTTGGTATCCAGCAGATGACCAGATGTACTAAGAAACATGCCTCCTTTTGTGCATTCATCACTGTATTGGATGTCAAGTATGGAGTGATCCGTGACAAAGGCCCACTCGTAGAGGGCTAAAGAAAAGTGGAGGAGTTCTTCATTGATTTGGGTGAGCTCAGACGAGATCAACTAGTGATTGATGAGCGGGGTTTTGTGCCCCACACTCAGCAGCCCTGTGTCAAGAAGCTGATAAATGCCCAGATTGTCGAACTTCAATGTGATGATGGAGCCATGTCGTCTTCATCCCCACAGAAGGATGAGCAAGAAGAACAGCAGGAGGACGAGCAAGAGGAGAAGCAGGAGGAAGAGCAAGGGGAGAGCACGAGCAATTAGCACCAGAGCACTACCAGCTACCTCCTTACCCCACGACTGTGCCTAATTATGGGTATCAGATGTTGCATGATGATCTGCAGTCCTTCAGGGACCACTATGACACCACTCTCGGTGATTTCTGCCAGCATGTGGACACTACCATTGGTGACTTCAGACAACATTTGGATACCACTATTGGCCATTTTTGCCAAGAGTTGGAGGAATTTAGGCAGGAGGTCTACTACCGCTTCAATCAGGAGGATTAGTGAATGTCCGCCCTTGAGGAGAGCTGGCGTGCATGGACGCTCTCCTACCCGTATTCGCAGCCGCCTCCACCACTATATCATCCACTGAAGCAGTGAAGTGTTTTTATTTGTTTTTTTATATGTTTTTGTGTTTCGTGTGCGTTGTTAGTTATTTTTCCATTTTTGTACTATTTTGTTCGTTGGTCGTTTGTTGTTCGTGTTGTTTTATAGGAACCTGCGCCTGTTGCCGGTCTTCTACAACTTGTGATGTTCTCTCTCTCTCTCTCTTATTTTATTGCATCTCATTTTCATACATTGAGAACAATGCATGATTTAAATGTGGGGGTGAACTTGTGATCTTGTGATTTATGTTGGATTTTGTTATGTTATGTTGTATTTTAGATTTTGTTATGTGTCGTTTTAGTCTTGTCTTTGAATTTACGTTTTGATTATGTTGCGTTTATTTGTCTTATTTTGATTTACATCTTGGTCATGTTGTGTTTTATTTGTCAAAACCCACTCTTAGCATGCTTTGTCTTGTCTAATTGTCAAGCATGGTAATTTAGGATATGAATCTTCAAGGGATTGTTGTTTAGATGATCATGCTGCATGAGATGGTTCCCATTATTTCATTCTAGAATTTGAATTATCTTAAGAATGATTATGTTTAGATGATTTGTGCTGTGGGGTCTCGTCCTTTAAGAATTTGAAGGCTTGGTCGTTCTCTTGTTAAATGTGCCAATTATGCTTGAAAAATCATTCCCTCCTCTAACTTCCTATCATTTGATATAAAAAAATGATGAATGAAATGAAATGAATGTTTAAATAAAAGTGAGGACAATAAGGATTTCTGCTCCTCTAGTCATCTAAATCGACTAAGAGCATGGGAAACCACATAAGGATATTGGGGATTTTATCCCTAAGGATGCTCAATCCACGTCCTCCTGTTTAATTGTCTTAATAAATGGATTTTATACCTTGTGATGCTCGATCCACGTCCTCCTATTTAATTATCTTAATAAATGGGTTTGCATTTTGGATTCTACTACTATCATGTGTGTCATTCCTCTGAATCTCTCCATGATAAGTATTAAATGAGCTGAATATTATTACCCGGCCAAAGAAAAGAAAACAAGATTACACAGAATAAATTACAAAAATCAGTCTTTATCACATATTCTAAAATATCCTCTACCAAAGAAGTCCGACTCCACCAAGTCCGCAATGTCTGGAATTGAGTGCTGCCACCAACCCGATGTAAAATGAGTACTAGCCAATTTATCGGCAACCTGATTTTCTTCCCGATAAATATGTGAAACTCTGAACTCCAACCCTTGAAGTAATCTCCATACTCTCAACAACTGTGCTTTGATTCTCCATGGAATTAATGATGTTTCCTTAGAGAACATGCTAACCACAAACATCGAATCAACCTCCAACCAGATGAACTGCATACCCCTATTGAGTGTAAACTCCAGAGCTAATACCGCACCTCAAATCTCTACTTCATATGCGAACCCGACCACCAAATTTAACAGATCCCATATGATTTCTGAGAATACCTCCACATGCCAAGATACCCGGTGCACCCACAGCGGAGCCATCCGTATTAATTTTCTCCCAACCTCGAGGTGGAGGGAACCAAACAACTGATTTTAACAAATTTAGGGTTTTAATTCTACCTTTCACCCCTGCAGCAAAAATGATAGAAATATCTTCCATATTATTCTTCATAAAACCTATTTTAACCAAAATAAACTCCCACTCCCTAAGAGCAATACGCACAGCAGTCACCATACTAAACCATGAAGGCTTGTACTCATCATAGGTAACCCTATTTCTGACATTACATATACTCCACACAAGCATGATAACCCCGATCCTCCAAAGAATAGTTATCCGAGAACTAAACTTGCATTTAACACAAAACGAAATCAGCTCAAAAAAAGAATAAAAATCACGCACCTCAATCTAGAAGAGATTAAACAGCCACTGCCAAACTTGTCTTACAACCGAACAACCATAGAAAAGATGATCAAATGTCTTCTCCTCCTTCCGACATAAAATGCAAAATAAAAGACCGATCGATCCCAGACATCTAACCTTTTCCATCGTGGGTAATCTACCTAAAATGGCTCTCCAACAAACAATCGAACGACGAACTGGTATAGCTCGCTGCCATAGCCAAGTCCCCCACCCAACTATTGGAAAATGTGATCTATACATAGCTTAGCCACCTTCATCGTCACCGCACCATGAACTGATCTTGTCCAAACCCTTTCATCATCTCCCTGCGTGATCAGGGTCTATATAATGTCCCGGACAACGTCTGGATACGAGAGAATAAAGTCTGCCGTGAAATACCAAACTCCTTCGAGAAGAAAATCAGCCACCGAGTCTTGTAAATAAGAGTGTGCAGCAACTGGAATATTTAATTTGTCCACAATCCTATATCCCAACCAATTATCTAACTAAAATAAAATGGAGTTTCCATTCCCTAAAATCAAATGTGAACCCTCCACCAACTCCTTCATCTCTCCTTTAATATTCTGCCAAATTAATGATCCCGATTTTTTCTTAATAACATGGTAAGAATGATTTAAGTATCGACATCTGAATAATGAATAGACCTCAACTGAATTAGTTAGCACCTTGCCTTCATGTTCCATCCAAGATGCTCGAGCCACACTAAGGAATGTGTCATGCTCCGTCCACATCGATAAAAATCTAAAAGGACGTGGCCCTTTCCAAGCATCCAACACACAATTCACAACGACAGGAGAATGATCCGAACAAATACGCGGCAACAAAGTTGCTGAAATCGAGTCCCAGTTATCTCTAAAAGATGACGAAATCAAAACTCGGTCCAAATGACTTTCCACATGTTCCGGTAGAAAACGCCTGCTTGACGAAAAATAAAAGAGACCCGAAGTGGCCACTTCCAACAGACCTTGATCATCAATATAATTTTGAAACTCCAGACAAGAACTTCTATTCCTCATCTTAGAGCTCGAAGTCTCATGATTACCTCTGAGTGCATTAAAATCCCCAAGACAAATAAAATTCCCCTGGAATTTTGCTAAATCCGACCAAAAATCCCTCCTAGCAATATAAGAATTACTTCCATGAACAAATGCCACCATACCCGTATTATCATGTTTAACATATGAAAGCACCACACACTGCTCAGAAGAAAACACCACATCTGCTTTCACATTAGCCGCAGTAAAAATCTAAATATTAGAAGATTTATACTTTCTGACATTTTGAAACAAAGGAGTCAACTGAAGCTGCCACCAAAATGAATCAAAACGTTTATTGAAATGAGCTTTAGGCTCCAGAATACCCAACATATCTGGATGAAAACATTTACAATGATTCATTAACATATGTCGGGAAGACTCATTAGAAATCCCGCATACATTCCAAGAAATGAAATTCATCAATCAAAAAGACGGAGAAGGGGACTCATCCACCCCTACTTTGCTGTGAGTTTTTAATTGTGCCTTCTGGCTACAGATATTTGTCTGAAAGGTTGTAGCTTGAGGTACACTTGTTCACCCACTGTAAAAGTCCTGTCCTACCTTTTGTTGTCTGCAAACCACTTCATCTTGTACTAGGCTTGGATCAAATTCTCCCGGAGATTTTGTATTATTTGCTGCCTTTGAGCAACCAGCCCAGTCACTTCTGTATTGTCTGAATCTAGGTAAGATGTAATAGATAACACAAGAGAAGGTATTCTGTATAGGGCCTGATAAGGGGTGCACTTGAGACTGGTGTGATAGTTTGTGTTATACCAGTACTCTGCAAGTGATAGCCAGTTGATCCATTGCCTAAGATTAGTACTGACCATACAGCGTAGGTAGTTTTCTAGACATTTATTTAAGCGGTTAGTTTGCCCATCTGTTTGGGGGGTGATAGGCGGAAGACATATCAAGCTTAACCCCCATAAGTTTGAACAACTCCTTCCTAAATGAGCTTGTGAAAACTGGGTCTCTGTCTATGACTATGCTCATAGGTTGACCATGAAGTTTGTAGACATGATCTAGGAATAACTTCGCCATTGTTTCTGCTGAGTAGGGGTGTGATAGGGCAATGAAATGCCCATATTTTGTGAATCTATCCACCATAACTAGGATAACATTTCTTCCCCCAGATTTAGGGAGACCTTCTATAAAGTCCATGGATATGTGTGTCCAGGATTGATTGGGAACAGGGAGGGGTTGTAGTAGTCCAGGGTAGAATCCATGATCAGATTTATGCCTCTGACAAACATCATACTCTTGCACCCACTTAACCATATCACTTTTAATGTTAGGCCAGTAGAACACTGCCTTTAGCCTCATATAAGTGCCTTGAATACCAGAATGCCCACCAAAAGATGAATTATGTAGAGCTGTTAGTATCTGAGCCCTGAGATCTTGAGAGTCTCCAACTAGCAATCTGCCCTTGTACCTTAGCAGCCCATCCGCAGCTTGGTAATTAGGATAAGACTCTACATCAATCATCTTATCACTTAAAATTTTGGACAGGAGAGCATCTTGCTGGTAGCTCTGTGTTACCTTAGTATCCAATTAGGAGTGTCAGTAGTAATAGCTGTGCAATCTACCTTCTCTTCCCTCCTTGATAGGGCATCTGCCACTTTATTCTCACTTCCCTTCTTGTATTGAATTTCATAGTTAAAACCCAAAAGTTTGGTTACCCATTTGTGTTGTAGTAGGTTTGTAACCTTCTAATCCAATAGGTATCAAAGCTTGTTGGTCAGTTTAAATAATGAACCTGTGCCACTGTAGGTATCCTCTCCACTGCTGTACTACCATTAGGATAGCTAAGAACTCTCTTTCATATATGGAAATGGATTGGTTCTTGGGACAAAGAGACTTGCTTAAATAAGCAATTTCTCTCCCCTCTTGCATCAGTACAGCTCCAATTCCAACCCCACAAGCATCTATTTCCAGGTAGAATGGTTTGGTGAAATCTGGTAAAGCCAGAACAGGGGAGGTAGACATAGCTACCTTTATTTTCTGGAAGGCCTTTTCAGCATCTGGACCCCATAGGAAGCTACCTTTCCTTAACAAATATGTCAGTGGTTTGCTTATGGCCCCATAATCCTTCACAAACTTCATGTAATACTCTGTTAAACACAAAAAACCTCTCAACTGTTTGATTGTCTTAAGTGTTGGCCATTTTAGCATGCATTCTACCTTGAGGGGGTTAATGGAGACTCCCTCTGGTGTAATGATATGCCCCAGGTAGTCCACCTTAGACTTGCCAAAGCTGCACTTACTCTGTTTAGCAAATAACTTATTGTCCCTGAGCAGCTGCAAGACAACCCTTAGATGTTGCAAATGAGATTTCCATGTTTTGCTGTATACTAGAATGTCATCAAAGAACACCAAGATAGACTTCCTTAGTTGATCCTTGAAAGTTTGATTCATTAGGGATTGAAAAGTGGCAGGAGCATTACTCAATCCAAAAGGCATAACCACAAATTCAAAATGCCCATAATGGGTAATAAAAGCTGTCAAGTAACTGTCCTGAGGCCTCATCAAGATTTGGCAATATCCTGACCTAAGATCAATTTTAGGGAAAAATCTAACACCATGTAGTTCATCCGACAATTCATCTATTACTGGGATAGGATTCTCATGTTTGACAGTTAGGGAATTCAAGTACCTATAGTCCACACACATTCTTCAGGATTAGTCATTCTTCTTTACTAGTATAACTGGAGAAGAGAAGGAGCTTCTGCTATATTGAATCAGCCCCCCTTCCAACAATTCCTTGTCTATCTTCTCAATCTCATCCTTATGGTGGTGGGATGTTCTGTAGAGATGTTGGTGCCTGAGAACACTATCTGGTTTTAGGGTGATGTGGTGCTCAACTCCCCTGGATAGGGGTAATTCTATTGGCTCTTGAAACACATCCTTGAACTCATCCAACAGGTCCTTCATGTCTGGGGTGTTTGGTGAATAATTTTCAACTACAGCTTGTATCTAAACCATATAAATTTCTTTCACCTCTTCCCTGCACTTAGTGTGGGTTAGCTTATACAAAGTTGGTCCTGTTATCATTGTGCAATCTACATGGGATTTAACTGCCTGTAATTTGAGCCTCTTTCCATTCTGAGTGACTGTAAAAGTCATAGCCTTGTAGTCTAGTTCTATTGGAGTACAAGACGTGAGCCAGTCCCCTCCTAGAATGAGGTCATACCCTTCTGTCTGCAGCACTCTTAGGGAATAGTTGAATTGGTGTCCTTGCACGGCCCAACTGAAATCCTTAGCTTGAGCTCTACTCACCAACTTCTGCCCATTAGCTACCTTCACCATTAGTAGGGAGACCTATTCTATGGGGCACCCTAACTTATGAGTTGTAGCCTCTTAAATAAAACTGAGTGTGCTACCAGTATCAATAAGAAATGCAGCTCATGCTCATTGATTTTACCCACCACTATGAGTGTGGTGATCCCTTCAACCACAGTCATATAGTTGATAGATATCTGCACCTCTTCCATGGGGTAAGCTCTTGTATCTGGTGGGTAGAAATCTTCTGATGGTACCTCTTGAGTGGGTTGTGACTGGGAAAGTTCTTCTACCTCACTAATAATCATGTAATGAATCATGTTCTTGCATTTATGCCCAATGACATAGGGTTCATCACAATTTTAGCACAACCCATTTTCCCTTCTTGCTGCCATCTCTGCAGATGTGAGGAGTTTGGTGGGTGGCTTAAGGGTTGGGTTAAATACTTTAGGAGGGTTCCCAGAATTGAAGTATGGCTTCTTCTTCCCACCCTCTTGCATGGCATTGAACCTACATGTCCCCCTTATCTTCTTTGCAATGGCCTCCATTGCCTGTATTTGGCTTCTTCCCAACTTAATGACTTGGTGTAGTGTGTGAGGATTGAATAGGCTAACTGCTGCTTGTAAGTCTTCCTTCACTCAACCTACTAATAAAACTGGCTACAAAATAGCTATCAGAATACTCAATATTGTTAAACATCATCATGCAAGCCTTTAACTCCTCAAACCTTTCAACATAACCATCATAAGAATCCTGATGTTTTGATTTGTTGAATTCCATGATGATTTTTGTTTCATTTAATTCTTCAAACCTAGCAGAAACTACATCTAGGAACTGGTTCCAAGAAAACACCTTAAACTTATGGCAGTAGTTTTGAAACCATTGATCTGTCTTGCCATCAAAATATAATGATGCTAGAACCATCTTACGAGAGTCAGGGACATTGTCAACTAACTGAAAGTATTGGTTGCACTTTAAAATCCAAGATCTAGACTAAGTACCATCAAACCTAGGGAACTCTATCTTTGGAATAGGATAAATTACCTGCAGTTGTTTGTGATCCGCCATAGCCCTGGATCCAGAATTTAGAACATAGTTCATTGGAGAACCACTATCAGCCATCATGGTAGTGGATGGGGCCCCCAAAATTGATTCTTCTTGCACCATTTTCCTTTTGTGAGGTTAGAGAGCTGCTGCTGGGTTGTAGTCAGGGCATTTGTGAGGTTGTCATACTTTGAGTTCACCCTTTTTAATTGGTCTTGCATATTGGTAGCTAATGAACCCAGTTGTTCCTATAGCTTTAATTCAAATGCTTCCCTTTTTGTGCTTTCTGCAGTTCCTTCAAGTGAGTCTCTTCAGCCATTTCTTCAAGATCGTGGCTCTAGGATACCAATTGTAGTAGATACTACGTGTGATTATGTAAAATAGACACGCTAGAGATCGTATATATATGTATATAATGTTATATTTATGAAATAGTAGATAAGGAAATGAGAGAGAGAGAGATTGGGAGGCAGACGAGAAGAAGAAGAAGAGAGATTGGAGGAATAACTTTTTCATATCTCATTTCCACAGCTAAAAGAGCTTAAATACTACCTTACATTGGTCTCCACAATAACATAGATAGACTCTAAAAGCATCTTAATTAAAATTAAAATAAAAGCATAATAAAAATATAAATCATGTAAAATATAGTCCACTCAGCCAGTTTCTTGTCCAACCCCATAATTCTCGAGCCCAACAGCAATCGGCCCATTTTACTTTCTTTGACCTGCGGCCCAAATCCCTTTTCCAATTGAATTAATTTCCTCATCAATCCCTAGTCTTGCAAAGACACAATTTTTATCCCTAATCTCACCTTCCACTTCAACACCGCTAGAAATGCCCGAATAATCCACGAACACTGAGCTAAAGGCACAACTGAGGAGATGAGCATAAGTGTTCCAGCTGAAGCAATCAACTGGGAGCCAACTGATGAAAAGCGCCAAAAGACTGAAGATGGTAGCTGGAGCTGAGCAAACCTCGCCAGCGCAGAGGGCCAGCGGTCGCTGGGTAGCACCCATGGTGAACGCATCCCGCACGCGTTGGTGTCTGTCGGCGTGGGGCAACCGATTTGGCTCCTTCTCAATCAGTTTCAGTTGCGTTTTCCGGAGTTTTAATCTTTATTACCCCCAATCACTTGGCTAGCTTGGAGAATTAAATGGACACTGTTCTAGAGTAGGAGTAGGAGGAGTTGGAGATTCATCAACCAATAACTCTACCTTTTTCTCTTTCTCTTCTACCAATTAATCACCATTCTCTCTCCATTAATGATCATCTTCTTCACACTTCACTCAACACCACCGATCATTCTCTATTCTCTCTTTAACTTTTCCCATGAACTATTCCCCACTCATTCACCACCATTGGAGATGAGAGAAAACGAGAAAGGAAGCTCATGCTTAAAGAAGAAGGCACGAGAAGAGGAATCCAACTCCAAGCCGAGGTGGAAGCTAGGCGTGCTCGAGGATCTCCATTTTTTGGTATTCTTTCCTTAGTTTTTGCTTATTTGAGGGAGAATTGTCCCAAAACTGTCGAGACAAACAATATTGCAGAAGTTTGTATTTTATTTATCTTTTGATTTATGAAAAGAAGAACTTGTATGATTCTTGTGTTGTTTCGAGCATGATGATGGGTTAATCCCATTCATTAGAGAGTAGATAATCGATTTGGTTTCAATCCATGCTTGTGATTATTGGTTTCTTGTTGATTGAATTGAACTTGTTTATGTTGGGTACTTGGTCAATACTTAACATTGCTAGACTTTAGATAAGACCGAGAGGAGATTCTATTACCTGACTAGCGTTCTATCAATGTTAGATGGACTGGGTTACATAAGCCTAATGTTAATCTTGTTCGTATAATTTAACCGACGTTAATGGATTGACGGTGACAGTAAATGAAGTTAAGTCCCTTGAAGGAGTCTATTGTATGTTTAAGATTAACAAAATCAATGTGAAACAAGCTAGGAGAGAAACCAATGAGAGAATCTACACCATAGTGTTCATTTCATAATTGTTTTAATTTATCCTTATTGTTGTTGGCATTGTTTAGTTAATTCTTGTTGCTTAAATTTAGTTTAGTCAAAATCTTCAACCCTTGATTAGAATGTTTGGGTTTGTATTTAGAGTTAATGAGCATGTTTACGTGCATAGCATAAAAAGATAGTCTCTCTCTAAGCTTTCCTCAAAAGACACGACTCGGGTTAGCTCACCGCCCTACAATCGACCCTGTCCTCTTGCAGGTTCGGTCCGTGGTAGTTTTTTGGAGTGCAGTTTACACCGGAACATGAGGAGATCTCACAATTCAATTCAGTGAAAGAGGGTGTACGGGAAGAAAGGGTGGGGAGTGGCGGGAGGTCAGCTGCGTGTAAAATCTTCAGTAAACGTAACATCGGAGTAGTGAATTGTTTTCCACAGACCTGAACCTCTGCATACATTACTTTCTACAATACTCTAAACGTTCACAAATACGTTCTTGAACTTTATTGTGAACATATCTATTACATTCAGCAACTTTTCTGTGAACATTGTGCAGACAGATACTTCTCATACGGGTGTGCAATTTCAATTTTGATTATTTAAATTGAGCCATTATTTTTTTATCGGGAGCATGTGATTTCAGAAAATTTTGAAAATTGTATCCTTTGATTAAGAGATAGGTGGGGTTGTGCCTGATTATTTTCATAAATTTTTGAGCGGTTAAAAAGTATCTTGGCACAGATCTAGTAAAGATTGAGTAAAATGGTAAGTTATGGAAAGTGGCCATTGTCAAATTAGTTGATGCCATTAAATGAAGAATAGTATTTTAGAATTTATTTCCTTCCATCTCGAAATTATTCAGGGTCTCTAGAGTCGTGCAATCTATTTTTAGGAAAGAATAAAATTAAATAATAGCTTCATTTATAGTAGATTAAATCCTGAAAACATAGTGGTTCTTCTGAGTCGAATATCGACCCTTGTATGACCTGCAAAGCCTACTAGGATAAATGAAACCATTTTTGAAGTTATCATACCGTCACGTGCTCGTCATCGAGGTGGGTGATTCTATACCTAATATATTGTTTGAGCTAATGAGCTCTAGAAGCATGATAGGGCAAGATGAAATATCCAATAAAAACTTTTATGCTCTGCCTGATTAGTCTCTATATAAGAAAGTTATTATGTGACATGATATTGTGAATTATTGTTTGAGCTTTTGAGTTGATATTGGATGATGTGATATGATGAGATGTCATATAACTGATTGATATGAGGTATAGATGATCACGATCATATGTTAACTTTGGTATTGATATTATTGATGAGGAAACTTATTTAGATGAATGATGCCTTATAGGTTGATTATAGTATCCCTAATAGGTATTAAGGCTATAGTATTGACTGAGGAATCCGACCTAGGTGATTCATTCTAGGATATGATCTATGCTAGCAAGATCAAATATTAAGGATTGAATATTGAGATTCAATTATAATTAAGCAGGATTTTGATCTCAAGGAATAGTGTTATTGCATTATGATGTTGTGGCCTTCGAGTCACTAAAGATGAATTATTGATGAGCTTAAGAAGAGTCACTACTGGGTAATCCCCTCGCATACTCATTGTAACCTTCGGGTTACCAGATTGTGACCTTGGGTCACCAGGTTGTGATCTTTTGATCACCAGGGAGTCACTGTTGGGTAACCCCCTTGCATACTCAGTGGGATATTTGAGGTAACCATTCTCTTATCTTAAGCCATGCCTTAGGGTACAGTAGACATCGGTTTTGAGGCAAGATGGGCCCAGAGGAAGTAAACGATTTTGCACATATGGGAAAGTCTTTTGCGATTTGCTTCCCATATGTTGTCAGTTAATATTGGATATTTCTAAAGTTTTACAGAACTTTCTCATAAAACCCCATTGAGTGTATTAATACTCACGCCCTCTTTTTCAAATATTTTTCAAGTTGAGATAGAGAGGTGGATGGTGGCTATGAAAGTGGGTTGGCTACGAGATCGTGTTTTACTACCACTATTCCTACTATGTTTTCTGCTACTCTAATGAATTTTGGTATTTTGTTGCTTTGAGTTTTCATAAGATTCCGCTACTCTAATTATGAACAATTATTGACTCCCTAGTTAGCATTTTTCATATGCTTAACTATATAATTAATCCAAGCAAAAGTCCCACCTTTTAATATGTATGTTTGTTAATTTGTCTTTCGCTTATGAAGAGGCGTTACTTTTTAAAGCATGTTGATTCTGCTTACTTTCAGTTGACCTATAGCAAATCTTAAGTTGTTTCCTTGCTTCTGTCCTATGAATGGGACACGGTATATTTTATTGTCCTCTGACCTATTGATGGGTCTTGGTTGTTTTGACCTGTGAAGAGGTCTCACCATCTGTTAGGGTTTTTTCGAATTATACCACCGTAGGATCATTGGTTGTTCATTAATCCATGTTCATACATCATAATTTTATGTATCTTGTATGTATTAATCTCATCTAGTCCAAATAGCATGCAAGGCAGATTCGAATCTAATTAAAGCAAAACTATAGAATTCGAATTCAACTTACAAATTGACAGACGGGTTGACGACAAGATTACAGATTTGATCTTGCTGATGAATGAATGATGATCGGTGCCCCTATTTGCTTGCTACTCCACTCCGAGATCTTCTGCTGTATTTCTGGACTGTGTCTCAGATACAGGGTGGGCTGTAATCAATTGATACGAGTGTGGAATCGATGGAGAACTAGAGAGCAAAAGGAGAGCTCATAATTACTAAGTAATTTTCATCCCCTCCCCTTAATTAAATAGGGGAGGTGGTGAAAATTGCAGTCCTAGCCTTTACTGGGTTTAGGCCTCCATCTCAAGTTCCATCTCCAGTCAACTTCAGTCTAATTGGGCTACAACAAGGATCTAGAGGAATATTAAATTGACCTACTAATTTATTTAATTTCCAATATCCAATAAACTTAGGATATTATTAAATAAATTAAATATTACTTTTATTCCACTAAAGAAGTAATGCTGACTTATTTAATACACATTTGTGAATATGTGTTCTCCTTTAGTTGAATCATTCCCCGTGTTTAAGATCTAATGTTCATTAAATAATTATGTAAGCCTCTGACAGCTATAATTAATTAATATCTAAAACCTTGAGTAGTAACACACAAGCTTTATCATGTAAGAAATAAATTCCACCTGCAGGGTTTCACATGAACTTGTGTTTTCTCAAGAGAACATCATCCACCTGATGCACCAGGACACTGTGCTTATATATATATATATATATATATATATATATATATATATATTGCACGACAATCATATATGCAAATGTCATTACCTAAAATATCGAGTTTATTGATTCTATAAAAGAATCTCACCCATGGATAAATCAAAGCAATAAACAAAGCATATATATGTTCGCCAATAAATATAAGTTAAGAACCTGAACTCTGGGGATCTTTGTTCTCTAACTTATAGTGTCAGAGTAGAGAACAGTATCCTATCGTGATCCTCCTCAATACACTAACACGTGTATTAGAATAATCAATTAGTCAAGACAAACTAACTGTTAGATTATTCTACGGTGTACCAATGGTGTATTTAGGACCATATGAGCCGTGAGCCATTTAATACAATACAAGGATTTGATGATATGATCTAACTGTGTGTTTACCCACACCATATCATCTACAATGTAAGTATATTGAAATATGCATATACGATTATATAATAACGTAAATGCAAACAGTGACTGCAATAAAATCAGTCTATATCATCATATCATCAGAAAAGAATATAAAGATATGTCTTCCAGTATACAAGAATAACAATCTCCCACTGATACTTGAAGAATGTATTTCAAGCATAATAACTAACTGGCTAACTCTCAAATCAAATTAATAAAACTCAAAATGCACCTCCGGGTCTACATCTTACTCTCATTCTCTCCACATGACCATCAAAGGTCTTAGCTGGAAGGCTCTTCATGAATGGATCAGCTAGATTGTCCTCCGATGCACTCTTAACCACCGCCATGTCCCCTCTCTTAATGATTTCTCATATAAGATGGTACTTTCTTTTTATATGTTTACTTGTCTTATGTGCTCTGGGTTCCTTCGAATTTTCCACTGTACCAGAGTTATCACAGTATATCATGATACTCTTAGGCAAATCAGGAACCATGCTGAAGTCCAATAGGAAGCTTCGGAGCCAGACAACTTCTTTTGCAGCCTCAGAGGCAGCTACATATTCAACTTCCGTGGTAGAGTCAACAATACATTTCTGCTTCATGCTTCTCCATGCAATGGCTCCACCTCCTAGTGTAAACACATAGCATGTGGTAGACTTACTCTGATCTTTATCGGATTGAAAATCTGAGTCTGTATAACCTAAAGGCACCAGACTATCAGAGCGGTAAACCAATATATAATCTCGAGTCCTTTTCAGGTACTTGAGAATATTCTTAACCGTAGTCCAGTGACCTTGTCCAGGGTTAGACTGATGTCGATATAAGTTTCCTGGGATAGACACAGTATCCTTTTCTAGCAATCTCGAATGTTCTTGATACCAATGACATGTCCAGCTTCTCCCAGATCCTTCATGTCGAACTACTTCGACAACCACACCCTTATGTTTGATAATATCTTCTTATTGTTTCCAATAAGCAAGATATCATCAATATACAACACAAGGAAAACCACCACATTTCTGTCACATTTCTTTTACACGCAACTCTCATCTGGGCTTTACACGAATCCATATGACTGGATAACCTCATCAAATTAGATATTCTAAGGCCTCGATGCCTGCTTAAGTCCATAAATTGATCTCTTAAGCTTGCACACTAAGTGCTCTTGGCCTTTAGTAATGAATCCCTCTGGTTTCTTCATGTGGATGTTTTTCTCAAGACTTCCATTCAGGAAAGTTGTCTTGACATCCATTTGCCAAATCTCGTAATACAAATGAGTGATAATCGATATGAGAATCCAGATTGATTTATATATGGCTACTGGCGAAAAAGTTTCCTCATAATCGATCCCTTCTTTCTGAGTATACCCTTTCACCACAAGTCTTGCTTTAAAGGTTTAACCTTCCTATCAGGTCATCTTTTTCTTTTGTAGACCCACTTGCATCCAATGGGTTTTACCCCATCTTGTGGTTCTACAAGCTCCCACACTTGATTATGATCCATAGATCCAATCTTAGATTCCACTGCAGATTTCCAAGAATCTGCATCTTTATCTTGGACCGCTTCGTCGTAAGTCCTAGGATCCAATTCATTTAGTCCTTCAGGGATATTCGAAGATTATCCCAAACCAATGAATCTATCATGTTGGTGTACAACCCTCCCACTGCGACGAGGCAGTTCTCGTGTGTCTGTGACATGTTGTACAGTGTCTTGTGGTACCTCTTCTTGTACTACTCATGTAAGATTCGATACTTCCCCTCTAAGCTCCTCAAGGATGATTTGACTCCTTGCTTTGTGGTTTATGATATAGTCTTCTTCTAAGAATCGAACATTGGTGCTAACAATGATCTTCTGATCCTTAGGACTATAAAATAGACCACCTTTCATTCCCCTAGGATATCCAACAAACAGCCTCACGTCAGTACGAGTCGCCAGCTTATCAATCTCTTTGTCCAACATGTGTGCAGGACTACCCAAATCCAAACATGTCCTAATTTGCGCTTTCGTCCAGTCCAAAGTTCTGTGGGCGTAGAAGGAACTGATTTCGATGGTACCAAGTTAAGAATATAGGCTGTTATTTCTAGGGCATATCCCCAGAATGAAATGGGAAACTCTGAATAACTCATCATCGATCTAACCATCTCTAACAAGGTTCCATTCCTTCTCACCATCACGCCATTTTGTTGTGGCGTTCCGGCGCAGTCAGCTAGGATGTGATCCCATTCTCTGTCAGGTAGTCCATAAATTCACTTGAGAGATACTCGCCCCTGCGATCAGAACACAGTGACTTTCTACCTGTACATTTCTCCGCTTCCACCCTAAATTCTTTGAATTTATCAAAGCATTCAGACTTGCGACGTAACAGGTAGATATATCCATATCTTGAGTAATCGTCAATGAGTGTGATGAAATACTCATACTCTCCTCAAGCTTGAACTGACATAGGGCCACACAAGTCAGAGTGAATCAAATCTAATACCTCTTTAGATCGATTTCCTTTAGATTCAAAAGGACGTTTGGTCATTTTACCTTCCAAACAGGATTCACATAAAGGAAGTGATTCTAGGATCAATTAAGACAGAGGTCCATCGTTTACTAGCCTTTGTATCCTCCTAAGTTAATATGGTGTAGCCTTAGATGCCAAAGATAAGTTTGATTCAATTCTGAAGGTTCTTTCTTTTTGTTAGGATTTATGATCGATGTATTCAGTAATTAATTTTCCGTAGTATTTTGCATAAGATTAAGTAAATAAAGATGTCAATCTAATGTGCCAGAACTGATAAAACGTTTACCACTAAAGATAACAACCCTGTTATCAAAAGAAACTGAATATCCATTCATAAAAAGTTTAGAAATGGAAATAAGCTTTCGCCTAAAACCATGCACATAAAGATAGTCTTTTAAAACTAAACTACTATCACTACTAAAAGATAAGGTAACATCTCCCACTACAACAGCAGTCACTTTTGTAGCATTGCCCATGTAGACGATGATCTCCCCATCAATCAGCTGTCTTTTTACCAGGAACTCCTGTAAAGACATGCAAACATGATCAGTAGCTCTGGTATCTACTACCTAAGACTGAGTAGAACAAGGTGCTAAACATGTTTAAATGAAAAGAGTGTGAGACATACCCTTTTTCCTCTTGTTTGGACATGCCGCCTTCCAGTGGCCTGGCTGGCCGCACTTGAAACACTTTATCTTCTACTTGAATTCCTGCAGAGAAATTTTTACCTTGGGCTTCTTTACCTTAGGCATCCCACTTGCAGCTTTCTTAGGCACATATCTCTTCTTCTTTTTAGTACCAGAAGAAGACACCCTATTTTCAGCTAGGTACGCCTCCGGATTTCCCTTTTGAAGCAACTCAGCCGCCTGAAGATCCATGAGCAGTTCAGATAAGTTAACATCCTTCTTTATCATGTTGAAGTTCAATCTAAACTGCTCAAACTTCGGGTACAGGTTGTGAAGCACAATGTCTATCTGAGATTCGGCATCCAGATCTCCACCCAAGGTCTCGATCTCAGCTAAATAAGTCATCATGTTGAGAACGTGATCCCTAACAGGTGTGGAGTCAGCCATTCTCGCGCTCATCAAGTTCTTCATTGCCAAATGGCATGCCGACTGGTTCTAGTAACTGAAGAGCTCCTTAAGGTTGAGCATGACATCATAAGCAGTCTTCATAGACTAATGTTGGTGTTGCAGCACATTTGACATAGAAGCCAAAATGTAGCAGCATGCAATCTCATCAAACTTGACCCACTTACCATAGGCCAATCTTTGCTATTCGCCATAATTCTCATCTAGCTTCTGAGGACATTCCTCTTCAAGTACGAATTTGTGTCCTTCAGCTGTTAGGTCGAGGTTAAGGTTACGAATCCAGTCACTGTAGTTTTCACTGATTAACTTGTTCTCTTTGAGTATTGCGGACAGATTTAAGAGTGCCATGATGATATAGAGTAACTGAAAAAATAAACATGCATATAATCCAAACTTTTGGATAAACAATATATAACAAACTTTTGGATAAACAACAAATAATCCAAAACCTCATAAAAATTATATACTTTTCTACCGACATTTTAAAAACATTTTCTACAAGCCACGATAGTATGGACGTTTATGAAACTCATTTTTAAATAGGTTATCAAACCTTTAATTTGCCTCCAGTTGAATTTCCTTACAACAAGCAAATTAATAGCCAGAAACTAACACGCTCATGTAATATTCTAATTAATAAGCCACGATCGTGTGGATGTTTATTAATAAATTACATCTAAGTATGAACACCATCATCTTTGCCCCAAGTGTACTTGTTTTGAATTTAACTGCTCCAGATGGAGGAGTCAGTTAGTTCTAACAGTGTTCTACAGCTATCTTTTTAAATAGGTTTAATATCTAGAGAATTCTATGATATGATACATCCGATATGGACAAAGACCTATTGTCAACGCCCATGCCCATCATTTCTCACTTAAACCAGATTAATGGAGACCGTGTAAGATTTCTATATACTTTGGTATGAATCTCTCCCACTTAGTTATTTATGATTTAGGTTTCATTTTTATCCCATTTTAAAACATGTAAACATCACATAAATTGATAAACATACATGCTTCAAACAACATAATAAGCAATAATAATAAACCAACTATCACGGGTTATCTCTCATGTTGATTAATCAGATAAATTGGAAAGTCAGCTCCAGTTCTTGGACAGGGTGGCCGTCCACTTCACTGCGCCTCGCCGAAAACCCTAACTCTAATTAGGGTTTCGGGACGTGAATCAGTGATACTTCCTTTCTTGAGCTGCACTCTTTCCATCTTTGAGTTGATCTCCGATCTTTATTCAATACAGAATATCTATTCCTAAATGGAAAAATCTAATATTTCTAGAATATAAAAAATACAACTCAAACGTAGTGATTTTCGAAAATCACTACTAGGTCTAACAATTTTATTTCTATTACATTAAAACAACATAAAATAAAACCTAGACCTAATCCATGGATTTTCTCATGGATTAAACAATCATGTAGCCAAACCAACATACGGCCCATCACACATTCAACATAAAATTAAAACATACATAGGAGCCATGATAGTTGGTATAACCTGCAAACAAAAACAGTCTACAAAACCAACAACCATATTCAAAAGACATACATAAAATAACATATGATATCCATGCATGAATTATTATTTTCAAAAATTCCAATTAATAGAATTAATAATTTTGAAAATACAACAAGATATAATTTGAAATTAAAATAATTATCTATCAAATTAAATCTTGTTATTCTCGAAAATTCCATAAAATGAAATCTGGAAATTAATTATAATTATCCACCAAATTTAATTTTAATTTTCAAATACACCCTAATTAATTAATATTTGGAAATCTTTATATATATCAAAAATCTATCCCAAATATCTCTTAAGGATCGAAAATATCAAAGAATAAAATCTGAAAATTTGATCTATTTCAAACTCTTTCCAAATTATATTCTAATTTTAAATTCTATTCAAATTGGACTTTGATAATTATTTATTATATAAAAAACTACCTTATCCAATTTTAATTTCATAGATTTCAAAATTTACTAAATAATAAATTTGGAAATTTGATCCACTTTAAAGTTTCCATAATTTAAAATTTAATTTCAAAATTTATTCGGATTAAAATTACGTAAATCATGATATACATAAAATAGTACCCAAATGAATTGTATAAATAAAAAGAAGAAACGTGACCAACCTAAAAGTCCCGGAAATCACATACTGATAACTCTGGGGACCGGAGCTTCATTAAAGCCCATATGAGAAACCCGAAAGGGAAAACCATATGGGAAAAAGAGTACTCCTCTAAGAAAATCTGAAATAACCAGGAGAATGAAAATCCTGCAAAACAACATCCGAAATACAAGGAAGAACAGAAGTCCAAAACCCAGGAGGGTTAATAGGGGAAGTTAAAATATCAGCAACACGATTGCCTTCCCGATAAATGTGGGAGACATAAAAATGAATCTGACTAATAAACTGTAAGATCGAACGCCAGCGAGCTTTAACGGTCCAAGGGACCTGGAAACTCCTAGAAGAGAGAAGAGAGACCACATAAACAGAGTCTGTCTCCAGCCAAATAAAGTCCAGAGACAGTCTTCTAGCCCATTTAAAAGCAACCAAAACTGCAAAAAGCTCAGCCAAGAAATCAAAGCCCACGCCGTCGTCCGTATGAAATGTACCGAACACATCACCATTCAAACGACAAAAAATACCACCCATAGACATAAGACCCGGAGCTCCTTGAGATGCACCATCTATGTTAATTTTAATCCAGCCTGAAGGGGGAGGACGCCAAACAACAGAGATCATAGCTCTCAGAGAGACGGACGAGGATCAACTTTGAGAGCTTTCAAAGTAATTATTTCATTAACATCATTCTGCATGAACCCTCTATTACCTCTCATGAACGATGTCTCTTTAAGAGCAATGCAAACGGTATTAATCAACAGAAATGGTGTGGGAACCAAATCTTCATAAATGGCTTTGTTTCTAAATGTCCAAATCTCCCAAACAACATTGAGGATTGCTGCTTTCCAAAGAACCACGACTTGTGAACCAAAAGAGCAATTCATGAAGTGAACAAGTGCCTCATGAAACGAAGACGCATACAACCAGTCAACGTGAATCACATCCAAAACCCATTGCCAAACAATCGAAACCAAGGGACAAGACCAAAATAAATGACCCACCGTCTCTTGATCACCACGGCACATGCTACAAATATTAGGACCAACAAAGCCATGCAACGTATCCATTGTCAGTATCCTCGAGAGGAGCAACCGCCAAAGGAGTAAAGAACGTCTCACAGGAATTAAAGAACTCCATATCCATTTGCCCCACCTCACCATCGGAAATCTAACACGAGCATAGAGACGGGTCAGTTTGGCGGTAACATCCCCATGCAACGATTTACTCTAGATTCACTCATTCTCCGCCTGCACAATAGGAACTCTCAAAATGTCCCGAACGAGCAACCAAAAATTCCCCACAAATGAGGCCGTGAAGCTCTAGATGCCATCCACAAGAAAATCACCAACTTTATCATGGAGGTGCCATCGTGCCTTAATCGAAACACCTAGATGATCCACAATAACATATCCCAGCCAATTATCATTCCAAAATTCAATCTCAGATCCTTTTCCCACAATGCAACGTGTGTCCTGAACAAGAGACTGAGCCAACCTTCGAACTCCTGGCCAAATAGATGAGTAAGAAACTCTTTTAGGAGAAGCTGAAGAGAAGAAAAACCTAGATCGCAATAACTTAAAAGCTGGAGAACGAGAGACAAGAAAATGCCATGGAAGCTTCATCAATAATCCTCGGTGAAGCTCTTTGAAAGAAGATAATCCACCACCTTCTTCCATGATTCCACATGTGCGAGCCCAACTAACCGCAGTATAAAACCTCTCATTAATATCGTCTTTCCAAAGAAAATTCCTGATAGCCATGTCTAATTTCTGAACAAGAGAGATTTTTTTTTGTAAGAAAACACCATAATGGGTGGAGATACATATATCAGGAACGTCGTAATACATCATCGTCAGTGTGGAGGGAGCCCAAAAGTGACTCCCCCACCAAAGTGCAAAAAGTAAAAACTGTAAATAATAAACCTAGGATAGGGACAAAACATGCTAAGTATGGAACTATAGCTAGAGACTCGGAAAATAACAAAATGAATACAAAAGCAAACATAATAAACACTAACATGGAGATATATAAATGTCAATGTCGGAACCTAAAGTTAGGATAACCGAGCTGATCCATCCTAACCAAGGAAGCAAGTGGCCTGGGGGCCGTCTGAGCATCAAAAGTGTGTAGACCGTCGACCTCATGGCCGAGTCTGGCAAGGAAATCAGTAGGGCGATTGCCCTCTCTGTGGATGTGTGTGACTCGAACATGACGGTCTTAGAGTAGAAGTTGTAATTTGGAGAAGACTTCCCTAAGCTGACCCGAACCTCGAGCACCAGATGCGATGACTGTGACCACAGCCGCTGCGTCTAGTTCGATCCAAACATAGGAAGTGGTCTGGGGAAGGAGGAGGAGCCCCTGGAGGAGAGACCGGAGCTCCGCCTCAAAACTGGAACTGGCCTGCAGTGGGAGATAATATGAGGTGAGGAGCTCATCTCGATGATCTCTAAGAAGCCCACCACCCGCTGCAGTCTACTGTGAATGGTCGAATGATCTATCAGAGTTCAGCTTCACCCACGGCTCTGAAGGGGGCTGCTAAGTGACTGCACGGGACCTGAGGGGATGCCGGACAGCCTCAACAATTGGCATGAAATGAACCTGTGGAAAGCAACCGGCCCACTGGGGAGGCAGGAACTTGCCACTGAGTACGAGCTGGTGAAGATACCGAGTAACCAAAAAAATAATGTGAGATGACTGAAAGCGGCGAACACGATGCTTGCAGTCGTTCCTCTCAGTCCAAGTAAACTAAAAAATCAGGGAAGGGATCATAAAACATATGTGTCGGTGTGTGGCATATGGGATAAGGTGCCTCCAGAAACTAAGTGCATGTGAAATCTGTGTGAAGTGCGGTGGTCTGATGTGAAACCATGAAGAGAGGTGCATCCAAACCGCATGTACAGATTCCCCATGAAGAAAAATGTGAGGAACGGACTCAGTATTTGGGATCCCTTGAGAAAATTTTCCCACCACAGCGAGCTCCAATGAACCTACAAGAGAAGCCGTGTCAGCATCTGAGAAATGAAGAGCCGGTTTTCCCTCATAGAAATATTGGGTGCCAATTTTCTAGGGAGGTGGAGAGTTAGAACCAACTGCAGCAGGAGGCGATTTTTTGAAAAGGTTGGCAAAGCTTTTTGTATATGGGTGAGTGTGTTGGGAGAGGTCTGTACCCTCAGAATCATTTAAAGGTGGGAGGGGCTGTGATTCAGTTTCATGAATTTGATGAAAATCCTTTTGAGTGCAAGGCCAAGCATAGACCATCATAGAATGGATGGCTGAACTAACTATAACTAACTTGATCAAGAATAATCTGCCGGCCATAGATAGCATCTTCCCATTCCACCTATCAAACTTAGCCATAATCTTATCAGCTAAGCACCGAAAATCTTGCACTCTCGACATGCCAAGAAAAATTGGAACTCCTAAGTAGCCAGTAGGGAAAGAGCCAACAATAAATCCAAGTTGGGAAGAAATAAACTTCCGGACCCTGGACCGAGCACCACAGCCGTAAAACACCTTAGATTTTCCCCTACTACAAACTTGTCCCGAAAGACGCGCATAACTCTCCATAATTCTTGCAAGGACACGAACGTTAGTTTTGGAAGCACAACAAAAGAAAAAAACATCATCTGCATATAAAATGTGAGTTGGAAAATCCATTCCCCGTCCAAACATCATCGGAGTTAATTTTTTCCTAGAGACCGCATCCATCATAAGGTAGTGAAAAACTTCCTCGGCAATCCTGAAAAGCAAAGGAGAAAGAGGATCCCCTTGTCGAACTCCACAATTGCATGCAAAATATCCATTAGGCAAAGCATTGATCAGAATTGAAAGTCTCGCCGAAGAGAGGATGTTTTGAATCCAATTACAAAATTTATGTGGAAATCCAAAACTCCGAAGCACCCAGTGAAGAAACGGCCACTCTATTGTGTCGAAAGCCTTTGTAATGTCCATCTTCAATGCCATATTCCTCCCCTCATGAGTACGATTCAATGCATTAACCCCTTCCGAGGCCAAAACAATTGCTTCATGAATTTGACGGCCTTGAATAAATCCATACTGAAATTTAGAAACAAAAGCCGCAACCACATTATTTAAACGAGAAGCAAGAATCTTGGTGAAAATATTGAAAAAGAAATTGCTTAATGCAATGGGATGAAACTCCTCCACCCTCAACGCGTGCTCTTTCTTAGGAAGTAACACAAGAAACCCCGAATTCAAATTGGGAGGAATAACCCCATACTCAAAAAATTCCAAGATAACTTTATAGATGTCAGAGGCAATAATATCCCATATCTAAATCCTACACATGTAATTTTCGACCCCTATCATTAAATAAATCTGAAAATTTGATTTTCATCAAAATCTTCTCCAAATTAATTTAATAAAATCGAAAATAACACAATATAACATATTTGGAATTTTTTATATTAATCAAAATACTATTCCAAATAAAATAGCATAGGTTTCGAAAATACTAAGAAGAATAAATCTAGAAATTTTGATCCCTTTCAAAAATTACCAAATTTGTAATTCTATTTCCTAACCTATTTTGATTAGAATTAGGTAACTTTTGATATACACTAAAAATTACCTATTCTTGTTCTAATCTTCAAAATTTTCAAACCACACTAAGAATTAAATCTAGAAATTTTGATGTTGATAAAAAATCCATCCAAACTTAATTCCAAAGTGCCGAAAATTCATAACAAAAATTAGGGAATTTTAACACAACAATTTTCAAAAAAATTGTCTCCAAATTTTCGAACATCATAAAATAAAAACTAGAAATTTGATGAACATCAAATATTGTCCCAAATCTTTATTTCATGAGGACCAAAAATTCCAAGCAAATTCAAAACTAAAATTTTCGAACTACATCAAAAATTCATCTAAGTTTTGAACACACAAAAATCGACACACATGCATATTTAAATCTGAAAAATTAAGAACTATAAATTTAACATCAAATTTAAATATATGTGTAGAAAATATCCCAGGATTAAAACTAGAACAGAGCCAAAATCCGCTCTGATACCAATTGTTGGGTTTTTTCAAATTAAACCATCGCAGGATCATTGGTTGTTCATTAATCCATGTACATGCATATCATAATTTTATGTATCTTGTATGTATTAATCTCGTCTAGTCCAAATAGAATGCATGGCAGATTCGAATCTAATTAAAGCGGAACTATAGAAATCGAATTCAACTTGCAAATCGACAGACGGGTTGAGGACAAGATTACAGATCTAATCTTACTACTGAATGAATAATGATTGGCGCCCCCCTATGCTTGCTATTCCAGTCCAAGATCTTCTGCTATATTCTCGGACTATGTCTTAGATATAGGGTGAGCTGTAATCAACTGATACGGGTGTGGAATCTATGGAGAACTAGAGAGCAAAAGGAGAGCTGAAAATTACTTAGTAATTTTCATCCCCTCCCCTTAATTAAATAGGGGAGGTGGTGAAAATTGCAGCCCTAGCCCTTTCTGGCTTTGGGCCTCCATCTCAAGTTCCATCTCCAGTCCACTTCAGTCTCATTGGGCTACAACAGGGATCTAGAAGAATATTAAATTGACCTGCTAATTTATTTAATTTTCAATATCCAATAAACATAGGATATTATTCAATAAATTAAATATTACTTTTATTCCACTATAGAAGTAATACTGACTTACCAATTTAATACATATCTGTGAATATGCGTTCTCCTTTAGTTCATCCATTCCCCATGTTTAAGATCTAATGTTCATTAATTAATTATCCCCATGTTTAAGATCTAATGTTCATTAATTAATTATGTTAGCCTATGACAACTATAATTAATTAATATCTAAAACTTTGAGTAGTACCACACAAGCTGAAATTATATAAACTGTGTAATCATGTTCATCATCATGTACTTGAACATTGTTGTGAACATGTAAGGTCAGAATGTAAAAACTTGAGCAAATAAAGAACACGAGATTGGTAACCCTGTTCGATCAACTAATCTACGTCAGGGGGGCTTATCAAGTCCGTGAGAAACAGTTTACTACTCCGTTGAATGGTTACAAAGGTTATTACGTGAAGACTCCTGTCACTCGACCCCTTTCCTACCTGATTCAACCTCTTTCACTAAACTGAATTGTGAGCTCCCCTCACAACCTAGAATCCCTCTAGTTCCCACAGAAAATCTCTCCCGAGACTCCTCTAAGTGTGTATGAAAGTGAGTTTCAAACACAGACTAGAAACATAATGATCTAACCGATCAAACCTAGTCTACCCGAAAACTATATGCTTTGACTGTGAAGTCTTTTAATTCTCAACCCTTTAGTGTATACGTAAAAGAGAATCAGAAATCCTAATTAGATTAGGAGTTAACAAGGAAACAATTTCTTTAAATAAATCGGACTTTCCTAGTTTAGATGTCTTCTTTGAATAGAACTACTTGCTTCCTTCTTGATCTTCATCACGAACAAGGCAACTTCTATTCTGAAATGCCCATCTTAAATTTGTAGCTTCAACTTCTTAAATTTAGCATGGCACGTCTCTTGAAAACTCTCTAGATAACCATGTACATGATCGTTTCTCTGAATATGATTAAGTACATGTCTTCATCTTCAGTCAGATTGGCAGCGGAATGTTCACAGTAATGTCCAGAACATGGTATTCGAACATGAATAACCAAAACCTTTTGTTTTCTTTTGAAATTGCCATAACATCTTAAATAGATAATGACAATCCTGAACACCTAAGTGCCGATGGCACTAACAATCTCTCCCTTTGTCTTTATCTGGTTGCAAATCAGCTCCATGTTTAAAAGAACACAATCCCTTGAACTGTAGGATCATGTACTTAGAAACATACTTGAATGTTTGGAAGAACATTATATGATTCAGCTGTTTTTCTCTTTTTTATTAGCTTGTACCTTATCTGATGTATTCTTTTTTTTTTTTATCTGTTGATAGCAGTTTCAATTTTTTAGTAGATATGAATCATAAAGGGAAGAAAAATCTGTTTCATAACAAAATAGCTAAAAACAAGCTATCATAGGAAAAAAAAATATCTTGCAAAACATGATGTAAGATAAGTAACACAGAAACATAAATAATAAAAAAAACTTATATTGCATTACTCCCCATATTTGCCACCGAGAAAGGCAAATGAGTAATTCGCAGAAACTACTCGGATTTGTCAGTGTCTTGGGCATCATCTCCTTCAGATCCTCCTTCTTCAGATCCTGCTTCAGCATCATCATATTCCGTCTCATCTCCATTAGCAGCATCCTCCTCAGCCTCCTCTTCATTATCCTCAGCTACAGCAGTCTCAACTTCATGATCCTCCTCTGCAGATTCCTTTTGGACAGCTTTTGCTTCCTTAGTTTGTTCTCAAGTCTTTGCTTCATCTAGCTTTTGTGCTGGAGTAGACTTCTTCTGAGTAGCAGCTTCGGCAGTACTTGCAAGCTTGTGCAAGTTATGAACATTTTTAGGAACATCTGTTGTTGGGGAGGCAAACTCTTCTCCTGATGAAAGATCAACAATCATTACTTGGATCTTCATCTTCACAGTTAATATTATCAAATAAATTTGAGATGGACTTGGGTGGCCCATCAAATGGGTTTTGATCCCCCCAAATGTAAAACCCTAAAATTGATTCTCGTCGGCTCGCGTGGTGTACTTACCCAACCCTAACGCATGACCTTATCACCGCACTCATTACCCATACTAAAGCCTATATTATTTTTTTCTGAAATAAATATAAATCTAAAATGAAATTATTGAATCTTAAAATTAAAGTGAACATCGCGTGGGCTCGTGCACTGCGCTTAATAATTAATTCAGAGGTGATAAACTTTAATTGAAATTAATAAATCTTAATTGTGATTAATAAATTCTAATCGGGATGAAATCATATAAGCAAAGTAGTGAGGATAATACTTTCTCGGGATTTTTTTTTTGCGGCGGGTCAGGCAACGCGACCCACCAGTCTAATGGTCATACGATCTGACTAGAGTATTTATCAATAAATTTTAAATTATTCTAATTAATATGTAGTAAAAGAAATATGAATTCATTGAAAAAGAGCCCACAACTAAGAGAAAGTAATATTTTTTTGTTTATTTATGAATTTATTTAACTTTTCTAATTAGTTGGTTAGAACCGATATGTTTAACATTAGATTTGAAATAATTAGTCAAACTATTTTATTTTTAAAGTATGCTCATAAGAAAATTTATGACACTTCATGATGTGTTTATAAAGGGACTTCTTCTACAGTGCAAGGGGCACAACACTACTTGATTTGTAATTTTTTTAAAAATAAAATTGTCTTGTTTTGTCGTCTTTGAACATTTTTTTTATGTTTTCTTTATTAATTCAAACATTAAACCTAAAAAATATCAAATTCAATTATAGATGATCCTAATTTTTATACTAAATAATTAAAAGTAACTACATATCATAATCATGTAAAAAATAATCAACCATAAATAAAAATATATTAACTAAAAACTCTTTAAAATATTAAACCCTAATCATGAAAAAAATAAATAGTAACTAAAAACTAAAAATAAAAAAATATTAAAATTCTAATTAAGAAATAATCAACCCAAATTAATAAATATAAACTAAAAACTAATAACTTAACAAAACCAACTATTTTTGGATAATCAAACTTAATTTTTAATTATAAACTAAAATATAAAAAGAAAATTATATGCCCTATTTATGAATAATCAACACTAATTAATAATTAAACAATATATATAATCCTAGCTATGAAATATGAATCCTAATTGGGAGCAAAATTGATAGCGAATAAATGATTCTAAGACCTTAATAATAAATTAATTCAAAATTTACAAAACAAAAATATTAAAATTAAAACATCTAACACAAAAAAGGTTAAAAAGTACACTGCACAGGCTGGCGTGAGAGGGACACGAATGTGATCCACTTGCATTGATAAACTGAAATTATAATCATGATTTTTAATTTTCAATTACTAATGTCTATATAGATAGATAGATATTTATAATAAATTATATTAACAATAAAAAAATTAATTTGTTGAACGAAAAAAAAAGGCTTAACAAGTATTTACATGGAATAGACGCTACAACCTCTAAAAATTATAGAAACACCACTAAAAAATGAATACAATAACAAATAATAGATAGAGAAAAAGCACAAGAAAATTGTATATTTCAAGTATTCGATATAAAGAATTGTATGGATATCCAAGTCTAAATAAATTTGTCTAACCTCTCGATCATGAAAAATGCTCGTAAAAGATGAAGTTTCAAAGCCATATGATGTTGAGAGGATTTTATGTCATTGACCATAATATATATATATATATATATATATATATATATATATATATATATATTGAAGCAAATGACAAAGAGCAAGATATATAATTAGTGACAGATAAAAACAATATGTATAGAGGAATGAAAACAACCTCCATATAAAAGTCATTTTTGTATCGTAAATAGTATGTTGAACTGGAACTATAAAATGTCAATCAAAGGGTCACAAAATTATAATTTGATTGTAATATAGACAATCTTTTATATGCATTTATCAATCAATCTAATAAAAAAATATTTTTTTTAATAAAAATCAATCTTTTAATTAAGGTACAATATATATAATTTCAATCAATAAAATACGTCAACTATTTAGCCATATATCTATACATATATAAACGTATATTATATAATTATGGAAACTTAGATATTTTTTTTAATTGAAAATGACCATATTTTCAATTATCGTAATTGTCAACCAAAATTTTGGGTGAGAATTAATAATATGATTCTATTAAATTAACATATAACATAAACAACTAATTATAATTAGTAATTAGCACTACATATAATAATAATTAATTCAATTTTTGGCTCCGTAAGATTCTTTCAACTGAAAATTTCACCGAGTGCAATTTTAATTTAAAATAGTCAAACATAATTTATTTCTTTAATTATGGAAATTATTTTATTTGATTTGGTATATATCTCAGTTTTCGGGTATGAATTGATATGCTAATAAACATACTAAATAATTATATTTTGTATGTTTTATTGGATTGAGATAAAATATATTATATTATAGTATTAGTAAATGTACCTAATTAAGGTAAATCAAACTAATTTAATTATAATATATATATATACAATATATATAATTAATATTTTTGTTGATATCTACACACACCCCATAATTAATAGTGCAACACAATATATATTATATATTTGCGTATTCATATAAAAATTTTATATTTATGGAAACATATTAATATTTAATAATTTACAAAGAAGAAACTTGATTTTTTAATATAAAATATTATTATTTCTGTTTTGGAAGGTGCAAAAGGGCGGAACCCACACTTTTCTATTTCCGGATACGGAGTTTTTATTATATATTATATAGATATAGATAGATAGATAGATAAATAGATTTGATAATTTAAAAAAAATAAATGCAACTTTAACAATTATTAAAGAAAATCATATATGAAAGACAATTTAGGTATTCTCATACATTTTAATCATATTCATATAATCCAAACAAAATATTGACAATCTATGTTAAGTTATCAAAATCACAATCAAGCAATCTAAATAAATTATTATTTTTAACCAAACAGTACAATCCTACTATATTCAATCAATCTTATTTTTCTTATTAGTCAACCAAACAAGGCTTTGCAGTATTCAATTTATAGAAGACAAAAACTTGTATGAGACCGTCTAACGGATCCCCTTACGTTAGACGGGTCAAAACCAACCTAAACCCGCCCCAGACCCGCGACCCATGCTGTACCCCTTTTTTCTTTTGGTTTTTGCGGCTGGACCATTTTCCCTCTCTCTTCTCCTTTTTTCCTTTCTATTTCTTCTCTTTTTTCGTTTATTTCTTTTTCTTCTTTTTTTCTTCTTTCTTTTTCTTTTTTCGTTTACTTCTTTTTCTTCTTTTATTCTTCTTTCTTTTTTTTACTTCTCCTTTTTTTCGTCTCTATCTTTTATCTTTTTTTATCTTTTTTTAATAATTATAATATAGTCTTACTCAGGGTATACATTTATTTTTTAAAAATTATATATTTTTTTCCTAACAGTTGACTAATTATTGAGCCAAAAAAAGAAGTATCATTAATTAACCAAAGTATCATTATTTATGAGGTAAAGTATTATTAATTTACATATGAGTATCATTATTTATGGGGTGAAGTGCAGTCTCATTATTATGGAAAAAAGTATCACTAATTGCAGAAAAGTATCACTAATTGCAGAAGAAAGTATCACTACTTAGAAAAAAAAATCACTAATTACAGAAGAAAGTATCAATAATTAGAAGAAAAAGTATCACAATTTGCAGAAGAAAGTATCATTGATTAGAAAGAAAAATATCACTAATTGCAAAAAAAAGTATCACTAATTAGAAGGCAACTGTCACTAATTGCAGAAGAAAAATATCACTAATTGTAGAAAAAATATCATTAATTGCAGAAAAAAGTATCACTAATTAATTGCAGAAGAAGTATCACTATTAGTGATGCTTCATTTTTTATTATTAGTGATACTTACTTCATAATTAATGATACTTCTTTGTTGTTAATTTAATAATTAATGCTTAATCATCGGTAATTTTCATTTTAATGAAAATATAACTTTTATCTGGTGAAGTATCATTAACATTGATGTGAAGTATCATTAATTATGGATGAAGTATCATTAATAAAATCATTAAAAAAAACACAACTTCTAACTCTTCGTATTGAAGCGTAAATTGGAACCAGAAAAAAAAATGACGAAAAAAGAAAAAAAAAAGAAGAAAAAAACTGATGAAAGTGTTAGAGAGAGGATGGGATGGGGTGGGGTGGGCAGAAAAAAACTAACGAAAAAAGAAAAAAAAAGAAAAATTTAGATGTAAAAAAGAAATTAAAAATTGAATATTAAATAAAAGAGAGGAAGGGGGACCATTAAAAAAAAAGAAAAAAAAAAGAAAAAAGAATGGGGACCACTTTGTGGATCAAATAATATCCGTCTAACGTAAGGAGATCCCTTAGACGGTGTCACACAAGTCCCCTTATAGAATATAGGCTACAACTAATCTTGTTAAATGTAACTCACCAATCAGTTGAAAAATAATAGTTTATTGACCTATCTAAACTCTCACGACGAGTGTGGACTTAAAAATCTTACATCAAGAGTTATTCTCAAAGATGAAATTAATAAAAAAAAATCAAAATTTGAATATTTTTTAAAAATATAAAATTTCTGAAAGAAAGAAAACGAAAATCAAAATAATCTAATTAAGGATCAATAATTTATCCCTGGCCAGCCTATGCACGTTGAAAGGGCAAGAATGAATCTTTACCCTACCTCCCAAGAAAGGCAAAAGAAAAGCGTTTTTCATACGACGAATCTTCGGCCCCCCCCCCCCCCCTCTTAATCAAGAAATTGAACTTCCATAGACTCATTCTGTTCTTACTAGACTGTTTTCTTGGGGGTGGTTTCTCCTTTTTCTGCTAAAACCCTTAAACCCCCCTTTTTCGTCCAATGACTGGAAAAAATGGTGAACCCAACAACAAACAGCTCTATGCGTTGCTTAACGTTTCGCCGGAAGCTTCTGATGAAGAAATCAGAAGGGCGTATCGCCAATGGGCCCAAGTTTATCATCCCGATAAATACCAATCTCCTCAAGTACTGAATTACTATCGTTCTCTGTCATTAATTTATTCTCTTTTTGGTGAAATTTGTCTTCTTTTGATTCTGAGTCTCTTTCTTCCTTCCTTTTATTCTCTTCTCGAACTTTAGTTTAGTTCTGTATTTTTTTCGTTTGAAGTGTTGTTTGCTTAATTTGTTGGGTTTCCCGCTTGTGAATATTTCTGATTTATTGTCTAACCGGGCGTTATAGTTCCTTTTGGTTTTTGGGTTGGGGGTGTTGGTGGTGTAAGTTTGGAAAACTGTGTCATATTTTACTTCTTTACATCTTTGCTGCATTTTACCCGTGGTTGAGGAATGGATGTTAAGTTAATGCTCATTATCAGGAATTGGATTTAGGTTGTTCAATATTGAAGCGAGGGCGCATTAAGACTGTCAAATGCTATTTTTTGTAATATCATATGGTTTTGTTATGTTGTTATTTGTTTTTGTTTCTACTTAAGGCAATTATAGTTGTTAAATTCCAAAGTGGTAAATGGTAATTGTATGATGATGCCACGGCAGGAGAAATGTGGCAATATTATCAAGTGAGGTGCGAAAGGGTCTGTTACTACTGACAAAAAATAAAGGTTTCAAAGTGATTTATTTCATGAATAGCTTGTCTTAACTCTTAAGATTTATAAACTCCCACATGTACCCTTGGACTTTGAAGTGGTAGAATGTTTGTCTACATTTATTCCCCCTGTCTGTAATTTTTTGCACCTGGAAAAGCTTCGTATTGGAATTTTGCCATAGAATTAACTATAGAAATCATAAAGCTCATATCATATTTTTGTCTAATAATTCACTATATGCACATCTAAGTTACTGAGGAAAAGGTTAGGGCATCAGGCTCCTCTACTTGCCTCTTCGACTTGAGCTTTGGATATGTGGTATAAGGAGCTTAGCATCCTAATTTTCTTAATATCTGCTGCTATAATGATAAATGGTCAGCCAGTTCATGGCTTCATGCTTAAACATTCATGAATCATGATTTTAGTGGACTGAAATTAAATTAGAGAACAGAACTGCAAAAGGTTTGGTATCTCCACCACCCTTATATGCCCTGAATAGATGTGGGAAATTAGAGTTTGAGCTTTATCCAATCAGGCAATCAGCAATAGAAAGATGAAGGCTTGATGCTAAAATTTTAGTGTCAAGCTACGATATTTTACTAGTAATATGATCTTGCTTTTAAGAAGTTCTGAGCTTGGGGTTGTATGATGGATTTCATCTTGTATGATCTTTTCATCTGAATTAATTAGCTGATTTATTGGGGATCATTATCACATTGGATTTAGGATATTTAAAGTCTTAATTAAGCATTCTGTTTTGCAATATAATGCCAGAGTTATTAATATCAATTTCGAGAATTTTAATTTACTTCCTGTTCTATATTGCAGTTTACACCCTTGGTTAGATATCTTTAGGTTTTAGATGGTGATGCTTAGATTATTACCTGTATATTTATAATTTCTTGATTTAGTTTTAAGCAAGTTAGCCCTTGACTTGCCTCTGCAAAAAGCTTTGCTTCATTACAATAGTTGTAAGATATTAAGAAAATTAGGACACCAAGCTTAAGTTGCTTATGCTGGTGGATATCTGTCGCTTATGTAAGGGACAAAAAGTCATGCTCTTATAGTTATAACATAATAAATAACAATACCAAGGTAAGTGAATATTCACTAATTTTAGCACATAAACAAACAATTAATGAATTTGGCATTATTGGAGTTTTATCAATTTAGAGCTTGAAAGATAGGTTAACTATCAATTTGGAGTCTGAAAGATGGAACCTATCCATTTAGATCCTCAATGATTGAAACTAGACAGAGTCATTGAAATAGGATGGCGGATGTGAATGTTAGATGCAAGTCAAGAAGTAGAAGAATTGGAGATTGTAATAATCGTGGGTGTGACTGGTGTGCAAGATGAAGAAAAAAGAAG
The DNA here is from genome assembly GCA_026008535.1 of Perilla frutescens. NCBI lineage: Eukaryota > Viridiplantae > Streptophyta > Magnoliopsida > Lamiales > Lamiaceae > Perilla > Perilla frutescens. Next base: position 35,615,408 of record BRKX01000006.1, on the reverse strand, counting down.
ATGCGGCGCAGATGAAGTAGAACGAAGATGCGCCACGTCTTGAACATGAGAGAGAAAGAAGACCTTATTGTTGAACGAAGATTAGGGTTTTACTAATTGGTTATGGTCTGGGCTACTAATTGGAATGTGGTCCACTAATTGTATTGGGCTCAATATAATATCACTCAATCGATTATATTTTTGAAACTATAACAATGTTGCCGTGTCCCCGTATCTGTACCCTTGTCTAATTTTGGACATTTTTAGCCGTATCCAAGTATTCTGAATATTCGAGGCTAATAAGTCGGCCTAGATATGTACTCGTATTGGACAACTGTACCCGAGTCCAAGTAACATAGATGCGAGCCACCAAAAAGAATCTATGTATCCAGTAATTCTGTTATGAGTTATAGTCTACTGCATGCATTAATGATCAGAAAAACATTTCTTCAGTTATTTAACCTATGCAAGACTTAGTAAAATGGAAAGTGCTCAATGTTGTCCTCATTTTCAGTATATTTTGTCAATCAAGTTCTTTAAATTATTTTGTTCGGGATGAAGTAATTTGCTGTGGATATTATCTGACTCATGGTGTCTGATGTCTTGGTGAATTCTAGTTGGAGTGAGAAATTTTTTGATTTCATTTCTGCTTTGAGTTGGTTTTGAGCAAGAGCTGGTTAAGGTATGACTACATGAGTTGTATAACACATAATGTGCTCTCGCTGTTTAGATGAAGGAGATTGCAACAGAGAACTTTCAGCGAGTATGTGAAGCTTATGAGATTTTAACAGATGAAAATAAAAGGATCATATATGATATCTATGGGATGGAGGGACTTATTTCTGGCTTGGAGCTTGGCCCTAAACTTGACAAACTGGATGAGATCAAGGAAGAACTTGAGAGATTGCAGCGTCAGAGAGAACAAGAAAAAGCCTCACCCAATATCCGATCATCCGGTTCAATTTTGGCCAATTTGTCATGGCCTGATCTTTTAGATGGTGATGGTATTATGAGAGGGTATGGCCTTGACCACATCCTCTGTGTCTCTCAATTTGAATTACATGCTTTGTTGTGAATACTTATGCAAAACTATATTGGGTACCCATGAGTGCTTGATCTTCTGATTGCTCCACCTATCTGCCTTTTGGATACTGACAATACTTCTATTGTCTCAACTGTTTCAAAACTTTTACTCTTTTCTTATATATTATGCAAAGCTTTAAGGGCTTGTTTGGTTTATTTTCAGCATTCATTTTAAGCTTTCACTTTTTCAATGATGTTTACGAGGTTTTATCGGTTTTTGGTTTAAAATGAAAGCCTTTGGATAAATAATTTTGAAATTTGAGATCCCTAGGCTTGAAATTGAGAATACATTTTGTTGATTGAACTCTTTTATAATTTATGTTGCGACCCACTTAAATTTATGGTTGGAAATGAAGAATAATGTATGAATGGTGGGTCATGTAGAAGTGATAGAAGAATATTAAAATTGATAAATATGGTTGAAAAATATTGTTAGCGGGCCCAACCTAAACAAATTAAGTATAGTTTTAGCATTTTCGGTGAATTTCTTTGCCAAATGAACTTAGCTTATGTTTGACATTATGTTGGTCTTAGGTCAATGGGAAAAACGTGGCAAGCAGAGTTTTTTTATGACTCTATAACCCGTGCACCTTTTTTTGCTAATGCTCATGCAAAATGTCAGGATGGCTATGGCCACTGAAGTTCAATCTCAAATATCTAAGCGCACTTCTCTTGCTATTGGTGGTAATTTGGCTGTTAATGAGGTTTCTGGTGGTGGTGCAGCAACTGCAATCCTTAGGCATCATGTATCTCCAGTTTCTTCCATAGAATTAGTGGGCTCTATTGGCTTGCAGTCATTGGTAGGAGTACAAACTTCCCGGTAGGACATTGTTTTTTGTATATTGATGATTTTTCTCCTGTACAATATAGATGCATTGATCACTTGTTTTTGCATTATGCTTTCAGCGAGTTATCTGCTCACTCTACTGCATCAATGGGCATTGCCATGTCTTTGAGGGATGGCTCCATGAATCTTTCAAGCACCTGGAGTCGTCAACTGTCAGAGACAACAAATGCAAATGTATTGTTTCTGCATTTATCGTTGGTGAACACAGAACAAGAAATTTAATGGAACTGTTTCTGGATAATTTATGGGAAGCCACACATTATATAAATAATTGAGTCAATAGAAACTATTTTGAATTTAATCTGTATAATATTTCTTTCTCCACTCTTCTGCTAAGTTTCTGCTATTTTTAATATTACAGATACAGCTTTCTCTAGGTGAAGAGTCATCTATAGGTGTTGGTTGGAGAAAGAAAGAGCAAAAAATGTCTGGTTCAGGAGAAATTAAGGTAGCCTTCTTTTGCAGTTAAATGATTTTTAGTTATGATGAAGTTTATTTAGTAATTTAGGTAAAATATAGGTCTTCAATAAGATATTTATATGCACCAGTTGGATCTCTGGAAAGTCACTCCTCCAGGCTCCAAGATCATAGCCACTATAAAGCGAGAATGAGCTGATTTCATGGCTATATTGTCATACATGGACATATGCAGTTTTGGCATCATTGAACTTCATAATTTAAATATTTATGATGGGGCACTGCATACTTATTTTGTACATATAAGAGTTCACGTGTAATTTATTTAGCCAAACGACTTTGAACTTTAATTTTTATATCTTTATTAAAAGATTCGTGCAGTGCTAAGTTTAGCAATTTCAAATTATTATTCCTTCTCATATTAAAATTAGCAGACTAGTGATTGAAGAGGGTGCTATTCATTTTAATAACTTTAGTTTGGACAGTAATTCTCATACATTAAAGCCATCGAGAGTTATTTGTATTATTGATGATTGCCTTCAAAATAAAAAATGGATTTCTTATGTATTGTCTGAGACTTTATAATTGATTATCATGGGTTAAGATTAAGATGTTTCTGTGTATAAATGAACAGAGCCACAACATTTTTTTTTATAAATATGGTTACACTATTTTAATGTAGATGGTTTACTTTCCAGTATATTAAGTTGGGAGCAGTTTAGTTTTCATTGTAAAAGTTGTTTGGATTCTTTGGCCTAAAGTTGTAGAGGAGAGGTTTGTAACGGATGATCCAAATCTCAAGGGAAGTGGATGTAATTAATTAAAAAGTTGGGATCAGGCATTTGAGTTTAGAATGACATGAATACTAAATGCTATGGTTATAGGTTTTGTTTTCTTTAAATGTAACTGATTATAGTACCTTTATGCTCTTTCATAGTGGCATGAGTGAACCCATTGACTATATACTGGAATTTTGTAATGTTTTATCTAAAGGACAGTCTCTTAGTTCTCATCACCCATTCAATGTAAAATTGATTGCCGATTGAGTTATTCATACAGGCCATGGTGCTTTTACTTTCTGTTTGTGAGACATTTTTCTTCAAAAGTGTTTGCCATTTGGGTGCATCTTTTGGATTCAATAGTCCCAGGAGTCTTCATCTACACATACACAGAGAGAGAGAGAGAGAGAGAGAGAGAGAGAGATGATTGTCATTCTAATTTGTAATACTGTCTGATTGCCTCTGCTCTTCCTGTACATAGATGGGAACGAGCTCATTTGGCGCAACTGCTAACTTCACTCGTTTCTTTTCCTCTAAATCACATGGTCGCATTGCTGGCACAGTTGGAAGGTGAGTCTTTTGTATTTGTCTGATAGTCTCCATATTTTCCAGACAAGTCTCCAGTCTCATGTTTTTCTGTATGAACTAGCAGTGTTTATGCGCACTTGAGTTTAGCTTAATGTTGATATTATACTCGCATCTGTCAAGCTGTGTATGGATTTTTACAAAGTCAGCATAATCAATAACAATGAGTCAGAATCAGCCCTTTGCTATGCACTTGTATTATTTACCAATGCCCAATCATCAAATATTTCAGAAAGATTAACGAAATTTAACCCTCCCTGCAAATTTCAACTTCCTGGTAATATCCATTGTAATACTGCTTACGAATGCACTATTTTTAATAGTTGTCATTTTGAAAGTTATATGCAAAAACAAAGTTGTTTAAAAATTACAAATATGCCATTTTTCTCCCTAAAAGAGTTTTCCAAATGCAGGAAGTCATGCTGCTAACTATTATTATATTATATTAATAAATCTTATATACTAATTATATTGTCTCTACTAAGCTTTGTATATTAGTCTATAATCTCATATATTTCACACATTAGACATTATGTCTAATGTATTATAAATATATTAATTGTGCAATTTTTTTGTAATGAGTATTATCATATGTATGTATATATAAATTTATATCAATAATTAAATATTTTGTAATGTCATACATTCTTGATTAGAAGATACAATAATATGTTATTCTAGAAAAATCACATTATGTTTAGGTACCTCAAAAACTCTTCAAATGTGCTTAAATAATACTTTGAAAGTATTGTGCTTAGGTTAATTTATCAAACATTTTTTCTGTATTCATGCTGGATCCAATTGAGTGGAACACAGTCTTTCATAATAGTTGCTTTAACAAGCTCAAAATCTCATCGTAGTTACTACATAAGTTGATGATGAATGGTTTCTTCAATTTCATGCAAATATAGGACTGCTTTGCTAACTAAAGTGCAAATGTTGTAATCACTCAAACTGTTGTAATTCATGCTCTATGTTTTTTCGCAGTGACACACTTGCACTTGAAATTGGGGGTGGTAGAAAGATATCCAAATTCAGCACTATTCGGATGTTATATTCCATTGGAATTCAGGTCTGCAAACCATATATAAACATAAAAAAATCTTCAGTGAAATATGTTCTGTTAGCTGAACTCTGGTTGTGGTAGTTATTTCCTAAGAATTCGACCAACTCTTCGGAGTTCTGTCTCAAAAGATGTGTGCAAACATGCTGAGGTGTTTGGATATTTAAACTTTTTTCTATACCCTTGCATTACTATCCTTTGAAACTGTTTTTTTTTTCTCATAAATTTATTCCTGATTCTTTCTCGTAACTTTGTCATTGATAGGGACTAATTTGGAAATTTGAATTGCACCGTGGGGACCAAAAATTGGTAATTCCTGTAAGTGCATACTCAAACACATTTTCCTGTTGATGGTTCAAATTGTCTTTGTCAATTGTGAGTCTGTTGGTGAATGGGCATCAGGCAACCGATCTTGAATGGGCATCATGCAACCAATCTTGGTTCTGGAACAAATTTTTCTGGTGGCTGATTAATTTGTTACTCAGTTACTCTGTCACTTTATGTTGTCTAAAACTGTTAGACATGTGAATATCTACCGCAGGACTGATGCACAGGCTTGATTAAAAGAAGCATAGCAAGAGAAGTTTGTGGTACTAGAAATATAATAAGAAAACTAAGTATTTTGAATTCCACATCAACATAAGTTAAGTTCAAAAGGCACATCTTGCATAGACCTTTAAGTGGAAGGAAATGTTTATATATCTTGAGCATAAGATCATATCAGCAGAAAAGTCGAATTGCATTTATAATTAAGTATGAGATAAATCATGTTTTGATTCATTTTCTTGTATCAATAAGTCAGCGGTTGGTTAACTTATATTCTTAATTGGATTGTGAATTGCCATGATATAGTAGTTCTTTAATATGCATGCGAAAAATGTGATCTACAACTTTCTCACATCTATCTACTATCTACTACTATTATAAAAGAGCCTTGTTTTGTGAAATTTGTTTTGCCTATTATGTTCCTATTATACCTTTTATTTAATGTCAATAGTATAATATAATAAATTGCCTATTATATCCATATCATGCATAATATATTGTATTTATGACAAGTATAACAGTTATTAGTAGAAAAAAAAGGAGAAAAAAACCTATTTAGAAGAGAGAGACACTGGCTGCAAATTCACGGCTTTGGGAAATTAATTGAAACTTATTCTTTTCATTTTTCATGGTAGTCAATACATATGCTGAAACTTTTGATCTATTTTTATAATTGTTAATATTAATTGCTTACTGTTAAATATTTATTATCAGATCACCATTTTAATAACCTAGTTAACGAACAATTAGTAAGTTTTGTATATTTATAACAAAGTTTGCCATGAGTAATAGTCTTTTAAATTATTATTATAAAAGTGTATAATTCTTATATAATTTATTAATAAGAACTTATAGTTTTCGATAAGTTTTGTGACATACATATTTTATGTTCCATTTTATTAATTTTTTGTGAGGTTATTTCATGGTTATCTTTTAGTTTCTCATATATATGTATTTATATTTACAAATGATCGTTTAATTCTTTCTATTATTTTATATGCTTTGTATTGTTTTATGTTTCTAGAGAAAACTTTTATAATTCTTTTTGGGTCTTTTCATTTATTGTAATCATGTTGATTTTGTATGTATATTTGGTTTTATGAATTAACTTATGAATGATACATGAGGTTTAATTATTCAAAAGGATAGTTTAGTCAAAAGAAGAAATAAAATTAATTTTAGGTCATTAAGAATAGGTAATGCCAAGTGGAACAAAATGATTGATTAGTCTTATCCCTTTTGGAATAAGAATTTATGTGGATATTTACCAAACCAGAGTCACTTCCTAACTTTGAGATTTTATATCCTCTATTGTATAATCCTCAATCACTGACTTTTTCATTGAGTAACACATGCCTGCTATACTAATAAAAATATTATATTAATGCAGAAAACAAGCTTTTAGTTTAGTAAGTTATTTATATTACAAAAATTAAAAAAAATGTATTATTAAAGGTATCTTTAGATAAAATACACAAATATTTATAAAATTCAAAACATAAAGAGAATATGTGCTAATTAAATTAATTGAAACAATTCATTTTTGCAAGTCTGTTGAATTACACACTTTTTCAACTATTCAATAGAAAATTCTTCATATTATTTTGCTGATATACTTGTATAACTGCTATCATGCGCAGATATTGCTGTCCCATCATCTGAATCCAGTGTTTGCAACCGGAGCATTCATTATTCCAGTATCAGTTTATTTTACACTCAAGGTTTGCCTTCAATAAATATAAAATAAAACGATTTGTTACTCTCTGCTGGACTTACACTAGATTTTGGAGCATTCCTCTCTGCTCGTTAAGTTACCTATAGCAATCTTTACTGATGCTTATAACTTGGATTAATGTGATGATAACCACTTCTGTTCTATGTCACCACTGTTAAGATAGATCATAAGTCATTTATTTATATATATATTTTTTTTGAGAAAAGATTGAGTCATTTCAGTCTCTTTTTCAGTTGTATTTTAAAAGCTGGATTTTTAGAGCTTGTTAATTGACTTAATTCCATTTTCTGTACTTTTAGAACTTTGTTTTCAAGCCTTATTATCTTAGACGAGAAAGGCATAAGGCGTCGGAGAACATGGAGAAGACTAAAAGCCAGGTACATTATTCTGGAGCAAACTTAACTGCCCTCTTTGTCCCTTTCATTTTAAGTTTGTTTGGTTTTTTTTTTCCTCCTAGAAACTGGATGGAATGAGATAGTTAATCGTGTAGAAGGTAGTCTTTCTTTTTGTGCATTTCAATCGTAATGTGGAATTTTGTGCTTATGTGCTCTTCCTTTAGTTGTCTGTGCCACAATGCTTTCTTTTCTTCGCAGTCCTTAGTCCTTACTAATTGATTACTATTGCATGATTTACAAATATCATCTTGCATTCTCTCTTAATTTGGTCCATTTTTGTGGTATCTCTACTTACTTTTGAAGAATTAATAATGTTTTGCTGCATTTTCTGCATTGCCCATATGTATGTAGAACTGTTGCAATCATGTTTTAAAAATATAGGCTTTGGGTGGATTGGTTAATTCTCCTAAAGTATAGTCGAACATTACGATACATTCCCCTTCAAAACAATCTTCTCTCCGAAGTATTTCAGAATGTCCTAATCATCATGACATGAATAACTGCAAACTATCTTGGGTGTTTTTTTTTTTTTGTGTGTGAAAACTTCCACAGATATCTGGATGTGATATTTCTAGACTTCAAATATGATACAAATCAAACTAATGTATAACAAGGGAATGCTAAATTTTTTACCAGTGCTGTCCCATTGGTGTTAATATATAGTGGGGCGTCTCGAACTCTTAATGCATTTGGAGCAGTTTTGTTCAATGCTATTTGGTCGCTTGGTCCTTGCCGAAGCTAGTTTACAGATCTTCTAAATAATCTTATGTCTCCAACTAAGAAAAGCATTTGCATCTTTATCTTGCCTCCCATCTGATCTGAGCTATGTTATGTAATCTCCATTTGTTTTGCTCAGATTCAAGAGGCAATGGCTGCAGCTATGAAAGCCCAGCAGCTATTACAGAATGTTGCCAATAGGAAAAAGATTAAGCAAGTAGAAATGGGGGGATTGGTGGTTGTTCAGGCACTTTATGGAAGTCAAAAAGCTCTGCTGAACAGACATAAATCTGAAGAAACAGGAGATGGATTGGCTTTACAGATTATAGATGTTACAGTACCGCTAAATTTTCTTGTTACCGATTCTGGGCAACTCAAGGTTGGTTTGTTGCATAAATAATTTTTATCAAGTTTCATATGCAAATGATCTGGCTAGATGATTGTTTTTATTCAATGCGATATAACATTAAAGTCAAAAACATTTGTAATAACCTTTCTTTCTAAGTAACAACACATCATCTGGAAGTTATTTTGCATTGATGAATAAAAGTGCGTGCCTGGTAGTCCTCTAGAGTAAGACATTATTTGGTATTGGCATATTGCTTTGTCATGTGAATTTTATAGAAAGGACAATAGATTCCTAGAAGCTCTGCTCTTTTATATATGTGTGTGTGTGTGTGTGTGTATATATATCTTATTCTGTTTGGAATGAGAATCTTGGGTAACACAGAGAATAGGGATGATGTATAGAATAGGGATGATGTACAGAAGAATGGTGTTGCTTGGCAAAGTGAGGATATAATTTTTTGAACTGGGAATCAGAATTTGAGAATAAAGTTTATGTTGATTTCCTTGCTAGTCACTAAACATACTTATCTCATCCGCGTATGTCGTCTTCTACTTGTAAATAGTGCTTACTGTTTGTGACATCATATTCGTACAGCTACACGAAGGCGTGAAGAAATCTGGGATCATGGGGTTTTGTGATCCTTGTCCTGGAGAACCAAAGCAGTTGTATGTGAGTTATACATTCGGTGCAAATGGATACGAGGTAAGCATCTGCTCAATCATCACCATCCAAAATCAGAACTAGTTGTTACTTGTTAGTAAGTATTGCTGCTATTTTCAACAGGTTACAGTTGGTGATTATGATGAGCTGCTTGTACCACAACAAAGCCATAGAATCTAATTGTAACTTAGCAATGAGAAAGCGAATATGGAGTTGTATGAAAGGTCATGTGGCTCTTCCTGTGTCTCTGCATGCCTGTTGCATTCCCTTGATAGGCACCTTGTCTGATTCTCCATCAAAATTTTGTTGGTAACTTAGGTCATATACATTTCTATATTTCATCATTATTTGATTTTCCCAGATTGAATGAATAAACTTGTACAAGTTTTTGCTATTAATTTACGACACAATATCGCCGTGTACTAGTTTATTGCTTCTTCTGCTAATCTGAAGTTTTTTATTTATTTTTTTTATTTATTCAACTCTGAGGTTTGCCATTCTTTTCTTATTCAAACAATGAGACATGCATCTATTTTTAGTCTTAAAAATGCTAAAAGCACATACATTAAGATAGTTTCATTCAATATTGAGAAATTATTGTAAAAATTAATCACACGCACATATAATATACTTAAGATTATATATGAAATAAAAGGATGGGGAAAGTTTCATAAATTTTTGTTGCATAGGTGCAAAACATGTGGTCACCGAACATAATATTTGCTCTAATGGAATTGATCTAGTGTTCTGTCTCTAAATGTCCAAGGAAATGACTTGAGCAAGAAAAAAAGAAAAAAGAACATCGAATTTCATGAACTTCCATAAATATTATGAAAAATATTCCCTCAACCACAAGCAAGCAAAATGCAAGTTACCTTTCACCAAGGAAATTATGAAAATGAACTCTTAATAAGTACGTTAGTCCAAACTCTATTTCGAGAGTCATCGTATTATTAGAACCTTTGTATTGTTGCAGATGGGATTTTAGGAACTGCCTCGGAGTCGTGTTGGCCTGTTTCGCTCTGATGATTGGAGTTGTAACGGCATTACTGGAGTTTGCTTCCGAGCGTGGTTTAGATTTTGTTTGGTTAGATGTGGATTTAGCTTCTAGAAGTATCTTAAAGCAAGATGGCTCCGTATTCTGATTTATTTGTTGGAAATACAAATTCAGATCGGAAATCAAGTTGCAGAAAAAATGACTTCTCCTTCTACTCTAACCGGTTGCTGGTTAGGTCCGGTCCTATTGATACTATTGCTTCTCTTATTTCTTATGAGTATTATGGTACTGGCTATTTTTGTTGTTGATTGCCTTTTTTTTTTTTTTTGATAGGGGTACTCTTTTTTCTTTGAGGTTTTTGCCCTTCTGATTTTTCCTCAAAGATTTAATGAGGCCCTGCCTCAATAAGTTTTCAACCCGTGATTTCTTTGGCCTTTAGGTTTGTTTTCTTTCTTATTTTCCCATTTATAATACACAAATAATTTTGGATTATTATTTATTAGGACAAATAAGCTCAAAAGAAAAAAAATAAAAAAAAAAAGAGGAAAAATAAAAAGTAAAAAACCTTAATATCTCAAGAGACATCTGGATATTAAAAATGAGAGACGTACAAGTATTCAAAATATCAACTCCAGCACCTCAAGAAGTGGTGATCTCCGACGTCTTCATTTCCCTTCATTTACCAAAATCCCATCATCTTTACATTTGCAATCCCCTATGGTTGTAGAATTATCTTACATTGATATACTAATTAAAATCAAGAATAATCTCGACTTTGGGCTTCAACGCTACTCAATTTATATCTATATTCCATAGCATTTATTGTTAGTTTTGTATACAGCTGGCAAATTTATCTTTGTATACATTAAATAATACTATGATTTATAGATTGAAATCTTTTATAGTCATTGTGTGCATTTATTTATTATTATATATCTGCATGGTCTAAATACTTTGCACTGTAGATGATATGGTGTGGGTTGACATACACGAATATCATAGCATCCATGCCTTGCACCGTATTAAGTGTCACGTCCCAATTTTCATAAAATAAAATAATAACAAGAATAAAGAGAAGAGACGCCACTTTTTAGTAGAACTTAAAATATTTGACATTAATATAACGGAAATTAGATAATTAAATATCTTTAAAGACTCATCACACGTCACCATGCACATCACCCGAGTAAATCATTAACCTGAAAATATAATAACTAGCTTTTGTGTGAGTTCTATTGACTCAGTGAGATCTTTGCATTTATCCAAATTATAAGAAATAAACCTTTAACATAAGGCATAATATCGCTCAATGTTAGTGCCATTGTGAAGCACTAAGTTTGTTTTGGCAATTTATGTTTGACGAAGTGTTCGAGGAGATGTGCTTGAAGTAATGTGTTGATTCCGCTGTGCAAATTAACGAACAGTTGGTGAACTGTTCCCTTTGATGTTCCAGGCACAATCCCGAACAGTGTTATTTATGGCAGTTTCCATGTTGAGTTGATCTTGTGCGGACGAGTTTGGGAAGCCAAGATCTGATTGTTTAACTGTCTTTTTGGAGTAGATGGTGTGCTGATTTAGATCCTCAATATCATGGAAGACATCTACACTAATATGGAAAGAATCACAAACCCTAAATCATTTACCATGTTGATGAAGATTGAAGATCAAGTCAACCAATGAAGTGACACTTTAAGAAGGCTGATTCATTCAACAATCGGTGGTTTACCCCCAACATATTTGATTCTCTAAAGTTAGTGTTTGAGAGTCGTTGGTTTGTGATTTATTTTAATAGCTAGAAGTTGTTCCCCTAAATTGTTCAACGTGATAGTCTAGCATTGAGTGTTTTTGAGTGAAACACGTAAGAGGTTTTTAATCCTTATTTGTACGCAATCTCGGGAGAGATTGTAAGTTGAAGTCGTGGGTAGCTAGAAGGAGTCTAGTGTCACGGTTGTGAAGGGATCTTACAGCTTTCATTCATAAAAGAGTTCGTGAAGAAGAACGGGCAGCATAAGGAGGGAGTCCTGTATGTATAAGTTCCTCAATACACTTCATGAAGAAGTAGTGAATGAATCTTCAAGTTTGGGCGAAGTCTCCCCATAGTAGGTTGATTAACCGAACTGGGTTACCAATCTTGTGTCTTTTTTTTTACTACATTTTATTTATTGTTCTTGCTTCTGTTTTTGCCATATTCTAGAACACTTGCATGCAGTATCTTTAAATACACTTTGCACGGATTGTAGTTTTTCAATTGGCACCAGAGCGGGTCACCAGTTACACAGGTGTGATCTTGGGTTTATTAATACATTTTTAGTATTTGTTTTGCCGAGATGGACACAATGAAAGAAGGAGTGTCGACAGTGCGACCCCTGCTCCTTGATGGCAATAAGTACGCCTACTGGAAGGCCAAGATGACTGCGTTCATTCACTTCATTGATAAACGTGCGTGGAAGATGGTGACTGATGGCTGGAATCCTGCCATGAAGAAAGATTAAGAAGCCGGAGGAAGATTGGGATAATGATGATTATCAGATAATGGGATTGAATGCCAAAGCTATGAATGTTATTTTCTCGACTGTTGATATGAATGTCTTCAAACTTATCTCTACATGTGACAAAGCTAAGATGCGTGGGACATTTTGTAGACCACTTTTGAAGGGACAAGTAGTGTGCGTACTTCACGAATTCAATTACTCACCACAATATTCGAAAATATGAGGATGGATGAAGCAGAGAAGCTCAGAGATTTCAATGCCAAGATTTGTGACATTGCCAATGAAAGATTTGCTCTGGGAGATACTATTTCTGAAGAAAAACTTGTTCGAAAAGTTCTTCATTCCCTGCCCAAGAGATTCGCCTACAAAGTCACGGCTATTAAAGAAGCCAAAGATGTGAACAAAATGAACCTGCAAGAACTGATGGGGTCATTAAGAACCTTTGAAATGGGCCTGACAGAAGAAGAAACTGTGCAGAAGAAAAACATTGCTTTTGAAGTTGGTTCCAGCACCAATGTTCCCAGCGATGTTCCTGACAAAGCCAACCTTGTCGACTCAATTGCTCTGTTATAAAAAACTTTAACAAGTTTGCAAAACATTTTGAGAAGTCCTCTCAAAATAATTCTGGCAAGAACAGGTTTTCTAAACCATGAAGAACCAAGGATGAAGATTCCAATGAATAAAAGTATAAAGAGGTGAAGTGTAGAGAGTGCGGTGGTTTTGGTCATTACCAAGCTGAGTGTGCTAACACTCTAAAAAGGAAGAACAAGTCTTCTAGTTCTACCTTAAGTGATAGTGAGGATCTTGATGAAAGTGGAAGTGATGAAGAATATATAAGCAATCATATTGATCTCATGACACAATTTGTTAAGGAGTTTGCGCCTGCATCTGTTCCCGACAATGAGGTCGAGAAAATATCAGAATGCAATAATGGTGAAGAATTTACGGAAGAATCAACTATGGAGGTGTATAAAAAGCTGTATTTTAGATCATGGTGGTTAAAGTCAATAAAGACCCGCTTAAAGAAAACTTTGATATCACTAAAGAGAGAGATGATCTTTCCATCAGACTTAAGGAGCTGCAAGATGAATTGTCGCAGTCCAAGAACAGTATTCAAGCACAGAGTGGTGAACTTTAACATTTGAAGAAGCTTGTTAAAATGATGAACTCTGGATCATCTCAGCTGGATGAAATTCTCTCCGAAGGAAAGAACCCTCAAGATCATACTGGGCTTGGTTACAATGGTGGTTAGACCTATGACAGGTTTTGTCACGGACAAACATCTGGAACAAAAGATTCGACAGTTCCAGAGTCGAAAGCTGAATCAAAGAACTTTTTTACAGAAAAGTCACCACATCCGAAGAACTCCACAAGAAGGACATTCTCTGTTTGCCATTACTGTGAGAAACCTGAACACATTCGTCCACACTGTAGAAATTATCTCAATGATCTGAGAAGAATGAGAAGAACATGTCTGTATCAACCAGAGCAATATGTCAGAAGAAAAGATGTCAGAGACACATCTAGGAATAACCACATAAATTACGTGGTTCACACTGCTCTCAACATTAATGCAAAGAGCAGTTGGTATTTTGACAGCAGATTGCTCGAGACACATGACTAGAGATGCAAGCATGTTGATCAATCTTCAGAAAGATTGTTCATATCAGTCTGTTACCTTTGGAGATGTTTTGGACTTGTGTCTCTTCAGCTAGAACTTTCATGGACTGGTCTTCAGTTCGGCTGCTGGCGTTTCATCAGTTGGACTTTAGAACTGATGCGTCTTTAGCTGGTGTTCTTCGAACTGGTGCTTCATCAGCTGGAACTTCATTCTTCAGCTGGTATGCTTTGAACTGGCATTTTCCATCAGCTTGTACCTTGGTCTTCAGTTGGTATGTTCCTTCAACTGGAATATCCTAAGCTGGTATTTCCTTCAGCATGGATCTTTAGACTTGGTATATTTCTTCAGCTGGTATTTTCTTCAGCTGGAATATCTTGAGCTGGTATTTTCTTCAGCTCGTGATTGTCTTCTCTTCGACTGGCAGTCTTTATCAGTTGATGTCATCATGGACTGGCATGTTCATCAATTCAAAATGATGTGCTCTTCAACTGGTATTTCTTCAATCGGGAATGATCTAGAACTGGTATGTCCCTCAGTTCTTCTCTTTCAGCTGGTATTCCCTTCAGCTGGGATCTTCCTTAGACTGGATCATTTCTTCAGTCGGTCTTGGACTAGAACTGGTATGTGCTTTAGTTCTCTTCAGCTGGAACATCTCTTCAGCTGGTGGCAGCCTAAAACTGGTATGTGCTTCAGTTCTCTTCAGCTGCTGGCAGCCTAGAACTAGTATGTGCTTCAGTTCTCTTCATCTGGAATATCTCTTCAGCTGGTGGCGGCCTAGAACTGGAATGTCCTTCAGTATTCTTCAGCTGGTGGCGGCCTAGAACTGGAATGTCCTTCAGTTCTCTTCAGATGGAACATCTCTTCAGCTGGTGGTGGTCTAGAACTGGTATACGCTTTAGTTCTCTTCAGCTGGAACATCTCTTCAGCTGGTGTCGGCCTTGAACTGGTATTGGTCATCAGTTTAGTATTGTAGACTGGTGGTAGTTGATACCTTCTCTCACTGGTACCTGCAACTTCCAGTTTGCCTTGCTAATCATTCTAGCAAGATACAGTCTTTTTCTCTCTATTCTTCTCTCCTCTTTCACACGAATTAATCATATCTATTGGCTTTGACAGCTTTGATAGCTTTGACTCTGTATGATCATCTTTAGTTTTCTGCTTGATTTCTTTTCAGTTCTTTCAAAGCTCTTTTCATATTTTGACATATTTTTGACATCTCATCAAAATCCCTTATAAGAAAAACCTTGATAGTTTTTCCTAACAATTTTTCCCTTTTTGATGATGTCCAAAACACGGCAAAATTGAGCAATGATGGAAGAACTGATTGAGAAATTTTTGAGCTGTGTAGCAAGAACACAATCAAGCAAGAAAACATGTAGCTAAGAAACTGCTTATGTAAACTGATTAGATATCTTTCAATCTACACCAGTTTGTTTTTTTTTTTTTTTGAGTTTCTAGCTCTTCAACTGCTACGCTTCTTCAGCTGGTATCTCATCTCCTTCTTCACCTATTCCACCAATTGCTAGGCTCTCCTCTTTCTCTGGCACTAGCATTTCTCCAGACTTCTCCCCAGACTTCCCCTTGAGACAAATGTGCCTGGACAGCTCCCCAATCTTCCCCTGAGGCTGATGCCTCTCTTCTCGAGCAGTTCCTACAGTCCTCACTACTCCCCCTGAGGCTGTACTTTCTCCTGAAACTACGAGGGTTCCCTTTGAATCTCATCCCAAAGATTTAAAAACTGTCTTCCATCATTTTTCTCCTTAATTTCTTCAATCTCTTCCCCCCTTTTTGGCATCATCCAAAAGGGTGTGCATGTGTAGATCGAAGGATAGAATGGGAACATGTGGTAAGAAGCTAAAAGTTGTAGCTAGGTTACCTTGAAATAGGAAAGGGAATGGCTGTTCTCTTGATGGTAATGATAGCCAGTTTGAGGCTTCTTCAGTTGGCATGAACTGCCGTATATCTGGCAATGGAGGCTGAACTTGATGTTCAGTTGTCATCATAGCCAACCTTAGGAGGAATTCTTCAGTTGGAGGTGGGTGGTTGAACATCATAGGTGTGGAGAATGAGTTGGATGGCTCTGCAAACGGCAGTGGAGCTGCGGCAGATATTCCATTTCGGATTCTGTTGACCATCGAATCCATAATCTTTGAGAGAGTGGGAGTAGCCATCGATAGATGATTCATCCAGTTTTTGCTCCATTTTCCTTCTTGACTTCAGAAAAAATCGTCCCTTCTTGTCAAGTAGTGTAAACATAACTGCCTCATCAACATGATATCTCCAGAGTGACCATCTGAGATATCTCCTCTGTTGATTGAAGAGATCGGAGTCATATCTCTCGATAAGCTGAAAGCTGCTGAGCAGATTAGCAAGAGTGTTGTTGAAGCTTTCTTTAACACCATCCATGTAGTTGATTTCAGCTAGTGTAGACTCAGCTGGCACAGTTGATTCTGATGTCATGTCTTCATCTAACATGAGCTGCTTTCCTCGACTATTTGAAGTCGGTTGAATCAGAGTGGAGGGGCTTTCTTCTGCAGTGTGCTGCCTCCTTGATCGCGTGCCAAAAAAGTTTGACATTCTTTCTCCTTTTGATTAGGATTGTGGGAAGATAATCTCTCCTGTCCAGCAACTCGCCTCTCTGATTGAGAAGTTGGATCTGATCAGTGATGATTATGCTGACCTTGTTGAGAAATCTCAGTTTCTCTGCGAATGTTCCAATTTGATGGTGAAAGCTGACCCTGCAAACATTTTGGCGTAGTTTTGATAGCACATACGATGCCCAGTCAACTCTGCATCGGTTGTAAATAAGTGCCATCAGGTGAGCATTGTCGGTGCTGAAGCGAGTATAGTCTAGATTGCCGTTCAGGTAATGGATGACTATATCTTGGAGTTGAATAAACTCCGGCGGAAGACTATCCTTCAGTCTGTGAGAGTAATCATTATGCTCGACTCCTGGATTCATCCATTGACGCCACAATTCTGCATGGTTTGGCGTGACTATTGCATCCGCCTGTTCACCTGTTTCAGGAAGATGGAGTGACTCCATCATAACTTCCTTGATGATCACGATCGGATTTCCTCTGACTGTTGAGATTATGTTGCCATCTTCTGCGATGTCTGAGAAGATATAGAATTTGGCAACTGCCTCAGGAAAGCATCGTCCAAATCTTAGACCTCGTGTGAGAAACTAAAAGAGACCAGTTTCCTCCACTGCTGAGATTAAGCGATGGAACAAATCAGGCTTATGTCTCTCCATCATGTAGGCAAGTTCTACAAACTTGTCTCTTTTGAGGTTGAGAGCAAGTCTAGCTGGGTCGATGTATTGAGCGGGCAGTTCCATTCTTTGATAGAATGTTTGAGAGAGAGAGAGAGTGAATGTAGTAGACAGAAAGATGCAAAGCAAATGCAGAGAGGGTTTGAGTTTGATCTGAAGCTTGGATCAATACCCCTAGGCATTTAAAGAAGCTTTGCATGCATGTACTTCGAATTGCACTCGAGTACACATCAGCTGATTAGTTTAAATGGATTTGACTGATTTGCAGCTAGCATAAATAAGATGATCATCTCAGCCGTCAACAAGCTTAGCTTCAACTTGTAGATCAGCGGTTAAGATTTCATCCATTTGGAAATGGGGTAGTTGCCATAAATAACAAATATTTTGTGCATGATTTTGCTACTTATATCTTCAGGCTATCAACTCACTTTCCACTTTAGTGATTAATTTTGCTCTGTAGCATTAAAGACTTGCTATCTTGAGAGATCTCCCATTTGAAAATAATGCCCGTTAGATCACGATTGTATTAATGTGATGAGGAATAAGTTTAAAGATTTTAATCAATTCAAACTTTTCCTTGGCAGTTGGGCTACCCCATCCAACTGATGAGTTTTTGGTGAACTGATGATGTGGCAATTGATTGATCAATTCTAATCATAACTTCTTCTTGGCCCTTGGAACTGATTCATCATTCAACTGATGAGATCAGTTGTTGAACTGCTGGATCATATCTCAGTCAACTTTCTCTTCTTGAGGGGCCGAACTGGATACTCTTCACTGCTCTCGTCAGGGCAGTTTAACCTCTTTAACTTGGAGGCGGATCCAGCTCCATCAGCAAGCTTCTCTGGCCATGATTTCTTCACGGATTGACTCCGGTGCTTAGCTTTAGCGGATGTGACCCTTCACTTTCTGTTCAAGTTCCTTCTTGAGGATGACTTGTGCTGAACTTCCTGCAGGTTCAGTTGGGCGACTGTCTCATGTCTTGAAGCAATCAGCGGGGTGACATATCTCCTCGATAAGAGATTTGGTGATGTGGCAGTGTCTTCATCATCACAACATCGACTCACTACAACTAGGGTGAGAGGTGGCTCTTGCTGCTCCTGTGTAGTTGCAGGTTCAGTTGGTTGATTAGGTTCAGCTAACTGATTTGGCAGACATCCAAAATTCAGTTTTCTGCGGGCAGGGCTGGTTGTGTAGATCTCTTGCTGCTTGGCTCCTGCTTCTTCTTGAGCCTTGATGTCACTTCCCAATTCAGCAAGTAGGGTAGTTAGAGGAATTTTCTTGGTCAATCTATGACTCATAACTCTGTACTTGCACGATAGTTGGAGGAAATGGATTTGCAGACCCTATCTATTTCAAACTCCAAACTTCTTCTCTTTACCAAAAACTCATGCCGTGATAAATGGTGATCAAGAAATGAGACTGGATGGATATTGAGAGGCTCCAGTTGTACCAGTAGAAGTACCGGTTTAGCAGCTTAAAAAGCTCTTGATCTTACTTGGCCACAAATGCAAATAGAGTAAGAAGTAAATTTGTTACCTCTTTTTGTGCATTCTTGGCTGCATATTCACCACTATAGAAAGTGCGAATATCTTCTTCCATCAATTGGAGAGGGGAAAAAGTTCTCTTGAAGTAGTTAGCTCCATAATTTGAATGAGGAATTCCGATGAATGAAATAAGCTCATCTAGATCGGAACAGTCTTGGAAGTCTCTGTTGATCCATTCTTGGAGACTGATGATGGGACGGCATTGGCGGTCGAGGTATTTGAGGATGTGGCATTTGTGTTACCATTTCTCAGCCTTTTCTTCTTGAGTGAGTGCAGATGAATGCTTCCTCTCTTGGGAATCCAGTCTGAGATGAGGACTGATAATGCATCATTATTTGGCAGCTTCAAGATGTCTTTAATCATCTTGCTCATTCTGAGAACAAGTCCTACCATGGGCTCAAATTTTCGTGTTCTCTTTGAGTTGAAAGCCTTGAGAACTTGACGCTTGAGTTTTGAGAATACAAACTATGCCCAGTTTCTCTTGCGTCCTTTAGCTAGGTGTATCATCTCCTTGTACGTCTCCTGGGTAAGTTGGCTTAGGCTTCCAATTGCTCTAAACATCATCTTGTTTGTGATGTTGAGTAGAACTCCATACTCTGGTCTTAGATCAGTTTTAGCTGTTAAAAAACTGAATACCTTTTTACAATTGGGGGTCTTCCACCTTCTCCAGTATGCTTCAGCTGCTTCACTCAACTCTTGAACGGTTGCGCCTTGCCTTGGAAGTTGAAAAACTTCAGCAACTGTTCTTTCAGTTATCTTGATTGGTCGGCCTTAGATAACTGATGTAATCTCCTTGCCATCAGTACTAATTTGTGCTTGGAGAAGAAATTCACACCCGACTTTGTCTGAAGAATCTGGGTGGTGTTTCCAGGTAGTGAAGAATCGCTATCTTGTGAAGAGAAACAAGCAGGTTCTGGCTGTTTGAATTTTGAAGAATATCCTGGAATTTCTTCCTTTCAAGGAATTTGTCTCTCATCATTTGTTTCTTGAAAGAGCTGGGGGAACTAAGCAATTATGCCATTTGAAGAAAGGTTTGGCTAGAATTCTTGAGAGAGATGAGAGAGAGAGAGAGAGAGAGAGAGAGACTCTTTGAATGAGATTGGGAAATAAGTATGTCTCTTCTCTTTTTGCAAGGGAGGGGGACTAGATCTAAATTGATTTATGAGTAATGAATGAATACTCATATATCTTTGAAAAATTTGTGTCCATTGCTTTTGTTTGTTTATTTTAAGTGCCTTTATCAGATTTTGAATGGTAAGAATTCAAGTGATTTTGCTGACGTGGCATTTTTATCAATAAAATATTTATTTTATTGATAAAAAAGATTTACAGAGCTTAATTATAAGAAGAACACTTAGAGGTTCTAATCAGCGAAGCTTGATCAGTCTCTAATCCTTCTTATGCTCTGTCTTCTGCCTTTTAGCAGGTGGCTCACCAGTTTTGTCATGGCTGGATGGTGTGGCTGCAACTTGTTGAGCATTCAATCGATCTTGCAGCTGCTGGATGAGCTCTGAGTGAAGCTTTAGCTACTCCTGAATACTGTGAAATTGCTCTTCGTGCTGATCTGTGCACTGAGCAATGGAGCTCTCTGGTTGCTCCTGGAGCTGTATTTCTGCTGCTCTGTTTTCATGGAGGATGAGACTTTCAAGTAGTAGTTCATTATCTTTTGATATGGCATTATCTCCATCTTCTATTTCACTTAGCTCGTCGCAAGGGATTGTCCTGGTTTGTTCAGGATTTTCTAAGCTCTCTGTTTCGCCAGAGCTCTTCTCTGTTAGTGGCAGCACGGAATTTGACGTCTGCTGGTTTGGATCTCTGTACACCACCATAGCCAGTGAGCATGTATAGCCTTGAGGCTATTCTTCAATCAACTAATCTGTCAGATTTTCCAAATCTACCACCTCATCAACATGATCAGTTATTGTTTTTTCAGAACTAGGTTTATGAGTTGTTTCATCAAGAGGTATTTAAACTGTAGAATTGTACTGAGACATTGGCTCAGCTTGACTTGCAAACAGTAGTTGGCAATTTATTTCATTCTCAGTTTCTTCAATGAATTAAGCTTCTTGAAATGGCTCTGCAGTGGAAGCATCTTGAGGTTTCTCTTGGTTCTGTTCAGACTCAGTTGGCCCTTCAGTTTGACCCTCTTCTGGTATAACTGATGATTTTAGCAACTCTTCAAACTCCAAGTCAGTGATATACTTGTGAGTTACTTCAGTGGAAGGTACTCTGTGCTCTGGAGAGTTTGCAATGATGTTGATAGTATCTCCTTCTTCCTGAGGAATTTCTTCAGATAGTTTTGAGTTTTGACATATTGCAGTGGATCTTGATGTTGAAGCTTCAGCTGTTGTTGGTTGATCATGAGCTTGTTGATTTTGCCTTTGAATGCTTCCAGCACTTTGTTGCTGTTGTTGAACTCTGATTTTGTAGACTTCATTTAGAACCCAGTACTGATGTACTTGGGAATTGTCCCAGAGCTCTATTTCTTCTTGAGTTTGTAGTGCAGGCAGCTCAATCTTTGACCAAATTATAAGATCATTCATAACTTCAGCCAGTGTCTGTTCTCCTGGCTTTAAATGACATCTTCGAAGATCCATCATTCCTCTCAGCACACCAATTGGGTTTTGTTCAGGGCTCCTTTGTCCTACCTATTGAATGCTCTATTTTTCTTCTCTTCTCCAGAAACTCATTCCATGTAGAGTTGTCAGAAGAATATGGGTCTCTGAATTGAGACAGTGTCTCTATAAGTACCATTAGTAGTACCTTGTAAAGGCTCTGTGTAGCTCTTCTGAATCCGCCACAAATTCATGAAAGTTTTTCTTGATGAACTCTGCTACTTCTTTGTCAGCTCTTTACTTTGCCATCATTTCTTCTGAGTGAGCTCTTCTGTTCCTGGATGTCCTATCCAGTGGAGGACATGTCAGTCTGAAGTAGTCAGCTTCAGAGCTTTGTGGTGGAACTCTTCTGTGTGGTACTACTGATTCCAGAGTCGGCTCCATTTCAAATACTTTGATGCCGAGAGGGGGTAACTCTGGTGGAAATGGGAGTTCAGTTTCTTCCTTTCTTTGCCTCTCCTTCTTAGATTGTCCAGCTCTCTTCCTGTTTTAAGTCGATCCCCTTGTAGCTCTCGAGTTACGAGATATTTCAATAATCTTTGGGCTGTATGTGATGAAGGCAACCTACTGTAGGGGTTGAGCTCGAATTGGTGTACCAATCAGATGACATAGTGGAAGGTGATCCTCTGAGTCTGAGTTGTTCTGATGAGGCTCTGCATCAATCTTCTTTTCCTTTCCTTTTCTGATGACCATTTCCTTGTTCTTCTCCAAATTTTGAAGACTTAGATTTTTCGATTCTTGCTGCCTTTGAATGACTGTTAGGATAAAGTCAGTCTCTTCTATTGAGAGTGTATCAGTTTCTGCAGCTATGAAGCCGAGTTCTTCTTCTAGCAGTTTGCTTATTCTGCATGGGAAACACATGTTCTGCTTGAACTCCTTGTCGCTCCAATTTTTCTCAACAACATCTACATACTTCTTGATTTGATCATAGAAGTATTGAGCCCAGTTTACTTTGATCCCTTGAAATATTTCCCAGCACACTTTATATTTGATAGTTGTCATTTCTAAACGACTTCCAGTAATTATAACGATCATTCTATTCGGAACTGATGCTAGAATCCTGTATTCTTCTTGGAAGCACATAATGGAAGTGGTTTTCTTGAAGTTTTCTTGACATTCAGCATCCTTCCAGTTGTCGTAGATCTCCAGTGGATCAATTTCCACTTCTTCTAGCCTTATTCCCTCAGCTGTGAGATGGAATATTCTTTTCCAGTGATTTTGGGGTGATCTCCATTTGTACTCCTCTCATTTCTGTTGTGATTTTATCACTGTGAGCTTTTGAGTTTAGATAGAATTCATAGACAGGTTCGGGATAGATTTTGGTCAGTGTGCTGCAGGTGAACTCTTGCAACCCAACTTGGTTGATTTTGGAAATGATAAACTTGCATAAAGAGGAGTTTGAACACTTTATTCTAAAAGCAGCTTTATGGAGAAACTTTTCTCGGTAGAGACTCACTTGGAACTTTTGAGATGATTCACCAGTTTCTCTAAAGTTAAAATTTCATCGAACAGTTTGGGCACTTTTCTGGGCCACGGAGATTTTTATGGGAATTTTTGGGGCTTGGCTGTTGATTTGATTTTCTCAGTAGACGATCTTGGGTAATTTCTAAGTTCTTTTGAGAAATGGAGTAGGTTTCAGCTCTTGGGTCAGTAGGGTGGCTATTGGCGATTCAACTATCTGTTGTGAATCGATGATTTGTGATATTTTGATGCTCTGGTTTCAACGGTAGAATGTATCAGTCGCTTGATATGAGAATTTATCCATTGAGAGTAAATGAAGAGAGATGAAGTGGGTCCAACGGTAACAATTGTGATATACATCATTTTACCATTCCACTTGATCAAGGTAAATTCAAACTTATCCGTTTGAAGCTCTCTCTTCTAGTGCTTCCGCGTGGCTTTGAGCAGCAGACGTCATCAGATGATATGGCGACATCTGGCAATCTCTAGTTGGCATGACCGACTTAAACTGAGATATTTTCAGTTCAGCTCTTCCTTTTGCTGAGTTGTCTTTCAGCTCTCCTTCCAGTGCAGCTGCTTCGTCCAGCTGATCACGAGTTGTTTTCTCTTTCACGAACTGATTGAGCATCTGATCAGTTCTGGTCTTTTGAGTTCTTAGCTTCCATG
The DNA here is from genome assembly GCA_026008535.1 of Perilla frutescens. Taxonomy (NCBI): domain Eukaryota; kingdom Viridiplantae; phylum Streptophyta; class Magnoliopsida; order Lamiales; family Lamiaceae; genus Perilla; species Perilla frutescens. The sequence continues at coordinate 35,591,580 of BRKX01000006.1, read as the reverse complement.
CTTTTCATCAGTTTGCAAACTTTTCAGCTTGCGTTTTGTTTTAACTGATGATATGAGCAGTTTTGACGTCTCTTGTTGACTGAACTGATGCACCTTCAGTTTCAGTCTCTGCTCTCCCCTTTTTTTTATATATATTGCTGGGGTTGCCTTTTGCATTCACCCATTATTTTCTTGATCATCTTCATCTTGTAATGCTAGTTCCAAAAGCCCCAATCGGATACATAGCTTGACAGATTTTACTTCAAGGGCTTTGTGAAGCTGATATCAACTATCTGCCTTTCGATGGCCAATTTCTATTGTCACCATGAGCTCTGTTGCTCTTATGGTGTGGCCAGTTGACAAACCACTTATAGTGAGGATTGATTCTCAGTTCATCCCTTGAGTCCAGGTACTCACTATACTGTGTTGCGAGATCCATTGGAGTGAACTTCTCTAGAGAGATCTGAGAATGTTGACGTGCTTGATATGACATTGTGGGCATGTTTCTCCTTGAGTCAACTTCTCTTCCAGGTTGACTTCCTAGATATCTTTGAGGATGGGCTGGCTGGCCAGTTCTCTCCTGAACTGATGCCTTATCTCGATGAGACTACGGTCCAAACTGAGTATTTCTCCTTAGTTCAGTTGGCCGGTCAGTTCTGTTCACCATAGGCCGGTTTTGAGGTTTGGGCCTTTGAAAATTTGGTGATGTTTGTTGAACTGACTGTCTCTGATGAGCTGGAGGTCTTGGCTGAACTGACGACCTCTGTTGAAAGGCTGGATGCCTTTGCTAAGCTAGTGGCCTTTACTGATAAGCGAACTGCCTATTTTTAGCTTGTGGCCTTCTTTAAGATGGCTTCCTCTGCCGAACTGATGGTTGGACTGCGTCTTTCAGTTGGGAGGATTGGCTGGACCTTTTAGGTGGATCTGTAGGGATATCTTCAGTTCCCTCGCCTTCGGCCTCTTCAACTGGTTGGGTTGGTGCAGGTCTGACAAAACCAGAAAGTGTTCCTTCTTCACTGGTTTGGATGACTGCCTTTCCTTTCTCCGAGGCAGTGTACCTGTTATATCCAAACCCTGTACTACCAGTTTCAACTCTTTGATGGCTTAGAATCTCGTCAAGAGTTTGAGATCCCTTTTTGAATTTGAGAGAAATCCTCTCTCTCTCATGGACCTCTTACTATAGACTATCATTCTTAGCTTTTAGCTCATCAAAACTAAGCTGCAACTTATCACATTCAGCTCACTGAGCCTCAAGTGATTCAGTTTTGTCACGATTACTTATCAGTCTTTTGACCTCATCTCTTAGGTCATCATTTTCTTCCCTTAGTTGTAAGTGCATGCTTGATATAGCAGTAGCTGGTCCTCTAGCATTCTTAATTGTTCATTTATTTCATTGCTAGTAATGGAAGATTTATAAATGTGATAAAAAGAGGTTAAGGACTCGCTAGTGCTAACCTCTTCTTCGTTGTCAGCCATGAGGCAGAATAATGCCTCTTCTTCAGAGCTATAGCCGTCGGAGTCGATTCCTGATGCATAATCTGAGTCATCCAGGACAACGTTCTCTGAGTTAACCATCAAAGCTTTTCTTTTGAAAAAGGTTCTCTTCACCTTGACTTTCTTGTCTTCAGGCAGCTTTAGACACTCATATATGTAGTGTCCTAGCTTGTGGCAATGGAAGTATTCTCCTATGCTTTTGTTGGTTGCCCTGAGTTGTTCAGCAGGCAGTTGATTTCTCTCGCCTCTGGCTCATCATCAGTTTGAAGCATAACTGATGGTTGATCTCTGATCTGCTTGAGCTTTTCTAGTAGCTTGGGAACTGACTGGATTTGATCATTGATATCTTTAGTCAGGCTCTTCTTCTTCTCCACTGCTTCTCTTCTACGATCAGTTGAGCCGCTTGGTTGTGCTCTGGCTTGAGAACTTTTAGGCCGGAAGACATTTCTTCCTCGAGTTTCTCTAAACTGATTTATTTCACCGTAGAAGGCTGCATCCTGGGATAATGTTGTGGATGCTTCTCTTTTTAGGTTTAGGCTATACTCGTGAGCCTTAAGAGAACCAAAGAGTTCTCTTGGGGCAATGCTGGTTAAATCTCTCGACTCTTTTGTAGCAATCACCTTCATATCCCATTCCTCGGTGAGATTGTCCAAAATTTTGGAGTTTATCTCACTGTTGGGATATGTACTTCCTAGATTATTCATCTCACTGATGATGCCAAGAAATCTTGTTTCAAGGCTGGAGATGGTCTCATCTGAGTGCATCTTGAAGGACTCATATTTGTCGACTGCAAGTAAGAGCTTGTTTCCTTTGATAGCTTCGGACTCTTTGAACATATCTGCAAGTAAGTCCCATATCTTCTTGGCAGTTCTGCAATTCTTTGTGTCCTTCATGCGGTCTTCATCTAGAGTTTGGAACAACACGGCTTGGGACACGAGCTCTAGGTTCTTTAATTTCTTTTCTTCACCCGCGAGAAGAAGGTCATGAAGTTCAGTTTCGAGCAAGGAACAAGAAGATGAGCAGTCGAGTTAAAGGCAAGTTATCTAATTGCGGATCTAGTGCAAGTTCAAGAAATCCCCACGTAAGTTTTCAAAACTCATGAGAAGTCTCGTTTGAAGATCTAATTGCATTTGCAAAGAATGAAGATTCGTTTCCTTCGATAGAAGCTCGTTGATTCAAAGGAAGGACATTCAAGTCCACGTCGCATTCAAATGCCCAGAGTTATCGCTTGCTTCTAGCCAATTAATAAAGATGAAGATTGTCGTTACGACTATAGCTAAGAGAGTTTGAAGATATATCAGTGTTCTACCGAGTTCCCAGAGGACGTTGAAGTCAAGTTATATTGAGTCCAGGAGGATCCATAGATTAAGTCGCTTTGCCGTGTCCCTTTCGATAGATAGGAAGAGATCCCCGGATGTCGCTTTTCCGGCCAGACACAGCCATTTGAGTCCAGCCGACTCGTGCTTTTTCATAGCAACCTCGTCAAGAAGAAGGTACGTGATGCTTAAGAAAGAGAGAGAAGACCCAAAGAAGAAGATCATTAAGAAGATAGACCTAGTGTTCGAAAGATTGAGAGTTTCAGTTTGATGGAAGTTTTGTTGAGTCTATTTATTCATTCTCGTGTCAATAGAATCGATTTGTTCATTCTCTTTTGGAATCGATTTATTATCTTGTTAATTGAATCAATTGCCCTTCAATAGCTTTGTATCAATTGAAATTCTCCATTTATACCATTTGAAATTCTTTGATTATATCCGCTTGGATAATTTACAATCCTTTGGATGGTACTTTTTTGATCATCAAGAATCAGTAATTGCATTTCCTTGATAGGCTATGCTGACACCTTTGAGAGAATATTGGAGCACGGTTTCTAGTTGCTAACCGTTGATTTCTTCCATATCTTTGTTATGTGCAAGAATCCTTCAAGTTCATAAGTCCTCTGAAAAGGCAATATTTTTGGCATATATAATCAAGTGTTATATTCTTTCTAGATATTGACTTTGTCAAGAAATTATTGATTAAGATAAAGTCCTCACTCAGAGGCGTTCGTTTATTTTGCTCCCACTCATAGAACTTGAGTGTGGATCTTGGAATAAAGTAGAGAGCTATAGCAGTATTCCTTTTAGTCAAGGTTGGAGGAATAAGAGATAGTATTTTCTAAAAGGAAGTAGAATCCAAGTAAGTGCGAGATAGTATTCTCAAAGTTTAGGATGTGCGTTTCCAAGAAGATTTCTTAGCTCGTTGCATTTGGAGGTAATCTAAGGAATATCGGCAAGTAAGTTCCAAGCGTGTAGTTCAAGTCCAGATGTGCGATCTTCACGCCTGCAAGCAATGATGACCACCAACTGGAGCCATAAAGCCAGATGACTGCTTCAAGGAAAAGAGATGACTGCGATAAAGAATTTAAAGATAAAGGCACATCACGAAGTATGCCCCAACAAGACGAAGAAGTTGAACCTCAAGAAGTTAAAGATGAAGATAAAACAAGTTTTCGGAAGTGATAGAGCGTGCAAGGAACCATCGAGGAAGGTGCCCAATTAATTCGAGTTTATCGTCTAAATTCAAGTTCGTTAAAGTTTCTCAAAGTTGCGTGAAGTAAAGTCAGAAGCAAAAGTAAAGCCAAGAGAAACAAAAGAAGGATGGACTCGTTGAGATTGTCCGTGCTCGAGGAGCGAGTTTGGTGAAATTTTTCTTTTATTTATTTCATTGCCTGAATAGTTTCTAGAGGTCTGCTCGAATGCAAGATCATAAGGAGTTCGTGTGAAGCGGTATTTCGAGATAAATTTCATTAGGAAGAAAAGATAGAAGATGCTCAAGCTTTGAGGAAAAAAAGAAGAAAGATTATAGAAGTAATAGTCCTGCTTAAGGACTAATGTATAAAGGAAGGCCTCAGGCTATTCTTAGCCGTATAGTAAGGTTTTGAACCTACGTCGTTCCAGAAGGGCTATAGATTCTGGAAGAGGTATCCAGATCTCCGTTTGAGGGGAAGTAAGTTTCGGGATGAAATATTTTTTAAGGGGTCTAGAATGTAACAACCTGGATTCTCAGAATATGATTAAGTAATTCCTAATCTCAATTAGGAAATATTACGAGGAATTTTGAGCATAATAAAGATGTTTCTGTTCTAAACTGCGTTTTTAGGAGTTATTTTTCGTGAAATCGTCTTTTCCAGAATTTTGATTCCAGCTCAGTTGCAGCCATTTTTGGTCACATTTGGAAAGTGTTGACCCAAGGAGTATGCCGGTGCTTTCGGATTTTAAATCTGAAGTCATTTGAGTTCCCGGTGATTTAAAACGTGTTTAAAGAAGTTATGAATAGTGTTTTTCCGTAGGAGCGCGATCGTTAGAAATGTGCGAAATCTCATGTGTTGACCCGAGCCTTGATTTTTCAAGCCTATCTTATAGGAAATTTCTCAAGGAATCCATTGGCGTTCCCGGATTTTCATTCTGAAATTAATTGAACGCTCGGGAATTTTATTTGTCCCTTGTGTGGAATAGTAACTATATTTTTGAAAAGAGAATATTTTCTCGTTTTCCTTCAAGATGACTCGTTCTTTATCTCGAGTATTTTCGAATTTAATAAACGAGGTCATTTGGACCTCGCCATCGAATAAAGCGCCTTTTATCCGAATCCGATATTTTTAAAACAGTATTGTTGCACTGCAGAAGCTTCCCGAGGAAGCCATATTTTTGGCTATAAATAGGGGAGCACCCCTCCCTCATTTCTCGCTCATTCTTTTTCCGCCCCATTTCAGAAATTATAGAGAGAGAGAGTAGAGGGGAGCTCTCTTCGTGAGAGCACCCCCAGTCAGTGGTGAGTTGAGAGAGGAGTGCGAAGCAAGGGAGTGCGGTGGCGCAGCAGGCCCCCGCGGCGGCGGCGGGGTGCCCCTCGGCGCGGGTAGGCGCGGGCGCGCAGTGGAGAGCGCCGGGGCGCGCACCCCAGCACCGCGGCGCTCATGCCCGTGGCAGCTCCGACACGTTTTCGTGTGGAGGCTATTTCGAAGATCTATGATGTAGCTGTGATTGCTTATCCAGAATTGTGTCCGTTCGAGTAATATTTTCCATCCCCTTTTAGGTAATTTCGAGCATTTTAAATCATTTAAATTCCCGTGTTTTAAGTTATAGTTAAGGGTCGAGGGTTTAGATATCATTTCGATGTCTTATTAGGATCTCGTGTAGGGCCGTTAAATCATTAATTAACTTTCCTAAAGAGGGATGAACCCTGAGGAGGCCCGAGGAAGGATTTTCGGCTCGTCGCTTCATCTACGTGCTCGTTATTGAGATGCTCATCATCGAGATGGGTGGTTCTAAGCCAAGTATAAGGTTTGAACTATTAAGCTCTAGAAGCATGATAGGGCAAGATGCATATCCAATTAAAATATTTTATGCTCTGCCTGTTTAGTCTCTGTACAAGGAAAGGAAAGGAAAGAAATGAAGTTATATGCATGATATTGTTGAATTGTTATTTCAGTTTGATAAAGTAAAGGAAGTTATTAAAAGTTAAGTGAGCTCTCAAGTATGTTTAGATATGCTAGAATTTTTTATACACAATTTATGTTAGCATGAGATGTTTAGAATTGCTTTATTTGCAATCGATATTTATCCGCGTTCATTTCCTTATATTAGACTGTTGGATTTTGCTAAAGCTTATTTAGCTAAGTATTACCTTATAGGGTAGTGATAAATCCCTTGTAGGCTGAGATCATGCTCAATTAAAGGATTAGCCTTAGACGATTGCTCTAGGCTTGGTATTGCTAGCTAAGTAAGGTTAAGGAAGGTTAAGGTTATGTAAGGAAGGAAGTTAAGGAAGGATATAGCTTCTGTTGCAAGCACGTTATCGAACTCAAAGAACAGTTTATTTACATTATCTTACCGTGACCCTTGTGTCACTAATGTTGAACATTTGAAATTAAGGGGAGTCACTGCAGGGTAATCCCCTCGTATACTCAGAAGGATAATTGAGGTAACTCCTCTCTTATCCCAAGGCATGCCTCAGGGTACAGTAGACAACAGGTTTGAGCCAGGAAAGGCGCCAAGAAAGGAAGTAAAAGGTTTTGCGGGTATGGAGAGGGCTTTTGCGTTTTGCTCTCCATATGCCGCAAGTTTATAATTGGATATTCCAAAGTTTATTAAAGAGTTTTCTCATAAAACCCCACTGAGTACATTAGTGCTCACACCCTCTTTTTCAAATATTTTCAGGTTGAGATGCTGAGGCCGGTGATGTGCTGCTGGTGGGGTTATCTGAGCTGTTTGAGGTTTTAAGTTGTTGCTCTATATGGTTACATGTTTTCTTCCGCTAAGTTTCTGCTAAGTACTCTGATGTTAGTATTTAGTCTTGATATGTGTAACTTGATTCTTGAGAATAGAATGTCTTAATTGCTATGATTCATGTTATCAATAAACTTTTGAGAATTAGAAGCATGTTCTTTCAACATCCCAATTATTTCTTCATTAACCCCAAGTTATTTGAATAGTCATACCTGTTGAGCATTCTGATATCTATTCATCTTCAGTTGACTTGTGATTGAGACTCGTATGCTTGTTGTTGTTGTTCACCTATGAAGGGGCTTTTCATTCAAGCATGATTATGTTCGTTCAAGTTAAGCTTGAGTTAGTTTCTTATTTGGTCCTATGAATGGGACAGTATGATTTATTTGACTCCGACCTTTTTATGGGTCTTACCTATTTTAGCTTTTGAAGAAGGCTTGCTTAGTTATAGAGTCAAACTCCTATCGGTTTGTCTTTGGATTCTGGTTAAATTTCGGTTGGCCTATGTTTTGGCATTCCTTTAACTCGATTGAATCCTTTGACCACTTTGATTCGTTGAAAATGATAATTCTTCCAAGTGACGAAGTTAAGTTGCCTGAGTTTTTGAGGAGCTAACTTAGTTAAATTCTAAAAACACCACCTGGATTTCTAATTAATCTACCTATATTCTTCAGCTTTTACGCCTAACACCCCGTCCCCATCAAAATGACCGCCTAAGGGACCGGGCTGTTACAGTTGGTATCAGAGCCAGGTTTGCAAACATTGCAGACCTGTCTCTCTTTTATGTAAATGATTGAACTCTTATGTGAATATTGAATTGTTCAAAAGCATTAATCAGCAACCCCCAGCTCATCATCACCCTCGCATCTTCAACAAAGTTAAGGTATGATTGAGTTAAAGTATTTTGATTATATTTGGAATAACGTTTTGAAAAGTACAGGATGAGGAGAAAAGTTTTGAGCAAAGACAAGGTTAGTCGATTTTGAAATCGAACATTATTTCTTTAGAAATAATTTTTTTTTTGGTTATATCAAAGTTTAAAGTGGAACTTATTGAAGTAAGTTCTAGATCAATGTTTTAAGAGTTTTTAGTCATTAAGGACTTGATCAAGAAGCAAATCTTTTCAGAATATTATTTTCTGCAGATACTCGAACTATTTCGGTCATTTTAGACCGTTAAAATTTTTGAGTAAAGTTATAAGATTTGAAAGTTGATGTAAAAATCTTCTTTTGATAAAGGATTGTCTACTGCCCATAAGGAAAGGATTTGAGGATGAATAGAGAATAAATGAGGTAGGAGAATATAGTTAGAACATAGACTATAGCAAGCTTGAATTAAGAAGAATTTCTATAATTCCCTTTAAGTTCTCTCAGGAGCCTTAGATTGAGTAAATTCCTTCTCAAGGAGCCAGAGTTAAGTAGAAGCCGTTCGAAAGAACATTTATAGAGCGCTCATAAGAAGGATAAAGGGGTTCCGAGATTATAGTAGAATCGAGAAGAAAGTCATGAAGTTCAGTTTCGAGCAATGAACAAGAAGATGAGCAGTCGAGTTAAAGGCAAGTTATCCAATTGCGGATCCAATGCAAGTTCAAGGAATCCCCACGCAAGCTTTCAAAACTCAAGAGAAGTCTCGTTTGAAGATCTAATTGCATTTGCAAGGAATGAAGATTCATTTCCTTCGATAGAAGCTCGTTGATTCAAAGGAAGGACATTCAAGTCCACATCGCATTCAAATGCCCAGAGTTATGGCTTGCTTCAAGCCAATTAATGAAGATGAAGATTGTCATTATGACTGTAGCTAAGAGAATTTGAAGCTATATCGATGTTCTAGCAAGCTTCTAAAGGACGTTGAAGTCAAGTTATATTGAGTCCAGGAGGATCCATAGATTAAGTCGCTTTGCCATGTCCCTTTCGATAGATAGGAAGAGATCCTCGGATATCGCTTTTCCGGCCAGGCGCAGCCATTTGAGTCTAGCCGACTCGTGCTGTTTCATAGCAACCTCGTCAAGAAGAAGGTACGCGATGCTTAAGAAAGAGAGAGAAGACTGGTGCGTCATTTTTCACCAAAAATAATCCGACACGCAGTCGGTATGCCCACACTACCCAGAATAGTGGCAAATAAGATCGTCTCCCAAAGGACCGGCGAGAATTATCCAACACTTTAGTCTGCAATAACCAAACTTTCCAAGGAATATCTTGATTATAATGTAAAAATGAAAATAAAAGCAATTAAATAGAGAGTAGCTTTTAACAGATTATAAAAGGTATTCCGGTTTCCAATTAACTCCACCCTAGCTTAATTATTCCGATCACTGACGCAAAGATATTTCCAATTAATGCATGCAAACCAGTTATAGCCACCGAAGTCACTTACTGACGCAGCCTAATTTCTCCTTAGTTTCTCGATAATCAGGAAGACACTTCACCAATTATTTCCCTAATCGACTGACAACCGTAAGAGACACTCTGTAGATTTAATGAGCCGACAACATTAGACATTAGAGAAACCCGATTCAAAACCAACAAACTCTGACACAGGACTGTCGAATTAAGACTGCTCTTCCTTCGATTCTGAAGAATCGTTGTACCACTAATGAAACTTAAACCACAATTACGGATGACCGGTTTAATTGGCTACTAATTAATTTCGATCTACTAAATATGTGCACCTACTTAGCAGAGACGAAACAATTAACGACTTTAAACACAGAGAATTACAGATACATGCAATTAATTAAAGTATAAGAACGAATTAGATCTCACAGAATAAATACGCTAGGGATTCGTTAATCTTCACCGGAATAGAACGCGCTTAGCTTGAATTCATAGTTGGATTTGCAATTCCGAAATTAATTGAAAATATGAACGATGAAGAAAGAATGAATATGCAGAGAAAAATCGTTTCTCCTAATGTTTCTGGCGTTGGAATTAATCTATACTGCAAAGGATAGAGAGTCATACTCTATCTAGAAGTCTATTTATACAAATCCTTAATTAATTAATTAAAAAGCATCATAATCCTAATCCAACTAGGAAAATAATAAAAATAAAGTCCAACAATAATAAAAATTACCTAAATTTTCGTCCAGGCCCAAAGCTGGTGCATATCCACTATCTCCAGTCCAAATACTTGCACAATCCACCAGTCGGTATGCCCATACCGACTGCTTTCCAGACTCTTCAGCTTTCTTCAATCCAATTGTGTCCAAACCCTTCAAAACAATGCCATTATCTCCACTTTTATGTCAACCACCTGAAGTAAACCACAAGACACAAATTCTTCCACAAAACTTGACCATGGGGTGAGTAACACTGCAAAAACATACCAAAAAGGACCCAAAATATATACGAAATAACAACCTAATCAAACCCCCCAGACTTAGACAATGATCGTCCTCGAGCAATACTAAACAAAAGACAAACTCAAGGAAAACTCAAAGACGACAAGACAATCATTGGCAACCTTCAACGGAAAACACTTAAAGTCAGAGGCAAGATACAATCATCCACAGACCACAAACCAATCTCTTGTTTCATAAAACAGTACACACGCTTTTCATTCAAGTCAAAAACATGCAAAACAAATCCTGCCTCACCAAGATTTGCTCAAGTTCTCTCAATAGAAGATATGGACATAATATAATTCACACAAATCATACTTGATGCTTTCAAACATAAATTTACCCATATGTAGAAATCCCTACCATGCAAATGAGATCTATACACAAATCAAAAGGTCTTTTTGCACGGTTGTAATGGGGCTAGGGTCCATAGGTAGGATAAAAATGATGAAATGGCTCAAATAATTGAAAACATGTAAGCATATCAAATACATTCACCAAGTTCGTCTGCAACTTCCCAGATAAATCAACAAAAACTAATTGAGTGTTGGCTTCCAATAATACAGGGCAACCAAATAAATGACAACAATTAAGCATAGCCCCTTTTATTCCATGCTCGTTCTATTTCTCTGTTTTTTTTAACTCTTTTTTTTCTTTTTTTTTTTTGGAATAGAACAGAGACATATACACATTCGTCAACTCTCCAATACCAATATCTTCAAGCAGACTTTAAACCCATTTCAAACCCAAAAAAATACACTTACGCACAACGGGCTCACTAATAGATAATGAAGGTCATGGATAATTTTTTAAGCCAAAGTAATGGGTAATCCTAAATGCCTTAATCATTTTCATGCAAAGAAACTGAAAAGCGGCGTGATTATGGCAACTGGGCAAATCAGAAATCCAACATTCAAGTACGATACACTCAGCAAGAAAATAAATTGAGCTTTCTCATATATAATGCTCATCAAGCTCAAATCTCACAATTTAGAAAGCTTTAAAAATTTTGATTAAATTTTGCATATTTCCTCATTCAAGAATACATACAAGCATGTGCACATTTTAATCATAAGAGACAAACCATCCACTCAAGACCAATCCCATATCATACTCTTTTTTATCATGCAATCCATCTCAAGTAAGCCAATGATTTGACACACCAAAACCACAGAAAAACTCTTTTTTTTAAAACAGAAAAGACAAAAACTAACTCTCTCCCCCCACACTTAGATACCACAGTGTCCTAACTGTGCAAAAGAGAGGAGCGACCCAAAAGAAAAATAGAAAAGCATAAAAGAAAATAACAAAAATAGAAAACTATACAAAGAGAAGAAAATCCAAACTGTGTGGTCACTAGGAGGACGACATGGAGAAGTGGGCGACAGCTTGTTCCATAGCCTCAAGGCGATCATGGAGATCATCAAGTCGGTCCATAATCCAGTGAGTAAAGCGCTCGAATAGCTCTGGATCTCAACAAGGAAAGGGCCGGCGCTAGAAGAAGTACCTGCACTAGAACTTTTTTTTTTGAACAATAATAATAAAAAAAAAGAAAGTAAATAAATGCTCGGGTTGTCTCCCGAGAAGCGACCTTATTTAATGTCCGAGGCTCGACATATAAAAGGTACGATCAAGAGACAATTTCAGGGGTAGCAGATCTACCCCTATCGAAAGGAATCATTTCCATCCCCGCACCTTTATGCTTCTTCAAAGGCTTGACCAACCTTGTTGCTTGCCTTTTGCAAAGATCATTATTGATGATTAAGGGAAACATGCCTTGCTCTCCAAGAAAAGCATATTTCAGATGCTCCAGAAGTACTTTCAGCTTCAGCACGGGAGCCTTCACATGAGATGGTAAAATCGGTTCTAAGTTGGTCGGTAAGGGCATACGGCCAGTCAGATTCCAAATTGGAAATTCACTGTTGGTATACAGCTGCATTATGATATCTCGAATCTCATCATCTTCTTCTGTTATTGCAGCGGTTTCAGTCAGCCCACCAAAAGGTACCTTCTTGAACAGCTCGAGGATCTCATTTTCATCATCTTCTTTCTTATTTGAACCAACCTGGAAGGAAAAGGAGCTGCAATCAGTGGGTTAGAAATTCTAGATTCAGATTTCACCTCAGTAGGGGCAGACTCGGCAGCTGGTTGTTCTTCTTCTGCACTGGATTTGTTTTCAGTCTGTGCAGTATGCCCATACTGCGGGGTCTTTTCCTTTTTAGCCTCCATATCAGCTAACTCTTTTCCACTGCGAAGGGTCACAGCACTAACGTTCACTTTTGGATTCAGCTCGGTTTGAGAGGGAAGAGACATAGCAGATAGTTCATTCTTTTCATCAGATTCTTTTTTCGGCCCTTCAGTATGCCCTTCCGGCCCCTTTTCTTTCTTCTTAGCCTCCAACTCGGCAAACTCTTCTGCACTTCTCAAAGTGACAGCGCAAACATGCGCTCTTGGATTCATTTCAGTTTGGGATGGGAGTTTGCCTGGATTCGTCTGCATCTTGTTCATTTGAGTGGCAAGCTGAGTGATCTGTGTGCCCATACTGCCTAGGGCGGCTTACGTCTCCTGCTGGAAAGCCTTTTGACTCTGTGCTAAACTATTCACAAGGGCACTGCTCTGCTCCAGACACTTCATAATTTCACTCATGCTGGGCGCAGGCTTGTCAATATGCCCATACGGACCGTCCTGCGGTGGCCTCGGAGGCAAAACTCCTGTCATCTTCTGATCTTGTTTCCTTCAGCCAAAATTAGGATGGTCCCTCCAGCTTGGGTTGTACGTATTTGAGTACGGGTCATAATTCCTCCATCTCATGGCATCTTGTTGCGCATCACCAGACCCATAGCATGCTTGCTCGGTTGGAGAATTTTGCAAGGTAGGACAAGCATTAGTGAAATGGCCATTCTCCGAGCATACTCCACAGCGGATATTTTGAGCTTGCGCCATAGCTAGACTTCGAACCAGAGAAGTCAGAGCATCGATCTTTTCATTGACACCGGAGCTCTCAACTCGCTTAATCCCCTTCACAGGTCTATAGCGATCATCATCCTCATGTTCGTACTGTTGACCTCTAGAAACCATGTCAATTATCAGTTGTTTGGCATCAGCCAGTGTCTTGTTGGTGAGAGATCCTCTGCTAGCAGCATCAACAATCTTCCTGTCAAAGGTTCACATACCACGGTAAAAGTAGTTAGTGAGCAATTGATATTCAGAGAAACCGTGGTCTGGACATTTGCGGCACAACTGTTGGAATCTCTCTCAGTAATCGGCCAAGCTCTCATTCTGCTTTTGCTTAATGCTGCTGATCGCCGTCCTTAAGTTTGCAGCTCTTGATTCAGGAAAGAACTTGCGTAGGAATTGATCTTCCAACTCATTCCAAGTGGAAATAAAGCTCGATGGGAGATCAAACAGCCAATCTTTAGTCTTGCCCTGCAAATTATGGGAAAAAGTCAGTAATCTCAAATTATCAGCAGAGAAGCCTTGAGGGCGTAGAGTAGAGCAAACTAAATCAAATTCGGCAAGGTGCTTTTGTGCACTCTCTCCAGGTAGATCGCCGAACTTGGGTAAAACTTGAATAAAGCCGGGTCTTATTTCAGAATTATTTGCAATCGGAGGTAGCACGATGCAAATGGGTCGATTATTTCTATGGCGATCCAACTCTCTGATTGGCGGGTCAGGTCCAGCAACATTTGTGAGAGCTTGATTTCTATTGTTGGCCATGTTTTCCTCGAACAATTGATCAAGATCAAATGTTCCCGAATCAAATATGGAATCCTCCTTAGACTCCCAAGCAGCTTTCCTCAACTTATGGTAAGTTCTCCCTGGCTCTGGATCAAAAACTAACTTTCCTTTTTGTGAGGATCGAGTCATGCACTATAAAAAAAAACAAAATAATGAAAAATAGCAAACTGAAAATATTAGAATAATTACAACTTAAAAATCGATCCCCGGCAACGGCGCCAAAAGTTGGTGCGTCGTTTTTCATCAAAAATAATCCGACACGCAGTCGGTATGCCCACACTACCCAGAATAGTGGCAAACAAGATCGTCTCCCAAAGGACCTGCGAGAATTATCCAACACTTTAGTCTGCAATAACCAAACTTTCCAAGGAATATCTTGATTATAATGTAAAAATGAAAATAAAAGCAATTAAACAGAGAGTAGCTTTTAACAGATTATAAAAGGTATTCCGATTTCCAATTAACTCTACCCTAGCTTAATTTTTCCGATCACTGACGCAAAGATATTTCCAATTAATGCATGCAAACCAGTTATAGCCACCTAAGACACTTACTGACGTAGCCTAATTTCTCCTTAGTTTCTCGATAATCAGAAAGACACTTCACCAATTATTTCCCTAATCAACTGACAACCGTAAGAGACACTCTGTAGATTTAATGAGCCGACAGCATTAGACACTAGAGAAACCCGATTAAAAACCAACAAACTCTGACACAGGACTGTCAAATTAAGACTGCTCTTCCTTCGATTCTGAAGAATCGTTGTACCACTAATTAAACTTAAACCACAATTACGGATGACCGGTTTAATTGGCTTCTAATTAATTTCGATCTACTAAATATGTGCACCTACTTAGCAGAGATGAAACAATTAACGACTTTAAACACAGAGAATTACAGATACATGCAATTAATTAAAGTATAAGAACGAATTAGATCTCACAGAATAAATACGCTAGGGATTCGTTAATCTTCACCGGAATAGAACGCGCTTAGCTTGAATTCATAATTGGATTTGCAATTCCGAAATTAATTGAAAAGATGAACGATGAAGAAAGAATGAAATTGAATAGTGAAAATAATATGCAGAGAAAAATCGTTTCTCCTAATGTTTCTGGCGTTGGAATTAATCTATACTGAAATGGATAAAGTCCTACTCTATCTAGAAGTGTATTTATACAAATCCTTAATTAATTAATTAAAAAGCATCATAATCCTAATCAAACTAGGAAAATAATAAAAATAAAGTTCAACAATAATAAAAATTGCCTAAATTTTCGTCCAGGCCCAAAGCTGGTGCATATACACTATCTCCAGTCCAAATACTTGCACAATCCACCAGTCGGTATGCCCATACCGATTGCTTTCCAGACTCTTCAGCTTTCTTCAATCCAATTGTGTCCAAACTCTTCAAAACAATGCCATTATGTCTACTTTTATGCCAACCACCTGAAATAAACCACAAGACACAAATTCTTCCACAAAACTTAACCATGGGATGAGTAACACTGCAAAAACATACCAAAAAGGACCCAAAATATATACGAAATAACAACCTAATCAAAGACCCAAAGAAGAAGATCGTTAAGAAGATAGACCTAGTGTTCGAAAGATTGAGAGTTTCAGTTTGATGGAAGTTTTGTTGAGTCTATTTTTTCATTCTCGTGTCAATAGAATCGATTTATTCATTCTCTTTTGAAATCGATTTATTCTCTTGTTAATTGAATCAATTGGCCTTCAATAGCTTTGTATTAATTGAAATTCTCCCTTTTATACCAATTGAAATTCTTTGATTATATCCGCTTGGATAATTTACAATTCTTTGGATGGTACTTCTTTGATCATCAAGAATCAGTAATAGCATTTCCTTGACAGACTATGCTGACGCCTTTAAGAGAATATTGGAGCACGGTTTCCAGTTGCTAACCGTTGATTTCTTCCATATCTTTGTTATGTGCAAGAATCCTTCAAGTTCATAACTCCTCTGAAAAGGCAATATTTTTGGCATATATAACCAAGTGTTATATTCTTTCTAGATTTTGACTTTGTCAAGAAATTATTGATTAAGACAAAGTCCTCACTCAGAGGCGTTCGATTATTTTGCTCCCACTGATAGAACTCGAGTGTGGATCTTGGAATAAAGTAGAGAGCTATAGCAGTATTCCTTTTAGTCAAGGTTGGAGGAATAAGAGATAGTATTTCCTAGAAGGAAGTAGAACCCAAGTAAGTGCCAGATAGTATTCTCTAAGTTTAGGACGTGCATTTCCAAGAAGATTTCTCAGCTCGTTGCGTTTAGAGGTGATCTAAGGAATGTCTGCAAGTAAGTTCCAAGCATGTAGTTCAAGTTCACACGTGCGATCTTCATGCCTGCAAGCAATGGTGACCACCAACAGGAGCCACAAAGTTAGATGACTACTTCAAGGAAAAGAGACGATTGCGACGAAGAATTTAAAGATAAAGGCAAATCATGAAGTACGTCCCAAGAAGACGAAGAAGTCGAACCTCAAGAAGTTAAAGATGAAGATAAAACAAGTTTTCGAACGTGATAGAGCGTGCAAGGAACCATCTAGGAAGGTGCCCAATTAATTCGAGTTTATCGTCTAAATTCAAGTTCGTTAAAGTTTCTCAAAGTTGCGTGAAGTAAAGTCAGAAGCAAAAGTAAAGACAAGAGAAACAAAAGAAGGATGGACTCGTTGAGATTGTCTATGCTCGAGGAGCGAGTTTGGTGAAAATTTTCTTTTATTTATTTCATTGCTCGAATAGTTTCTAGAGGTCTGCTTGAATGCAATATCATAAGGAGTTCGTGTGAAGCGGTATTTCGAGAGAGATTTCATTAGGAAGAAAAGATAGAAGATGCTCAAGCTTTGAGGAAGAAAAGAAGAACGATTATAGAATTAATTTTTTTAAGGGGTGTAGAATGTAACAACCTGGATTTTCAGAATAGGATTAAGTAATTCCTAATCTCAATTAGAAAATATTACGAAGAATTTTGAGCATAATAAAGATGTTTCGATTCTAAACCGCGTTTTTAGGAGTTATTTTTCATGAAACCGTCTTTTCGAGAATTTCAATTCTAGCTCAGTTGCAGCCGTTTTTGGTCACATTTGGAAGGTGTTGACCCAAGGAGCATACCGGTGCTTTCGGATTTTAAATCTGGAGTCGTTTCAGTTCCCGGTGATTTAAAACGCGTTTAAAGAAGTTATGAATAGTGTTTTTCTATAGGAGCGCGATCGTTAGAAATTTGCGAAATCTCGTGTGTTGACCCGAGCCTTGATTTTTCAAGCCTATCTTTTAGAAAATTTCTCAAGGAATCCGTTGGCGTTCCCGGATTTTCATTCTAAGATCAATTGAACGCTCGGGAATTTTATTTGTCCCTTGTGTGGAATAGTAACTTTATTTTTGAAAAGAAAATATTTTCTCGTTTTCCTTCAAGATGACTTATTCTTTATACCGAGTCAAGCTGGTTTAATAATACTCGAGCCAACAAACCTGTCAGTATTCTCAGATTTAATAAACGAGGTCATTAGGACCTCGCCATCGAATAAAGCGTCTTTTATCCGAACCCGATATTTTTAAAGCAGTATTGTTGCACTGCAGAAGCTTCCCGAGAAAGCCATATTTTTGGCTATAAATAGGGGAGCACCCCTCCCTCATTTCTCGCTCATTCTTCTTCCGCCCCATTTCAGAAAATATATAGAGAGAGAGAGTAGAGGGGAGCTCTCTTCGTGAGAGCACCCCTAGTCATTAGTGAGTTGAGAGAGGAGTGCGAAGCAAGGGAGCGCGGCAGCGGGATGCCCCTCGGTGCTCGTGGGTGCGGACATGCAGCGGAAGGTGCCGGGGTGCACCTGAGGGGCGCCGGCGCGCACCCCAGCGCCGCGGCGCTCATGCCCGTTGCAGCTCCGGCACGTTTTCGTGTTGAGACCATAACTTTCACCTCGGATGGAGTTATGAGGTCCATGAGTACTCAAATGGAAGCTCTTTCGTAGATCTTCAAAGTAGCAGTGTCCGCTTGTCCAAAATATTGACGGTTCGAGTAAGATTTTCCATCCTCTTTTAGGTAATTTTGAGCATTTTAAATCGTTTAAATTCTCGTGTTTTAAGTTATAGTTAAGGGTCGAGGGTTTAGATATAATTTTGATGTCTTATTAGGATCTTGTATAGGGCCAGTAAGTCATTGATCAACTTTCTTAAAGAGGGGTGAACCCTGAGGAGGCCCGAGGAAGGATTTTCGGCTCGTCGCTTCGTCTACGTGCTCGTTATCGAGATGCTCATCATCGAGGTGGGTGGTTCTAAACCAAGTATAAGGTTTGAGCTATTAAACTCTAGAAGCATGATAGGGCAAGATGAATATCCAATTAAAATATTTTATACTCTGCCTGTTTAGTCTCTGTACAAGGAAATGAAAGGAAAGAAATGAAGTTATATGCATGATATTGTTGAATTGTTATTTGAGTTTGATAAAGTAAAGGAAGTTATTATAAGTTAAGTGAGCTCTCAAGTATGTTTAGATATGCTCGAATTGTTTATACACAATTTATGCTAGCATGAGATGTTTAGAATTGCTTTATTTGCAATCGATATTTATCCGCGTTCATTTCCTCGTATTAGAATGTTGGATTTTGCTAAAGCTTATTTGGCTAAGTATTTCCTTCTAGGGTAGTGATAAATCCCTTGTAGGCTGAGATCATGCTCAATTAAAGGACTAGCCTTAGATGATTGCTCTAGGCTTAGTATTGCTATCTAAGTAAGGTTAAGGAAGGTTAAGGTTAAGTAAGGAAGGAAGTTAAGGAAGGATATAGTTTCTATTGTAAGCAGGTTATTAAACTCAAAGAACAGTTTATTTACATTATCATGCTGTGATCCTCGTGTCACTAATGTTGAACATTTGAAAGTAAGGGGAGTCACTGCTGGGTAATCCTCTCGCATACTCAGAAGGATACTTGAGGTAACCCTTCTCTTATCCCAAAGGATGCCTCAGGTTATAGTAGACAACAGGTTTAAGCCAGGAAAGGCGCCAAGAAAGAAAGTAAAAGGTTTTGCGGGTATGGAGAGGGCTTTTGTGTTTTGCTCTCCATGTGCCGCCAGTTTATAATTGGATATTCCAAAGTTTATTAAAGAGTTTTCTCGTAAAACCCCACTGAGTACATTAGTGCTCACACCCTCTTTTTTAAATGTTTTCAGGTTGAGATGCTGAGGCCGGTGATGTGCTGCTGGTGGGGTTGTCTGAGTTTTTTGAGGTTTTAAGTTGTTGCTCTATATGGTTACATGTTTTTTTCCGCTAAGTTTCTGCTAAGTACTCTGATGTTAGTATTTAGTCTTGATATGTGTAACTTGATTCTTGAGAATGGCATGTCTTAATTGCTATGATTCGTGTTATCAATAAACTTTTGAGAATTAGAAGCATGTTCTTTTAACATCCCAGTTATTTCTTCACTAACCCCAAGTTATTTGAATAGTTATACCTGTTGAGCATTCTGGTATCTATTCATCTTCAGTTGACTTGTGATTGAGACTCGTCTGCTTGTTGTTGTTGTTCACCTATGAAGGGGCATTTCATTCAAGCATGATTCTGTTCGTTCAATTTAAGCTTGAGTTAGTTTCTTATTTGATCATAGGAATGGGATAGTATGATTTATTCGACTCCGACCTTTTTATGGGTCTTAGACATTGTAGCTTTTGAAGAAGGATTGCTTAGTTATAGAGTCAAACTCCTATCGGTTTGTCTTTGGATTCTGTTTAAATTTCAGTTGGCCTATGTTTTGGCAGTCCTTTGACTCGATTGAATCCTTGGACCTCTTTGGTTCGTTGAAAATGATAATTCTTCCAAGTGATGAAGTTAAGTTGCCTAAGTTTTTGCGGCGCTAACTTAGTTTAATTCTAAAAACACCCCCCTTGGATTTCCAATTATTCTACCTATTTACTTTAGTTTTTACGCCTAACACCCCGTCCCCATCAAAATGACCGCCTAAGGGATCGGGCTGTTCATCCCGGGACGAGTCAGAATCAGTTTAGGACGGATGAACAAACTGATTGCAAAACTGAACTTAGATGCGGAATATTCAAGGCTCGTTTTGACTCGCAAATATTATCCGTGCTATGTAGAGATTAGTTGAGAAGATCTGTTAGCTCAGAGTGCTATCTGTGCTTATGGTGTGCAGTTAAAAACATGCAACTAAACTGAAAATTAAAGCAGAGCACACAGGCAGTTTATAGAGGTTCGAAGCTTAACTTTTATGTCCTCTATTCCTTCCGCAGAAGGACAATTCACTATGCCAGTGTAAAGTTCCTTTATTATAGTTACACAGTGAAGACAGTTGCTGTCCCGAAAGTTGCACTCTCAACTTCCTCAGTCGGTAGGTCGACATCTCACACTTGCGATCCCCAACTGCTCTTTGGAGAGATAAGGTGTTATTACCCGTCTTTTCATGATTTTAAATCTCGCTCGATCTTCAATAGTACAGTCTTGAAACAGGTATCAACTGGGTTGCTCCTTTGCGCGTCTGCATCTGAACTTGGGTAGTTGATCACTTAAGCACGGTGACTGAGAGAACAGCTCTGGCTGGAAATCTTCAACAGCTAGCTCAAAGAGCGTTAAGACTCATTCTCATCAGTTGGAACTTTTGATTTTCTGAGTTCATTGAGCGTGAGGCTTTAGTGCTTCGGCGAACATCTTCGCGGAAAGACTTAACTAAACTGCTCTTCAAATTCTCAAAAGTCCTGCCGTCTTCTCTGGGGTGGCTCACCTTTTAAAGATAGGTGAGTTAGTGACCGGTGGTGATCACTGTTAGATCATAAATTATAAAGCCAGTTGCAAGGCTTTCCATTTAATGGGGCCGTTGGGTTGCCATTGCTCTTCTGACGAGCTTTTGCTTCAAGATCTCGGTTGCATTAACTTCAAGATCTTTTTTGGCTTATCTGAATTTCAGTTGCGGCTCCCTTCATGATCTTTAGTTCTGAGCTTTTTCTGGCAGCCGGAATCTTCAGTTCCTTGGTCTGTCAGTTCTGCGTGTCCCTTGGCAGTTTGGAAAGCTTCTGTTGAGATCATCTTCAGCTGGCGTTTCTGGGCTTGGGCTGGATGCCTTCTGAGCTCCAATCTGGTTCTGCTTCAGCTGGTAGTTTGAACCAGTGTTCTTTAGCTAGTATTTTGGACTTGTGTCCCTTCAGCTAGAACTTTTATGGACTGGTCTTCAGTTCAGTTGTTGGCGCTTCATCAGTTGGACTTCAGAATTCATGCATCTTCTGCTGGTGTTCTTTGAACTGGTGCTTCATCAACTAGAACTTCATTCTTCAGTTGGTATGCTTTGAGCTGGCCTTTTCCATCAGCTTATACCTTGGTCTTCATTTGGTATGTTCCTTCAACTGGAATATCCTAAGCTGGTATTTCCTTCAGCATGGATCTTTAGACTTGGTACATTTCTTCAGCTGGAATATCTTGAGCTGATATTTTCTTCAGCTCATGATTGTCCTCTCTTCGGCTGGCAGTCTTTATCATTTGATGTCACCGTGGACTGGCATGCTCATCAGTTGAAACTAATGTGCTCTTCAACTGGTATTTCTTCAGTTAGGAATGATCTAGAACTGGTATGTCCCTCAGTTCTTCTCTTTCAGCTGGGATCTTCCTTAGACTGGATCATTTCTTCAGCCGGTATTGGACTAGAACTGGTATGTGCTTTAGTTCTCTTTAGCTGGGACTTTCCTTCAGCTGGTGACGGCCTAGAACTGGTATGTGCTTCAGTTCTCTTCAGCTGGTGGCGATCTAGAACTAGTATGTGCTTCAGTTCTCTTCAGCTGGGACATCTCTTCAGCTGGTGGCGGCCTAGAACTGGTATGTTCTTCAGTTCTATTCAGCTGGAACATCTCTTCAGCTGGTGGCGGCCTAGAACTGGTATGTGCTTTAGTTCTCTTCAGCTGGAACATCTCTTCAGCCGGTGGTGGCCTAGAACTGGAATGTCCTTCAGTTCTCTTCAGCTGGAACATCTCTTCAGTTGGTGGTGGCCTAGAACTGGTATATGCTTCAGTTCTCTTTAGCTGGAACATCTCTTCAACTAATGTCGGCCTTGAATTGGTATTGGTCATCAGTTCATTATTGTGGACTAGTGGTAGTTGATACCTTCTCTCGTCAGTACCTGCAACTTCCAGTTTGCCTTGCTAATCATTCTAGCAAGCTAGAGTCGTTTTCTCTCTATTCTTCTCTCCTCTTTCACACGAATTAATCATATCTGTTGGCTTTGATAGCTTTAACTCTGTATGATCATCTTTAGTTTTTTGCTTGATTTTTTTTCAGTTCTTTGAAGGCTCTTTTCATAGTTTGACATCTTTTAATATCTCATCAAAACCCCTTGTAAGAAAAACCTTGATAGTTTTTCCTAACAGTAACAAAATATTTTAAATTAACATATATACAAATTAAACTATTTAGCCAGTGAAATATTTTTTTAACCACATTTTAGATGGTCTTGGACATACCATCGGTACAATGTGTAGTTTATCTCGAGTAATAGATTATTATAGTACACCAGTGTGTGTATTGAATGAATCATGATAAGATATTGTTCTTTATTCGGACCTTAAATAACAGAACACAAATATATAAGCTTAGGTTCCTAATCTATATATGAATGGCAATGACAGCTGTGTATTTTATATAACTTTTAGACATGAATTTATATCATTTATCTTATCAAGTTGAGTGATTTACTAGCTTTTGTGCTTAATTTCCTATCATTTGGTGCTTTTGATGTGTTTTCGAGTTTTGTAGTAAAAGTGACTATTAGGATAAACTATCAAGCGAAGCCCTAAGATATGGTTTTGATGAAATGTCAAAACATGTCCAACATTTCTTGAAAAATTAAAGGAAATTTAAGCTGAAGCAAGAGTCAACCGAACTGGAGCATGGTCAACCCAGCTGGAAGGATGTGTCAACCAGTCAAGAAATAACCCAACTGAGGGTTAAGCTTTACAGGAGTGAAGCCAGTAACTACCAAACTGACAGCCAGTTCAGTTGAACTGGAGAACTCAAGTCAACCTGACTTATGAAATTGACAGCAAGTCAGTTAAACTGACAACTGGACACATCCAACTGATGGCCAAAATTAATATCAGTCGAAATGAAGATCAAGACGAATCAACCGCTGATGGCCAGAAATAAAGTCACCCAACTTAAAACTCAAGATGAGCCAACCGCTGACCAAGCTAATATGAAGACCAGTCGAACTGACAAACCAGTCAATGGTTAGTGATCGGTTGAACTGACAAGGAAGTTCAGACAAATAGCCGAACTGAAATAATAGCCAAACTCAGCAACTAAGCTCAAGTTTAAAACTGCCAACTGGAGAATCAACGGAGTTAATGCTCGAGGGAGATAATTTGGCAGAGTAACGGCTACATCAACTAGCTCCAACAGCTATGAAAATCAACATACAATTGAAGAGCCAATAGAACCATCGATCAATGGAATCTAACGATCACAATATCACTATTCTATATAAGATGAGTGAATCCGATTTTGAAATGACTTTCACTTTCCATTTCGATTCTTGAAATTCAAATGAACTTTCACATATACTCACAACTGAGCTTTTTTTCTCTCCCCCCATAGCTCAAGTTCAAAGCATTGTTTCAGCTGCGAAAGTCTCAACTGAGAAGAAGAACTTAAAGCTTCAAGCAATCAACTAGCCAACATTAAATATGAGTAAGGGTTGATCCCACGAGGAGCTGCGAATCCTTTCCAATGTCACCAATTCCAAAAATTTTGAGGATTGTTGTCTTCATACTATGAATTATAAAATTGGTAAAATAAAATAAAAAAAAGAAATCAAAGATAATATTACTGACAAAGTATTCCAGATTTGAACGTTGATTCGAACTTAACAAACAATAGACCGATTAATGGAATGCTGATTACTTTTGTGAACTTAATTATCTAGTTAAAGGCACCAAATTTCTCTCTGCGTGCCCAATCTATCATTTCAGTTTAGATTAGAGGTGATCTCTTGTCCCCTAACCCCTAACCCCTAACCTTTTGCCCAACCCCGATTTCTCAATTGATTGTAAACAACAAAGTAACTTTATGCCTTAGACAGACCCATATTTACTATAGACACCGATTTCTAAATTTGCACGCAGTACCCATGATGTACCCCATCCCAGCTTTATGGTCAACACATAGTTACGATTCATTGACCATGTATAGAGGTAGCGTGCCCAATTGTAATTAACTAGTGATCAAAAATAATTAATTAGCTTAGACCACTTTAATGCAACATAGAAAACGATGACAAAATGGAACTAAATTCAAATATTTTAATGCCCATTAAGCGTCATGCTTCTTTGGAGGTTCATTAAGTTCTCATCTTTGGTCAATCTAGAAGACAATAAAAATAAAAATAGAAGACAGAATTTAAACGAAAAACTTAGATTAAAAACAAAAACAATCCAATACTAATGTTGGATTTAAGAACATAGAAATAAACCTAGTAGCCTGCGGGCATAAGACCTGAGATTTTTTAAACAGAAAAGTAAATGCAGAAATGAAAACGAAAATGTAAAGAGTGCATTTCGTCTTTTTTTAGCCTCTTCCATGAACTAACTTGTATAGGATTACAAAGTACAAGTCAACTTCCTCCATGACTTTTCATTTTTGGCAGATTCTTCCCTTATTTAAAAGATCTTGTCTGTTGAAACTATACCCATCGTGCCCTAGATCACCGAACTTTGACTTTCCTTAGATAACTGATTTGCTCCAGAATTTCGGGGGTGCAGTGTAGCAACCTACTTTTACCTAATTTAACTATTTTAATTATTTAATTACTTTAAATTTGAGTTTTAATTTTTTTTATAATGCTTGATAAAATTAAATAGACTTGGCAAAGTATGATATTTCACCCTTAATTTAGAAGAGAAATTTTAGAACTTAAATTATGACCTTAGAATTATTATTTGAGCTTGTTAAATATTTTCAAACTTAGTTTTATATTCTTTTGAAATGCAAATAATTTATTTTATTTAATGATAAATATTAGAAAAATAAAAATATTATCCTTCAGATTTATTTTCAAAATTTACTCATATGCTTATCTTTTTATTCTTAAAATTTATCCTAAAAATTTGTTTTTATCCTCTAATCTTATTCTTATTATTATCGTACCTAGGGTTGTGCAAGGGCTGACTGGACCGACCGAAAATTAGGCCATTCAGTCAGTCTAAATATACTATTTGGTCGGTCCGGTCCTAATTTTAATGGACTGAATATTTTGTCAGTCGACTTGATCCTGGAAAAAAATGAAAATAGATGGACCGACCGACCGACCAAATAAGAATATTATATTATTAATAATTAATATATATTAAATATTACTATTAGTTAATTGATATATATGTATATATATATAATATTACTATATTAGGTAATAGATAAATAATTAAACTATAAGGAAAAAAAATTGTTTTGTTGGACTAACCGGACCAACCGAATAATTCGGTTGGTCTTCAGTCCGATCCTAAAACCTTACTCAATCGGTTCAGTTCGAAAAAAATACATTCAGTCTATTCGGTCCTCTCTTGTCGGTCCGGTCTAAGCACAACCCTAATCATACCCCTAGAAGCTTCCTATCCTTATTTACATAGAATAAAGTAGATCTCTGCTACATGTTCTTCTTCAAGAAAATGAGCAAGCCTCCCAAGTAATTTCACCCACATAACCACTACTTCATCCTTACGACCTTTGAAGTAATTTTCAAAGAAGGAAAACCAAAGATATTCACCAAGTAAGGTGTAACTCTTTTCTAGAATTTATCTCAATTACTTTCTAATGTTGTAAAGTTCATTTTTTTTTCTAATTTAAGGAATTTGCCACAAGTCCACAACTAGTTAGTTCCTAATTAACATGCACAAGGTTATAAAAAATGTTTTACTCTCAAGTTCATAATTCACCAAGCATGTAATTTGATTAAATTAATTATAAGTACACACACACGTGAGCTTCATATGTATGAACAATGTAATAGTTTCAAAATTTGGAAACTATAGGAAATCAACAAAATAAATAAAAATATATAAATTAAGAAAATAGAAGAGTAGAGAAGAGTCTTGGTCTGGTGTGTGTATGTGTCGAGTCCGAGTCATAAATTGGCAAATTAAGCTTGAGTTGGGTTCAATCAAGTCGGAGCTCAAGCTATGAAGTGTAGCATCGTCATCTGGTTGGGTTAACATGGATGTGCTCTGGTCATCTGATTTGATGAGTACCATCGTCAAGTCTAGGCAGGGAATCAAGTCACCGGTGAGTCATTGCTACGGTTATACTCACGCTGTGTCTTTGTCAAGTCTGGGCTGTTTTCTATCAAGTCTTGGTCGATTGGGCTTTGTGCTTTATATTTTATTTTAGTGTAACAGTTTATTCAATACCCCACGGATTTAAATAGTTAATTAAGAGTTTGATTCGATAACATAGATTATATTCCAATATCCTTATGTAAATTTATATTAATTCCATAAATATCTCTAAAACTTTACAATTAGTTCAGAATTATGTTTACTAATTATTTAGTCATAAAATTTCCTAAATTCTAGATATAGCTTAATCTCTTTATTGAAGATAAAAAATTTCTAACTTTTAGATTTATTAAAATTAAAATTGGCCCAAATGATTTTATTGAAATTGTTTTGATATTTGGTGCAGTGCAGTTACGACTCTCGTCCACTGCGCGATTCTTCTCTACTTGATTTTTACGTGCTCTCTTGTATCAGGTGGTTGAAATTATTATATCCAAAATAAAGTATATGATATATGATTTTTGAGACAAATGTTTTTAATCTAACTTGAATTTATCATGTATGGAATGTGGATAGCGTTTCGTACGCAGAGAATAACATTTTATATGCACAAAAGGGTTTCATATGCACCAGAATCAGAAGAAAAGTGCCCAAAATTTATTATTCATGTGATTTATTTCAGTTGGATAAATAGAAAGTGATGCCTATGGTCTCCACCACTGAGTATGGTTTAAGAGTATTCACCCAACATTTAAATATTTTCAGGTTAATGTGGTTGGAGTAGCGTGAAGAAAATGGAGGTAGACCTTCCTTAGACATTTTGGTTATTTTATTGAATTTTTGGACTTGCTGTTTTAAGTAACTATTTTGGACTTGATATTTTGTTTTCGTTTAGTGATTTTCGGACTAATTTAATGTAGCATGATTATTTTAGAAAAAAAATATTACTTTAATTATTACTCTTGTTAATCATTTTCCGCTTCGAAGAATAAAAAGAGTAACATTTTAAATAATATAATTTAGAGTGTCACATTTAGTGGTATCGGAGCGGGTCCATCTTCATGTAGACTCAATGTGTTTGTAATATTTTATATTGTTTGATTTTATGATACGCCACCAATTTCTATCACGTGCTCCTGCTCCAAGGTGCTTTGCTTGATTTTTTTATTTTGCAAAGTTCTTTAATGTAGTGAGCATTAAGAAGATTTTGGATATTATGTGTCAGATGAGAGTTGCTAAGAAGTGATTTATGGGAAAAAAAAGTTTTATTATGTTGAAATGTATACGATGTGTTAGAATTTGTTGCCTGAAACAATGTGAATTACGAATGAAAATTGCAAAGTTAAATGTAATGTTGAAGCTAGTATTACCACATTGCCTTCAACATGCAGCGGAAACGTAAATAGTAGTTTGCACAAAATAAGTTTTAAATCACACTCCTTACGGTGTGTGATTGCCTCAAGGCGAAATTCACTATCATAAGTGAAACACAAAAAAATGCTGATGTTGTCTCGGTTCACTCCCTTGACAACACTGCATAAAACATACAGAGGACTATTCCTAGCTTCACTCACTCGAATAATCAATCAAAAACAAACCTATCTAAACACATAGATAGATTACAAAAAGTCACTCTAAATCCTAGACTTCTTAAAGTTGACTATCTAACCTACACACACAACTGGAATGAAAGTCTCCAGCTGATTGGGACGCTAGGCAGATGTCGAGGAAGATGTCTTAGATTTCAGAGATGACACTAGATGCAAGATTCAGAGCTTCTCACAAACCACGGTGATAACCTGCTTGCATAAATGATTTTAAGGTCTAGGGAGACCTTAAATACTTTCTTCATCTCGGCTGAGTAGTTTCCACACGATCCTTGATGAGTTGGATGCAAAACTACCGCCTTCCACTACCCTTGCTGAACTGGACTCGAGATAACCGTCCTCTGCACTGTGTGGCACACGTTCTTCAACATCGTGTAACAATGGCAGTTACTCCAGCAACCCACGTTCTCTGCAACGGTTAGTGTCTAAGACGAAGTGGGGAACATCACGTCCCTTGAAACTCGGAACAGATTTTGAACAAGTCAAAATCAATCATAATCCACGTTTTAAATTAAAATAAAATATCTAATAAATCCCTTAAATCGTGGAAAATGATATGTGACAAAAATTACAATTTATTCAGATTAATTTAAAATAAATTAATCCAAAATACTAGGAAAGGATAAAGTTAGAGATCCGAGTGTTATAGTCGGTGTGCCGAGAATGACAAACAACATTAGAGACGACATTGATCGCGATGTTATCAGAGAAGTGATAACAACATCAGGAACACGTCATACTCAACACGATGGATGATATTTTGTTTAGTCCTTGAAATTTAGAGTGAACATAGAAACTTTTTCCATAGATGGTTTTCCTATTTAGATTCAAAACATTTAGATACTTATCTTGTGGCTTGAACATAGTAGTATGTGTTTCTTCATTTACCTATATGTAATACCCCGAAATATCTTAGAAGGTTTTATTCAACTTATGTTACCTGAGGGTAATCTAGAAAAAAGTTGGGTCCTTAAAGGACTCAAATAAAGGAAGATTGCAGCCATGGAAATCTGTTAAATATATTTTGGTCAAAAATTACTTTAAAAATATGTTTTGATGTTTTTCTCGGGTTGATAGAAAAAGTTTCAAGTATCGTGGCAAATTTTAAATTTTCAAATTTCGAATTCAAATGAATTTTTGGCATAATTTTAAACTAAAAGGTAATAGATTTGGATAGAAAAGGCACATTCATCATTATCCAATTTCTTTTTCAAAATATTATCATATTCGTAATTATCCTATTCTTTTTCCATCATTATCCTATTCCATCATTATCCGCTTTTTTTATTCATTATTATCCTATTTATTTTTTTCCTCTATAAATAGGAGCTTAAGGATTCATTTTACATTCATTTTCGAAATTGAAACGCCGATCAGCTTCTGTTGAAGGTATGTCTTTAGTTTCCTATTTCAATTTTGAAATAGTCATTTTGAAGGTGTCAATGCGTAGATCACGATTACGTGATTGAAATGATGACATGACGGATGATCATGATGGAAGACCGTCGTGACCATTGCCAAAAGTCGCCACCACCCCTCAAATCAGTGACTCTTTCAGGTCGCCGAATCAAAAGGTCTCTTTAGGGTTTTATGTTCTATGTATATTTATATACGTTTTCCATGTTGTCACTTTTTAATTTTTGGTATATTGTGGGTATCCGAATATTAAATTGCAGTCTTTTTCAGATCTATCCTTCATGGATAGCCCTACGTGTTTTTAAGCTCAAAAGTTGTTCCGTGTGAAGATATAGTATTTTTATTTAAAGTTTCATATTTTTCCAATGGACAGATCTTGCGGTATGAATTTATTTGTACCGAGTTGATTTTTGGATATGGGTTTGACCACCCCGTATGCCAAAATTTCCAAATTGGTTTTTCTTTATAAAAATGTCCTGAATAAAGTTCCCTTAAGAGTGAAAATATTTTGATGACTCGGGTGCTGCGTATTAAGATAGTAGATATTATAGTCTTTACTTCATAGCTTAGAAGAAGGAGACTTCTAGTTGAGACCAGAATCAGAATCTAGATCTAGCTATTCAGATCTGATTGACAGGTGGT
Source organism: Perilla frutescens (assembly GCA_026008535.1). NCBI lineage: Eukaryota > Viridiplantae > Streptophyta > Magnoliopsida > Lamiales > Lamiaceae > Perilla > Perilla frutescens. The sequence continues at coordinate 35,561,827 of BRKX01000006.1, read as the reverse complement.
TTTTATGATATGAAAATATATTTTGATTATTAAGCCATGATATTTATAAAATGAATGTGATTGTCCAACTCATGACTGTATTTGATGTGCTCTCCTGACTTATGTAAGTCTTACTACTGTTTTTGATGACGAAATTACAATAGTTCACGATATCGAGCCCCAAGCAAACAGGGCAGTGTCCAACCTTAAGCAGCCGGGTTGTGTACACGAACCGACTCACCGTAAGAGTTCTAGGGGAGAGTGGCGCGCAATGATAGAACTAAAATGATTTAGTATACATGGAATTCATAAATTTTCTGTTTTGAAAGCTTTCCATGATATGCTTGAAATATGATTGGATATTTTATTTTATAAAATGATTGTGAAGTTTTTCTCAAAGGTACCTACTAAGTGCATTAGTACTCACGCCCAAAAATCTTTTCAAATATTTTCAGGACGAGCTGCGGGATGGCGGACGGTTGTGCTAAGGCTGAAGGGCTTTCATTTGATGTATACATTTCTTTTATATATGGAGTCTAACTGAGAACATGCTTCCTTTTGAGTCTGAATAAATGCTCTACGTTCTTTTCCGCTTACTCTGATTACCGTTACGGAGTGTTCGGTTCTCCGAATCCCATTTTCTTTATGGAGTGTTCGGTGCTCTGAATCCTGTTTTCTTTACTGCTACGAAGTGTTCGATTCTCCGAATCCCATTTTCTTTACTATTATGGAGTGTTCGGTTCTCCGAATCCCATCTTCTTTAATATTATGGATTGTTCGGTTCTCCGAATCCCATTTTCTTTATTGTTACGGAGTGTTCGGTTCTCCGAATCCCGTTTACTTTTCATTCCTGACAAGTAAAAGCCTGACATTTATTTACATTCTGCATTCAGACATGCACAAGCCTGGCTTTACATTACTTTCCATGTCAAGGTAAAAGACTGGCTTTATATTGCTTTTACGACAGATGAGAGTCTGGCATCTCTTTACTTCATGTATTTGGACAGACATCAGTTTCACCTTTTTCATGCCTAACTTATTATTTACACTGAAGTTTGCCTTCATTATTCTTTCTTGGGTTCATCCTAAAAGTCATGGTATTTGGTTTAAGTCATTTCATACGCTTTAAAAGTGTGGATTGATCCATTTATAGAGGTTATGCTGGCCAAATTTTTGGGGCACTAACCCTATTTCTTTGATTGTTTCTGTTCAACAACCCCTTTCCCCTTTCCCCAAGTCGCACACCGGTCCCCTGCCCTGCCCCCGGGATCGGGGCGTTATAAAGTGGTATCAGAGCAGGCTGCAACTCTACAGACCTGTCACATTGTTGATTGAGTCTAGTTCTCAGTGTAGTCTCGTAATTAATTGTCTGATAGCCCTAGCACATCATCTGCACCGCACTCATCTGCTTCAAAAAGAAAGGCACGCAAGTTTAAATGTTTTTGAGATTCAATGATATTTACTAATTTAAAAAAAAAAGAAATGTGGATAATGATCATTCTCCACATTGATGGTATTTATGAAAATTCGCGCCAATGATGATTTTGAAAGGATAATGGTATCATTTTGGGACTATGTGCCCATGTGATGGTGGTTATGAGTGAAAGGGACTCTTGTCCATGATGTTTAACTTGGGACTTTGTGCCGAGATGGTATTGGATGAATATTTTGAATGGGACTATATGCCCATTATGTTTGAAATGAAATGTGATATTTTGAATGGGAATATATGTCCATGATATGTTCCGAAAGAATGTGTGATGATAGCAATCAATGCCTGTGATTAGAAATATTACAATGTGTAAGTGATGGGAAATGTGAGAATGTTAAAGTGATGGGAACCTAGAATGCTTATGCAGATGGATTGTGGAACATAGATTAATTTGATTGATAATGTAAATGAACATAGCTAGCTGTGACTTATGCACATAGTTTTGATTTTAAGTTGATAATTGTTAAGATTCTTTTGGAACATAGATTGATTAAGTGTTTTTCCACATTCAAGATTATGAGCCCACATGCATTGGTTCCACTGAAATGTGTCAATTTGTTATGATGTGAAGTTTCAAAAGAATGTGTTATGTTATGTTTGGATTGAATCATACATGAAAGAGGGTTCACGACAAGGCCATGTTTCGCCTATGGTTTTAATGGGATGTCTGGGACATCTAGATTCCGGTTCAACCGAGAATGTGATGAATGATTATAAAGAACAGATTGACTAAGAAGGTGGGAACAATTATGTAGTGACTTGTAGACTTAAACATAAAAGGAACTTAGAATGGATAAGTATATTCTTTTAGATGGCTTGAGTTATATGGATTTCTAGGAAATGCAGTTGGCGTATATATGTATTTGAGGAGCATGTTGGGAGAATTTCGAATGTCTATGAAGAATTATGATAGATAGATCCGTTCTCGCTACACCTACTTCTATACGTTTCTGATCGAGGAGCAAGGACAAGTTCGAGAATGGATGTCTCAAGTTCAGAGTGACGTATATGATGATCGAGATAATATGCTTTGATTTAGATGGATCGATATCTATTATCTCTCTCTCTCTTTCTCTCTCTCTCTCTCTCTCTTTTCTCAACTCAAAGAATGAAGCTAAGGAATATTCGAAGAAAGATGGAAAGAATAACGTATGAAGAGTAATGTGCATCAAGTTTAAGTGGACCAAGGCAGAGTATACGTGTTAGTAAGATTTACGACTCGAGATAAATAGTGTTTTAGCTAGGAATGATGAGATAGCTTATAACCTAGTCATATTGCTGATTCTAGTTAAGGTTCATAACGTGATTTATGTCTCAATGTTGAGAAAGTACGTGTTTGATCCTAAACACATTATAAAGATTGACGAGATAGTCCTGCATTAGGATTTTTCTTATGAAGAAAGACCAGAGGCTATTCTTGACCGACGGGTCCAAGAATTACGGAACAAATAGATATTAATCGTGAAAGTCCTATGGAATAACCATGGGAAAGAGAAAGCTACATGAGAGCTTGAAAGTAGAATCAAGGAGTTGTGCCCTGATTAACCTCATAGAGGTAAGCAAATTTCGGGACGAAATTTTTATTAAGGAGGGTAGAATGTAATACCCCGAAATATCTTAGAAGGTTTTATTCAACTTATATTACTTGAGGGTAATTTAGGAAAAATTTGGGTCCTTAAAGGACTCAAATAAAGGAAGATTGCATCAAGGGAAATCTGTTAAATTTATTTTGGTCAAAAATTACTTTAAAAATATGTTTTGATGTTTTTCTCGGGTTGATAGAAAAAGTTTCAAGTATCGTGCCAAATATTAAATTTTACAATTTTGAGTTCAAATGAACTTTTGGCACAATTTTAAACTAAAAGGTAATAGATTTGGATAGAAAAGGAACATCCGTCATTATCCAATTTCTTTTTCAAAATATTATCCTATTCGTAATTATCCTATTCCTTTTCCATCATTATCCTATTCCATCATTATCCTCTTTCTTTTATTCATTATTATCCTATTTATTTTTTTCCTCTATAAATAGGAGCTTAAAGTTTCATTTTTCATTCATTTTTAAAATTGAAATGCCAAGCAACTTTTATAGAAGGTATGTCTTTAGTTTCCTATTTCAATTTTGAAATAGTCATTTTGAAGGTGTCAGCGCGTAGATCACGACTATGTGATTGAAATGATGACACGACGGATGATCACGATGGAAAACCGTCGTGACGGTCGCCAAAAGTCGCCACCACCTCTCAAATCGATGACTTTTTGAGGTCGCCGAATCAGTAGGTGTCTTTAGGGTTTTATGTTCTATGTATATTTATATACATTTTCCATGTTGTCACTTTTTAATTTATGGTATATTTCGGGTATCCGAATATTAAATTGTAGTCTTTTTCAGATCTATCCTTCATGGATAGCCTTATCGTGCTTTTAAGCTCAAAAGTTGTTCCGTGTCAAAATATAGTATTTTTATTTAAATTTTCATATTTTTCCAATGGACAAATCTTGCGGTATGAATTTATTTGTACCGAGTTGATTTTAGGATATGGGTTTAACCACCCCGTATGCCAAAACATTCAAAAGGGTTTTTCTTTATAAAAATGTCCTGAATAAAGTTCCCTTAAGAGTCAAAATATTTTGATGACCCGGGTGCTGCGTATTAAGATAGTAGATATTATAGTCTTTACTTCATAGCTAAGAAAGGTTAGATTTTGACCTAATGAAGTATTTTATCGAAATTAAGTTTCCGGATAATCTTGTAGGCTCAGAAGAAGGAGACTTCTAGTTGAGACCAGAATTAGAATCTTGATCTAGCTATTCAGATTTGATTGCCAGGTGGGTTTTTATGATATAAAAATATATTTCGGGTTATTAAGCCCTGATATTTATAAAATGAATGTGATTGAATATCCAACTCATTACTGTACTTGATGTGCTCTCCTGACTCATGTAAGTCTTACTATTGTTTTTGGTGACAAAACTACAATGGTTCACGATATCGAGCCCCAAGCAAACAGGGTAGTGTCCAACCTTAAGCAGTCGGGTTGTGTACACGAACCGACTCACCGTAAGTGTTTTAGGGGAGAGTGGCGCGCAATGATGGAACTAAAATGATTTAGTATACATGGAATTCATAAATTTTCTGTTTTGAAAGCTTTCCATGATATGCTTAAAATATGATTGGATATTCTGTTTTATAAAACGATTGTGAAGTTTTTCTCAAAGGTACTTCACACTCAGGTCAGAGGCCATCAATGCTCTACCCTTAGGCCAAACTAGCCTACTATCTCCCGTTAATTCCACAACAACATCATCTAAGTCAGGGACATATTCAGGAGCAATAGAATATGCTCGTCCCAAATAAGAATTGATCATGGTAGGAGAAAAATCAATCCAAACTCCATGAACAAAAACTGAAAAAGCATGATCAGACATGATATCCCTAATCGACTTATGCAGATTTGCATAAAATTCATGAACAACCGCCAGAACATATGCAGGAGTAGAATTAGCAGACTTATGAAGAAGAGAATCATGCAACAACTGGACTACCCTAGTACCCTTAATATCAGACTCTACCAATTTACGCTCAGTCACAAGCGAGCGTCCAACCACCAATTTAAATAAAGATTGATGAAATGCAGAAAGAAACTTGCTTGAATCAAAAGAACCTGATTCAGAATCAGAACTGTTAGAGACATGCTCTGGCATAGTTTCTGCTTCTTTGACTGAAGGAGAGGGGGCTCTTGTATTCTTCATCAGCGGTCTCCGAGACCCTGAGACCTGACCCATAAGGCTCTCAGACTCACTACGAGTGACTCTTCAAGCATAGATGGCAGCGGAAGTTGATTTTGAAGCAGATTTCATGGCAGAGGTCTTTTTAACAGAACCCTTTAGAGCAGCAATTTTCTTGGAGAATTTCTTCGAGGTAGAAGCTTTCTTGGTAGCCTTAGAGGACTGATCCTTCTTCTAAGACTACTTCTCCAGAACATGCGTCTTGAGATGAGTAATGGGGGTCTCATCATCATCTGAGTTACCCTCCATAGCAAGGGTTTCCTTAGGGTCATCTCTGAGCCGCAGCTTTCTTTTAACACCGCGAGAGCGGGAAGGGGGAACTCATTGATCAACAGAAGGAATAGACTCTGAGACTGAAGGAGAAGTCTCATCATCATCGACAACTTCAATGTCAACAACAACATCAACTATTGCCTCTTCAGACTGGGCAACAGGGTTCAAAACAACAGTAGGAGAAGCATCTCCTAGTAGAACCTGAATAGTGATTGCCGGCAAGTCACGAACAGGAGCAGAAATGAATGACAGAGGAACCAGATCAGTAACAAGGCTCATAGCATTGATGGAGGCAGCAAATTCATCAACCGAGAATGACTCAGCAAGGACAACAACATGAATTGAAGCTATAATAGCTTCATTCATGTCTAATAGAGGTGACCACGGCTTATCGGAAACCCTAAGAACAATTAGGGGTTCTTCAGGTGTTATAGCAACAGACCTAGCAAGAGGAGAGCTGTAAGGAGACACCGGAGTAGGCACATATGGAGGAATATATGTGGGTGCATCAACAGCCATATCTGGACCAGTCGACGCTGGAACAGATTGAGAGAAAATCAGGGGTTTTGAGAAATTCCCCTAGGGCTTTCCACAAATCAGCCGTGTTGATCTTCGGCTTCTTGAACAAGGATGGTTTGGAGGAGCTCGACTTGTCTGCCATTGAATTCTGGAGAAGAAACAGCTTGAGCCCAAAGAGGTTTGAGAGCGGCTAAGCAAGGAAATTTTGAAAAATTTTTGAATACCTTGAACAAATTAAAAAAATTGAACTTTCACCTTTAATTAAAAATTTCATTAAGGAAATTTCCAAAAATAACCGTCAAATCTAATATCATGACATACTGCACGTCCTCAGAGAATGAAAACGAGCTGGGTACGAAAAATGAGGGCACACTAGCCGTTGTGAAAACCGTTCAAAGAATGGTGGAGACTGTCAACCACACTTCTAAGAACACACTTGAAAAGATCATGAATCACTTGGTCATTTTTACGATCTCTGTACATACATCACTGACCATGACTGTACAGAGATACTTCTCTCGGAGGAGAAGTTTAGAGAACACAAAGACCCAAGGAGGATCTAAGTGTTTCAAACCTTACACTATCAAGTGCCTTAGTGAAAATATCCACGAGTTGAGCATCTGTTGCAATATACTCAATTACAAGAGATCCATCTTCAACCAGTTCACGGATGAAGTGGTGCCGAATATCTATAAGTTTTGTCTGAGAGTGCTGGACAAGATTCTTTGAAATATTTATGGCACTCATATTGGCATAGAATATGGTAAGAACAGTCTGTGGCACACCATAGTCAAGCAGCATTTACTTCTTCCACAAGAGTTGTGTACAACAGCTTCCAGCTGCAATATATTCTACTTCGGTAGTAGATAGAGAGATCAAATTCTGTTTCTTACTGAACCACGAAACCATGTTGTTTCTGAGAAAGAACCATCCTCCTGAAGTGCTTTTCCGATCTTCAGTACAGCCAGCCCACTCTGCATCACAAAACCCCACTAGACTAGAGTTTGTATCAAATGAAAACCAAAGTCTCAACTCAGCAGTACCTTTTATGTACTTGATTATGTTCTTAACAGCTTTCAAATAGCTTTCATTAGGATCAGATTGGTACCGAAAACACACTCCAACACTGTAGCAGATGTCTCTCCTACTTGTTGTAAGGTAGAGCAGACTACCAATCATACTTCGGTATAATGTTTGTTCATTGGACACCCCAACTTCATCTCTCGACATCTTAAGGGATGTCCTCATGGGTGTTCTCTTCGTGTTGCAACTTTCTAAACTAAACTTGCTTACCAAGTTCCTTGCATACTTTGTTTAAGAAACAAAGATCCCATCATCTTTTTGCTTCACTTGAAGCCCCAAAAAGTAGGTTAGCTCTCCTATTAAACTCATTTCAAACTCAGATATCATGTACTTAACAAACTCATCAACCATTCTGTTTGACACAGATCCAAAGACAATATCATCGATATAGATCTGAATGATGATCACATTTGATTTTTCTCTCTTCATGAAGAGAGTTCTGTCAGCTCCACCACGAACATATCCTTTCTCTAGAAGGAACTTGGTTAGCCGTTCATACCAAGCTTATGGAGCTTGTTTGAGACCGCAAAGTGCTTTTTTTAGTTTATAAACAAACTCAGGATGGTGAGGGTCTTCAAAGCCTTTGAGTTGGCTTACAAACACATCTTCAGTTAAGTACCCATCAAAGAAGGCACTCTTTGCATCCATTTGCTACAACTTGAACTTTATCCATGCAGCCATAGCGACAAGCAATCGGACATATTTGAGTCGAGTGATAGGAGCAAATGTCTCGTCGAAATCTTTTTCCTCAACTTGGGAATATCCTTGGGCAACCAATCTTGCCTTGTTCCTGGTTATGTTCCCCTCCTCATCGGTCTTATTTTTGAAAATCCACTTTGTACCGATCACATTGGCATCTTTAGGTCTTGGAACAAGATCTCATACTTCATTTCTTTCAAATTGCAGAAGTTCTTCTTGCATGGCTTGAATCAACCTATCATCTTTCAAGGCCTCTTTAACATTGTTGGGTTCAACAGTGGATGTGTCGCATACATTATCGATCAACTCATGAAAGTTCTTACGAGCTCCTCTTGTTCGAACCCCTTCACTCATTTTACCAATGATATCTGAAGCAGAATGGTTTTTCTGAACTCCTCTAGAAGGTTTGGAGACATCCTGTTTTTCAGACCTTGCTTCAGTCAGATTACTGTCTTGCGAACTGTCAGGCATAGATGCAGGAATAGTGACAGTAACATCAAGGCTCTAATCATCAATCTGGGCAGCAGGTTCTTCCAGATCATCAAAAATAATGTCGATTGATTCCATGATAGCATTTGTCCTTTTGTTGAAGACACGGTATGAACGGCTATTTCCTGAATATCCAAGAAAAATGCATTCATCTCCTTTGGCATCAAATTTGCCAAGATACTCTCTATCCCTTAGCATGTAACAAATACTTCAAAAGATGTGAAAGTATTTTACGTTAGGCTTCTTCCATTTCCACAGCTCATAGGGAGCAGTCCTTGTCTTGGGTCTGAAGTATACCCGATTTATGACATGACAAGCCGTATTCACAGCTTCAGCCCAGAGATTGTTAGGAACAAATTTAGCCTTCATCAATACTCAACTCATTTCTTAAAGAGTTCGATTTTTCCTTTCAACCACACCATTTTGTTGAGGTGTTTTAGGGGCAGAAAACTCCTGACCAATTCGTTTTTCTTCACAGAATGTTTTCAAGAAAACATTTTCAAATTCACGTCCATGGTCACTTCTAATTCTTACCACGTTAGTTCTTTTCTCTACTTCAAGATTGAGACAATGTTTTTCCGGTATAGAAACTGCAATAATTAAATTGTTCCTCGGTCTGTCAGGAACATCAGAGCGAACAATTCACCAATTGTTCTTCAAAACATGCACAACAGAACTTTTATCTTCAGGCACATACCCTGGAACACTTTGTCTTCTATATCTCGCCAATACAAACACGAACCAAACATTAGTGCATAACAATGGCACTAACAGTCATAATTCTCAACTGAAAATAGAAGTAGCTTATGGTTTCCCATAGCTTGAAACGTTAGCACAGATAAGTAGATCTGATTCAATTGATATGTAGAAATGGCTGATCCTTAGAATCAATCGCTCTGATACAACTTGTTGGTCCCGAGCGAGTCGAAGTTAGTTTAGAGGGGGGTGAATAAACTGACTAAAATTTTTTTAAATCAAATGCGAGATGGATAGGGCCCTTGACATGCGTTTAAAACTTACCAATGCACTTAGACAGTTGAAAAGAACAGTCGGCTTGAAGTGTAGCTTGTGTGAGATTCGTGTGCAGTTGTAAAGAGATGCAAATAGAGAGCAATAAGTACATCACACAAGCAGTTTATAGAGGATCGAATCTTAAACTTCTACGTCCTCTCTTCCTTACTGAACAGGGCAATTCACTATGCAATGGTAAAGTTTTCTTTATTATGATTACACAATGAAGACAAGTTGAACCTGGAAATGGCAACTCTCGTAGAGTCACGGTCGCCTTTTCAACAGTTGTTATCCTTGGAATGGCAACTCTCACAAAGCTACAGTCTCCTCGGCCGGTTTCGACAGCTCACAATTACGATCCCCAACCGCTGGCTACAGAGATAGGTACTGAAGTTACAAAAACTGTGTGGACATGTTCAACATCATGTACATGTACATTATTGTGAACATGCAAGGTCAGAATAGATAAACTATAAGCAGGTAAATGGCTCCAGGTTGATAACTCTGTTCGATCAACTGATCTACATTAGGGGGACTTCAGAAGTCTGTGATAAATAATTTACTACTCCGTTGTATGGTTACAAAAGCTTTTACATGATGACCTCTCGTCACTCAACCCCTTTCCTACCCACTACAACTTCTTTCGATGAACTGAATAGTGAGCTCCCCTCACAACCTAGACTCCCTCTAGTTCCCACATAAAATCTATCCTGAGACTCCTCTAAGTGTTTATGAAACAGATTCAAACACAGACTAGAAAAATAATGATCAAAAGATCAACTCTAACCTAACAAATACCGAATACCTAATGCTTCAAATGTGAAGTCTTTTGGACTCTCTAATCAATTATGTATATTCATGTATGTCCCCTCTAAACTAGTTTGATTTCCAGGCTATTTATAGATGAAACATTTAGCCTTAACAAGGTAATCGGAAGTCCTAATTTGAGTTGAATTCAATCAGGAAACTTTCCTTAATTAATTAGGACTTTCCTAGTTTAGACGTCTTCCTTGAATAGAACTCCTGCTTTTCTTCTTTGATCTTTATCACGAACAAGGCAGCTTCTATTTTGAGATGTCTATCTTTAATCTGCAACTTCAACTCCTTGAATCTAGCATGACACCTCTCTTGTAAACTCTCTGGACTACCATGTACATGATCATGTTCATGAACATGATTAAGTACATGTCTTGATCTTTAATCAGATTGACAGTGGAATGTTCATTGTAATGTCCAGGACATGGTCTTCAATTTTAAACAACCAAAACCTTTTGTATTCTTTTGATATTGTCATACAAATTATGACAATCTTGAACACCTTAGTGCAGATGGCACTAACAATCTCCTCCTTAGTCTTTATCTGTTGGCAAATCAGCTCCATGTTTTTAAAGAATACAATTGTTAAACTGAAGAATCATGTACCTTAAAACATACTTGAATGTTCCTGTGAACATTATATGCTCTTGCTATTTTTCACTTTTTTATCAGCTTGTATTTGCTCTGTTGTAATACATTTTTTATCATATTCTTTTCTCTTCATCAGCAATTTCAATTTTTCAGTAGATTAGGATCATAGTAAGGCAGATAAAAATTGTTCAATATATAATATCTAGAAATTGATATTACAGCAAATCAACACAAAAACTATCTTGCAAAAACATGGATGCAAAATAATGAAACTTGGATCGGAGAAAATTTAAACATTATATTGCTTTACTTCCCTTATTTGCCACCGAGAAAGGCAAATGAGTACAAAAAAGTACTCGGATTTGTCAGTTGCTTGCTCTTGTTCTTCTTCAACAGACTCTTCTTCAGCATCATCATAGCCTATCTCATCACTCTCTTCAACCTCGTGGTCCTCTTCATCAGCCTCTTGCTCTTCCTCATCAGACTTTTGCTCTTCCACTATAGATTCTTCCTCTTCAGCTTCAGCTTCCTTTTCTTTTTTTATAGATGATCATCTTGTACTTCACCTTAGTTTGGAGCCGATGGAGATCCCTTTTCTGAGTAGTAGCTACAACATTACTTGTAAACTGGTACAAGTTATGAATATGTTCAGGGACATCTACTGTTGGGGAGGCAAATTCTTCCGCTGATTAAAGTTCAGCTATCGGAGCCTAAATTTTCATCTTCTCAGAAGTATACTCAGAGATCAATCGAGCATGGAACTCCAGGCTTCATTCCAGAAACTTCAGTACAAGATCCTTTGGTAAAGATTCTTCAGCAGCTGCATCACTTTCTTTCTGCGAGGTAATGAACCTCTTCAACTGAAGTCTTATGTGATCATCACCAATCTCAGGATCAACTTTGATCACTAGAGGCTTCTTGGGTAGAATGACTCTATCATTCTTTGTTGAGACGTTCTTATTCTATTGCGAATGATGCCATAGATCAGAGAAAGATAGCACACATGTCGTTTCACTACTGTAGACTCTGCGCTGCTCACAAACTTCGCAAAAACAAACTCACCATAATTGAACTTTCTGCCAGTTCCTAGGTGATACAGAAATCTTCCCTGTGCTTATGTGACTGCAGCTCTGTGCATAGTTGGCATTCAATTGCGGATCAGAATGCTGGTCAATGCTTCATATTTGTGTGTCAGTTTGGATGAAGGAATCATCTGAGGATTGGAGGGCCATTTTGTGTAGATGCCCTGGGTCAGTTCTCCCGCAACCATCTCTCAGTCGTCTATTTCTTTGAACCCCCCTCAACATTGCATCCCAGAAACTCATTGATAAGTTTTATTGAGAAATTCAGCATCTCTGCTCTGACAAAGAATTTAGGAAAGTCTTCTGATTCTGGATCAGCGATCTCCTTGGTCAAGTTGCAGAAGAATTTTGAAACAAACAGCGGGACAAATTCTTGCACTCTCTACATAGTGCCAAGTAATTTCTCATGCTCCAGCAATGTATACACTCCAGTAGCTTGAAGTGTATCTTTATCCACCTTCTTCTCAGAGATCATAGACCTCTACTTCACTTTCTCCCATAGCTCAACATGCTTTTTAGATCGAAATAAAACATGTTTAGGGATACCTGGTAGATGTATAATTTGTTTGAGATTTTCAGTATCATGTTCACTTGAATGAGAGAGAACATCTTCAGGTACATCTCTGAGTTGAGCGGACTTCTTCACCTTTCTGGACGGCTCAACTGTTGAAACAACTTTCGTCTTCTTGATTGATATAGTATTAGATGGTGGAGTGGCCGATGCTCGGCTTCTAGTCACCGGTGTTCTCTGAACAATATGGAATATAACAATGGAGGTCTTCTTTCTTGGATTCTTCTTCTTGATAGGTGATCTAGTGAACAGATTATAAGGGGTGAAGCTAGTAGCTTCTCCTATTGTGGAACATGAGTCTTTTCAGCAGACTCTGAAGATGAACTACGAATGTCTTCTTCAGCAGTAGGATCAGAAACTAAAGGTCTCTTAATGAACTTTATCTTTCCTTTAGCAATAGAAGAAGTTATGGCCTTTATCTTCAAACTCATGGAAATATCATCCTCTCCTGAAATTTCATCACCTTCTGCACTAGAAGATTGGGTTGATGGTTTCTTCTTTGTCATAGTACTCACATATGTTGTTGTTTCTGCAGTACTCTTCTCAGCAGCAATATGTTTCTCTGTGTGAACAGGAACATCTTCAGGCACAACTTCATCATCAACAACAAATCCTTTCTCTTTCTGAAGGGCTTGAGCAGCAAGTGTTGTGATGACTTTCTTCGAGGAAGTAGTAGCAGTCTTCTTTGATTTCTTGACTACTAATCCCTTTGTTCTTGCCTTCTTTGTGGTAGTTTTCTTGCTAATGTTGTAAGATCGCGTTGCTTCCTTCAACAGATCTTGGAGAGTAAGACTCTGAGTCTTTGATTTCTTAGCAGAAGGCAACTTCTGGTTCCTCTTTCTCCGTGTCTTCTTCTTTTTGTTCGTCTTCTTCTTCTTCTTCTTCTTCTTCTTCTTCTCCATGGAATGTTTCTATATAATCTTCAGTGTCCTTTGTAGAAGATTCATCTCGGAGAGTCCTCTGAACAGGATTTTTGTAAGAAGATTCTCCACGAACCTATCTGTCAAACTCATCTTCTTTGTAGACCTAGTCATGAGGCTTGGAGTATGTCACTTTTCCATACCTCATTCTAGATTTTACAACCTTCTTTGGACGGACAAGTTTTCTTTTAGGAGTCATTGAAAAATATTAGGATTTAGGAGGCAGAATGAAGAGATGATCACTAATATATCAAAAAATTTAAGAGAAAGCGGCTCAAGATTTTAGAATTCTGGAGTATATGAATGATCTTTCTGAAAGGATAAACGTATATATAAGAAAGAACTTCGTTATATACGTATCCTCAAGTATCCATTAGACTCAGAATTTAGAGGGCAATCCCAAAAAATCAGAGATGACAACTGCGAGTCAGAACTAGCCATTGACAAAGAGGAACATCGGAATTTTGAAAATTATTCATGTACATGTGGATGCACATTTATGGGAATGTTTAGTCCCTTTATGTAGGAATGGTTCTTCCCTGCTGAGTGTGAAATAGACACACTCATATACCTCCTCTTGGTTTTACTGAACCAAGCATATCCCAAGGGATGCTCTAAGTTTCTCAAATCGAGCAGCATCCAGACCGTTGGTGAATAAATCAGCTAGTTGATCTTCTGTCTCAACATGTTCAATTTTTAGAACTTCTTCGTCAACTAGCTTTCTGATGAAGTGATGTCCGATGTCGATGTGCTTTGTCCTTGAATGTTGCACTGGATTCTTGGATATATTGATAGCACTCATGTTGTCACAATACAGAATAGGTGTATTATGAGAAACCTCATAGTCCTTCATCATCTGCATCATCCATATGATCTCTGTAGAGCTACTTCCGGCTGCAATGAGATGTTGTTCTGCTTTTTGTTGAACCAGGAAACAACATTATTTCCTAAAAAGAAACAAGCACCTAATCTGCTTTTTCTATCATCTGGAGATCCTGCCCAATCAACATCACATTAGGTAATAAGATTTGAATTTGTATATGAAGTGTACCATGATCCATAGTCTCTAGTTCCACTGATGTACTTGATGATGTTCTTCACAACCATTAAGTGACTTTCCTTTGGACAGGATTGATATCTAGCACACACTCTTACACTGTATGCTATATCTGGTCTGCTTGGTGTAAGGTATAGAAGACTTTTAATCATTCTTCTGTATAGAGTCTAATCAACTTTAGCTCCTGCATCATCTTTCCCAATCTTGACCGTGGTGCTGATAGGAATCCTTTTATGCTTATAATTCTCCAGTTCAAACTTTTTGACCAAGTTTTTGGCATACTTGGACTGAGAGATAAATATACCTTTTTCTGACTCCTTGATTTGAAGCCCTAGAAAGTATTTAAGATCTCCAACTAGGCTCATCTCAAACTCAGTTTCCATGTCCTTAATAAAGTCCTTCACCATTTTATCAGACACTGAGCCAAACACTATATCATCTACATAAACTTGTACCACAATCACTTGTGTCTTTTCTTTTCTAATGAATAGTATTCTATCTCCTCCCCCTTTATTATAACCTTTGCTAACCAGATATGTAGCCCGTCTTTCATACCAAGCCCGATGAGCCTGCTTCAAACCATATAAAGCCTTTTGCAAGTTTGAAAACATACTCTGGATGATGAGGATCTTCAAATCCTTTAGGCTGAGCTACAAACAGATCCTTCTTCAAAAATCAATTCAGGAATGCACTCTTGACATCCATCTGATAAAGCTTGAAGTTCATCATATAGGCCATTCAAGGAGTAGTCTGACTGATTCAATCCTCGTTACTAGAGCAAATGTCTCATTAAAGTCAATGTCTTCAATTTGTGAATATCCTTGAACAATTAGTCTGGCTTTATTCCTTGTGATATTCCCAGATTTACCAGTCCTATTTTTGAATATCCACTTAGTCCCGAATACATTAACTCCTTCTAGTTTCTGCACAAGATCCCAAACATCATTCTTCTTAAACTGTAGAAGCTCTTCATGTATAGCTTCAATCCAGTAGTCATCTTTGAGAGCTTCTTGGACATTTTTGGGTTCAATCTTGAATGTGAAACAAACATTAGATATTTCTTCATGCAACCTCTTTCTTAGTCTGCTTCTGGTCATTATTCCTTCATGGATGTCTCCAATTACTTTTGAAGTTGGATGATCCTTGATGATCTGTAGTAAAGGCTTCCTTTGCTTCAGTTCCTGTTCTTCAGATTCTCTATCTGTATCATCATGTACTTCAGGATGGTCAAAGACATCTGTGTGTACATCTTTTTCAGAGGTGTTGACAACGTAATTCAGATCAACAAATCTAACATTGACTGATTCTATAACAGCCTTTGTCTATTTGTTGTAAATCCTGCATGATTTACTATTTCTGGAGTATCCAACAAACATCGCTTCAACTCTTCTGTTGTTCATCTTGCTAAGTTACTCTCTATAATTGAGAATGTAGCAGGCAGTGCCAAAAGTCAGACGAGCAAGTTTTCAAATTATGCACAACTGAGCAATCTTCAGTCATATGTATTGAACAACCACTGTCAAAATACCAGTTCCCCTTGTCTTTAACTTTTAAGAATGTGTGGGAAGTTAGACTGGTCTGATTGACAACCCATCGCTTTTTCTGTGTAGGTTTCTTCTTTTTCTGTACAGCTGGTCTTCTATTGTTGTTGCTAGAATGCTGAGCAACAAACCTTCTTCTCATCCTTTTTAGATAAAAAAGATATTTCTCACAATATGGACGAATATGGCCTTTCTCTTCACAGTAATGACAGATGATTCCTTTTCTATTGCCATTATAAGCAGTCATCTTCTTATTAATGTTCTTCTGGATGTTCTGAACATTATTTTGTACATGCACTGGTTGGCTTGAACTTTCTTTGACAAACACTATCTTGGACAATCCACCACTGTATCTAAGACCTGGATGACTCTTTCCTGAATGTCCTGGAGTAGTAAGAATCTTATTAAGATTCTTAGTTCCATTGTTCAGCATGTTGACATTCCTTTTGATGGATTCGAGTTCTGCAGACAATTCTTCAATCTCTTTCTTTTGTTGCTGAATAGTGATCTTCTGTTCAGCATCAGATCTGATTAGTTTCTCCTTTTCTTTGAATAGATCCTTATTATGAGATTGTAGCATCTTGTTGATCTTTGCTATTTCCAACCATTTTTCATACATCTCTTTGTATGTCTTGACAAATTCTTCATGGCTGAAATCTTCATTGTCTGAGTCTTCATCTTCTGCAAGTTTGAAGGGATCCTGGAACTATGAGACTTTTGCTGTAAAAAGCAATGGTATCCTCATTTGAATCATTGTTGCTTCCTTCAGAATCATTGTCACTGAGAGAAGCATTTTAATTCTTTTTATTTCTCTTCAGAGTGTTTGCACATTCAGCTAAAATGTGCCCAAATCCATCATTTTCTCTGCACTGGATTCCTCTTCTGGAATTTGAGGGATGAAACTCTTTCTGCTCATTGGTAGAGTTTCTGTCTTAATGAGAATTACTAGATGGTTGTCTTTTGTTGTTGGTCTTTCTAGAGGACTGCTTATTGACTCTTTTTAAGATTCGACTGAAGTTCTTGGTAATCAAAACCATATTATTCATTGTATCTGAATCAAGTATAGTTTTTTGTTTCTATATATGTTCAGGTACATCCTCAGAGACTTCAATTTTAAGAGCAATACCTCTCTTCCTTGAGCTGCTATCTTCATCTTCCAGGTTCATCTCAAACGTCCTTAACAATCCCATCAGCTTATCAAGTCTCATACTCTTGATATCCTTGGCTTCTTCAATTGCAGCAACTTTGTACACAAACTTCCTTATAAGAGATCTAAGAACCTTCCTTACGAGCTTCTCATTGTTGATAGGTTCACCAAGAGCAAAACTCTCATTTGATATACTTCTCAGCCTGGCATTAAACTCACCAATGGACTCTGTATCCTCTATCCTGACATTTTCAAACTTTGAAGTAAGATTTTGAAGCCTTGACAGCCTCACTGAACTAGTCCCTTCAAAGGTAGTTTCCAGAATATCCCATGCTGCTTTGGCAGTCTCACAAGTTGAGATCAAACTGAATGTTTCAAGATCCACTGCAGAGAATATTGCATTGAGAGGTTTAGAGTTGACATTGTACCAATTTTTCTGTGGTACAGTCCACTCTTCTTCTTCAATCTCCGCATGCTTTCCTTCCTTGGCAACAGTCGGCTTTTCAGATCCTTTAGAGACACTTTTCCATGCAAGCTCATCAATTGATCTTAGAAACACCCTCATTCATGCTTTCCAGTAAGGATAGTTGTTGCCTTCAAGTAATGGTGGTCTGACCGTAGATCCTCCTTTGATTGAACTCATGACTGAATTCCAAACAATACCTTCATGCAGATATGTACTTTTCAGGACTCTTTTCGTACTAAAACCAAAGGTGACCCGCTCTGGTACTAATTGAAGTTACATAAACTGTGCGGACATGTTCAACATCATGTATGTTGGGGTTTTTTCGAATTAAACCACCGCAGGATCATTGGATGCTCATTAATCCATTTATCATGTAAATCATATTTTTATGTAAATAGTGTATGAATTAATCTCGCGTAGTCCAAATTACAGACACAACATATTCAAATATAATAAAGCGGAAACATAGAATTCGAATATCACTTATAATTTGATTGATGGGGTAAGGACAAGATTAAATGTCTAATCTTGCTGTTGAATGAACTGTAATCGGTGCCTCAGAGCAATTCGACATCTCCATCTTCTACTGTATTTCCGGACTATATCTAGATTCAGGATGGACAGAAATCTACTAGATATGTAAGGATACTGTGAAGATGAAGAGATAAAAGAGGGGCTGATTTTTCACTTAAAATTTTCGATCCCCGCCTCACTTATTAAAAGTGAGGTGGATGAAAATAATGAGTCCCAACCCTAATAGGCTTGGGCCTCTATCTCTTATTCCATCTCCAATCCATTAAAGTCATATTGGTCTACAACAGGGATCTAGAAGAATATTAAATTGGCCTACTAATTTATTTAATTCCCAATATCCAATAAACTTAAGATATTATTAAATAAATTAAATATTACTTTTATTCCACTAAAGAAGTAATACTGACTTGCAAATTTAATACATATTTGTGAATATGCTTTCTCCTTTAGTTCAATCATTCCCAGGTTTAAGATCTAATGTTCATTAATTAATTATGTAAGTCTCTAACAGCTATAATTAATTAATATCTAAAACCTTGAATAGTACCACACAAGCTTTATCATGTACGGAATAAATTCCATCTGCAGGGTTTCACATGAACTTGTGTTTCCTCAAGAGAACATCATCAACCTGGCGCACCAGGACACGGTGCTTATATATATAGCACGACACATCATATATGCAAATGTTATTACCCAAGATATCAAGTTTATTGATTCTATGAGAGAATCTCACCCATGGATAAATCAATGCAATAACCAAAGCATACATATGTTCACCAATAAATATAAGTTAAGAACCTGAACTTTATGGATCTTTGTTCTCTAACTTATAATGTCAGAGTAGAGAACAGTATCCTATCATGATCATCCTCAATACACTAACACGTGAATTACAATAGTCAATTAATCAAGATAAATTGACTATTAGATTATTCTATGGTGTACTGATAGTGTATTCAGGACCATCTAAGCTATGAGCCTTTTAATACAATACAAGGATCTCATGATGTGAACTTACCATGTGTTTATCCACACCATATCATCTTCAATGTAAGTATATTGATTATGCATTAATAATTATACAATAATGTAAATGCAAACAGGGACTGCAATAAAATCAATCCATATCATCATATCATTAGAAAAGTATACAAAGACATGTCTTCCCGTATACGAAACTAACAATGTACATGTACATTATTGTGAACATGCAAGGTCAGAATAGATAAACTGTAAGCAAGTAAATGGTAGGAGGTTGATAACCCTGTTTGATCAACTGATATACGTCAGGGGAACTTCACAAGTCCGTGAGAAATAATTCACTAATCCATTGTATGGTTACGAAGGCTTTTACACGATGACTTCCTGTCACTCAACCCATTTCCTACCGACTACAACTTTTTTCAATGATCTGAATTGTGAGATCCTCTCACAATCAAGACTCCCTCTAGTTCCCACAGGAAATCTCTCCCGAGACTCCTCTAAGTGTGTATGAAACAGATTCAAACACAGACTAGAAAAATAATGATCAAAAGATCAACTCTAGCCTAAAAATACTGAATACCTAATGCTTCAGATGTGAAGTCTTTTAGACTCTCTAATCCGTTCTGTGTATTCGTGTATGTCCCTTCTCAACTAGTTTGATTCCCATGCTATTTATAGATAAAAGATATAGCATTATCAAGGTAATCAGAAGTCCTAATCTGACTTGAATTCAATAAGGAAACTTTCCTTAATTAATTCGGACTTTCGTAGTTTACACGCCTTCCTTGATCATAACTCATGCTTTCCTTCTTTGATCTTCATCACGAGCATGGGAGCTTCTATTCTGAAATATCCATCTTGAATCTGCAGCTTCAACTCCTTGAATCTAGCATGGCATGTCTCTTGTAAACTCTCTAGACAACCATGTACATGATCATGTTCATGAACATGATTAAGTACCTTTCTTGATCTTTAATCAGATTGGTATCGGAATGTTCATTGTAATGTCCAGAACATGGTCTTCAATTTTGAACAACCAAAACCTTTTGTTTTCTTTTGATATTGCCATACAGATTATGGCAATCTTGAACACCTTAGTGCAGATGGCACTAGCAGGTGCTATTTCTCATCCTTACAAGATTTTAGATCTCTTTCAGTCTTCAAGAATACAATCGTGAAACTGGTATCAACTGTTGTCCTCTTTGAGTTGAGCTAAGTAGTTGATCGTTGCATATCGTGAACTGAGAAGCTTGCTCTTGCTAGATTCTTCAACAGCTAGCTACTCAATTGACTCTTTAAGATCTTATTCTCAGTTAGGACTTTCATAGCTTTTAACAATGCTTGAAACTGGAGTTGTGGGGGGGGGGAGAGAGAGAAAGCTCAGTATATTATGAAAGCTGAAATGGCGACTATATGCACAAAGTCGAAACTCTTCTATCAAATGAGATTCACTCTTCTTATACAGAGGAGTGATTTCTGTGACCATTGGGTTCCATCATGTTGTGTCTGAATTTGACTCCACACGCGAGATTACTTTGATATGGACTCCCGCAATAAGACAGGGTCGATTGTAGGACGATGTGGTAACTCGGGTCGTGTCTCTCGAGGAAAGCTTCATGTGGGCGATTATCTTTCCATGCCATAATTGTTGTCAAGCATAATAAAATGAAATACATCCTAAACATTCTAAACAAGGGTAAGGAAAGTTATACTAATCTACCTAATTAAAGCAAGTAAAATTAACTAACTGCACCACCAAACACAACGATAGAGGATAGGATTATGAGAAGAGCATTAGGGTGTTGATTCTCTCAATGGTTTTATCACTATGCTTTATTCAAGTTGATAATGCTACTCTCACAAATACAATAGAACCTTCCGATTAGTTTAACTTCAATTACTGTCACCGTCTATCCGTTAAACCTCTCTAAGCTATATCATACAAGCAAGATTAACATGTTAGGCTTAGGAACCCCATCCACCTAACGTCGAAGGAACCAATTTCCGGATTTATATTCACAATCAAGACTCCTCTAAATCCTATCAATGTTCAAGAAGTGATCAAGTACCTAAACATGAAAAAGCACGATTCCAAACAACAACCAACAATAACCAGCAAAGATCAAAACCAAATCGATTATCCATCCCCTAATGTAGAAATTCGCCCAACACCATGCTCAAAACAACGTAAACATCATAAAAGCCATTTATTCAACAACCAAAAGATAAAATCCATACAACTTATACAATATTATCTGTTATCTCGAGAGTCTTGGGATAAATCCCCACAAATGGGCTAAAGCTAAAAGGAAAAGAAATACCAAATTGGAGTCTCCTCGTCCAAGCTTAGCTTCCGTAGATGGCTTGAAGTCGAATCCCTCTTCTCGGGCCGTCATCAAACCAGAGTCCCTCCATGAAGCTTAGCTTCCGTGGATGGCTTGATGTCTGGCTCCTCTTCTCAGGCCTTCCTCCTTGAGCTCTAGCCCTCTTGCCTCTTCTCCTCCTCCTTTCTCTTTCTTTTGATCGGTGTTGGTGGTGGTGAAAAGAAGTGGTGAAGATGGAGAGAAGGAATATGAAGTGAGAGAGAGATGGGTGAATAGATGATATGTGTGATAGGGGAGGAGTCCCCTTTATTTATGAGAGAGAGAGAGAGAGAGAGAGAGAGAGAGAGAGAGAGATGATGGGATGTTGATGGTAAGAGAGGAGTTAATGACAGAGAGATTTGTGGAAGATTTGTTGGGGGAAAAGAAGCCAAAAATCCAAAACAAATAATCATAGAGGAAATTAATCCTTATAATACTACCATAAAATAGAGCCACAAAAGTCCACTTTCATGATTGATCCAGCTGTGAAGAATTAGAAGTGAAATGGAGAAGGATTGCATTTGAAATAGAGGGAAAAATTGGTCTGGGGAGGGAAGAAATAGCACCTCGCGCGCCCGCGGGCTGCAACGCGGGCGGGGGGAGGGAGGGGGGAAGGTTCAGCACGGGCGGCGAGGGCATGCCGAGAGGCCTGGGGTGCCATGGGGGGGGGGGGGGGGGGCTGGGGGCGAAGGGGGCGCCGCGGGGGCGCTAGGCCATTCCAGCTTTCAGCAGCTTCCACGGTTTTGGCTCGTTCTCGCTTGTTTCTTGGCCGATTGACCCGATTCAACTTGCCACGCGCTCCTTATTCGATTCTCTATCTTGCCATTGTCTTGTCTCCCACAAATGTTGCAGTCATTTATCCTCCATTTTCTGAAGATCTCATGCAAATCTACACAACTCACCAAACGAGCAAAAGTGAAGGAAATAACATAAAAAACACACAAAAACAAGGGAGAAACACCTACTAGGGACTAAACTCCTAAGATAAGATAGGACAAATATACACTAAACAACTCCCCCAAACGTAACCTTTTGCTTGTCCTCAAGCAAACAAAATCATTCAAGATATAAAGGAAGAAGGAATTGCCCCTAAGAAGATCATGCACACTAGAACATTCCACACTATTTCAAACTAAAAAGATTATCATCGGAGTGAATGATAACATTTATTAAAAAAGGCATGTGGCTCGTCCAATGTGAATAAGCAGGCAAGAATTTCTCAAGGTAAAATGCAACAACTAGCCCGGAAGACATTCCTCTTACTAACTCCACCATACTTTATTCAAAAATAACCCGGGAAGTTAGAGGAGATAATGATTATTTTTCAAGCATGATAGGAAACATATATTTATTTCATTCATTTCCCTTTTTTATATATAAAATACATGATAGAAAGTTAGAGGAGATAATGATTATTTTTCAAGCATAATTGGTACATTTGACAAGAGAATGAATCAAGCCTTCAAATTCTTAGAGGACGAGACCCCACAACACAAATCATGTAAATATAATCATTCTTAAGACAACTCACGTTCTAAAATGAAATAATGGGAATGATTCATGCAACACGAACATCTTAACAATAATCCATTGAACATTCATATTCTGAATAACCAAGTTTGACAATTAGACAAGACAAATCATGCTAAGTGCGGGTATCTACCAATAAAACATAGCATGAACAAAGCAAAACAAAAACAACACATAACCATTTTAAAATAAAATTTTAAAGTTCAACATCAAAAATATAATCATAAAGACATAAAAACACAAGTTCACCCCCCCCCCCCCGCACTTAAATTGTGCATTGTCGTTAATGCAAGAAATAAAGGGCAGAGAAAACATTACAGAATGTAGAAGACCGGCAACAAGCGCAGGTTCCTACAAAACAACACGAACAACAAACGGCGAACTAGAAAAATAATATGAAAATCAGAAAATAAATAATAAATAAAACAACTTCACTGCTCTTGGGGCTGAAAATGTGGTAGAGGTGGCCGCGGAACTTGTGAAGAGTAGGGTTGAACTGGACCTTTTATTTATGGGGCTGAGGGTGCGCGCTCGTGGAGGCTCTGCGCTCGTGGAGAGCTACACTTAGTCATTTTGCATTAGTTTCCTTCCCAGCAGTGCGCTCTCACCTCTTTGTCCCGCGAGACAACAACAAAAATAAAAACTTAAACATACTACAATGATAAAAATTAAAACAAAGCAAGCAAATAATAAAATCATGGGTTGCCTCCCATCCAGCGCTCATTTTAATGTCCCGAGCTGGACAGAGCCTTAGTAGATTATCATAGAGGATCATTGAGCATGATCGGCTCGACTCCATGCTCCCATGGTTGGCCTTCATTTCAAGCTTCGTTACTTAAAGAGTAACTTACACTCGAACTTTCCCCTTCCCAGTTGGGCGCTTCTCTCCTCCTTGGTCTGTGGATGTTTTGAAAACAGGGCTATCTTCCTGTTTAGACATCTTTTACCTTGCATACACAGACTTAAACAAGAAAAAGGATCACACGCAACTGGGGAAAAAGAAGTGAAAGCTAAAAGAAAAACATAAAAACACAAAGAACAAAACCAAAACAACACAAGAGACACAAAAACACAAATACAAAACAAAACAGAACAACACAAAAACATAAACACTAACCAAACACAAAAGCACAAACACGAAAATAATTACAACACAAAAAGATAATACGCCTAAAGCTTTCCTCGGCAACGACGCCAAAAATTGTTGTGTCCGAATTTAACTCCACACGCGAGACTACTTTGATCCGGACTCCCGCAATAGGACGGGGTCGATTGTAGGGCGGTGAGGTAACTCGGGTCGTGTCTCTCGAGGAAAGCTTCATGTGGGCGATTATCTTTCTATGCAATAATTATTGTCAAGCACAATAAAATGAAATACATCCTAAATATTCTAAACAAGGGGAAGGAAAGTTATACTAATCTACCTAATTAAAGCAAGTAAAATTAACTAATTGCACTACCAAACACAAAGATAGATGATAGGATTATGAGAAGAGCATTAGGGTGTATATTCTCTCAATGGTTTTATCTCTATGCTTTATTCAAGTTGATAATGATCATCTCACAAATACAATAGACCCTTCCGATTAGTTCAACTTCAATTACTGTCACCGTCTATCCGTTAAACCTCTCTTAGCTATATCATACAAGCAAGATTAACATGTTAGGCTTAGGAACCCTATCCACCTAATGTCGAAGGAACCAATTTCCGGATTTAGATTCACAATCAAGACTCCTCTAAATCCTATCAATGTTAAAGTAGTGATCAACTAACAAAACATGAAAAAGCACGATTCCAAACAACAACAACCAACAATAACCAGCAAAGATCAAAACCAAATCGATTATCCATCCCCTAATGTAGAAATTCGCCCAACACCATGCTCAAAACAACGTAAACATCATAAAAGTCATTTATACAACAACCAAAAGATAAAATCCATACAACTTATACAATATTCTTTGTTGTCTCGAGAGTCTTGGGACAAATCCCCACAAATGAGCTAAAGCTAAAAGGAAAAGAAATACCAAATTGGAGCCTCCTCGTCTAAGCTTAGCTTCCGCGGATGGCTTGAAGTCGGATCCCTCTTCTCGGGCCGTCATCAAAGCGGAGTCCCTCCATCAAGGTTAGCTTCCGTGGATGGCTTGATGTCGAGCTCCTCTTCTCAGGCCTTCCTCCTTGAGCTCTAGCCCTCTTACCTCCTCTTCTCCTCCTTTTTGTTTCTTTTGATCGATGGTGGTGGTGGTGAAAAGAAGTGGTGAAGATGGAGAGAAGGAATATGAAATGAGAGAGAGATGGGTGAATAGATGATAGGTGTGATAGGGGAGGAGTCCCCTTTATTGATTTGAGAGAGAGAGCGAGAGAGAGAGAGAGAGAGAGAGAGAGAGAGAGATGATGGGATGTTGATGGTAAGAGAGGAGTTACTGAGAGAGAGATTTGTGGAAGATTTGTTGGTGGAAAGGAAGCCAAAAATCCAAAATAAATTTAATCATAGAGGAAATTAATCCCTATAATCCTGCCATAAAATAGAGCCACAATACACCACTTTCATGATTGATCCAGCTGTGAAGAATTAGGAGTGAAATGTAGAAGGATTGCATTTGAAATAGAGGGAAAAATTGGTCCGGAGAGGGAAGAAATAACAACCCGCGTGCCCGCGGGGTGCAGCGTGGGCGGGGGGGAGGGGGGCAGCGCGGGCGGGGAGGGCATGCCGAGAGGCTTGGGGCACCGCAGGGGGGGGGAGGGGGCTGGGGGTGAAGGGGGCGCCGTGGGAGGGGGGGATTGGGCGCCGCGGGGGCGCTGGGCCATTCCAGCTTTCGACAGCTTCCACGGTTTTGGCTCATTCTCGTTCATTTCTTGGCCGATTAACCCGATTCAACTTTTCACGCGCTCTTTATTTGATTCTCTATCTTCCCATTGTCTTGAATCCCTCAAATCTTGTAGTCATTTATCCTCCATTTTCTGAAGATCTTGTGCAAATCTACACAACTCAACAAAAGAGCAAAAGTGAAGGAAATAACATAAAAAATACACAAAAACAAGGGAGAAACACCTACTAGGGATACTAAACTCCTAAAATAAGATAGGAAAAATATACACTAAACACATCAATCATTGATTCTGTTTATCTGTCAATGGTAGTTGATTCTTGTAGCCGTTGAAGCCTGTTTAAATTAGCCGTTGCCCAGCCAATCAATCTCTGCAGAGTATTTACTCTAAGATCTTCTTCATTAATATCAAGGTGTCTGGTTGAGCATTAACTGCGGGAAACTTCAGTTGGCAGAATCTTCAACTAGTCAGCTTCCAATTCTGGACTCCAGTTGGCAGTTCTCCAGCTGCTCATCATTCAGTTCTCGACTGGTCCAGTTGGTAGTTCTTCAGCTACTCATCTTTTAGTTCTGGACTAGTCTAGTAGCAATTCTTCAGCTGCTCATCTTTCCGTTTTGGACTCCAGCTGGTAGTTCTGTACTTGGCAGCTTGGTTCGACTACAGCTTCAGTTGGTTGTTCTTCTGAGCTCTTTTGCCAGTTCGACTGATCACAACTGTTTGACTGATTGGTCAGTTCGACTGGTCTTATCTTAAAATTGTTTACCAATTCAACTATTCACAAACTGATGAATAGTTTGTCAGCTTGACTCGTCATATTTTGAACTTGGTTAGCAGTTGATGTTGTATTTGAGTTTTAAGCTGGCTGACTCTAGTTCTGGCCATTAGCAGTTGGTTAGACTCTTGGCTTCTGTTCAGCTACTGTTTGACTTTTGGCCATCAGTCGGATGCTTTCAGTCTTTAGTTTTAACTGACTTATTATCAGTTTCTTTATTCAGCTCTATTTCTCTTCCAGCATGAATGACTCGGCTGTCAGTTTGATTGAAGCTGAATTGACTTTTGTACCTTAACCCTCAGTTGGGTTATTTTCTCACTGGTTGATGCACCCTTTCAGCTAGGTTGACCATGCTCCAATGCGGTTGACTTCTAGCTTTAGCTGAGCTGTTTTAGGAGTCTCTTTTTAGTTAATTTTATATTTCTAGCTTGGAACTCCTGCAGTTTTTCAGAAGAGGTTTCTACATGTTTTGACATTTCATCAATACCAACATTAGGGGTTTTCTTGATAGTTTTTCCTAACACCAATGAGTAAGATTCTTTCATAGGATCAAAAACCTCTATATTTTGGGTAGTGGAATTTACATTTGTGATGGGTCGTGCATTATATATGGCCCTTGTGTTCTTGTGCACCAGATTGATGATATCCCATTGAGAAAGTACAAAGATCATGAGAAGCCCTACATGCATAATATTAATTTATTCTTACATGATTCGAAAGTCGTGCGGTACTACCCTCAGAACAAGATATTAATTAATTATAGCCGTCAGAAATTTACATAATTAATTTATGGACATTATATCTTAAACACGAGGAATGGTTGAACTAAAGGAGAAAAATATCCGTACATATGTATGGTAGGTCAATATTATTTCTTTGGTGGAATAAAAATAATGCTTGATTTATTTAATTATATCCTAGTTGTGGATATTGGAAATTAAATGAGTTAGTAGGTCAATTTAATATTTTTCTAGATCTTTATTGTAGCCCAATATAACCATAATGGACTGAGAATGGAACAAGAGTTGGAGACCCAAACCCTAATGGGTTTGGGGACTTAATATTCTCCCACTTCTCTATTTATTTAGGGAGTGGGGGATGAAATTTATCACAAGAAAATATCCCTTCTTTATGCTCTCTTGATTCCTAGTGTTTCCATATATTCTAGTAGTTTGTAGTTCACTTTACATTTAAATAAGGTTCGGGAATACAGTAGAAGATTGAGAAGTATAATTTTGGTGCTGTAGAGATTCGAACATCATGGACAGGAAATTATTCATCCACGTGTTCTCCATCAACAATGGGATTAGACTTTTAATCTCGTAAGCAATCTGACAACATTTATAAGTACCGATTTCGATTGGTTCTATTTTCTTTCACTGTAATAGATTCGAAATTGAACTTGCATGGTAATTCAATATAGGATAATTAATGTCACACATAAAATTATGATTTACATGAGCATCGAATTAATGGCAACCAAATAGATTTTGTGGTTGATTAATTCAAAAAACCCCAATAATTGGTATCAAAGCAGGTTTTGGCACTACTCTAGAATTAATCCAAGATGATGTTTGAATTTTATGATAAAAATTGTAGATGAATTTAGGCGTTTAGTTTTTCAATTTTAATTGTATGTAATTTTTGAACGTGTTGTTTTTAAAGTTGGAGGAATTTTTGATTAAATTCGGAAAATCCACTTTTATGTTTATGCGTAATTTTCATTAATCAAAAATTAAGATTTGAAATGGTATTTTGATGTTCATCAAATTTCTAGATTTTATTTTTGTGATTTTCAAAAATTTGGAGATCAAATTTCGATATTTTGATGTTCATTTAATTCCCTAATTTTTGTTGGGTAATTTTCGATTTTAGCTATTAGATTTGAAATAGATTTTTGATGATATCAAAATTTCCATATCTAATCCTAAATAATTTCAAAAATTATGGGGTTTGGAATTGGATAAGGTAATTTTTTTATGTAGGTTCAAAATATAATTTTAAATCTGAAAAGTGTTCGAAGAGGATCAAAACTTCCATATTTTTTATTCTAGTAATTTTGTTACCTTGTATATAATTGGAAAGGATTTTGACTATTATCAAAATTCTAAATTTTATTATTTATATTAGGGTGGCCGAAAATATTATGACTAATTTGAAGCAAATTTCCAAATTTAATCCTCAGAAAATTTTTAAAATTATGAGATTTAATTTGGTAGGAAATTATAATTAATTTCAAAATTTTATCTTAGTGAAAATTTTGAAAATTGTAAGCTTTAATTTGTATAAAATTATAATTAATTGCCAAATTTTATCTTATCGTATTTTTTTAAATATAAAATATTTATTTGGAGAAATTTTTGATTACTTTCGAAAATTTCCAGATTTAGTTTTTATGGAGGTTTTGAAATTTTGCGATTAAATTTGGCATAAAATTTTAATTAATTTCAAAATTTTCAGATTTAATTTTGGAGTAATTTTTGAATGTTTTTTAATTTAATTAAAAGATAATTTTCAAATATTTTGTCATGTATGGATATCATATGCAATTTTATGTTTACCACTTAATTTGATAGTTGTTGTATGTGGACAGTTTTTGTTTGCAGGTGAGACTGTGCTACCCCGACCCTTTTTGCTAAATTATAAATTATAATTTTAGTAAAATGATTTCGAATTAATATTGTTGAATATTAATCATGTGAGTATGTTTGTATGTTATGCCGTTGTTTTATTGCAGGTTGTCTCACTTGAGCCGATACGTCATAGCACGGTGGTATTATGCTAAGTGTATAATACATGATAACATTTAATATTGAAAGTGTCGAGTTATATGATAATGAATGTGTGTTATTGCATTGAGTTTTGTTTGCCAAAACCTTAGCACCCTAACACTGAGTTGATCGGGGGTCTCGCTGCTTTTTCGGTGTGTATTAAAAGTGTTTCGAAAATCTAAGTCGTTTTAAAATGGAGTTAAAAATGTTCGGGAGTCAAAATAGAAGCGGGGTTGAAAGGGGCACACCGCACGCCCGCGGGGTGGTGCGCGGCCGCGGGAGGCTGCGCGCCCGCGGGGCGTGGGTGAGGCGCGCGCCCGCGGGCTATGCGCGCTCGTGGGGGAGCATGGGCCGAGAGCATGGTCGCGCGGTCGCAGGGGCTGCGCGGTCGCGCGGGTCCAGCGATTTTACTACCTATAAATACAACACTTAACCCTTTCATCTTCATTTTCTTTTCTCTCCCTTGGGCGATTTCCTCCACCTCTCTCTCAAGAAATCCTTCAACTTTTGGAAGGGGATTCCACCATCATTATTCATCATCTAAGGTAATCTAACACCACTTTCCTCTTGATGATTAAGCTCCATTCTTGTGATTTGAACCTAGGGTTTGTTACCCAAAACTAGGGTTCTTCAATTTTGTTGATCTTCTTGCTTTGACATCTCAAACATATGGTTTATATACCTCCTTGAGGCTATATGTGAAGTTATATCGAATTCCTATGGTTCATTGTTGCTAGGGTTTGGATTTTTTGCCCTAATTTCCCTTTGTTTTGTTGATAATTGTATGGAGATGTTATGAGGGTTGTAGGATTGAGTTTCATGTATGTTAGAGCCCTAGGATGAAGGTGTTTGTATTTGAAATGTTGGGTCTAAAGGATTTAAAATGAGTCATGAGCATGTGGTTTAAATGTGTGCCCGTAACGTGTTCGATCAAATGCTTTAAAGAGTTTTAATGTGTATTTTGAGTCCAAAATCATAGTATGAGCTTGTATATCCATGGTCGTGTATATGGATATGTATGAAGTCCTTAAAGTAAAGTATAGCATGAGTTTGGTCTAAATTATGATTTAATTAAATAACTTGACGACTAAAATGAGAAGAGAATTGGAAAGTGCTAGGTGACGTGTTGGGACTCGAGGTGGACAACTTGTCGGCGGCAAAAGAGTATTTCAAAGGTTGAGAAATTTTGAAAGCGTCTCATAAGGTGGGGTAACTCTAAACTGTGAACACGTGAAAGGTTATAGTTTTTGTTGTGCTTTGATTGTATATGTATGAAGAGTTTTCGGACCGATGAATGAAAGAGATCCTTCGGGGTCGACAAAGAGACCTTTCGGGACAGAGATCATTTGGGATCGAACATAGACCTGTTAATGTCCTCCCTGGGGGGTAGTATGTCTACGGGCATCCCTACAGAGCCAAAGATGTTCATTAACGGGAGCATCATGATGTTTAGACCCTATGGATAGGAGCCTCAAATCCATTTCCACCAACTATTGTGCAAGTTCAACACATTATGAACCAACGACTTGACAAAAATATTCCAACTAATGCAATGATAGGTGATGAACGAGCCAACTTAAGATTTCAAGGAGTTGCAGATGCAAATCAATCAGCCAACTACTTAACTGGAGCTCACTGTAGAAGATTGAACTTTGATAATCAGTCAACCGAGCCATCCCGTCAAGCTGAAAATGCAACTGAAAGGATAGCTATAGATTCATAAAGAACTCAAAGTGAGGTAAATCAAAGGAGTCAAGAGTTTCACAAAGAAGGAGATAGGGATGATGAAGATACTGCCACATCACCGAACCTTCTGTCCAAAAGCTATGTTACTCCTCTAATCAAGTCCAGTTCAAAGGTAGCTAAACTGATGATCAACTTTGATCAGTTCAGATCACCCATCAGAGGAACGTCATGGTTTATCAACCTAAGGTTAAATAGCTAATCAGTTGCAATCTAGCAACTTTAGCAAACTGTGAAAACTTCTAGGACTGCATAGTCGAAGAACACAACTAGCTCAGTTTCAAAGAGAAATAGATCAAACTGCTCTAAAGGTAGCAGTCGAGCTAGTCCAGTTCGGCCACTCAAGAAGAGAAAATTTACTTCAACTGACAACTGCTAGAATTCAGTTCGGTTGACACATCAGTCGATTCATGATCTGAAATCATAAGTTGATTGCTTGCTCTGTGATCATATTTATGGTATGCTGTGAAATCATGCTCACATGCTCTAATAATGTGACCATCATCCTCTATAAACTTATGATAGCTCTAAGCCTGAACTGAATACACAATGATCATTATACCAAGCTTAGTGGCTTGCATATGAAGCATGAACATTGCTCTGACACCAAGCATAAGGCTCTGATATCATGAGAATCTGAAACCAAGCATGATCATTCTAGCATTAAAAGCAGCTCTAACATCAAATGTTGTTTTTACCATATAGTATGAGTGTCTCATAAAGAAAAGTGTTTATAACTCTAATGCCAAAATCCGAAAATAAACACTCATAAAGCGGAACTCTCTGATTTCATCAATCTATGTATCAATATTATTGCTCTGATAACAACTTCAAGAGCTTTGATAACAAGTTCAAGAACGATGATAGAATATAATTCCTCTGATGCATACTTGAACTAAGAAGCTCTGATAAGCAGCTCTGATGCATGTTTAGACTGAACTTCAAGTCCTACGCTCTGATATAAGCTCAAACTGAACTGTCATGATACAAGTTCAGAACTCTTATGCATACTTGAAACTTCAGTTTTCATGTTCTGATACATGCTTAAAGTTCAGCCACATTCTCATGCTCTGATACATGATTAAAGTTCAGTTATACCAATTTGCTCCTGTAATACCCCAAAAATTTTATTATCTAAATTTGAGTAGGAATATAAATCTAATAGTTAGAATAAGTGAAATATCCAAATATTTTCAGTATAAAAGAATAGTCTATGCTATTCTTAAGAGTAAGCTAGGATAAAAAAAATTGATCGTTGTAGATCACTTTTTTGGTAACATGTGTCATTTAGTGGGTTAGTGATACCCAAGACCATCTTCTATTTTTATTCGGAACCTTAGATTCCAACTTAATTAGATTAATTAAAAAATTATTTATTAAGTGCAAATTGATTTAATATGATTTTTATATAAATACACACCTATACATTATATATATACATATCATTTATTTATAAGAGAAAAAAAAGAACGAAATATATATATATATACTTACTATAACCTTAATTAATTAATGTTGCAATCATGAATTGTACATATCTATACATATATATAACTGTTGGTTTTGTATACTAGAAAACTTCTCTTTGTATACTTTTTTGATGATATGATAATATGAAATGAAAGTTATTGCAGTCACTGTTTGCATTTAGATTATGTCCTATAATTGTTCTATGCAATGTTCCATATACTTACATTGTAGATGATATGGTGAGGGGAGTCACACGGTAAGATCATATCATTAGAACCTTGTATTGTATTAAAGAGCTCACGGCTTAGATGGTCCTAAACACACCATCGGTACACTGTAGAATAATCTGATAAGTTAGTTTATCTTGACTAACTGATTATTCTAGTACACTTGTTTGTGTATTGAGGAGGCTCATGATAGGATACTATTCTCTGTCTCTGACCTAGTTACTGAGAGAATAAAGATCAACAGAGTTTAAGTTCTGAACTCATGTGATACTGACGAGCATATGTGTGCGTTGTTTATTACTTTGATTTATCAATGTGTAAGATCTTTTCATAGAACGAATTCGATATCTTGGGTAATAACAATGTATACATGATGTCTCGAGCAGTATGCATGAGCACCGTGTCCTGGTACTCCAAGTTGATGATGTTCTCTTGAGGAAACACAAGTTCATGTTGAAACCCTGCAGGTGGAATTTATTCCTTACATGGTAAAGATTGTGTGGCACTACTCAAGATTTTAGATGTTAATTAATTATAGCTGTCAGAGGCTGACATAATTAATTAATGAACATTATATCTTAAACACGTGGAATGGCTGGACTAAAGGAGAAAGCATATTCGCAAATATGTATTAAATTGGTAGGTCAGTTTTTCTTCTTAAGTGGAATAAAAGTAAAACTTAATTTAGTTAATTATATCCTAATTTTATTGGATATTAGATATTAAATAAATTAGTAGGTCAATTTAATATTCTTATAGATCCCTGTTGTAGCCCAATATGACTGAAAGTGGACTGGATATAGAACTTGAGATAGAGGCCCAGCCCAGTAGGGCTGGAACATGAAATTTCGCCCCTTCCTATATATAAGGGGAGGGGGCACGAAATTTTAAGGATTATTATCATAAGAAATCAGCCCCTCTTTGTCTCTCAAAGTTATCCACAGATTTCACAATTCTATCTAGTAGATTTCAGCCCACTCTGAATCCAGATACAGTTTGGGAATACAACAGAAGATCTTGAAGTGGAATTGTGCAGTGGCCGTGTGTGACATAAGTGGTGCCATTATCATTGTTCATTCAATAACAAGATTAGATCTGTAATCTTGTCCTCAGACCGTCTGTCGATTTGTAAGTAGATTCGTTTTCTATGTCTTCCGCTTTATTAGAATCGAATCTGTTTTACATGCTATTTGATTAGACTGTGATAAACATGCATGTTACATAAAATTATGATTTGCATGAACATGGCTTAACGAACAACCAAATAGATCCTGCGGTGGTTTAATTCGAAAAAACCCCAACAGTGGTATCAGAGCGAGGTTTTGGCACTGTTCTAGGATTAATCCGGGCATAAATTTGAATTGCATAATTAAATTTGATAATAAATTTATGGTGTTTAAATTTTCAGATTTAATTGGCCATGTATTTCGATTTTTTATGGTATTCAAGACTTGGAAGAATTTTGGATTGAATTCGAAAATTCTAGTTTTGAATTATTGCAATTTTTTATCATGATGAGATATAGATTTGGAATGATATTTGAAGTCTTCAAATTTTCAGATTTTTGTCTCATAATTTCAAAAATTTGTGAATCAAATTTATCGAAATTTGATGTTTAATTTTTCCCTCATTTTGTGTTAAAATTTTCGAAACCTAGGAATAAAATTTGGATGGATTTTTGATCAAGATCAAAATTTCCAGATTTATTTTGGATATGGTTCAAAAATCTTGATTATTAGAATTAGGATAAGTAATTTTTGGTGTATATCAAAAGTTATCTAATTCTAATCTAGATAGGTTTGAAAATAGAATTTTAAATTTGGATGAATTTGAAGTGGATCAAAATTTCCATATTTATTATTCTTGTAATTTTTGAAACCTATGCTATATAATTTGGAATTTTTTTTTGATTAATGTCAAAATTTCCAAATGTGAAATATAGTGTAATTTTTTATTTTTAATAAATTAATTTGGAGAAGATTTTGATGAAAATCAATTTTTCAGATTTATTTATTAGGATGGATCGAAATTTATGTATATTGGATTTAGATTTGATGTCATTTGATGTATATCTTAATTTACCTAATTTTAATCTAGATAGAATTGAAAATAGAATTTTAAATTTGGAAGAATTTGAAGTGGATCAAATTTCCAGATTTATTATTTGGTATATTTTCTAAAATCTTAGATTTAAATTGGATAAGGTAATTTTGGATATATACAAATAATTATCAAAATCCAATTGTGATAAGAATTTGATTTTGGATAGGATTTGGAAGATTTTGAAGAGGATCAAATCTTCAAACCTTATCCTTAAAGATTTAGATTCTTATGGATAATATTTGGATTATATTTTTTATATATATCAATATATCCAATTATTATTTAATTAGGGTGTCTTGAAAATATTAAATAAATTTGGTGGATAATTATAAATAATTTCTAGATTTATTTAAGAGATATTTTCGAAAATAATAAGTTTAAAAATTCGTGGATAATTATTTTAATTTCTAATTTTTATCTTGTAGATAATATCGAATTAATTAATTTAATTAATTATTAAATTCGATTATTATTTAATATTCATGCATAGATATCATATGTTATTTTATGTGGATCATTTAATAAATGATTGTTGGATTTGTAGACTGTATTTGTTTGCAGGTTTACCAACTATCATGGCTCTTTTATTTTATGTGATGTATGTTTATGTTGAATGAATGTTGGCCGTATGCCGGCTTGGCTACATGATTTTTATCCATGAGAAAATCCATGGATTAGGTCTAAGTTTTATTTTACTTTGTTTTAATGTAATAGATATAAAACTATTAGGCCGAGTTTTGAGTTATAATTTTTATTCTAGCAATATTAGATTTTTCCTTTTGGAATAAATAGTCTGTATTGAATAAAGATCGGAGATCAACTCAAAGAAGGAAAGTAGTTCAGCACCAAGGTTCACCGGTTCACGTCCCGAAACCCTAAATGGAGCTAGGGTTTTCGGCGTGGCGCGGTGAAGGGACGGCGGCCACAAGCCTGTTCCGGAGCTGACTTTCCAGTTTTATCTCATCAATCAACATGAGATATAAGCCATGATAGTTGGATTATTATTATTTCTTATTATGTTGAAGCATGCAATGGATGTTTATCATTCTATGTTATGTTTGCATGTTCGATAATGGGATAAAATGAAACCTCAAACATAAATAACTAAGTGGGAGAGATTCATACCAAAGTATGTAGAAATCTCATACGGTCTCCATTAATATCTGGTTTAATTGAGAAGTAATGGGCATGCGCGTTGACATCTGTCTTCCTCCATATCGGATGTGTCATATCACAGATTTCTCTAGAAATTAAATCTCCTAAATGGATAGCTGTAGAACACTATTAGAACTAACTGACTCCTCCATCTGGAGCGGTTAAATTCGAATAGTGATCTTGGTGCGAAGATAATGGTATGCACACTTAGATGTAATTTATTGATAAACATCCACACGATCATGGCTTATCAGTTAGATGATTACATGACCGTATTTTTATCCGGCTATTAATTTACTTGTTGTAAGGAAATTCAACTGGAGGCAAATTAAAGGTTTAACCTATTTAAAAATGAGATTTATAAACATCCACACGATCGTCGCTTATAGAAATCATTTATAAAGTGTCGGTGGAAAAGTATATAAATTTTGTGAGGTTTTCGATTATATATTGTTTATCATAAACGTGTTTTGTGACTGTACTGCATGTTTTAATTTCAGTTATTTCATATCATCAATGACACTCTCTAATTTGTCCTCAATCCTCAAAGAAAACAAACTTGTCGGTGAAAACTATAATGACTGGATTCGTAACCTTAACTTAGTACTTGTTGCTGAGGACACAAGTTTGTACTTGAAGAGGTTTGTCCTCAGACGCCAAATGAGGGTTCTGATGAAGCCCAAAAGGTTGCATATGATAAGTGGGTTAGGTCTAATGAGATAGCGCGCTGTTACATCTTGGCATCTATGTCAAGTGTGTTGCAACATCAGCATGAGCCTATGAAAACCGCTTATGATATCATGTACAACCTTAGGCAGCTATTCAGTCATCAGAACCGCTCGGCACGCCATTTGGCAATGAAGAAACTAATGGATGCGAGAATGTCTGACTCCACACCTGTTAGGGATCACGTTCTCACGATGATGGGGTATTTATCTAAGATCGAGACCTTGGGTGGAGACCTAGATGGTGATTCTCAAATCGACATTGTTCTTCATAGCTTGTCCTTGAAGTTTGAGTAGTTTAGGCTGAATTTTAACATGATTAAAAGGGATGTCAGCCTGACTGAACTGCTTATAGACCTTCAGGCGGCTGAATTGCTCCAAAAGAGCAGTCCTGAGGCCCACATAGCTGAAAAAGGAGCGTCTTCTTCTGGTGGAAAAAGGAAGAAGAGAAACGCACCTAAGAAGGCTGCAGATGAGGCGCCTAAGGCAAAGAAGCCAAAGGCGAAGATTCCTCCCGAGGAATTCAAGTCGAAGACTAAGTGCTTCAAGTGCGGCCAACTAGGTCACTGGAAGGCGGCGTGTCCTAACAAGAAGAAGAAGAGAGGTACATCTCACACTCTGGTTGTAGAAACATGTTTAGGAACTTGTTCTACCCAGTCATGGGTAGTAGATACTGGAGCTACTGATCATGTTTGCATGTCTTTACAGGGGTTCATGGTAAAAAGACAGCTGAGTGAGAATGAGATCACCGTCTACATGGGCAATGCTACAAGAGTGGCGGCTATTGCAGTGGGAGACGTTGTTTTACCTTTCAGTAGTAATAGAACTTTGGTTTTGAAAGATTATCTTTATGTGCCTGGTTTTAGGCGAAACTTAATTTCAGTTTCTAAATTGATTATGGATGGATATTCTGCTTCTTTTGATAACAAAGTAGTTATCTTTAATGGTAAACATTTTATCTGTTCTGGCACATTGGATGGACACTTATGCTTTCTTAAACCAACTGAAAACACTACGCAAAGACAACTGTTGAATACATCGATCATAAACCCTAACAAGAGAAAAGAACCTTCAGAATTAAATCAAACCTATCTTTGGTATCTAAGGCTAGGTCATATTAACCTTAAAAGGATACAAAGGCTTGTAAATGATGGACCATTGTCTTCTTTGGTACTGGAATCATTTCCTTTATGTAAATCCTGTTTGAAAGGTAAAATGACCAAGCGTCCTTTCCAGTCAAAAGGAAATAGATCCGAAGGGATATTAGATTTGATTCACTCTGACCTGTGCGGCCCTATGTCAGTTCAAGCTCGAGGAGGGTTCGAGTATTTCATCACTCTCATTGATGATTACTCTAGATACAGTTATATCTACCTGTTACGTCACAAGTCTGAATGCTTTGAGAAATTCAAAGTGTTTAAGGCAGAAGCGGAGAAACAAAGAGGCAGAAGTATCAAGTCACTATGTTCTGATTGTTGTGGCGAGTACCTCTCGAGTGAATTTAGGGATTACATGGCAGAGAATGAGATTACCTCCCAGTTGACTGCACCGGGAACACCACAACAGAATGGTGTGGTTGAAAGAAGGAATCGTACACTGTTAGAGATGGTTAGATCGATGATGAGTTATTCTGAGTTGCCCATTTCGTTCTGGGGATATGCCCTGGAAACAGCAGCCTATATTCTTAACTTGGTTCCGTCAAAATCAGTTCCTTCTACGCCCACATAATTATGGACTGGACGAAAGCCCAGTTTGAACCATATTCGGATTTGGGGATAGCCCTGCACATATGTTGGATAAGGAAGCTGATAAGCTGACTCCTCGTACTGATGTAAGGCTATTCGTTGGATATCCTAGAGGAACGAAAGGTGGTTTATTTTATAGTCCTAAGGATCAGAAGATCATTGTTAGCACCAAGGATTGATTCTTAGAGGAAGACTATGTGATAAACCACAAACCAAGGAGTCAAATCATCCTTGAAGAGTTAAGGGGAGGATCGAATCCTACACCAGTTGTACAAGAAGAGGAACCACCAAACACTTCACAACGTGTCACGGAAGTACAAGAACTGCCTCGTCGCAGTGGGAGGGTTGTACACCAACCTGATAGATTCATTGGTCTGGGAGAGGCTTCAGATTTCCCAGAGGGACTAAATGAATTGGATCCCAGGACCTATGACGAGGCAATTCAAGATAAAGATACAGATTCTTGGAAAACTGCAATGGAATCTGAGATTGGATCTATGGATCACAATCAAGTCTGGGAGCTCGTAGAACCACAAGATGGGATTAAACCCATTGGGTGTAAGTGGATCTACAAGTGCAAGAGAGGAGCTGACGGGAAGGTTGAAACCTTCAAAGCTAGATTGGT
The DNA here is from genome assembly GCA_026008535.1 of Perilla frutescens. Taxonomy (NCBI): domain Eukaryota; kingdom Viridiplantae; phylum Streptophyta; class Magnoliopsida; order Lamiales; family Lamiaceae; genus Perilla; species Perilla frutescens. The sequence continues at coordinate 35,522,722 of BRKX01000006.1, read as the reverse complement.
GGTGAAAGGGTACACTCAGAAAGAGGGGATCGATTATGAGGAAACATTTTCACCGGTAACCATACTTAAGTCAATCCGGATTCTCTTGTCAATTGCCGCTCATTTAGATTATGAGATCTGGCAGATGGATGTTAAGACAGCTTTCCTAAATGGAAGTCTTGAAGAAAACATTCACATGAGACAACCAGAGGGATTTATTGCTAAAGGCCAAGAGCACTTGGTGTGCAAGCTTAAGAGATCCATTTATGGACTTAAGCAGGCATCAAGATCTTGGAACATCCGATTTGACGAGGTTATCCAGTCATATGGATTTGTGCAAAGTCCGGATGAGAGCTGTGTGTACAAGAAATGTGATAGAAACGTGGTGTCATTCCTCATACTTTATGTTGATGATATCTTGCTTATTGGAAACAGTAATAAGAAGTTATCTAACATTAGGGAGTGGTTGTCCAAGTAGTTCGATATGAAGGATCTGGGTGAAGCCAGACATGTCCTTGGCATTAAGATCATTCGAGATCGCCAGAAAAAGGATGTTATGTCTGTCCGAGGTGACTTATATCGATACAGTGATAGCTAGGTTTAGCATACAAGATTCCAAGAAATGTTTTATACCTTACAGGCATGGAATTCATCTATCCAAGGAAATGTGTCCCCAGACACAGTCTGAGATAGAGGAAATGAAGAAAGTACCATATGCTTCGGCTGTGAGAAGTTTGATGTATGTTATGCTATGCACTAGGCCTTATATATGCTATGCCGTTGGCATGGTAAGCAGATATCAGTCTAACTCTGGACAAGGTCACTGGACTGCGGTCAAAAACATTCTCAAGTACCTTAAAAGGACTCGAAAATACATGTTGGTTTTCTGCTCTGATAGTCTAGTACCTTTAGGTTATACGGACTCAGATTTTCAAACTGAGAAAGATCAGAGTAAGTCTACCTCGGGCTATGTGTTTACATTAGGAGGTGGAGCCATTGCATGGAGGAGCATTAAGCAGAAATGCATTGCGGATTCCACCATGGAAGCTGAATATGTAGGTGCCTCTGAGGCTACAAAAGAGGCTGTCTGGCTCCGCAGGTTCCGATTGGTCTTGGGTGTGGTTCCTGGTTTACCTAAGACTATCACGATATACTGTGATAATTCTGGTACAGTGGCAAACTCGAAAGAACCCAGAGCTCACAAGCAAGTAAACACATAGAGAGAAAGTATGATCTTATACGAGAAATCATTAAGAGAGGGACGTGGCGGTGGTCAAGATTGCATCGGAGGACAACCTGGCTCATCCATTCACGAAGAGCCTGCCGGCTAAGACCTTTGATGGTCACGTGGAGAAAATGGGAGTGAGATGCAGATCTAGGGGCGCAGTTTGAGTCGATAGTTTTGATTGGAGAGTTAGCCTGTTAGTTTTTATGCTTGAAAGACATGCTTCAAGTATAAGTGGGAGATTGTTGGTTTTGTATACTAGAAGACTTGTCTTTGTATACTTTTCTGATGATATGATGATATGAAATGAAAGTTATTCCAGTCACTGTTTGCGTTTAGATTATGTTCTATAATTGTTCTATGCAATGTTCCATATACTTACATTTTAGATGATATGGTGTGGGGAGTCACACGGTAAGAACATATCATTAGAACCTTGTATTATATTAAAGAGCTCACGGCTTAGATGGTCCTGAACACACCATCGGTACACCGTAGAATAATCTGATAAGTTAGTTTATATTGACTAACTGATTATTCTAGTACACTCGTTTGTGTATTGAGGAGGATCATGATAGGATACTATTCTCTGTCTCTGACCCAGTTACTGAGAGAATAAAGATCCACAGAGTTCGGGTTCTGAACTCATGTGATATTGGCGAGCATATGTGTGCGTTGTTTATTACTTTGATTTATCAATGTGTGAGATCTTTTCATAGATCGAATTCGATATCTTGGGTAATAACAATGTATACATGATGTCTCGAGCAGTATGCATGAGCACCGTGTCCTGGTGCGCCAGGTCGATGATGTTCTCGTGAGGAAACACAAGTTCATGTTGAAACCCTGCAGGTGGAATTTATTCCTTACATGGTAAAGCTTGTGTGGTACTACTCAAGGTTGTAGATGTTAATTAATTATAGCTGTCAGAGGCTGACATAATTAATTAATGAATATTATATATTAAACACGGGGAATGGCTGGACTAAAGGAGAAAGCATATTCGCAAATATGTATTAAATTGGTAGGTCAATTTTTCTTCTTTAGTGGAATAAAAGTAAAACTTAATTTATTTAATTATATCCTAAGTTTATTGGATATTAGATATTAAATAAATTAGTGGGCCAATTAAATATTCTTCTAGATCCCTGTTATAGCCCAATATGACTGAAAGTGGACTGGATATAGAACTTGAGATAGAGGCCCAACCTAGTAGGGCTGGAACATGAAATTTCACCCCTCCCTATATATAAGGGGAGGGAGGGCATGAAATTTTAAGGATTATTATCATAAGAAATCATCCCCTCTTTGTCTCTCAAAGTTATCCACAGATTTCACAATTCTATCTAGTAGATTTCAGCCCACTCTGAATCTACATACAGTCCGGGAAGACAACAGAAGATCTTGGAGTGGAATTGTGCAGTGGCCGTGTGTGACATAAGTGGTGCCATTATCATTGTTCATTCAACAACAATATTAGATCTGTAATCTTGTCTTCAAACCGTCTGTGGATTTGTAAGTAGATTCGTTTTCTATGCCTTCCGCTTTATTAGAATCGAATCTGTTTTACATGCTATTTGATTAGACTGTGATAAACATGCATGTTACATAAAATTAAGATTTGCATGAACAAGGATCAATGAACAACCAAATAGATCATGCGGTGGTTTAATTCGAAAAAACCCCAACAATAACAATACGTGCATGGGTGGGCTATTATATATAGTGGAGTATTCTTGCATGGGTGATATAATAATAATAATAATAATAAAAATAAGTTAATGATAGTTATGAAAGAAACAATGTGGCAAACATCCACACAACTCATTACCATATAATTCCACATGTAAATTAATTATAATAATAGTTTGGTTGCTTATTATTAAAAGTGCTAAGAATCGTGTATTAACAAATGATTCAAAATAAAGAAAAACTCTGTACTAATATGATTTCATTGCCGCAGAAGGTAAGGGTATTTTTTTCTTTCTTTTCTAATTAATTCAAATTCGATTCATTTGAATATCATAAAAATGTTTGGCTATTAAATATTCAATCATTGTGCATATCAAATATTATCATTCCAGATAATTCAAACATCAAGAAAGATTAGGTTTTAGAATTTATATTCATTTCCGTATATCGAATTTTAATAAATTTAAGGATTAATTGATTATGATGTTCTAAAATAAAATAATTAAAATAGAGTTTAAGGGTTGGTTTTTTTTTATATAGGGGCCTTTGTGTAATTAAGCTAAGACTGGTTGTTGTAGGGCTAGAAGAAGTAGCAGAATCTGAGCAGAATAAACCCGGAATTTGAGAGTTTATCTTCTATCCAGGTGGATTATACTATCTTTGCAAATTCTATCTTTCGAGCTATAAAGCTTTGCTTTGCTAAAATTGAATATGTGACTATCTGTGTTAAATATTTACGTGCTACTGTATGTTGTTGGAGTCCCATAAACCAGCGATATGTCAATGTGAGTAGCTACAATATGCATGCATTATTTGTCATGCCCTACTCCTTGTCGGTGAGACTAAAATGAAACACTTGTTGGTTATACTCATTGCGTATACTTTGGTCATGCTCAAATTTAGGCGTTGGTGATGTAACACGGGTTGCGGACAGTGACTAGTTATACTCTTATGCACTTCACGATAAAATGTTTTGGTGAACTTAGGTTGCTTTAAATTTTAAAATCTTCTAAGCTTCACTACTTGCATGAACACAGATAGATTACTTTAACAAAATGATTTGCATAACTTGAATTGTAAAAACTTGCCCACTGAGTGTACTAGTACTCAGCCGAAATATTTTTAAATATTTTTCAAGTCAGTAGGCTGGCGCGTGGATGTGATGATGCTGATAGATGGGCTTTTGTTATTTACGTATTTTCCCATTCTCTCTTTTTGTTAAGTATTCTGTTGATAATAAAGGTCCCGCGCTTGTAATATCCTTTTGTTAAACACTTAAGAACTCTAATCTTGTTGTTATGAATAAGTATATATTATTATACAACATGTTTGAATATTATGAGTCTTCTGTTAATCAGATTACCTCTTTTTTTCCCGCTACTTAATTCCAACCCTCGTGGCGTCCATTTCCATGGTCTTTCAAGACCAGGGCGCTACAGAGTGACATCAGAGCAGGTCTTGCAACTCTGCAAACCTGTTGGGTCAAATTATTTATTTTTCATTTTCATTATATTCCCGTGTGATATTATAAAAGTCCTCAGCTCGTTACTCATACAACAGCTAAAAGGTACGCATGTTTTTATGCAGTTTTTAGATTCTAAAAGTTTACATTAATTGGTGAAATGTTAAGTTTGTTTGGAAATGAAAGATTGTGATATGCCATGTTGGTGGGAATCCCTTGAAAGATTGAGTCTTACACTGATTACTTACTGGTTTTGAGAATGAATTATGTCTGTGAGCGTACAGGATTTTGTGTTAAACCATGTTGATTCTATTATATACATGTGAGGAATTTGTTTATCTATGCTTTAGGCATACTTATGAATGATTGGCATATGTTGATTGCACACATTGATAGTTGATTTGTGTTTGATGTTTGTTCTTTAGATGAGTACTTCGACTTGGCATTTGAGAACTTAAGATAAACTTAGCCTGTAGTTGTTGAACTTAGGCTGAACTTGTAAGAATTTGTGAAAATGTTTGTACGTAGACTGACTGAGAAATTGTGCTAATTAGATAGAGGGATGGCATGTGAGACCTCGAAAGAGGTGTCGTACTTGTGTTATGATAGATGAGTGAATTAAGAGGTTCCGTGCATGTATTTGTTGACCAGGGTTGGATGTGCCAGAGTTCACCAGACATTTTGTGACTTTATGGATTATTGTCTCGGGTATCGGTGGTATTACAGAGGTAGAGGCCATGGCGAGATATATTATTGGACTACCTCAAGCCTGGAGACCATGGGCTGCAAGAGTCGCTGATATTTTCTCGGAGAGATCTCCGTCTCCTTTTGTAGAGAAAGTCTATTTCTGGAGATTCTTCACGTATGTGCTACGGACTTGGGCAGATAGACAATGTATAGCTCCACAATTACCCATAGTGGATGAGGATATGGATATGTTTAGAGTACTATTTACATCGGTCTTACCAGCTGAGAGGACGATCGAGATGGATCGTTCAGCACCACCTGCACTAAAGTCACCACTTATCACTGTAGGATCGCATAATGATGAGGCTGGTCCATCCAAGACCCAGTTAGAGCCCATCGCAGAGGAGGAGGACTTGGAGGAGGTTCCAAATGAGGAGCCGATGGAAGTAACTGATGGATCTATAAGTACGACGCTCCACTTTCGATGTGATTTCGATGCAGAGGGGCGTCCTGGGCATTAGTACATTCAGTCATCTCCATAGATAGGTGTATAGTCATAGTATTTTGAGTAGTTTAGTATATACTGATGTTGACATTTTGTTGTATCATCAGCTCAGTAGCTTTTATTAGTCGGAAACGTTATCGTTGTTATAAGACTATTCCGATATGAGGCATTCGGTAGTTTTTGACTTAGTGGACTAGATGGTATATTATATTTTTTATGTATAGATGATGTATGTGTGGTACTCTACTCTTTTATATAAATGTTCCATTTCAGGATATCTTTTAGATTTATACATACGTTGTGTATATATTTTGGAAAGCTTTGCATATTTACATTTCATTTTCTTTACGGGATGTGTGTTTATTATTTTCATTTCCTTTTATGAATCTTTACACAAGTGTTGATCGATTAGAGATTTGACTAGTTGCAGAATGCCAAGAGGAAGACTAACAAATGTGAACTTGGCGGTACTGGAAGTACCGAATAACCCGCAGGGTCAGGGACCACAGATTGAAATGGAGTTTGGACGCCATAATCCCCTAACTTTCAATGGAGAAGGTGATCCACTCACAGCCGAATGTTGGGTTCGAGCACTTGAAAAGATATTTGGGTTTTTGTATTGTAGTGATAAAAAAATGGTGGCCTGTGCTCTGTATCAACTTGTGGATGATGCAGATTTCTGGTGGGAGTCAGTTCAAAGGACAATATCTAATGCAAATTGGGAAGTGTTCACCTGGGATAACTTTAAGATGATCTTATATCAAAAGTACATACCAGCACATTATCAGCATCAGAAGGCTAATGAGTTCTGGAATCTCAAACAAGGGAGCAGATCAGTGGCAGAATATGATTTGCAGTTTAACAGGTTATCTCGATATGCACCACACACAGTAGACACAGAAGAAAAGAGGATTGAAAAATTTCAACCATGGGTTTGAAACCGGAAATAGGCACTGCATTAATCAGAAAGGATGAAACAAGCTATGGTCAAATACTTAGTTGGGGACTTAGTATTGAGGTAATGTAAGCAACATCAAAGACTTCAGCATCTCAACTAGTAGCTGGAGATCAAAAGGGAAAATGGAAGTGGGATGGACCACAACAAGGTTATCAAGGGAAGAATTTTCAGCATAACTATCAAGGAGGAAGGAACTTTGGACCAAGGCCTGCAGGGCAAGTGAATGTTGCACCAAAATCTCAGGGCTTTCAAGGGAATTCACCGTTGTGTGCAACTTGTAACAGATATCACTTTGGACCATGTGTCCAATGTTATCGATGTGGTCGAAAGGGTCATTATGCTAACAAATGTCAACAAAATTTGGGAATGTAAGATCAGCAGCAGCAAAGGCCACAGTTCAGACAGGACATGAGAAATATAATACGACAAGGTGGAGGTGTTCGAGGGAATAACAACAACAATAGAGGTAATCCCAGACCTCAGCAAAATCAGAATCAAGATCCTCGTGCACCACAACAAGCCAGGGCGTATGCTCTCAACCAGCAAGAGGCAACTGGAAACTCTAGAAATTTGGCAGGTATAATTAGTTTGTGTGATATACCTGTGCTTGCTTTATTTGATACTGGAGCTTCACATTCCTTTACATCTAGAGATGTTTGTGAAAGTCTCAATCTAGAGCTAGAATTAGCAGGAGAAGCCTTAGCAGTAAGAATTCCTTCAGGATAAACACTTTTTGCTGGTTGTGTTTGTAAGAACTTAGACTTGGTAGTAGGTGAAAAGAATTTGACAACTGATCTCTATCCTCTTGAGATGCGGGACTTTGACATTATATTTGGGATGGATTGGCTAACCAAGGAGAGTGCATCAATACACTGTCGCAAGAGAGAGATAATATTTCAGAAGCTAGTCAAGGAAGAAGTGAAGTTTTATGGAGCAAAAATGGGAAAAATTCCCATCATTTCAGCATTAAAGGCTGTAAAGTTGTTACAGAAAGGAGACTGTCAGGCGTGTCTAGCAAACCTTGTAAGCAAGAAAGAAGAAGGTTTAACAGTGGGTCAGGTACCAGTGATACGGGAATATGAAGATGTATTTCCAAATGATTTACCAGGTCTGCCGCCAGACAGACAATTAGAGTTCACCATAGACTTACAACCGGGAGCAACACCAGTATCCAAAGCGCCATATAATTTAGTGCTGAATGAGTTACAAGAGTTAAAGGTGCAACTGGAGGGATTATTTGAATTAGGTTTTATAAGACCCAGTGTATCGCCTTGGCCAGCACCGATTCTATTCGTCAAAAAGAAGGATGGTACTATGAGAATGTTCATCGATTATCGGGAGTTAAATAAGTTGACAGTGAAGAACAAATATCCACTTTCGAGGATAGATGATCTTTTTGATCAGTTGACTGGTGCAAAAATCTTTTCCAAGATTGATCTACGATTTGGGTATCAGCAAGTTAAAATAAGAAAAGATGACATACCCAAGACTACGTTTCGAATAAGATATGGTCACTATGAGTTTCTAGTGTTGCCCTTTGGGTTAAAAAATGCACCTGCAGTCTTTATATATTTAATAAATTGAGTTTTCCATGAATATTTAGATAAGTTTGTGTTGGTCTTTATTGACGACATACTGATCTACTTAAGAAATGAAGAAGAACACTTGCGACTAGTGCTAGAAACACTAAGGAGAGAAAAGTTATGCCAAATTCAGCAAGTGTGAATTTTGGCTAAATGAATTAATGTTCCTCGAACACATTGTGTCAGCAGAGGGGATCAAGGTGGATCCTGCAAAGGTTGAGGCAGTGAAGAGGTAGAAACCACCAACCAACATTCATGAGATAAGAAGTTTCCTCGATTTAGCAGGATATTACCGAAAGTTCATTCAAGATTTTTCAAAGATAATAAGGCCAATGACATAACTTTTGAGGAAGAAGTCAAGTTTGAGTGGACTGATGCATGTGAACAGAGTTTCCAGGAACTAAAGACAAGATTAACAACTGCACCAGTCTTAACTTTGCCAGAAGGAGTAGAAGGATTCGTGATATACACTGACGCGTCTAAATTGGGTTTAGGATGCGTGCTGATGCAAAATGGGAAGGTGGTAGCATATGCTTCACGACAATTAAGACCTTATAAACTGAACTACTGAACACACGATGTACTCAAGATTTGGAGACATTGTCTTTATGGGGTGAAATGCGAGATTTACACTGACCATAAGAGTTTGAAGTATATCTTCGAACAAAAAGAGCTTAATATGAGGCAGAGAAGATGGTTAGAGTTAGTGAAAGATTATGACTGCACGATACACTACCATCCCGGGAAAGTAAATGTAGTAGCCGACGCATTAAGCAGAAAGAAACAAGGAGTGATGGAATGTCTGCTCACAAATAAGGAGGAACTTGTGAGAGAAATAGAAAAGATGAAATTATAGTTGGTGTTTGCACGAAGCTCTACGGCAAGTGTGATAGCCGCAGTGGTAGCCAAACCAGAACTACTGTCGATAATCATAGAAGCTCAGCAAAAAGATGAACAATTAGAAAAGATAAGACAAAGAGTCAAAGCGGGCAAACCAAAAGAATTTAGGAAAGATAACGATGGAGCTTTAATCTTCCGTGACAGATTATGTGTTCCCAGTGATGACACATTGAAGCAAGAAATTATGAGAGAGGCTCATAATACTCCCTACATGGCACATCCAAGCAGCACAAAGCTATACAAGGACCTGAAGCAATATTTCTGGTGAAATAATATGAAAAGGGAGATAGCCACATTTGTGGAGAGATGTTTAACATGCCAGCAAGTGAAAACGGTACATCAATGACCTTCAGGGTTATTGCAGCCGTTGGAAATTCCGTAATAGAAATGGGAGCATATAATGATGGATTTTGTGGTAGGCTTACCCCGATCAGCGAAAGGAAACTCATCAATCTGGGTCATTGTAGATCGATTTACCAAATCAGCACATTTTCTGCCAATCAAAACAACAATGGAATTAAGCAAGTTGGTGCAAATTTATGTGAAGGAGATTATTCGACTACATGGAATTCCAGTTTCTATCATGTCAGATCGAGATACTCGCTTCACATCAAGGTTTTGGAAAGAGTCTTCAAAAAGCAATGGGAACGAAGCTGAACTTCAGCACCACTTTTCATCCCCAAACAGATGGCCAGTCAGAAAGAACGATACAAATTTTGGAAGATATGCTCTGTGGAGTTGTGTTAGACGGAAATACCAGCTGGGAAGACGTTTTACCCTTGGTGGAGTTTGCTTATAAGAACAGCTACCAATCAACTATAAAAATGGCATCATATGAAGCCTTGTATGATTGTAAATGCAGATCGCTCCTATACTAGGATGAAGTTGGAGAAAGAAAAATTTTAGGTCCAGAGATCGTGCAAACCAGTGTCAAGATGATCGACCAAATTCGAGCAAGAATGAAAGAAGCACAAGACAGACAGAAGGCTTATGCAGACAAGCGCAGGACAAACCTACAGTTCTAAGTTGGTGAAAAGGTTTTCTTAAAGGTATCTCCAACACGGGGTGTTATAAGATTCAGAAAACAAGGCAAACTAAGACCAAGATTTATTGGGCCATTCGAGATACTAGAAAGAATTGGTGAGGTTACTTACCGATTAGCTCTTCCGCCATACCTACCACAAGTTCACGATGTATATCATGTTTCAATGCTCAGGAAATACTTGTTTGACCCAGAACACGTTGTCAAAGAAAGTGAGTTGGTTCTACGTTCTAATATGACGTATGAGGAAAAGCCCCACGAAATTCCATTGGTGCTTGTGCAATGAAATCATCACGATCGAACTGAAGCAACGTGGGAACTAGAAAGCAAAATGAGACAGCAATATCCTGAATTATTCGAAGGTATGTGAATTTCGGGATCAAATTCTTTTAAGGGGGGGAGGAGTGTAATACCCCAAAAATTTTAATATCTAAATTTGAGTAGGAATATAAATCTAATAGTTAGAATAAGTGAAATATCCAAACATTTTCAGTATAAAAGAATAGTCTATGCTATTCTTAAGAGTAAGCTAGGAAAAAAAAAAATTGATCGTTGTAGATATCTTTTTTGGTAAAATGTGTCATTTAGTGGGTTAGTGATACCCAAGACCATCTTCTATTTTTATTCGGAACCTTAGATTCCAACTTAATTAGATTAATTAAAAATTTATTTATTAAGTGCAAATTGATTTAATATGATTTTTATATAAATACACACCTATACATTATATATATACATATCATTTATTTATAAGAGAAAAAAATAGAACGAAATATATATATATATATACTTACTATAACCTTAATTAATTAATGTTGCAATCATGAATTGTACATATCTATACATATACATATATATATATATATAATAATACGCGCATGGGTGGGCTATTATATATATATAGTAGAGTATACTTGCATGGGTGATATAATAATAATAAAAAAAATAAGTTAGTGATAGTTACGAAAGAAATAATGTGGCAAACATGCACACAACTCATTACCATATAATTACACGTGTAAATTAATTATAATAATAGTTTGGTTACTTATTGTTAATAGGGCTAAGAATTGTGTATTAACAAATGATTCAAAATAAAGAAAAACTCTGCACTCATATGATTTCATTGTCACAGAAGGTAAGAGTTTTTTTTTCTTTCTTTCCTAATTAATTCAAATTCGATTCATTTGAATATCATAAAAATGTTTGGCTATTAAATATTCAATCATTGGGCATATCAAATATTATCATTCCAGATAATTCAAACATCAAGAAAGATTAGGTTTTAGAATTTATATTCATTTATGTATATCAAATTTTAATAAATTTAAGGATTAATTAATTATAAAGTTCTAAATAAAATAATTAAAATAGAGTTTAAGGGTTGTTTTTTTTTTTATATAGGGGCCTTTGTCTAATTAAGCTAAGACTGGTTGTTGTAGGGTTAGAAGAAGTAGTAGAATTTGAGCAGAACAAACCCGGAATTTGAGAGTTTATCTTCTATCCAGGTGCGCTATACTATCTTTGCAAATTCTATCTTTCGAGCTATTAAGCTCTACTTTGTGAAAATTGCATATCTGACTATCTGTGTTAAATATTTACGTGCTACTGTATGTTGTCGGAGTCTCATAAACCAACGCTGTGCCAATGTGAGTAGCTACAGTATGCTTGCATTATTTATCATGCCCTACTCCTTGTCGGTGAGACTAAAAGGAAACACTTATTTGGTTATACTCATTGGGTATACTTTGGCCATACTCAACTTTATGCATTGGTGATGTAGTACGGGTTGCGGGCAGTGACTGGTTATACTCTTAAGCGCTTTACGATAAATATTTTGGTGAACTTAGGTTGCTTTAAATTTTAAAATCTCCTAAGCTTTTCTACCAAATGATTTGCATAACTTGAATTGTAAAAACTTGCCCACTTAGTGCATTAGTACTCAGCCCAAATATTTTCAAATATTTTTTAGGTCAGTAGGCTGGCGCGTTGATGTGACGATGTTGAGAGATGGGCTTTTGTTATTTACGTATTTTCCCATTGTCTCTTTTTGTTAAGTATTCTATTGATAATGAAGTTCCCGCGCTTGTAATATCTTTTTGTTAAATACCTAAGAACTCTAATCTTGGTGTTATGAATAGGTATATATTATTATATAGCATGTTTGAATATTATGAGTCTTTTGTTGAGATTTTGTTAATCAGATTATCCCTTTCTTTCCCGCTTCTTAATTCCAACCCCCGTGGTGTCCATTTCTACGGTCTTTCGAGACTAGGGCGCTATAGCTCCGATACTTGATTAAACTGAACTTTGATTAATCTTTGACAGAACTCCTATATCATGCATTAATTACTTAGTTTTTCAATCAACACTGATAGGTTTTGACATCATCAGAAAGGGGGATATTGTTAGGAAAAACTATCAAGAAAACCCTAATGTTGGTTTTGATGAAATGTCAAAACATGTAGAAATTCTTTCTGAAAAACTACAGGAATTCTAATCTAAAAAAGTAAGCTGACCGAAGAGAGACTCTAAAAATAGCTTAACTGAAGCTACAAAGCAACTGCTTTGGAGCATGGTCAGCCCAGCTAAAGCGATGCATCAATCGATTAGGAAATTGCCCAACTAAGGGTTAAATCTCAAAAGTAAACTCAGCTTGATTCAAACTGACACCCAAGTTAGCTGGGTTCAAAGACAAGTCAAGCTGATTGAAGAAACGAACATCATGACAATTTATTTGAAGACTGGAAGCATCAAAGTGATGGCGAAAAATCAAATATCAGCTGAACTGAAGCAAAGAAGACAAGTCAACTGATAATGGCCAGAACTAGAGTTAGCCAGCTCAAAGCTCAAACATGAGATAAACTGCTAACCAATTTCAAAATAAGACCAGTTAAGTTGACAAACTACTCACCAGTTTATGAATAGTTTTACTGGCAAACAAGCTCAATATAAGACCATTCGACCTGACCAACCATTTAAACTGTTGAGATCAGTCAAATTGGCAAAATAGCGTGGAAGATCAGCTAACTGAAGCCACAGCCGAACCAAGCAGCTAGAAAACTACCAGCCGGACCAATCTAGAACTAAAAGATGAGGAGCTGGAGAACTGCCAACTGGAGTCCTGAACTGGAAGCCAAGCAGCTGATGAGTTTGCCAAACTGAAGCTTCCCGCATTTAATCCTCAAATAGAAATCTTGATATTAATGAAGAAGATCTTGGAGTAAATACTCTACTGAGATAGAATGGCTGAGCAACAGCTAATTCAAAAAAGCTTCAACGGCTATAAGGATCAACTACCATCGGTAGTTAACAGAATTAATGATGGGTGGAACCCAACGGTCACATAGATCTCTCCCAATTTAAGAAGAGTGAATCTCATTTCATTCAAGACTTTCGATCCTAAGACTTTTACCATTCTAATTCTTGCCATATTGCAGATAATGAGCTTTCTTTCTCTCCGCGCACAGCTCACGTTCTATCATCGTCAAGCTGTGAAAATCCCAAGTGAGAAGAAGATCTTAAAGAGTCAATCAGCTAGTTGTTGAAGAATTTCAGTAAGAGCAAGCTTCTCAGTTCACAAGAGACAATCATCAACCACTCAACTCCACTCAATGAGCAATACGGTTGATACCACTTTTAAGACTATATTCTTGAAGATCGAAAGATATCTAAAATCTTGTAAAGATGGGCAATATCACCTTATTTCTCCAGCCAACAGTTGAAGATTGTAAGTGTGAGCTGTCAACCTACCGGCTGAGGAGACCGTGGATTGTTGGAACTACAGTTTTTAGGACAACACCAGTTGAAAAGGAGATCGTGACTCGTAAAGTTACCATCCATCAGGTTCAACATTTATCTTCATTGTGTAATTGTAATAAAGGAACTTTACCATTACATAGTCAATTCCTTCTCAGTAAGGAAGAGAGGACGTAGAAGTTTAAGTTTCGAACCTCTATAAACTGCATGTGTGCTTTTCTTATTGCTCTCTGTTTGCATATCTTAAACTGCACACTTTACTCACACAAGCTGCACCTCTGAGTCAACTGATCATCTCAACTGACTGTGTGCACTCATAAATTTTTACTCACAAGTTAAGGGCCCTATCTATTCTGCATTGAAGTTAAAAGTTTTTGACTTAGTTTATTCACCCTCCTCTAAACTAACTTCGACTCGCCCAGGACCAACAAGCGGTATCAGAGCGGTTAATTCTAAGGATCAGCTATTTCTATAGATAAACTGAATCAAATCTACTTATATATGCTAATCTGCCAGCTATGGGAAACCATAAGCTACCTATCTTTTCAGTTGAGAACTACGATAACTGGAGCAGGAGAATGAAGGCTCATATATGCTCAATACATGAGAATAAGTGGGAAGTGATAGAAGATGGTCCAATCACTATCATGATGGATAATGAAGCCCACATAGTTGATGTCAATCAACTAGTAAGAATCTCAAAGCCAACTCATCTTCTCAACAGTGAAGAGAAGAAGTTGAAGAATCTAGAGTTCGTTGCACAAGCTGCACTATCTCAAAATCTAGATGAGGATAGGATGAAAGATATAATGAACTACTAAATTGCCAAGGAGATATGGGACTTGCTAGCAGATCTAAGAAAGGAGTCCGAAGCAATCAGAGAAAACAAACTGCAACTGGCAGTTGATAGATACGAGTCTTTCAAGATGCAATCAGAAGAAACCATCTCAAGACTTGAAATGAGATTTGTAGGCATTATCAGCGAGATGAACAACCTGGGAAAAAATTATCCCAACTGTGAGATGAATTGCAAAATTTTAGATTATCTCACCAAAGAATGGGAAATGAAGGTAATTGCACCAAGGAGTCAAGAAATCTTAATAGCATTACCCCCAGAGAACTCTTTGGCTCTCTCAAGGCTCATGAGTACAACCTAAATAAAAAAATAGAGGCATCCACATCATCAGCATAGGATGCAGCTTTCTATGGAGAAATGAATCAATTTAGAGAAGCTCATGGAATAAATAGCTTCCGACCAAGAAGCTCACCAACCAGATAAAATATAGGACGATCAGCAACTGATCAAAGGTAAGAAGCAACTGAAAAGAAGAAAATTCCGAATGAAGATATCAACGATCAAATCCAGTCAGTAACAAGAGGTTTCACCTCAAACTGATGAAGTCCCGAAAGGTAAAAGAAATCAGCCAGCTCAACGATTAGCTAAACAGTCCAGAGTATCCAACCGAAGCATTAGTAAATGTTATCACAGCCATAAACAAGGACACTACAGATATGAGTGTCCAGAGCTCCCTGAAGACGAGAAGGCCAGAGTAAAGAGAAGCTTTTTCAAAAGAAAAGCAATGATGGCTAATTCAGAGAATGCCGTACTGGATGATTCAGACTATCTATCTAGGATCGACACAGACGGCTACATCTCAGACAATAAGGCACTATTCTATCTCATGGCAGTCAACGAAGAAGAGGTTAGTACAGCTGATTCTCTAACCTCATTATATCATATTCATGAAGCATCTATCTCTAGCAATGAATTGAATGAACAATTAAGAATGCTAGAAGAAAAGTTAGCTTCTATATCATGTCTGCATATTGAATTAAAGGAATAAAATGATGATCTAACCTCAGAAGAAACACTCAACCCAGACTATATCATCCTCATAAGCCTAGTAAAAGTTCCCATGGAAGAAAAGTTAAAAGCTCTTTTGCAACCCAGTACGATGAATCCCTGAATTATAGAGATGATCCAAGGTATTATCAAAGCAGGAACAACACAAGAGTTATGAGGAACTCTAGGAACTAGCCAATGCAAAGAGCATCAAAGGCTCAAAATGAAAGAATATTGTTTGAAGTATTCTACCCTAATGTACGTCGCAAGCACCGATCAACGGAGTCAACTCTAAAAAGAAGAGTTAACAAAAGTCCAAAGTTTATCAAAATATCTAGATATGAGGGATCACTAACTCATGAAAAACCAAAAGTTTGGAAAATGTGGATCCCCAAATATCTGATTAACTATCCAGGACCCGATATTATATAGGGACCTAAAAACTAATTTTGGTTTGCAGGAAAAGAGCAACCTATCTAAGAAAAAGGCCAAAGATATATGGTATCTAGATAGCGGGTGCTCCAAACACATGACTGAAGACAAAGAAGATCTAGAAGGCTATAAAGAAGTCTAAGGTCCACTTGTTACATTTGGAGACAACTCTAAAAGCCGAACCATTGGAGAAGGGTTTGTAGTAAAAGGAAAAGTTGTAGTTAATGGAGTATCTCACGTGGACGAACGGAAGCACAAATTGCCGAACATCAGTGAACTGTGTGATAATGGTTATTTAGTCGACTTCACAAAAAGCTCATGTGACATTAGAGAAAAGTCAACTGGAGCAATACTCTTGACCGGTGTAAAAAGAGGCAATATGTATGTTGTTGACTGGTCAACCAGCTACTCAGAAGCTTGCTTTCTTTCGAATGGTTCATTTTAAGCAAACTGGCTATGGTATCGACGACTGAACCACCTCAACTTGAAAACTATCATTTATCTTGCAAAGAAAGAGTTAGTTGAGGGGCTTCCCAACGAGGTGTACAAGAAAACTGGTTCTTGCGGACCATGCCAAAAAGGAAAGCAAGTAAAGTCATCTTTCAAAAATAAAAGCCATCCTCTAGAAACAACTTCAAGCTTGCAACTGCTATACATGGATTTGTTTGGGCCAATCAAGCCACCAACTCCCAGAGGCAAAGGATTTGCACATGTAGTAGTTGATGACTACTCAAGATATACATGGGTAGAGTTCCTGAGAAGTAAAGATGAAACCTATGCCAATATAACAACGTTGATCAAAAGGTTCCAGACTAAAAAAAGAAGATCAGTTCAAAGGATTCGATCCGACAATGGAACTGAATTTGTCAACTAGCAAGTGATCAACTTTCTCAGTGAACTGGGTATCACTCATGAGCACTCAGCTGCTAGAACTCCTCAACAGAATGGTGTAGCTGAACGGTGAAACCGAACACTCAAAGAAGCAGCTCGAGTAATGGTAGCTGATGCAAAAATAGTTGAAAGCTATTGGGCCGAAACAGTCAACACAACTTGCCACACTCAAAACCGGAGTGCCATCATTAGTACACATGACAAAACACCTTAAGAGCTATATAAGGGTCGTAAGCCTTCTATCTCATACTTTAAAATGTTTGGTTGCAAATGTTATGTAGCGCCCCAAATCCGGAGGCTCAGTGCGCTAGTGGGAGCACACGCGATGAAAGAAAATCACAATAAAAATTTTCACAATCTAGTATAAATCTTTTTCTCAAATTATAAAAATTAGGACAACGCTCCATTTAGAATCATAATAAATTCCACACTCATAGGCGTTTACCATTCAACAACCAATCGCACGAAATTAGACTTTTCAACCAACCTATTATTTTAAAACACCACCTTTTGAACAACCAATTAAAACATTTTCAACCTTGACTAATCAAAATCCAATTTTAAACTTTCAAAATATGCCAGCAAGGCCACAACGACCACACGTGTCCATAAAATATTTAAATAATTCATAAACATACAACGGAAGCATATATAATCATATTTGTTGACCACAACTAAACAAACTTAATATTTCAAAAATTTAAAATATGGTTAATCATACAAGATGTCCCCATTAGTCCACGTCCGCCTGTCGTCATCAATTACCTGAAAATATTTTTAAATAGTGGGGCTGAGTGCCAGAAAACACTCTGTGGGGATACTCATACATTCGTCCAATAATTTGCAATAAGAATATCCATAAATGCATATTTAACATGTCATAAATCATACGCTCAATAGACATAGTGGAGACCGACCCTAATGTGATCACATATAAACTATAAGATATTCATAACATGAACATATTCATAAGTAATTGCACCGGAGTGCCATATTCAGAATTCCTCATATGAGTCATGTCAATCCACATTGAGCAACATAAGCATAAATATTTTTTCATAGCGGATGAAAGTTTAAATATATTTTTGAAAGAATTTTAGTAAGTAAACCCACCTTATAGCTAAATTAGCTGAAGCTTTATTCACGACTTCTGGTCCCCAGCCAGCTGTCACGGATTAGGACCTTATGCTTAAATATAGGAATAGCCTTAATCGTCGTCAAACGAGTCTCGGGTTGGGACCCTGATGTCGCTTAAAGGTCGAACGGGATCTTAGCTTAAAATATATCGGGGTCCTTGATCGAACAAATGGATGCCTTAAATTCATAGGAAAATTATAAAATTTAATTTGAGATTTAAAGGATCATAGAATATTTATATGGAAATATTGATTTATTATCTCATACACTTAATTTTGAATTTAATCTAAATTAAAGAAAATAGACCAAAATAAATATAAATTATAATATTATTATGTAGTCAAGAGAGCTTGAACCCTTGACCATAAATTTAAATGAAATAATAGGGATTTAACCACTAGGCTAGAAAAGATTATGTAACATTAATTAAGCTGCTTTAATTAAATACCCTCAGAAATATTTGAGTAAAGAGAGAATTATAAAATGCATCAAAGTGGCTTGAACTTTAGACCTCTAGCATAGAGACTGAACTAAAACCACTAGACCAATCAACATTTTTTAAATTTAATTAATGTCATAAATTATATAAGGTTCAGATTGATTTTTTAATAAAAAAATGCATAAATTATGTTCCAAGGGATTTGAACACTAGCCATTGGACTAAACATGATTTTCGAAAATTAAGCTTTTCATTAATTATAAAAGGTTCAAAATAATCATATGTTAAAAACAATAAAAAGGATAGAAATTGCTTCAAGCAGATTTGAACCCTTCACTTTTAACCACTGGGCCAAAGGTGATTTTCGAAAATTAGAGCATATTTTTATTGAAATATGGAGCATAATTATATTGTAATAAAAATGCATAAATTATATGTTCAAAAGGGATTTTGAACCCTTGGCCTAAGTTTATTCAAAATAGAATTTCCACCATTACACCATATAACCAAATTTCAAAATTAAGAGCTTAAATTTAATTAAATAAATCATAAATTAAACCTTAGACCTCATAATGTAAAAATAAGAATTTATCCATTTAGGCTATAATTGGTTTTTGAAATATATCCCAAGATTTATAATTAACATATCATAAACATATGCCTCAATTAAATATTAAATTGCTATCAATAAAGATAAATCCAAAACCTTACAATTTAATTATAGAGATTTATTCATTAAAATAAGATCATATTTTTATAAACATTTCCAAACCTTTTAGTTATACTTATCTATATTAAAATAGCATAAAATATAAATTAAGTGCATAAACGATAACAAAAATAAAACTCACACACACACAACCAACACACACACACACACACACACATACACTGTTCATGAAAAAAATAATTTACAAAAAAATTATTAATTTGAATAACATTTACATCAATACTATCAATGAACATTCATAGTTTTTCATCTCAACTTTCACCCATTGCAGTTTTAATGTGTTCAAGAACATCAGACAATAAGAACATTGGATAACAAATAACCTTTAAAATGGGCAACCAAAAAAAACCCGCAAATTCACATATATTACTATAAAAATTGAAATGGAAATCGAAAAATAAAGAAAGAAGTGAGATTTTAAAAGATTAGGGTTTAACCCACTCTTAGATCCGAAAATCGGATTCCTAAATCTCAAAATATTTCAAAAATAATGCAAGAAATTAAAAGGGAAGAATGAGGAGAGTCAAAAATTATAATTTCATGTCAAAAATTCCGCCGGAAAATCTTTCCAGCATTGGAGGCCGGTAGCGGCGACCGGCGGTGGCGGTAGCTAGCGAGGGAGGTGCGGTGGCGGCAGTGAAGGAGAGGGGAGGGGTCGAGAGAGAGAGAGAGAGGAGAGGAGGGGGTTGCTCCTAATTTGTTCCCCAACAAATGACCTAAAATGGAGATGAGGGAGAATTTATACCACTCCCCACAATAACCCTAAATGGGATTTAATTTAGAAATTAAATCATATCTTGATCAATTAAATTTATATATTAGTAAAATCAAGTTCTATAGATTCGTATCGACGAGCACTATCATATAATGTATTCGATCATCTCGATCGGATAATAATTGGGCCGTAAATAATAAAAATCATAATTGGGCTAGAAAGCCCATCATTTGGATGGGCTTTTTATTAGAAATGGGTACAACTTAAACATTTGGGCTCTAAAAAATTCACTGGGTCTCAATGATTGGATTTGGGGTGTTACATGTTATATTCACAACAATGGCGAGACTCAGCTGAAAACCTTCAGGGCCAAAGCAAATGAGGAAATATTTCTTGGATATAATTCCCCTCATTCACAAGCTTATCGAGTGTTCAATAAACGGACTCTTATTATGAAAATAACATGTCATGTGGTATTTGATGAATTTGCTGATGAGTACAGGAAGAAAGAACTAAATGATACATTAGTTCAAGTATTACGTAGTGAAACTGAAAACTCACAGGACTATGTTGATCACATTGTTCTAGAGCAGTTTGAAGCTTCACTAGAAGAGAGCAATGAAACTGGCTCTAGACCAGCTTAAAGAAATCTGGTCAATGAGGACACAAATCGTGCTGAGACCACAAACCCCACAATAGAAGTAGAGGAAAGAACTGATGAAAATGATGAGTCAACTAAAGAACTAGCTGGAAAATCAGCTGAAGGACAAGCTGAAGAAACAATAGAAGATCTAACTGAAGCCAACCTGTCCAAATGACTTCGAAGTCATCCAACTGACAAGATTGTTGGTGATCTAAAAAGCCGAGTTCAAACCATAAGTTCAACTAAGCATGCACTATTCACGTGCTTCATCTCACAAACTGAACTGGCAAACATCAAGAAAGCCCTTGAAGATTTAGACTGGATCATGGCGATGCAAGAAGAGTTGAACTAGTTCACAAGAAACGATGTGTGGTTTCTTGTTGATAGGCCAAAAACCCAAAACGTCATTGGCACAAAATGTGCTTTTCGTAACAAACTGGATGAACAAGGTATGATTACAAGGAACAAAGCAAGACTGGTAGCCAAGGGGTACTCTCAAAGTGAAGGGATTGACTTTGATGAGATGTTCGCACCAGTTGCAAGATTAGAAGCTATCAGACTGTTCCTCGCCTATGCAGCTCATAACAATTTCACAGTTTACCAAATGGACATCAAGAGCGCATTCTTGCAAGGAATATCTCGAGCAACCACCAGGATTTGAAATTCGTGATCAAGTCTTCAAGCTAAAGAAAGCTCTCTATGGGCTTAAACAAGTTCCCAAACGATGGTATGAAACTCTCACAACATTCTTGTTGAAGAATGGATTTTAAAAAGGAGTTGTTGATCGAACTCTATTCAGGATAGAACGATCGGATGAGATCTTGATGGTTTAAATTTATGTGGATGACATAATTTTTGGATCAAAGAGAAAAGATCTATGCACTCGATTGGCTCAACTAATGCAAAGCAAATTTGAGATGAGCATGATGGGAGAATTGACTTTCTTCCTAGGACTCCAAGTGAAGCATCTGGAAGATGGAATCTTCATCAGTCAAGTCAAGTACACTAAGGAACTAGTGAAGAAGTTTGGAACTGACAAAGAAAAAACTCTCAAGATTCCAATGAACACATCAGTTCAGCTAACTCTTGATGAAGAAGGAGAATCAGTTAACCAAACATACTACAGAGGAATCCTTGGGTCACTACTTAATCTAACAGCCAGTCTACCAGACATCTCCTATTCAGTCGGATTGTGTGCGCGGTTCCAAGCAAACCCTAAGAAAAATGGTGCCGTCGTTTTTTACCAAAAATAATCCGACACGCAGTTGGTATGCCCACACTACCCAGAATAGTGGCAAGCAAGATCGTCTCTTAAAAGACCAATGAGAATTTCCTAACACTTCAATTTGCACATAACCAAACCTTGACAATGAATTTCTTTGTTATGATATTAAAACAAAAATAAAACAATTAAACAGAAAGTAGATTTCTTTATAGATTAAAAAGGTATTCCGGCTTTCAATTAACTCCACTCTAGCTCACTTATTCCGCTCATCGATGCAATGATAACTTTAATCAATGAATGCAAACTACTTATAATCACCGAAGAAACTTTTGACGCGATCTTATTTCTCCTTAACTATTTAATAATCAGGAAGACACTTCACCAATTATTTCCCTAATCGACTGACAACCGTAAGAGACACTCTATAGATTTAATGAGCTGACAACTTTAGGAACTAGAGAAACCCGATTCAAAACCCACAAACTCTGACAGAGGATTGTCAAATTAAGACTGTTCTTTCCTTGACTCTGACAGAGGATTGTCAATTTACCAGCAATTAAACCTAAACCACAATTATGGATGGCCGATTTAATTAGCTTCTAATTAATCTCGAACTACTAAATATTCGCAACTACCTGGCAGAACCAAAACAATTAACAACTTTAAACACAGACAATCACAGATGCATTCATATAATTAAAGTATAAGAACCAATTAGATCTCACAGAATAA
Organism: Perilla frutescens; assembly: GCA_026008535.1. Lineage (NCBI taxonomy): Eukaryota > Viridiplantae > Streptophyta > Magnoliopsida > Lamiales > Lamiaceae > Perilla > Perilla frutescens. The sequence goes on along the minus strand of BRKX01000006.1, from coordinate 35,500,143 downwards.
ATATGCTAGGGCTTTGTTAATCTTCACCAGAATAAAACGCGCTTAGCTCGAATTCATAATTGGATTCGCACATTAGAAATTAATTGAAAAGAAAAACAATGAAGAAAGAATGAAATTGAATAGTGAAAATAGTCTGCAGAACTTATTTCTGGTGTCTCTGGCGTTTTGGAATGGATTCAGGAATAGATAGAGTCTTACTCTATCTATAAGTCTTTTAATACAAATTTACAATTAATTAAAAAGAATCCTAATCCTAATTCAACTAGGAAAATAATAAAAATAGAGTCCAACAGTAATAAAAGTCTGCATAATTTTCACCAAGCCTAAGAACTGGTGAGGATCCACTATCTCCAGCCCAGTAATCGCATAATCCATCAGTCAGTATGCCCATACTGACTGCCTTTCAGACTCTCCAGCTTTTCTTCAATCAAATTGCGTCCAAACTATTGGACCCGGGACGAGTCAGAATTAGTTTAGCAAGGGTGAATAAACTGATCACAAAACTGAACTTAGATGCGGAATATTTAGTGTCCGTTTTGACTCGCAATATTATCCGTGCTTGGTAGAGATCAGTTGAAAAGATCTGCTTAGCTCAGGGTGCTGTGTGTGCTTGGAGTGTGCAGTTATAAACATGCAACTGAACTTAAAATTAAAGCAGAGCACACAAGCAATTTATAGAGGTTCGAAGCTTAACTTCTACATCCTCTCTTCCTTTCGCAGAAGGGCAATTCACTATGCAAGTGTAAAGTTCATTACAGTTACACAGTGAAGACAACTGCTGTCCCAGAAGCTGCGCACTCAACTTCTTCAGTCGGTAGGTCGACAACTCACACTTGCGATCTTCAACTGCTCACTGGAAAGATAAAGTGCTATTGCCCATCTTTTCATGATTTTAGATCTCGCTCGATCTTCAAGAGTACAGTCTTGAAACTGGTATCAATTAGGTTGCTCCTTTGTGCGTCTGGGTCTAAGCTGGGTTAGTTGATCACTGAAGCGCGGTGACTGAGAGAATATCTATGGCTGGAAATCTTCAACAGCTAGCTAGATGAGTGTTACAGTTCATTCTCTTCAGTTTGAACTTTTGATTCTTCTGAGTTCTTTGAGAGTGAGGCGTTACTGTTTTGGTGAACGTCTTCATGGAAAGTCTTCTCCAGGGGGTAACTCACCTTTTAAAGATGGGTGAGTGGTGATCGCTGGTGATCACTGTTTGATCATAAATGATAAAAACAGTTGCGAGGCTTTCACTTAATGGGGCCATTGAGTTACCTTTGCTCTTCTAACGAGCTTTTGCTCTAAGATCTCGGTTGCATTAACTTCAAGATCTTCTTTAGCTTATCTGAATTTCAGTTACGGCTCCTATCTTGATCTTAAGTTATGAGCTTTGTCTGGCAGTTGGAATCTTCAGTTCCTTTATCTGTCAGTTTTGCGCGTCCCTTGTCAGTTTGGAAAGCTTCAGTTGAGATCATCTTCAGCTAGCATTTCTGGGCTTGGGCTTCATCCCTTTTGAGCTCCAGTTTGCTTTGCTTCAGCTAGCAGCTTGAACCAGTGTCCTTTAGCTAGTATTTTGGACTTGTGTCTATTCAGCTTGAACTTTCATGGACTGGTCTTCAGTTCGGTTGCTGGTGCTTTATCAGTTGGACTTCAAAACTGATGCGTCTTCAGCTGGTGTCCTTCGAACTGGTACTTCATCACTTGGAACTTCATTCTTCAGCTGGTATCCTTTGAACTGGCATTTTCCTTCAGCTTGTAACTTGGTCTTTACTTCAGTTGGTATGTTCCTTCAACTAGAATATCCTGAGCTGGTATTTCCTTTAGCACGGATCTTGGACTGGTACATTTCTTCAGCTGGTATGTTCTTCAGCTGGAATATCTTGAGCTGGTATTTTCTTCAACCTGAAATCGTCCTCTCTTTGGTTGGTAGTCTTCTTCGTTGATGTCATCCTGAGCTGGCATGTTCATCAGTTCAAACTGATGTGCTCTTTAACTGGTATTTCTTCAATCAGGAATGATCTAGAACTGGTATGTCCTTCAGTTCTTCTGTTTCAGCTGGTATTCCCTTCATCTTGGAGGCGGATCCAGTTCCTTCAGCTGGCTTTTCTGGCCTTGCTTTCTTCATGGATTGACTCCGGTGCTTAGCTTCAACTGATGTGACCCTTCACCTTCTGTTCAAATTCCTTCTTGAGGATGACTTATAATGAACTTCTTGCAGATTTAGTTGGGCGGCTGTCTTGTAGCTTGAAGCAATCAGTGGGGTGACATATCTCTTTTATAAGAGATTGGGTGATGTGGCAGTGTCTTTATCATTACACAGTCAACTCACTGTAACTGCAGTGAGAGGTCGCTCTCGCTACTCTTGTGCAGTTGCAGGTTCAGTTGGTCGATTGGGCTCAGCTAACTGATTTGGCAGAGTTCCAAAATTCAGTTTTCTGCAGGCAGGGCTGATTGTGCAGATCTCATGCTGTTTTGCCCTTGCTTCTTGTTGAGCCTTAATGTCACTTCCTAATTCGGCAAGTAGGGCAGTTGGAGCAATTTTGTTGGTCAATCTATGACTCATAATCCTCTGTACTTGCATAATAGTTGGAGGGAATGGATTTGCAGACCCTATCCATTTCAAACTCCAAACTTCTTCTCTTTGCTAGAAACTCGTGCTGTGGAAAGCAATGATCAAGAAATGAGACTTGATGGACATTGAGTGTCGCCAGTTGTACCAGTAGAAGTACCGGTGCAGAAGCTTAAAAAGCTCTTGATCTTGCTTCGCCACAAATGCAAATTGAGTAAGAAGTAAATTGGTTACCTCTTTTTTAGCATTCTTGGCTACATATTCACCACTATAGAAAGTACGAATATCTTCTTCCATCAATTGGAGAGGGCGACAAGTTCTCCTGAAGTAGTTAGCTATATAATTTGAATGAGGAATTTCGATGAATGTAATAAGCTCATCCGGATCAGAACAGTCTTGGAAGTCCGATGTTGATCCATTCTTAGAGACTGATGACAGGACGACATTAGCAGTTGAGCTATTTGAGGCTGTGACATTTGTGTTGCCTTTTTCTAGCCTTTTCTTCTTGAGTGAGTGCAGATAAATGCTTCCTTTCTTGGGAATCTAGTCGGAGATGAGGACTGGTAATGCATCATCATTTGGCAGCTTCAAGATGTCTTCAATGATCTTGCTCATTCTGAGGACAAGTCCTACCATGGACTAAAACTTCCCTGTTCTCTTTAAGTTGAAAGCCTTGAGAACTTGACGCTTGAGTTGTGAGAATACAAACTCTGCCCAGTTTGTCTCGCGTCCTCCAGCTAGGTGTATCATCACCTTATACCTCTCTTAGGTAAGCTGGCTTAGGCATTCAATTGCTCCAAACATCATCTTATTTGTAATGTCGACCAGAACTCCATACTCTGGTCTTAGATCAGTTTTGGCTGTGGAAAAATTGAATGCCTTTTTGCAGGTGGGGTTCTTCCACATTCTCCAGTATGGTTCAGCTGCTTCACTCAACGCTGGAACAGTTGCTCCTTGCCTTGGAAGTTGAAAAACTTTAGCAACTGTTCGGTCAGTTATCTTGATTGATCGGCATTGGATAACTGATGTAATCTCCTTGCCATCAGCACTGATTTGTGCTTGGATAAGAAATTCACACACCCGAATTTGTCTAAAGAATCTGGGTGGTGTTTCCAGGTAGTGAAGAATCCCTGTCTTGTGAAGATAAATAAGTAGGTTATGGCCATTTGAATTTTGAAGAATATCCTGGAATTTCTTCCTTTCAAGGAATTTATCTCTCATCATCTAGTTTTTGAAAGAGCTAGGGAAACTAAGCAATTCTATCATTGAAGAAAATTTGGCTAGAATTTTGGAGAGAGATGAGATAGAGAGAGAGAGAGAGACTCTTTGAGTGAGATTAGGAAAATGAGTATGTCTCTTCTCTTTTGCAAGAGAGGGGGACTAGATCTGAATTTATTTATGAGTAATGAATACGTACTCATACATCTTTGAAAAATTTATGTCCCTTACTTTTGTTTGTTTACCTTAACTGTCCTTGCCAGACTGCAACGGGGGAAGGTACGAAGTAAATGCTTGACGAGACATTTGAAAATATTAAGGCAAGATGGTTTTATTTGAAAAGATATGAAACTAGAATTACAAGAAGCTTATTCCTAGGGCTTCTTATCAGTTTGATTGGCCTTTAGTCCTTCTTGCCTCTTCTGGAACTATCTGGTATGTTCTCACTGCTGGAGGAATCTTCCTCAAAGTCTTCAGTTCCAGGAAATATTTCCAGTTGCAGAATTGACTGAGAGAGCGGTTTTACGTGATCCTTTATGTTCTCGATCAGTTTTCAGTACAGCTTTGGCGTATTGCCATGTTGCTACTTCTTTCTTTGTTGATCAGCTCATCGAGTCTTTGTTATACTAAGCAGATGCTTTCCAGTCTTTTTTCCCGCATCCAGCTGATGCTCTGCAGTCTGGTGTTTAGCAGCTGGTTTCTCGACCGTCTCAGAGTGAGTCGGTGATGTTGCTCTCCATTCAAATGTACTCTTCCTAGAGTCCTTTCTTCCATCATTCTTTTCCTTAGGGAATTGATATCTTTCAATGGTGCGAAAGACATCATCTGAGTCTGTATTTGATTGAATTACTGACTCCGCCGTTTTGGCTTTCCCTTTTTCCTTTGTTGTAGGAAGGGTTGGAATCAGCTTTTGCCTCAATCTTGGTTGTCGTTCTCTGATCATTACTGGAGGCATTCTATTGTATTCACTTTGGGGATAAAATCATCTTGGTCGACCTGTTGAGGATGGGTCTCTTCTGTCATCACATCCGGAATCAAGTATTCTAGTATAAGGCTCACACTATTGAGAAAGTTCATCTTTTGTGGAAAACACCTGGAGCTTCTGGTTTCTGTTTCGACAATATCCACGGGCCTCTTCAGTTGTCGAAAGAAATACAGGGACCAATTGATCTTCTTTCCTTTCCATATCGCATTACATATTCTGTACTTTATTTCCGACATGCTGGAGTGATCTTCACAAGATTCCATCATCATTCTTATGGCGATTACTGCCAATACTTGGAATTCTTTTCCAAAGTTAAATATTGAGTGGTTAATGTGGTAACATCCATCAAAGCCAATTATTGCCCACTTATCATAACAATCTTTGATTGCGACTTCTACTTCCTCAACGTTGTCTCCTTCTGCTGGGAGATCAAACACCCCTTTCAAAACTGCTGGGGTGATCGCAATGTCTTTTCCACGAACCTCTGTCTTGAATTCTAGAGGATTATTTGTGTTTGTCGAGTTGAGAAAGAACTTGGCAACTACTTCTGGATACACCCAAGTGGGGGTATCTTCGGTGAACATTCTCAGCCTGGAATTTTTGAGTGATTGAATAATTCCTTCACAATAGCTGGAGATGTTGGAGAATCTTCTGAAGTTACCTCTGCTAAGTATTTTGTCATGATATAGATCTCTACAGAAGGTTGTAGAGTCTTCACCGGTGACTCTGAAATTGTATTTTCTGCGGTGAATGTTAGCAGAAAATTGAACCATTAAAACTCTGTATTTTAGGCTCTTGAGGGAATTCTTGAAGGCTTGTTGGCTTTTGAGTGGGCTGAAAAGGAGTTTGGCCAATCTATTTATAGCCTTCAAATTCCATGGTAAATCCAACGGTAACAAGAATTTGAGGGGAGCTTATCTTGAACGGATCCGACTAAGCCGTCGATTAATTCTCAAATTTATCCATTGCGATTTAATTGAAGAGAGAGATAGTGGGTCTAACGGTAACAATAGTATAACACGTCATTTTACCATTCCACTTATCAAAAGTAAATTCAAATTTATCTGTTTGAAGCTCTCTATTCTGGTGCTTCCGCGTGGCTTTGAGCTGCTGACGTCATCAGATGATTTGGCTACATCTGGCAATCTCCAGTTAGCATGACCATCTTCAACTGAGATATTTTCAGTTCAGTTCTTCTTTTTACTGAGTTGGCTTCCAGCTCTCCTTCCAGTGTAGCTGCTTGCTTTAGCTGATCACGACCTGTTTTCTCCATTGCGAACTGATTGAGCATCTGATCAGTTTTGGCCTTTTGAGTTCTCAGCTTCCACGCCCTTCATCAATTTGCAAACTTTTCAGCTTGCTTTTTATCTTAACTGATGATTTGAGCAGTTTTGACTCCTTTTGTTGACTGAACTGATGCACCTTTTGGTTCAGTTTCAGCTTCTGCTCTCCTTTTCTCATCGGCTGGGATTGCTCTTTGCATTCTCCCATTTTGATCATCTTCATCTTCTGATGCTAGTTCTCATATCCCCAATTGGATACATAGCTCTATGAATCTTTCCTCTGGTAAGGCTTTGTTCTCGAATGCAAAATAGGATTCTGAGAAATAGCAATGGCACTGTTGTTGTCGTAGAAGATAGGTACTTCATCAGTTTTGACCTTGTAATCCTTCAACTGTTGATTTATCCAGAGTATTTGTGCACAGCAACTACCAGCAACTACATATTCTGCTTCAGTTGTCGACATTGCAACTGAGTCCTGCTTTTTAGATCTAAAAAGTATTTTAGATCTCCAACAAGGCTCATCTCAAACTCAGTTTCCATGTCCCTGATGAAGTCCTTGACCATCTTATCAGACATTGAACCAAATACTATATCATCCATATAGACTTGAACCACAATTATTTGTGATTTTTCTTTCTTGATGAACAGTATTCTGTCTTGTCCTTCTCTGTCGTACCCCTGGCTTATCAAGTATGTAGCAAGTCTTTCATACCATGCCCGAGGAGCTTGTTTCAAACCATATAATGCCTTTTTTAATCTGAACACAAACTCTGGATGATGTGGATCTTCAAATCCTTTAGGTTATGCAACAAACACATCATTCTTTAGAAATCTATTTAGAAAAGCACTCTTAACATCCATCTGATATAGTTTGAACTTCATGATGCATGCCGTGGCTAGAAGAAGTCTGACTGATTCAATCCTAGTGACTGGAGCAAAGGTTTCATCAAAATCAATGCTTTCTATCTGAGAATATCCTTGTGCAACCAGTCTTGCTTTGTTTCTTGTAATATTTCCAGGTTCACCAGTCTTGTTCTTGAAAATCCACTTGGTTCCAACAATATTGACTCATTCAGGCTTCTGAACCAGATCTCAGACATCATTCTTTTTTAATTGAAGAAGTTCTTCCTGCATGGCTTCTATCCAGTAGTAATCTTTAAGAGCTTCTTGGACGTTCTTGGGTTCAATCTTGGAAGTGAAACAAACGTAGGATATTTCATTATACATCATTTTTCTTAGAGTGCTCCTGGTCATTCTTCCTTCAGGAATGTCTCCTATTACTTCTGAAGTAGGATGATTCTTGATGATTTGCTTCGAAGGCTTTCACTGCCTTACTGTCTGTTTTTTAGCTTCTCTGTCCGTATCATCATGAACTTTAGGATGTTAAAACACATCCATGTGAACATCATCTTCAAGACTATTGACAATATTGTCCTGATCATCAAATCTGACATTGACTATCTCAATTCAAGCCTTTGTATCTTTGTTGTAAATCTTGTATGATTTACTATTTCTGGAGTATCCAATAAAGATACCTTCAACTCCTCTTTTGTTCATCTTGCTGATATACTCTCTATCATTGAGTATATAACATGTGGTTCCAAACACATGAAAATACTTCACTGTTGGCTTCTTTACATTCTAAATCTCATATGGAGTAGTGAGAGTACCTGGTCTGAGATGAACTCTATTGCTGATGTAGCATGCTGTATTGATAGCTTCTGCCTAAAACATTGCAGCAACTCATTTAGCAGCAATCATGGTCCTGGCCATCTCCTAGAGAGTTCTGTTTTTCCTTTCCACAACTCTATTCTGCTGAGGAGTTTTGGGGGCTGAGTACTCATGACTGATACCATTCTCACTGCAAAATGTATCAAAATACTGGTTCTCAAATTTCTTACCATGATCACTTCTGATTCTAATAATCTGATCATCCTTTTCAACTGTGATTTTGCAAGCTAATCTCTTAAATGCTGTGAAAGCTTCAGTCTTATCTCTGAGAAAATCAACCCAAGTAAACCTTGAGTAATCATATATATAGACAAGGACATATTTCCTTCCTCCATAGCTTTCCACAGCCATTAGCCCCATTAGATCCATATGAATGAGATCTAGAATTCTCTTGGAAGTTCTGTCTTGAACTTCTTTATGTTGAGATTTGGACTGTTTCCCAATCTGGCATGGAACACAGACTTTGTCTCTGTCAATTCTGATCCGAGGTAGTCCTCTGATAATCTCCTTACTAATGATCTTCTAGAGATTTATGAAGTTGATGTGTCCAAGTTTCTGATGCCAGATCTTTGACTCTTCAATTGATGTTCGTTGACATGTTAAAGAACATTGTGCAGGAACATGTAGCTGATAACAGTTATCAGCTAATCACTTCCCTTCCATGAATAAGTCATTGTTCTTATTCAAAACTTTGCAGCTTTCCTTGTTGAAGACTATAGTCATGTCATCATCACATAAGTGACTGATACTAATCAGATTAGCTTTGAGTCCATCAACTAGCATAGCTTTCTTGAGTTTGGGCATTCCTTCAATAGTCAGCTCTCCTTTTCCCATAACTTTACCTTTCTTTCCATCTCCAAAGGTAACAAAATCTGGTGACCAAGCTTTCAGATTCTACAACATAGAGCAATCCCTTATCATGTGTCTTGAACAGCCACTGTCAAAGTACCAGCTTCCTTTATCTTTAACTCTCAAAGAGGTATGAGCAATTAGACTAGTCTGCTTGACCACTCAATACTTTTTCTGTGCAGGCTTTTTCTTCTGTTGAGTAGCCGTCTAGGGGTTTTGTCGGCAGTGCGATATGCCCACAAGGCATCCTCCAATTTAAGACTTCAATTTTTGCTGTTGGGGTTTACCACCTTTGGAAACCTCAGCATGCTCATTTGCCTTCGGGTTATATGCAGTGGTTACAGTGTGCATTACTCCATATTCCTTGAGCAAATTCTTCATAATCATATTGTAGAAGTGAGTTCCTTGATCATGGATGAGTACCTTGGGCACACCGAATCTGCTGAACACATTGGACTTTAGGAACCTTTTGATGACTCATGCATCATTAGTGATGGTAGCTTTCGCTTCAACCTATTACAATACATACTCCATAATAAGGACATTGTACTGATGTCTATTCGACTTGGTTATGGGATCCATGAAGTCAATTCCCCAAACATCAAAAACTTCTATCGGTATGATTGATGTCATGGGCATTTTATTGCGTTTGTAGATGTTTCCAGTCATCTTGATGTAATCCACTCCATGATTTTCTATTATATGACCCAACCTCGATCCAGACAACATGTGGATGACAATCCTCTAGATCTTAAAGAAGCTTGGAGATGAAGAACCCGTCACCTAAATTTTTGAAAATCTATCTCTTTGGGAGAGAGGATTTTGAAATTTTTGTCTTGGTGGCTAGGGTTTTTTATCTCCCTTCATAAGTTATATATAAGGCTGTAATACAGATTTAGAAAAAAATTAGGATTGAGCCTCCAACAAACCTTAAGTTTCCATGTCTAGCCCATATATAACTTAAGCTCATTAATATTAATCCAATCCACTAAAGAATTCATATTGCACTACCACCATAATTCCATATTTATGAATATGGATTCTTCAACTCAATTAATACTTCATTCTTAAGATATCGAATATCTATTAATTAAGTCAAGTATACTAACATCTCAATTTAATTAATTACTTATCTATGAGTCACACCACTCAACCTTTATAATCATTTTAGATTAAAAAATCAACTTGCAAGATTTAACATGATAATCATTTTTGAGCTCCTCAGGGAATATCATCAATTCGGCGTAGCGAGACATAATTTCCTTTTATAATTAGTAACCCATCAGATATGAAAATGCTACTACCTAATCTATCGAGCTTATTAATTTTTTAATTAGAATCTCACCCGTTGATAGGTCGAAATAATGTATATTAAAATATATATATCTACTATTACACAAGAATTAAGAATTATCAGTATCTGAGATTTATATTCTTATAGGATGTCAGTCCATAAGAATTATCTCACCGTGATGCAGTTTAATACACTATAAAAGTGCACTAGTATGATTTCATAGCCAAGATACACTAATTTCAATTCATACTACAACTATACCAATATTTCGTCTAACTCCATCTAGGTTGTGAACACAACTCATACTTTATAAGAAATCGATAATATGATCTTTTGTGTGCATTTCACACATCATATTATCTACAATATTACGTATATGATGATTTGTATGATTCATTATACAAAATAAATGCAAAATATAAAAGTTATTATTATTCATAATTGCGGGAAATAATTATATACATAAAAGACATACTTTTAGTATATAATCCCAGCAAACAACTGTTTACAATTACACCATACATTTATGAATGTTTTTACTATTAAGAAAATAGTGGTCAATAACATCATCTTTACTTCGTTCTCAAATATTATAAATTTTGCACCTTCTTTTAACTAAAACATCAATTATAATATAAACGTCAACATAAATCTATAAGGAAATATAATCAGTAGCGATAAGGAATTACGTGGACCAGGCTCATGGGATTACATTTGTAGACTGAAATATATCATATTAACAACTCCCCAATGCTTAAAACTAACTTAAAAAAATATATCACAGTTTTTAATTCAATCAACTAATAAAACGACCCTTGTAACATAAATTTATTCAGTTACCTAACGTTGATGATTCAAATTAATTAATGGCTTCCTGTGTTAAATTTCAGCATTTTATGGGCTATTAAAGTCATACGAAGCCCCTGACCAATTGTATCAATTAAGGAATTATCAATGAACTAAAATATTTGCAATTACTCTAATCAATTTTATTTCTTAGGTACAAAATTTATATAAACAAGGCGCAAATTAATTCTCTGTAAGATAGCTTCATATAGCTATTGTCTGGATATATACCAAAGTATATACTATTAAAATAGTCAACGATATCTGGCTATATATATTGGTGAAAAGGTACTTTTCATCCTAAAAAAGTTCAGAATCTTGGGAACACATGCACAAATTGTTCTACAAAAAAATATTCCAATTAAAATATCCCATGAAATTCTTTCAAAACCCAAACTCTTCAATCCCCTAGTTAATTTTCTGCAAAAGTCTACATGGAAAATGTACATGTAAAATATATTAGCTTATAAGTTATAACAATAGTAACAAATATTAATTCTTTATCCGGGTAAAAACAATAATTACAATTAAAGGTTGGCAAAAACTTGGGTACACATGTTGTATCCAAATACTTTGGTCAAACTAAAAGTTATGGTGCTTTCAGTGTACCAAACTGCTTCAGTGTTAGAAGTGATATTTTTTAATATTAGAAATGATACTATTTTTAATGCAAAAAATATAGTAATAGTTACAAAAGTCTCATCCCTGTTTTTTGTTTTGAACAGTAAGTTTAAGTAAAATAAACATGATACATTCTAGTTCTAGTACTAATAGTGATATTGTTCAGTGTTATAAATGATACTTTTTTCCTGTTTTATATCAAATCTTTTGTATATCTGATTCATAGGAAACCACCTCATTAGAGCGTCACCGGAGGTGCCTCCACAATTTCAAGAAATATATGTCTCATATCACTGCCACATAGCCATCGCTCTCCTCTACTTCTCCAAAGATATTTATCTCCAACCAATAGAGCTTCCATAGTGGTGCTCTTCACTTTGAAGAATAGGCATGCCACATCAAAACCACATCAACATCTTTCTTTCCTAAATTCTCAAAACATATTTATTTCCAACAATAATCTCTCAAAACTAGCTATTCATGGATCTCATTATTCTTTATATCTTATTTATTTTAAAATATTATTTATAATAATTTAGTTAATATATTTTATTTATAACATACGTGACTTAATGTATTTTATTCATATCATACGAGACTCCATATATTTAATTTTAAAAAATTGAATAATAATTAATTATACATAATGCGTAATGAAGAAATTACCAACTCAAAAACCATCATTAAAAAAATACAATTCAAACAAAAAAAAAAATAATATGATACATATGTAAATATTTGAACTAAATAACAATTAAACAAAAATAATATAATACATATATATATATAGCAACATCCAAAAAAATAATATTATATATGTAATTATAATTAATTAAATGAAATCTAAAACAACAATAATAGATATCATTATATATATGTGCAGCACCAACCCAAAAAAGAATAGAAAATAGTAAAAAAAATTAGAAAATAAAAATGTTGAGAGAAAACAAAATAAAAGGAGATAAAATATTCTACTTACGGCGCGGGGCAACTTTTTTCTCCCCATTTCCTCCATTCTATTATCCGTGATCTCCCACCTCTATCTTAGCAACTCTTGGTCATTAGATATACAAGTTTTAGTCATTAGAGATTGTCTTGAGACTATTTTTTTGGATAGGAAAATTCTAAGTTGCATGCTCATGTATTGTATCTCTCTCACATAAAATTTTAATTTTTAAATAATAGACTATTTATTTTTTAGATGTGAGAGGGCACACAATAAGAAAATTCTATGCTTTCTCCGGGTAAAAAATTAAAATGTCACAATAGGTTTATTGTGACACTGTTATGTATCATAATAGATCTATTGTGACTCTTTATGCACTATTCTGGATAGTATATAATTTTCCGCACACAACATGAAGGTATGAGAGTCTCTTTAATAAGCCAAACTTTTAATTCTAACATCACAACTTTTTCAAAAGTCTAACATAGCCTAACAGGATATCAATTTTTTCTCCTCAAGGTGGATAAGTGCCCCACGGTCCCCATCAATCATCTCTCTCTCTCTCTCTTCAATTATAACCTATATATTTATTGGATAATCAATGAGCTATAATATCAGACGGGCGATTTAAAATGACATAATCCTCCGAAGCCAAGGGATTTTTTAAAGATTCCAGGCATAGTCTAGTTGTCACGTCATGCCTAGATATTGGCTTTTGGAGATCCTGAAGGAATACGGGGAAATATTATTTTAATCACATTTGAATCTAACTATGTGACATTGCACCAATGATTGCAGTTTAAATAATCAAGAGAGAAAAATAAAAACTAAAAATTGGGTCACCTTATGATTTAAAATTAATTCAACGACGTTGATTAAAAATTGTTGATGGCTGTGGATATTGCTGGGGGCCAGCATTTGCATGGAAAAGGCAGAATATGCACGTAATAGTCACTCGTCAAAATATTCTGATCAGGATCACCCACTCTTTTTTTTTCGATTTATTTTAATCTTTATTAGTGTCCGTGATAGGAATTAGTTACTTTATTCACAATAAATTTTTAACTTTTTTATACGTACATATATATAGATATACAAGATATGGATCAAATGAGACTATGTTTCTGGTGTGAGAACTAAGACCTCATCTTACACTATCAAATTTAATAATCTAATGGTTGAGATTTAATATAGAGATGGTATTGTTAGGAAAAACTATCGAGAGTTATCCCTACTTTGGTTTTAATGAAATGTCAAAACATGTCAAAAAGCTTTGAAAAATTGAAAAGAAATCAAGTAGAAAACCGAGGGTGATCAAACAAAAGATTGAGTTATCAAAGTCATAGAATGATCAATCCGAAAGAAAAGAAAAAGAAAAAGAAAGAAAAGAAAATAGAAAGAAAAAAAAATGAAGAAAGAAAGAGAAAAATATAAGAAAAAAATCGAGCTAAGGGTTGAGAAAAGAAGACAAGTTATAGCTTGATTACTAGATCAAGCAAGTAAAAAAACTCAAAAAACAGGTACTGACAAGTTCGAAGTGCCAACTGACCATCAGAGTATACATACCAAGTGAGGCTTTTCGGTCTACAATTTGTGAGCTGAAGAACATACCAGCTCAAGGCACTAGTTCAAAAGTACCAACTGATCATCAAAGATCAAAAACTCCAGCTGAAGAAGAATACCAACTGAAGAAGAACACCAGCTGAAGGACATACCAGTTCAAGGTACAAGCTAAAGAACAAACCAGCTCAAGGTACCAACTGAAGAAGTGCTAGCTCAAGGAATCAGTTCAGAGTATATCAGCTGAAGACACGCCAGTTCAGAATACCAGCTGAAGAGGCACCATTTCGATATCTAGACTGAAGAAAGTACCAGTTCAAGAAGTTACAACTGAAGGGACATCAGTCCAAAGTGCCAGCTGGAGAAAATACTAGTTCAATACTACTAGCTGAAGAAGACCAAATTGGAACTCGGAAAGCATAGAGCCAGAGCTCAGAACTACCAACTGAAGATAGTCAAAACTGGAGCTTGCAAACTTCCAAATGGATGTGTAGAACTGTCAACTGAGGAAATGTTCCGAACTGAAGATCACAACTACCAGCTGAAGCCCAGAACTGATGATCAAGACAGAAACTGAAACTGGAATTCCAATTTTCAGAGCTGCTAGCATGAAGATCTTGAAGTTAATGCAACCAAGATCTCGGAGCAAAAGCTTGTCAGAAAACAAAGGCAACACAACAGCTACTTCAACAAAAAGCCTCTCAACGGCTTTATCGAATCAATGGATCATTTATGATCATTCATTGATCCATAAACGGTCACAATAACACTTCTCTATAAAAGACGAGTGATTCAGATTATGGCAGAGACTTTTTGCCGATAGTGACTTTTTCGAAATTGAGACTTTTGTCAATTAAGATAAAGAGAATAGCTCTCAAAGCTCAAAGCTCAAAGTCATTCGCAGCAAAAGTCCCAACTGAGAAGAAGAAACAAACTGCTCATCAAGCTAGCTGTTGAAGAATTCCAGCCAGAGCCAATCTCTCAGTTCTGATATACACTGATCAACTACCCAGCTCAAGACAAATGAGCGCATCAGTTGATAACAGTTTCGAGACTGCATTCTTGAAGATCAGAAGAGATCTAAGACCTTGAAAAGATAAGCAATAGCACCTTATCTCTCTAGCAAGCAGTTGGGGATCGCAAGTGTGAGTTGTCGACCTACCGGCTGAGGAGGCTGCATTCGTAGGATTGCCATTTCTGGTACAATACCAGGTGAAATGGAGGCCGTGACTTGTAAAGTCCCATTCGCCAGGTTCAACACATTGTCTCCACTGTGTAACTGTAATAAAGAAACTTTATACTTGCATAGTGAATTGTCCTATTCGGTTAGGAAGAGAGGATGTAGAAGTTTAAGCTTCGAACCTTTATAAATTGTGTTTTTGTGCTCAGTTTATTGCTTTCACTTGCATGTATTAACTGCACACCTCCAGCACACAAACTGCACTTTGAGCGAACTGACCATCTCAACTGATCAAGTGCACGGATAACTTCGCGAGTCAAGGGCCCTATGTATTCCGCAATTATTGTTAAGTTTTGGGAAAAGTTTATTCACCCCCCTAAACTGATTCAGACTCACCCCGGGACCAACAGGTAGCAATTTCATAAATAATAGGGCAAAAAATAAAGGAATGAGGGCTATTTTTGTCCAAACCCATTAAAAATGATGATGTCAGCAATTTACAAAAATCATAAAAACTTTAAACGACCATAACTTGCTCGTTTTTAATCCAATGCACACAAAATATATCAAATTAAAACTCTCTTGGTGCTCTTTCATTTAAGATTTTGAAAGGCTATGTTTAGATGAAAAATATGAATGAAAAATAAAAAATATAATTTTTTATGTGTGCCCAGGTTGTTAATGCTTTTGTTACCATATAATAATTTTTCATCAGCAATATGTTAACTTATGCTAACGAAGCATTTATAATATGCTAATATAATGTTCACTGTGCTAATATAGAATTATCATAATGCTAGCGTAGTACAAATTTATTAGGGTTTATTCAATCTCAATTATTCTTTATTTCATCTCAATTATGGTTTATTCCATCAAATTATGATTATTTTTTTATTTAATTTTTTGTTTATAGTTCCTAATTGATTATTATGGTTTATCCCATCCAATTATGGTTTATAACATAGTATTATTATATGCTAACATAATATATTCACAGTGCTGATGAAACAAAACCATAATGCTAACGTAGTACAAATATATTATTATTATGATTTGTTCCAACTTATTTAGGTTTTACCACATCCAGTCAATGTTTATTTCATCTAATTAGGTTTATTTCATCCAATTAGGATTTTTTCCATTTAATTAGGGTTTATTAAATCAAATCAGGTTTATAATTAATTTTTAGAATATATTTTTCGCTAACAATATTTGAAAACTTTAATTAGCATAACTATAATGCTTCGTTAGCATAATGATAATACTTCATTAGCATTACGATCTATTATCAAATCCTGCGCGATTTTTATAAGAATTATCAAATTACGTTAATGCCCCTGCGCGAAAAAACTTTTCAACTATTACAGAATTGCCACCGCCTTTTTCATCAAATCTGGGCATTTAATTTTTGAGGATTGTATGGTGTGAGATGCGGTCCTAATTTTCACACTAGGATTGGTTTTCACCTAACCCCTCCCCTACATATACATATACATATACATATACATATGGAATGAATCAAATGTAAACAAATCCCTAGTGTGTAAACTGTAAGTCAATCTTCCACCATCAATCTAAAAAAATACATGGTCAAGATTTAGAGGAGTCTCGGGAGAGATTTCCTGTGGGAACTAGAGGGATTCTAGGTTATGAGGGGAGCTCACAATTCAGTTTAGTGAAAGAGGTTGAATCGGGTAGGAAAAGGGTCGAGTAACGGGAGTCTTCGTGTAATAACCTATGTAACTATTCAACAGAGTAGTAAATTGTTTCTCACAGACTTGATAAGTCCCCCTGACGTACATCGTGTTCTTTATTTGCTCAAGTTTTTACATTCTGACCTTACATGTTCACAACAATATTCAAGTACATGATGATGAACATGACTGCACAGTTATGTAACTTCAATTGGTACCAGAGCGGGTCGCCTTTGGTGTTAGTGTGAAAAGAATCCTGAAAGCTACATATCTGCATGAAGCTTTTGGTTGCATTCTAGCTACGAGTGCAATCAAAGAAGGAAGATCTACGGTTAGACCACCACTGCTAGAAGGCAACAACTATCCCTACTGAAAAGCAAAGATGAGGGCGTTTTTGAGATCGCTTGATGAACTCGCATGGAAGAGTGTCACTGAAAGATGGGAAAAGCTAACTGTTGCTAAAGAAGGAACACATGTGGATATTAAAGAAGGAGAATGGACTGTGCCACAGAAGAACTGGTACAATGTCAACTCTAAGACTCTCAATGCAATATTCTATGCAGTAGATCTTGAGACATTAAGCCTAATCTCAACCTGTGAAACATCAAAAGCTGCATGGGATATTCTGGAAACTACCTTTGAAGGGACTAGTTCTGTGAGGCTGTCAAGAATTCAAAATCTGACTTCAAAGTTTGAAAGTCTCAGAATAGAAGAATCTGAATCCATTAGTGAGTTTAATGCCAGATTAAGGAGCATATCAAATGAAAGTTTTGCTCTCGGAGAACCTATCAGCAATGAAAAGCTTGTGAGGAAGGTTCTCAGATCTCTTCAAAAGAAGTTTACCTACAAAGTTGCTGCCATAGAGGAAGCCAAGGACATCAAGAGTATGAGACTTGATGAACAGATAGGATCATTGAGAACTTTCGAGATGAATCTGGAAGATGAAGACAGCAGCTCAAGGAAGAAATGTATTGCTCTTAAAGCTGAAATTTCTGAGGATTTCCCTGAACATGTACAGAAACAAAAACCTACACTTGATTCAGAAATAATGAATAATATGGTCCTTATCACCAAGAACTTCAGCCGAATGTTTAAGAGAGTAAACAAATGGACTTCCAGAAGGTCAAACAACAGAAGACAACAACCTGTAACTTCTCAGCAAGATAGAAACCCTAATAGTGAGCAAAAAAAGTTTCAATCATCAAATACAAAAAGAGGAATTCAGTGCAGAGAATGTGATGGTTTTGGACATATTCAAGCTGAATGTGCCAACACTCTGAAGAAGAATAAAAATAACTACAATGCCTCTCTTAGTGATAATGATTATAAAAGTAGTAGTGAATCAGAAGAAGAGACCAACGCCTTTACAGCAAAAGTCTCAGAGTTCCAAGATCCTTTCAATCTTGCAGAAGAAGAAGAAGACTTAGACAATGATGATGTCAGTCTTGAAGTAGCTGAGTTCAACAAAACTCTTCAATCTCACAACAAAGATCTTATCTCTGAAAAGGAGAAGTTAATCAAATCTGATGGAGAACAGAAGGCCATTATTCAACAACAGAAGAAGGAGATTGAAGAACTGAGTACAGAACTGAAGTCCATCAAAAGAAATGTCAATATGCTGAACAATGGAGCTGAGAATCTTGATAAGATTCATACTAACCCAGGACACTCAAGGAAAAAAGTCATCCAGGTCTTAGATACAATGGTGGAAAATCCAAGAGAACGTTTGTCAAAGAAAGTACAAGTCAGACAGTGCATGTACAAAATAATGTTCCGATCATTCAGAAGAAATCTAACAAAAAGATGACTGCTAATAATGGCAATAGAAAAAGAATCATTTACCTTTATTGTGAAGAAAAAGGCGACATTCAACCTCACTCTAAGAAGTATCTCTGTGATCTGAAAAGAATGAAGAGAAGATTTGTGACTCAGCATTCCAGCAACACTCAGAAGCAATCAGCTACTCAACAAAGGAAGAAGCCTGCACAGAAAAATCAATGGGTTGTAAAGCAGACCAGTCTAATTGCTCATACCTCGTTGAGAGTTGAAGATAAAGAAAGTTGGTACTTTGATAGTGGTTGTTCAAGACACATGACATGAGACTGCTCTGTGATGCAGACTCTAAAAGCTTGCTAGTCAGATTTTGTTACCTTTGGAGATGGAAAAAAGGGCAAAGTAATGAGAAAAAGAGAGTTGGCTGTTGAAGAAATGCCCAAACTCAAGAAGGCTATGCTAGTTGATGGACTCGAAGCTAATATGATAAGTATCAGTCAATTATGTGATTATGACATTATTGTAGTCTTCACCAAAGAAAGCTGCAAAGTTATGAATAAGAACAATGACTTATTCGTGGAAGGGAAGAGATCAGATTACAACTGTTATCAGCTACATGTTCCTACACAAAATTCTTTAACATGTCAAAGAACATCTATTGAAGAGCCAGAGATCTGGCATCAGAAACTTGGACACATCAATTTCAGAAATCTTCAGAAGATAATCAGCAACAAAGTTCATCTCAGACCAGGTATTCTCACTACTCCATATGAGATTTGGAATGAAAAAAAGCCAACAGTGAAGTACTTTCATGTGTTTGGAACCACATGCTATATTCTGATGAAGCCATGCAAGGCATTGAAGGCCTTGAACCCGAGCTGCAATTCAAAGGTCCAATGATGCGACTTCGAGCGAAGAAATTATAAGGTTATTTCCAAGTGATGATTCGCAAGAAGTTTGAGGAATTAGAAGATGAAAAGTGCAGCTATACTTTAGTTAATTTATTAACTAATGAAGATCAAGATCCTACCATGGAGAATATAACTTGAAGAGTTGAAGAAGAGAGCAAGAAGAAATGCATTTGTGCATGGAGCTGTTTTCGCCCTTGATTTAATTTAATTAAAGGGTTGATTTTTATCTAGACTATAGTATTTATTTAATTACTTTAGACTATAGTTTAGATCAGTTTTTAATTAATTAATAAGTGTAATTTTCGTTCATAATATCATAGGTTTGACTAGAATTGTATTTAAGGTAATTTCCTACCTTGAATAGAATTCTAGTTTAGGTATTTCTATAGTATAGTTAGAGATCCTTTTGGATCAGATTTTTAGGCCTTTTTAATTGTTATTTTCGTGCACAATAGGCCCTATAAATAGGGGAACCATGTTACTTTGATATTTTAGACATTATTGATTAAAATTGCTTTTGCATTCAATTTGTGTCTCAACCGTTTAAAGCTTTTGATTGTTTTCCTCAAAAATTATCATTCTTGAAGCCTATCAAACTTTGAGTCTTACATCAAGGGAACGTTCTAATTCATACGAAGAATTAGGGTGAACTCGCTACGAAGAACAACTTAGAGATTCATTTTCGTCGTACAAGATATGCCGGGGATTAATCAGGTTGTAATTCAACAACCCGAACACCAACGCCACCATCAACGACCTCCTCCACCATCATCAACTCGTCCATATCTTCATCAATCATTCAGATTCGTTTGGGTCCCTATTTCTGTTCGGATTTGTGTTATTTTGTGTGTCATTGTCTAGGTATTTTAGTTGAGTCTTAGTCGTCTAGTTATTCGAGTATAGAATCCTTTCGTAATCGACATAGTTTCTTTCCTTTGCTTCCGCGTCTTTTGTGTCTTGTTGGTCATTGAGTCCCGGGTCACATCATATTCTTAGTGATAGAGAGTACCTCAGCAAGATGAACAAAAAAGGAGTTGAATGGATGTTTGTCGGATACTCCATAAATAGTAAATCATACAGGATTTACAACAAGGATACAATGGCTGTAATTGAGACAGTCAATGTCAGATTTGATGATCAGGACAATATTGTCAATACTCCTGAAGATGATGTTCATGCAGACGTGTTTGAACACCCTAAGGTACATGATGATATAGACAGAGAAGCTGAAGAACAGACAGTAAGGCACAAAAGCCTTCGAAGCAAATCATCAAGAATCATCATACTTCAGAAGTAATAGGAGATATTCATGAAGATATGATGACCAGGAGCACTTTGAGAAAAAAGATGTATGATGAAATATCCTATGTCTGTTTTACCTCCAAGATTGAACTAAAAAACATTCAAGAAGTTCTTAAAGATGACTACTGGATAGAAGCCATGTAGGAAGAACTTCTTCAGTTCAAAAAGAATGATGTCTGGGATCTGGTGCAAAAACCTGAAGGAGTCAACATTGTTGGAACCAAGTGGATTTTCAAGAACAAGTCTGATGAAGCTGGAAACATTACAAGAAACAAACCTAGACTGGTTGCTCAAGGTTATTCTCAGATAGAAGACATTGATTTTGATGAAACCTTTGCTCCAGTCACAAGGATTGAATCAGTCAGACTTCTTCTAGCTGTGGCATGCATCATGAAATTCAAACTATACTAGATGGATGTCAAGAGTGCTTTTCTGAATGGATTCTTCAAGAGGGATGTGTTTGTGCACAGCCTAAAGGATTTAAAGATCCACATTATCCAAAGTTTGTGTTCAAACTAAAGAAGGCATTATATGGCTTAAAGCAAGCTCCTCGGGCATGGTATGAAAGACTGACTACATATCTTGTAAGAAAGGATAAAATAGGGGAGGAGAAGGTAGAACTCTGTTCATCAGAAAAGAAAAATCACAAGTAATTGTGCTACAAGTATATGTGGATGATATAGTATTTGGATTAGTGTCTGATAAGATGGTCAAGGACTTCATCAGAGACATGGAAATTGAATTGGAGATGACTTTTGTTGGATATCTAAAATATTTCCTAGGACTTTAGATAAAACAGTCAGAAGAAGGGATATTCATTTCTCAATCCAAGTATGCCGGAAACTTGGTGAAGAAGTTTGAGCTTGAAAGTTTGAAGCACAAATGAACTCTTATCAGCACTACAGTCAAGATTGAAAAAGATGATGCAGGAACTAAAGTTGATCAAACTCTCTAGAGAAGCATGATTGGAAGTCTGCTATACCTCACTGCAAGCAGACCAGATATAGCATATAGTGTAGGAGTGTGTGCCAGATATCAGTCCTGTCCAAAGGAGAGTCACATGAAGGCTGTTAAGAACATCATCAAGTACATTAATGGAACTGCTGATTATGGTTTGTGGTATACTTCAGATATAAACGCAAGTATTACTGCTTACTGTGATGCTGATTGGGCTGGATCTCCAGATGACAGAAAAAGCACTTCAGGTGCTTGTTTCTTTTTATGAAACAATGTTGTTTCCTAGTTCAGTAAGAAGCAGAATTGCATATCTCTATCTACAGCAGAAGCAGAATACATTATAGCAGGAAGCAGCTATACTCAGATCATCTGGATGATGTAGATGATGAAAGATTATGAAGTCAGTCATGATACTCCTATTCTGTACTGTGATAATATAAGTGCTATCAACATCTTAAAGAATCCAATGCAGCATTCGAGGACCAAACATATAGACATCAGACATCACTTCATTAGTGAGCTAATTGAAGAAGAATTGCTAAAGATTGAACACATGAAGACTGAAGATCAACTAGCTAATTTGTTCATCAAGGGATTGGCTTCAGTCTAATTTGAGAAACTCAGAGCAGCACTCGGGGTGTGCTTGGTTCAGTAAAACAAAGAAGAGGGGTACGATTGTGACTATTTCACACTCAGCAGGAAAGAACCATTCCTACATAAAGGGACTGAACATTCCCATAAACGTTCCTACAGATGTGCATGATCATGATTCAAACCCTGAGTACATCTTTGTCAACGGCTAGTTCTGACGTGCTATCATCATCTCTGATTTTCTGGGATTTTCCTCCGATTTCTTAGTCTAATGGAAACCTGAGAACACAATACTCTCTTATATTTATGTTTAGCTATTTAGAGAGAACGTTTACTTTTTAAATTTCTAAAATAAAAAATCATTCTTTCTCGATAAAACCTCTTAGTTTTCTGAATTTCCTCCCTTGTTTGCCCTTGATTATCTTTCTATGTAATTCCTTCATATAGTCATATATTGTTCAATGGCTCTGAAAAGAAAACTTGTCCGTCCCAAGAAATTTGTGAACCCCAAAATGAGGTATGGAAAGGTTATATATTCCAAACCTCAAGATCAGTTCTACGAGGAAGATGAGTTTGACAGGCAGGTTTGAGGAGTATCAACATACAAGAAGCCTATTCAGAGGGTACTTTGTGATGAGTCTTCGAGCAAAGATACAGAAGAATTGATTGAAACGTTCCATGGGGACGAAGAGGAAGAAGATATGGAAGGAAAAAAACCCAAAGTCTTTCAATTGATGATCTTTTGAAGAAAGCCGTGAAGTCATACGATGTCAATAGAAAGAAGGCAAGAACAAAGAGAACTGCAGCCAAGAAATCCAAGAAGACTACAGCCCCTTGATCAAAGAAGATCGTCACAGCAGACCCAAGCCCTTCAGAAAGAGAAGGGATCTGCTGTTGATGATCCAGTTAAGCCTTCAGATGTGCCTGAACATGCTGAGGCACATGTTGCAGGGAAGAGCACTGCTGAGACATCTACTCCAGCTAGTGTTATGCTGAAGTCGCCTGTTCAGCCTTCCACTACAGAAGGTGACGATGAAGATACAGAAGATGATATTCCCTTATGCTTGGAGATGAAAGCCATAGTTGTTGCTCTTGCAAAAGAAAAGAAGAAGGTCATTCATAGACCTTTAGTTGCTGATCAGATAGAGAAAGAAGCCGTTCAGAGTTCATCCTCTGAATCTGCTGAGAAAACTCCTGTTCCATAACAGGACATACTTCTTGCGTCTGCTCAATATGATCCATTTGCAAGATCACCAGTCAAGAAGAAAATACCATGGAAGAAGGCTTCTACTGCTATGGTGTAGTTCATTCCAAGAACTTCTATGACCAGAAGTCGAGCGTCTGTCACTCCAACATCTGCTGTTGCATCAACAAAGAAGAGGAAAGCTATTGAATCAACTGGTCCTTCCAAGAAGGTCAAGAAAGCTGCACAACCAAAAGACATACCTGCAGATGTTCACTCACAATCTAGTGAACATGAGTCTGAAGCTCACAAACAGATTGTCCATGTTCCAGGTACCTCAAGTCAAACAATCTTTCGCTCTTCCAAACATGTTGAATTATGGGAAAAAGTGAAGCAGAGGTCTATGATCTCTGAGAAGAAGGTGGATAAGGATACACTATTGGCTACTAGAGTGTATACCTTGTTGGGACAAGCTAGTCTACTTGGGATAGTGCAAAAGGTTCAACAATTTGTTCCCGAGGTTGTTACTGAGTTCTACTGCAATTTGACCAAAGAGATTGATGATCCAGAGTTTGAAGACTTTCAGAAAGTCTATGTGAGAGGTGAGATGCTGAATTTTTCCCCTGATCTCATTAATGAGTTTCTGGGAGGTTCATCTGAGGGGGAGTACAAAGAGATAGATGATTGGGGGATGGTTGCTGAGGAGCTGACCCAGGGCATTTACACCAAATGGCCATCTCATCCACAGACTATTCCAACCTCCAAGTTGACTCCCAAATATGGAGCTTTGTTAAGAATCCTGATCTACAATTAGCTACCTACTAAGCACAGAGCTACGGTGACTCAAGCTCAGGGGAGGTTTTTGTATAACTTTAGAACTAGAAATCAGTTCAATTATGGTGAGTTCTTGTTCAACAAAATCATCAGTAGTGCAGAATCTACAGTGGTTAAAGGTCCACTTTGTTACCCATCATTGATCTATAGCATCATAAAGGATCAGAAGAAGAATGTCTCTTCAAAGAAATATAAGATTATTCCTATCAACAAGCCTCTAGTGATCAAGGTTGCTCCTGAAATAGGATATCCTCATCTAGGCCTCCAGTTCAAATAGTTCATGTTATCCAAGAAAGGAGTGGATGCTACTGTTGAAGACTCTTCACCAAAGGGCACTGTGCTGAAGTTTCTTGAGAGAAATCTGGAGTTTCATGCTCATTTGATCTCTGAGCATACTTCTGAGAAGATGAGGATTTAAGCAATGATTGCTGATCTTTCATCTGGCGATGACCTTGTCTCTCCAGTAGCAAATGTTCCTGAATATTTACATAACTTGCACCAGCTTACAAAAACAGCTGAAGCTGCAACTCAGAAGGACTCATCTCTGACTTCAAAACAAAGTGAAGAACAAGCTGCAGCACGAGATAAGGAAGCAGAAGCTGTCTGAAAGGAGACAGCAGAGGAGGCTCATGAAGAAAAGGCTGCTGAAGAAGAGGATGATGAAGAGGAGGCTGAGGAGGAAGCTGATGATGGAGAAGAGACTGAGTATGATGATGTTGAAGCAGGTTCTGAAGAAGGAGCATCTGAAGAAAATAATGATGAACAAGACCCTGATAAATCTGAGTAGTTTCTGAATATTACCCCCTTACCTTTCTCTGTGGCAAATAGGAGGAGTAATGCAATAAGTTTTTTTATGTTTTTTTTTTCTGTTCTACTAATCTTGCATCATGTTTTGCAAAGATATGTTTTGTTTTTTCTCTGTATAGCTTGTAATAGCTATTCTGTTACGGAACAGATTGACTTTCTTCCCTATATTATTCATATCTGCTAAAATATTGAAACTACTATCAAAAGATAAAAAATATAAAGGAAAGAGCCAATATAGCAGAGCAGGTACAAGCTGCAAAGAAAGTGAAATACAACTGAATCATATGATGTTCTTTGCAACATTGAAGTTCGTTTTAAAGTACATGATCCTATAATTCAAGGGTTGTGTTCTTTTAAAACATGGAGCTAATTTGCCACCAGATAAAGACAAAGAGGGAGATTGTTAGTGCCATCTGCACTTAAGTTTTCGGATTGTCACAATTTGTATCGTAATATGGCAATTCCAAAAGAGCACAAAAGGTTTTGGTTATTCATGTTCGAATACCATTTTCTGGACATTACTGAGAACATTCCGCTGCCAATCTGATTAAAGATCAAGTCATGTACTTAATCATGTTCAGAGACATGATCATGTACATAGTTGTCTAGAGAGATTTTAAGAGACGTGCCATGCTAGATTCAAGGAGTTAAAGCTGCAGATTCAAGATAGACGTTTCAAAATAGAAGCAGCCTTGTTCGTGATAAAGATAAAGAAAGAAAGAAGGAGTTCTATTCAAGGAAGACATCTAAACTAGGAAAGTCCGATATATTTAAGGAAATTGTTTCCTTGTTAAATCCTAGTTAAAATAGGACTTCTGAATACCTTGTTTAGGCTATAACTGTTTCTTATAAATAGCCTGGGATTCAGACTAGTTCAAGTGACACGAATTTTAATGAATACACAAAAGGACTGAGAGTTAAAAGACTTTACATTCGAAGCATATAGTATTCGGGTAGACTAGGTTTGATCGGTTAGATCATTGTGTTTCTAGTCTGTGTTTGAAAGTCACTTTCATACACATTTAGAGGAGTCTCGGGAGAGATTTTCTGTGGAAACTAAAGGGATTCTAGGTTATGAGAGGAGCTCACAATTCAGTTTAGTGAAATAGATTGAATCGGGTAGAAAAGGGGTTGAGTGACGGGAGTCTTCATGTAATAACCTTTGTAAACATTCAATGGAGTAGTAAACTATTTTTCATGAACTTGATAAGTCCCCCTTACGTAGATCAGTTGATCGAACAGGGTTATCAACCTCGTGTTCTTTATTTGCTCAAATTTCACATTCTGACCTTACATGTTCACAACAATATTCAAGTACCTGATGATGAACATGACCGCACAGTTTATGTAACTTCAAAAAGCAATACACAATACTAACAAAGGCAATAATATTGTGGATTGAAGCCAAATAATGCAAGTAACAACCTTCAATCAATCAATTATAACTTTATCTGCGATTCATATTTTTTTGAAATTATTTTTTGTTGAAAATTAGGCTTGACTAGCTTTCCAACCATATAAAACTCGCCATTTAATAATTTCCTGACAAAATCAGTTTTGTGTGTTAAAGTTAGGTGTTGTGAATGAAGTGATATTGCTTCGTTAGCATATGATTATGTGTTCGTCAACATATGAATGTGTTTTCGTTAGTCCGCATCCTGAAAGTCCTCTATTTTCTTTATTTTTTAAATTTTATCCTAGACGTGAAAATTACAAAAATGCCACCATATTTTTTGAAGTTCATCTTATTTACAATAATGCCACCGCCCTTTGACCAAATCTATACCATTGGATTTTGAAGGATGTGTGGTGGGAGATTGCGTTATAGTTTACACACTAGGGGTGGTTTACACCAGAACCACCCTCTATATAATATATATATAGAGAGAGAGAGAGAGTGGTTATAATGTAAACTAATTCTAGTGTGAGAACTAAGATCTCATCTCACACTACACAATTAATAAAAATCTAAGGTCTAGATTTGCTTTAAAAGGGTGGTGGCATTTCTGTAATATTTGATAAGTTTTCTAGGCAGGGGTATTAACGTAATTCGATAATATCTATAAAAAGGTGCTGGGTAGTAGATAACAGTATCGTCATGCAAACGAAGCATTACTATCATGCTAATGAAACATTATCTTAAAGCTAATGAAAGTTTTCTCATATTCTTAACAAAAAATTAAATTCTAAAAAGTAATTATGACTCCTAATTTGATGAAATAAACTATAATTCAGATGTAATAAATTCTAATGATTTGAAAAAATAGGATTATATTCTAAATAATAATAATAAGCCATAATTGGATGAATAAATCATAATAGCAATAATAAATATACAACGTTAGCATTATGATATTATTTTATCGGCACTGCGGATAAACTATGTTAGTATATAACATTTCATCATTAGCATAAGGTTTAAATCATAAATGGATATAGAAAATCCTATTTAATATATTATAACTTGATGAAATAAATAATATAATAATCAATTAGTAACGAAAATATGAAAATTAAATAAAAAAATAACTATAAGCCTTAATTAAAATGTAGTAAATCATAGTAACAATATAAGTACGTGTACTATATTAACATTATGATAATTCTTCATTAGCACAATGAACACAGTATGTTAGCATATAACAAATGCTTTGTTAGCATATCTTATATAATGCTGACAAATCATTGTTAAAAGCTAACGAAAGTATTTTCACGCTGGACACGAGTAAAAAAGTATATTTTGTATTTTTCATCTATATTATTTGCACAAACATATCCATGAATAATCTTGAATTAAAGAGAAGGAAAAAATCTTTTATTTGATATATTATCTGCATTGATCCGATTATAATCAAGTGAGATATGATCGTTTAAAAATTTTAAGATTTTTTTAAAAGTGAAGATATAAGCTTTTTTATAAGGATTAGACAACTATACCCCCCTTCTTTTTTCGTTGATTTTGATATTAAATCTCAGCCTTTAGATTATCTAGTTGGATGTGAAGTTATATAAATTGTGCAGATATTAACATGTTCATGATCATGTTCATGTACATAATGATGAACATGTAAGGTTAGAATGATAAATTGAAAGTAACTAAATGGCACGGGGTTGATAACCCTATTCGATTAACTAATCTACGTCAGGGGGGCTTCACAAGTTCGTGAGAAACAATTCACTACTCCGTTGCAAGGTTACAAAGGATATTACATGATGACTTCCCGTCATTCGGCCCTTTTCTCCTCTGAAAAAGACTTTGTGAAAGTCTTTAGATTCGGGATCATCAATATCGTTGGTAAGGTTGCAATAAAACTCTGACAGAACCAAATGAACAAACTTGTGCACTCTCTGCACAATTCCTATCAAACTAGCTTATTCCAACAAAGAATAAACTCTAGTCGCTAAGAGTGTATCCTTATCCACCTTCTTTTCAGAGATCAAAGACCTCTTCTTCGCCTTATCCCATAACTCAACAAGCTTCATTGAACGAAAGAGAGCATGTTTAGAGATACCTGGCAAGTGGATAATTTGTTTGTGTTGTTTAGCATCGTGTTTACTTTACTCATAGTGAAATCTTAAGGTACATGCTTGGGATGGACATACTTCTTGGCCTTCTTGGATGGTCCGGCACTTGTGGTGGCTTTCCTCTTCCTTTGAGTTAATGTTGTGGATGGTGGAATGGTTGAGGTTTTGCTTCTTGTCATTGGTGTTCTCTGAACAAGCTTGACAATCTCAGTGGAAGACTTCTTCCTGGGAGTCTTCTTCTTCACAAGTGATCTAGAAAACAGACCATACTAAGTAGATGCTAATAGTTTTTCTTGTTGTGGTACATGAGTCTTTTCAGCAGACTTAGAGGATGAACTTTGAACATCTTCTTCCTTTTCTGGCTCAGCAACTAAAGGTTGTTTGATGATTTTTCTTTCCCTTGGCAGCTGCTATGACCTTCATCCTGGTGCTCAGAGGAATATCATTCTCCTCTGAAACATCTCCACCTTCAGGTTGTTCTGGTGTCAACATCTTAGGTACAGACTTTTCTGAAATATCTTTCTGAGATGCAGGCTCTTCTGGTGTTGTCTTGTCAGCAACACTCTGTTCTGCAACATGTTCTTCGTCATGTGCAGGAACTTCTTTAGGCATAACTCTCTCTTTCTGAAGGGCTTGAGCAGCAGGTGCTGTGATGCTGTTTTTTGATGCATGAGTAGCAGTCTTCATTGATTTCTTGATTGCAGACCCTTTTGTTCTTGCCTTCTTTGTTGCAGTTCTCTTGTTTACATTGTATGAGCTTGCTGCTTGCTTTTATAAATCATGGATAGAAAGATTCTGAGTCTTTGTCTTCTTTGCAGAAGATGTGGCTTCAGGTTTTTCTTTATCCATGTCTTCTTATTCATCATGGAACTCTTCTATCATCTCTTCAATATCCTTACTAGAGGACTCATCTCGTAGAGCCCGTTGAACATGTTTTTTGTATGAAGATTCCCCACGAACTTGTCTATCGAACTTATTCTCTTCATAGAATTAATCATGTGGTTTGGAATATGCATCTTTTCTTAGGACGAACAATTCTTTTTCACTACAAGAAAATACTGGAATAGAGATGGAAATATCCGTCTCCAAATTTAATTTTTTCGTCTCTAATTCCGGTTAGCGACGGAGTTGAGACGGAAAAATTCCGTCTCTAATATCATGGTCGCTAAATATTTAGAGACGAAAAATTTTCCGTCTCTAGAATTTAGAGACGGAATAGAGACAGAATAAGTTGTCGCTCTCCTTAGTCGCCTTGTTTAGTCGCTAGTATTTAGAGACCGAATTTATCGTCTCTAATATTTGAGATGGAAAATTTGGTCACTAAATTGGAGACCATTTTTGCATTTGGAAACCGAATATTCTGTCTCTATTCCGTCTCTAAATTTAGAGACGGAATATTCAGTCACTAAATTGAAGACTAATTTTATTATTTTGAGACTG
The DNA here is from genome assembly GCA_026008535.1 of Perilla frutescens. Taxonomy (NCBI): domain Eukaryota; kingdom Viridiplantae; phylum Streptophyta; class Magnoliopsida; order Lamiales; family Lamiaceae; genus Perilla; species Perilla frutescens. The sequence goes on along the minus strand of BRKX01000006.1, from coordinate 35,470,053 downwards.
CATATTTCATCTCTAATCTGTTTCAAGTATGATTTTTATTTTAATTTTTTAATAGTTTATGCTTGTATATAATTTTAATATATCAATACCAATAAAAATATCAGAATATTATTGAATTAAATAAAATCCAAATATCTTAATCACATTAAACATTATAATATCATCCATACAATATTCGTGCAAAATAACACAAAAGGTGCAGTGTACTAGCCAAACTTCCAATATTCATAATAAAGTAGTTTATAATATAAGTACCAAACATCTAAAACACAAACACAACATAACTGCGGCTGGATCCGACCTGATATATAGGACTCAATCATCTCTTGCATCTGTCATTCGTGTTGTTCCATCTGCTGCTGCAAAAACTTTTCTATTTGTGGTTTAGCATATTCTCGTTCTTTTTACATTGATATTGACTCTCGCGTAGTTGGTTTTCTAAGATCTGTAACTTCAATTCTTGTAGTTAGGTTTAAGCGAAAATATCAATGTAATAAATAATAGCTTTACCTTCAGAAATCAAATTGAAAACTGATCTTTACAGTTTAATGAGAATTTCACCACAGCCTAATCATTTTCAATGACTAAAACATCGTGACCTTGCACCAATAAAACACAACACAATCACAACTTTGCTTAAGTAAATATAGGCTATTGAGCATGAATAAAAGTATAATAAATGTGTTAAAATAGAAGAGAAACAGAATTCCCATCTTTCAATACTATCAAAAAGCTTCAGGATGTCATTTTCTAGAGTTGTGATCTGGCAGTAGAAAGCATATTTGGATCAGAATACTATACATAGCAATCGAATAACTGTCTTGAAAAATCTCATAAAGAAGAGAAGTTGGTACTTGGTAGCATAGCAACTAGTATTGAATAGAGACTCGCACAAAATCAATATAGTCATGCAGATAATGCTCCATGTTAAAATGTGGCCCAATACTCCACAATCACGTGCATAATGCATTTAAGAAAATTTTAAAGATAAGTACACAAGCATCAATTGTGTAATTTATTTTCCAGGTAACTCAAATGCTATAACATGTTATTCTGTTCAACATTTGTTAAGGTGGACTTAAAGCCAGTACTACTTTTCTAGTAACAGTCTATTGTCATAGAGTTGGTTAGTCATAAAACTAACAAAACATGACTGACCAGAGAATGATCAACATGAGAAGACGCTAAAGAAATAACTCCAGCCAGGGCTTCAAGTGCTATTCCTGTAGAAATAAAGCCAAGTAGGCGAATAGTGTTGAGATAGTACTACATTATAATAAGCTAAACAATGTTGACACAGTACTCGATAGTATATCATAGGAACAATAATAGAAGAATTGATTGAGAGAGATCTTTATGGGATTTAATAAATGAAATATTTACCTTTAAAAGCACTAAACCTCCTATATAATAGTAAAACTCAATAACCGAATTTCCATCATGTAGAGAGCCTTTAAGTCTAGATTCAGCTCCCTGCGGACCAAGAAAATAAAGGTGAGAAGTGAGAACAATACATTTTCAAATCAAAAGAGAACATGCTTTTAGATAAATTGTAGCTAATGAAAAAATCTCAATACCCGAAAAGTCTCACTATTGAGCTTGCAATTCAATATGCTATTAACTCTTAAAGCATAAAAAAATCCTTTAAAGCTGAACAAGTAGACCGTAGGGTGTCCACTACAGAAGTAAAAAAAGAAGTTTTTAAATCATTCTTCTTTGCCATGAAATCTGATCACAGAAAACTATCACAGCATTATCTTTATTAATGTTTTGAAATGAAAATTAAGAAAATGAATGAAATATCCGTACTCTTGTTCCTTTTGACCCGTGACAAGGGGATAATCCCTGTTGATATCATAGGGATACCATCCTGCTACTTTCTCACCAATTAGCTTCTTACGGAGCACCTTGTGGACGGATCTTTGACCAGTCGGGTTTAGTAGATAACCGAAATCCTAGCTCTAGCCTCATTGACTCGACATGTGATGAAGTAAGCACAAAGAAATTATGCTCAACTGAAATCTTGACAAATTAGAGAAATAACAATACGGCAGGTACGAAACTGCTTCATCTAAGAACAAAGCTGAATAAAAAATTTATCATAACAACTTCTAGATCAACACCAGCCTAGTATGACTAAATTCACAAAATATTCATTTTCAATAAGCTAAAATTTAAAACACAATGCAAAACACCAACAAGAGATATCTACATTAAACTTATGCGACTATAAAGAGAAATTATTCAAAAGATGATAAGCGACCCAACGTACTTTCTCAACTGAAGTTGCTCTTCCTCAATTATCTGAAATCCAAAATTATTATTTAAAAAAACAATCAAAAAAGTAGTTCGTGAGTGGAGGTGTCAATGAGATGCAAACCAAATTTCCAGAAGCAGACCTTCTCGGCGTAAGCTATGGCAGGAGATTCTCAGACCAGGCCATCCGGCCCAATCTCTAGAAGAAAAATGAACAGTACAACTATTTCAAGTGCTAACCTTGTTAAGCATAACTGTAGTTTACGGTAAAAAAAAACCCTTATTAAGCATAGAGTAATATTCTCTCTTTATTTGAGTTGCACGGTTCAATGAGAATTTTACCACAACCTAATGATATATAGCAAAACAAAACCCTGACCACCCATACAGTTTACATCAAATTCTGATCATTTCTCTCAAAAATCACAACAAACAAGTATGTTTAATCAAATATACATCTACACATTGTTTGTACAAGAAGAGAAGGAGAAATAATACCCAAAATCAGTAGCATAATAAAATCAAAGAGAAGAATGAGAGACAGGAGAATTGAAGAATATCGAACCTTGTTCAATTGGAAGAGAAAAGGGAAATGACACATGCCGGCACAGTGGGAGGGGTGCACCGGAGCAGTGATGTGAGACACCATCATAGTAAAAAATTGTCAAAGAAAATCTTCTAGGGCTTGTTACAAATTGAAGACTAGATGAATTAGAAGAAATTGCAGAAGAGAAAAAGTAGAAGCTTAAAGAAAGGAAAAAAAATCGAACCTTATTCGATTAAGAGTAGTTGATGGGATATCTCAATGCTTATTTTGGATGCCAAACAGAGAGGAAGGATGTCGGAGAATAGTGTCGGAGGATGACGCAGTAGAGGACGGAAGACTGGAGCATTGGATGAAACTAGAGCTTTTTCAAATTGGGAAAGAAATGAGAATGAAATTTCAAATGGCCAAGCTCTTTCACTTTGGCAGGAGAGACGGCAAAATGTTCTCTCTCTCTTAAGATATCTCAATATGAATTGGAAAAAGATAAAAATTGAGCGGGTAAAATCAGCGGGCTAATGAAAATTAGAATATATGTAAATAATAATTAAAAACAATCAACGACGGAAATAATTCCGTCTCTACCCAAAAAATATTTTAAAAAAATTAACTACGAAAAAAATAATTCCTTCTCTACCAAATAAATAATTAAAAATAATAATTAAAAAAAATCAACGACGGAAATAATTCCGCCTCTAATGTGCTCCATCAAGTTCGGTCACTGTTCCGTCTCCAATTCCGTCGCTAACTAGAGACAGATAACATACCATCTCTGATTCCATCTCTGACCAGACACAGATAGCATATCTTCTCTGATTGTGTCTCTAGTTAGAGACGGATATCATTCCGTCTCCAATTCCGTCTCTAATTAGAGACGGAAAGTATTCTGTTTCCAATTCCGTCTCTAGTTAGAGACGGATTAAATTTCATCTCTGATTCCGTCGCTATTCCGGTATTTTCTTGTAGTGTTTGGTGCTATTGAATAGAATAGAATGAACTTCTTGAGAGATCAAAGACAGGTAATGGCAGAAAGAAAAAGGAAAGAGATATCGGAAAGTTTGAAGATAAAACTTGAATTTAGAAAATTTGGAGTCTATAATGATATCTCAACAACGGCTATACGTATATATAAGATAAAACACCATTCAATACATATTCTCAGTTGTCCGTTTGACAGAAAAATAGGAGGAAAATACCAGAAAATCAGAGACGATGTTTGCGAGTTAGAATTAGCTATTGACAAAGATCTACATAAAAATTTGAAAATTGTTAATGTACATGATAATGAATATTTATTAGAATGTTCAGACTCTTGATGTAGTAATTGTTCTTTCATGCTGAATGTGAAATAAACACACTCATATGTTGAGGTTTTTTCGAATTAAACCACCACAGGAGCTACTGGTTGTTCATTAGTCCATAGTCATGTAAATCATATTTTTATGCAGCTCGTATGTATTTAATTAGGCAAATTTAATTAACTTGCAATCCGATTTTTGATTCTACTAAAAAGGGAAACATAGAATACCGAAAAATGACTTAAGATATAATGTCCATTAATTAGTTATGTAAGCTTCTGAAGCTATAATTAATTAATATCTTATTCCTTGAGTAGTAACAAAAAAGTTTTATCATGTACGAAATAAATTCCACATGCAGGGTTTCATATGAACTTTGTGTTTCCTCAAGAGGACATCATCAACCTGGCGTACCAGGACACGGTGCCCATATATATTGCACGACCCATCATATATGTAAATGTTATCACCCAAAATATCGAGACTATTGATTCCATTAAGAAACCTCACTCATTGATAGATCAAAGTAATAAACACAACATATACATGTCTGCCAATATATATGAATTAAGAACCCGAACTCTGTGGATTTTTATTTTCTCACTTAAGGTCAGAGTAAAGAATAGTATGCTATCATGATCCTCCTCAATACGCGAATTGGTGTACTAGAATAATCAACTAGTCAAGACAAACTATCAGATTATTCTACGGTGTATCGATAGTGTGTTCAGGACCATCTGAATTGTGAACCTTTTAATACAATACAAGGATCCAATGATATGATCTTACCGCGTATTCTCCCACACTATATCATCTACAATGTAAGTATACTGAACATGCATGAAAATATATAACAACTTAAATGCATACAGTGACTACAATAAATTCAATCTATATCATTATATAATATTATCAGAAACATATACAAAGACAAGTCTTCCAGCATACAAAATTAACAATCTCCCACTTATACTTGAAGCATGTCTTTCAAGCATAAAAACTAACTGAAAAACACTCTAAACCAAAACTAAATCTCAAACGGTGCCTTCGGGTCTGCATCTCACTCCCATTTTCTCCATGTGACATCAAAGGTCTTAGATGGAAGGCTCTTCGTGAATGGATCAGCTAGATTGTCCTCTGATACAATCTTGACCACTGCCACATCTCCTCTCTTAATGGTTTCTTGTATAAGATGATACTTCCTTTCTATGTGTTTACTTCCCCTATGGGCTCCGGGTTCCTTCGAATTGTCACTGTACCAGAATTATCATAGTATATCATGATACTCTTAGGAAAATAAGGAAGCATGCTCAAGTCCAATAGAAAGCTCCTAAGCCAGACATCTTCCATTGCAGCCTCAGCTAAAGCTACATATTCAACTTCCATGGTGAAGTCAACAATGCATTTATACTTGATGCTCCTCCATGCAATGGCTCCGCCTCCTAGTGTAAACACATAGCCTAAGGTAGACTTACTCTAATATTTCTCGGATTGAAAATCTGAGTCCGTGTATGGGACTCTTTTCATCTCAACTATCTCAGACTGTGTTTTGGGAGACATTGCCTTGGATAGATGAATCCCATGCCTAAAAGGTATAAAAGCTATCTTGGAATCTTGCATTTTATACCTAGCTAGCACCCTATCGATATAGTTCTCCTGGGATAGGCAGAGCATCCTTTTCTGGGGATCCCGAATGATCTTGATGCCAAGGTCATGTTCGACTTCCTCCAGATCCTTAATATCATTTTGCTTGGACAACAACACCCTTATGTCTGACAAGACCTTCTTATTGTTTCCAATAAGCAAGATATCATCAACATACAATACAAGAAAAACCCACACGTTTTTGTCACACTTCTTCTATACACAACTCTCATTCACACTTTGCACAAATCCATATGACTAGATAACCTCATCAAAATGAATGTTCCAAGACCTAGACGCCTGCTTAAGTCCATGAATAGATCTCTTAAGCTTGCACACTAGGTGATCTTGGCCTTCAGCAATGAAACTCTCTAGTTGCTTCATGTGGATATTTTCTTCAAGACTTCTATTAAGGAAAGCAGTCTTGACATCTATCTGCCATATCTCATAATCCAAATGAGCGGTAATAAACAAGAGATTCGGATTGACTTAAGCATGACTACTGGCGAAAAGGTTTTCTCATCATCAATCCCTTCTTTCTGAGTATACCATTTCCCTACTAGTCTTTTCTTGAAGGTTTCAAACTTCCTGTCAGATCCTCTCTTGCATTTGGAAACCCACTTGCATCTAATGGGTTTCACCCGATCAAGTGGTTCCACAACCTCCCAGACTTGATTGTGATCCATAGATCCAATCTCAGATTTCATTATGGATTTCCAAGAATCCGTATCTTTGTCTTGGACTGCTTCGTCGTAGTTTTTGGGATCCAATTCATTTATTCCTTCAGGGAAATCTGAAGATTCACTCACACTAATGAATCTATCAGGTTGGCGTACAAGCCTCCAACTGCGACGAGGCAGTTCACGTACATTTGTGATACATTGTGCAGTATCTGGTGGTACCTCTTCTTTATCGGATTGAAAATCTGAGTCCGTGTAACCCAAAGGCACGAGACTATCAGAGTGGTATACCAGCATATAATTGTGAGTCCTTTTCCGATACTTGAGAATATTCTTAACCGCAGTCCAGTGACCTTGTCCAGGGTTAGACTGATATCTGCTTACCATGCCAATAGCACAACATATATTAGGCCTAGTGCAAAGCACAACGTACATCAGACTTCCCACAGCCGCAGTGTATTAGACTCTTTTCATCTCATCTATCTCAGATTGTGTTTGGGGACACATTTTCTGGGATAGATGAATTCCATGCCTGAAAGGTATAAAACCTTTCTTGGAATCTTGCATGTTATACCTAGCTAGCATTCATAAAGATATACATGAACGTGATCTGAGCTTCTTGAAGACAGCTCAAGTAAGGAGTCTGGATTGAGTTGAGAAGAAGACTGTTGTACATCGTGCCACAACATATATTATTCAACATGTTAAGTACTGCCAGCTAGCTCGAGTGATAGCCTAAAGTCAGCATGTGACCATACAAGACATTTCGCTGTGCTACCTGTAGTCAAGATTCAAAATCGACAATGTTCATTGCAATGTGCATGAACATCTACATGAATACCTTAAGTTAAAGATCAAGATTAACAATGTTCTCTACAACGTTCATGAATGTTTACATGAACATCATTTGTCCTGATTCTTTTTCCAAGATCAATGAAGTTGTTTGAAGTTTCCAACTAAGAAGAGATTCAAAGATTAATCTAGAAGCTGCCTTATCCAACCTGAAGAACTTGAGATTGAAGTCAAAGATAAAATTCTAAATATGGAAGAATACCTAACATGGATCATCCTAGGTTTCAGTTTCAATAATGAAGGTTTCCTTATTCTTTCTGATTCAGATTAGGACATTTGTTCCCTTGTTAAGGTTGTATTAGTCATCTATAAATAAGCTTGGGTACAAACATGTTATGATGAACACCGAACAGAAGAAATGCACTAATTATTTTAAGAGCTCTAACTATTTTGAGCCAATTAGTTTTTATTGTGATTTAGACTAGAGATTAGTGTTTTAGTTATTGTATATTAAAACTCCTTTTTCATACACTATCGAAAAGAGTCTCAGAAGAGATTTCCTGTGGGTACTAGACAGGTTAGACATCTAGGTTGTGAGGAGATCTCATGATTCAATTCAACGAAAGAGGGTGTACGGGTAGTAGAAAAGGTTTCAAGTGACCGGAGGTCAACTTCATCTAATAACCTAAGTAAACATAACACTGAAGTAGTGAATTATTTTCCATGTACTCGACAAGTCCTCCTCACATAGATCAGTTGATCGAACAGAGTTACCAATTTGTTGTGTGCTTTCCATTCTGTAAATTACTTTAAGTTAACAATAATGTTCCTGAACGTTATTGTCAACCTTCTCCTATAATCTTTGTGTACCTTTTGTGAATATTCTATAGATAGATACATATCACACGGGATGTGCACTTTCAATTAGCATTAGAATATGTCATTTTGTGTTTAAAATAAAAACATTACTAGAAGTACATCTCTGTATGAAGTATTTGGTTTTAAAGTCATGAGTTCTATAAAAGTAGGAGGTTCCACAGCAAAGCCATCACTTCTAGAAGGCAACAACTACCCATAATGGAAAGCAAGGATGCATGCTTTCCTCAGATCCTTCGATGATCAAGCATGGAAGAGTGTCACAGAGGGATGGATACAACCCATAGTTTCCAAAGATGAAAATTATAATCTCATTCTTGAGAAGACTGGACTGAACCACAAAAGAGTTAGTTCAATGCTAACTCTAAAGCTCTCAACATGTGAAACTGCAAAAGCTGCATGGGAGATACTAGAGACAACCTTTGAAGAAACCAACACTGTTAGACTATCTAGACTTCGGAATATTGCCTCCAAATTTGAAAATTTGATAATGACAGACTCTGAAACTATTGGAGAATTCAATGCCCACTTAAGGAGTATATCTAATGAGAGTTTTTCATTAGGAGAAGTTATGACAGATGAGAAGCTGCTTACGAAAGTTTTAAGGTGTTTACCAAAAAGATTTTCCTACAAGGTTGCCGCCATAGAAGAAGCTAAAGACATCAGAATCATTATGCTGGATGAACTAATGAGATCTCTTTGAACTTTTGAGATGAACCTTGATGAAGAAAAATACATGGAGAAAGGTAAAGGAATTACCTTAAAAGTTGAAACCTCAAAAAAGGTTCCTGAAAAAGTTCATAAAGATGTTTCTGATGAAGAATTGATGAATTCTATGGTCTTGATCACCAAAAATTTCCAGAAAGATACTGACGAGGGATGGGAATCAATCTTTCAATAAGAATAACAATAGGAAGTAATTCCCTTGTAAGTCTTCAAAAAGGAACAACTCTAATCAAGATGAAGATCAAGACAAAGGAATAAGATGCAGAGAATGTGAAGGCTATGGACACATTCATAGAAAATGTGCCAACATTCTGAAGAATAAAAAGAGCTACAATACTTCAATGAATGGAAAAGAAACAAGCACTAGTGGATCAAACGCCGAAGATCAAACAAGAATCACATACTGATCCTTTCACCATCAATCAAGAATCAGATGATGATGATGATGTCAGTAACTTAGATGTTGAGAAAACCTATCAAGAGACGTTCAACAAGTGGTTGCAAATTGTTGAAATCGATAAAAAACTTGTTACACAAAATTAGAAGATCAACCAAGAGAATAGTCAATTGATTATCAAAGAAGCGTCTCCGCAAGAAACCATCTGTTATAAGAAGAAAGAACTTGAGCAAGCCAATGAAGATTTGAAGATGTTTATGAGAAACATAAAGATGCACATCAATGGTACCAAGAATCTAGATGAGATTCTTAACTCAAGACAGACCACGAAGGTTCAACATGGTCTCGGGTACTTTAGTCAAAGCTGAGAGAGATTAAATTTGCCAAAGTAAAGAAGGAACCTGCGCAGAAGAAAGATGTCTAGAAAAATATTCAGAATGTTTTATGAACGTTCATCCTCCAAGTGTTTCTCACAAGAAGATCTTCTATAGAAACAACTCCAATATTGCCTTCAACAACACATCAGATAAAAGGAAGATAAATCTGCCACTATTGTGAGGTTCCTGGTCACATTAGACCTCATTGTAAAGATTATCTCAAAGATCTTAAAAGAATGAGGATAAGGTTTGTATGCACCAAAGCCAAAGTTGCAGCACCACATCAAAATTGGAAAAAGGAACAAAACTCACCCAAGAAATAGTGGGTAGTAAAGAAGCAACATGTTAGCATGATTGCATAGATATCTCTTAGAGCTAAAAGTTGAAATAGTTGGTACTTCGACAGTGGATGCTCAAGGCATATGACAGGTGATAGTGCGGTGGTGAAGCATTTGAAGACTTGCACATTTGACTTTGTTACCTTCGGAGGTGGAAAGAATGGCAAAGTTATGGGGAAATGAGTTCTGAATATTGAAGGAATGCCTAACTTGAAGAAAGCTATGTTGGTGGATGGACTGAAAGCTTACCTGATTAGGATCAGTGAACAATGTGATGATAATATGACTATGATCTACACCAAAGATGACTGCAAGGTCTACAAGAAGGATAATAGAGTCTTCATGGAAAGAAATAGATCTTCCGACAATTGCTACATGTTTAATGTTCCTACAAAACGTTTATTAACTTATCAGAGAATATTCTAGGATGAAACTGAGTTATGACATTAGAAGCTTGGACATACTCACTTTAGGAATCTTCAAAACCTGATCAACAAAGATATGATAAAAGAGATTCCCAAAATCAAAGTTCACTGTGATAAAGTTTATGGCCTCTGCCAATTAAGAAAGCAAATCAGATCTCAGCACAAGGATGGTCAACACATCACCTCTAGTAGAGTCCCGATCTTCTTTACATGGATCTAATAGGACCAATGGCTACTGAAAGCTATGGAGAAAAGAGGTATGTGTTTGTCTGCATTGATGATTTCTATAGGTTGACCTAGGTTGAGTTCTTAAGAGACAAAATCGAAACATTTACAACATTCAAGAAATTAGCCTGTAAACTCTCTGTGGAAAAAGGTGTTCCAATTCTGAGAATCAGAAGTGATCATGGAAAGGAGTTTGAGAACAAGCTATTCGATTTCTACTATAAAGAGCTTGGGATTAGCCATGAATATCTTGCTCCAAAGACTCCTCAACAGAATTGAATTGTGGAAAGAAAGAATAGAAGTCCTAAAGAGTTATCCAGAGCAATGATTACTGGAAACAACATAGCCACACACTTCCGGGCTAAAGCAATCAACACTGCATGCCATATTACCAATCGGATTCACAACATACCTGGAACATTGGTTACTCTCTATGAGCTGTGGAATGAAGAAATCTTACAGTAAGTACTTCTATCTATTCTGCTGCACATGCTATATTTGATAGGATTGTATACTAAAAAGCTTATCTTTGTATACACTCTACAATGTTTTGACGATATAGATTGAATATTAATCGCAGTCACTATTTGTGTATTTATTTATTGTTATATATTTATATGCATGTTTTCATATACTTGCATTGTAGATGATATGGTTTGGGTAAACACACGGTAAAGATCATATCATTGGATTTCTTGCAAAGTATTAAAAGACTCACGGTTTAGATGGTCCTGAACCAACCATTGTACATTGTAGAATAATTTGATGGTTCATCTATATTGACTAACTGATTATTCTGTTACACTGGCATGTGTATTGAGGAGGATTATGATAAGATACTACTCTTTGATCTGATCCTAAAGGGAGAGAATAAAGATCCATAGAAGTCAGGTTCTTAACCCATATATAGTGGCAGACATATATATGTTATGTCTACTGCTTTGATTTATAAATGAGTGAGATCCTTGATAGGATCAATAACCTTAATATATGAGATAGTAACATATACATATATGATAGGTCGTGCATTATATGGTTATCGTTTCTTGATGTGCCAGGTTGATGATCTACCCTTGAGTAAACACAAGTGCATTTGAAACCCTACAGGTGGAATTTATTCCGTACATGATAAAGCTTGTGTGGTATTGCTCTAGGAATGTAAATGTTAATTAATTATAGATGTCAGAGCTTACATATTTAATTAATGGACATTATCTCTTAAACATGGGGAATGACTGAACTAAAGGAGAAAACATATAAGCAAGTATGTATTAAATTGGTGTTATTTCTTTAGTAGAATAAAAATAACACTTATTTATTTATTTATATCCATGTATTGGATATTATAAATTAAATAAATTAGTAGGCTTATTTAATATTCTTCTAGATCCCTACTTTAGCCCAATTAACACCTTAGTGAACTGAGGGAATGGAACAAGTGGAGAGGCCCAAACCCATTAGTGTTGGGAGTGAGAATCAATCGTGACTCTTAAAATGACATACAAGCAGATTATTAAGAGTCATCTAACAACTGTAATCATAAGAGATGTGCATGACTCCCTGAAAACTAGAAGTGAAGGAAAAGTCCAGGAATTAATTTCCAATTTCTACTTCACATCAAAGATTAGGCCTAAGAATGTGAAAGAAGCTCTACAAAATCAGTACTGGATTGAAGCCATGCAGGAAGGATTACTGCAATTTAGAAAGAATGATGTTTGGGATCTAGTATCAGGTCCAGATGATGTCAACATTGTTGGGACTAAGTGGATATTTAGAAAGAAGCCTGATAAAGAAGGAAACATAACCAGGAACAAGGCAAGACTTGTTGCTCAAGGCTATTCTCAGATTGAATGAATTGATTTTGGTGAAACATTTGCTCATGTAACAAGACTAGAATCTGTAAGATTACTTCTTCCCATAGTATGCCAGCTGAAGTTCTAGCTACATCAGAGGGATGTGAAGATAGCCTTCCTCAATGGCTTCCTCAACAAACCTGTGTAAGTTGCTCAACCAAAAGGGTTTGAAGATCCTCACTTTCCAAATCATGTCTACAAGCTGAAGAAAGCTCTCTGTGGTCTGAAACAAGCTCCTTGTGCTTAGTATGAGAGACTTGCAAGCTAAGTAAATTATATAGAAGAGGAGGAGAAGATAAAATATAGTTCATGAGAGAGGACAACAATGTTGTTATCATAGTCCAAGTATATATTGACGATATCATATTTGGATGAAAGTCTGAGAAGATGGTCATGAACTTTGTCAAAGACATGGAGATTGAATTTGAGATGAGCTTGCTAGGAGATCTTAAATACTTTCTAGGCTTGCAAATCAAGTAATTAGAAGAAGGTATCTTTATATCTCAGTCTAAATATGCCAAGGATCTTATTAAGAAGTTTGGACTTGAGAGCAACAAGCAGAAGAGGATTCTAATCGGGTCAACAACCAAGATCACCAAGCATGATGCTGGAACTGAAGTTGATCAGACCCTCTACAGAAGCATGATTGGAAGCTTGCTTTATCTAATAGCCAGTAGGCCTGCCATAGCCTACAGTGTGGGAGTATGTCCTAGATATCAAGCATGTTCAAAGGAAAGTCACATGAACGCTGTGAAGAACATCATTAAGTATGTCAATGGAACAACTGAGTATTGTCTCTGGTACTATACTGACACAAATTCAAGCATTGTGGCTTATAGTGATGCTGACTGGGCAAGCTAACCATATGATAGAAAAAACACATCATGTGCTTGTTTCTTTATAGGGAACAATCTTATTTCTTGGTTCAGCAAGAAGCAGAATAGCATCTCTCTCTCTCTCTCTCTCTCTCTCTACAGCTAAAGCCGAGTACATTTTCGTAGGAAACAATTGTACTTAAATCATGTGGATTTTATAGATGATGAAGGACTATGAAGCAACACATGATGACCTATTCTATTATCTGACAAAATTAGTGCCATCAACATATCAAAGAATCCAGTCCAACATTGAAGGACCAAACACATTGACATCAGACATCACTACATCAAAAGTTTAGTTGAAGAAGAAGTTCTGAAGATTAAGCATATCAATAGAGAAGAACTAGCATATTTATTCACCAAGAGCTTAGATACTACAAGATTTGAGAAGTTGGGATCCTTATTGGGTCTTTATATTCACCATTAAACAGCTTAATAGTCTATGAGTGTGTTTATTTCACACTCAGCAGGACGAAGAAAGATCTTGCAAAAGGATGAACTGAATAGGGAAATCTGTGAATAAAGTTCACTGAATATGTTCATCAACATCATTCTAAAGATGTTCATGTACTTTATTTGTAATGGCTAGTCGGCATCTTTGCAACTTCAAATCAAGGAATACAGATTTAGTAGGATTTTACTCCAAATTTTGTGTCTAACGGATACTATTTAAAGACGTCACAAGAGAGAAGAGATCATCCCGTTAAAAGGTTCACCACCCTGATCAGCTTTTCACTCTTGTACTCTGAATTTCTAATTTTATTTTCACCCCTCTCTGATCTTTTGTTACCATTACTCTTATTTACTTTACAATTCCAAAAGCTTTTCTCCCTCAATCCTTCTATCTTTTATGGCTCCTAAGAGAAATGCTCTATCCAAAACCAAGAATGAAACCTGGAAAGGTTACGTATGTTGGGAGAAGCATGGGTGAAGACACTATGCTAGATGACTTTGATAGACAAGTCATGGGACTTGACTCCAAAAAGTAAAAAGTGTATAGGCATCTGAGAGAAGAGGAAGAGGAATCTGGTGATTCAAAAGATCATCTCACATAAGAATACCATGAAAATGATGATGAAGAGTGCATGTCTGAAGAGGAAGAAGTAGAGGTTGCCTGTTTATTTATTGTTTATTTATACTATTTTATTTTAGGAATTTTGTATGTTTTGTAGGCTATTTTCAGTATTTTAGCTTGTTATGTGTCTATTTTGTGCTTTTAATCTTCACTTGTTACTTTTATGATGGAATATGCCAAGTTGTGCAAAACTTGAGTTTCTGGTTACAAAAGTAGGATTTTTACGGCATAAAAGTGGAAAATTGTAAAGCTCGGAAATTAGGCTCTGGTCTGAATGAGAGGCCCAACTGATGGAGAAAGTTAAGAGTGGAACTTAAATTCACAAGCCCGGAAGATGGAGTCTCGGCCCACCTCACAGCCCCACACCGCTCACGGCCTCACGACCGCGCAAGAGGGCCCTCGGCCAAAATAGGCACGTGCGTGTACAGTGGTGTGCCAGTGCACAATGCCCTCAGAAAACACCCCCACGAGCGCGCACCCCTGTGCGGTCACACGGGGTGCCCTGTTCCACTCTCCCGATCAGTTTGACGTCATGTTCGTTCCTTTTCCCACCTTTCATTTTTCCTAAGCTTCAACCAGGATTTTTATACCCACATGGCCAGCTAGAGAAGAAGATAGGATGAGACTTTTTAGGGTCTTAATTAATAAGGTATGTAGGATCCTTGCCTTTTGATTTTTGTCCCCAAAATCCTATAACAAAATCTCCCTCTTTAATTCCCCATATCTTTTGGGATATTAAGGATCATCATGCCTAATCTAATGACCTATCATCCCACTCTATCTCACACACAACAAAAATCTTCCACTCTCTCTCTCCATAAGGGGGATCGATTATTTCACCCTCATTCATTCTCATTCACTTTATCTTCTCCAACAGTTCATCTCTCCATTTTCTCTCTACACCATTTTCCTTCACCATCACCATTTTTTTTCACCATTTTCACTACCACCACCATTCAAGAGAGTGAGTCAAGAGGAAGACAAGAGGTAAAGAAGCTTTACTTGAAGAAAGAGAAGAATGACCTAACTCCGAGCCATCCGTGAAAGCTTGGCTCAATAGGAGGATCTCCTTTGGTATTTTCTTTCCTAGTTTAGTTCGTGCATGGGGGTTTTTCCCAAAACTTTCAAGGCAATATTATTGTAGAAGTTTATATTTTCTTTATCTTTGGATTTATGAAATGGACAAATTTTATGGTTCTTATGTTGTTTTGAGCATAATGATGGGCTAATCCTCACATTAGGGTGTAGATAATCGATTTGGTTTCGATCCATGCTTGTTATGGTTGTGTTCTTGTTCATGGGATTGTGCTTGTTCATGTTGAATGCTTGATCACCACTTCATATTGCTAGGTTTTAGATGAGACCGAGAAAAAATTCTAAAACCTGACATAGATCCCTTCAGCGTTAGCTGGATTGGGTCACACAAGCCTAAAGTGTTAATCTTGTTCGTATAATAAAGCCAATAGGGGTTTAATGGATAGACGGTGACAGTAATTTAGGTTGAACCACTTGAAGGGACTATTGTATGTTTAAGATTAATGAAACCAACTTGAAACAAGCTAGGTGAGAAACTAATGAGAGAATCTACACCCTAATGCTCTTATCATAATCTTATCTTTCGATCTTGATCTTGTTATTATTTGAGTTTTTATTAGTTAATTTGATTATTTAAATTCCTTAGTGTAAAACAACCCTCAAATCCTTGATTAGAATGTTTAGGTTTATATTTAAATTGTCAAATATGTTTGCATGCATAGCCTAGAAGATAATTTCCCATACGAAGCCTGCCTTGAGAGACACGATCCGTGTTAGCTTACCACTCTACAATCGACCTTGTCCTCTTGCGGGAGTCCGGTTAGTTGAATTAGTTCGCGTGTAGCAACCCGGAAATTAAACTTTAAACAAATTGGCGTCGTTAACGGGTAAAGCTTTAGGCGTATTATCTTTTTGTGTTATGTGTGCTTTTTTATTGTTTAATGTTTGTGATTTGGTATTGTTTTGTTTGTTTAAGTATTTGTGTTTGTTCACTTGTGTTTGTGTTTAAGCTTTCACCTCTCGTTCCACAGGTGCGTGTGATCTCTTTTATATTTTTGGTTGTGTATGCTAGGGAGATGAAGTCTCAATCAGAGATTAGCCTCCGTGTTTGACAACATCCATAGACCAAGGAGGTTCAACATGTTTGCTTGGGAAGAAGAGATGGAGGCTAACCACATCAACCCCGACAACGCCAATGCTAATGCAGTTAGGAATATGACGGATTTTGATCATCCCGTGATTGGGGCGTCGACATCTTGCATAGTCCTTGGAGATGTCGCAAGGCATTATGAGTTGAAGAACATCCATTTTAGCCAACTACCATCCTTTTTCGGGATGCCGGCCGAAGATGCATTGAACTTCATCTAGGAGTTCTACACTGTGGTTCAAACCTTTCCTCTACAAGGTTTGAATGAAGACCAATTGAAGATGAGATGCTTTTCTTACACCTTGAAGGATCGTGCCAAGATGTGGTTCATGTCAATCCCAGCCAACTCATTAGCCAATTGGAAAACCGTGTACGAGAAGTTCATAGCCAAGTACTACTCCAATCAAAAGACCCAAGACATGAGGGCTCAAATAGTAACCTTTACCCAATCTCCGGGTGATGCGTTCCATGAAGCTCGGGATCGATTTAGAGGTCTCCAACAACAATACCCGCACCACCATCTCGCGCCCGAGTTCCTCAACCAATTCTTCTATGACGAGCTTTCTCAGAATTTCCAATATATGGTGAACAATGCCGCGGGAGTAAACATTGGAGGCTGGACCGCCGAAGAAGTCTTAAACATCTATGAGACAATGGCCATGACTTCTCAACAAAAGAGTGCTAGGGGAAAGAGAGCTTCCGTGAATGAAGCCAACCCTAGTTATGATGTGACGAGGCAACTAGCCGAGTTGACGAGGCAAGTGGAGATGCTTCGGACCTCCGAAAGACCCCCTCAACAAGCCATGAGCGTTGAGACTTGTGGAATTTGTGGAGAGTATGGTCATGGGGCCAACGTGTGTCAAAAGTCGATCGAGCCGGAATCAAGTGAAGAAGCTCATTTCCATGCTCTTCAAGGGTTCTAACCTTGCCAACCTTACAACCCGTACTCTAAATCGTACAATTCGGGGTGGAGAAACCATCCAAACTTCTCTTGGAGGCAACCTCAACTGTCTCAACCGTCTCAACAACCACCACCATCTCAACAAGCTGGAGGTGGCCAAGCTCCACCTTTTCCAAGGTTGCAACAACACCCGGCCCAACCAAACTAACCGTCTAGGCCAACATTGCAAGACATCTTGCAATTCTTCATTCAAGCCACCCAACAAAGGTTCAAGTCCGTTGAAGCTTCCGTGAAGCAAATTGAGACCCAACTTGGGTAAATAGCCGGGACCATTGGATAGTTGACCAAGCAATCAAAGCCGGGCAAGTTGCCAAGCCAACCGTAGCAAGCTCAAGCCATCACCGTCCTTCGAGGAGGCAAAGTGATTGATAACAAGGTTGGGGAATCAAGCCCAACTAAGGAAGTTGAAAAAGAAGAAGAGGCTCCCCAACAAGAGAAAGGGGAGCCTGAACTAAACCTAAGTTTTATGATATAGGTAGTTTTACTCTTAAAATTACCTTAGGAAATGGTAAATAAGTATGTGGTATGCTAGATCTAGGAGCCGGAATTAATTTGATGCCCTACTCTGTTTTCAAACAACTAGAGTTAGGAAATTTGAAACCAACTAGAATGTGTCTACAATTGGTGGATAGATCCGTGAGATATCTTAGAGGCATCATAGAGGACATTCTAGTTAAAGTGGGTGGTTTAATTATACTGGTTGATTTTGTTATGTTGGATGTGGGTGATGTTCAAGAGACGGGAAATGAGCACACACTTCTTTTGGGTAGATCTTTCATGGCTACAACTAACACCTTGATTGATGTTAAAAATAGAACTTTGAAAATGTCGGTGTTAGGAGAAACCATCTTCTTTTCCGTGCATGAAAATAAGGCTATTCCCATCTCTTTATTTGAGAAAAACTGTTCTTTTATAGATTCTATTGATCTCTTGGCTGAGGAAGTTTTCTTGCAGGAAATTGGCTCCCATTGGAGGAGTGAAACCTTGTCTAATGAGATAGCAATGGAAGAAGCTAGTCTAAAGTGTGGGAGAGACGAATTGGATACCGGAGAGATGGAGATATTGCTTGGTGAAGCCATAAGCTTGATGGAAGTTATAGCCTCGACCAAAGAGGAAGTGAAGCTTTCCCCCGAACTTGAGCTAAAGGAGCCCCCATCTCACCTCAAGTATGTGTACCTCGATAAAGAGAAGAAGAAGCCTGTGATCATCTTCGCTGGGCTTGAAAAAGGTGAAGAAGACCTCTTAGTCGCCGTACTAAAGAGGAACAAGAAAGCCAATGGGTGGAGTCTTTCTGACATCAAATGCATTAGCCCCTCTACGTGCATGCATCAAATCATCCTCAAAAAAGGGTCTAAGCCGGTTCGAGAAGGACAAAGGCGGCTCAATCCTGTGTTGATGGATGTCATCAAGAAGGAGATTCTCAAGCTTCTTGCCGAAGGAATCATCTACCCAATAGTTGAAAGTGAATAGATGAGTCCAGTCCACATGGTGCCCAAAAATGGCGGAATCACGGTAGTGGAGAATGACAAAAGAGAGCACGTGGCTACTCGAACCACCATCGGATAGAGAATGTGCATTGATTATCGAAAGTTGAATGCCGCCACACGAAAAGACCACTTCCCCCTTCCTTTTATTGATCAAATCCTTGATAAACTAGCCGGACATAGTGTTTATTATTTTCTTGATGGTTTATCGGGTTATTTCAGGTGGCCATAGCGCCGGAGGACCAAGCTAAGACCGCATTCACGTGTCCGTTTGGCACACTTGCATGTAGGAGAATGTCGTTTGGACTATGCAATGCGCAGGGCACATTTCGAAGGTGCATGTTTTCTATCTTTTCTAAAATTATTGATGATTTCATTAAAGTATTCATGGATGACTTTTACGTCTTTGGGTCTTCATTTTTCGATTGTTTAGATAAGTTAGAACTTGTTTTAAAGAGATGTATTGAAAGTAGTCTTACTCTTAGTTGGGAAAAAAGTCATTTCATGGTTACTAGTGGCATAGTCACTAGGCATGTCGTGTCTAAAGAAGGAACGAGTGTAGATAAGGCCAAGGTGCACGTAATTGAAAAATTATCCCCACCCGTTAATGTGAAAGGTGTTAGAAGCTTTTTAGGCCATGCTGGTTTTTACCATCAGTTTATTAAAAACTTCTCTAAAATTAGCCAACCTCTATGCCATTTACTTGCTCAAGATGTCCCTTTTGAGTTTGACGCAAAATGTTTGCATGCTTTTAATACTCTTAAGGAGAAATTGATCACCGGACCTATTGTCATTCCTCATGATTGGTCATTGCCATTTGAAATTATGTGTTATGCATCAAATTCTGTTGTGGGTGCTGTTTTGGATCAACGAGTTGATAAAATTCTTCATGTAATTTACTATGCTATCCTAACTTTGAATAGTGCTCAAGTGAATTACACCACAACTGAAAACGAGTTGATTGTCGTTGTGTTCATTGGATAAATTTAGATCCTACATCTTAGGTTCTAAAGTGATTGTGCATAGTGATCATGCGGCTTTAAGGCATTTGTTGACCAAACCCCAAGCTAAGCCTAGACTCATTAGGTGGATTTTACTTTTGCAAGAAGTTGATGTTGAAATCAAGGACAGAAAGGGGTGTGAATATGTGGTGGCGGACCATCTCTCTCACGTCTCTATTGATGAAACTTTTTATATATCACATGAGAATGGTGTTATTTGTGATTCATTTCCGTATGACCATGCCCTTGAGCTTAATTCTTCACCATGGTATGCCGACATTGTTAATTATCTTGCTTGTAATAAAATGAGGCCTACCCTCACCCTTCAAGAAAGGAAAAGATTTTTGGCAATGTGTAGGTACTACTTTTTGGACGATCCATACCTTTTCCACTTGGGAAAAGATGAAGTGATCTGAATATGTGTCCCAGAGGAGGAACAAATCGATGTTTTGGCCTTTTGCCATGCCTCACACTATGGTGGACACTTTGGAGGGCAAAATACTGCTCGAAAAATCTTGCAATCCAGTTTGTATTAGCCTTCAATTTTCAAGGATGCTGATAGGTATTGTCTCTCATGTGATAAGTGCGAAAGACTTGGCAATATAGGAAGAAAAAATGAAATGCCATTGAATGTCAACCTCGTAGTTGAAATTTTTTATGTTTGGGGTATTGATTTTATGAGGCAATTTCCTAACTTATTTGGTTTTGAATACATCCCATTAGACATTGATTATATGTCTAAGTGGGTCGAGGGAATCCCCATTATGTCTTGTGATGCTATTGTGGTTATCAAGTTTGTGTAGGAGCACATTTTGAGTAGGTTTAGATTCCCCCAAGCCATTATAAGTGATGAAGGAATGCACTTCACGAACAAGCTCTTCGAGAGATTGATGAAAAATAATGGCGTGACTCACAAGGTGGCCACTCCATACTACCCTTAATTTTCCAGTCAAGTGGAGACGAGCAACAAGTAAATCCAAAACATTTTGAGGAAGACCGAAATGTGACGAGGAAGGATTGGTCCACGAGGCTAACCGATGCTCTTTGGGCATACCGGACGGCTTACAACATAATTTTGGTAATGAGCCCTTACCACCTCGTGTATGTGAATGCGTGCCATCTCCCCGTCGAGATCGAGCGCAAGGCCTATTGGGCCATTAAGGTGATAAATTTTGATCTCACTTGTTCAGGAAAGTAGCGGGCTTTGCAATTGACCGAGCTCGATGAGTTGAGAAATGAAGCTTACGGCAATCCCAAAATCTACAAGGATAAGGTGAAGAAGCTTCACGACAAGCGTAGTTGTCAAAAAGGAACTTACTCTGGGCATGAAGGTTCTCCTTTTCAACACCCGTTTGAGGCTCTTTCTCGGGAAGCTCAAATATTGATGGGGTGGGCCATTCATTGTTGAAGTAGTGTTCCCGTATGGTGTGGTAACATTGAAAAATGCAGGAACAAACACATCTTTTCAAGTGAATAGGCACCCAGTTAAGCCGTACTTTGAAGGACGACCCCGAGAAGCCGACGTCGAGGCTTTTAAGCTCAACGATTCCACCTAGCTACCCCACATACTATGTCTAGCTCTGGACATTAAAATGAGCGCTATATGGGAGGCAACCCATTATTTTATTGTCTTATGCATTGTTTAATTTCTGCACTTTATGGTTTGTTTTTGTTTTAAAATTTTGTAGTTGTCCCACAAGAGTTGGAGGGAGAGTGTGTTGCGGGATCAGAAAATGGTGTAGGAAAACTAGTTTTTAGTAAGCTGCGGCCGCGCTCCGCCCTGCACCTGACCGACATCGCACAACATCCCTCTCGACAAAACACATCCCACGGGAGAGCTATCCCTGCCGGCGCGCGGCTCTCCTTGCCAACTCACACACAGCATGGGCGCGCTGTGCCCCGTGGGTGCGGCACAATGATGAACTACGCGACGCGCCCCAGAACGCGGCCGCGCTCTCCCCCTCTCTGTGAAGAAGAATGTGCGAGCACGCGCATAGCCACGGGTGCACCCCTCATTTCCACACCGAGCGCATGAGCGCGCTATCCCGTGCGACCGCGCACTTCCTCCCTCACGCACAAACGCGGACACGCTCAAGACCGCGATCGTGCTCCTCTTCCTACTATAAAAGGGGCCCAACTTGGGAACCCTACTTTCCCATATCCTCTTGTGCCGCTTCTCACCTTTCTCTCCCCAAAAATTATACATCCCAGTTGCTCCTCCCAACATAAATCAACCCACGCCGCATCCTTTTACCAAGCCCGCAGTCCTCGCGCTCCTGCACTCAAGCCCACAACCGCTCCCTCTCTACTCCAATGCTGCGCACCTCACGCCATAACGCCTGCCACCGCGTGCCACTCTCCAACTCGCCATGCACCTCACTCCATAACTACAGCTCTCTCAGCCACGCTCTCTCTCTCGCGCCCTTCATACTTTGACGCAACCTTGCCTACTCCATCACTTCTAAGAATTCCAGTGTCTTCTAGCTCCACCACTCTACATCCATGGCTCTCCGATGCAAAAATCCCACATCTAGCCACGAGGTTGAGGAAAGACTACTCTGTCCAATTTGGATGCCCTTTCCTCCTCATCTCCCCAAATGAAGGTACATGTTACCGAGCCTTTAAAGAATTTGATCTTACTGCACCTTGATATCTAGATTGGAATTTGTTATGTATATTGGATATTGAAACTAAGGTGCTTAAGTATCTAAAGGCTTTGAAGTTTGATTAATTTGCCAAAATGAAGCATGTTGCGTATAATAATTTGAGCCTTGAGTTTTTGGTGTCGTTTGAATACGATGAGAAGGCTAAGAAAAAGATAAGCTTTCGATTTTTAAATCAAAAATATGAGTTACCTTTGTGTGTGATGAAGGATTATTTTGGCTTTCTGACCAAGGGGATGAAGGAAATTCCGGATAATTTTAACATTGCTGATGCTTGGTTTGAGCTCACGGGTTTCCACAATTGGAACTCTAAGGGGACATCGAGCAAATTCATCCGAGACCCCGCATTGTCCATTGTTCACAAATTCCTTGCTTACAACATCAGTGGCAAGGAACAAGCCAACAAAGTGAACTCGACCGAGGTCTACCTCTTATGGTGCGCTAAGACCAAGACCAAAATTTGTCCGTCCACCTTCCTGTGGGCGGCTATCCAAGGCATGATTCAGCAGAAATTAACACATTCTTCTTTCTGCGCCTTCACCTCCGCATTGGCAAACATACTCGGGGTGACTTCCGACAATGGCCCTGCATCTCAGGGCTAAACACGAATGCAGTAATATGGCATTGATAGGAACGAGCTCAAACGAGTTCAAATTATCTATGATGATCGATGATTGGTGCCCCAAGCTAAGAGGGCTTGTGTTGAAAAATTGTTTCTCACCCAATAAGCCACCATATGCCTGACTACTAAGCTAGCTCCTCGTCTGCACCATAGCAAGATCAAGAGGCAGCTCAGGAAGGCAACAAGGAAGCAAAAGAAGGAGAGGAACATGATGAAGAAGAAGAGGAGCATCATACCAGCCATCGTCATACCCCACAATGCATCCCAATGCCGAGTATCAAATGCCGCAAGCCGATTGGAGGTCCTTCCAGGACCACTTTGACACTTCCATGGGGTAGTTCCAGCAGAACTATGCCAACACCATGGGGCAGTGTAACACCCCAAAAATTGTAAAATTAGAATTTACTTAAGTATTTTATTTAAGTAACAAATATTGAAAATTAGACTCGTGAAACAAGAAAAGATATCAAGAGAATCATTTTGACACCAAGATCACTCAAAACTAAGTTCGTTTGACCCTCCAACGGAAGTTATTATAATCAATACATTAAGATATACGTATATGTGATATATCTATGTGTATAGCCATTTGGATAATCCTAAAAAAATGTTTAAATAAAATATATAATTTTAGAAAATGATTAAGCACAACTAATGAAATCTCACCACTTGGACATCATTTGTTAGAGCATATGTATGCATGTGAACACGTGTGTATGATTATATTTGTACATATCATTTGGAGAAGAATAAAATATGGACAAGTAATTATACAAGTTCACACCTAGCTAGCTCTATCGCCTTCTGGATTTGGCTACTATTGTTTGCTATCTGAATCATGATAAAACCTCACGAAATCTGTGTCTGAACTCTCTCCTCCATAAGTAGATCACATATATGTAGAATTATTTCTGAGATAATGCCTGCAAAGCTATGAACGAAGCAAAACAGTTCAGAAACTGCCATCTCGCCACCTCCCGTCGTAGCCCTCCTGCGATGCCATTTCCGGGTGATCTGGCCGTCGGATTATTCCCAATTTTATACCGTTTTGAAGCTCTTCTTATGGGCTACATTTATCTAGGTTTCGATCATTAATCAGAAATTGTTTGTTTCCCCGAAATCATGTCGAAAGACAACACAAAATTACTGTTAACATCAGGTGCGCAGCTGCTGCTACTGCTACTATGATGACCCTTCTACAACCTTTCCGGTGATCAAAACCCATCATTCCTCGTATGGCCGAGAAGAGGTCTACAGATGCAAGTTCTATGATCAATATGCAACGAATATGAAGCTTCTCTAGGAGTTAGGGTGGGTTATAACTAAACTCATCTCAAATTATTTATGAAGAATAAAACAGATATCAATAGGAGCACAAAAGAAAATGGAAAGTCCCTTTCCCCAGAAAAAACATTCTCTCAAAAACCATCCCCACAATTACTCTCTCAAATGACCTTCTTTATTGAGTCCCTTAATAGGAATGCATAGTCTAATCCTCACGTAGAAAGAGGAAGACAAGTTTCAAAAAATGAGAATATATCTCCTTTAGATTATTCTCAAGACAAAACGATTTTCAAACCAAGAGAAAACTTTTTGCCAATCAAAAAATGGTACTTGATGATTCCTTGCAAGCCTTCAATTTTCAAAACAAAGGACATCTTGTTAAAAATTTCCATCTTATTTCAGAAGGGTTTTCGAAAGCAAATAAAAAAATCAAAGAACTTGAAGCTCAACTTCAAGAAATGAAAGAAACTGGTGCAAAATATATTCAAAAATCAGTTTTAAAAAATGCACCTTTTGTCAAGTAACATCAGCAAGAAATCACCAAAATAGCCCGGGATATCCTTCCCGGACATTTGTTAACACCAAATGGCAGGTAAACAATCTCTCTGAACACTGGTATTTCTATAAGAATGATAATAATTTTTCAATATTCATAAAAAATCAACCAGAATATGGAGAGCTTTTTCAACAAATTCAAAATCTAGAGTTCAATCTTTACATGAGTGAATGGACATAAATGGAATATGAATGTATTATGCACATGGACACCATTGGAGAAGATTATGGCTCATCTTGGAATGATCAATTAGATGAAGTAAGATTTCATAATCTTGAAAATATGATGGAGCCATGATGTAATAATTAGTTATTGTATATATTTGTACTCAGTTTGTAAAATATTTTAGGAGTAATTTACTAATAGAAATATTTTTTTTAGAAAAACACCCTAGAAGGGGTGGGGCATTCGATACCATGCCCAACCTGTATATAAAGCGCAAATCATCTTGTACAAAGTCATAGGTGAAGTGTGTCCCAAAAGTGAACACACCCCTAACCAAGTACTCGAACTAGAAACAAACCAACAGCTAAAATGGGATGCATTCACAGACCGGATGTTAACCCCAAAACCCAAATGAAATGCATAAACTGGAGCACAATGCGAGATAGACTGTAACTCCAAACAAGAACAAATAAGAAACAAATACAAAACACAAAAGTAGAACACCATCATCTAACTATATCGAAAATGAAAGTTGGGATAACACAACTGGCCCATCTTCACTAGAGAGAGCAAATATCGAGGAGCAGAAGATGAATTATAAAAGGTAAGCGTAGGGGTCTGAGCCCCCTACCGGCAAGATAGTCAGCAGCTCAGTTCCCCTCACAATGGATGTGGAAAAACCGAACATGTCGTCCACAGCACAACAAATGAATGGACATCAACGTGTGCCGAGTCACAGTCGAACCGGGCCGGCCCGACTCTAACACCGACACCACTGAAGCAGCATCCATCTCAATCCAGATATGATCTGAATACTACACAGCAAGTCTCAGCCCATGTAGCAGAGCTTGGAACTCCGCGTCGAAACTCGATGCTGCCCGAAGAGGCACGCAGAAGCCTGCCAAAAGTGAACCCATGTAATCTGTAATCAAACACCATCATCTAACGAATCAATCAACCTATCAGGCAAAGTAAAGTGAACACATAAAGCATACAGATGAGGCGTAGACCACGACTCACCATCAAACAGTCAACAGGCGTATGATCAAACACAGTGGCAGGACAAAAAGCAGATAAAGGCAAATCATCATACCAAACATCATCCCAGAAGCTTACCTGTCGGCCCTAAGGTCCACCTGATATGCTCCTGAGCCTGCATGCCATCTACTAGCAAACTAGTAGAAATAGTTTGCTAGTAACTTGTAATATGTAGTTTTTGTACATATTTGTATTTGTAAAAAAAAGGATAAAAATAGTTACTTGGGAATCAAAGAAACCCACTCCAAGTCACGAAGAAAGAAATTAGACGTGACAACACTCTCAAACTTTTAAGAATTGTAAAGAAGACCCACATAGTTCACAAATTGCAAAGAAGACCTTGAAGATGTCTATGAAAAGGGACATTACTTCTTCAATGAGGACATAGACAAACCTCTTGGACATATCTCTCCAATACCTAGCCACAACTTAGAGCACAAACACACACACAAACATCCCTTACAACCTCTTACACCTCTCCAGCACCTCTTGGATCTCTTTAAATCCTTTCAACATCTTCAAACACTTGTAGAAGCACACACTTTACATTGAAGTTCCTTAATTCTTCCAATGCTTCGGCCTTCTCTTACCCTGAGTGTTGAGCGTATGCAGTGAGGTAGATCTTCTTAGAAAAGATTGCAAAAAGTCCACATAGACAACCTCTTAACTTAGTTCAAATTCTTCAAAACCATATGAGCTTTAAGGTCAAGTTTGTTGGGAAAAACTATCAAGGTAACCCAACTGGTGGTTTTGATGAAATGTCAAAACATGTTATGAAAAACTACAGGTAATACGGGCTGGAAATTAGTTTGATGACTAAGTAAGACTCCAAAATTCAGCTCAGCTGAATCAAAAGTCAACCGGTTTGGAGCATGGTCAACCAGCTAAAAAGAATGCATCAAGAAGATAGAAACTAACCAGTCAAAACTAAAGACTAGAAAGCATCCACCCGATGAGCAGTTATCAGCTTACCTGAAAGCTAAGAAAAGCTGATGAACAAAGCTAGCCTGAAAGCTCAAGTTTATAGAAAACCAAACTGAACTAATCAACTAACAGTTAAGATCAGTCAGCTGGGAGAGGAAGCTTAGAAGAAGAAGCCAACGGAAGCTTTAATCGAAGCTAAATTTCTAAGGAGCCAACTGGAGTCCAGAGCCGAAGCTTTAATCAAAGCTAAGCTGCCAGAGTCCAGAGCTGAAGACCAAGGCAGCTAAGGAAATGCTCAACTGGACCATTCCAGAATTGAAGCTTGAGGCAGCTGAGGAACTGCTAATTGGACTTAACTAGAGCTGAAAGCCGAAGACAGCTGAGGACTTGCCAGCTGAAGTCCAGAACTGATACCTGCCAAGCAGTTATTAAAGATCCTGACAAGAGATATTGGAGTAGAAGTCATTAAATTAAGCAAGGGTAGTTCAAACAAGCTTCAACAATTACAAGAATTCAACTACCGTCGATGGATCAACCGAACCAATGATCGGTAGAACCCAACGGTCATAGAGATCACTCATCTATAAAAGAAGAGTGAATCTCATTCTGATCAAGACTTTCTCCAATCTAACTCTTGCTATATTTGCAGATATTGAGTTTTCTTTCTCCCTCTCCAGCTCAAAGTTTAAACATCACAAGTGCGAAAAGTCCCAACTGAGAAGAAGTACTTCAAGGTACCAAGCAAGTAGCTAGATGTTGAAAAATCCAGCCTGAACCAAGCTTCTCAATTCAAGCTATTCAAGGATCAACTACTTAGCTCAACTCAAGGAGCATTCAAAGTTTATAACAAATTCATGGTTGTATTCTTGAAGATTGACGGAGCTCTAAACTCCTATAAAGATGGGTAATAGCACCTAAAGTCTCAACGAGTAGTTAGGACTAGTAAGTGTGAGCTGTCGACCATCACTGGCTGAGGAAGAGAGTTCTGACGGGTCCGTTCTTCCAGGACAGCACCAGTTGAAAAGGGAGTCGTGCTCGAGTGAAGGGTGCCATTTTCAGGTTCAACAGTTTTCTTCACTGTGTAACTGTAATAAAGAAACTTTGCACTTGCATAGTGGATTGCCCTTCTCAGGAAGGAAGAGAGGACGTAGAAGTTGAGCTTCGAACCTCTATAAGTCTCATGTGTGCTGTACTTTCTGTCGAAGCCTTTACATATACACAGTTGCACACAACTTCACACAAGCTGCACTCATGAGCTAAGCTTTCTATCTCAACTGTAAAGTACAGCGATAAATTTTTCAAAGCAAGTCAAGGGCCCTATATATTCTGCACAAAAGTTCTAAGTTTTGTGTCAGTTTATTCAGTCCCCCTAAACTGACATCGATTCGCCTCAGGACCAACAAGGGGTATCAGAGCCATTGATTCTAAGGATCGACCATTTCTGCAGATCAACTAAATCAGATCCACTTATCTGTGCTAACGTTTTAATCTATGGAAAACCATAAGCTACCTCTTTTTCAGTTGTGAATTATGATAATTGCAGCAGGAGGATGAAGACTCATCTATGCTCAATTCATGAAAATATGTGGGAAGTGATTGAAGATGGTCCAATCAAAATAATGATGGACAATGAAGTCCACATCGCTGATGATAATCGACCAGCAAGGATCACGAAGCCAACTTATCTTCTCATAAGTGAAGAGAAGAAGTTGAGGAATCTAGAGTTTGTGGCCTAAGCTGCACTATTCCAAACTCTAGATGAGGATCGCATGAAGGACACGAAGAACTACAGAACCGCCAAGGATATTTGGGACTTGCTAGCTGATCTATGCAAAGAGTCCGAGGCCACCAAAGAAAACAAGCTCCAGCATGTGGTTCACAAATATGAGTCCTTCATGATGCAACCAGAAGAAACCATCTTAAGACTTGAAACAAGGTTTTTAGGCATAATCAGTGAAATGACCAACCTGGGAAGAAGCTATCCTAACTGTGAGATGAACTTAAAATTTTAGATAATCTCACAGAAGAATGGGATATGAATGTAATTGCTATCAAAGAGTCAAGGGACTTGAATAACATTACTCCCAGAGAAATGTTCGGATCTCTCAAGGCCCATGAGTATAGCCTGAACCGTAAGAAAGAAGCATCTACATCATTAGCTCAAGGTGCATCCTTCTACGCCTAAATGAATCGGTTCAGAGAAGCTTAGGAAGAAATAGCTTCCGACCAAAAGGCTCACCAGCTAGAGAGAATCCAGAAGGATCACTAACTGATCAAAGAAGAGAAACAACTGAAAAGAAAGAGTTCCTGACTGAAGATATAAATGAGCAAATCTAGTCAATTACAAGATTACTGGGAAGGCTGAAGAAATTCAGAGATCAACAATCAGCTTTGCCTTAAGCTGATGAAGCTGTTAAAGGAGAAAGAAGCTAGCAGCCAGCTGAACAATCAATTGAACAGTTCAGAGTGGCCAATCGAAGCATAGAAGAATACTTCCACTGCCACAAATAAGGACACTACATATATGAGTGTCCAGAGCTTCTTGAGGACAAAAAGGCCAAAGTGAAGAGAAGCATCTTTAAGAGGAAAACTATGATCGCAAATTCTGAGAATACTGTGTTGGATGATTCAGACTACCCATCTGGAATTGACTCTAATGGCTACAGCTCAGATGATGAAGCTCTACTCTGTCTCATTGCCGACAATGAAGAAGAGGTTAGTACAACTAATTCTATAACCTCGTTTTATGACATAAATGAAGCTTATATTTCTAGAAATGAACTGGACGAACAGTTAAGAATTCTAGAAGATCAATTAGCTTATGTATCTAGTATACATGTTGAACTGAATGATGAAAATGATGATCTTAGAAGTAAGGTTAAAGAACTGAGCATTGATTACGTAATAATGACGCTTCTTGAAGCTCTCAGTCAACTGAAATTGATCAGCTAAGGCTGAGAAATACTGAACTGGAAGCTGAGAATGAAAGTCTTAAGCTAGAAATCCTTGAAAAACAGGAAGTAACCCTCAAATTAAAGAAGGGATCCCAGACTCTGGATGAAATTTTGAGTCATCAAAGAGTTGAAGCTGGGAGTCCATGGCTATGGTACATTAAGTTTTCTACCGCAGAAAAAGGAAAGACAGTTGCTCAAAGCTGTGATACAGGAATTCTAAAAGGATTGACAAGGCCAGCTCAATCACTCCCGGTTGATCGAGGTATCAAAACAGAAAGGAATTTTGAAAACACCTAAAGCTTAGCCTAAAATCCACTATGTTCAGCCAAGGCCACCAGCTCACCGACAGTCAGCTTATCAAAGGCCTCCAGCTCAGCCGAGACCACAAGTTCAACATAAGCCAACCTATCAACCTAGAGCTGAACCATTAGTTCAGTCTAAACCATCAGCTCATCCAAGGTGAACTTTTCAGCAAAGGCCATTAGTTCAAACCAGGCCATCAGCTCAGCTTAGACCTGCAGCTTACTCAAAGCCGGCCTACCAGCAAAGGCCACCTACACTTTAAACTGGGAGATCTTTTAAACCCAGAAGAAACACTCAACCGAAATCATTTCATCCACAAAAGCCCAGCCAAAGCTTCCATGGGACAAGAGCTTAAAGCTCATTTGTCAGCCAGTATGATGAATACCTGAGCTATAGAAATGATCCAAGGTACAACCCAAGTAGAAGCAGTACCAGGGCTAAGAATAGCCCAAGAAATTGGCCAAAGCAAAGGTCACCAGGAGATCAAGATGAAAAAATATTGGTAGAAGTGTTTTATCTTAACACTTGTCGCAAGTACCAATCAATGGACTCAACTCACAGTCGAAGAGTTACCAGAAGTCCAAAGTTGATCAAAAGATCAAATTTTGAAGGATCCCTGAATCATGAAAAGCCAAAAGTTTGGCGAATGTGGATCCCTAAATACTTAATTAACCATCCAGGACCCGATATTATGGGATACCTAAAATCTGATTTTTATTTTGCAGGAAAAGAGCATCCTATACAAGAAAAAGACCAAATACACATGGTATCTGGATAGCGGGTGTTCCAAGCATATGACCGGAGACAAAAGCGATCTCGATGGTTATAAAGAGGTTAATGGTCCTCTAGTCACATTTGGAGACAACTCAAAGAGCTGAACCTTTGGAGAAGGGTTCGTAGTCAAAGAAAGGTTGTCGTCAATGGAGTTTCACACGTTGAAGGACTGAAACACAAGCTTCTAAGCATCAGCCTGCTTTATGACAATGGCTATTCAGTCGACTTCAACAATAGCTCTTGTGACATCAGAAACAAGCCAACTGGAGCTATACTCCTAACTCAAGTACGAAGAGGTAACATGTACATTGTTGACTGGTAAACCGGCTACTCAGAAGCTTGCTTCCTTTAAAAAGGATCAACTGAAGCAAGCTAGCTATGGCATCGATAACTGAATCACCTCAACTTCAAAATGATCAACTATCTGGCCAAGAAAGAGCTGGTTGAGGGGCTTCCTAAGGAGATCTACAAGAAAGGTGGAATGTGCGGACCATGCCAAAAAGGGAAGTAAGTAAAGTCGTCATTGAAAAACAAAGTCACCCTTCAGAAATAACTGATATTTTACAGCTTCTACACATGGACCTATTTGCACCAGTCAAGCCACCAACCCCTAGAGGTAAAAAGTTTAGTCTTGTAGTAGTTGATGACTACTTAAGATACAATTTAGTGAAGTTCCTGAGGAGCAAAGATGAGACTTTTGCCAAGCTATCAACACTGATTAGAAGGTTGCACACTGAATTCGTCAATCAGCAACTGATCTGAGTGAATTGGAAATCACTCATGAACACTTAGCTGCAAGGACTCCTCAAAGAGGTAACTCGCGCTATGGTAGCTGATGCTAACATAGCTGAAAGCTATTGGGCCAAAGCAGTCAACACAGCCTGCCACACTCAACACCGGAGTGCCATCATCACTACACATGACAAAATACCTTACGAGATGTACAAGGGTCGTAAGCCTTATATCTCTTACTTTAAAGTACTTGACTGCAAATGTTACATCCACAACAATGGCAAGACTCAAATGAAAGACTTCAGTGCAAAAGTTGATGAGGGGATCTTTCTTGGCTATAATGGCCCTCACTCACAAGCTTACAGAGTGTTCAACAAATGAACACTTGTTGTGGAAATAACATGTTATGTGGTATTTGATGAGCTTGCTAATGAGTACAGGAACAAAGAATCAAATGATACATCAGTTCAAGTACTACCTAGTGAAACTGAAAACTCACAGGACTATGTTGATCACATTGTTCCAGAGCGATTTGAAGCTTCACTATAAGATAGCAATGAAACTAGCTCCAGACTAGCTGAAGACAACATGGTCAATGAGGACACAAATTGTGCTGAGACCACAAACTCCACAACTGAAGCAGGGGGAAGAACTGATGAAGTTGATGAGCAAACTAGAGACAAGGCAGTAGCTGAAAGACCAGTTGACGGCACAGCTGAAGCCAACATGCCTAAATGGCTCCGAAGCCATCGAGCTGACAAGATTGTCAGTGATCCAAGAAGCTGAGTTCAAACCAGAGTATCAACTAAGCATGCTCTATTCACATGCTTTATCTCACAAACTGAACCGTCCAATATCAAGGAAGCCCTTAAAGACTTAGACTGGATCATTACGATGGAAGAAGAGCTGAACCAATTCATAAGAAATGACATATGGTTTATTGTCGACAGGCTGAAAACTGAAAATGTCATCAGGACAAAATGGTTTTTTCATAACAAGCTGGATGAGCAGGGCGTAATCACAAGGAACAAGGCAAGACTGGTAGGCAATGAATACTCTTAAAGCGAAGGGATCAACTTTGATGAGATATTTGCACCAGTTGCAAGATTGGAAGCTATCATACTGTTCCTCGTCTATGCAGCTCACAACAATTTCACGGTCTATCAAATGGATCTCAAAAGAGCATTCTTACAAGGAATGCTCAAGGAGGATGTTTCTGTCGAGCAACCTCCAGGCTTTGAAATTAGAGATCAAGTCTACAAGCTGAAGAAAGCTCTATATGGACTGAAGCAAGCACCGAGAGCTTGGTATGAAACCTTCACAACATTCTTGCTGAAGAATGTGTTTCAAAAAGGAGTCATTGCTCGTACTCTATTCAGAATAGAACGATCAGCTGAGATCTTAATGGTTCGAATTCCGGTATTTCATTCAAGGAGGAAGCACATTGATATCAGACATCACTTCATCAGAGATCACATTGAGAAGAAAGACA
Organism: Perilla frutescens; assembly: GCA_026008535.1. Taxonomy (NCBI): domain Eukaryota; kingdom Viridiplantae; phylum Streptophyta; class Magnoliopsida; order Lamiales; family Lamiaceae; genus Perilla; species Perilla frutescens. Next base: position 35,436,534 of record BRKX01000006.1, on the reverse strand, counting down.
TATGCATCAAATATGTCAACACAGAAAAGCAGATAGCTGATAGCTTCACCAAGCCACTACCAGAAGCTAGATTTGTGGAGTTGTACATCTAATTGGGATTGCTTGAACCAGCTTCTAAGGAGGATGATGATTAGTCGAGTGATAGATTGAAGAAGAACACTCCAGCTCAAGATAAGAATTGAATTACAATGGCATCAGTTTACTAAGCTATGAAGTTTAAACTGATGAGCCAAAGTAGTTCTAAAGAATGATGAAGCCGCAAATGGAAGCTGAAGAAAAGAAGAGTCTGATTATTGAAGGCATCAGTTCTCGACCAGTCATGATCAACTGATGAGAGCAGTTGAACCAAATGGAAAGCTAACTGAAGAGACAAAGCTTCAGCTGAAGGAAGCAGCTGAAAAGCAAATAAGGAGTAAAGCTGAGAAAAGAAGCTCAAGCTGACGAAAAGCTGGGAGACAAAGCTGAAAGCACTCCAGCTAAAACTGATCAGTCCAAGCCTAGGAGATCATTAGTTCAAAGCAAAAGCTATCAACTGACGAGGCCAATTGATGACGTCAGCAGCTCAAGGCCATATGGAGGCTCAGGAAAGAGAGATACGGACAGATAAGTTCAAAATTAATTTAAAACTGGAACGGTAAAATAACGTGTCAACCCATTGATACCATTGGAGCCACTACCTCTCTCCTTATTTATCTCCAATGGATATTTGAAACAAATTGATGGTTTAATCAGAACTGCTCATATTAATTTATTCAAATTTTTCCTACCGTTAGATATACCGCCTACTTAAGGCTATAAAAAGAGTGACCGAATTCCATCAAATTCACTCTCACAGTATATCAAGCACTTAAGAAATTTCTCTCAAATACTCCATCGAAAATTCTCTTTTCTCTTCAGCCCCACAAAAATTCTTCAACTTCTTCCATGGCTTAATTCTCCGTCAATCCTCACCGAAGGAAATACAACTTCAAGTTGACCGGTGAAGACTCGAGGGCATTCTGCAAAGATCTTTATCATGATAAGATGCTTAGCAGAGCCAATTTCAGAAAATTCACCAATAATTCTCAATTAGGTGAATTGGTCATCACAACCATTGAAAAAGCCAAACTGAAGATCTTCACTGAGGATGCTCTCATGCGAATATATCCAGAAGTAGTGTCAGAATTCTTCCTCAACTCAACTAGTAAAGAGAACTCTCTGGAGTTCAAAACTAAAGTTAGAAATCGGGAGATCGTGATCACTCCATCAGTTCTTTAAGGTGGAAATGGAAAACTTCTTCGATAGATGGGCGAGTATCATTTTTTATGATAGTTTCCACATTAACCTGGTGACATCGAAATTCCAAAAAGAATTTCAAGTGTTAGCTACAGTTGCCATGAAAATGCTTGTCCGACTGTGTGGAAGCCACTCCGAAATGTCGGAGATAAAGCATAAAATCTGCAATGCCATCTGGGAAGAAAAAGAGATAGATTAGTCTTTGTACTTCTTTAGTTAATTAAAGAAGTTTGTAGACATCATGGAAGCCAAAACCAAAAGCTCCAAGCGCTTCCCACAAAAGATGTACTATCTCAACAGAGTCAACTTTATTCTAGAAAAGCTGATCCCAGATTTGATGGCAGAATAAACCAACCTTCAACGAGTTGACTTGAATGATTACATCCCAAAGGTGGATGTAATAGCTCTACCTCCCATAACAATCAGAGAGTCATAGCCTCGACTGAGAAAGAAGTTGATTCCAATAATGTCGGTGACTCAAGGGAAAGGGAAATCAATGATGACAGAGACTGAAGAAGGATCAGACTCTGACTGAGATGATGACTTTTCCATTGATCAGAGATTCATGCCATCAGAGGAAAGGTATAGAAGCAAGAATGACTGTAGACAGAGTCAAACTGAACAGAAAGTTGCTGCATCAATTTAATCAGAAACTGTTGAGAAGCTAGCAGCAGACAAGATCCAGCTCTGCAATCATCAAACTGAAGACCGACAGTCGAACAGAGCATCAATACAGTTCAAGGAACTAATCAAAAGCATGAAGGAATAGGTAAAGCTACTCTCTGAATCAATCCTAAAATTAGAAGCATACTCTGGAACTGAATATTCTGAAAAAGACTCCTCAAACAATGAGAAAATACCAGAGAGCTCTATAAAAGCAAAGAAAAGAAGAACTGACAACAAGAACTACTAAAGGCCAATCAAACTGATCAGAAGCCATAGGAATAACTTCTTGTAAAATCAGTTTCTTATCTATTTTATTAATGAAAATCTTTTTCTTAGAAATAAATGTCTTATCAAGCATGTGTTTTGAATTTTTAACCATTGGCAAACAATGACACATTTAATAGTCATTCCAAAACCAACGACCAAAAGAAAATGAAAAGGGGTCATTATTTCACTCAACCAACAAATTTATGAGTCTTTCTCCTCACACATAAAAACCCCCTTGCTCATACCTTTTTAGATATACTCACTCATCTCTTCAAAGAGTATTTCTCTCTCTCTCTCAAAAAGCTTGAATTCCAATTCACCCAAATTTCAAAAATGGCCGAATCATCCAAAGCTCCTAATTCCTTCAAAGAGCAAATGATATTCTTGGAATAAAATAAATTCCAGCTGATTCTTAGAGAATCACACAACACATTTCTTCTGGTCAATCTTCACAACACTGGAATTCTATATTACTTGGAAACTCCACCAAGATTCTTAAGACAAGACTTGGTGAGTGAGTTCCTACTTCAAGCAAAGGTGACTGCAAATGGGAAACTCATCTCCTCAGTGATTCAAGCGCATCAAATTCAAATCACTGAAAGAAAGATTGGAGAAATCTTTCAAATTCCAAGAAAAAGGGTCTAAAGTTCAAGATCTGAGGGACTCTGTAGAATCATACTGGAAAGATTGGAGAGCTTCAACCTGCAACAAGTAATTCAGTATTACCACAGCTAAAAGTGACTTGAAGCCTAAGTATGGAGTTCTACTCGATATCACGAACAAGATGATATTCGGTGCCGTTGGAAGCTTGAGTCAACTTATTCAAGAGAGATACAAGGTAATGATACACCTTGCTGAAGGACTACAAGAAAATTGGCAGAGTTTGTATTCTCCCAATTCAAGCGTCAAGTCGTTAAAGTTACTGACTCAAAGAAGACTAGGAAATTTGAGTCCAAAGTAGGACTTGTTCTAAGAATGAGCAACCTCCTTGAAGATATTCTTAAATCTTCCAAATGATGACGCTCTATCAGTCTTTATCTCTGATTGGATTCCCAAGAAAGCGAAAGCTCACCTTCAATCGCTCAAGAAGAAGAGAAGATCGAAAGCTAAAGCTGACAATACCACATCAAGTAGCTCAACTACCGACATCACTCCATCTCCACAATCCAAGAATGGATCATCAGTTGACTTCAAAGTCTGCTCTGATCTAGATGAGCTTATTCTATTCATTAGAATTTCTCATCCAAACTATGGAGCTGACTACTTCAGGAGAACTTGCCCTCCTCTTCAGCTTACTGAAGAAAACATTCGCACTTATTACAGTGGCGAATATGCAGTAAAAAATGCATAGAAGGAAGTAACAAATCTCCTTCTTACTCACATCACCTACGTTGCAAAGCAAGATCATCAGTTATTCAAACAACTACATCATTATTTCTTCTGGTACAACTGGATAAACTCTATGTCAATCCAGTCACATTTCTTGCTAACTGTCTTTCATGGTATGAGTTTTCGGCAACGTGAAGAAACTTGAAGCATTAAATAGATTGGAGCTTCAAATCCATTTTCTCCAACTACTGTGCAAGTTTAGCATATCATGAAGCATCGACTTGATAACTAAATTCCAGCTAAGGTCATGCTAGCTAATGTTCAAGCCTACTTGCGATCATAAGGAGCTGCAGTTGCAAATCAGTCAGTTAACCACCGAACTCATCTCCACTGCCACAAACTGAATTTTGATAATATATCAAATCAGTTAGAAGAGGCATCACTACAAGCTTAAGATGAAATTGAAAGAAAAGATCATGATCTATCACGTACTCAAGTTGTGGCAACTCCAGAGAGTTGAAAGCTTGGACACGGAGGAACTAAAGACATTGAAGATACTGCCACATCACCAGATCTCCTGTCCCGAAGCCAGGTTACTCATCTTATCAAGTCAAACTCAAAAGCAGCACAACTGATCATTGATTAGTCCAGCTCCCACAGTAGAGGAACTCCAAAGCTGATCACCTTCACGCTGAACAGCTCAGCAGTTGCTCTTAAGCAACTTCAACAAGCTGTGAAAGTTGCCAGAACTGATCCTTCACAGGATGCAACAGGCTTAGCTTCAAAGAGAAAAAGGTCAAACAACTCTAAAAGAAGCAGAGAAGCTAGTCCAGTTCGACCACTCAAGAAGAGGAAACTAACGTAAGGTTCACTCAGCATCTGATCAACAAAACTAATCAAATCAGTTTACAGGCACTTCAATCGATTCATACCAGGAACTTGTTGGGGTTTTATCGAATTACGCCCTATAAGATCTAATCGGATAATCTATAATTCTAATAGCACCCATATCATGATTTTATGTGTGATGATATAAAACATACATGTTGAATATAACACGTAAGACTATCGAATTATGCAATGGAAAATAATACGATAGAACAACTTACATAGCAAGTAAGTTGATCACGAGATTACAGGTCTAATCTCATTGTTCTAGAAGAACTGTCGAACTCGGCCTTAATTCCACTGTATTCAACCACCACCAAGGCTGCAGAGATACTCCTATTCTATTGTATCCCCGATACCCGTTTAGATATAGAGTGGGCTACAATCTACTAAACTATTTATGGATAACCTAAGGGAATCAATATAGCAACTGAGAGAGTTCGATTTCATGTATGGTAATTGTAACGCCCCAAACTACTCCATTTGGCCAAGTCACTTAACATACAATTTACTTACTTATAATGGTGTGCTTATATTTAATTTAGCGGAAGCTAAGGTTAATTAGCATGATAAGTTAAGGCATCATAATTCTAAATATAAATTTTTCACAATTATAACATGCAACCTATCATATCTATTTTTTCACACAACATAGTGTTTAATGGAAGCATTGCAAAGCCCATCCATATTAATCATTCAAGCATCTAACTTATCCGGCTCATAGGTTTTACACCACCCGCCCGTGTAGCACCCTAAATTAACATACATAGCATAAAGGTTCATTGACATATAATTTACATCATAAGCTCCTAGGTCGAACGATCCGCCTTTAAAATGCATGCATAATATATCAAGTTAACATAGCGTGTCTACAAAAATCGGGCTATTCCCATCCCCAATAGTCATTGATCATAAAGACAAAAAAGAGTGATCAATGTAATATTAATAATGTGAGTATTTCAAAAGAAGCGCATGCAAAAATAAACACAAGCTTGTGAGGGTTCTCTTATGTTCACAACGCTCCTACTCAGGCCCCAACTCCTCAGCCTGAAATTCTTTAAATGACTGGGGTGAGTATTTATCAACATACTCAGTGGAGAACACTAGAAATAGTTATAGCCAATTGCACAAGTGAAAATATAACATATGGAAATTTCTTTACTTTGTGGAGACTAGTCTCAACCCCGTAGGGTTCAAACATCATGATGCCCCTGCTAATGAACGTCTTTAGCCCTGTAGGGATGCCCAGAGGCTTATTATCCGCCAGGGAGGACATTAACAAGTCTATATCAATCCCGAAGGACCTCTTTATCGACCCCAAATGATCTCTATATTGTCTCAAAGGGTCTCATTCATATCACCGGTCCGTAGACCCTTCATACTTATACAATCAAAGCACAACAATAACTATAACTTTACACGTGTTCACAGTTTAGAGCTACCCCACCTTATGAGACGCTTTCAAAATAATTTCAACCTTGAAATACTCCTTTGCATGCACAAGTTGTCCACCTCGAACCCCAATACGTCGTCTAGCACCTTTAAATCCCTTTTTCATTTTAGACGTCGAGTTATACAATTATTTCATAATTTTGACCAAACACATGCTATACATGCTTATGTTACGTGCTCATACTAAAATTTTGGACTCAAAATACACATCAAAACTCTTTGAGACATTTAACCAAGCACGTTACGTACACCCATTTAAACCACAAGGACAAGACTCAATTTAAATCCTTTAAACTCATAATTTCCAATACATGAACCTCTATCCTAGGGCTTTAACATACATAAAAATAAACTTCCTACAACAATCACAACACCTCCGACCAAACACCAACATATTTAGGAGAAATTAGGGCAAAAATCCCAACTCTAGCAACAATGAACCATGGGAATTCAATATAACTACACGTATAGCTTCAAGGAGGTAAAAAAACCATATGTTCAAGATATCAAGGCAAGGGGATCTTGAGCTATCTTGATTCTTCTTCTTATCTTTTCAATTACTTCCACCGTCTTCTCAACGATCTCGAGACCTAAGAGTCGATGCTCTCCCACTTCATCCCAATGAATAGGAGATCTACAGTTCCTCCCGTACAATGCCTCATACAGGACCATTCCAATCGATGCTTGGAAACTGTTATTATAAGCAAACTCCACAAGTGGCAAGTGGCTCTCCCAACTTCCACTAAAATTAAGAATATATACACAGAGCATGTCCTCCAACATCTGGATGGTCCGCTTAGATTGACCATCTGATTGAGGATGGTACGCGGTGCTAAACCTCAACTGTGTTCCCATAGCTTCTTGCAAACTTCGCCAAAATTTGGACATAAACCTTGTGTCACGATCTGACACTATCGACACAGGAATGCCGTGAAGACGTACTATCTCATCGATATATATCTGAGCTAATTGATCTATGTTAAACGTCATTTTCACCGGAAGAAAATGAGCAGACTTAGTCAACCTATCAACAACAACACAGATTGCATGATAACCTCTAATTGACGGAGGTAATCCTACCACGAAGTCCATTGCACTGTGCTCCCACTTCCACTCGGGAATCTCGAGTGGATTTAACAATCCAGAAGGGCGTTGATGCTCGACTTTCACTTGTTAACAAGTGATACACTTTGATATTAATTGGCGAATCAACCTCATCTTATTTCTCCACCAGAAGACCATATTCAAGTCCTTGAACATCTTCGTGCCTCCCGGGTGCACAGAATACGAAGTATTATATGCTTCTTCAAGAATCTCCCTTCTGAGCTCTTTATTCTTCGGCACACATAACCTTCCCTCAAAGAATAGTGTGCCATCATTTGCAACGGCAAATCCCTGAATAGAACCCTCCAATGCTCTTTTCTTTATTTTGCATAAGAAAGGATCGTCGACTTGTGCTTCACGAACTCGATCACGAATTAGTGGTCGAACCACTAAGGCTGCTAAAATCCCTTGAGTGGTGTTGGAAGGATCCACCACCTCTAAATCTATCTTCTCAAACTCCTCGATCAACTGCTCTTGCTTGGTTGGAAGGTAGATCTTCCGGCTTAAGGCATCGGCTACAACATTCGCCTTTCCAGGATGATATAAGATCGTACAGTCGAAATTCTTCACCAACTCTAACCATCTTCTTTGACACAAATTCAACTCCTTCTGGGTAAAGAAGTACTTCAAGCTTTTGTGGTCGGTGTAGATCTCGTACTTGCTTCCATAGAGATAATGCCTCCAGGTCTTCAATGCATAAACCACAACTGCTAATTCGAGATCATGCGTCGGATAGTTATGCTCGTGTATCTTCAACTGTCTTGATGCGTACGCTACTACCTTTCCATGTTGCATCAAAACACAACCAAGTCCTTGCTTTGAGGCATCGCTGTAGATGACAAAACCTTCCGTCCAATCAGGGATAGTCAACACTGGGGCTGACACGAGACGTCACTTTAATTCTTGAAAACTCTGCTCACACTTCTCACTCCATTGTAACTTCTCATTCTTCTTCGTCAACCTCGTCAAAGGACCCGATATCTTGGAAAACCCCTCGATAAATATTCTATAGTAGCCTACCAATCCTAAGAAGCTTCGGACTTCATTAACATTCGATGTTGTCTTCCAATTGCTAACGGCTTCCACCTTCGAGGGGTCGACTTCGATTCCATTTAATGTCACCATGTGGCCAAGGAATGGCACTCGCTCCAACCAGAAATCACATTTTGAGAAAAATTTCATATACAATTCTTCTTTCCGTAACATCTCCAATATAATTCTGAGATACTCAGCGTGCTGCTCCTTGCTGCTTGAATAAATCAAGATATCATCGATGAAGACTATTACCAACTGGTCGAGGTACGGATGGAACACTCGATTCATTAAGTCTATGAAGACTCCAGGCACATTGGTCAATCCAAATGGTACCACCGTGAACTTAGAGTGACCATATCGCATTCTAAATGTCGTCTTTAGGATGTCACTCTCCTTGATCTTCAATTGATGATAACCGGACTTCAAGTTGGTCTTCGAAAACACACCGGCTCCCTTCAGTTGATCAAATAAATCTTCAATTCTCGGCAGCGGATACTTGTTCTTGAACGTTAACCGGTTCAATTCTCTATAATCAATGCACATTCACATTGATCCATCCTTTTTCTTCCCAAATAACACCGGTGCTCCCCATGGTGAAACACGTGGTAGAATCAATATGTTGTCTAGCAACTTCTGAAGTTGAATTTTGAGCTCTTGCATCTCCTTTGGTGCTATTCTAAACAGAGCTTTAGATATTGGTACCGCACCTGGCACTAAGTCGATGGTGAACTCGATCTAACGGTTAGGAGGAATCCCTGGCAACTCATCTGGAAGTACGTCAGGAAATTCGTTCACCACTGGCACATCTGACACTTGGACCTTAGTGGATTTTGACTCCACTATGATAACGAGAAATCCCTGACACCCTCTCTTTTTTAGCAATTTTATTGCCTTCATTGCTGTAATGATTTTCTAAGTTGATTTCGTTCTTGCAGCATAGAAGATTAGCTTAGGCTCATCCAGAAAATCAAATTCAACCTCACGAGCACGATATCGAATCATGGCATGATTCCCACATAACCAATCCATACCCAGGATTACGACGAAATCACGCATCTCCAAGACATGGAGATCTGCTCTCAGTATTCTATAATTGATTTCTAGCTTCAAGCCATACGCCATCTTGCTAGAAGAAACTTTCCTTCCCAAAGGAATACTGTACTCTAATAATTCACCGCTCTCTTTACATGAAATACCAAACTTGGAACAGAAACTTATAGATATAAAGGAATGTGATGCACCCGAATCAAATAACACTAAAGCTGAAACATCTGATACTCTAAGAATACCTGACATAGTATCCTCACCTGAATTAAGGTTCTTTTCCTCACCCTCCAGAGCTAATAGTCGGGGCTTCACCTTTCTTTCTTGCTCCTTCTTCTTCTTCTTCGGACAGTCATAGGACATGTGGCTTGGGTCCCCACACGTAAAGCAGACCCTCTGCCCCGCACGGCACTCTCCTAGATAGAACTTTTGGCATTTTGGGCAAGGAGCCTTATCGTTGTTTTCTTTCTGTGGCCCAGGCCTCCAGTGCCACGGCTTGTTTTACATAGGGGGTTTCCCCTTTCCTTTGTCCTGCGGTTCCCATTTTCTCTTGTTAAAGCCCTCACGCTGTCTTTGGTCTTTCAGGTCCAACTAGAGCCCATGAAAAATGTCTTGGGCCCTCTCAATTACTACGCCATAGGTTCTCAATCTTTGGCATAACAAAATTCCCGTAATTTCAGGACACAATCCACGCTCGAAGCGTCGAGCCTTCTTTTCATCCATATCCACGATGTACGGAGTATAGCGGGAGAGAAGGTTGAACCACTTTTCATATTCGATCACCGTCATTCCTCCTTACCTTAAATTGAGGAATTCGGTCTCCATCTTAGTCTTGAAAGACTTGGGAAAGTATCGGGTGAGCATCAACTCTTTCAAGTCAGTCCACACTAAAGTTTGGCGTTGCTCGGGCGTTAGAGTTCGGGAATGGGTTTCCCACCAGAAGCTCGCCTCTTCTGCAAACTGAAAGATAGCACATAAGGCCTTCTACACCTCAGTGCACTGAACGTGCTCAAAGATCCGCTCTATTTCCCTGATCCATTCATCTGTCGCTTCTGGACCTTCACTTCCTTTAAGCCTAGATGGCCCCATTCTTCTAAACTGTTCGACTACGTTGAACGCCTCTTTCTAGAGCCTCACTCTTTCAGCAACTCCTCACCCCATCTACTGGGCCATAAGACCCTGAGTGTCTCTAAGAAACCTCGGGCAAAGTCGGGCCCGTTCTCTCGTGGTGGGGGATCATGGAGACCACCCCCCTCATTACTTGATTCATTTACTTCTTGCAGAGTAGGAGCACGACGCAGAGGCATCTTAAAGCTTTTAGGCACACTAGCTCGTCAGGTTAATGTCATTCTTAAAGTTAATTTGAGGACTACTAAAGCACTTTTATCATTTCATAATCAAGAAAACACACAACCTTCAAGATTTCATTTCTTTGAAATGTGTATTGGGAATTTAAAACATCATAGTTGATCGTGACAACAGATATATTGCATTCATCTATATTGTCGAACTTCGGACCATTCTTTTCTTCTTTATCATGCTATCACGATCTATTTAACTCTTTAACTTCTTTCCCGACACACTCTATATATATACACCCCCCATTTCATATTGGTCATGCTTGAAAACCTTTAAAAGTACATACTTTAGGATCGTAGTCAAGCCGAGCAGCCGTCATGAACAACCACCCACATTTCTCATACATAAATCAAACACATACAGAACAAGTCTACAACAGCGTAGACCTGCTCTGATACCACTTTGTAACGCCCCAAACTACTCCGTCTGGCCACGTCACTTAACATACAATTTTCTTACTTGTAATGGTGTGCTTATATTTAATTGAACGGAAGCTAAGGTCAATTAGCATGATAAGTTAAGGCATCATAATTCCCAATATAAATTTTTCGCAATTATAACATCTAATCTATCATATCTATTTTTTCACACAACATAGTTTTTAATGGAAGCATTGCAAAGCCCATCCACATCAATCATTCAAGAATCTAACCTATCGGGCTCATAGGTTTTACACCACCCGTCCGTCTAGCACCCTAAATTAACATACATAGCATAATGGTTTATTGACATATAATTTACATCATAGGCTCCTAGGTGGAACGAACCGCCTTTAAAATGCATGTATAATATATCAAGTTAACATAGCGTATCTAAAAAAATCGGGCTATTCTCATCCCTACTAGTCATTGATCATATAGACAAAGAAGAGTGATCAATGCAATAGTAATAATGTGAGTATTTCAAAAGAAGAGCATGCAAAAATAAACACAAGCTTGTGGGGGTTCTCTTATGTTCACAACGCTCCTACTCGGGCGCCAACTCCTCAACCTGGAATTCATTAAATGAATGGGGTGAGTATTCATCAACATACTCAATGGGAACACTGCAAACAATTATAGCCAATTACACAAGTGAAAATATAACATATGAAAAGTTCTTTACTTTGTGGAGACTAGTCTCAACCCCGTAGTGTCCAAACATCATGATGCCTCTATTAATGAACATCTTTAGCCCAGTAGGGATGCCCGCAGGCTTATTATCGCCCAGGGAGGACATTAACAAGTCTATATCGATCTCAAATTACCTCTTTATTAACCCCGAAGGATCTCTTTGTCGATCCCGAAGGATCTCTGTGTTGCCCTGAAGGGTCACATTTATATCACCGGTCCGAAGACCCTTCATACTTATACAATCAAAGCACAACAATAACTATAACATTACACGTGTTTACAGTTTAGAGTTACCCCACCTTATGAGACACTTTCAAAATCCTTTCAACCTTGAAATACTCATTTGTCGTGTACAAGTTGTCCACCTTGAACCCTAATACGTCGCCTAGCATCTTCAAATCCCTTTTTCATTTTAGACGTCATGTTATACAATTATTTCATAATTTTGACCAAACACATGCTATACATGCTTTTTAAGTTTTTTTTCATACATATCTACATGCTTAGCCATGGATATACGAGCTCATACTAAAATTTTGGACTTAAAATACACATCAAAACTATTTAAGACATTTAACCGAGCACGTTATGTGCACCCATTTAAACCACAAGGACAAGACTCTATTTAAATCTTTTAAACTTATAATTTCCAATACATGAACCTCTATCATAGGGCTCTAACATACATGAAAATCAACTTCCTATAACCATCCTAACACCTCCAACCAAACACCAACATATTTAGGGGAAATTAGGGCAAAAATTACAACTCTAGCAACAATGAACCATGGGAATTCAATATAACTACACATATAGCTTCAAGGAGGTAAATAAACCATAAGTTCAAGATATCAAGGCATGGCACATGGCCTGGAGGAGGTTGCACCTCTCAATCGCGCCACAGGCCGCTTGGCACACGGCCTGGAGGAGGTCGCGCCCGAGGGTCGTGTTTCAGACCGTTTTCTATTTTGGAATGCAGTTCGACTCCCGGACATTTCTAACTTTATTTAAATTTCAAAACACATTTAATACTTTATCGAAAAACAAAAATTAAATGTAATCACATTCATTATCATATAACTCGACATTTTTTAAATAAATATTCAAACTGTATTATACACTCAGTATAATATCACCGTACTATAACGTATTGGCTCAAGTGGGATAACCTGCATTAAAGCAACGACATAAAATACGAACACACTATCATAATGAATATTCAAACAATATTAATTCAAAATCATTTACCAAAATTATAATTTATAATTTAGCAAAAAAGGTCGGGGCTTATCACAGTAATACACGCCTCCTCCCTCTCTAAATAATAGAGAGGGTGGCATGAATTGGGCCTCTCCTCTTCTTCCATTCCTTTCAGTTCATCAAGGTATTATTTGGGCTACAGTAGGGATCTAGAAGAATCTTAAATTGGCCCATTAATTTATTTAATAGCTAATATCCAATACCTAGGATATAATTCAATAAACTAAGTGTAATTTTTATTCCATTAAAGAAATAACACTGACCTACCAATTTAATAGATTTTTACTTAATGCATTCTTCTTTAGTCCAGTCATTCCCATGTTTAAGATATAATGCCCATTAATTAATTATGAAAGCTCTGACATGTATAATTAATTAATTCTTCTAATCCTAGAGCACTACCACACAAGCTTTACCATGTACGGAATAAATTCCACCTGCAGGGTTTCACATGTACTTCTGTTTACTCAATGGGACATCATCAACCTGGCGTACCAGGACATGGTGACCATACACAATGTACAGCCCATCATGTACGTATATGTTACTGCCCAAGATATAGAATTATTGACTCTATCAAGAATCTCACTTATTGATAAATCGAAGCAGTAGACATAACACACATATGTCCGCCATTGTGTAAGGCTTAAGAACCTGAACTCTATGGATCTTTATTCTATCTTTTTAGATTCAGATTAGAGAATAGTATCCTATCGTGATCCTCCTCAATACACATGTCAGTGTATCAGAATAATCAGTTAATCAAGATAAACTAACTATCATATTATTCTATGGCGTACAATGATTGGTTCAGGATCCTCTAAACCGCGAGCCTTTTAATACTTTGTAAGAAACCTGATGATATGATCTTTACCGTGTATTTCCCACACCATATCATCTATAATGCTAGTATAAGGAAACATGCATATATAAATATAACAATATATAATATGCACAAACAGTGACTACAATAATAATCAATATATATCATCAAAAACATTGTTAATAGTATACAAAGACAAGATTTCGGTATATAATCCTAACAATCTCCCACTTATACTTAAAGCATGTCTTTTAAGTATAGAACATAAACTGGCAAAACTCTCCAACTCTAACTAAATCTCAAAACGCAATCTAGGTCTGCCTTTAACTCTCATTTTGTCCACGTGACCATTAAAGGTCTTAGTCAGCAGGCTCTTCATGAATGGATCAGCCAGGTTGTCCTCCGATGCAATCTTGACCACTACAACATCTCATCTCTTAACGATTTCTCGTATAACAGGGTACTTTCTCTCTATGTGTTTACTTACCTTATGGGCTCTCAGTTCCTTCGAATTTGCCACTACTCCAGAGTTATCACAGTATATCGTGGTACTCCTAGGCAAATCAAGAACCACACTCAAGTTCAGTAAGAAGTACTCGAGCCAGATGACTTCCTTTGCACCCTCAAGGGCAGCTACATATTCAGCTTCCATGGTGGAATCAGCTATGCATTTCTGCTTGATACTCCTCCATGCAATGGCTCCGCCTCCTAAGGTAAAAACATCGCTCGAGGTAGATTTACTCTGATCTTTATCGACTTCGAAATCTGAGTTTGTATAACCCAAAGGAACGTGACTATCAGCGCAGTATACCAGCATATAATCTCTAGTCCTCTTCACGTACTTGAGAATATTCTTTACTGCAGTACAGTGTCCTTTTCCAGGATTAGACTAATATCTGCTTACCATGCCAACCGCATAGCATATATCAGGCCTAGTGCACAGTATAGCATACATGAGGCTCTCCATAGCCGAAGCATATGGAACTCCTTTCATCTCATCTATCTCAGTCTATGTCTTGGGACACATATCCTTGGGTAGATGAATTCCATGCCTGAAAGGTATAAAACCTTTCTTGGAATCTTGCATGCTAAACCTAGCTAGCAGTGTATCGATATAGGTTTCCTGAGAAAGGCATAGCATCCTCTTCTGGCAATCTCAAATGATCTTTATACTAAAAACGTGTCCAGCTTCTCCCAAATCCTTCAAATCGAACTACTTGGACAACCACACCCTTATGTTCAATAACACCTTCTTATTGTTTCCAATAAGCAAGATATCATCAACATACAATACTAAGAATGCCAACACGTTTCCCTCACTCTTCTTGTACACACGCTCTTATTTGGGCTTTGGACGAATCCATAGGACTGGATAACCTCGTAGAACCGGATGTTC
Source organism: Perilla frutescens (assembly GCA_026008535.1). Lineage (NCBI taxonomy): Eukaryota > Viridiplantae > Streptophyta > Magnoliopsida > Lamiales > Lamiaceae > Perilla > Perilla frutescens. The sequence goes on along the minus strand of BRKX01000006.1, from coordinate 35,421,524 downwards.
CAAGACCGTGATACCTGCTTAAGTCCATAAATGGATCTCTTAAACTTGCACACTAAGTGCTCTTGGCCTTTAGCAATGAACCCTTCGGGTTGCTTCATATGGATGTTTTCTTCAAGACTTCCATTCAGGAAAGCTGTCTTGTCATCCATTTTCCAAATCTCATAATTTAGATGAGCGGCAATAGACAACAGAATCCAGATTGACTTAAGCATGGCAACTGGCGAAAAGGTTTCCTCATAATCGATCCCTTCTTTCTGTGTATAGCCTTTCTCCACCAATCTATCTTTGAAGGTTTCAACCTTCCCATCAGATCATATCTTACATTTGTAGAGCCACTTGCATCCAATGGGTTTTATCCCATCAGGTGGTTCTACAAGCTCCCAGACTTGAATGTGATCCATAGATCCAATCTCAGATTCCATTGTAATTTTCCAAGAATATGAATCTTTAGCTTGTACTATCTCATCATAGGTCTTGGGATCCAATTCATCAGTCCTTGAGGGAAATCCAAAGATTCTCCCAAACCATTTGAATCTATTAGGTTGATGAATAGCCCTCTCACTATGACGAGGCATTTCTCGTACTTCCGTGACACGTTGTGCAGTTATTGGTGGTTCCTCTTCTTGTACGGATGGTGTAAGATCTGCGTTCTCACTTTGAAGCTCCTCAAGAATGATCACGCTCCTGGGTTTGTGATTTACTACATAATCTACCTCCAAGAATTGGGCATGGTGCTGAAAATAACCTTCTGATCCTCAGGACTATAAAATAAACCATCTCTTGTTCATTTCAGATACCCAACAAACAGCATTACCTTTGAATGTGGCGCCAGCTTATCAGCCTCATTATCCAGCACGTACGCTAGACTGTCCCAAATCTGAACGTGACCTAGACTAGGTTTTCGATCAGTCCATAGTTCTAGGGGCGTGAGAGGAACTGATTTGGAAAGAACCATGTTGAGAATATAGGCTGTTGTTTCCAGGGCATATCCCTAAAATGAGACAGGTAATTCTAAATGGGTAATCATCGATCTAACCATCTCTAATAATGTCCCATTCCTTCTTTTAGCTACGTCGTTCTGCTGTGGAGTGCTAGGCACAGTCAACTGGGATGTAATCCCATGCTCTGCTAAGTAATCCCTAAATTCAGTCGAAAGGTACTCACCACCACGATCAGAACGTAATGTCTTGATACTTTTACCTATTTGTTTCCCCGTTTCCACCCTAAATATTTTGAATGTCTCAAAACACTCAGACTTGCGACGCAACAGATAAATGTATCCATAACCTGAGTAATCATCAATGAACGTGGTGAAATACTCATACCTCCTCGAGCCTGAACTGACATAGGGCCACATAAGTCAGAGTGAATCAGATGTAGTACCTCTTTGGATATATTTCCTTTAGACGAAAAGGGTCGCTTAGTCATTTTGCCTTACAAACAGGATTCACACAAAGAAAATGTTTCCAAGACCAATGAAGGCAGTGGTCCATCATTTATCAGCCTTTGTATCCTCTGAAGGTTAATATGACCAACTCTCAGATGCCAAAGATAATTTTGATTCAGTTCCAAAGGTTCTTTCTTTTTATTAGGGTTAATGATCGATGTATTCAATAATTGCGTTTGTGTAGTGGTTTGTATAGGATTATGTATGTAAAGATGTCCATCCAATGTGCCAGAATAGATAAAATGTTTTCCACTAGTGCTAACGACCTTGCTATCAAAAGTAACAAAATATTCATCCATAAATAACTTAAAAACAGAAATCAAGTTCCGTCTAAAATCAGGTACATAAAGACAATCCTTTAAAACAAGAATCCTATCACTACTAGAGGGTAAAGTAATGTCTCCCACTGCAACAGCCGCCACTTTCATAGCATTACCCATGTAGATGGTAATCTCCCCATCACTTAGTTGCCTTTTCACTAGGAACCCCTGTAAGGACATGCAAACATGACCGGTAGCTCCAGTATCCACTACCCAAGATTGGGTAGAACAAATAGCTTAACATGTTTCAATAAGTAAAGAGTGAGACATAGCCTTCTTCTTCCTTTTGTTAAGACACGCAGATTTCCAATGTCCCTGCTGACCGCACTTGAAACACTTCGACTTCGATTTGAAGTCATCTGAGTGTACCTTAGCTTTGCCCTTCTTATCCTTAGGGTCTTTATGCGCATCCTCTGCATCTTTCTTAGGTACATATCTCTTCTTCTTAACACCAAAAGAAGACGCCCTAGCTAGGTGCGTCTCCGATCTTCCCTTTTGAAAATGCTTGGCTGTGTGAAGATCCATGAGCAGTTCTGATAAAGTAATATCTTTCTTTATCATATTAAAGTTCAGCCTGAACTGCTCAAACCTCGGAGACAAACTGTGAAGCACAATGTCAATTTAGGACTCGGCGTCCAATTCGCCACCTAGGGTCTCGATCTCTGATAGGAAGCCCATCATGTGGAGAACGTGATCCCGTACTAGTGTAGAATCTAACATCTTAGTGCTCATCAGATTTCTCATAGCCAAATGTCGTGCCGAGCGATTCTGGTATCCGAAGAGCTCCTTAAGGTTGAGTATTATATCATAAGTAGTTTTCATAGACTGATGTTGATGTTGTAACACACTAGACATAGAGACAAGCATGTAGCAATGTGCTATCTCATCAGCTCTAACCCACTTAGTATAAGCTGTCTTTTGCTCTTCACTAGAATTCTCATCCAGCTTTTGCGGACATTCTTCATCAAGTACAAACTTAAAGTTTTCAGCAGTAAGGACAATGTTCAGATTTCTTATCCAATCTTTATAGTTTTCACCAACTAGTTTGTTTTCTTTGAGAATCGAGGACAGGTTGGAGAGTGCCATGATGATATAGAAGTAACTGAAAATAAACATGCAATACAGTCACAAACTTTAGGATAAAACACACATATAATTCGAAAACCTCAAAAGAAATTATATGCATATCCACCGACATTTTAAAAAAATTTCTTATAAGTCACTAGGGTGGACGTTTATAAAATTCATTTTTAAACAGGTTAACCTAACCTTTAATCTACCTCCAGTCAAGTTTCCTTATGATAAGTAAATTAATAGTCGGATATAAAGCCGGTCATGTAATCATCTAATTAATAAGCCACGTAGGGTGGATGTTTATTAATAAATTACATCTAAGTGTGCTTACCATTATCTTCACCCCAAGGACATTATTTTGAATTCACTTCCCTAGTAGCAGGGTCGATTTGTTCTTAATAATGTTCTACAGTTATCCGTTAGGAAGTTTAATTTCTAGAGAATCCAGTAATATGACCCCTCCGTAGGGAGGTTGCCCATCACTTCTCAATTAAACTAGATTAATGGAGACCGTTTTGAGATTTCCACATACTTTGGTATGTATCTCTCCCACTTAGTTATTTAGAGTTGAGGTTTCATCTTATCCCATTTAAACATGCAATAAATCACATAAAATCATAAACAACCATTGCATGCATAACAACATAATAAGCATAATAAGTGGGACTAACTATCATGGCTTATATCTCATATTGTTAATGAGTTAATATTGGAAAATCAGCTCTTGGAAACCCGGGCCCCCTTGGCTGCCACCTCTCTTGCGCCTCACCAAAACCCTAGCTCCTTTAGGGTTTTGGGAGGTGTTCGGGATGTCCTTCCTTTTTGAAGCTGCTCCATTTTCCATCTTTGAGTTGATCTCCTTCCCTTATTCTATATTAAAATTCTATTCCAAAAGGAAATTCTAATATATCTAGAATAATAAAGGAAAATAAAAATACAACTCAACACCAGGTGATTTTTGAAAATCACCTCTAATTCTAACAATTTATTTTTCTATTACATTAAACCAACGTAATAAATAAATTGCCTAGACCTAATATATGGATTTTCTCATGGATCAAAAAATCTCGTAGCTAAACCGGCATACAACCAACCATACATTCAACATAAAATAAACATCACATTAACATAAAATTAAAAGGCCATGATAGTTGGTGTCGCCTGCAAAATAAACCATCTACATAAATAACTATCATAATTAAATGTTATCTATAAAATGGCACATGATATCCATGCATGCATAAATTTTCAAAATAACCCTCTTTAATTAAATTAAAGATAATCGAAAATTACTACTTGATTAATTTGGAAATTAAATAATTATCTATCAAATTAAATCAAATAATTCGAATATATCCATAAGATTCTTATTTGGAAATTAGTTAAAATTATCTACCAAATAATATCTTAAAATTCGAATTTGATATCTTAATTAAGATTAACTTTGAAAATTAATTAAAATTATCTACCAAAGTATATCTTAATTAATTCGAGAATTACCATAAGATAGAATTTAGAAATTGATCACAATTATCCACCAAATTTACATCTCAAAATTTCAAATTACCTTAGGGAATAAAATCTGGAAATTTTCGACCTAAGTCAGAAATTAATCCTCCAAATTTTAAACCCTAAATTCCCCTCCCCCCCCCCAATTAAATAATTAATTTGGAATTTTGATATAAGTCTAAATACCATCCAAATTATATTATTAGGTACCAAAATTACTAGAATTAAAATTAAGGTAGTTTTGATCCTCTTCAAACACTTACCAAAATTAAAATTCTATTTTGGAACCAACTTTAATTAAAATTAGGTAACTTTTGGTAGACACCAAAAATTACCAAAAACCAATTTTAATTAACCAAATTTTCGATCCCCTCCTTAGTGTAGGATATAAAATTTTGATATCATCAAAAATCTATTCCATATTCAACCCTAATAGGACTGAACATTAAAGATAATATTAAGGGAAAATAATGCACCAAATTTTCAAATATCACAAGATAAAAATTTTGAAAATTAATCATGAAATGAATCTGGAAATTATGAAGAACATTAAGAACCATTCCATATCATATTTCATGTAGGGTGAAAATTACACATGTAATTAAAACAAGAATTTCGAAACATGCTCATCAAAATTCATCCAATTCTAATTACATCATGCTCGAAAATATCATGCAATAAATCTGAAAATTTTAACATAAAATTATCATTCAAATTTAATTCGATTTTCAAACATAATACATAGAATTAATCCTAGATTAATACCGATACCTGCTCTGATACCAATTATTGGATTTTTATCGAATTACGCCCCACATGATCTAATCGGATAATCTATAATTCTAAAGGCATGCATATCATGATTTTATGTGTGATGATATCAAACATACATGTTGAATATACCATGTAAGACTATCAAATTATGCAGTGGAAAAATAATACGATAGAACAACTTACATAGCAAGTAGGGTTGATCACGAGATTACAGGTCTAGTCTTGTTGCTGTAGAAGAACTGTCGAACTCGGCCTTTATTCCACTGTGTTCGACCACCACCAAGGTTGCAAAGATACTCCTTGATCATCTATTGTATTCTCGATACCCATTTAGATGTAGAGTGGGCTACAATCTACTAAACTGTGTGTGGTAACCCGAGGGAATCATGATAGCAACTGAGAGGGGCAGATTTCATGTGTGATAATATACGCCTCCTCCCTTTCTAAATAATAGAGAGGGTGGCGTGAATTATGCCTCCCAACCCTAATGGGTTGGGCCTCTCCTCTTGTTCCATTCCCTTCAGTCCATCAATGTATTATTTGGGCTACAGTAGGGATCTTGAAGGATATTAAATTGGCCCACTAATTTAATTAATATATAATGTCCAATACCTAGGATATAATTAAGTAAATTAAGTGTTATTTTTATTCCATTAAAGAAATAAAACTGGCCTACCAATTTAATTCATTTTTACTCAATGCATTCTTCTTTAGTCCAGTCATTCCTTATGTTTAGGATATAATATCCATTAATTAATTATGGAAGCTCTGATAGCTATAATGAATTAATTATTCCATTCCTAGAGCAGTACCACACAAGCTTTACCATGTACGGAATAAATTCCACCTGCAGAGTTTCACATGTACTTGTGTTTACTCAAGGGGACATCATCAACCTAGCGCACCAGGACATGGTGACCATAAACAGTGCATGACCCATCATGTACGTATATGTTACTACCCAAAATATCAAGATTATTGACTCTATCAAGAATCTCACTTATTGATAAATCAAAGCAGTAGACATAACACACATATGTCCGCCACTGTGCAAGGCTTAAGAACCCGAACTCTGTGGATCTTTATTCTCTCCTTTTAAGGTCAGATTAGAGAGTAGTATTCTATCGTGATCCTCTTCAATACACGTGTCAGTGTATCAGAATAATCAGTTAGTCAAGATAAACTAACTATCAGATTATTCTACGGCATACAATGGTTGGTTATAAACCGCGAGCCTTTTAATACTTTGCAAGGAACCCGATGATATGATCTTTATCGTGTGTTTACCCACACCGTATCATCTACCAAGCTAGTATAAGGAAACATGCATATATAAATATAACAATAAATAATATGCACAAACAGTGACTGCAATAATAATCAATCTATATCGTCAAAAACATTGTTAATAGTATACAAAGACAAGCTTTCAATATACAATCCTAACAGAATTGACGCCCAGAGCACCATCTATCAATAGTTGTCTCACCAGTCCTCTTCAATCAATCGGTTGGTCATATCCCAGCTGATCAACACTAAGCTTCTCGCCTCACTGTTCCTCAAGCTTATTTTTGAATAATTACCATTGCGATCATCAATTTCTAAATCTTACCTCCAACATTCTAATTCCAAAATAAGCTCACTGTTCATCTGAGTTTCCATTAAAGTCTCCATGTTAAGCATTAAATTAGCAACTACTAAAGGTAGTAGTAAGAGATGAATATCTGAGGGATATAAATAGCAAATATGCAGAAAAATATTTTGCGATTTATGGTAACTACCAAGTTTTGAAATCCCTTAGCTCTCAGCCGCTTGGTCTTAAAGTTAAAATCCAAATGGATGGCAGAGATGCATGGATCATTTACTCAGCTGATTACCCATCAAATCAGATAGCTGATCAACCAGAGGCCACCGAGTGCTATTGATAAATGCATGCAAATATAATTCTTTATAAGCAAAGGAGAAGAAGAACTGCATCAGTATCATTCTAAATCTATTTATTCTCCTCACTATATCTTCTACTTATCCAAAAACCTTTCTCTCTAACATCATCTGTTCTTGCAGAGATGGCACACCCATTCCACACGATGAATACCAGGCTTCTTATAAAAAAACTGGGAAAGGATAAGTACTTAAATCTAGAGCTTCTTCAAGCTCGAATTGGTTTAGAGAAGACAGACATGCTCCTAAATCGTTGAAGACTGGCGGGCTTTTCCTATGCATAACGACTATGCCCTGCAACAGGATTTCCATGCATGTAGCTGAGTTTTACTATAATGCGAAAATCAAAGGAGACAACATTGTCTCTGTCGTCTACAACCATGTCATTACCATCACCAAGGATACTCTGATGACATTATTCCAAATTCCAGGAGATGGCTCAAAAGTGCACGATCTGGTGCTTCCCAGCAAGCTAGAGCTGTGGAATGGATGGACATTTTCCCATGTTCACCATCGTGATTTTTTACATGACTTAAAGGAAAGCCTCTCCCCAGCAATTGTCCAACTCATGGACATTTTGTGCATATCCTTTTTGAAAGTGTTCACAGTGTGCAGTTCACAGACAACAATGCTCACCTCATGGCTGCCATATATTTTGGATGCAAAGCTCATTGGGCATTCTTCATTCTCGCTCAACTTCGCCATAATGTGGAGCTCGCTAAGATCGACCGAACCACTGGCACATTCAAAGCCAAAATCAAGTTCACCAATCACCTCAGCCACATTATTCAAGAGCAGATAGAGGTAAAAATTCCTGGAAGAGCACTACTCTTCAGACGAGATCTCCTTCCAACAGTTTATGTCCATAAGAAAAATAGTGGCAAAATTGTCAATCCACGGAAGTCGAGACCACAACTTATGGAGGTTAACAGCCAGGCTAAAGGGAAAGAGCCACTTATTGAAGCTAATCCTGCAGCTGACGAAGATCAGTCTATGACTGATAGTGACGCATTCACTCATCTGAGTGATCAGTCCACCGCACCAGCCAACAGCGAGCCTCTCTCCTTGGCTCAACCAGATTCTCTGGAAGAAAGCTTTAGTCAAAGTGTTGACCATCACCTGCAAAGATGTTTTGGTCTAATTGAGGAATTTAACTCCTCACTGTTCACACAATTGAAACTATATCTCCAGTATCATCTATGCAGATTTCAGGTAGATGATGCCACCATGCTACAAGTGGCCTAGAAAAGAGACGAATCCTTCTGGATAGCTGAAGGACATTGGAGCAGAAACTGGATGAATCATCCGCTCAACACGCCGCCAACCATCTCAGAAATCATGGATTCCATGATTAAAAGATTCCAATGCTCGGTGCCTCTTGATGCACCTCTTCTAGACAATGAGCCATCAAACTCATCCAAAACCCCACTTCACGAGGATATATTCTTCACCACTGATGACGAGCCATTCCGCAACGTTGCATCAGTCCATTGTTCTCTTATCCCTGGAATAGCACCAGTTGAAAAGGGAGTCGTGCTCGAGTGAAGGGTACCGTTTTCACGTTCAACACTTTTCTTCACTGTGTAACTGTAATAAAAAAACTTTACACTTGCAGAGTGGATTGCCCTTATGAGAAAGGAAGATAGGATGTAGAAGTTGAGCTTCAAACCTCTATAAGTCTCGTGTGTGTTGTACTTTCTGTCTAAGCCTTTACATATACATAGTTGCACACAACTTCACACAAGCTGCACTCATAAGCTACGCTTTCTATCTCAACTGTGAAGTGCACCGATAAGTTTTTCAAAGTGAGTCAAGGGTCCTATATATTCCGCACAAAAGTTCAAAGTTTTGTGTCAGTTTATTCACCCCCCTTTAAACTGACATCGACTCGCCCCGGGACCAACAAAGCTTGTATCATTATCATCACTTCAAATCTTATGATTTGAAGATTTATATATTGAGGTACTATTTCTAAAATTTTCTTATGAAATATATATAACTATATTGAGGTACTATCATCATCATCATCATCATCATGAATCTGCATTCGGTCGGCTCTGCCGCCTAAATCATTCATCATCATATGCATATGGCGTGCTCTGTCACCTACAACAATCATATTTAAATTCCCGTAGTTTAATTTATGAATTGTGGACTCTATTTGAGGTCTCACAATCTTGTTCTTTCCATTTCAGCAAACTAACTTATGATTCGTGGACTCTGTCTAAAGTCTCACAATCAGCTGACTCTTTTCATTTATGTACTTTTAATTTTTGCTATTTAAATTTCTGCAACTAACTCACATGATCTGTGGATCCACTTTGTGGTCTCGATTATCTAACTCTTTTACTTCTTTTCTATAAGTTTTATTTCATGTTCTTGTTTATTTAATTTCCTTGCATTTGTATTTATTTCTTTCACTTTTGTTCTTGATATCTTCCTGCTATCACCTTATTCTCCCTTGTTTCTCCCATTCTCTTATCCTCTTCCGGTGTCCTTTAGTCCCTCTAGGATCCTCGGGCTGTTCTTGCTTTTTCAAATAAATCTGATAAAAACAAACCACCTGACAGAGTAAAAAAATCTCTTCAAAAAAATGAATACATTTCCAAGAATTCTTTCATTCCAAATACAAAATTCTTTCACGGTAACTTCTACAAAATTCGTAGTACTAAATACAAAAATTGAGTACACTTGCAGTAGTATGTTTAATGAAATGATAATATAAGGTTTTAACAGCAAAAGTACGTGCTTTCCATCGTATTGGCTTGCTTGATTAAAATAGTTAATTTTAATATAACAATTATAATAGGGAGTGATTTTTTATTTTTTTAGTAATGGGAGATAATTAAATGAACGTTAAATCAAACCTGCCTCAGATAAACCCTACTTAATAATTTGGCACGCACAACTGGTTGTATGGTTAAAAGAGGGTTCTTGTATATGTATTAATTAATAAATTAATTAATTTTGCTGATTCTGAATCATAAAAGTCGATTATGAATCAGATTATGAAATATGGGTCTTGGGTTACTGGCCAATAATAGCATCTCCTATATTGTACTCAAATTTTGGTACATAACTCCGTCACATCACCGTCAGATCAAAAAATATATATCTACTTTTTTAAATACCCATTCCTTTCACATCACACACTATAACATATAGTACATATATAATTTTTTGGGATCCCACCATATTATATTACCCATTTAATAAAATATATACATATACATATGTATATATATATATGTATATATATATTTATGTATAATTTAACTAATTTTATTTAAATATTATTTTTAGATATAAAAATATCAAAGCTATCATTAAAACTCTTCTTAAAATTTTTTAAATTAAAATTGAATCGCGTTCTTGTCAAATCATTAAAAAAACAATTTTATTAATACTAGAAAACAAAAAATTAATTATCATACTTGATCAATGAAATTTAAATTTTATTATAAGGTAAAATTGAATAATTTTGAAAAGACAGAAAAATTAAAGGAGGAGAGAGAAATGGAAAAGAGAGAGAAAAAGAAAAAATGGGCCGGTGGAGAGAGAAGAGGAGAAGAAAGAGGGAAAACGAAAAGGTGAAATGTGATAAATTATATGCTCCTCCCCGGGCACTACCCGGGTCCGTTAGGATGCCGACACGTGGTCCGGGAGGGAAATATACGCTCAATAAAAATAAATCAGTATATCTTTGAGAAATACGGCCACTTTTTGCTCAAATACGCCCCCTTTAGCTATTAGGACACTTTGGCTCCATCATTGGCTGCACAGCATTCGAGAATAACTTTTTACCTTACCAATGTACAACCTTTTTATGAACAGTTCATGTTCACATTTTTTTATTTTTTTGTCATTTTGGGTTCCATTATTATAGTTAATTAAAATTTAGATCAAAATTTTAATTTAAGATATGGTAATCTGAATGGTATATATTAACAATTGACTTGTTGTGATACTGAAGAAATGTGGAAAAAGATGTGTAACTTGTAATTTTATCCAGAAATGCGATTTAGTACGTAAATTTGAGTATCGAAACTGATATCGGTACTATTGATTTCTTGTACCAATAAGCTGTATTTGTTGTCGGCAAATATAAAATTGTGGTTAACATAATTTTTGAAAGGTATAAATAACATCGGCAGTTCGAAATAGAACTTTGAATGTGTAATTATGAAATATTTTTATTAATTTCATCTCAAAAAATGAAACGTGTAATGTAACGTCTAGTGGAAAACTCTAAATTTCCAATAATGGGACTTAATGGCACCCTTTGAACAGTATTTAATGTAACATGTCGAGATATGTGTCGGCAATGTGCATATATATAATTTGGGGTATTTTGCTGCATCGGCAAACCTTTGTTAGGGTTTCTAGATTAATGTTATTAGAAAAACTGACGTCGGCAGAGTCGATTAGTTTTAAAAATCGGGCTTTCAAAATTTCAGTATGAGTTCCAATCCCGTGCAAAATCCAATTAAAAAATAGTTTCCGGAAAAGAGAGTCACTCTTAAAGTGCATCGACAACCGCGCGCGGGTAAAATTGTAAAACTAAAAAATTTCATAGCGAACGGACGCCATTTTTTTGAAAAAAAATCTTCGCCGGAGGGGTTGCAACTGCTGAGCGGAAGTTTGGGTGTCTTCAAATAGTCGCGTCGATCGCATTAGAAGGAGGTATGTGCTTTATAAGCAAGTGTACTCTTCATTCGACCGTTTGTATGTTTTTTTTTTTTGACAAACCCTTTAATATTTTCGGTGAAAGTCGTCTTCATTCTCGGAAAATCAAGTGTTGGATAATGTCGCACCGTCGTGAACACCGAGCGCCGGATGCGGAGGGGCCGACGTCGCGTCGAGGAAGGGAGGGCATAAGAAACACTACCAGGGGTAAGTCTCTGTTTTCGATTTTCAAGTTTATCTATGTAATTTATGTCGTATTTGTGCAAAGGTGCCCCATTTTCACCTTATCAACATTTGGGTTTCTGATTTTACTCATTTGCGCACGGTTAGGGTTTTCATTACAAACACGTTTGATGACGGACTTGAAGTGTTGAACTCATTTCCTTATGCTCTGTTTCTGAATTTTCATTGTTTTTCCGTGGACTCGATTTTGGTTGAAAGGCTCCGCCTCTTGTGCAGGGGCTAGATAATTATATATATATCTACGTCGTATGTAAATTCGTTAAATGTGTAGTAGCTAATTAACAATCTTCCATAACAATGTAACTACAAGGCAATATGGTATATGCGTGCAAGATAAATATTTGAAATTAGATTAGAGAAAGAATTTTGCATTATTGGATTTTTGTTGCGATTGATCTGACTGGGGTAGATTGAAAGATTCAAACTAGTATGTTCTTTCCCTTCTGAATAGGCACGAATATTGATTAAGACTATGCGCTCTACCATAACGTAACGGTTTTATTTTCGGTTAACATCAATATTAAATTGAAGAATTCTATTAAATTGTTAAATCCTAAGTCGTGCTCTTAAGTGGCTATTAAATGATTATTACGTGATGTTAGACTTATGTGTGAAGCAAGGGGAAGGGGGTTCACCCTCTTTTAACAAAGTGCAGTGCGTGAATGTGCAGGTGCCCAAATTTCAGTGCGTGGAAATTTCGGAGAAGTGATAAGTCAGGTGCGTGGCCGGCTGAATAAGGCTAATGTTCAGACATTTCGGGGGACATGCTTCGGCCATCTCATAGACATGCCCGACATTCTGTGTCAGGGCCAACTCATCTACTTCCTTCTGACTTACCTGGAGCCGGAGTCTGAGGTCCGAAACTGGCTATGTTTTTCGATCAATGGACGGCGTATTGAACTAGGGCCTCGGGAATTCTATTGTTTGAGCGGCTTGCGGTTCAACGAAGCGGCTCCACCGCCGACGTCGTCAGACATGAACTGAGATATTTTTATGAGCAAGCCTTTCATGAAAGCTCACGACATTGATGAAAAATTCAAAAGTTATAGCGACATGCATCGTGGTGCTGGCAGCTTGGTTTTGAGACTTGCCATGCTTCATATCGTCTTCGGTCTACTCTTGAATAGAGATCAATTGTCGAAATCGATTGAGCTGGAGTATCTGCACCTCATTGACGACTACGATACTTTCAACAATTTTCCTTGGGGGAAGGTTGCTTATCAATTCCTGGTGAAATCGACGCATGCAGCCAGACGGAACATCGCCCGCGCGAAGGGTTCCTCATCGAGGCCTTCGACGGATATTTGTGGTTGCTCTTTTGTTCTGTAGATATTTGCCTTTGAGGTGATGCCGAGGCTAGCATCCCACTGCGCACACAGAGTTCCAGAGATGTTGTTCCCCCGGTTCATGAACTGGACCGCCGATCAATACTTTAAAACTTCTGCTCTAGCGCCGTTCTTCAATGACAACGTGGCAGACTCGATGGTACATTATTTACTTACTTGCTCCTCAATGGTGTAGGAAGCACTTAAATTTTTTGCAAGGCATTCGATCAACCAAGAATCTCTTTGTTAACAGGTTCCCTTTGTGTTGACAAGCTCGGAGATTGCGAGGTTGGAAACCGTAGGTTTGACCCACGATGAGTTGTCCCCACCACTAGTGGCGCGACGTTTAAGTCTTATCGATGAGGACGACATCCCTGAGAACGAGCCTGAAGTGAAAGTGGTAGGATCGTGGACGGCTCGGGCGCTGGAGGTGCGTCGATCACCGCGGAAACACATCGGCAGCGCGTGTTCTTCAAGGTCCAAGTCGCGGCCGCCATCGATGAGTACTGAGCAATCTAAGAAGACATCGAGGGCTGATGCTGGAGCACCGGAGACCTTATCGGCCATCTCCCGAATGATAGTTGTAAGGAATTTATGTTATTATTGCTTTGTTAAACCTGCGCTTGGTTAATTGCTCATTAAGCCACCGTCGACATGTCGACAGGACTCAAATGCGCTTGTCCTGGTGAGGATCGACAATTTGGATAAGGCCATCATGCACATGGAGCGGAAGGTCGATGCTCTGTACAAAGCACAGAAACATACCATCGACGGGTAGCATACGAACGTGAGACGAGAAATGGCGGAGAACAGTGGGGAGCATATCGGGAAAGGGGACGCTGCTGGGGTCGACACCAATATGGCTGTTGCCGACATGCATGGAAATGTTGCCGACATGCATGGCAATGTTACCGACATTGGTCGGCAAGTCTCGGGGACTGCGAACAAGTTGATGGCCAGCACATTCACAGAGGTCGACGGGAGAAAGGAAACAGCAGGGGATGATGAAAAAGATGACAGGGAAGAAGCCCGTGATGGATTCGAGCCGCAGGGCTCCGATGCCGCCGATGCCGACATACAAGTCCATGCCGCCGACAGGCCTGTCGACACTGTCGATAAGGTTGCTTCCGATGCCGACAATGCCGACATACAAGGCCATGCTTCCGACACCGATGACAGTCATGCCGACACTGCCGACAAGGATGCTGCGGATGCCAGTCATGCCGACACTACCGATAAGGATGCTGCGGATGCCGACACTGCCGACATATAAGCCCATCATGCCACTGACAGACCTACCGACACTGCCGATAAGGTTGCTGCTGATGGCGAGGGCGAGGGTGTGATAGACATGTCAAGATTGGTTGAGCTTATTGCAGAAGCATGTAAAGACAGAAAGCTCGGTGAGGAGGACTCAGTGGCGGAGGATGTCGGCGATGATGTCTTGTGTGCAGTGGATGCCTATGTGGTCGAGGGCAGCGAAGGTGATGCTGTAGACACGGATGTTGACATCAGCGTCCTGAGCGAAGAAGAGTCAGGTATTTCGTGACACATGCTCTCTTTTTGCTTTGCTATCTCAATGGAATCATGTGGATATACGTGTTTCAGATAAGGGAGAAGCTCCTCCGGCGATGATGATGTTGTCCGTAAAGAGGAAGCTCTTCATCCCCCATGCAAGACCTTATGAGAGGGAACAACCGCCACAAAAGAAGACAAAGCCATCTCCTTCCAGGGCGAAGCCGAAGCAGCACCGAGAGCCGGACAATGGCCGCATTAATGTCCGAGAAGTATGTCGTAGCGAGGGAGTATAAGTGGGCCATGGTGAAGCCGTTTCACGAATGGTACGAAAAAGGTCTCGTGAAACAGCCGTGAGTTCTCAATCACTACACATTTGAGTAATTTTTAGTTACTTTATATTCGTCTCCAAACGCAAGCGATCTCTTTTGCAGCCCTTCGAGGCTATTGTTGCCCGT
The DNA here is from genome assembly GCA_026008535.1 of Perilla frutescens. Classification (NCBI taxonomy): domain Eukaryota; kingdom Viridiplantae; phylum Streptophyta; class Magnoliopsida; order Lamiales; family Lamiaceae; genus Perilla; species Perilla frutescens. Next base: position 35,406,232 of record BRKX01000006.1, on the reverse strand, counting down.
GGAATGCAAGGGACAATGTGATGCCCCCTGGTTCAAGGGGCTGTGGACAGTGAGAGGATGTCTCGATAATGATGTGAGTGACCTTAAATTTTAGAATCCCGTCCTCATGACATTTATAGGGTCTCAACATTACTAAGTCTTACTAGGCTTCCGGTTTCATTGTCCTATTCCTTGCAGCAATGCGACGTCCTGTTGAATTTGTTGATTATATTCTCATCAGAATTCCCTGATTACTTTAAGAAGGATTGGACTCTGATTGAGTCACTTGGCTGGGTAAGTATTACGACTATATAGTTGTTCATTAATTAGAAAGCTACCAATCACTTATTCAGCATCGACCTAATATGCAGCAAACATTGGTTCTGGAGAACATGGACGAGGTTCGTGATCGCATTACCCCTATGTCGACGGCAATTATCCTCAGCAGGGCGGGAAGCCATGGCACTCAGTTCACATGGTTTATGGGATCGGGCATTTTTTCGAAGATCATTGGGTCCTTTACATGCTACACTTCGGACTTCAGTCAATTGTTGTATTCGACCCGACCTCGAAACGCTATAAGGACTGGTCCGACATCAAGAGCGCCTTTCACCATGTGCAGCGGAATGTGCCATTGCTTTGCAAATACGGTGACGTCTACAGGAACAGACCCTTAGCCGGTCCTCCCGCGGAGGTGTGGAAGCTGTTGCGGTTTGAACATCCTCCACAGCAAGTAAATAACTCGGACTGTGGGGTTTTCTGCGTTAAGATATTGGAGTGCTTCCTAACGGGTCAGCTGTTCGATGAGATTGTGCCGGAGAAGGGACCATACTACAGGAAGGCATTATGCGCCGAACTATTCGCCCGTAGCCATGAAATTTGAATATTTGTCTGATTTCTATGTATCTATTTATGTAGTTGTAGGTCTAACCAAACAGATGTGTATAGTAGGTTTGCAAATATATAAGGGGCTAATATTTTGCGTGTGCATAAGTCAATATTAGAACTGCCGACATATTAGGGTGACTAGTAGTTCATTGATGTTTGTCTATGTGTTTTGGTCAGGCAGTTCAAGATGTGCCCACGCTATATATGTTTTTGTATGTGCTTTGGTAAGGCATTTTAAAATGTGCCGATGCTATATATGTTGTATTTTGCTCGTAATTGAACGATGTAGTTGTGATTTATCTTGCTTAACACATATTTTAAAACTATGCAAACACACGGCATAATTAATTAAATACAACACTAACGATAGGAGTTTAAAAGTATGCAAACACACGGCATAATTAATTAAATACAACACTAACGATGGGAGGCTAGAATACACTAGCAACATGTCCGGAAAAGGGAGAAAACATTAGAACCACACTTTATTTCACACCTTCACTCAGTTTCGCTCTGGCTTGACTGAAACGGGTAGTAGTCATCGTCCCTAATGATAAAAGGCTCGCCGGTCTAAAATAAGTTCATTAGGGATCGGTAGTGCGGCTCGCCCTTACTTCGATAGAACGTCATCAACGGATTCATCTGCGCGGATGAAGTGTAAGATTTGTTTAGTTAACTACCCAATTAAAGTTTCCAACTGTGTCGGCAGAATGCGTAGTGATAAGTAGGATACCTCTTCAAAACGTGTCCATGTCTTGTCCGGAGCATAGAACTTGTTGCTTCGAGAATTCCTCGTTGATGACCGCCCAAACGTTGGAAATGGCCATGCTGTTGTCTTCATACCCGATAGTCCACACTCCTTCCTCCTTCTGATCAAGTAGCTCATTCACGATGCGGGATTCAAGCATGACAGTCCAATGATCATCGTAGAAAAATTCCTCTTGAGGTGGCACCATTTTGGATAGGATCGTCGTAGGGCAGAACGGAAAAGAGAAGAGAAGAGAAGCGGGGAGTTTGTGGGAGTACATTTGAGAATGGCGTTTTAGCTTTAAATGGGGAACCTGCCGACATTAGATATTGTATATGGACAAATAATTGTACAAAAGGAATATATTCCCTGCATTCGAAAATTTGCTTTGGAAATAGGTGTGCATACATCTTTACCGACAAGGTTATAGAATAGTCTAGTCAAACATCTTCCACATCAACGCACGAAGCCCGAAACAACGAACATACAACCAAATTCAAAGTAAATGGATTCAAGTTCACAGAAATAGAAGTTTTAATGGAACTCAACAGGGAAATAAGACTTAGGCACGTCGACAGTCGCATAATTCACAACGACATAAAGTAGAGGACACATATTTTACTCGTCATCGTCGGAGTCAATTGGTGGCAGTCCGACGTCTTCCTTGGGCTCCTCGTCACCTATAACATCTGGGTGACCCTCAACATCGAAGATCACCTTAAAAAAATTCCAGCAACTCTCTCCCTCATTCATATAGACAAGTGCGTCCGGGCGAATCTGTATGTGGGACGACAAGTGTCAGATAATTCAATATGTCACCATGTCTATATACGATAAACAGTTGACTAAATTAATACCTCGACAATCCGCTGCCACTCGGCCATGTCGATATCTAGCCACTTACTCATGGGGTTCATCCGAATTGGCCCTCCAATGCTCAAGTCGTGTCTGAAGTTGCCCTATTGTTATTTCACGCTCACATTGCTGGCGTATCTCACGCTGCAGATACACGAGGCAAGTCTGGTGAGTCGTGGGGTCAGTCGGGATCCAGAAGCCTTTGTGCACAAAGAAGTATAGCTCGCCCATGCAGAACGACTACAAAGTTCAGCTCCATGGCAAACTGTTGTAAAATACATCATCTTGTGAAATTGGCATGGGTAAAGCCATTTGTAGTTCTTTAGGTCTCCTCAGTTAGTGCATATGCTGGTGATTTAGTGCTTCAGTAGCGAGTGAATTTATAGAAAACGCAGATAATGACTAACAGGAAGGTAGATACAAATGATTAAGACAAACTCATAACACGACAAATATAACAAAAGGCAGAAGATCACATGCACGATAAGTCTACATGAAAATAACACGTGTCACTGGTACAGTCTGAAATGCAAAGAGAATATGTAAGTCTTCATTTCATACAAAAAATTAAATAAAATCAAAAGAACACATCGGCAGCCTCGTCGACAGTGTCGTCGGCAGCCTCGTCGATAGTGGCGACAGTGTCGTTGGCAGCCTCGTCGACAGTGTCGTCGGCATCCACATCGGCAGTGCTATCCAGAGCAAAGGCACCCTCTCCATCTTCATCTTCCATATCGTCTGCATCAACCTTGTTGACACATGGCCCAACAGTGGATGAAGCGGGGCTAGATACGCTCTAAGGATCATTCACCTCAAACAACTTCTTCAAGGTTGCCCAGAAATCCTCTCCCTCGTTCTTGTACACCAATGCCGTGGGACGTACCTAATAAAATAACAACCATACAGTTCATATAATATAATATCGACGTGTGTACAGGCGAGGTGAATATACTTGCTTAATCTTTCTCCACATGCTATCGGGCAAGTCGACAAAGTTGGTGACTTCGTCGTAGCAGCGAGGATGTCCATAGTCCAGCAGCCATGAAAACATCTCATATCTCTCGGCCCACTGAGCCACCTTCTGCTCGAATTGTTCATTGGAAAGGTCAATCTCACATTGTCGTTCGACAGTTCCGCGGAGGGCATGAATGACTCGAATATTACCCGCATCGTCACCCGAGATCGAATTTCCATGCCAATGTTGATGCTCCAGCTCGTACAGGGCTACCTGCTCGGTAAACCTGGTCCATGGCTCTATAAAGAAAACGTCATCTTGTGATATCGCTCTTGGTGCCATTTGTAGCCAATTTTTCTGAGATAAGAATTAGGGTTAGGACGATTGTCACCATTAATAGAAGGTGAATTTAGACTATTAACTACTGATGCATGGGGTAACGTGCATTTCCAACAGTCGAGTTTCCTAAAATGTAGCACGTTTCACAATTGTGAAATGTCTAAATCAGAATCAAATCAAAGCCGTCCGAGAAATGAAGCATCGGCACCTGCCTTGGTTAAACGCCACGTGTATCGGCAGGACCTGAATTGGCAGTCTTTAACAATGCACAATCACGTGAAAGAGGCCTTACCTCCATGATGAATGAGCTGGAGGGCACTGCCGATATGGAATTGCTCAATCGTAGGCTTCCTGGCCTACACCCACCAAGATCTGCTGGGCTCCGCCCTAGCTTTGGGTGTAGACTGTCCAGTTAGTGACTTGAGCAAGGACAAATTTATAAACTTCTCATCAGCCACGTAAATAAAAGTGGAATAGGGAAAATAATATGAATAGCGTTGGCATGATTTATAGCTGAGCACATACTTCAAATAGTGACGACACATCTAGCCGCTCGTCGAGATTAACATCACCAGAGTACTGAGTCAAACTTGCATCTTCGTCCTGAGTTTTCGGGTTAGGGGAGTGCAGTTAAATTATTAATCTAAATTGGGAGCCGAATATGGAGTAAGTGTGAAGAAACCATCCTTCAAATGACGTCGTAGGGACATAATCACGCGATGCCGGCCGCCTTGAAACGGAGTCAGTCTCATCCCCCTCGTTGGATCGCTCGGTATTTGTATCGTCCTGAATAGAAGGCTCGACGTCTGCAAGAGGGACAACGACAATTATAATTATCAAATAACAATCTTCGCATGAAACTAACCATAATCGGACAATATTCTGGTACCCGGCCACTTTGGAACAGAAGGTGGGGGCTTGGGGTTCGGTTTCTTTCGCTTCCAATGCGAAGTCATTGGTGTCTTGCCCCGACGTTTGGCTAGGGAAGGATCCCGAATGTTGCCCCGATCAGCTCTCGCACCCGATGGGTTCCTGACTTTTTGGCTTTTATGTTGTATTCCCTCATCGACCATCGAATGCACGTCACCTTTCAATGCACGTATTCGATCTAAACATGTCTTCCTGCCTTGTTGGTGGTTTTTCACATCGTGCGCCACCCCAAGAGTGATCCTCATCACATAGTTCACGAAGGCCATTTCATCAACGGCCTCATTGCCGTCCGCAATGGAATAGTCTCCCATCTCGTTTAAGTGTCGCTGCCTCACAGATTTGCACCATCGGCTCATGATGTAGCATGTCGGCAGCCTAGTCACATCGAAGTGAAAATAGATTATAAGTATGTGCCGACATAGAACTCCTTCAGTCTCATACATATGGCAGCTGCAGAGGGCCCGTTTGGATTCACTGTTGTATTGGACAACTCGCACCCTCCACATGAGGGGTTGTGAGGCGACCTTAAACTGCATATCGACACTGCCAACGTTGTCGGCTGGTTTCTCAATTATTACCACGCTCACGGCAAGGGCAAATTGCGACTCAAATGCTTTATACACGTTCCTTGTGTAGACTTGTGCTGATTGAGCCAGCAATAGACTGTTGTTCACGAACTGTCCTAGTGTACCGAAGTTCAGGGCATCATCGGCAGCCTCCTTTGAACGCCAATCATGCAGGACCTGCTCATACTTATCGACAAATTCGATCAAAGTGGAACTCGCCGAGCACAGATCCTTCAATACCTTGTTCGTAACCTCGCTACGTGAGGTCGCAAGAAGACCCGCGCAGGAGGTGTTCGTGAACACCGACGCCCACCTCTTCTTCAACCTGTACATATTGGAGAACCAACTATAACCATCGAGCGCATAGTCAGTGATCATGGAACCCCAACACTCCTCAAACTCATCCTCCGTCTCCATCCCACGCATGCAGTGATACCACTGCCGCTTGAATTCACTGTTGCCATTTAATTTTCCGAAATTAGAGGGGGCGTTTCGGCTGATATGCGACTGACAAAGCCGATGACTCGCTGATTTAAAAGTGGCATCAATCCCATTCATTAGCGCTTGACTTTGATCGGAGAAGATCACTTGTGGCTCCTTCCCATGCATGGACTCTAAAAACGTGGCAAACAACCATTCAAAGGAAGCCGTCGTCTCATTCGACAAGAAGCCCAAACCTAGCATCACATTTCTCCTATAATGGTTGATGCCGACAAATGGTGCACATACCAGGCCATACCGATTTGTCTTGTACGTGGTGTCGACCGATAACACGTCTCCAAAGCACTCGTAATTAATAAGAGCACGGGAGTCTCGGAAAAAAAAATTCATCAATCGACCCTCATCATCTAGCTGCACGTTCCAATAAAAGTAAGGCTCAATGTTCGATTTCTTAGCAAATAAATTCACCAAAGCATTAGCGTCGACATTCCCCACTCTTGTTGACTGCCTAACCCGATTCAAGTGATTATAGGCATCCCACCTCGTGAAACCGACATTTTGCGGTCCCCCGGCTTCGTTTTCCATAAACCGACATGCCCGACTAACTCCGATGACCGCAGATTTAAGCGCCTGGACGAGTGACTGTTTTGCATGGCTCAATTGCCGAGCGAACCGTAACAGATAGGCTTGATGCGTGCCGAGCAATTCGTGATTATGCTCCTTCATAAATTTATGAACGGTCCATTGCAAATTCTTCTCCCTCCCAATCCGTAATTTCGCTTTACAATTGCTCCTAGTTATCTGTTTCTTATATGATGCTACTCTCCCTTTCGATCGTTTATCATCAGGCCGACATTCACACGAGCATTCAAATTCCTTCCATCGAAGCTCGGTCGTCCCAGAGAAATAATATTGGTCACCCTTCCTCACACTAAACCCCCGACATCTGCCGTACTCACAATATAACAAATATGCTTGGTCTACACTATCCACAACATTTCCAATTTCTAAACGATTCTCTAATTCTATTAACATTGTAGAAAGCAGCAAACATCCTGCTTTTGCATCACTACCAGCCCCTTCTCCATCTTTTCTGTCATGAGTGCTACCCTCAGAAGATGCCTCATTCTCCATCGAAACATTCAAGCCAATATTCATCTTCGCCATAAATCTATAGACAATTATTGTAATCAGCAAAGATAATCAAGCCAGCCTATAATTCTACCTTATTAGAGACAATTGAAAAAAGTTTAGAGTTCCACAGTCACATATTCATTAATAACTGAAATCATGCATTCAACTATGACCATCACACCCACTCAATTTACCACCCAATATAAGCACTTCGTTGACTAGGGCGTCGCAAAATAGAATGATATTTTTTTGGAAAATCTGAATTTCTAACCTTCTAACTAGCCAACAAGCTTCATGATCAAAACAGGGGGAGCCGTCAAAATCCATCATGAATTCACGAAATCAATCACCCTAAATCAATACCACAATGTGGGTGCCCATACACTACAACCGACACATTGAAACATTGACAGTTAAAACCCCTAAAAATAACCCTTCAATTGAAAGCATAAATAGAACCCTAACAATGACTCCATAAAAAGCCTCAACCGTAAGGGAACCCAAAGAACGGATACTAATACGAAATAAGAACGATTGTTTTTTATTTTGCATACCTCAAATTCTCAGAATCGCTTCGACGAGGCAGGATGAACGCAAATTCGGTGACCCCTGCTCAAGACGCTGTAAAATCGATTTTCAGAATTGGGGGAAATGCTCACTGGAGAAGAGAATATAATTAAAATAATAACCAAATTCAAAATTTCCGCCAATTTTCATAAATCCGCCAAATATCAATAACACTGTTCACTCATCGGACTCCGTAATTAGCCAAACTTTGCGTCGGGATTTCTCCAAAAAAATCCCAAACCTTGTCCACGAGTACGGGAATTGAATCCATTGCGTATCCGTACCGGCGCCGAATGTGTCGGCATCCTAAAGTTTAAGTATTTCTAAAAATAAGTCCACGTGTCGGCATCCTAACGGGGCTCGCGTAGTGCTGGAGGGGAGCATATAATTTAGCGGTGAAATGTGGAGAGAGAGAGGGAGAGAATAAAAAAAAAGAGAAATGGGCCCCACATTATATTTTTTTCCCAAAAAATACTTGACACATACAGTTATACTATTTGATAAATTTATATCTTTTTTTTCATTTCAGATAGTATTTTTATTACATACCATCTCATTTGTACCTAAATTTTTCTCAATTGTGGATGCTCTAAAAGTCATAACTAGCTAGAACCCACATCATATTATAAAATATTTTCACAAGTCAACACCACGAGCTTTTTATGGAAGACTGATTCTTCACTTGGGTAGCTACTTGTGTGGTGTATATCTGCACCTTTTTTAGTCTGACATAATTGCTTCAAATTAGTATATACTCTCCTTTCTCAATTCTCAATTATGTAGTCCAGTTTCTTCTTGTATGTAGATTAAAAATATTTATGAAAATAAGATATTGAAGCTTAATTTTCAATATTACCGTTATAATATTTTTAAAAAAATTAAGTGGTTGGTTTTTAATTTCTAAAAACTAATATTGGTATATTTGTACATTATTATGAAAATTAATACTATTTATAATTATTAGACTATATAATTGATACTTCTCAAAATTATAATTGAGACTATATGATTGGGACGGAGGGATGAATTCTTTGTTGATTTTATTTTAGAAATTCTCAACAGTTCGGAATCGTTAATTTCATAATTTGTTTTTAAAAAAGACATGATCCTTCTATTGCCACTTGTAGCACACCAATAAAAACCAGATTCCATTTAGTTTTCTTCCCGAATTCTGATAATATAAATAAATGCTTCCTTATCTATAGTGTCGTATAATATTTTTATCGATGATCGCAGTGTGATCATGTCTGCTATACCTTGTGTTTATTATGGATATATAACGTGAGAAACTTTTAAAATAAAAGTGAATTCTATCATTGTGATATGTTATTTGGCACTTTCAAACATTAGTGAAAATAAGGGGTGACGTGCCAAATTACTTCTGCTAATACATCCCAATTAACGAACAACCCAACCCTACATTAAAAAAAAAAAAAAAGAATTCAAAATATTGGCATAAATGCACAAGACCACAGCTATAAATTAAAAGGAACACCAAACAAGTTAGAATGCACCCATCATCTGTGAGCTGAGAGTTTAGCAGGAATCCAATTGCTCCACCCTTCGCAACAACACAAACCCTTACATATATATTAGCAGCTAAGAAACGATATACATAAAATTTTGCAAAACAACTAATCCAGAAATGGCGTCGGTACTCCCACAAACCAATCTCAACGCCGTCGATACTCTCCCTGACGCTTGGGACTACAAGGGCCGCACTTCTAGACGGTCCTCCTCCGGCGGTTGGACCAGCGCCGCCATGATTCTCGGTAAGTGTGTGTGTGTTTGTGTTTATAAATGCGCATAATTCATATGATTGATTACAATCGATTGATATATGTTGAGATATATGATAAGGTGTTGAGGCATTTGAGAGGCTGACGACCCTCGGCATAGCGGTGAACCTCGTGACCTACTTGACCGGAACAATGCATTTGGGCAATGCCTCTGCCGCCAACAACGTCACCAACTTTCTCGGCACTTCTTTCATGCTTTGTTTGGTTGGCGGATTCATAGCCGATACTTTTCTTGGAAGGTAAATTGTTTTTCTTCTTTAATTATCATTTTTAATATAGTTTTGATTCAATTCGTTGAATTAACTTCTCACAAATTCCGTTTCCTTCTCCTAGGTACTTGACCATTGGCATTTTCGCCACCGTTCAAGCTATGGTGAGCATGTATAATTTTCTTGTAGCTAGTTTTTCTTGATATTATCATATTGTCTATGAAAAATTATTCCCTGGAAACGTTTACTTTATTGGTTTCATCGTCCTACTAATATTATGTGATATTAGTAAAAAAATCGAAGATCAATATCACCTATGGGAAGATGCAAACCGAAAAAGAACAATTCATCTGACCATGATATATGGAGTAAAACTAGATAATTGAATAATTATAACCTCCAAACAAGTGGGGGACCTATTATATATATATTTGACTCCAATCTGCAACTTTCTTGATGATCAGGGAGTGACAATATTGACAATATCTACCACCATCCCCAGCCTCCGCCCCCCAAAATGCGCCCTGAACAGCAGCTCGTGCATTCCGGCCAGCGGCAAGCAGCTGATGGTCCTCTACATAGCCCTCTACCTCACTGCCCTTGGTACGGGAGGCCTCAAGTCGAGCGTCTCCGGCTTCGGCTCTGACCAGTTCGACGAATCTGATACCAAGGAGAGGAAGCAGATGATCAAATTCTTCAATTGGTTCTTCTTTTTCATCAACACGGGATCGCTGGCGGCGGTGACTGTTCTTGTTTATATCCAAGATAATGTTGGGAGAGAATGGGGGTATGGGATCTGTGCCTGCACAATTGTTTTCGGCCTCCTCGTCTTCCTGTCGGGCACAAGACGGTACCGTTTCAAGAAGCTTGTCGGCAGCCCGCTCACGCAAATCGCCACCGTGTACGTGGCGGCGTGGAGGAAGAGGCGTCTCCAGTTGCCGTCGGACCCGTTACTTCTGTTCAACGTCGACCACATTGCCGCCGCTGGGGAATCTCAGAGCATGAAGAGGAAGCAAAAATTGCCACACAGCAAGGAGTTCCGGTGAGTTGTTTAATTAATTAATTAGTAATTTTTTTTATTGTTCCTTCTTTTTATTTTGTGTGTGTTTTTCTTTGTCTGAAAAACTGTAATAACTGTCTGCGCTAATTTTTATTTAGTTATTTACATATGCCGGCATGCTTACTTACCTTTTTTTTTTTTGAGCGAACATGCTTATTTACTTTCGCTATCATAAAAGAGTCGAACTTTCCTTCCAAAAAAAGAGAGTAGTTATTTCGTGCATTAATTTTAACAAACTAGTTAAATTTCTTTATTTTTTTCAATAAATTAAATCAAGTACAAAAACAATGAAATATCGGTTTTTTTTTTATTGAAAGTTTTGCACAATGTTTTTTTAATGATGAATATGATTTGAACTCTTGTTTTCTTAAAGAGAAAAATTAGTTGAATTATTGTCTTCTTATGACATATAGTAACCGTTTAGGAACCATTTTGAACTCTAGAGTTCACTCTTTTCTTGTGATGTAGAAAAGCTTTTTTTTTTCTTTTTTTTTTCAATAACTGAAAGATTAGGCTGAGGAACCTGAATGAAACAGGTAATTAGGTAGTGTATATATTCATGTATAATTACTATGATAGTTATGTAAATTCGTTCAATACGTGCTAGCATAAAATCTCTCTCAATCATATATATATATAATAACTTCCAGAATTTATATCTAGTACCGATCAAGTTGAAGAAAAGAGTCATCTCTTTTGGTTGCGACTGTTACATTATTAGCAGAAAGAAATGAAATATTCATGACATGACAAAAATTGAGGGGTTGGACCAGTTGGAAGATTGTGACAATGTGTGGTCCATCTAGCTCTTTATTTATGTAGTTTATTCATATTGGAATATATATATATATATGCATATATATATATACACACATATAGAAAGTAATTAAATAATTTTGTATGTCCTATATAGATATTAATCACAAGTAAGAAAGTTGAGAATACAAATAGGTAATTTAGGTAGCTTTTAAGTGATTTGATTTGACTTGACTTCAACTAAATTTTTTACCCAAAGATGACGGGATGAGATCATCTAGTCCGAATGATGTGTCACATTCGTCTCCAAACATCAATATTATAATTTTTCTACTATTTTTTTCTTCAAGTTTAATTTATTTAAGTTTAGTTTAATTTAACAATACTATACAGGGTTTATTCTAATTAGTTTTATAATTTTTTTTATTATTAAATTTTCATTTTTAGTTAATATAATTGATTATTATTGTTAATTATTCCAAAGTTAGGGTAAATAATTTTTTACAAATACAATTGGTAGCAATAATTAAAAGTTAATTATTATTTATTATATTATAATTAATTTTATTTTTCTAAATATTATTAAAAACTACGCAAATCATAATTTTTGGATACGATTAGAACACACTTCGGAATAGAAGGGGAAAGAAGGCAAGTTTGCCAGCGGCATGTGCTTAATTTCTTCACGAAAGTTAAAATACAATTCAGCATAAAGTCAAATTTAGGATCTTAAATAATTAATGTGAAAAGAAAGAAGTTATTGCATATTCTGTCCACATAAGTCATATCGTGTTTCCTAAAATATATATTAAAAAAAACGACTATACCCTAAAATACACATTAGTCATATCGAGTTTCCTAAAATATATATTAAAAAAAAAACCGATTATACCCTAAAATATATTAGTGATCCAGCGTATATTAACTAAAGTCAAATTGTCGGCTAGAACCTTATGTGTATATACTCTCACTACGTACGTCTCTACATGTGTCGCATACTCGCATCTCATCTCGATTATTGTCTCTTAATTTAAAGTCAACGAGGAACATTCATTGTTTCAATCTTAATTAGTGTAATTTCGAAACAAATTCATCATTAATATGCATGATTTTATTTTTTCTTTCAGTTTCCTAGACAAGGCAGCAATCCAGGATCCTCAATCAACGGCGGCAACTAAATGGAATCTCAAGACATTAACCGATGTCGAAGAAGTTAAGATGGTGATAAGAATGCTACCAACATGGGCTACGACGATAATGTTTTGGACTGTCTATGCCCAAATGACCACATTCTCGGTGTCACAAGCCACCACACTGGACCGCCACATCGGAAAATCCTTCCAGATCCCGGCCGCCTCCCTCACCGTTTTCTTCGTCGCAAGCATCCTCATCACCGTCCCGATCTACGACCGTCTAATCACCCCCATATGCCGGAAGGTCTTGAAGAACCCACACGGCCTCACGCCCCTTCAACGTATCGGGGTCGGCCTAGTCCTATCCATCCTGGGCATGGTAGCGGCCTCGTTGACTGAAGTCAAGAGACTTAGGGTAGCAAAGTCGAACGGCCTGACACACAACAGTGAGGCCTCTTTGCCATTGACCGTGTTTGTGCTGGTGCCGCAGTTCATACTGGTGGGGGCAGGCGAGGCATTCACATACATCGGGCAGCTCGATTTCTTCCTGAGGGAGTGCCCCAAGGGGATGAAGACGATGAGCACAGGGTTGTTTCTGAGTACGCTGTCGCTAGGGTTTTTCTTGAGCTCTGCATTAGTGACCATTGTTCGCAACCTAACTGTGAAGAAGCCGTGGATAGCCGATAACCTTAACGAAGGGAGACTTTACGATTTCTATTTGTTGTTGATGATTCTGAGCATTTTCAACCTTGCAATATTCTTGTTTTGCGCGAAAAGGTATGTTTACAAGGAGAAGAGGCTTGCTGACCAGGGTATTGAGATGGAAGAAGGTGAAGACCTAGTTTGCCATTAATAATTTGATTACACTTTTTTTTGGATTGCTTTTGTATAAGAGGTGCAAAAGAGTCGCACATGAAAAACAAGTGACTTTTTTCATCTTGGTTTTTGCATTGTAAAATATATGTAGGTAGCTCAAATAACAACGATATGATGAAAGTTGTTTGGCTAATAAGCATATGAAGGGATCAACTAAGAGATCGTGCTTCGATATTGATATAAACACCATATATATTTGTTTAAAATTTTTGTGTTTGGACTATATTTTCTACATTCTCTATATCCTACAACTTCTCACATACTATAATTTTTTTAGTACAACCGAGGAAGACAATGATAAAAACACTATTTAAATCATCTTACATGATATAAATTTAAAGTAGAGAAGTGAGGCTTTGGTGTGATCGTAGATGGGGTGTTGATCAGTCTAGCTTACAATATCTAGAACTAGGAAATTCAATGAAGATTTAAATGGACGTATTCCAGAAATATGGATCCAAGAATTGTCCAAGAGGGCCATTGAAGGTGTTGGGCCGTTGCTAACAAAAACCCTAATTTCAATCATGGGATGTGCCAAATGTGTGATCCTTATAAAGACTCTAATTGGAAAAGGAAATTCTCCACAAGAAAATCACGAAATGGTGACGGAACACAGTCCGTCAACACGGACGATGGAACGGCAACGGACGTACCCGTCGCCAGGTTTGGCGACGGAATAGTCGTCGCCAGATGGGGCGACAGACAAATTCTGTTGCCTTATTTTTTTAATTTTTTTTTATTATTTTGAATTCCGGAATAATAAGGCGACAGAATTGTTCCGTTGCCTTTTTTTTAAATAATTTTAATAAGACGACAGACATATTCCGTCGCCTTATTTTTTATTTTTTTTAAATAATTTTAATACCGGGTGACGGAATGGTCCACCACCATTTCCGTCGCCCGGTCCTTTAATAATCGGGCAGTCACATTCTTCCCCCATTTTCCCCCAATTTGAATTCACCCGTCCCCCGCGCCCTAACCCCCAGCCGCCGAGCCCCCCGCCGCCCTAACCCCTATAGCCGTCAAGCTTTCCCCGCCCTAACCCCCTAACGTCGCCGAGCCCCTACCAATCTCTCTCTCTCTCTCTCTGCCGTACCCCTGCCCTCGCTTGCACCGCCTGCCTCTTCCGCCTCCGCCTGCAGAGACACCTCCCGCCATCGCCGCCCGCAGACACCCCTGCCATCGATAAGCTCTTAATTCCCTTTTTTTAATTTATGCTTTAATTAATTGACTATGTTGATATATAATTAAGTTTTGCAATTAAACTGTGATGATATCTTAATTAGTGATTTTTTATGTATATATGACTGTAATGATATCTTAATACGAAAAAATATATTGTTAAAATTTTTTGTTGGAATTTATTATCATTTCTCAAGCTGTCTGTATACTGTTTTTAATACAAAAAACAGATTATGTATGTTTGTATACTGTTTTTAATCTAATAAATGTGTGTTTGTTATATATGTTGAGCATTGATTTTTTTTCCTTTTTTTTGTTCTTAGTGAAAATTAAAATTAATAAAGGTAGAAAAATTGATAAAGCAGAGGTGCTTAATGGCATGATTATATGCAACTTAATCAATATTCCTAATCCAACACAGTAACTAGTTAATTTCTAGTTCTAGTTCTAGGCATAAATAATAGACTTTGTGAATCAAAACTCCTAACCCCACGATAATATTTTATATGTAACTTAACCCAATTATGGATAATTAAATCGCATTATGTTAGGAAAAACTATCAAGGGTTTTCCTGAATGGGATTTTGATGAGATGTCAAAATATGCAAAGAACCTTGAAAGACTTAAAAGAAATCAAGCAGAAAATTCAGGATGATCATATAAAAATAATTAAGCTATCAAAGCCTGAAAATGATTAATCCAAGTGAGAAAAGAAAAGAAAAAAAGAAAAGAGAGAAAAGGAAAGAAAAAAAAAGAAAAGAAAAGTGAGAGAAAGGAAAAGAGAGAAAACGAAAGAAAAAAAAAGAAAAGAAAAGAGAGAAAAGAAAAGAGAGAAAAGGAAAAAGAAAAATCCAGCCTCAAGAGCTGTTTGAAAAGAAAGACTGTAGCTTGTTTGCTAGATCAGTTAGCAAGTTAAGTAAAACTGAAAGTTGCAGGTACCATTAATCGAAGTACCAAATGTTATCTGTCTACAGTCATGAACTAAAGAAAATCTCAGTTCAAGGCACCAGTTCGTGCCCAATTCCAGCTGAAGAAAAGTTCCAACTGATGGAAATTACCAGCTGAAGAGATGATAGTTTCCAGCTGAAGGAGAATACTAACTGAAGAATACACCAGTCCGAGCTGAAGGAGATACCAGCTCAGGAAGTTCCAGTTGAAGAAGAATACTAGCTGAAGAGTGTCCCAGTCCAAGGTCCGAGCTGAAGGTGATGCCAGCTCAAGAATTCCCAGCTAAAGAATGAAGTTCCAGCTGACGAAGTACCAGTTCGAAGAATACCAGATGAAGACGCATCAATTCTGAAGTCCATCTGAAGAAGCGCCAGCATCTAAACTGAAGACCAGTCCAAAGAAGTTCCAGTTGAAGGGACATCAGTCCAACATGCCTGCTGAAGAACACTGGTTCAAAACTGCCATCTGAAGCAAATCAAACTGGAGCTTAGAATGCATCAAGCCAGAGTCCAGAACTGCTAGCTGAAGATGATCTTAACTGGAGCTTACAAAACTGCCAAGAATGCGCAGAACTGACAGACAAGGAACTAAAGATTCCAACTGCCAGCAGAAGCCTAGAACTGAAGATCAAGACATAAGCTATAACTGAAATTTAAATTTCATAAAAGCCAACAAGAAGATCTTGGAGTTAATACAACCAAGATCTTGGAACAAAAGCACGTCAGAGGAACAAAGGCTACTTAATGGCTCTTTAAATGAAAGCCGCTTAATGGATTTATCATTTATGATCACATAGTGATCATCAACGGTCACCAGCCACTCGTCTATAAAAGATCAGCAACCTAGAAAATGACCGTGACATTTTTGCCAAAATTACTGCAAAAGACTTTCAGCAAAGACGTTCACCAAAGCTCTAAAGCCTCAAGCTTAAATTCACCAAAGTAAAAAGTCCAACTGAACTCTCTTAGTTTCGCTCTACAACGATCAACTACCCAGCTCAAGCCACAGACGCGCAAAGGAGCATATCAGTTGATACCAGTTTCAAGACTGCCTTCTTGAAGATCGAAAGAGATCTAAAACCTTGTAAAGACAGGCAATAGCACCTAAAGTCTCAGGGAGCATTTGAGATCGGTAAGTGTGAGTTGTCGACAAGAAACCGGCTGAGGAGGCTGCGTTCGTTAGATCATCACTTCCGGGACAGCACCAGTTGGAAAGGAGTCTGTGACTCTTAAAGTCATCGATAGCCAGGTCCAACACCTCTCTTCACTTTGTAACTGTAATAAAGGAACTTTACACTTGCATAGTGAATTGCCCTTCTGCGGAAGGAAAAGAGGACGTAGAAGTTAAGCTTCGAACCTCTATAAAATGTCTGTTTGCTCTGTTCTCTTTTCAGTTTTAAATTGCATGTTTTAAACTGCACACTCCAAGCACACACACAGCACTCTGAGCTAGCTGATCATCTCAACTGATCACCTAAGGAGCACGGATAACTTCGCGAGTTAAGGGCCAGTCTATTCCGCATATCAAAGTTGTTGATTCTAAGGATCAGCCATTTCTGCAGATCAACTGAATTAGATCTTGTTATATATGCTAATCTGTCAGCTATGGGAAACCATAAGCTACCAATTTTTTTTAGTTGAGAACTACAATAACTGGAGCAGGAGAATGAAAGTGCACCTCTGCTCAATCTACGAGAATATGTGGGAAGTTATCGAAGAAGGTCCAATCACAATAATGATGGATAATGAAGCCCACATTGCTGATGTGAATCAACCAGCAAGGATCCTAAAGCCAACTCATCTTCTCACGAGTGAAGAGAAGAAGTTGAAGAATCTAGAGTTCGTGGCCCAAGCCATGTTGTTCCAAACTCTAGATGAAGATCGCATGAAGGACACGAAAAGCTGCAGAATTGCCAAGGAGATATGGGACTTACTTTCAGATCTATGCAAAGAGTCCGAGGCCATCAAAGGAAACAAGCTCCAACTGGCGGTGGACAGATATGAGTCCTTCAAGATGCACTCAGATGAAACCATCAAAAGCCTAGAAATCTTTAAAATAAGATTTCTAGGCATCATTAGTGAGATGAACAATCTGGGAAGAACATATCCCAATAGTGAGATGAACTACAAAATTTTGGACAATCTCACAGAGGAATGAGATATGAAGGTGATTGCTATAAAGGAGTCAAGAGACTTTAACAACATCACCCCAAGAGAACTTTTTGGTTCTCTTAAGGCTCACGAGTACATCCTAAACCAAAAAAGAGAGGCATCCACTTCATCAGCCCAGGATGCAACCTTTTATGGTGAGAAATTGGTTTAAAAAAACTCGAGGAAGAAATATCTTCCGACCAAGAAGTTCTCAAGCTAGAGAACTGCACCGCCAGCCTATCTTCGAAGACATCAAGCAAGTCAACCTGGAAAAGATGTTGACTCAAAAAGAAACCTACATACAAAGCTGTATCGAGCACGTCAACACATTCAGATTCCTTTGGAGAAGTTCACTCCTATGGATCTCACAACTCAGTATAGTGAGTGCTTGGATTCAAGGGATGAACCAAGGACCAACTCCCACTATAACTGGTTTGCCAACTAGTCATACCACAAGAGTGATAGAGCTCATGGAGTTAAAAGAAATTGGCCACAAGGGAAAGTTAGACAAGCTCGAGATTAGAGAATTATGATCGAAGAGTTCTATGCTACCAACTTTCGTCGCAGGTACAAGTCAAATGACTCAGCTCAGAGGAGGATAGCTGAAAAGAGAATGAAATAGATCAGACGATAAATGTCTGAAAACTCTCTACCTGCTATTGAGCTAAAAGTTTGGCAATTATGGATCTCTAAACACTTGATTGGCAAAGAAAGACCCGATATCATGCGGGTTCCTAAAAACTAATCGTCTCTCTTACAGGAAAAGGGCATATCCTATCGAAAAAGAGGACCAAGGAGGTTTGGTACCTGAATAGTAAGTGCTCAAAACACATGACGGGAGAGATAGGGGATCTAGAAGGATACAAGGAAGTAAAAGGACCATTAGTCACATTCGGAAATAACTCCAGAAGCCGAACCATTGGAGAAGGGTTTGTGGTCAAAGGAAATGTGGTAATCCCATGGAGTATCCCATGTTGAAGTACTGAAGCACAAACTACTCAGCATCAGTCAATTATGTGACAATGGATACACTGTTTATTTCAATCGAAGCTTATGCGACATCAAAGATAAATCAATTGGACCAATCCTCCTAACTGGCGTAAGGAGAGGCAACATGTATGTTGTTGACTTGTTAACTGGCTGTGGATAAGCTTACTTTCTTTCAATGGGCTCAACTGAAGCAAGTTGGCTATGGCATCGACGACTTAAACATTTCAATTTCATAACCATCAATCATCTAGCCAAGAAAAAGCTAGTAGATGGGCTTCCCAAGGATATTTTCAAGAAAACTGGTGTCTACGGACCATGCTAGAAAGGAAAGTAAATGAGGTCGTTATTCAAAAATAGAAGTCATCCTTCAGGGAAAACTACTCCCCTACAACTGCTACACATAGATCTATTTAGGCCAGTCAGACCACTAACTCCCAAAGGAAAAAGATTCACTCTCGTAGTAGTTGATGATTTCTCAAGATACACATGGGGTAGATTTTCTCAGAAGCAAGGATGAAACCTACTCCAAGCTATCAGCGACGATCAAAAGGCTGCAAACTGAAAAGGAGAAACGAGTTCAGCTAATTTCTTCAGACAATAGAACTGAATTTGTCAATTAGCAGATCATCAGATTTCTCAGTGAACTAGGAATAACTCATGAGCACTCAGCTGCTAGAACTCCACAGTAAAATGGTGTAGCTGAAAGGAGAAACCGCGCACTTAAGGAAGCAGCTCGAGCAATGATAGCGGATACCAACATAGTAGAAGGATACTGGGCTAAGGCAGTCAACACAGCATGCATGTAATGCCCCAAATCACTCCGTTTGGCCACGTCACTTAACATACAATTTATTTACTTATATTTGTGTGCTTGTTTTAATATGAGCGGAAGCTAAGGTCAAAAGCATGATAAGGTGAAGCATCATAATTCTCAATATAAATTTTTCACAATTAAAGCATGCAATCTATCATATCTATTTCGTCACACAGCATTGTGTTACGTAGAAGCATCGTGTAAGCCCATCTACACAACCATAGAATCATCTAACCTATCGGACTCATAGGTCTTACTCAACCCGCCTTTCTAACACCCTAAATTAACATACATAGCATAGGGGTTCATTGACATATAATTTACATCGTAGGCTCCTAGGTCAAACGACCTGCCTTTAAAACACATATATAATAGGTTAAGTTAACATAGCGTACCTATAAAAGATTGGGCTATTCCCATCCCCAATAATCATTGATCATAAAGCAAAAAGAATGATCAATGTAATAATAATATCATGAGTATTTCAAATGCACAAAAAGAGAACACAAGCTTGTGGGGGGTTCTCTTGTGTTCACAACGCTCCTTAACCTGAAATTCATTAAATGAATGGGGTGAGTAAACATACTCAGTAGGGAACACTGTAAACAGTTATAGCCAATTGCACAAGTGAGAATATAATATATGGATACTTCTTTACTTTTGTGGAGACTAGTTTCAACCCCATAGGGTCCAACATCATGATGCCCCTGTTAATGAACATCTTTGGCCCTGTAGGGATGCCCGCAGGCTTATTCTCCCCCAGAGAGGACATTAAAAAGTCTTTATCGATCCCAAAGGACCTCTTTACCGACCCCGAAGGATCTCTTTGTCAACCCCGAAGGATCTCTTTCATTTCACCGGTCCGAAAACCCTTCATACTTATACAATCAAAGCACAACAATAACTATAACTTTACACGTGTTCACAGTTTAGAGTTACCCCACCTTATAAGACGCTTTAAAATCCTTTCAACCTTGAAATACTCCTTTTCCGTGCACAAGTTGTCCACCTCGAACCTCAATACATCACCAAGCACCTTTAAATTCCCTTTCTCATTTTAGATGTCGAGTTATACAATTATTTCATAATTTTTTTGACCAAACACATGTTATACATGATTTAAGGTTTACATACGTATCCACATACACAACCATGGATATACAAGCTCATACTATGATTTTGGACTCAACATACGCATTAAAACTCTTTGAGACATTTAATCGAGCACATTACGTACACTCATTTAAACCACATGATCATTATTCAATTTAAATCCTTTGAACTCAATATTTCAAACACAAGCACCTCTATCCTAGGGCTCTAACATAGATGAAAATCAACCTCATACAACCATCACAACACCTCCAACCAAACACCAACATATTAAGGGGAAATTAGGGCAAAAATCCAATCTTTAGCAACAATGAACCCTAGGGATTTCAATCTAACCACACATATAGCTTCAATGGAGTAAATAAACCATATGTTTGAGATATCAAAGCATGAGGATCGATAGAATCGAAAAGCCCTAAATTTTGGATATAAACTAAGTTCAAAACAACAAGAAATGGAGCTTAATCATCAAGAGGGAAGTGGTATGCGATTACCTTAGATGATGGATGATAATGATAGAATCCACTCCCAAAAGTTGAAGAATTTCTTGAGAGAGCTTTGGGGGAAAATCGCCCAAGTGTGAAGAAGATGGAGGAAAATAGGTGAAGTGTTGTATTCAAAGGATGAAAATTCTGAAGCAGGGTGCGACCTAAAGAGGCCGCGTTAAGGGGTCACGCTTGGATAATACAGTGAGGCGCGAATCAAGGAGGTCGCATCTACGGGTCGCGTTTGAGCTGAAAAAAAGGGCTCTTTTAAGCTGATGACATGCGACGAAAATGTCGCATTTCAAGGTCGCGCTGCAGACCTCTCAGAACACGACTAGAAGGAGGGTCACATTTCCTGTTCGTGTTTCAGCTTCATTGTGAGATGCGACTCGGTGGACTCGCGCTTAAGTGTCGTGCTTCAGGCTGTTTACGATTTTTGAATATAGTTCGACTCCCGGACATTTCCAACTCCATTTAACTTTTTAATTAAAACATAACTTAACATGTTAAGGTATGAAAAACTAAAATTAAAACATAACTTAACATTTTAAGGTACAGCGAGACCCCCGATCAACTCAGTGTTAGGGTGTTCAAGGTATGGCAAACTAAAATTAAAAACAATCACATTCATTCACTATTATATAACTCAACATTTTAATATAAAGTTTCAAACTCTATTATGCACTCAGCATAATATAACCGTGCTATGACGTATCAGCTCAAGTAGGACAACCTACATTGAAACAACGACATAAAATATGAACATAACATCATAATTAATATTCAAACAATATTAATTCAACTTTATTTTCCAAAATTATAATTTATAATTTAGCAAAAATGGTTGGGGTATCACGATCTCCCCAACTTTAAAAAATTTCATCATCGAAATTAGCCTATCATTTCTGTTACATTTGGATATCGAGCTATAATATCAACTTCTTTCTCCCAAGTGGCCTCTTCAGGTCCATGCCGACTTTATTGCACTTTTATTAAAGGAACCTCACGGGTTCGAAGAGTGTGAACTCTTCTATCTAACACAGCAATTGGTACTTCTTCATACGTCAAGTCTTGCGAAACTTGTACCGTGTCATATGAAATGACATGACTGCAACATCACCTGCCGAATCCAGAGGTACTGCTAGGCAATAGGCAACATCACCTATTTTCTCTAGAATCTTGAATGGTCCCACATATCGTAGATGCAACTTACCCTTCTTCCCAAATCTAACCACTCCTCTCATTGGTGCAATCTTCAAGAATACCCTGTCACCAATCTCAAAGCTAACGTCTTTTCTCTTCACGTCGGCATAGGATTTCTGACGATCTTGAGTTATCTTGATTCTTCTTCTTATCTTCTTAATTACTTCCACTGTCTTCTAAACGATCTCGGCACCTAAGAGTCGACGCTCTCCCACTTCATCCCAATGAATAGAAGATCTGCACTTTCTCCCGTACAATGCCTCATACGGGGCCATTTCAATAGACGCTTAGAAACTATTATGGTAAGCAAACTCTACAAGAGGCAAGTGGCTCTCCCAACTTCCACCAAAATCGAGTACACATGCACGAAGCATGTCCTCTAACGTCTAGATGGTCCGCTCAGATTGACCATCAGATTGAGGATGGTACGCCGTGTTAAACCTGAACTGTGTTCCCATGGCTTCTTGTAGACTTTGCCAAAATTTGGACGTAAACCTTGTGTCACGATCTGACACTATCGACACAGGAATGCCGTGAAGACGTATTATCTCATCGATGTAAATCTGAGCTAATCGATCCATCTTAAATGTCATTTTCACTGGAAGAAAATGAGTAGACTCGGTTAACCTATCGACAACAACCCAGATTGCATGATGACCTCTAACTGACGGAGGTAATCTTACCACAAAGTCCATTGCAATGTGCTCCCACTTCCAATCGGGAATCTCGAGTGGGTTTAACAATCCAGAGGGCGTTGATGCTCGACTTTCACTTGTTGACAAGTGATACACTTCGATATGAATTGGCCAATCGACCTCTTCATATTTCTCCACCAGAAAACCATCTTCAAGTCCTTGAACATCTTCGTGTCTCCTGGGTGCACATAATACGGGGTATTATGTGATTCTTCAAGAATCTCCCTTCTCAACTCTTCATTCTTCGGCACACACAATCTTCCTTCAAAGAATAGTGTGCCATCATCAACAATGGCAAACCCTTGAATAGAACCTTCCAATGCTCTTTTCTTAATTTTGCATAAGAAAGGATCGTTGACTTGCGCTTCACGAACTCGATCATGAATTAGTGGTCGAACCACTATGGCTGCTAAAATCCCTTGAGTGGTGTTGGAAGGATCCACCACCTCTAAATTCATCTTCTCAAACTCCTTGATCAACTGCTCTTGCTTGGTTGGAAGATAGATCTTTCGGCTTAAGGCATCAGCTACAACATTCACCTTTCCAGGATGATATAAGATCGTACAATCGTAATCCTTCACCAACTCTAACCATCTTCTTTGACGTAAATTCAACTCCTTCTAGGTGAAGAAGTACTTCAAGCTTTTGTGGTCAGTGTAGATGTCGCACCTACTTTAATAGAGATAGTGCCTCAAAATCTTCAATGCATAAACCACGACTGCTAATTCGAGATCACGTGTCAGATAATTATACTCGTGCATCTTCAACTGTCTTGATGCGTACGCTACTACCTTTCCATGTTGCATCAAAACACAACCAAGTCCTTTCTTCGAGGCGTCGCTGTAGATGACAAAGCCTTTAGTCCCATCAAGAATAGTCAACACTGGGGCTAACACGAGACGTCGCTTTAATTCTTGAAAACTCTACTCACATTTCTCACTCCATTGAAACTTATCATTCTTCCTTGTTAATCTCGTCAAAGGACCCGACATCTTGGAAAACCCCTTGATGAATCTTCTATAGTAACCTGCTAGTCCTAGAAAACTTCGGACTTCATTAACATTCGATGGCGTCTTCCAATTGCTAACAACTTCTACCTTCGACGGGTCTACTTCGATTCCATTCGATGTCACCACGTGCCCAAGGAATGCCACTCGCTCCAACCAGAACTCGCATTTTGAAAATTTTGCATACAATTCTTCTTTCCTTAGCGTCTCCAATACAATTCTGAGATGCTCAGCATGCTGCTCCTTGCTTGTTGAATAAATCAAGATATCATCGATGAAGACTATTACGAACTGGTTGAGGTACGGATGGAACACTCGATTCATCAAGTCCATGAAGACTCCAGGTGCGTTGGTCAATCCAAAAGGTACCACCGTGAACTCATAGTGACCATATCGCGTTCTAAATGCTGTCTTAGTGATGTCACTCTCCTTGATCTTCAATTGATGATAGTCGGACTTCAAGTCGATCTTTGAAAACACACCGACTCCCTTCAGTTGATCAAACAAATCTTCAATTCTCGGCAGCGGATACTTGTTCTTGATCGTTAACCGGTTCAATTCTCTATAATCAATGCAAATTCACGTTGACCCATCCTTCTTCTTCACGAATAGCACAGGTGCTCCCCATGGTGAAACACTTGGTCGGATTAATTTGTTGTCAAGTAACTCCTGAAGTTGAACTTTGAGCTCTTGCAACTCCTTGGCGCCATTCTACATGGAGCTTTAGATATTGGTGCCACACCTGGCACTAGGTTGATGGTGAACTTGATCTGACGGTCAGGAGGAATCCCTGGCAACTCGTCTAGAAATACGTCGGGAAATTCATTCACCACTAGCACATCAGACACCTGGACTTTAGTAGACTTTGACTCCACTATGCTAACAAGAAATCCCTGACATCCTCTTTTCTTCAACAACTTCATCGCCTTCATTGCTGTAATGATTCTCTTAGTTGACTTCGTTCTAGCACCATAGAAGATTAACTTAGGCTCACCCGGAAAATCAAATTCGACCTCACGATCATGACATCTAATCGTTGCATGATTCCCACTTAACCAATCCATACTTAGGATTAAGTTGAAATCACGCATATCCAAGACATGGAGATCTGCTCTCAACACTCTATCATTGATTTCTAGTATCAGGCCATACGCCATCTTGCTAGAAGAAACTTTCTTTCCCGAAAGAATACTGATCTCTAGCAATTCACCACTATTTTTGCATAAAACACCTAGCTTGGAACAGAAACTTGCAAATATAAAGGAATGTGATGCACCAGAATCGAATAACACTAAAGCTAGAACATCTGATACTCGAAGAATACCTGACATAGCATCCTCACCTGAATTAGGGTTCTTTTCCTCACCCTCTAAAGGAAATAGTCGGGGCTTCACCTTTCTTTCTTGCTCCTCCTTCTTCTTCGGGCAGTCATAGGACATGTGGGTCGGGTCCCCACACGTTAAGCAAACTCTCTGCCCCGCACGACACTCTCCTAGATGGAACTTTTGGCATTTAGGGCAAGGAGCCCTATCATTGTTTCCTCTCTATGGGCCTGGCCTCTGCTGCCACGGTTTATTTTGCATAGGAGCTTTCCCTTTTCCTTTGTCCTGTGGCTCCCATTTCCTCTTGCCAAAGGCCTCCCGCTGCCTTTGGTCCTTCTGGTCCAATTGGAGCCCAAGAGAGATGGCTTGGGCTCTCTCAATTACTTCACCATAGGTTCTCAACCTTTGGCCTAACAGAATTCCTGCATTTTCGGGACGCAAACCACGCTCAAAACGTCGAGCCTTTTTTTCATCCGTATCCATGATGTACGGAGCATAGCGGGAGAGACGGTTGAACCGCCTTTCATATTCAATCACTGCCATCCCTCCTTACTTTAGATTTAGGAATTCAGTCCCCATCTTAGTCTTGAAAGACTCATGGAAGTACCGGGTGAGGATCAACTCTTTCAAGTCAGTCCATACCAAAGCTTGACGTTGCTCGGGCATCATAGTTCGGGAATGAGTTTCCCAGCAAAAGCTCACCTCTTCTACAAACTAGAAAATAGCACATGAGGCCTTCTGTACCTCGGTGCATTGAATGCGCTCGAAGATCTGCTCCATTTCCAGGATCCATTCCTCTGTCGCTTCAGGACCTTCACTTCCTTTAAGCCTGGATGGCCCCATCTTTCTAAATTGATCGACTATGTCGAACGTCTCTTTTTGGAGCCTTGCTCCTTCAGCTATTCCTCCTCGCCCCATCTGCTGGGCCATGAGATCTTGGAGTGTCTCAAGGAAGCCTCGGGCAAAGTCGGGCCCGTTCTCTCATGGTGGGAAATCATGAAGACCACCACCTTCATTACTTGATTCCTCCGCTTCTTGCGGAGCGGGAGAAAGACGTAGCGGCATCCTAAATCTTTTAGGAACACTAGCTCGTTAGGTGAATGTTATTCTTAAAGCTAATTCAAGGACTACTAAAACACTTTTCATCATTTCATAATCAAGAAAGCACACAACTCTTAAGATTTCATCTCTTTAAAGCGTGTAGAGGGAATTCAAAACATCATAGTTGAACATGACAACACATATACATATCATTCATCTATATTGTCCAACTTCGGACCATTCTTTTCTTCTTTATCATGCTATCATGATCTACTCAACTCCTTAACTTCTTTCCTGACACACTCTATACATACACCCCCATTTCATATTGCTCATACTTGAAAACCTTTAAAAGTGCATATCTTAGGATCGGAGTCAAGCCGAGTAGTAGTCGTGAACAACCACTCATAATTCTCATACATAAATCAAACACATGCAGGACAAGTCTACATGAGTGTAGACCTGCTCTGATACCACTTTGTAACGCCCCAAACCACTCCGTTTGGCCACATCACTTAACATACAATTTACTTACTTATATTTGTGTGCTTATTTTAATATGAGCGGGAAGCTAAGGTCAAAAGCATGATAAGATGAAGCATCATAATTCTCAATATAAATTTTTCACAATTAAAGCATGCAATCTATCATATTTATTTCGTCACACAGCATAGTGTTATGTAGAATCATCATGTAAACCCATCCACACAACCATAAAATCATCTAACCTATCGAGCTTATAGGTCTTACTCAACCCGCCTGTCTAAAACCCTAAATTAACATACATAGCATAGACATATAATTTACATCGTAGGCTCCTAGGTCAAACGACCTGCCTTTAAAACACATACATAATAGGTTAAGTTAACATAGCACACCTATAAAAGATCGGGCTATGAAGAGACACACTCATTTCTAAAATCATTCAAGAAAGAGTCTCTTCTCACTCTCATCTCTCTCAACTAAAAATTCCAGCCAAATTTTCTTTAATGGCAGAATTCCTCAGTTCCCCAAACTTGTTCACAAACCAGATGATGAGAGATAAATTCCTTGAAAGGAAGAAGTTCCATGATATCCTTCAAAAATCAAATGGCCAAAACCTGCTTTTTAGTCTTCACAAGACAGGGATTCTTCACTACCTGGAAACACCACCTAGGTTCTTCAGACAAAACCGGGTGTGAGAATTTCTTCTTCGAGCAAAGATTAGTGCTAATGGTAAGGAAATTAAATCAGTTATTCAAGGCTAACCTATCAAGATAATTGATGGAACAGTTGCTGAATTTTTTCAACTTCCACAGCAAGGAGCAACAGTTCAAGAATTGAGTGAAGCAACTGAACCATAATGGAGAAGGTGGAAGGCCCCCACCTGCAAAAAGGCATTCAATTTTACCACATCTAAAACTAATCTAAGGCCAGAGTATGGAGTTCTGCTCAACATCACAAACAAGATTATGTTTGGAGCAATTGGAAGACTAAGCCAGCTAACCCAGGATAGGTACAAGGTGAAGATACACCTAGCTGAAGGATGCAAAACAAATTGGGCAGAGTTTGTATTTTCTCAGATCAAGCGTCAAGTGCTCAAGGCCTCTAACTCAAAGAGAACAAGGATGTTTGAGTCTATGGTAGGACTCATTCACATACTGAGCAAGATGATTGAAGACATCTTGAAGCTGCCAAATGTAATGCATTACCAGTCCTCATCTCCGACTGGATCCCCAAGAGAGGAAGCATTCATCTTCACTCACTCAAGAAGAAAAGGAGGACCAAAGGCAATACAAGTGCCACAGGTTCAACCACCTCAACTGTTAATGTCGTTCAATCACCAGTCTCAAAGAATGGATCAACAGCGGATTTTCAAGACTGTTCTGATCCAGATGAGCTCATTCTATTCATCGAAATCCCTCATCCAGATTATGGAGCTGATTACTTCGGGAGAACTTGCCCTCCTCTCCAACTGATGGAAGAACATATTCCCACTTTCTACAGTGGTGAGTATGTAGCCAAAAATGCATAAAAAGAGGTAATCAATTTACTCCTCACTCAATTTGCATTTGTAGCTAAGCAAGATCAAGAGTTTTTCAAGCAATTGCACCGGTACTTCTACTTGTACAACTGGAGACATTCAATGTCCATCCAGTCTCATTTCTTGATCACTGCTTTTCACGGCATGAGTTTTTGGCAAAGAGAAAAAGTTTGGAGTTTAAAATGGAGAGGGTCTTCAAATCTATTTTCTCCAACAATCGTGCAAGTACAGAGGATTATGAGTCATTGATTGACCAACAAAATTCCTCCAACTGCCCTACTTTCCAAATTAGGAAGTGATATCAAGGCTCAAGAAGAAGCAGGAGTCCAGCAGCCAGTTAACTGCACAACCAGCCCTGCCTGTCGTAAATTGAATTTTGACAATCTGTCAAATCAGTTTGCGGAGCCACCTCGACCAACTAAACCTGCAACTGCACAGATGCACAGAGAACCACTTCTCACCCAGTTGCAGTGAGTCAACTATATGATGTTGAAGATACTGCCACATCACCAAATCTCTTGTCAAAGAGATATGTCACCCCATTGATCGTTTCAAGCTCAAAGACAGCCGTCCAACTGAGCCCTCAGGAAGTTCCCTTCAAGTCATCTCTTAAGAGGAACTTGCAGAGTAGACGAAGGGTCACATCAGCTGAAGCCAAGCACCGGAGCCAATCCGTGAAGAAAACAAGGCCAGAGAAGCCTCCTGAAGGAACTGGATCTGCCTCAAAGAGGAAAAGACCAAACTACCCTGATGAGAACAGTGACGAGAATCTAGTTCGCCCCATCAAGAAGAGAAAACTAACTGAGATTTAATCCAGCAGTTCAGCAAGTGATGTCATCAGTTGAGTGATGAATCAGTTCCAAGGGCCAAGAAGAAGATATGACAAGAGCTGATTGATCAGTTGCCACATCGTCAGTTCGCAAAGTCATCAATTGGATTGTATCCCAACTGAGCAAGGATAAGTTTATAATTGATTATTCTTTAAGATTATTCTTAATAAAATTATTGACGTTATGATTCATTTCATTTTTAAAAATCCACAAGCATAATTTTTAAATGGAAGATCTCTCAAAGATAGCCAGCATTAATGCTACTGAGCAAAATCAACCACTAAAGTGGAAAGTGAGTTGATCGCTTGAGAGATATAAATAGTAAAATCCTGCACCAAATATTTTCTATTCATGGCAACTATCCCATTTTCAAATGGATGAGATCTCAACCGCTGATCTAAAGTGAAGCTAAACTTATAGACGGCTGAGATATTCATCATATTTAAGCCAGCTGAGCATCAGTCAAATCTATTAACTAATCAACTGAGGATATTCATCACATTAACTACTCACAGTACATGCATGCAAAGCTTCTTTTAAATGCTAAGGAGATATCGATCAAAGATCACATATCTATCTTCATAACTCATATTGTATTGCTTCACATATCTCTCTCTCTCTACTCCATTCAAACTCTCTAAAATACTCTCTTTTTTGCAGAATGGAACTCTCCCCTCAGTACATTGATCCAGCTAGACATGCTCTCAATCTGAAAAGAGACAAGTTCGTAGACCTGGACTTTATGATGAAAAGACTTAAAGTTGTTGAATTTCATCGCTTAGTCACAGAAGTGGAGGAAACTGAACTCTTTCAGTTTTTTACTCAAGGTCCTCAGTTTGGACGATGCTTTTAACATCTACATCTACTACCAAGTTGCAGACAACGGCAACATTATATCATCAGTCGGCATGTACCCAATCGTGATCTCCAAGGATACCATGATGGAAATCCTCCATCTTCTAGGAGCAGGTTCACCGGCAAGCTCGATAGCCATGCCAAATCAAAATGATTTGTGGAGCCAATGGATAAAACCAGGAGTTGAGCATAATGATTATTCACACAGACTAAAGGATAGACTGCAGTGGGAGTTCATCCAACTACAAGATATAGTCATCCACTGCCTGCGACGCAACCTGGACTATACTCATTTCAGTGTCGAAAATGCTCACCTGATGTAACTTATCTACAACCGATGCAGAGTCAACTAGACATCATTTGTGCTATCACAACTGTGGTAGAATATTCACAAGGTCTGTTTTGACCATCAAACTGGAACATTCACGGAGAAGCTGGGATTCATCAATTGACTCAGCATGATCATTTGTGATCAGATTCATGTTCTCCCCACAATCTTTGTCAAGAGAAAGAGAAACCTGAAGTCGTTTGGCAAAAGATCGAGAAGGCAGAGACCTGCTGAAGAAGGTCCCTCCACTCTGACTGAACCGACTTTAAATAGTCAAGGAAAGCAACCCTTATCAGAAGATGACATAATGACAAAGTCAACTGCAGCAGCTGATTCTGAACAAACTGAAAACAACGACTTGGATGGCGTTGAAGATAACTTCAATGAAAGTGTCAACAATCTGCTGTCAAGTAGATTTCACATCATCGAGAGTTATGACTACAATCTCTTCAATCAACTGAAGAGATATCTCAGATGGTCATCCTAAAGATATCAAGTTGATCAAGCAGTCATGTTTGAACTGCTCGATAAGAAGGGACACCACTTCTTGAGTCAAGAAGGAATTTGGAGCAGAAACTGGATCAATAATCCATTCACGGAACTCCCACACTCTTCGAGATTATGGATTCAATGATTCACAAAATCCAGCATGGTGTACCAGCCACAACTCCTCTACCTTTTGCAGAGTCATCCAACTCATCTTCAACACCGATAGAGTTCAACCACCCATCTCCAACTGAAGAACTCTTCCCAAGTTTGGCCATGATGATAACTGAACCTCAGGTTCAGTCCTCACTGCCAGATATACGGCTGTTCATGCCAACAGAAGAAGCATGGAACTGACTACTCTCACCTCCATGATATCATCCATACCCCTCTCCATATGAAGGTAACCTAGCTACTACATTCAGTTTGTTACCACATGTTTCCATTCTATCCTTTGATCTACAACTGCATACCTTTTTGGATGATGCCAAAAAGGGGGAAGAGAATAAAGAAATTGAGAGGAATGATGGAAGAAACTTTTTGAGTCTCTGGGATGAGATTCAGGGAGAACCTTCGCAGTTTCATGGGGAAGTACAGCCTCAAAGGGGAAGTAATGAGGACTGTAGGAAATACTCGAGAAGAGAGGCATCAGCTTTAGGGGAAAGTTTGGGAGATGTCTGGAGAATAGCCAGAGTTGGGAGACAATTATCTCAGGGGGAAAGTTTGGGGAGACTTCTGGAGGCATACTAGAGAAAAAGGAGAATCTAGCAATTAGTGGAACAGATAAAGAAGGAGATGAGATACCAGCTGAAGAAGTGTAGCAGCTGAAGAGCTAGAAAGTGAAGAAAAAGAAGAAGAAAAAGAAAAAGAAAAACAAACTGTTGTAGATTGAAAGAAATCTAATCAGTTTATATAATCAGTTTCTTAACTATAAAAGTTTTCTTGCTTGATTGTGTAATCTTTTGCACAACTTTAAAATTTCTTAATCAGTTTTTTCATTGTTGCTCAATTTTGCCATGTTTTGGCATCATCAAAAAGGGGGAAATTGTTAGGAAAAACTATCAAGGGTTTTCCTGAATGGGGTTTTGCTGAGATTCGAAAATATGTAAAAAGCCTTGAAAAGCTGAAAAGAAATCAAGCAGAAAACGAAGGATGATCTTATAAAAAAAAATGAACTATCAAAGCCTGAAAATGATCAATCCAAGTGAGAAAAGAAAAGAAAAGAGAGAAAAGGTAAGAAAAAAAAGAAAAGAAAAGAGAAAGAAAAGAAAAGAGAGAAAATGAGAGAAAAAAAAGAAAAGAAAAGAGAGAGAAAAGAAAAGAGATAAAAAGAAAAAGAAAAATCCAGCCTCAAGAGCTGTTTGAAAAGGAAGACTGTCGCTTGTTTGCTAGATCAGTTAGCAAGTCAAGTAAAACTAAAAGTTGCAGGTACCATCAATCGAAGTACCAAATGCCATCAGTCTACAGTCATGAACTGAAGAAAATCCCAATTCAGGCACCAGTTCAGAAGTGCCCAATTTCATCTGAAGAAAATGTCTAGCTGATGGAAATTACCAGCTAAAGAGAGGACAGTTTCCAACTGAAGGAGAATACCAGCTGAAGAATACACCAGGCTGAGTTGAAGAAGATACCAGTTTAAGAAGTTCCAGCTGAAGAAGAATGTCAGCTGAAGAGTATACCAGTCCAAGGTCCGAGCTAAAGGAGACGCCTGCTCAAGAAGTCCCAGCTAAAGAATGATGTTCCAGCTAATGAAGTACCAATTCGAAGAATACCAGCTAAAGACGCATCAATTCTGAAGTCCAACTGAAGAAGTGCCAGTATCCGAACTGAAGACCAGTCCAAAGAAGTTCTAGCTGAAGGGACATGAGTCCAACATGCTAGCTGAAGAACACTGGTTCAAAACTGCTAGCTGAAGCAAATCAAACTGGAGCTCAGAAAGAATCAAGCCAGAGTCCAGAACTGCAAGCTGAAGATGATCTTAACTGGAGCTTACAAAACTGCCAAGGATGCGCAGAACTGACAGAAAAGGAACTGAAGATTCCAACTGCCAGCAGACGCCAAGAACTTAAGATCAAGACAGAAGCCGTAACTGAAATTCAAATTTCAGAAAAGCCAACAAGCAGATCTTGAAGTTAATGCAACCGATATCTTGGAACAAAAGCACGTCAGAAGAACAAACGCTCCTCAACGGCTTTTTAAATGAAAGCTCCGCAACAGCTTTATTATTCATGATCACACAGTGATCATCAACAATCATCATCTACTCGTCTATAAAAGACGAGCAACCTAGAAGATGACCGTGACTTTTTCGCCAGAATTACTGCAAAAGACTTTCAGCGAAGACGTTCGCCAAATCTCTGAAGCCTCAACCTTAAATTCGCCAAAGCAAAAAGTCCAACTAAAAAGAAGGAGCAAACTGCTCATCAAGCTACTTGTTGAAGAAATCCAGCCAGAGCCACTCTCTCAGTTTTGCTCTACAAGGATCAACTACCCAGCTCAAGCTGCTGACGCGCAAAGGAGCATATTAGTTGATACCAGTTTCAAGACTGTCTTCTTGAAGATTGAAAGAGATCTAAAACCTTATAAAGTCGGGCAATAGCACCTAAAGTCTCAGCGAGCAGTTGAGATCGGTAAGTCTGAGCTGTCGACCAGAAACTAGCTGAGGAGGCTGCGTTCGTTGGATCTTCGCTTCCGGGACAACACCAGTTGGAAAAGAGTCCGTGACTTATAAAGTCACCGATAGCCAGGTCCAACACCTGTCTTCACTGTGTAACTGTAATAAATGAACTTTACACTTGCATAGTGAATTGCCCTTCCATGGAAGGAAGAGAGGACGTAGAAGTTGAGCTTCGAACCTTTATAAAATTGTCTGTGTGCTCTATTCTATTTTCAGTTTTTAGTTACACGTATTAAACTGCACACTCTAAGCACACACACAGCACTCCGAGCTAGCTGATCATATCAACTGATCACCTAAAGTGCACAGATAACTTCGCTGAGTCAAGGGCCCAGTCTATTCCGCATATCTTGTCTAAGAATTTGGATCAGTTTATTCACCCCCCTCTAAACTGATTCTGACTCGCCCTGGGACCAACACATTATCTCAATCATAAATTCTATAATTTACTACTACAAATAGGAGTAAATGAAAGACTCGGATACAACACAATAATTTAATTGAAAACTATATGTTCTCAAGTAAAATAAAAATGGTGTTCAAATTAAATTCAAATCATTCAAAAGAAGTTTAATAATTATTTTTTTAAAATCAAATTTAAGCTCCAATTTCAGCTGTTACTCATCTCCTTCTTCATTTGTTCCACCAATTGCTAGATTCTCCCTTTTCTCTAGCATTCCTCCAGACGTCTCTCCAAACTTTCCCTTGAGGCTAATGCCTCTGTTCTCGAGCAGTTCCTACAGTCCTCATTTCTTCCCCTTGAGGCCATACTTCCTCCTGAAACTATGTGGGTTTTTCCCGAATCTTATCCAGAGACTCAAAAAGTTTCTTCCATCATTCCTCTCTCAATTTCTTCATTCTATTCTCCCTTCTTGGCATCATCCAAAAGGGTGTGTAGTTGTAGATCAAAGGATGGAATGGGAACATGTGGTAACAAGCTAAATATTGTAGCTAGGTTACCTTCATATGGGGAGGGGTATCGCTGTTCTCATGGTGGTGAGCGTAGCCAGTTGGATGCTTCTTCTGTTGGCATGAACTGCCGTAGATCTGTCAGTGGAGATTGAACTTGAGGTTCAGTTGTCATCATGGCCAAACTTGGGAGGATTTCTGATGTGACCCGGACAATGTATCCAAGACACGAGATTTATGCACGCGGAAGACTTCAAGAACGAACTACGTCAGCTAGAAAACAATGGAATCAATCCGACTCAAAATATGATAAAACTTACTAGAATTACGTAGACACGAACTAGGACTCGATTGGAACACTTGGATGGTGGCTGGAACTCGGCGGTGGTGATGGTCACGGCGGCGGATGACGGCGGTATTGATGGTGTTGGCGGCGGCGGTGTGGTCGAAGGATAGGTTAGATTCGGTGAACCCGTGTTGAATAACCCGAACGCGCACGTCTAGCTTCTCCGGATAGCAATTCTCCCAAGTACTTGAACGCACCCTGAAGAACTTGAATAGGACTATTGAGTTGCTAAAACAATAGAACTTTGAAGATAAAATTTCGATCAACAAAAGATCTTGAGACAGATTGAGAAATAACTCTTGAATTCTTGCAATTGTCTGATTTATGAATGTCACAGGGTACTCCTATTTATAGGAGAGATTATGAACGAAAATTAACCCTAATTAACTAGATAAACATCAAAAAAATACTAATCCTAATCAATCTAGGATAAAATCAAAAGATACCAAAAATAAGATAACAAAAATCTATCTAAATCTAACTAGATAAGGATAAATCCCAAACTGATTTTGGGCCTTCAAAATTCGCCTATTTGGACTTCAATCTACATGACATGGGCTGCCAAATAATCAATTAATTCGTGGCCCATGTGATGTTTAATTCTTGCCACCTTTGTATGAAAAACAGCAACTTGTCGGATTCCCATGCAAACGCGTAGAACTCTTCATGCACACGTCCAAATGGCGTGATTCTTCTTCTCACGTCTTCATGCTTCCTTCTTCTTCATTAATGGAAAGCATGGTGATCAATCTCGAGCTGCCCTTGTCTTCATCTTCACCAAGTTCGAATTTACGACGAATAGAAGCTTGTAAATAAGCTTGCAACTTCTTAGCTCGCAAACGCGTCATTGGACCTTTAAACTGCAGCTCCGGATCATCTTGATCATTACCTTGCTCGATCTCGTCATTCTGATCTTCTTCATCTTCTATGGACAACATAGCAATCCACTTGGGGCTGCCATGGTGCATTTCTTCTTCTTTTGTTGGCATGATCTGATTCTCATCATTCCCCCCCTCTTGAAAAGAATTCGTCCTCGAATTCAGATCCTCTGTATGCTCGAAGTCACCTGCAGAAATGGACAAAAAATCAGTATAATGAACCATGGAATGAAGACGTTCCATACCTTGGAGGTTAATGCCATTAGGGTTGTCGTAGATACGGACGACGTCCCTTTGTCTTTGAAGTTCAATGACTTGGTTATGCTTAGCACAACACTCAACAAGAGATATTAGATTAAACCAAATGTATACCGAATACCAACTAAGAGCATACGTTGATACACAACGACAACGGTGATAATGCCGGATAGGACACTGAAACCTCAATTGACAAGTCCAAAGTAATTGATTCATCACTATCAATGGTGTGCATGACTCAATCTGAACAAAACCATTAACTATCCAACGTGTAACATATAATGGATCGAACATGGTATAACAAACAATTATGCAATTTCCAGCATGTTCAACACTATGAATAGCTTTCAAATGAGCAATGGATAAACACAAACTAATCGAATTCAAATACCATGCACGCATCTTACACTTGGTTGGAACAAATAATGGATCTCTACTATCTAGCCTTTTCATGCAATTCAAGTCAAATCCAAATGTTAAATTAATTCTTAAAAGGAACATGGATTCAACTATACACATCAAATACCTATCAATGCTAGAATAGGATAGACGGTACTTACCTCTCTCGATTTCAAGTAACACATCCTTAAGATAAACAACGTGGGTATCGGATGACTTATCTAGAACGAGCTGATCTCTAAGTCGAACATCATCATGCTCCAACTTCAGCTCTTCGTTGATCTCCTCTTGAGAGTTGGAAACTTCTTCCGAGCTGCCATCAGGGTTGGATGTAGCTATTCCAGGCTGCTCAATCTTGAACTCTCTCTTCTCGATCTGCACATCACTAGAAAAACAATCATTAGTAGCACTGTTCTGAGAAATTAATAGATTATCCGACTTACCCGAATCCAGTGTTGGATCAATGCATATGGGCTGCGACGGAATTGTAGCTTCACTTATCATGTCTGAATTTAACTGGTGATCTGCGTTGGATGAACTAGACGACATGTCTTGATATGAACAAGACTCCAACGGTGTCGTAGTAGGGCTAGGGATGGTGGCGATTGATTCGCTCTCGATAGTTGCGGCCTTCCTTTCCCTTTCAGCTTTAAACTTTTCTTGCATCCACTTCTGATCCTTAATGACGTCCTCAGGTGCCAAAGGCATCAATTTGATGGGTCGTCCATTCCAAGCAAAGGAATAAGTGTTGGCGTGACAATCGTGCACTGCTCCTCGATCGAATTGCCACGGTTGACCTAGAAGAATGTGTGTTGCCTCCATAGGAATGACATCACATAAAACAGTGTCAGTATATCGACCAATAGCAAATGCGACACTTACCTGACTTGTGATTGTAAGCCGCTGCAACTTATAGGGCTTGGGATGCTTCTGTGGTACTAGGCCGAGCTTGTCCACTGCATATTGACTAATGGCGTTAAATACACTACCACTGTCAATAATCATGGAACCAATTTTGTCTTGGATGGAGCAACGGGTGTAGAAAATATCTTCCTGTTGGTCCATTTATCCTGCAAAACGAACAAACGTGAAGAAAAAGTAAAGTAGAACCTCACAATTCCTCACAAATGCTCGTGTATGTCACTCTTGATTTTTCCACTCGTGTTTAACTCTCAAGTATGTGTAGTGCACGTGTGGAGTGAAATATGGGGGTGGGTGGATCGAAACAGTCTTCTTGTTGATTAGCTCCTCTGGGTCTTCTTCAAGCTCCAACGGATAAAATCAAGCCGGAAGGTTGCTAAGAGTAGAAGTAGGCGTGTGGAATGAGTAATTCAGCTGGTGGTGTATGTGGACCACGGGTGTACGGGTGTATGGGTGTATGGGTGTACGGGTGTATGGACTATGTGGTGTATAAGGTGAACCGGGTGTATATGGATGTGGACTGAAATTTTCGAACACTATAGGAGTAGAATTCGAAAATTATAGGTGGATAATGATGGAAGATCTTGATTAGATATGGATGAGTATGGGAGATATCTAAACAAGGTAGGAAATCTAGTAGATAAGGTAGAATACTTTGGATAAGTTTGACCAAGTGTGAACACAATCTAACAAATCCTAAAATATCTATCAAATATGGAAACAATCTAAAAACAAGAATTAAAATTCGAAAATAACAAGAATTAAATCAGATTTTCGTTTTTTTTTTTTTTTTCAATTTTTTTTTTTTCGGAAATTTTTTTTTTTTTTTCGATTTTTTTTTTGCTGTAGGGATTTCGATCCCTTTGCTCTTTTACCTTTTTTTTTTTTTCAATGAATAGAAATCAGATTACAAGACTCGAAACAAAACGAAATTTAAATGACACGTAGATGACACGTCGGATTGAACCACGACCAGCAGAGCTGACGTGGCTCTGATACCAAATTTATGATGTGACCCGGACAATGTATCCAAGACACGAGATTTATGCACGCGGAAGACTTCAAGAACGAACTACGTCAGCTAGAAAACAATGGAATCAATCCGACTCAAAATATGATAAAACTTACTAGAATTACGTAGACACGAACTAGGACTCGATTGGAACACTTGGATGGTGGCTGGAACTCGGCGGTGGTGATGGTCACGGCGGCGGATGACGGCGGTATTGATGGTGTTGGCGGCGGCGGTGTGGTCGAAGGATAGGTTAGATTCGGCGAACCCGTGTTGAATAACCCGAACGCGCACGTCTAGCTTCTCCGGATAGCAATTCTCCCAAGTACTTGAACGCACCCTGAAGAACTTGAATAGGACTATTGAGTTGCTAAAACAATAGAACTTTGAAGATAAAATTTCGATCAACAAAAGATCTTGAGACAGATTGAGAAATAACTCTTGAATTCTTGCAATTGTCTGATTTATGAATGTCACAGGGTAGTCCTATTTATAGGAGAGATTATGAACGAAAATTAACCCTAATTAACTAGATAAACATCAAAAAAATACTAATCCTAATCAATCTAGGATAAAATCAAAAGATACCAAAAATAAGATAACAAAAATCTATCTAAATCTAACTAGATAAGGATAAATCCCAAACTGATTTTGGGCCTTCAAAATTCGCCTATTTGGACTTCAATCTACATGACATGGGCTGCCAAATAATCAATTAATTCGTGGCCCATGTGATGTTTAATTCTTGCCACCTTTGCATGAAAAACAGCAACTTGTCGGATTCCCATGCAAACGCGTAGAACTCTTCATGCACACGTCCAAATGGCGTGATTCTTCTTCTCACGTCTTCATGCTTCCTTCTTCTTCATTAATGGAAAGCATGGTGATCAATCTCGAGCTGCCCTTGTCTTCATCTTCACCAAGTTCGAATTTACGACGAATAGAAGCTTGTAAATAAGCTTGCAACTTCTTAGCTCGCAAACGCGTCATTGGACCTTTAAACTGCAGCTCCGGATCATCTTGATCATTACCTTGCTCGATCTCGTCATTCTGATCTTCTTCATCTTCTATGGACAACATAGCAATCCACTTGGGGCTGCCATGGTGCATTTCTTCTTCTTTTGTTGGCATGATCTGATTCTCATCAATTTCTTCAGTTGGAGATGGGTGGTTGAGCTCCATTGGTGTGGAGAATGAGTTGGATGGCTCTACAAAAGGTAGAGGAGCTGCGGCTGGTACTCCATGCTGGATTCCATGAATCATCAAATCCATGATCTCGGAGAGTGTGGGAGTAGCCGTGAATGGATTATTCATCCAGTTTCTACTCCAAATTCCTTCTTAACTCCAGAAGTGGTGTCCCTTCTTGTCGAGCAGTTCAAACATGACTGCTTCATCAACTTGATATCTCTAGATTGACCATATGATATATCTCCTCAGTTGATTAAAGAGATCGGAGTCGTAACTCTTAATGATTTGAAATTTTCTTGATAGCAGATTGTTGAGAGTTTCGTTGAAGCGTTCTTCAATGTCATCTATGTAGTTGTTTTTAGCTTGCTCAGAATCAGCTGGCACAGTTGACTCTATCATCATGTCATCGTCTGATATGGGTTGCTTTCCTCGACTATTTGAAGTCAGTTCAGTCAGAGTGGATGGACCTTCTTCAGCAATTCTCTGGTGTCTCGATCTTTTGCCAAACGGCTTCAGGTTCATCTTTCTCTTGACAAAGATTATGGGGAGATTGTCTCTCATGTCCAGCAACACGCCTTGGTGAGGGAGAACTTGAATTTGATCACAGGTGATCATTCTGAGTCGATTGATGAATTCCAGCTTCTCCGTAAATGTTCCAGTTTGATGGTCAAAATGGACCTTGCGAACATTCTGGCGCAGTTGTGATAACACATACGATGCCTACTCAACTTTGCATCAATTATAGATGAGTGCCATCAGGTGAGCATTTTCGGCACTAAAATGAGTATAGTCCAGGTTCCCTCACAGGCAGTGGATGACTATATCATAGAGTTGGATGAACTCTGGCCGCAGACTGTCCTTTAGTCTGTATGAAAAATCATTATGTTGAACTCCTGGTTTTGTCCACTGGCTCCACAATTCTTTTTGATTTGGCATGGCTATCGAGCCTGCCGGTGAACCTGCTCCTGGAAGATGGAGGGTTTCCATCATGGTATCCTTGGAGATCACAATCGGGTGTATACCGACTGATGAAATGATGTTGACATTGCCTGCAACTTGAGAGTAGATATAGAACTTGGCAACGAACTCTGGAAAGCATCATCCAAACTGAGGACTTTGTGTAAGAAACTAAAGGAGTTCAGTTTCCTCCGCTGCTACGACTAAGTAATGGAATTCATCAGCTTTAAGTCTTTTTATCAAAAAGTCCAGGACTATGAACTTGTCTCTTTTGAGATTGAGAGCAAGTGTAGCTGGATCAATGTATTGAGCAGGGAGTTCCATTCTACAAAAAGAGAGTAGTTTAAACAATAGAATGGAGTACAGAGAGAAATAGAAAGCAATGCAAGGAGAGTTTAAAAGAAGCTTTGCATGCATGTACTACGAGTTCCACTCGAGTACTCCTCAGCTGATCAGTTAATGGATTTGACTGATGCTCGGCTGGTTAAATGCAATAGATATCTCAGCCGTCTGTAAGATTAGCTTTGCTTTAGATCAACGGTTGAGATTTCATCCATTTTGAAAATTGGGTAATTGCCACAAATAGCAAATATTTGGTGTAGGATTTTGCTATTTATATCTCTCAAGTGATCAACTCACTTTCCACTTTATTGGTTGATTTTGGTTAGTAGCATTAATGCTAGCTATCTTTAAGAGATCTCCCATTTAAAAATTATACCCGTTGGATTGTAAGAAAATGCATCTCAACGGTAATAATTTTATTAAGAATAAGCTTAAAGAATGATCAATTTAAAACTTATCCTTGGTCAATTGGGATACAGTACAACTGATGACTTTTGCGAACTGACGATGTGGTAATTGATCGATCAGTTCTGTTATATCTTCTGCTTGGCCCCTTGAACTGATTCATCACTGAACTGATGACATCAGTTGCTAAACTTATGGATTAAATCTTATTCAGTTTTCTCTTCTTGATGGGGTGAACTGGATTCTCGTCGCTGCTCTCGTCAGGGCGGTTTGGTCTTTTCCTTTTTGAGGAACATCCAGTTCCTTCAGCAAGCTTCTCTGGCCTTACTTTCTTCACGGATTGACTCCGACGCTTAGCTTCAGCTGATGTGACCCTTCGCCTTGTCTGTAAGTTTATGTTAGGATTGTATACAGAAAGCTTGTCTTTGTATACTATTACAATGTTTTGACGATATTGATTGATTATTATTGTAGTCACTGTTTGTGCATCAATTTACTTTGCTATTTGTTTATATATGGATGTTTCCTTATACTTTCATTGTAGATGATATGGTGTGGGTAAACACACGGTAAAGATCATATCATTGGATTCCTTGCAAAGTATTAAAAGGCTCGCAGTTTAGATGGTCATGAACCAACCATTGTAGACTGTAAAATAATCTGATAGTTAGTTTAACCATTGTAGACTGTAGAATAATCTGATAGTTAGTTTATCTTGCCTAACTGATTATTCTGATACACTGACGGGTGTATTGAGGAGGATCACGACAGGATACTATTATCTGGTCTGACCCTAAAGGGAGAGAATAAAGATCCACAGAGTTTGGGTTCTTAAGCCTTGCACAGTGGTGGACATGTGTGTGTTATAATTATTGCTTTGATTTATCAATGGGTGAGATTCTTGATAGAGTCAATAATCTCGATATCTTAGGTAGTAACATATTCACACAATCAGGTCATGCACTGTGTTAGGTCATCATGTCCTGGTGCGCCAAGTTGATGATGTCCCCATGAGTAAACACAAGTACATGTGAAACCCTGCAGGTGGAATTTATTTCGTACATGGTAAAGCTTGTGTGGTACAGCTCTAGGAATGGAAGAATTAATTAATTATAGCTGTCAGAGCTTACATAATTAATTAATGGACATTATATCTTAAACGTGGGGAATGACTGGACTAAAGAA
Source organism: Perilla frutescens (assembly GCA_026008535.1). NCBI lineage: Eukaryota > Viridiplantae > Streptophyta > Magnoliopsida > Lamiales > Lamiaceae > Perilla > Perilla frutescens. The sequence goes on along the minus strand of BRKX01000006.1, from coordinate 35,364,048 downwards.
GAATGCATTGAGTAAAACGTATTAAATTGGTAGGTCAGTGTTATTTCTTTAGTGGAATAAAAATAACACTTAATTTATTTAATTATATCCTAGGTATTGGATATTAGATATTAAATAAATTAGTTGGTCAATTTAATATTCTTCTAGATCCCTACTATAGCCTAATTAATACCTTAATCGACTGTGGGAATGGAATAAGTGGAGAGGCCCAAACCCATCAGGGTTGGGAGACATTGTACACGCCTCCCTCAGTATTAAGAGAGGGAGGAGGCATGTATTTTGATACACATGAACAGCCCCTTTCAATTCATTTAATTCCCAGGTTATCCATACATAGTTTAGTAGTTTGTAGCCCACTCTACATCTAAACGGGTATCGGGAATATAGTAGAAGATCAAGTAGTATCACTATAGTTCTACCGTGTATCGAACACAGTGAGGAAAGGGCCGAGTTCGACCGTGTCTTCTACAGCAACGACATTAGACCTGTAATCTCATCGTCAACCCTACAATCTATGTAAGTCGGTTCTTCGAATTAATTTTTTCACTGCATTAATTCGACGTTCTTACATGATTCATTCAACATGTTGTTATTTGTATCACATGCATAAAATTATGATTTACATGCCTATTAGAATTATAGATAATCCGATTAGATCCTGTGGGGTGTAATTCGAAAAAAACCCAACAACTGGTATCAGTGCAGGTATCGGTATTAATCTAGGATTAATTCTATGAGGAGTATCGAAAATTTCATTAAATTTGATGTTGAATTTATGTGCTTAAATTTTCAGATTTAATAGATATAATTTTTCTGCATGTTTGTAATTAAAATTGGATGAATTTTTGATGTGATTCGAAAATTCTTATTTTAATTGCATGTGACTTTTTCGCCCAACATGAAATATGAAATTGGATTATATTTGATGTTCTTCTTTCAATTTCCAGATTTATTTCATGTGTTATTTTCAAAAATTTGGTTCTTGAATTTTCAAAAATTTTGTGTTATTTTTCCCTTAATTTGATCCAAAATTTTCGGTCCTATTAGTGATGTATATGGAATAGATTTTTGATGTTATCAAAATTTCCATATCCTATACTAAGGGGGGATTGAAATTTTAGGGATTAAAATTGGTTTATGGTAATTTTGGTGTTTACCAAAAGTTACATTATTTTAATCCAAGATGGATCCAAAATAGAATTTTAATTATGGTAGGTGTTTGAAGTGGATCAAAACTACCATAATTTTAATTTTAGTAATTTTGGTATCTTGTAATATAATTTGGATGGTATTTTGACTTGTATCAAAGTTCCAAATTATTTTAATTAATTAGGGGGGGGGGGCATAAATCAGGGCTTAAAATTTGGAGGATTAATTTTTGATTAATTTTGAAAATTTCCAGATTTTATTTCCTATATACTTTTGAAAATTTTAAGATATAAATTGGTGGATAATTGTGATCAATTTCCAAATTTTATCTTATGGTAATTTTTGATATTTTTAAGATAAACTTTGGTAGAAAATTTTAATTAAATTCCAAAGTCAATATTAAGGGATAAATTCGAATTTGTTAAGATTTTATTTGGTAGATAATTATTGCTAATTTCCAAATATGAGATCTTATGTATTTATTCAAATTTTAGTTGATTTAATTTGGTGGAAAATTATTAATTAATTTCCAAATAAATATAGTTGTATTTTTTGAAAATCTTTAATATAATTAAAGAGATAATTTTCGAAAATTATGCATGCATGGATATCTTGTGCAATATTATGGATAACATATAATTATGATAGTTGTATATGTAGATGGTATTTTTTGCAGGTGAAACCAACTATCATGGCCTTTAATTATTTGTTGAATGTGATGTTTAAATTATGTTGAATGCATGGTTGGATGTATGCTGATTTGGCTACGAGTTTTTTTTATCCATAAGAAAATCCATGGATTAGGTCTAGGCAATTTATTATTACGTTGTTTTAATGTAATAGGAAATAAATTGTTAGAGTATTTTGAGTTGTATTTTATTTCCTTATTATTCTATTTTAGAATATAGAATAAGGAAGGTGATCAGCTCAAAGACCTATAGAGCGGCTTGAAAAAGGAAGGGGATCCCGAACACATCCCGAAACCCTAAAGGAGCTAGGGTTTCGGCGAGACGCTTGAGAGGCGGCGGCTGTGGGTCCGGATCTTCCAAGAGAGCTATTTTTCCTAGTTTATCTTAATTACAACAAGAGATATAAGCCATGATAATTGGTCCCACTTATTATTGCTTATTGTGTTGTTTAGCATGCAATGGTGTTCATCATTTTATGTGATTTTATTGCATGGTTGAATGGGATAAAATGAAATCTCAAACTTAAATAACTAAGTGGGAGAGATACATACCAAAGTATGTGGAAATCTCAAAACGGTCTCCATTAATCTAGTTTAATTGAGAAGTAATGGCGGGCCTCCCTACGGAGGAGTCATATTACTAGATTTTTTAGAAATTAAACTTCCTAACGGATAACTGTAGAACATTGTTAGAACTAATCGGCCCAGCTACCAAAGAGCTGAATTCGAAATAATGAACTGGGTGAAGATAATGGTAAGCACACTTAGATGTAATTTATTAATAAACGTCCACCCTACGTGGCTTATTAATTAGATGATTACATAACCGGGTTTTATCCGACTATTAATTTACTTGTCATAAGGAAACTTGACTGGAGGTAGATTAAAGGTTAGGTTTTAACCTGCTTCAAAATGAATTTTATAAATGTCCTCCCTACGTGGCTTATAAGAAACGTTTTTAAGATGTCGGTGGATATGTATATAATTTCTTTTGAGGTATTCAAATTATATGTGTTTTATCCTAAAGTTTATGACTGTACTGCATGTTTATTTTCAGTTATTCTATATCGTCATGGCACTCTCAAACCTGTCCTCAATTCTCAAAGAAAATAAATTGGTTGGTGAAAACTATAAAGATTGGATAAGAAATATGAATATTGTCCTTACTGCTGAAAACTTCAAGTTTGTACTTGATGAAGAATGTCCACAAAAGCCAGATGAGAATTCTAGTAAATAGCAAAAGGCTGCTTATAGTAAGTGGGTTAGAGCTGATGAGATGGCACGTTGTTACATGCTTGCCTCTATGTCAAGTGTGTTGCAACATCAACATCAGTCTATGAAAACCGCTTATGATATAATGCTGAGCCTTAAGAAACTCTTCAGATACTAGAATCGCTCGGCTAGACATTTAGCTATGAGAAATCTGATGAGCACTAAGATGTTAGATTCTATACCGGTACGGGATCGCGTTCTCTAGATGATGGGCTTCTTGTCGGAGATCGAAACCATAGGTGGCTAATTGGACGTTGAGTCCCAAATTGACATTATGCTTTATAGTCTATCTCTGAGGTTTGAGCAGTTCAGGCTGAACTTCAATATGATAAAGAAGGATTTTATTTTATCAGAACTGCTCATGGATCATCATGCAGTCGAGCATCTCCAAAAGGGAAGCTCAGAGGCGCACCTAGCTAGGGCATCTTCTTCTGGTGTTAAGAAGAAGAGATACGCACCTAAGAAAGCTGCAAAGGAGGCACCTAAAGACCATAAAGATAAGAAAGGCAAAGCCAAGGTACACTCGAAAGACTTCAAATCGAAGTCGAAGTGTTTCAAGTGCGGTCAACAGAGATATTGGAAATTTGTGTGTCCTAACAAGAGAAAGAAGAAGGGTACATCTCACTCTTTAGTTGTTTAAACATGTTTAGCTACTTGTTTTACCCAGTCATGGGTAGTGGATACTGGAGCTACTGATCATGTTTGTATATCCTTACAGGGGTTCCTGGTGAAAAGGCAGCTGAGTGAAGGTGAGATTACCATCTAAATGGGCAATGCTACGAAAGTGGCAGCTGTTGCAGTGGGAGACGTGTCTTTACCTTTCAGTAGTGATAGAGTTTTAGTTTTAAAAGATTGTCTTTAATGGCCTGGTTTTAGGCGGGACTTGATTTCTGTTTCTAAATTATTTTTGAATGAATATTCTGTTACTTTTGATAGCAAGGTCATTATCTTAAGTGGGAAATGTTTTATCTGTTCTGGCACATTGGATGGACATCTTTACATACTTAACCCTATGCAAAACACTGCACAAACGCAATTATTAAATACATCAATCACAAACCCTAGTAAGAGAAAGAAACCTTCTGAACTGAATCAAACCTATCTTTGGCATCTAAGACTTGGCCATATTAACCTTAAGAGGATACAAAGACTTATAAAAGATGGACCAGTGTCATCATTGGTCTTAGAAGCATTTCCTTTGTGCAAATCCTGTTTGGAAGGTAAGATGACTATGCGGCCGTTTCCTTCTAAAGGAAATCGATCGAAAGAGGTATTAGATTTGATTCACTCTAACTGATGTGGCCCTATGTCAGTTCAGGAACGAGGAGAATATGAGTACTTCATCACGTTCATTGATGATTACTCGAGATATGGATACATTTAACTGTTGCGTCGCAAGTCTGAATGTTTTGAGTTCTTCAAAACATTTAAGGCAGAAGCGGAGAAACAAACAAGAAAAAGTATCAAGACACTGCATTCTGATCATGGTGGTGAATATCTCTCGACTGAATTTAGGGATTATTTAGCAGAGAAAGGGATCACATCCCAGTTGACTGCGCCTGGCACTCCACAGTAGAACGGCATAGCGGAAAGGAGGAATAGAACCTTATTAGAGATGGTTAGATCGACGATGAGCTATTCAGAATTGCTTGTTTCTTTTTGGGGATATGGCCTAGAAACTACAACTTGTATTTTGAACATGGTTCATTCAAAGTCAGTTCCACTTACGCCCCTAGATCTATGGACCGGTAGAAAACCCAATCTAGGTCATGTTCGGATATGGGACAGTCCAGCATACGTGCTAGACAAGGAAGCTGACAAGTTGGTGCCACGTTCTGAGGTCAGGCTGTTTGTTGGGTATTCGAAAGGAACAAGAGGTGGTTTGTTTTATAGTCCTCAGGATCAGAAGGTCATTGTCAGCACCAATGTCTAATTCTTAGAGGAAGACTATGTAATAAATCACAAGGCTCAAAGCAAGATCGTTCTTGAGGAACTTCAAGGTGGGAATGCAGATCCTACACCACCCGTACAAGCAGAGGAACCACCAATAACTGCACAACGTGTGACGAAAGTATGGGAAATGCCTCATCACAGTGGGAGGGTTATTCGACAACCTGATAGATTAATCGGTTTAGGAGGATCTTCGGATTTCCCTGAAGGACTGAATGAATTGGATTCTAAGACCTATGATCAGGCGGTACACGACAAAGATGCAGAATCTTGGAAAATTGTAATGCAATTTGAGATTGGATCTATGGATCACAATCAAGTCTGGGAACTTGTAGAACCACTTGATGGGGTAAAACCCATTGGATGCAAGTGGGTCTACAAACGTAAGAGAGGATTTGACGGGAAGGTTGAAACCATCAAAGCTGGATTGGTGGCAAAAGGATATACTCAGAAAGAAGGGATCGATTATGAGGAAACCTTCTCGTCGGTTGCCATGCTTAAGTCTATCCTGATTCTTCTATCTATTGCCACTCATCTGGATTATAAGATATGGCAAATGGATGTCAAGACAACTTTTCTAAATGGAAGTCTTGAAGAAAACATCCATATGAAGCAACCAGAGGGATTCATTATTGAGGGCTAAGAGCACTTAGTCTGCAAGCTTAAGAGGTCCATTTATGGACTTAAGCATCACGGTCTTGGAACATTCGGTTTGACGAGGTTATCTAGTCATATGGATTCATCCAAAGCCCGAATGAGAGCTGTGTGTATAAGAAAAGTGACGGAAATGTGGTGGCACTCCTAGTACTGTATGTTGATGATATTTTGCTTATTGGAAACAATAAGAAGGTATTATCGAACATAAGGGTGTGGCTCTCCAAGCAGTTCGATATGAAGGATTTGGGAGAAGCTGGACACATCCTTGGCATCAAGATCATTCAAGATCGCCAGAAAAGGACGTTGTGCCTATACCAAGCGACTTATATCGATATAGTGCTAGCTAGGTTTAGCATGCAAGATTCCAAGAAAAGTTTCATACCTTTCAGGCATGGAATACATCTATCAAAGGATATGTGTCCTAAGACACATGCTGATATAGATCAGATGAAAGGGGTTCTATATGCTTCGGCTGTAGGAAGCCACATGTATGCTATGCTATGTACTAGGCCTGATATATTCTATGCGGTTGGCATGGTAAGCAGATATCAGGCTAACCCTAGAAAAAGACACTGGATTGCAGTAAAAAATATTCTCAAGTACCTGAAAAAGAATAGAGATTATATGTTGGTATATTGTAGTGATAACCTTGTTCCTTTGGGTTACACAGACTCAGATTTCCAAGCCGATAAAGATCAGAGTAAATCTACCTCGGGCTATATGTTTACCTTGGGAGACGGAGCCATTGCGTGGAGGAGCATCAAGCAGAAATGCATTGCTGACTCCACCATGGAAGCTAAATATGTAGCTGCCTCTAACGCTGCAAAGAAAGTCGTCTGACTCTGGAGCTTCTAATTCGACTTGAGCGTGGTTCTTAATTTACCTAGGAGTATCATGATATACTATGATAACTCGAGTGCAGTGGCAAATTCAAAGGAACCCAGAGCCCATAAGACAAGTAAACACATAGAGTATACGAGAAATCATTAAGAGAGGAGATGTTGCAGTGGTCAATATTGCATCGGAGGACAACCTGGCTGATCCATTCACAAAGAGACTGCCGGCTAGGACCTTTAATGGTCACGTGGAGAAAATGGGAGTGAGATGCAGACCCGGGATTGCGTTTTGAGATTTGTAATAGTTTGAGAGTTTTGTGTGTTTTGATCTATACTTAAAAGCATGCTTTAAGTATAAGTGGGAGATTGTTAGGATTGTATACTGAAAGCTTGTCTTTGTATACTATAATAATGTTTTGACGATATGGATTGATTATTATTGCAGTCACTATTTGTGCATCTATTTACTTTGCTATTCATTTATATATGCATGTTTCCTTATACTTGCATTGTAGATGATATGGTACAGGTAAACACACGATAGAGATCATATCATCCGATTCCTTGCAAAGTATTAAAAGGCTCGTAGTTTAGATGGTCCTGAACCAACCATTGTAGACTGTAGAATAATCTGATAGTTAGTTTATCTTGACTAACTGATTATTCTGATACACTGATGCGTGTATTGAGGAAGATCGTGATAGGATAATATTCTCTGGTCTGACCCTAAAGGGAGAGTATAAAGATCCACAGAGTTCGGGTTCTGAAGTGATGAAGCCATACAAGGCGTTGAAGACCTTGAACCCGAGCTGCAATTCAAAGGTCCAATGACGCGACTTCGAGCGAAGAAATTACAAGGTTATTTCCAAGTGATGATTCGCAAGAAGTTTGAGGAATTAGAAGATGCAAAGTGCAGCCATACTTTAGTTAATTTATTAACTAATGAAGATCAAGATCCTACCATGGAGAATATAACTTGAAGAGTTGAAGAAGAGAGCAAGAAGAAGTGCATTTGTGCATGGAGCTGTTTTCGCCCTTGATTTAATTTAATTAAAGGGTTGATTTTTATCTAGACTATAGTATTTATTTAATTACTTTAGACTATAGTTTAGATCAGTTTTTAATTAATTAATAAGTGTAATTTTCGTTCATAATATCATAGGTTTGACTAGAATTGTATTTAAGGCAATTTCCTACCTTGAATAGAATTCTAGTTTAGGTATTTCTATAGTATAGTTAGAGATCCTTTTGGATCAGATTTTTAGGCCCTTTTAATTGTTATTTTCGTGCATAATAGGCCCTATAAATAGGGGAACCATATTACTATGATATTTTAGACATTATTGACTAAAATTGCTTTTGCATTCAATTTGTGTCTCAACCGTCAAAGCTTTTGATTGTTTTCTGTCGATAATACTCATTCTTGAAGCCTAGCAACTTTGAGTCTTACATTAAGGGAACGTTCTAATTCACACGAGGAATTAGGGTGAACTCGCTACCGAGGAGTAACTTTGAGATCATATCGTCGTACAAGGATATACCTCCATCGCCCAGCCACCATCTTCAACGTCAAACATCACCATCCACGTCCATTTCAAGTCCAGCCACGTTCGTGTTCAAGTTCGTCTTCGTCTCGTTCAATCCGTAAGTCCGTTACAACTCTATCATACCCTATCTGCTCTAACCCTTCTAAACCTAATCATCATCATCGAAATTCCATCATCCTTACCAATATCATAGCCGTCCAAAACAGCCCTCACTTTGTTGGATTTGTGTTATTTTGTGTGATATTGTCTAGGTATTTTAGTTGAGTCGTAGTCGTCTAGATATTCGAGTATAGAATCCTTACTTCACCGACGTAGTTTCAATCCTTAGCTTCCGCATATTTTTTTGTGTCTCGTCGTGTCATTAGCCCCGGGTCACATCATAAATTGGTATCAAGAGCCACGTCGGTTTATATCGTTCGTGGTTCCATACTCGTTTATTTGTCCCGTTTATTTTGTTTGCATTTTATCGAGTTGTAATTTAATTTTTGTATTGTTCATTGTTTAAAAAAAAAAAAAAGAGGATCAGATCGTACAAAAAAAAAGAGAAAAGAAACGATAAAAAAAAAAATCAGATAAAAAAAAATCCGAAAATTCAAAAAAAAAAGAAAAAAAAAAGAGGTATATCCATTGTTTCCTTTTGTGTTCTATTTTATTTTGGTACCTTCCTTTTAGGTACAAATCCATAGTTGGTTATTTCCTTTTAGATTCTCTTTCTTTTAGGAAGTTTCCTTCTTAGTTTGTTTGATTTTGGTAACTACCTTAGATATCTTATTTTATTTTTGGTTCTTTCCTTCTAGAGTCTAGGCTAATTAAGGTATTTAGATTGTGTCACATAGATTGATACATATCCAAATCCTTTTCTTTCCTTCTTTCTTCATTTCTCTCCTACCTTTTACCCTAACACACCCGGTTTTCCGGTTTTCCATCTTCTCCCTACTATTTCTGCTCCCGAGCTTCGATTTTTCTCCAACATACCATTCCGGAAACGTCTCGATGAGACGAACCAAACTCGTGGGTTTGCCGTGACATAAGGGCTTTTTAGGCCAAATTCCATCAGCTTCAAGGTGAAATCGCCCCCAGAAGTTCGAGAGAAGCCGATTTCAAGCAACGGAAGAGTCGATTAACACCACCATATACACACCTCCCACATGAGCACCACTACATACTTGAGAGCATACACGAGGGGTAAAATACAGAGAGAAAACACGAGTGATTATCAGGAATTGTGAGGTCCTACACCCTGTTTTTCCTTTCACGTTTGTTCATTATTTGCAGGTACGCATGGAATCCAGAGACGGGTATAACAAAACACGTGATAAAGCACCCGCTTCACCTAGTTCTCATACAGATGCAGCTTCATCAATGCCACAACCATGGGATGCCCAATTCCACCATCAAGAGCTGGAGCATAAGCTCGATAGTTCGTTGGCCAAGATGATGGCGCAACTCGAGCTTATTGCTGCTCGAATTCCTGTACCACCACCAGTTCAAGGACAACCTGTCCAACAGCCAGAAGTAGTTCATCAACCTGAAGCAGCTCGTCAGCCAGAAGTTCATGTAGCCGAGCCACCCAGGGCGAATGCTGGAGCACCACAAGCTCAGCGGCGCCAACATCAAGTGCAGTTTAATGATCATTATGATCGTGAAGCTGAAGAAGACTAAGGTTACTATGCAGAGGAGTTAGAGGCTGAGTATGATCCATATCAGAGACGTGACCGACCACGTCTGCCCTACAGACAAGCACCCCGATGTGCAGATCCCGACAGCTTGTTGAGCAACATCAAAACAAGCATCCCAGAGTTTGAAGGCCTTCACGATCCTGATCTGTACTTGGATTGGGAACGTAAGGTTGAGAAGATCTTCGACTGCTATGACTTTCCTGAGCAGAAGAAGGTCAAGTTAGCATCATTAGAATTTCGAGGCTACGCAGCCTCATGGTGGGAGATGCAGCAGGATCGACGCCGACGTGAGAGATAACCACCCGTCGATACGTGGGAAGAGATGAAAGGATTGCTGTGTGGCAGGTTCATTCCTGTACATTATGAGAGAGAGCTCGAGAAGAAGCTCACTCGGATCAAGCAAGGGACCCGATCAGTTGAAGAATACCACAAGGAGCTTGAGACTGCCCTGAATAGAGTTGGGAAACAAGAGACCTTAAATGCTACCATCATTCGGTACATTGAAGGCATGAATCCTGACATCGCATGTGAAGTTGAACTCAAGAACTTCACAAGTATAGAAGAGATGGTGCACTACGCATCAATTGTGGAAAGACAGCTCAGAGAGGGAAGACGGAGATCGCACCACAGTTCAGCCCCTGTTCGACCCCCATGGAACAAAGGTACGAATCCCACATCATATTCTACCCCTTCTACTGAGCCTACTCGACCCCGAGGTCAGTCCGGACCGCTCGAGCGGCGTTTCGACCATTCTACACCGCAGTCCAGTCGGAGACCCGAGTCTACACCGGCACCACCGTCCAGACCAGCCTATACACGACCTAATCCCAGCCCAGCACCTAGTGCCAATCAGAATCGAGCTAGAGACATCCAGTGCCATAAGTGCCAAGGTTGGGGCCACTTTCAAAACCAGTGTCCGAATCGGCATGTTCTGTTCATTACTGAACAGAATGAGATCGAGTCAGCCAGTGAGGACGAGGACCAGCCCGTAGTTGACACCAAGAAGGAGCCAGAGACGCCTCCAGTCGACTCGGATGAAGAGGAACCCGAGCTTCCTCATCTTAGTCTTGTGTCTATACGCAGTCTGAGCATCAATCGTGAAGAAGAGCAGTCGGATCCACGTGAGAACATTTTTTTCACACGTGTTACTATCAAAGACCAGACCTGCTTGATGATAATAGATAGTGGGAATGTGATCAATGCCATGAGCCAGTATGCAGTTGATAAATTGGCGCTGACCACCATCAAGCATCCGAAGCCATACAAGTTGCAGTGGCTTACGGATCGAGGAGAGATCAAAGTAACGGCTCAAGTAAGTGTCTCATTCTCTATTGGTCGATTTTCTGGCTCTGTTGTTTGCGATGTTATTCCTATGGATGCAGCACACATGTTGTTAGGTAGACCATGGCAGTTTGACAGACAGACGATTCATGATGGTTTCGCAAACACGTACATCGTGAAGAGAGATGGACGGACTACTACACTCAAGCCGCTGTCCCCTAAAGCCGTTGCAGAAGATCAGAGAATTATGCAAGAGAGGTTTAGAGCTGAGAGAGCAAAAGAGGCCGCCGCCGCAGTCCGGATTGCTGCCAACGGTACTCAATCAACTGAGACCCCCAAGAAGGCCACCACTACTACTTCTTCAGCCCCTAAACCATCCTCCAATGATTCCCTTGTGCATGGGAATCCGTCTGGATCAGCTGCAAAGAAAGATCAAAACCGCAGCCTGTTTATTTCGGTGAAAGGCGTAGAGAAAGCATTAAAAGCAGGTTTACCTTTTGTTCTTCTATCTTATAAGAGCAGAGCTATTAATGATGTTTCTTTGCCTAGTGTTGTGCAGCCGCTTATGGAAGAGTTCGCGAATGTGTTCCCGGAAGAGATTCCAAGTGGATTACCTCCAGTTCGTGGGATCGAGCACCAGATCGATGTCCAGCCCGGCGCCGTCTTGCCAAATCGACCAGCATACCGGACGTCCCCTGAAGAGACCAAGGAAATCGATAGACAAGTGAAAGAGTTGCTTGAGAAGAAGCAGATTCGAGAGTCGATGAGCCCCTGCGCAGTTCCAGTCATTCTAGTGCCGAAAAAGAACAACGAGTGGAGAATGTGCATGGACTGCCGCACCATCAACAAAATAACAGTGAAGTATCGATTCCCTATCCCTAGATTAGATGATATGCTTGATGAATTATCCGGTTCTAAAGTCTTTTCCAAAATTGATTTGTGTTCTGGTTATTTTCAAATTAGAATGCATGAAGGGGATGAGTGGAAAACAGCTTTTAAGACTAAGCAAGGTTTATATGAGTGGTTAGTTATGCCTTTTGGTCTCACTAATGCACCAAGCACTTTTATGAGATTAATGAACCATGTTTTGCGTGATGTGATTGGGAAATTTGTAGTTGTGTACTTTGATGATATCCTGATTTACAGTCACAATGCACAGGCGCACCTAGCACATCTTAGGTGTGTTTTTGATATTCTGAGATCAGCCAAGTTGTATGGAAATCTGTCTAAATACTCTTTTTCTTTAGAAGAGGTTGTATTTCTTGGTTTTGTTGTGAGTGTCCGTGGTATTGAGGTTGACCGTTCTAAAATCAAAGCGATTGAAGAATGGCCAACGCCCAAGTCAGCCACAGAGGTTCGATCCTTTCACGGCCTTGCCGGATTTTATTGTCGCTTTGTGCGCGATTTCTCTAGCATTGCCGCGCCTCTTATTGAGCTAAGTAAGAAGGATCGTAAGTTTGAGTGGGGTAAAGCACAACATGAAGCATTTACACGTTTAAAGCATCTTTTATGTCATGCACCTGTTTTGTGTTTACCTGATTTTGATAAGGTTTTTGAGATTGAATGTGATGCCTCCAGGATAGGTATTGGTGCTGTTTTGATGCAGGAACGGCGTCCAGTTGCCTACTTCAGTGAGAAATTGAATGGTGCAGCTCTGCGTTATTCTACCTATGACAAGGAGTTGTATGCATTGAAGAGATCATTGGAGACGTGGCAGCATTATCTGTGGCCAAAGGAGTTCATAATTCACACGGACCATGAGAGCTTAAAGCATTTGAAAGGGCAGCAAAATCTGAACAAGAGGCATGCGAGATGGGTCGAGTTCATCGAGTCCTTCCCGTACGTCATCAAATACAAGAAAGGAGATGACAATGTTGTAGCCGATGCACTATCTAGACGGTACACGTTGCTGAATTTAATACATGCTAGAATGCTTGGTTTTGAGTCTATTAAGAGTCTGTATGCATGTGATCCATTTTTTGCTTCGATTTTTGATGAGTGTTCGAAAAAGTCTAAGTCTTTTGATGGATTTTTCGTGCATGATGGATTTTTATTTCGTGGTTCGCAGTTATGCATTCCTAGTTGTTCTATGCGTGAGCTACTTGTGTTAGAATCGCATGCGGGAGGTTTAATGGGTCACTTTGGTGTGAGTAAAACATTAAGCATGCTGCATGAGCATTTTTATTGGCCGCATATGAGAAGAGATGTTGAGCATGTGTGTAGTAGATGTGTTACTTGCCATAGGTCTAAGTCTACTTTACATCCGTTTGGATTATACACGCCCCTGTCTGCTCCTAGTTCACCTTGGATTGATTTGTCTATGGATTTTATCTTAGGATTACCTAGGTCTAGATCGGGTAAGGATTCTATTTTTGTGGTTGTTGATCGTTTTTCTAAAATGGCGCATTTCGTTTTTCTTAAAGCAATCCTTCTTTGGACAATTAATGATTTTCCTGCATATGGAAGTTTGTCTGGCTTCCAAGTAAAAGGTTATAAATCATGCCCCATTTGTGGTGACTAAACATGTGCCGAAATATTGACACATGGTAAAAAAATGGCATATATAGGACATTGAAGATTCTTACCATACATCCATCCTTTTTGAAGACAAAAAAAGTCATTTAATGGAAAGCAAGAGTTAGACCATCCACCAATAGCATTGACTAGCTTTGAAGTCTTTAAAAGGGTAGATGGGATAAAAAATGTGTGGGGGAAAAGAATTGCCAAAAGTCTATCAAAAAATGACGAGGACCAAACTTATTGGAAGATGAAGTCTATCTTTTTTTGACTCGGAATATTGGAAACATATGCAAGTTCCACATGTTCTAGATGTGATGCACATTGAGAAGAATGTATGTGAAAGTTTGATCGGTACATTACTTGATATTCTGGGAAAAATAAAAGATGGAGTCGCAGCACGATCAAATCTTATAGATATGGGCGTAAGGAATGAGTTGGCACCAATAGTGGGGAAAAGAGAACATATTTACCACCTGCTTGCTATATTCTTACCAAAGAAGAGAAAAGACAAGTTTGCGCCTGTTTACATGGATTAAAGGTTCCAACTGGTTATTCATCAAATATTTCAAGTCTTGTATCAATGAAGTATTTCAAACTTGTTGGGCTTAAGTCGCATGATTGTCACACATTAATGCAACAATTACTCCCAGTTGCTATACGTGGTGTTTTGCCCAAACAAGTAAGATTTACCATCACTAGGTTTTGTTTCTTCTTCAATGATTTATGTAACAAGGTCATTGATGTATCAAAGTTGGATGAGATTGAAAGAGAGATCACGATTACGTTGTGCATACTTGAAAAACATTTTCCTCCTGCGCTATTTGATATAATGTTTCATTTGACCATTCATCTTGTATGTGAGGTTAGATTGTGTGGACCCGTGTGGTATAGGTGGATGTATCTATTTTGAAAGATTCATGAGAATCTTGAAAGGTTATGTGAGAAATCGCAATCACCCCGAAGGATGTATTGCCGAATGCTACGTGGCTGAAGAAGCTGTGGAGTTCTGCTCAGAATATTTATCTAATGTTAACACTGTTGGAATACCATCTGTAATGTCCCAAACTACTCCGTTTGGCCACGTCACTTAACATACCATTTACTTACTTAATTTTATGCACATATAATAAAATGAGCGGAAGCTTAGGTCAAAAAGCATGACTAGGCATGACGTCATAATTCTCAATGTAAAATTTTCGCGAATTAGCATGCAATCTATTGAATCTATACTCTCACACAATATATTATCAAACGGAAGCATTGAACAAGCCCATCCACATAAAACATGCAATCGTCTCACTTATCGGGCCCATAGGTTGTCAGAACCCGCTCGTCTAGCATTCTAAATCAACATGAAGAGTGATGAAGAGTGAACCTTGGTGAGGCTGGATTGTGGAGCATGATTCTAACTTGATTGACAAAGTGTTAGCATATTTCTTAAACAAAGTGGTTAGTGGTTTGTAGATGGATATGTCACAGCTTATGCTCTGAGTTCTCATTGATTTGGGGTATTGATACTTGATCATTCATCCAGTGTGGAGTCTGTTTTGTGTTCTTGATATGTTCTTTGTTCTTGTTTTGTTGCTCGAGGACGAGCAAGGGTTAAGTGTGGGGGGATTTGATAGGACGTATTCTACTTGTTATTATCACTACTTTTTGGTACTTTTCTCCGTATTATTTGCCCTCTATTTTGTGTATTTTGGATATATGATGTGTTGTTGAGTTGTGTAGGGATGTAGTACAAAGTTGGAGAAAAGGTCATGTTTTTGATGTGAAAAGATATAAGTGAAGAGAAGTGCATGGTTCGAGTTCGAGCAGAGCGAGCTGCAAGGGCATGCAGCAGGATGATTGAAGCAAGGTTCTGGAGGCCCAGTCCAGAACACGTATTGGGCTTGCTGAAGCCCATTTCTCGGCCCAATTCCAGACCTGAACGCGGCTGCAACAGATTCCACCGCCTAAGAGTCCCTATTTTTCCAATTACCTAGTTGGGATTAGATTAGGATGTTAATTTCCATGTGGATACTATCTTAATTAAGGATATTATATATAGATTAGGACTTATCATAATTCCATTCGATTATTCACTCTAGAGAGGAGAACGCAGCAGCAGAGAAACGCTTGGAGTAGATTTTATATTTCATCTTCTTCGTTAATTTATGTTGCTCGATTCCAGCATGCAAAGTAGCTAAGTTATTCGTATTCCGGTGACGACGACCAAGCTCCGCTTATATAACTGTGAGATCTAATTGTTTGTTCATAATTAATTGATGCATGTATCTGTTATTCTTGGAATTCGGGTCGTTAATTATTCTAAGTCTATCGAGTAGTTGCAAATATTTGGTAGGTTGTGATTAATTACTAGCCAATTTAAATCGGCCATACGTAATCGTGGTTTAGGTTTAATAAGTGGTAAAACGATTGCTCAAATAACTAGGGGAATAATAGAGTTAATTTTACAGTCCTGCGTCAGAGTCTGTAAGTTAAGAATCGGGTCTTTCTTGTGCTCATTGTTGTCGGCTCATTAAACTCATTGAGCGTCTCTTACAGTTGTCAGTCGATTAGGGAAGTAATTAATGAAGCGTCTTCTTAATTATCGAAACAGTATGGAGAGATGAGGTCATGTCAGAAGCCTCTTCGGTGACTGTAACTGATTTGCATGGTTTAATTAATTAATTCCTGCATCTGTGATCGGTGTTATAAGTGGAGTGGAGTTCGTTGGATCCCGAATACCCTTTTATAATTGGTTAATTCAGTTCGTTTGCTTAAGTATTTTCTTTAATTGGTTATTTCTATCTTCGATTTATTTTTGTTATAAAATTCACGCAATTCTGGAGGTTTGGGCACGCAGACTGAAAGTCAAGAGTAATCCTCACCGGTCCTTTGGGAGACGATCCTGCTCGCCATTGTACTCTGCAGTGTGGGCTTACCGACGAAAGTCGGAACATTTATTTTTGGTGAAAAATGACTCACCAACGTGGCAACTAAGTGCTGCTTCTTGCTGAACCAGGATATCAGTTTGTGACTAAGAAACTGACATGGTCCACTGGTACTCTTCCTATCAATCTTGCATCCTCCAAAATCTGAGTCTGAATATCCAGTTAGACTCAAGATGTCATCTCTGGGATACCATAATCCAAGATTTATGGTTCCTCCGAAGTACTTGATGATCCTCTTTGCTGCTTTGAGATGGCTTTTCTTCGGATTGGCTTGGAAGCATGCACATAAGCCGACTAAATATGAAATGTCTGATCGACTGGAAGTTAAGTAGAGAAGCGAACCGATGATGCCTCTATAGTGAGTTTGGCTAACTGATTCTCCTACTTCATCGAGAGTCAGTTGAACTGATGTATTCATGGGGATCTTGATAGTTTTTCCATTATCAATTCGAAACTTCTTGACAAGCTCCTTTGTATGCTTGCCTTGACTGATGAATATCCCATCTTGAAGATGCTTTACTTGGAGTCCTAGGAAGAACGTCATTTCTCCCATCATGCTCATCTCGAATTCGCTATGCATCATTTGTGCTAATCGAGTGCAGAGATCCTTGCTCTTTGATCCAAATATTATGTCATCCACATAAATTTGAATCATTAAGAACTCTGATGATCGCTCTATTCGGAATAGAGTGCGATCAATGACTCCTTTTTGAAACCCATTCTTGAGCAAGAATGCTGTGAGGGTTTCATACCAGGCTCGGGGCGCTTGTTTCAGCCCGTAGAGTGATTTTTTCAGTTTGAAGACTTGATCTCCAATCTCAAATCTAGGCGATTGCTCAATGTACACGTCTTCCTTGAGCATCCCTTGTACAAAAACATTTTTCACATCCATTTGATAGACTGTGAAATTGTTGTGAGCCGCATAGGTGAGGAACAATTTGATAGCTTCCAATCTTGCAACTGGTGCAAATGTGTCATCAAAGTCGAGCCCTTCACTTTGAGAGTATCCCTTAGTTACCAATCTTGCTTTGTTCCTTGTGACACCTTGTTCATCCAATTTATTGTGAAAAACCCACTTAGTTCTGAAAACTTTCTGGGTTTTTGGCCTATCAACAAGAAACCACACATCATTTATTGTGAACTGGTTCAACTCTTCTTGCATGGAAATTATCCAATCTGCATCTTCAAGAGCTTCATTGATGTTTGACGATTCAGTCTGAGATAAGAAGCATATGAAGAGAGCATGCTCTATTGAACTTTTGGTCTGAACTCGACTTCTTGGATCTCCAACAATCTTGTGAGCAGGTTCACTTCTGAGGCATTTGGGTAGGCTCTCCTCAGCTTTAGTTACAGTTGGATCCTCAGCATTGACATCGTCTGATGTCTTTTCTTCAGTTTGCTCTTCGTCTTCATCAATTCTCCCCCTACTTCAGTTGTAGGGTTGAAGGTCTCAGCACGATCAGTTTCTTCATTGGCTTGATTGCCCTCAGCTGGTCTGCTGCTGGATACATTTCCTTCATATTCTAGTCCAACTTCAAAATCTTCTGGAACTTTGTGGTCCATGTAGTCCTATGAGTTATCAGTTTTGCTAGGTAGCAGTTGAACTGATGTATTGAGTACTTCTTTACTCCTGTACTCATTGGCAAACTGACGCGCAGACATTTTGCGGTCAGAATAAATCTCAAGAGAGACTTATCCTTGTGCCCACAGCGGGCGTAGCCAGCAATGTGAGTAAAGGGCAGATCCCACAAGGAGCTGCGAATTCTACTTTCCAATGTCACTATTTCCAAAGTTTTGAGGGTTGTTTTGGTCTCCATACTTCGTATGTAAATACTTTAAAGTAAATCTTGTAAAAAATAGAAATAAAAAGGAACAAAGAAAAACAAAGAAAACAATTAGTAGTAAAGTATTCTGGATTGGAACTTCGAATCAAACTTAACAAATATTTTCCCGATCATAGGCACACCAATTTCTTATGTGAATTAAATCATCCAGTTATAGGCACCCGAATTTCTTCATTTGTGCCCAATCTATCCTTTCAGATTAGATTAGAAGTGATTTCTCGTCCCCTAAACCCTAACTTGTTACCCAACTCCGATTTCTCATATAATTGTAAGCAACAAGCAGCTTTATGCCCTAGACAAACCCAGATCTCTTGCAAATATTGATTTATCGTGTGCCCATAATACCCTGTGATGTACCCAGTCCCTTTATGATCAACACACAGTTACAATTCATTGACCATGTATAGATTTAGCGTGCCCAATTCCAATTAACGAGTGATTAGCCACATTAATTAGCTTAACATGCTTTAGTGCAACAAAGAAAATTAATACATGACGGAAACCAAATTCTCACAGTGTTATGCCCAAACGGCCTCACGGTTTTTACATATTCGTTAAGTTATCATCTCCATTCAATCCAGAATAAAAGATCTAGCCACGCATGCTAGAGATAAACATAAAGACAATATTTAAAGACATGAAATTAAATAAAAACTTATTGAAATAAATAAGAAATGAGTCTTGACTCCAACTTCGAACTTAACAACATAAACTGGAAATCCTACGTTCCGAGGGCATAAGGCCTAGGGAAACTGCTAGAAAATAAAGAACTAAAACTAAAAATATGGATCTGGATGATTTGTTATGTTTTCATATTTTTCTCTAATCCGTGAATGATCCTCTCTAGTGGTATTTATACAGGTAGGTCGAATCCCTAGCATCCTTGGGCCATAAGTAAGTTTGAAGCTCAAATCGGCCCATAAAAAGACTTAATTCTGGACTGTCTATCAACGTGCCCATTCTTTCCTTTTCTGGCAGCTGTACTTTCCTTGTATGGACAGATCAACTTTCCTTGTAGAGACAAGTCAACTTTCCTTGCAGAGTAGATTCTGATTCTATCGCTTCAGCTCGCGGCCACAGGAGGATGCTTTCCTTGTGTAGAAGATTGGTCTTCTAGAAGCTTCAAGATATATTATCCAGATTTGGTAATATCCTCTTTGACATGATCTTCTTTCCTTATTGAATGAAATCTGGATTTTGTAACGCCCCAAACCACTCCGTTTGGCCACATCACTTAACATACAATTAACTTGCTAATATTTATGTGCTTAATTTAAAAATGAGCGGAAGCTAAGGTCAAAAGCATGATAATAGCATGATAAGGTGAGGCATCATAATTCTCAATATAACTTTTTTCGCAATTAAAGCATGCAATCTAACATATCTATTTTATCACACAATATAGTGTTAAATAGAAGCATCGTGTAAGCCCATCCACAAAATCATACAATCATCTAACCTATCGGACTTATAGGTTTTACACAACCCGCCCGTCTAACATCCTAAATTAACATATATAGCATAGGGGTTCATTGACATAACTCGCATATAGAGGGCTCCAAGGTCGAACGACCCGCCTTTAAAAAGGTTTGCATAATAGGTTTGCATAATATCGAGTTAAATACATCAATGATCATTGATCATAAAGACAAAATAAGAATGATCAATGATATAATAATAATATGAGTAATTCAAAAGAAGAGCATGCAAAAATAAACACAAGCTTGTGTGGGGTTCTCTTGTGTTCACAACGCTCCTACTCAGGCCTCGACTCCTCAACCTGAAATTCATTGAATGAATGGGGTGAGTATTTAACAACATACTCTGTGGGGAACACTGTAAACAGTTATAGCCAATTGCACAATTGAAAATATAACATATGGATACTTCTTTACTTTTGTGGAGACTAGTCTCAACCCCGTAGGATCCAACATCATGATGCCCCTGTTAATGAACATCTTTGGCCCTGTAGGGATGCTCGCAGGCTTATTATCCCCCAGGGAGGACATTAACAAGTCTATATCGATCCTAAAGGACCTCTTTATCGACCCCGAAGGATCTCTTTGTCGACCCCAAAGGATCTCTTTCATTTCACCAATCTGAAGACCCTTCATACTTATACAATTAAAGCACAACAATAACTATAACTTTATACGTGTTCACAGTTTAGAGTTACCCCACCTTATGAGACGCTTTAAAATCCTCTCAACCTTGAAATACTCGTTTGCGGTGCACAAGTTGTCCACCTCGAACCCCAATACATCACCAAGCACCTTTAAATTCCCTTTCTCATTTTAGATGTCGAATTATACAATTATTTCATAATTTTTGACCAAACACATGTTTTACATGCTTTAAGGTTTTTCATACATATCCACATGCATAATCATGGATATACAAGCTCATACTATAATTTTGGACTCAAAATACACATTAAAACTCTTTGAGACATTTAATCGAACATGTTACGTGCACTCATTTAAACCACAAGAACAAGGCTCAATTTAAATCCTTTGAACTCAATATTTCAAATACAAGCACCTACACCCTAGGGCTCTAACATATATGATAATCGACTACATACAACCATCACAATACTTCCAATCAACTATCAACATATTAAGAGAAAATTACGGCAAAAAATCCAAACCCTATTAATACTAAACCATAGGAATCTCAATTTAACAACACATATGGCTTCAAGAATGTAAATAAATCGTATGTTTGAGATATCAAAGTATGAGGATCAATAGAATCGAAAAGCCCTAAATTTTGGATATAAACCCTAAGTTCAAAACAACAAGAAATGGAGCTTAATCATCGAGAGGGAAGTGGTATGAGATTACCTTAGATGATGGATGATGATGATAGAATCCACTCCCAAAAGTTGAAGAATTCCTTGAGAGATCTTTGGGAGAAAATCGCCCAAGTGTGAAGAAAATGGAGGAAAATAGGTGAAGTGTTGTATTTAAAGGATGAAAATTCCGAAGGAAGGCGCAACCTAAGGGGGGTCGCGTTTGGAGGTCGCTTGTGGATAACACAGCGAGGCGTGACTCAAAGGGTTCGCGTGTATGGGTCATGTTTCAGCCGAAGAAAAATGGCTCTCTGAAGCTCATGACACGCGACCAAAATGTCGCGTTTCAAGGTCACGTTGCAGACCCTCTCGGAACGCGACTTGAAGGAGCTCACATTTTCCAGTCACGTCTCGGCTTCACAGCGAGGCGCGACTCTGTGCACTCGTGCTTATGGGTCGCGCTTCAGACCCAATTTGGTTTTTGAATTCAGTCCGACTCCCGGACATTTCCAACTCCATTTAACTTTCTAATTTAAACATAACTTAAACTTAAATTTTAAAAACACATTTAATACATATTTCCAACCCCCGACTCACTGACCGGGCAGCGAGATCCCCGATCAACTCAGTGTTAGGGTGTTCAATGTATTGCGAACTAAAATAAAATACAATCACATTCGTTCACTATCATATAACTCGACATTTTAATATTAAAATGTTAACTTGTATTATACACTCAGTATAATATCACCGTATTTAAGACGTATCGGCTCGAGTGGGACAACCTGCAATAAAACAATGGCATAATACAGACATACACACATGAATAATATTCAACAATATTAATTCAAAAATCATTTACTAAAATTATAATTTATAATTTAGCAAAAAGGGTCGGGGTATCATTGGAATATCTTGGATGACTTCTGCCGAACTTCTCTCATTATGCCCATAACAAGTCTGCCTAGTTTAGAATCTCCTCGAGCCTTGTGGGCAAATGGCCATTTCTCAGTAACATTGAAATGTGATGGACTCTACAAGCTGGCACATTTCAGGGAGATCGATTAGTGCTATTAAAATCTCATTGAGCTTGCATCATCGTATTTCAGTGCGTGATTTTGCTCTCTTCATGCCCCTACTCATATTTTTTTGGCTCTTTCCGACTCTAAAACAACAAAAACAAGGACAAAAGAACGAGAAAAAGACTCCAAAAATGCGAGAGAAATTGGACTTGTCACACCCACCCACTTGAGATATGCTTGTCCTCAAGCATGGGGTACAACGTGCCTAAAAGAAAAGAAAGAAAAAATAAAAAAAAGGTGGAAAAGACAGACACACAAAGACTCGACACAAAGTATGCATAGACATAATTCTTTTCGGGCATAGAGGCCAAGATACTTATCTCATAAAACAACATGCAAACTGCTTAACATATCATTGTGCCCACTGCGAATCAAAATGAACTAAGTGATGGATTCACTCATATTTTCCTCACTCAGAGTGTTTTGGGCTCAGTGTATACGCTCAAGGAAAACATATTTGAATTGATTGCCACCATAGGCTTGCAACTGCTCTTTTTTCCTCCACTACTTGTTACAATCGAGAGCACACATATGCTAAGGACTTAGAGGTTGTAATGGGGCCACGGGTCATAGGTAGGAAATATTTGGATCTGGGCTCAATTTCGTCAGGGTTTTCCTTTGGGTGGATTTCTTTTGACTCTCACTGGCCTTTACCACCGTACCCATTTTATGAAGCACATGTCCCATATTTTTTCATTGTGGGCATTTTGAGCTTTCGATATTGGGTTGTTTCAGTACTTGGCTTTTTTTCTTTTTTTTTTTCATTTTTACCCCTTCTCTTTTTTTCTTTTTCTTTCCTTTTTCTTTATTTTTGTGCACTTCGTGCCTTTTAAGACACCATATTATCCTTCCCTTGTGCCCATGGTCCTTTTTGTAGGTTTTGTGAAAGGAACATGACCAGGGCATTGTAAATTTTGGCTCAAAAGGGGTAGCAAGGATGATTTAAAGGGTGGTTTTATTTGGTCTTGTGGCTCCAAAAGAAAATTGCCTAAGCATTTTTTGTGTACCCCCAAATTCATTGTGACCTCGGAATAGAGCAGAAGCAAATTCTGGTTCTCCTAAATTCAAAGATGCAAAAATCACACAAGAAAGAATTATTGCAGACATCATGAAGATAGACTCAATTCCTCACAAGGTACTTAGTTCATTCATCATTTAATCAGTGTTACGGGCATGCTGACATGAATATGCAAATAAACAGGCTGTCTAATGGTCACAGGACCCTAGACCCCTGATCGGGCTAATTATACTTGATATTTTGGGGTGATTGGATGTGATTTATCTGTGTTAATTGCTATATAATGATGCCATTTTGGAAGAATGTTGCACCTTAAGAGTTTTGCAGGTCATTGATGCAAAGATAAAGAAAATGGCATGCTTTTGGGGAGAAAACAAGCTGTGCAAAGGAAGCTGAAGCTGGAAGTTCGAAAAACCATGCCATATGGGAATACCACAGGAAGGACTGGGCCGAGAACCTGAAAACTGGGCTTGAGCGCGAATTTTATGGGCTGGAGCACGGGATTTACTAAAGCCCAAGGTCTGGACGCGGGATTCAGAGTTCCACCACCTCAAGAGTCCTCATCTTGGCAATTACCTAGTTGAGATAGACTATGATTTTATTTCCATGTTTAATTATTTTAATTAAGGATATTATATATAGATTAGGACTTATCTCTATTAGGATGATTGATATTCATTCTCGATTTCACGCAAGAACGCAGAGCAGGGAGACGTTTTCTCTGGAGCAGAATATTCATCTTCTTCGATTTTTCATGGTGCTCGTTTCTTTAATATTTTTACTATTCGATTTTAATATGCGTTCAAGCTAAGTTCGTCTTATTCCGGAAACAATTAACGAAGCCCTGACCGATCTAAACTGTGAGATCTAATTGCTCTTTCTCGTTTAATTAATTACATGCAATTGTTATTCTCTATATTTTGAGTCGTTAATTATTTCGATATTGCTAGATAGGTGCACATATTTAGTAGATCGGAATTAATTAGTAGTCAATTAAACCGGCCATCCGTAATTGTGGTTTAAGTTTAATTAGTGGCGAAACGGTTCTTCAGAGCCAGGGAGAATAGCAATCTTAATTCACGGTCCTGCGTCAGTGTCTGTTAATTATGAATCGGGTTCCTCTAGATTTTAAGGCTGTCGGCTCATTAAACCTATAGAACGTCTCTTACGATTGTCAGTCGATTAGGGAAATAATTAGTGAAGCGTCTTCCTGATTATCGAGAAACTACGGAGGAATTAGGCTGCGTCAGTAAGCATCTTCGGTGGCTATAACTGATTTGCATGTGTTAATTGAATTTATCTTTGCGTCAAGGATCAGTTTAGGTAAGCTAGGGTGGAGTTAATTGGAATCCGGAATATTTCTTATAATATTTTAAATCCGTTTATTTTATTCAATTGTGCATCTCTCTAGTTATTTATTTAATTTTGTTTATTTTGTTAAAATCACAAAAACCCCTTGAAAGTTTGGTCCTACAGATTGGAAGTATAGAGTAATTCTCACCGGTCCTTTAGGAGACGATCTCGTTCATCGCTGTACACGTGCAGTAAGGGCATACCGACTGTTGTCGGGAAATTTATTTTTGGTGTAAAATGACACACCAACCCCATTCTTTCAAGTTCAAATATCTACATATGCTTGCCTCAATTCAAACCAATAAACAAAGTGAAATAACCCTCACCTACACACTTTGCCTTAGGCAAAGTGGATGTGAAAAGGTTGTTTCACGGAAAAAAAAAACCAACAAAAACTAAGTAGCAAAGTGGGTGAATAAGGTGGTCACCAAAACAAACAAAAGCAAACAAAATCCAAATACCTTCGCCACCCACACACTTTGCTGCAGGCAAAGTGGGTGAACAAGGGTGACTCAAGAAAGATAAAAAAACTAAACTAATGGAAAGAGGGAACTAGATCAGAGAGGGCACGATGTTTGGTAAATCAGGCTTCCTTGAAGTGGCGTGGAGGGCATTGCCAATGCATTCAAAGAAAAAACTTAAAAAGAAATAACAGAATTAGAATAAATTGCAAGAAAATAAAAAAAAACATGGGTTGCCTCTCAGTTAGCGCCCTGGTTATTGTCGCGGGCACGATGCTTACTTCTTTCTTCACATGTAGATGGGCTCGACGAGCCTGACAGATCCTAAAATAGGATCTTTGTGCCCATAATAGTGCTTTAGTCACTGTCTATTGACCTTGAACTTTCCTCCAGTGTTCATGTCTATTAACTCCACAGCTCCATTTGGGCATGAGGTGTGGACCAGAAAATGACCAGTCCATTTGGACTTGAGGTTTCCTCCTAACAGCTTGAGTCTGGAATTAAACAGCAGAACCGTTTGCCCATGCTTGAAACTTTTATGTCGAATGATTTGATCATGAGCCTTCTTCATTATCTCTTTGTGGAGCACTGCATTATCATAGGCTCCAAGCCTAATCTCTTCTAACTCTTGCAACTGAAGCTTTCTTTCATTCCCGGCCTCATCCAGTTTCATGTTGAACTTCTGTATTGCCCAAAACGCCTTATGCTCTATCTCAACAGGCAGATGACAATTCTTTCCAAAAATAAGGCGGAATGGGGACATCCCAATGGGTGTTTTATAGGCAGTGCGATATGCCCACAATGCATCTTCCAGCTTGAAACTCCAATCCTTGCTCTTCGGATTTACCACTTTTTGCAAAATGGATTTAACTTCTCGGTTGGACACTTCAGCCTGCCCATTAGCTTGAGGATGATATGCCGTGGTCACACTGTGCCTCACTCCATATTTCCTAAGCAAATCCCTGATGATCGTGTTGCAGAAATGGGTTCCTTGATCACTGATGAGTGCTTTGGGCACACCGAATCGACTGAACACATTGGTCTTCTAAAATGCCTTTACCACACGAGCATCATTAGTGGTAGTAGCTTTTGCCTCCACCCACTTTGACACATACTCTACTGCCAAAATTATGTATAAATGCCCATTTGACTTGGTCATTGGACCAATGAAGTCTATTCCCCAAACGTCAAAAATTTCAACTGACATAATTGGCATCATGGGAATTTCATTCCTCTTTGAGATACTCCCAGTCATTTCACAGCGTGGGCATCTCCTGCAAACTTCATAGGCATCTTTGTGTAAGGTTGGCCAGAAGAACCCGCAATCCAGTACTTTTTTTGCAGTTCTTTTTGCTCCAAAATACCCTCCACATGCTTCTGAATAGCAATGATCAAGAATCCTCTCTGTTTCTTCGGTGGGCACATGTTGACCATGTTGAGCTTTCTATAGTCTATGCAGACTCTCCATCCAGTTTGTAACTGTGTGGGCACATGCTCATTTTTTTCATTTTTCACCACCTGGATCCCTGACTTCTCGGGCACGACATGTATTGGGCTGACCTATTTGCTGTCCGAAATAGGGTAGATGATGGCCATGTCTAGCAACTTCAGTATCTCTTTGAGCATGACCTCCTTCATGGTGGGGTTTAACTTGCATTGGGTATCCCGCACAGGTTTGGCATCATTCTCCAAGAAAATTTTGTGCATGTACACAGTAGGGCTAATGCCCTTGATATCGGCTAAAGTCCATCCAATGGCTTCTTTGTATAATCTCAAAAGTCTAAGCAACCGATTTTCTTCAGTGAGAGTTAGACCCTTGTTTATGATCACCGGTAAAGTCTTATTCTCTGCTAGATAGGCATACTTTAAGTGTCCGGGAAGATCTTTCAGTTTCAACTGTGGTGCCCTCTGCACAGAGGGTATCATTGTTTTTAGTATGACTCGTGGTGGGCAACTTGTATTCTACCACTCCACATGGCATTTCCTCCAGGGAATACAACATCATGATAGCTTCTCTGATATCGTCATATTCATCGATGGCATCACAATCAGTTAGGCTAGCCTGTAATGCCCATTCCAGTGGTTCTTGATTGTTCATTCTAAAAATCGTGGCTTGGGCATGACATTGGCTCACAAAGTTGACTGATTCTAGATCTTGAGGGTATTTCATTGCTTCAAGAATATTGAATACGACGATCTGCCCATCAAATTCACACGTCAGTATGCTCTCATTGACATCAATCTCGGTGCGAGCAGTCTTCATGAATGGTTTTCCGAGTAGTAACAATGATGAGGTGGGTGTTGTCGTACCCATATTGAGCACGTATAAATCAGCTGGAAAAATGAGTTCCCCCACCTTAACTAGGACATCTTCTATCAGGCCTTCTGGGTAGACATTAGATCTATCCGCGAGCTGAATGATCACGCTTGTTTGATTAAGTGGTCCAAATTTTAGTTCCTCATAAATCGTCATGGGCATGATGTTTATGGATGCTCCGAGATCTAACATGGCCTTCTCAATCCTTCTATTTCCAATGATGCATGGTATGATAAACATACTAGGATCTTCACACTTCTTGGGCATTTTCTTTTGTAAAACTGGCGAAACATTCTCTCCCACGAATAGTTTGGCATCCTCTTCAAATCGTACCTTTTTGGTACAGAGCTCCTTGAGAAATCGAGCATATCTAGGTACTTGCCTAACTGCATCCAAGAGTGGAATATTGATTTCTAATTTTTGAAAAATCTTGAGAAGATATTTCATTTCTTCCTCCTTTCTATCGTGGGCAAGACGCTCTGGAAAAGGTGGTTTCCCGACAGCCTTTGTTTTTTTCATCTTGGGCTCTGTAACCTTTTCTTTCTCTTTCTGCTCCTCTTCTTCTGTGCCCTCAATGTTTTCCGTCTTCTCAGCTTCTGGTACTGTAACAGCTTCTGGTAGTTCTTTTTCACTTCTCAAGGTCACAACATTCACCATCTCTTGGGATTTTACCATTTGAGATGGTAATTGCCCATTTTTCTCTTCAAGTTGCTTGATGGCTTGGGTGAGCTGTTAAATTTGTTCGCTAACATAGTGCTTAAATTTTTCAGTTTCTTGCTGTGCCCTCAACATCTCTTGTGCCATGGTTTGGACCAGCTCCTCCAAAGAAGGTCGCATAGGAAGGTTTTGTGGTTGGGCTTGATGTTACCTTTTCCACTTGAAGTTCTCATGGTTTGGATTCTATGTTTGAGAATAGGGATCATATCTTCTTTGACTGTTGTTATGCCCTCCAAAGGCATTTACTTCAGAAACTTCCTTCTACAGCGTTGGGCATTCATCAGTAAGGTGGGCTACACTTTTGCAGACCCCACATGGTTTTTTCTTTTGTACTCCTGTTGTGCTCAAAACCCTTTCTTTTTGTTTAAAGAGCCTTTCCATCTTGGCCTCAAAATGTGTTGATGTTCCAGCATCTGCAACTGTCCTTATGCCCTCGGCACTCTCATCCTGATTCTCATCAGCCATTTCCACTAAAATCCCGAAGGCTTCAGTTGGTAATTTGTTCAGAATAGATCCTCCACAAGAGGCATTGAAAATGGTCCTGTCGTGTGCCCTCAAGCCTGACATGAAGTATTGAATCAGATCATGATCTAGGATCTGATGTTGTGGGCACTTTGTCAACATGATCTGAAAGCGACTCCAATAGTCGTAGAAGCTCTCGTTTGCGCCTATCTTCAGACTTCCAATTCTTCTTCTCATCTCTTGCACTCTGGATGCGGGGAAATATTTCTCCAAAAACTTTTGTTGCAGCAGCGCCCGTGTGGTCACGCTGCCACTCGGCAGAGTGTACAACCAGTCTTGTGCCCCGTCCTGTAGAGTGAATGGAAAAGACACCAGCCGTACATATTTATCTTTTCCTCCATTCATGGGCTGGGTTTGACATACCATCTCAAAATCTTGTATGTGTCTCTGAGGATCTTCTCCAGTCGTCCCACGAAACTTAGGCAAAATTTGGATGAAATTTATCTTTAGTTCCCAACTACCAATGATAGTCGGGAGCGTAATGCCCATAGGACACAGGTTCATGTTAGTCGGAAAGACTAACTGCCTTAGTGTTCGGCTCTCTTCAGCCATAGTTGCTCTTCCTTGTTGCTCTTCTCTTACTTCGTGCTCTAGTTGAGAATGTTCTTCCTCCAGGATCATTTCACGAGCAAGTTTTTCGGCTTGTCGTACCCTCCGTGCTTCTGCCTTTCTCCTTCGCAAAGTCCTTTTTAGTTCTGGATCGTACTCGTAGAACTCTGTAGAGGAGTTGTGCATCCACATGCCAGGCTAACAAGTTGGAAAAATAGAATTACTTGAATCAGCTCCCCGGCAATGGTGCCAATTCTGATGCGCGGTTGTTTCACGGTCAGAATAAATCTCAAGAGAGACTTATCCTTGTGCCCACAGCGGGCATAGCTAGCAATGTGCACAAAGGGTCGATCCCACAAGGAGCTGCGAATTCTACCTTCCAATGTCACTATTTCCAAAGTTTTGAGGGTTGTTGTGGTCTCCGTACTTCGTATGTAAATACTTTAAAGTAAATCTTGCAAAAAATAGAAATAAAATTAAACAAAGAAAAACAAAGAAAATAATTAGTAGTAAAGTATTCTGGATTGGAACTTCGAATCAAACTTAACAAATATTTTCCCGATCATGGGCACACCGATTTCTTATGTGAATTAAATCATCCAGTTATAGGCACCCGAATTTCTTCATTTCTGCCCAATCTATCCTTTCAGATTAGATTAGAAGTGATTTCTCATCCCCTAGACCCTAACTTGTTACCCAACCCCGATTTCTCATTTGATTGTAAGGAACAAGCAGCTTTATGCCCTAGACAAACCCAGATCTATTGCAAACACTGTTTTCTCGTGTGCCCACAATACCTTGTGATGTACTCAGTCCCTTTATGATCAACACACAGTTACGATTCATTGACCATGTATAGATTTAGCGTGCCTAATTTCAATTAACGAGTGATCGTCCACATTAATTAGCTTAACGTGCTTTAGTGCAATAAAGAAATCAATACATGATGGAAACCAAATTCACACAGTGTCATGCCCAAACTGCCTCACGGTTTTTACATGTTTGTTAAGTTATCATCTCCATTCAATCCAGAATAAACGATCTAGCCACGTATGATAGACATAAACATAAAGACAATATTTAAAGACATGAAATTAAATAAACACTTACTGAAATAAATAAGAAATGAGTCTCGACTCCAAAGTCGAACTTAACAACATAAACTGGAAATCCTACGTTCCGAGGGCATAAGGCCCAAGGAAACTGCTAGAAAATAAAGAACTAAAACTAAAAATATGAATCTAGATGATTGGTTGTGTTTTCAAATTTTTCTCTCGTGCGTGAATGATCCTCTCTAGTGGTATTTATACTGGTAGGTCGAATCCCTAGCATCCTTGGGCCACAAGTAAGTTTGAAGCTCAAATCGGCCTATGAAAAGACTTAATTCTGGACTGTCTGTCAGCCTGTTCATTCTTTCCTTTTCTGGCAGCTGCACTTTCCTTGTATGGACAGATCAACTTTCCTTGTAGAGACAGGTAAACTTTTCTTGCAGAGTAGATTCTGATTCTATCTCTTCAGCTCGCGCCCACAAGAGCACGTTTTCCTTGTGGAGAAGATTGGTCTTCTAAAAGCTTCAAGATATATTCTCCAGATTTGGTAATATCCTCTTTGACATGATCTTCTTTCCTTATTGAACGAAATCTGGAATATCTTGGATGACTTCTGTCGAACTTCTCTCATTGTGCCCATAACAAGTCTGCCAAGTTTAGAATCTCTTCGAGCCTTGTGGGCAAATGGCCATGTCTCAGCAACATTGAAATGTGATGGACTCTACAAGCTGGCAGATTTCATGGAGATCAATTTGTGCGATGAAAATCTCATTGAGCTTGCATCATTGTATTCAGCTCCAAAATACCCACAGTGCGTGATTTTGCTCTCTTCATGCCCCTACTCATATTTTTGGCTCTTTCCGACTTTAAAACAACAAAAACAAGGACAAAAGAACAAGAAAAAGACTCCAAAAAAGCGAGAGAAATTGGACTTGTCACAAACTCATCAAAAACAACATGACAGGTTATTTCCACAACTAGTGTCCATTTGTTGAACACTTTGTAAGCTTGAGCATGAGGGGAATTGTAACCGAGAAATATTCTCTCATTAGCTTTGGCACTGAATGATTTCGGTTGACTTTTGTCATTGTTGTGAATATAACATTTACAGCCAAATACTTTGAAGTACGATATAGATGACTTACGAACCTTGTATAGCTCATAGGGTATCTTGTCATGTGCACTAACGATGGTGCTTCTGTTTTGAGTGTGGCACGCCGTGTTGATGACCTCGGCCCAGAATCCTTCTGCTATGTTGGCATCAACTATCATTGCTCGAACTTCTTCCTTGAGTGTGCGATTTCTCCTTTTAGCTACACCATTTTGTTTTGGAGTTCTAGTAGCTGAGTGCTCGTGAGTTATTCCTAGTTCACTGAGAAAACTGATGATCTGCTGGTTGACGAATTCAGTTCCATTGTCTGAATGAATTGGCTGAACTGATTTGTCCTTTTCAGTTTGCAGCCTCCTAATCATCGCTGATAGCTTGGAGTAGGTTTCATCCTTGTTTCTGAGAAACTGTACCTATATGTATCTCGAGAAGTCATTCACTACTACAAGAGTGCATCTTTTCCATTAGGCATTGGTGGTCTGACTGGCCAAAATAGATCTATGTGTAGCAGTTTGAGGGGAGCAGTTGTCCCTGGAGGATGACTTCTGTTTTTGAATGACGACCTCGCTTTCTTCCCTTTCTGGTATGGTCTGCAAACGCCAGTTTTCTTAAAAATCTCCTTGGGAAGCCCATCTACTAGCTCCTTCTTGGCTACATGATTGATGGTTCTGAAGTTGGCATGATTGAGTCATTGATGGCATAGCCAGCTTGCTTTAGTTGAGCCCTTTGAAAAAAAGCAAGCTTCTCCATAGCCGGTTGACCAGTTAACAACATACATATTACCTCTCTTTACGCTAGTTAGGAGGGTTGGTCCAGTTAACTTATCTTTAATGTCGCATGAGCTTTGACTGAAATCAACGGTGTATCCATTGTCACATAGTTGACTGATGCTGAGCAGTTTGTTCTTCAGTCCTTCCACGTGGGAGACTCCATTTACAACCACTTTTCCTTTGACAACGAACCTTTCTCCAATGGTTTCACTTTTGGAGTTGTCTCCGAATGTGACTAATGGTCCCTTCACCTCCTTATATCCTTCTAGATCCTCTATGTCTCTCGTCATGTATTTTGAGCACCCGCTATCTAGGTACCAAACCTTCTTGGTCCTCTTCTTCGATAGGATGCGTTTTTCCTGCAAGAGAGACGATTATTTTTTAGGAACTCATATGATATTAGATCTTTCTTTGCTAATCAAGTGTCTAGGGATCCAGATTTGCCAAACTTTTGGCTTAATAGCAGGTAGGGAGTTTTCAAACATTGATCGTCTGATCAGTTTCACTCTCTTTTCAGTTCTTCTCATCTGAGCTGAGTCATTTGACTTGTACCTACGACGAGAGTTAGTAGGATAGAAAACTTTGATCATAACTCTCTTATCTCGAGCTTGTCTAGCTCTCCCTTGTGGCTAATTTCTTTTAACTCCATGAGCTCTGTCGCTCTTGTGGTATGTCTAGTTGGAAAACTAGTTATAGTTGGAGTTGGTCCTTGGTTCATCCCTTGAATCTAAATACTAAGTTGCTAGATCCATTGGAGTGAACTTCTCTTGGGGGATCTAAATGTGTTGACGTGCTCGATACAGCTTTGTATGCACGTTCCTTCTTGAGTCAACATCTCTCCCAGGTTGACTTGCTGGATGTCTTTGAAGATAGGTTAGTGGTACAATTCTCTCCTGAACTGATGCTTTATCTCAATGAGATTGCGGTCCAAACTGAGTATTTCTCCTTACTCCAGTTGGCCGGTCAGTTCTGTTCACCTTAGGCCTGTACTAAGCTTCGAGTCGTGGATAAACTGGTGATTTATGCCGAACTGACTGTCTCTGGTGAGTTGGAGGTCTTGGATGATTTGACGACCTCTGTTGATAGGCTGGTTTCCTTTACTGAGTTGGTGACCTTTGTTGATAGGTCGACTGCCTATCTTGAGCTGGTGGCCTTATTTGAGATGGCTTCCTCTGCTGAACTGATAGCTTAAACTGAATCGAGCCTTTCAGTTAGGAGGATTAGTTGAATAGCTTCGGATGATTTGAAAGAATGTTCACAGTTCCCTTATCTTCAGTCTCTTCAACTGGTTGGGTTGGTGTAGGTCTGATAAAACCAGATAGAGCACCTTTTTGGCTAGTTTGTGCAAATGCCTTTCCCTTTTCTGCGGCAGCATACCTGCTGTATCCTAACCCAGGACTACCAGTTTAAACTCTTTGATGGCTTAGAATCTCATCAAGAGTTTGAGATCCCTTTTTGAACTTCAGAGATATCTCTTTTCTCTCCTGGATCTCTTTCATGAGCCTCTCATTCTCAGCTCTTAGCTCATCAACTTTGAGCTTCAACTTCTCACATTCAACTGACTGAGCTCCAAGTGATTCAGTTCTATAATGATCACTTCTTAGTCTTATGACCTCATCTCTTAGGTCATCATTTTCTTTCATCAATTGCAAATACATACTTGATATAGCAGCTAACTGATCTTCTAGCATTCTTAATTGGTCATGTATTTCATTGCTAGAAATGGAAATTTCATAAATGTGATAAAGAGAGGTTCAGGAGTCACATGTGCTAACTTCTTCTTCGTTGTCATCCATGAGGTAGAACAGTGCCTCATCTTTAGAGCTGTAGCTGTCGGAGTCAATTCCTGAGGGATAATCTGAGTCATCCAGAACGACATTCTTTGTGTTGACCATCATAGATTTTCTCTTGGAAAAGCTTATCTTCACTTTGGCCTTCTTGTCCTCAGGGAGATCTGGACACTCATATCTACAGTGTCCTTTCTTGTGGCAATGGAAGCATTCTCCTATGCTTCGGTTGGTTGACCTGGGTTGTTTATCAGGCGGTTGGTTTCTCTCACCTCTGGGCTCCTCATTAGTTTGAAGTATAACTGATGGTTGATCTCTGATCTTTTTGAGCTTCTCCAGCAGCTTGGCAACTGACTGGATCTGATCATTGATGTCATTAGTCAGGCTCTCCTTCTTCTCCACTGATTCTCTTCTTCGATCAGTTGAGCCTCTTGGTTGTTCTTTAGCTTGAGTCCTTCCTCGAGTTTCTCTAAACCGATTTCTCTTGCTGTAGAAAGCTGCATCCTAGACTGATGAAGTGGATGCCTCTATTTTTCAGTTTAGGCTGTACTGGTGAGCCTTAAGATAACCGAAAAGTTCTATTGGGGTGATGTTGTTCAAGTCTCTTGACTTCTTTGTAGCAATCACCTTCATATCCCATTCTTTTGTGAGATTGTCCAAGATTTTAGAATTTATCTCACTATTGGAATACATCATACCCAGATTGTTCATCTCGTTGATCTCGGTTGCATTAACTTCAAGATCTTCTTGTTGGCTTTTCTGAAATTTGAATTTCAGTTACGGCTTCTTTCTTGATCTTCAGTTCTGGGCTTTGACTGGCAGTTGGAATCTTCAGTTCCTCGGCTGTCAGTTCTGCACATCTTTGGCAGTTTTGCAAGCTCCAGTTTAGATCGTCTTCAGCTGGCAGTTCTGGACTCTGGCTTGATGCTTTCTGAGCTCCAGTTTGATTTGCCTCAGCTGAGAGTTTTGAACCAGTGTTCTTCAGTTGGCATTTTGGACAGGTGTCTCTTCAGCTGGAACTTCTTTGGACTGGCCTTCAGTTCGGATACTGGCGCTACTTTAGTTGGACTTCTGAACTAATGCGTCTCCAGCTGGTATCCTTCAAACAGGTACTTCTTCAGCCGGAACTTCATTCTTCAGCTGGAACTTCTTGAGCTGGCATATCCTTCAGCTCATACCTTAGATTGGTACATTCTTCAACTGGCATTCTTCTTCAGTTTGGAATCCACTTGAGCTGGCATGTCCTTCAGCGCGAACTGGTGTAGTCTTCAGCTGGTATTCTCCTTCTACTGGAACTATCCTCTCTTCAGCTAGTAAAATCCTTCATCTAGAATTGGGCACTTCTGAACTGGTGCCTTGAACTAGTATTTTTTTTCAGTTCATAACTGTAGACTAATGGCAATTGGCACTTCGAACTTGATGGTACCTGCATCTTTCAGTTTACTTGACTTGCTAACTGATCTAGCAAGCAAGCTACAGTTTTTCTTTTTCAACAGCTCTTGAGGCTGGATTTTTCTTTTCTTTTTCTTTCTTTTCTTTTCTCTCTCTCTTTTCTTTTCTCTCTCTCTCTCTCTCTCTCTTTTCTTTTCCTTTCTCACTTGGATTTATCATTTTCAGGCTTTGATAGCTCAATTTTTTGAGATGATCATCCTTAGTTTTTTGCTTGATTTCTTTTCAGTTTTTCAAGGCTCTTTGCATATTTTGACATCTCATCAAAACCCTAGTCAGGAAAATCCTTGATAGTTTTTCCTAACATTAATTGTACGTAGTTAGATTGGAACGAGGGCCCCTTGATCCCACTATTTTAATTGTACATATTTATATTGGGATGAGGGCCCTTGGATCCCCCTGGTGTTTGGTATCTGCTAGTTAATGAACCTAGGTAAGTTACGTCGATGACTTGGTGAAAGCATAGGTTTCACATCATTATGCTGCCAAATTTTTTTCCTAATTAATTTTATAATTTAGGGAAGTATGAATTGAGTTCTTAGTCAAGTTTGGATGTATCAACGGAGTCGCGATGGATCTAATTTGTTAGAATTTACAAATAAGATTGAAAATTTTATAGACTTTGCCACTAGCCATCCAACGTTTTTACATGGGGAAAATATGAAGTGTCCATATGCAAAGTGTAAGAATCGGCCTTAGAAATCTATTTGAGGTCCGAATGCACATTTCTCAGCACGGTTTTCTGTCAAAATATTAGACATAAACCTTTCATGGTGGGATGAGTCCGGGTGAAAATTTAGTTGACACGTATGAACCGAATTTGTATCACACGATGGTGATGGATGCTACTGGGCCTGAGTTTCTTTTTGATGAGATAAATGGCGTTGAAGAAGCTCCCAATCTTGAAGATCAACACTTTTAGAAGAAGACCTTGTTCAAGTGTGAATGGTTCGATACGTCAACACGGGGGGACAATGGTCCATCCTAATTATAAAATGATATTCGTTCACCAAGGACGTGGATATACAGGAGACGATGTATTTGTGCTGGCTACCCAAGCAATCTAAGTGTTATATTGCTCTGTAATACCCCAAAATTTTATTATCTAAATTTAATTAGGAATATACATCTAATAGTTAGAACAAGTGTAATATCCAAAACTTTTTAGTATTAAAAGAATAGTTTATACTACCCTTAAGGGTAAGCTAGGAAAGAAAATTGACCGCTAGAGATCCCTTTTAAGGTAAAATGTGTCATTTAGTAGGTTAGAGATAGTCGAGACTATCTTATATTTTTATTGGAAACCCTAGATGAGATTATAAAGTTTACTCAATAAGTGATAACGAGTTCATGGATGACTTTAGCACCATCATTTGAAGTTGTTATTGACCCAAACCTACTTAAACAACCCAAGGGCTTGGCATTTTTCATGTGCTGTATTTGAACTTTATCATTGGAAGCTGCTCCACAATGAGCAGATGGATGATGCTGGACGTACGATGGCATAGACGATTGTGCAATGTTGTTGAGGCAAGTTTGACAATTTCTTGTTAGGTTAACTTTGCATTTTTTTGTAGATCTGGAACATTATTTTCTTTTGATAAGTCTATCCTGACCTCACATGCAAGAAGAGATCAGAATCTACCGCCCTGGGGAGCTAGCAAGATAGCTAGTGTTATAAGTAGAAAAAGGGCAAGAAATACTCGAATATTTTTTATAGTGGAACAAGAGATTTTTGTGGATTGATATATCATACCAATCAAGATAGAGATGGAGTTAAACAAGCTAGCTTAGCTATACATACGAGTTATACTGCATCTATGTGGAATTCTTATCTCGGTCACGTCGGATCGAGAAACTTGATTCACATCAACATTCAGTCAAGAAGCTGTGGATACAAAATAAAACTTCACACGCAAATGAATGGCTAAATCGAACGAATGATACAACATAAGAGATACATGCTTCAAGAAGTTTTAACTTCTTAGATGAGAGTACAAGCTGGAAAGATGTCCTACAATAATCTATCGGGACTGAAAGAAGCGAGGTGGAAACAAGGTGTGCATGATATGTTAAATGTATCGAATTTAAGGAAGTATGCGTTTAACCCAAACCACGTGCTCAAGCACGACGAGTTTGTCTTGCATGCACATATAATATACGATAAAAGTCTCGCTAGGTAGAACTGTCAAGATCAAGCAACGTAGGAACTTGAAATGTGACACCCCGTTCCACAATAAAACTGTGAATTACTCCAACCATATAGATAACTTGTGTTGTTTATAGATTTCTTTGAAATGATTATTGATAATTCCAACCATCAAGAAAACGACTTCCAAAGTTGACTCAATTCTATTCTTACAATCATGTTGTTCTCTAAATCTCTCTCAATCATCTATCTTGTTTCTCATGACGAGACATTTCTATGAATCTTTTCTATTCATCATTTGGACATTTATTAAATCATGTATGTCCTATTATTGAAAGATCGTCTTTTTATCCTTAAAAATTCTATTATTTGATTTTAAACTCTGAAGTTGATTTCATCTTTGACTAGGAGTCTCAAATCTTTTCATTATCATGTGGTCACTAATTTAATTAAAAACGGAGTTTGCTTGACTTTCCAACGAAATTTTATTCGTTCTCTATTTTAACCATATACCATATATTAAAATACATCACAAATTGATTGTCACCACTTAACCTTATCTTGCTCCATGCGTCACCATACATGTTAAGGGTGGGGGCAGCTGAACATCCTCAACCATGAAATATAATGAGCAAGCATAATGAAGCATCACTCATTTATGTTCTCTCTCAATCATCTCGGCCCTCTCCTTCCCAATAAGACATTTTTCTTTCAATCTTTTAGAAATTAAATCTGTTGAGAAAAATTCTAAAACTTTATACACATTTCTTTTTCATAGTAGAACAAAATTTGTTTTTATGTCGTTTTGATCTGGTGCCCGAAAAGTTGAGAAAATGGGCCAAGAACCTCAGTGGTGTTGTCGGTCGCCAAGTTGTGTTGCAGTCCCATTGCAACATCTTTTCCTGTTGATCTAGCTATTTTCTTTCCCCGAGATTTACGTCATTGTAAACCTAGCACTTAAAGGTTTTCATAACAAGTCTCGGATCATCAATTTGATATCATTTGGTATATCAAAGACACATCACAAATCGACTCATCAAAATCTACCACATAAATCATTGTGGTGCGAATGCCAACTTCAGAGGTTGTTTTCCGTTATTTCGTCCAATATATGGACTTGATTTTTGGTCTATAGCAACTCAACCTTGCAATCTTCCAATACCTTATGTTTGATCTAAGATCAGATATCATTTGATTCTCTAATTTTGAACTGTAATTTTTCTCGAAAACCCCTTTTTTCTGGCAGATTCCATCTATGTTGAAGATGTTATATTCCTTGCTCATTTCCAGTCATTGTAGCCATTTTATTATTAACCCATTTGTTTCATTAAATCCCTTATCTTCCATACTATGAAAAATTGTACTTTTGATCGAAAATCCGTTGAGTATCGAGCTTGATCAAGATTCACGACCCAAACTTTTTATTGATTAATCTATTCGGATAAACAGTTACAGTTGCCTTTTCAGTCGATTTCAGGCCAAGGTGACAGAATTTATCTCCGACTCCTTCTAACCGATTTTAGGACCTTTTGTACGGACAGTGGCCGCTGACCGTGTCTCAATCATATTTGAATTGAATTTTTTATGATTTTCTGAAGTTGCTGTCCTGTTTTAAAGTTGTTCCATTTTTTATCGAAATTGTTTCAAGTTAATTGAAAAGTACTGTAAGAACTTATTATGAAGTTGAGTTGGGTTCAAAACCCGAGTATTGCACTTTCTTAGTCGAAGTAAAAATAATAAAGCTCTAATTAAATTAAAGTAAATATTAGATTAATTCCGGAAGTTATTTTATTGATCCTTGTTGGACTTGAACTAATATTTCCAGTAGAATAATATGAAAAGATGGATAGCAGATTTTGTAGAGAGATGTTTAACATGATAGCAAGTGAAAGTCGTACATTAACGACTTTCACGATTATTGCAATCATTAGAAATTCTGGAGTGGAAATGGGAGCATATAAAGATGGATTTTGTGGTAGGCTTATCGCGATCAGTGAAAGGAAACTGAATAGTATGTGTTAGGAAAAACTATCAAGAAACCCCTATATCAAGTTTTGATGAGATGTCAAAATTATTTGTTAAAAACTGACTAGAGTTCAAGCTGTAGATCGAAGTTGACCAGCCCAAGGCATCATCAAAAAAGAACTCAAGTAGAGTCAAAGTCAACCGATCTAAAAGATTGCCTACAAGTTGGAAGACACGTCATCCAGTCTAAGTTCAACTCAGCTGAAGAGTCATATCAGTCAAAACAAGCTGACAATCAAGTCAGCTGAGCTGAGGGAGAAAAGAGTTGACTAAAGACTGAAGAAACTGATAAAGCGTCAGACTGGAAATATCCAACTGATGGCCAAACTGCAGTAAACAAATCTCAGCTGACAAGCCCAGAACTGCCAACTGGAGCAACAGCCAATCTCAGCTGACAAGCCTAGAACTGCCAACTGGAGCAACAGCCAATCTCAGCTGATAAGCCTAGAACAGTTAACTGGAGCGACATCCAATCTCAGCTGATAAGCCCATAACTGCCAACTGGAGCAACAGTGAGACTCAGCTGATAAGCTCAGAACTGCCGACTGAATCGTTAGCCAGACTCAGCTGACAAGCTCAGAACTGCCAGCTTGGGCGATAATCTAACTGAGCTAAGAAATCCAGAACTGCCAACTAAAAGTCTAAACTGCCAAGAGAGCTGAAGCCAGAGGACACCTGGAGTGTATCAGTTAAATCAACGTATCTTGGAATAAATGCTTCTTCAAAGATCTTGGAATTTAATGAAGATCGATTGGCAGAGTAACGGCTAGTTCAACCAAATGATCCAAGTGATCATTAATGACCACCTGCCATTGATGAGCCAACAGAGCCACCGATCAATGGACAATGGAACTCAACGGTCATAAAATCACTCCTCTATAAAAGATGAGTGAATCAGAGTTTTAAACACCTCTCTTTATC
Organism: Perilla frutescens; assembly: GCA_026008535.1. NCBI lineage: Eukaryota > Viridiplantae > Streptophyta > Magnoliopsida > Lamiales > Lamiaceae > Perilla > Perilla frutescens. The sequence continues at coordinate 35,323,618 of BRKX01000006.1, read as the reverse complement.
TTTTTTAACTTCGCCTACACAACTTTCACATATTCAAGCAAGAGCTTTTCTTTCTCCCTCTCACCCAAGCTCAAGTGCAACATTTGACAGAAACTGCGAAAGTCCAACTGAGAAGAAGAATTTACATAATCTAGATATTCAGTCAGCTTTTGACGATCCAGCCAGGGCAGCCTTCTCAGTTCCAGCTATTTAGTGATCAATTACTCAGCTTAATTAAAGGAGCACATCAGTTGATACCCCCTGTTCAAGACTCACCTCTTGAGGATCGAAAGAGATCTAAAACCTTGTAAAGACGACAATAGCACCTACCTTCCTAGCGAGCAGTTAGAAACTTCAAGTGTGAGCCGTCGACCAGCTGAGGTAGCGAGCAGTTACCAGGTTCAGCCAACTGTCCTTCATTGTGTAATTTGTAAAGAAAATCAAGTTATATAGTGAAGTTGCCCTTCTGCGAAAGGAAGAGAGGACGTAGAAGTTTGAGACTTCGAACCTCTATAAATTGCTTGTGTGCTGTACTATACGGATCATTGCATATCTCTAAACTGCACAATATCACACAAGCTGCACTCAAACTGTCTTAACTGTTCATCAAGGTTGTGCATAGATAAGTTTCATCAAGCGAGTCAAAGGGCCCTGTTATTCCGCATAAAAAGTAAAAAGCTTTTGAATTAGTTTATTCAACCCCGCTCTAAACTGATACCGACTCGCCCGGGACCAACAAGTGGTATCAGAGCGGTTGATTCTAAGGATCAGCCATTTCTGCAGATCAACTGAATCATATCTACTTATATGTGCTAACATTTCAGCTATGAGAAACCATAAGCTACCTTTATTTTCAGTTGAGAATTATGATAACTGGAGTAGGAGAATGAAGGCGCACCTCTGCTCAATTCATGAGAATATGTGGGAAGTTATCGAAGACGGTCCAATCATTATCATGATGGACAATGACGCTCACATAGTTGATATCAATCAACCGGCTAGGATCCCGAAGCCAACTAATCTTCTCACCAGTAAAGAGAAGAAGTTGAAGAATCTAGAGTTCATTGCTCAAGCCGCATTATTTCAAACTCTAGATCAAGATCGTATGAAGGATACAGAGAACTGCACAACTGCCAAAGAGATATGGGACCTTCTAGCAGATCTTTGCAGAGAGTCCGAAGCCATAAAAGGAAACAAGCTCCAACTGGCAGTTGACAGGTATGAATCCTTCAAAATGCAGGTAGAAGAGTCCATCTCAAGCCTTGAAACTAGATTTCTAGGCATCATCAGTGAGATGAACAACCTCAGGAGGAGTTATCCCAATTCAGAGATGAATTCCAAAATTTTGGATGATCTCAATGACAAATGGGATATGAAAGTGATAGCTACAAAGGAGTCAAGAAATCTAAACAGCATCACTCTAAGGGAACTATTTGGTTCTCTTAAAGCTCATGAGTACAGTCTAAACTGAAAAAGGGAAGCATCGACATCGCCAGCTCAGGACGCAGCTTTCTACGGTGAAATGACCAGGTTTAGAGACACTCGAGGAAGAAACAACTTCCGACCTAGGAGCTCACCAGCCAAAGAAAACCAAGGTGGATCTTCAACTGAATGAAGAAGGGAGGCAACTGAAAAGAAGGAGAATCTAACTGATGACATCAATGATCAGATCCAATCAGTTACCAAGTTGCTAGAAAAGTTGAAGAGAGCTCGGGATAAGCAATCAGTCTCACCTCAAACTGATGAAATCCTAAAAGTTGAAAAAGTCTACCAACCAGCTGAACGGCCAGCTGAACCATTCAGGAGTGGCAATCGCAATCTTGGAGAATGTTTTCATTGTCACAAACAAGGACATTATAGGTTTGAATGTCCAGAACTCCCCGAAGACAAGAAAGACAAGGTAAAAAGAAGCTTCTTCATAAGAAAAGCAATGGTGGCAAATATCGAGAATGCCGTGCTGGATGATTCAGACTATCCTTCTGGAATCGATTCTGACAGCTACAGCTCAGATGATGATGAAGCACTATTCTGCCTCATGGATGACCATGATGAAGAGGTTAGTACAGCTAACTCTCAAACCTCTTTTTATCATATCAATGAAGCAACTGTCTCTAGTAATGAACTTGATGTGAAACTTATGATGCTAGAAGACTAATTACCTTCAATATCCTGTTTGCATGTTGAACTTAAAGATGAAAATGATGAACTGAGAAACAAGGTTAGGAAACTGAACATTGATCATGAAAGATTAAATTATCTTGAATCTCAGTTTATAGAATTTGAGAAATTGAAACTGAGAACTGCTGATCTAGAGGGAGAAAATCAAAGACTCAAGCAAGAGATTCTTGAAAAAGAAAAGGTAAACCTGAAGTTCAAAAAGGGATCTCAGACTCTAGATGAAATACTAAGTCATCAAAGAACTGGAACTGACAGCTCAGGGCTAGGATATAGCAAGTTCACTGCCCTAGAAAAGGTAAAAACAGTTGCTCAACCCAATGATAAAGGAATCCTAAAAGGGTTCACAAGATCTCATGATCAGCTAGCTGAGTCAAACAAAAGAAAAGGAATATTGAAAAATCCTCAGACTCAGCCTAGACAATTTGGTCAGTTCTATCAATCCAAAGCACCTGGCTAGCTGAAGACCAATTCCCAGCCAAGACCATCAGTTAACTCAAGTCAATCCACTCCTCCAAAGCCCCTAGTTAAACAAAGGCCACCAACTCAATATAGAATGCCAACAAGACAACCTGATAGATCAGTTCATTTCATGAAAGACCAGTTTAGATCTCAAGCCTACCCTGCTAAGCAGCTCAATCAAAGCACTTCTAGGAGAGATCAACGAAAATCCTTTCAACCCTTTCATCATTACAATGAGTATCTGGATTCAAGAAATGAACCAAGAGCTGATCCAAAAGGGTTCAATTCAATAAACTGGAAACACACAAGGCATTGGCCTGATAGAAGAGCTCAAAAATCTCGAAATAATTGTGTGCTGGTTGAATTATTTTATCCTACTAACTTTCAACGCATGTATCATTCGACCGACTCAAGGAGAGTTGAAAAAGAGTCAAAACTGATGAAACGATCCAAATCAGTTGACTCTTTGAGTGATAAAAAGCCAAAGGTTTGGCAAGTATGGATTCTAAAAGGCTTAATGTATCAAAATGGACCCGATATGAAATGGGTCCCTAAATGCTAATCCTTTTCTTTGCAGGATAAGAGCATCCTATCTATGAAGAAAACCAAAGACATTTGGTATCTAGATAGTGAGTGCTCCAAATACATGACCGAAGACAGAGAAGATCTCGACGGTTATGAAGAAATCAAAGGTCCACTCGTCACATTTGGAGACAATTCCAAAAGTCGAACTAATGGAGAAGGGTTCGTAGTCAAAGGAAAAGTAGTAGTGAATGGAGTCTCCCACGTGGATGGACTAAAGCACAAATTACTCAGCATCAACCAGCTATGCGACAATGGCTACTCAGTTGACTTCACCAAAAACTCCTGCAACACAAGTCAACTGGAGTAATTTTGCTAACCGGCATCAGGAGAGACAATGTGTACATTGTTGACTGGTCAACTGGCTACTCAGAAACTTGCTTTCTCTCAAAAGGATCAACTAAAGCAAGCTGGCTATGGCATCGACAACTGAACCACCTCAACTTCAAAACAATCAACTACCTAGCAAAGAAAGAGCTAGTTGAGGGGCTTCCCAAGAAAATATACAAGAAAACAGGTGTATGTGGATCATGTCAAAAAGGGAAGCAGGTGAAGTCATCCTTCAAAAATAAGAATCATCCACCATGAACAACTGATTGTCTTCAACTGCTACACATGGATTTGTTTGGTCCAGTTACACCTCAAACTTCAAAAGGTAAAAGATTCACTCTTGTAGTAGTTGATGATTACTCAAGATATACATGGGTGGAATTCTTGAGGAGCAAAGTGGAAATGTATGACAAGCTCACGGCGCTGATCAGAAGATTACAAACTGAGCAGGAAAAATCAGTTCAAAGAATTCGTTCTGACAATGGAACTGAATTTGTGAATCAACAAATGATCAGCTTTCTCAACCAGCTTAGAATCACTCATGAACACTCAGCTGCAAGAACTCCACAACAAAACAGTATAGCTAAACGGCGTAACCGAACACTCAAAGAAGCAGCTCGAGCAATGATAGCTGATGCCAACATAGCTGAAAGGTACTGGGCTGAAGCAGTCAACATAGCTTGCCATACTCAAAATCGAAGTGCCATTATAGCAGCCCATGACAAAACACCTTATGAACTGTACAAGGGTCGTAAGCCTTCTATCTCATATTTTAAAATATTTGGCTATAAATGTTATATTCACAACAATGGAAAGACTCAATTGAAAACTTTTAGCGCTAAAGCTGATGAGGGAATATTTCTTGGGTATAATTCTCCTCATGCACAAGCTTATAGAGTGTTCAATAAATGAACTCTTATTGTGGAAATAACATATCATGTGGTATTTGATGAATTTGCTAATGAGTACATGAACAAAGAAAGTATAGAAACATCAGTTCAAGTACTACCTAGTGAAACTGAAAATTTGCAGGACTATGTGGATCACATTGTTCCAGAGCGGTTTGAAGTTTCATTAGAAAAAGGCAATGAAACTGGTACTAAACCAGTTGAGAACAACTTGGTCAATGAAGACACAAATCGTGCTGAGACCACAAACCCCACAACTGAAGTAGGGGGAAGAGATGATGAGAATGCCGAGCCAACTGATGAAATGGCAACTGATGACGTCATTACGGAAGAACCAGCTGGAGACTCAGCTGAAGCTATCTTGCCCAAATGGCTCCGAAGCCATCCAACTGACAAGATAGTTGGAGATCCAACAAGTCGAGTCTAGACCAGAGGATCAACCGAGCATGCATTATTCACATGCTTTATCTCTCAAACTGAACCAGCGAACGTCAAAGAAGCCTTAGAAGATTCAGACTGGATCATGGCTATGCAAAAAGAACTGAACCAATTCACACGAAATGACGTATGGTTTCTTGTTGATAGGCCAAAAACCCAGAAGGTCATTGGCACAAAGTGGGTTTTTCGCAACAAACTGGATGAACAAGGAGTGATCACAATGAACAAGGTTAGACTGGTTTCCAAAGGATACTCACAAAGTGAAGGAATCGACTTTGATGAGACATTTGTGCCAGTTGTAAGATTGGAAGCAATCAGATTGTTCCTAGCCTATGCAGCTTACTTCAACTTCACAGTCTACCAATTGGATGTCAAGAATGCTTTTTTTCAAGGAATGCTCAAGGAGGACGTGTATGTCGAGCAACCGCCGGGCTTTGAAATTGGTGATCAAGTCTTCAAACTAAAAAAGGCCCTCTACGAACTAAAGCAAGCTCCAAGAGCGTGGTATGAAACGCTAACAACATTCTTGCTGAAAAATAGATTTCAAAAAGGAGTCATTGATCGAACTCTATTCCGAATAGAACGATCAACTGAGATCTTAATGGTTCAAATTTATGTGGATGATATAATTTTTGGATCAAAAAGCAAAGATCTATGCACACGGTTCGCCCAACTAATGCAAAGCGAATTTGAGATGAGCATGATAGGAGAAATGACATTCTTCCTAGGACTCCAAGTGAAGCAGCTGAAAGACGGAATTCACATCAGCCAGGCGAAGTACACCAAGGAGCTAGTCAAGAAGTTTGGAGTAAGTAAAGGAAAAACTCTCAAGGTTCCAATGAACACATCAGTTCAGCTAACTCTTGATGAAGAAGGAGAATCTATTAGCCAAGCATACTATAGAGGAATCATTGGATCATTACTTTACTTAACAGCCAGCCGGCCTGACATCTCTTATTCAGTCGGTCTATGTGCACAATTTCAAGCCAATCCAAAGAAAAGTCATCTTGAAGCAGCTAAGAGAATTATCAAATATCTCAAAGGAACCATAAATCTTGGACTATGGTATCCCAGAGATGACAGTTTGAGTTTAATTGGATATTCAGACTCAGACTTTGGTGGATGCAAGATTGACAGAAAAAGCACCAGTGGAACATGTCAGTTTCTTGGAAGCAAACTGATATCCTGGTTTAGCAAGAAGCAGCACTCAGTTGCCACGTCAACAACTGAAGCAGAATATGTAGCTGCTGGAAGCTGCTGTGCTCAAATTCTCTGGATGAAGCAACAGCTGAAGGATTAGAAAGTTGAAACTGAAGAAGTGCCTATCCTATGTGACAACAATAGTGCAATTGCAATATCTCAGAATCCAGTTCTACATTCAAGAACTAAGCACATTGACATAAGGCATCACTTCATTAGAGATCACTATCGAGAAGAAGGACATTTGCATCAAACATGTCAATATTGAGAAGCAGATAGCTAACATCTTCACTAAACCACTGCCTGAAGCAAGGTTCATGGAGCTATGCATACAGTTGGGACTGCTGGAACTAGCATCACAGGATGAAGATGATGAACTGGATGAAAAAGGCCAAGCAACCACTCCAACTGGAGAGAAACTAAATCAATAAGACGAGAAACTGATCAGCAGGCCACATAAACCATCAGTTTGAAGTAAAGGCAAGAAGCTGCTAACAGAGAAGTAAACTGCAGATGATCAGTTTACCTCATCAGTTCAACTAAAATCATCAGTTTAGTCGCTCAAACTGATGATCCAGTCAGTTATGCAGAACATACAAGCTACAAATTGATCAAACTGATGAAGAAGTCATAGGAACTGAAGTAAATTCAAAAGGAAATATCAGTTCAAAGACCAGCTGAAGGAGAACAGCTGAACTGAGAAGCAGCTGAATGAAGGTCTAAGCAGTCAAGATCAATCTAGAACTGATGAGAAGATATCTCAGTTGGAACTGATCACCAGGAAGACCATCAATTACAGTCAAAGCCAACTGATGACGTAATCAGTTTCAAGTCAAGGAGATACTGCTGATGAGAAATGATAAGTTCAAAAGTCTCAATAGTGGAAACGGTAAAAACATGTGTCATCCAAATGTTACTGTTGAATCGTCCTTCTCTCTCCTCATTAATCCCCAACGGATAGAAATGAAAAGCCAATCGACGGGTCGATTGATCTAATCCGACCGTTGAATTTGGGCATACCAAGTGTCACACCCATTGGATGAACCCCTACACATTCTATAAAAGGAATGGCTGAATTCTCATTTTTACTTTTACCGATCTCAAGCATAGTAAAGAATTCAAGCATCTCTCATTCTTTATTTCTCGAAACTATTCTGAAGAACTCTCAAAAGTAAAAACATCCAGTTCAGAAATTCAGTCAAAGCTATTTTACCCCTTCTAGATCATTCATCTCAAATAAAAACTCCGTGGCTGACAGACGCGCACCAGCTGTTCGACAAAACTTCAACTTTAAAAGAACTGGTGAATCTTCACAAGGATTCCAAAGAAATCTCTACAGAGACAAGTTTCTGGATATAGGTGCTTATAGAGAAAAGTGCTCAAATTCCGCCCTCTGCAACTCACTGATCACAAAGATAGAGGAAAATGGGTTGAAAAGCTTCACTGAAGACTATCCATCGAAAATATACCCAGAGGTTGTGGTTGAGTTTTACGTAAATTCAAAGGGCTATGATGATAGAATAGAAACTGAAGTTCATGGAGTCGAACTGATCATAACTCCAGAACTACTCGGTAGATTGTTCAAACTGCCAACCACCGGAACACGACTGCAGGAAGTTAAAGTGGATCAAGAGGAAGCCTACCGCCAGTGGAAGCGGGAGGATTTCTTAGATGTGTACAAAAGCAGTACACTCATGTCTCTTCTTCAAGAAGAATATAGGATTCTAGCATCAGTCGCTGCTAGAATGATCACTGGAATGACCGGAAGTCTCTCAGAAATGTCGGAGCACAAGTACAAGATATGTGCGGCAATCATCAGAGGTATCAACATCAACTGGGCTCAATAATTCTTTGAGCAAATAAGAAAGTACGTTGATATTGTAGAGAAGAATTGTTTACCAACTGAGTTCTATCAAAAGATGTACTATCCAAGTAGAATCAGTATCATACTGGAGAACATCTTTGACTTCATGACAGAAAAAACCGACACGATGATGGTCAGCAAACTAGACTTTATACCAGCTATCAGCAAGAGGCAGTCACCTGCAAAACCAATATCCATCAAAAGCAGTCAGCCAACTGCTGTTTCCTCAAAGAAAGCCGATGAGTCATCAAGAAGAAAAGGCAAGGAGATTGCAGTTGAAACTCCACAAGAAGACTCCGATTCAGAAGACAACATCCTAATAAGCCAGATGTTGGGAAGCTCAATTAAAGCAAAGCTTCTACGCCAAGTTCATTTTGGATCACTCATTGATTCACCTGAAGAAGTGATCCCTACCAGACCAGTTCAGTTCAAGGAAAGAACTGGGAAGTCGAAGAAGAAGCCCTCAGCAGTTCAAACAAAAAGAAAGAAGAAGAAGAAGTCAGGGCCTCTACCTCCTCCTGAACTGCCTCCCCGCAACATCAAGATATTTGATATTATGCCAGTTGAAAATGATGACATAGTGCCTTATAGAGGAATTCCTCCAAAGGATTCTGGAGCCGACTTTTTCAGAACTGCTTGCCCGCTGATGGGAGAAACCGAAGAAAACATTATAGCTCTATCGAGAGCTGAAATCATCAAGTGCTGGGCTGATGAACAAGTTCAAAAGTTCATAGCCGAGAACTTTATTGAGGACGTAACTGGATTACCAACTCTGTATGAAGCATTAACAAGGTACGTCTACTGGTACCTTTGGAGACACTACTTCAACTCTGAAGCCCACTTTATCCTAACTACTCTGCATGGAATGAGCTTCTGGAGAAGGGAAGAAAGATGGAGTATGGATTGGGCTGGGCAGGAGTCCCCAGAGCAAAATCCAGTCATCACATTGAAGAGAATGCTTGCCATTCGAAGGAACCATCCACATCCTGATAAGAAAACTCTGGTGGAAGTAATGATTGATTTGCTTATCTGCGCCAATATCAGAATGCCACCTCGACGAACTCAAGCTGAGCAGTGACAATGGAACGCTCCTCAAGTTCAACAACGTTGGTTGCTCATTGAACTACTAAAATTCAGGCAGGAGCAGCTTAAGCAAGGACAAGAGCTGTTCAACTAAGAAGTTTAGATAATTCATCAAAGGGCTGAAACCTCTGCAACTTACAACACAAAGCAAACTGCCATAACGTCTGTGGCCAGGCAGTTGAGATTCGAAGAATCCCCTCAGCCAGATGACATCATCATCGATCTTCTTGATGACTCACCTGAGGAGCCTGCTGCGGATGAGCGCACAGCTAGTGATCTGGAATTTGAGGAAATGCTCAAGTCCCCTACTCTATCAGATCTCCCAATTGATGAAGAGCTACAGGAGCAAACTGAAGAGACTCAACTGCCCGATGAGCAAACTGAAGCTCAAATTGCTCCATCCCACGAGTCAACTCCAAAGACAGTTGAGCGTGACCAGTCAGCTGACCAGATAGCTCAAGCAGCTGAACAATCTACATATCAAGGTACACTTGCCATAACTGTGTACATTGATCCAATCCAGAGAGCACTTCAAGCTGCCGCTCAAACTGCCGTGCCAAATACCTCATCAGAGTCAATTTATGATGAAATCATCATTATGGAGACAAACAAAATTTCCCACACAGTTCCTTGCGAGGCACTTGTTGGAACTGAAGAAGGAGAGGAAGCGGACTCAAAAGTAGTCCAGTTCGTGGCTCAACCGAGCAGTTCCATTGTTCAACTCCCTCCACATTACGTGGAACTGATCGACTCCCTGCAGCAACAGGTTAAACTGCACACTGAGCAAATAAAGCAGTTGCAAACCCAACAGAGACTTCAGTTCGCTGAAACTGAGTCGGCAAGCAGCGATAAGGATGAAGGAGATAACAGCTCAGAACTGCTGGCAAAGAGAAGGAAAACTGATCACAAGAAGAACTAAGAGGCTGATAAAATTAAACATGATTAGAAAAGCCCTAAGTGTACTTCTTGTTAATTAGTTGTAATTATTATTTGATCCATATTTATAAAAGTTAATCTTTTTTATTTCAAATAAATGTCAAGCCTTACATTTATTTAAAAATTTTGACCGTTGCAAAATAATTGCCAACGACCAAAAGAAATCAGAGGCTAGTATCATTTTAACCATCATATCTATGAGCCTGTCCAAAAACTCATAAAAAGCCTCTCTCTCTCGAGCCTCTCAAAAAGCCTTCCCCTCTGAAAATCTCAAACCTTTCTCTCTCAAAAGATCTTGAATTTTCTAAAATTTCAACCAACCTCAAAATGGCCGAATTACCCAGATCTTCAAATTCTTTCAAAAACCAACTCATGAGAGATAAATTTCTTGATAGGAAGAAATTTCAATTGATTCTTGATGAATCAAACAATCCAATCCTTCTGTCAAATCTTCACAAAACATGAGTTGTTCACTACCTGGAAACACCACCAAAATTCTTTAGACAAAATTTGGTGAGTGAATTTTTGCTTCAAGCAAAGTTATCTTCAGATGGGAAGATGATATCTTCAATGATACAAGGAAGGATGTCACACAGCAATGAGAAAACAATTGCTGAAGTTTTCCAACTACCACAAGAAGGCTCATCCATTCAAGATCTAAAGGAATCTGCAGAGATACACTGGAGAGAATGGAAAGCTTCAAACTGTAACAAGCAATTCAGTTTTACCACCGCTAAAACTGATCTCAAGCCCGAGTATGAAGTTCTACTTGATATAACGAACAAGATGATGTTCGGAGCAATTGGAAGCCTAAGCCAACTCACCCAAGAGAGATACAAGGTCATGATTCACCTTGCTGAAGGGAGACAAACAAATTGGGAAGAATTCGTCTTTCAACAATTCAAGCATCAAGTCATCAAGTCTACAGACTCAAAGACATCTGGCAAATTTGAGTCCAAGGTAGGACTTGTTCTAAGAATGAGCAAAATGCTTGAAGACTTGCTGAACCTTCCAAGTGATGAATCACTACCGGTTCTAATCTCTGACTGGAACCCAAGAAAGGAACTGCTCATCTACAGTCCCTAAAGAAGAAGAGAAGAGGAAAGGCCAAGATGAGCAACCAGAGTTCGAGCAACTCAACTGCTAATGCCGTTCACTCTCTAAAATCAAAGAACGGATTGCCAGTTGATTTCCAGGTTTGCTCTGACATAGATGAACTCATTCTATGCATTGGAATACCCCACTCGAACTATGGAGCAGACTACTTCAGAGGTACATGCCCTCCGCTCCAACTGACTGAAGAGAATATTCGCACTTTCTACAGTGGTGAATATGCAGTCAAAGGTGCACAAAAGGAAGTGACTACTCTCCTTCTCACAAACTTTACCTTTGTTGCCCAACGTGATCAAGAGTTGTTCAAACAACTCCATCGGTATTTCTACTGGTACAACTGGAGACATTCTATGTCTATCCAGTCTCATTTTCTTCTAACTACCTTTTATGGCATGAGCTTCTGGCAAAGGGAAGAAACTTGGAGCATCAAATGGATAGGTTCATCAAATCCATTCCCTCCAACCATTGTGCAAGTATAGCACATCATGAATCATCGGCTAGTCAACAAGATTCCAGCCATCGCCCTATTAGCAAAGCTCAAGACAAGCATCATGCCTCAAGGAGTTGGGATTGCAAATCAATCAGCCAACTGCCCAACTGGCTCATTATGTCGACAATTGAACTTTGATAATCTATCATGTCAGTCAGCTGAGCCATCACGTCATACTCCAACTGCAGTTAAGAGGATAGAACCCTACATATCTCACACTGCAGTCATTGTTTCTCGAAAGAATACAACGCACATTGATGCAAGAGACAGTGACGATGAGGATACTGCCACGTCACCAAGTCTCCTATCCAAAAGCTATGTGACTCCACTGCTCACGTCAGGCTCAAAAGGTGCACAGTTGACTAAGCAAAATGATCAGTTTCGGTCATCGCCAAAGGGAATATCACACTCCCTTAGTCAAAGGAGGAAAAGTTCATCAGTTGAGATCCAGCTTCACCTTCGCCAAGCCAAGAAGACAAAAAGGCCTGAACCATCAATGCACAAAGCTACCTCCAAAGAAATCAATGCAGCTAGTCCAACTAGGCCCTTCAAGAAGTGGAAACTGTCTACAGAAATGCCGAGCAACTGATCAAACCAACTGATCAATTCAGTTGCAGCCTCAACTGCAGCCAACTCATTAGTGACGACTGAGAATCACGACTCAACTATTTATCCAACCATCCGAGTCATCAATCAGTTGGACTGTATCCCAACTGACTAAGGATAAGTTTTTTTTTTCAAAAAGCTTATCTTAATTATATTGTTACCGTTGCGATTCTGAAATATCTTACATTATATTTCGACGGTTACAATTTGAAAATCGGGATTCAATATCAAAGCTGTCATTAATATCTCTGCATGGATATTCAACCAACCCTTCAAAGAGGCGAAGAAAATATATTTTAATGAGCTATTAATAGAAAGATCTGCAGAAAATATTTCGCTATTTATGGCAACTACCCTATTTTCAAAATAGCTATTTCTCAGCCACAAGATCATAAAGTCACTTAACCGTTGAATGGCTGAGATACACGTATCATTAATTCAGCTAATCAACCATCAAATCGGATGACTGATCAGCTAAGAAAAGCAATCGACTATTCTCGATTCTTGCATGCAAAGATGCATAAATATGTTCAAAGAGATGAAGGCTCCGATCATCTGAAAATCTCTCTCTCTCTCATTTGATCTTTTGCTAAGCCCTCATCTCTCATCAAAGCTCTTGCATTTCTAAACTGAATATCATATTTTTGCAGAATTGAAGCCCCCATTTCCCATGGTCGACATTAAAACTATTGAACGCAAGGTGAGAAAGGACAAATCTCTAAATCTAGAGATGCTCAATGCACATCTTGGCCCGGATGTCTTTCAAAAGATTTATAGACCATTGGAGGCGACTGGGTTGCTCCCCTTCTTGACACTATTGCCGGTCAAGAACATACCTGCTTATGTTGCTAAGTTTTACTACAATGCAACTATCACCGGTGACAACATCATCTCTACCGTCCAAGATCAAGTGATCACGGTGACAAAGGATACGATGATGTCCACTCTTCGTCTCCCCGGCAAAGGCCCAGACATGATGGATCTAAATATCCCATCCAAACACGCGTTATGGGAAACCTGGAAGCTTCTTCACGTACGCCACAATGACAGTTCGCACAGACTAAAGGACAACATGCAAAGTGATATCATCTAACTTTTTGATATCACCGGTCATATCCTACATGGCAACTTCGAGATAGTCCATTTCTCCAAGATCAAAGCCCATCTCACAGCCGCTTTATACTTTGGATGTCAAGCCGACTGGGCATCCTACATCCTTGCACAATTGAGAGCCAATGTCAAGCGAGCGGCATATGATCCGTCAACTGGCTCATTCCGAGAAAAGGTCGGGTTTATGAATCGCATAAGCCACATCATACAAAGCCAGTTTGATGAAATCATAACAACTAGAGAACTACTTGGAAGACGGGACATGCTCCCCACTATCTACTGCCATCAGAACCCGAAGCGTTCAAACCCACAAGGGCCTTCCAACTCAGATCGTGGAAAGGCACCCTTGGAGGCACCCATCAGCTCCACTGACGTAAGAGAGCTGATGCTTGAGAGTGCATCTCTTTTAAGGCTGAGTGATCAGCCCACAATATCAGCCAGCTCCCAACCTCTAGCTTTAGTCCGGAGTGACTATATTGAGGTTGATTTTGAAGCAGTTCTAGACTACCAGCTCTGAAGCTGCTTTAGTCTCATTGAGGACACTGACTCCTCCCTCTTCGCTCAACTGCGGCGGTACTTGCAGTACCATATATGGCGCTTTCAACTGGATGAGTCATCTATGTTCCACCTCATCCACACCCGCGGCTTCTCCTTCTAGATCAACGAAGGAACATGGAGTCGAAACTGGATGAATCATCCACTCTCCTCGCCCCCAACACTCTCAGATATCATGGATTCGATGATCAAGTGACTCTAGCTCAGTATACCAGCAATGCCCCTCTCTCCGAAAATGAACCGGCCAACTCCTCGTGCACACCCTTTGTTAGTGATTCACCCTTTCCTTCAACTGACGATATTTTCAGCAACTGGGCCCCCATGAGCTTCAGAGAGCAAGACATCTCTGATCAAGGTCAGTTCATACCCACTGAAGACGCCTATGCATGGCTTTCTCCGCCCATGCCAATTCCTTCAGTTCCCGCAGCTCATGATGACATTTTGGCAACCGTCTTCTCATTTCTGCCAAATTTGTCATTTCCATCATGCGATCCATTTCACCTTTTGGATGATGCCAAAAAGGGAGAAGATGAACAGTATGATGAGGGATGCATGACTCTTTGGGATCAGATTCAAAGAGAAATTCATCATGAGGGGGAAGATCAGCTTCAGGGGGAAGCATGGACACTACAAGGAGTCTAAGAAAGAGGAGAATCGAGCAGAAGGAAAAAGAGCAATTGGAGCAACTTTCAGGGAGTAGATTAGTAGTTTTAACTACTAACTCTTGAAGTTATGCTTTAAAAGTGAATATATAATACAAGTTTTGATCATGATTTTACTTCAAGCTTGTCATGATTATAAAGCTGTTGCTCTAATATTTCAAGATTGAATGTTTTGACATGATACCTTATGCTCTGATACATCAGTTATGCTCTGATACTTCAGTTTGAAAGATTTGTCTCTTGAATGAAAAAAATAATGCTCTAATACTGGAATGAAAGCATGCTCAAGAGAAAAGAATGAAAATATAATGCTCTGAAATTTGAAGTTCAAATTGATCTTAAAATTGACATGCTTAGATACTTGAATGATAGCATAACTGACAAATGCTCTATGCTCTGGCACTTGAATAAAAATCATGAATCAATTTGTCTCTCTACATGCTTTGAATTTCCTCTGATTCTAAAATTCTACTTAAGCATTTGATACACTTACAGTTTTTCATCATCATCAACAAAGTTTTGACATCATCCAAAAGAGGGAAATTGTTATGAAAAACTATCAAGAAACCCCTAGATGAGGTTTTGATGAGATGTCAAAATTATTTGTAAAAAACTGACTAGAGTTCAAGCTGTAGATCGAAGTTGACCAGCCCAAGGCATCATCAAAGAAGAACTCAAGTATAGTCAAAGTCAACCGATCTAAAAGATGGCCTAAAAGTTGGAAGACACGTCATCCAGTCTAAGTTCAAATCAGCTGAAGAGTCATACCAGTCAAAACAAGCTAACAATCAAGTCAGCTGAGCTGAGGGAGAAAAGAGTTGACTAAAGACTGAAGAAACTGATAAAGCGTCAGACTGGCAGTATCCAACTGATGGCCAAACTGCAGTACACAAATCTCAGCTGACAAGCCCAGAACTGCCAACTGGAGCAACAGCCAATCTCAGCTGACAAGCCCAGAACTGCCAACTGCAGCAACAGCCAATCTCAGCTGACAAGCCCAGAACTTTCAACTGCAGCAACAGCCAATCTCAGGAGCAACAGCCAATCTCAGCTGACAAGCCCAGAACTGCCAACTGGAGCAACAGCCAATCTCAGCTGACAAGCTCAGAACTGCCAATTGGAGCAACAGCCAATCTCAGCAGACAAGCCCAGAATTGCCAACTGGAGCGACAACCAATCTCAGCTGACAAGCCCAGAACTGCCAACTGGAGCAACAGTGAGACTCAGCTGATAAGCTCAGAACTGTCGACTGAAGTGATAGCCAGACTAAGTTGACAAGCTCAGAACTGCCAACTGGGCGATAATCTAACTGAGCTGAGAAATCCAGAACTGCCAACTGAAACTCTAAACTACCAAGAGAGCTGAAGCCAGAGGACCCTTGGAGTGTATCAGTTAAATCAGCGTATCTTGGAATAAATGCTTCTTCAAAGATCCTGGAATTTAATGAAGATCGATTGGCAGAGTAACGGCTAGTTCAACCAAATGATCCAAGCGATCATTAAAGACCACCAGCCATTGATGAGCCAACAGAGCCACCGATCAATGGACAATGGAACTCAACGGTCATAAAATCACTCCTCTATAAAAGACGAGTGAATTAGACTTTTAAACATCTCTCTTCGTCTTTTTTAACTTCGCCTACACAACTTTCGCATATTCAAGCAAGAGCTTTTCTTTCTCCCTCCCACCCAAGATCAAGTGCAATATTTGACAGAAACTGCGAAAGTCCAACTGAGAAGAAGAATTCACATAATCTAGATATTCAGCCAGCTGTTGACGATCCAGCCAGGGCAGCCTTTTCAGTTCCAGCTATTTAATGATCAATTACTCAGCTTAATTAAAGGAGCACATCAGTTGATACCCCCTGTTCAAGACTCACCTCTTGAAGATCGAAAGAGATCTAAAACCTTGTAAAGACGACAATAGCACCTACCTTCCTAGCGAGCAGTTAGGAAATTCAAGTATGAGCCGTCGACCAGCTGAGGTAGCGAGCAGTTACCAGGTTCAGCCAACTGTCCTTTATTGTGTAATTTGTAAAGAAAATCAAGTTATATAGTGAAGTTGCCCTTCTGCGGAAGGAAGAGAGGATGTAGAAGTTTGAGACTTCGAACCTCTGTAAATTGCTTGTGTGCTGTACTATACTGATCATTGCATATCTCTGAACTGCACAATATCACACAAGCTGCACTCAAACTGTCTTAACTGTTCATCAAGGTTGTGCATAGATAAGTTTCATCAAGCGAGTCAAAGGGCCTTGTTGTTCTGCATCAAAAGTAAAAAGGTTTTGAATCAGTTTATTCACCCCCCTCTAAACTGATACCGACTCGCCCGGGACCAACAGTATGGGTCATCGTAGACCGACTAACCAAATCAACAAACTTCATACCGATCAAAACAACAATGGAGTTAAGCAAATTAGCACAGACTTATGTAAAAGAAATTGTTCGCTTGCATGGAATTCCAGTTACTATCCTGTTGGTTCGTGATATACGTTTTACATCAAGGTTTTGGAAAATTCTCCAAGAAAGAATGGGAACAAAGCTCAGCTTCATTACCGCTTTTCATCCTCAAACAGATGGCCAGTCAGAGAGAACGATACAAATTTTGAAGGATATGCTCCGTGGAATTATGTTGGACGGAAATACCAGTTGGGAAGACATTTTACCCTTGGTAGAGTTTGTGTATAATAATAGTTATCAATCAACTATAAAATGGCACCATATGAAGCCTTGTATGGTGTGCAAATGCAGATTACCCCTATATTGGGATGAAATTGGAGAAAGAAAATTTTTAGGTCTAAAGATCGTGCAAACCACTGTCAACATGATCGACTAAATTCGAGTAAGAATGAAAGAAGCACAAGACAGAGAGAAAGTCTTATGTAGATAAGCGCATAACAGACCTACAGTTCCAAGTTGATGAAAAGGTATTCTTAAATGTATCTCCAGCAAGGGGTGTTGTGAAATTTGCCCAGAGAGGAAAATTGAAACAAAGATGTATTGGACCGTTTGAAATTTTCAAAAGAATTGGTGATATTTCATACCGATTAGCCATACCGCCTAACCTATTACAAGTTCATAATGTGTATCACATGCCAATGCTCAAGAAATACATATTTGACCCGGAACACGTTCTCAAAGAAAGTGAGTTAGTTCAACGTTCTGACATGACATACGAAGAAAAACCCTGTGAGATTCTTGATAGAAAAGTTCAAGTTCTAAGAAACAAGCAAATTCCGTTGGTGTTTGTGCAATGGAATCATCATGGTCGAACAGAAGCAACGTGGGAACTTGAAAGAATGATGAGACAACAATATCCTGAGATGTTCTTAGGTACGTGAATTTCAGGGTGAATTTTTTTTAAGGGGGGAGGAGTGTAATACCCAAAAATTTTATTATCTAAATTTAATTAGGAATATACATCTAATAGTTAGAACAAGTGTAATATCCAAAACTTTTTTGTATTAAAAGAATAGTTTATACTATCCTTAAGGGTGAGCTAGGGAAGAAAATTGACCACTAGAGATCCCTTTTAGGGTAAAATGTGTCATTTAGTAAATTAGAGATACTCGAGACGATCTTATATTTTTATTCGGAACCCTAGATCTAAACTTAGTTCGATTAATTCAAAATTTATTTATTAAGTGTAAATTGTTTTAATATGATTTTTTTATATACAAATAGCGTAGATATATATATATATATATGTGTGTGTGTGTGTGTGTGTGTATGCTTGTATCCTATGGAACTAGGTGTAGTTGATATGTACTAAAATAAAATATGAGTGGTATATCTACTAAATAGCTAGACTAATAGATGATGACTAATCAACCATAATAGGCAACGTGTCTTGAGGGGGGCATTAATTGAGTGATGAGTATTGTTTCAAGATGGATCCAATTGAATTTTTAATTATCAAAACATAGTGAGAGAGAAATGAATCATTTCTTTCTTCACACTCATATAATTAAATTCAAGAACTTGATGAAAGAAAAGATAGTAATAATAATAACATTCTGCGACCATTTCCTTTCTGAGCTAAGTTTATATATATGAGTTATATATATAATCTCATTTAATTTTAAGAAATTATAACCGATCATTGTCTAGGAAATTATTCTACCAATTTGTGTTTATACAAAATTATGTACCAATAAGATATATGTCACCTAGAACAACAATATTAAATGGCTATATTGGAATTAATTTGGAAGTTATGAAATTCGGCAATTATGTTTATGCTATATATTTGTAATTCAATTTGAATAATTAGCTCAAGAGTGGTTTATCAATCAATTAATTAAGTCGATTACAACTTGGTACATATTGGGATTATTTCTAGAATACAATCAATAAAGATGTGTATTTTTATGAAATTTGAATAATAACTCATACGTTTATACAAGGATGAGTAATACAACTAATAATTATATATAAATATGTAATCAGGTAATATACGAAGGTAATAGTCGATAATGGAACAAATAATTATTGTTGTTGATATAAAATGTCAAATAACTATCAATAGGCAGTCTGATTTGAAATTTTGTGGGTTTATGAATATTGTGGCCGGTGGCCAGATTTGGCCCCGTTTTTTGACAACCGTCAGTAAAACGGCTATAACTCTCTCCAGAAGTAAGCTTTACCCGTGATTTTTGTTGCGTTGGATTCCTAACTCAAATATTTACCCTACCAAAAGTCGAACTAGTAGAAACCCTATTTGAGTCAGCCTCTAGGTGATTATCAAGTTGATTTCCAAAACCGTCACCTCTTATGTAGGGATCGGGGTGAACGTCTGGTTTTTCATTGAGTCTAGCATTTTTGAACACTAGAGTCCATTATGAATCAATCCATATGATCATATATGCCTAATCCGTCCACTTTTGAAAAAATCAAATTTTTGAGCCCGCCCAAAGGGGGTACCCCTTTGGCCGGTGGCCAGATTTGGCCCCGTTTTCTGGCAGCCGTAAGTAAAACGGCTATAACTCTCTCCAGAAGTAAGCTTTACCCGTGATTCTTGTTGCGTTGGATTCCTAACTCAAATATCTACCCTACAAAAAGTTCAAATGAAAGAAACTCCTTTTGAGTCAACCTTTAGGTGATTATCAAGTTGATTTCCACAACCGTCGCCTCTTATGTAGGGATCGGGGTGAACGTCGGGTTTTTCATTGAGTCTAGCATTTTTGAACACTAGAGTCCATTATGAATCAATCCATATGATCATATATGCCTAATCCGTCCACTTTTGAAAAAATCAAATTTTTGAGCCCGCCCAAAGGGGTACCTCTAAATCAGATTTTGTGATTTAGAGGTGAGAATCACAATTAAATTTATAAGTGCAGAACATTAATTATATAATATCACTAAGCTAGGAATATATAGCGTAAATTATAAAATATAAAGGGTAGTCAAACTACAATGGAAAATTAAATTTAAAGAAAGCTTAGGGATAAGTTTTGCTCGGTCATTTTAGTTAACTAAGCAAATATTGGTTATTGTAGGCCTAGAAGAGCTAGCAGAACCTGAGCAAAATCAACCCTTGGTTTTAAAGCTTATCTGTTATCCAGGTGGGCTATTATATCTTTGTAAATTGTATCTTTCGAGCTAATAAGCTCTACTTTTGTTAAAATTGCATGTGTGACTATCTGTGTTAAATATTTACGTGCTGTTGTATGTTGTCGGAGTCTCATAAACCAGCATTGTGTCAATGTGAGTACCTACAGTACACATGCATTATTCGTCATGCCCTACTCCTTATCGGTGAGACTCAAATAAAACACTTATTAGTTATACTCATTGGGTATACTTTGGCCATACTCAACTTTACGCGTTGGTGATGTAGTATGGGTTGCGGGCAGTGACTGGTTATACTCTTAAGTGCTTCACAATAAAATGTTTTGGTGAACTTAGGTTGTTTTCAACTTTAAAACCTCCTAAACTTTACTACCTGTATGGACACAAATAGATTACATTAACAAAATTATTTGCATAACTTGAATTGTGAAAACTTGCCCATTGAGTGCATTAGTACTGAGCCCAAATCTTTTCAAATATTTTCAGATCAGTAGGCTGGAGCATGGAGGTGACGAAGCTGAGAAATGGGCGATTGTAATTTACATATTTTCCTGTTGTCTCTTTTTACTAGTATTCTATTAAGAATTGAGCTTCCATACTTATGATATTTTTTTACTAAATGCTAAGAGCTCTAATCTTCGTATTATGGATAAGTATAATTTATTATAAATCGTGTTTGATTGTTCTGAATCTTCTGTTGAGGTTTTGTTAATCATATTACCCTCTTTCTTTCCCTCTTCTTAATTCCAACCCCCATGGCGTCCATGATGAAATCATGCAAGGCATTGAAGGCCTTGAACCCGAGCTGCAATTCAAAGGTCCAATGACGCGACTTCGAGTGAAGAAATTGCAAGGATATTTCCAAGTGTTGATTCGCAAGAAGTTCGAGGAATTAGAAGATGCAAAGGGTAGCCATGTTTTAGTTAATTTATTAACTAATGAAGATCAAGATCATACCATGGAGAATATAACTTGAAGAGCTGAAGATGAAGATACAAAGTGGACATGTGCAAGTATGAAAGAAATCGGCCTTTAATTTATTTAATTAAGTGTTGAATTTTATCTAGACTATGGTATTTATTTTAATTAATTTAGACTATAGTTTAGATAAGTTTTTATTTAATTTTAAGTGTAATTTTCATCCATTATAGTATAAGCTTGACTAGAATTGTATTTAAGGCAATTTCCTACCTTGAATAGAATTCTAGTTAAGGTATTTTTCTAGCATAGTTAGAGATCATTTTGGATCAGATTTTTAGGCCCTTTTATTAGTTATTTTCGTGCATAATAGGCCCTATAAATAGGGGAACCATGTTACATTGATATTTTAGACATTCTTGATTAAATTTGCTTTTGCATTCATTTTGTGTCTCAACCGGTTAAAGCTTTTGATTGTTTTCCTCGAAAATACTCATTCTTAAAGTCTAGCAAACTTTGAGTCTTACATCAAGGGAGCGTTCTAATTCACATGAGAAATTAGGGTGAACTCGCTATCTGAAGAACAACTTGAAGATTCGTTGTCATCGTACAAGATACGCCGGGGATTAATCGGGTTGCAATTCAACAACACTAACACCAACGCCACCATCAACGACATCCTCCACCATCACCAATTCATCCATATCTAGACAGACCCAGATTTACCTAGACAAAGATCTCTCTTATGCCCTCAATACCCGTGATGTATCCCGTCCATTTATGACCAACACACAGCTATGATTCATTGACCATTTATAGAGGTAGTGAACATAATTCTAATTAACGAGTGATCAACCATAATTAACTAGCTTTGCCCACTGTATAATGCAACAAAGAAAATGACTACACGAAGGAACCAAATTAACACAGTTATGCCCATAAGCTTCACGGTTCTTATGTGTTCATTAAGTTCTTATCCTTGTCCAATCCGGAATAACGAGTCTAGCTACTCATGCTAGACTTAGAACAATAAAAATACTTAAAATAATTGAAACAACACATAATATAAACGAAAACTTACTTATATTAAAGAGCAAAATAAATCCAACACCAATGTTCGATTGAGGAACATAAACTGGAAATCCTAACTGCCTGCAGGCATAAGGCCCGAGATTGTTCAACGGAAATTAAATTGCAGAATAAAACTAAATAAAATGTATGTGTGTAGAGGTGTTTATTTTCTGCCGTGCATCTACTTATATAGGAGTACAAGGAACACAAGGTAAACTCCCCCGTAGGTTGGGGGATCTTCAGCCTAGTCCACGGCCGTCATGCCCAAGACTTTCTATATCGGGCAGATTCTTCCCTTATTTAGAAGATTCTGAGTCACATATTCTATACTTATCGTGCCCTAGTATAACTGACATAGCAACTTTCCTTGTAGAGCCGATTCTCCTTCTGGAAGATCTCAACTTTCTTCCGTGGCTCTTTTTTCCTTAGGTGGCTAGGGTGCACTGCTCCTGCTTTAGCTGATTGCGATTACTCTTGTGCCCTCATCTCCTCTCACTTACTCCAATCACACTGGGGTTGTTGTGGGCACGATCACGAACTTCTTCTTCAGCTTTTGCTGAAATGGTGGGTGATTTTTGCTAGGCTCAACAGAGAGCTTTCCGCTGAGAAGTTGTTGCCCATCTTGGTGTCATTAGCACCATTGTGCCCTCCAGAAGTGATTCTCCTCCTTCCTGCCTACCCTTGTGCCCATTCTGGCTCTTTCCGACTCAAAAAACCACAAAAAATAAAGGACAAAGAACGAGAAAAAGACACAAAAAACACGAGAGAAATTGGACTTGTCACGTATGAGGAGAGATGTTGAGCATGTGTGCAGTAAATGTGTTACTTGCCATAGGTCTAAGTCTACTTCACATCCGTTTAGTTTATACACGCCTCCGCCCATCCCTAGTTCACCTTGGATTGATTTGTCTGTGGATTTTATCTTAGGTTTACCTAGGTCTAGATCGGGTAAGGATTCTGTTTTTTTAGTCGTTGATCGTTTTTCTAAAACGGTGTATTTCATTGTATGTAGAAAAACTGATGATGTTGTGCATATTGCCAATTTGTTCTTTGTGCATGTAGTTAGATTGCATGGTATTCCTAAAACTATTGTTAGTGATAGAGATTCCAAGTTTTTAGCACATTTTTGGAGAGTCTTGTGGGGAAAATTAGGGACTAAGTTACTATTTTCTACTGCATGTCGTCCACAAACCGATGGTCAAACTAAGGTTGTGATTCGCACTTTAGGCACACTGCTTAGTTCTTTATTTTAGAATAATTTGAAGTCTTGGAAAGAGTGTTTACCTTACGCTGAATTTGCATTTAATCGTGTGGTACATTCTTCTACTAATATGTCTCCTTTTGAGGTTGTTTATGGATTTAATCCGTTAACGCCTACTGATTTGTTACCTTTACCTGTTGAGCATCTAACAAGTGTTAAAGGTTTGAGACAAGCTGAGAAAGTTAAGGAGATGCATGAGAGAGTGAGTGCTCGCATTGAGCACAAAGGGAAGCACACAGCCGAATCCAGAAACGTGTAATGAAAGCAAGTCATATTTCAGCCTGGAGATCGCGTTTGGATTCATCTGAGTCCCGGATGGTTTCTTAATCTGAGGAAATCCAAGTTGTCGCCATGTGGGGACGGTCCTTTCACAGTTTTGAGTGGTGTAAATGACAATGCTTACCGCATTGATCTTCCCAGTGAGTAGAAATGTTCTTCAACTTTGAATGTTGTTGATTTATGTCCATTTGTTGCAGATGAGTTCGATCAAGACGATGATCCAAATTCGAGGATGAATTCTCTTCAGCAAGGGGGAAATGATGAAGCCATGCAAGGCATTGAAGGCCTTGAATCCAAGCTGCAATTCAAAGGTCCAATGATGCGACTTCGAGTGAAGAAATTGCAAAGATATTTCCAAGTGTTGATTCGCAAGAAGTTCGAGGAATTAGAAGATGCAAAGCGCAGCCATATTTTAGTTAATTTATTAACTAATGAAGATCAAGATCATACCATGGAGAATATAACTTGAAGAGCTGAAGATGAAGATACAAAGTGGACATGTGCAAGTATGAAGAAATCGGCCTTTAATTTATTTAATTAAGGGTTGAATTTTATCTAGACTATGGTATTTATTTTAATTAATTTAGACTATAGTTTAGATAAGTTTTTATTTAATTTTAAGTGTAATTTTCATCCATTATAGTATAGGCTTGACTAGAATTGTATTTAAGGCAATTTCCTGCCTTGAATAGAATTCTAGTTAAGGTATTTTTCTAGCATAGTTAGAGATCATTTTGGATCAGATTTTTAGGCCTTTTTATTAGTTATTTTCGTGCATAATAGGCCCTATAAATAGGGGAACCATGTTACATTGATATTTTAGACATTATTGATTAAATTTGCTTTTGCATTCAATTTGTGTCTCAACCGTTTAAAGCTTTTGATTGTTTTCCTCAAAAATACACATTCTTAAAGCCTAGAAAAATTTGAGTCTTACATCAAGGGAACGTTCTAATTCACACGAGAAATTAGGGTGAACTCGCTATCTGAAGAACAACTTGAAGATTTGTTGTCATCGTACAAGATATGCCGGGGATTAATCGGGTTACAATTCAACAACACTAACACCAACACCACCATCAACGATATCCTCCACCATCACCAATTCATCCATGTCATCACCAACCATTCAGATTCATTCGGGTCCAAGTTCGAGTTCAATTCCAGATCCGTTCGTCGTATTCTACACCATAAAACGTAAGTTCTTTACATCCTTAACATATCCTATCTTCCCTTGCCTTTCTTCACCACAATTCACGTCCCAAAAACATCACTTTTCCAGCCTTAATTCTCGTCCAAAACAGCCCCCTTCAATTGGAAATTGTGTTCCATTTTTGTGTCGTAGTCTAGGTATCGCAATTAGGTCTAGATTACTTTGTTTAATCGTTCGAGTTGTATTATTGTTTAATTCAGTTTATTTTCATTTTATTGAGTAATAGAGTAGGATTGAGTCCTTCCAAGTTGACGTGTTTCGATCTTGAAGTCTTCCGCGTGTCTTTCGTATCCTGTACAAATTATATGGGTTATATCAGTCCATTTCCATGATCTTTCGGGACCGGTGCGGTACATGCTCATACCCGAGTTTGAATCGGTCTAAGAGTGATTGGTTGGGAGTTTGTAAGATAAATGCCAGATCGAACATAGATGTTCTCTCCAACGCACCATTATCAAGTATATCTCCACCATTTCAAGATGATGAACATTTGAAGTTATGAGCTCCGATTATAAAAGTTGATGATGATCCATTACCCATTCACCCAGTAGGTGGTTTCGTAGATATTGAAGAAACCAATCTTGATGAATCTGCATCTGATGATGAGAAGATCAGTTTATCTGATGATGAACTTAGTAATGAAGAGCTAGATGATGATATTTGATAGTGTTAATTATTTTTTATGTCCAAAACAATTAATTGTTTAGTATTCAAGAATTGATCGTCTTGAATGTCTTCATGACTTTGTCATTTTGAATTTTATGTTTTTATTTAAGATCATGTATAAATATATCTTTATGAGTCGTTTTTGTTAGATGACTAGACGTGGTGGATCTCACGGGCCTAGGTCCTGAGTGATATCATCTATGAGATTCGTTGGCGGTACTGTGACTATAGCGTCTGTCAGGATGAGACCGATGCTACGAGAGAGGAGTCCCGTACAGTTGACTCGAGACCGAAGGTTGGGCTCGAGACCGAAGGTTGGGCTCGAGACCGTGGGCAAGGAGAGGTATGTTGAGATACATATATATATATTGATATATATTCAATTAATTTACTTTATGTATATTATAATTCAATGTAATATGCATTTTCAGAGTCATGGTTCCCTCGAATGCCACTTCGAGGGCAATTACAGCTATTTTGAAAAGGTATCTTCATCCTACGGTCTTTGCTTGGAAGAAGGTGCCCATGGATAGGATGATGTTGTATTGGGCTGAGTTCAAGGTATTTATTGATTTATATGTATTGGTGTTATCTAATATTCTTATTAACGCCGTTGTTTATTTATGTGTTAATACAGAAGGAGTTTAGGTGGACTCACTCCGACGACAAGGTGCTTTAGCTCTTCTGGAAGAAATGTTAGGATCGATACAGGTACATGGTGTACCATATGAAGAAGGATGACTACTTTGCAGGCACGAAGCCCGATTTTGTACGAGTTGAGCACTGGCCTCAATGAGTAGCATACTAGCAGATAGAGGAGACTCAGGTGAAGGATCACATGGCCAAAAGGAACCATCTGATTGAGCCCGATGGCCAGAATCCTCCAGCCAGATTAACCACGGAGGCGCCAGATGTACCGTGGATCATATGCACGATCTGGTGCGAGTTTTAATAATTATTCAAGTAACACTTTCTAATGGATTTTTCATTTTATTTTGTTTAATCAGTCTCGAGAGCAACATCTATCTGAGTGGGAGGCGCGCTACCAGACCAACCTTAAGCTTCACTGCCCGGACGACCATTGGACCACAGTGAAGGCGAGGGAGAACAATTTAAGTTTTTATTAATATTTTAATTTATATATGCATTGTATATATAAATAATCTATATTGAAAAATGAATTTCTTTTATCCTGATAAATACAAGATAAGTGTGACGTCTTAGTTGCGGAGTGGAAAGCTGAGGGTAGGGAGTCGGACACGGGTGAGATTTTCTGTCAGATGCTGACACCTGACAGGAAGGGGTGTGGTATCGGGCTGGAAAACATGGCCTCTATCATTCGTCACCCTTCTACAGCTAGAGGATCATCATCGTCATCGAGCCAGGGCTCCAGAACGTTGTACACCCAGGTAGAGCTCAATGCGAGACTGGCTGAGATGTGGGTACGGATGGATGCCCAGCAGGCGTCTGTGGTACTGGAGAAGCAGGCTAGGATGGAGTCCTTGCTTGAGCGCCTCCTTAGTTTGCAGTCGGGTGGCACTGGTGACGGATCCGAAGGGTCTGATAGCAGTTTCGGAGGGCCTAATGGTGGGTCGGGGTCATAGTTGTATGTTTGACTATTATTATGCTACAGTTTTTGTGTATATATATATGTGTGTGTGTGTATGTGACAATTATATTAAATTATGTACAATTATATATATATATATATATATATATATACATTAGTTCTATGATCTTTTATTATATTTGGGTATCGATAAATATTTTAAAAGAAAAAGAAATTAAAAAAAATTGAATTTAAAATAAAAAAAAATAAAAAAATCCGAATTAAACAAAATCAAAAAAATTGGCGACGGAACTGTTCTGTCACCCGATTTTTTTTATTTTTAAAATTCAAATATAATTTTTTTGGCGACGGTAACGTTCCATCAGCTTTTTTGCCGCCACAGAAGGTGACACCAAGTCTGTCGCCTTAATGGTGGCCTTGAATTGGCGACCATTTTAAACGACACTTTAGGACGATGGAATTTTCTGTCACTTAATCTGTCGCCTTCTTTTTTTAGCCACCATATTTGGGAGATGGATATTGTCCATCACCATTTCGTCGCCCATTCAATTGGCGATGGAAAATGGGTGTTGGGCGATGGATAATTTCATCGCCATTTCGTGATTTTCTTATCGTGCTTCGTTAATCCACGAAACCTCCCAGGGCTGGGTCGAGTGAATCAGTCAATCGACCCAGATACATGTTTTTACATATGGGCAACCCGAGTGAATCTGGGGAGTCGACCCAAGCCTTCATAATTTATTCATGCCCAAGTCCATTATACTGTGTCCGACTCGTCTAGGACCTTTTCTTCGTAGGGCTTAAAACGGAAGTCTTCATTAGATTATCTCTTTTCAGTTTTTTCTTTGTTCCTTTTATTTTGTTCCCCAAACGTATATACCCTAAAATAACATTAGTGAACTCTAAAATTAAAATAAATTAATTTAATTTATTTTAAATGAATATGAATTTATATCCTAAAATAGAATTAATAAACCCTAAAAAACACAAAATAAATCCCTAAAACACCCCAAAAACCCTAAAAACAGAAAATAAACCTCCTAAAAACACCCCCCCAAAAAAATCCTAAAAAAACAGCAAATACACCCCTAAAAACACCCCCAAAAAACTCTAAAAACACAAAATATACCGTAAAAAAAAACTGGGTCAAAGGGCGGGTTTGACCACATTGACCGGGTCAAAGGGTGGGTTTGACCGCGTTGACTGGGTCAAAACGCGGGTTGACCCGACCCGTCCTAAATAGCACTATTTAAGACTTATGCATGGAAGTTTTTACCTTAAATGAGAGTTCCTGTCGAAACCCGATTTTGGCCTAATTACTAGAACCACTTCAAGATCGATGTTGAGTCCATTTATTTTGAGCCCAAATTATTTTATATTAAGGTAAAAAAAACCTAATAAATATAATTTATATGTGTGTGTGTGTGTGTCTATATATATATATATATTATTCTCCATATATCCATTTGATAATGATTAGAGAGAGAGTGGACAAGAAAAAAATGGAAAAGAGAGAGAGAGGTAGAGATGGAGCGAGAGAGAAAGGAGAGGAGAAAAGAAAGAGAAGGAAGAGGAGAGCAGAGAGAGAGGGAAAGAAATCGGGAAAAAAAAAGAAAGAGAAGGAAGAACAGAGAAAGAGAGAGAGATTAGAGCTGAAAGAGAGAGAGAGACGAGAATGAGAGAGAGGCCGAGAGCGAGAGGGCAGCCGGAGGGGGGGCTGCTACCTACCAGCAACCAATCCGGCCACCAGCACTGCGTTGAGGAGGAGGCAGCACGCCGAAGCGTCGCCAGGCAGCAGCTGCACCGCCATCCCCGACAAAGTCAACTGCCTTGTCGTCATCGTATCGGGTCGATTTCTTATTCTCCTTTCTTGATTTTGGGATATGTTGTGTATCTTTAAGTTTTTTACATTTCGTCTTTTTATGTCGTTCTCATCCGATAGCTAGAAACTGGCCAAATTGCCAGAGAACACAACTGTTACTGTAGCGATCAGATATAGTAATCGACCATTTCAGGGGATTTCGAGGTTCCGACTCGAAAATGTTTCATCTGTAAAGTTGTCCAAAATATTATTTTACGTCGAGATAGCATGTCGTTTAATTTTATTTTCAAGTATTCCATTATTTGGATTTTTGCTAAAATGTTGTAGAGAAGAATCCCAAATTTATAGAGTTGATTTCAATTTTATTTTCATGTTGTTTGGATTTTATTTTGAAATCAAAGGTTGTAGAGAAGAATCCCAAATTTATAGAGCTTGATTTATTTCATAATTTATGGATGAAAATAAGTGTCGCTAGATTTTGTTATCGAATATTCCGTCATTTGGATTTTTACCTAAAGAAATTAATTTTTTATTCGAAAGCATGTGTGGTTGAAAAAATCCAAAATTCTTATAGTTTAGTTCCCCCATGTCTAGAATCATCTTTTTAGTTATTTAGTAATTTTTGGATGAGTTTTGATTTTTGTCGAATATTTAATTTAGATAGTTATTTTTATACTAAAAAGCTTGGGAATTGAGAATATTACCAAACTTATATGTTGGTTGTGGGGTGAGTCAGAATCAGTTTAGAGAGGTGGGATGAATAAACTGATCCAAAAACTTAACAATAGATACGGAATATTCAAGGCCCGTTTTGACTCGCTGAGTTATCTGTGCTCTTAGGAGATCAGTTGAGATGATCTGCTAGCTCTGAGTGTTGTGTGTGCTTGAAGTGTGCAGTTTAAAACATGCAACTGAAGTGGAAAAGCAAAGCAGAGCACATAAGTAGTTTTATAGAGGTTCGAAGCTCAACTTCTACGTCCTCTCTTCCTTCCGCAGAAGGGCAATTCGCTATGCATGTGTAAAGTTCATTTAGTACAGTTACACAGTGAAGATAAGTGTTGGACCTGGCTGTCGGTGACTTTACGAGTCACAGATTCCTTTCCAACTGTTGCTATCCCGGAAGCGACGAACCAATGCAAGTAGCCTCCTCCTCAGTCGGCCTCTGGGTCGACAGCTCACACTTACCGATCTCAACTGCACGCTGAGCCTTTAGGTGCTATTGCTCGTCTTTATAACGTTTTAGATCTCTTTCAATCTTCAAGAAGACAGTCTTGAATCTGGTATCAACTGATGTGCTCCTTTGCGCGTCTATGGCTTGAGCTGGGTAGTTGATCGTTGTAGAACTTGGACTGAGAGAGTTGCTATGGTTGGAAATCTTCAATAGCTAGCTTGATGAGTGATTTGGCTGCTTCTCTTCAGTTGGACTTTTGCTTCTACTGAGTTTGGATCGTGAGGCTTTAGAGCTTTGGCGAACGTCTTCGCTGAAAGTCTTAGCTAAAGTTCTCTCAGGAGTCTAATATCAAAAGTCAAAAGTCTCGGATCACCTTCTGGGTTGCTCACCTTTTTTAGATCAGTGGCTGGCGACCATTGATGATCACTGTGTGATCATAAATGCTAAAGCCGTTGAGGGGCTTTCATTTAAAGAGAGCCACTGAGTAGCCTTTGCTCTTCTGATAAGCTTTTGTTCCAAGATCTTGGTTGCATTAACTTCAAGATCTTCTTTGGCTTATCTGAAATTTGAATTTCAGTTGCGGCTTCTATCTTGGTCTTCAGTTCTGAGCTTTGTCTGGTAGTTGGAATCTTCAGTTTCTTGTCTGTCAGTTCTGCACATCTTTGGCAGTTTGCAAGCTCCAGTTAAGATCATCTTCAGCTGGCAGTTCTGGACTCTGGCTTGATGCTTTCTGAGCTCCGGTTCAGTGTTCTTCAGCTGACAGTTTGAACCAGTGTTCTTCAGCTAGCATTCTGGACTTGTGCCCCTTCAGCTGGAACTTCCTTGGACTAGTCTTCAGTTCGGTTGCTGGCGCTTCATCAGTTAGACTTCAAAACTAATGCGTCTTCAGCTGGTATCCTTCGCATTGGTATTTCTTCAGCTGGAATTCTCCTTCAGCTGAGACTTCCTTGGACTGGTTTTTAGTTCGGTAGCAGGCGCTTCATCAGTTGGACTTCAAAACTAATGCATCTTCAGCTGGTATCCTTCGAACTGATATTTCTTCAGCTGGAATTCTCCTTCAGCTGGGACTTCATTGGACTGGTCTTCAGTTCAGTAGCTGGCGCTTCATCAGTTGGACTTCAAAACTGATGCGTCTTCAGTTGGTATCCTTCGCACTGGTATTTCTTCAGCTGGAATTCTCCGTCAGCTGGGACTTCCTTGAGCTGGTATTTTCATCAGCTCAAACTGATGTGGTCTTCAGCTGGTATTATCCTCTCTTTGGCAGGTAGTCTTCTTCAGCTGGTGACATCTTAAGCTGGTATGTTCATCAGCTCAAACTGATGTGCTCTTCAGCTATTATTTCATTAGTCGTAAATAGTCTTGAGCTAGCATATCCTTCAGTTCTTCTCTTTAGTTGGTATTTTCCCTCAGCTGGAACGGTCTTCAGCTGGAACTTTTTCTTCAGTTGGTATTTGGCACTTCTGGGCTAGTGCCTTGAACTGGTATTTTTCTTCAGTTCATAACTGTAGACTGATGGCATTTGGTACTCTACTTAATGGTACCTGCAACTTTCAGTTTACCTTGCTAACTGATTTAGCAAGCTATAGTTTCTTTTCCATAGCTCTTTGTGGCTGGATATTTTTCTTTTTCTCTCTGTTTTTTTCTCTCTTTTCTTTTCTCAGCTCTTGGCTGGTTTCTTTCTTTTCTCTTTACTTTTCTCTCTTTTCTTTTCTTTTTCTCACTTGGATTGATAATTTCTTTTGGCTTTGTTAGCTCGATTTTTTATATGATCATCCTTAGTTTTCTGCTTGATTTCTTTTCAGTTTTTCAAAGCTCTTTGCCTATTTTGACATATTTTGACATCTCATCAAAACCCCTTGTCTGAAAAACCCTTGATAGTTTTTCCTATCAATTTCTCCCTTTTTGATGATGTCAAAAACATGGCAAAATTGAGCAATGATGGAAAAACTGATTAGAAGATTTTAGAGTTGTGTAACAAGAACACAATCAAGGAAGAAAACTTGTGTAGCTAAGAACCTGATTATATAAACTGATTAGATATCTCTCAATCTACAACAATTTGTTTTTATTTTTTTTCTTCTTCTTCTTCAGTTTCTAGCCCTTCAGCTGCTGCGCTTCTTCAGCTGGTATCTCATCTCCTTCTTCATCTATTCCACCAGTTGCTAGGCTCTTCTCTTTCTCTAGGACTAGCATTTCTCTAGATTTCTCCCTAAAATTCCCCTGAGATAATCATCTCTCATCGCTGGGTTTTCTCCAGCTAGCTCTCCAGACTTCCCCCTAAGGCTGATGCCTCTCTTCTCAAGCAGTTCCTACAGTCCTCAATACTTCCCCCTAAGGTTGTGCTTACCCCTAAAACTGCGAGGGTTCCCCCTGAATCTCACCTCAGAGACTCAAAAGGGTGTGCATATGTAGATCAAAGGATGGAATGGAAACATATGGTAACAAGTTAAATGTGGTAGCTAGGTTATCTTCAAACGGGGAGGGGTATGGTTTTTCTCTTGGTGGTGAGAGTAGCTAGTTGGATGCTTCTTCGGTTGGCATGAACTGCCGTAGATCTGGCATTGAAGACTGAACATGGGGTTCAGTTGTCATCATGGCCAAACTTGGGAGGAGTTCTTTAGTTGGAGGTGGGTGGTTAAACTCTATCGGTGTGGAAGATAAGTTGGGATGGCTCTGCAAACGGTAGTGGAGCTGCAGCTAGTACTCCTTGTTAGATTCTGTGGATCATTAAATCCATAATCTCGGAGAGAGTGGGAGTATTCGTGAGTGGATGGTTCATCCAGTTTCTACTCCAAAGTCTTTCTTGACTCCAGAAGTGAGGTCCCTCTATGTCAAACAGTTCAAACATAACTACTTCATCAACGTGATATCTCCAGAGTGACCATCTGAGATATCTTCTCAGTTGATTAAAGAGATCAGAGTCATAACTCTCGATGAGATAAAATCTGCTCAGTAGATTGTTGAGAGTTTTGTTGAAGTGTTCTTCAACACCATCCATGAAATTGTTTTCAGCATGTTCAGACTAAGTTGGCACAGTTGATTCTGTTGTCATGTCATCTTCTAACATGATCTACTTTCCTCGACTATTGGAAGTTGGTTCCGTCAGAGTGGAGGGGCCTTCTTTAGCAGTGCACTGCCTCCTTGATCGCTTGCCAAAAGGCTTCAAGTTTCTTCTTCTTTTGACAAAAATTGTAGCGAGATAGTCTCTCCTGTCCAGAAACTCACCTCTTTGATGGAGAATTTGGATCTGATCACTTACGATCATGCTGATCCGGCTAAGAAACCCTAATTTCTTCGTGAATGTTTCAGTTTGATGTTTAAAACTGACCTTGTGACATTCTGGCACAGTTGTGATAGCACATACGATGCCCAGTCAACTCTGCATCAATTCTAGATGAGTGCCATCAGATGAGCATGTTTGGCACTGAAGCGAGTATAGTCCAGATTGTCTCTCAGGCAATGGATGACTATATCTTGGAGTTGGATAAACTCCAACCGAAGACTGTCTTTCAGTTTGTGTGAGTAACCATTGTACTCAATTCCTGGTTTCGTCTATTGACTCCACAATTCTTCTTGGTTAGGCATAACTATTGAGCTTGCCTATTCACCTACTCCAGAAAGATGGAGGGTTTCCATCAATGTTTCCTTGGAGATCACAATCGGATATCCTCTGACTGTTCAAATGATGTTGCCATTCCCTGCGACTTGGGAAAAGATATAGAACTCGGCAACTAACTCTAGAAAGCATCATCCAAAATGAAGACCTTGTGTGAGAAACTAAAAGAGTTCAGTTTCGTCCGCTGCTAAGACTAAGCGATGGAACTCATCAGCTTTAAGTCTCTTCATCATAAAATACAGTACAACAAACTTATCTCTTTTCAGATTGAGAGCAAGTGTAGCTGGATCGATGTATTGAGCGGGCAGTTCCATTCTGCAAGAAAGAGAGTATTTCAGAAAAATTGAATGGATTATAGAGAGAGAGAGAGATGTAAATCAATGTAAAGAGAGTTTAGGTAGATATATGATCTTTGATCGATATCTCCTTAGCATTTAAAAGAAGCTTTGCATGCATGTACTTCGAGTTGCACTCAAGTACTCATCAGCTGATCAGTTTAATGGATTTGACTGATGCTCAGTTGGCTTAAATGTGATGATCATCTCAGCCGTCAATAAGTTTAACTTAACTTTTAGATCAGCGGTTGAGATTTCATCTTTTAGAAATGGGGTAGTTGCTATAAATAGCAAATATTTTGTGCAAGATTTTGCTATTTATATCTCTCAAGCTATCAACTCGCTTTCCACTTTAGTGGTTGATTTTGCTCAGTAGCATTAAAAACTCACTATCTTTGAGAGATCTCCCATTTAAAAATTATTCCCGTTAGATTATCAAAATTGAATCACAATGACATTAATTTTATTAAGAATAAGTTTAAAGAAAAAGAAATTTAAAACTTATCCTTGGTCAGTTGGGATACAGTCCAATTGATGACTTTTGGCGAATTGATGATATGGCAACTGATCGATCAATTCTTGTCATATCTTCTTCTTAACCCCTGGAATTGATTCATCACTGAACTGATATCATCAGTTGCTGAACTGCTGGACTAAATCTCAGTTAGTTTTCTCTTCTTTATGGGCCGAACTGGATTCTCTTCACTGCACTCATTAGGGCAGTTTGATCTCTTCCTCTTTGAGGCTGATCTAGTTCCTTCAGCAGTCTTATCTAGCCTTACTTTCTTCACGGATTCGCTCCGGTGCTTAGCTTCAGCTGATGTGACCCTTCGCCTACTCTTCAACTTCCTTTTCGAGGATGACTGACCTGAAATTCCTGCTAGTTTAGTTGGGCGGCTATCTTGGAGCTTGAAGTGATTAGTGGGGTGACATATCTCTTTGACAAGAGATTGGGTGATGTGGTAGTATCTTCATAATTACAGGGTCGACTCACTGCACTAGGGTGAGAGGTGGCTCTCGGTGCATCTGTGCAATTACACGTTCAGTTGGTTGAGTTGGCTCAGCTAACTGATTTGACAGAGTATCAAAATTCAGTTTTTGGCAGGCAGAGCTGGTTGTGCAGATCACTTGCTGTTGTGCTCCTGCTTCTTCTTGAGTCTTAATGTCACTTCTCAATTTAGCAAGTAGAGTAGTTGGAGGAATTTTGTTGGTCAATCTATGACTCATAATCCTCTGTACTAGCACGATAGTTGGAGGAAATGGATTTGAAGACCCTATCCATTTTAACCTTGAAACTTCTTATCTTTGCCAAAAACTCGTACCGTGAAAAGAAGTGATTAAGAAATGAGACTGGATGGACATTGAGTCTCTCCAGTTGTATCAGTAGAAATACCGGTGCAGAAGTTTGAAAAGTTCTTGATCTTGCTTAACCACAAATGCGAATTGAGTAAGAAGTAAGTTGGTTACCTCTTTTTGTGCATTCTTGGCTGAATATTCACCACTGTAGAAAGTGTGAATATCTTCTTCCGTCAGTTGGAGAGGAGAGCAAGTTCTTCTGAAGGAGTCAGCTCCATAGTCTGAATGAGGAATTTTGATGAATAGAATAAGCTCATCTAGATCAGAATAGTCTTGGAAGTCAGCTGTTGATCTATTCTTTGAGACTGGTGACGGAACGACAATGGCAGTTGAGATAGTTGAGGCTTTGTCACTTATATTGCCTTTTGTTAGCCTTTTCTTTTTAACTAGTGACAGAAAGAATGGCGTGCTTCAAATTGCTCCAAGCAATTCAGCTTTACTACAGCCAAAGCTGACTTGAAGCCTGAGTATGGGGTCATGCTCAATATCACAAACAAAAATGATGTTCGGCACCATTGGAAGCTTGAGTCAGTTGACTTAAGAAAGATATAAGATAATGATACACCTTGTAGAAGGATTGGAAGCTAATTGGGCAGAATTTGTCTTCTCCCAATTTAAGAATCAAGTCATCAAAGCAACCGACTCAAAAAGAACTGGCAAATATGAGTCCAGAGTAGGACTTGTTCTAAGAATGAGCAAGCTCCTGGAAGATATGCTGAATCTTCTAAATGATGACGCACTGCCAATCCTGATATCCGACTGGATTCCCAAGAAAGGGAAAGCACATCTTCAGTCACTCAAGAAGAAGAGGAGATCTAAAGCCAAATCTGGCTATACAACTTCAAGCAGTTTAGATGCCAATGAAGTTCCCTCTCCTCACTCCAAAAATAGATCATCAGTGGATTTTAAACCCTGCACTGATCCAGATGAGCTTATTCCCTTCATTGGAATTCCTTATCCAAACTATGGAGCTGAGTACTTCAGGAGAGCCTGCCCTCCTCTCCAACTGACTGAAGATAATATTCGCACTTTCTATGTTAGCGAATATGAAGTCAAGAGTGCTCAGAAGGATGTAATGAATCTCCTTCTCACTCATTTCACATATGTTGCCGAGCAAGATAATCAGCTGTTCAAACAGCTGCACCAGTACTTTTACTGGTACAACTTGAGACACTCAATGTCAATCCAGTCATGTTTCTTGCTTACAGTCTTTCATGGCATGAGCTTTTGGAAACATGAAGAGACCTGGAGCATCAAATGGATTGGAGCCTCAAATCCATTTTCCTCTAAACATTGTGCAAGTCTAGTAGATTATGAAGCATCAACTTGATAAAAACATTCCAGCTAAGATCCCGCTAGCTGATGTTCAAGCCAGCTTGAGATCACAAGGAGTTGCACCTGAAAATTAGCTTGCTAACACTCCAATTAATCTATGTTGCCTAAAACTGAATCCGGATCCTGTTCAGTCCGAAAAGGCACATCTACAAGCTACGGGCACTACTGATGAGATAGAAAAAGATCTCTCTCATACTCAAGTAGTAGTAACCCTAAGGAGTCAACATTTTGGACTAGATAGAGACAAAGAAGATGAAGACACTGCCACGTCTCCAGATCTATTGTCCAAGGGATATGTTACTCCTCTTATCAAGTCTTGTTCTAGAGCTGCAGAGAAATTAAAGAGCTGACCTCCTTGAAGCTGACTGCCTCAGCAGTTGCTCTTCAGCAACTTCAGCATATTGAGACTCAAGTCGGAACTAATCCTTCTTAGAACAGTTCAGCTTTCAAAAGGAAATGGTCCAATAGCTCTAAAGAAAACAGTGAAGCTAGTCCCATACGAGCACTCAAGAAGAGGAAATTGACAAAAAGTCAATCAGCAGCTGCTCAACAAAATTGATTCAATTAGTTAAAGGCGATATCATCAGTTCAGCAGAAAATTGATGCCTCTAGTCCCTAAGTCCTGTCTCTCATCAGCTGCCTGGTCAATCCTCTTCGATAAGCTTCTCTACTCTCTATTCCTCATAGCTTATTTTTTGAAAAAGTTAATGTTAACATTTTAAAATAAGTTTACTGCTCATCTGAGTTACCATTAAAGTCTCTATACTCAGCATTAAAGTATAAAGAGATGAATTTTCTTAGATATATAAATAGAAAATCTTTTGGAAAAATATTGTGCTATTTATGGCATCTACTCAGATTTTCAAATCCTCAGATCTCAGCCGCTTGATTAAAAAGGCATTATCCAAGGGGACGGCTAACATGCATGCATCATTTATTCAGCTAACTTTCTTTCAAATCAGATAGTTAATCAGCCAGTAAGCACTCGATTGCTTTGGTTAATGCATGCAAACTTACTACCTTCAAAAGCAATAGCGAAGATGAATGAAAATAAGCAGTAACAGAGATAACTATTCTCTGAAAACATTTTTCATTCCTTCTCCTTGTCTTCTCACTTATCCATAGCCTCTCTCTATCTCATATAATTGAAGAATGTCTTATTCATTCCAGTCGATGAATATGGAGCTTCTTATCTAGCAGCTCAAAATGGATAAGTTCATTGATCGTGCATTTCTTCAAGCTCGAATCGGTCGTGAGAAGACCAGCGTGATCTTCCACTTGTTGGAGACATGCAGGCTCTTGTCATTTATGACAACACAACCTATAAGGAAACATCTTCCGCTAATAGCCGAGTTCTACTATCATGCGGAAATCTCAGGACACAAAATCATTTCCGTTGTCTGAGATCAGGTTATCATCATCAACAAAGATGTGTTAACTGAATTGTTCCAGCTTCCTGACAATGGCCAAAAGGTTTTTGAACCAGCGTTTTCTTCAAAGTTGGAGCTGTGGAATGACTGGAAATGTCCACATGTTGATCATAAACACTTCTTAAAAAACTTGAAAGATAGTCTTTCTCCAACCATGGTCTAAATTCTGGACATAGTGAAGCATATCTTTCTGAGTAGCATCACTAACGCTCAGTTCAATGATACCACCTCTCATCTTATGGCCGCAATATACTATGGATGCAAGGCTGATTGGGCATCCTATATATTGGCATATCTTCATCGTCAAGTGAAGCATGCTGAGATCGATCTAACCTCTGGCACATTCAAAGCCAAGTTAGGATTTACAAATCGACTCAGTCATATCATCGTGGAGCAACTCGGAACAGTCCCTGGTGGATACATTCTCACCAGAAGAGATCTCCTTCCTACAGTCTACATTCACCGACGACATCGGAATGTAACTGGCCGCCCTAGGAAGTCAAGACTCCAACTCATGGAGGACCACAATCCAGCTAATGGCAAGCAACCGCTCCTTTACGCTGATCCTCCAGCTGATGCAGGTGAGTTCTTAACTGACAGTGACTCCTATAGATCTACAAGTGAGGCGTCCACTGCACCTACAACCAGCAAACCTCCTTATGTCGCTGCCCCAGAATCTCTGGAAGAAGACGTTAATGCAAGCCTTAACCAACAACTGGAAAGTTATTTTGGTTGAATAAGAGATCACAGTCCCTTTCTCATCGAACACCTTCGAAGATATCTCTAGTATCACCTCTGGAGATACCAAGTGGATGATGCCACCATGATAATGATGGCAAACAAGCGAGGCTACTCATATTAGATAGAGGAAGGTGAATGGAGCCATAGCTGGATGAACTATCCACTCAATACGCCTCCATCAGTCCCAAAAATCATGGATTCCATGATTAAAAGGTTTCAAACCTCGACGCCTCATGATGCACCCCTTCCTAAACATGAGCCCTCCAACTCGTCCACAACTCTACTTCAAGAGGATGCCATCATTACCATTCCGGATGAGCCACTTCACGAAATCGCATCAGCCTCTTCTCTTCGGCAAGATCAACTATCTCTTCTAGATCTTCACCAGCTGATGACGACAGAAGAGTCTTGTGCATGGCTGTCATTTTCTATGCCTACACCCTAAGCTCCCAACTTCACTAACAACTTGCTGGCCACTTCCTTCTCTCCTTTGCCATAGTTGTCACTGCCTCATTATAAATTCCATCAACTCGCCCTTTTGGATGATGCTGAAAGGGGAGAAGGATATATTGATGATGAAAATCCATATGTTCCAGCATATGATTATTGACAGGGTGATATAACTCTTTGGGATGAGATCCAAAGAGAAGTTCAAAGAGAGGTACAGCTTCAGAGGCAAGCTGCTTCTCAGGGGGAAGCTATTTATCAGGAGGAAGCCATTTGTGAGGGGGAAGTCCAACTTGAGCAATGCCCAACTCAAGAATACTGTTGGACTTGGGAGAATGCTCAGCTGAAAGAACAGCAAGAATGGGGTATTCACAGCATACCCGGCATCTCTCCCTGCAAGTTTGAAAAAGGAAAATTGAGCAAAAGAAGACGGAACTGATTGGTGAACAGTTCCAACTGAAGAATGAAGTTAAATATCAAGTCTTTGATATTCTCTCTCTCTTTTACTTCCTATAATTCTTTATCTTTTGTGCTCAATCAGTTTCTAAAACATGTTCTTTATTTATATTACAAATTATTCTGATCATACTGATTTGTCCCTTTAAATAGATTAAGGCTTTCCATGTGCTCTAAAAATCTAAAAAATATGCATGATAATCAGAATTGAGTTGTGTTTAGAATTGAAACATTTGAAGTTTTTCAAGCTGACCAAACGAGTACTGAGATATCTGAAGGTCATTTTAGCTATATTTTTCAATCAGCAAGACTACGATACCTTACAGATAAAACTCGTTGAGCTCACATATTAATGTATACTCCATTACTCTGGTACTCATCCTTTTATCAAAGCTCTGATGATTATATCAAATCATTGATACTCATGAATATTAGTTTTGAATAGCTACCAACATCGAAGACTGTTCTTTTGAACATAGTCTAATTTCCAGCCTCCAAAACCGGTACAGGTTCAGATGCTTATTCATGAATGATAACCTTGCACAGTTTTTCCATCATCAAATCAGTTGGTGTTGACATCATCAAAAAGGGGGAAATTGTTAGGAAAATTGTTGGGAAAATCTCAAATGATGGTTTTGATGAAATGTCAAAATATGTGTGATGATTTAATGAAAAACTGTAAGTTATGTTAAGCTGGAAATCAATGACAATGACCAAGTAAGACTTCGAGCTGAGATGAGAGACAGCTATTCAGAAGCATGGTCAACCAGCTTAAAGGTTACTCTGATCATACCAATCTGAGTAAACTCTTTAGAGATAAGGGGTAAAGGGGAAGAGAACTTTGGAGACTGGTAGGTATCCTCGGATGAGTTAGTCAACAGTCTCAGCAAAAAGCCAAAGTAGACTGATTAACAGAGTCAACTTGAAAGCTAAAACTGATCCATCAAGAGATCAGTCAGAGCTGACCCTAAACTGATCAAAGATCAGTTTACTGGTAAAACAACTCTAAATGCTTTGAGTCTTTATTCAACTGACCATAGTTCAGTTAGAGAGAAAAAGCTCAAGCAAGTAGCTAGCTGATAAATCTAGAAATGAAAGCTCTTAAGCTCAACTGATGAGTCAGCCGAACTAGACTATATCATGACAGAAGCTCAAGACAGCTGAAGATCTGCCGACTGGACTATCTCAGAGCTGAAAGCCGAGACAGCTGAGAGCCCGTCAGCTAAATGCCCAAGAACTAAAAGTCGAATCGCCTGATCCTACTAATAAGCAGTTAAGATCTCAACAAGAAATCTTTGAAAGATCCTAATGATCTTAGAGAAGAGAAATTTAAAAGTCAAAACGGCTAGTTCATTAAAAGAATCTTCAAACGCCTACAGACATTAAAATACCACCGCTGATCTCTAAACATCACCAATCATAACGGTCAAAATTCATTCATCTATTTATAGAGGGTGAAATCAATTTTGGCTAAGGAGATTTTCGCCAATCTAACTTTGCTATTTGTGCAGAAAATGAGCTATTTCTTTCTCTCTCTCTCTACAGCTCAAAGCTCAAGATTGTCAAAGTGCGAAAAGTCTTAAATTGAGAAGGCATGCTTCAAGTTCAAAACAAGCTGCTAAGCTGATGCAGAATTCCAGCAAGAGCAAAACTTCTCAAATCTGTCCCTCAAAGATCAACCACCCAGCTCAAGAGAAAGGAGGATTCCAGGTTGATAACAGTTTGAACACTACCTTCTTGAAGATCGAGTGAGATCTAAAATCGTGTAAAGACGGGCAATAGCACCTAAAGTTTCAGCGAGCAGTTGAGACCGGTAAGTGTGAGCTGTCAACCCAGAAACCGGCTGAGAAAGAGCGTGTACCGACGGGTCCGTTCTTCCGGACAACAACAGTTGGAAAAGGAGGCCGCCACTACCACAAACACGCTCATACTCTACGGCTAAAATCCGTAGTCTTAAGGCATCTGCGGCTGTAGAGAAAGGTGGTGTAGAGATAGAGTACCCACCTACTCTACGGTTTTTAACCGTAGTCTTAAGAGCAAATCAACTATGATTATAACACTGTAGTCATAAGACCAAAAATACCATTGAGATAAGGCAATTAAGACTACAGATTACGCTTTGACCGTAGATATTTCACCACATTTGAACCTAAAAACCGCAGTAAAAGTTACCTTAAGACTACAATTGTATTTTATACCGTAGTATTTTCAATTTCTTAATACTCTAATCTCTACATTTAATTTATCTGTAGTCTATATATTTGCAATAAAATAAAATAAAATTACAATAAAATGAATTTACAAAAATTCAAAATAAATCCCAATACACATCCAATATCGAATACACCATCCAATATCAAATACAACATCCATAATATCCAATACAACCATCCATCATCAATATCAAAAATGTAATCTAAACTCCAAAAATATCCAATATTCAATATACAAAAGATGATTGCAACATGCTCACTTTGATTCCAAACTCTCACTTTCTCCCTCTCCATCTCCTGCAGGCGATCATTTTCCTCCATTTTCTATTCACACTCTGAAGCCTCGTGGATTCCTTCATCTCCTTCTCTCGGCACCTGCATTCATTTCCAACAAGCCAACTCTCATCCTTCCATCAACTGACATTGCTATTCCTCATTCAAATCCATCACAAATTCTCTTAAACAATCAAATCACTCCAACAAGATACAGGATAAATAAAATGCAACCAATTAACCAGATTAAGAAAAACAAAGCAAAGGAAAGCAA
This sequence comes from Perilla frutescens, assembly GCA_026008535.1. NCBI lineage: Eukaryota > Viridiplantae > Streptophyta > Magnoliopsida > Lamiales > Lamiaceae > Perilla > Perilla frutescens. The sequence continues at coordinate 35,281,105 of BRKX01000006.1, read as the reverse complement.
GAGATTTTTCACTTCACCTGCAGTTCTGGAACCAGACTTTGATCTGTTTGGGCTCAATGTTGGAAAGAATGGGGCATTCCCCGGAACAGAGCTGTTGTCGGCGCAACGAGCTCAGCTTGGGGCACTCGGTGAATTCAAGCTAATTTAGGCACGCAACATAAATAGCTCAACCAAAGCCAAACAGCCTTGTATCATAAACAATACGCAAACTGACAAAAAAAATCCTCTTTTTTTCTTTTTTCCCCCTCCCACCTTGTGAATTCAAGCTAATTTAGGCACGCAACATAAACTGTTGGTTTCACACGAACAAACCAAATTTTTCCCTTTTTGTATTATGATTACTGCGGGTTTCTCGAATTTTTCTACGCTAGAGTGAAATGAGTGGATATAATTAAATTTGAGGCGGGTTAGAAACTGCCAAGAACCAGAAATTTGCTGCAACTGATGCCTAATTTGAAGGTGTTCTATTTTGCCTTATCTCTTCGGATTGCAATATGCTCACTTTGATTCTAAACTCTCACTTTCTCCAGAGCCAAAATTCCTAAAAGTTATTTATAGACAGTATTGCCTTCGTGCTGGACACTTGTTAAAAATCCTAAGCTTCAGTTTAAGTCCCTAGGTGCAGTTGTAAAAGTAGTTTTCCCTAAACCAAGTTCGTGTTTTATCATCTATAAGTTATAAACCAAGTATAAAGAATGCTTCAAAGGCTTACACTCAACTCTTCTAAAAAATGATGCACATGCCGCCACACAGATCCACTCAAAATAGGTAAGTCAGCGACCAGAAAACTATGTGACTGGTTAAATTAAAGTGTAGAAGTGTTGGATAAAATGGGAAAATGTTAGATGTTAACTACCATCTATGTGATGTGCAACAAATCAATACTCTTCAATTACCCAAGACTATAGCAGATAGCTCATATGAACAACTTAGATCCAGTCACTGTATTATGTGAAAGTGTGAAACTAGCCGGAACATAGAGCAAATAAGTTATTATGAAAGTGTATGAAACCTCATTCCGAAAAGCTTGACCAATCTGTATAGCTGCAAAAGGAAGCTTGTTTCCATTGTAGTAATACAAGTCCTTAAAGTTGACAAAAATACCTTGAGCAGTTTCCGGACGCATGTATCTGCATCAAAGTGAACATTAAAATAGACAGGAGTAAACCCTTTCAGCTTCAACTATTCCCTAAAGATGGGGGAATGATCAACCAGGAAAACTTGTTTTCAGTGCCAAACAAAATCTTTGCATAAACTGTCATATTTCACACATCACCAAAATTAATCACCATAAATATAATTCACGAGACCAAAACTAGCTTCGCAAATCAGAATCACCATCTTACAATCTCAAATAAAAAAATACTATATAATCTATTCAATCCTGTATGCACCATTAAATTATGACCAGTCACAAAAAAAATCAAACAAATATATATATATATATATATATTAATTTTCCAAACTTTAAATCTAAATATAAAATCATTTAATCATACCAAAATTATTATACATTTTCACAAAAATCTATACAACTGGTAAACTGAATTGATAGCAATCGCCAACACTCCCAAAGATTTCCAAAGTGCTAGTTAACTATTGTAGTTAACTTATTGCTGAAAGAAAAAAATTAAAAATAAAAATCCATTTACCACATCAATGTGCTCTATACTTGTAAACTCACTTATTCTATAAATCTGTTTCAATTTATTTATAAATTGTTAGAGTTTATAATCTTGTTACAATAGTAGAAGTATAATTAACTCCTTTTTTGTTACTAACTATTAAAAAAAATCGAATCAACTCCCTTACTTAATAAGAAAAGTGTTGAGATGTGTTGTGAAATAATGATTGGTGAGTTGACTTAGGAACAACTTCTATTGGCAGAAATCTAACTAAATAGATTAGTTTTGTGATAGCTTGAAAAGGGGGAAAATTAAGCATAAACATTCAAAACCCTAATCCCAAAAATTTTGGTACATGATCATTGCTGCCACATTCCCCTGAATCAATATTTAACTAGGCTGCCACTACTACATCAATTACCTAACTTTCCCATCATCCTAAGAATAATATAAGTGAAGAAGAGAAAGAGGAGTAAATGGAAGAAAATCGAACCTTTATCAATTGTAAAGAGAAACGACAATAGCTTTCGAAACAGAGTGATCCTCTATACAGGGATGCTGGAGAGCAGTGTCGGGTACGCCGGAGCACAACAGTCAGCGGGGGCAGAGGAGCATATTTTAAATTAAATGGAACTCTATCTCTCTTTCTCTAGGATCAACATCAACAAAATCCGATTAAAGATGAGAAGAAGAAGAATACAAGTGAAGAAGAGAAATAGATGAAAATGGAAGAAAATCAAACCTTTTACGATTGGAAAGAGGAACGACATCAACTTTCGAACAGAGCGACCTCGATACAGAGATGCCAGACAACAGCACCGGAGGACGCCGGAGCAGAGGGTGGGCGGGAGACTGGAGTTGTGGTTAATCGCCGGCGAAGTGAAAGTACAACCTAGGGCTTTTTCAAATTGGGAGAGAAATGATAAAGGAGGAATTTCAGTGGAGAACAGAGAAATTCACTTTGGTGGTGAAATTTCAGAACGCCCGTCCCTCTAAAAATATCCCAATCTGAATTGGGGAAGAGATGAAAATTGAGCGGGGTAAATTGAGCGGGCTGTGAAAATTAGAATACGCATAAATAATTTAAAACAATCAACCACGGAAATAATTCTGACACTACCCAAAAAACTATTAAAAAATTCCATGACAAAATAATCCATCTCTACCAAATAAATAATTAAAATTAATATTTAAAAATAATTCTGTCTCAAGTTCCGTCTAATTCGGTGGTTGTTCAGTCTCCAATTCCGTCTCTAACTAGAGACATATAGTATTCTATCTCCGATTCTGTCTCTATTTAGAGACAGATATAATTTCGTCTCCGATTCCATCTCTAACTAGAGACGGATAGTATTATGTCTCAAATTTGGTCTCTATTTAAAATCAAATTAATGCCTGATTGTGAACTCGGTCCCCAAACTTGAAGTAGAAGGCGGTACAAGAATGGCCAGCGGCGTGGAGTTGGCAGAGGTCAGCGCTGCTGTCTATGCCGCCCTTGAAAAGGACAGCCACTTTGAGAGGCTTCTTTTCTAGCAATAAGAATGATAAGTAGTAAGGATTAATAGTTTTGACGGTGGCGGAGGTGGAATATAGCAATAAGAGTGGGCGGGGTTTGGGAGAGGATAGAGAGAGGAGAAAGCTGCGGAGAGGGAAGCAATTACGGTGAAGGGGTTTAGGTGGGTAGGATAAGGGTGGGTAGTGCGCGGGAGTTTGAAAAAAATTGGGGATTTCATGTTTTTACCCAAATTTTTAAGTTTTAATTTGATTTTATTTTTATTTTTAAAAATACATTATTACCACGAATTTAATAAAACCGTAGATATGGTATTTAAATTTTATATTTTATTTATTTTTTTTATTTATAAATATTATTACTACAGTTTTGTGTCAATACCATAGACATTGTGATCTGTTAAAATCTCTACGGATAATATCCACTTCGTAGTCTTAACAATTGACACATGCCAATAGACTACGATTTTTATCTCACTGTAGTTATAAGGAGAAAATCGACGCTCATACTCTACAGAAACCTATGTTACCGTAGTCGTAAGAAAAAAAAACGCTCATACTCTACGGGACTCAAAAAAACCGTAGTGATTGAGTGCCTTACTACGGTATTTTTGAAGAACCGTAGTTTTAATTATGTAGAGTATGAGCATTTTTGTGGTAGTGCGCGCTCGGTTTGAAGGGTGCCGTTTTCAGGTCCAACAGAATTTCTTCACAGTGTAATTGTAATAAAGAAACTTTACACTTGCATAGTGGATTGCCCTTCTAGGAAGGAAGAGAGGACGTAGAAGCGAGAGGCTTCAAACCTCTATAAACCTCTATTCAACTGCACACATACACACACACAGACTGAACTGACAAGCTTCAGCCACGTCTTCATGCTATCAGTTCTAAACTGATCAGCTCACCAACTAAGCCTCTGTCAGTCTCTCTCAATTGATCGGTTAGCACAGATAAATCACTAAAGCGAGTCAGGGCCTTATCTATTCCGCAATCTGTCTTAAAAGTTTTTGAAGTCAGTTTATTCACTCCCCTCTAAACTGACAAAGGCTCGTACCGGGACCAACACTTATCTAGTAGATTTCTATCCACCCGAAATCTAGATACAGTCTGAGAATACAGCAGAAGATCAACAAGTCAAATTGCTCTGTAGGAGGCGCCAATTTCAGTTCATTTAACAATAAGATTAGACCTTTAATCTTGTCCTCATCCCGCCATTCAAATTGTAAGTGATATTCGAATTCTATGTTTTCCCTTTATTAAATTCGAATATGCTATGCATATAATTTGGACTAGGCGAGATTAATACATACATGATTAACAAAAAAATATGGTTTGCATGATAAACGGATTAATGAACATCCAATGATCGTACGGTAGTTTAATTCGAAAAAAACCCCAACAATTGGTATCAGAGCCGATTTTGGCACTGTTCTAGTTTTAATCCTAGGATTATTTTCGACACTTTATTTAAATTTGATGCTAAATTTATAGTTCTTAAATTCTCAGATTTAGATATGTGTATGTGTCGATTTTTAATGTATTCAAAACTTGGATGAATTTTTGATATAGTTCAAAAATTCTAGTTTTGAGGTTACTATAAATTTTCGGCCATCATGGAATATATATTTGGTATGATATTTGATGTTCTTAAAATTTCCAGATTTTATCTTCATGGTGTTCGAAAATTTGAAGATCAAATTTTTGAAAAATTTGATGTTCTAAAATCCCTAATTTTGTCCATTAAATTTTCGGTCCTATAGAATTAATTTTGGATGGATTTTTGATGAACATCAAAATTTCCAGATTTAATTCTTAATAGTATCTAATTTTTGGATGATTAGAATAAGATTAGGTAATTTTTGGTGTATATCAAAAGTTACCTAATTCTAATCTAAATAGGTTTGGAAATAGAATTATAAATTTTGTAGTATTCTAATTGGATCAAAATTTCCAGATTTAATTTTCTTAGATTATTTCGAAACCTATCCTAAATTGTTTGGAATAGTTTTTTTTATTAATATCAAATTTTCCAAGTATGTTGTAATGTGTATATTTTCGATTTTATTAAATTAATTTGGAGAAGATTTTGATTAAAATCAAATTTTCAGATTTATTTAATTGAGGGGGTCAAAAATTGCATGTGTTGGATTTAGATATGGTATTATTTCATGTATATCATGATTTACCTAATTTTAATCTAAATAGATTTTGGAATTAAATTTTAAATTATGGAAAGTTTGAAGTGGATTAAATTTTCAGATTTATTATTTGGTTATTTTGATATAAATAAATAATTATCAAAGTCCACTTTTAGTAGGATTCAAAATTAGAATATAATTTGGAAAGAGTTTGAAAGGGATCAAATTTCCATATTTTATTCTTTGATATTTTCGATCCTTAAGAGATATTTGGAATGGATTTTTTATTTATATCAAAATTTCCAAATCTTAATTAATTAGGGATATTCGAAAATTAAGATATAAATTTGGTGGATAATTTTAAATAATTTCCAAATTTATTCTTTTGATATTTTCGAAAGTTACAAGATTTAATTTGGTCGATAATTGTTTTAATTTACAAATCTTATCTTGTGTTATTTTCGAAATTATTAATTTCGCTAATTGAAATTTTCAAACATTGTATCATGCATAGATATCATATGTTATTTTATGTGTGTCATATAAATTTGATATTGTTAGATTTATAGACTTTTTGTTTGCAGGTTGTACCAACTATCATGGCTCCTATTCATGTGATGTATGTTTTAGTTTTTGTTGAATGAATGTTTGGTTGTATGCCGGTTTGGCTACGTGGTTTCTAATCCATGAGAAAATCCATGGATTAGGTCTAGATTTTATTTTATGTTGTTTTAATGTAATAAAATTAAAATTGTAAGACCTAGTAATGATTTTCAAAAATCACTAAGTTTTAAGTTGTAATTTTAATTCTAGAAATATTAGATTTTTCCTTTTAGGAATAGTTATTCTGTATTAAATAAAGATCAGAGATCACCTCAGAGAAAGAAAGTAGTGCAGCCCCAAGAAGGAAGAAATCACCGGTTCAAATCCCGAAACCCTAAATGGAGCTAGGGTTGTCGGCGATGCGCGGTGATGGGAGCGGCGACCCTGTTCCTGTTCCGGAGCTGACTTTCTAATTTTATCTCATTGATCAACATGTGATATAATCCATGATAATTGGTTTATTGTTATTGCTTATTATGTTGTTTGAAGCATGCAATGAATGTTTATCATTTTATGTGATGTTTGCATGTTTTTAAATGGGATAAAATGAAACCTCAAGCATAAATAACTAAGTGAGAGAGATTCATACCGAAGTATGTAGAAATCTCAAACGGTCTCCATTAAATCTGATTTAATTGAGAAGTGATGGCCATGCGCATTGACAATTGGTCTTCCTCTATATCGGATGTCTCATATCATGGAATTCTCTAGAAGTTAAATCTCCTTATACGGATAGATGTAGAACATTATTAGAACTAATTGACTCCTCCATCTAGAGCAGTTAAATTCGAAATAGTGCTCTTGATGCAAAGATAATCGTATTCACACTTAGATGTAATTTATTAATAAACATCCACACTATCGTGGTATATTAATTAGATGATTCCATGACCATGTTGGTTTCCGGCTATTAATTTGCTTGATGTAAGGAAATTCAACTGGAGGCAAATTAAAGGTTTGATAACCTATTTAAAAATGAATTTTATAAACGTCCACACTATCATGGCTTATAGAAAACGTTTTTAAAATGTTGGTGGAAAAGTATATAATTTTTATGAGGTTTTCGATTATATATTATTTATCCTAAAGATTGTGACTATATTGCATGTTTTTTTTTTCAATTACTATATATCATCTTGGCACTCTCAAATCTGTCCTCAATACTCAAAGAAAACAAGTTAATCAGTGAAAACTACAATGACTAGATTCGTAACCTTAACCTCGTCCTACCTGCTGAAGGACACCATTTCGTACTTAAAGAGGAATGTCCTCAAAATCCAGATGAGAAATCTGGTGAAGAGCTAAGGTTGGCATATGCTAAGTGGGTCAAGTCTGATGAGATAGCACGTTGTTACATTTTGGCTTCTATGTCAAATGTGCTGCAACATCAACATCAGTCTATGAAGACTGCTTATGATGTCATGCTCAACCTTACGGAGGTCTTCGGTTACCAGAACCGCTCGGCACGCCATTTGGCAATGAAGAACTTGATGAGCGCGAGAATGGCTGACTCCACACCTGCTACGGATCACGTTCTCAATATGATTAGTTATCTTGCTGAGATCGAGACCTTGGGCGGAGATCTGGATGCCGAGTCTCAAATAGTAATCATGCTTCACAGCCTATCCCAGATGTTTGAGCAGTTTAGATTGAACTTCAACATCATAAAGAAGGATGTTACCTTATCTAAACTGCTCATTGTTGGGTCCAAATTTACACTTATACTTTCCGGTTTATGCTCGCTAGACACTACTTAGGACCACACCCGCAATTGGACGGGGTCAATTGTAGGAGCGACGAGCTTACCCCGAGTCGATCTCTCAAGGAAGACTCTATGAGAAAGAACTGTCTATAGGCTACACATGCTTTCGACAAAACAACTAAAATGCAATCTAAACATTCTAATCAAGAGATTTTGGAGATTTAAACTAGAATTTAAATGAACAATCAACAAAACAAACAATAACGATTTAAATGCAAGAAAATGGAAATGAAGATTAGAGGAATTAAGTTGATTAAGGTATTAGGGTGTAGATTCTCTCAATGGTTGATTACTATGCTTTATTTGAGTTGATAATGCAAATCTCACAAGTATGGTAGACCCATCCAATTAGTTTAACGTCTATTAAAGTCACGGATATCCGTTAAACCTCTCTTAGCTATACCATGCAAAATGAGACAAACAAACTAGGTTTAGGAGCCCATGCACCTAGTATCGAAGGAATTAAATCCGGAGTTAGGTTCACAATCAAGAAATCCCCTAAATCCTACCAATGCTCAAGTGATGATCAAGCACTTAAACATAAATAAGAACAATTCCAACAATAACAACCAACATAAACAAGCATAGATCACAACCAAATCGATCCTCTCCCCCTAATAGGGAGATTAGCCACTAAACATGCTCAAAACAACATAAACATCATAGAAGAACTCCATTTCATAAATCAAATGTAAATGAACACAACTTCTACAATATTATATATCCTTCAAGAGTTTGGAACAAATCCCACAAAAACATCCAAGAAATACAAGAAAGTGCACAAGAAACCTCCTCCTAGCTTAGCTTCCACGTGAGCTCGTCGTTGGTCTTCTCGTTCCCTTTCTTTCCTTCTTGGCTTGGTTTCCTTGCTCTCCTCTTTCTCCTCTTCTCTTTAGTGGAAAATGGTGGTGAAATGATGGTGAAAAATGGTGTGTAGAGTATGGAAGAGTGAAGAAAATGGTGAAGGTAGTGTAGAGAAAATAATGGAGGAGGGTGGGTGAAGAAGATGAAGTCTTGAATGGTAGTCAATGTGTATCCAAAAAGAGAAGTGCCTCCAATGATTGATGGTGTCCCCCTTTTTGATCCAAAAATCCAATTTCATAAGAGAGAGAGAGAGAAGATCGTAAGGGAGAGAGAGAGGCAATGGTGAGATGATTGATGAGAGGAGAGAGGAAAGGTGGTGGTAAGGTGATAGTGATGGACATTAAATGTGAGAGATTTGGGAGGAGGATTTTGTGGAGGAAAAGTCCACAAAGCTAGGGTTAGGTTAAATAAATACCTATTATCCTAGTTTTTAGATTAGATTGACTCCAAGCTCTAGAATCCTCATGCAAAAGGAATGAATGATGAAGGGCACTCATTGGGTCCAAGATGCCAAGAGGGAGAAGGGAAAAAACAAGTGCCAACAAGGCGCTGATCGAGAGGGAGACGCCAGCCCGCGCGCCCGCGCGGCGTCGCGCGCCCGCGGGGTTCAAGAATGCCGCGCGCTCGCGGGGCTCCCGCGCCCGCGGGGTGCCTGCGCCGAGAACACCCCCGCGCGGTCGCGGGACTCGCGCGGCCGCGGGGTCTTGGGCACTTGAAGTTGCGCGGCCGCGGGGCTTGCGCGTCCGCGGGGTTCACCTTTCTCACGGATTTATCTTTTCCGACCCATCTTCGCTCCACGCCACCTTAGTACCTAAAAATCGAGATTTTCCGAACAAAAGCTCAAGTTTTTCAAAACTTGGCATAATCCACCATAAAAGCAACCAGTGAAGAAATTCACACGAAAACACGAAATAAACGAGAACAAAAACTAGAAAATAACTTACAGAATATGCAAAACTATGCAATAAAACAACACAAATACATACTAAACAACTCCCCCACACTCAGCTCTTTGCTTGTCCTCAAGCAAATAAGAAATTAAAAATATGAAGCAAGAAGGAAATACTCGCGAGGCGATCATGAATTTTTTTTTTTTTTTTTTGACAAATTGCATGGTTCCCACAAAAACGATCATTATCCAAGAATGTGAACACCACATCCAATCAAGTGAATCGCTTGTTCTCTTAAGTCTAAGAAAAATACGCTAGCTCAATTTTTCATTAAGCTACTTCCCCACAAATCAAAACCAATTTATTAAGAACGAACTACCAAAAACACGAGGGATAGCAACATAGGACAAGAGTCATTAGGTAAAATCATCGAGATAAAATGAGCTTCCCAATGTGGTTTCCCATACTCATCATGCATATGCAAAAAGGTTGACAAACACACGAGAGGAGTAGAATCCGGAGTGCCATCCCCTTTATTTAAACAAAATAATAGGGATATGGATCAAAGTTCACAAGGTGAAAATCATAAGGAGGAAATCCCTAGTTTCCTTGTGTGGTTTCCCATACTCATAGTCGCATAAATCAACTAGAGGAGTAGAGATCCTTATTTTTCCCTTTTCATATCTCATTTATTATTATTATTATTATTATTTTTTTTTTTTCATAGAATGATACATGATTGAAGGGAGTAATTTTCATGAAAAAGACTAGGTATGCTTCCCAAACCTTCGAGAACAAAATCTTTCAACATCAATCATCAATTATGCGATCACATTCAAAGATAAATAATGTTTACGAGTGAAACCACGAACAATTCACAACTTATGATCGACTCGAAGATAATTCCTTGAAGATTCATATTTAAAATTGTTCAAATTTTGACGGTCGGACAAAACAAAACAAGAACTAAGCGAGAGAATTACCACATACCTATATAACTAGAATAACAACCTTAATAACAAACTCAACACAATCAACATAATAAATTAAAACCAAAACATCACATGAACAATCACAATCCACATCATAACATAACATAATAAGCACGACTCCCCCACACTTAAAACATGCATTGTCCGCAATGTATGAAACACAATGCAATAGGAGTCTAAGGAAGAGGAAAACATCACCAGGTGAAGAGGACCGGCAACAGGCGCTGGTTCCTACAAACGTACGACAAATACAACGAACGACAAACGAAGGAGTAAACGAGAAACAATAAAACACGCACACTAACACGAGAGAACACGAAAGAACACAAAAACAACTTCACTGTGGTGGTGGCTCATAAGGCGGCTGTGGAGGCGGCGGGTAAGGATAGGAGAGCGTCCAATTGTTCCAGCTTTGCTCGAGAGCCGTCATCCTCTCATCGTGGCTGTCAAGGCGGCCAAAGACACTCTGCCTCAAATCCCCCACATCCTGGCGAAGGGACCCCAGCTCTTGGCGAAACTCGCCCATTGAGGCATCAAATCTCTGCTGAAACTGCCCCATAGTCTGACTGTAAGTCTGCTGGAACTGGCCCATGGATGCATCCAAATGCTGGCGAAATTGGCCCATAGAGTCCGCATAAGACTGCTGGAAGCTCTGCTGAAACTGGCCCATAGAGGTGTCAAAATGGTCCTGGAAGGACCTCCAATCAGCCTGATGCCCATGTGGGGGCATCATCGAGGGATAAGGCTGCGGCTGGAATTGGGCTCGGCCCTCTTGCTCGTTATCCTCTCCTCCTTGGTGTTCTCTTTCTCCTTCTTCATTCTCTCCTCCGTCCTGATCTTCCTCATTCGCTTCTCCTTCCTGCTCGGCCTCATCATCATCATCATCATCGCCCCGGGGGGCTGAAGAAGAACCGGCTTCTCTATCACGTCGAAAGGCCGCAATCTGAGCATTCATAAAGTTTGAGACACAGGGCCGCTGAGTGTGAGGAACCAGTCTTCTGTTATCCAAGACAATCTGAGCTCGCTTGAGCTCTTCCATAGTGATCATGAGCTCTCGGATCTTGCTTTGGCCGTCAGGGAGGGGCCCATGGTCGGGAATCAAGCCAAGCTTCACAGCCAAAGCCGTGATAAATGCACAAAAGGAGGGATGCATCTTTGTGCGCCTCGTCATCTGCTGAATTGCGTTCCAAATGAAATAGGACGGGCAGATCTTTGTGTTGTGGAGGGCGCACCAAAGAAGATACACCTCAGTGGCGTTGACTTTGTTGGCCTGTTCCTTGCCTGAAATGGAGTATGCAAGGAACTTGTGCATGATTGCAAGTGCAGGGTCCCTAATGAAGCCGGTTGGTTTTCCTTGCGAATCCCAATTGTTGAACCCTGTGAGCTCGTGCCAGGCGGCAGCAGTGTCAAAGTCAATAGGCTTATCACGTGGCCCAGTTGTCGAAAACCCGAAATATGCTTTCAGTCTGGCTAAAGTGACTTCAAATTCCTCTCCAAGCATACGGAAGGTAATCTTGGAATTCACATTATCAAGCTTGAAGGTAACTAAAAACTCAAGGCACAGTGGCTTCAAGCCGACATACTTCAATTTAGCAAATTTATCCAATGTGAGCACTTTCAAATATTTCTCCACTTTGTTATCCATTTTCAGCAACTTCAACAAATTCCAATCCAGATAGCGCGGATTAGTAATTTCAAATTCATCGAAGTTTTGGAAACGGTTACCTTCAGCGTGTGTGCGAACAGGGAATGGGCACTGGTACAACTCTTGGAGATCTTCTTGTTCCTCCGCTTGGTGAGAAGAGGTCGGATTCTTGGTCCTAGGAGGCATGGTGGAAGGGGGAGCACGACTGGAGTCGGGAAGAACAGCGAGAGAGAGGTGCGGACAGGGGCGCGCGGCCGTGGGAGGAGCGCGAGCGCGGGGCCTTGCGGACAGCAGCGCGCGGCCGCGGGGACGAGCGCGGTCGCGGGGCTTTGGTGGCTGAATAGCACGGCCGCGGGGAGCGCGCGGTCGCGGGAGCTGCGGGGTTGGAGAAAATTCCGGCGCAACTGGGCGAACGGCAGCGGTGAGCGGAGGAGTGGCTGGGAGCGGCGAACGGAGGGGAAGCTTGAAGGAAATTGCGCGCGGGCGCGGGGCTTCGACGCGGTCGCGGTGACGAATGTGGTGACGTGAATGTGTGACGTGAGGTTGGGAATTTGGGATTATTTGGTGGGTTGGGATCTGGAGTTTGCTGGGGTTTGATGGTGGAAAAGGAGGGGGATATTGGGATCCATAGAGAGGAGGGAGTAGCCCTAAAGCGGCGCAAGGGATAGGAGGAATTAAAGTTCAAACGGGTGGTCCCCCTTTTAAAGGGGAGAGAGTGCGCGACCGCTGGGGACAGCGCGGCCGTGGGGCGTGCGGGGCTCGCGCGCTCGCGGGGACGTCCGCGCCCGCGGGCATCCCTTTTTGCCAATTTTCCTCGCGCGCTCGCGGAGCTGCTCCGCCGAGAGGTATGTCGCGCGGCCGCGGGGAGAGCGCGGTCGCGGGCGTCCTGCTGTGAGAAGGGTCGCGCGGCCGCGCGGGGTGCGCGGTCGCGGGACTTTCCTTGGCCAATTTTTTCCGCAATTGCTTCCCTCGCTTCATTTCTCCTCAACCTGCTCATAAACTTCAAAAACGCTAAACACACAAACACAAAATAGATTAATTAACATAATTAAAAATAAGAAAATCATGGGTTGCCTCCCATGCAGCGCTCATTTTAATGTCTCGAGCTAGACGAAGTTTTCGGAGCATTCACTCGGAATTGACAAGTTTCAATTCCTCCACAACGGCTTCATGCGAAAACCTTTCATAGTATGGCTTGACTCGATGGCCATTCACTTGGAACGTAACATTCGTCACCGGGTTCTTCAATGTGACCACTCCGTAGGGGAACACTTCTTCAATGAAAAATGGGCCGCTCCAACGTGATTTGAGTTTCCCGGGAAAAAGCCGCAATCTAGTGTTGAAAAGGAGAACCTTCATGCCCGGCATGAGTTCTTTCTTGACAATTCGCCTATCATGTAGTCTCTTCACTTTATCTTTGTAAATCTTGGCGTTGTCATATGCTTCGTTTCTCAATTCGTCGAGCTCGGACAATTGCAAGGCTCGCTCCTTTCCCGCATTTTCAAGATCACAATTCACCGCCTTTATAGCCCAATAAGCTCGGTGCTCGATTTCAACGGGGAGATGACATGCTTTGCCATATACAAGGCGGTATGGGCTCATTCCTAGAATTGTTTTGTAGGCCGTCCGGTATGCCCAAAGAGCATCCGGTAGCTTTTGTGACCAATCCTTCCTCGTCACATTCACGGTCTTCTTCAAGATGTTTTGAATTTGTTTGTTGCTCGTCTCAACTTGACCGGAAGTTTGAGGATGATATGGAGTCGCCACCTTGTGAGTCACTCCATTTTTCTTGAGCAATTTTGCAAAAAGCTTGTTGGTGAAATGAGTTCCACCGTCACTTATAATCGCCCTAGGGAATCCAAACCTACTCAAAATATGTTCCTGCACGAACTTGACAACCACATTAGCGTCACAAGACCTAGTGGGGATTGCTTCAACCCACTTTGACACATAATCAACCGCTAAGAGGATATACTCGAAGCCAAATGAGTTAGGGAATGGTCCCATAAAATCAATCCCCCAAACATCGAAAATTTCAACAACAAGATTGACATTTAGGGGCATTTCATTTCTCCTCCCAATATTACCAAGCCTCTGGCATTTATCACATGAAATGGAGTAAGCATGAGCATCTTTAAAAATTGAAGGCCAATACAAACCGGATTGTAGGATCTTTCTAGCCGTCTTTTGTCCTCCAAAATGGCCACCACAATGAGATGAATGGCAAAAGGCTAGAACATCGGTTTGCTCCTCTTCTGGGACGCATCTTCGAATGATCTCATCTTTTCCCAAATGGAAAAGGTATGGATCGTCCCAAAAGTAACACCTACACAGTGCCAAAAATCTTTTCTTCTCTTGAAAAGAGAGGTTAGGTCTCAATTTATCACAAGCAAGATAATTGACAATATCGGCATACCAAGGGGAGGAATCAAGCTCAAGAACATGCTCATATGGAAATGTATCACAATCAACTCCTTTTTCATGCAACAAATTGAAATTTTCATCAACGGGGAGGCGGGATAAATGGTCCGCTACCACGTTTTCACACCCCTTCCTATCCTTAATCTCAACATCAAATTCTTGCACAAGCAAGATCCACCTAATGAGTCTAGGTTTAGCTTGTGGTTTGGTCAACAAATGCCTTAAAGCCGCATGGTCACTATGCACGATTACTTTAGAACCTAAGATGTAGGATCTAAATTTATCCAAAGAAAACACAACGGCAAGCAATTCTTTTTCGGTTGTGGTATAATTTACTTGAGCACTATTCAAGGTGAGGCTAGCATAGTAAATTACACGAAGAATTTTATCAATACGTTGACCCAAAACGGCCCCAACGGCGGAATTTGATGCATCACACATGATCTCAAATGGTAAGGACCAGTCAGGGGGAACAACAATTGGTGCGGTGATCAATTTCTCCTTAAGAGTATTAAAAGCATGCAAGCATTTTTCATCAAACTCAAAAGGAACATCTTGAGCAAGTAAATGGCATAGAGGTTGGCTAATTTTCGAGAAGTCTTTAATAAACCTACGGTAAAAACCGGCATGGCCTAGAAAGCTTCTAATTCCTTTCACATCAACGGGTGGAGGCAATTTTTCAATCACATCTACCTTAGCCTTGTCTACACTCATTCCTTCTTTAGACACAACATGACCAAGCACTATGCCACTAGTAACCATGAAATGACTCTTTTCCCAACTAAGAGTTAGGCTACTTTCTATGCACCGTTTCAAGACAAGTTCCAATTTCTCTAAACAATCGGAAAATGAGGATCCAAAAACCGAAAAGTCATCCATGAATACCTCAATGAAGTCTCCAATCATTTCGGAGAAAATGGAGAACATACACCTTTGGAAAGTGCCCGGTGCATTGCATAGTCCAAATGGCATTCTTCGACACGCAAACGTACCAAACGGGCATGTGAATGCGGTCTTGGCTTGGTCCTCCGGCGCTATGGCCACCTGAAAATAACCCGATAAACCGTCAAGAAAGCAATAAAAACTATGGCCGGCTAATTTATCAAGTATTTGATCAATGAAAGGAAGGGGAAAATGGTCTTTTCTTGTGGCGGCATTGAGCTTTCGGTAGTCAATGCACATTCTCCACCCGGTGGTGGTTCGAGTAGCCACATGTTCTCCTTTGTCGTTCTCAACGACCGTTATCCCTCCTTTCTTTGGCACCACATGGACCGGGCTCACCCATTCACTATCGGCTATGGGATAAATGATCCCTTCCGCTAGGAGCTTAAGAATCTCCTTCTTTACGACTTCCATGAGCACGGGGTTGAGCCTCCTTTGCCCTTCACGAACCGGCTTAGCCCCTTCTTCTAGAATGATGCGATGCATACACGTAGAGGGGCTAATGCCTTTGATGTCGGAAAGACTCCATCCAATGGCTTGCTTGTTCCTCTTTAGTACGGCTACTAAGAGGTCCTCTTCATCTTTTTCTAGCCCGGAAAAGATGATCACGGGCTTCTTCTCTTCATCGTCGAGATAGACGTATTTGAGATGAGACGGGAGATCCTTGAGCTCGAGCTCGGGAGTGGGCTTAACTTCCTCTTCGGTTGAGGCCATGACTTGCATTAGACTCATGCCTTCTCCGAGCAAGGTCTCCATCTCGTCGGCATTCCACTCGTCTCCCCCACACTTGAGGTAGGCTTCGTCCATAGCAAGCTCCTCGGACGAGGTTTCACTTCTCCACGGAGCACCTATTTCCTGTAAGAAAACCTCCTCGGCCAAGACATCAATAGCATCTATGTAAGAACAATTTTCCTCAAATGAGGAGACGGGAATAGCC
The DNA here is from genome assembly GCA_026008535.1 of Perilla frutescens. Classification (NCBI taxonomy): domain Eukaryota; kingdom Viridiplantae; phylum Streptophyta; class Magnoliopsida; order Lamiales; family Lamiaceae; genus Perilla; species Perilla frutescens. The sequence goes on along the minus strand of BRKX01000006.1, from coordinate 35,264,774 downwards.
TTGTTTTCATGTACGGAAAATGACACCGTTTCTCCTAACACCGACATCTTTAATGTTCCATTTTTAACATCAATCAAAGTGTTAGTTGTAGCCATAAAAGGTCTACCTAGGAGGAGCGTGTGTTCTTTACCCGTTTCCTTAACATCTCCCACATCCAAAATAACAAAATCAACCGGTATTATCAAACCTCCAACCTTAACTAGAATGTCCTCTATTATTCCCCTCGGATATCTTACGGACCTATCCGCTAATTGTAGACACATTCTAGTTGGTTTCAATTCTCCTAACTCTAATTGTTTATAAATAGAGTAAGGCATCAAATTAATTCCGGCTCCTAGATCTAGCATACCACATGCTTCTTTGCCATTTCCCAAAGCAATTTTGAGAGTGAAACTACCTGGATCACGGAGCTTTGGTGGGAGTTGATGTTGTAGGATTGCACTTGCCACTTCGGACACTTCAATCTTCTCGTCCTCCACAAATTTCCTCTTCTTGGAAGCTAGTTCTTTGAAGAACTTGACATAGGCCGGCACATTTCGAATAACATCAAGGAGTGGAAGGTTGACATTCACCTTTGAAAGGAGCTTGTAAAACTCTTGGAATTGAGTGTCTTGCTTCTCATTCCTCAACCGGCTTGGAAATGGAATTGGAGGATTGTAAGGATTGGAAGCCTTGTGGAGAGTGGGCTTCTTAACTTCTTCACTCTTCTTTTCGGGCTCTTTGTGTTGTTGTTGAAGAGCCTCCTCTTCTTTTTCATCCTCCTCGGTTGGACTCGGTTCTCCAACCTTATTATCGATCACCTTTCCTCCTCGAAGAACGGTAATGGCTTGAGCTTGCTCCGGTTGGCTTGGCAACTTGCCCGGCTTGGCTTGCTTGGCCAATTCTCCAACGGTTCCGGCTATTTGTCCCACTTGAGTCTCAATTCTCTTCACAGAAGCCTCAACGGATTCAAATCTTTGTTGAGTGGCTTGGATGAAGGTTTGCAACGTGTCTTGCAATGTTGGCCTTGGCGGTTGGTTCGGTTGGGCCGGGTATTGTTGCGGCCTCGGATAAGGTGGAGCTTGGCCTCCTCCGGCTTGTTGAGGTGGAGGCGGTTGTTGTGGTGATAGAGGAGGTTGTTGAGGTTGTTTCCAAGAGAAATTCGGATGATTTCTCCATCCAGGATTGTATGTTTGAGAGTAGGGGTTATATTGTTGGCGCGGTTGAAAACCTTGGAGAGCATGCACTTGCTCTTGAAGAACATGGAAATGAGCTTCTTCACTTGTCTCCGTCTCAATTGATCTTTGGCACACATTGGCCCGCAAGTCTCAACGGTCATCACTTGTTGGGGTGGTCTCTCGGACGTTCGAAGCATCTCTACTTGTCTTGTCAACTCGGCAAGTTGCTTTGTCACATCATAACTAGGGTTGGCTTCATTGACGGAAGCTCTCTTCCCCCTAGCACTCTTTTGTTGGGAAGTCGTGGCCATTGTCTCATATATGTTTGAGACTTCTTCGGCGGTCCGACCTCCAATGTCCCCTCCCGATGCATTGTCCACCATATATTGGAAATTTTGAGAAAGCCCGTCGTAGAAGAATTGGTTGAGCAACTCGGGTGCGAGATGGTGGTGAGGACATTGTTGTTGGAGACCTCGAAATCGATCCCAAGCTTCATGAAACGATTCACCCGGAGATTGGGTAAAAGTAACAATTTGAGCTCTCAAGTCTTGGGTCTTTTGATTTGAGTAGTACTTGGCCATGAACTTCTCGTAGACGGCATTCCAATTGGCCAATGAATTGGCCGGAAGAGACATGAACCACGTCTTGGCTCGATCCTTCAAGGTGTAGGGAAAATACCTCATCTTCAATTGATCTTCGTTCAAACCTTGTAGAGGAAAGGTCTGAACAACGGAATAGAACTCCCGGATGAAGTTCAAAGCATCTTCGGCCGGCATCCCGTAGAATGAGGGAAGTTGGCTAAAGTGGATGTTCTTCAACTCGTAGTTCCTTGCGGCTTCGCCAAGAACTATGCAAGAAGTCGACGCCCCTATCACGGGACGAGCAAAGTCTCTCATGTTCCTAGCCGCATTGGCATTGGCATTGGCATTGTCGGGATTTATTGGGTGATTAGGATCCATCTCTCTTTCCCACTCGAATATATTGAATCTCCTTGGTCGGTGAATGTTGTCAAACACGGGGGCTAACCTTCGGTTGAGGCTTCGCCTTCCTAGCATACACAAACACAAATGAAACGGGGATCAAACGTACCTTGCGGAAAGAGATATCAAAGCCCAACAAACGGACATAAAAACAAAAAACAAATTTACAAAAACAACACAAACACTTCAGCGAAAAAGTTCACGAATTCAAAACAACACAAAAGCAAATATAGCACCTAAAAGACAATTCTCGAAAGCCTTCCCCGGCAACGGCGCCAAAATTTGTTGGGTCCAAATTTACACTTATACTTTCCGGTTTATGCTCGCTAGACACTACTTAGGACCACACCCGCAATTGGACGGGGTCAATTGTAGGAGCGACGAGCTTACCCCGAGTCGATCTCTCAAGGAAGACTCTATGAGAAAGAACTGTCTATAGGCTACACATGCTTTCGACAAAACAACTAAAATGCAATCTAAACATTCTAATCAAGAGATTTTGGAGATTTAAACTAGAATTTAAATGAACAATCAACAAAACAAACAATAACGATTTAAATGCAAGAAAATGGAAATGAAGATTAGAGGAATTAAGTTGATTAAGGTATTAGGGTGTAGATTCTCTCAATGGTTGATTACTATGCTTTATTTGAGTTGATAATGCAAATCTCACAAGTATGGTAGACCCATCCAATTAGTTTAACGTCTATTAAAGTCACGGATATCCGTTAAACCTCTCTTAGCTATACCATGCAAAATGAGACAAACAAACTAGGTTTAGGAGCCCATGCACCTAGTATCGAAGGAATTAAATCCGGAGTTAGGTTCACAATCAAGAAATCCCCTAAATCCTACCAATGCTCAAGTGATGATCAAGCACTTAAACATAAATAAGAACAATTCCAACAACAACAACCAACATAAACAAGCATAGATCACAACCAAATCGATCCTCTCCCCCTAATAGGGAGATTAGCCACTAAACATGCTCAAAACAACATAAACATCATAGAAGAACTCCATTTCATAAATCAAATGTAAATGAACACAACTTCTACAATATTATATATCCTTCAAGAGTTTGGAACAAATCCCACAAAAACATCCAAGAAATACAAGAAAGTGCACAAGAAACCTCCTCCTAGCTTAGCTTCCACGTGAGCTCGTCGTTGGTCTTCTCGTTCCCTTTCTTTCCTTCTTGGCTTGGTTTCCTTGCTCTCCTCTTTCTCCTCTTCTCTTTAGTGGAAAATGGTGGTGAAATGATGGTGAAAAATGGTGTGTAGAGTATGGAAGAGTGAAGAAAATGGTGAAGGTAGTGTAGAGAAAATAATGGAGGAGGGTGGGTGAAGAAGATGAAGTCTTGAATGGTAGTCAATGTGTATCCAAAAATAGAAGTGCCTCCAATGATTGATGGTGTCCCCCTTTTTGATCCAAAAATCCAATTTCATAAGAGAGAGAGAGAGAAGATCGTAAGGGAGAGAGAGAGGCAATGGTGAGATGATTGATGAGAGGAGAGAGGAAAGGTGGTGGTAAGGTGATAGTGATGGACATTAAATGTGAGAGATTTGGGAGGAGGATTTTGTGGAGGAAAAGTCCACAAAGCTAGGGTTAGGTTAAATAAATACCTATTATCCTAGTTTTTAGATTAGATTGACTCCAAGCTCTAGAATCCTCATGCAAAAGGAATGAATGATGAAGGGCACTCATTGGGTCCAAGATGCCAAGAGGGAGAAGGGAAAAAACAAGTGCCAACAAGGCGCTGATCGAGAGGGAGACGCCAGCCCGCGCGCCCGCGCGGCGTCGCGCGCCCGCGGGGTTCAAGAATGCCGCGCGCTCGCGGGGCTCCCGCGCCCGCGGGGTGCCTGCGCCGAGAACACCCCCGCGCGGTCGCGGGACTCGCGCGGCCGCGGGGTCTTGGGCACTTGAAGTTGCGCGGCCGCGGGGCTTGCGCGTCCGCGGGGTTCACCTTTCTCACGGATTTATCTTTTCCGACCCATCTTCGCTCCACGCCACCTTAGTACCTAAAAATCGAGATTTTCCGAACAAAAGCTCAAGTTTTTCAAAACTTGGCATAATCCACCATAAAAGCAACCAGTGAAGAAATTCACACGAAAACACGAAATAAACGAGAACAAAAACTAGAAAATAACTTACAGAATATGCAAAACTATGCAATAAAACAACACAAATACATACTAAACACTCATGCATCTTCAGGCGGCTGAGTTACTTCAGAAGGGAAATCTGGAGGCACACCTAGCTGAGAATAGGACGCCTTCTTTTGGTACTAAAAAGAAGAAGAGATACGCGCCTAAGAAAGCTGCAAGTGGGACGCCGAATGTGAAGAAGCCCAAGGAAAAGATTCCTCCCAAGGAATTCAAGTCGAAGACAAAGTGCCTCAAGTGCAGCCAGCCAGGTCACAAGAAGGCGGTGTGTCCGAACAAGAAGAAGAAGGGTATGTCTCACACTCTTTTTTTTAAACATGTTTAGCAACTTGTTCTACTCATTCTTAGGTACTAGATACTAGAGCTACTGATCATGTTTGCATGTCTTTACAGGGGTTCCTAGTAAAAAGACAGCTCAGTGATGTGGAGATCATCGTCTACATGGGTAATGTTATAAATGTGGCGGGAGTTGTAGTGAGAGACATTACCTTATCTTTTAGTAGTGATAGGAGTTTAGTTTTAAAAGATTGTCTTTATGTGTCTGGTTTTAGGTGAAACCTTATTTTTGTTTCTGAACTTTTTATGGATAGATATTCAGTTTCTTTTGATAACAAGGTTGTTATCTTTAGTGGTAAATATTTTATCTATTCTGGCCCATTGGATGGACATCTTTATTTACTTAATCATATGCAAAACACTACGCAAAAGCAATTACTGAATGCATCTATCACAAACCCTAATAAAAGGAAAGAACCTTCAAAAGAAAATCGATCCAAAGAGGTATGAGATTTGATTCACTCTGACTTATGTGGCCCTATGTCAGTTCAAGCTCGAGGAGGGTATGAGTATTCCATCACACTTATTGATGACTACTCGAGATATGGATATATCTACCTGTTACGTCGTAAGTCTGAATGCTTTGATAAATTCAAAGAATTTAGGGTGAAAACAGAGAAACGTAGAAACGTACCAGTAGAAGTATCAAGTCACTGCATTCTGATCGCGAGGGTGAGTACCACTTAAGAGAATTTAGGGACTACCTAGCAGAGAATGGGATTACATCCCATTTGACTGTGTTGGGAACACCTCAGCAGAATGATGTGGTGGAGATAAGGAATAGAATCTTGTTAGAGATGGTTAGATCGATGTGAGTTATTCAGAGTTGCCTATTTCATTCTGGGGATATGCCTTAGAAACAGCAGCATACATTCTTAACTTGGTTCTATTGAAATCAATTCCTTCTATGCCCACAGAACTTTAGACTGGATGAAAGCCCGGTCTAGGACATGATCGGATTTAGGGTAGCCTTACACACATGCTAGATAAGAAAGCTGATAAGCTAGCACCTTGTACAGATGTAAGTTTTTTCGTTGGATATCCTAGAGGATTGAAATGTGGTCTATTTTATATTCCTAAGGATCAGAAGATCATTGTTAGCACAAATACTCAATTCTTAGAAGAAGACTATGTTATAAACCACAAACCAAGGAGTCAAATCATCCTTGAGGAATTAAGAGGGGAAGGATCAAAATCCTACACTAATACTATAAGAAGAGGTACCATAAGACACTGCACAACGTGTCACAGAAACACGAGAACTATCTCGTCACAGTGGGAAGGTTGTATGCCAACCTGATAGATTCATTGGTTTGGGAGAATCTTCGGATTTCCCTGAAGGACTGAATGAATTGGATACTGAGACCTATGATGAAGCGGTCCAAGATAAAGACGCAGATTCTTGGAAATCTGCAATGGAATCTGAGATTGGATCTATGGATCACAATTAAGTCTGGGAGCTTGTACAACCACAAGATGGGGTAAAATTCATTGGGTGCAAGTGGGTCTACAAACAAAAAAGAGGACCTGACGGGAAGGTTGAAACCTACAAAGCAAGACTTGTGGCGAAATGGTGCACTCAGAAAGAAAGGATCGATTATGAGGAAACCTTTTCATCAGTAGCCATGCTTAAGTCAATCTAGATTCTCTTATCAATTGCCACTCATTTGGATTATGTGATATGGCAGATGGATGTCAAGACAACTTTCCTAAATGGAAGTCTTGAGGAAAACATCCACATGAAGCAACCAGATGGTTTCATTGCTAAAGTCCAAGAGCACTTAGTCAGCAAGCTTAAGAGATCCATTTATGGACTTAACTAGGCGTCGAGGTCTTCGAACATCTGATTCGACGAGGTTATCTAGTCATATGGATTCATGCAAAGTCCAGATTAGAGTTGCATGTACAAGAAATGTGACGGAAATGTGGTGGTTTTCCTCGTGTTGTATGTTGATGATATCTTGCTTATTGGAAACAATAAGAAGGCATTATCAAATATAAGGGTGTGGTTGTCCAAGCAGTTCGATATAAAGGATCTGGGAGAAGCCGGACACGTCCTTGGCATCAAGATCATTCGAGATCACATGAAAAGGATGCTCTTCTTATCTCAGACGACCTATATCGATACAATGCTAGCTAGGTTTAGCATGCAAGATGCAAGGAAATGTTTTATACCTTTTAAGCATGGAATCCATCTCTCCAAGAAAATGTGTCTCCAAACACAGTTTGAGATAGATGAGATGAAGAAGGTCCTATACGCTTCGGCTGTGGGAATTTTGATTTATGCTATGCTATACACTAGACCTGATATTTGCTATGTTGTTGGCATGGTAAGCAGATATCAGTCTAACCCTAGATAAGGTCACTGGACTGTGGTTAAGAATATTCTCAAGTACCTGAAGAGGACTCGAGATTATATGCTGGTATACTGCTCTGATAATCTAGTGCCTTTGGGTTACATGGACTCGGATTTTTAATCCGATAAAGATCAGAGTAAGTCTACTTCAGGCTATGTGTTTACCTTAGGGGGTGGAGCCATTGCATAAAGGAGCATCAAGTAGAAATGCATTGCTGACTCTACCATATAAGCTGAATATGTGGCTGACTCTGAGGCTGCAAAAGAAACTATATGGCTCCGGAGCTTCCTATTAGACTTGAGCGTGGTTTCTAAATTGCCTAAGAGTATCACAATATACTGTGATAACTCTGGTGCAGTGGCAAATTCGAAGGAACTTGGAGCCCATAAGGCAAGTAAACACATAGAAATGAAGTATCATCTTATACGAGAAATCGTGAAGAGAGGGGACGTGGCTGTGGTCAAGATTGCTTCGAAGGACAATCTAGCAGATCCATTCATGAAGAGCCTTCCAGCTACGACCTTTGATGGTCACGTGTAGAAAATAGGAGTGAGATGCAGACCCGGAGACGCAGTTTGAGTTTATTATTTTGATTTGAGAGTTAGCCAATTAGTTGTTATGCTTGAAAGACATGCTTCAAGTATAAGTAGGAGATTGTTAGTTTTGTATACTAGAAGACATGTCTTCGTATACTTTTCTGATGATATGATGATATAGATTAATTTTATTGCAGTCACTATTTGCATTTACAATATCATTCGAGATATGAAGCAAGAAGGAATTGCTCCCAAGAAGATCATGCACACTAGAACATTCCACACCATTTCAAACTAGAAGGCTTATCATCAAAGAGAATAACAACATTTGTTAAACAAGGCATGTGGCTCGTACAATGAGAATAAGCAGACAAAATGTTCTCAAAACAAAATGTAACAACTGCCCAGGAGAACATTCATCTCACTAACTCCCCCACACTTTATTCAAAAATAACCCGTGAATGCACCCAAAGGACATAATTTGTTAGTTGAAATCATCGGGGTAAACTGAGCTTCCTAAAATGGTTTCCCATACTTATCATAGAGAGATTCAAAAGAATGTCACACATGATTTGAGTAGAATCCAAAGTGCAATCCCTTTATTATGACAATTAAACAAGAGGATATGGATCAAAATTCACAAGGTGTAGTCCTAGGGATAAAAATCCCCAGTGTCCATGTGTGGTTTCCTATGCTCATAGTCTACTTTGTCGACTAGAGGAGCAGAGATCCTTATTATCCTCACTTTATATAGACATTCATTTTATTTCACACATTTTTTTATATCAAATGACTGGGAGTTAGAGGCGAGAATGTTTTTTCAATCATAATTGACACTTTTGACTAGAGAACGAATCAAGCTTTCAAAGCATAATCATCATCAAGATAATTCACACTTCTAGAATGAAACAATGGAAATAATTTCATACAACATGATCAACTTAACAACAATCCCTTAAAGATTCATATTCTAAATAACCAAGTTTGACAATTAGACAAGACAAATCATGTTAAGTGTGAGTCTCAACAGATAAAACAAAATCAAGACATAATTCAAAACAAAATAAAAATGACACACAACAAATTCCAATATTTTTTTATCTTTTTTTATATTTTTTATATTTTTTTATTTTTTTTAATCATAAAACAAAATCCAACATAAAACCAAGAATATAATCATAAAAACATAGAACACAAGTTTATCCCCCCATACTCAAATCATGCATTGTCCTCAATGCAAGAAATAAAGGGAAGAGAAAACATTACAGAATGTAGAAGACCGGCAACAAGCGCAGGTTCCTACAACACAACAGGAACAATAACCGACGAACTAAGAAAATAATACGAAAATAGGAAAATATTTACAATGCACACGAAACACTAAATAGTAAAATAAATAAAAATAGTTCACTGCTCGGGTGGATGATAAGGTGGTGGAGCATGGGACCGCGTTGGCTGCGGGAGTTGTGAGGAATTAGGGTCGAAATTGGAGCTTTATTCATAGGAGGTGAGGTGTCGCGGACATTGGAATTTCGTGTGTTGGTATGCAAGATAGGCGCATGCTTGCGGTGGAAGGGTGCGCTAGTAGAAGTGGCAAGCCGTGGACGGGCCACGCCGGCAAGGCCTTGCGTGCGCGCGACATCAGCTTGCAAAGAGGCTCTTTCCGCGGTCACGCGGTTGCCACGCCGCGGGCCTGAACTTAGCCATTTTCCATCAGTTCAATCCCAGCTGGGCACTCTGAACTCGTTGGTCCTACGAGACAACAACAAAAATACAAACTTAAACATACTAAATAGGTAAAACTTAAATCAAAACAAGAAAGCAATAAAATCATGGATTGCCTCCCATGCAACGCTCATTTATAGTCTCGAGCTAGACATAGTTCAGTGTATGGTCATGGAGGATCGTGGAGCACGATAGGCTTATGCCCCCTGACTTGTATGAAACTCTTCGTCCATGGGCTGAAAATCTTGATTTCCATACAAGAAAATGCTTCTTCAACCATGACGCCCCATTCTCTTTAGACTTTGATTTGCCCGGGAATCACCTCCTGTGGGTGTTGGATATAAGCTTTTGAATCCCTGGGGCAACCTTCTTCTTTGGAGTGCATTTCTCACGGGCTTTATTCACCTTTTGCCCCTCAATCTCCTTGCACTCACTTCCCTGGCTCTCTTCCTACACAAAAACTTTCTCGGTCCCGACATCAATAACATCACGGGGAGAGCAATTTAGGATCAAGGGATTGGCAGGAATATGAGCATCAAACGTATAGAAAGATACACTTTTCCCAAAAATAGACATTTGCAATGTTCCATTTATAACATCTATGAGGGTATTGTTGTAGCCATGAAAGATCTACCCAAAAGCAACGTGTATTTTTTCCCGTTTTCTTGGACTTTCCCTACATCTAAGAAAGCAAAGTCAACGGGGACTATCAACCCACCTACTCTCACAAGGATATCTTCAACAATTCCTTTGGGATATCTAATGGATTTATAAGCAAATTGACATTGTAGTGGGTTTCAAGTTCCCTAACTCTAATTGCTTAAAAATTGAATAAGGCATTAAATTTATCCCTGCCCCCAAATCTAACATCCCACATACTTCCATACCATTCCCCAAAGCAAGTTTAAGAGTAAAGCTACCTATATCGCCAAGCTTGGAAGGTAATTGATGCTGCATGATTGAACTTGCCACCTTGGGCATCAAAATTTGCTCATCTTCCCCAAATCTTCTTTTCTTTGCCACCAGCTCCTTGAAGAATTTCACATAGGTTGGTTCATTTTTTGTGATGCTTAGGAAAGGAAGATTAACTTCGACTTTTATTAAGAGTTTGTAAAACTCTTGCAGCTACCGCTCATTCTTTTCATCCTTTAGCCGGCCCGGATAAGGGATGGGAGGTTCATAGAGGTTCTCGGCTTTATAGAGAGCAAGCTTCTCCCCTTGAGCTTTCATTTCTTCAGCCTCCCTCTTCTTGTGTTGAGGAGCCCCTTCGTCTTCAAAGGAAACTTTCTTCAAGTTGGGCTCTCTAACTTTTTCTCCTCAATGCCGCCATTTTTGAGCACATATATGACATGCACTTGCTCGGGCTCGCTGGGAAATTTTCCACTCTTTATATACTTCGGTAGGTCACTCACAGTATCTGCAACTTGACCTACTTGGGTTTCGATCCATTTAATAGAAGCTTCCAGGGATTCGAATCTTTGTTGAGTGGCCTGTATGAAGGCTTGCAATGTATCTTCCAAGGGCGGCCTTACGGACTGGTGCTGCTAAGCAGGAAATTGGGGAGGTCTTGGGTATTGTGGAACTTGGCTACCTCCAGCTTGATGAGGCAGATGTAGTGGTTGAAGTGGCTGAGATTGTTATGGCTGTCTGCATGAGAAATTTGGATGATTTTTTCCACCCCGGATTATATGTCTGGGAGTAAGGATTGTATTGTGGTTAAGGTTGGAATCCTTATAAGGCATTGACCGGCTCTTGGAGATCGAGAAACTGTGTCTCGTCATATAAACTGGATTCTACCTGTTTTTAACACACATTGGCTCCATGGCCACACTCTCCACATACTCCACATGTCTCGAAACTCATAGCTTGTCGAGGTGGGCTTCTAAATGACCTCAGCATCTCCACTTACCTAGTTAGCTCAGCTAACTGCTTGGTAACATCATAGTTAGGGTTAGCTTCATTGACAGAATCTCGTTTCCCCCAGCACTCTTTTGTTGAGATGTGGTGGCCATGGTCTCAAAGATATTAGAGACTTCTTCAGCTGTGCGGCCACCTATATCTCCTCCCGCTGCATTATCCACCATGTATTGAAAATTTTGGGACAACCCATCATAGAAGAACTGGTCGAGCAACTCGGGTACTAGATGGTGTTGTGGGCATTGTTGTTGAAGACCCCTGAAGCGATCTCATGCTTCATGAAATGCTTCCCCCTGAGATTGGGAGAAGGTGATAATTTAAGCTCTCAAATCTTGGGTCTTCTGATTGGAGTAGTACTTTGCAATGAACTTCTCATATACGACATTCCAGCTGGCTAGTGAATTAGGTAGAAGAGATATGAACCATGTCTTAGCACGATCCTTCAAAGTGTAAGGAAAGCACCTCATCTTCAATCGAACCTCGTTCAAACCTTGAAAAAGAATGGTTTGAACCACAATATAGAATTTCTGAATGAAGTTCAAGGTATCTTTAACGGGCATCCCATAAAAGGATGTTAATTGGTTGAAGTGGATGCTCTTCAACTCATAGTTCGTTGCGGCTTCTCCAAGAACGATGCAAGAAGTTGATGCCCCTATCACGGGATGAGTAAAATCCCTCATGTTCCTTTGCGCATTAGCATTATTCTCATTGTTGATATGGTTGCCATCCATCTCCAAAAGTTGAGAGTCATCACTTGAAGATAGACTTCTCTCAAAATTTCTTCTTCCCAATTGGGCACTTCAATCCTTCTCGATCTGTGAATGTTGGTAAAAACAGGGGCTAGTCTCCTGTTAAGACTTCATCGACCTTGCATACACAGTCACAAACATAAAAAGATCACAAGCAACTATGGAAAAAGTTATAAACACTTAAACAAAAACACAAGAAAATATACACAAATACAAAACAAATAGAAAAACACAAATACAAAAACAAAAACAAAAACACAAATACCAAAACAAACACAAAACAATTATAACACAAAATGATAATACTCCTAAATCTTTCTCCAGAAACGGTACCAGTTGTTTGATTCCAAATTCGATTATAGGGCGGAGAGCTAACTCGGGTCGTGTCTCTCGAGAAAAGCTTCATCTGGGCGATTATCTTTCTATACTACAATTGTCAACAAGCACATGAATTTAAATACAACCTAAACACTCTAAACAAGGGATTGGAAGAGTATGCTAAACTACACATTTAGAGCAAGTAAAATTAACTAACAACACCACCAATCACAAAGATAGAGGATAAGATTATGAGAAGAGCATTACGTTGTCGATTCTCTCGTTGATTTCACTTCTAGCTTGAGTCAAGTTGATTACGTTAATCCCGGTCGTATAATAGTCCCTTCAATTGGTTTAACTTCAATTACTATCACCATCTATTCATTAAACCTCTATCGACTATATCACACGAACCAATAGGCTTATGTACGCAGTCCACCTAAAGATTAACAATTTGGCTTATGAAACCCAGTCCACCCAACATTGAAGGAACCAAGTTCGGGCTATAGAATCTCCTCTCGGTCTCATCAAAAGCCCGACAATGCTATGTAGGCGCCAATTACTCAAGATAATCAAGCACAATTCCAACAACAAGTAATCAACTATCACAAGCATAAAATTGAACCAAATCGATTATCTATCCCCTAATGTAGGAATTAGCCCAACACCCTACTCAAGACCACACAATAATCATAAAAGTTATTCATTTCATAAATCAAAAGATAAATAAAATACAAACTTCTACAATGTTTGTTGTCTCGAGTGTTTTGGGACAAATCCCCACAAATGGGCTAAAGCTAAAAGAAAGAACTACCAAAGTGGAGCTCCTTGTTCAAGCTTGGCTACCTGGTCCACTTGAAGTTGGATTCCTCTTCTCGGGCCGTCATCAAAGTGGAGCTCATTTCACAAGCCTAGCTTCCGTGGACGGCTTGAAGTTGGACTCCTTTTCTACTCCTCCTTTCTCTCTCTTTCAAACGGTGGTAAAGGTGAAGTGGTAGATGGAAAGGTAAGTTGGTGAATGGGGTGTGTGAATATGAATTGAATGATGAATGATCATATTCTCTGCTATTTGTGGAGTAGAGATTTATTTGTTCATGAGAGAGAGTTGGACAGAGGGTGGTAATGAGAGAAATTAAATCCCAAACTTCAACAATTATGTCAGGCTCCACAAGTCCACCCCTACTCTCTTTTTCCAACTGGCCAAGTGGTGGAAGCATTGAAAAATTAAAGGCTCGGTAAAAGGCTGGAACTGATGGAGAGGAGAGCTTGAATGATCGCGCGTCAAAACTGATCGGGAGCTGGACTGGGCACACCACGCACCCACAGGATGGGTAAGCGCGCGCCCCGTGCACCGACGCAGCCTAGCGCGCCTGTGGGGGCAGTCTGGCTGAGGGGTAGAGAGCGCGGCCGCGGGGCCGCCGAGCGTGGTCGTGGGGGTAAACACCGTGCGCGCGCTGCCACGCGGTGTCTTCGCGCCGCGGGGGCTTTTCAGCTCCATCTTCTCGGCTTTGATCATCGGTTCAGTCTTGGCTCTTCTCATGAGTTGGCTCCTTTAGTTTGCTTCATCAGTTCTGGTGCTCTGATGCTTTTCAGTTGCAACTCCAATCCAGCTCCAGCTTGAGGTCTTCAGCGAGACCCCCGACCAGCTTAGCGAAGCGGGTGATTCAGGAGCAATCAACAAGTTGGAGCTTCAATTGGGAGCTTTTCCTCCTAGCCACATTTTGGCCATAAAATCCTGCTTTTTGACATAAAAACTCAAGTTTTGTACAAACCTAGCCCAACTCACTAAAAGAGCTAACGTGAAGGAAATAACATAAAAACATCAGGAAAATAAAGGAAAAACACATAGCAAAGATACTAATTTCCTATGACAAAATAGGAAAAATATACACCAAACAACTCCCCCACACTTAACCCTTTGCTTGTCCTCAAGCAAACAAAATCATTAAAGATATGAACCAAAAAGGAATTGCTCCCGAGAAGATCATGCACACTAGAACATTCCACACCATTTCAAACTAGAAGGCTTATCATCGAAGAGAATGACAACATTTATTAAACAATGCATGTGGCTCGTCTAATGAGAATAAGCAGGCAAGATGTTCTGAAAGCAAAATGTAACACCTGTCCAGAAGAACATTTCTCTCACTAACTCACCCACACTTTATTCAAAATAACTCAGGAATACACCCAAAGGACATAATTCGTTAGGTGAAATCATCAGGGTAAATTGAGCTTCATAACATGGTTTCCCATACTCATCATGGAGAGATTTAAAAGAATGTCACACATGATAGGAGTAGAATCCAAAGTGCAATCCCATTATTACGACAATTAAACAAGAGGATATGGATCAAAATTCACAAGGTGTAGTCCTTAGGGATAAAAATCCCCAGTGTCCTTATGTGGTTTCCCATACTTATATTCCACTTTGTCGACTAGAGGAGCAGAGATCCTTATTATCCTCACTTTATTTAGACATTCACTTTATTTCACACATTTTTTTTTATATCAAATGATTGGGAGTTAGAGGAGAGAATGCTTTTTCTAGCATAATTGACACTTGATGAGAGAACGAATCAAGCTTTCAAAGTCTTAGAGGATGAGACCCCGTAACATAATGATTCTCAAGATAATTCACACTTCTAGAATGAAACAATGGAAACGATTTCATGCAACATAATCAACTTAGCAACAATTCCTTGAAGATTCATATTCCAATTAACCAAGTTTGACAATTAGACAAGACAAATCATGCTAAGTGTGAGTCTCAACAGATAAAACAAAATTAAGACATTATTCAAAACAAAACAAAAATAACACACAACATATTCCAAATTTTTTTATTTATTTTTTTATATTTTTTTTAATCATAAAACAAAATCTTACATAAAACTAAGAATATAATCAGAAAAACATAGAACACAAGTTCACCCCCCCATATTCAAATCATGCATTGTCCTTAATGCACGAAATAAAAGAAAGAGAAAACATTACAGAATGTAGAAGACCGGCAATAAGTGCAGGTTCCTACAAAATAACACGAACAACAACCGACAAATGAAGAAAATAATACGAAAATAGGAATATATTTACAATGCACACGGCACACTAAATAGTAAAACAAATAAAAATACTTCACTGCTTAGGTGGTTGATAAGGTGGTGGAGCACGAGACCACATTGGCTGCAGGAGTTATGAGGAGTTAGGGTCGAAATTGGAGCTTTATTCATAAGAGGTGAGGTGCCGAGGACATTGGAATTTCATGTGTTGGTAGGGAAGACAGGCACATGCTTGCAGTGGAAGGGTGCGCTCGCGGAAGTGGCGAGCTGCGGACGGGCCGCGCCGGTGGAGCCTTGCGTGCGCGCGGCATCAGCTTGCGAAGAGGCTCCTTCCGCAGTCGCACGGTTGCCGCGCCGCGGGCCTGAACTTAGCTATTTTCTATCAGTTCAATCCCAGCTGGGCACTCTCAACTACTTGGTCCTATGAGACAACAATAAAAATACAAACTTAAACATACTAAATATGTAAAACTTAAATCAAAAGAAAAAAGTAATAAAATCATGGGTTGTCTCCCATGCAGCGCTCATTTATAGTCTCGAGATAGACATAGTTTAGTTCGAGGTCATAGGGGATCGTGGAGCCCGATAGGCTTGTGCCCCCTGACTTGGATGAAACTCTTCATCCATGGGCTGAAAAGCTTGATTTCCATACAAGAAAATGCTTTTTTAGCCATCGACGCCCCATTCTCTTCAGACTTTGATTTGGTCGGGAACCACCTCCTGTCGGTGTTGGATACAAGCTTTTGAATCCCTTGGGCAACCTTCTTCTTCGGAGCGCATTTGTCAGGGGTTTTCTTCACCTTTTTCCTCTCAATCTCATTGTACTCACTTCTCTGGTTCTCTTTCTGCACAAACACTTTCTCGGGCCCGGCATCAATAACATAAAGGGAAGACAAATTTTGGATCAAGGGATTGGCAGTGTTAGTCCTGGGCGAGTCAGAATCAGTTTAGAGGGGGGGTGAATAAACTGATTACAAAACTGAACTTAGATGCGGAGTATTCAGGGCCCATTTTGACTCGTATATATTATCTGTGCTATGTAGAGATCAGTTGAGAAGATCTACTATCTCGGAGTGCTGTGTGTGCTTATAGTGTGCAGTTAAAAACATGCAACTGAACTAAAATTTAAAACAGAGCACACAAGCAGTTTATAGAGGTTCAAAGCTCAATTTCTATGTCCTCTCTTCCTTCCGCAGAAGGGAAATTCACTATCCAAGTGTAATGTTCCTTTATTACAGTTACACAGTGAAGACAGTTGCTGTCCCAGAAGCTGCACTCTCAGCTTCTTCAGCTGGTAGGTCGACAGCTCACACTTGCGATCCCCAACTGCTCGCTGGAGAGATAAGGTGCTATTGCCTGTCTTTTCACGATTTTAGATATCGCTCGATCTTTAAGAATACAGTTTTGAAACTGGTATCAACAGGGTTGTTCCTTTGCGTGTCTGTGTCTGCGTCTGAGCTAGGGTAGTTGATCACTTAAGCACGGTGACAGAGAGAACAACTCTGGCTGGAAATCTTCAGCAGCTAGCTCTAAGAGGGTTAAAGTTCATTCTTATCAGTTGGAACTTTTGATTTTCTGAGTTCTTTGAGCGTGAGGCTTTAGTGCTTCGGTGAACATCTTCGCGGAAAGACTTAACTAAAGTTCTCTCTAAATTTTCAAAAGTCCCGCGGTCTTCACTGGGGTAGCTCACCTTTTAAAGATAGGTGATTTGGTGACCGGTGGTGATCACTATTGGATCATAGATGATAAAGCCAGGTGCAAGGCTTTTCATTTAATGGGGCCGTTAGGTTGCCATTACTCTTCTGATGAGCTTTTTCTTTAAGATCTCGGTTACATTAACTTCAAGATCTTCTTTGGCTTATCTGAATTTCAGTTTCGGCTCCCTTCATGATCTTCAGTTATGAGCTTTGTCTGGCAGCTGGAATCTTCAGTTCCTTTGTCTATCAGTTCTGCGTGTCCCTTGGCAGTTTGGAAAACTTCAGTTGAGATCATCTTCAGTTGGCATTTCTGGGCTTGGGCTTGATGCCTTTTGAGCTCCAGTTTGCTTCTGCTTCAGCTGGCAGTTTGAACCACTGTTCTTTAGCTGGTATTTTGGACTTGTGTCTCTTTAGCTTGAACTTTTTTGGATTGGTCTTTAGTTCGGTTGCTGGCGCTTTATTAGTTGGACTTCAGAATTGATGCGTCTTCAGCTGGTGTTCTTTGAACTGGTCCTTCATCAGTTAGAACTTAATTCTTCAGCTGGTATTCTTTGAGTTGATATTTTCCTTCAGCTTGTACCTTAGTCTTCTCTTCAGTTGGTGTGTTCCTTCAACTGGAATATCCTAGGTTGGTATTTGTTTCAGAATGGATCTTTATACTTGGTACATTTTTTCAGCTGGTACATTTCTTCAGCTGTAATATCTTGAGCTGGTATTTTCTTCAGCTCATGATTGTCCTCTCTTCGGCTAGCAGTTTTCATCAGTTGATGTCATCGTGGAGTGGCATGTTTTCAACTGCTATTTCTTAAGTTGGGAATGATCTAGAACTAGCATGTCCCTCAGTTCTTCTCTTTCAGTTGGTATTCCCTTCAGCTGGGATCTTCCTTTGATTGGAACATTTCTTCAGCCGGTATTGGACTAGAACTGGTATGTGCTTCAGTTCTCTTCAGCTGGGACTTCTCTTCAGCTGGTGGCGGGCTAGAATTGGTATGTCTTTCAGCTCTCTTCAGCTGGTGGCGGCCTAGAACTGGTATGTCCTTCAGTTTTTTTCAGCTGGAACATCTCTTCAGCTGGTGGCGGCCTAAAACTGGTATGTCCTTCAGTTCTTTTCAGCTGGAATATCTCTTCAGCTGGTGGTGGCCTTGAACTGGTATGTCCATCAGTTCATAACTTCAGCTGGAACATCTCTTTAGCTGACGTTGGCCTTGAACTGGTATTGGTCCTCAGTTCATTACTGTAGACTGGTAGCAGTTGATATCTTCTCTCGTTGGTACCCGCAACTTCTAGTTTGCCTTGCTAATTATTCTAGCAAGCTACAGTCATCTTTTTCTCTCTATTCTTCTCTCCTCTTTCACAGGAATTGATCATATCTTTTGGCTTTGACAGCTCTGACTCTATATGATCATCCTTAGTTTTCTGTTTGATTTTTTTAGTTCTTTCAAGCCTTTTTTCATATTTCGACATATTTTGACATCTCATCAAAACCCCTTGTAAGAAAAACCTTGATAATTTTTCCTAACAGACAGAAATATGAGCATCAAACATAGAGAAAGATACAGTTCCCCGAAAATAGACATTTGCAGTGTTCCATTTTTACCATGTATAAGGGTATTTGTGGTAGCCATGAAAGATCTACCCAAAAGCAACTTGTATTCTTTCCCGTTTTCTTGGACTTCCCATATGTCTAAGACAACAAAGTTAATGGGGACTATCAATCCACCTACTCTCACAAGGATATTCTCAACAATTCCTTTGGGATACATAATGGATTTATCAGAAAATGGCAAGCACATTGTAGTAGGTTTCAAGTTCCCTAACTCTAATTGCTTAAAAATAGAGTAAGACATTAAATTTATCCTTGCCCTCAAATCTAACATCCCACATAATTCCTTACCATTCCCCAAAGCAAGTTTAAGAGTAAAGCTACCTGGATTGCCAAGCTTGGAAGGTAATTGATGC
This sequence comes from Perilla frutescens, assembly GCA_026008535.1. Classification (NCBI taxonomy): domain Eukaryota; kingdom Viridiplantae; phylum Streptophyta; class Magnoliopsida; order Lamiales; family Lamiaceae; genus Perilla; species Perilla frutescens. The sequence continues at coordinate 35,245,816 of BRKX01000006.1, read as the reverse complement.
TGCAGGATTGAACTTACCACCTTGGGCATCAAAATTTGCTCATCTTTCCCAAATCTTCTTTTCTTTGCCACCGGCTACTTGAAGAATTTCAAATAGGCTGGTTCATTTTTGATGATGCTTAAGAGATGAAGATTAACTTCCACTTTTGAGAAGAGTTTGTAAAACTCTTGCAGCTGCCGCTCGTTCTTTTCATCTTTTAGCCAGCCCGGATAAGGGATGGGAGGTTTATAGAGGTTCTCAACTCTATACAGAGCAAGGTTCTCTTCTTGAGCTTTCATTTCTTCAGCCTCCCTCTTCTTATGTTGAGGAGCCCCTTCATCTTCAAAGACAACTTTGTTCAAGTTGGGCTCTCCAACCTTGTTCTCCTCTATGCCGCCATTTTTGAGCACAAATATGGCATGCACTTGCTCGGGTTGGCTCAACAATTTTCCGCTCTTTATATGCTTCGATAGGTCACTCACAAAATCTGCAACTTGACCCACTTGTGTCTCGATCCGCTTAATAGAAGCTTCCACGGATTCAAATCTTTATTGAGTAGCCTGTATGAAGGCTTGCAATGTATCTTCCAAGGGTGATCTTGCGGGCTGGTGCTACTGAGTTGGAAATTTGAAAGGTCTTGGATATTGTGGAGCTTGGCTACCTCCAGCTTGATAAGGCGAATGTAGTGGTTGAAGTGGCTGAGATTGCTGTGGCTGCCTCCAAGAGAAATTTGGATGATTTTTTCCACCCCGGATTGTATGTCTGGGAGTACGGATTGTATTATGGTTGAGGTTGGAATCCTTGTAAGGCATTGACTTGCTCTTGGAGATCAAGAAACTGTCTCCTCACTAAAACTGGATTCCACTTGTTTTTGACACACATTACCTCCATGGCCATACTCTCGACATACTCCATATATCTCGATAGTCATAGCTTGTCGAGGTGGGCTTCTAAACGACCCCAGCATCTCCACTTGCCTAGTTAGCTTGGCTAACTACTTGGTAACATCATAGCTAGGGTTGGCTTCATTGACAGAAGCTCGTTTCCCCCTAGCACTCTTTTGTTGAGATGTGGTGGCCATGGTCTCAAAGATGTTAGAGACTTCTTCAGCTGTGCGGCCACCTATATCTCCTCTCACTGCATTATCCACCATGTATTGAAAATTTTTGGACAACCCGTCATAGAAGAACTGGTTGAGCAACTCGAGTGCTAGATGGTGGTGCGGACATTGTTGTGGAAGACCCCTAAAGGGATCCCACGCTTCATGAACTGCTTCCCCCTAAGATTAGGAGATGGTGACAGTTTGAGCTCTTAAATCTTGGGTCTTCTGATTGGAGCAGTATTTTGCCATGAATTTCTCGTATACGACATTCCAGCTAGCTACTGAATTAGATGAAAGAGACATGAACCATGACTTAGCATGATCCTACAAAGCGTAAGGAAAGCACCTCATCTTCAATTGATCCTCGTTCAAACCTTGCAAAGGAAAAGTTTGAACCACAACATAAAATTCTCAAATGAAGTTCAAGGCATCTTCAGTGGGCATCCTATAAAAGGATGGCAATTGGTTGAAGTGGATGCTCTTCAACTCGTAGTTCCTTACGGCTTGTCCAAGAACGATGCAAGAAGTTGAGGCCCCTATCATGGGAGGAGTAAAATCCCTCATGTTCCTTGCTGCATTAGCATTATTCTCATTGTTCATATGGTTGTCATCCATCCCCAAAAGTTGAGAGTCGTCACTTGAAGATAGACTTCTCTCAAAATTTCTTCTTTCCAATTGGGCGCTTCAATCCTTCTCAGTCTGTGAATGTTGGTAAACACAGGGGTTAGTCTCCTATTAAGATTTCGTCGACCTTGCATACACAGTCACAAACACAAAAAGAAGATCACACGCAACTATGGAAAATGTTATAAACACTTAAACAAAAACACAAGAAAATATACACAAATACAAAGCAAATACAAAATCATTAATACAAAAACAAAAACAAAAACACAAATACCAAAACAAACACAAAATAATTATAACACAAAATGATAATATGCCTAAAGGTTTCCCCGGTAACGGCGCCAGTTGCTTGATTCCAAATTCAACCTATGCAAACTAATTTGATCCGGACCCGCAAGAGGACGAAGTCGATTGTAGGGCGGAGAGCTAACTCAGGTCGTGTGTCTTGAGGAAAGCTTCGTCTGGGCGATTATCTTTCTATGCTATAATTGCCAACAAGAACATGAATTTAAATACAACCTAAGAACTCTAAACAAGAGATTGGAAGGGTATGCTAAACTACCGATTTAAAGTAAGTAAAATTAACTAACAACACCACCAATCAAAAAAATAGAGGATAAGATTATGAGAAGAGCACTAGGGTGTAGATTCTCTCATTGATTTTGCTTCTAGCTTGATTCAAGTGGATTACGTTAATCCCGGTCGTACAATAGTCCCTTCAATTGGTTTAACTTCAATTACTGTCACCGTCTATCCATTAAACCTCTATTGGCTATATCACACGAACCAATAGGCTTATTTACCCAGTCCACCTAAAGATTAACAATTAGGCTTATGAAACCCAGTCCACCTAACGTTGAAGGAACCAAGTTCAGGCTATAGAATCTCCTCGAGGTCTCATCTAAAGCCCAGCAATGCTATCTAGGGGCCAATTACCCAACATAATCAAGCACAATTCCAACAACAAGTAATCAAGTATCACAAGCATAAAATCGAACCCAAATCGATTATCTATCCCCTAATGTAGGAATTAGCCTAACACCCTGCTCAAGACCAAACAATAATCATAAAACCCATTCATTTCATAGATCAAAAGATAAATAAAATACAAACTTCTACAATGTTTGTTGTCTCGAGAGTTTTGGGACAAATCCCCATAAATGGGCTAAAGCTAAAAGAAAGAACTACCAAAGTAAAGCTCCTCGTTCAAGCTTAGCTACTGCTGTCCACTTGAAGTTGGATGCCTCTTCTCAGGCCGTCATCAAAGTGGAGCTCCTTCTGCAAGCCTAGCTTCCATGGACGGCTTGAAGTTGAACTCCTGTTCTCGGGCCTTCCTCCTTAAACTCTAGCCTCTTTGCCTCTTTTTCTCCTCCTTTCTCTCTCTTTCGAACGGTGGTAAAGGTGAAGTGGTAGATGGAAGGGTAAATTGGTGAATGAGGTGTGTGATTATGAATTGAATGATGAATGATGATATTCCTTGCCATCTGTGGAGTGGGGATTTATTTGTTCAGGAGAGAGAATTGGACAGAGAGTAGTAATAAGGGGAATTAAATCCCAAACTTCACCTATTATTTTAGGCTCCAAAAGTCCACCCCTACTCTTTTTTTTCCAGCTGGACAAATGGTGGAAGCATTGAAGAATTAAAGGCTCAGTAAAAGGCCGGAACTGATGGAGAGGCGAGCTTGACTAATCGCGCATCAAAGCTAATCGGGAGCTGGACTGGGCACACTGCGCGCCCGCAGGGTGGGGAAGCACGTGCCCAGTCTAGCCGATGGATGGAGAGCGCGGCCGCAGGTATGAGCACAGTGCGTGCGCGGCCGCGCGGTGTCTCTGCGCAGTGAGGGCTTTTCAGCTCCATCTTCTCAGCTCTGATAATCGGTTCAGTCTTGACTCTTCTCATCTGCTGGCTCCTTTAGCTTGCTTTATCAGTTCTAGTGCTCCAGAGCTTTTCAGTTGCAGCTCCAATCCAGCTCGAGCTTGAGGTCTTCAGTGAGACCACCGACCACCTCAGCGAAGCGGGTGATTCAGGATCAATGAACAAGTTAGAGCTTTAGTTAGGAGCTTCAATTGGGAGCTTTTACTCCTAGCCATTTTTTGGCCATAAAATCCTGCTTTTTAACATAAAAGCTCGAGTTTTGTACAAACCTGGCCCAATAAACCAAAAGAGCAAACGTGAAGGAAATAAATAAAAACATCACGAAAACAAACAAAAAACACATACCAAAGATACTAATTTCCTATGACAAAATAGGACAAATATACACCAAACAATAGTAATGGAATGGGTATTCTAAAGGGAGTTACTAGACCAACCCAAATCCAGTCAGTTAAACCATCAAAAGGTAAATACCTTCTTAAAACTCCTCAAATTCATGGTAGACAAACCGATCACTTCTCTCAACCGAGACCTCCTAAGAACCGAACTGAAATATCATTTGAACCCAAAAGAAACACCTTTTCCAGATCTCAAACCTACCCTACTTAACATCAAAGGTTCAACCAACACACCTATAGAGGTCATCAGATTACTCATAGGAGAAACCAAAGAAATACATTTGAACCTAGAAACCAATATGATGATTACTTGAACTCTATGAATGAACAAAGAATTAATCCAAAAGGGTTCAGTCCTTCAAAATGGAAACACACAAGGAAGTGGCCTGATCGGAGAGCTCAAAAAACTCAAAATGAAAGAGGATTAGTTGAACTATTTTATCCTACCAATTCTCACCGCATGTACTATTGAACTGAATAATCTCAGAGAACAAAATCAGGAAACAAAACAAAATTTATCAGTTGATCCAAGTCTGAGGGATCTATAAATATTGAAAAGGTAAAAGATTGACCAATCTGGATTCCGAAGAACTTACTCAGTGAATAAGGACCCATTATGGAATGGATACCTAAAAACTAATCATTATTTTTGCAGGAAAAGAGCATCCCATCTTGAAAGAGAACCAAGGATATTTGGTATATAGATAACGGGTGTTCCAAGCACATGACTAGAGATAGAAAAGATCTAGAAGGATACAAAGAAGTCAAATCCAAAAGCTGAACCATTGGAGAAGGATTTATGGTGAAAGGTAAGGTGATAGTGAATGGAGTCTCACATGTTGACGGACTGAGACACAAGCTTTTAAGCATCATTCAGTTATGTGACAATGACTATTCAGTTGACTTCAACACAAGCACCTGCGACATACAACACAAGACAACTGAAGCAATTCTCCTAACCGGTGTAAGAAGAGGAAACATGTATGTAGTTGACTGGTCAACGGATTATTCAGAAGTTTGGTTTCTATCCAAAGGGACAACTGAAATAAGTTGGCTATGGCATTGATGACTAAATCAGCTCAACTTCAAAAGCATCAACTGTTTAGCTAAGAGAGGCCTAGTTGAAGGACTTTCCAAAGAAATCTACAAGAAAACTGGTACTTGTGGATCGTGCTAAAAAGGAAAGTAGGTGAAGTCTTCATTCAAAAATAAAAATCATCCTCTAGGAACAACTGCATGTCTTCAACTGCTACACATGGACTTGTTTGGACCAGTCAAACCGCAAAGTCCAACTGGTAAAATATTCACATTAGTAGTGGTTGATGACTTTTCAAGATACACTTGGGTGGAATTCTTGCGGAGCAATGAAGAAACTTATACCAAGCTGTCAACATTGATAAGAAGATTACAAACTGAAAAAAGACGTTCAGTTCAAAGAATTCAGTGTATTGATGAGAGAATAAAGATCCACAGAGTTCGGGTTCTTAACCAATGTATAGTGACTGACATATATATGTTATGTCGACTGCTTTGATTTATCAATGAGTGAGATTTTTTGACAGGATCAACAACCTCGATATTTTGGGTAATGGCATTTACATATATGATGGGTCGTGCATTATATATGGTCACCATGTCCTAGTGCGCCAGGTTGATGATGTCCTCTTGAGGAAGCACGTAGATCATGGGAAGCCCTGCAGGCAGAATATTAATTTATTCTCTACATGATACGAAAATCGTGCGGTACTACTCAAGGAACAAGATTTTAATTAATTATAGTTGTAAGAAGCTTACATAATTAATTAATGGACATTATATCTTAAACATGGGGAATGACTTAACTAAAGAAGAAAGCATATTCATAAATATGTATTAAATTGGTAGGTCAGTATTATTTCTTTAGTGGAATAAAAAGAATACTTAATTTATTTAATTATATCCTAAGCTTATTTGATATTAAAAATTAAATAAATTAGTAGGCCAATTTAATATTCTTCTAGATTCATGTTGTAGCCCAATATGACCTAAGTGGACTAGGAATAGAACAAGAGTTGGAAGCCCAACCCATTAGGGTTTGGGGACATGATTTTCGTCCATCCCTCTATATAATTAAGGTGTGGGGCACAAAAATTATCAACCTAATACAACCCCTCTAAGTGCTTTCCTGATTCCTACAGTTTCTACAACCATTTAGTAGTATGCAGCCCACCCTGCATCTAAACAAGGTCCTAAAATACAGCAGACGATCAAGAAGTAGAATATTGGAGATGTGAGATTTCAAAACAAGGTCCTAAAATACAGCAAACGATCAAGAAGTAGAATATTGGAGATGTGAGATTTTGAACACCAAGGAAAAGTAAATTGTCATCCATGTCTTCTCCATCAACAACGGGAGTAGACCTTTAATTCCGTGAGCAACCCGACAAAGTTTGTAAGTACAAGTTTCGATAGATTCTATTTTATTCCGCTGCAATATATTCGAAATTGAAACTTGCATGTTAATTCAATATAGGATAACTAATATCACACATAAAATTATGATTTACATGAGTTAGAATTAATGGCATCTAAATAGATCCTGTGGGGTACAATTCGAGAAAACCCCAACAATTGGTATCAGAGCAGGTTTTGGCTCTGCTAGAGAATTAATTCTATGGTAAATTCAAATTCTATGTTTAAATATGTAGATGAATTTTAGGTTTTAAAATTTTCAGATTTAATTGTTCATGATGTTCGAATTGTTGGATTAAAATCGGTTTGGAATTTTTTGATGTAATTCGAAAATTCTAGATTTTAATTCAAGTTTATTTCGAGATATATTTATTAATTTTGGAAAGGATATTTGATGTATATCAAATTTTCAGATTTAATCCATGTGGGTTTCGAAATATGGTATTAAAAAATTGGATGAGAATTTTTGATAAGAATCGTTAAAAAAATTGGAGATATTTTTTGATGAATTTTGAAAAATCAAATTTTTTTGATAACTGTGTATTTTCGATCATTGTTTATGTAATTTGGAATGATATTTCATTACAGATGGAATTCCACATTTTAGTTCACATCATGGCCGAAAGTTTGTGAATCAAATTCCCATCTTTTTATTTTGATCCTAGAATTTTCGATGACATGTTTCTTTTAATTTGGAATGGTAGTTGACTAAGTTCAATGTTTCCAAATTATTAATCATGTGGTGCTCGAAAATTTGAGTATTAATTCCCTAATTTGTTTTTTTTTTATATAATTTTCGATATTTGTTATTCAATTTGGAATAGAATTTTGATTAATATCAAAATTTCCAAATTTAATAATAATGGGGTTCGAAAATTATGGGTGTTAGAATTGGAGAAGGTAATTTTTGATGTATATCAAAAGTAACCAAATTCTAATCCAAATACGTATCAAAATAGAATTTTAAATTTGGTAAGTGTTTGAAGAGGATTAAACATCCATATTTTATTCTAATAATTTTGATACCTAGTATATAATTTGGAAAGGATTTTGACTAATATCAAAATTCTAAATTATTAATTTTAATTAGGGAATGGCCGAAAATTATAGGTTTCAATTTGGAGGAATTTTCATTAATTTAAAAATTTTCAAATTTAATTCTAAAGGTAATTTTCGAATATATAAGATTTAATTTGGTAGAAAATTATAATTAATTTCTAAATTTTATCTTAGTGTATTGTTCGAAATTTTAAGATTTAATTTGGAGGAATTTTCGACTTATTTTGAAAATTTTCATATTTTATCTTTGTGATAATTTCGAAATTATAAGATTAATTTGGTGGAATATTTTAATTAATTTTAAAATTTCCAAATTTAATCTTATGGTTTTTTGAAAATCTTAATTTAATTAAGGATAATTTTAGAAAATGATCATGTATGGATATCATATACAATTTTATGTTTATCAATTAAAAGTTGATAGTTGTTGTATGTAGACGGTTTTTGTTTGCAGGTGATACCGACTATCATGACATTTTAATTTAGGTGATGTGATGATGGAATTTATGTTAAATGTCATATCACTGGACTCTCTAGAAATTAAACATCTTAATAGATAACTGTAGAACACTATGAGAATAAATTGACTCCTCCAACTGGAGCAATGAGTTCGAACCAGTGCCCTTGGAGTAAAGATGATGGTGTTCACACTTAGGTGTAATTTATTAATAAACGTCCACACTAACGTGGCTTATTAATTAGAAGATTACATGACCGGGAATGTTTTCCGACTATTAATTTATTTGTAATAAGGAAACTTGACTGGAGGTAAATTAAAGGTTAATAACCTGTTTAAAAATGAATTTTATAAACGTCCACACTAACGTGGCTTATAAGAAATATTTTTAAAATGTCAGTGGATATGCATATAATTCTTTTTTAGGATTTCAATTATATGTTTAGTATCCTAAATGGTGTGACTGTACTGCATGTTATTTTTTCAGTTATTTCTATATTATCATGGCACTCTCCAACTTGTCTTCTATTCTCAAAAGTTTTATATCGGTGAAATACTAAAGACTGGATTAGGAACTGATGAAGCCATGCAAGGCATTGAAGGCCTTGAACCCGAGCTGCAATTCAAAGGTCCAATGACGCGACTTCGAGCGAAGAAATTACAAGGTTATTTCCAAGTGATGATTCGCAAGAAGTTTGAGGAATTAGAAGATGCAAAGTGCAGCCATACTTTAGTTAATTTATTAACTAATGAAGATCAAGATCATACCATGGAGAATATAACTTGAAGAGTTGAAGAAGAGAGCAAGAAGAAGTGCATTTGTGCATGGAGCTGTTTTCTCCCTTGATTTAATTTAATTAAAGGGTTGATTTTTATCTAGACTATAGTATTTATTTAATTACTTTAGACTATAGTTTAGATCAGTTTTTAATTAATTAATAAGTGTAATTTTCATTCATAATATCATAGGTTTGACTAGAATTGTATTTAAGGCAATTTCCTACCTTGAATAGAATTCTAGTTTAGGTATTTCTATAGTATAGTTAGAGATCCTTTTGGATCAGATTTTTAGGCCTTTTTAATTGTTATTTTCGTGCATAATAGGCCCTATAAATAGGGGAACCATTTTACTTTGATTTTTTAGACATTATTGATTAAAATTACTTTTGCATTCAATTTGTGTCTCAACCGTTCAAAGTTTTTGATTGTTTTCTGTCGAAAATACTCATTCTTCAAGCCTAGCAACTTTGAGTCTTACATCAAGGGAACGTTCTAATTCACACGAGGAATTAGGGTGAACTCGCTACCGAGGAGTAACTTTGAGATTCATTTTCGTCGTACAAGATACGCCGGGGATTAATCGGGTTGTAAATCACAACACCTCCATCGCCCAGCCACCATCTTCAACGTCAAACATCACCATCCACGTCCGTTTCAAGTCCAGCCACGTTCGTGTTCAAGTTCGTGTTCGTCTCGTTCAATCCGTAAGTCCGTTACAACTCTATCATACCCTATCTACTCTAACCCTTCTAAACCTAATCATCATCATCGAAATTCCATCATCCTTACCAATATCATAGCCGTCCAAAACAGCCCTCACTTTGTTGGATTTGTGTTATTTTGTGTGATATTGTCTAGGTAATTTAGTTGAGTCGTAGTCGTCTAGATATTCGAGTATAGAATCCTTACTTCACCGACGTATTTTCAATCCTTAGCTTCCGCGTATTTTTGTGTCTCGTCGTGTCATTAGCCCTGGGTCACATCAGGAACTTAAAACATTATCTTAAATGGCTGAAGGTTTAACTGTACTTGATGAGGAATGTCATAAGAAACCAGTTGCAAATTCTGATGAAGTAATGAGAACCTCTTATCGTGTAATCTCAAGAAACTCTTTGGACATCATAATTACACAACAAAATGCATTCCCATGAAAAATCTAATAAGCACCAAGATAGTCAATTCCGTTCCTATAAAGGGATCACGTTCTTCAGATGATAAGCTGCTTATCAGAGATCGAAACCCTGGATGGTGAACAAGATACCGAGTCTTGATCGACTCGGTGTTTAATAGTCTGTCCCTGAAGCTTAAATAGTTCCTTTTGAACTTTAGCATGATAAAAAATTATGTCACTTTATTAGAAATGATTGCTGATCTTCAGACAGCTGAGATGCTAGTGAAAAGTATCACAGAGGCACAAATGGCTAAGAGAAATGCATCTTCAGGTAAGAAGAAGAATGCATCTCAACCAAATGAAGCGTGTAGGGCAATGAAGAAAATGACATAGTTACCTTAAAAGGACTTTAAGTCCAAACGATATGTGCTTTAAGTACAATCAGCCGAGACATTGTAAGTCCGAGTGTCCTCTCAAAAGGAAAGGTATCTCTCACTCTTTTAAGTGAAGATGAGATCACTATGTAAATGTGCAATACTATGGTAAAGTGGCACCTATTGCAGTGGGAGATATAGACATACCTTTCAGTAGTGATAGATTTTAGTCTTTAAAAGGATTGTCTTTATGTGCTAGAATTTAGAAACTTGGTTTCTATTTCTAAGTTGGTTTTATGAATTGATATCTTGTTACTTTTGATAACTAGATTGTTATCATGAATGGGAAATATTTTATTTATTCTTGTACATTAGATGAACATCTTTAATACACTAAAATGTATGTCTAACACTACATAACAACTATTGAATACATTGATTAACCTCAATAAAAGAAAAGAATATTCGCAAAGAAATCAAACCTATCATTGGCATCTAAGACTTGGATATATTATTCTTAAAAGGATTCAAAGTTTGATAAATGATGGTCTATTGGTCTCACTGGTCCTAGAATCGTTTCTTTGTACAAATCCTACTAAGAAGGTAAAATGACCAAGTGTCCTTTAAGGCTAAAGGAATAGATCCAAAGAAGCTATTAGGTTTAATTCACTCTGCCTATGTGGCCCTAGCAATAAGTACCTCTTAGGTGACTTTAGGGATCACTTGGTAGAGAATGGAATTGCATCCCGGTTGACTACATCTGCTATTTAAACAGCGGAATGACGTAGTGGTGTGAAGAAATGGAATGTTAATAGAAATGGTTAAGATTGATGATGAGCTATTCAAAGTTGTTTATTTCGTTTTGCAAATATGTTCTAGAAACGACGATTGTCTGTTGGATATCCTAGATGAACGAAAAGTGGTTTATTTTATAGTCCTAAGAATTAGAAGTAAATTGTAAGCACTAATGCCCGATTCTTAGAAGAAGACTATATAATAAGTCACAAGGTTAAGAACAAGATCGTTCTTAATGGTTTGAGGAAAGGACATTCGAATCCTACACCAAAGTGTACAAGAAGAGGTACCACCTATTACTGCACAACGTGTCATGTAGGTACAGAAAATACTTCATTGCAGTGGGAGGGTTGTGCGCCAACCTAATAGATTAATTAGTCTAGAAGAATCTTCTGATTTTCTGGAAAGACTAAATGAATCGGATCCCAGAAACTACAATGGAGTGGTTAAAGATAATTGCGGTTTCTTGGAAAACTGCAATGGAATCCAGAATGGGATCTATGGATCACCAGGAATAGTGGGAGCTTGTAGAACCACTGAATGGTGATAAATCTCATTTAGTGAAAGTGGATCTATAAAGAAAAGAGAAGATGTAACGGATTGTCAGATCTGGAATCTCTTGTCCGTTGCTACTCATTTTAACTTATTTGTTTGGCAAATAGATGTTGAGACAGTTTTTTCTGAATGAAAGTCTTCAGGATAATATCTATATGTGACAAACAAAGGGGTTCATTGCTAAAGGCCAATAGCAGTTAGTGTGCTAGCGTAGAGGCCCATTCGTGGATTTAAGTAAACATCAAAATCTTAGAATATTTAATCTAATGAAGTTATCCAGTCGCATGGATTCGTGGAGAAATCAGATAAAGGCTTTGTGTACAAGAGGCGTGATGAAAACATGGTGGTTGTCCTAGTACCATATGTTAAATAACAACTTGCTTATTGTGTAACAATGAGAAGGTGTTATCGAACATAGGGGTGTGATTGTCCAGGCATTTCGATATGAATGATTTGGGCTGATGTACTCATCCCAAGTTATCTATATCGAAAATGTGCTAGCTAGATTCAACATATAGATTCCAAGAAAGGTTTTATACCTTTCGAGAATGGAATACATCTACTCAAGGAAATGTGCTCCCCAAACACATAATGAGATAGATAAGTGGAAATGAGATTCCTTATGCTTCAGCAAAAGGAATTCTCACGTATGGTATGCTATGCGCAAAGATCGACATCTACTATGTAGTGGCATAGTGGAAAGATATCAATTTTAACCTTGGTTAAGGACAATGGATTGTGGAAAAGAGTATTCTCAAGAAGACTTGAGATAGTATGCTCATTTTACCACTCGGACGGTCTAATTACCTTGGGTTATACGGACTTAGTTTTTCCAAAACCGATAAAAAGGATCAGAGTAAATCTTCCTCAGCATGTGTTTAAATTGGGAAAGGGAGTCGTGGCATGGAGGCATGGAGGAGTAAGGCAGAAATCCATGCTCACTCCACCATGAAAATCAAGTATGTGGCTGGCTCTGAGGCTACGAAAGACTGTACGGCTCCATAGCTTCTTATTGGACTCGAGCATGGTTCCTAATAAGTACAGGAACAAGGAGAAAACATGTACATTAGTACAATCATTGCCTAGTGAAAACTTGCTAGACTATGTTGATCACATTGTCCAAGACCAGTTTAAAGCTTCACTAGAAGATGACATTGAAACTAATTCTTGACTAGTTGAAGATAACTTGGTCAATGAAGACACAAACTGTGGTGAAACCTCAAACCCCATAACTGAAACATGGGAAAGAATCAGTGAAGACGATGAACAAGCTAGAGCTAAGGCAGCAACTGATGGACCAGTCGAAGAATCGGCTGATGAAACAACCGGAAAATCAGTTGAAGCAGCAACTGATGAACCAGCTGAAGATGCAGCAGAAGCCACCATACCCAAATGGCTCCGAAGCCATCCAATCGACAAAATTGTTGGTGATCCAAGAAGTAGAGTCCAGACCAGAGGGTCAACAGAGCATGCACTCTTCACATGCTTCATCTCGCAGATAGAACCATGCCAATGTCAAGGAAGTGCTTGAAGACTCAAACTGGATTATTGCGATGCAAGAAAAGCTGAACCTGTTCATAAGAAACGACGTGTGGTTTCTTGTTAATAGACCGAAAACCTAAAAGGTCATTGCGACTTAATGGGTCTTTCGCAACAAACCGGATGAACAAGATGTGATCACAAGGAACAAGGCCAGACTGGTAGCCAAGGGGTACTCTCAAAGTGAAGGAATCGACTTTGATGAGACATTTGCACCAACTGCAAGATTGGAGGTCATTAGATTGTTCCTCGCATATGCAGCACACAACAATTTCACGGTCTATCAAATGAGTGTGAAAAGTGCATTCTTGCAAGGGATGCTCAAGGAGGATGTATATGTCGAGCAACCTCCAGGCTTTGAAATTGGAGATCAAGTCTACAAGCTGAAGAAAGCTTTATATGGCTTGAAGCAGGCGCCAAGAGCTTGGTATGAAACCCTTACAACATTCTTGCTGAAGAATAGGTTTCAGAAAGGAGCCATCGATCGTACTCTATTCAGAATAGAACGATCAGTTGAGATCTTAATGGTCTAAATTTATGTGGATGACATAATTTTTGGATCCAAGAGCAAAGATCTCTGCACTCGATTCGCTCAACTAATACAAAGTGAATTCAAGATGATCATGATGGGAGAAATGACATTCTTCCTAGAACTCCAAGTGAAGTAGCTGGAAGATGGAATCTTCATCAGTCAAGCTAAGTACACCAAGGAGCTTGTCAAGAAATTTGGAACCGATAAGGGAAAAACTCTTAAGATTCCAATGAATACATCAGTACAGCTGACCCTCGATGAAGAACGACAATCACTCAGCCAGACGCACTACAGATAAATCATTGGATCCTTTCTCTACCTCACTGCCAGCCGACCAGACATCTCATATTCAGTAAGACTTTGTGCAAGGTTCCAAGCCAGCCCGAAGAAAAGTCATCTCGAAGCAGTGAAGAGGATCATGAAGTACCTTAAGGGAACCATAAATCTTGGGTTATGGTATCCCGGAGATGATAACTTGAGTCTAACCAGCTACTCAGACTCAGACTTCGGAGGATGCAAGATCGACAGAAAGAGCACCAGTGGAACATGTCAGTTTCTTGGGAATAAACTGATATCCTGGTTTAGCAAGAACTAGCACTCAGTTACCACGTCAATAACTGAAGCCGAGTATGTAGCTGCCGGAAGCTGTTGTGCTCAAATCCTGTGGATGAAGCAACAGCTGGAAGATTACAAGGTAGAGACTGAAGAAGTGCCAATCTACTGTGATAACAATAGTGCAATTGCAATATCTCAAAATCCAGTATTGCATTCAAGAGTGAAGCACATTGATATCAGGCACCACTTCATCAGAGATCACATCTAGAAGAAAAACATATGCATCAAATATGTCAACACGGAAAAGCAGATAGCCAATATCTTCACCAAGCCATTGTCAGAAGCTATATTTATGGAGCTGTGCATCCAACTGGGATTGCTCGAGCTAGCTTCAAAGGAGGAGAATGATCAGCCAAGAGAAGGAGTGAAGAGGAACACTCCAGCTAAAGATGAGAACTGACCCAAGATGGCATCAGTTAGTTAAGCTTTGGAGCTTAAATTGATGAGCCCAAATCAGTTCTGAAGAAATGGCAAAGGCTATATGGAAGCTGATAGATGATGATGAGTAAATTGATTGTAGAAGGCATCAGTTTACAACAAGTCATGTTCAACTAACGAGAGCAGTTGAATCCAAAACTGACTGAAGGAGGCAAAGCTTCAGCTGAAGGAATCAGCTGAAAAGCTTCGGCTAAGCAAAGCTGAACAGGACAGCTCAAGCTGACAAGGAGTCAAAGCTGAAAAGTCTCCAGCTGGAACTGATCATTCCAAGTCGAGGAGATCATCAGTCATAAGGACAACTGATGGCATCAGCAGCTCAATGCCATGTGGAGAGGAGAGCCACAATCAGATAAGTTCAAGTTAAATTTATTACTGAATGGTAAAATGACGTGTCATCTCAATATTACCGTTAGACCTACTCTCTCTCTCCTCATTAATCTCAATGGATAAATCTAAAATTAGAATTGATTAATTAATCGAAACTATTCGATTTTGATTTTAACTCAAATTCTTTTTATCGTTGGATACACCGTTCACTTGAGTCTATAAATAGGTTAGCTGTTTTCCCCAAATCATCCACACGGCTGATCAAAGAACTCAAACACTCAGTACCCCTCTCAAAATTCATCCATAATTCCCATTCTACTCAGCCTTCCAAATCTCTCTAAAAGTACAATTTTTGATAGTGCAGAAAATAAGGAATTTAATGGTGTAATCAGATCAAAGATCGGACGGCTAGAACAAAAATTCGAATTGGGCAGATTTATAATATAATATTCGGATTCGGATTTCAAACGACGAGAAATCAAAAATCTATTCCGGTTAACTACAAGATCCAAATGATCAAAGACTATTTGTAAAAAGAAGATTTATAATATGACTATCCAGGAAGAGTAGATCTGAGATTTATATAAAATGAAAATGGGGAAAAATGCCGAAAACTCACAACATCAAAAATCGGAATCGGTAGAATTAAAGATAATCGAAATATAAGCATATTTAGAAATGTACTTTCGACTTTTGAGAACACTAACTGGTACTGCTTAGGTTCCATTCGTCATTATGGAATACTATCATTCGCTCTCCTAACAATATACTTAAATGAATACTTCTATAAGCTCTCTCTTCTATTTGAAGACTCACACTTAAGTTCTATGAGTGAGATTAAAATAAATCTAACACCTCTGACTGAGAACTTTATCTGATCAACAAAAGCTGGAAGAGAGGTAACACTAGATTATTTATACCAAAAATATTACCTTTTTAGAGGATTTATAACTCGAAGGGTTCTCACATTTTACAAAGATATATGAGAATAACAAAAGAAAATCAATGCTTAAGAGTTGAGAACCGTGCTGAAATATTTTCATAAAGGCGTCAGCATAGCCTAACAAGTAAATGCCATTGCTGATTCTTGATGATCAAAGAAGTATCATCCAAAAGATTTCAAATTATCCAAGAGGATAAAATCAACGAATCCCAAATGGTATAAATGGAGAATTTCAAATGATATGAAGTTGTTGAAGGGAAATTGATTCAATTAATAAGAGAATAAATCGATTTCAAAAGAGAATGAATAAATCGATTCTATCGACACGAGAATGAATAAATAGACTCATCAAAACTTTCTATCATAATGAAACTCTCAATCTATCGAACATTAGATCGTTAACTTATGTTTTTGTTTTCAAAATATTTTATTGATTAATGTGTCCATCTTCCTAGCAACAACGCAAATTCTTGGTCAACTTTAACACAAATCAATCTGAAAGATTTCTTCTAACCGGATGTTGACCCTCATAGAGTAGGTTATTTCCCCAACGAACTCAAACACCGAATCGATCTCTTTTTTGGTATACGTAGAAAATCTCATAATCCGCTCATCGTGATATACATGTGGCAGTTATTCTGAACCGTAAGTTTATGTTCAGTCATCAAAATGAAACGTTTCCTCAGTCAAACTATGTTTTCAACAATCTCATTAGTGTTTACAAATTCAGCCTAAGTTCAGCAACTATAGGCTAAGTTAATCTTACATTCTCCCACTTTCAAGTTCTTGTACTCATCCAAGAGTATGAACAATAAACACATTCCGGCTATCAAGATTTACAGTATGCATTCCACACGTTCCGAACATCACAAGTATGCACAAGGCATATATAAACAAGTTCATACATATATGTAATCAACATAGTTTTTCAACAAAAACCAGTATGCTCATAGACATATTTCAAAACTAGTATGCTATCACCATAGCAACAGAGTACGCAATCAGCGTAGTTAATCAGAGTATGCTATCCGCATAATAATCAATCTTTCGAGGAATTCCCGTCAACACGGCGAATCATAATCTTTCATTTTTAGACAGACTTAACGTTTCAACAAATAATGTAAACTTTTAAAAACTAAAATTTGCATAAATACATGCGTACCTTTTAAGCTGTTGCGTGAGTGACGAGCTGAGGGCTTATATAATATCACACGGAATTTCAATGAAAGACGAAATAAGACCCAACAGGTCTACAGAGTTGCAAAACCGGCTCTGATACCACTTTGTAGCGCCTCGGTCCTGAAAGACCGTGGAAATGGACGCCACGGGGGTGGGAATTAAGAAGCGGGAAAGAAATGGGGTAATTTAATTAATGACAGGGTGATAATCTAAAAAGGATTAATGTTTGGAATAAAATTTAACAACCGAGTATGTCAAAGATAGGTTATGCCTTCCGGAAAATTAGACATCATAACCTCTATAACTAGAATGAATCCCCGTTTATAACGGCTTATAAGAGAAGAATGAAAGCTGTAACAATTCAATAAGCCCTTTCATAGGCCAAACGGAAACAAATAACCAGATACCAACAATCAATAGACCCATTCATAGGTCGACAAAAGAAACAGACACCAATATACTGAACAAATTATGCCCTTCCATAGGCCAAAATGAATGTTCAAATTTTATTTTGATACTAGGTGCGGCGCAATTAGGACCCTCGTCTATTTTGTGATTCCCTGCTCAATTTTATGTGGTCTCTATTATCAGGTGGGTGAAATTATTATTTTTGAAATAAAAGAATATGTTATATGCCTTTTGAGTCAGAAATGATTTTAATCCAACTTGAATTATCGTGGATGGAATGTGGATAGCGTTTTATAAGCACAGAATAGCGTTTCATACGCATTGAAGCGTTTTGTACGCACCAGAATATGTCATATGCATAGTTCAAGATCTATTCTAGAATCAGAAGAAGAGTACCCTAAATCCATTATTCCTGCGATTTATTTCAGTTGGATAAATAGAAAGAAATGCTCATGATCCCCCACCACTGAGTACGTTTTAAGAGTGCTCACCCCACATTTTTAAATGTTTTCAGGTCAGTGAGCTGGGAGCAGCGCGATGGAAATGGGGGTGAACTTTCTCAAAATGTTTCCAATGGTTGACCTTAACTTTTGCACTTGTTTCTGAAAGTAAACTATTTTGAATTTAGTATTTTTTATGTTTGTTAGTAGTTTTTGGTCTAACCTAATGTAGTGGTTTGCTAATATGGTTTAATTAATATTAGGAGTGTGAATTTTATATTTTAGAACTTGTGAGTTCCTTTTTGAAATGAACTTGGTGTTTATGAAATGCAGGTGCTTTGTTCTAAGTACCTATATTTCTGAAAAATATGGTTCTATTTTGATAAAAAAATTATTCAAACTGATATTTTTATTAATAATTTTCCGCTTTAAAGAATAGAAAGAGTAACATTTTAAATTATAGAATTTAGGGTGTTACAAATTCTGGGAAAATAGCTTCTAGAATTAATGAAGAAAGAAACCATAGTTTTCCTAGTTGATTTAGATAACATTCTACCAAAGTCATATAGACGAGCGACACAGCTGCCAGTACAGATCAGGGAATATCAAACTCGGCAGAGATCAATCAAGACACCTGAGGTCCTTGGAAAAGAAAAGGCCAAGATGATTGAACCAGTCAAGATGGAATCATTTGACTTTGACGATGATCCTCCGAAGTTTGTGTCACTGGAGCATGAAAGTAAGGGACCAGCTGAATCGAGTGCAGTCAAAAAAGTAGCTGCAACATCAGTTCAAACAGAGTCTGCTGAAAAGAAAGATCAAGGAAGCTCAATATCAACTCACCTGAAGAACTCTACATAAGGAAAAGAGGAGGCTGAAGAAAAGACTGATTCCAAAAGGAACAGTATGCAAAAAGAAGGGAAAACAGAAGACTCAAGGATCAAAGCAACTGACGATATTTGGCCAGACACGTAGCCGAGCTGTCTATCAGTTCAGCCTGCAACACATCATGAAGAACTGATCAAACACTTGCAAGACCAGGTAAGACAACTGTCGGAGTTATTTAAGGAGCTGAAGCTCATACTGGACTGAAGTCTTCTGAGGAAAGATCTCACAACTTCAAAGAAGAGTTGAATAGTCCCAGTGAGCCGGTCCTAAAGAAAAAAAAACTGAGCACAAGAAGACCTGAAGGCTAAAGAAGTCAGCTAACTAGATGCCTTATGATAACTTCTTGTAAATCAGTTTATTTCTTAATATTTTAATAAAAATCTTTTGGCTAAAATAAATGCTTGTGTCAGTATTTATTATTTTTGACCGTTAGTCCTAAGCTCAAAATCAAAAGCCCAAAGAAAACGACAAGGGGCTATTTCATTCTTTCAACTAACAAAAATTTATGAGTCCTTCTCCTCACTCATAAATCCTCTTGCTCAAAAATTTTGAGAGAATGCAGAAGCACAATTCACATATTCTTTCAAAATCATCTTCCAAAAGAGTATTCTCTCTCTCTCAAAAAGCTTCAATTCAAACCCAGTCAAACTTTTCAAAAATGGCTGAATCATCCAAAGCTCTTACTTCCTTCAAAGAGCAAATGATGAGAGATAAATTTCTAGAAAGACTAAAATTTTAATTGATTCTAAAAGAATCAAACAACCCATTTCTTCTGGTCAATCTTCACAAGACCGGAATTCTGCACTACCTTGAAACTCCACCAAGATTGTTCATAAAAGACTTGGTAAGTGAGTTCTTGCTTCAAGCAAAGGTCTCTGCAGATGGGAAGGTTATACGCTCAGTGATTCAAGGAAAGAAACTCCAAATCACTGAAAGAAAGATTGCAGAAATCTTTCAACTTCCCAGAAAGGGTTCCAGGGTTAAAGATCTGAAAGATTCAGCTGAACCATACTGGAAAGAATGACGCGCTTCAACTTGCTCCAAGCAATTCAGTTTTACCACATCTAATATTGATATGAAACCTGAGTATGGAGTGATACTCGATATCATGAACAAAATGATGTTCGGCGCCATTAGAAGCTTGAGTTAATTAACTTAAGAAAGATACAAAGTAATGATACACCTTATTAAAGGATTGGAAGAAAATTGGGCAGAGTTTGTATTCTCCCAATTCAAACATCAAGTCATGAAAGCTGCAGACTCAAAGAAAACTGGGAAATTTGAGTCCAAACTAGGACTTGTTCTAAGAATGAGTAAGCTCATGGAAGATATGTTGAGTATTCCAAATGATGACGCGCTACCAGTCCTCATCTCTGACTAGATTCCCAAGAAAGGGAAATCACATCTTCAGTCATTCAAGAAGAAGAGGATATCTAAAGCCAAAACTGGCAATACAACTTCAAGCAGCTCAACTGCCAATGAAGTTCCTTCTCCGCACTCCGAGAATGGATCATCAGTTGACTTCAAGCCCCACACTGATCTAGATGAGCTCAATTAATTCATCGAAATCCCTCATCCAAATTATGGAGCTGAATATTTTAGGAGAACTTTCCCTCTTCTCCAGCTAACTGAAGACAATATTCGCACTTTCTACAGTGGCGAATATGCAGTCAAGAGTGCACATAAAGATGTAATAAATCTCTTTCTCACTCACTTCACTTATGTTGCCAAGCAAGACAATCAGTTGTTCAAACAGCTGTACCGGTACTTATACTGGTATAACTGGAGACATTCTATGTCAATCCAGTCACATTTCTTGCTAACTGCCTTTCATGGCATGAGCTTTTGGTGATGAGAAGAGACTTGGAGTATTAAATAGATTGGGGCTTCAAATCTATTTCCTCAAACTATTGTGCAAGTCCAGCGGATTAGGAAGCATATACTTGATAATAACATTCCAGCTAAGGCCATGCTAGCTGATGTTCAAGCCAGCTTGAGATCACAAGGAGTTGCAACTAAAAAGTAGTTTGTCAACAATCCAGTCGATCGATGTTGCCTAAAACTGAATTTTAATTCAATTCAGTTAGAAGAGGTATCTTTACAAGCTGTGGGCACCACTGAAAAGATAGACCAAGATCTAACTCATACTCAAATTGTGGCGACCCCAATGAGTCAACACCATGGACACAATAGAGCAAAAGATGATGAAGATACTACCACGTCACCAAATCTCCTATCCTGAAACTATGTTACTCCTCTTATCAAGTCTTGCTCAAGAGCTGTAAAAATGATGATAAATTAGTCCAGCTCATCCTATAGAGGAATTAAGAAGCTAACCACCTTGAAGCTGACCAGCTCAGCAGTCGCTCTTAAGAAACTTCAGCAAGCTGAGACTGCAACCAGAACTGATCCTTTTCTGGACATCATCAGTTCAGCTTCCAAAAGGAAAAGGTCAAATAGCTCTAGAGAAAGCGGAGAAGCTAGCCCCATCCAACCACTCAAGAAGAGGAAACTGATGAAATGTCAATCAACAGCCAATCAATAAAACTGATCAAATCGGTTTAAAGGTGACATCATCTGTTTAGCAGGAAACTGACTCCTCAAGGTCAAATTCCCTCATTAGCTGCCTGATTAATCCTCCTTGATAAACTTCTCTAATCTCTATTCCTCAAAGCTTATTTTTGAATAGTTACAATTAATATTTCAAAATAAGCTTACTATTCATCTGAGTTGCCATTAAAGTCTCTATGCTAAGCATTAAAGCATAAAGAGATGAATTTTCTAAGGGATATAAATAGCAAATCTTCTGGGAAAATATTTTGCTATTTATGGCAACTACCCAGATTTTCAAACCCTCAGATCTCAGCCGTTTGATCAAAAAGTAATAGTCCAGATAGACGGCTGAGATGCATGCATCATTTAATCAGCTAACTTTCTTTCAAATCAGATAGCTGATCAGCCAGTAGCACTCGATTGCTATGGTTAAATACATGCAAAATCACTGCTTTATAAGTAGTAGATAAGTTGAATGGAAAATAGAACTCTCAACACATTCCTTCTCCTTGTCTTCTCTTACTTATCCAACACTCCTTCTTCCTCATATCATCTGTCATCGAAAAATGGCTCTTCCATTTCACTCGATGAACATCCAGCTTCTCATGAAGAAGCTCAGAAAGGATAAGTATATTGACTGAGAGCTTCTTGAAGATCAATTAGGTCCAAAGAAGACTAGCATGATCTTTCACTTGTTGAAATCATGTGGGCTCTTGTCGTTCATGACAACTCAGCCCAAGAAAAAACATCTCTCGCTTGTAGCCGAGTTCTACTACAATGCGGAGATCAAGGGACACAACATAATATCTGTTGTCCACGACCAGGTTATCATCATCAACAAAGATGTGTTAACTGATTTGTTTCAGCTCCTCAATAAAGGCCAGAAGGTGCATAAACTCGCACTTTCTTCAAAGTTGGAGTTGTGGAATGGCTGGAAGCTTCCACACGTCGATCATCGAGACTTTTCAAATAATTTGAAAGATAGTCTCCCTCCAATGATGGTCCAGATCATGGACATTGTGATGCATATTCTGCTCAACAGCATCACAAATATGCAGTTCAATGACAACACCGCTCATCTCATGACAGTCATATATTATGGATGCAAGGCTGACTGGGCATCCTTTATATTGGCTCAGCTTCACATGCTATGAAGCGTACTAAGATTGATCTAACCTCTAGTAGATTCAAAGCCAAGTTAGGATTTGCCAATTGACTCAGTCACATCATCGAGGAGCAACTTGAAACAGTTCCTAGTTGATTCTACCTCATCAGAAGAAATCTCCTTCCTACAGGTTACATCCATCACAAACATCATAGAGTAACTGGCCGCCCTAGAAAGTCGAGACTTTAGCTAATGGAGGACCACAACCCAGCCAAAGAAAAGCAGCCACTCCTTGACGCTGAACCTCCAGCTGATGCAGATCAGTCTTCGACTAAAAGTGATTCTTTCACTTATACAAGTGATGAGTTAACTGTACCTACAACCAGCGAGCCTCCCTACATCGCTGACCTAGAACTTCTGGAAGAAAGCTTCAATACAAGCCTTGACCATCAGCTGAAGAGATGTTTTGGTCAAATTGGGGATCTCAACCTCTTTCTCTTCGAACATCTTCGAAGATATCTCCAATATCACTTATGGAGATTTGAAGTGGATGATACCACCATCGTGCACATGGCAGACAAGCGAGGTTACTCATATTGGATAGAGGAAGGACAATAGAACAGGAGCTGGATGAACTATCCGCTCAGTACACATCCATCTGTCTCAGAAATCATGGATTCCATGATTAAGAAATTTCAAACCTCGGTGCCTCATGATGTACCCCTTTCCAACCATGAGCCCTCCAACTCATCCACAACTCCTCTTCAAGAGGATGCCCTCATCACCATTCCGGACGAGCCACTTCTCGAACTCGCATCAGCCTCTTCTATCAGTCAAGATCCCTTCTCTCTATCTGATCTTGACCAACTGATGTTGACTGAGGAATCTTATGCATGGTTGTCTACTTCTATGCCTACACTCCAAGCTCCCCATATCACCACAACTTGTTGGCCACTTCTTTCTCTCTTCTGCCACAGTTGTCACTGCCAAACTATGACTTCCATCAACTCGCCATTTTAGATGATGCAAAAAAGGGGGAAGAGTATATTGATGATGGAAAAAAATGTGGAATAGCACATGATGGAAACTGGCAAGGTGATCTAACTCTTTGGGATGAGATCCAAAGAGAAGTACAAGGAAAGGTACAACTCCAGGGGGAAGCTACTCGTGATGAGGAAGTCCAATTTTAGCAATGCTCAGCTCATATAATTTGGAAAGGGATTTGAATAATGTCAAAATTTCAAATTATTTAATTAGGGTTGGTCGAATTTTAGGTTTTAAATTTGGAGGATTATGTTTTTGGTTAATTTCAAAATTTCCAAATTTAATCCTAAGGTAATTTTTGAAAATCTAAGATTTAACTTGGTATAAAATTATTATTAATTTTTAAATTTTATCTTGGGGTAATTTTTGAAATTAGAGGTTTATTTTAGAGATCAAATTTCAAAATTTGATGTTCAATTAATTCCCTAAATTGATCCATATTTTTCGAAAATTTGGGAATATTTTTAGAATAGATTTTTGGTGTTATCAAAATTTTCATATCTAATCCTAGTGATATTTGGAAAATATAGGGGATTATAATTGGATAAGGTAATTTTCATGGATATGAAAAGTTACCTAATTATAATCCAAATAGGTTTCAAAATTGAATTTTAAATTTGGAAAGTATTTGAAGCGGATCAAAATTTTCAGATTTATTATTCTTGGAATTTTTGAAACCTAGACATTTTATTTGGAATAGATTTTTGAGTAATATCAAAATTTTCAAATTTAATTGTTTAGGGATTTTAAAAAATTAAGGAATTATTTGGAAAAGATTTTTTATAAATATCAAAATTTCCAGATTTATTCCTTATGTGATTTTCAAAGGTGTAAGATTTAATTTGGTGGAAAATTATAATTAATTTTCAAATTTTATCTTGGTGTAATTTTCGAAAACATTTAATTTAATTAAATGGTAATTGTCGAAAATTTTAACATGTATGGATATCATGGGATATTTTATGTTTAACATTTAATTTTGGTAGTTGTATCTACGCATGGTTTTATTTACAGGAGGTACCAACTATCATGACATTCTTATTATTTGTTATGTAATGATTTAATTTTATGTTGAATGTATGGTTGGCCGTATGCCGGTTTGGCTACGAGATTTTTATCCATGAGAAAATCCATGGATTAGGTCTAAGTAATTTATTTATTATGTTGTTTTAATGTAATAGGAAAAATAAATTGTTAGATTTAGTGATGATTTTCAAAAATCATCAAGTTTGAGTTGTATTTTATTTTCCTTTGTTATTCTAGATATATTAGAATTTTCCTTTCGGAATAGATATTCAATATAGAATAAGGAAAGAAGATGGACTCAAATATGGAAAATGGAGCAGCCCCAACAAGGAAGGACGACATCCCGAACATGTCCCAAAACCCTAGAGAAGCTAGGGTTCGGCGAGATGCTTTGGTGGAAGCGTGGATGATGTCCAGATTTCCGGAGCGGATTTTCCAACTTTATCTCATGGATACAACATGAGAAATATGCCATGATAGTTGGTTTAAATTATTATACTTATAATGATGAATGTTTGCATGTCGTGGATGTTTATCATTTTATGTGATGATCTTGCATGTCAATGGGATAAAAAGAATCCTCAAGTATAAATAACTAAGTGGGAGAGATATATACCAAAGTATGTGGAAATCTTAAACGGTCTCCATCAATCTGGTTTAATTGAGAAGTGATATGCAACCTCCCTACGGAGGGGTTATACTACTGGATTCTCGAGAAATTAAACTTCCTAAATGGATAACTATAGAACATTATTAAGAACAAATTGGCCCTACTAATAAGGAGGTGGGTTCGAAATAATGCTCTTGTGGTGAAGATAATGGTAAGCACACATAGATATAATTTATTAATAAACGTCCATGCTATGTGCCTTATTAATTAGAAGATTACATGACCGGAATCATTTTCGACTATTAATTTACTTGTCAAAAAGAAACTTGACTAGAGGTAAATTAAAGGTTAGATAACTTGCTTAAAAATGAATTTTATAAACATCCACCCTACGTCGCTTATAAGAAACATTTTTAAGATGTCGGTGGATATACATATAATTCTTTTTTAGCATTTCTATTATATGTTTATCCTAAAGGGTGTGACTATACTGCATATTTTACTTTTCTGTTATTCTATATCATCATGGCACTCTCCAACTTTTCTTCTATTCTCAAATGTTTTAATCGGTGAAATACTAAAGGTTGGATTCAAAACTTAAACATTGTCTTAAACGGTTGAAGATTTAATTGTACTTGATGAGGAATGTCATAAGAAACTAGTTGCGAAATCTTATGAAGTAGTGAGTACCTTTTATGGTGTTATCACAAGAAACTCTTCGGGTATCAGAATTACACAACAAAATGCATTGTCATGAAAAATCTGATGAACACCAAGATAGTCAATTCCATTCTTGTAATGGATTATATTCTCCGAATGATAAGTTACTTATCGGAGATCGAAACCCTGGATAGTGAACAAGACGCCGAGTCTTAGATCGATATGGTGTTTTGACAGTTTGTCTCTAAAGTTTAAACAGTTATCTTTGAACTTTGGCATGATAAAGAAGAATGTCACTTTATCATAAATGCTTGCTGATCTTCAGACAGCCGAGATGCTAGTGAAGCATCACAGAGGCACAAATGGCTGAAGATAAATGCATCTCAACCAAAGGAAGTGTGTAGGACAATGAAGAAAATGACATAGTTACCTCAAAAGGACTTTAAGTCCAAAGGATATGTGCTTCAAGTACAATCAGCTGAGACATTGTAAGTCTGAGTGTCCTCTCAAAAAGAAAGGTATCTCTCACTCGTTTGAGTGAAGATGAGATCACTATGTACATGTGCAATGTTATGGTAAAGTGGTGGCTATTACAATGGGAGACATAGGTATACCTTTCAGTAATAATAGATTTTAGTTTTAAAGGATTGTCTACATGTGCTAAACTTTAGAAACTTGGTTTCGGTTTCTAAGTTAGTTTTTTGAATTGATATTCTGTTACTTTTGATAATAAGATTGTTATTATGGATGGAAAACATTTTATCTATTCTTGCACATTAGATGAACATCTTTAATACACTACAATCTATGCATAACACTACAAAAAAACTATCGAATACATCCATTAAACCATAATAAAAGGAAAGAATCTTCGCAAAGTAATCAAACCTATCTTTGGCATCTAGTACTTGAATATATTATTCTTAAGAGGATTTAAAGTTTGATAAGTGATGGTCCATTGGTCTCACTGGTCGTAGAATCATTTCTTTGTGAAAATCCTACTAAGAAGGTATAACAACCGAGTATCCTTTAAGGTTAAAGGAAAAAAATCCAAAGAGGTAAAATAAGCAAGTATCCCTATGACGGTTCATGCTAAGAGGTGGTTATGAGTAATTCGTCATGTTCATTGATGATTACTCAAGTTTTAAATACATTTACATAAATGCGTCGCTAGTCTAAATGCTTTGAGAAATCAAAGAATTAAAATGGAAGTGGGGGAACGCATTAGTAAAAGTATCATGTTTCTATATTTCTAATCATTAGTGACGAGTACATCTTAGGCGACTTTAGGGACCACTTGGCAGAGACTAGGATTGCATCCCGGTTGACTACGTCTACTATTCAAGCAACATAATGATGTAGTGGTGCGAAGAAAAGAAATATTATTGGAAATGGTTAGATCGTTGATGAGCTATTCAAAGTTATCTTTTTCATTTTAAGGATATTTCTTATAAATGACAGTTGTTCGTTGGATATCCAAGATGAACGGAAGGTGGTTTATTCTATAGTCCTAAGAACCAGAAGGTCATTGCAAGCACAAATGCCCGATTCTTAGAAAAAGAATATGAGATAAGTCACAAAGTTAAGAACAAGATCGTTCTTGATGTTTTGAGGAAAGGACATTCGAATCCTACACCCAAAAGTGTATAAGAAGAGGTACCACCTAATACTGCACAGACGTGTCACAGAGGTACAGAAAATACTTCATCGCAGTGGAAGGGTTGTACGCTAACCTAACAGAATCATTAGTCTAGAAGAATCTTCTGTTTTTCTGGAAAAGACTAAATGAATTGGATCCCAGGAACTATGATGAAGTGGTTTAAGATAAAGATGCGATTTCTTGGAAAACTGCAATGGAATCTGAAATGAGATCTATGGATCACCATGATAGTGGGAGGTTGTAGACCCACTAAATGAGGGTAACACTCATTTGGTGAAAGTGGATCTACAAAAGAAAGATAACATCTAACGAAATGTTTTGATCTAGAGTCTCTTGTCTGTTACTACTCACTTTAACTTAGTTGTTTGGCCAATAGATGTCAAGACAGTTTTCCTAAGTGGAAGTCTTGAGGAATAATATCTATATGCGACAAACAAAGGGATTCATTGCTAAGGCCAATAACACTTAGTGTGCTAGCTTAGAAGTCCATTCGTGGATTTAAGTAAAGCATCAAAAATCTTGGAACATTCGATTTGATGAAGTTATCTAGGAATGTGGATTCATGGAAAAATCGGATGAAGGCTGTGTGTATAAAAGATGTGACGGAAATGTGGTGGTTATCCTAGTACTGTGTGTTAAATAAGAACTTGCTTACTGGGTAACAATGAGAAGGAGTTATTGAACATAGGGGTGTGATTGTCCAAAAATATTGATATGAAGGATTTGGGTTGTTGTACTCATCCCACGCTACCTATATCGAAAATGTGCTAGCTAAATTTAACATACAAATTCCAAGAAAGGTTTTATACCTTTCGAGCGTGGAATACATCTGCTCAAGGAAATGTGCTTCCCAAACACATAATGAGATAGATGAGGAGAAATGAGATTCCTTACGTTTCTGCAAAAGGAATACTCATGTATGTTATGCTATGCACAAAGCCCGATATCTACTATGTTGTGGCATAGTGGAAAGATATCAATTTTAAACTTATTTAAGGATAATGGAATGTGGAAAAGAGTATTCTCAAGAGGACTTGAGATAGTGTGCTTATTTACCACTCGGACATTCTAATTAGCTTGGGTTATGTGGACTTAGTTTTTCCAAGACTGATAAAAAGGATCAGAGTAAGTCTTAGTCAGCATATTTGTTTGAATTAGGAAGGGGAGTCGTGGCATGGAGGAGTAAGGCAGAAAATCGTGTGGTACTACTCAAGAAACAAGATATTAATTAATTATAGTTGTCAGAAGCTTACATAATTAATTAATGGATACTGTATCTTAAACATGGGGAATGACTAAACTAAAGGAGAAAGCATATTCGCAAATGTGTATTACATTGGTAGGTCGGTATTATTTCTTTAGTGGAATAAAAATAATACTTCATTTATTTATTTATATCCATGTTATGGATATTAGAAAATAAATAAATTAGTAGGACAATTTAATATTCTTCTAGATCCCTGTTGTAGCCCAATTAACACCTAAGTGGACTGAGAATGGAACAAGTGGAGAGGCCCAAACCCAATAGGGTTTAGGGAGATTATTTTCGTCTCCCTCTCTATTAATTAGAGGGGGAGCATGGAATTATGAAGAATAATACAGCCCCTCTGATTCTCACTTGATTCCCTAGGATTCCCACACAGTTTAGTAGACTGCAGCCCACCCTGCATCTAAACAAGGTTCGGAAATGCAGCAGAAGATCAAGGAGTGGATCTTATGCTTGGAGAGGTTCGAATACAGCCATGGAGGAGAGGTTGTTGTTATGTGTTCATCTCCAACAACAGGATTAGACCTTTAATCCCGTGACAACCCTACTATGTGATATAAGTGGTTAATTGGTTCTATCTTTCCACCTTTGTTAGAATCGATTTGCTTTCATGCTTATTCAATACTGTTAATAATTAATATCACACATAAAATCATGATATACATGTTGTAGAATTAATGAGTATCCGATTAGATCCTGTGGGGGCACAATTCGAAAAAACCCCAACAAACAGACTTAACAAAATGGATCCCAGAGAAGAAGTCAAAGGTTTGTAGATATGGGAAGGGCTTTTCGGTTTTGCTTCCTATATGCTGTGTATTATTTTGGATATTTCTTATTTGCAAATTTAGTTCAAAATTACCCATTGATCGCATTAGTACTCATACCCAACTCTTTTCAAAATATTTTCAGGTTGAGATATTGAGGCCAGTGATGTGCTTTTGGTGGGGTTTTCTGAGCTTCCTAATTGTTGCTCTATCTGGTTATATTATTTGCTTCCGCTATGTTTCTGCTGAATACTCTGATATCTAGTATTTAGTCTTGATATTTTATACATGATACTCGATGATAACATGTCTAATATGCTATTAATATATGAAGTCTATTTATTAAATAAAGGCTTGAGAGGAGGAAGCCCCATTCTTTTGTTATGCCAATTACCCCTTTATTGACTTCGACCTATTAGAAGGGTCATACCTGATTTCATGTTGGTATCTGTTTACTTTCAGTTGACCTATGAATGGGTCTTATCTGCTATTCTACTTTTGTCCTTTGGATGGGACTAATCTTATTAGTACTTAAGATAAATAGATCTTTACTTGTTGGTTTCTGTGCCGTTCCAATTATACTCTTATAAGTCGTTATAAAATGGGGACTTGTTCTAGTTATGGAGGTTATGCTGCCCAAATTTCTGGGGAATATAACTTATTCTTATTTTCAATAATCATTTCATTTAACTAATATTTATTCCAATTGCTATTCATTTTTAAGTCACACCTCCATCCTTCATTAATTATTCTTTTCGAGACCATGGCATTACAGTGTGTACAAGAAGTGTGATGCAAATGTGGCGGTTATCCTAGTCCTATATATTAAATAACAACTTGCTTATTGGGTGATAATGAGAAGAAGTTATCAAACATAGGAGTGTGATTGTCCAAGCATTTCAATATGAAGGATTTGGGCTGATGTACTCATCCCAGGTTACCTATATCTAAATTGTGGCACAGTGAGAAGATTTCAATTTAACCCTAGTTAAGGATAATGGATTGTGGCAAAAAAATCATTCTTAAGAGAACTTGAGATAGTATGCTTGTTTACCACTCGGACAGTCTAATTGCCTTAGGTTATACGGATTTAGTTTTTCACAGAACCGATGAAAATGATCAGAGTAAATCTTCATCAGTATATGTGTTTGAATTGGGAAGATGAGTCATGGCATGGAGGAGTAAGACAGAAATGCATGCTCACTCCACCATGAAAGTTGAATACGTGGCTGGCTCTAAGGCTTCGAAAGACTGTGCGCCTCCATAACTTCTTATTAGACTCGAGCGTGGTTCTTAATTTTCCTTAGGAGTATCACGACACACTGTGATAACTCCAATGCAGTAGCAAATTCGAAAGTAATCTAGAGTCCATGGGGCAATTAAAAACATAAGTTTATAGTACCACCTTATACGAGATATAAGAGAGGGAGATGTGGTAGTGGTCTAGATTACATTGGAAGATAAAAATGGTTGTCTCATTCACGAGCCTTCTAAGCTCAGACCTTCAATAGTCAAGTGGAGATAATGGGAGTTGGTGTAGACCTGGGGCCGTGGCCGTTTTGAGTTTATGTGATGTTGGAGACTTAGCCCGTATGTTGTTTATACTTGAAAGACATGCTTTGAGTATAAGTGGGAGATTATTGGTTTTGTATGTGGGAAAGCTTGTCTTTTTATACATTAAACAATATTAAGATGATATAGACTGAATAATAATCCCAGTCACTTTGTGCATTTAATTATTCTTATATTTAATTGCATGTTCCATGTACTTGCATTGTAGATGATGTGGTGTGGGTCAACACACGGTAAAAATCATATCATCAGATTCTTTGCAACGTATTAAAAGGCTCATGGCTTAGATAGTCCTGAACCCACCATCGGTACACCGTACAATAATTTGATAGTTAGTTTATCTTGACTAGCTGATTATTATGGTACACTGGCTTGTGTATTGAGGCGGATCACAATAGGATATTATTCTCTATTATGACCTTAAGTGAGAAAATAAAGATATAGAGAGTTCGGGTTCTTAACCCATATATATTGGCGGACATATATATGTTATGTTATTGCTTTGATTTATCAATGAGTGAGATTCTCAGATAGGATCAACAACCTCGATATCTTGGGCAGTATCATTTACATATATGATAGGTCGTGCAATATATATGATCACTGTGTCCCGATGCATTAGGTTGATGATGTCCCCTTGAGGAAGCACAAGGATCATAGAAAGCCCTGCAGGCAGAATATTAATTTATTCTTATCATGATAAATGGAAGTTGTGCGGTACTACTCAAGGAACAAAATATTAATTAATTATAGCTGTCAGAAGCTTACATAATTAATTAATGGACATTATATCTTAAACATGGGGAATAGTTGGACTAAAGGAGAAATCATATTCGTAAATATGTATTAAATTGGTAGGTCAGTCTTATTTCTTTAGTGGAATAAAAATAATACTTTATTTATTTAATTATATCCTTCTCATGGATATTAGAAATTAAGTAAATTAGTTGGCCAATTTAATATTCTTCTAGATCATTGTTGTAGCACAATATGACCTAAGTGGACTAGGAATAGAACAAGACTTAGAGGCCCAAACCCTAATGGGTTTAGGGAGTTGATTTTCACCTCTCCCCTGTAATAAGGGAAGGGGGCACGAAAATAACTAACATAATACAACCCCTCTAAGTGCTCTCTTGATTCCTAGGGTTTCCACAACCGTTTAGTAGTCTGCAGTCCACCCTGCATCTAAACAAGGTCCGTAAATGCAGTAGAAGATCAAGAAGTGGAATATTGGAGCTGTGGAATTTTTTAACACCAAGAGGAAGTAAATTTCCATCCATGTGTTCTCCATCAATAATGGGATTAGACCTTTTATCCCGTGAGCAACCGGATAAAAGTTTGTAAGTACCAATTTCAATTGATTCTATTTTCTTCCGCTGCATTAATAGATTCAAAATTAAAACTTACATGTTTATTCAACATAGGATAATTAATGTCACACATGAAATTATAATTTACATAAACTAGAATTAATGACATCCAAATAGATCATGTGGGGTACAATTCGAAAAAACTCCAACATTTTGAACTATCGTAACCATTGGATAAGCGACTCTTCAAACACTATAAATAAGCCGGCTAAATTGAAAGGCCTCACCTTTACCAAAATTCTTCACAAGTCTCTCTCTCTTTCTCTTTCTCTCGATCAATTAAATAAACTCAAGAGAAATCCACAAATCTCCCAGTCCTCCTTCATCGCCCAAAACTAATCTCTTATTTACTCAAAAGCTATTTCAAATGGCTCAACCATCAGCAAGACCCATTCGAAAAAAATTCAACTTCCGTGAAACCAGAGAATTATCTGCAAGGTTTCAAGTCAATCTCTACAAAGATAAGTTCCTTGATAGAAAAGCTTACAAGGAACTCTGCCAAGACTCAGTGGTGTGTAACATTATCCTCTCCAAAATCAAAAGAGTAGGGTTATAGAACTTTGTCGAAGTTCTCCTACAAAAGGTGTATCCCAAATCAATTGTTGAGTTTTATCTAAACTCAAATATTCAGGTGAACTCCAACAAAATCCTCACCGAGGTAAGAGGACCTGAACTGGAAACCACTCCTGAATTGATTGGCCAACTATTTGGCATGCCAACCAAAGGAGTAAATATACAAGATGTGCAAGTTGATACGCAGAGGACGTACAACCATGGAAAGTGACCAGAGTGCCAAGAGCCCTACAAGAACAACAACTTAATTTCATGCTTCCAAAATGAGTATAGAATATTGGCGTCCATAAACGCTTGGATGGTTGTTGGAACAACTAGAAGCCATAATGATATGTCCGAGGACAAATACAAGGTATGCACCATCATTGAGGCTATACAAGTCAATTGGTCACTGTTCTTCTTTGAACAGATAAAGATGTAGTCGAGATAGTTGAGAAACACTGGTCAGAGACCTAGTTCTATCAGAAAATGTGTTTTCTCAACCCAATCTGTAGTATCCTTGAGAACATATTCCTCTCAATGGAGGAAGAGACTGAGGTTAGAGTAGTTGATAAAACTGACCTTATACCGTAACGCACAAAGAAGTAATTTCCACAGCCAAGAATCTCTTCCAGAGATTCTCAGTCCCGATCATCAACCAGTACTAAGTTAATTCACAGAACAAAAGGAGGCAAATTGACTAATAAAGAGAAGAGAAAAAAGGTTGCAATTGAGTCTCCTCAAAAAGAAGACTCGGATTTTGACAATCATAGGCCCCGTCCATAAATGCACAACCTCTTCAACAAATAAGGCTAGGATCCACATCGACTGAACCATTAACCTCCAGAAGGCCAACCACCAGATCAGTTCAACAAATAGAAGTTGACTGATCAAGTCAAGAAAAAGTCAGTTGGGACATCCCAACTGAAGAAGAAAACAAAGAAGCAAATTGATCCTCCACCACCACCTGAGATCCCTCCAAACATCAAAGCGTTTGATTTGGCACCATGCTCTGATGATGAAGATATTGTGCCATCTAGATGATTTCCGTAAAGGGATACAGGAGCTAATTACTTTCGGCAAACATGTCCCCTAATGGCTGAGATCGCAGAGAACATCAGAGCCTTCTTAAAGGCTGACATAGCCAGAAGCTGGGCTGAAGAAAGGAAAAATTAGTTCGTGGCACAAAACTTTGTTGTCGATATAAGCGGTTTTGAGCAGATCTACAATGCTCTAATCAGGTATTTCATTCAGAAACTGTGTTTTTGTTTCTTGCGTATCATGGTATCAGTGTCTGGAGGAGAGAAGAACATTGGTGCCTATTCTGGACAAGCTAAGAGACACCAGGACAGATGTCCATTGAGATTTTAAGAAAGCACATAGCCATCAGGAAAAATCATCTAAATCCTGCAAGGGGCTCAATCCTAAAGGTCATGAAAGACGTAACTGATCGCAAGGGAATAGATCCACCTCTCTTAAAAGATAGGATTCAACATCAACAATGACAACAACTCCAGGTGCAGCAACAATGGCACCATGCTTTGATGATTAAGAAATCGTGACATCTAGAGAATTTCCGCACAGGAATACATGAGTTGATTATTTTTGGCAAACATGTCCCCTAATGGCCGAGATTGCAGAGAACATCAGAGCCTGCTCAAAGGCTGACATAACTAGAATCTGGGCTAAAGAAAGGACAAATCAGTTCATGGCACAAAACTTTATTGCTGATCTAAGCGGTTATGAGTAGCTCTACAACGCTCTAATCAGGTATTGTTACTGGTACCTTTGGAGACATGTTTTTCATTCAGAAACTGTGTTTTTACTTCTTGCATCATGGTATAAGTTTCTAGAGGAGAGAAGAACGTTTGTGCTTATTCTGGACAAGCCAAGAGACACCAGGATAGATATCCATTAAGACATTAAGAAAACACATAGCCATCAGTAAAAATCATCCAAATCTTGCAAGGGGCTCAATCCAAAAGGTCATGAAAGACATAGCTAATCTCAAAAGAATAGATCCACCTCTCTTAAGAGAAAGGATTTAACATAAAAAACGGTAACAACTCCAAGTGCAGCAACAATGGATACTTCATCAGCTACAATCACAGAGATAACAACAATAGCAATAGCAACAATGACAACAACATCAACAACAACAATAAGAATCGCAGCAGAGGCCAATGAGGATGAATGAAACAACTGAAGCCAATTAGTTGCAAATTAAAACTGACACAACCTCCATCTCTAGGCAAGAGGCAGTAAAAACACAATATTCCATGAAGAAACGACTCTACAGCCTCCATAAGTAATGGTTCAGAATCGAAGAGACTACTAAACTGAACTCCAAACTGATTACTCAGCTGCAAAAACACACTGGACTGTCGCAAGAAGAAACTGATGACTCTAAGGATGAGGAGGAAGAAAACAACAGTGAACCAACAGCCCAGAGATAAAAAATTAAAAAGAGAAAAGATTAAAGACTAGCCAACTGGACCCCAGGGTCAAACTGATCAGAGTCCTTAATCTTCTCTTTGTACTCATCTCTTCACAAGAGTTGACTCAATTATAAGATCTTGACTTTATTTTCTTAAAACAAATGAATGTCTAGTTAGGATTTTTTTGAATTATTACCATTGCTAAATTACTTATCACATCAAACCAACTGCTCAAACCAAAAGATGGCAAAATATATTTCTCTTTGAACAACACCCAACCAACAGCTTTATGAGCAACTCTAGACCTTCATAGAATCATATCTCCTCCCAGCCTCCCACAGAAACCCACAAAAAGTTCTCAAAATTCTCTCAAAATTAGACAAATCCAAAATCCCAAATGGCCAAATCATCAAAAACCCAGAAATCCTTCAATAGCTAAATGATGAGAGATAAATTTCTTAATAGAAAGAAATGTTCAATCAATTCTAAAATTATCCAACAATTCAGCACTTCTTATGTATCTTCACAAAACTGGAATTCTATAATATCTGGAAACTCCACCAAGGTTCTTTAGACAAGAACTGGTGAGTGAATTTCTATTACATGCAAAAGTAATAGGAGATGGCAAAATTGCATCATCAACTATCCAAGAGAGACTGATTCAGGTCACTGAAAGTATTATTGGGCAGATCTTCTGACTTCAAGGACCGGCTCAACGGTACAGAAAATAAAGGCATCAGCAGAAGTTTACTGAACAGAATGGAAAGCTCCTAAGTGCAACAAATAGTTCAATTTCACCATGGCAAAAACTGATCTGAACGAGGAATATGGTGTTCTACTGGACATAATGAACAAAATGATGTTCAGAGCAATTGGAAGCTTGAGTCAGCTAATTCAAGAACGCTACAAGGTTATGATCCACCTTGCAGAAGAAAAAAGTACAAACTGGGCAGAGTTTATTTTCTCCCAACTCAAGCATCAAATCACCAAAGCCACAGATTCAAAAGAAACTAGGAAATTTGAGTCCAACGTAGGGCTTGTTCTGAGAATAAGCAAGCTACTTGAAGACATGCTCAAACTTCCAAATGATGATGCATTACCAGTTCGCATATCCTATTGGATTCCCAAGAAAGGAGAAGCACATCTTTGATCTCTCAAAAAGAAAAGAGACTTGAAAATAAAGTCCAATGACATCACATCAATTCATTCATCAAGAGAGTCTATTCAGTCACTTGAGCCTCAAAAATGCACTTCAGTTGACCTGAATTCTTGCTCCGATTCTGACGAGCTGATTCCTTTTACTAAAATTTCTCATCTAGACTTTGGAGCAGATTACTTCAGGACCACATGTCCTCCACTTCAGCTGATCGAGGAGAACATTCGCACCTTCTACAGTGTTGAACATGTTGTTAAACTTCCCCAAAAAGTGGTAACCAATCACCTTCTCACTTATTTTCTATTCGTTGCAAAGAATGAGAAAAAGTTGTTCAAACAACTTCACCATTATTTCTATTAGTTCAACTAGCGTCACACAACATCCATTCAATCCCACTTTCTCCTCACTGCATTCCATGGGATGAGTTATTGGCAATGCAAAAAAACATGGATCATCAAATAGATAGGGTCTTTTAATCCATTTTCTCTACATGTCGCTCAAGTTCAATACGTCATGAATCATCGAATCACCAACAAGATTTCAGTGAATACTCTAATTGCAGACTTGCAGGTCTCAGTTCCATCTCATGAAGAAGTAAATTCCTCTCAACTAACCGACAGTCCATCAGTTTAACACTCTCTAAAAGGCTCTCACTGTCGCCAACTGAATTTTGATAATCAATCAAATCAGTCAGTCACAGCTCCGCTATCCAAAAAGTTTGCAACTGAGAAAACAAGAAGCAAATCCACTAATAATTCCAGTTGCAATAGTTCATTAGATTCAGGCATGCTATACTGCTGAAAATATTGAAAAAGAAGAAGAAGATACGACAATCTCTCCCAATCACCTTTTCTTAAAGCAATACATTACACCGTTATTGAATCTGAAAGCCTCACAAGGTCAACTAAATCATTTCAAGAATCAGTTAACCCCACTCAGTGTGAACAACCATAGAGGTTCATCAGTTGACACTCTTCAGTTCACCAAATCCCATAAAGAACTTCCCTTTCAACTGAGAGATCGCTACCATGTCCTCGATAATGAACTGATAAACCAACAAATTGCACTTCAACTACTCTAACTGACCATGAGAAAAGGAAGCACTTAATTGAATTCTACAACACCAGGATCGCAGTCCAAGTGGTAACGATCAAAGAATTCTAAAGAAAGCACCGAACTGAGCCTAGTTCGACCGTATAAGAAAAGGAAACTGAATAACATGGCCCGAGATAGCTAAGCTCCGCAGTGGTTAGTTCAGTTTATGATGGTCAATTCAGTTCATGATGGTCAGTTCAAGTCACAACTGTCACTTCAGTTAACAACACGACAGCTTGAGATTTAGTTCACCCACATTCAGTTGGACTGTATCCCAACTGAATCAAGGATAAGGTTTCATTAAACTCACTTTCCGTTAAATTTTATCTTAATTACAATTAGTATCGTTGCTTTCATTTATTTCTCTCAACGCTACATCCAACGGCTAGAATTAAGAGACGGTTCGGATTTCACAAGCTCAACCCTTGGATCATTGTGCTCTATTAATATTTAGCCAAGTGGCAATTGAAATGATTATCTTATGGGAAAATAAAATGCCATATCTACAAAAATATTTTACCATTTATGGCAACCACCTCAATTTTGACTTGATCAATATCCAGCCGTTAGATAAAAACTGAACGGTGAAGATAAAAGTATTTAATTCAGCTAACTGGCCTTTCAAAATCAAATGGCTGAACAGCTACATACTCGAGTAGCCTCGATATTCATGCATGCAAATCTACTTAAATAAGCTCACAAAGTTGATTTCACTTCACACCATTATCTTCTACAATCTCATTACATCTTGTTTAATCACTCTAAAAAGCTTATACAACAAACTTGTACTCTGTGCAGACATGACTAGGCTAAGGTTTAACGAGTTGAACCTGCAACTACTTCTAGATAAACTGAAGAGGGACAAGTTCTTGATCTCTGAAGCACTACTTCCGTTCATTCATCATGAGGCCAGTGACCATCTCCTCAAAGCTGTCAATGCAACTAGTCTCATTCTGTTCTTCAAAATAATACCACAAAGGTTTTGGCCAGTTCTCGTGTAACACCCGAGCCTCTCACAACTCACTAACATTCACAATTTACATGTTATATCTCATATATGCTTATTTACAAATTAATTACATTTATATATGTATATATGTCATCATGACTAACTTTTGTTTCTTTAATATAAGTTAATCATTTTAGATTTAAAGTTCTATTAACAGAAAATACAATAAATAGAACAAATATGTGTGTGTATATTATATATTTTAGTCGATTGAATATCTATTATAAATAGATACATTATATATATGAACATGAAGAATTTAATTGGCCTTTTTTGTTTGGTTTTGGTGGAAAATGGGGGATGAGTATTTTCTAATTATGTTGTGGAGTGTTTGTTGATGTGGTTTTGTAGTGATGATGGATGCATGCGATTCAATGGACGTACATTATGCAGCACCTGGACCTCAGTGAGCTTTATGATAGGTATTTCTATCTTAACCCCTTCCTCTTTTCAAACTTATTCTTTACGGTGTTTAGAATAAGTTTGAGGGGATGTGAGGGTAGTTAAGATAGAATTTTTGATTTTTCGAGGCCCGCATGATTATATTTCTATTACATCATTCTGATTTTTTTGATGGGGTTGTTTAATGATTTTTTATTTTTCTTGGAGCATATGTACTATTGTTATTTTTGTGTCTTTATTTTGTTCATTTTTTTAGGTTAGTGTGTCTTTGGAGCATCTTTCTTGATGAGTGGTAGTTTTGGAGAAGTCTTTATGTAACGCCTCAGTTCCACTAGGACCGAAACGTCACCAAAAACGTACGTACATGCTTACATGATAAAAAAAATTTCAAAAATAAGATTTAAATTTATAAATAATTGTAAATAGGCAGCACCTCAACTTAAAAATGTTCAAACCACGCACTTAGGTGTTCTTAAAGTCAACTTTCAACAAGGCTTTTCGAAATCGCTAACTCACACATAGTCAATAAGGTCACATATTCAAAAACTTCACGGCCAACCCTTATATACACTCAGAATATTTGTATATACAATAAAAAATTGGCCACCAGGTCAACAACTTTCACACTTAAAAGTTTTGTAGAGTATCAACGCAAGCATTTAATATTTAACATACAAACATAGGTTTAAAGATGATTTTAAGCAACACAACATAAGGGTCAACCATCAAAACCTAGTCCAGCAACACGTCATCAACCAGCTCGATCTCCAGGACCTGAAAACATTTGAAAATATTTGGGTTGAGTGCCAGAAAACACTCAGTCGGCATTAATATTCATCCAAGACATACTTTCATACTTTAAAATCAATCATAAACATACTTTATAACATAGTTTACTCTTCTTCATTGGATGAGAGACCCAATGTGATCACATAAGTACCTTACGGTTACTTATCTAGACATTAAGTCGCAAAGTAAAACGTCTATGCTTTTAATTCGGAATTCCTCTTGCATGAAGTCTCAAACATCCAATCATTACGTAATCAATGCTATTAAAATATTTATCATACTTTTCATGGACGAATTTAAAACAAACTTATGAGTTATAGAAAAACCCACCTGGATGATCTCAAAGTGCGGTGAAATTATTATGCGATGCTACTATGCTTCTTGATCGTCTTGACCTATAAAATTGGAATTCTAACTTAGAATTCTAATATAGGCCAATAAAATATAACTTAGGTCATAAATAACATAAGTAATAATTTCCTATAACCGAGGATTATTTGGAATTGAAATCGAGTCAAATGAGCGAATAATGCACATTTAATGGATTGATCAAATTAGTGATTCTATTTGAGAATTTATCAAACTTTCTGGACTGAATTGAACAAATACAAAAGATAAATTGGAATTCAATGACTAGCAGGAAGCTTGGTTTAATACCTAGGAGTGAATTATAATATTTAGAATTTCTCTTTAAACAAAATATCACATTTGAAAATTATAGAACTAAATAACATATTCTAAAAATGCTAATTTAATTGCCAAGTATTAAATTAGAACGAGAAGAATAAAATTTAGGAGTTGGATTCATTTAATATTTTATGGCCAAACCTGAAATTAAATAGATCAATAACGTTGAATTAAAATTAAAGAAATATCGAAAAAATAAAAATGCACCTTTCTTTTCTTTATTTTTTCTCCCTTTTTTTCGTTTTTGCCTCTGACCCGTTTTCCTTTTTCTTCTTTCAATTTTCTCTCTTTTTTTATTCTCTCGACTTCTATCTCAAGCAACCTATATATATATATATATAGACTCTATGGAGCCACACGTGTATTTTTTTATGTACACTAATCTCCACCACCAATTTCCAATTTGTAATAATTGATTGGTGGATTACAGGTCTATCCAAATGGACAAATAAAGTTAATTCTTACATTTATTTTCTATTTTATTTTTCTTTGCTTTAATCCCTAATTCTATAAACACATCTATACTATGCTTTATCTATATCCATACATTTATATTTGCTTAGACACATGTACTTCTACACTTGGTCAGTTAAGAAATCTTCATTACTTAATTTCATTGGTGGATAATCTTGATTATTTAAATAATATTTTTTTTTTATTTCAATATCCTCTGAATTAAAAAGCCCACCAAAAATATGTTAATTAAGGAGTAGTTGGCAATGGGCTTGAGCAAATGGCCGAAAATAGAATTATTAGGCTTGTAGAAATAAATTGAGTTCAAATTATCACATTGAATAAATTTTATTGAGAGGTCAAATGAGGTCTGATTGAAATGATATTGGTACCAAACTGATCTCATTAACTTCTACCTTGACATTATAAATTCTAATTTTTAACTTAGATGTTCAACAACTAAGGCCAAGAATTTTCTTCAATATAGTGAATTTAAATACTATATTTTTCTGGGGTGTTACATCCTCCCCTCCTTAAAAAAATTTCGTCCTCAAACTTTGTTAGTGCCACCGTCATGTACTAAGTATTTGTGTTGTTGTATTGGCGAGATATGTTCGACAATGTGTGCCTGGGTATGTCCCACGAAGATTTTTTTTTCGCCGTGCAAGAAAAGAAGAACATTTGGTGAACTGTTCCAGAGTATGTCCCAAACGAAACCAGGGACACTCTATTTATGGCAGTTTCCTTATTGGAAAGATCTTGCGCCGAACTTTTTTGGAAGGTCAAGATTAATTCGTTTTACTGTCTTGTGGTGTAGATCCAGTGCTGAATTAACCCCACTTTTCTT
Organism: Perilla frutescens; assembly: GCA_026008535.1. Taxonomy (NCBI): domain Eukaryota; kingdom Viridiplantae; phylum Streptophyta; class Magnoliopsida; order Lamiales; family Lamiaceae; genus Perilla; species Perilla frutescens. The sequence goes on along the minus strand of BRKX01000006.1, from coordinate 35,203,881 downwards.
GGAGAGTACCTACACACGTTTGGAAGGCCACAAACCACAATCTACTTACTATGTTGGCGGCGGATGAAGATCGACGCCTATATGAAGACCGAATTGAGGAGCAATCGGTACCACTTATATTTTGTTTAGATTCTAATGTTAGAATCAGTTTGTGGTCATTTTTGTAACTAGTAGTTGTTCATTAAAACGTTCAGCGTGATAGACTAGTTTTGAGTGTTTACGAGTGAAACACGTAAGGGGATTTTTATTCCAGTTTTGTACGCAATCTCGGGAGAGATTGTAAGTTGATGTCGTGGGTAGCTAGAGGGAGTCTAGTGTGACGGTTGTGAGGGGATCTTACAACTTTCGGCTAGCGAAAGAGTTCGAGGAGAAGAACAGACGACATAAGGCAGGAGGCTTGTATGTGTAAGATCCTTAATACACTATTCGAAGAAGTACCAGTAGAAACTTCAAGTTTGGGAGCAATCCCCTCAGAGTAAGTTGTTTAAACCAAACTGGGTTACCATCTCGTGCGTTTACTGCTTTATTCTTTTATGTTCTCGCATTTGTCCCACACATATCACATAACAGTTTTTGAGCAGTTAACTAAAAATGTATAAGCACGGATTACTGTTTTACAATTGGTATCAGAGCGAGTTGTCTGTATTCAGGATTGATCTTAGGGTATTAATCCGTGTTATTGTGTTATTTTTTCCAAGATGGACTCGATGAAAGAAGACGCCTCGACGGTGCAACCTCCGCTCCTTGATGGCAATAACTATGTATATTACAAAGCTCGTATGATAGCTTTCATTCGCTCAATTGATGAGCGTGCCTGAAAGATGGTGACTGAAGGGTGGAAGCCTCCTATCAAGAAGGATGAGAAAGGCAAAGCGATATTGAAGCTAAAAGAAGAGTTTGACGATACTGATTATAAGATCATGGGGCTGAATGCTAAAGCCATGAACGCCATTTTCTCTACAGTGGACATGAACGTGTTCAAACTGATCTCCACATGTGACAAGGCAAATAATTCATGGGATATCCTTCAAACTACTTTTGTAGGAACAAGCAGTGTTCGTGCATCTCGTATGCAGCTCCTTACTACCAGATTTGAAAACCTTCAAATGGATGAAGGTGAAAAGCTTGCTGAATTCAACGCTAAGATTTGGGACATAGCTAATAAAATCTTTGCACTTGGTGATGCCATCTCTGAGGAAAAACTGGTGCGGAAAGTTCTGCGATCTCTTCCCAAGAGATTCGCATATAAAGTCATGGCGATCGAAGAGGCCAAGGACATGAGCAAGATGAAGATACAGGAGCTGATGGGGTCCTTGAGGACTTTTGAAATGGGACTAACAGATGAAGAGACAGTTAAGAAGAAAAGCATAGCTTTTCAAGCCGGCTCCAGTTCTGATGTTCCAAGTAATGTCCCTGACAAAAATTATCTGGCTGAGTCAATTGCCCTTCTGATGAAGAATTTCTCAAAATTTGTCAAATATTATGAGAAGTCTTTACATAATAATTCTGACAAGAACAGATTCTCCAAACCTCGGAGATCTAAAGATGAAGATTCCTTTGAAGAAAAACAGAAGGAGGTCAAGTGTAGAGAATGTGGTGGTCTTGGGCACTATCAAGCTGAATGTGCTAACACTCTAAAGAAGAAGAGCAAATCCTACAGTTCCACTCTTGGTGAAAGTGATGATCCAGATGATAGTGGGAGTGATGAATAATGCGCGAGCAATCATATTGCCTTCATGACACATTCTCACAAAGAACTTGTGCCTAATTGTGTCTCTGACAGACAGATTGACAATGTTTCGAAATGCAGTGATGATGAAGAATTCACTGAAGAATCTGCCATAGAAGCATACAAAAAGCTTCATGAGAGCTGGATCATGGTGGTTAAAGTCAATGAAGGGCTGATGACAGAGAATGGTGATCTCATTAAAGAAAGAGATAGTCTGTCCATGCATCTCAGTGCAGTGCAGAATGATCTTCAACAATCCGGAAACAATTCTTACTCTCAGAATGGTGAACTGCTTCATCTAAAGAAGCTCGTCAAGATGATGAATTCTGGATCATCTCAGCTCGATGACATCCTTTCTAAAGGAAAAAGTCCGCAGGACCATACAGGTTTTGGATATACTGGTGGGAAGATTTTTGACCATTTCTGTCAAGGACAATCATCTGGAACGCATAATGAATCTGTTCCAGAACTTGAATTTAAACCAGAGAGCAAGCAGCCACAGCCTCAAAAGTTCCAGCCTCGAAAGATTGGAGTTGTCTGCCACTACTGTGAGAAGCCTGGTCTCATTCGACCATACTGTAGGTACTACATCAATGATCTCAGAAGAATAAGGAGGAAAGGTCGATCTCAGAATGACCTGAATATCAGAAGACAATCTATGCGGAACAGATCCTGGAACAATCACAAGAACTATGTTGTTCACACTACCCTCAATATTCATGCAAAGTGCAGCTGGTACTTTGACAGCGGATGCTCGCGACACATGACTGGAGATGCCAATATGCTGAAGAATATCTAAAAGGATTGTTCTAATCAACCCGTTACTTTTGCAGACGGTGTCAAGGGAAGAGTTCTTGGCCGTGGTCATCTAAATGTTGAAAGGATGCCCAACTTGGAGGATGTTCTGCTTGTTGAAGGACTGAAAGCTAACTTAATTAGCATAAGTCAACTTTGCGATCAAGGTCTCTTGGTTCATTTTACTAGAGACAAATGTCTTGTGAAGAACAAAGAATGTGTGCTGCTGATGGATGGAGACAGATCAAGGGACAATTGTTACCTTCTCAACATGAAAGGTAATTGCTTCAGAACTCAACTTGATGAAGCAAACATATGGCATGAAAAGCTTGACCATGTGAGTTACAGAAACATGCAACGTCTCTTGAAGACAGAAGTTGTGAATGGAGTCCCGAAGTTTGATATTGATCGTAGCAAAATTTGTAGACCGTGTCAAGTGGGAAAACAGATTCATACCTCACATAAATCTGTTAAGAAGATTACCACCTCAAAAGATTTGGATCTGTTGTATATGGATTTGATGGGGCATGTTCAAACTGAAAGTATTGGACGGAAGAAGTTTATTTTTATGTGTGTGGATGATTTCACACGATTCACATGGGTGGAGTTCCTTATAGATAAGGGAGAAACTTTTGAGACATTCAAAAATCTTTTTCTCAAGCTCGAAGTGGAGAAAGCAACAGCTGTGATGAGAATTCGAAGTGATCATGGTCGTGAATTTGAAAATGCTTATTTCAAATGTTTTTGTGAAGAAAGAGGTATTGCTCAAGAGTTTTCTGCACTAAAATCACCTCAACTAAATGGTGTTGTTGAGAGGAAAAATCGGACTCTTCAAGAAATAAGCCGAGTCATGTTGAAGGCAAAATCTGTCCCTGACAATCTATGGGCTGAAGTTGTGAACACAACATGTCATGTTATTAATCGGGTGTATTTCAAACCCAAGACAAGAGTTACTCCCTACTAGCTGGGGAAAGGGAATAAACCAAACTTAAAGTACTTTCACATCTTCGGAAGTACTTGTTATATGTTAAGAGACCGAATGCAATTTTCTCGGATATTTGAAAAATAGTCGGGCTTATCGAGTGTTCAACAAGAAGACCAAGACGGTGATGGAGTCCATCAATATTGTTGTAGATGATCTGGAAGAACTTGTTGCCCAGATTGATGAGGAGATTGTTGATGTCATAACTCCTGTGCCAGCTTCTGTTCCAGACAGTTCGGAACACAATGATCAGGCTGAGTTGAGGAACGAGAATCTGGATAGCTTCAAACCTTCAAAAGGTGTGTAGAAGCATCATTCTACAGCAGATATCATTGGTGATGTGAGTGAAGGAGTTAGAACCAGAGGAGTTCGAAAGAACTATCATGAGATGATTGCAAATGTCTGCTATATTTCTACAACTGAGCCCAAGAACATTAAAGAGACCTTACAAGATGGTCGATGGATTCATGCCATGTAAGAAGAGCTCTTGCAGTTTGAAAGAAATGAAGTATGGGATCTGGTTCCATATCCTAAAGATGTTAATGTGATCGGTACGAAGTGGATCTTAAAAAATAAAACCGATGAAGAAGGGAACATAACCAGAAATAAGGCAAGACTTGTTGCTCAACGCTATTCCCAAGTTGAAGGTGTGGATTTTGACGAGACGTTCACTCCAGTTACTCGTCTTAAATCTGTCAGGTTGCTCCTCGCCATGGTTGCATGGATGAAGTTTAAATTGTACCAAATGGATGTGAAGAGTGCCTTCTTAAATGGGTACTTATCTGGAGATGTGTTTGTAAGTCAACCCAATGGCTTTGAAGACCCGTACCATCCTGAGTATGTGTACAAGTTGAAGAAGCCCCTCTACGAACTCAAACAAGCTCCACGAGCTTGGTACGAATGACTTACCAAATTCATTCTAGAGAAATGATATGTTCGAGGTGGAGCTGATAGAATTCTCTTCATCAAGAGAGAAAAATCTGACGTGATCATCATTCAGATTTATGTTGATGATATTGTCTTTAGATTTGTCTCGGACAGAATGGTGAAAGATTTCGTGAAGGACATAACTTCCGAATTTGAGATGAGTCTTGTAGGTGAACTAACCTACTTTCTGGGGCTTCAAGTGAAGCAAAAGGATGATGGAATTTTTGTATCTCAAACGAAATATGCAAAGAACTTAATCAGTAAATTTGGCTTGGAGAGTTGCAGCCCGAAAAGAACTCCGATGGGGACATCTTCAAAGATGTCAAAAGATAAAGCTGGTATTGCTATTGAGCAAACCTTGTACCGGAGTATGATTGGGAGTCTGTTCTACCTTACAGCAAGTAGGCCAGACATATGTTACAACGTGAGAGTTTGTTCTCGGTATCAATCCGATCCCAAAGAAAGTCACTTGAAATCTGTCAAGCACATAATCAAGTACATAGAGGGTACTGATGAGTTGGGACTTTGGTTTTCCCATGATACGAACCCTAGTTTGGTGGAATTTTGCGATACAGATTGGGCAGGATGTACTGAAAATAGGAAGAGTACCTCTGGAGGATGTTTCTTCCTTGGAAATAACATGGTGTCATGGTTCAGCAAGAAATAAAATTCTATCTCGCTGTCTACTGCCGAGGCAGAATATATTGCTGCTGGAAGTTGTTGTACTCAACTTTTGTGGATGAAATAAATGATGCATGACTATGGTGTCCCACAGTCTGTCCTTACCATATAATGTGACAATATGAGTGCGATAAACATTTCGAAAAACGCAGTTCAGCACTCACGTACAAAGCACATAGACATTCGTCACCACTTCATCCGGGAGCTTGTTGAAGACGGATCCCTTGTGATCGAATATGTTGGAACAGATGCCCAGCTTGTGGACATCTTCACAAAGGCACTTGATAGTAGAATGTTTGAAACACTAAGATCCTCCTTGGTTAGTGATGTATGTATAGAGAGTATGAAATGACCATGGTTAATATGGTTTGTAAGTGTTGTGCCAATATATGTCTCGGACAGTTTCTGCTTTGGGGGAACGGTTACTTTTCAGCAGCTAGTAGTGCCTTGTTTTTCGCACCACGATCAATTCCACTTCTCCACACCAAGTTGCGGGGTGATGTGTGAGGAATAAATGATTTAAGGAAATTTCCTTTTAGAATATCCTAATTAAGGTCTTAACCTTATTTTTTCAAAAGAGACAGAATCGTTGAAAAATTTCCAAGCCGTTCTCTCTCTCTGGTGTGTGTTTGAATTTTGTTGTTCGAACTCCAATGGTGGACAAAGTTTCTTCTTTTAAGCCCTCTCAAGAGAAGAAACCCATAATTTCTACTGAAGACTTACGGCAACAGCTTGCAGAGCTTTCTTAACCAATTGTGTTCTCATCTTCATATGCTTTTGTCTCTGCTCGTGTGAAGCCCTTTGTTACTTCCTCTGAAGCCCTTGCTTCTGTGCCAACTTCTGTGGCACCTTCTACCGATTCACGGCCTAGGTTTGTGTCTGAGACAGATCTCACTGTTCAACCCTCTCCCAGGGTTTATGAAAGGCCATCCTCTCCGCCCATGGTGTCTACGGAAATTTTGGATGCTTCAATTGCGGCTGTTATAGAGAATGTTGGAGGTAATGAAGTCTCCATGGCTTCTGCTGAAGATAATGTCACCGCCTCTGCTATTGACGAAGAGCCTACCTCTATTGAGGAATTTGCTGCATCTCTTGATGTTCTGAAGTTTGTTCAAGCTCCGTCGCTTTCAGCTGCTGTCCCTGTGTATAGTGACACGCCCATTGTCACTGTTCAAGTTCTTCTTGGTGAAGTGTCACTTGTTACTGCTGCTGAAACCCTTGTTCAAGATCAAGGTGAAGATGATATTGATATCTCCTTCCCCGATGAGGATTCTCCTGTTCATGAGGATGATTATGTCCATCTTCCAAAGGCTACCTCCTCCAAAACTCGCGGGTCCAAACACAAGTTAGAGTTAAGAGATGTTCCAGTCACTCCTCCGGTGTCTGATGATGAAGATGACACATCTATTGCCAATTTGAAATCCAAAGTGTTAGCTAAGGTTGCTGCGAAGAAGGGTTCTTCTTCAAAAACCCCCAAATCCAAGAAAGTTGCTGCTAAGAAGGGCTCTTCATCAAAACCCCCCAAATCGGTGAAGCCCTCTAGGAAAAAGACTGTGGCTAAGAAGCCTAATGTTGTTCCTGCTCGCTGTGTTACACGTAGTGTGTCTGAGCAGAGGATGGGGTTGATGTCGGGACATCCTCGTCGACTGATGAAGCAAGCCAGAGCACCTTCCCTCTCTGATGAAGAAGTAGAGGATGTCCCTGAGTCTGTTCTAGACAGATCAGATTCTGATTCTGAGAACTTTCATTCAAGTAAGTTTATCTCTGCCCTTCACCAAAATCAATTCAAGATTGTTGCTGGTCACTTGTTGATTTCCGAGCGTTGTTTAGTTAAGTCCGATATAGAGGGAACGAGTGTTGACTCTCTGTTGCATGATCTTAGGTTAGAGAAATCTGCTTATTTTGCTCCTCTTTTTATTGCTGCTATTGTACATGAATTTTATGTCAACTTGTCAAAGCACATAGGTGATGCTTCCTATGAGCATGCTTTTTCAGTTTTTGTGAGGGGTCATTAGATTTCTTTTTCCCCTGCTGTGATTAATGATTTTTTGGGTCGTGAGAATCTAGTTACTCCTGCGCCTGTTTTTGATTTGAATGAGGTTGTGTCGGAATTGACTGGAGGCAGTCGGGTTGTTTGGCCCTCGGGACGTGCATTGTTGGCGTCTGATCTGAGTGTGAAGTACTCAATACTTCACAAGGTTGTTGTTCAGAATTGGCTGCCCAGTACTCATGATTCTACTATTGGCAAGTCCATGGCTTTGTTGCTGTTCAAAGTGGGCACTCGTAGCATGTTTAATCTTGGTCTGCTTATATTTGAAAATGTGTTAGCTCATGCTGAATCCGCTCGTGCCCAGCAACCTGTTGGCTATCCTGGCCTTATCTTTAGCATGATTATGGCCCAGCATGATGTTGTCTCTGCAAATGATGTGTATGCGCCTGTTCCGCAGCCTCTGACCATCAGCCATAAGCTCTTCTCGTCCCAGCATGCTCCGGATGTTCCTGCCCGTGATGTTGATGAAAGCTCGAGACCTGTACCAACATCTATCCCCGACAGATCTGCTGCTTCTTTTGCTGTCACATCTATTTTCTTTGACAGGCATATCAAGTGTCTGGAGCGTGAAGTGGTGTTCCTGAGCAAGTCCATTCGGACTTTCAAAACCAGGAAGCAGGAGTTGGAGGCCTTGCCAATTGATCTTCGGGCCTGAGCCCTTAGCCTTGCCTCGCCACTTGACATGACGAGTGCTTTCTCTATCCTAGCTGCTGAGAAGTCGGCTGATGCTGATATCGATGATGTTGATGATGCTGCTGCCTCCCCGGCCTGAAGTTTGATGTTTGCCTTTTCTGGCAACAATTAAGGGGGAAAAGAATGTTGGTGAACAAAGGCCACGGTTGGATAAAGGATGGCCTAATTGTTGATGCTGCTGTGTTGAGTGTGTGCTCATTTTTTAATGTTTGATGTTTTCTGAACAAACAGTTTATTGGGATGATGTTTACCCCATTTTATTTTTTTGTTGGTCTGTTCTATATTTTTGATCAACTGACTATGCAGTTCTACACTGTGAAAATAATGCTCTGATCGTGTTGAAGGCACTTTCAGTTCAGATTCAGGGAGAGTGTGCTTGTAACTGTCTCGGACAGTTTTTAAATATATCACTCTTTTTTATATATTGTTGATCTGCGAAGGTTATTCACATGTTGTGCAGATTGTGATGATAATTGCCGACCATAAATGCCAAAGGGGGAGATTGTTAGTGCCACCGTCATGCACTAAGTATTTGTGTTGTTGTATTGGCGAGATATGTTCGACAATGTGTGCCTGGATATGTCCCATGAAGATTTGTTTTCCCCTGTGCAAGAAAAGAAGAACAATTGGTGAACTGTTCCAGAGTATGTCCCAGACAGAACTAGGGACACTCTATTTATAGCAGTTTCCTTGTTGGAAAGATCTTGCGCCGAACTTGTTTGGAAAGTCAAGATTAATTCGTTTTACTACCTTGTGGTGTAGATCCAGTGCTGAATTAACCCCACTTTTCTTAGAGAGTATCTATACACGTTCGGAAGGCCACAAACCACAATCTACTTACCATGTTGGCGGCGGATGAAGATCGACGCCTATATGAAGATCGAATGGAGGAGCAATCGGTACCACTTATATTTTGTTTAGATTCTAGTGTTAGAATTAGTTTGTGGTCATTTTTGTAAGTAGTAGTTGTTCATTAAAACGTTCAACGTGATAGACTAGTTTTGAGTGTTTATGAGTGAAACACGTGAGAGATTGTAAGTTGAAGTCGTGGGTAGCTAGAGGGAGTCTAGTGTCAGGGTTCTGAGGAGATCTTACAACTTTCGGCTAGCGAAAGAGTTGGAGAGGAAGAACGGGCGACATAAGGCGGGAGGCTTGTATGTGTAAGATCCTTAATACACTCTTCGATGGAGTACCAGTCGAAACTTCAAGTTTGGGAGCAATCCCCCCAGACTAGGTTGTTTGAACTGAACTGGGTTACCATCTCGTGCATTTTTACTGCTTTATTCTTTTATGTTCTTGCATCTGTCCCACACATATCACAGAACAGTTTTTAAGCAGTTAACTAAAAACGTATAAGCACGGATTTCTGTTTTACAAAATTGAATATACCTGCTATGACGAGGGTTGGATACTTTGTTAAAATCTGATCTTCAAGTTCCCATATAGCTTCCTCTTGTCCATGTCTACTCCATTGAACTTTCACAAGCATTAGCTCTTTTTTCTGTCCATAATAGCTATTGGAAACTCGTCGTATGTCAAATCAGGATTTCCTTCTATTTCTTCCCGATTTACAACATGACTTGGGTTGAAAATATATTTTCGAAGCATTGAAACATAGAATACGTCATAAATTCCTCCTAACTTTGGCGGTAACGCCAACTTGTAGGCAACTTCACTGATTCATTCGAGAATTTCGTATGGTCCAATATATGCCTCTTGTAGGAGATATTTTCAAGAATACTTTATCTCCCACCTGAAAATGTAAATCTTTCCTTCTTTTATCTGCATACATTTTCAGTCGATCTTGGCACTCTTTCATTCTTTGTCTTACTTTTTCAATAACCTCAACAGTTTTTTGTATAATTTATAGGCCCAAAATTTTTCTTTCACCAACTTCATCCTAGTAAGTGGTGATCTGCATTTTCGACCATGTAGAGCTTCATACGGCGCCATTCCAATGGTTGCTTGGAAACTGTTGTTGTAAGCAAATTCAACTAAAGGCAAATATTCCTCCCAGCTTTTTCCTTGATCCATGACCACAGCCCTAAGCATATCCTCTAGGGTCTGTATTGTTCTTTCAGACTGTCCATCAGTTTGTGGGTGAAAAGCGGTGATGAAATTCAATTTTATGCCTATTACATTTTGTAAGCTTTGCCAAAATTTAGATGTGAACCGCTTATCGCGATCTGATGTCACTGACACAGGTGCACCATGAAGTCTTACAATTTCTCTTAAATAAATTTGTGACAGTTTATCCAGTCCTAGAGTCATCTTGACCGGTAAGAAGTGTGCTGACTTGGTCAAACGGTCAATGATAAGCCATATGGCATGATTTCCACGTAATGACTTTGGTAGACCAACCACAAAGTCCATTGTAATACGTTCCCACTTCCATTTACGAATTTCTAGTGGCTTGAACAATCCCGACGGCCTTTGATGTTTTGCCTTGACTTGTTGACAAGTCCATGTATCTCTTCCACATAAGCTACAATATCTCTCTTCATATTTTGCCACCAGAATGTTATTCTTAAATCTTTGTACATTTTAGTACTCCCTGGATGAGCAGTATAAGGTATGCAGTGAGCTTCATCTAAAATTTCTCTTATCAATACTTCATTTCGTGGCACGCAAATTCTATTCCCGTGCATCAATGCATTATCATCTACAACTATGAATTCCTCTGGGGCTCCTTGACCTATTCTTCCTTTTATCTTCCCGAGATAGACATCCTTTTGTTGAGCTTCAATGATTCAGGCCCGCAAGTTAGGCTTCATTATCATCATCGTTATATGCGCACTTATGCAATCTAGTGGAGTTACAATTTCAATGATAAGTTTAGCAAAGTCCCTGGTGATATGTTCTTGTTGAGTTATCAAATAACTCAATTCTACTCGATTCTTCCTTCTTAGGGCATCAGCAACAACGTTTGCCTTTCCAGGATGGTATTGGATGGAACAATCATAATCTTTGATAATGCATCTTCTTTGCCTCATGTTAAGCTTTTTCTGCTCAAATAGATATTTTAAGCTTTTGTGATCTGAGTAAATCACACTCTTTCTACCATATAAATAGTGTCTCTAAATTTTCAATGCATGCACTGTTGGTTTTGTATACTAGAAGACTTGTCTTTATATACTTTTTTGATAATATGATGATATGAAATGAAAGTTATTGCAGTCACTGTTTGCATTTAGATTATGTTCTATAATTGTTCTATGCAATGTTCCATATACTTACATTGTAGATAATATGGTCTGGGGAGTCATACGGTAAGATCATATCATTAGAACCTTGTATTGTATGAAAGAGCTCACGGCTTAGATGGTCCTGAACACACCATCGGTACACCGTAGAATAATTTGATAAGTTAGTTAATCTTGACTAACTGATTATTCTAGTACACTTATTTGTGTATTGAGGATGATCACGATAGGATACTATTCTCTATCTCTGGCCCAGTTACTGAGAGAATAAAGATCCACAGAGTTCGGGTTCTGAACTCATGTGATATTGGCGAACATATGTGTGCGTTGTTTATTACTTTGATTTATCAATGAGTGAGATCTTTTCGTAGATAAAATTCGATATCTTGGGTAATAACAATGTATACATGATGTCTCGAGCAGTGTGCATAAGCACCGTGTCCTGGTGCGCCAGGTTGATGATGTTCTCTTGAGGAAACACAAGTTCATGTTGAAACCCTGCAGGTGGAATTTATTCCTTACATGATAAAGCTTGTGTGTTACTACTCAAGGTTTTAGATGTTAATTAATTATAGCTGTCAGAGGCTGACATAATTAATTAATGAACATTATATCTTAAACACGGGGAATGGTTGAACTAAAGGAGAAAGTATATTCGTAAATATGTATTAAATTGGTAGGTCAGTTTTACTTCTTTAGTAGAATAAACGTAAAACTTAATTTATTCAATTATATCCTAGGTTTATTGGATATTGTTATTAAATAAATTAGTGGACCAATTTAATATTCTTCTAGATCCCTGTTGTAGTCCAATATGACTAAAAGTGGACTGGATATAGAACTTGAGATAGAGGCCCAGCCCAGTAGGGCTGGAACATGAAATTTCGCCCCTCCCTATATATAAGGGGGGACGAAATTTACACAATAATTTTCATAAGAAATCAGCCCCTCTTTGTCTCTCAAAGTTATTCACAGAATTCACAATTCTATCTAGTAGATTTCAGCCCACTCTGAATCTAGATACAGTCCGGGATTACAACAAAAGATCTTGGAGTAGAATCTGTGTTGGTCGAATTTTTGAGGTGTAGGTGGCGCCTATCATTGTTCATTCAAGAGCAAGATTAGATCTGTAATCTTGTCTACATAGCGTCTGTCAAATTGTAAGTAGATTCGTTTTCTATGTTTCCGCTTTATTAGATTTGAATCTGCTTTGCATGATTTTTTATTAGACTGTGATAAACATGCATGTTACATAAAATTATAATTTACATGAACACGGATTAATGAACAACCAAATAGATCCTGCGGTGGTTTAATTCAAAAAAACCCCAACAGTGGTATCAGAGCCAGGTTTTGGCAGTGTTCTAGGATTAATCCGAGCATGAATTCGACATATATATATTTAAATTTGATGTTAAATTTATAGTTCTTAAATTTTCAGATTTAAATATGCATACATATCGATTTTTATGGTATTCAAGACTTGGAAGAATTTTGGATTGAATTCAAAAATTCTAGTTTTGAATTGTTGGAATTTTCGAACATTATGAAATATAGATTTGGGATGATATTTGATGTCTTCAAATTTCAGATTTGTGTCTCATTATTTTTGAAAATTTGGTGATCAAACTTTCGAATTTGATGTATTAAAAATTCCCTAATTTGTTCTTACAATTTTCGGTCCTATTAATCAAAGTATGGATGATGTTTTGATCAAGATCAAATTTCCAGCTTTAATTTGGAGTAGGATCGAAAATTTCGGTTGATTAGAATAGGATTTGTTGATTTTTGATGTATATCAAGAATTACAAAATTCTAATCTAGATAGGTTTGAAATTAGAATTTTAAATTTGGTAATTTTTGAATGGATCAAAATTTCCAGATTTTAATTCTTGAAAATTTCGAAACCTATAGCTATATTATTTGGAATAGTTTTTTGATTAATGTCAAAATTTCCAAATCTGAAATATGTATAATTTTCAAAATTTTAATAAATTAATTTGGATAAGATTTTGATGAAAATTAAATTTTCAGATTTATTTATTAAGGTGGATCGAAAATTTGGGTATTGGATTAAGATTTGATATTATTTGATGTTTATCTTAATTTACCTAATTTAATTTAGATAGATTTGAAAATAGAATTTTAAATTTGGAAGAATTTGAAGTAGATCAAATTTCCAGATTTATTATTTGGTATATTTTTGAAAATCTTAGATGTAAATTGGATAAGGTGATTTTAGATATATACAAATAATTATCAAAATTCAATTGTGATAAGAATTTGATTTTGGATAGAATTTGGAAGATTTTGAAGAGGATCAAATCTTCAAACGTTATCCTTAAAGATTTAGATTCTTATGGATAATATTTGGATTAGATTTTATATATATATATCAATATATCCAATTATTATTTAATTAGGGTGGCTTGAAAATATTAAATAAATTTGGTAGATAATTATAAATAATTTCCAAATTTATTTTAAGGATATTTTCGAAAAATACAAGGTTAAAATTAGTGAATAATTATTTTAATTTCAAATTTTATCTTGTGAATAATATCGAATTAATTAGGTCTAGGTTTTATTTTACGTTGTTTTAATGTGATAGATATAAAGCTGTTAGGCCGAGTTTTGAGTTGTAATTTTTATTCTAGCAATATTAGATTTTTCCTTTTGGAATAGATAGTTTGTATTGAATAAAGATCGGAGAATAACTCAAAGAAGGAAAGTAGTTCAGCACCAAGGTTCACCGGTTCACGTCCCGAAACCCTAAATGGAGCTAGGGTTTTCGGCGAGGCGCGGTGAAGGGGCGGTGGCCAAGGCTATTTCCGGAGCTGACTTTCCAATTTTATCTCATCAATCAACATGAGATATAAGTCATGATAGTTGGATTATTACTGTTGCTTATTATGTTGAAGCATGCAATGGATGTTTATCATTTTATGTGATGTTTGCATGTTCGATAATGGGATAAAATGAAACCTCAAACATAAATAACTAAGTGGGAGAGATTCATACCAAAGTATGTAGAAATCTCATATGGTCTCCATTAATATCTGGTTTAATTGAGAAGTGATGGGCATGCGCGTTGACATCGGTCTTCCTCCATATCGGATGTGTCATATCACAGATTTCCCTATAAATTAAATCTCCTAAATGGATAGCTGTAGAACACTATTAGAACTAACTGACTCCTCCATCTGGAGCGGTTAAACTCGAATAGTGATCTTGGTGCGAAGATAATGGTATGCACACTTAGATGTAATTTATTGATAAACGTCCACACAATCATGGCTTATCATTTATACGATTACATGACCGTGTTTTTATCCGGCTATTAATTTGCTTGTTGTAAGGAAACTCAACTGGAGGTAAATTAAAGGTTTAACCTATTTAAAAATGAGATTTATAAACGTCCACACGATCATGGCTTATAGAAATCGTTTTTAAAGTATCAGTGGAAAAGTATATAATTTTTATGAGGTTTTCAATTATATACTGTTTATCCTAAATAGTTATGTGACTGTACTGCATGTTCTAATTTCAGTTATTTCATATCATCAATGACACTCTCCAATCTGTCATCAGTACTCAAAGAAAATAAATTTTGTTGGTGAAAACTACAATGACTGGATTCGTAACCTTATTTTGATACTTGTTGCTGAGGGACACAAGTTTTTACTTGAAGAGGTTTGTCCTCAAACGCCAGATGAGGGTTCTGACGAAGCCCAAAAGGTTGCATATGATAAGTGGGTTAGGTCTAATGAGATAGCGCACTGTTACATCTTGGCATCTATGTCAAGTGTGTTGCAACATCAGCATGAGCCTATGAAAACCGCTTATGATATCATGTACAACCTTAGGCAGCTATTCGGTCATCAGAACTGCTCGGCGCGCCATTTGGCAATGAAGAAATTAATGGATACAAGAATGTCTGACTCCACACCTGTTAGGGATCACGTTCTCACAATGATGGGGTATTTATCTGAGATCGATACCTTGGGTGGAGAGCTAGATGGTGATTCTCAAATCGACATTGTTCTTCATAGCTTGTCCTCGAAGTTTGAGCAGTTTAGGCTGAATTTTAACATGATTAAAAGAGATGTCAGCCTGACTGAACTGCTCATAGAACTTCAGGTGGCTGAATTGCTCCAAAAGAGCAGTCCTGAGGCCCACATAGCTGAAAAATGAGCGTCTTTTTCTGGTGGAAAAAGGAAGAAGAGAAACGCACCTAAGAAGGCTGCAGATGAGGCGCCTAAAGTGAAGAAGCCAAAGGCAAAGATTCCTCCCGAGGAATTCAAGTCAAAGACTAAGTGCTTCAAGTGCGGCCAACCAGGTCACTGGAAGGCGGTGTGTCCTAACAAGAAGAAGAAGAGAGGTATATCTCACACTCTGGTTATAGAAACATGTATAGTGACTTGTTTTACCCAGTCATGGGTAGTAGATACTGGAGCTATTGATCATATTTGCATGTCTTTACAGGGGTTCCTGATAAAAAGACAGCTGAGTGAGAATGAGAACACCGTCTACATGGGCAATGCTACGAGAGTGGTGGCTATTGCAGTGGGAGAGGTTGTTTTACCTTTCAGTAGTGATAGAACTTTGGTTTTGAAAGATTGTCTTTATGTGCCTGGTTTTAGGCAAAACTTAATTTCAGTTTCTAAATTGATTATAGATGGATATTCTGATTCTTTTGATAACAAAGTAGTTATCTTTAGTGGTAAACATTTTATCTATTCTGGTACATTAGATGGACACTTATACTATCTTAAACCAATTGAAAACACTACGCAAAGACAACTGTTGAATACATCGATCATAAACCCTAATAAGAGAAAAGAACCTTCAGAATTGAATCAAACCTATCTTAGGTATCTAAGGATAGGTCATATTAACCTTAAAAGGATACAAAGGCTTGTAAATGATGGACCATTGTCTTCTTTGGTACTAGAATCATTTCCTTTGTGTGAATCCTGTTTGGAAGGTAAAATGACCAATCGACCTTTCTAGTCAAAAGGAAATAGATCCGAAGGGATATTAGATTTGATTCACTCTGACCTGTGCGGCCCTATTTCAGTTCAAGCTCGAGGAGGGTTCGAGTATTTCATCACTCTCATTGATGATTACTCTAGATATGGTTATATCTACGTGTTATGTCGCAAGTCTGAATGCTTTGAGAAATTCAAAGTGTTTAAGGCAGAAACGGAGAAACGAACAGGCAGAAGTATCAAGTCACTACGTTCTGATCGTGGTGACGAGTATCTCTCGAGTGAATTTAGGGATTATATGGCAGAGAATGGGATCACCTCCCAGTTAGTTGCTCGGGGAACACCACAACAAAATGGTGTGGCGGAAAGAAGGAACCGTACACTGTTAGAGATGGTTAGATCGATGATGAGTTATTCTGAGTTTTCCATTTTGTTCTGGGGATATGCCCTAGAAACAGCAGCCTATATTCTTAACTTGGTTCCGTCAAAATCAGTTCCTTCTACGCCGACCGAATTATGGACTGGACGAAAGCCTAGTTTGAACCATATTCGGATTTGGGGTAGTCCTGCACATGTGTTGGATAACGAAGCTAATAAGCTGGCTCCTTGTATTGATGTAAGGTTATTCGTTGGATATCCTATAGGAACGAAAAGTGGTTTGTTTTATAGTTCTAAGGATCAGAAGATCATTGTTAGCACCAATGCTCGATTCTTAGAGGAAGACTATGTCATAAACCACAAACCAAGGAGTCAAATCATCCTTGAGGAGTTAAGGGGAGGATCGAATTCTACACCAGTTGTACAAGAAGAGGAACCACCAAACACTGCACAACGTGTCACAGAAGTACATGAACTGTCTCGTCACAGTGGGAGGGTTCTACGCCAACCCAATAGATTCATTGGTCTGGGAGAGACTTCAGATTTCACAGAGGGACTAAATGAATTGGATCCCAGGACCTATGACGAGGCAATTTGAGATAAAGATGCGAATTCTTGGAAAACTGCAATGGAATATGAGATTGGATCTATGGATCACAATCAAGTCTGGGAGGTCGTAGAACCACTAGATGGGATTAAACCCATTGGGTGTAAGTGGATCTACAAGCGCAAGAGAGGAGCTGACGGGAAGGTTGAAACCTTCAAAGCTAGATTGGTGGTGAAAGGGTACAATCAGAAAGAAGGGATCGATTATGAGGAAACTTTTTCGCCGGTAGCCATGCTTAAGTCAATTCAGATTCTCTTGTTAATTTCCACTCATTTAGACTATGAGATCTAGCAGATGGATGTCAAGACAGCTTTCCTAAATGGAAGTATTGAAGAAAACATTCACATGAGACAACCAGAGGGATTTATTGCTAAAGGGAAAGAGCACTTGATATGCAAGCTTAAGAGATCCATTTATGGACTTAAGCAGGCATCGAGATCCATTTGATGAGGTTATCCTGTCATATTGATTCGTGTAAAGTCCGGATGAGAGCTGTGTGTACAAGAAATGTAATCGAAACGTGGTGTCATTCCTCGTACTTTATCTTGATGACATCTTGCTTATTGTAAACAGTAAGAAGGAGTTATCTAACATCAGGGTGTGGTTGTCCAAGCAGTTCGATATGAAGGATCTGGGTGAAGCCGGACATATCCTTAGCATCAAGATCATTCGAGATCGCCAGAAAAGGATGTTATGTCTGTCCCAGACGACTTATATCGATACAGTGCTAGCTAGGTTTAGCATGCAAGATTCCAAGAAAGGTTTTATACCTTACGGGCATGGAATTTATCTATCCAAAGAAATATGTCCCCAAACACAGTTTGAGATAGAGGAAATGAAGAAAGTACCATATGCTTCGGCTGTGGGAATTTTGATGTATGATATGCTATGCACTAGGCCTGATATATGCTATGTCGTAGGCATGGTAAGCAGATATCAGTCTAACCCTGGACAAGGTCACTGGACTACGGTCAAAAACATTCTCAAGTACCTTAAAAGGACTCGAGACTACATGTTGGTTTCCCGCTTTGATAGTCTAGTACCTTTAGGTTATACGGACTCAGATTTTCAAACTGACAAAGATCAGAGTAAGTCTACCTCAGGCTATGTGTTTACATTAGGAAGTGGAGTAATTGCATGGAGGAGCATTAAGCATAAATACATTGCGGATTCCACCATGGAAGCTGAATATGTAGCTGCCTCTAAGACTGCAAAAGAGGTTGTCTAGCTCCGCCGGTTCCTAGTGGGCTTGGATGTGGTTCCTGATTTGCCTAAGACTATCACGATATACTGTGATAATTCTGGTGCAGTGGCAAGCTAGAAGGAACCCAGAGCTCACAATCCAATTAAACACATAGAGAGAAAGTACCATCTTATACGAGAAATCATTAAGAGAGGAGACATGGCAGTGGTCAAGATTGCATCGAAGGAAAACATGGCTGATCCATTTACGAAGAGCCTGCCGGCTAAGACCTTTGATGGTCACGTGGAGAAAATAGTAGTGAGATGCAGACCTAGGGACACAGTTTGAGTCGATAGTTTTGATTAAGGAGTTAGCCTATTAGTTTTTATGCTTGAAAGACATGCTTCAAGTATAAGTGGGAGGTTGTTGGTTTTGTATACTAGAAGACTTGTCTTTGTATACTTTTTTCATAATATGATGATATGAAATGAAAGTTATTGCAGTCACTATTTGCATTTAGATTATGTTCTATAATTGTTCTATGCAATGTTCCATATACTTACATTGTAGAAGATATGGTGTGGGGAGTCACACGGTAAGATCATATCATTAGAACCTTATATTGTATTAAAGAGCTCACGCCTTAGATGGTCCTGAACACACCATCGGTACACCGTAGAATAATCTGATAAGTTAGTTTATCTTGAATAAATGATTATTCTAGTACACTCATTTGTGTATTGAGGAAGATCACGATAGGATACTATTCTCTGTCTCTGGCCCAGAGAATAAAGATCCAAAAAGTTCGGTGTAATACTCGTAAATTAATTACAGCTTAATTGAAGTAAACTATTGCAATTACTATTTAGTATAGTAATTTCCAGTCAGATTAGGGACGAAAGTATCCGTTAAGTTCCCTGGAATTCAAGGTCAATTAATCCCCGTAGCTGGGTTAATTATTTCAGTTAGGGTTTAATCCTCTTTTTAGTTATGAAAAGCTGGAATTGTAATTTTAGATAAATTCAATTCCTATTATTTTAAATTTACGGTGTGTGTTTATCGTGAATTAGATTCCGATAAATATTTTCAGGACTAGCATAATCAGATATTCTCCAGTCATTAGTGTGTAAATTCAGATAATTTAAACAGGGTGATTTAAAATCCGAGAGAATTAGATATTCTCTAGTTCGGATATTTTAATGGTCGAGAAATTAAAACCAGTATTTTGAAGTGGTATTTTAAAAATCCATAATTTCAAATAACTATTTTTTTTTAAAGTAAGTGAATTATTTTAGCAATATCGGTTTAATTCGGGATTTTTTCAGAGACGGAAAATATCACGATAACCGAACAACCGGTATTTAAACCGGGTATTTTTAGTCAACTCCCAAGGATAGGAGGCCATGCCATCCCCCTCACCTCTCCCCATGCCCTTCCACGTTTCCTTGTCCCCAAATCAAGGAAAATATAGATATATATTTATTATATATATATATTATGGAAAAAAAAGAGAGCTTAACAAACATAATCCTTCTAATTTTCTCCACACGATTTTCGAAAGAGAGAGAGAGACCAAACAGCCACTCTCCCTTCACCACCCTTTATCCTCTTCCATCCACTTCATTTTCTACACAAATTTTCGAAGGAGAGAGAGCAACAAAGGAAGAGGAGAAGTTGCCGAAGGCAAGTTTGCTCCCAGCCGTGTTCGTCGCCATTTCCACCTACCTTCATCAAACCTTTCGTGCTTAGTTGTTCTTGAGAGTTATTTCAAAAACCATGAAGTTATATATATATATATATATATAGGTATTTCGATCGGGCCTCGTGCTAACTTAGCGTGTTAACTGAGGTTAGTGTACATTTGGGTCGGTGATATTAGGAAGAGGGAAAGGCTGAGCGGAGCTATTCCTGACTAAGAAATCGACGATGCTAAACATCCGTGCAAAAGGCTGAGCGGAGCTATTCCTCGGAGTTTAGTTCAGATATGTATTCGTGGAAAAGGCTTTAGCGGAGCTATTCCTCGACATTCTTGGAAAAGGCTTAAGCAGAGCTATTCATCAGCATTCAGTTTGGATATGGATGATCATACAACAGAAAAGCGCGCGCAAAGACAGAAA
Source organism: Perilla frutescens (assembly GCA_026008535.1). Taxonomy (NCBI): domain Eukaryota; kingdom Viridiplantae; phylum Streptophyta; class Magnoliopsida; order Lamiales; family Lamiaceae; genus Perilla; species Perilla frutescens. The sequence continues at coordinate 35,183,545 of BRKX01000006.1, read as the reverse complement.
ATGATTTACTAAAACATAGGGCCTTTTCAGATAAAACCCCTGTGTGTTTACTCAGATGCATGACATTAAAACCAGTTTTAATAAACGTTCATAATATCATATATATTATGATATTTTTGGCAATGTGTTCACTGAGTATACTTGTACTCAGCCTTGCATGTTTGTTTTTAAATGTGCAGGTTGAGTGTTGATGGTGCTAGGTGAAGTGCTGAGAAAGAAAGTTGTTTTGTACAGGACTCAGAATATTTACTATATTTTGTTATGCTATATTGCTTCTGCTAATTAAGTCTAATCGAGTCAAGTCTTCAATATGTCTTGAACTCGCTAATACCTTTTTGTTATTCTGATATATATATATATATATATATTCAGTTATATTTTGAGAAATGAAAGTCAGTTCAGAATTTGAGTTCACAACAAATATCGTTCCTGGAATACAGTAGTTCATTATTTAATTATTTCTGGTTCACGCCTTGATCCATCCTTCATTGGGATCGAGTCGTGCGAGTCACACTTCATATTAATCAGATATTACTTTGGGGTCATGACAGAGTGGTATCAGAGACAGGTTACTCTGAGCTCTAAGTTTTCTTTCAGTTAAGTCTAAGATTGTTACTTAGACTATTCAGTGATCAGTTAACAACTCTCAGCACTCCCTCACATCAGTCTCAACCAAAGAAAGAAAGGTATGTGATTGTCAAAATTACAGAGTTCAAGCAAGCCATTCAGATAATGGTATGATGTTGAAAATCTTTCAGTTCAGCCATTCAGATAATGGCTAGATTTTGAAAATCTTTCCGTTCAGGCTATTCAGATAATAGCAAAGTTATAAAAATTTTCAGTAAAGCCATTTAGATAATAGTGCTATTTTTATAAGAGTATTCAGATCAGGATATCCAGATGTTGGCAAAATTTTCAGTAAGGCCATTCAGATAATGGCATGGTAAGACCAATCAGATATTGGCAAAAGTTTTGCATCAGAAAAAGTTTTTGAAAGCCCTTTATGTTTAAAAGAGTTTCAAATATTTTTATTTTGCTGAGGCAAGCTCACAATGTAACAGTTAAGCAAGCACCCAAGGTTGCCAGATTGCAGCAATGCAATTTAGATAATTGCAAAGTTCAATTGAGTCAGACTTTAGATAAGTCGGGCTTTTGCACGATCGGACTTCAGATAAGTTAGGTTGTTTTATGAATTTAAGCCTCAGAGAACATGTAGGAATTTAGATGAATCTAGATTGTCTTAGTTTCCTTTAAGTTGGCTTTCACTAAGTAAAGACTCAGCTAGGGGAACCAGATGAAGAAATTCAGCAAGTTCAAGAACTTGAAGGAAAAAAGACAAGTTTCAGAATCAGATTCAGTTTCAGAAGGCATGATGATCAGGGATTCCAGTTCTAGTAGCTGATGTATCAAGTCCTCATTTTAGTAAGGTTTGCGAATTATCATGTCAAAACCTTGAGCCAAATTTATTTTCAGTCAGCGTCTCAAAAGAAATCAGTCCAGGAACCTTCAAGATAGAATCTTGAAAATTTTAGTTCGAGTCAGCATCTCGAACTAGATCCTTCAGAGATTTTACTTTTCGAGTCAGCATCTCAAAAATTGTAACCTCAATTTTTTTATCTCGAGTTAGCGTCTCGAGGTAAAACTTCAATATTTGAGTCAGCGTCTCAAAGTAAGTTAGGAGTTTTCAAGTTAGAAACTTGAAAAGTAGCTAGGAGATTTCTATTTCAAGTTAGCGTCTTGAAATAGAGTTAAAGAGTTCAAGATTTTCCAGCAAAAGATTTCTATTTCAAGTTAGCGTCTTAGAAATGTTCTCAGTCAAAAAGTTCATCAGTAAGAACTCATTTCAGCCTATATAGATGAGTTTCTCGTGAGAAATCTCCCTTATATTTTAGATGGCGGGATAGAGATGTATGGCACGAAAGAGTATGCCCTATCTGACATCTGTAGCACAGTATACCTTATGGTTCAAGACTTGTGAGCCAGAGAGCGGGAATACCTTAGCTGGGTTCTTGTCAAGCTACTACGAGCTATGGATGCGTGTGGAGCTCAGAGATGTGGAGGGTATTCAGTGCCTACTTAGAGTGCTTCCATAGCAGTGGCGTGGATAGGCGACAGAGGCCTTATACTTTTACATATGCCAGCACTCACAGACTTTTTAGCTAATGGTGAATTTTCCTGAGTTTATCGCCCTACTCATACACCAGTACCTTACTCAGCATGTACCTCCTCTAGAACTATATGCTCAGATGCACGACTATTTTCTCAGAGATGAGCCACTCAAGGGAGTTTACGACCGTTGTGCCCCTCTCATTTTAGCAGTACGAGCAATACCACATCCGAAGCCAGCAGTACGGCTGGACGCTGATCTCCTACCCGTCAGAGATGCATCAATGATCAGAAGACGAGACCCTCACGAGTGAGACGAGCAATCTCAGGAGATGCAGATGATGAGCTTTCTCCCAGAAAGTTCCAGGTAGTGGCAGGTCCTCCGGAGAGAACCATAGAGGTTGTGCACGAGGTGCACCGCGAGATAGCTGAGGAGAGATATACAATAGCTGCAGACCGTCTGGACTGGCAGTTGAGGATGAGTCAAAGGAGGATTCCTCAGAGGATCCATAGTCATACGAGGGAGAGGACCCCTTGGAGAATCCATAGGATGGTCAGTCAGCCAGTAGCTCATCTGACTAGTTTAGCTTTTATGCTATGTCAGTGTATTTTATATCAGGATAATTTATTTTGTTATGTACATTTCAGTAGTTGAATGTGTTCCCTAGAGGACCATTCTTGGGACTTAGACATTCCCACCTTTAAGACAGGAATGCGTTAGCTTGTAAGCATTCTGTCATCCAGGCATGACTGATTTTTGCAGCACCTATGCAGCAGAAATGTACTCAGAAGACCTTCTTGGAGGCAAATTTCCCTGATATATAAGACTAGAAGGGTGGTTGATTTATGCGTCAAATTTTCAAAGTGTTTTGCGTGCCCAAGAGATGTTAAGGATTAGTTAACGCAGGAGTTATTTATACAGCAGTAGGCAGTGACTTAGTTATTAATTATAATTTGAAATTATAATTTACAGAATGGTACCACCAAGAGCAGCGCGTAGAAGAAATACGAATATGAATCCCGTAAGACAGAATAGGCCTAGAGGGAGACCTCCAAGGCAAGAAAGACAGGAAAGAGTGGAGGAAGAACAATAAGAAAGACACGAGGAGGAACGAGAGCAGACACCTCCCCTACCTCCACAGCGCAGAGTATAGGAGCTTTTTCTGCAGCAGAACCCTCCAACTTTTGATGGAACAGGAAATCCACCGGATGCCGAAGGATGGATAAGATCCATGGAAAGGATTTTTAATTTTCTCTGATGCGACAATCAGGAGCGACTCTCCTGTGTAGCATTCCAACTTAATAGATCGGTAGATTTTTTGTGGAAGTCTCACCAAAGGACCATGACTCTGGAGGAACTTGATGCTTACACGTGGGATCAGTTTAAAATGGTATTCTATGACAAATACCTTTCTAAGACGTTCAGAGTCAAAAAGGAAGCAGAGTTTCATACTCTAAAGCAAGGAAAGATGTCGGTACCAGAGTACAAGCGAGTATTCTGTGAGTTGTCATGATATACACCTCTCCAGGTAGATACTGAAATGAAGATGGCATCTAAGTTCTAATCAGGACTAACGCATGACATTGCCATGTCTTTGGCAAGTCAGGAAAACCCGACCTATGCTGAGTCATTGAACAGGGTATTGGACATCAAGGCAGTAATGCCTGAAGAAAGAAAGGCTCCAGTGTCAGCTCCAGTGCCAACTCAAGTACCAGCACCAACCCAGACTCCATCACAGAACTTCCGATGGAAGAGAAAGTAGAATGATGGAGGTAATCAAAATAGGAACCAAAGCTACGGGAAGCCTTGGCAAGGAAACACGCAACAAGGAAAGCAGAATGCCCCTGTCCCAGAAAGATATGTGTTAGCACAAACCAACTATCCATTATGCCCAAAGTGTAACAAAGGCTACCAAGGCATGTGTCAGGCCAGCAACACGGGTTGCTATAACTGTGGCCAGGAGGGTCACTATGTGAGGCATTTTCCGAAAGCATGATAGGGATGGAACTCTCAGCAGTTAAAGGCCCTACAGGCATCTGGTCAATAGAATCAGCAACCACGACAGCAGCAATAACAGCAGAGGTAGACGCAGTAAGGGAATTCCAGGTCTTACGCAATGAATTCCAATTCCTTCGGGAAAGAAAAGCAGAAGGATAATCTTACAGGTATGGGTAAACTTCATGGCGTGCCTTTAAGTTGTTTTATTTGATACTAGAGCATTGCACTCCTTTATTTCATCAGCATGCTGTGATAAGTTAGAGCTTAAAACTGAACGAGCTAGTCATAAGAAGAAGATTTTAACACCAACTGGCAGAACCATGACTACGACTCATGTTTGCTCGAACATAAAAATAGACTTGGGAACAACTAGGAGCTTATAATCTAAGTGTCCTACCGATGTGGGATACCAAAATAATCTTAGGATTGGATTGGTTGTCAGAAAACCATGCCACGATCTTATGCAGTGAAAGGAAGATATCATTCTAAGTTCCAGGAGAAGAGCCAACAAGTTTTCACGGCGTAGAGATGGGAAAATTCACGCCAATGATTTCAGCACTGCAGGCCAAGAAGATGATCAAGAGAGGAAATCAAGCTTTCCTAGTCTATCTAAACAAGATAGATGATATAGAGAGGACAATGGAAAACGTACCAGTTGTGCAAGATTTTACAGACATTTTTCCAGAAGAATTACCAGGATTGCCACCGAACCGGTAGGTTGAGTTTGTAATAGATTTGGAACCAGGAGCAACCCCGATTTCAAAAGCTCCGTACATAATGGCCCCAAAAGAGTTGCAAGAACTCAAGATTCAGCTTCAGGAATTATTACACCTAGGTTTCATCCGACCTAGTGCGTCACCATGGGGAGCACCAATCCTATTCGTGAAAAAGAAGGATGGCACATTGAGAATATGCATAGATTACTATGAGCTGAATAAGTTGACATTGAAAAACAGATATCTGTTGCCAAGGATTGATGATCTTTTTTATCAGCTCAAGGGGACAAGTGTATTCTCAAAGATTGACCTAAGGTCTGGATATCATCAGTTGAAGATCAAGTCAGAAGACATACCCAAGACAGCTTTCCGAACTAGATATGGTCATTATGAGTTTACAGTAATACCATTCAGATTGACAAACGTTCCAGCAGTATTCATGGGCCTCATAAATTGAGTGTTTTATCCATTTTTGGATCAGTTTGTCCTTGTGTTCATAGATAACATTCTCATCTACTCTAGCAATGAATCGGATCATGCAGAGCGTTTGAGAATAGTGTTAGAAACACTAAGAAATGAACAACTTTACACCAAGTTCAGCAAGTGTGAATTTTGGCTAAAGGAAGTAATGTTCTTTGGACATATTGTGTTAGCAGAAAGCATAAAAGTAGACCCCCTCTAAAGTAGAGGCAGTACAAGAATGGAAGTCTCCAACTACTCCTAATGAAATTAGAATTTTCTTTGGATTAGCTGGATACTATAGGAGATTTATAGAAGGATTCTCCAACATAGCTAGGCCAATGACACGATTGCTAAGGAAGAGAATCAAGTACCAGTGGTCAGAAGAATGTGAAGCTAGTTTCCAGAAGCTTAAGAAAAGATTAACCACTACTCCAGTGTTAGCTATTCCGGCCAGTGATAAATAATTCGTGATTTATCCGAATGCTTCAAAGAACGGATTAGGCTGTGTCCTAATGCAAGAAGGGAAAGTCATAGCGTATACGTCCAGACAGTTAAGAATTCATGAGTTGAATTACCATACGCATGAGTTAGAGCTAGCAGCAATAGTGCATGCCTTGAAAATCTGGAGACACAACCTATATGGAGTTAGTTGTGACATTTTCACAGATCACAAAAGTCTAAAGTACTTTTTCGAGCAGAAAGATTTAAATATGAGGCAGCGCAGATGGCTTGAATTGGTAAAGGACTACGACTGTGGAATCAGTTACCATCTAGGCAAGGCTAATGTCGTAGCAGATGCCTTGAGTCGTAAAACAAGCAGATTGGGTTTTCTCCTCACTTAGGAGGAGAAACTCATCAGGGATTTTGTAAGCTTAGAGCTAGAGGTGGTTTATCTGCCTGAGACGATTGTATTTCATATTGCAACATTAGTAGCAGTACCAGATCTCTGAGAAAAAAGTAATTGAGGCACAGAGAAAAGACCAAACCATAGAAGAGATGCACTTAAAGATTAGATCGAGAAAAATAGAAAGTTTCAAGGAAGCATCAGATAATGCTATCCTTTATGAAGATAGGATATGTGTTCCACCCTGTGTTGAGCTCAGAAATGAGATCATGAGCGAGGCTCATGATACTCCATATACGGCACATCCAGGAAGTATGAAAATGTATCAGGATTTGAAGTAGAAATTCTGGTATGAAGGAATGAAACGGGATGTAGCTTCCTATGTTGAGCGATGCTTGTTGTGTCAACAAGTTAAGGCATTGTACCAAAGGCCTTATAGTGCGCTACAATCGTTAGAGATTCCTGAGTTAAAGTGGGAACACATAGTGATGGATTTTGTGACAGGCCTACCCAAGTCAAGATGAGGGAATACGGCCATATGGGTCATTATTGATAGGCCCACAAAGTCAGCTCATTTCCTTCATATCCATGTTACGAATAGATCGAATAAGCTAGCTCAGATTTATGCTAGAGAGATTGTACGCCTTCATGGTGTTCCGGTGTCGATAACATCAGACAGAGATTCAAAGTTTACCTCAAGATTTTGGATTAGCTTGTAGAAGGAGTTGGGAACTCAACTCAATTTCAGTACAGCGTTTCACCCACAAACGGATGGACAGTCCGAAAGGACCATCCAAACATTAGAGGACATGTTGAGAACAGTGGTTCTAGCCAGGGGTGAAAGCTGGGAGGAAATATTAGCATTGATTGAGTTCGCCTATAACAATAGTTATCAAGCAACCATTAATATGACGCCTTACGAAGCGTTGTATGGGCGAAAGTGTCGATCACCACTTTATTGAGATGAAGTGGGTGAATGAAGGATTCTTGGGTCAGACTCAGTGTCAGAAATGATTGAAATTGTCAGAAAAATCCGTCAGAGGATTCAAAAAGCCAAGAGTCGGCAGAAGTCATATGCGGATAATCGCCGTACAGATTTACAATTTGCAGCAGGAGACAAGGTTTTTCTGAAAGTATCTCCTTTCAAGGGGATAATAAGATTAAGCGTAAAAGGAAAGTTACGACCACGTTTTATAGATACTTATGAGATCCTTGAGCGAATAGGCGCAGTGGCGTACAGATTGGCATTACCACCCAGTTTGGGTAATGTTCATAACGTATTTCATGTTTCTCAGTTAAGAAAATACGTGTATGATCCCAAGCATGTAATCCAGCGCAGTGAGATTGAGTTAGATCCAGATCTAACTTATGAAGAGAGACCATAAGCCATTTTGGATCGAAAGGTCCAGGAGTTGAGGAACAAGTCTATTCCTCTAGTTAAGCACCTGTGGAGTCACCATGGTCAGGAAGAAGCGACATGGGAACTCGAGGATAAGATGAAAGTAAAATACCCAGAATTGTTTCTCTAAGGTATGTAAATTTCGGGACAAAATTTATTTAAGGGGGGTGGAATGTAATAGCCCGTAAATTATCTACTACTTAATTGCAGTAAACTGTTACAATTACTATTTAGTATAGTAATTTCCAGTCAGATTAGGGTCGAAAGTATCTGTTAACTTCCCTGGAATTCAAGGTCAATTAATCCCCATAGGTGGGTTAATTATTTCAGTTAGGGTTTAATCCCCTTTTTAGTTATGGAAAGCTGGAATTGTAATTTCAGATAAATTCAATTCTTATTCTTTTAAATTTACGGTGTGTGTTTATCGTGAAATCGATATTCCGATAAATATTTTCAGGACTGGAAGAATCAGATATTCTCCAATCATTAGTGTTTAAATTCAGATAATTTAAACAGGTTGATTTAAAATACGAGAGAATTAGATATTCTCTAGTTCGGATGTTTTAATGATCGAGAAATTAAAAATAGTATTTCAAAGTGGTATTTTAAAAATCCATAATTTCAAATAACTATTTTTTTTAAAGTAAGTGAATTATTTTAGCAATATCGGTTTAATTCGAGATTTTTTCGGAGATGGAAAATATCACAATAACCGAACAACCGGTATTTAAACCAGGTATTTTTAGTCAACTCACAAGGATGGGAGGCCATGCCATCCCCCTCACCTCTCCCCATGCCCTCCCACGTTTCCTTGTCCCCCAAATCAAGGAAAATATAGATATATATGTATTATATATATATTATGGAAAAAAAAGAGAGCTTAACAAACATAATCCTTCTAATTTTCTCCACAAGATTTGAGAGAGAGAGAGAGAGACCAAAAAGCCACTCTCCCTTGATTCTCATTCACCACCCTTTATCGTCTTCCATCCGCTTCATTTTCTACACAAATTTTCAAAGGAGATAGAGCAACAAAGGAAGAGGAGAATTTGCTGAAGGTAAGCTTGCTCCCAGCCGTGTTCGTCGCCATTTCCACCTACCTTCATCAAGCCTTTCGTGCTTAGTTTTTCTTGAGAGGTATTTCGAAGACCATGAAGTTATATATATATATAGGTTTGATGTTGTATTGGACATCATGTCTTGAGTTTTTGAAGCATGCTAGATGGTAGAAATGAGTTGGTTTATGTTGCAAAACTTGTTGAGATATCTATGTAACATGTTGTTATATCTTTGGTGTTTAAAGCATGTGGATAATCATGAGGTTTGATGTGTTAAAATGCATGATTTCGAACATATAGAAAGGTTTGTGAGGTTTGGCTTGAGTGCGTGTATTTGCACGCGCGGGTCGGCAGACGCGCCACCCTTTGGTAAAACGAGCATAACTCACTCGTTAGACATCGGATTGAGTCACTGTAAATTTTGCCGGAAACTAGACTTAAGTGGATTTCCAATGATATGTGTCTCTGTTCATAATTCATCCTAAGTGGATTGTGAAAAATCGGCGAAGTTGTGTCATGTTTCTATTTTCAGGAAGTCATCGCAGTTCTTCCACCTTTCAATAAATCTGGTATATCTGTTTCATTTGTTATCATCTAAAGCCACTCTAAAATTTTAAAAAATTTAGACTTCTGTGTCTTTCTAATGGTATATGTCTCAGTCCGTAACTCTTCCTGGATTAATCGTGAAAAATCTTCAAAGTCCGGTCACAAGTTCGTTTACAGAAATTCTGGCAGTTCTACCACCTTCTAGTAAATCGGTCATAACATTTTCATTAGTTATCATCTTGAGTCACCGTAAATTTGGCCGTAAACTAGAATTCCGTGGATTTCCATTGGTATATGGCACATTCCCTACACCTTAGTGAGTCAAAATAGAAAATTTTACAAAGATAGACGTTGTGCAGAACGTTGTTTGGTCTACGAAATTAGTGATGACTTTGTTCCTAGAACCTAGTTGTGATGATGTTAAGGTATTTTTGATACCTTAAATGATTGTGATGTATGCCTTACGATGTTTAAAAGCTAGGGTTGAGAATAACCCTTAAGCTAAGATAAAATGTAGAATGGATACTAGACCCTAATAGGCCTTCGTGTCATGTTGAGTCCTGTCAGTTTTAGGATCAACATGCTAAGTATATTTTATCTATTGAAGGCTAGCAGATCCGCAAGGATAAAACCAGTGAGGAACTAGAAGCTGCAATATTAAAACATCGGTGAAAGGTGGGCTTTCTTTTCAATTGACTCTTAGTCCAAATAATGATTTGAGTTTTTACTCACCTGAAGTTATTTATTTCTGATGCAAATAAGTTATTATCATGCATAAAATGTTTTATTTTGTATGATATCCTTATCTGTATTTAGTTAGCTCGCAAGGGGCCTTCTAACTCTTAAATCGATCGGGCCTCGTGCTAACTTAGCGTGTTAACCGAGGTTAGTATACACTTAGGTCGGTGATATTAGGAAGAGGGAAGGCTGAGCAGAGCTATTCCTGACTAAGACATCGACGATGCTAAACGTCTGTGGAAAAGGCTGAGCGGATCTATTCCTCAGAGTTTAGTTCAGATATGTATTCGTGGAAAAGGCTTTAGCGGAGCTATTCCTCAACGTCCTTGGAAAAGGCTTAAGCAGAGCTATTACTCGTTATTCAGTTTGGATATGGATAATCATACAACAGAAAAGCGCGCTCAAAGATAGAAAATGATTTAGTAAAACATAGGGCCTTTTCAGATAAAACCCTTGTGTGTTTACTCAGATGCATGACAATAAAACCAGTTTTAACAATCGTTTATAATATCATATATATTATGATATTTTTAGTAATGTGTTCACTGAGTATACTTGTACTCAGTCCTGCATGTTTGTTTTTAAATGTGCAGGTTGAGTGTTGATGGTGCTGGGAGAAGTGCTGAGAAACAAAGTTGTTTTGTACAGGACTCAGAATATTTCCTGTATTTGTTATGCTATATTGCTTCCGCTAATTAAGTCTAATCGAGTCAAGTCTTCAATATGTATTGAACTCGCTGATACCTTTTTGTTATTTTGAGATATGAAAGTCAGTTCAGAATTTGAGTTCATAGCAAATATCGTTCCTGGATACAGTAGTTCATTATCTAATTATTTCTGATTGGCGCCTTGATCCATCCTTCATTGGGATCGAGCCGTGTCAGTCACACTTCATATTAATCAGATATTAGTTTGGGGTCGTGACATTCGGGTTCTGAACTCATGTGATATTCACGAACATATGTGTGTGTTGGTTATTACTTTGATTTATCAATGAGTGAGATCTTTTCATAGATCGAATTTGATATCTTGGGTAATAACAATGTATACATGATGTCTCGAGCAGTGTGCATGAGCACCGTGTCCTGATGCGCCAGGTTGATGATGTTCTCTTGATGAAACACAAGTTCATGTTGAAACCCTGCAGGTGGAATTTATTCCTTACATGATAAAGCTTGTGTGATACTACTCAAGGTTTTAAATGTTAATTAATTATAGCTGTTAGAGGCTGACATAATTAATTAACGAACATTATATCTTAAACACAGGGAATGACTGAACTAAAGGAGAAAGCATATTCGTAAATATGTATTAAATTGGTAGGTCAGTTTTACTTCTTTAGTGGAATAAAAGTAAAACTTAATTTATTTAATTATATCCTAGGTTTATTGGATATTGGTATTAAATAAATTAGTGGGCCAATTTAATATTCTTCTAGATCCCTGTTGTAGCCCAATATGACTGAAAGTGGACTGGATATAGAACTTGAGATAGAGGCCCAGCCCAGTAGGGCTGGAGCATGAAATTTCACCCCTCCCTATATATAAGGGGAGGGGGGGATGAAATTTACACAATAATTATCATAAGAAATCAGCCCCTCTTTGTCTCTCAAACTTATCCACAGAATTCACAATTCTATCTAGTAGATTTCAGCCCACTCTGAATCTAGATACAGTCCGGGAATACAACAGAAGATCTTGGAGTAGAATTTGTGTTGGTCGAATTTTTGAGGTGTAGGTGGCGCCTATCATTGTTCATTCAACAGCAAGATTAGATCTGTAATCTTGTCCACAGAACGTCTGTCAAATTGTAAGTAGATTCATTTTCTATGTTTCCGCTTTATTAGATCCGAATCTGCTTTGCATTATTTTTTATTAGACTGTGATAAACATGCATGTTACATAAAATTATGATTTACATGAACACGGATTAATGACCAACCAAATAGATTCTGCGGTGGTTTAATTCGAAAAAACCTCAACATGCACCACGGCGGCCAATTCCAAATCATGTGTTGGGTAGTTATTCTCATGTGGTTTTGACTGACGTGATGCATATGCAATCACCTTTCGATTTTGCATCAGAACACAAACTAAACCCTGCTTTGATGCATCCGTGAAAACCAGAAATCCTTCAGATTCTTCTCGTATAGCTAGTACTGGTGCAGTAACTAACCTCTTTTTCAATTCTTGGAAGCTTCTCTCACAATCATCAGTCCATTTGAATTTGTTCTCCTTTTTCAACAGCTGAGTCATAGGCCTTGCTATCTTGGAAAATCCTTCAATGAATCTTCTATAGTACCCAGCTAGACCCAAGAAACTACGTATCTCATGTACACTTGTCGGGGTTTTCCATTCACTAACTGTATTTACCTTGGCAGGATCCACTTTAATGCCCTGATCTGAGACAATGTGTCCCAAAAACACAACTTTATTTAACCAAAATTCACATTTACTGAATTTGGCATAAAGTTTTTCCTTTCGTAGTGTGTCTAACACAATTCTCAAATGCTCAACATGTTGATCTTCAATTTTGGAATATATCAATATGTCATCGATGAAGACGATTACAAATTTATCTAAATATGGGTGGAAAACTCAATTCATTAAACCCATAAAAACTGCAGGTGCATTGCTAAGACCAACAGGCATCACTATAAACTCATAGTGACCATAGCGTGTACGAAATGCAGTTTTGAATATATCTTCCTTCTGAATTTTAAGCTGATGATACCCAGACCTTAAATCAATCTTGAAGAATACACCTGCTCCTCTTAATTGGTTGAATAAGTCATCAACTATGGGAAGTGGATACTTGTTCTTGATAGTTAACTTATTCAACTCTCTGTAATCTATGCACATTCGGAGTGTTCCATCTTTCTTCTTAATGAACAACATAGGTGCTCCCCATGGTGAGACGCTAGGTTGAATATAATCCTTGTCTAAGAGTTCATGTAGTTGAATCTTTAGCTCTTCTAACTCCTTTGGTGCCATGCGATACGGCGCTCTTGATACTGGAGCAGCTCCTGGTAGCAAGTCTATTGTAAACTCAACCTGTCTGTCTGGAGGCAAACCTGGCAAGTCCTCTGGAAACACGTCTTTATAATTCCGCACCACAGATACATCATCAATTTTCACCTTCTCTGACTTGTTCATTATCAAACTTACTAAGAATGATTTACATCCTTCTCTTCTAAGCATCTTCATTGCTTTCATTGCAGAAATAACTCTTACTCTAGCTCCCAACTTTGATCAATGAAAAGTGAATTCTGGCTCTTCCAATCTTTGGAAGGTTAGCTCCTTTTCAAGACACTTAATTATGGCATGGTTAGCCTCTAACCAATCCATTCTGAGGATAATATCAAAGTCTCTTAAGTCTAAAACATATAAATCTGCACTCAGTGATTTATACCCAAGGTTCAAATCTATGTTTTTGCATATTTGATCAGCAATTAAGATCCTCCCCGAAGATATACTTACTTCTAAGGCCTCACTAAGTTTTTCCTTGGTCAGTTTTAGCTTAGAGCATAGTGTGGCAGATATAAATGAATGTGAAGCTCCAGTGTCGAATAATACAAATACATGCATATTTAATATACTAATCATACCTGCCATATTTCCAGGCTCCCATACAGCATCTTGTCAATTGAGAGCAAAGGCTCGAGCATTTCTTGCCGGAGGTTGACCTGGCCTAGTGATCCGTCCCGTGCTAAGGAGGTGTCAGACCCAATCAAGGTGCCTGAAGGACCTGTGACGAGATCGCGAGCTAAGATGTTCAAGGAGAGTCTCAACGGGTTCATACGAGAGGTTTGGGAACAAGACGCATCAAGGAGACCCATGGAAGGACCCAAGGAGGGGAAAGATTTTGTCACTTTATTGAAATTGGTAGAACAAGGTTAAAATCCAGAGCCTTTAGCGTATAAGGCGTGGCCATGTCCTAGTTGCCAGAGGCCTGGACGAATTTTGAAGAACTTATTTGAAAGAAATTTGAACTCTTATTACTATTTCGGACTCAAATTATCTTAGATATTTTATTTAATTATTTAGATCAGATTTTATTTATTTTCTTAATTAAGTTTTGATTTTTATTGAGTCATAGTTGACTAGGAATTTTATTTAAGGTAGTTTCCTACTTTGAATAGGAATCCAGTTTATGAAGTTTCCTAGTCTAGTTTTAATTCTTTTTATACTGGAATTTTCGATCCTAACTATTATAAATAGTGGATCTTTGTGACATAATTATAAATTAGACCATTATTGAATTCAGTTAGAAACTTGTGAGTTTATTTTCTCTCTATAGAACTTTTATCCGAATTTCATAATATTTGTGAGATTCAATTTTGACTTATCAAACGGGTTCATCATCCCCGCTTGTGGCGTCTACATCAAATCCAACTTCATGTTTCCAATTGATCGCGGGTTACGAATTCGAATACTTTGTGGTTCAACATCATTGTGAGGCTAGGGTTTGGATCCAACCATCCAAATCGGCGAAACTGATATAAGTCCTGGGAAGTTCTACAGCTTTCTTTGTCGTGTGCCGGCGAGGATCGTATCACCTAGCCACTTCTTTCCCCTTATTCATTGGACAATTATATGTCATATGTCCTGGTTGCCAGCACCTATAACACACATTTCTTTCCTTCATACATTCACCATTATGTTTCTTTCCACAAGTTTGACATAATGGTTTTTCTTGCTGTGTTTTAGGATTTGATCCTCCTCTCATCCTAGCCTTTTTATCGAAATCGCGACCCTTATTCTTATTATCATCGCACTTTATTTTCCCCTTTGGCTCATCAACCTTGTTCTCATTCTTGTGAAGTGAGGATTACACATCTTGAGCTCGTTCAAGAGTTTCAGCATACGTGGGCATGCCGCGCCCCGCTACCATACTGCTAATCTCAGTTCGTAAACCTCTTTTGAACCTATGGGCTTTTTTTTCATCAGTGTCTATCAGGTGTGGAGCACACCTAGATAGTTGATTGAACTTCCGTTCATAATCATTCACGATCATATTTTCCTGAGTGAATTGTAAGAACTTAGTTTCTTTCTGATCCCGATAACACATGGGAACAAACTTTCACATAACAGCTTGTTTGAAATCCTCCCAGGTCTTATTTGCAAAATGTTCAGGCGTCATCGACCTCCTATGCGTTTCCCACCAATGATCAGCATCACCAGTGAGATGGAAGATTGTACAAGCAATGCGCTGAGAGTCGGTACACACCATGTACGCGAATGTACGTTCCATCATTCGTAGCCATTCTTCAGCCTCAGTCGGTTCACCTTGACCGTTAAAGGTCGGAGGTTGATATGTTCGAAACTGAGCGATAACACGTGCCGTATCTTCTTGTGGAGGATTTTGAGCCTGATTATTTTGATGCCTTGGCAGCATCCTATACACGTATTTCATACATCAGATTCTTTTGATCGACAAATACTCTTATCAGATTCTAAGGCAACGATAGAGTGCACTTAGATTCATAAATCATAAATTCCAGTAAGCTAAAGATGCTCTAAAGTCAAACTAGGTACTTATGTTCAAATCCCAACTAAGTTATGATCTAAAACTAGCTCAGATGATGTTTATGCATTAAATGGATTTGACATGAAAACACTGATAACCATGCTTTGTAGAACATAACTTTCACAATGCTTTAAATCATACTTTTCACCATGCTTTAAATCACACATTGAGATCACTTGCATTTGTATATCATACATACAATCATATACATATACTTTTCATAAGAGCACTAAAGAGATTCAAAACATGAACTTTAGTACCTTCCTGGAGTAAGCTCAGCTAAGACGATAGTTGTTGGGTTATGGTTAACCATTTCAATAACACAGTACTCAAAACATTTTAATTTTGAAAACATCACAGGCCTACAATCATGTAACCTGGCTCTGATACCACCTGTAATGCCCCAATCCCATTAGGACCAAAACGTCACCAAAAACATACGTACATGCTTACGTGATAAATAATTTTCAAAAATAAGATTTAAATTTATAAATAATTGTAAATGGGCAGCACCTCAACTTAAAAATGTTCAAACCATGCACTTAGGCGTTCTCAAAGTCCACTTTCAACAAGGCTTTTCAAAATCGCTAACTCACACATAACCAAATTATGACCTGACAATAAGTAATATACATAGCCAATCGGGTCACATATTCAAAAACTTCACGGCCAACCCTTATATACACTCAAAATATTTGTATATACAATCAAAAATTGGCCATTGGAGTCAATAACCTTCAAACTTAACAGTTTTGTTGAGTATCAACGGAAGCATTTAATATTTAACATACAAACATAGGTTTAAAGATGATTTTAAGCAAAACAACATAAGGGTCAACCATCAAAGCCCAATCCAGCAACACGTCATCAACCAGCTCGATCTACAGGACCTGAAAACATTTGAAAATATTTGGGTTGAGTGCCAGAAAACACTCAGTGGGCATTAATACTCATCCAAGACATACTTTCATGTTTTAAAATCAATCATAAACATACTTTATAACATAGTTTACTCTTCTTCGTTGGATGAGAGACCCAATGTGATCACATAAGTACTTTACGGTTACTTATCTAGACATTAAGTCACAAAGTAAACCGTCTATGCTTGTAATTCAGAATTCCTCTTGCATGAAGTCTCAAACATCCAATCATTACGTAAACAATGCTATTAAAATATTTATCATACTTTTCATAGATGAATTTAAAACATAGTTGTGAGTTATAGTAAAACCTACTTGGATGATCTCAAAGTACGGTGAAATTATTATGCGATGCTACTATGCTTCTCGATCGTCTCGACTTATAAAATTAGAATTCTAACTTAGAATACTAATATAGGCCAATAAAATATAGGGAAAAGGGTCTCGCAGGCCCCTGAACTTTTTGGCGCGGACCCACTGGGCCCCCGAACTTTTTTTCGGCTCAATTGGGCCCTTAAACTTTTTTTTCGTACCTATTGGGCCCCTCCGTCAGGCCCCTCTTGACGGGGCCGTTAAATCGGGCTTAAACGACGTCGTTTTGCGTCCGTTTTTATTTAAAAAAATTCTAAAGTCAAAATAGTTAATCCCCGACCCAAATTTTAACATTACCCGACCCGACCCCATCTCTACCCGACCCATTCACCCTTAAAATTGGGGAAAACAGCCAAATTGGGTTAGGGTTTGCGATTAAGAGCGATTTTCATCATCCAATTCGTTTGATGCATTCCAGAAATCTTGCGTTAATTTCTTCCTCATCATCCTCCACGCTCAAATTCTATCTGTCTCTATCTATAGGTGTACGCCGCTCAAGTCCTCATCACCCGCCATGCTCAATTTTTTTCCTCTAATTCCAAAATCATGTTGACGATGCTATGGTGGAGCCATTGGAGGAGGTGGTGGAAGTGTATAGCTGGGAGAAGCAAAGTACAAAGCTTATAGCTAGGAGAAGCTCGATGTAGAAGAAAATGTGCAAATCTGCCTATGGATTGGAGAAGTTTGCAATAGGATTTTGCATAATTTTGTAGGAGGATTTGCAGGAGGCATGAAGAATTTTGCAGGACTTTGCTTTGTACTTTGTTGATAGGAGGATTTTATTGAGGATTTTAATTCTGCATAGAGGTTTTTATGAGGTTGATCAATGTTGAGATGCAGTGGCTGTAGAACATACATTGTAGTTTTGTTTATTGGAATTTGATGTAGTTTATGAGACTTATTGGAATTGTTGATTGTTGAGATTTTATTGGAATCTTTGCAAGATGCAGTTTTTGTTAATTGTAAGTTTGCAATGGGATGAATGTTTATTCTCAGTTAGAGTTTTGCATGGGTTGTATTTGATTCATGTTAAATTGTTGATTATTATTCTTCTTTGCAATTAAATAGCAGATTCAAAATGAGGTTTCTGTTAAAGTGAAGTAGACACAATAGAAACAATGAGAATAAAATAGATATCATCTTCATTTACAATTGATTGAAGATTACAAAAGAGAAATGACATGTTCATTTATACAAGAGACATGTTCATTAGCAAACCCCTGGACAAAAAAAGACATCTTCAATCACAAAAGATATGGGACATGTTCATTTATAAAAGAGACATGTTCACCATCAAAATATAATTGAGTCTCTGCTCAGACTTTACATCATAATTCATTCACAAAAAATCTTTAATCACAGCTCAGTCATGTGATTAATTTCATTGTTTCTTGTACTTCTTCTTGTCCCTCTGCTTCTCCAACTGGCTCCTAGTTGTGCATGGCTGGCCTTTCCACGTTGGCCCAGGTGGCTTAAATGGGAGATTTGTAGGCATGATGGACTGCTCTCCAGTGGCTGCAAAGGCTATCTTCCTTGATGCACTACTCTTAGAGAGAATAGAGGATCTCTGCTCTTGTCTTATCAGTCTCTCATTTGGAACTGGATAGCTGATTTGAGGATCAGGATTTGAACTCAACTGTTGACTTGCAATTGGATCTCTTTGTGTGATAAGTGTCTCAGAGCTCATTCCAGGCTGCAAATGGAGTTAAGCAATGAGAAATTCAAGTATTCATACTACTCTGTGTGAATAAGTGCAGAATTAAAACTCACATTTAAAGTGACATTTCCAGATGTATCATCAATATACACCCCCATTCCAACAACTCTCCTACTCCTTCTGATGCATTTCTCCTGAAGATCATCTGTTGGTTTTCTCTTCACAGCTTCCTTCCCTTTCTCAGAGCTCATTACCTTCTTCTTCCCTTTCTCAGAGCTGCTAGCCTTCTTCTTCCCTTTCTCAAGGCTGCTGACTTTCTCCTTGCCTTTCTCTCTTTTCTTCTCAGCAGTTTGACCTCCATCCATGCTCTTCTCTATTGTGTTGCCCTTAGAGACCTGTTTTCACATCATCACAGTTAGCAATAATTATACTCTGGAGCATTGTTGTAAAATGTATACTTCATTTACCTTATCCTTCTTGATCTGAGGACATTTGGCTTTGTTGTGACCTTCCACATGGCATATAGAGCATGTCATTCTCACACCCTTCCTCCCTAGTGTCCCAGACTGTTGGCCTCTCTTCTGCTCTGTAGAGCTCCTTATTCTTTTCACTTTTGGTCTTCCTGCCAGCTTCACAACTGGGGGAGGCTCACATTTCTCAAAAGCATCAACATTGAAGAACTTGTAACTTGGCACAGGCATCATTGGAACCTCATAAGTTGCACTGTAGGCTGCATTCTCATACCAGGGAGAGATATACAATTTGGGGTCCTTCTTTGCATGGCTTATAGCACATATAGCATGGGGGCAAGGTATGCCAGTCACATTCCAGCTTCTACAAGTGCACCTCATGACATCCATCCTCACCACATGCCTATCATCTCCATCCCCTACCTCATATCCATTCTCACCATTGAACACTACCTTACAGCCAAATGCTCTCTCTAGGTTCTCTTGATACACCTCAATACATGCAGGACTCCATTTACTAGACCACTTCTCATGACTGCCCCTACGTTTTCCTAACCTCTCCATGGCAGCCTCTCTAATGTCATCCAACATAGATATAATAGGCTTATATCTAGCATCTAATATACTTGCATTGAATGCTTCACAGAAATTATTGTCAACAGTATCTGACTTGCATCTAGTGCTGATAAATGCCCTACAAAATACCTGAGGGTTGTAAGATACAAAGTCCTCAGCTGCTTTCTTGCTAATTTCACCCAATGACTTCAAGTTATCATCAAACTCCTCCTTGAAGGTGCTCCAAACACATATCCAGAATCTCTTTTTGAGCTCTTCACTATGCCACTTCTTGCTCCAGTTGGCATGAACATGTCTAGCACAAAATCTGTGCTCAACCAGTGGCAATATCTCAGCAACTGCATTTACTAAACCCTGCAATATTAAGATCAAACATTGCAGTTAAGTAGTTGCTATTAAAGAGATGCAATTTATTTCACAGATATGATACTTAGAAGATAAATACCTTCTGCATATCTGAGATAACAGTGAGAGTTCTGCCTCTATCACTGATCTCCAAATCACTCACTAGATTCTTCAAAAACCAACTCCAGTTGTCAGCATTCTCCTTCTCTATGACTGCCCAAGCAACAGGGAACATTTGCCCATTTGCATCCTTCCCAACAGCTACAAGCATCTGCCCTTTCACTATCCCCTTCAAATAACAGCCATCTATCCTCAAAATAGGTCTACACCCTTTCTTCCAACCCCTCTTAAGGGCATCAAAACACAGATATAGCCTCCTAAACACTAGTCTGCCTGACTGCATAGCTTCAGGACACAGTTCCAACTCTACAGTTGAACCAGGATTTGTTCTATTCAACATCTGTACATAGGAACAAATGTTCCCAAACTCCATGATATAACTGCCTTCTAGCTCAGTTTTCACAATCCTCTTTGCCCTCTTACAGGTAGATCTTGACACAAACAAGTGCATCTTGTTTTCTATGACTCTCATTAGCTCATTAGTTGTAATGTTAGGTTTTTCATACACATATTTCTTTAACTCTTGAGCTAGAAATCTAGAAGTGGCAAACCTGTTTTTAGTGTCTATTAGGCAGTTATGCTCATGCATGAACTTCTTTACAACAAGATTTGGTGTCTTTCCAGATTGGGACATAAACAACTCAAAGGGACAACCTGCAGACTTACATTTAGCCCTAATTCTATGCTTCTCATTAGGGTTTAATTTCAGAGGAGTACGTTTAGCTATACTATACTTAGCAATAGCATCTCTAGTTGTCTTAGCATCTGGAAAACTCATCCCTAACAAGAAGTGTGGGTTGTCATCACCAGCATCATAGTTCACAGCTCTCCTGCCTTGTTCAATTAAGCTCAGCTCCACACCTTCATCTTCTCTACAGTCACTATCACTGTCATCATCTAAACTAGAACTACCTAAGTCCCTAATAGATTCATCCTCCCCATCAGATTCACCTTCTCCATCAGATTCACCTTCCCAACTAAATGCACCCTCTGCAACATTTTCAACATCATCATCTGCCACCTTACCCTTACCCTTACCCTTCCCATCCAATTTAACACCTATGTCCTCTGCAACCTTTTCAACATCATCATCTGCCACCTTACCCTTACCCTTCCCATCCAATTTAGCACCTATGTCCTCAATACCTAACCCCAAATCCCCTGAAGTTAGTCCAGGTTCTATATCCATACCCACATTTGCACTGCATTGTGTTCCTATATGATGCTGTTTCATCACTAGTTCATCAAAAGGATAGATATGAACCATGCACTTGAAATTCATTTCAAAAACAGAGGCAACTATGTCATTTATTCCATCATCATATTCCAACACCACCACACCATCATCAATCAGACTTTTTCCAGGTTTCAAATAACAAAGTTTACTAACATTTGGCATATTAAACTCTTCCCTGTATCTCTTAACCATATGGGTAAAAGATAGAAAATCAATATCTCCCTCTTCAACTTTTTTCTTACCCCCTATGTATTCTAAGACATCTGTACGCACCCATTCCCCTCCCATATGATATGTCAGCTTGATAATGTAACAGTCCATGGCTATAAAAAAAAAAGGCACGAATAAAAAAATCAGTGCATTTAGTGCAAAAAAACAAAAGCAGTGGAAAACCCTATTCACTAAAATAATAAGCTAACAAACAAGAACAGTAATTGTTTAATGAAACTCTACCTTTTTGCTTGCGCGTCACGTGGGGTTATTCAATGTGTTGGACCACAACTTCCAACTCCAAAACTCTTCTTGTATCTCTGACTTGCACCCCCAATTTCCCTAAATTCGTTTACTAACCCCAAAACTTACATAAACCCTAAGATTAAAGGACGAATTTCTGGAATTGAAAGATGGCAAATGAATTGGATGATGAACAACCCTAAACTCGCTCTTAATCGCGAACCCTAACCCAATTTGGCTGTTTTCCCCAATTTTAAGGGTGAATGGGTCGGGTAGGGATGGGGTCGGGTCGGGTAATGTTAAAATTTGGGTCGGGAATTAACTATTTTGACTTTAGAATTTTTTTAAATAAAAACGGACGCAAAACGACGTCGTTTAAGCCCGATTTAACGGCCCCGTCAAGAGGGGCCTGACGGAGGGGCCCAATAGGTACGAAAAAAAAAGTTTAAGGGCCCAATTGAGCCGAAAAAAAGTTCGGGGGCCCAGTGGGTCCGCGCCAAAAAGTTCAGGGGCCTGCGAGACCCTTTTCCCTAAAATATAACTTACGTCATAAATAACTTAAGTAATAATTTCCTATAACCTAGGATCATTTGGAATTGAAATAGAGTCAAATGAGTGCATAATGCACATTTGACGGATTGAATCAAATTAGTGATTCTATTTGAGAATTTATCAAACTTTCTAGGCTGAATTGAACAAATACAAAAGATGAATTGGAATTCAATGACTGGAAGGAAACTTGGTTTAATACTTAGGAGTGAATTATAATATTTAGAAATTCTTTTTAAACAAAATATAATATTTGGAAATTATAGAACTAAATAACATATTCTAAAAATGCTAATTTAATTGCCAAGTATTAAATTAGAACGAGAAGAATGTAAATTTAGGAGTTGGATTCATTTAATATTTTATAACCAAACCTGAAATTAAATAGATCAATAACGTTGAATTAAAATTAAAGAAAGATCGAAAAAATAAAAACGCACCTTTCTTTTGGTTTTTTTTTCTCCCTTTTTTCGTTTTTGCCTCTGACTCTTTTATCTTTTTTTTTCTTTCCATTTTCTCTTTTTTTTTATTCTCGCGACTTCTATCTCAAGCAACCTATATATATATATATATATATATATATATATATATATATAGACTCTATGGAGCCACACGTGTATTTTTTTTATGTACACTAATCTCCACCAACAATTTTCAATTTGTAACAATTGATTGGTGGATTATATGTCTATCCAAATGGACAAATAAAGTTAATTCTTACATTTATTTTCTATTTTATTTTTCTTTGCTTTTATCCCTAATTCTATCCATAATTATACGTATATATATAACTATAAACACACCTATATTATGCTTTATCTATATCCATACATTTATATTTGCTTAGACACATGTACTTCAGCACTTGGTCAATTAAGAAATTTTCATTACTAAATTTCATTGGTGGATAATCTTGATTATTTAAATAATAATTTTTTTTATTTCAATATCCTCCGAATTAAAAAGCCTACCAAAAATATGTTAATTAATGAGTAGTTGACAATGGGCTTGAGCAAATGGCCGAAAATAGAATTATTGGGCTTGTAGAAATAAATTGAGTTCAAATTATCACATTGAATAAATTTTATTGAGAGGTCTAATGAGGTCTGATTGAAATTATCTTGGTACCAAAATGATCTTATGAACAACTAAGGCCAAGAATTTTCTTCTATATAGTAAATTTAAATACTATATTTTTCTGGAGTGTTAACTTTCATCTTCAGTTTAAATTGTTTTTTGTTTTTCGATCAATGATGAGAGATGCAATTGTTGAAGTTGTGATTTGGTGAGATCAATTGCCTATGAGGATTCACAGATTTTATGAGGTATTGAAATTTTTCTAAAAATTTCTGAATTTATATGTTGATAATTGAGTATGGTGATTGTTGATAGTGGGAATTAATAATATGGATTGAATTTTGTTGCAATTATGGAAAACAAATGAACCTGTGAGATTTTCAACTTTAATTGCTACTACATTTTTAGCATGATTTATTTCTTGAGTGTGTCAGATTATGCAGTTAATCTTTAGAACTTGCTTTGGTATTTGTCTCAATACCACATAGTATGTTTGAATTGAAAAAATGATTTTAGGCCATTTTTGTTAGCCTTTGATTTATTCTAAATTCTTACCTATCTCTGAAAAATTCCATAGTCAGTCTGTTTGAGCCTTTTAAGCCTATTCTCTGAAAGTCGGGGGATTAAGAAATTTCATGTTTATATGTATGGAGGAGAAGTCGAGAATTGATCAATTGCTAGAATAATGTTGTGATGCTTAAAAATTATTATGGTGTCTTATAAGCTCATGAAAAGAAAAAGGAAAAAATGAAAAAGAAAAAGAAAAAAATGTATAAAGAGAGCATAAAATACCCATTGGTATTTTTCTCTGTTTAAAATCCAAAATGAATTATTTGGTGATTTCTTTCATTGTGATTTCTCGTGGTGTTATTTGGACTAATGGAGATTCGTGACCTTGATTATTTCAAATTTATCACATAACCAAATATTTTTCTACCTATCCAAAGAGCCTACATTACAACCAAATATAAAGTCATTGCTGATTTTCAGTTTAATCATACATTTCAGTGGTGGAGAGATAAACGATTTGCAAGCCTATGGTTGATTGTTGTGTATATCTGATTTGAGAGTATACCCTATACACTTGAGTTTGGAGTGAATTTTTTATATTTATCTTTCGAAAGGTCTATCATTCTAATGAAATTGATTGATGTGCTATCAATATCATCTGTCTAATCTTTCTATGTTCAGTTTGACGCATATATATGGAGCAAATCTGAGGCAAGTATTGTGATCATCACTTCATATCTTCTCTTTTATTTTCTTTTTCGTTGCTCTGGACATGCAATAGTTTAGGTTTGGGCGTTTGACAGTTGTGTGTTTTACACAACTTTGGGATATGAATTAATGATGTTTAAGTTGATAAATTGTGTGATTTAAAGAACAAAGCCCACTAGAATTGATGAAAATAATTAAACATAATCTAAATGGATGATTGAAGGGCCTAGGAAGATGGAGAATCGAGTTAGGAATATTGTGCAAGTTGAATCAGCTCAATCGAACGAGAAACGAGTGAGAACAGGCCATTTTAGTGAAGCCTGCACGCAAGGTCGATCCTCGGGTCGACCCAACCCACCGATCGACCCAGAGGACTTGTTTTAAACATGGTCAAGTCGACCCAGAGGTTGACCTAGTCACTCGACCCCACTAGTCGACCCAGACGGTTCCAGTTTGGGATTTTTGAGATTTTTCTTCACTTTAGGCTTCATTTTAACCTTAGGGTTCCTCCAACACTATAAATATCCCATCTACTTATTAGAAAAGTAGTCCAATACAGTCTAGTTTTATTTAGTTTAGTAACATGAGATATACCAAGGTGAACAAAGTTATGGAGGCACAACGGAGACTTTGGAGGCTATAAAAAGATTGAAGACCCCAGATTCTTTATTGTGTTGAACAATATTTTATTTACCGTGTTTTATTTTTATTCTTTCTCTTTAATTATGTCTAGGTAATTTCCCTTGGATTCTAGGGATGTAAAATTATAATGGATTTTGTGTTTTGATTAATTTTACAAGTCTTCTTTTCATATATTGGTTTATTAATCTTGATTTTTATTTCTCATGTATGATTGTTTGGTCCTCACTTATGCGTGCTAAATTAAACAAGATGTTATATTATGAATGTTTAGAAGTACCGACCAAGTGAATAAATGTTCATAGGAAATTATGACCGTGTTTTCTTTTAGGAGTTATTAAATTACTTAGAAGGACCAAAAGGTAAATAGGTAATTTATTAATCGACTTTACAAACTTACTCGAGAGAGAGGTTTTTAATATCTTCGTGATCTTCCACCACATATGAATTAAATTGGTTTGTTGAATGATCTTGCATAGATGACATTGTAGGAAAAGCATGCCCTATGATCTATTGTCTTTTGTTTGATTTTTATATTACTTTCATGTTCTTTTTATTTGCGTATTGTTTTATTCAAACTCTCTGTTGACTACAAGTTTCTAGATATTAATAAGGTGTCTATGTTTTATGTTGGTCCCGGGCGAGTCGATATCAGTTTAGAGGGGGGTGAATAAACTGATTAAAATTTTTGCTTCAATTGCGGAATAATAAGGGCCCTTGACTCGCTGATCAACTTATCTATGCAGAATTTGGTTGAGCACTTTTTGACAACTTGAGTGCAGATTGTGTGAGCTTGTGTATAGTTCAAAGATATGCAAGTAATCAAAATAGTACAGTACACAGATGATTTATAGAGATTTGAAGTCTCAAACTCCTACGTCCTCTCTTCCTTCCACAGACGGGAAACTTCACTATATAACTTGAGTTTCTTTACAAATTACACGATAAAGGACAGTTGGCTGAACCTGGTAACTGCTCGCTACCTCAGCGGGTCGACGGCTCACACTTGAAGTCCCTAACTGCTCGCTAGGAAGGTAGGTGCTATTGACGTCTTTACAAGGTTTTGGATCTCTTTCGATCTTCAAGAGGTTAGTCTTGAACAAGGGGTATCAACTGATGTGCTCCTTCAATTGAGATGGATAGTTGATCGATGTATTGCTGAAACTGAGAAGATTGCTCTGGCTGGATTATCAACAGCTAGTTGAATTCTTTGATTCTGTGGATTCTTCTTCTCAGTCGGACTCTCGAAGTTTAACAAATATTGACCTTGAGTTGTATGGGAGGGAGAAAGAAAGCTCTGCTTGGATGAATGAGTATTGCGATAAGTCTAAAGTCGAAAGTCCAGAGTCTCTTGAAAACTTTTCTTCACTCGCCTTTTATAGATGAGTGATTTTATGACCGTTGAGTTCTATTGATCGGTAGCTCTGATGGCTTATCAATGGCAGATGGTCTTTATGATCGCTGGAGCTTTTGGTTGAAGTAGTCGTTGCTTTGCCAATCGATTTTGATTGCAGTAGCCGTTGTTTTACCAGTTGATCTCTATTGGATATTTAATTCCAGGATCTCAGTTGAAGTATTTATTCCAAGATCTTCACTTTGATCAATAACTCCAGGGCTCTCTGGATGGTAGTTCTGAGCTCTAGTTTTAGCAAGTTTGAGTTCAAGTTGGCACTTCTGAACTTGTCTTCTCAGTTCTGCTCTTACTCCAGTTGGCAGTTCCGAGCTTGTTAGCTATGTTTGGCTATTACTTCAGTTGGCAGTTCTGAGCTTGTCTGCTCAGTTTGGCTATTACTCCAGTTCACAGTTCTGAGCTTGTCTGATCAGTTTGGCCATTGCTCTAGTTGGCAGTTCTGAGCTTCTTCCTCCAGTTCGACTGATCTCAAGTCGTTTGAATGGTTTTGTCAGTTCTATTGTTCTTTCTTGAGCTTTCTTGTCAGCTTTGAATGATCACAAGCTTTTGACTAGCTTGTCAGTTTGATTGTTCTTTCTTGAGCTTTCTTGTCAGCTTAACTAATCACAAGCTGGCTGACTTCAGTTCTGGCCTTTAGCTGTTTTGTCTGTTTACTTTAGTTTGGTTGAAGTTAAGTTTGGCCATCAGTTGGATACTTCCAGTTTTTAGTTTTAAACTGATCTCTTATCAGTTTCTTCAGTCTTGATGATTTTTCTTTCAGCTTAACTGACTAAGCTGTCAGTTTGTTTTGACTGGTACGTCTCTTCGAATCCTTAGTTGAATTGAGTTCTGACTGGCTGACATATCCTTCCAGCTGGTAGACCATACTCCAGTTTGGTTGACTTCAGCTTTAATTGAGTTCCTTTTTGATGCTTTGGATTGGTCAGCTCAGATCTGCAGCTTGGATTTTAGTCAGTTTTTCATAAATAGTTTTGACATCTCATTAAAACCTTATCTAGAGGTTCCTTGATAGTTTTTCCTAACAATTTCCCCATTTTTGATGATGTCAAAACCTTGTTAATGATGATGGAAAAACTGTAACTGTTCATTTGATAGACATGATGTAGTTTGCTTAGGCAAGTCTTGATATCAGAGCAAGTTAGAGCATGAAATTCAAGTATCAGAGCATTCAGAGCACACTTTCATTTTAGTCATGCTTTCACTTTGAGTAATTAGTGCATGATTGTCCGGGTATCAGAGCAGAGCACAATGCTTGATATTAAAGTAAGTTGAAGCATAAATTCAAGTATTAGAGCATATTCTCATTAAAGCATGTATCAGAGCATGAAGTATGGATCAAAACATATCAAATGATCTCTTAAAAGCAAGTTGGGACTACTTCTCTTCTTTAGTTGCTTCATCTCTTCCTGCTTGATTCTCCTTTTTCTTGAGCTCCAAATTTTCTCCAAGCTTCCTCCTGAAGCTGAGCTTCCCCCTCATGATGTATTTCTCTTTGGATCTGATCCCAAAGAGTTAAGTTTTCATCATCATACTTTCCATCTTTCTCCTTTTTAGCATCATACAAAAAGGTAAGTTGGTATGGATCGCATTATGGTATTGATAGGTTTGGCAAGAAGGTGAAGGCAGTTGCCAAGTTGTCATCATGGAGTGAGGGAACTGAAGGAATGGGCATGGGCGAGGAGAACCATGCATAGGCTTCTTCAATCATCATGAACTGACCACGATCAGTGGTTTGAGAGAGTTCTTGCTCTCTGAAGTCCATGGAAGCTAAGGTGGTGAAGATTTCATCGGTTGATGTGATTGGAGGATCTTCAAGAAATGGGGTACAGGAAGAGTTGGCTGGCTCGCTGTCGGGAAGAGGTACGTCGGCTAGTACACTGAGCTGGATTCGTTTGATCATCGAATCCATTATCTCCGAGAGCGTTGGCGGTGAGCAGAGTGGATGGTTCATCCAATGTCTACTCCATTTTCCTTCGTTGATCCAGAAGAGGGATCCACGAGTGCGGATGAGGTGGAACATTGTTGCCTCATCGAGTTAAAATCGCCAGATGTGGTACTAGAGGTACCATTTCAGTTGCTCGAATAAGGAGGGATCGGTGCCCTCAATTAGACTGAAGCAGCTTCGTAGCTGATGGTCTAGAACTGCCTCAAACTAAACCTCAATTGAGTCGCGATGGACTAAGGTGAGAGGTTGTGGACTAGCTGGTATTGTAGACTGATCACTCAGTCTAGAGAGGGGCTCATTCTCAATCATCAGCTGCCTTTCTTCTGAGGAGCTGGCATTGGCTACCAACGCTTGTTATCCATGACTTGAGTCGATCCTGGTTGGCGTGATCTCTTCGGGATCGGATGACAGTAGATGGTCGGGAGCATGTCTCTTCGTCCGATTAGTTCGCCGGTTGGAATGACCTCATCAAACTGGCTTAGAATGATGTGGCTTATTCGGCCTATAAACCCAACATTCTCTCGGAACGAGCCAGTTGATGGATCATATTCTGCTCGCTCGATATTTGCTCGCAGTTGAGCAAGAATGAAGGAGGCCCAGTCGGCTTTACAACCGAAGTATAGAGTAGCCGTTAGATGAGCTTTGAGCTCGGAGAATTGGACCGTCTCAAAGTTCCCATGCAGGATATGACCGGTGATATCCAGGAGTTGGATGATCTCATTGGGCAGGCTCTCCTTCAGCTTGTGTGAGCAGTCATGATGGTGTACGTGAGGTTGTTTCCATAGACCCCACAGTGCATATTTGCACGGTAGTTTCGGATCCATCAAGTCTGGGCCTTCACCGGGAAGGAGGAGTGTAGACATCATAGTGTCTTTTGTCACCGTGATCACTTTGTTTTGTACGGTGGAGATGATGTTATCGCCGGAGATGATTGCGTTGTGGTAGAACTCCGCAACATGGGTAGGTATATTCTTGACCGGCATGATTGTCAAGAATGGCATCAACCCAGTTTCCTCTAATAGCGGAAAGATTCTTTGGAAGTTGTCTGGGCCGAGACATGCGTTAAGAAGCTCTAGATTAAGAGTCTTATCTTTCCTCAGCTTGTTTATAAGCAATTTGACATTTACATCTGAAATGAAGGCTTCATTTCTGCAAAGAGATGGTGTTGTTAGATATGCAAGTGTGTTGAGAGAGAGAGAGTTTGCAGGTGATCAAAGCAAGGATGAGAGAGAATTTGCAGATGATCGGAGCCTTCATCTCCTTACATATATATATATTCAGCTTTGCATGCATTGATCGAGGACACTCGATTACTTCTCTTAGTTGATTAGCTATCCGATTTGATGGATGATTAGCTGAATTAATGATGCATGCATCCCAGCCGTTCGATTGTGAAGTAGCTTTATGATCATGTAGCTGAGAGGAGGCAATTTTGAAAATGGGGTAGTTGTCATAAATAGCAAAATATTTTCTGCAGATTTTGCTATTTATATCTCATTAGAAAAATATATTTCCCTTTTCTTCTTTGAAGAGTTGATTTAATATCAATGCAGAGATATTAATGGCAACTTGTGAGAGAGAACCCTATTTTCAAATTGTGGTCGTTAAATATAATATAAGGAATTTTATAATCACAACGGTAATAATTAAGTTTTGATAATCATGAGGATTAAGAGAAACTTATCCGGAGTCAGTTGGGATACAGTCCAACTGATTGGCTTGATGATTCAACAATTGGATGACCAGT
The DNA here is from genome assembly GCA_026008535.1 of Perilla frutescens. Classification (NCBI taxonomy): domain Eukaryota; kingdom Viridiplantae; phylum Streptophyta; class Magnoliopsida; order Lamiales; family Lamiaceae; genus Perilla; species Perilla frutescens. The sequence goes on along the minus strand of BRKX01000006.1, from coordinate 35,153,412 downwards.
TTCGTCATGTTTCCAGTTGCCGCTGATGAGCTGACTGAAGCTCTAATTGATCTGAACTGATCAGTTCATTTGGTCAGCTGCTTGACTTTCTTGAGTCAGTTTCCTCTTTTTAAAAGGCCGAGCTGGACTAGTTGCACTGCTTCCTTTCGAGTAGTTTGATTGCTTTGTCATTGATACAGATCCAGTTCTGTTTTTTAGCAATTCGGGCCTTGCTGTTCTTCAAGCTTGGTGAAATTGCTGAATGGCAACTGATGAGTTTTTCATCCTTTGATTGAGGGAGTGTGAAGTTCCCTTTGGCGACGGTCTGAACTGATCATTGTTCATTATCAATTGCACGCCTTTTGAGCTGGATGTGAGTAGGGGAGTGGCATAGCTCTTGGAAAGGAGACTTGGTGATGTGGCAGTATTCTCATCATCACTGTCACTCTCATCATGCCTTGGATTCTTCTGAGGACCCACGACTTCAGTATGTGATAGATGTGGTTCTATCCTCTCTGTGGCAGTTGGAGTTTGTCGTGATGTCTCAGCTGACTGACTTGATAAATTATTAAAGTTTAGTTTTCGGAAAAGCGGACCAGTTGGGCAGTTGACTGAGTGATTTGCAGCCACAGCTCCTTGAGGCATAATGCTGGTTTTGAATTCAGCTAACAAGGCGGTTGCTAGAATTTTTGTGACAAGCCGGTGATTCATGATGTGCTCGACTTGCACAATGGTTGGAGGGAATGGATTTGACGATCCTATCCATTTAATGCTCCAAGTTTCTTCACGTTGCCAGTAGCTCATGCCATGAAAGGCAGTTAGCAGAAAATGAGACTGGATAGACATGGAATGTCTCCAGTTATACCAATAGAAATATCGGTGGAGTTGTTTGAACAACTCTTCGTCACGCTGTGCAACAAAAGCAAAGTGTGTGAGAAGGAGATTAGTCACTTCCTTTTGTGCACTTTTGACTGTATATTCACCACTATACAAAGTGCGAATATTTTCTTCAGTCAGCTGGAGAGGAGGGCACGTGCTTGTGAAGCAGTCCGCTCCATAGTTTGGATGAGGAATTCCGATGAATGGAATAAGCTCATCTGGATCAGAGCAAACCTGGAAATCAACTGGCGATCCGTTCTTTGATTTTGGAGAATGAACGGCGTTGGCAGTTGAATTGCTCGAGGTGTTGTTGCTTGTCTTGGCCTTGGCTCTTCGTTTCTTTCTTAGTGACTGAAGATGGGCAGTTCCCTTCTTAGGAATCCAATCAGATATGAGAACTGGTAGTGCTTCATCACTTGGAAGATTCAGCAGGTCTTCAAACATTTTGCTCATTCTTAGAACAAGTTCTACCTTGGACTCAAATTTACAAGATTTCTTTAAGTCAGAGGCTTTGATGACTTGATGCTTGAATTGTTGAAAGATAAATTCTGCCCAGTTTGTTTGTCGCCCTTCAACAAGATGAATCATAACCTTGTATCTCTCTTGGGTGAGTTGACTTAGGCTTTCAATTGCCCTGAACATCATCTTGTTCGTTATATCGAGTAGAACGCCATACTCGGGCTTCAGGTCAGCTTTAGCAGTTGCAAAATTGAATTGCTTGTTGCAGGTTGAAACTTTCCATTCTCTCCAGTATGCTTCTGCAGATTCCTTCAGTTCTTGAACTGATGAACCTTTCTGTGGAAGCTCGAACACTTCTGCAATTGTTCTTTCAGTGATTTGGAGTGGACGTCCTTGAATCATTGATGATACTGTCTTTCCATCTGTAGACAATTTTGCTTGAAGTAAAAATTCACTCACCAAATTTTGTCTAAAGAACTTTGGTGGTGTTTCCAAGTAGTGAAGAATTCCTATCTTGTGAAGATTTGACAGAAGGATTGGATTGTTTGATTCATTTAAAATCATTTGGAATTTCTTCCTATCAAGGAATTTGTCTCTCATAAGTTGCTCTTTGAAGGAATTTAGAGATCTGGATAATTCGGCCATCTTTGGGGTTGGTTGAGATTTTGGGGAATTTCAAGAGCTTTGAGAGAGAGTGAATTTTTGAGAGCGAAGAATGAGTATTTCTAAGAGGCTTGAAAGATAGGGCTTTTTATGAGTGTCTGGGCAGGCTCATAGATCTAATGGTGGGAATGGTACTAGCCCCTGGCCTGTTTTGGTCGTTGGCATTTAATCACTTTTGAGACGTGTCATTATCTTGCAACGGTCAGAATATTCAAAAAGTAAATGCGAAGTTCGACATTTTTTTTTTGAAAACAAAAGGATAATTCTTTTTATAAATCAAAATGAGTAATTACAAACTGAAGTACAAGAAGTAAACTTAAGGCTTTCTAATCAGTTTGAACTTGATCAGCCACTTAGTCCTTCTTGTGATTAGTTTTCCTCCTTTTGGCAAGCGGTTCTATGACGTCATCTTCCTCATCCTCATCACTGCTTGATGACTCAGTTTCAGCTGACTGGAGTCTTGGATGGGCTTGTAACTTCTGAATTTGCTCCGTGTGCAGTTTAAGATGTTGCTGCAGGCTGTGGATCAGTTCCACATAATAAGCAGGGAGTTGAACTGTAGAATTGCTTGGTTGAGCATTGAACTGAACTGCTCTTGAGTCAGCTTCTGCGCCTGCTTCAGTTCCAATCAGTTCCTCACAAGGAATTGTGTGGGTTAGCTCGTCCGTCTCCATGATGATGGTCTCATCATAACTTGACTCTGGTGAGATCTCCGGTGCAGCAGCTTGAGCAGCAGCTTGAAGAGCTCTTTGAATTGGATCAAAGTACACAGTTATTGCTAGTGTACCTTGATAGGCAGGTTGATCATCTACTTGAGCTGTTTGTTCAGCTGGCTGGTCAGACTCAGCTGGCTCTGGAGTTGACTCTTGGGGAGGAGCAGTTTGGGGTTCAGTTGGCTCCTCAGGCAATCGAGCCTTTTCAGCTGACTTCTTTAACTCTTCATCACTTGGAAGAACTGGTAGAATAGGAGATTTAAGCATTTCTTCGAACTCCAGATCACTGGCAGTTCACTCATCAACTGCTTGTACCTCTGGAGAATCATCAAGGAGATTGATGATGATGTCATCTGGTCAAGAGGATTCTTTGAAAGTTAACTGCCTAGCAACAGATGCTATGACAGTTTGCCTTGATCTGTAAACTTCCGTAGTTTCAGTACCTTGTTGACTACTCTAGGCTTCTCTGTTGAATAGATTATGTCCCTGCTGATGCTGTTGTTATCTGAGGATGAGCAGTTCCCTAAGCAACCAGTGCTGTTGAACTTGAAGATTTCTTCAATGTTGCTGTTCAGCCTCAATTTGTAGAGGTGGCAGTCGGATGTTGGCCCAGTTGAGAAGATCGTTCATCACTTCCAACAATGTTTGTTGTTCTGGGTGAGGATCGTTCCTTCGAATGGCAAGCATTCTCTTCAGTGTGATAACTGGATTTTGTTCAGTAGTCTCCTGTCCAGCCCATTGCATGCTCCATCTCTCTTCTCTTCTCTAGAAGCTCATCCCATGAAGGGTGGTTAGGAGAAAGTGGGCTTCAGAATTGAAGCAGTGTGTCCATAGGTACCAGTACACGTACCTTGAGAGAGCTTTATATAACGCAGCCGTGCCAACCACATCCTCTACGAAGTTTTCAGCAATGAACTTGGTCACTTGTTCATTATCCCAGCTTTTGATGACTTTAGCTCTTGATAGAGCTCTTATGTTTTCTTCAGTTTCTGCCATCGAGGGACACGCAGTTCTGAAGTAGTTAGCTCTTGTGCCCCGTGGTGGAACTCCCCTGAGAGGCACAATGTCATCTCCTTTAACTGGTGACATATCAAACACCTTGATGTTGAAAGGAGGTAGTTTTGGAGAGGGTAGAGGTCCTGATTGCTTCTTCTTCCTTTTTGGTTAAGATGTTGCGGGCTTCTTCTTTGCTTTGCCAGTTCCTTCCTTGACTTGACCTGGTCTGGTAGAGGGTCCTTCTTCAGGTGAATCAACTGTTGATCCACATTGAACTTGTCGTAACGGCTGGGCTCTGATTGTGGGTCCCAACATTTGGCTTATTGGGAAATTATCTTCAGAGTCGGAGTCCTCTCGCTGTACCTCTGTGATGATCTTTTTATCTTTTCTTTTAGCAGATTCCTCTACTTTTTTTGAAGGAGCATCAGTTTGTTGACTGCTCTTGATGCTTATGGATTTTGAGGCCGGTTGTCTTCTGCCAGTTGATGGTATAAAATCCTATTTGTCAACCATTAATGTGTCAGTTTCTTCATCCATAACGTTGCGGGTGCTTTCCAGGATGCTGCTGATTCTACAGGCATAGCACATCTTCTGATGGAACTCAGTTTCTTTCCAATGTTTTTCAACAATGTCTACATACTTCTTGATTTGTTCAAAGAAGTATTGAGCCCAGTTAACTCTGACGTTTGAGGAGATTGTTGCACAGGCTTTGTATTTGTGCTCTGACATCTCAGAGTGACTCCATGTTGTGCCAACAATCATCCTGGCTGTAACTGATGCTAGAATTTTATATTCCTCTTGGAAGCAGGACATGAGTGTACTGCTTTTGTAGGGATCTTCACAGTTTGCTCGCTTCCAGAGATGGTAAACTTGTTCTTGATCCACTTCCATGTCTTGCAATCTTATCCCATCGGTGGGCAGTTGAAATATCCTTTCGAGCAGTTCTGGAGTTATAATCAGTTCAACTCCACAAACTTCAGTTATGATCCTATCATCGTATCCTTTAAAGTTCAAATAGAACTCAACTACAGCTTCAGGATAGATCTTTGATGGATAGACTTCAGTGAATTGCTTTAGTCCTGACTGATCGATCTTTGAGATCAATGAGTTGCAGAGTGGAGAATCCGAGCACTTTTCTCTATATGCGACTTGATCTAGAAACTTGTCCCGATATAGATTCACTTGGAATCTTTGAGATGATTCCCCAGTTTTTATGAAATCGAACTTTCATCGAACAGTTGGTGCGCTCTTTTCAGCCATGGAGTTTTTGTGGTGTTTGACGAATGATTTGGAGAAAAGAATAATTTGGTTTTGACTTTATTTGGAACTAGATCTTTTACTTTTGTAACTATTTTTGCAGAGCAGTTTTGAGAAAACGAAGAAGGAGAAAGGCTTTAATTCTTTACTGAGTTTTGGATCGGTAAATGTGAAATTAGAATTTAGCCATCCTTTTTATAGGAGAAAATGGGGTTCATCTAACGGTTGTGTCGATTCGAATGCCCAAGTTCAACGGTCAGATTAATTCAATCGACCCGTCAATTGGCCTTTCAATTCTATCCGTTAGGGATAAATAAGGAGAGAGAGAGAGAGAGAGAGTTTAACGGTAATGTTTGAGTGACACGTGTTTTTACCGTTTCCACTATTGAAGTTTTGAACTTATCTTTTCTCTCTAGTGGTTTCCTCTTGGCTTGAAACTGATTACGTCATCAGTTGGCTTCAACTGTAGCTGATGATCTCCATGTTGATCAGTTCCAACTGAGATATTTTCTCATCAGTTCCTTACTGCCTCAACTGCTTGAACTTTTAATTCAGCTGTTTCTCAGTTCAGCTGATCCTTCAGTTCTGCTGCTTTCCTTCAGCTGGTTCTTGAACTAATGTCTCATTTTGAGTTGGTTCCAGTTCCTTTGATTTTTCCATCAGTTTGATCATTTTGCAGCTGATATGTTTTGCTTGACTGACTGGATCATCAGTTGAGACCATTTGACCAACTCTGTCTTGCCCCTTTTCTCAGTTTGAGCAAATGAACTGATGATTCAGTTGAGCTGATGGGTTAGGCTGATCAGCTTCTGTTTACTTTCTTTGCACAGCTTCTCGCTTCATTTCAAATTGATAGCTTATGTATCCAACTGATCAGTTTAACGACTTTTTCAGTTATGGACTACTCATTATGATGAGTTGAAGCCTTTCGGTTCAGTTCCTCTCTTCAGCTGGAGTGGTTTCTTAGCCTTTTTCTTCCAGTTGACCATCGTCATCCTTTGATGCTAGCTCAAGTAGCCCCAGTTGTATACATAGCTCTATAAACCTTGCTTCAGGCAATGGTTTGGTGAAGATGTCAGCTATCTGCTTCTCAGTGTTGACATATTTGATGCATATGTCTTTCTTTTCGATGTGATCTCTGATGAAGTGATGTCTTATGTCAATGTGCTTAGTTCTTGAATGCAAAACTGGATTCTGAGATATTGCAATTGCACTATTGTTGTCACAGAATATAGGTACTTCTTCAGTTTCAACTTTGTAGTCCTTCAACTGTTGCTTCATCCAGAGTATCTGAGCACAGCAACTTCCCGCAGCTACATATTCTGCTTTAGTTGTTGACGTGGCAACTGAGTGCTGCTTTTTGCTAAACCAGGATATCAATTTACTTCCAAGAAACTGACATGCTCCACTGGTGCTTTTTCTGTCCATCTTGCATCCACCAAAGTCTGAATCTGAATAACCAATTAGACTCAAACTGTCATCTCTGGGATACCATAGTCCAAGATTTATGGTTCCTTTGAGATATTTGATAATCTTCTTTGCTGCTTCAAGATGACTTTTCTTTGGGTTGGCTTGGAACCGTGCGCATAGACCGACTGAATAGGAGATGTCTGGTCAGCTAGCTGTTAGGTAAAGTAGCGACCCAATGATTTCTCTGAAGTATGTTTGGCTAATTGATTCTCCTTCTTCATCAAGAATTAGCTGAATTGATGTGTTCATAGGAATCTTGAGAGTTTTTTCTTTACTAACTCCAAACTTTTTGACAAGCTCCTTAGTGTATTTGGCCTGGCTGATAAATATCCCATCTTTCAGCTGCTTCACTTGGAGTCCTAGGAAGAATGTCATTTCTCCTATCATGCTCATCTCGAATTCTCTTTGCATCAGTTGAGCGAATCGTGTGCATGGATCTTTGCTCTTTGATCCAAAAATTATGTCATCCACATAAATTTGAACCATTAAGATCTCAGTTGATCATTCTATTCGAAATAGAGTTTGATCAATCACTCCCGTTTGAAACCCATTTTTCAGCAAGAATGTTGTGAGAGTTTCATACCACGCTCTAGGAGCTTGTTTTAGTCCGTAGAGGGCTTTCTTCAGCTTGAAGACTTGATACCCAATTTCAAAGCCTGACGGTTGCTCGACATACATGTCCTCCTTGAGCATTCCTTGAAGAAAAGCACTCTTGACATCCATTTGGTAGACGGTGAAGTTAGAGTGGGCTGCATAGGCTAGGAACAGTCTGATGGCTTCCAATCTTGCAACTGGTGCGAATGTCTCATCAAAGTCGATCCCTTCACTTTGTGAGTATCCTTTGGCTACCAGTCTTACCTTGTTCCTTGTGATCACACCTTGTTTATCCAGCTTGTTGCGAAAAACCCATTTTGTACCAATGACCTTCTGAGTTTTTGGTCTATCGACAAGAAACCATACGTCATTTCTTGTGAACTGATTCAGTTCTTCTTGCATGGCCATGATCCAGTCTGAATCTTCTAAGGCTTTTTTGACGTTTGCTGGTTCCGTTTGAGATATGAAGCATGTGAATAGTACATGCTCAGTTGAACTTCTGGTTTGAACTCGACTTCTTGGATCACCAACTATCTTGTCAGTTGGATGGCTTCGGAGCCATTTGGGCAAGATAGCTTCAGCTGGGTCTTCAGTTGGTTCTACTGTGGTGACGTCATCAGTCACCCTTTTATCAGTTGGTTCCGCATCTTCATCAGTTCTTTCCCCTGTTTCAGTTGTGGGGTTTATGGTCTCAGCACGATTTGTGTCTTCATTGACCATATTGTTCTCAACTGGTTTAGTACCAGTTTCATTGCCTTCTTCTAGTGAAACTTCAAGCCGCTCTGGAAAAATGTGATCCACATAGTCCTGCGAGTTTTCAGTTTCACTAGGTAGTACTCGAACTGATGTGTCTATTGTTTCTTTGTTCCTGTACTCATTAGCAAATTCATCAAATACCACATGACATGTTATTTCCACAACAAGAGTTCGTTTATTGAACACTCTGTAAGCTTGTACGTGAGGTGAATTATACCCAAGAAATATTCCCTCATCAGCTTTAGCACTGAAGGCTTTCAGTTGAGTCTTGCCATTGTTGTGAATATAACATTTACAGCCAAATACTTTAAAGTATGAGATAGAAGGCTTACGACCCTTGTACAGCTCATATGGTGTTTTGTCATGTGCGGCGATGATTGCACTTCGATTTTGAGTGTGACAAGCTGTGTTGACTGCTTCAGCCCAATATCCTTCAGCTATGTTGGCATCAGCTATCATTGCTCGAGCTGCTTCTTTAAGCGTTCAGTTTCACCGTTCAGCTACACAGTTTTGTTGTGGAGTTCTTGCAGCTGAGTGTTCATGAGTGATTCCAAGTTTGCTGAGAAAGCTGATCATTTGCTGATTTACAAATTCAGTTCCATTGTCGGAGCGAATCCTTTGAACTGATCTCTCTTTTCCAGTTTGTAGCATTTTGATCAGCGCAGTTAGCTTGTTGTAAGTTTCATCTTTGCTTCTCAAGAATTCCACCCACCTATATCTTGAGAAATCATCAACTACTACAAGAGTGAATCTTTTGCCTTTTGGAGTCTGTGGTCTGACTAGACCAAACAGATCCATATGTAGCAGTTGGAGGCAATCAGTTGTCCCTGGTGGATTACTCATATTCTTGAAAGATGACTTCACTTGCTTCCCTTTTTGGCATGGTCCACACATACTTGTTTTCTTATAAATCTCATTGGGAAGCCCCTTAACTAGCTCTTTCTTGGCTAGATAGTTGATTGTTTTGAAGTTTAGGTGGTTCAATTATCGATGTCATAGCCAGCTTGCTTCAGCTGATCCCTTTGAAAGAAAGCAGGCTTCTGAATAGCCGGTTGACCAGTCAACAATATACATGTTGCCTCTCCTTATTCTAGTGAGAAGAATTACTCCAGTTGACTTGTCTCTTATGTTGCAGGAGTTTTTGGTGAAGTCAACTGAGTAGCCATTGTCGCATAGCTGGCTAATGCTGAGTAGTTTGTGTTTTAGTCCATCCACATGGGAGACTCCATTTACTACAACTTTTCCCTTGACCACGAACCCTTCTCCAATGGTTCGGCTCTTGAAGTTGTCTCCAAATGTGACAAGTGGACCTTTGACTTCTTCATAACTGTCGAGATCTTCTCTATCTCCAGTCATGTGCTTGGAGCACCCGCTATCTAGATACCAGATATCTTTGGTTTTCTTCATAGATAGGATGCTCTTATCCTGCAAAAACAAGGATTAGCATTTAGGGACCCGTTTCATATCGGGTCCTTGTTGATAAATCAAGTTCTTTAGAATCCAAACTTGCCAAACTTTTGACTTTTTATCATTTAGAGATCCAACTGATTTGGATCGCTTGATTAGTTTAGATTTTCTTTCAACTCTTCTATTTTGAGTTGAATCGGTTGAATGGTACCTACGTTGAAAATTAGTAGGGTAAAACAATTCAACTAAAATGATGTTATCTCGAGACCTTTGAGTCTTTCGATCAGGCCAAGGCCTTGTGTGTTTCCAGTTTGCTGGATTGAACCCTTTTGGATCAGTTCTCGGTTCATTTCTAGAATCCAGGTACTCGTTATAGTGATGATAGGGTTGAAATGAGTTTCTTTGATCTCTCCTATAGGTGTTCTGAGTGAACTTCTTGGCAGGATAGACTTGAGATCCAAACTGGTTTTTCTTTCAAAAGTGAGCTGATCTATCAGTTTGCCTTGAAGGTATTATGTGCTGAGCTGATGGTCTCTGTTGAACTGAAGGCTTTGAATGAATGGATTCGTTTGAGTGAACTGATGGTCTTGGATGGAATTTTGGCTTTAGTTGACCTGATGTTTTTGGTTGGGAGAACTGACTGAATTGTTTGGGCTGAGTTTGAGGATTTCTCAATATTCATTTGCCTTTAGTTGGATCAGCTAGCTGATCATGAGTTGACCTGGTGAATCCTTTTAGGATTCCTTTATCACTAGCTTGAGCAATTGCCTTTCCTTTCTCTAAGGCAGTGAACTTGCTATATCCTAGCACTGTGCTACTAGTTCCAGTTCTCTGATGATTTAGTATCTCATCTAGAGTTTGAGATCCCTTTTTGAACTTCAGAGTTACTTTTTCTCTCTCATGGATCTCTTGCTTGAGTTTTTTATTCTCAGCTTCTAGATCGTCAGTTATTAATTTCAACTTTTCAAATTCCACAAACTGAGACTCAAGATAATTCATTCTTTCATGATCAATACTCAGTTTTCTAACTCTATTTCTCAGTTCATCATTTTCATCTTTCAATTCAACATGCAAGCAGGATATTGAAGCTAATTGATCTTCTAGCATCATAAGTTTCATATCAAGTTCATTGCTAGAGACAGTTGCTTCATTAATATGATAGAAGGAGGTTTGAGAATCAGCTGTACTAACCTCTTCATCATTGTCAACCATGAGGCAAAATAGCGCTTCATCATCTGAGCTGTAGCCGTCAGAATCAATTCCAGATAGATAGTCTGAATCATCTAGCATGGCATTCTCGTAGTTTGCAACCATTGCTTTCTTTTTGAAGAAGCTTCTCCTCACTTTGGCTTTCTTGTCTTCAGGGAGTTCTGGACATTCATATCTGTAATGTCTTTGTTTGTGGCAGTGAAAACATTCTCCTAGATTTTGATTGCCACCCCTGAATGGTTCAGCTGGTCGTTCAGCTGGTTGATGAGTTCTGTCATCTTTTCGGGACTTCATCAGTTATATGTGGAACTGATTTTTATCTCGGACTTTCTTCCGCTTTTCTAACAACCTGGTAACTGACTGAATTTAATCATTGATGTCTTCAGACAGGTTTTCCTTATTTTGGGTTGTTTCTCTTTTTCATTCGGATGAAGATCCGCCTTGATTGTCTCTGGCTGGTGAGCTCCTAGGTCGGAAGTTGTTCCTTCCTCGAGTATCTCTAAACCGGTTCCTTTCACCATAGAAGGCTGCATCTTGAGCTGATGATGTTGATGCTTCCTTCTTCCGGTTTAGACTGTACTCGTGAGCTTTGAGTGAACCAAACAGTTCTCTGGGAGTGATGCTATTTAGATTTCTTGATTCTTTTGTAGCTATCACTTTCATGTCCCATTCTTCGGTGAGACTATCCAATATTTTGGAGTTCATCTCAGAATTGGGATAACTTCTCCCCAGGTTGGTCATCTCACTAATAATACCTAGAAATCTGGTTTCAAGGCTTGAGATGGACTCTTCTGGCTGCATTTTGAAGTATTCATATCTGTCGACTGCCAGTTGGAGCTTATTTCCTTTGATGGCTTTGGACTCTTGGCATAGATCTGCTAGTAAGTCCCATATCTCCTTGGCAGTTCTGCAGTTCTTTGTGTCCTTCATTCTATCCTCATCTAGAGTTTGAAATAGTGCAGCTTGAGCAACGAACTCTAGATTCTTCAACTTCTTCTCTTCACTGTGAGAAGATTAGTTGGTTTTGGGATCCTGGCTGGTTGATTGATATCAACTATGTGAGCGTCATTGTCCATCATGATAATGATTGGACCATCTTCAATAACTTCCCACATATTCTCATGGATCGAGCAGAGATGTGCCTTCATTCTCCTGCTCCAATTATCATAATTTTCAACTGAAAACAAAGGTAACTTATGGTTTCCCATAGCTTGAAATGTTAGCACAGATAAGTAGATCCGATTCAGTTGATCTGCAGAAACGGCAGATCCTTAGAATCAACCGCTCTGATACCACTTGTTGGTCCCGAGTGAGTCGATATCAGTTTAGAGGGGGGTGAATAAACTGATTAAAACTTTTACTTCAATTGCGGAATAATAAGGGCCCTTGACTTGCTGATGAACTTATCTATGCACAATTTGGTTGAGCACTTTTTGACAACTTGAGTGCAGATTGTGTGAGCTTGTGTACAGTTCAAAGATATGCAAATAATCAAAATAGTACAGCACACAGATGATTTATAGAGGTTCAAAGTCTCAAACTGCTACGTCCTCTCTTCCTTCCGCAGAAAGGCAACTTCACTATATAACTTGAGTTTCTTTACAAATTACACAATGAAGGACAGTTGACTGAACCTGGTAACTGCTCGCTACCTCAGCGGGTCGACGGCTCACACTTGAAGTCCCTAACTGCTCGCTAGGAAGGTAGGTGCTATTGACGTCTTTACAAGGTTTTAGATCTCTTTCGATCTTCAAGAGGTTAGTCTTGAACAAGGGGTATCAACTGATGTGCTCCTTCAATTGAGATGGATAGTTGATCGATGTATTGCTGAAACTGAGAAGATTGCTCTGGCTGGATTATCAACAGCTAGTTGAATTCTTTGATTCTGTGGATTCTTCTTCTCAGTCGGACTCTCACAGTTTAACAAAATGTTGACCTTGAGTTGTATGGGAGGGAGAAAAAAAGCTCTGCTTGAATGAATGAGTATTGTGATAAGTCTAAAGTCGAAAGTCCAGAGTCTCTTGAAAACTTTTCTTCACTCGTCTTTTATAGAGGAGTGATTTTATGACCGTTGAGTTCCATTGATCGGTAGCTTTGATGGCTTATCAATGGCAGATGGTCTTTATAATCACTGGAGCTTTTGGTTGAAGTAGCCGTTGCTTTGCCAATCGATTTTAATTGCAGTAGCCGTTGTTTTGCCAGTCGATCTCTATTGGATATTTAATTCCAGGATCTCAGTTGAAGTATTTATTCCAAGATCTTCACTTTGAGCAATAACTCCAGGGCTCTCTGGCTGGTTATTCTGAGCTCCAGTTTTAGCAAGTTTGAGTTCAAGTTGGCACTTCTGAACTTGTCTTCTCAGTTATGCTCTTACTCCAGTTGGCAGTTCCGAGCTTGTCAGCTCTGTTTGGCTATTATTTCAGTTGGCAGTTCTGAGCTTGTCTGCTCAGTTTGGCTATTACTCCAGTTGGCAGTTCTGAGCTTGTCTGCTCAGTTTGGCTATTATTCCAGTTAGCAATTCTGAGCTTGTCTGCTCAGTTTGGCTATTACTCCAGTTCGCAGTTCTGAGCTTGTCTGCTCAGTTTGGCTATTCCTCCAGTTCGCAGTTCTGAGCTTGTCTGCTCAGTTTGGCCATTACTCCAGTTGGCAGTTCTGAGCTTGTCTGCTCAGTTTGGCCATTGCTCCAGTTGGCAGTTCTGAGCTTCTTCCTCCAGTTCGACTGATCTCAAGTCGTTTGAATGGTTTTGTCAGTTCTATTGTTCTTTCTTGAGCTTTCTTTTCAGCTTTGACTGATCACAAGCTTTTGACTAGCTTGTCAGTTTGATTGTTTTTTCTTGAGCTTTCTTGTCAGCTTGACTAATCACAAGCTGGCTGACTTCAGTTCTGGCCTTTAGCTGTTTTGTCTGTTTACTTCTGTTTGGCTGAAGTTAAGTTTGGCCATCAGTTGGATACTTCCAGTTTTTAGGTTAAACTGATCTCTCATCAGTTTCTTTAGTCTTGATGATTTTTCTTTCAGCTTAACTGACTAAGCTGTTAGTTTGTTTTGACTGATACGTGTCTTCGAATCCTTAGTTGAATTGAGTTCTGACTGGTTAACATATCCTTCTAGCTGGTAGACCATACTCCAGTTTGGTTGACTTCAGCTTTAATTGAGTTCCTTTTTGATGCTCTAGATTGGTCAGCTCAGATCTGCAGCTTGGATTTTAGTCAGTTTTTCATAAATAGTTTTGACATCTCATCAAAACCTTATCTAGAGGTTCCTTGATAGTTTTTCCTAACATTTTAGTACTCACAATATTATTTACCATCACAATCCCTATGGATACGATACGCTTACTCATTACGTATTACAATTGCATCATAATGTAATATCGTACACTTACGATTGTTTTTACTCCTAATAAAATAGTGGTTAGTCACCGTATTTTTCGTATTATGTATGTAAATGTTGTAAACAAAATAAAGAAAAGAAAATATTAATAGTAAAGTATTTTAGATTTGAACTTCGATTTGAACTTAACAAATATTAGACCGATCATGGGCATACTGATTACTTATGTAAATTTAATTATCTGGTTAGAGACACTTGCTCTCTCTCTGCATGCCCAATCCAAGTATAGACTAGAGGTGATCTCTTGTCACCCAGCCCCAAACCTGTTGCCCAAGTCCGATCTCTCTGTTGATTGTAAACAACAAGGTAGCTTTATGCCCTAGATAGACCCAGATTTACTGCGACACGGATCTCTCAAGTTGCCCACAGTACTCGTGATGTATCTCATCCCTTTATGACCAACACACAAATACGATTCATTGATCATGTATAGAGGTAGTGAAAAAAATTATAATTAACGAGTGATCAGCCACAATTAACTAGCTTAGCCCACTTTAATGCAACAAAGAAAACTATTACACAATAGAACCAAATTCACATAGTTTATGCCCATAAGCCTCACGGTTCTTATATGTTCATTAAGTTCTCATCTTTATTCAATCTAGAATAAATAAGAACACAAACGGAAATCCTAGTAGCCTGCGAACATAAGGCCCGAGATTGTTCAATAGAAAAGTAAATGCATAAAATTAAAGTGTCGTGTGATTGTCTGGTATTTTGTGTGTTCTGTTGTGTTGTGTGTTTTCATGTTTGGCCTCTGCCATGAAACTAGCTTATATAGGAGTACAAAACACAAGTCAACTTCTCTCATAAATTGGGGAATCTTCAGCTCAATTCACAGATCACTATGCCCACGACTTTCCATATCTATCAGATTCTTCCCTTATTTAGAAGATCTGATTCGCAGAATCTGTACAAGTCGTACCCTAGATTACCGAGATTCAACCTTCCTTAGATAGCCAATTTGCCTCCTAGAATCCAGCAGTGCAGTCAGACTTGGCATGTATAGCTCCTTCATTCCTTCGGCGGTAAGGGTACACTGCTTCTGCCTTAGCTGGTATTGTTAATCTTGTGTACAGTCTCCTCTTCTTCTTCTTCTGTAATCACCCTGGGATTAATGTGGGCACAATCATAAACTTCTCATCAACACTGCTGGAATGGTGGGCATTTTTGCCAGTCTTGAGAGAGAGCTTTCCCTGAGAAGTCTTTGCCCATCTTGGTATCATTTGGCACCCAAATGCCTTCCAGAGGTGATTCCGCTGCCTTCTGCCTCCCTTGTGCCTAAACTGACTCTTTTCAACTTAAAAAGGAGAAAAACAGAGGATAAAAGAACGAGGAAAAAGACACAAAAATATGAAAAAAATTGGACTTGTCACACCCACCCATTTTAGAGATGCTTGTCCTCAAGTATGGGTTGTTAGTCAAAACAATGAAGGAAAATGTTTTGATGAGATGTCAGAAACCAACAGAAATTAAAGTCAAAGAAAATTAAACTGAAGAGAAGGCCATCAAACAAATTGAACTGAAGAGAAGGCCATCAAACAAGTTCGTCATGAAGCTAAACTGAACTGAAGAGAAGGCCATCAAACAAGTTCACCATGGAGCTGAACTGAACTGAAGAGAATGACATCAAACAAGTTCGCCATGGAGCTGAAACTAAACTGAAGAAAAGGTCATCAAACATGTTCGCCATGGAGCAAAACTGAACTGAAGAAAAGGCCATCATTCAAGTTCGCCATAAACCCGAACTGAACTAAAGAGCCTCGCAACTGAAGAGTAAGACTCTTAAGCTGAGGGTTCCAAACTGAAGGATGCCGACTAAGCAAGCAACCAAAGATCTGACACAACAAAGTCAACTTAGGCATAAATGTTGGGCATTCTGAACTCTTCAAACGGTTCTCTTCACCAACTCACAACAGATCCAATTAAGTCTAAAATGACCAATGGTCATATTCATCCCTCTCTATGTAAAAAGGATTAATCATAACTTATTAAAAGAGATTTTTGCATGTAAGATTTTTGCGATAGATTTGCTACCTTCTGCGTATGCTAAACTACCTATGTGTGCACCCAATTTGTGTGATCAAAATCTGAGAAAAGCTTACAGAGATAAATTATAATAGTTAGCAAAAATCCCATGATAGTGAGATTTCTTCATATCCTTGTAATACTCTTCTAGTCTACTTTCTCCATGACTTAAGCTCTGCAATTTCCTATACATCTCTCGATAGTGAGAGTTGGATCGAGACATGTATAGGAATCGACTGTCCCAATCACGTGCATATCCATGAACACGAGAAGTTGAGGTGACCTTAAACCGCTCACATAACATCCCAATCTCCATCCCAACCATTCATCATCTCATGTCATGTCGAAGAGTCTCCAACAAATTTTACAAGAGTGGAAATATTTTTAGTGTTCTACGTATTTTGAGCATTAGACTTTTGTCATAGCTAAAGTTGTTTAGTTAGATATTCAATGTAAGCCTAGCTTCCTTGTGCTTAGAATCTTTTTCTAACACTTATGTTTTTGTTCATAATTGGGTAGAAGTAGGTCAAAGAGAGTTTCCTGGTGAGAACTAGGGGAGTCTAGAGTGTGAGCAGATCTTATAATTCAATTCACAAAAGAGAATACAAATTAGCGAAAAACGTCTGAGTGAAGGAAGTTCATTCATGCACTGGATTAGTAGATTATTTCTCATTATATCCCTAGAGTAAATTTTAACCGAACTGAGTTATCACATCGTGCTTTCTTTCTTCCTTTATTTTATTATTCAATTTACAAACTACTGTTTGAAAAACTAATAAACACCACTAACGAACACCACAATGCTACAATGCTACGCGACATTAACAATAATGATGATCATGATGATGATGATGATGATGACGACGACGACGAAAGAAATCTAAAAAAGTTATACAAAAATTTTCTTGTACTTTAATATTGAACTATGCATACTAAAAAAATTAAATATTTAAATTTAAAAACAAAGAATCAAAATATTTTCTCAAGCTAAATTTCTCATTGACATGTGCATCTCTCTCTATATTGACAAATACTCACACATCATTCAGGGCCAAAAATCTGGCTCATGCAACCATCAAACAGCTAGACCGCGAGAGTTGGGTCGGATCGACCAACCCCACTATGGAAGAAAAAAAAAATTATCCGAAAAAATATTACTCATTACCCTAACTAAAAAATATCAATCGTAACCTTAAATTATAAAATACCAAAGCTTTATATTTACAAATTACAATTATGAATAAGAAATATTACATGCCCCTAGCGTCCGAATGAAATAATCACAAAAGTGATATGGATATCAAATTCACGATCTCCATACACTGTCAGTGCGAGAAATGTCCGAACTAAAATTACAACAATGAAGCATTATCAACCACACAATTAGATATATCAAGTTAGATAAGAGCATATTTCCTAAACAAACAAAAAGTTAGATAAAGAGCATAAAACACATTACAGCACATCAGCCTGTGACTACAGTATAACTCTACAGACTTGTGACTACAGTACAACTCTACAGCCAGTTGGGCGTCGTCTTGATTGGCAATGGCTTCGAAGATGGGCTCTCTGAAACTTTAGCTAGCGACCGATATTGAAGCTTCACGCTTTCTGCATTATCCAATGTCTTCACCACATACCTACCACGTTGTATATGTGAAGCAGATTAAGCAAATGAGTCATTCCATAATGAAAGAATAACCAAAACACACATCAAGTAGGAACCGATTATAAGATTCCAACAAAGCACAAAGAGGAAAGAGTTACTTTCATCTGTTTTGCCTTGACAAGCTTTGTTCTACCCAGTACTGGACATTAAAAGACATTAAACGTGTACATGCATCACATGGATCTCCCAGTACTATTCCATCCCACCTTTTTGTCTTCTTCCTTCTAAACAAAACATAGTTACATTAAAGTGACCAGAAGCTATTCAAAACATGGTTACTGGAAATTCCTTTACAAAGGATCTTACAAGCCTCCCAAAATAAAAATATTATGAGATATTTACAGGCTACTTAAAAAAGGTAAGGGGACAACTTATTTTGAAAACAACATATTTTCTTCACTAACTCCTTTAATCATGTTAACTATGGAATTCTATTACTATTGCATCAAATTTTATCAAAATACTTCAGTAACACTTATTCAGAATAATGTAACATCTTATAAGTTTCAAATATATTCTATGATTCCTCCAAAAGATAAGCTTTACATTTTTCATAACAATTAGAGAGTGAATTCAACGTGTGCACATATAGTATGCAGTAACAATGTTGATTTATCTGATAAATTCCAAAGAATGATGAAGACTTTCATCAGAGAAGAGTGTGCTAAGTGTTGCAAGACTGTGATTTACCATCCATTTAAGCACTGAGTGGTGACAAGAGCCTCACGCCCCACAAAACGCTGTGGTGTTCTCTTGTTACCCTGATTCGGTTATACACGGTTAGAAATTGAACCTGGTTCAAGAAGTTATGCAAAGGAAATTGGATATATCGCAAAACCTTTATTATAACTCGATCCATAACTGCAAATGGGAACTGGACTCCTTTTCCCCTCGGCTGATCTGTGAGCACAGAATCACCAAATGTACCCTTGTGCTACACAACAGGGTCAAATGAAAATAAAATGTTAAATCCAACAAATTATAAATGAAGCCATAAGCTATCAAAGGCTGAATAGTGATGCAATTCCAGTTTCCTCCAAAAAAAAAAAAAAAGTGATGCAATTCCAGATAAGGAAACCAAAATGATTATATTCATGTTTCATTTTATTGGCTTCTTATTTGGATCTTTTGCTATATTTAATTTACAACAGTCAAATAGGCCGATGACTAACCAGGTCGTATCTTTCCCTTCTTCTTTTCGGTGTATTATTAACTTGTGATTCTTCTTCCCTAATGAATGCCTGAACAGCTTGGCGTAGAGCTACAGAAAGTAAAGCCAACGTGACAAACAAAAGCTCAAACCACAGATTTTCAAGATATTAATTGATTGTTTGCAGAGCATTTAAACTACAATTCACAAGTATAAGTAACTGAGCATCCAATACTATGTGCTTTGGAACAGTGGATTAACTGTAAAATAGACAAAAATAAAAATGATAATTTAACTGCTATTTGAAGATCCAAGAGGACAATCTGCTACAAATACTAGTGCGAGATATTAAAGGTAAAAGTCTAAATAATACATAGTTCATATTTCCTAGAAACGCCTCACGGACCAGATCCACACTTCTAAAGAGAAAATGGTATTGATATATATATCCAAGACCAAGAGACATGTTAGGAAACTCATATTAGTTTTTCTCTTTTACCCAATAAATAAAGAGTATTAAACTTACATAGATTTGAAGCAATCGACTCCTCCGACACTGGTTGTGAGCATGTATAGCAAGCTTTCTGGCAATACATTTACGAACAATTAAGTGCAGATCGAGCATAATCAACAAAAACTTGTCAACAGGGACATATCTACAAATTTAACAAGCACGAGCTGAAACTTAAGAAACTAAACTCCAACTCTCGAAGAAAAGATATTTTCAAATTGTACTACATAGGTATACAAAAATTTACACCTGGGCTAAAAGGTATTGGCAAGCCCGAAGCTGACACCGGCTACAGCCTGTTCAGCCCAGGCCTACATCCATCTGTGCCAGTCAACAAAATAATAACTTGTATAACCAATAAGGATACCATGGAACCAAGCAAATTAATATGGAGTTATGGACAGGTTGTATAAATGTTTGATTTTCTTCTAGGTACAATATTGATTGCACAAAAATTATGTGGAAGAGAAAAATATATTCAAGGCTATCAAAATAAAGAAAATCAGTTGAGATAATAAATAAGTTAATTCCAATTAAAATATGCTTATTGAAATAATCCTGATTTTAAAAATTAGCAAGAAGTTCATCACGGAGTAATGCATGACCCTGCAAGCCCGCTCCAACCATTTATTGTAGTAGTAAAGCCTTCGAATGTTCCTATACATATAATTATATAAGCTTAAGACATAATTAATATAAATGAATGGTGTAGGAATGGGAGTCCCAAGCCCACTCCTATTCACAGGATTGGTAGATCTTAGCACTATCACCATTGCCGTAGCAATTTTGTATTCACAAAAGCATGGGATTATCAATTTTCATGCTCCACATGGTAGAACTATTCCCGACTAGTCCAAGATATACTTATACTTTAATGCCATGATGCTTACCTATATACACTATAAACCACAAGTTACAATATTACTAGAGAAATTCAATAAATACTTAGACATATTTTTTAATTAGGTAGGTCGATCACAAGTGCAGCATTGTCATCATATCATATTACACACCAATGTCACATATTAACTTTGTTATTTGCTGAAGTATATTAATCTAATAAAACATATAAAGTGCGCTTATAATATTAAAGTATTATCATTTAAATAAAATTAGAATGATAATAACCATTATTAGAAATAAAAATGATAATAACCATTATTAGAAATAAAAATAGACTTTTGAAAATTAGAAACACTCAAATCAATTTTCACAACAATAATTAAAAGTCTCAATTTTGATTTTCAGTGGGTCTCACATTCTAAAAAAATTGATTAATTAAATTAATTATAATCTGTTGGAAACTTACCATCCTAATAATCTGTTGTACTCCGTCGCTACCAAAGGAATGTCCACAGGGCAATATCATTGCTTCTTCCATAAGTGTCCCACTGTAAAGAGGAAATGCATATTTATAATGCCAATTAATACTCATTTTACATAAAACCTAGGAATACATCATAAAAGATAAACGAGTGCACTCAGTAGGCACCACCTAAATATTAGGTCCTATCTTTTTCCTAAGGAAATATGTAATACATATAGAAATGACATGAAGAGGGATAAACCTACGGGAAGAGTGTTGCATAAATATGTCCGAAGCATAAGCGTTTCACACGAGACAGATAGAAATGGATAAATCACCTAATCTATCTAATTACATGTTACAGAATGACAACAGCAAGCATCAGGCACTCCAACTGCAGTTCACTTCGGCTAGCAGAGACTACACTCATTTGTGGGAAAAGATAGCATTTTTCAAACTTGTAAAAAGGTTGTTCTAAAATGAACACTATCTCCAATTCAATCAACTTCTATAGTCTGATACTAGAAACTACCACAGAATTATGGTTAACACCTTGCATCTGAAGCGCTGATATAACTTCACAGTTGAAAAAACAGGTTAATTTAGTATATAAATTGAAATACATATTTGCACATTCATTTTAACTACATTTAGAGATAACCAAGTAATATCCACCTTGAAACTCAATGTCCAATATATGCATTAAAGGGCAAACAAATTGACCACAAATAGAAGCACTTGAATTGAAATCAAAACAAAATGACAACAAAAACACAAATGGTAGAAAAACACATACGTTAGAGGGTCCAATAAGATGGCCCTCAATGAATCCCCTGATTCACTTAGATATGACCCCTCCTTACTTCCACTAAATCCACAACCATTCTCCGCCATTGGCATATCCTTCTGCCCCGATGAAGAGCTGGGACCCTCTGCCCCATTCATATACTGCGAGTAGTACACTTCACCGCCAGCCGCGTTCCTCACTTCACCACTTTTATTACTCCTATTGTTAGTTTTATTTCCACACTGTATTACATTCCCGTCCTTGAAACCTAAAATGCAACGAAAAATAGATGAAGTTCCATATAATTCAAAAGAATATAACATTTACCCATGAGTTAAAAAAAAAAAAAACAAGAAGAAGAAGAAGAAGAAAGAAGATTAGACAAGTAAAGCTTTGATTCTTTTTTGTTTTCAAATCACCTAATGCTGAAATGTGTTTCATCTTGTGACTATTACTGTTGGTGGTATATTTATCTTTCTGATTGCTCCCACATGTTTTAGCAACAGTAACTATATTCTGCATATTAGTTTCAACTTCCTCCTCTTCCTCCTCCTCCCCATCGTCGTCATCATCGTCATTGTCATCTTCCGCGTCATCATCCTCCGTCGCGTCGCCGCCGGAGCTACGGCTGTTGGCATTCCATTGATGGCGAAATTGGGACGACTGTGGCGGGGGCGGCGGCGGCGGAGGCTGGGGATGAGGATGAGGATGGAAATAGTGGTGGTGATCTAGGAAGCACGCAGTGAGCTCTCGGGTGGCAGATTTTGGACCGGGATCACAAGTGGCGGCGGGCCGACGGTGCGGCGGCTGTGGGGCGCAGGAAAAAGACTCTGGGAAAACTAGCTGCGGATGCGGGTTGAGTCCATTGTGAATTTGTTGGTGTGGGACAGTTCCCAACTTTTCAGATGCCATTAAGATTAGGGTTTTGACCTCTCGTTTGATTCGGAAGATTGATTAGGGTTAGAGTCGTTGAAATTTGAGGTGACAAAACAGCAACGACGTCGTCTTGTTTTGTATTTGAGATGGTGTCAGCCGTGTGTGGGAAAAGAACCTTCGAACAGCAGCCAAGGGCAAATGTCAACTAATCCACCTTACAAGTTACGGCGAATTATACCGGGAGTTGTAACTCGGTGAACTTTGTACCGTTTGATGTTCGCCACGTGTTCCATACTGATCACGATGTCCGACCTATATATTACCTCCGATTTTTCAATTCCAGCTCATTTAGAGCATCCTAGTAGTTGGGAAACATTTGAAGGAATATTTGTGCTACAACACTATCACATTATATGTTAATTTTCCACTTTTTCAAAATATATTTCTCTCCAATAATATTTCGTCAAAACTTTTTTAAAATGATAAAAGTTTGTATGAAACCGTCTAACAGGTCTCTTTCGTTAGACGGGTCAAATCCGCCCAAACCTGCCTCAAAACTCGCCCCGAAGCGTGGCCGCGTGAGCTGCACGCGCCCTGACGCGTGGCGCGTGCAGCTCACACGCCTGTGCAGATTTATTATTATTATTATTATCCTCTTCTTCCTTTTCGGCGGCTGTGTCACTCTATTTCTTCTTTCTTCTTCTTTTTTTCTTTATTTCTTCTCGTCTTTTTTTCTTTCGTTTTTTTTTTCTTCTTTCTTCTTCTTTTTTTCTTTCTTTCTTCTCGTTTACTTTAGTTTCTTTTTTTTCTTTTTTTTTTAATAATTATAATATAGTCTTCTTAGGGTATACATTTATTTTTAAAAAAATATATATTTTTATTTATGGTTGACTAATTATCGAGGCAAAAAAAGAAGTATCATTAATTATAAGGTAAAGTATCATTATCTATGAAATGAAGTATCAGTAGCTCTAAGGTTAATTAAACATTAATTATCAAACCAATAACAAGATGTACCAGTAACATTAGCTATGAAATATAGCTATATCATTAACTATGAAGTTAAGTATCATTAGATATAAATTTGGCAAAATATCATTAACTATTAAGTGAAGTATCATTAGATATATATCTGGTGAAGTATCATTAACTGTATGTGAAGTATCATTAATTAGGGATGAAGTATCATCAACTCAGAAGTGGAGTATAATATGATATTATTGATTATTAAACATTAATTATCAAATTAAGAATAGATAAATGTCATTAACTATGAGTGCAGTATATTATTAACTCAAGTATCATTATTTATGAGGTGAAGTATCATTAACTCGCATATGAGTATCATTATTTATGGAGTGAAGTATCATTACCTGTGAAGTGGAGTCTCGTTACTATGAAAAAAAGTATCACTAATTGCAGAAGAAAGTATCACTAATTAGAAGAAAAGAATCACTAATTGCAGAAGAAAATATCACTAATTAGAAAGAAAAGTATCACTAATTGCAGAAGAAAAGTATCACTAATTGCAGAAGAAAAGTATCACTAATTGCATAAAAAAGTATCACTAATTAGAAAGAAAAGTATCACTAATTGCAGAGAAAAGTATCACTAATTGCAGAAGAAAGTATCACTAATTAGAAAGAAAAGTATCAGTTCAAACATATTGCAATTCAAAAATTGAATAATTAGCTACATAAAAGAAAATGTTGCAATTCAAAAATTGTTGGAAAAAACTATCAAGGTAGCCCAACTGATAATTTTGATGAAATGTTAAAACATATGCAAACGTTTTTATGAAAAGCTGCAGGTTATTCAAAGCTGGAAGTCGGGGTAATGACCAAGTAAGACTTCAAATCTCAGCTCAGCTGAAGCGAAAGTCAATCGCCTTGAAGCATGGTCAACCAGCTGAAGAGGATGCCTCAACCAGACCAGTCAGAGTCAACTCTTCCAAGCTTAAGTAAAGCTAAAGGGGGAAGAGAATTTTGAAGACTAGATAGCATCCACAGATGAGTAACCATCAGTCTAGCTGAAGGTAAAAAAAAAAAAAACTGATGAGAGAAGAGCCAGCTTGAAAACTCAAAACCAAACTAACTGATCAAAGATCAATCGGTTGGGAGAAAAGCTCAAACGAAAAGCTGACTGGAATCCAGGACTGAAAGCTTTTAAAGCTAAGCCGCCAAAGATCCAGAGCTGAAGATCAAGGCAACTGAACTTGTGATACCCCGACCTTTTGCTAAATTATAAATTATAATTTTGGTAAATTATTTTAAATTAATATTGTTTGAATATTAATTATGATGGTATGTCTATATTTTGTGCCGTTGCTTTAATGCAGGTTGTTCCACTCGAGCGGATATGTCATAGCACGGTGATATTATACTGAGTGTATAATACAGTTTGAATTTTCATTACAAAAATGTCGAGTTATATGATAATGAATGTGATTATATTTAATTTTAGTTTGCCATACCTTGAACACCCTAACGCTGAGTTGATCGGAGGTCTCGTTTTTTCGATAAGTATTAAATGTGTTTTGAAATTTAAATAGAGTTGGAAATGTCTTTCCAAAAATAGCAAAAGTTCATGTCTGAAACGCGACCCTCGAGTGCGACCTCATCCAGGTCGTGTGCCAAGCAGCCTGCAACACGACCGAGAGGCGCGACCCCCCTCCAAGTCGCGTCTCGAGCCCTCTGCAACGCGGCCATGGGACGCAATCGGTTGGGTCGTGTGTCCCCACTTCAGAGAGCCATTTTTCTTTAGCTTGAACGCGACCTCCGAGCGCGACCCCCCTAGGTTGCGCCCTGCTTCAGACTTTCCATCCTTTAAATACCACACTTCACCCTTTCACCCTCATTTCTTTCTTCTCTTGGGCGATTTTTCCTCCCAATCCTCTCAAGAAATTCTTCAAGTTTGGAGTGGATTCTCCCATCATCATCCATCAATGAAGGTAACTTCATACCCTCTTTTCCTTGGTGATTAAGCACCATTTTCATGTTGATTTGAACCTAGGGTTTATATCCAAAAAATTAGAGTTTTCGATTTTATTGATCTTCTTGCCTTGATATCTTGAACATATAGTTTATTTACCTGCTTGAAGCTATATGTGTAGTTATATCGAATTTCTATAGTTCATTGTTGCTAGAGTTGGGATATTTGCCCTAATTTCCCCTTATTTTGTTGATCGTTGGTTGGAGGTGTTGTGATGGTTTTATGGAGTTGATTTTAATGTATATTATAGCCCTAGGATGGAAGTACATGTATTGGAAAATTGTGGGTTCAAAGGATTTAAATTAAGTCTTGTTCTTATGGTTTAAATGGATGCACGTAACGTGTTCGATTAACTGTCTTAAAGAGTTTTAATGTGTATTTTGAGTACAAAATCATAGTATGAGCTCGTATACCCATGGTTGTGTATGTGGATATTTATGAAAAACCTTAAAGCATATATAGCATATGTTTGGTCAAAATTATGAAATAATTGTATACCTCGATGTCTAAAATAAAAAAGGGGATTTAAAGGTGCTAGGCGACGTATTGGGGTTCGAGGTGGACAACTTGTGCACGATAAAGGAGTATTTCAAGGATTGAAAGGATTTTGAAAGCATCTCATAAGATGGGGTTACTCTAAACTGTGAACACATGTAAAGTTATAGCTATTGTTGTGCTTTGATTATATAAGTATGCAGGGTCTTCGGACCGGTGAATGAATGAGACCCTTCGGGGCAATACAGAGATCCTTCGGGGTCGACAAAGAGGTCCTACAGGATCGATATAGACTTGTTAATGTCCTCCCTAGGGGATAATAAGCCTGTGGGCATCCCTACAGGGCTAAGACGTTCATTAACAGGGGCATCATGATGTTTGGACCCTACGGGGTTGAGACTAGTCTCCACAAAATAAAGAAATTTCCATATGTTATATTTTCACTTGTGCAATTGGCTATAACTGTTTGCAGTGTTCCCCACTGAGTATATTGATAAATACTCACCTCATTCATTTAATGAATTTCAGGTTGAGGAGTTGGGGCCAGAGTAGGAGCGTTGTGAACACAAGAGAACCATCACAAGCTTGTGTTTACTTTTGCATGCTCTTCTTTTGAAATACTCATATTATTATCATTTCATTGATCATTCTCCATTTGTTTTTATGATCAATAATTATTGGGGATGGGACTAGCCCTATTTTGTAGTTATGATGTATTTAACTTGATATTATGCAAAATATTTTAAAGACGGGTCGTTTGATCTTAGAGCCTTCTACATGCAAATTATATGTCGTTGAACCCCTATATTACGATGGCTAAACTAGGGTGCTAGATGGGCGGGTCATGTAGACCTATGAGCCTGATAGGTTAGATGATTGTATGATTGATGTGGATGGGTTTATTCAATGCTTCCATTAAATACTATGCTGTGTGACAAATTAGATCCGATAGGTTGCATGTTATAATTGCGAAAAATCTATTGTGGGAATTATGATGTCATACCTCATTATGCAATCTGACCTTAGCTTCCGCCCAATTTATTAGAAGAACACAATTTTATGTAAGTAAATTATATGTTAAGCGACGTGGCCAAACAGAGTAGTTTGGGGCGTTATAGAACTGGACCACCATTCTAGGACTCAAGCTTAAGGAAGCTGAGGAACTACCAACTGGATGATCTCAAAGCTGAAAGTTGAGACAACTAAGAACCCATCAGCTGAAGTCCAAACTGATAGCCGAAGTAATTGCTCTCTGACAAGCAGTCATTAAAGATTCATGACAGGAAATCTTGAAAAGATCCTGACAATCTTGGAGCAGAAGCCATTAAATTCAATGGCTAGTTGATTCAAAGCTTCAACGACTACAAGCATTAAACTGTCATTGGTGATATCAATCAAACCACCGATCAGCAGAACCTAACGGTCACTGAGATCACTCATCTATATAAAGGGAGTGAATCTCATTTCGGCCAAGACTTTTTCGCCAAGACTTTTCGAGATAACTTTCCCAAATCTATATTTTGTAGGACGAGCTTTCTTTCTCCCTCCCCACAACTCGAAGCTTAAATCTCTTAAGTGCGAAAAGTCCTAACTGAGAAGACGTGCTTCAAGTTCCAAGCAAGAAGCTAGCTGATGAAGAATTCCAGCCAGAGCAAAGCTTCTCAGTTTCATTTCTTCAAGGATCAACCACTTAGCTCAAGTCGAAGGAGCATTCCAGGTTGATAACAGATTCAAGACTATCTTCTTGAAGATCGAGAGAGATCTAAAAAATCTTGTAAAGATGGGCAATAACACCTAAAATCTCAGCAAGCAGTTTGGACTGATAAGTGTGAGCTGTCGACCAGAAATCGGCTGAGGAAGGGCGCACTGACGGGTCCGTTCTTCCAGGACAGCAACAGTTGGAAAGGAGGCCGCGCTCGGTTTGAAGGGTGCCGTTTTCAGGTCCAACAGGATTTTTCACTGTGTAACTGTAATAAAGAAACTTTACACTTGCATAGTGGATTGTCCTTCTGCAGAAGAAAGAGAGAACGTAGAAGCAGGAAGCTTCGAACCTCTATAAGTGTTGTGTGTGTTGTATTTTATGCTTAATGCTTTCGCATGCTCTTAAACTGCACACTATAGCACACAAGCTACACTGACAAGCAAAGCCCTTAGGCTATCAGTCTCAACTGATTAAATGCACAGATAAGTCTTCTACGCGAGTCCAGGGCCCTATATATTCCGCATAAAGTTCAATTTTTTGGTTCATTTTATTCACCCACCTCTAAACTGACATAGACTCGCACCGGGACCAACAAAAATTGAACATGATAGTGAGTAGTAACTACTCATTATATTAGTGATGCTTCATTTTTTATTACTAGTGATACTTACTTCATAATTAATGATACTTCTCTATTGTTAATTTAATAACTAATGCGTAATTTAATAATTAATGCTTAACTTTTATCTGGTGAAGTACCATTAACTGTGATGTGAAGTATAATTAATTATGGATGAAGTATCATTAATAAAATCATTACAAAAAAAACACAACTTCTAACTCTTCGTGATGAAGCATGAATTGGAGTCGTAAAAAAAAAGAGATGAGTTGTGCGTGCACGTGAGAGAGAGGGAGAGAGAGAGAAAGAGAGAGTTTCTTGTGTTTGTGAGGGCAAAAAAACTGCCGAAGAAGAGAAAAAAAGAGAAAACAGTTAGACGTAAAAAAAATTAAAAATTGAATATCCAAGAAAAGAGGGAAAGGGGGGAGACCATTAAAAAAAATAAAAAAGAAGGAAACATGCTTAGCGAAATGAAAAGACTAAATGATCAGATACCAACATGCACAAGCCTCTTCATAGGTGGAAGGAAAATATACTCGAGAAGCAGAGATAGAACTGAATATGCATCACTTATATATATAGATAATAATGTTTAGGGAATATTCATAGAATCTCGATAAACATAATATAACTTTAGGAATTATAAAGAGTGTATCAGAGTAGCATAAACATCATGGGATTTCAAAATAAACATATACTATAGCAAAATGATCTTAGCAGCCAACCCACATCCACAACCACTAACATCCTAAGCATCTCAACCTGAAAACGTTTGAAAAAAGAGGGGGCATGAGCACTAATGTACTCAGTGGGTTTCAATAAAAGCTTCTTTAATAACTTGAGAAACATCCAATAATCAACTGGCAGTATATGGAGAGCAAAACGCAAAAGCCCTCTCCATATCCACAAAACATTTTCTTTACTTTCGGGCCCAACCTTGGCTCAAACCTGATGTCAACTGCATCCTTAGGCATGCCATAGGATAGAATAGGGGTTACCTCAAATATCCAAACGAGTTTGCGAGGGAATTAACCCAGCAGTGACTCACCTTAATGATCAAAGATCATGAAATCTAAGCTCAATTCCTAATTATAACAGAACTATGTTCTCATTTCTTAACTAAACTTCTTTAACCTTCCTTATTCTTAATTCTTAACTTAATTCCTTAGCTTTCCTAACCTTACTAGAATTATCGAGCCTAGAGTGAACGTCTAAGGCTAATCCTTTATCCAAGCATGATTTCGGCCTATAAGGGATTTATCACTACCCTAAAAGACAATGCTTATCTAAATAAACTTTAGCAAATCCAACATTCAGATATGAGGAAATGAACGTGCATAAACATAAATTGCAATTAAAGCAATTCTAATTATCTCATGCTAGCATAAACAATACTTAATTATTTCTAGCATATCTAAACACGCTTTGAGAACTCACTTAACATATAATAACTTCATTTCCTTTCTTTGTACAGAGGTTAATCAGGCAGAGCAAAAATGTTTTATTAGATATCTCATTTGCCCTAACATGCTTCTAGAGCTTATTAGCTCAAACTTTAGATGAGTATAGACTTACCCACTTCGATCACTTAGCGGAGGATGAAGAAACAAGTTTGTTGATCATTCTCCGGGTTCCCATGGGGTTCACTTCCTTCTACAAAAATCGAATCATCAACTTAGCGGCCTCCTTCGAAGAAATCGAACTCTAACACGAAATAAACAACAACTAACCCAGAAACCCTTATCTAAGACTTAAATACAGATTGCACGACTTTAGAACCTTTAGAAAATATTAGGGTTTGAAATACTCGCGAATCGAACACACTTGGAGCAAGAACCTGAAGGTAGAAGTCTTGTACTGGCCATGCTAGGCCTTGGGCGAGAAAAATTATGCCGACACTTTCCGACACGGTCCGTGCAGACCCTAGCACGGTCCGTGCCATCAATGCCAAGAGTTCTGGGCTGAAATGCTTAGCTTTGCACGGGCGGTGCAACCCTTGCACGGTCCTGCACTCTCACGAACTTGAAAACTTCCGATCGAAATATTGGTCGAGGCATTACTCAGGTGCCTCTCCCTTTCCTCGACGTTTTAAAATCTAAAACAAGGCTTAACGCTTAGCTAAAACTTAGAAATGAGTAGCTTTAAACTTGAAAAGAAATCGACATAATAACGGAAAAACACGACAATACTCCATGAATACTTAGAAATAATGATGAAATCTTAAATATGAAACTTAAACAAAACTTAAACGACAATAAACGAGACTAAGATCGAGGAATAATAACAAGATCTTAATAACGAGAATATAAACGAGCAATATAAATAGAAACACTAATAACTTGGAACCTCAACAAGAATCGAAACACTAAACTTTAATGGAAATAAATGAATAATAATAAATTAAGAACATGAAGAAATCGAAGAAAGAAAATAAATGCGGAATTTAAAAGACAAGAAAAAAATGATTCGAGGCCGACAAACAAGAATGGACGGAGTCAGGTATGTCAAAGGAAGGTGGCTAGCTCGGTATCTCGTTGAGTCGCAATGGTGGCAGAGCCACCTGCTACAACCCAACGGCGCCCCTAGCACCTTCCCTCACCGTTCTCCTTCCACGCCACTCCGGCCGTCATTTCAGAGGAACACTCACGAAGAATGTTCCTCACTTCGACAGAACTCTCTCAGCTCTCACATGCTTTTCCCACTCTCTAGAATGAAAAAGTGAAGAGAAATGAGCAAATTGAAGTTAAGGGGTGCTCCCCTATTTATAGGAAAAGGTTTGGAAGCCATTCCAGTGCAAGAACACTGCAAAAGTTACCCCGTATTTGGTTAAAAGCTGCTTTATTCGATGTCGAGATTCAAATGACCTCAGACACGAAATCTGAAAATACTGGGAGACTCGTTGGCTCGAATACTAGTGAACCAACCTTACTCAGGATGAAGACTAGGTGGTCAGAAGAAAGATGAGCCAAGATTCCTTTTTTAGAATTACTTTTTACTATTCACTCACACTAATAGATTTAGCTCCCGAGCGTTCCATTGACCTCAAAATGGAAATCCTTGAACACAGACAGATTCCTTGAGTCGAAATACATAAGAGGGGCTTGACAGAACAAGATTCGGATCAACGAGAAGGATTTCTTAAATTTTCCAAATCACGAACGCATGCAAAAGTTACTATTCATTCATCCTTTAAATACATTTTTCATCACTGGGAACTCAAACAACTTTAGATTTAAAATTTGAAAATATTGGCATACTCCTTGAGTTAAAACCTTTCTAAAAATACCAAAATCGGCCATAAGTGAGTTAAGATCAAATTTTTCAAAAAGACGACTTTACGAAAAATGACCCCTAAAATCGTGACTGACATCAGACCTCACTTAATCCTTAACTAAACTTCTTCCTTTACTTCTTAATTACTCTTAGTAATCCTCTAAAACTTATTCAAAAATATAGGGTGTTACATTCTACCCCTCTTAAAGAAATTTCGTTCCGAAATTTACTAACCAAGATAAGGGACATCAGGGTACTTTTCGAGTAACTCGGATTCGAGCTCCGAGGTTGCTTCCTCCGAACCATGATGGTTCCAGATCACCTTTACAAGACTGACTTCCTTATTCTTTAACTTCTGGATCTTTCGATCCACAATGGCCTGGGGTTTTCTTCATATGCTAAGTCCACGTTCAGGACTATTTCTTCCATATCAATCATGTGTTTTGGATCACACACGTACTCTCTCATCCTTAAGACATAAAAGATGTTATAAATGTTACTTAGGTTGGGTGATAAGGCCAACCTGTAAGCTACTTTATTCACCTTATCTAAAATTTCAAAAGGTCCAATAAATCTGGGCCTTAGCTTGTTTCATTTGCCAAAACGAACCACTCCTCTGGACGGAGATGCCTTCAAGAATACTTTATCTCCAACATCGAAACTGAGCTTTCTCCTTCTTATATCTGTGTAAGCCTTCTGTCTATCTTGAGCTTCCTTGATTCGCTGGTGAATTAACTCGATCTTTTGGACCAATCCCTGGACCATCTCAGGTCCAAGTATCCTTCTTTCTCCATCTTCATCCCATCACAAAGGTGACCTACACTTCTTTTCGTATAGGGCTTCATAAGGGCCATGCCGATCGATGATTGGTAGTTGTTGTTGTACGCAAACTCTACCAATGGCAGTAGCTCCTCCCAGCTGCTTCCTTGATCGATGACTACTCCTCTAAACATGTCCTCCAAAATCTGGATAGTCCTTTTGGACTGGCCATCCATCGAAGGGTGAAAGGCGTCGTGCTGAAATTAAGCTTTGATCCCATGGCTTCTTGTAGGCTCCTCTAGAATCTTGAGGTAAATCTCGTATCATGATCTGATGTAATCGAGATCGGCACTTCATGCAATCGCGCAAATTCTCTAATATACATCTGGGCTAATTGGTCTAGCATATCTGTCATCTTAATAGTAATGAAATGTGCTACTTTTGATAATCGATTCACGATTACCCAACTAGCGGTATTTCCCCGCTTAGACTTTGGTAAACCTACCACAAAGTCCATACTAATATGATCCCACTTTTACTCGGGGATTTCTAAGGGTTGGGGCAACCTAGAAGGTTTCTGATAAAGGGCCGTCACTTGATGATAATTCACACACCTTTCCACAAAGGCGGCTACTTCCCTCTTCATGTTGTTCCACCAGAAGCTCCTCTTGAGGTCTTAGTTCATCTTGGTGCTTCCGGGATGTGCTATATATGGCGTGTCATGTGCTTCACACATGATTTCCTCCTTCAGTTCCTCCTTGCTTGGCACACGTAGCCTTCCTTTGAATAAGAGCGCATTATCGGCAGCCTCCTCAAAGTCTTGTGAGGTATTTGACCGTGCTTCTAGTCTTTTATTCTCGAGAAACTCATCTCCTTTATGGGCTTCAACTATCCTTTGCCTTAGGTCGGGCTGAGCGACTATTGTGGCGATTTGGGCTTGAATGGTTTTAGGTGGTATTAGAATCTCAATTCTTATCTTCTCGAATTCCTTTTGAAGCTCTTTCTTGATTTAAATGAGTTCTAACTCTGCCTTTTTTCCCTTTCTACTTAGGGTGTTAGCTACAACATTCGCCTTGCCTGGGTGGTAGTGAATGGTGCAGTCGTAATCCTTTACGAGTTCTAACCACCTTCTTTGCCTCATGTTCAGATCCTTCTGCTCAAAGAAATACTTCAAGCTCTTATGATCTGAGAAGATCTCGCACTTAGCTTCGAAGAGATAGTGCCTCCTGATCCTTAGCGCATGAACCTTCGTTGCTAGCTCTAAATCATGCGTGGGATAGTTCTGCTAGTGATTCTTAAGCTGCATTGAAGCATAAGCAATCACCTTTCCTCTTTGCATTGGCACGCATCCTAATCCCTTCCTTAACGCATCTGCGTAATCCACGAAGTCTTCATTTCCTTCTGGAATGACCAACACTGGGGTTGTGGTTAGCATCTTCTTCAAGGTTTGGGAACTTCTTTCACACTCGGGTGCCTATCTAAACTTGGAGTCCTTCAACAATCGCGTCATGGACTTACATATCGATGAGAATCCTTCGATAAATCTACAATAGTATCCCGCGAGTCCTAGAAAACTTCTTATCTCGTTGATGCTCTTTGGAGACTTCCAATTGCTTACTGCTTCAATCTTAGCCAGATTTACCTTAATTCCTTCTGCTGACACAATATGACCTAGAAACATCACCTTCTCAAGCCAAAACTCACACTTATTAAAATTAGCGTAAAACCTTTCTCTTCTTAACATCTCTAGCACCACTATTAGGTGCTCTTGGTGTTTCTCTTCATCCTTCGAATAAACAAGGATATCATCTATGAAAACTAGTACAAATTTATCCAAATATGGGTGAAAACCTGGTTCATTAAATCCATGAACACCGCTAGGGCGTTGGTCAATCCAAAAGGTATTACTACAAACTCGTAATGTGCATAGCGAGTTCTAAAAGCGGTTTTAGGAATATCCTCCTTTCGGATCTTCAGTTGATGATGCCCAGATCTTAAGTCTATCTTTGATAAGACACTTGCTCCCTTAAGCTGGTCAAAGGGATCATCTATTCTTGGGAGAGGGTATCGATTCTTAATGGTCAGTTTATTCAACTCTCTATAGTTGATGCACATTCTCAATGTGCAATCATTTTTCTTCACGTACAAGATTGGAGCTCCCCAAGGCGACACACTAGGTTGGATTAAACCTATGTCTAATAACTCTTGTAGTTGAACCTTGAGTTCTTGCAATTCCTTAGGCACCATTCTGTAGGGGCTTTCGAAACTAGGACGACTCCTGATTCCAACTCGATAGAAAATTCCACTTGCCCACATAGGGGGGGTAATAATCCTGGCAGCTCCTTCGGGAATACGTCTAGAAATTTTCTTATCACCGAAGCGCCTTCTATTGCAAACTTTCCTTCCTCTTTCTTCATCGCAGTTGTCTTTTCTTCTTATGGCGGTATTCTGACTTTATAGCTTCTGGTGGGGTCCACCATCGCTTGTAGGCGTAAAGATCGCATGTCTGGACTTTGAACGTAAGCTCAGAACTTACCTGACGTAATTCCTTAGATTGCCTCCTAAACATAACGAGTTGAAAAATCACTTTAGACATGGGCGTCCTACTAGTAGAACACTAACTAGCACTACTTGGATTCTACTTCCTATTGGGACTACTATCTCCTATTCTTCCAACAATGACTAAAAGGAACATTGCTTTATACTCTCTGCTCTATTCAAGGGTCCACACTCGAGCTCTATGAGTGGGAACAAAATAAAATGAATGCCTCTGAGTGAGGGCTTAATCTTGATCAATAATTCTTTAACAAGTTCAACTGCTGGAAGAGATATAACACTGGGTTATCTATACTAAAAACATTGCCTTTTCAGAGGACTTATAAACTCGAAAGGGGTTCTTACACTTAACAAAGGTATGGAAGAAAATCAACGGTTAGCAACTGAGAACCGTACTGAATATTTTGCAAAGGCGTTAGCATAGCCTAACAAGGAAGTGCTATCACTATTTCTTGATGATCGAGAAGTATCATCAAAAGATTGCAAATTGTCCAAGAGGATTTAATTGAAGAATTTCAATTGATACTAAGCTGATGAAGGGTGATTGATTGAATTGATACGAGAATGAATAAATAGACTCATCAAAACTTCCTATCTTACTGAAAGTTCCAATCTACCAATTCTAGGTCTATCTGCTTAACGATCTTCTTCGGGTTCTCTCTTTCTTTCTTTGAGCATAACGCATCTTTTTCTTTACGAGGTTGCTATGAAATAGCATGAGTCGGATGAACTTGAATTAGCTATACTTGGTCAGAAAAAGCGACATCCGAGGATCACTTTCACCTATTGAAAGGGATACGACAAAGCGACCTGATCTATACGCATTTTTTCCCGTCCAATACTATAAATGTGGAGCATGCATTGATAACCGATTTAACTTTTGATCTTACTTTGACAGCGTCCTCTTTCCTTACCTCAAGTTCTAGATCTTTATCTCCTTTGCATTACGATAGCAATTCGGGATATACTTCTGATATAACTCGTACTTGAAGTCTTCCCAACCATACTTCATCTATTGCTCCCAAGTTATCGTCCTTCAAGCGGACTCCCACTAGTAATCCATATCATCCGTGCATATAAAAGAGCACATCCTTCATTCCTCACCTTCTGAACATGCTATAAAATCGAAAATTTACTTCTAAGGATCAAACCCTTTTCTCGACTTCCATCGGGTCTCTTAAATTATTAAAAGACGGAGGGTTGTGTTTTGAGAAACACATTCTCGGTTCTCGAGCCACGGTTCGGGACTTGCTCACTTGTGGCCTCACTCTCTTCTTCATTCTCGGCTTGACGTCTTCTCGGCAAAATTCTAAAGAATCTTAAATATTAACTATGCTTGCTCTGATTTGTACAAAGCAAAATGAAATGCCTTTCGATAAGGTCTTTAGATGATGCAGGATAGATCAAGTAAAGCAGGAAAATTACCTCATTAAGACGACTTTTGGCATTAATAAGAAAGAGGTTCTCGGTTACATCTGAAAATAGGGCAGCCTTTTGGAAAATTACTAGCGCTATTAAAATCTAAAGGGTTGATTAATACATTTATAGAATAAAGTTGGATTAAAGCGGATAAATGGACAGACAGATCAGCGAGGTGTTCTAACAACAACACCTCCTTTACCTATTTCTAAAGCTTAATTATACGTTGGGCCCTTTCCTTTCCTTTTGCATGATGATCCCACCTCTTCCTCATCTTCCTCCTCTGGGTCCTCTTCTTGCTCATCTTCATCTGTCTCTGGTACCTCGAACTTGAATTTTCTCAAGCTTTCTTCGGGAAACTGATGGGGCATACACTGTCCCAGACTCTGAGAGGCAAATGTTTGATATGCAGGGGCCTACTGGTGCACTTGATGTATGCAGGAGAACAGGGTCTCGGTATGATTCACGATCCGGACGTTCGAGGGTTCCTCTTCGGAGGTTCCTTCAGTATGGGGCGCGGTGCTTTAAAATTGAAGGGGACTGTTGAGAGTCGTCCTTTGCAGTTCTGATTCCACCATGTGGGAGGGATTTTGCTCGGCGGTTTGTTGTTCGACTAGAGCGTTATCGTGGTGATACTCTGACACCCAACGAGCCGTCAAGGCTGAGGAAAACTTCATCAGATTCCCGATTATAGCATACATCTCGGGATCATAGGTGATGGTGCTCTGCAGGATGCGATACATTGCTGGCCTCTCAGCGGGCGGTGCTTGCTCACACATGCGGATGCAGGTTTCCAAGTCGGACATATTTTCTGGTGTTCCTCCCAAGCCATTCCTCTCTTGCATAGGGCGGACAAGAGGCACATTTTTCCTAGCAGTCAAATGACGCTTGGCCATCTAGAAACATGAAGCTTAATTAGTCTAGATCATAAAAGGGAGACCTAAGGTTCTCCTGAGATCATGCTATCATCTAGATTCAGACTACTTATCTTACATGCTTAGTTCTTTTAAAAGCAGTTGCCATTTTACAAAAATTTTGGTGGCCAAAGTCTTTAAACCGAATTTTTACCTTTTTTGACAAAAATTTAGGAATGAATTAAACCTTTTCTTTCTGATCGAGAACTCTTTTCAAAAACTTTTTATCTCAATAAATCATTTTACCCGAACACTTTTTACTCGAAATTTCATTTTCACGGTTTTTCCTGATTTATAAAAGAAGTATGCTTACTTTAAATCTTTCATTTTCTGCATTCCAAAAACATGAATCAAAATCCAAAGTCTCTATACTACCATACCTTACTTTTTAGTTGAAGATACGAGGGTGATGGCGAGCTGTGGGTTGCTATTGTAACTTATCACAAAACAATTTACATGCACATAAACACTTAGCTTAACTTAAACAAAGAGACAGGCTTGTAGAGTTTCAAACCTCACTCTGATACTAACTGTAATAGCCCCGTCCTGAGAAGGGAATTAACGAATGGGGACGGAGTGTTAATTAAGGGATTAATACAAGAATGGAAGATTATCAAAGAAGGTTTACGAATGAAGGCATATTTTTGAAAGATAGGCGATGATACTCGGGTTTACTTGAATAAGAAGAAAACATGCTTAGCGAAATGAAAAGACTAACTGATTAGATACCAACACGCACAAACCTCTTCATAGGTGGAAGGAAAATATACTCGAGAAACAGAGATAGAACTGAATATGCATCACTTATATATATAGATAATCATGTCTGGGGAATATTCATAGAATCTCGATAAACATAATATAACTTTTGGAATTATAAAGAGTATATCAGAGTAGAAGAAACATCATGGGATTTTAAATGAAACTTATACTATAGTAAAAAAATCTTGGCAGCCAACCTACATCCACAGCCACCAACATCCTCAGCATCTCAACCTGAAAACATTTGAAAAAGAGGGGGCGTGAACACTAATGTACTCAGTGGATTTTAATAAAATCTTCTTTAATAACTTGAGAAACATCCAATAATCAACTGGCTGTATATGGAGAGCAAAACGCAAAAGCCCTCTCCATATCCACAAAACATTTTCTTTACTTTCGGGCCCAACCTTGGCTCAAACCTGATGTCAACTACATCCTTAGGCATGCCATAGGATAGAATAGGGGTTACCTCAAATATCCAAACGAGTTTGCGAGGGAATTAACCCAGCATTGACTCACCTTAATGATCAAAGATCATGAAATCTGAGGTCAATTCCTAATTATAACAGAACTATGTTCTCATTTCTTAACTAAACTTCTTTAACCTTCCTTGTTCTTAATTCTTAACTTAATTCCTTAGCTTCCTTAACCTTACTATAATTATCGAGCCTAGAGCGAACGTCTAAGGCTAATCCTTTATCCAAGCATGATTTCGGCCTATAAGGGTTTTATCACTACCCTAAAAGACAATGCTTAGCTAAATAAGCTTTAGCAAATCCAACATTCAGATACGAGGAAATGAACGTGCATAAACATAAATTGCAATTAAAGCAATTCTAATTATCTCATGCTAGCATAAACAATAGTTAATCATTTCTAGCATATATAAACACGCTTTGAGAACTCACTTAACATATAATAACTTCATTTCCTTCCTTTGTACAGAGGTCAATTAGGTAGAGGAAAAATATTTTATTGAATATCTCATTTGCACTAACATGCTTCTGGAGCTTATTAGCTCAAACTTTAGATCAGTATAGACTTACCCACCTCGATCACTTAGCGAAGGATGAAGAAATGAGTTTGCTGATTGTTTACCGGGTTCCCACGGGGTTCACTTCCTCCTACAAATGTGGAATCATCCACTTAGCAGTCTCCTTTGAAGAAATCGAACATCTAACACGAAATAAACAACAAGTAACCCAAACACCCTTATCTAAGACTTAAATATAGATTGCACGACTTTAGAACCTTTAGAAAATACAAAGGTTTGAAATACTCGTGAATCGAACACACTTGAAGTAAGAACCTGGAGGCAGAAGCCTTGCACGGGCCATGCTAGCCTTGCATTGTCTGTGCTAGGCCTTGGGTGAGAAAAATTATACTAACACTTTCCAACATGGTCTGTGCTAAGCTAGCACGGTCCGTTTAGACCCTAGCACGGGCCATGTGCATCTATCATGGACCGTGCCATCAATGCCGAGAGTTCTGGGCTGAAATGCACAGCTTTGCACGGGCCGTACAACTCTTGCACCGTCCGTGCATTCTGACGAACTTTGAAAACTTCTGATCGAAGTGTTGGTCGAGGCGTTACTCGGGTGCCTCTTTCTCTTTCCTTGATGTTTTAAACTCTAAAAAAAGGCTTAACACTTAGCCAAAACTTAGAAACGAGCAGCTTTAAACTTGAAAAGAAATCGACATAATAACGGAATAACATGACAATCCTCCATGAATACTTAGAAATAATGACTAAATCTTAAATACGAAACTTGAACGGAACTTAAACGACAATAAATGAGACTAACATCGAGGAATAATAACGAGATCTTAATAACGGGAATATAGACGAGTAATATAAACAGAAACACTAATAATTTAGAACCTCAACAATAATCGAAAGACTAAACTTTAACGAAAATAAATGAATAATAATGAAGAATATGAAGAACATAAAGAACGAAAATAAATGTGGAATTTAAAAGATAAGAAAGAAAATGATTCGAGGCCGATGAACAAGAATCAACAGAGTCAGGTGCGTCTAAGGAAGGTGGCTAGCTTGGCATCTTGTTGAGTGACAACGGCGGCAGAGCCGGCTGCTACAACCCAACAGCGCCTCTAGCACCTTCCCTGACCGCATTCCTCCCATGCCACTCCGCTCGTCATTTCGAAGGAACACTTACGAAGAATGTCCCTCGCTTCGACAGAACTTCTTGGCTCTCACAATCTTTTCCCACTCTCTAGAATGAAGAAGTGAAGAGGAAATGAGCAAATTGAAGTGAAGGGGTGCTCCCCTATTTATAGGAAAAGGTTTGGCTTCCCTTGGAAGCCATTCTAGTGCAGGAACACTGCAAAAGTTAACTCGGGTTTGGTTAAAAGCTGCTTTATTCGATGTCAAGGTCCAAATGACCTCAGACACGAAATTCGAAAATACCGGGAGACTCGTTGGCTCGAATACTAGTGAACCAACCTGACTCAGGATGAAGACGAGGTCATTAGAAGAAAGACGAGCCAAGATTCCTTTTTTAGAATTACTTTTTACTATTCACTTAGACTAACAGATTTAGCTCCCAATTGTTCGATTGACCTCAGAATCGAAATTCGTGAACGCGGACGAATTCCTTGAGTCAAATTACATAAGAGGGACTTGATAGAATAAGACGTGGATCAACGAGGAGGATTTCGTAAATTTTCTAAATCACGAACGCACGCAAAAGTTACTATTCATTCATCCTTTAAATACATTTTTCATCACCGGAAACTCAAACGACTTCAGATTTTAAATCTGAAAAATACTGGCATAACTCTTGGAGTTAAAAACTTTCTAAAAACACCAAAATCGGCCATAACTGAGTTAAGATCAAATTTTCAAAAAAGACGACTTTACGAAAAATGACCCCTAAAATCGTGACTGACATCTGACCTCACTTAATCCTTAACTAAACTTCTTCCTTTACTTCTTAATTACTGTTAATAATCCTCTAAACCTTATTCAAAAATTTGGGGTGTTACAAAAATACTCCATCCGTCCTATTTGATAGACTTGTTTTCCTTTTTGGTATGTCCCGATAGATAGGCATGTTTCTAAATATATTTAGCTAATTTACTAATATATACTCCTATTTAATATGTTCACACTAGGCATTGATTCAATGTCAAAGAAAGAAATAGGGGCATATTAGGAAGTTTCTTGATTAATTGTCTTTTCCAATCCTTTTCTTAATCCCCGTGAAAACTCTCAATGAACCTATCAAAATAGGACGGGGGGAGTACAACAATTAATAATTAAAAGCAAACACATAACACATTGTGAAATTAAGAAATGAAAAAAATTACGACTCAAACCAATGTTAAAAAAACATGAAAATTTAAAATTGCTACTTATTTTCATATCGTTCCCACACGTGTTCAATCAAGTCGGCTCGAAGTCGATGATGTTTTTCTCTATCGCATAGTTCGGAACCTCTCCTTAGGTAATCATGGAATGCTCTTACAGAGCCTCAGAAAACTTGAGGAACATTATTGTTGCTAGACTCGTTGATGTTGAGATCGTCCGCCCAATCGGACGCTATTTTCCTTTCATATTTAATAATCATATGATGTAAAACAATGCAAGAAAACATGATATCTTTCAAGTTATCTCTTTGCCAAAAATGTATTGTGCCTTTAATGATTGTCCAACGAGCTTAGAGTACCCCAAATGCTCATTCAACATCCTTTCTGGTAGCTTCTTGCATTTCCTTGAACTTTTTTCTCTTCAGATCTTGAGGACACTAAAGCTCTTGACGAAAGCTGCCCATTCGGGATAGATTCCATCTATTGGCTAGTATCCTTGTGTATATTGCGTGCCATTTATTATAAATGTAATATTTGGCGCACTTCTTCGTAAAACACCATTGAACAACGGAGACTGATTTAGTACGTTGATGTCATTATTTGAACCTGCACAACCGAAAAAAGCATGCCATATCCACAAATCTGCAGATGCAACTGCTTCAAGCATGATTGTTGGTACTCCATGATCACCTCGAGTGAACTGTCCTCTCCAAGACACCAGATAATTTTTCCATTCTCAATGCATACAATCAAGGCTACTGAGCATTCCAAAAAAGTCATGCCTCTGCTCATGCATTTGTATCAATCATTGGCAATCAGTAGCATTGGGCTTCCTCAAATAGTTATCATCGAATACTTTGATTACACAATGAAAAATTTCATCAAACATTCAATGGTTGTTGTTTCAGCAACACGCAAGTACTTATCGTAATGATTAGCTGGACTCTCATATGCTAATTGTTTTATAGCCACCGTGCATTTATGAAGTGGTAAGAAACATATTATCCCCACAACATTGAATCTCATTTGAAAATATTCATCGTGAGCTTGTAATGCATTCACTGTGTGAGTGAATAACTATTTACGCATTCGGAAACATCGTCGAAATACATTGGGACCCCAAGTTGGGTTTTCATCGAAGTCAACCTTCATAAGTTGAGTGTGTGCCCCTTTACGATCCCGATGAATGTATATTCTTGATCTTGCTTGATTTTGTAAAAATAACTCGTACAAATATCATTTCATCTGTGTCATCGGCTAACAATTCCAAAAGCTTATCAGCATCACTACTATCACTAAATGAGATGTTGTAAGATGAAGACATGTTTGGTGGGAATATTTGTAAATTTATGGTGAATGATAA
The DNA here is from genome assembly GCA_026008535.1 of Perilla frutescens. Taxonomy (NCBI): domain Eukaryota; kingdom Viridiplantae; phylum Streptophyta; class Magnoliopsida; order Lamiales; family Lamiaceae; genus Perilla; species Perilla frutescens. Next base: position 35,111,126 of record BRKX01000006.1, on the reverse strand, counting down.
TAAATAGAAATATAAATAGAGAATTAGGATAGATAGACAAATGTTTGTGATAAAGTGATAAATTATTATATGTATTTATAGTAGTTGAGAAATTTGAAAAATAAAATAAAAAGCCGTTGAGAGCAACGGACACCTTAGTTTTCTGCATGCTCCAACCGACAAAACAAAAGGAAAGAAAAAAAAGATGGAGGCAGCAGTTGGAGCGGGTGCCACCAGCCCTTTCCCCACTTGCCCAGTTTGAGTGTGAGTTTCACGTATTTGTAGTTGCCAGTGATATCAAGTATGGATCTCACACCTTCACATCCCACCCATGCGTATTCCCTCTTGCCTCTCGGAAGCACCAGTGCTTCTTCACCTCTACTTCCTCTTCCACTTCTCCAACACTCCAACAACATACTTTCTCTTTGAAATTGCACACTCGTGTGATAAGTATCTGTCTGCACAACGTTCACTGTAAAGATGCTAAACGTTTGAAAGATGTTCTGAATAAAATTCAAGAACAATATTGTGAACGTTAAGACGATTGCAGAAAATAAAATACGTGGAGGTTTCGTAACCCTATTCGATCAAACGATCTACGTCAGGGGACTTGTCAAGTCCATGAAAAATAATTCACTATTCCGGTGTCATGTAAACTGAGGATTTTACATGCAGCTGACCTCTCGTCACTTGCTACCCTTTCTACCCGTACATCCTCTTTCATTGAATTGAATTGTGAGATCCCCTTACAACCTAGATGTCTAACCTATCTAGTTCCCACAGAAAATCTCTCCCGAGACTCCTTTCAATAGTGTATGAACAAATGTGTTACAATACACGATGACTATTGGGATTTTTTCAAATTATGCCCCACATGATCTAATCGGATATTCATTAATTCTAATGACATGTATATCATATGTTATGTGTGACTATACTTATGCTAACATGTTAAATGATCATCAAGAACATCGAATATATCGCAGCGGAAAAAAATATAAATGATGAACTGACTTACATGACGTAGTAGGATTGCACACAAGATTACAGGTCTAATCTCATTGTTGTAGGAGATCCAATCAAACTTGGCCAATTCCACACTGTTTTCAACACTCTTTGAGATGACAATAATACTCATTGATCTTCTACTGTATTTCTGTATCTTGTTTAGATGCAGAGTGGGCTACAGGCTACTAAATTGTGGGGATAACCTAGGGAATCAAGTGAGCAAGAGAGGGGCTGATCTTGTGTGTGTTATTCTCCCTATTAATAAGGAGAGGGATGAAATTATGTCCCCCCACCCTAATGGGTTAGGCCTCTCCACTTGTTCCATTCTCTCAGTCCACTTAGGTATTAATTGTGCTACAGTAGGGCTCTAGAAGAATATTAAATTGGCCTACTAATTTATTTAATTTCCAATATCCAATACATACATATAATTAAATAAATTAAGTGCTATTTTATTCCACTAAAGAAATAACACTGACCTACCAATTTAATACATATTTGCTTATATGTTTTCTCCTTCAGTTTAGCCAATCTTCATGTTTAAGATATAATTTCCATTAATTAATTATGTAAGCTCAGACAGCTATAATTAATTAAATTCAATTCCTAGAGTAGTACCACACAAGCTTTATCATGTACGGAATAAATTCTACCTGTAGGGTTTCACATGCACTTGTGTTTACTCAAGGGGACATTATCAACTTGGCGCACCAGGACATGGTGACCATATATAATGCACGACCCATCATATATGTAAATGTTACTATCCAAAATATCGAGGTTATTGATTCTATCAAGAATCTCACTCATTGATAAATCAAAGCAGTAGACATAACATATATATGTCCGCCACTATATATGGGTTAAGAACCCAAACTCTATGAACCTTTATTCTCTCCCTTTAGGGTCAGAACAGAGAACAACATCCTATCGTAATCCTCCTCAATACACATGTCAGTGTATCGAAATAATCAGTTAGTCAAGATAAACTAACTATTAAATTATTCTATGGTATACAATGGTTAGTTCAGGACCATCTAAACCGCGAACCTTCTAATACTTTGCAAGGAATCTGATTGATATGATCTTTACTGTGTGTTTACTTATACCATATCATCTACAATGCAAGTATATGGAAACATGCATATAAATACATAACAATAAATAAATGCACAAATAGTTACTGTAATTAATATTCAATCTATATCGTCAAAACATTGTAGAATGTATAAAAAGACAATCTTTCCAGTCTACAATCCTAACAATCTCTAACTTATACTTAAAGCATGTCTTTCAAGTATAAAAACAAAACTTGCAAACTCTCTAACTTTAACTAAATCTCGAACGCATTCCCGGGTCTGCATCTCATCCCCATTTTCTCCACATGACCATCAAAGGTCTTAGCCGGCAGACTCTTCGTGAATGGATCAGCCAAGTTGTCCTCCAATGCAATCTTGACCACTGCCACATCTCTTTTCTTAATGATTTCTCGTATAAGATGGTACTTTCTCTCTATGTGTTTACTTGACTTTTGGGCTCTGGGTTCCTTCAAATTTGCCACTACACCAAAGTTATCACAGTATATCGTGATGCTCTTAGGCAAATCAGGAACCACGCTCAAGTCCAACAAAAAGCTCCGGAGCCAGACAACTTCCTTTGCAGCCTCAGAGGCAGCTACATATTCAGCTTCCATGGTGGAGTCAGCTATGCATTTTTGCTTGATGCTCCTCCATGCAATGGCTCGACCTCCAAAGGTAAACACATAGTCTGAGGTAGATTTACTCTGATCTTTATCAGATTGAAAATCTGAGTCTGTATTACCCAAAGGCACTAGACTATCAATGCAGTATACTGAAAAGTCCAAATTATCTCGTGTTTTTATGTCTTTTTCTCATTCTTTTGTCCTTTATTGTTTGTGTTTTTTGAGTCAGAAAGAGTAAGAATGGGCACAAAGGTAGGCAGGAGGTAGGAGAATCACTTCTGGAGGGTACAATGGTGCCAATGATACCAAGGTGGGCAACAACTTCTCAACGTAAAGCTCTTTCTCGAGCCTGGCGAAAATGGCCCACCATTCCAGCAGAAGCTGAAGGAGAAGTTTGTGATTGTGCCCACAACAACCCCGTAGTGATTGAAGTGAATGAGAAGAGAAGAGGGCACAAGAGTAATCACAATCAGCTGAAGCAGGAGCAGTGCACCCTAGCCGCCTAAGGAAAGAAGAGCCGCAGAAGGAAAGTGAGATCTTTCAGAAGGAGGATCAGCTCTACAAGGAAAGTTGTTATGTCGGTGATACTAGGGCATGGCGAGGACAGATGCTACGACTCAGAATCTTCTAAATAAGGGAAGAATCTGCCAGATATGGAAATTCTTGGGCACGGCGGCTGTGGACTAGGCTGAAGATCCCCCGGCCTGTGGGGAAATTTACTCTATGTCTTTGTACTTCTATATAAGTAGATGCATGGTAGAAAACAAACAAATTTTTTTACCTCTACACGCACATACATTTTATTTAGTTTTATTCCATAATTTAATTTCCATTGAACAATCTCGTGCCTTATGCCCGCAGGCAGTTAGAATTTCTAGTTTTTATGTTCTTCAATCCAGCGTTGGAGTTGGATTCATTTTGTAATTAATATAAGTAAGTTTTTCGTTTATATTATGTCTTGTTTTGATTCTTTTAATTATTATTTTAGTTGTTCTAAGTCTAGCATGAGCGGCTAGACTCATTATTCCGAATTGAACAAGGATAAGAACTTAATGAACATGTAAGAACCGTCAGACTTATGAGCATAAACTGTGTAAATTTGGTTCCGTCGTGTAATCATTTTGTTTTTTGCATTATACAGTGGGCTAAGCTAGTTGATTGTGGCTGATCACTCGTTAATTAGAATTGTGTTCACTACCTCTATAAATGGTCAATGAATCGTAGCTGTGTGTTGGTCATAAAGGGATGGGGTACATAACGGGTACTGAGGGCATAAGAGAGATATTTGTCTAGGTAAATCTGGGTCTGTATAGATCATAATGCTGCTTTGTTAGTTACAATCATATGAGAGATCGGGGTTGCGTAACAAGTTAGGGTTTAGGGGATGAGAGATCACCTCTAGGGTAAACTGAAAGGATAGATTGGGTAAGTATGAGAGATCCGTTGCCTATAACCAGGTAATTAGATTCACATAAGTAATCAGCGTGCCCATGATCGGTCAAGTGTTTGTTAAGTTTGAAATCTGAGTTCTAATCCGGAATATCTTTACTATTGATATTTTCTTATCTTTTATTTTGTTTTGTTATTTTAGTTTACAGTCTTTACATACAAGTTCAGAGATCACAACAATCCTCAAACCTTTTGGAAAAGTGACATTGGAAGATAGAATTCGCAGCTCCTCGTGGGATCGACCCTTACTCACATTAGCTAGTTACGCCTTGCTGTGGGCATAAGGATAACTCTTTCTTGAGAATTATTCTGACCACAAAACGACCGCACGTCAGAATTGGCGCCGTTACCGGAGAGCTGGTTCTTAAAATTTTATTTTCCCAACTTGTTTGTCTGGCTGGTGGATGCACAACAACTCTGAAGGAAATTTCTTGTACAATCCAGAACCTGAGAAAACTCTAAAGAGGAGGAGAGCAGAAGCACGGAGGGCACAACAAGTAGAGAGACTCGCTCTTGAAAGAAATCTGGAGCAAGAAAGAGCACAACTGGAGAGGAACGAACCAAGGTTAGCCCCGATGGCTGAAGAAGAAGGAAGAACGTTGAGGCAGTTAGTCTTTCTGACTAACATGAATTTACGTCCCATGGGCATAACACTCCCAGCCATTACTGGAAGCTGGGAGTTGAAGGCAAGTTTCATCCAAATCTTGCCCAAATACCATGGGATGATTGGAGAAGATCCTCAGAGACATATAAAAGATTTCGAGATGGTGTGTCAAACTCAACCCACAGATGGGAGAATGAACAATATGTGCGGCTTGTCTCATTCCCGATCACTCTTCATGATGGGGCATGAGACTGGTTATACACCCTGCCAACTGGCAGTATAACCACATAGGCACAACTGCAACAGAAATTCCTGGAGAAATATTTTCCTGCATCCCAAGTCTAGGAGATGAGAAGAATGATCGGAAGCATGAAGATGGGCATAAATGAGAGTTTCTATGACTACTGGTGCCGATTCCAGAGCATCTTGAGGAAATGCCCACAACACCAGATTACAGATCATGACCTGATCCAGTATTTCATCTCTGGATTGAGACCACATGTAACCTCCCAGATTTTCAGAGTTCATTTAGAAAATTAAAGAAATTAATTAGAGCCTAGTTAAGGATGTTTTGGCCCTAAATTGTGATTTTAGAAGTTATTTTTCATAAAATCGTCTTTTCGAGAATTTTGATTCCAGCTCAGTTATAGCCGATTTTTGTCATGTTTGAAAGGCGTTGACACAAGGAGCATACCGATGCTTTCAGATTTTAAATCTCATGTCGTTTGAGTTCCCGGTGATTTAAAACGCGTTTAAAGAAGTTATGAATAGTATTTTTCCGTAGGAGCGCGATCGTTAGAAATTTGTGAAATATCATGTGTTGACCCGAGCCTTGTTTTTTCAATCTTACCCTATGGGAAATTTCTCAAGGAATCCGTTGGCGCTCCCGGATTTTCATTCTGAGGTCAATTGAACGCCCGAAAATTTTATTTGTCCCTTGTGTGGAATAGTAACTTTATTTTTTTGAAAAGAGAATCTTTTCTCATTTTCCTTCAAAATGACTCATTCTTTATCCCGAGTTAAGATGGTCTAATAGTACTCGAGCCAACGAACCTCCCGGTATTTTCAAATTTCGTGAACGAGGTCATTTGGACCTCGACATCGAATAAAGCGCCTTTTAACCGAACCCGATATTTTCAAAGCAGTGTTGTTGCACTGCAAAAGCTTCTCAGGGAAGCTAAATATTTTTCTATAAATTGCAGCTCTCCCCCCCTTCATTTCCTCGCTCATTTCTAATTTCTTCATCCCAGTTCTGTATAGTAGAGAGAGAGGGGGGGAGCGCTCTTCGTGAGCGCAACCCCAGTTGAGAGAGGAGTGGAGGAGGAGGTGCACCGGGGCGCCAGGAGACGCCGGCGTACAGCCCCCCGCCGCGGTGCATGGGGGCGCCGGCGCGCACCTTGCCGCCGCGGCGCATGGTGCTGTGGCAGCTCTGGCACGTTTTCATACGGAGGCCATAACTTTCACCTCGGTTTGAACCACAGGACCCATCAGTACTCAAATCGAAGCTCTTTCAAAGATCTACGATGTAAAAGTGGCCAATCATCTGGAATCGTGATTATTTTAGTCGGATTTTCCGTCCCATTTTTCGGTAATTTCGGATGTCTTAATCCTTTTAATTCTCATGTTTTAAGTTATAGTTAAGGGGCAAGGGTTTAGATATCGTTTCGATGTCTTATTAGGAGCTTGAATAAGGTTTCAAGTCATTGATTGACTTTCATAAAGAAGAGATGAACCCCAAGGAGGCCCGTGGAAGGAATTTCAGCTCGTTGCTTCGTCTACGTGCTCGTTATCGAGATGCTAGTCATCGAGGTGGGTGGTTCTAAACCAAGTATAAAGTTTGAGCTATTAAGATCTAAAAGCATGATAGGGCAAGATGAATATCCAATTAAAATATTTTATGCTCTGCCTGATTAGTCTCTGTACAAGAAAAGGAAAGGAAAGGAAATGAAAGAAATGAAGTTATATGCATGATATTGTTAAATTTTTATTTGAGTTTGATAAAGTAAAGTAAGTTATTATAAGTTAAGTGAGCTCTCAAGCATGTTTAGAGATGCTAGGATTGTTTATATACAATTTATTCTAGCATGAGATGTTTAGAATTGCTTTAATTGCAATCGATATTTATCCGCGTTCATTTTTCTCGTATTGGAATGTTGGATTTTGCTAAAGCTTATTTAGCTAAGTATTGCCTTCTAGGGTAGTGATAAATCCCTTGTAGGCTGAGATCATGCTCAATTAAAGAATTAGCCCTTAGATGATTGCTCTAGGCTTGGTATTGCTAGCTAAGTCAAGTTAGGAAGGAAGGTTAAGGAAGGAAGGTTAAGGTTAAGTGAGGAAGGTTAAGGTTAAGTAAAGAAGAAATTTAAGTGAGGATATAACTTCTGTTGTAAGTAGGTTATGGAGCTCAAAGAACAGTTTACTTACATTATAATGTTGTGACCTTCGAGTCACCGAGTTGAACATTTGAAAGTAAAGGAAGTCACTGCTGGGTAATCCCCTCACATACTCAGAAGGATACTTGAGGTAACCCCTCTCTTATCCCAAGACATGCCTCAGGGTATAGTAGACAACAGGTTTGAGCCAGAAAAGGCGCCAAGAAATGAAGTAAAAGGTTTTGCGCGTATGGAGAGGGCTTTTGCATTTTGCTCTCCATATGCCGCCAGTTTATAATTGGATATTCCAAAGATTATAAAAGAGTTTTCTCGTAAAACCCCACTGAGTACATTAGTGCTCACACCCTCTTTTTCAAATATTTTTAGGTTGAGATGCTGAGGCCGGTGATGTGCTGCTGGTGGGGTTGTCTGAGGTTTCAAGTTTGTTGCTCTATATGGTTACATTATTTTGTTCTGCTAAGTTTTTGCTAAGTACTCTGATGTTAGTATTTAGTCTTGATATATGTAACTTGATTCTTGATATTAGCTACCTTAATTGCTATGATTTCAGTTATTGATTAAGTTTTCAGAATTAGAAGCATGTTCTTTTGACATCCCAGTTATTCTTTCATTAATTCCAAGTTAACTGAAGAGTTACACTCATTGAGCATATTGGTATCTATTCAGTTTCAGTCGACCTATGAATCGGTCTTGCATGCTTGTTGTTGTTATTCGCCTATGAAGAGGCTTTTCTTTCCAAGCATCATTATGCTCATCTCTAGTTAGTCTTAAGTTGTATTTCTTGCTTTCGTCCTATGGATTGGACAATATGATTTACTTGACTCTGACCTGTTAATGGGTCTTAGTTGATGTGACCTATGATGAGGTCTTGTTTATTTAAAGAGTCAAATCCCTATCTGTTTGTCATTGGATTCTGTTTAAATTTCAGTTGGCCTAAGATATGACGTTCATTTGACTCGATTGAATCCTTTGACCCCTTTGACCCAATTGAACCCTTTGACCCTTATTGATTTGTTGAAAATGATAGTTCTTCCAAGTCATAAAGTTAAGTTGTCTAAGTTCTTGAGGCGCTAACTTAGTTTAATTCTAAAAACACCCCCCTAGATTTCCAATTTTTTGTGCTATTTTACGCACAACAACCCCATCCCCATCCTCGGGACCAGACTGTTACACCACAAGACAAAATCACTGTCAATGCCTCGTGTGGAGGATCTATCCTGAATAAATTACCAACTGAAGCCTTCAGGATTTTGGCAGAAATGGCTAATGAAAATCGAGATGAAAGTGCCGAGGGCACAAGAACAGTTTCAAATGCTGGGAAATCAACGAACCTTGAGGTCAAGATGGAAAGAATTTTGGACCAAATGGAGAAAGTGATGAATACTGGGGCAACAATGAAAAGAGTGTGTGGAGTGTGGAAGAGTGTGGCCCATTTCACTGATGAATGCCCAACACTGCAGGAGGAGGACGTTGCTGAAGTTAACTCTCTCGGTGGGCATAACAACAACAACAAAAATAGGAGGTATGATCCCCACTCTCAAACATACAATCCTAGATGGAGGGATCATGCTAATTTTAGATGGAAGAGGAATGATGCCCACCAACCCGATTTGCCACCACCACAGCCGAGGGCACGAGAAGAACCCAGCCTGACCGAACTAGTCCATGCCATGGCCAAGGAGAATGTGAAGTCACAGTAGGAGAATGAAAGGTTTAAACAAGAAACAAGGGCCGGTCTACAACATGTGAGCAAGAAAATTTCCCAATTAGCTCAAGACCTTGCCCAACTAAAGGAAAGAAATGGGCAACTACCATCTCAAGTGGTAAATCACTGAGAGCAAGTGAACGCCATGACTACAAAGAATGAAGAGACATAATGAAAGCTGAATAGAAAGGAGACACTGAATGCATAACAAAAGAAGATGTTGGTCCCGGACGAGTCGGTATCAGTTTAGAGGGGGGGTGAATAAAATGATTCAAAAACTTTTACTTTAGATGCGGAATAACAGGCCCCTTTGACTCGCTTGATGAAACTTATCTATGCAAAAACTTGATAATCAGTTGAGGCAGTTTGAGTGCAGCTTGTGTGATATTGTGTGCAGTTAGAGATATGTAATGATCAATATAGTACAGCACACAAGAGATTTATAGAGGTTCGAAGTCTCAAACTTCTACGTCCTCTCTTCCTTCTGTAGAAGGGCAACTTCACTATATAACTTGAGTTTCTTTACAAATTACACAATGAAGGACAGTTGGCTGAATCTGGTAACTGCTCGCTACCTCAGCTGGTCGACGGCTCACACTTGAAGTCCCTAATTACTCGCTAGAAAGGTAGGTGCTATTGTCATCTTTACAAGCTTTTAGATCTCTTTCGATCTTCAAGAGGTTAGTCTTGAACATGGGGTATCAACTGATGTGCTTCTTTGATTGAGCTGAGTAGTTGATCGTTGAGTAGCTGGAACTGAGAAGACTGCCCTGGCTGGATCATCAACAGCTGGCTGAATATTCTGATTCAGTGAATTCTTCTTCTCAGTTTGACTTTCACAGTTTATATCAAATGTTGCACTTGAGCTTGGGTGGGAGGGAGAAAGAAAAGCTCTTTGCTTATATATGCGAAGGTTGGCAGAAGTTTGTGGTTGCGAATAGTGTTTAAAACTCTGATTCACCCGTCTTTTATAGAGAAGTGATTTTATGACCGTTGAGTTCCATTGTCCATTGATCTGTTGGCTCATCAATGACAGGTGGTCTTTAATGATTGCTTGGATCATTTGGTTGAAGTAGCCGTTACTCTGCCAATCGATCTTCATTAAATTCCAGGATCTTTGAAGGAGCATTTATTCTAAGATACGCTGATCTAAGCAATACACTCCAGGAGTCTTCTGGCTTCAGTTCTCTTGGCAGTTTGGAATTTCAGTTGGTAGTTTTGGATTTCTAAGCTCAGTTAGATTATCGTTCCAGCTGGCAGTTCTGAGCTTGTCAGCTGAGTTTGACTATTACTCCAGTTGGCAGTTCTGGGCTCATCAGCTGAGTCTGGCTATCGCTCTAGTTGGCAGTTCTGAACTTATCAGCTGAGCTGAGTCTGGCTATCGCTCCAGTTGGCAGTTCTGAACTTATCAGCTGAGCCTGGCTATCGCTCCAGTTGGCAGTTCTGGGCTTGTCAGCTGAGATTGGCCATTGCTCCAGTTGGCAGTTCTGAGCTTGTCAGCTGAGATTCGCCATTGCTCCAGTTGGCAGTTCTGGACTTGGCAGCTGAGATTGGCCATTGCTCCAGTTGGCAGTTCTGGGCTTGTCAGCTGAGATTGACCATTGCTCTAGTTGGCAGTTCTGGGCTTGTCAGCTGAGATTGGCCATTGCTCCAGTTGGATACTGCCAGTCTCTGGCTTAAACTGACATTCTATCAGTTTCTTCAGTCTTTAGTCAACTCCCTTCTCCCTCAGCTCAGCTGACTTGATTGTCAGCTTGTTTTGACTGGTATGACTCCTCAGCTAAGTTGAACTTAGACTGGATGACATGTCTTTGAACTTGTGGGTCATTCTTCAGATCGGTTGACTTTGACTCTTCTTGAGTTCTTCTTTGATGATGCCCTGGGCTGGTCAGCTTCGATCTACAGCTTGAACTTTGGTCAGTTTTTCATAAATAATTTTGACATCTCATCAAAACCTTATCTAGGGGTTCCTTGATAGTTTTTCCTAACAATTTCCCTCTTTTTGATGATGTCAAAACTTTGTTGATGATGATGGAAAAACTGCAAGTGTAGCGAATGCTTTAAATAGAGTCTTACAGTCAGTGCACATTCATAACATATTAAGACAAATTGACTCATGATTTTCATTCAATTATTAGAGCATTTGTCATTCATGCTTATCATTCAAATATCAGAACATGTCATATTCATAGCATATTGAGATAAATTGACTCGTGATTTTCATTCAATTATTAGAGCATGTCAATTTTAAGAGCAATTTGGGCTTATTCATGCTTCTTATTCAAGTATCAGAGCATGATTGAAGTATTAGAGCATAAAGAATTATGTCAAAACATTCAAGCTTGAAGTAAAATCATATCAAAACTTGTATTATATATTCATTTTAAGGCATAATTTCAAGGGTTAGTAGTTAAGACTACTAATCTACTTCCTGAATGTTGCTCCAATTTTTTCCTTATCCTTCTGCTCGATTCTTCTCTTTCGTGGACTCCTTGTAGTGTCCATGCTTTCCCCTGAAGCTGATCTTCCCCCTCATGATGAATTTCTCTTTGAATTTGATCCTAAAGAGTCATGCATCCATCATCATACTGTTCATCTTTCCCCTTTTTGGCATCATCCAAAAGGTGAAGTGGATCGCATGATGGAAATGACAAATTTGGCAGAAAAGTGAAGACGGTTGCCAAATTATCATCATGAGTTGAGGGAACTGAAGGAATGGGCATGGGCGGAGGAAGCCATGCATAGACATCTTCAGTTGGCATGAACTGACCTTGATCAGAGATGTCGTGCTCTCTGAAGTTCATGGGGGCCAAGCTGGTGAAGATTTCATCAGTTGAAGGAAGGGATGGATCACAAATGAAAGGTGTGCACGAGGAGTTGGCTGGTTCATTATTGGGGAGATGGGCATCGGTGGGTATACCGAGTTGGAGTCTTTTGATCATTGAATCCATGATCTCCGAGAGCATTGGGGGCGAGGAGAGTGGATGATTCATCCAGTTTCGACTCCATGTTCCCTCACTGATCCAGAAGGCGGAGCCACGGGTGTGGATGAGGTGGAACATAGCTGACTCATCCAGTTGAAAGTACCATATATGGTACTGTAAGTACCGCCGCAGTTGCGCGAAGAGGGAGGAGTCATTGTCCTCAATGAGACGAAAGCAGCTTCGGAGCTAGTGGTCTAGAACGGCTTCAAAATCAACCTCAATATAGTCACTCTGGACTAAAGGTGGAGGTTGGGAGCTGGCTGATATTGTGGGCTGATCACTCAGCCTTAAAAGAGATGCACTCTCCAGCATCAGCTCTCTTTCGTCAATGGAGCTGACGGGTACCTCCAAGGGTGCCTTTTCTCGATCTGAGTTTGAGGGCCCTTGTGGGTGTGAACGCTTCGGGTTCTGATGGCAGTAGATGGTGGGGAGCATGTCCCGTCTGCGGAGTAGTTCTCCAGTTGTTATGATCTCATCATACTGGCTTTGTATGATGTGGCTTATGCAATTCATAAAGCCGACTCTTTTTCTGGAATGTGCCAGTTGACGGATGATACGCCGCTTACTCGACATTGGCTCTCAGTTGTATAAGGATGTAGGAAGCCCAGTCCGCTTGACATCTAAAGTAGAGAGCGGCTGTGAGATGAGCCTTGATTTCGGAGAGATGGACGATCTTGAAGTTGCCATGGATAATATGGCTGGTGATATCCAGAAGTTGGATGATATCACTTTGCAAGCTCTCCTTTAATCTGTGCGAACTGTCATTGTGGTGCACGTGAGAAAGCTTCCAGGTTTCCCATAACTCATGTTTGGATGGCAGATTTAGGTCCATCACGTCTGGGCCTTTGCCGGGGAGGTATAGAGTGGACATCATCCTGTCCTTTGTGACCGTGATCACCTGATTCTTTACGGTAGAGATGATGTTGTCACCATTGATAGTTGCATTGTAGTAGAACTCGGCAATATAAACAGGTATGTTCTTGACCGGTAACAGTGTCAAGAAGGAAAGCAACCCAGTCGCCCCCAACGGTCGATAAATCTGTTGAAAGATATCAGGGCCAAGACGTGCATTTAACATCTCTAGATTTAGAGATCTGTCCTTTCTCATCTTGCACTCAAGAGCTTTAATATCCACCATGGGAAATGGAGGCTTCATTTCTGCAAAAGTATGATATTTAGTTTAGAAATGCAAAAGTTTTGATGAGTGAGAGAAGACTTAGCAAAAGATTGAATCAGAGAGAGAGATAGATTTTCAGATCGGAGCCTTCATCTCTTTACTCATATTTATGCATCTTTGCATGCAAGAATCGAGAGTACTCGATTGCTTTTCTTAGCTGATCAGCCATCTGATTTGATGGTTGATTAGCTGAATTAATGACGCAAGTATCTCAGCCGTTCAACGGTTAAGTGACTTTATGATCGTGTGGCTGAGATGTACCCAATTTGAAAATGGGGTAGTTGCCATAAATAGCGAAATATTTTCTGCAAATCTTTCTACTTATAGCTCATTAAAATATATTTTCTTCACCTCTTTGAAGGGTTGGTTTAAGATCCATGCAGAGATATTAATGACAACTTTGTGATATAGAGTCCGATTTTCAAATTGTAACCGTTGACATATAATATGAGATATTTCATAATCGCAACGGTAATAATATAGTTAAGGTAAGCTTTTGAATTTAAAAAGACTTATCCTTAGTCAGTTGGGATACAGGGCAACTAATTGATGATGTGGCAGTTGGTTGAGCAGTTGAGTTTTGATACTCAGTTGTCATTGCTGAGCTGGCAGCAGTTGAGGCTGCAACTAAATTGATCAGTTGATTTGATCAGTTGCTCGGCTTTTCTGTAGACAATTTCCGCTTCTTGAAGGGCCTAGCTGGACCAGCTGCATTGCTTTCTTTGGATGCATTTTTTTGCGTGGATGGTGCAGGCCTATCTGTCTTCTTGGCTTGGTGAAGGTGAAGTTGAATCTCAACTGACGAGCTCTTCATCCTTTGACTAAGGGAGTGTGAGATTCCCTTTGGCAATGACCGAAACTCATCATTTTTCTTGGTCAGCTGCGCACTTTTTGATCCTGACGTGAGCAATGGAGTCACATAGCTTTTGGATAGAGATTTGGTGACGTGGCAGTATCTTCATCGTCACTGTCTTTTGCATCATTGTGCCCTGTATTCCATTGAGAAGCTATGACTTCAGTGTGAGATAGGTGAGGTCCTATCCTTTTGACAGCAGTTGGAGTTTGTTGTGATGGCTCGGCTGACTGGCTTGATAGATTATCAAAGTTCAGCTGACGACAAAGTGATTCATTTGGGCAGTTGACTGGTTGACCTGCAGTCCCAACTGCTTGAAACATGAATCTGGATTTGAATTCGGCCAGTAAGGCGGTTGCTGAAATCTTGTTAACCATTCGGTGATTCATGATGTGCTGAACTTGCACAATGGTTGGAGGGAATGGATTTCATGATCCTATCCATTTGATGCTCCAAGTTTCTTCTCTTTGCCAGAAGCTCATGCCATGAAAGGCAGTTAGCAAGAAGTGAGACTGGATAGACATAGAATGTCTCCAGTTGTACCAATAGAAATATCGGTGAAGTTGTTTAAACAACTCTTGATCTCGTTGTGCAACAACGGTGAAGTGAGTGAGAAGGAGATTGGTCACTTCCTTTTGTGCACTTTTGACTACATATTCACCATTGTAGAAAGTGCGAATATTCTCTTCAGTCAGCTGGAGCGGAGGGCATGTGCCTCTGAAGTAGTCTGCTCCATAGTTTGGGTGGGGGATTCCAATGAATGGAATAAGCTCATCTGGATCAGAGCAAACTTGGAAATCAACTGGCAATCCGTTCTTAGATTTGGGAGAGTGAACGGCGTTGGCAGTTGAGTTGCTTGAACTCTGGTTGCTCATCTTGGCCTTTCCTCTTCTCTTCTTCTTTAGGGACTGTAGATGAGCAGTTCCTTTCTTGGGGATCCAGTCGAAGATTAGAACCGGTAATGATTCATCACTTGGAAGGTTCAGAAGATCTTCAAGCATTTTGCTCATCCTTAGAACAAGTCCGACCTTGGACTCAAATTTGCCAGACTTCTTTGAGTCTGTAGCTTTGATGACTTGATGCTTGAATTGTTGAAAGACAAATTCTGCCCAGTTTGTTTGTCTTCCTTCAACAAGGTGAATCATGACCTTGTATCTCTCTTGGGTGAGTTGGCTTAGACTTCCAATTGCTCCGAACATCATCTTGTTCATTATATCAAGTAGAACTCCATACTCGGGCTTGGGATCAGTTTTAGCGGTGGTAAAACTGAATTGCTTGTTGCAGGTTGAAGCTTTCCAGTCTCTCCAGTGCGTCTCTACCAATTCCTTTAGATCTTGAATGGATGATCCTTCTTGTAGAAGTTGAAATACTTCAGCAACTGTTTTCTCATTGATGTGTAACATCCTTCCTTGAATCACTGAAGATATCATCTTCCCATCTGTAGATAATTTTGCTTGAAGCAAGAATTCACTCACCAAATTTTGTCTAAAGAATTTTGGTGGTGTTTCCAGGTAGTGAAGAACTACTGTTTTGTGAAGATTTGACAGAAGGATTGGATTCTTTGATTCATCAAGAATCAATTAAAATTTCTGTCTGTCAAGGAATTTATCTCTTATGAGTTGGTTTTTGAAGGAATTTGAAGATCTAGATAATTCGGCCATCTTTGAGGTTGTCTGGAATTTTTGAAAATTTAAGATCGTTTGAGAGAGAGGTTTTGAGATCTTTTTGGAGGAGGAGGCTTTTTGAGAGGATTGAGAGAGAGAGGCTTTTACGAGTTTTTGGACAGGCTCATAGATATGATGGTTGAAATGGTACTAGCCTCTGATTTCTTTTAGTCATTGGCAATTAATGACCTTGACACGTGTCATTGTTTTGCAATGGTCAAAATTTCAAAATAAATGTAACGCTTGACATTTATTTGAAATAAAAAAAAACTTTTATAAATATTTATTAAATTATAATTACAACTGATTAACAAGAAGTATACTTAAGGCTTTTCTAATCATGTTTAATTTAGATAAGCCTTTAGTCCTTCTTGTGATCAGTTTTTCTTCTTTTGGCCAGCGGTTCAGTGGGCTCCTCATCTTCATCCTCGGTGCTGCTAGCTGACTCAGTTTCAGCGAACTGGAGTCTCTATTGTGCTTGCAGCTGCTTGATTTGTTCAGTGTGCAGTTTAACCTGTTGCTGCAGGGCGTCAAACAGTTTAACCTGTTGCTGCAGGGAGTCAAACAGTTCCACATAGTGTAGAGGGAGCTGGACTATGGAACTGCTGGGTTGAGCCTCCAACTGGACTGCTTTTGAGTCCGCTTCCTCTCCTTCTTCAGTTCCAACAAGTTTCTCACAAGGAACTGTGTGGGAAATTTCATCTGTCTCCATGATGATGATCTCATCATAAACTGACTCTAATGAGATTTCTGGCGTGGCACCTTGAGCGGTGGGTTGAAGTGCTCTCTGGATTGGATCAATGTACACAGTTATGGCAAGTGTACCTTGATATGTATATTATTCAGCTTATTGAGCTATCTGGTCAGCTGACTGGTCATGTTCAACTGTCTTTGGAGTTGATTCGATGGAAGGAGCAGTTTGTGCTTCAGTTTGCTCCTCGCGCAGTTGAGTCTCTTTATTTGGTTCATGTAGCTCTTCATCAATTGGGAGATCTGGCAGAGTAGGGGACTTGAGCATTTCCTCAAATTCCAGATCACTAGCTATGCGCTCAATAGCAGCTGGCTCCTCAGGTGAGTCATCAAGAAGATCGATGATAACGTCATCTGGCTGAGGGGATTCTTCGAATGTTAACTGCCTGGTCACAGACGTTATGGCAGTTTCCCTTGCGTTGTGAGCTATAGAAGTTTCAGCCCTTTGATGACTTCTCTGAACTTCTTGATTGAATAGCTCCTGGCCTTCCTTACGCTGCTCCCGTCTGAGTTTTAGCAGTTCAGTGAGCATCCAATGTTGTTGAACTTGAGAGGCTTTCTATTGTCGCTGCTCAGCTTGAGGTCGACGAGGTGGCAGTCTAATATTGGCCCAGATAAGTAGATCATTCATTACTTCCACCAGGTTTGCTCAGCAGGATGTGGGTGGTTCCTTCGAATGGCAAGCATTCTTCTCAATGTGATGACTGGATTTTGCTCTGGGGACTCCTGTCCTGCCCAATCCATACTCCATCTTTCTTCCCTTCTCCAGAAGCTCATCCCATGCAGTGTAGTTAGAAGAAAGTGGGCTTCAGAGTTGAAACAGTGTCTCCAAAGATACCAATAGACATACCTTGTTAGAGCTTCATATAGAGTAGGAAGTCCAGTCACGTCCTTAATGAAGTTCTCGGCTATAAACTTTTGGACTTGTTCATCAGCCCAACATTTGATAATTTCAGCTCTCGATAGAGCTCTGATGTTCTCTTCTGTTTCTCCCATCAGCGGGCAAGTAGTTCTGAAAAAGTTTGCTCCTGAATCCTTTGGGGGAACTCCTCTATAAGGCACTATATCATCATTCTCAACCGGCATAACATCAATTATTTTGATGTTACATGGAGGCAGTTGAGGAGGAGGTGGAGGACCTGACTTCTTCTTCTTCTTTTCTTTTGTTTAAACTGCCGAGGGCTTCTTCTTCGGCTTCCCAGTTCTTTCCTTGAACTGAACTGGTCTAGTAGATATCACTTCTTCTGGTGAATCAATCAGTGATCCAAAGCAAACTTGACGCAGAGGCTTCGCTTTAATTGAGCTTCCCAACATCTGGCTTATTGGGATGTTGTCGTCTGAATCGGAGTCTTCTTGTGAAGTCTCAACTGCAATCTCCTTGCCTTTTCTCCTTGATGACTCCTCAGCTTTCTTTAAGAAAGCAGCAGTTGGCTGACTGCTTTTGATGGATATTGGTTTTGCAGCTGGCTGCCTCTTGCCGGTAACTGGTATAAAATCCATTTTGCCGATCATCAGTGTGTCGGTCTCCTCTATCATGGAGTCAAAGATTTTCTCCAGTATGATGCTGATTCTGCTTGGATAGCACATCTTTTGGTAGAACTCAGTTGGTAACCAGTTCTTCTCCACAATATCAACATACTTCCTTATTTGCTCGAAGAAGTATTAAGCCCAGTTGATGTCGATCCCTCTGATGATCGCCGCACATATCTTGTACTTGTGCTTCGACATTTCTGAGTGGCTTCCAGTAGTTCCAGTGATCATTCTAGCAGCAACTGAGGCTAGAATCCTGTATTCTTCTTAAAGAAGAGACATAACTGTACTGCTTTTGTACACATCTAAGCATTCATCCCGCTTCTACTGGCGGTAGGCTTCCTCTTGATCCACTTGAACATCTTGCAGTCGTATTCCGGTGGTTGGCAATTTGAATAATCTCCCGAGCAGTTCTGGAGTTACGATCAGTTCGACTCCACGAACTTCAGTCTCAATTCAGTCATCGTAGCCTCTTGACTTTAAATAAAACTCAACCACAGCCTCTGGATATATTTTCGATGGATAGTTTTTCGTGAAGCTTTTCAACCCACTATCCTCTATCTTTGCGATCAGTGAGTTGCAGAGGGCGGAATTTGAGCACTTCTCTCTGGGATATCTTCTCATCAATTCCTGATTGGTCTTGACTGCTTAGATCTTCATTCGGCAGCTTCTCAGTTCAGCTATTCTCCTTCAGCTGGCCCTTGAACTGGTATCTGCTTTTGAGTTTACTTCAGTTCCTATGATTTTTTCGTCAGTTTGATCAAATTGCAGCTTGTGTGTTCTGCATAATTGACTGGATCATCAGTTTGAGCAACTGAACTGATGATTTAGTTGAGCTGATGGAGTAAATTGATCATCTCCAGTTTGCTTATCTCTCAGCAGCTTCTTGCCTTTACTTCAAACTGATGGATTATGTGGCAAACTGATCAGTTTCTCGTCTTTTTGATTCAGTTTCTCTCTTCAGCTGGAGTGGTCTCTTGGACTTTTCTTCTAGTTTATCATCTTCATCCTGTGATGCTAGCTCCAGTAGTCCCAACTGTATGCATAGCTCCATAAACCTTGCTTCAGACAATGGTTTGGTGAAGATGTCGGCTATCTGTTTCTCAGTATTGACATATTTGATGCATATGTCCTTCTTGTCGATCTGATCTCTGATGAAGTGGTGCCTTATGTCAATGTGCTTAGTTCTTGAATGTAGAACTGGATTCTGAGATATCGCAATTGCACTATTGTTGTCACAGTAGATAAGCACTTCTTCAGTTTCAACTTTGTAATCCTTCAACTGTTGCTTCATCCAGAGTATTTGAGCACAGCAGCTTCCAGCAGCTACATACTCTGCTTCAGTTGTTGATGTGGCAACTGAGTGTTGCTTCTTGCTAAACCAGGATATCAGTTTGCTTCCAAGAAACTGACATGTTCCACTGGTACTTTTTCTGTCAATTTTGCATCCACCAAAGTCTTAGTCTGAATATCCAATTAAACTCAAACTGTCATCTTTGGGATACCATAGTCCAAGATTTATGGTTCCTTTGAGATATTTGATAATTCTCTTAGCTGCTTTAAGATGACTTTTCTTTGGATTGGCTTGAAACCGCGCACATAGACCGACTGAATAAGAGATGTCTGGCCGGCTGGCTATTAAGTAAAGTAATGATCCAATGATTCCTCTGTAGTATGTTTGGCTTACTGATTCTCCTTCTTCATCAAGAGTTAGCTGAACTGATGTGTTCATTGGAATCTTGAGAGTTTTTCCTTTACTTACTCCAAACTTCTTGACTAGCTCCTTGGTGTACTTCGCCTGGCTGATATGAATTCCATCTTTCAGCTGCTTCACTTGGAGTCCTAGGAAGAATGTCATTTCTCCCATCATGCTCATCTCAAATTCACTTTGTATCAGTTGAGCGAACCGTGTGCATAGATCTTTGCTCTTTGATCCAAAAATTATGTCATCCACATAAATTTGAACCATTAAGATCTTAGTTGATCGTTCTATTCAAAATAGAGTTCGATCAATGACTCCTTTTTGAAACCCATTTTTCAGCAAGAATGTTGTTTGAGTATCATACCAAGCTCTTGGAGCTTGCTTTAGTCCGTAGAGAGCCTTTTCAGTTTGAAGACTTGATTACACATTTCAAAGACTGGCGGTTGCTTGACATATACGTTCTCCTTGAGCATCCCTTGAAGAAAAGCACTCTTGATGTCCATTTGGTAGACTGTGAAGTTGAAGTGAGCTGCATAGGCTAGGAACAGTCTAATGGCTTCCAATCTTGCAACTGGCGCGAATGTCTCATCAAAGTCGATTTCTTCACTTTGTGAGTAACCTTTGGCTATCAGTCTAGCCCTGTTCCTTGTGATCACTCCTTGTTCATCCAGTTTGTTGCGAAAAACCCATTTTGTGCCAATGACCTTCTGGGTTTTTGGCCTGTCAACAAGAAACCATACGTCATTTCGTGTGAACTGGTTCAGTTCTTCCTGCATAGCCATGATCCAGTCTGAATCTTCTAAGGCTTCTTTGACGTTTGCTGGTTCAGTTTGAGAGATAAAGCATGTGAATAATGCATGCTCGGTTGATCCTCTAGTCTGAACTCGACTTCTTGGATCGCCAACTATCTTGTTAGTTGGGTGGCTTCGGAGCCATTTGGGTAAGATAGCTTCAGCTGAGTCTCCATATGGCTCTTCCGTGATGATGTCATCAGTTGCTCCTTCATCAGTTGGCTCGGTATTCTCATCATTTCTTCCCCCTGCTTCAGTTATGGGGTTTGCGGTCTCAGCACGATTTGTGTCTTCATTGACCAAGTTGTTCTCAACTGGTTTAGTACCAGTTTCATTGCCTTCTTCTAATGAAACTTCAAACTGCTCTGGAACAATGTGAACCACATAGTCCTGCGAATTTTCAGTTTCACTAGGTAGTACTTGAACTTATGTATCTATACTTTCTTTGTTCCTGTACTCATTAGCAAATTCATCAAATACCACATGACATGTTATTTCCACAACAAGGGTTCATTTATTGAACACTCTATAAGCTTGTACATGAGAAGAGCTATACCCAAGAAATATTCCCTCATCAGCTTTAGCACTAAAGGCTTTCAATTAAATCTTGCCGTTGTTGTGAATATAACATTTACAGCCAAATATTTTAAAATATGAGATAGAAGGCTTAAGACCCTTGTACAGTTCATAAGGTGTCTTATCATAGGTTGCTACAATGGCACTTCGATTTTGAGTATGGAAAGCTGTGTTGACTGCTTCAGCCCAGTACCCTTCAGCTATGTGGCATCAGCTATCATCGCTCGAGCTGCTTCATTTAGTGTTCGGTTGCGCCGTTCAGCTACGCCGTTTTGTTATGGAGTTCTTGCAGCTGAGGGTTCATGAGTGATTCTAAGCTGGTTGAGGAAGCTGATCATGTGTTGATTCACAAATTCAGTTCCATTGTCAGAGCGAATCCTTTGAACTGATCTTTCTTTCTCAGTTTGTAGTCTTCTGATCAGCGTCGTGAGCTTGTCATATGTTTCATCTTTGCTCCTTAAGAATTCTACCTATGTATATCTTGAGTAATCATCAACTACTACAAGAGTGAATCTTTTGCCTTTTGGAGTTTGAGGTCTAACTGGACCAAACAAATCCATGTGTAGCAGTTGAAGACAGTTAGTTGTTCTTGGTGGATGATTCTTATTCTTGAAGGATGACTTCACCTACTTCCCTTTTTGGCATGGTCCACATACACCCGTTTTCTTGTATATCTCCTTGGGAAGCCCCTCAACTAACTCTTTCTTTGCTAGGTAGTTGATTGTTTTGAAGTTGAGGTGATTCAGTCGTCGATGCCATAGCCAGCTTGCTTCAGTTGATCCTTTTCAGAGAAAACAAGCTTCTGAGTAGCCGATTGACCAGTCAACAATGTACATGTTGCCTCTTTTGATACCGGTTAGCAAAATTACTCCAGTTGACTTGTCTCTTATATTGCAGGAGTTTTTGGCGAAGTCAACTGAGTAGCCATTGTGGTACAGCTGGCTGATGCTGAGTAATTTGTGCTTTAGTCCATCCACGTGGGAGACTCCATTCACAACTACTTTTCCTTTGACAACGAACCCTTCTCCAATTATTCGGCCTTTGGAATTATCTCCAAATGTGACGAGTGGACCTTTGATTTCTTCATAACCGTCGAGATCTTCTCTGTCTCCGGTCATGTGCTTGGAGCACCCGCTATCTAGATACCAAATGTCTTTGGTTTTCTTCATAGATAGGATGCTCTTGTCCTGCAGAGAAAAGGATTAACATTTAGGGACCCGTTTCATATCAGGTCCTTTTTTATACATTAAGCCTTTTGGAATCCAGACTTGGCAAACTTTTGGCTTCTTATCACTCAAAGAGTCAACTGATTTGGATCGTTTCATCAGTTTCGACTCTCTTTCAACTCTCTTTGAGTCGGTTAAATGGTACCTGCGTTGAAAGTTAGTGGGATAAAACAATTCAACTAGCACATAATTATTTCGAGTTTTTTGAGCTCTTCTATCAGGCCAATGCCTTGTGTGTTTCCAGTTCATTGGATTGAACCCTTTTGGATCAGCTTTTGGTTCATTTCTTGAATCCAGATATTCATTGTAATGATGATATGGTTGAAATGATTTTCTTTGATCTCTCCTAGAAGTGCTTTGATTAAACTGTTTAGCAGCGTAGGCTTGAGATCTAAAGTGGTCTATTTTTTCATAGTGAACTGATCTGCCAGTTTGCCTTGAGGGCATATTATACTGAGCTGGTGGCCTTTGTTAAACTGGAGGCTTTCGACGAGTGGATTGACTTGAGTGAACTGATGGTCTTGGCTGGGAACTGGGCTTCAACTGACCAGGTGTTTTAGATTGATAGAACTGACCAAATTTTCTAGGCTGAGTCTGGGGATTTTTCAATATTCCTTTTCTTTTGTTTGACTCAGCTGGCTAATCCTGAGATCTCGTGAACCCTTTTAAGATTTTCTTATCACCGGGTTGAGGAACTGTTTTTCCTTTTTCTAGAGCAGTGAACTTGCTATATCCTAGCCCTGAGCTGCCAGTTCCAGTTCTTTGATGACTGAGTATTTTATCTAGAGTCTGAGATCCCTTTTTGAACTTTAGGTTTACCTTATCTTTTTCGAGGATCTCTTGCTTGAGTTTTTGATTTTCTTCCTCTAGATCAGCAGTTCTCAGTTTCAATTTTTCAAATTCTATAAACTGAGATTCAAGATAATTTAATCTTTCATGATCAATGTTCAGTTTCCTGACCTTGTTTCTCAGTTCATCATTTTCATTTTTTAGTTCAACATGCAAACAGGAGATTGAAGCTAATTGGTCTTCTAGCATCATAAGTTTCACATCAAGTTCATTACTAGAGACAGTTGCTTCATTGATATGATTAAAAGAAGTTTGAGAGTCAACTGTACTAACCTCTTCATCATGGTCAGCCATGAGGCAGAATAATCCTTCATCATCATCAGAGCTGTAACCGTCAGAATCAATTCCAGAAGGATAGTCTGAATCATCCAGCACAACATTCTCGAGACTTGCGACCATTGCTTTTCCTTTGAAGAAACTTCTTTTTACCTTGGCTTTCTTGTCTTCAGGGAGTTCTGGACATTCAAACCTGTAATGTCCTTGTTTATGACAATGAAAACACTCTCCAAGATTGCGATTGCCACTCCTGAATGGTTCAGCTGGCCGTTCAGCTGGTTGGCAGGCTTTTTCAACTTTTGGGATTTCATCAGTCTGAGGTAAAACTGATTGTTTATCCCGAGCTCTCTTCAACTTTTCTAGCAACTTGGTAACTGATTGAATCTGATCATTGATGTCATCAGTTAGATTCTCCTTGTTTTCAATTGCCTCACTTTTATGTTCAGTTGAAGATCCGCCTTGGTTTTCTTTAGCTAGTGAGCTCCTAGGTCGGAAGTTGTTTCTTCCTCGAGCGTCTCTAAACCTGGTCCTTTCTCCATAGAAAGCTGCGTCTTGAGCTGACAATGTCGACGCTTCTCTTTTTCAGTTTAGACTGTACTCATGAGCTTTAAGAGAACCAAATAGTTCCCTTGGAGTGATGCTGTTTAGGTTTCTTGATTCCTTTGTAGCTATCACTTTCATATCCCATTCGTCAGTGAGATTATCCAATATTTTGGAGTTCATCTCTGAATTGGGATAACTCCTCCCGAGATTGTTCATCTCACTGATGATACCTAGAAATCTAGTTTCAAGGCTTGAGATGGATTCTTCTGCCTGCATTTTGAAGGATTCATACCTGTCAACTGCCAGTTGAAGCTTGTTTCCTTTAATGGCTTCGGACTCTCTGCAAAGATCTACTAGTAGGTCCCATATCTCTTTAGCAGTTGTGCAGTTCTTTGTATCTTTCATACGATCTTCATCTAGAGTTTGAAATAATGCAGCTTGAGTAACGAACTCTAGATTTTTCAACTTCTTCTCTTCACTAGTGAGAAGATTAGTTGGCTTCGGGATCCTTGCTCGTTGATTGATATCAACTATGTGAGCGTCATTGTCCATCATGATGATGATTGGACCTTCTTCAATGACTTCCCACATATTCTCATGAATTGAGCAGAGATGCGCCTTTATTCTCTTGCTCCAATTATCATAGTTCTCAACTGAAAACAAAGGTAGCTTATAGTTTCCCATAGCCGGAATGTTAATACAGATAAGTAGATCTGATTCAGTTGATCTGCAGAAATGGTTGATCCTTAGAATCAACCGCTCTGATACCACTTGTTGGTCCCGGACGAGTCGGTATCAGTTTAGAGGGGGGTGAATAAACTGATTCAAAAACTTTTACTTTAGATGCGAAATAACAGGCCCCTTTGACTCGCTTGATGAAACTTATCTATGCACAAACTTGATAATCAGTTGAGGCAGTTTGAGTTCAGCTTGTGTGATATTATGTGCAGTTAAAGATATGCAATGATCAATATAGTACAGCACACAAGAGATTTATAAAGGTTCGAAGTCTCAAACTTCTACGTCCTCTCTTCCTTCCGTAGAAGGGCAACTTCACTATATAACTTGAGTTTCTTTACAAATTACACAATGAAGGACAGTTGGCTGAACTTGGTAACTGCTCGCTACCTCAGCTGGTCGACGGCTCACACTTGAAGTCCCTAACTGCTCGCTAGGAAGGTAGGTGCTATTATCGTCTTTACAAGGGTTTAGATCTCTTTCGATCTTCAAGAGGTTAGTCTTGAACATGGGGTATCAACTGATGTGATCCTTTGATTGATCTGAGTAGTTGATCGTTGAATAGCTAGAACTAAGAAGGCTGCCCTGGCTGGATCGTCAACAGCTGGCTGAATATTCTGATTCAGTGAATTCTTCTTCTCAGTTTGACTTTCGCAGTTTATATCAAATGTTGCACTTGAGCTTGGGTGGGAGCTAGGGAGAAAGAAAAGCTCTTTGCTTATATATGCGAAGGTTGGCAGAAAGTTGTGGTTGCGAAGAGTGTTTAAAACTCTGATTCACCCGTCTTTTATAGAGGAGTGATTTTATGACCGTTGAGTTCCATTGTCCATTGATCTGTTTGCTCATCAATGACAGGTGGTCTTTAATGATCGCTTGGATCATTTGGTTGAAGTAGCCGTTACTCTGCCAATCGATCTTCATTAAATTCCAGGATCTTTCAAGGAACATTTATTCCAAGATACGATGATCTAAGCAATACACTCCAGGAGTCTTCTGGCTTCAGCTCTCTTGGCAGTTTGGAATTTCAGTTGGTAGTTTTGGATTTCTAAGCTCAGTTAGATTATCGTTCTAGCTGGCAGTTCTGAGCTTATCAGCTGAGTATGGCTATCGCTCTAGTTGGTAGTTCTGAGCTTATCAGCTGAGTCTGGCTATCGCTCCAGTTGGCAGTTCTGGGCTTGTCAGCTGAGATTGGCCATTGCTCCAGTTGGCAGTTCTGAGCTTGTCAGCTGAGATTCGCCATTGCTCCAGTTGGATATTGCCAGTCTCTGGCTTAAACTGACATTCTATCAGTTTCTTCAGTCTTTAGTCAACTCCCTTCTCCCTTAGCTTATGTGACTTGATTGTTAGCTTGTTTTGACTGGTATGACTCCTCAGCTAAGTTGAACTTAGACTGGATGACGTGTCTTTCAACTTGTGGGCCATTCTTCAGATCGGTTGACTTTGACTCTTCTTGAGTTCTTCTTTGATGATGCCCTGGGCTGGTCAGCTTCGATCTACAGCTTGAACTTTGGTCAGTTTTTCATAAATAATTTTAACATCTCATCAAAACCTTATCTAGGGGTTCCTTGATAGTTTTTCCTAACAGAAGAAGAGCAGACAAAGGAAGAGGTCGCTGAGTCCACAAGGCAAGAAACAAAGAAGAAGCCTCCATTCCCTAAGCGTCTTGCCCATGACAGAAAAGAAGAGGAGATGAAGGAACTCAAGGTCTTTCAGAAAGTGAAAGTAAATATTCCACTACTTGAGGTGATAAGGAAGGTTCCGCATTATGCCCATTTCCTAAAAAAGTTGTGCACCAAGAAGGTGTGATTTGAAGATGATGCAAGACTTTTCATGGGAGAAAATGTCTCTGCAGTGCTACAAAACATGCCTAAGAAGTGTGAAGATCCTGGCATGTTTGTCATACCATGCATAATTGGGAGCAAGAAGATTGAAAAGACGATGCTTGATCTCGGTGCATCCATAAATGTCATGCCTATGATGATTTATGAAGAGTTAGATCTGGGACCACTCACGGAAACAAGGGTGATCATCCAGTTGGCAGATAGATCAAATGTTTATCCCGAAGGTCTAATAGAAGATGTTTTGGTGAAGATGGTGGAATTAATTTTCCCGACAGATTTCTATGTCTTGGACATGGGCGAAACGACACCATCCACATCCATTCTACTGTTAGAGAGGCCTTTCATGAAAACTGCTCATGCCAAAATCAATGTCAATGAGGGCACGCTGACATGTGAGTTCGATGGCCAGATAATTGTGTTCAACATTTATGAAGCCATGAAGTA
Organism: Perilla frutescens; assembly: GCA_026008535.1. Taxonomy (NCBI): domain Eukaryota; kingdom Viridiplantae; phylum Streptophyta; class Magnoliopsida; order Lamiales; family Lamiaceae; genus Perilla; species Perilla frutescens. Next base: position 35,084,342 of record BRKX01000006.1, on the reverse strand, counting down.
CCCACAAGATCCGGAGTCAGTTCACTTTGTGAATCATTATGCCCAATCTCAAGCCATTCTGGGTCGCATGAACAACCAAGAACCCCTGGAATGGGCATTACAAACTGGGTTAACTGACTACGATGCCCTCGACGAAGATGAGGATACCAGAGATGTCATCATGATAATGTACTCTTTGGAAGAATTACAACATGGAGTGATGGATTTCAATTTGCCCACAATGACTCAGACAGACAGGATGCTTCCATCGAAACAGAGGCCATGAAAGTTAGAATTGAAGAATCTCCCTAACCACTTAAAGTATGCCTATCTTGGGGAGAATGAGACACTGCCGGTTATCATAAGCAAAAGATTGAATCTTGTTGAAGAAAACCGGCTATTGAGACTGTTATGCATATACAAAGAAGCAATGGGATGGACTTTAACCGACATCAAGGGTATAAGCCCTGCAGTATGCGAGCACAAAATCCTCTTGGAGAATGATGCCAAACCGGTGCGGGATGCCCAACGCAAACTGAACCCCGCAATGAAGGAGGTCGTGCTGAAAGAGATACTCAAATTGCTGGATATGAGAATCATTTATCCCATTTCAGACAGTAAATGGGTAAGCCCTATTCATGTCGTGCCTAAGAAGTCAGGAATCCAAGTGGTGAAAAATGAGAAAAACGAGCTTGTGCCCACAAAGCTACAAACTGGATGGAGAGTCTGTATAGACTACTAGAAGCTCAACACCGTCACAAGGAAGGATCACTTCCCGTTGCCGTTTATAGATCAGATACTGAAGAGATTGGCTGGAAACAAATTCTTTTGTTTCCTTGATGGATATTCAGGCTACATGCAAATTGTAGTAGATCAAGAAGACCAGGAGAAGACTACCTTCACGTGTCCATTCGGCACATTTGCTTACCGGAGAATGCCTTTTGGGCTCTGCAATGCCCCCGGAATATTTCAACGCTGCATGATGAGTATTTTCTCAGATCTTTTGAAGAATTGTATCGAAGTATTCATGGACGACTTTACAGTCTACATAAATTCATTCGACGCATGCCTCGACAACCTTGAAAAGGTGCTAAAAAGATGTGTGGATAAGTGCTTGGTGTTAAACTATGAAAAATGTCATTTCATGGTTCGTGAGGGGATTGTTCTAGGGCACGTTGTTTCAGAGAGAGGCATAGAGGTGGATAAAGCTAAGGTAGACATCATCGAAAAACTACCCTACCCCACTACGGTGAAGCAAGTTTAAGGTTTTCTTAGGAACACTGGGTTCTACCGGTGATTCATTAAAGATTTTGCAAAGATTGCTCAACCAATCACGCATCTTTTGCAGAACGATGTGCCATTTATCTTCGATGATGCATGCAATGAAGCCTTCAACACTCTAAAGAAGAGGTTGGTCAAAACACCCATCATTCAACCTCCAGACAGGGGCATGCCATTTGAAATAATGTGCGATGCCAACGGATACGCCGTGGGTGCAGTGCTTGGACAAAGGCGAGGGAAAGAATGCCATGTGATTTACTATGCGTTCAAAACATTGAATCATGCCCAAGCCAACCACACTACGACTGAAAATGAATTGTTGGCAGTAGTCTTTGCCTTTGAAAAATTTCGATCCTATTTGCTCAGAGCTAAGAGTGTGGTCTAGACTGATCACTCTGCATTGAAGCACTTGCTTGCAAAAAATGAATCAAAGTCAAGGCTTATCCGATGGATACTACTGCTGCAAGAATTTTGCAAAGATCAAAGACAAGAGTGGAGCTTAAAACCAGGTGGCTGATCATTTGAGTAGAGTACTCAATGAAGAAAAAGACGTGGTGCCCATCGAGGAGGCCTTCCTAGATGATTACCTATTCAATCTCAAGGGTACAACACCTTGGTACACTGACTTGGTCAACTTCATGATCTCTGGAGAATTACGTACCAGACTCTCGACCTATCAAAGGAACAAAATCAGAAGTGAGAGTCGATATTATGTATGGGATGAGCCCATACTATGGAGAAGGTACACGGACCAAATCATTCATTATTGCGTGCCCACGAATAAGGTTCTGATTGCGAGTTCTTTTGGCCCACACTCCACGCTGCTAGATGACTAGGAACATCTCCAAACACAGTAAAATGTCCATGGTGCCTATCATGCCAGTAGAAGTCTTTGACGTTTGAGGGATTGACTTTATGGGTCCCTTAACCAAATCCAATGGACATCAATGCATAGTCCTAGCTGTGGAGTGTGTATCCAAGTGGGTGGAAGCAAAAGCAACCACCACAAATGATGCCCGTGTGGTCAAGAAGTTCCTGAAGTCTAATGTGTTCAACAGGTTCGGTGTGCCCAAGGCACTAATAAGTGATCAAGGATCCCACTTCTGCAACATGATCATCAAGAATTTTCTTAAGGAGTATGGAGTGAGACATAAGGTAACTACTGCATATCACCCACAGGTGAATGGGCAGGCCGAGGTTTCCAACAGAGAGGCCAAGTCCATACTTCAGAAGGTCGTGAACCCCAATAGTAAGAATTGAAGTTTCAAGCTGGATGATGCCTTGTGGGCATATCGCACTGCCTACAAAACACCCATTGGGATGTCTCCCTTTCGCTTAGTCTATGGGAAGAATTGCCATCTTCCAGTAGAGATTGAGCATAAAGCCTTTTGGGCAATTCAGAAGCTGAACATGAAGCTTGATAGAGCTGGGCTCGAAAGGAAGCTTCAACTTCAAGAGTTGGAGGAGATGAGGCTGGGCCTATGATAATGCCGTTCTCTACAAGGAAGAATGAAAAGAACCTATGACCACCTCATTCGCCACAAGCCATTTGAGTGTGGGAAAAATGTTCTATTGTATAATTCCAGGATGAAGCTGATCGGGGGAGGACTCATGTCCAAATGGTCAGGACCATATGAGATCCAGACCATGTGCCCAATTAGAGCGGTGGAATTATTTGATTCAGGTACTGGAGAGACCTTCAAAGTCAACGATCAAAGACTGAAGCATCTCAATGAACCAACAGTTTCATACATGAAGGCTCTCGGGCTCAAGCTCGTTGAGCCTATATACATGTGATGAAAGGCAAGTGTCGTGCTCACGATAATAACTGGGGCACTAACTGGGAGGTAACCCAGGTTTATTTATTTTATTTCCTTTTTTATGTTTTTCCTAATTTATTTCTTTCCTTTTTGGTGATTATTTTTTGCCATGTTAGATTAGGAGTTGGATTTTACGGCTATATTTATTTTTTTGGAGTATTTTAGGAAATAGATTTAGGTAAATTTTTCATGGAAGGAAATAATCTAGCCAATTCGGATGCTTCCAGTGTGGAGGGCACTAACAAAGGCAATTCCGGGAAATTCAGGATCTCTCTGCCCCAGTGGGCACAACACAAGATTCCGTACAAGATAACCCTAGAATCCCAAAAGTCACCTGACGGGCCTGTCACATCAACCCAAATTGAGTGGCTGGGGTGAATCCATGTATTTAAACCCCCACCCCTTCCTCACCACAATTCACTCGCCATTTTTTACCCAAATTTTAAAAAAATTACAGCCTCTCTTCTTCTCTCTCTTTAAAAACTCCCTCTCTCAACCGCCATACCTACAATCACCATAGCCCCCAAAACTCGCGTTGCCAGGTCCACAAAGAAGAAGGTGGAGTTCACCCCTTCTACTTCGCTAGAAAACTCTAGGGATACCACCACCGACACCGCTGCACCAACAAAGCTGTCGAGCACCGCCGCCATGAACATCTAACCTCTCTCCACTGTCGAGCCACCATCTTCACTTGTCTCCATGTCACAATCCGAGAAAGCTGACAAGCCCTCTCTGAAAATTATGGAGAAGACCGCCGACGAGATCGACGACCAAGAGGAAGCCAGCATGCAGCAAGATGTGACCCCTGAGCCAATGCCGGAGCACACTCTTGAGCCCTCTGCAACTGAAAAGTTGAAGAAGGTGAAGAAGGAGAAGGTCACTGCTATGAAAGCTCAGTCGCAGACCCTGAAGAGGAAGAAGCAACCGTCGCCGATGCTGTCGGAGGCCGAGAAAGCCGATGAGGAGGCCGAGGAAGAAAAAGTCAAAAGCAGTGGGGAGTCGCGAGCCCACAAGAATCTGGATAACCAGTCTCTGTCTCTGAAGGAACCCACTGAGGGCACAACATGTGCACCCTCTGTGTCTGCCAAGGGGAAGGAAAAGGCCCCTGCCAAGCCATCTGCAAAGAAGGGCAAAACTATGGTTAGCCTAACTTTTGGAAAAGTCATACCAAAAGGAGAGGGCATTTTACCCACAAGGGAGATCGTCCACAGTAAGACCATCTACTTCACCTCGCTCGCTGTCTTGGGCATTAAGCGAGAGGTAAGAGAACTCTTCTCTAACATTGACTGGTCGTTTTTCATTAAATGGGACTGTTTGATTTTTCTTAAGTTGGTCTATGAGTTTTTCCATGATTTGTCTGTGGAAAGCATGGGGAAAGGTGGTACTTCTGCTAAGGTTTTCAAGTTTAAAATTTTTGGTAAAAATTTTAATCTCTCTACTGATGAATTGAACATGGGTGTGGGCATTGTGTCATTTTCGGATTTGAATGATGATGATTATAGATCTGCTGTTGTTGTGGTACCCACGGATGAGAATGTGGATGAGAAGTGGACTGAGTTGGGTGACAGTTCTGAATTCAAGTCTGGAACTAGCAAGGGACACATGCTGAAAAGCAATGCCCTTCGCTTTTGTCACCGTGTGCTCGCCTACAACTTCTTTGGCCGGAGAGATAGCTCCAACTCCATCACCAATCAGGAGTTTTTTGTCCTCTGGTGCATGTTGCACAAGAAGAGGATAAACTTTGGAGCTGTGGCCATTGCCCACTTCAAGGACACTGTGGCTCATTCTAAGAACCGCATCTCTTGTGCCCAACTGATAACCCATCTTGCTGAAAAACTGCGCTTATTTGATCCCTCATCCATCAACTTGTATTGCAAGCATGTTGAATTATTTGATTTAAACTGCTTGAAACGTATGATGGATGTCTTTGACTATGAGGAGGTAAAACCCGTGCTCGGCATACCGAAGCTTGAGACTTCGAGTAGCCTTAGTTTTTCTCTGAATGTAGGTCCCAGCAAGAGGCCCCCGAGGGCCAACAGCAAGAGCCAGCAACCACCACTATCCTAGCTAGACTGGACTAATTAGAAACCGCCTTGTTCACCTACTTCAAGCACATTGAATTCAATTATCCGACCCCCTCTGATGCCTAAATTGGTACTCTTTCCCGTATATTAGGTTTTCTTTTGAGTTTGTGTCTAGATGTTGCCCCATTCTCACACTTTGCTTAGCGCAAAGTGTGTGGCTGTGGGCATTAGGGAGTCGTTTGTTTCTGTTTTTGTGTTTGTCTTTTTTGTTTTATTTTAGTTAAATAACCTCTGTACCGACCCACTTTACTTAAGGCAAAGTGTGTGGGTAGGGGTGGCCATTTAATGTTTCGTTGAGTTTGCGGTTCATAGGATAACCTTCTCGTACCCACTTTACCGAAGGCAAAGTTTGTGGGTGGGGGTTACTCTACCTTCTTTGCATTTTTTTTATATGTGTCAAGCATGTGTAAATATTTGAACTTGTAAGCATGGAGTCTGAGGTCTTGTGACCATAAGGCAGCATATTTTACTATATTTTCATTTCAGTATGCCCAAGCTACTGCTTATATGATGAATGAACTAAGTACCTTGTGAGGAATTGAGCCTGAATTCACGATGCATATAATTATTCTTTTTTGTGTGATTTCTGCATTATTGAATTTAGGTGAACTAGAACTTTCTTTTGCTCTATTCTGAGGTCACCAGGAATTTTGGGTATGCTACTGAAATGCTTAGGCAAATTTTCTTTCTGAGCCCACAAAGCCAAATAAAAACCACCTTGAAATTATCCCTTGTAACCCTGTTTGAGCCGAAAATGAATTAAGCCCTGGTCATGTTCTTTCTTGAAAACCACAAAAAAGACCATGGGCATAAGGGGAGGATAAATCTGGTGTGTTACAAGGTATAAAATGCCAAGAAAAAAAAAAGAAAAAGAAAAGGAAAGGGGTCGAAATAAAAAGAAAAAAATGAAAAGAAACCCCAAGAAAATAAAAGTGCAAAATGCCCACAAGATAAAAAATCTGAGGAATGTGCTTTATAAAATGGGCACGGTGGCAAAGGCCAGTAAGAGTCAAAAGAAGTCTCCCAAAGGGAAATTCCACTAAATTCTGAGCCAGATCCAAATATTTCCTACCTTGAACCCATAGCCCCATTACAACCTTCAAAGTCCTTAGCATAGGTATGCCCATAATTCCAATAGTGGTGGAGGAACAAGAGCACTTGCAAGCCTATAGTGACCCTCAGTTCAATTATATTTTCCTTCAGCGTAAACATTTAACCAAAATACTTGAGTGAGGAAAGCATGAGAGAACCACTCACTTAGTCATTTTGATTTGCATTTGGCATTATGTATGCTTTTACTGTTTATATGTTGTTAAGTATGATCAGATTCCTAGGTCTCTGTGCCTGTAAGGGATATGTTTTACATGCTTGCTTTGTTTTGTTTTGTTTTTGTTGTGAGTCTGTCTTTTCCTCCTTTTATTTTTTCTGTTTTTCTTTTTGGGCACGTTGTACCCGCATACTTGAGGGCAAGTATGACTAAAGAGGGTGGGTGTGACAAGTTCAAATTCTCTCGTGTTTTTATGTCTTTTTCTCGTTCTTTTGTCCTTTGTTTTTTGTGCTTTTTTGAGTCGGAAAGAGGCATAATGGGCACAAGGATAGGCAGGAGGCAGAAGAATCACTTCCGGAGGGCACAATGGTGCCAAATATACCAAGATGGGCAACAACTTCTCAACGTAAAGCTCTCTCTCGAGCCTGGCGAAAATGGCCCACCATTCCAGCAGAAGCTGAAGGAGAAGTCTGTGATCGTGCCCACAACAACCCCAGAGTGATTGAAGTGAAGGAGAGAAGATGAGGGCATAAGAGTAATCGCAATCAGCTGAAGCAGGAGCAGTGCACCCTAGCCGCCTAAGGAAAGAAGAGACATGGAAGGAAAGTGAGATCTTCCAGAAGGAGGATCGGCTCTACAAGGACAGTTGCTATATCAGTGATACTAGGGCACGACGAGTACAAAATCTACGACTCAGAATCTTCTAAATAAGGGAAGAATCTGCCAGATATGGAAAGTCATGGGCACGGCGGCTGTGGACTGGGCTGAAGATCCCCCTATATAAGTAGATGCATGGCAGAAAACAGACAACATTTTTTTACCTCTACACGCACATACATTTTATTTAGTTTTATTCTACAATTTAATTTTTGTTGAACAATCTCGGGCCTTATGCCCGCAGTCAGTTAGGATGTCCAGTTTTTATGTTCTTCAATTCAGGGTTGGAGTTGGATTCATTTTGCAATTAATATAAGTAAGTTTTTCGTTTATATTATGTCTTGTTTTGATTCTTTTAATAATTAATTTTGTTGTTCTAAGTCTAGCATGAGCGGCTAGACTCGTTATTTCGGATTGAACATGGATTAGAACTTAATGAACACGTAAGAACCGTGAGGCTGATGGACATAAATTATGTTAATTTGGTTAGGTCATGTAATCGTTTTCTTTGTTAGATTATACAGTGGGCTAAGCTAGTTAATTGTGGCTGACCACTCGTTAATTAGAATTGTGTTCACTACCTCTATAAATGGTCAATGAATCATAGTTGTGTATTGGTCATAAAGGGATGAGGTACATCACGGGTACTGAGGGCATAAGAGAGATCTTTGTCTAGGTAAATCTGGGTCTGTCTAGATCATAATGCTGCTTTGTTACTTACAATAATATGAGAGATCGGGGTTGGGTAACAAGTTAGGGTTTAGGGGACGAGAGATCACCTCTACGCTAAATTGAAAGGATAGATTGTGTAAGTGTGAGAGATCCGTTGCCTATAACCAGGTAATTAGATTCACATAAGTAATCAGCGTGCCCATGATCGGTCAAGTGTTTGTTAAGTTCAAAATCTGAGTTCTAATCCGGAATACCTTTACTATTAATATTTTCTTGTCTTTTGTTTTGTTATTTTAGTTTACAGTCTTTACATACGAGTAAAGAGATCACAACAATCCTCAAACCTTTTAGAAAAGTGACACTGGAAGATAGAGTTCGCAGCTCCTCGTGGGATTGACCCTTACTCACATTAGCTAACTATGTCTTGCTGTGGGTATAAGGATAACTCTCTCTTGAGAATTATTCTGACCGCGAAACGACCGCGCGTCATATACCAACATATAATCTCTAGTCCTTTTCAGATACTTGAGAATATTCTTTACTGCAATCCAGTGTCCTTTCCCAGGGTTAGACTGATATATGTTTACCATGCCAACTGCATAGCATATATCAGGCCTAGTGCATACCATAACATAGCATACATGAGGCTTCCTACAGCCGAAGCATATAGAACCCCTTTCATCTCATCTATCTCAGCCTATGTTTGGGGACACATCTCATTTGATAGATGAATTCCATGTCTGAAAGGTATAAAACCTTTCTTGGAATCTGGCATGCTAAGCCTAGCTAGCACTGTATTAATATAGGTCATCTTGGATAAGCACAACATCCTTTTCTGGCAATCTCGAATGATCTTTATGCTAAGGACGTGTCTAGCTTCTCGCAAATCCTTCATATCGAAATGCTTGGACAACCACACCCTTATGTTTGATAAAACCTTCTTATTGTTTTCAATAAGCAAGATGTCATCAACATACAGTACGAGGAATGCCACCACATTTCCGTCACTCTTTTTGTACACACATCTCTCATCTGGGCTCTAGATGAATCCATATGACTGGGTCACCTAGTTGAACCGGATGTTCCAAGACCGCGATGCCTGCTTAAGTCCATAGATAGATGTCTTAAGCTTGCACACTAGGTGATCTTGGCCTTTAGCAATGAATCCCTCTGGTTCTTTCATGTGGATGTTTTCTTCAAGACTTCCATTCAGGAAAGCTATCTTGACATCCATCTACCAAATCTCATAATCCAAATGAGCGGCAATAGACAAGAGAATTCAGATCGATTTAAGCATGGCAACCGGTGTGAAGGTTTCCTCATAATCGATCTCTTCTTTCTGATTATACCATTTCACCACCAATCTAGCTTTAAAGGTTTCAACCTTCCCATCAGATCCTCCTTTTCTTTTGTAGACCCACCTACATCCAATGGGTTTCACCCCATCTAGTGAATCTACAAGCTCCCAGACTTGATTGTGATCCATTGATCCAATCTCAGCCTCTATTATAGTTTTCTAAGAATTTGCATCTTTGTTTTGAATTGCCTCATTGTAGGTCTTAGGATCCAATTCATTCAGTCCCTTTGGGAAATTTGAAAACGAAACTGACAACTCTGAATAGTTCATCATCTATCTAACCATCTCTAATAAGGTTCGGTTCTACTACGTCGTTCTGCTGTGGAGTGCCAGGCGCAGTCAACTGGGATGTAATCCCATTCTCTGCCAAGTAGTCCCTAAATTCACCTGAGAGGTACTCACCACCACGATCAGAGTGTAATGATTTGATACTTTTACCTGTTTGTTTCTCCACTTCCGCCGTAAACACTTTGAAGGTCTCAAAGCATTCAGACTTGCGATGTAACAGGTAAATGTATCCATATCTCGAGTAATCATCAATGAATGTGATGAAATACTCATATCCTCCTTGAGCCTGAACTGACATATTGCTACATAAGTCAGAGTGAATCAAATCTAACACCTCTTCAGATCTATTCCCTTTTAACTTAAAGGGTCGCTTGGTCATTTTATCTTCCAAAAAGGATTCACACAAAGGAAACGCTTCCAAGACCAATGAAAACAATGGTCCATCATTTATCAGCCTTTGTATCCTCCTAAGATTAATATGACCCAGCCTAAGATGCCAAAGAAAGGGTTGATTTAGTTCTGAAGGTTCTTTTCTCTTATTAGGGTTTGTGATCGATGTATTTAGTAATTGCATTTGTGTAGTGTTTATCATAGGATTAAGTATATAAAGATGTCCATCTACTGTGCCAGAACAGAGAAACAATTTTCCACTTGTGATAACAATCTTGCTATCAAAAGAAACAGAATATCCATTTAAAAATAATTTAGAAACAGAAATAAGGTTCCGCCTAAAATTCAGCACATAAAGACAATCCTTTAAAATTAAAATCCTATCACTACTGAAAGGTAAAGTAACGTCTTCCACTGTAACAGCTACCACTTTCATAGCATCGCCCATTAATGAGTCCATTTATTTCGTATTTTTATGGGCATTTTAGTCGCTCTAAATGTCTTTTTTAGTGTCTTTTATGTCGAAAAAGAACCAGGAAAGTGGTTTGGGCATGACAGGAGTGAAATCTAGTGAAATATGTATTTTGGCCTTCAATTTAACTGAAATGGATGAAATATGCATATCAGATAAAAATCGACCTGAGCAGAAGATGTCGTGCCCACAGTACTCACGCAGATTCAGAAGTGGAAGGGAAGAGGGTATTCACAGAAAAAGAGAGATTTTGTTAAAAGAAGATAAAGTTGGCACTGAAGCTTGATCGATACTGAAATCTGAATGAACGAGGAAAGGTTGTTCGTAGATGGACTCTTGGTCAATAATTTAGAAGATAAGGATGAGATTCCTAAAATATAGGAATTCATTCAACCACCAGATAAGGAAGTTTCCTTATCCAGTCAGAGTGTAGTAGGGCACAGCAGATCCAACAGATATGGAATTTTCCCATTTTTGGGCGATTATTATTTGATCGTTGTACTCCTTTAAATACTAGTTTGATTGTTAGAAACATATATAATTTCTGCACTTAGTTTAGTTTTAACACTGCTTCGGCAGCAAGCCATTCTCGCGCCTTATGCCCATAGGAAGTAGGAATGCTGTTTGATGTTCAATATTGGAGTTAAACTAATTATATATTTAATTCAGTAAGTTTTTCTTATTTATTATGTCTTTAATTTATGTGTTTTCAATACCACCTAGCATGAGTAGTTTTATTTTCATTTCCGGATTTGAACAAAGATGAAGATTTAACATACACTTAAAACTAGTGAGGTCATGTGGGTATTTTACTATATGAATGAGTTTTTGCCAAGTTTTGTCTCTATGCTTGAAAAAAGTGTGTTTAATATGACTAATGTGGTTGATCACTCTTTAGCCGTAATGGGAATTCTAAAGCTAAAAGGATTAATGAATCATGCTTGTGTGCTAATTCGATAGTAGCTGGGAACTTTGTGTGTTATTGTGGACACACAAGGAATCAGTAACACAATAAACATGAGTTCGTCTAGAGGCACAATGCTTCATATCATTTACATCTCTTAGAGGAATCGGGAGGTGGGTGGTAGGTTAGAGATTTAATCGATGTGGAATCACTTTTAAATCTAAATCGAAAGGATGAATGAGGAGATGCAATGAGGAATCCTATCTCCATAACTGAGTGATTTAATCATACAAGAAAATCGGTGTGCCCATGATCGAGTGAGTGTGAGTTAAATTGGAATCTAGTTCAATCCCAGATGCTTTTGTTATTTGATATTCCTTTTAGTTTATTTTGTAGATTTAAATTCCGTTATTGTGACCACGATACCAAACCCCCTATTTGTGATTGGTAACCTGAAAGTAAGATCACATCAGTTCTCTGTGGGATCGATCCTTGCTCATAGCTAGCTATGCTCGCTGTGGGCATAGAAGCATACAAATTTATTTTGAGCACGAAATGACCGCGCATCAAAATTGGCATCATTGTCGGGGAGCTAGCTGATTTTCAGTGATTTTACTTTCCAAGCTTGTGTGCCTGGACGTTGATACCCAGAACTTCTTCAGAAGAAAATCTATTGTACGATCCGGAGATAGAGAAAACTTCAAGGAAGAACAGAGCAACAGTGAAGAGGGCACGGCGAGCTAAAAATAGACCTCGTGAGCCCACACCACCATGAGAAGATCAAGAAGAAACAGGGCACGAGGAGGAAGAACAATTTGAGAATGACCACACTGATAATATGACCGCTGAAGGAAGAAATTTGAAATAGTTATTCTTTCCAAGTAACATGAATCTTCACCCAATGGGCATTACAATCCCAGCAATGACGCATGCATGGGATCTGCAAGCAAGCTTCATCTAAATCTTGCCTAAATTTCATGGCATGGCTGGAGAGGACCCTCAAAGGAATTTGCAAGATTTCGAAATGGTTTGAAAAACTCAACCATAAGATCATGAAAGAGAAGAATATATTCGACTAGTTTCGTTCCATTTCACTCTACAGCTCGGGCACGAGACTAGCTATACACTCTGCTGACTGGTAGTGTGACCACATGGAGGGAACTTCAAAAAAAGTTTTTGGATAAGTATTTCCCAGCTTCCAGAGTACAGGAGATGAGAAGAAAGATCGAAAGTCTGAAAATGGGCATGAACGAGAGTTTCTATGATTACTGAGACCGTTTCCAGAATATGCTGACGAAATGCCCACAGTACCAGATAACTGATCATGAACTGATCCAACACTTTGTTGGTGGTTTAAGGCCATATGAGAGGACGGTTATTAATGCATCTTGTGGGGGTCTATACTGAATAAGCGACCAACTGAAGCCTTTTGAATTCTGATTGAGATGACTGAAGAGAACCGTGATTGGTGGAGAGGGCACAAGAAGCATAAATGAGTTTGGGAAGTCATCTAATGATGAGAGCATGATAGAAAAGTTACACTACCAAAAAAACTCTCATACATAACACTTCATACATAACGGATATTTAAAATATCCGTTATGTATGAGCGCATTTTTGGTATAGATAACGCATATTTCAAAAATCCGTTACGAGAGAAGTGTTATCTCCGATCATATATAACATTTTCGAGTCTTGCGTTATCTGTGAGTGTTACATATTATTCACAATTATAATGCTCATTTGGTACTGTTATGCGTTGTGTTATGTTTAAATACATTATATAACGGTAATATTTATGGTTATGAATATCCGTTATGTATATGTGTTAATTATTATCTTTTTAATTAAAAATTATTTTTTAATTCAAAATTAGATTATATACGTAGAAAATATTAGAGATGTATACTTAATTTCTATTCCGAGCTCATTTTAGAAAATTCTCAAAAAATTGGCGATCATCCTTCTGCGGTCCTCTCTGGTCATCTCTCTCAGCCCAAATTCTTTAACCCTAAATCAAATAATAGTTTCTCTCCTGTGCAAGAATAAATCCTTCTTTTCTCTTCTTCATCTAGATCTTCGATTTTTCTACTTTTTGAATTCTACCCAAAAATTCTGCCCTCAGTCATCACTCGTTAAATTTCTTTTTTCTCCCCTTTTCCGATTCTGCCCATCCGCTACCATCGCCAGTGCTGCAGCTTCCACCCGCGCAGTACCGACCTTATGTTCTGGAAGAAGATCCGGCTTCTAGGGTTTCTTTTCAGCTCCGTCTTGATCCTCTGTTGTGATTTTGCTCATTTTTGGTGTTGTAATCCGTCACAAGTGGAAGAATGCAGCGGAGAAGAAGGAGGAGATTTTGAGGCTTCTAGCAGCGGCCGCCCATGAAGAGGCAGAAATTGCTAAGCTGCAGGGAGTTGATGTGTATGAATCTCCTCCTTCGCCGCCACTGCTGCCGCAGATTCAGAATTAGAATTTTTGTGCTGTTTGTTATTGCCCTACGACTACTCGGTGTTCTCAGTGCAAATCTGTTAGATGGTGAGTGTTTGTATCCTGAATTTCTACTTAATTTTTGTTCCTGAATCTATTGCTCATCTGATTTTATTTGGTCGAGTTGTTTATCTTATAACAATTCCATCTTTAGATATGTTGCTGCTACTACCTGATTGTGTCGAGTTGTTTATGTTTAAAATGAATTAAGATAATATAATTCATGCTAATCATGTGTGAAGATTTTGTGGGTTGTATGACAAATCTTGTTGATTTGTTTCAATTTTGCAATCTTTGTATCAGGATGCTAGAAAGAAGCTGACACCACTAAAATTGAGAGCAAAGGCATCAAAATTTGCTAAATCCACTGTTAAGAATCAGATGACAGCATTTAAGGTTATATTTTAGTGTCAATAGATAATAGATAATTCAATTGAAATTTGATCTTTTGTTATGAATAATGATATATTCCAGCTTTACTAGTTGCTTTATGCACTGATGCTGACTTAGTCTTTTAGTTAATGTTTTTTGGTTGAGTGCTTGATTATGGTGCTACATGTCTGCTCTGCTTGAATTAGCGCTAGTGTCATATGAAGTTTTTGATTGATTCATGTAGCCGGAAGTGGTTGTTGGATTGATATAAGGAAGTCCTCTTACACGCAAAGCTCATTTTGGTTACTGTCTTTTAAATTTCTCAAGCTTTATCCTACATCACAAGACTATTTGATTCTGATGAGTGTGTTTCCATGTTTTTTATTGGACTTAAACGCGTTTTTAGGGTCTTTGTGGCTGTGACCGGCTTTCTAGTAGCTCGATTTCAGTTGTAGAATCATCACAAGACTATCAAATTTTCAATTATCTCGTATCAGCTGCTACTTTTAGATAGTAAGTACTTGGGTTTTGTTATACCTGAGCACCCACTTTCTGTAATATTTTGATGTCTACTTGTTTGTGGACATTCCTCTTATCTGCTTTTAACATGAATGTCCTGTTAAAAACCTTAGATTCCTGATGTATGGTTTGTCTCCACAACAATGTTTTGGTAGATGGACAGTACATTGCAACTGTTTTATCACGTGATCGAAAAATCAAGCTATGGTCAAGTAAAGATGCTGAGAATGAGAAGGCCATAGATATTGACTAAATCAGAATAAAATCAACATTGACTGAATCAGTCTAAGTAATTATATATATATATATTACCTCTCTCTCTCTCTCTCTCTCTTCGTGTTGTTCATTCCTCTATAATTATATATATATATATATATCAGATTTACAACTGAACTATGCTACATTTTTTCTTGGTGACATGCAAGAAATCTAGAGGCACACGGAGAAAATGCTTGCTCTCTCTCTCTCTCTATATATATATATATAATGAGGATAGGCTGATGGATTTTTTTATGAGAGGAAGTGATTGACGTTGGATAGTGACAGTGCGCGAATAATGTGAATGTGGAATTAAATAGGGATATCTCCTCTGGATGCTAGATGGTTAAATGTCTTTGTTGGAATCGACTTAATGTATCCCGGTTTCTAAGTTGATCTCATAAAATAAACTTTCTATAAAGATGCATTGGGGATTAACCGAGCTTAAGTGTACATATATGCATATGGTTTGTCCTTATCATGTTTGGTTATATAAGGTGGAATGAGTAGGTTTGTAGAATGGCAACAGTTCCTGTTAAACCTTAAAAGATCATGTTTCCATTCTGTAAATATGGCAATTATGATGTTCTCCTTCCATAATACCATGAGCTAGTATAGTCTATTCAAAGCTAAAGGTAACTAGAAGATAACCAGCATATGAATGACTGAAGGAAATTGCTTCTACATTGCTCACATAGTTAATAGTAAAATTTTAAAGTTGGAGGTGCTATCAGATAACTGGGAGATCACTGTGGTAAGCTGTGGAAATTTCATGGTATATAAAATAATAAGTGAAAATGGTTTCACAGTAGTCCTTTTGCTTACATAGGTTTCTGTCCATTATTTAAGTGGTGTTGCCTTAATCAAGTAACATCACACTTATAACCTGAACTTGAAAGGTTTCTGATTGTGAGCTGACTCATCACAAAGTAGCCTATATTTGTTTTGTCTGAGAAATATATAAATGTCAAAGACCAAGGCATGGAAAATATTGCTGAAGTTGATGATTTCTACTAGATTAAATTATTGGGGCTGTACTCTCTCTTTCATCTTTCCTTTTGGAGTTATTGGTAGTTTCTGGTAAAAGGAGTGTTAGGGTATCACATTAGTCTGAAGATTGCTTCATATGAATATTATGACAGTGAAATTCATGTCCTCATTTGCAGGTTGAACGACTTGCCATGATGATTCAAAAGGTCTGACCTGACAATGGTTTATATTCATCCAGTTCGGTTCTCTCAATTAAACTAAAGACCCTTGCTTGTTCATGCAGAGCAAGCATTTAGTGGTATTCACTGGGGCAGGAATATCTACTTCTTGTGGTATACCTGACTTTCGTGGCACCAAGGGCATCTGGACCCTTCAGGTAATGAGTATTTTTTACCCCATGTGTAATTGCATTCTTTGAGAAGTTTTGGACATGATTTTTACTGAAGCCACCACCAATCTTTTCATCCTAGAAACGTTTTCTTCATTTAAATTTGCGAATAGTGCTATCCAAATAAAATCGATGTCTTGTTTAAAAGTTGATTACTTTTATGTTAAAATAATGTAACGAGATTTTATAGGATTGGCATCTCTTGATGTTTTCATAGGAGAGCAATTCTTTAATAAAGTATTACTTGGCAGTTGACATGGAAAATCTGGTTTCCATTAAAATCATATTTTGAAATTTAATACTTTACGGCTAAAGACTTTAGTGCTTTAGTGCTATACGGCCATTGAAGGAGAAAGGGAACCACAATTTTGATTTATTAAAGAAATTAAGATGGGTGGGTGGATCTTGACGGTGACATATTCTCATAGAAGCACATGCTTGTTACTGCAGCATGAGTTTATTCATACCATAACTTAGCCACTATATTTTGGTTGCTTTTATGTTGGTACATCTGTTTATAAAAATTATTATATATTACTTGCTACTTGATTAACTGATAAAAGACCACCGTTTTTCTTTGTCCTGATTTACTATCACACTAGTTTGCAGTGCCAAGGCAAAGCCGTACTAGAAGCTTCTTTACCTTTCCATCGAGCAACACCAAGCTCAACTCATATGGCATTGGTCGAACTTGAGAAGGCTGGTATCTTGAAATTCTTGATTAGCCAGGTAGGCATTACTGAATATTGTTGGAAGTAATCACTTCTTTTTATTCCTTACTCTCGATGCCCAATGCACCATTGCATCTTAAAGAATGAGCGATGCACATATTGATTTTTTATTTTTTATTTTTATCTTTTCCCTTATATTTTCTTTTTCCTTTTTTTTTCAGAATCAGCACCGTGATTATCATACCAATTATATAATTGATACTTGAAATGCATTAAATAATCATGGGACATCTGATGCATCATACGGTTCAATTGGATCTGCTTTAATCTGTTATTGTATTTTTTTGATTTCTTGTTATTCGACATATATTTATGACTTCTTTCATGCATTCGATCTGAGCTCAAACTAATCGATGTTTACTATGTTTTGTAAGCATGCAGAGCACATATGTTTATTAGACAAGTAGACTCAGCAACACCGATCAATTGAGGTAGCAGTTTCTCAATTATTTGGCAGAAAATTTTGGATATGCAGATATACATATATGGATGCAACTGCTGCCGGCAATCATGATTTTTTGGATATATATGTTATCTTTTTTTAGACATTAGTACGATATAAACATGTTTTATGTTTAGAATGTTAACTATATTCGGATGAATGTATGAATATTTTTTTAATTAGATATACGATGATTTATGGGAATTTCAGTTATTTTTATTATTTTAGAATTATTTTAATTGCTAAAAATCTATAAAAAAATGTGTAGCAAGCATACATAATGGCAGTGAAACTAAAAGACCGTTATGTATAAGACCTAAAGATAACGAAAACGAAAAATATTTAATAACGGTAAAAATCTGTTATGTATCAAAACATACATAACGTAAAAAAACGTTATTTGAACTACAAACAACGTTATGTATTAATTGATGTGGTAAATTTCATAACGGAGAAAAATGAATTTTCATAACGGTAAAAACTGTTATATGTAACAGTAATAGATCACGCAATGAAGAGTGTTATGTATGAAAAAAAATTGTTATGTAAACGTTCATAGATAACGGAGATAGTTAAACTTTCATAATGGAAGAAACCGTTATGTATGAGAGTTATAGATAACGTAATATCCGATGTCATGTTTGTTGCTACAACCGTTATGTTTAATAACATAGATAACGGATATTATTCCGTTATGTATGAGCGCAGCATAGATAACACCAGTATACGTAACAGAGCTTTTTTCACATAGATAACGAATAAAATCCGTTATCTATGAGCGTTTTTTTAGTAGTGTTATGTGAACGAATTGGAAAGGCTGTTACAGTAGCAATCACAGGAAGAAATCCCAAACCATATGGGGTGTGTAAAAGTGTGCTCCATTTTACCACCGAATGCCTAATAATGCAGGAGGAGATACAAGAGGTTAATGCTATGGGAGGGCAAAACAACCATCATCAGAGATATGATCCTCACTCTGAAACATACAACTCAGGTTTGTGAGACCATGAGGACTTCAGATGGAGAAGGCCTGAAGATGCTCCACCCATGCTACCTCCACCACCAGAAGAAAAAATGAGATCGAGGATAGAAGATTTGGTCCAAGATTTGGTAGAAGAAAACATGAAGGTTGCGCAAGAGAATGAAAAATTTAAGCAAGAGACAAGAGCAGACTTTGCACATATGAGCAAACAAATTGCTGAATTAGCCCAAACGGTTCACAAATTGGAAGTAAAAAGTGGTAAACTTCCGTCCTAAGTGGAGAACACTCATGAACAAGTAAATTTTGTGACCTTGAAGAGTGAGAAGGATTTACCGAAAGTGGTCCGCTCAGCTGAAATGGAAAATGACATGCCCACAATGAGAGAACAATCATCGGAGAATGGTTCACAAGAAGTCAGTCAGCCTGTCCTGGAGCCCATTCGAGAGAAACGGAAAATTGCCATAAAGCCTCATTTTCCAGAAAGATTGGCACAAAATAGGAAGGAGGAATAAATAAAGGAAATACTAAAAGTCTTCACTAAAGTAGAAATCAACATCCCACTGATTGAAGCTATTAAACAAGTTTCGCGATATGCCATTTTCTGAAGAAGTTGTGCACCAAAAAGGTACGGTTTAAAGATGATGCTAAGTTTCTTATGGGAAAGAATGTGTCAGCTGTAATTCAGAAGAAGATGCCAAAAAAGTGTGATGATCCAAGCATGTTCATAATACCGTTCATCATTGGAGAAAAAAAGTTGAAAAGGCCATGTTGGATCTGGGGGCATCAATAAATGTGATGCCCCTGTCAATTTTTAATGAATTGAAGCTAGGACCCCTACAGCCAACTCGTGTGGTCATTCAGTTGGCAGACAGGTTGAATATATATCCCAATAGGCTGATCGAAGATGTGCTAGTTAAGGTGGACAAGATGATATTCCTAGTGGATTTCTATGTGGTTGATATGAGCACAATAATGAGATCATTAATTCTTTTGCTGGGGAGACCTTTCATGAAAACAGCTCGCACACAAATTAATGTCGATAAGGGCACAGTGATGTGTGAATTTGATGGAGAAAAGGTTATCTTCAACATTTTTGAAGCTATAAAGTTCCCACCTGATACAGAAAATGTGAATTTTAGATCGATGTGATAATGTGATGGGAATTATATTATTTAACTTCTTTTATGCAATTATTAGTTTTATATGCATTTTCTATCTTGTCTACTGTCCAATTTGCTTGTTCTTGTGTGCCTTATCTCATTTTTCTCTTTATGAAAGAATCAAATTACTGCATTCTAGAGATATAATTGAAAGACATGCACTTAAAACTTATCTATGAGGAAGTTGTTGTAAAGAGAGATATGTTCTGTTCAGTCTATAAACATTTATGAGTGGCTTGACTATATATATATATATATACATATATAATCAATGAAATTTAGTTGGTGATTTTGTTTATTAAAAAAATATCAGTATGAGGAAGATGCAGAGCCAAATTCATAAATATATGATAACTATGTAATTCAAGCCAGTAACAACAGAAAATGCATATTAAGTCCTCTTTACCACAGTTCCAATGATTACTCAAAAACCTCAAATTCCCCTTTCTCTTTCTAGCAGACTTTAGGATTAAAAAATGCAGAATAATAATTGCTGATCATGTTCATTATTTTTGATAATTTTTTTAAAACTCCAGACATTTAAATCTTAGAAGTCACTATTTGATATGCAAAGTTCTTCTGCAGTTGAGCTAATTTGGTTTGTTGCCTATTTTTGACATCTATAAGTTTATAACGGTACTAAGTTGAGCTAATTTGGTTTGTTGCCTATTTTTTTACATCTATAGACGTGTGGAATTGTATCTTATGATAACAGAGATTTCTGTAATGTTGGGGATGACCTGCTCCTTTGTACTGCTATTTGATGTTTATAAAATTTTCTGTTTCTTATTAAAAAGTATGTACTATGTAATTGTGGCAAGAAAGACATGTGTTTACCTAATGTGCTGGTTCATAATTACTGGTGACCTTTTTGGATAAATTACTGGTCCATTACAGCTCTGATTTGCTTTATAGGCTTAATGTGAGTAATATGCTGCTGCTCTATCTTGTATATCTTGCTTGAATTTGTAAGTGTGGTATCTGTCTTGAGCATGACTTAATCTGCCTGATGAGTGAGACACCTACATGTAGAAGCTGTGTGAAACCTCACATAGCTATGGTATATGGAAGTAATGGAAACCAAAACTATGATTGATATCTCCTTAAAAAATCCTCCACTATCTACTATATGCTTATGTTTTCTGCTCTATAATGTATTATATGCATTTTTGAGTTCTAGGTTGATTGTACTAAGTCTAACTTGTCTCTTTATCTACTCTGATCACATATTGTGATTGTGTTTCATTGAGGATTTTTAGTAATCATTGGATGTGGTAAAGAGGACTAAATATGCATTGTCTGTTGTTACCAGCTCCCATGCTCCTTTCTTTTTTTCATTTATCTACAAGCTCTCAATTATATAAAAAAAATAGGGATGCTACACTCTTGTTATCTTTGTGCTATTGTTTGGAACTGATTTCTAATATTTTCTAGTTGGTTTTCTAGAAGCAAGAAATGAGTAGTCGAATTAAAAACCGGTTATCGTATTGCAGATCTATGGCAAGTTTGAGGAATCCCTACACAAGCTTTCAGCTCAAGAGTCATGTCTAACAATCTAGTTGCAGTTGCAGGGAATGGAGATTCACCCTCCCAGATCGGAGCTCTTTGATTTAATGGATGAGCAATCAAGGTTATGGCATGTTTCATGCCCATGAGTTGTTGCTTGTTTCAAATCAATTTTTAGAATAATGGCAAAGATGGTCATCATGACTATAGCACAAATAATTTGAAGGAATGTCTGCCGGTGTTCTACTAAGCTTCCAGGAAACATGAAAGTCGAACCATTTTGAGTGTAGGAGGTACCATAGGTCAAGTTGTTTTTTCGTACCCCTTTCTGTGGGTAGGAATTGATCTCGAGATATCATTTTCCTAGTCATAGCAATTTCATAAAGAAGAGAGTGCAAGATGCTCCAAAAAGAAAGAGAAGCCGAAGAAGATCGTTAAGATGATAAGCCTAGTAGTTGGTAAATCGAGAACATCGATGTAATAGAATGTTTTGTCAAACTTATTTGTTCATTTTCATGTTAGTTGGATTGATCGACCTTCAACAACTTTATTTCTATTATTGAAAATCTCTTAGTTAAATCCTCTTGAATAATTTCTAATCTTTTGATGATACTCATTTGATCATCAAGAATCAGTAATAGCACTTCCTTGTTAAGCTATACTGACACCTTTGTAAAAATATTTCAGCATGGTTCTCAATTGCTAAGCATTGATTTTCTTCCGTTATTCTTATATATCTTTGTAATGTGAGAGAACCTTTTGAGTTTATAAGTCCTCTGAAAAGGTAATAATTTTTAGCATAAATAACCTATTGCTATATCTCTTCAAGTTTTTGGACTTGTTAAAGAATTATTAATCAGATAAAGCCCTCACTCAGATGCGTTTATTTTCTCTTACTCCCACTCATAGAACTTGAATGTGGGTCTTTAAATAGAAGAGAGATCGTATAGAAGTATTCATTTAAGTGTATCATCGGGAGAACGAGCGATAGTATTCCATAGTGAGGAATTGAACCGAAGTAGTACCAGTTAGTGCTCTCCAAAGTTGAAAGTGTAACATCCCAGAATTTCAGAGAATTCTCTAAATTTATTTAGAAGACTAAAGAAAATAATTGGAGCTAAAATAAAGTTAAACAGATGTAAGTCGCGACTTTTTTGTGTATTTTATGTGGAAATCAATGATAAGAGTTTGCATTTGCCTCTGAAAGATAGTCAAAATATTGGTCTTTTCTGAAATATAATGACCTAAAGAGAGCTGTTGGTGCTTTCAGAATTTTATTCTGACATCTACAGGAGTCCCGTAATTAAAATCGTAAACGAAAAACCTGTGAATAGTAATTTATGCATGCGTTCGTGATTCAAAAAATTTGCAAAATCCTAATGATTGATTTGAGACTTGTTTTATCAAGCCTATCCTATGAGAAATGACCCAAGGAATCCGTTCGCATTCACGGATTGCCAATCCAAGGTCAATCGAATGCTCGGGACCAAATTCTATCAGTCGAAAGGAATAGTAAAAGTAATTTTTGAAAGGGAATCCTTCTACGATTTTCCTGAGACGACCTCCTCATTTTTCAAAGATGGGTTGGTTCAATAGTACTCGAGCCAACGAGTCTCCCAATGTAACATCCAAAAAAAAAATATAGTGTTTAAATTTATTATTTAGTAAGAAATTTCATGAGAATAGAATCCAAACTATTTTGGGCTAGTTAATCATAGGCCTAGAGACAATATAAGACCAAGAAAAGTCTCGACCTTAGTTGAGCATCTAAGTTAATATTAGAATTTATATTATAAAACTAGACGTTAATGGGATCATTTTCAAATCGAACGTCATTTGATCCTCCCCCTTTTCCAGCGGCCGCTGTAACTCTCCAAACTACTCCGTTTGGCCACGTCACTTAACATACAATTTACTTACATATTTTGTGTGCTTATATTCAATATGAGGGGAAGCTTAGGTCAAAAGGCATCAATAGGCATGATGTCATAATTCTCAATGTAAATTTTTCGCAATTAGCATGCACTCTATCGAATCTACACTATCACAAGACATAGTAGTGTACGGAAGCATTGTATAAGCCCATCCACATTAATCATACAATTATCTAACCTATCGGGCTCATAGGTTGCCATAACCCGCCCATCTAGCATCCTAAATCAACATGTATAATATAGGGTCAACAACATACTTCATTGCATAATAGGCTCCAAGGTCGAACGTCCCGCCTTTAAATTGTTTTGCATAATATCAAGTTATATACATCATAACCTACAAAAGATCGGGCTATTACCATCCCTAATAATCATTGATCATAAGGCAAAAAGAGTGATCAATATAACAATAATAATATGAGTATTTCAAAAGAAGAGCATGCAAAAGATAAACACAAGCTTGTGAGGTTCTCTTGTGTTCACAACGCTCCTACTCGGGCTTCGACTCCTCAACCTGAAATTCATTGAATGAATGGGGTGAGTATTTAACAACATACTCAGTGGGGAACACTGTAAACAGTTATAGCTAATTGCACAAGTGAAATATAACATATGAACTTTTCTTTACTTTGTGGAGACTAGTCTCAACCCCGTAGGGTCCAAACATCATGATGCCCCCGTTAATGAACATCTTTGGCCCTGTAGGGATGCCCGCAGACATACGACCCCCCAGGGAGGACATTAACAGGTCTATATTCGATCCCAAAGGATCTCTGCCCTGAAGGGTCTCTTTGTCGACCCCGAAGGATCTCTGTTATGCCCCGAAGGGTCTCTTTCATTCACCGGTCCGAAGACCCTTCATACTTATACAATCAGAGCACATCAATAACTATAACCTTACACGTGTTCAAAGTTTAGAGTTACCCCATCTTATGAGACACTTTCGAATCCTTTTAACCTTGAAATACTCATTTGCCGTGCACAAGTTGTCCTCCTCGATCCCCAATACGTCGCCTAGCACCTTTAAATCCCTTTTTCATTTTAGATGTCGAATTATACAATTAAATCATAGTTTAGACCAAACTCATGCTATACTTTGTTTTAAGGTCTTCAAACATATTCACATACACAATCATGGGTATACAAGCTCATACTATGATTTTGGACTCAAAATACACATTAAAACTCTTTGAAGCATTTAATCGAACACGTTACGTGCACTCATTTAAACCACATGATCATGACTCAATTTAAATCATTTACACCCAATATTTCAAATACAAACACCTTCATCCAAGGGCTCTAGCATACATGAAAATCAACTCCATAAAGGCATCACAACACCTCCAACCAAACATCAACCAAACAAGGGGAAATTAGGGAAAAAATCCAAACCATAGGAATTCGATATAGCTTCGCATATAGCTTCAAGGAGGCAAATAAACCATATGTTCAAGATATCAAGGCAAGAGGATCAATAGAATCGAAAAACTCCAAATTTGGATGTAAACCCTAAGTTCGATTTATCATGAAATTGATGTTTAATCACCAAAAAGAAGAGGTATGAGATTACCTTAGATGGTGGATAATGATAAGAGAATCCTCTCCCAAAGCTTGAAGAACTCCTTGAGAGAATTTAGGAAGAAATCGTCCAAGAGAAGAGAGAAATGAGGGTGAAATGGTTAAGTGGGGTATTTAAAGAATGAAAATTCCAAAACGGGGCGTGACCTAGGGGGATCGCATTTACAGGTCGCGTTTGAGCTGAAGAAAAATGGCTCTCTGAAGCTGGTGACACGCGACCAAAAGGTCGCGTTTCTCACTCACATTGCAGAGCTCTCAGAACGCGACTCGAAGGGGGTCGCGCTTTACGGTCGAGTCCAGACTGTATATTTTTGAAAGAGCTTCGATTTGAGTACTTATGGGCCTCGTGGTTCCAACCGAGTCAAAAGTTATGACCTCCGGACGAAACCCTACCGAAACTCAGTGAGACCCTCGATTTATGCTATTTTCGAAAACACATACAATACTCACCTTAAATTTTCAAAACAATTTACTACTCATTTAATGCACACCGAAATTACATAAAATTAAGGTATGGCAAACATAAAATTGAACGTAATTACAATCATTCCTTAACACATAACTCGACATTTTAGTATTAAAAATTCAAATTGTATTATACACTCAGTATAATACCACTGTGTGCTAAGACGTATCGGCTCGAGTGAGACAACCTGCACCAAAACAACGGCACAATATACAACATATTCACATGATTAATATTCAACAATATTAATTCGAAATCATTTACTAAAATTTTAATTTATAATTTAGCAAAAAGGATCGGGGTATCACAGCCGTTGGGTTTTATTTTTTTTCGGGTCGAGCGATCGCTGTGTTCCATCAAGTGCTGGAAATATAGATTTCAAATCCATTGAAATCGTTCGAAATCGGTCTGAAATCCATACTAAAAATCCAGGAGTTCTGCGTAGAGTTGGGAGACTCCATGTGGAGTCTATGGATTTATAAAATCCAGAGACTTTTAAAACTCCTTTAAAATCCATCAAAATTCTAATTGAATACACCCCCTAAGTTGAGGAGAAAGGGTTTAAGCCAAGGACCAGAATTCGGGATTTTGACCGTCAAATGTTATTTCTTTGATTTATAAATTAGTATTTCTCCCATTGCACGAATTTAAATATTTATAAATAAATATTTTAACTTTTGAATGTGGTCTAACTGTAAATGACTTAGAAAATATCGTGGGTCTCAACTGTACTCAAAATATTTCTATGTAATTACACAAATATTACATGATTGATTAGAGACATTCATATATATTAATAATTACATTTAATATTTAAAAACATATAATTATATACATAATTTTACCAAATATCACAACTTTAGTTAAACAAAAAATTGAAAATTAGTAACCATTATCGGTATAATTTTATTAATTTTTCAAAGTATACAAATAAACATATTAAGGTTGATGTAAATCATCAATCTATTTATCTCGACCTCTTACACATGTGTACAGTGTGATAGAAAGCTTTAAAACACTAAAGAGAATTGTGAACCATAATAAATCACTAATTAGAAGAATATTATAAAACGTAATTTGAAGTGTTTCGAAATAAACTTTATTTATAAATGCAAAACAACTATGATTCGAATGATCATGAAAATTTCATGATAAAATGTAGTCACTGGGAGTGAATAATTCTTCTAATATTTTAATATGGAAGTGAATAAGTAATAGATTCCAAAAGCATATAAATAAGTTCAGAAAATGAATACATGAGGATGCGACTAATTATAATATTAAATAACCTACACTTACAATATTATATAAGTCGAAATAATATTAAAATTAATAAAATAAATGGTGGACTTGACTATAGCTAAATGTTAAAATGAAATAAAAGAAAGAAATAAGAAAGTTACACTATTAAATTAATAGAACTAATGCTAGTTATTAAAATATATGGTGGACTTGATATGTACCTAAAAAATAATATGTAATAAAATAAAAAATTAGAAAGGGTAGAAATAAAGGAAAACAATGGAAAGGGGAAAGAAAGAAAAAAAGAAAAGAAAAAGAAGAAAAAGAAAAAGAAGAAACACAATTAATGTTAATTATCAAAATATATGGTGGCCTTGATTATGTACCTAGAAAATATTAATTATTAAAAGAAAAAAAACGGATATGTGTAGATATAAGAGAAAAATTTGAAAACAAAAAAGAAAATGAAAGGAAAAATAGAAAAATGAAAAATAAAAGGAATTCAAGTTAGTTATCCAAATAAATGTTGATCATGTACCTAATAAATATTAAGTAAGAAAATTGAAAAGGGTAAAAGTAAAAGAAAACACGGAAATAGAAAATAAAGAAAAATAAAAAAGGGAAAAAAATGAAAAAAAGAAAAAGAAAAAGAATCAATGTTAATTATTAGAAAAATGTGAGTTCATCAAGAAAAAAATTGAAAACGATAGAAATAAAAGAATAGATCCAAAAGAAGAAAATATTGAAAAAAAACCGAAAAGGGAAAAATTGAAAAAGAAAAAAAAAGAAATTTTAAAAATCATGAAAGAAATAAAAAAATTTGAAGAAAAGTAGTTGACAGGATTCGATTCCTGCCCGAGGTAAATTTAAACAAATCATAGAGCCACTGCACCATTAGGCATTAGCAAAATTTTAACTTTTTGTTGCAGAAATATTAATTTAAATCAACTTTTGACATACTTTTTAAAATGATAATTTTATCCCTATGATTTTGATTTAATATATGTATAGATTAATATATTTATTGTCTTTGGTAATTATTCTCCAACAATCCTCTATTCCAACTTGATATTTTGTATCCCAACTATTAGATTTATATCTTATTTAAAATTAAATAATTTTTCAGTAAAAATAAGTTAAAGGTTGAAATTTTTTCTTAACAATTTTTAATTTAAAATTGAGTTAGTTGGTCAAAATTTAAAATATAGGAATTATTTAAGCAATGTGTACTTGTTTTTCTCTCAAACCCTTACAAAAAGCCTACAATTTTGTATTTCCTATTCAAAAAAATAAATAAATATTAACCCACTTGTGGAGAAACAAAACATCATAGTCCGATGATTGATATGTAACTTTAAAACTTCACAAATCTATACATATGCGCGCACACACGAATGAGGAATGATAGAAAAAAAAAATATTTACATTATCTTTAAAGATTTTAATTCATTAACAAATTTTAGATGTGGATGCTGAATTTTTTAATATATTTAATTAACTTAAAAAATTAAAAATATTTTCAATCAATATATTTAAATTTTTTTATTTTATTTTATTTAATATATTTAATTCAATTTTAATTCAAAAATATTTAATTTCTAAAAATTTAAAATGTATCGTATTAAATTGATAAAATCAAATATCAAATATTATACTTGATCTCAATTTACAGATATCATTGTTGGGCCTCACGATTCATAGTTTGTTCATATATAATATTATTTCTTTGTTCTTCAATATGGGATAAATTTTGATTTAAAATTAAAATATATAAATTTTAACTATTTAAAACATATTTAAAATTTGAAAATTAAATATGATAACTTGAAAATCTTAAAATTGTCTAACATTAAAATGATAAGATCAATTAATACATTTCGAGTTCGACCATTCAAAATTTAAATATATTTAATTTAAAAATTTGTATGTTGATCTTGATTTTTTAAAATATATTTAATCAATGGGTGTTTCTAAATATGTCACTAAATTTTCTTTATACACCACTGTTAAATTTAATTCAAAAATAAATAACTATTAATTTACATAAATATCATTTTTAATTTTAAAAATTACTTAAAAAGGAAATAAAATAAAAATAAAGAATCCCCTTCTTCCCACCCCAGTGACCCCACCCGCTGCATTTGTTTGGGTTTTTTTTGAATAGAACCACCGCATGATCTAATTGGATGTTCATTAATCCTAATGTCATGTAGATCATAAATTCATGCATCTCATATGTTTTAATTAACCGAGTTTAATTAACATGCAAATCCGGTTTAAACGATTCTACTAAAGCGGAAACATAGAATCGAAAAACGACTTACAAATCAAACGACGGGTGGAGGACAAGATTAAAGGTCCAATCTTGTTGTTGTGTATGATGATGATCGGCGCCCACTGTGATATTCCACTCCTTGATCTTCTGTTGTATTCCCGGACTGAATCTAGTTTCAGGGTGGGCTGAAATCTACTAGATCAATATGGAATCTGTGGAGATAAAGAGAACACAAGAGGAGCTGATCTATATGCTTAAAATTTCGTCCCCAACCTTCTTATATATAAGGGGGTGGGCGAAATTTCAGTGTCCCAACCCTACTGGGTTTGGGCCTCTATCTCTTTTTCTATCTCCAGTCCATTAAAGTCATATTGGGCTACAACAGGGATCTAGAAGAATATTAAATTGGCCTGCTAATTTATTTAATTTCCAATATCCAATAAACTTAGGATATTATTAAATAAATTAAGTATTATTTTTATTCTACTAAAGAAATAATACTGACCTACCAATTTAATACATATTTCTGAATATGTTTTGTCCTTTAGTCCAGCCATTCCACGTGTTTAAGATATAATGCTCATTAATTAATTATGTAAGCTTCTGACAGCTATAATTAATTAATATCTTATCCTTAAATAGTACCACACAAGCTTTACTCATGCACGGAATAAATTCCACCTGCAGGGTTTCAGCATGAACTTGCATTTCCTCAAGGGGACACCATCAACTTGGTGCACCAGGACACGGTGCCCCTACATATTGCACGACCCATCATAAGTGTAAATGTCACAACCCAAGATATCGAGATTATTGATCCTATGAAAGGATCTCACCCTTTGATAAATTAAAGCTGCAATCACTACACGTATATGTCCGCCAACATATAGGGGTTAAGAACCCAAACTCTGTGGATTCTTATTCTCTCATTTAAGGTCAGAATAGAGAATAGATCCTAAGTAGATCCACCTTAATACACTTGCCCGTGTATTAGAATAATCAGTTAGTCAATATAAACTAACTATCAGATTATTCTACGACGTACCGATAGCAGGTTCAGTACCATCTAGACCGTGAGCCTTTTAATACATTACAAGGAACTGATGATATGATCTAACCGTGTGTTTACCCACACCATATCATCTACAATGTAAGTATAGTGAACATGCATGTAAATATAACAATTTAAATGCAAACAGTGACTGCAATTGTATTCATTCTATATCATCATAAAACATTATCAATAAAGTATACAAAAGACAAGTCTTCTAGTATACAAAACCAACAATCTCCCACTTATACTTGAAGTATGACTTTCAAATATAAAACAAACTGGCTAACTCTCCAACTCTAACTTAAATCTCAAACGGCAACCCCGGGTCTGCATCCCACTCCCATTTTCTCCACGTGACCGTAGAAGGTCTTAGCTGGAAGGCTCTTCGTGAATGGATCGGCTAAATTGTCCTTAGATACAATCTTGACCACTGCCACATCTCCTCTCTTAACGATTTCTCGTATAAGATGGTACTTTCTCTCTATGTGTTTACTTGCCTTATGGGCTCTGGGTTCTTTCAAATTTGCCACTGCACCCAAGTTATCACAATATACCGTGATACTCTTAGGCAAATCAGGAACCACGCTCAAGTCCAACAAGAAGCTCTTGAGCCAGATGGCCTCTTTTGCAGCCTCAGAGGCAGCTACATATTCAGCCTCCATGGTGGAATCCGCAATGCATTTCTGCTTTATGCTCCTCCATGCAATGGCTCCGCCTCCCAAGGTAAACACATAGCCTGAGGTAGATTTACTCTGATCTTTATCAGATTAAAAATCTGAATCCGTGTAACCCAAAGGCACTAGACTATCAAAGCGGTATACCAGCATATAATCTCGAGTCCTTTTCAGGTACTTGAGTATATTCTTAACCGCAGTCCAATGACCTTGTCCAGGGTTAGACTGATATCTGCTTACCATGCCGACTGCATAGCATATATCAGGTCTAGTGCATAGCATAGCATACATAAGACTTCCCACAGCTGAAGCATATGGAACGCTCTTCATCTCATCTATCTCAGCCTGTGTGTGGGGACACATATCCTTGGATAGATGAATTCCATGCCTGAAAGGTATAAAACCTTTCTTGGAATCCTGCATGTTAAACCTAGCTAGCACTGTGTCGATATATGTCGCCTGGGATAAGCACAACATCCTTTTCTGGCGATCTCGAATTATCTTGATGCCAAGGACGTGTCCGGCTTCTCCTAGATCTTTCATATCGAACTGCTTGGACAACCACACCCTTATGTTAGATAATACTTTCTTACTGTTTCCAATAAGTAAGATATCATCAACATATAGCACGAGGAAATCCACCATGTTTCCATCACTCTTCTTGTACACACAGCTCTCATCCGGACATTGCACGAATCCATATGACTGGATAACCTCGTCAAACCGGATGTTCCAAGACCTTGACGCCTGCTTAAGTCCATAAATGGATCTCTTAAGCATGCACACTAAGTGCTCTTGGCCTTTAGCAATGAAACCCTCTGGTTGCTTCATGTGGATGTTTTCCTCAAGACTTCCATTCAGGAAAGCTGTCTTGACATCCATCTGCCAAATCTCATAATCCAAATGAGCGGCAATAGACAAGAGAATCCGGATTGACTTAAGCATGGCTACCGGTGAAAAGGTTTCCTCATAATCGATCCCTTCTTTCTGAGTGTACCATTTTGCCACCAATCTTGCCTTGAAGGTTTCAACCTTCCCGTCAGCTCCTCTCTTGCATTTGTAAACCCACTTACACCCAATGGGTTTTACCCCATCTTGTGGTTCTACAAGCTCCCAGACTTGATTGTGATCCATAGATCCAATCTCAGACTCCATTGCAATTTTCCAAGAGTCTGCATCTTTGTCTTGGATTGCTTCGTCGTAGGTCCTGGGATCCCATTCATTTAGTCCTTCAGGGAAATCTGAAGATTCAACCAAACCAATGAATCTGTCAGGTTGGCGTACAACCCTCCCACTGCGACGAGGTAGTTCCTGTACTTCTGTGACACACTGTGCAGTAATTTGTGGTTCCTCTTCTTGTACTGTTGGTGTCAGATTCGAATTTTCCCCTCGAAGTTCCTCGAGTACTATCTCACTTCTTGGCTTGTGATTTATTACATAGTCTTCCTCTAAGAATCGAGCATTGGTACTCATAATGATCTTCTGATCCTTAGGACTATAAAATAAACCACCTTTCGTTCCTTTGGGATATCCAACAAACAGTCTAACATCCATACGTGGTGCCAGCTTATCAGCTTCCTTATCCAGCACATGTGCTGGACTACCCCAAATCTGAAAATGTCTAAGACTGGGCTTTCGTCCAGTCCAAAGTTCTGTGGGCGTAGATGGGACTGATTTTGATGGAACCACATTTAGAATATAGGTTGCCATTTCCAGGGCATATCCCCAGAATGAAATAGGCAGATCTGAATAGCTCATCATCGATCTAACCATCTCTAACAATGTTCTATTCCTTCTCTCCGCCACGCCGTTCTGCTGTGGTGTTCCCGGCACAGTCAACTGGGATGTAATCCCATTTTCTGCTAAGTAGTCCCTAAATTCATTCGAGAGGTACTCACCACCACGATTAGACCGTAGTGATTTGATACTTTTACCTGTACGTTTTTCCACTTCCGCTCTGAATTCTTTGAAAGTCTTAAAGGATTCTGACTTGCGGCGTAACAGGTATATATATCCATACCTTGAGTAATCATCAATGAACGTGATGAAATACTCGTACCCTCCTCGAGCCTGAACTGACATAGGGCCACATAAGTCAGAGTGAATCAAATCTAGTACCTCTTCAGATCTATTCCCTTTATCCTTAAAGGGTCGCTTGATCATTTTACCTTCCAAACAAGATTCACACAAAGGGAACGATTCTAGGACCAATGAAGACAAGGGCCCATCGTTTACTAGTCTTTGTATCCGTTTAAGGTTAATATGGCCGAGCCTAAGATGCCAAAGATAGGTTTGATTCATTTCCGAAGGTTCTTTTCGTTTGTTAGGGTTTATGACCGATGTATTCAGTAAATGCATTTGCGTAGTGTTTTGCATAGGATTAAGTAAATAAAGATGTCCATCCAATGTGCCAGAACAGATAAAACGTTTATCACTAAAGATAACAACCTTGTTATCAAAAGAAACAGAATATCCATACATAAAAAGTTTAGAAACTGAAATCAAGTTTCACCTAAAACCAGGCACATAAAGACAATCCTTTAAAACTAATATCCTATCACTACTAAAAGATAAGGTTACGTCTCCTACTGCAACTGCCGCCACTTTCGTAGCATTGCCCATGTAGACTGAAATCTCTCCATCACTCAGCTGTCTTTTTACCAGGAACCCCTGTAAAGACATGCAAACATGATCAGTAGTTCCAGTATCTACTACCCATGACTGAGTAGAACAAGTAGCTAAACATGTTTCAACGACGAGAGATTGAGACGTACCCTTTTTCTTCTTCTTGTTAGGACAATCCGCCTTCCAGTGACCTGGCTGGCCGCACTTGAAACACTTTGTCTTTGACTTAAATTCCTCGGGAGGAATCTTAGTCTTAGACTTCTTCACCTTAGGTGCCCCCTCTGCAGCTTTCTTGGGTGCGTTCTTCTTCTTCCTTTTAGTACCGGAAGAAGACGCCTTATTTTCAGCTAGGTGTGCCTCCGGATTTCCTTTTTGAAGTAACTCAGCTGCCTGAAGATCCATGAGCAGTTCAGTCAGGCTAACATCCCTTTTAATCATGTTAAAGTTCAGCCTGAACTGCTCAAACCTCGAGGACAGGCTATGAAGAACAATGTCGATTTGAGAATCGCCATCCAGCTCTCTACCGAAGATCTCGATCTCAGCCAGATACCCCATCATCGTGAGAACGTGATCCCTAACAGGTGTGGAGTCAGACATTCTCGCATCCATTAGCTTCTTCATTGCCAAATGGCGTGCCGAGCGGTTCTGATGACCGAAGAGCTGCCTAAGGTTGTACATGATATCATAAGCGGTTTTCATAGGTTCATGTTGATGTTGCAACATATTCGACATGGATACCAGAATGTAACAACGCGCAATCTCATTGGACCTAACCCACTTATCATATGCAACCTTTTGGGCTTCGTCAGAATCCTCATCTGGCTTCTGAGGACATACTTCTTCAAGTACGAATTTGTGTCCTTCCGCAGTGAGAACAAGATTAAGGTTTCGAATCCAGTCATTGTAATTTTCACCGATTAACTTGTTTTCTTTGAGAATAGTGGACAGGTTGGAGAGTGTCATGATGATATAGAATAACTGAAAAGTAAACATGCAGTACAGTCACAAACTTTAGGATACTCACATATAATCGTATACCTCAAAAAAAAAATTATATGTAATCCACCGACATTTTAAAAATGTTTCTTATAAGCCACGTTAGTGTGGACGTTTATAAAATTCATCCTTAAACAGGTAAAACCACCTTTAATTTACCTCCAGTCAAATTTCCTTATGACAAGTAAATTAATAGTCAAAAATAATCACGGTTGTGTAATCTTCAAATTAATAAGCCACGTTAGTGTGGACGTTTATTAATAAATTACACCTAAGTGTGAACACCATCATCTTAGCACCAAGTCTACTATTTCGAACTCCGTGCTCCAGTTGGAGGAGTCAGTTTGTTCTAATAGTGTTCTACAGCTATCTTGATAAAGAAGTTTAATTTCTAGAGATAATAGTGATATGACACATCCTTTATGGAGGAAGACCTATTGTCAACTCGCATGTCAATCAAATCTCAATTAAACCAGATTAATGGAGACCGTTTGAGATTTCTACATACTTTGGTATGAATCTCTCCCACTTAGTTATTTAAGATTGAGGTTTCATTTTATCCCATTGTAAAACATGCAAACATCACATAAAATGATAAAACACCATTGCATGCTTCAAACAACATAATAAGCAATAATAATAAAAACCAACTATCATGGCTTATATCTCATGTTGTTGAATGAGATAAAACTGAAAAGTCAGCTCCGGAACCTCGGGCATGGCCGCCGCCCTCATCACTGCGCCTCGCCGAAAATCCTAGCTCCAATTAGGATTTCGGGACGTGAATCAGTGATACTTCCTTTCTTGAGCTGTACTACTCTCCTTCTTTGAGTTGATCTTCAAACTTTATTCAATATAGAATATCTATTCCTTAAAGGAAAAAACTAATATATCTAGAATAAAATTACAACTCAATGACTTGGTCTAACAGTTTTATTTCTATTACATTAAAACAACATAAAATAAAACCTAGACCTAATCCATGGATTTTCTCATGGATTAAAATCACGTAGCCAAACCGGCATACGGCCCATCATACATTCAACATAAATTAAAACATACATCACATA
This sequence comes from Perilla frutescens, assembly GCA_026008535.1. NCBI lineage: Eukaryota > Viridiplantae > Streptophyta > Magnoliopsida > Lamiales > Lamiaceae > Perilla > Perilla frutescens. The sequence goes on along the minus strand of BRKX01000006.1, from coordinate 35,049,419 downwards.
ATTAAGGAGCCATGATAGTCGGTAACCCTGCAAACAAGTCAGTCTACAAATCCAACACTCACAATTACATGATTAGCATAAAATAACATATGATATCCAAACATGACATATTAAATAATATTCGAATTTTACAATTAATTAAATTAATTAATTCGATATTATCCACAAGATAAAAATTGGAAATTAAAATAATTATCCACCAATTTAAATCTTGTTAAATTTTGAAAATATATCTTAAAATAAATCTGGAAATTATTTATAATTATCCACCAAATTTATTTAATATTTTCTAACCACCCAAATTAAATAATAATTGGATATATTGATATAAATCAAAAATCTAATCCAAATATTATCCATAAGAATCTAAATCTTCAAGGATAAGGTTTGGAGATTTGATTCCAATCCAAAATCTTCCAAAACTTATCCAAATTTAAAATCTTATCACAATTGGATTTTGATAATTATTTGTATATATCCAAAATCACCTTATCCAATATTTAATCAATAAATTTCGAAAATTACCAAATAATAAATTTGGAAATTTGATCCACTTCAAATTCTTCCAAATTTAATATTCTATTTTCAAATCTATCTAGATTAAAATTAGGTAAGCTAGGATATACATCAAATAACATCAAATCTTAATCCAATCTTCAAATTTTCGACCAACCTTAATAATTAAATCTGGAAATTTGATTTTCTATCAAAATCTTCTCCAAATTAAATTATTAAAATCGAAAATTACCACATTTATCACATTTGGAAATTTTGACATTAATCAAAAAACTATTCCAAATAAAATATACCATAGATTTCGAAAATACTAAAAAAATAAATCTGGAAATTTGATCCACTTCAAATTCTTCCAAATTTAATATTCTATTTTCAAATCTATGTAGATTAGAAATAGGTAACTTAAGATATACATCAAAGATTACCTAATCTTTTTCTAATCACCAAATTTTCGAACCCTATCCTAATTGAATCTGGAAATTTTGATGTTGATAAAAAATCTATCCAAAATCAATAATAGTGGCCGAAAATTTAAGACAAAAATTAGGGATTTTTTAAACACCAAAGTTTCGAAAACTTTGGTACCATAATTTTCGAACACTATCAAATTAAATCTGGAAATTTTGATATCATCAAAAACCTATTCCAAATCTAATTTTGATAGAACCAAAATTACACAAATCCTCAAAACTAAAATTTTCGATCAAGATCAAAAATTCATCCAAGTTTTGAACACAACCAATTCGAATATATGAACATATAAATCTGAAAATTTAAGCAACTTAAATATTTCATCAAATTTAAACATATTTTTCGAATTAATCCTAGGATTAAATCTAGAATAGTGCCAAAACCCGCTCTGATACCAGTTGTTTAGGGTTTTTTGAATTGAACCACCACAGGATCTAATTGGATGTTCATTAATCCTAATGTCATGTAGATCATAAATTCATGCATCTCATATGTTTTAATTAACCGAGTTTAATTAACATGCAAATCCGGTTTAAACGATTCTACTAAAGCGGAAACATAGAATCGAAAAACGACTTACAAATCAAACGACGGGTGGAGGACAAGATTAAAGGTCCAATCTTGTTGTTGTGTATGATGATGATCGGCGCCCACTGTGATATTCCACTCCTTGATCTTCTGTTGTATTCCCGGACTGAATCTAGTTTCAGGGTGGGCTGAAATCTACTAGATCGGTATGGAATCTGTGGAGATAAAGAGAACACAAGAGGAGCTGATCTATATGCTTAAAATTTCGTCCCCAACCTTCTTATATATAAGGGGGTGGGCGAAATTTCAGTGTCCCAACCCTACTGGGTTTGGGCCTCTATCTCTTTTTCTATCTCCAGTCCATTAAAGTCATATTGGGCTACAACAGGGATCTAGAAGAATATTAAATTGGCCTGCTAATTTATTTAATTTCCAATATCCAATAAACTTAGGATATTATTAAATAAATTAAGTATTATTTTTATTCCACTAAAGAAATAATACTGACCTACCAATTTAATACATATTTCTGAATATGCTTTCTCCTTTAGTCCAGCCATTCCCCGTGTTTAAGATATAATGCTCATTAATTAATTATGTAAGCTTCTGACAGCTATAATTAATTAATATCTTATCCTTGAGTAGTACCACACAAGTTTTACTCATGCACGGAATAAATTCCACCTGCAGGGTTTCAGCATGAACTTGCATTTTCTCAAAGGGACACTATTAACCTGGCGCACCAGGACACGGTGCCCCTACATATTGCACGACCCATCATAAGTATAAATGTCACAACCCAAGATATCGAGATTATTGATCCTATGAAAGGATCTCACCCTTTGATAAATCAAAGCTGCAATCACTACACGTATATGTCCGCCAACATATAGGGGTTAAGAACCCGAACTCTGTGGATTCTTATTCTCTCATTTAAGGTCAGAATAGAGAATAGAATCCTAAGTAGATCCACCTCAATACACTTGCCCATGTATTAGAATAATCAGTTTGTCAAGATAAACTAACTATCAGATTATTCTACGGCGTACCGATAGCAGGTTCAGTGCCATCTAGACCGTGAGCCTTTTAATACATTACAAGGAACTGATGATATGATCTAACCGTGTGTTTACCCACACCATATCATCTACAATGTAAGTATAGTGAACATGCATGTAAATATAACAATTTAAATGCAAACAATGACTGCAATTGTATTCATTCTATATCATCATAAAACATTATCAATAAAGTATACAAAAGACAAGTCTTCTAGTATACAAAACCAACAACATTTCCCCCTTAATTGCTCTATCATTTCCCTCCATTTATGCTAATCTCCATTTCTCACCTCTTCCTCTATTTATTTTCTTTGTAAGAATTGCCTGTGAAATCAAATATGTGTATTGATGTCGTATATTTTTGGGACTAAAAAATTGATTTCGTTAACTTCTCCAATCATATGATTTGTCGTATAAATGTTTGGAGAAATACATATATATGATTGAAGAGTTGAAATTTGGAACATGGTGTTAATGATATTACTTTAAAATCTAGTAACATTGAAGGATTTATCGGAATATTTTATAAATCTAAAAAAGGGTTTATCAGAGTTGGAATATAGTGTTGACAGACGCAACTGCATCCTTCTCTATTTTATTTTGGAAAAAAATTAATCACCGGGAAAGAAAAGCGATTAAGTGAAGACGACAGACCAGGAAGAAAGGTGACGGCAACTGAGGTTGGTGGGTTTGAACTATGGAGGGGAGAGAGTGAGGGTGGAGATTTTTTTTAATTTCTTTTGAATTTTTTTTAATTTATTTTCATAGTGAAAGGATAAAAATGACTTATATTGTGGTGTGTAAAGATAAAATGTGAAAATATGAAAAAGATGTGTGGTGTATAAAATAAATGTGGTGTATAAAGAAAAAAATGGTGGTGTATTTAAAAACACCCTTAATCAATTAAAGAGTAGAAAATTTAAATCGATACTCTTAAAATATTTCATTTGAAGTATTTAATATATAAAATTCAATTCAAATCTATAAAATTAAAATATATTTAATATTTAATATTTAATATTAAAATGATAATATCAAATATCTAAATATTACACTTGATCTCAACTTAAAGATCAACAAATGTGGAAATATCATTATTGGGACTCTCAATTTATAATTCGTTCAAACAATATTTGTAAATTTTTTGATGAGTGATGATTTTTGTTTAAAAAACTAAAAGTATAAGCGATTAACTATATATATATATATGTATATATATATGTAACACCCCGGAAAAATGTAGTATTATTTTATAACTACAAATTTCATGAAATTAGAACCCAAATCATTATGCCTAGTTAATTATGGGTCTAGAGGCACAATAAGACTAAGAAAAGTCTCGATCTTAGTTCAGCATTTAAGTTAAAATTAGAATTTATATTATAAAAGTAGACGTTATTGGGATCGTATTGATATCAAGATCGTCTAAATCAGACTTTATTTGAGTTTCCAATGAAATTTAATTCATGTGACACGTTGAGCCAAATTTATTCTACCATGACCACTATTATAAATTCAAGTCCAAGTAATCAATTCACTTTCAGCCCAATTTAAGCTCATATCCACCCCATTAAATCAAGCACATTCTATTTATTAAATTTTGATACATGGTTATTTATTTGTAGGACTAGTAATTTGGGTAAATATTCCAAACTTTTACCAACCAATTGTTTCAATTTGAAAATAATTTTGTAGAGATTAGTGTACTAAGGTACACGTGTGAATGTGTGTGTAAATGTGAGGTTACTTAAGTAAGAAGAAAAGGAATAATAATTGATAAAATAAAATAAAAAAAATAATACTAATAAATAAAATAAAATAAAATAAAAATTTAAACCAATTAGAAGTGGGCACTTGGGAATTGGTTGGGGGAATTAGTGTACATATCGTTAATAGTATATGTGTATGTTGAGTTTGTATATATATATAGGGAATGGATCAAATGTAAACCCTTCCCTGCTGTGTAAACTGTAAACCAATCTATCACCACACATCCCTTAAAAACCGGCGCTCCAGATTTAATCAAACATGCGGTGGCATTTTTGTTATTTTCGCTACCTTTTTCAGTCCATAAGGGTATTTTCGTCCGTTTGTTGAAAAAAAGCTGATGTCATACTGACTCAACATCTAAAAAAATTCTTAAAAACTTTGAACGATTATAACTTGCTCGTTTTTCATCGGATTAACACAAATAATATATCAAATTAAAGGTCTTTTAATCATCTTTCATTTAAGATCAGTGAAGCATATGTTTATTTAAAAAATATGGACGAAAAATAAAAAAATTTCATTTTTCACGCAAATTCAAGCTCAGAATACTTCGTTAGCATACAACATATGTTTTGTTAGCATATGGCCATTTAAGCTCAGAATACTTCATTAGCATACGACATATGTTTCGTTAGCATATGACAAATGTTTCGTCAGCATCAGTTATATTGCGATAAAGATTTATTCAATCGTAATTAGGTATGCTTTGTTAGTATATAAAAAATATTTCATTAGCATATGACAAATGCTTCGTTAGCATATGCCAAATATTTCATTAGCATCGACTATATTACTGTAAATATTTATTACATTTCAATTAATATATGCTTCACTGACATCAATTATATTGTTATAAATGTTTATTTAATCTCAATTAGGATGTGTTTCATTAGCATATAACATATATTTCATTAGTATCAATTATATTCACAATGAACAATACATTAATGCATTAAGAGATTTTTTATATGAGAATGTTAATGCACTGCTAACGTTAGCATTGACATATGCAAACTAAAATATTATAGTAATGCTAATGTAGTATAATTATATCTGATAATAGAATAATACGTGTTTAATGTTGCATGTGTATTATTAATGTATAACATTCATCTCAATTAAGTATGATTCTTTACGATATGACAGATGATTCGCTAGCATTATGATTAGTTATATTGCTATTACATCAATTTTAGAGTTTAACAATTTAATTTTATTGAATTTTATCATTTGTTGTTGTTAGCACTGTTGTATGCTAACAGAAGTATTATGTAATGTTAAAGAAAAGTTATATGCAATGCTAACAAAAGCAATAATGTTGTGGATTGAAGCCAAATAATGCAACTAATAACCTTCAATCAAACAACTATAACTTTGTCCACGATTCATATTTTTTTGAAATTATTTTTTGTTGAAAATTAGGTTTGACTAGTTTTCCAACCATATAAAAATCGTCATTTAATAAGTTCCTAATAAAATCAGATTTGTGTTTAAAGTTAGGTGTTGTGCATGAAATAGTTCTACTTCGTTAGCATATGATTATGTATTCGTCAGCATATAATTGTGTCTCTGTTAGTCCGCGTCCAGGAAGTCCGATTTTTTCTTCTTTTTTCTTAGTTTTAACCTAGACGCAAAAATTACCAAAATGCCACTGCGTTTTTTGAAGTTCCCTTTATTTACAGGAATGTCACCGCCCCTTTGACCAAATCTTGACCATTTGATTTTGATGGATGTGTGGTTGGAGATTGGTTTACAGTTTACACACAAGGGATGGTTTACACCAGAACCATCCCATATATATATATATATATATATAATATAAGGAGTCGGCTATGTTAATCAAGAAGGAAAGAAAAAAACAGCAAACAAGAAAAAAGAAATAAACGAAGAAGAAAAAGGAATTGAAAGAAGAAAATCGGAAATAAAAGGAAGAAAAAAGGGTGAGTTCTTAGCACCAAATGTTTTCTTTCATTTTAAATTTCAGTAGAATAAAATGTTCTAATTTTGTAACTTTTATGTTGTAGCAAACATCTTGTTATAAGTCCTATCTCTATGGCTTCCTAATTTTAATCTAATGTTATTTGATCTATTTAATTTTGAATTTGGTTATAAATATTAAAAGATTCTAATTTTTAAATTCATATTTTTTAGTTCTAATTTAATACTTGAAAATTAAATTAGGATTTTTAGAAAACGTGATTTAGTCCTATAAGTAAAATATTATTTATTGCTCAAAATAAATTCTAAAAATTCACTTCTATGTGTTAAATCGAGCTTGTTAGTTATTAAATTCAGTTTAATTCATTCTTATCCCTATTCAATTCTATCTGTGGAATTTGATGAATTCTCAATCAGGATCACTAACTTGATTCAATCCGTCAAATGCGCATTATTCACCCGGTTGACTCTATTTCAATTTCAAACGATCCCAAGACATATGAAATCTCTAATTAAGTTATTTAGGACCTAGTGTAACAGCCCGGTCCCGAGATAGAGGTTTATGAATGGGGACAGGGTGTCATTAAAGGGTTAATGAGGTAAAATGGAAGATTAATAGGATGGTTTTACAGTCGAGATATGCCTTTGGGGATTAGACGGGGATACTCGGATTTACTTTTGCTAGACAGTAAACAAAATGGATAGACGGATACCAATTAGCATAGATGACGATAGTTAATAATACATGCAAGCCCATTGATTAGACAAAAGGAAATCATACTCGGGTAGTACAAGTAGAACTTAGTATGCATCTTATACTCAAATAAGTATGTCTGGGGAGATTATTCATAGAGTCTTGATAATCATAATAAGACTTAAAACGGAATTAGAAAAAGTGTATCAGAGTAGCAGATCACATAGTGGGATTTCAAGGAAATATAATAACAAAACAGTCTTGGCAGCCAACCCACATCCACAGCCACCAACATCCTCAGCATCTCAACCTGAAAACATTTGAAAAAGAGGGGCATGAGCACTAATGTACTCAGTGGGTTTTAGTAAAACACTTTAATAAACTTCAAGATATCCAATAATCAATTGACGGTATATGGAGAGCAAAACGCTAAAGCCCTCTCCATATCCGCAAAATCTTTTCTTTTTCCTTTGGGCCCATCTTGGCTCAAACCTGACGTCAACTGTACCCTTAGGCATGCCATAGGACAGAAGAGGGGTTACCTCAAATATCCGAACGAGTTTGCGAGGGAAAAACCCAGCAGTGACTCCCTTAAGAGTTCCGAGCTCATATCCTACTTAAGTGAAAAGCTAAGTTCCTTCCTTTCTTATCCTTGCTAGCAATACCAAGCTTAGAACAATGTCTAATGCTAATCCTTTAATACTACATGATCTCGACCTACAAAGGGTTTAATGCTACCCTAACAAGGCAAACCTTAACTCTTAATTCTGCGAGCTTAATAAGCATAAACATTAAATTACAGGAGAAGAACGTAAACAAGTACGAATCGGAGCTAAAGATAATTCTAAACATCTCATGCTAAGCATAAACAATACTTTTAGTAGTTCTATCATTTCTAAACATGCTTGAGAGCTCAAGTAAATCATAATATCTTCCTTTCTTCTTTCCTTGTACAGAGATCAATCAGGTTGAGCAAAAATACTTTATTGGACATCTCATTTGCCCTAACATATTTTTAGAGCTCATTAGCTCAAACTTTAGATGAGTATAGATTTACCCACCTTGATTACGGGGCAGAAGACGAGGCAACGAGCTGGTGGTCTTCCTTAGTATTTCTCCGAGGCTCGATTCCTCCTACAAAAGTCGAATCATCAACTTAGCGGTCTCCTTCGAAGATTTCTAATAGCATGATATTAAATAATACTCAACTAATATTCCCTTAGCTATGACTTAACATGGATAGCATGACTTTGACTTAATAAGGGTTCGAGAAGGATTTATTTTATTTAAGGAACTTCTCGACTCGATCTCTAAATTTTTAGACGGAAAATAACTTGAATATCTTATTCGAAATAAATTGAAATTAACTTGAATACCTTGCTATAATTTAAACTTGAATATAGCTTGAAAGTAACATAATTTAGAAGACTCGAGAAGATCGGGAAAAGGAGGTACGGAAATAGCCGAAAAGAACGGCGAACAAAACAACACGGAGAAGGGGGGGCCGCCGCGGCGCACAAGGGCGCCGGCGGGCTCCCCTCCCCCCGCCGTGGGGCTGCCTTGCCCCGGCGGGTTGGGCGCGGCCGAGGGGGGTGTGGCGCGGTGGCGAACAATTAACCCGAATTTTTATAAAAATAACGTACTTGAATTTAACATGCAATAACTGGCTTTAACTTAAAAAGAATTTTGGCATTACAACGACATAAACACGATAATCCTCCTTTAGATTAGAATAACGACAAAATCGTTAAATGTGGTTTGAACGGAATTTAACGGAATAAACGAGGCTAATCTTCTTAGAATAATAACGGAAGTAGAATGAGAAATATAACATACACGTTATTAACTTGGAATTTCAACAAAAATCGAAATGTAACTTTTAGATGAGCAATAATGAAGAACGCGAAGAACGTAAAGAATGGAAAGTAAATGCGGAATTTAAAGACGAAAAAGAAATGGAATCGAGACCGATGAACAAGAATGGACGGGATCAGGTGCGTCGAAGGAATGTGGTTAGCTTGGCGTCTCGTCGAGTCGCAACGGCGGCAGAGCCGCCTGCTACGATTTTAACGGCGCCCCTAGCACATTCCCTCACCGCATCCCTTCCACGCCACTCCGCTCGTCATCTTGAAGAAGACTCACGAAGAACGCTTTTTACTTCGACAGAACCTTCTCGGCTTTCAAAGCTTTTCACCCTCTCGATTTAGAAGTGAAGTGGATGCAAAATGAGCAAAGAATGACAAAGGGGTGGTCCCCTATTCATAGGAAAAGCTTTGGCTTCTCTTGGAAGCCATTGCTGTGTGGGAATACTGCAAAAGCTACCCCGGATTCGGTTAAAAGCTGCTTTATTCGATGTTGAGGTCCAAATGACTTCAGACACGAAATCTAAAAATACCGGAAGACTCGTTGGCTCGAACACTAGTGAACCAACTCGATTCGTGAAGAAGACGGGGTCATCAGAAGAAAGACAAGCAAAGATTCCCTTTTTAGAATTACTTTTTACTATTCACTCAAACTGACAGATTCGGCTCCCGAGCGTTCGATTGACCTCAGAATAAAAATCCGTGAACGCCAACGGAATCCTTGAGTCATTTCTCATAAGAGGGGCCTGACAGAACTGAACTTGAATAAACGAGGAGGTTTTCGTAAATTTCTCAAAAAACGAACGCACGCAAAAGTTACTATTCATTTCCATTTTCAAATACGTTTTCCATCACGGGGAAATCAAATGACCTCAAATTTGAAATCCGAAAATACCGGTGTACTCCTTGAGTCAAAACCATTCTAAAGAGACCATAAATGGCCATGAAAGAATTAAGATTATATTTTCCAAAAAGACGATCTTTACGAAAATTGACTCCAAAAGTCATGACTGACATCCAATCATAGCTAACCTTAATTAAATTCTTTCTTTAATTAATTAACTAATATTAACAATTCTCTAAACTTTATTCAAAAATCTGGGGTATTATACCTAGGTTATTACCTTAATGATCTATTTGAGGTTTCTAAGCTAGAATTTCAATTTTATAGATGGAGACGGACGGGAAGCATAATAGCATTGCATCAAATTTTCACCGCATTTGAGATCATTCAGGTGGGTTCTTCTATAACTCACAACTATGTTTTAAATTTGTCCATGAAAAGCATGTTAAATGTTTTAATATCATTATTTACACAATGATTGGATGTTTTGAGACTTCATGCATAGAGGAATTCTGACTTACAAGCATAGACAGTTTACTTTGTGACTAAATGTCTAGATAAGTAACCGTAAAGTATCATGTGATCACATAGGCTCTCTCATCCAATGAAGAAGAGTAAACTTTGTTATAAAGAATGTCCATGGTTATTTTCCATGATTTATGCAGTATAACAATTTTAAAGCATGAGAGTTTGTCTTGGACGAATGTTAATGCCCACTGAGTGTTTTTGTAAAAGCCCGGTCCCGAGATAGGGATTTACGGATGGGGGCGGGGTGTTATTAATGGATTAACGAATAAGACGGAAGGTTAACCAAGAAGATTTGGGAATAAAGATATACTTTTGAGAGATAAGCGATGATACTCGGGTTTACTTAATTAAGAAGGGAACATGCTTTAGCGGAATAAAATGGCTAACTAAATCAGATACCAACAAGCATAGACCTTATTCATAAGTCAAGGCGGATAAACAGATACCAACGTGAACAAGCCTCTTCATAGGTAAAAGGAGAATATACTTCGAGAAGCAGGAATAAAACTTATAATGCATCTTTATATATATATAACCATGTCTGGGAAAATATTCATAGGATCTCGATAAACATAACTGAACTTGAACGGAATTAGGAAGAGTGTATCAGAGTAGCAGAAACATCATGGAAATTTAAAAGAGACTTATATAATAGCAAAACAATCTTGGCAGCCAATCCACATCCACAACCACCATTATCCTCAGCATCTCAATCCTAAAAACATTTGAAAAAAGGGCGTGAACACTAATGTACTCAGTGGGTTTTAATAAAAGATTCTTTAATAACTTGAGAAATATCCAATAATAAACTGGCGGTATATGGAGAGCAAAACGCAAAAGCCCTCTCCATATCCGTAAAACTTTTTCTTTACTTTTGAGCCCAACCTTGGCTCAAACCTGATGTCAACTGTACCCTTAGGCATGCCGTAGGATAGAAGAGGGGTTACCTCAAATATCCAAACGAGTTTGCGAGAGAATTAACCCAGCAGTGACTCACTTTAATGATCAAAGATCATGAATTCTGAGCTCAATCCTAGTTATAAAAGCTATATTCTTCCTTTCTTAACTTAGCATTCCTTTCTCAATCTTATTCCTTAATTCCTTAGCTTCCTTATCCTTACTAGAATTGTCGAGCTTAGAGCAACGTCTAAGGCTAATCCTTTACTTAAGCATGACTTCAGCTTATAAGGGATTTAACACTACCTTAATAAGGAAATCATTAATCCTTAACTATACAACCTTTAACAAAGCATAGACATTCAAATACGAGGAAATGAACGTACATAAATACGAATTACAACTAGAGGCAATTCCAAACATCTCATGCTAGACATAAACAATACTTTAAAAATTTCTAGCATTATTAAACATGCTTGAGAGCTCAATTAACATATAATATTCTTCCTTTCCTTCCTTCCTTGTACAGAGATCAATCAGGCAGAGCAAAAATGTTTTATTGGATATCTCATTTGCCCTAACATGCTTCTAGAGCTTATTAGCTCAAACTTTAGATGAGTATAGATTTACCCACCTCGATTACTGGATAGAAGATGAAGCAACAAGTTGATGATCCTTCTCCGAATTCCTATGAAACTCACTTCCTCCTACAAAAGTCGAATCATAGACTTAGCGGCCTTCTTTAAAGAAATAAACTATCTAAAGCGAGAAATATCGACATCTAACTCAAAGACTAAAATCTAAGACTTAATTACAGATTGCACGACTTAATGACTTAATAAAATTCGAGAAGAATTTACTTGGAGAATTTATTTTTCGATACCCGATTTTTAAACGGATTTAACTTGAAAGTTTATTTGAAATAACTTGAAAGCTTTCTAAATTTAAACTTGGAAATAACTCGGGATTAGTTTGGAAAAACACAGCTCGAAAGGCTAAAAAAGAGGGTATGAAAATAGCCGGAAGAATCGGTGCGGAACGACATGGGGGAGGGGACTACGCTACGGCGCACACCGGCGCCGACGGGCACCCCCCCGCCGCGGCACCCCTATGCGCCGGCGGGCACCCCCCACCGCGGCCCCTATGCGCCGGCGGGCACCCTCCGCAGCGGTGCACCCTTGTCCCGGTGGGGGCCCTTTGGCCGCGGGGGGTGTTGCTCTGCGGCGCACCCCCCGGCTCGCGGTCTCTCTCTTTCTCTCTCCTCCGCCCAATTTCTGGGCGATCTTCATTTCTTTTGGGTTTCTTCAGTGTTCGTCGATTCCTTCGACGAACATGAAGAACATTTATAATAATTTTAAAAGCATGCTTCGATAATTTAAATTAACATGAAACGACATGCTTTAGTTTTTAAAACAAATTGACATTATAACGGCATAAATACGATAATCCTCTTAAAACATTTAGAATAACGATGAAATCTTTAAATATAACTTGAACGGGATTTAAACAGAATAACGAGATTAATTACAAGAATTAATGACAAGAATAACAACGGAATAATAATAACGATCAATATAACGAAAATGTTATTAACTTGGAACTTTAACGAGAATCAAAATATAACTCTTAGGCGGAAGGTAAACGAGTAATAATGAAGAACATGAAGAACACGAAGAACGGAAAGTAAATGCGGAATTGAATGACGGAAAAGAAATGGAATCGACCCTGACGAACAAGAATGGACGGGGTTAGGTGCGTCGAAGGAAGGTGACTAGCTCGGCGTCGAGTCGCCTGCTACGACCCAATGGCGCCCTAGCACATTCCGTCACCACATCCCTTCCATGCCACTCCGCTCGTCGTCTTGCGGAATACTCACGAAGAACGCTTTTTACTTCGACAGAACTTTCTCGGCTCTCACGAGCTTTCCCACTCTCTTGGAAATGAAAAGGATGGAAATGAATGAGCAAATAATGGTGAAGGGTGGCCCTCTTATTTATAGGAGAAGCTTTGGCTTCCCTTGGAAGCCATTGCAGTGCGGAAATACTGCAAAAGTTACCCCGGGTTCGGTTAAAAGTTGCTTTATTCGATGTCGAGGTCCAAATGACCTCAGACATGAAATCTAAAAATATCGGAGGACTCATTGGTTCGAATACTAGTGAACCAACTTGATTCATGAAGAAGACGGGGTCGTCTGAAGAAAGACGAGCAAAGATTTCCTTTTTGGAATTACTTTTTACAATTCACTTACACTGACAGATTCTACTCCCAAGCGTTCAATTGACCTCAGAATGGAAATCCGTGAATGCTAATGGAATCCTTGAGTCATTTTCCATAAGAGGGGCCTGACAAAACTAGACTCGGATCAACGAGGAGAATTTCGTAAATTTCTCAAAACACGAACGCACGCAAAAGTTACTATTCATTCACTTCTTAAATACGTTTTTCATCACTGGGAACTCAATTGACTTCAGAATAAAATTCTGAGAACACCGGCACACTCCTTGAGTTAAAAAGTTTTTAACGAGACCACAAATGGTCATAACAAAGTTAAGATCGGAATTTTCGAAAAGACGATATTCACTTAAACTGACCCTTAAAGTCGTGACTGACATCTGACCTTAATTAACCTTAGTTAAATTTCTTCCTTAACATTCTTAATTGTCATTAAGATTCTTTAAACCTTATTCGAAAATCTGGGGCGTTACATCCTACCCCCTTAAAGAAATTTCGTCCCGAAATTTACTAACCATGATAAACGATATCAAGGTACTTTCTTGAGTAGCTCGGATTCGAGTTCCCAGGTTGCTTTCTCTGAACCATGATGGTTCCATATTACTTTTACAAGATTGATCTCCTTATTCGTCAACTTCTGGATCTTTCGATCCATAATGGTCTGGGGCTGCTCTTCATACGCGATGTCCTCATTCAGGACTATCTCTTCCTTGTTAATCACGTGCTTTGGGTCACACACGTACTTTCTCAACAATGAGACATGAAAGACGTCACGAACGTCACTCAGGTTGGGTGGTAAGGCCAACCTGTAGGCTACTTCATTCACCTTCTCTAGAATCTCAAAAGGTCCAATAAATTTGAGCCTTAATTTGTTTCATTTTCTGTAATGAACCACTCCTCTGACAGGGACACCTTCAAGAACACTTTATCTTCAATGTCGAAACTGAGTTCCGTTCTTCTTTGATCTGCGTAAGCCTTCTGTCTATCTTGAGCCTCCTTGATTTGTTGATGAATTAACTCGATCTTCTGGATTGCTTCCTGGACCATTTCAGGTCCAAGTATTCTTCTTCATCCAACCTCGTCCCAATACAAGGGCGATATATAGTTCTCTCCGTACAAGGCTTCATAAGGGGCCATGTCGATCGATGACTGGTAGCTATTGTTGTGCGCAAATTCTACCAATGGTAGTAGCTCCTCCCGGTTGCTTCTTTGATCGATGACTACTCCTCTAAGTATGTCTTCTAGAATCTGGATAGTCCTTTTGGACTAGCCATCCATTTGAGGATGAAAGGTTGTGCTGAAATTGAGCTTTGATTCCATTGCTTCTTTGTATGCTCCTCCAGGATCTTGTCATAAATCTCACATCACGATCCGATATAATCGAGACTGGCACTTCGTGCAATCACATGAATTCTCTAACATACATCTGGGTTAGTCGATCTAGCCCATTTGTCATTTTAATAGTAACAAAATGTGCTGATTTTGATAATCGATTTACGATTACCCAAATAGCGGTATTCTCCCGCTTAGACTTTGGTAAACCTACCACAAAATCCATACTAAAAACATCCTACTTCCATTCAGGAATTTCTATGGGTTGGAGCAAACCAGAAGGTTTTTGATTGAAGGCCTTCTCTTGCTGATAGATCAAACACATTTACACGAAGGTGGCTATATCTCTCTTCATATTACTCGACCAGAATTTCCTCTTGAGGCCTTGATATATCTTGGTGCTTCCGAGATGTGTTGTGCATGGTGTGTCATGTGCTTTGTACATGATTTCCTCTTTTAGTTCTTCCTTGTTTGGCACATAAGGCCTTCCTTTGAATAAGAGCACGTTATTGGCGGCTTCTGCGAAATTTTGCAAGCTATTCATCCCTGCTTCCATTCTTCTTCTTAAGAAACTCATCTCCTTTCTAAGCCTTAACTATTCTTTGCCTGAGGCCGGGATGAATGACTATCGCGGTGATTTGGGTTTGAATGGTCTTAGGTGGTATTAGCACCTCGAGTCTTAACTCCTCGAATTCCTTTTGAAGTCCCTTCTTGACTTGAACGAGTCCTCACTCTACCTTCTCCTTTCTACTTAGAGCATCAGTTACCGTATTCGCCTTGCTTGAGTCGTAGTGAATCGTACAGTCGCAGTTCTTGATGGGTTCCAATCACCTTTCTTGTCTCTGTTCAGATCCTTCTGCTCAAAGAGATACTTTAAGCTCTCATGGTCCGAGAAGATCTCACACTTAGCTCCGTACAGATAGTGCCACCAGATCTTTAGTACATGAACAACCGCTGCTAACTCTAAATCATGCGTGCGATAGTTCTTCTTGTGATTCTTAAGCTATCTCAAAGCATAAGTAATCACCTTTCTTCTCTTCATCAATACGCATCATAATCCTTTTCTTGATGCATCAGTGTAAACCACGAAGTCTTCATTCTATTCTGGAATGGCCAATCATCGGGCTTGTGGTTAACATCTTCCTTCTGGAAACTTTCCTCGCACACAGGCGTCCACTTGAACTTGGAGTCTTTCTTTAATAGTCGCGCCATTGGCTTAGATATCGACGAGAATCCTTCGATGAATCTGCGATAGTATCCCGCGAGTCTTAGAAAACTTCTTATCTCATTAACGTTCCTTGAAGATTTCGAGTTGCTTGCAACTTCAATCTTAGTTGGATCCACCTCGATTCCTTCTACTGAAACTATATGACCTAGTAACATAACTTCCTTGGGCCAAAACTCACTCTTACTAAACTTAGCGTAAAGCTTTTCTCTTCTTAACGTCTCCAGCACCACTCTTAAGTGCTCTTGGTGTTTCTCTTCATCCTTTAAATAGATGAGGATATCATCTATGAAAACTAGCACAAACTTATCTAAATAGGGGTGAAAAATCCAGTTCATTAATTTCATGAACACTACTGGGGCGTTGGTCAATCCGAATGGCATTACCATAAACTTATAATGACCGTAGCGAGTTCTAAAAGCAGTATTAGGAATATCCTCCTTTCGGATCTTCAGTTGATGATACCCAGATCTTGAGTCTATGCTAGAGAAGACTCTTGCTCCCTTAAGCTGATCAAAGAGATCATCTATTCTTGGGAGAGGGTATTCATTCTTGATGGTTAGCTTATTCAGCTCTATATAATTGATGCACATTCTCAATGTGGCATCCTTCTTCTTCACGAACAAAATTGGGGCTCTCTCAAGGTGACACACTAGGTTGGATAAAACCTAAGTCTAACAACTCTTGAAGTTGAATCTTAAGTTCTTGCAACTCTTTAGGTGCCATTCTGTAAGGGGCTTTCGAAACTGGTGCAGCTTCTGGTTCCAAATCGATAGCGGATTCATCTTGCCTGCATGGGGGTAATCCTGGCAGTTCTTTCGGAGATTCGTCCGGAAATCTTCTTATGCCTTCTATTGCAGACTCTCCTTCCTCTTTCTTTGTCGCAATCACCTTCTCTTCTTAAGGCAGTATTCTGACTTTATAGCTTCTGTTGGAGGTCACCATCGCTTTCAGACGTAGAGATCGCATGTCTGGTCCTTGAACGTAAGCTTAGAACTTCTCTGACGCCATTCCTTAGATTGCAATTTTTCTTGTATTCTTCCAACAATGACTAAGGAATATTGCTTTATACTTTCTACTCTATTCAAGGGTCCACACTCGAGCTCTATGAGTGGGAGCAAAACAAAAGGAATGCCTCTGAGTAAGAACTTTATCTGGATCAAAAATTCTTTAACAAGTTCTAAAAACTGGAAGAGATATAGCACTGGGCTATTTATACTAAAAACACTGCCTTTTCAGAGGACTTATAACTGGAAAGGGATTTCTTGCATGAAGCAGGGGCATGGAAGATACTCAACGATTAGCAACTGAGAACCATGTTGAATATTTTGCAAGGGCGTCAGCATAGCTTATTGATAGAGATTTTATCACCTCTAAAGTTGTTTCAATATTTATTAACTCGTGTCAATGCCTACAAGTGTACAAGCATATATTTGTAGCAAGGATGAAATGAGATCGATCCACAGGGAAAATGAATTTGAATAAGAAAATGCAACTACTATGACGATAGAAAAACGGAATATCTAGACTAAGATTAAGTGAGGGGTTGGTTTCATTCACAATACCAAATCAAGAACTAGAGTAACAAACACCAACTTAACATAAATAAATAATCTAAATAGCAAGCAAGAACAACAATCAACAAAAGGGAGATTTAAAGGTAGAATTAAACAAGACTCTAGGATATGGATTCACAATACTCCTCTTGATTCAACAACAAGGATTAAAAGCACAATCATGCTAAGTTCATAGGTAAGAAGACCACGAATATAGAAGGAGCATCTCTCGAATATCTCCTAAATTGTGAATGCGACAAGGATGGCTATCTCTAACACATTCCAAGGTTGCACCTACCAAAGGCTCAAAGGGGTCACCATTCCTTCCACATAATCAACTTCAACAAAGAGTACAAGTACATGAATTCAATCCATACATGCTTATGTTCACAGGATGGGCAAGATGCAAGTGAATCATACATGTGATGCTAGTAAGGAGGCCATTCAAACAACATCATTCAAGACCAAGTATGGATTAAAACCTTGACAAAGCATAAACATATATTAAACCCTCATGAAGAATAAGAGTCACATTGTTTCACCACATCCTAGAGCCCTAAGGGGCTCTAGCCTACCATATTTACAACAAGATCAAGAATACAAGACAAGGATCCAAAACCCATTTTCAAAACAAAGGTAAAAGAGTGAAGGAGAAGATAAAATCTAATGTAGAACAAACTTCTTCAATCCCTTGCCTTGAATCTTCAAATGGATAGTTGAATCTTTCTCCTCCTCTTGATGTTCTTGATCTTCAAAAATCCCAAAATGAAGAGTGTTCTTGAGAGATTTTCGTGTGTAATGAAGTGTCTTTTGAACTCCCCAAATGTTATATCATATAGAGGGCCAATAATGGAGTGCCAAAAGTCAAAATTGGATTCGTCAGTCCCGACCGCGACCTCGTCTGGGTCACGCCTAGAGGTCGAGTTTGGAACACACAAAAATAGGTCTATGAATTGCTGAAATGCGGGCCGTGCTGGCCGCGCCTGGAGCCCGCATTGCAAAGGCCCTGGGGCGCCGCATGCCCTGCAACCGCTCCCGGAGGTGCCTTCGAAGCGACCTCGGGCCGGTCGCTCCAGCCAGTCGCGCTCGGGCTGAAGGATTTCAAGCCTCTGTTTGGTGCTCTGCAATGCAACCCATGGTCATGCACCTTGGCCGTGTCTGAGCCCGACACTTGGTTTTCTTCAACTTTTTAAGTCTTGTGTGGCCTTTGATGATCGCAATCCTATTTTAACTTTGTTTTGTACAAACTAACCCAAAAATAACCTGTATTGGCCACTTTAAACAATATTAAAGATAATCAACAAAATAAACATAATTAACAAACATATAAACATAAACATAGAGCAAAACTACTCAAAAGCGCGTGCAATTGAGTCCAAATGAGTGCAATTCAAGCACTCATCAACTCCCCCAAACTTAAATATTTGTTTGTCCCCAAACAAAAACAAGAGACAAGGCAAGGATTTTGATTTCAGCAGAATCAAGATGACAATTTGCTTTATAATCAACAGACGAGCATTGCAAAGATGATATTGGCAATCAAACATAAACAAGTACAAAAGAAATCATCATGATACAATTATCGGAGTACAAGCTCTCACAAGGATTTAAGAACGCTCACTCTCAAGTGTATAGGCAAAACGTGTATCCACTCAAAGTCAAGAGTGCACTAGGATCCTACCATATGCTTGCAAAGTGACTACAATCTCCACTAATCCATGTGTGTTCTCAAACAAGAATCATTAAGGGCTTTTTGGGTTGTAGTGAAGGTTTTTCGGAGGGGGTAGGTATACATTTGGCTAAGTGGTTTCCCAAAAATACCAAAGTCATTTCATTACTAGTTAAGGAGAACTAAACAAGCTCTCTTCTACCCTTTGTTCTTTTCAACCCAAATTTCTTTGAGATTTCTCCAAATTTTTCAGCATTTCTTACTCTTTTAGTTTGCGATCTTATTGTGAACATATCTCTTTTTTTTCTTCACTTAAGCAATTTCAATTTCAACCCTAGAAATTTTTCTTCTCTTTATTCTTTTTCATCACAAGAGTATTTCAATATTTTTCCCTTTTCCAACTATAAGATTTCTCAAAAATTCCAATTGAAAGAACATACACAATCTTGTCCTTTATTTCATTCCCAAACCCAACAATATCAAGGAAACTTTTTAAGGCTCAAAAGAGCTTGCAAGGGATTCAATTTTTGTAATGGGAGATAAAATATTTGGATAATCGTGAGGTTAACCGAAGAATGGCCTTAAATCATTTTCAAGAGATCAAACACACAATAGTAGCCTCAATTAAGTCACCAAGCAAGTTCTAGAGAAAGACTAGCGCACCAAGAAGACCATCAATCACTCATCAAAAAAAAGATTACACTTATGCAATCTTTGGATCAAATCTTCCCAAGGTAGGCTTTTTCTTCAATAATTGTACTTTTAAGACATAACAAGAACCTTGTTTATATTATCATGCTATAAAATCTCGCCTTTTATCAACATTTTTCAAAAAAAATTCAACATAAACTCATCAAAGATTCCAACTCAATCAAAAACATGCTCTTAACTCCTATCATATTATAGGGGCATACACTTATTCAAGTCAAAAACATCCCCAAACCTCATATCATAAGACAATCGAACAAAAACATAGATAAAACATCACATATGCTCATGAAACAAAACGGCATGCGAACGAATATCCATCAATTGTCTCCATCCAATCAATCCATCATACATAAAGCGATAAAATCCTAACATAATCCAAGTATAAATAAAATATAAGCATGCAAGCATGCTCAATTATCCAAAAATAACATAATTAAAACAAAATGATAAAATGAGCATGAAAAGATCATTGCCATCACTACTCTCCCCCTTCCCCAAACTTATTTTGATCCAAGTGAGGAAATAAGTTTGGAGGCAAAAAGATGGTAGCAAGGAGCACTAACTGCTCAGTAGGGTGGATGCTGCTGTTGATGTGGAGACTGCTGTATGAATTGTTGCGAAGTGGAGGACGGCATGAATTGGGATGACTGGAATTGCTGGAACTGTTGAGAGGAAGACGCCATGAATTGGCCCATCGGCATTTGCTGAAAATGCTGAGAAGAGGAGGACGAGGCCATGAACTGTCCAGTCGAGAATTGTTGCATCGACTGGAATGGCGGCTGTTGCTGAAACTGCTACTGCGGCTGGTAGGAGTTGTAGGGAGTTATTTGTTGATGCTAAGACGGGGTGTAGGGCTGCTGCTGTGACCCAGAGCCAGTGTGCATTCCTCGGAAGAGTCCGACTAGGTCCTGTATCTCTAATCGAAATGAGCCTTTGTTGTCAGAAAGGCCTCTGATCTCACCCCTGAAGTCAGTGTACCTCTCATCAATATCCGTCTGGATGGTATGAAAGCGCTCATCCACACTTGACTAAATCTGACCTATTCGGTGATGCATGTCATTACGGATGTCATCAAATTGGGTGTACCAATCCTGCCTTAGGTTCCCAAACTCATCATGCACCTCAATCCGCCAGTTTTGCATGTTCTCGTCCATTGTCATCATGTAGCCATCAACTGCATCAAAGCGGCCTACAATCTGTTCTTCAATGTAGCGCCGCCCTCGTCTGAATGCGGCTGTGGAGGATCCCTCTCCCCCATCGGCTCCTCCTCCCTCTGGTTGGTCATCAATGGCATCTCTCATGCCTGTAGGAAGTCCCGTAACTCTAATAGCTTCGTGATGAGTTGGTGTGTCCATCATCTAGTTGTCTCGCTCTTGAAAATTTGATACATGCGTAAGAGCTGGATTTGGCAGCAAAAAGTTCCCCCTTCCTCTCATGGACAAAAGATAGGTTTTTGTGTCCGAGGTGAGCATCTTTATGTTCCTCAAGTAGGGGATACTCAAGAGTCTTGCTCCGAGACTCTCTTGGTACTCATCCAAATCAATGTCGAAGTGCTCGGCTAGGGGGGTGATCAATCCCCAATGCAGATCCAGCCATTATCCATATGAGCTTGTCTTTAAAGCTGCTCAAGCAAGAATGCTCTAAAGTTCAGGTGGACGGCATTCAACATGGCCCAAAGTGCGAACAACTCTACAGTTCTCACCCTCCCGTTTTCTCGTCTAGCAAAGATGGTGAAGACAAGAATGCGATGTAGATAACAGAAGACTGGATTGGGCATGGCAGATGCCTTGGCAAGGCTGGAGTCGTACTTCTCAGTGTCAGACTATGTTACGCAGAAGAGGCGGTAGGCATAATCTTTGTCATATCGAGATGGAGGATGATAGATGCTGTCATCGGCCGCATTAAAGATCCGGTTCATCTCCTCAACCGTGAGAGCTCTATCCCGGTTTCCCATCCTGAAAGTGCATCTTATAGGCCCTCTCTTGGCCATCCTTTTGATGTCAAGTGTGCTCAACACCTCTTTCACCAAGAGGGGGTAAGTCTTCCTTGTTGTTTCTAGGGCTTGTAGCCATCCAATCCTGTCTAGGAGGGTCCATACATCGTTTCGTATCCCAAGGATCTCCGTGGATACGGGACACATGAATCGTGTGGTAGCTACACTTAATGGGAACAATCTATCCCAACTTTTTCTATGCCATGCTTCTGTAAAGTGAATCCCATAAGTCATGGGATCGTCTATGCCAAGGTCCTCTTCTTCCTGTTTAACTTCCTCTTCAATTTCGGGGTCGGATTCAGGTTCCTGTCGTCTGGAAGATCTCTTTCCCCTTCTTGGTGCCATCTTTGTGTGATTAAGATACGGTACCTATGAACAAGAAAAGGAGTCATAAGATATAGGGGCATAACCAATTTAAAATTCAAACAATGAAGTTGAGGTTTCAAAACATATGACAAATTCCAATACACTTCCTCAACTAACTTTGGTGAATCAAAGTTTAAATCTATCTACAACTTCATGCCTCCTACCAAATGATAAACATGCTCCATTTTTCAAAGTACCAACATCAATATTCAAAATGAGCACAAATTTAACTTGGCACAAATAGCCTCTTTCCATATTTGACAATATCAAAAACAAAGGCAAAATGTTCATGTGTCCAAAACCAAACATGATCAACACAAAAAGAAGTTGGTTGCGAAATTGGTAAATGGCCCTTAAATAAATATGACAAAATCAAAAGCATAGGACCAAATAACAAAATTCTTCAACATTATCAATGAACAACAATACTTGTTTTCCAATGATTTTAATGACCCAACTCAATCATAAGTAAAGATCTAGACAAAGGGGGCTCCAATTAATGTAACAATATCAACAACAAAGAACCCCCCCCCCCTTTCATTCATTCATCACAACAAATTCCCATTTCTTGGCACTATCATGAATTTCCAACCAAAAATGCAAGTAATTTTTAAATTGTCAAATAAAGGACCCTCATTTCAAAGACGACAAAATCAAAACATGGGAGGTCGTATTCAATATTAAAGAGCAATGCTCGCATTTTTATCTCATGCATTCAACAATTTGATGATTCTTTGAATAAGATTTTTAAGCAAAAAGAGGACTAAGATTAATATGACAATATCCAAAGCAATTATACATCATATGTATACTATATTAAATCTCTCTCTCTCTCTCTTTCTTTATGCTCCAAAAGTTATCAAATTCATGTTTTTCGTAAAGAATCATATCATTGAATGCCAAACTTCACATTAAGGTTAAATAAAGCATGTAAATACCATTCAAAACCAACATTCTTGCACCAATTTTCAAACATTCAAATTTTCCCCAATTTGGACATTTAAACTCAAGTTTCAAACTAATTAGGAGATGGCATAGGCTCATTGTGCAAGAATGTAGCAAAAATACCAAACAAGAGAGCAAAGCTTCCATTTTCAAATCATAGCATACAAATTATTTGTCAAAATCGAGCTTCTATGCCTCATTCTAACAATTCTAACATGAACTCAAGCCTAATACATCAAAATTCAACCAATTCTTTCAACTCACAATGCATTGGCAAGCTTAGACTAGATAGAAATAAAATACAACTAATTCTTCACCACAATGGCAAATTTTTCCTCAAATGAGCACAATGTAGTTCATTCTAATCATCTAAGTGCAAGCATCATGAGCATTTACCCCCATTTAAGCAACAATGGAGATATAAACAACGAAATAACATGAAAAATTCAAATTTCACCATTATTGCCCCAAGTTCATGAAGAATCCCATCAAATTTCACCAAAATTCTAACCCATATTATACCCATGCAAGATATTGTACATTCCATCCAATGAAAGCAAAATTTAAGGAAGATTCACACCAAATTCGTTCATCTCATTCCTAGGGCACAAATTATGATTTTTCCCCAAATTTACTTGCATATGAACCATTCAAACTCTAAAATCATGCTAAGAGTATAATGTTGGAGAAATCTAGGAGAAAGTTGAGAGATTTACCTTGGTTTCTTGAGGAAGAGGTTGAAATCGTGTGTGAGAGTGAGTGAGAGTGAGTGAGAATGTGTATAATGAAAGAAAAATGGAGGTGAAAGGGTTAAAAATCCATCGGGTGTGTGGCGCGGCCTGGCTCCGATCGCATCCGGGGGCCACGTGCCAAATGCTCTGTAACGCGGGCTTGGCTCGGTCGCGCCTCTGGGTCGCGTACGAGCTGAATGATTTTGCCTCTCTGAAGATATCTGCAACGCGGCCCCTGCCCGCGCCGTGTAACCGCGCTCGAAGTGCCCTGGGGTACGGCCTCTGCCTTGGTCATGCCTCTGGGCCGCGTCCCAAGCATACTTTGTGTTTTTCTTCTCCTTCGACACTGATTCCCTCATTGCCTCTAATTTTCTTTCCCTGCAAAAAATTTCACTCACTTAAGACACACAAAACACCATTCTTAAGACTAATTCCTCACTTTAGGAATCAATCTACTACAAAAGAAATTAACTAGGCAGTAAAACTTAAAATTAAAACAAAAACAAGAAAAATAAACTAACAAAATTTAAAAGGATTGGGTTGCCTCTCAACTAGCGCTTAATTTAACGTCGTGAGCTCGACGGGATATAGTCTTCAAACGTCTTTGAGATGGAGGACAAACACTCCGGCTTGCTCCTCTGGATTGTAGAACTTCTTCACACGTTGTCCATACACAACAAATCGATTCCCGTCCTTTGATTGTAATTCCACAGCACCACTTTCAAAAACTCTTGAAATCAAGTAAGGACCACCCCACTTTGTTTTGAATTTTCCGAGAAATTAAACAATTTAAATCTTGAATTGAAAAGAAAAATGGCATCTCCGGGTGCAAGTTCTTTCTTCCTCAAGAACTTGTCGTGATAGAGTTTGGTCCTCATCTTGTAGATGGAAGAATTTTCAAAGGCCTCAAGCATAAATTCATCGATTTCATTCAAACAGAAAATTCTTTCTTTTCTCGACATCTCAAAGTTAAGATTGAGCTTTTTGGTGGCCCAATACGCCTTGTGAGTGAGCTCAATTAGAAGATGGCAAGACTTTCCCAAATACCATTTGATAGGGGAGCATGCCCAGTGGAGTCTTGTAGGTCGTTCGATAGGCCCAAAGTGCTTCATCGAGGTGGCTTGCCCAATCTTTCCCATTCGTCTTCACCACTTTTTGGAGGACTTGTTTCACCTCTCTGTTTGCAAGCTCGGCTTGTCCATTGGCTTGTGGGTGGTAGGGAGTCGCACTTTGTGCTTCACTCCATGTCGTGCTAGGAGATTTGTCATCCACTTATTATAAAAGCGGGTGCCTCCATCACTATCAAGGCTCTTGGAGCCCCAAATCTTGTCAAAATGTTCCTTTGAAGGAACTTGAGCACAATATTTGAATCATTAGTTTTGGTTGGAATTGCTTCAATCCATCAGGAGAGGTAGTCCACCGCTAGGAGAATGTAGAGATTTCCCTCGGAAACCACAAACGGTCCTATAAAGTCGATCCCCCATACGTCGAACAACTCCATTTCAACAATGGCACTCATAAGCATCTCATCCCTTTTTGAAATTGAGCCCATCTTTTGGCATCTCTCACATGTCTTCACAAATTCTTCACAATTTCTAAAAATGGAGGGCCAATAGAACCCGCTTTGTAGAATCTTCCTAGTGGTTCTATTGGAAGTAAAATGGCCTCCGCACGGGGAATCATGACAAGCCTTCATTATCTCGATCCATTCTTCCTCCGGCACACATCTTCTAAGGATGGAATCGGCACATCTTCCAAAAAGATAGGGCTCCTCCCATATGTAGAATTTGAGATCATGGAAGAAGTTTTTCCTTTGATAGCTCTCCATCTCTACGGGTTTCACTTTGGCAACTAGATAGTTGACAATATCCGCAAACCACGGAACTTTTGTTGAAGCTGACATGATTCTCTTGTCGGAAAAACTCTCATTGATTGGCCATGTGTTCTCTTCCTCTCCTTTCACATGCTCTAACCGGGACAAGTGATCCGCCACCATGTTCTCGCATCCTTTTCTATCTTTGATCTCCACATCGAACTCTTGGAGTAGAAGAATCCATCGGATAAGCCTTGGCTTTGCATCCTTTTTGGCAAAAAGATGCCTCAAAGCGGTGTGGTCGGTGTGCACAATTGTTCAGGCCCCAATGAGATAGGGCCTAAACTTGTCGAATGCGTAGACGACCACCAAGAGTTCCCTCTCTGTGGTGGTGTAGTTGACTTGAGCGGGATCCAAAGTCCTACTCCCATAGTAGATGACTCGGAAGAGTTTGTCCTTCTTTTGGCCAAGAGCGGCTCCCACCGCTATCTCGCTTGCATCACACATTACTTCAAAAGGCTCACTCCAATTGGGTGTGATAAGCACGGGTGCCGTGATTAGGGCCTTCTTCAACGTTTCAAAAGCCTGCGAACAATTAGCATCAAAGTCAAATTCAACGGCTTTTTCAAGTAAACGACAAAGGGGTTTAGAGACTTTAGAAAAATCTTTTATAAAATGCCTATAAAACCTTACGTGTCCTAACAAGCTTCGAACTCCCTTTTCATTTGTTGGTGGAGGTAGTTTTTCAATGGCCACTATTTTGGCCCGGTCCACCTCTAGACCTTCATCCGACACCTTGTGTCCAAGAACAATGTCGTCTCTTACCATAAAGTGGCATTTTTCCCAATTGAGCACAAGATTGGTGTCTTCACACCTCTACAAGACTTGTGTTAATTTATCAAGGCATCTATCAAATGAATCACCAAACACAGAAAAGTCATCCATAAACACCTCCATGATATTTTCAATCAATCCATGAAAGATGGACATCATACACCTTTGAAAGGTGGTGGGTGCATTACACAACCCAAACGACATCCATCTATAAGCAAAAATGTCATACAGACAAGTAAAGGCGGTCTTCTCTTAGTCCTCGGGAGCAATCATGATTTGATTGTATCCCGAGTAATCATCAAGAAAGCAATATAATTCATGACCCGCCAACCTATCTAGCATTTGATCAATGAAAGGCAATGGAAAATGATCTTTCCTAGTATATACGTTCAAAGCCCTATAATCTATACACATTCTCCATCCCGTTACTACTCTTGTAGCAATTGTTTCTTTATTATCATTCTCAACAATAGTCATCCCCCATTTTTTAGCAACTACTTGAGTAGGACTCACCCACTCACTATCTGAAATAGCAAATATGATACCGGCATCAAGCAACTTCAAGACCTCTTTCCTAACAACTTCTTGCATAATAAGGTTGAGTCTTCTTTGGTTTTGCACCTTAGGTTTATAATCTTCCTCAAGCAAAATTTTATGCATGCAAATAGAAGAATTAATGCCCTTAAGGTTGGAAATTGACCATCCTATAGTACTTTGATATTTCCTCAACACCCTTAACAATTTATCACATTGTTCATCGGACAAGAGGGAAGAAACGATTACTGGTTTTTGCTTGGCTTCATCAAGATAAGCGTACCTCAAATGTGTAGGAAGGGGTTTCAATTCCATTTCCTCCTTTGCCTTCAACTCCTCATTTTCCTTTGATGTTTGGTCCTCGTCTCTCAATGGTAAGAACTTCGGCTTCCTCAAGTATGATTCCTGAAATGAATTCATCATAGAAATGGAATCACATAGATCAACATCATCATTAGGTAAAGAATTAAAGATAGAGTTAGAAATGCAAATCTCAAGAGGATTTTGTGGGCTCCTCAACTCTTCCTCCTTCACACACTCATCCACCATTTGGAGCACCTTGCACTCATGAATATTCTTTGCCTCTTCTTCGGGATGTTGCATTACTTTTTGAAGGGAAAACATGATTTTTTTCTTCATTCACCCTCAAGGTAAGTTCTCATTTCTCCACATCTATCAAGGCCTTACTTGTATTAAAAAAACGATCGCCCTAAGATGAGGGGAACTTCCTTGTCTTCCTCCATGTCAAGAACCACAAAGTATACCGGGAAGATGAATTTGTTGACCTTTACTAGCACATCTTCTACCACACCCTTTGGATATGTTAAAGATCGGTCGGCCATTTGGAGGCAAATGGTGGTGGGCTTGATCTCTCCCATCTTCAACTTTTTAAAGAAAGAGAGGGGCATCAAATTGATGCTTGCCCCAAGATCACACAAAGCTTTCCCAACATGATTCTCTCCAATGGTGACCGAGATGTTGAAGCTTCCCGGATCATTCATCTTCGCGGATAACTTTCTTTGTAGTAGAGCACTACAATTCTCAGTCAAGTTGACCATCTCATACTCCCCAAATCTCCTCTTTTTGGAAATCACATCCTTCAAGAACTTTGCATAATTTTCATTTGTTGAAGTGCTTCAACAAGAGGGATGTTGATTTGTACCTTTCTAAAAATATCGATAAACCGAGAGAATTGCTCGTCGCTCTTCACCTTTTGGAGTCTTTGTGGGTAAGGTATAGGTACTTTGTATTCTTCCGGCATCACCTTTATCGGTTCTTTTTTTTCTTTCCCCTTTTCAAGGGCATCATTTTTCTTTAATTTGGGACTCAAGTCCTCTTAACTTGGTCCATTTTCCTTCTTCTTTTCACTAGGTTGCTCTTCAACCTTTCCTTTGCTTTCTTCTTCATCCGGTATCTCGGGGCCATCATAGGCGGTTCAACTCCTCAAGGTAATTACCTTGCATTGGTCCTTCGAATTCACAGTGGTGATGCTTGGGAACTTGCCTTGTTGATGTTGGCTTCCCAAGATAGTTGCATATTGTCCCATTTACTTCTCCAAAGTGTTAACTTGGTTGCCAATTGCTCCGACGGTATTTTCTAACTTCCCAAAACGTGTTTGAGAGTCTTTCATGTAGTTCTCCGTCTTTCCCATAAATACCATTAGGAGTTCATCCATCTTGGGCTTCTTCTCCTCATCAATTACACCATTTGTGACTAAGAAGCCCGAAGGTGGTTGGATAGCATTATTCGGGTTACCATAGGAGAAGTTCGGATGTTGAGCTCTATTTTGATAACCTTGGTTTCCACCATATTGACCTCCATATTGGGGCTTGTACCCCGGATTGAATGGTCATTGTTGATTTGAATAGCCTCCTTAGTTTACATAGTTAACCTCCTCAAATTGGCTTTGAGGTGTCTCGGCTTTTGGATTGGTAAAGGCTTCAATTTTTGAATTTAAGGTTGCCATTTGAGCCGCCAAAAGCCCAAGTGCATCTGAACTTGAAGTAGAAGCCACTTTCTCTAGAATTTGGACGCCCTCTCTTGCCGCCAGCCACTGAAATGAATTTGAAGCCATTTCTTCAATTATCCTCAAAGCTTCTTCCGGTCCTCTTGCTAAGAGTGATCCTCCCACGGCCGCATCTATGAGTGTTCTCACTTCGTCTTTGCTTCCACCATAGAAGATACACACTTGATGATCGGTTCCAAAACCATGTTCGGGGCACTTCCTTAGCATCTCCCTAAAGCGCTCCCACGCCTCATATAAGCTTTCATCATACCATTATTTGAACACGGTGATATCTCCTTTCAATTTGAGGGTTGTTCCGAGTGGGAAAAACTTGTGTAAGAGCTTTGTCACCAATTGATCCCAAGTTTGAAATGTTCCTTGAGCATGGCTCAACCACCATGTTTCCGCCTTGTTGATCAATGAGAATGGAAAGAGTCGGATGCGAATTGCATCATCTGGGACTCTATTCATCTTAATTTTCCTACTAACATTGAGGAATTTATGAATATGCTCATGTGGATCCTCCATTGGTGTCCCTCGGAATTGGTTTTGCTGGATCATTAGTATGAGAGAGGTCTTAAACTCAAAATTCTTAGCTTGAATGGGTGGTCCATTGGCCACCCCTTGATCAACGATGGGTTGAAAAAGATTCCGGATTGGTACCTCCATATTTCTATTGTGAGCCTTCTCTTGGGCTCTCAATTGCTCTTGCATCACCTCCAATTGCCTTTGCATTTGGGCAATCATCGGGTCTTGAACCGGTGGAGGTAGATCCGCCATTCTCCTCCATCTACGTGCGTTGTTGTGACAAACCATTTCTTTAATCTCTAAGTCTAATGAAATAGGTGGTTCTCCTTGAGAACAAGTGTGCATACACTTCCTATCAAAAAGGACAAACTAATCAAGAACAACCCTTTCAAATAAGACAAATAAAAATGTCTAAAGTAATCCACTCAATCGTTATCACAATATTGCATTTATCAAATTAATTCCGTCTCCCCGGCAACGGCGCTAAAAACTTGGTTTTCTTCAACTTTTCAAGTCTTGTGCGGCCTTTGATGATCGAAATCCTATTTTAACTTTGTTTTGTACAAACTAACCCAAAAATAACCTGTATTGACCACTTTAAACAATATTAAAGATAAACAACAAAATAAACATAATTAACAAACATATAAACATAAACATAGACCAAAAGTACTCAAAAGCGCGTGCAATTGAGTCCAAATGAGTGCAATTCAAGCACTTATCACTTATCAAGGAAGTGTTATTACTGATTCTTGATGATCAAAAAGTATCATCAAAAGATTACAATTTATCCAAGAGGACATAAGTGAAGGATCTCAAATAATATATGAAGAATTTCAATTGACACAAAGTTGTTGAAAGATGATTGATTCAATTGACACGAGAATGAATGAATTGACTTATCAAAACTTCCAATCTTACTGAAACTTTTAATCTACCAATTCTAGGTCTATCTGCTTAACGATCTTCTTCAGGTTCTCTCTCTTTATTTCTTTGAGCATTACGCATCTTCTTCTTTACTGGGTTGCTACGAAATAGCATGAGTCGGTTGGACTTCAACTAGATATACTTGGCCGGAAAAAGTGATATTCAGGGATTACTTTCACCTATCGGAAGGGATACAATAAAATGACCTGATCTATACGTGCTTTCATCTCGTCTGAAACCACAAATATGGAGCATGCCTTAATAATCACTTGAACTCTTGATCATACCTTAACAATGTCCCCTTTCCTTACCTCTAGTTCTAGATCTCCATCTCCTTTGCCTTGTGATAACAATTCAGGATATACTTCTAGTATAACTCATACTTGAAACCTTCCCAACCATACTCCGTTCATTGCTCCAAGGTTATCGTTCTTCGAACGGACTTTCACTAGTAGTCCGTACCATCCATACGTATAAGAGAGCACAACCTAATTCCTCATCCTTTGAACAAGCTTATAAAATCGAAAATTCACTTCTTAGGAACAACCCATTTCTCGACTCCCCATCGGGCTTCTTAAACTATTAAATGACGGAGGATTATGTTTGAAAAACATGTTCTTGGCTCTCGAGCCGTGGTTCGGGACTTACTTGTTGCGTCCTCATTCTCTCCTTCGATTGACGTCTTCTCGGTGAAATGCCTTTCGATAAGGTCTTTAGATTACGCAGGATAGATCAAGAAAAGCGGGAAAATTGCCTCATAAGAGGACTTTTTGGCATTAATAAGAAAGAGGTTCTTGGTTACATCCGAAAATAGGGTAGCCTTTAGAGGATTACTACCACTATTAAAATCTAAAGGGGTTGATTAATATATTTACAGAATAAGATTTGGATTAAAGCGGACAAACAGATCAACAAGGTGTTCTAACAACAATACCTCTTTTACCTATTTCTAAAGCTTAACTATATGATGGGCCCTTTTCTTTTCTTTTCCATGATGATTCCACCTCTTTCTCACTTTTCTTCTCTGGGTCCTCTTCTTCCTCATCTTTATCTGTCTCCGGTACCTCGAACTTGAATTTCCTCATGCTTCCTTCGGGGAACTGATGGGGCATACACTGTACCAGACTCTGAGGGGTAAACGTTTGATAGACAGGGTCCACTAGTGTATTCTGGAGGACAAAGACTCAGTGTCCCGGATGATCGAGGGTCTTGCTCCCAAGGTTCCTTCAGTACGAGGGCACGGTGCTTGAAATCCATGGGGATTGTTCAGAGTCGTCCTTAGCAGTTATGATTCTACTATGAAGGAGGGGTTTTGCTCGGCTAGAGCATTCATGTGGCCATACTTTGACTCCTAAAGAGCTATCAAGGCTGAGGAGAATTCCGTCAGATTTCTGATTACAAGATACGTCTCGGGATTACGGGTAGTTGTGCTCTGCAGGATATGATACATTGCTGGCCTCTCAGTGGGCGGTGCTTGCGTACACATGCGGATTCATGTTTCCAAGTCGGGTACATTTTCTATCATTCCTTGAAAGCCATTACTCTCTTGAACAGGGCGGAAGAGAGGCACATTATTCCTAGCAGTCGAACGACGCTTAACCATCTAGAAACATGAAATTTATTGAGTCTAGATCATAAAAGGGAGACCTAAGGTTCTCATGAGATCATGCTATCGTCTAGATTCAGACTACTTTTCTTGCATGCATAGCTCCTCTTAGCAGTTGACTTTTACAAAAATTTTGGTGCCCAAAATCTTTAAGTAGAAATTTTACTCTTTCCTTTAAAATAAAACTTTGAGAATGAACTAAACATTTTCTTTTTGATCAAGGATCCTTTCAAAACTTTTTACCTCAGTAAATCATCTTATTTGAATACTTTTTACTTGGAATTTCATTCTCAATGTTTTTCCTTTGTCCATAAAAGAGGTATGCTTACTCAAATCTTTTCCTTTCCTATATTCCAAAAATCATGAATCCAACATCCAAAATCTTTATACTATCATACATTGATTTTTGGTTGAGGATACGAGGGTGATGACGAGCTATGGGTTGTTGTTTTAACTTATCAAAGAATCAACTTATATGCATATAAACACTTAACTCAACTTAAATAGAGAGACAGGTCTGCAGAGTTGCAAACCTGGCTTTGATACCAACTGTAACAGCCCGGTCCCAAGATAGAGATTTACGAATGGGGACGGGGTGTTATTAAGGGATTAATGAATAAGACAGAAGGTTAACCAAGAAGATTTGGGAATAAAGATATACTTTTGAGAGATATGCAATGATACTCGGGTTTACTTAATTAAGAAGGGAACATGCTTTAGTGGAATAAAACGGCTAACTAAATCAGATACCAACAAGCATAGACCTTATTCATAAGTCAAGGCGGATAAACAAATACCAATATGAACAAGCCTCTTCATAGGCAAAAGGAGAATATACTTCGAGAAGCAGGAATAAAACTTATAATGCATCTTTATATATAGATAACCATGTCTGGGAAAATATTCATAGGATCTCAATAAACATAACTAAACTTGAACGGAATTAGGAAGAGTGTATCAGAGTAGCAGAAACATCATGAGAATTTAAAAGAGACTTATATAATAGTAAAACAATCTTGGCAGCCAACCCACATCCACAGCCACCATCATCCTCAGCATCTCAATCCTGAAAACATTTGAAAAGAAGGGCGTGAACACTAATGTACTTAGTGGGTTTTAATAAAAGCTTCTTTAATAACTTGAGAAATATCCAATAATAAACTGGTGGTATATGGAGAGCAAAACGCCAAAGCTCTCTCCATATCCACAAAACCTTTTCTTTACTTTTGGGCCCAACTTTGGCTCAAACCTGATGTCAACTGTACCCTTAGACATGCCGTAGGATAGAAGAGGGGTTACCTCAAATATCCAAACGAGTTTGTGAGGGAATTAACCCAGCAGTAACTCACTTTAATGATCAAAGATCACGAATTCTGAGCTCAATCCTAGTTATAAAAGTTATATTCTTCCTTTCTTAACTTAGCATTCCTTTCTCAATCTTATTCCTTAATTGGTTAGCTTCCTTATCCTTACTAGAATTGTCGAGCTTAGAGCAACATCTAAGGCTAATCCTTTACTTAAGCATGACTTCGACTTATAAGAGATTTAACACTACCTTAATAAGAAAATCCTTAATCCTTAATTATACAAGCTTTAACAAAGCATAGACATTCAAATATGAGAAAATGAACGTACATAAATACGAATTGCAACTAGAGGCAATTCCAAACATCTCATGCTAGGCATAAACAATACTTTAAAAATTTCTAGCATTATTAAACATGCTTGAGAGCTCAATTAACATATAATATTCTTCCTTTCCTTCCTTCCTTGTACATAGATCAATCAGGCAGAGCAAAAATGTTTTATCGGATATCTCATTTGCCCTAACATGCTTCTAGAGCTTATTAGCTCAAACTTTAGATGACTATAGATTTACCCACCTCGATTACTGGACAGTAGGTGAAGCAACGAGTTGATGATCCTGCTCCGAATTCCGACGACACTCACTTCCTCCTACAAAAGTCGAATCATCGACTTAGCGGCCTTCTTTGAAGAAATTCACTATCTAAAGCGAGAAATATCAACATCTAACTCGAAGACTAAAATCTAAGACTTAATTACAGATTGCACGACTTAATGACTTAATAAAATTCGAGAAGAATTTACTTGGAGAATTTATTTTTTGATACCCGATTTTTAGACGGATTTAACTTGAAAAGTTTATTTGAAATAACTCGGAAATAACTTGAAAGTTTTCTAAATTTAAACTTGGAAATAACTCGGGATTAGTTTGGAAAAACACAACTCGAAAGGCTCAAAAAGAGGGTACGAAAATAGCCGGAAGAATCGGTGCAGAACGACACGGGGAGGGGACTACGCCGCGGCGCACACCGGCGCCGGCGGGCACCCCCCACCGCGGCGCACCCATGCACCGGCAGGGGCCCTTTGGCCACGGGGGGTGTTGCGCCGCGGAGCACCCCCCGCCTCTACGGCCCCTCTCTTTCTCTCTCCTCCGCCTAATTTCTGGGCGATCTTCATTTCTTCTGGGTTTCTTCAGTGTTTGTCGATTCCTTCGACGAACATGAAGATCACGAAGAACATTTATAATAATTTTAAAAGCATGCTTCGATAATTTAAATTAACATGAAACGGTATGCTTTAGTTTTTAAAAGAAATTGACATTATAACATCGTAAATACGATAATCCTCTTAAAACATTTAGAATAACGATGAAATCTTTAAAAATAACTTCAACGGGATTTAAATAGAATAACGAGATTAATTACAAGAATTAATGACAAGAATAACAACGGAATAATAATAATAACGAACAATATAACGAAAACGCTATTAACTTGGAACTTTAATGAGAATTGAAATATAACTCTTAGGCGGAAAGTGAACGAGTAATAATGAAGAACATGAAGAACACGAAGAACGAAAAGTAAATGCGAAATTGAAAGACGGAAAAGAAATGGAATCGAGCCCGACGAACATGAATGGACGGGGTTAGGTACATCGAAGCAAGGTGACTAGCTCGGCGTCTTATCGAGTCGCAATGGCGACAGAGCAGCCTGCTATGACCCAATGGCGCCCCTAGCACATTCCCTCACCGTATCCCTTCAACGCCACTCCCCTCATCGTCTTGCGGAATACTCATGAAGAACGTTTTTTACTTCGACAGAACTTTCTCGGCTTTCACGAGCTTTCCCACTCTCTTGGAAGTGAAAATGATGGAAATTAATGAGCAAATCATGGTGAAGGGTGGCCCTCTTATTTATAGGAGAAGATTTGGCTTCCCTTGGAAGCCATTGCAGTGCAGAAATACTGCAAAAGATACCTTGGGTTCGGTTAAAAGCTGCTTTATTCGATGTCGAGGTCAAATGACCTCAGACACGAAATCTAAAAATATCAGGGGACTCATTGGCTCGAATACTAGTGAACCAACTTGATTCGTGAAGAAAATGGGGTCGTCTGAAGAAAGACGAGTGAAGATTCCCTTTTTGGAATTACTTTTTACTATTCACTCAGACTGACAGATTCTGCTCCGGAGTGTTCGATTGACCTCAGAATGGAAATCCGTGAATGCCAATGGAAAAAAAATCCTTGAGTCATTTCCTATAAGAGGGGCCTGACAGAACTAGACTCAGATCAACGAGGAGGATTTCATAAATTTCTGAAAACACGAACGCACGCAAAAGTTACTATTCATTCATTCCTTAAATACGTTTTTCATCACTGGGAACTCAATTGACTTCAGAATAAAATTCCAAGAACACCGACACACTCCTTTTGTTAAAACCTTTTTAACGAGTCCACAAATGGTCATAACAGGGTTAAGATCGAAATTTTCGAAAAGACGATTTTCACGTAAACTGACCCTTAAAGTCATGACTGACATCTGACCTTAATTAACCTTAGTTAAATTTCTTCCTTGACATTCTTAATTGTCATTAAGATTCTTTAAACCTTATTTGAAAATCTGGGGCGTTACAGTTTTCTGGCACTCAACCCAAATATTTTAAAATGTTTTCAGGTTCTAAAGATCGAGTTGGTCAATTATGAGCTGTTGGAGTGGGTTTGATGGTTGACCCTTTTGTGGTTTTTGTTTGCTTTAAAACCATCTTTAAATTTATGTTTGTGTGTTAAATATTAAATGCTTCCCTTGGTACTCGGTAAACCTTTTAAGTTTGAAAGTTGTTGACCCTAATGTTTAATTTTTGATTGTATATATAAATATTTTAAATGTATATAAGGGTTGGCCGTGGTGTTTTTAAATGTGTGGCCTGATTGGCTATGTATATTGTTTGTTGACAGGTCATAATTTGGTTATGTGTGAGTTAGTGATTTCGAAAAGCCTTGTTGAAAGTTGGCTTTGGAAACACCTGAGTGTGTGGTTTGAACATTTTTAAGTTGAGGTACTGCCCATTTACAAATTATTTATAAAGTTCATTTAATTTCTTGAAAAATAATTATCACCTAAGCATGTACTTATGTTTTTGGTGACGTTTTGGTCCTAGTGGGACTGAGGCGTTACAATATATATATAACTTCATGACATAAATGTATTTAACAATTAATTGCTAAGTTCAATTAATACATTTAACTAAAAAATTTAAGTTGATTTAATTTAAAATTCTACTTATTGACCACAACCACACATAATCAATAAATATAAATTATAAAAGTGGTCAACAAAATAGAAAGTCCCCATTGGTCCACGTCAGCCGCCAGCCGTCATCAGGTACCTTAAAATATTCAGAGAAATAGACAGGTTGAGTGCCCATAAAAAGTATCTACTCATTAACATACGGAAGATTAACTCAATATGGTTCTCTATCATAATAATTTCACAGAAGTGACATATTTGTACCATTGTACCATAATTGCACCATTTTGCCATACCGCACCGAAGTGCTATATCATACTGCACTGAAGTGCTCATACCGCACTATAGTGCTCATACCATACCACACCGAAGTGCTACATACTGCACCAAGTGCTCATACCGCACTGAAGTGCTACATACTGCACCAAGTGCTCATACCGGGAATCATAGAGTTTAGCAGCTTCCGATGAGTTATAAAAAGAATATTTTGAACTTTGAAGCATGCTATTTATATAAACATATTTTTCTCATAAACATAACGCGATTTTGAAACATAAAACCATGTGTTAATTAGAAATCATTGAGCCATAAACGTAATCTGAAGCAGGCTTAAACTTAAACATATGTTATCATAAATAGATCACGCTTTTGAAACATATGTCACTGTTGACTAGAAATCATAGAGCCATAAAAGTACTTTGAAGCGTGCTTTAACATATATATATATATATATATATATATATTATCATAAATAGAACAAGTTTTTAAACATAAATCATGTGTTGGATAGATATCACCCACCTTATAGCTATAATAGCTAAAACTTTGATCATACTATGCTCGTTCTAAGTCTATTGTCTCGGATAGGATTTATTATAAGATCATATCGTAATAGCACCCTAGAGTACTGATCATATGTCATAGCATAAGGAAGGGCCAAGCACCCGGGTTCCTAAATTAATAACATAGATGGCATTGCTAGACAATCGAACAATAATCTTAACTTATAATCCACTAACATAGATTACAACCTAGAATGCATCATCTAGGTCTCATTCCTTCATCAATAAATAGCATAGCATCATTGCTTATGAGGGTTACTACATCTATCTCGTATGGTATCACATATCGAGACAATGATTTCATATCGTAATATCAATTCCAATAATAATCTATAAGCATGATTATCTAAATCTCATACAATTCATATAATGATAGTATCTAATATCATGCTCAATCATTAATCCCATCAATTCATATCCAAAAATCATTCCATAGATGATTCTATAGATCAACATTCCATTTGCACATAGACGAGTATAGAATTACCCACCTTATTTACAATTCTGGAGTAGAGCCACGACTTAGGGTTCATTCATTTGATTATTCGAGCTTAATGCATCCTACAAAGTCAATTTATGACTCATTAACTCTATTGAAATCCTAGAGCCCAAACACATATTTAAATGATTTATCCATTCTCTTGACCATTGTCATCCGGTGTCCGAAAATTGGCCAAATCGCCGGAAATCAGAATCTGCTCCATTTTTCCGAGCAGTTTTCTTTCTCCTATTTAATTCAACTTTTTAGCCCTTTTATTATCAAAATATGGAGAGTGTATTTGCGGAACATTTTTAAGCATATGTCTTAGAGTTTTATAGAACTTGGAATTACTTGATTTGGAGTTTTGTTTGAGGACATATGGCCGATTTACTGAAACTGGTACAGGAGAGAAAAATAGGGGTATATGCTTTGAAATGTGTGAGTTGAGGTTTGAAATATTCATGTTGATTTTTGATTGATGTTAAAGATTTTGACATTGTAGTGAAAGTTAATAACTAATTTTGGGGGTGACTCTTGAGCTTATGTAAGTTTGAATGTGTTTATGAGTTTGTCGTGAGTATTTTTAAAAATACATTTGTATTGTTCTGCATTATAGGAGATGTTTAAATGTTTTAAAACAATCTTGAGTCTGTTTTATTTATTTTCAAAGAGTTGGGTTAATCTTGAGTCTGTTTTATTTTTCTTTAAAGGATTGAGTCAGTTTTTGTAACGCCCCAACTACTCCATTTGGCCACATCACTTAACATACAACTTACTTACTTATAACGCTTATATTTAATTGAGCGGAAGCTAAGATCAATTAGCATGATAAGGTAAGGCATCATAATTCTCAATATAAATTTTTCGCAATTATAACATGCAACCTAGCATATCTATTTTGTCACACAACATAGTGTTAAGTAGAAACATCATGTAAACCAATCCACACAATCATACAATCATCTAACCTATCGGGCTCATAGGTCTTACACAACCCACCCGTCTAGCACCCTAAATTAACATACATAGCATAGGGGTTCATTGACATAATTCACACATAGAAGGCTCCAAGGTCGAACGACCCGCCTTTAAAATATTTTGCATAATATGTATATCAAATTAAATACAACATAACTACAAAATAAGACTACTCTCATCCCCAATGATCATTGATCATAAAAACAAAAGAAGAATGATCAATGCAATATTAATAATGTGAGTATTTCAAAAGAAGAGCATGCAAAAATAAACACAAGCTTGTGGGGGTTCTCTTGTGTTCATACGCTCCTACTCGGGCCCCAACTCTTCAACCTGAAATTCATTAAATGAATGGAGTGAGTATTTAACAACATACTCAGTGGGGAACACTGCAAACAGTTATAGCCAATTGCACAAGTGAAAATATAACATATGGAAATTTCTTTACATTGTGTAGAGTAGTCTCAACCCCGTAAGGTCCAAACATCATGATGCCCCTGTTAATGAACATCTTAGCCCTGTAGGGATGCCCGCAGGTTTATTATCCCCTAGGGAGGACATTAACAAGTCTATATCGATCCCGTATGACCTCTTTGTTGACCCCGAAGGATCTCTGTGTCGACCCCGAAGGATCTCTGTATTGCCCTGAAGGGTCTCATTCATATCACTGGTCCGAAGACCCTGCATACGTATACAATCAAAGCACAACAATAACTATAACTTTATACGTGTTCACAGTTTAGAGTTACCCCACCTTATGAGACGCTTTCAAAATCCTTTCAACCTTGAAATACTCCTTTGCCATGCACAAGTTTTCCACCTCGAACCCCGATACGTCGCCTAGCACCTTTAAATCCTTTTTTCATTTTAGACGTCGAGTTATACAATTATTTCATAATTTTGACCAAACACATGCTATACATGCTTTTAAGGTTTTTCATACATATCCACATGCTCAACCATGGATATACGAGCTCATACTAAAATTTTGGACTCAAAAATACACATCAAAACTCTT
Organism: Perilla frutescens; assembly: GCA_026008535.1. NCBI lineage: Eukaryota > Viridiplantae > Streptophyta > Magnoliopsida > Lamiales > Lamiaceae > Perilla > Perilla frutescens. The sequence goes on along the minus strand of BRKX01000006.1, from coordinate 35,009,432 downwards.
TGAGACATTTAATCGAACACGTTACGTGCACCTATTTAAACCACAAGAACATGACTCAATTTAAATTCTTTAAACTTATAATTTCCAATACATGAACCTCTATCATAGGGCTCTAACATACATGAAAATCAACTTCATACAACCATCACAACACCTCCAACCAAACACCAACATATTTAGGGGAAATTTGGGCCAAAATTCAAACCCTAGCAATAATAAACCATAGGAATCTCAATTTAACAACACATATAGCTTCAAGGATGTAAATAAACCATATGTTCAAGATATCAAGGCAAGGGAATCAATGAGATCGAAAACCCTAAATTTTAGGTATAAACCCTAGATTCAAATCAACATGGAAATGGTGTTTAATCACCAAGATGAAGAAGGTTTGAGGTTACCTTGGTTGATGGAGGATGATGAGAGAATCCACTCCCAACACTTGAAGAATTTCTTAGGAGGATTTGGATAAAAATTGCCCAAGTGAAGAGAAAAATGAAGGTGAAAGAGTGAAGTGTGGTATTTAAATGATAGAATTTCTGAAACAGGGCGCGACCTAAGGGGGCCTCGCGCTTGGAGGTCGCATTCGAGCCAAAGGAAAACAGGTCGCGCTTTGAGGTCGCGTTCATGTAACGGCTCACGTTACATGACCTAACTGGTCGCACCTCAAGATCGTGTTGTAGACCTCTTGGCACGTGACTGGGAAGGGGTTCGCGCCTCAAGGCCGTGTTGCAGGGGGCTCGGGATGCGACTTGGAGGTGGTCGTGCCCGAGGGTCGTGTTTCAGGCTATTTGCTATTTTCAAATACAGTTCGACTCCCGGAAATTTCCAACTCTATTTAACTTTCAAAACACATTTAATACTTATCGAAAAAGCAGGGGACGTTACCCCCTAGCCCCCATCGGGGCACTTCACCCCCTGAACCCTCGATCAACTCAGCGTTATGGTGTTCAAGGTATGGCAAACTAAAAATTAAATACAATCACATTCATTCATTATCATATAACTCAACATTTTAGTATTAAAAATTCAAACTATATTATACACTCAGTATAATATCACCGTGCTAGAGTGGGACAACCTGCATTGAAACAATGGCATAAAATACGAACATACCATCATAATTAATATTCAAACAATATTAATTCAGAACCATTTACCAAAATTATAATTTATAATTTAGCAAAAATGGTCGGGGTATCACAGTTTTCAAATTTTTAGAAAATATAGGAATGCATTTTTAAGAATTTGATATAAGTTTGGACTAAATTACAAACATTTCAAATGAGATTTTTATTTTTCCCAAATATTGTGAAAAGGGGGCTGTTATGAATCCACTTTTACTCCGATCATTGGATCCAAAAATAAATTTTATCATTAGATTCCTCATTTTTTGCTCATGAAAAATGTACTCTTTTGTAAAAATCCGATAAGAATCGAGTCCGATCGAGGAGACAACGGAGTACCGTCTTTTGTTAACATTTTTATTTGGTCAGCCTCGAATTAATATTTTATTTAAATCTCCTTTATGTATCAAATCGAGTAGAAGCTCTAAAGTCGTGCTCTATGTCGAGATCGTATGTCAAGTTGACGTGTGTTCGATTCGATAAGCTTCTGCATCGTATTGGTTACATCATTTTTTTTGTATCAGAGCCACATCAACTTCGATTGGTCGTGGTTCAATCCAAATTGGGGTGTGACATAGTAGGGGCAAGAGTATCGATCTTTTAAAAAAATCGTTCAACAAAAAAAAAAAGAGCAGAAAATTCGATATAAAAAAAGAAAAAAAAAGAGAGAATTAGATCGAACCCTATTGTGTTGCCACTGTTCTTGCCTTGTTTCTTGAGTTTCTTGAATATTCTTGTTGATTTTTGAGGGTTTTGGGTAGCTAGTAATTTTGTTGCTTCGTGTCGTGTCGCATTTTGTCGTTCTTCGTCGTATAGCGATTGGGAACATCATCTTGCATTGTTAGGTAGCCATATTTTCATCCATAGTGTGTATTTTATAGGGAGGGAGTCGTTTTTTGGTGATTCCTAGTTGGTTTGGGATTGTTTGGTAGTTTCCTAGTTTGTTTGGGTTTTGTTTCCTTGTTAGATTATTGCTCTTATTTTGGAACGATAATTATCCACAAGTCATCCATCTTCCATCCTACAATTTTCAGTACCTTTTTCACACGCCACAAACCCTCTAGCCGACCCACACATACACATCTTTAGCCTCTAGCCATACACATACATCCATACACTATCCGTCGGTTTTCTGCGGATTTTGCTCCCGAGTTCTGATTTTCGTCCATAATACCATTTCGGAAGCGGAACGACGTGCTGATCAAAATTCATTGCTTTGCTATGATATAATCGTACGTTTGGACAAATTCAGCCATCTTCAAGGTCAAATTGCCTAGTGAAGTTTTCCAGTTTTTCCCGTTTCTTCAAATTTTTCTACCTTTTCACCCCTACAGCCAAACCGACCACTTTCCAACAATATTCCCACACCTTCACCGTGGTTTACCTGAACTTACAGCAACTTTGTGGCCTTTTCTCTACTCGAGCATTCTTGGAGTCAAGTTCGAACTCTTGAATAGAGTTGGAGGAGCTAACTCTATCGGGACATCAGAGACAGAGGGATTCCTACATCTACAGTGTGCAGAAAATTGAGTGATAAACACGAGAGAAAAAAAAAGTGAGGTCATTTTTACCTTTTGTTTGCTTCTAGTTTTGTTTTGTTTTGCAGGTTTACAAGATGCCTGGAGACGGAAATAATAAGAAGAATGATAAGTCACCGATTGCACCGAACACTCCTTCGGATGCATCATCATCGGATCAATGGGATGCTCAGTTCCATTACAAAGCCATGTCTCAGTATTTTGAGAGATGCAGTCAATTATTGGAGGACAAGCTAGACGAATCGTTAGCCAAAGTGATGGCACAGCTCGAGCTTATCAATGCTCGCCATCCCTTACCACCAGCAATGCAAGTCCAGACAGCCCAGAACGAGGCAGCACCTCGTCCTATGGAGGTCCCAGCAGATGAGACCTATGTGTACGCAGAGCCAGCCCGAGCAGAGGCTCGAGCCAATGCTAGGGCGCAACAACCAGTGCAACGTCGCCAACAACTGGTGCAAGAAGGGTATCACGAGTATCATGATGCAGAAGATGACTATGGTGACTTTGCAGAAGAGTCAGAGGCAGGGTTCGAGCCTTATCAGAGACGTGATCAACCCCAACAGCCCTATAGACATGCACCCCGCGCCTATCCGCCTTTCCAGCCCTGACGTGACGATCCTGACAGCTTGTTAAACAATATCAGAATAAGCGTACCGGCATTTGAGGGACTGTATGATCCCGACCTATACCTCGACTGGGAGAGGAAGGTCAATAAGATTTTTGAGTGCTATGACTTCCCAGAGGTGAAGAAAGTGCAGTTGGCTTCGATGGAGTTCACAGGGTATGCAGCTAGTTGGTGGGAGAATATCCAGAACCGCCGCCATCGAGACAGATACCCGCCTGTCGATTCATGGCAGGAAATGAAAGATGTGATGAGGGACCTCTTTATTCCTGTTAACTATGAACGGGAATTGGAGCGTTGACTGAGCCAGATTCACCAGGGTACTCGGTCTATTACGGAGTACCATAAGGAGTTAGAGACTGCGATGAACCGAGTTGGCAAAGAAGAGACGCTGATAGCTATAATCAACCGGTACATCGAAGGCATGCACCCAGACATTGCCTGTGAAGTCTAGCTGAAGGACTTCACCAGTATTGAGGCCATGATTCACTATGCCTCGATAGTCGAACGGAAGCTTAAAGAGGGACGCCGATGTTCCTCTCATTCTACGCCAGTGAGGACACCATGGGTTCGAGGTGATTCTTCTACACCTAGGACAGCCCCTCCACCTCCTCAAGGCCAGACTTCACAGCCCGCTCGCCGTTATGAGCAGACTGCTCCACAGCCTACCCGCATACTAAAGCACAGTTCGTCTGCACCGAACCGGAACAATCAGAGCTGTCCGGTACAGTCGAATCAGCCGCAGGGTAGCACACCATGAAGGGCACGTGACGTGCAATGTCACAAGTGCCGAGGATGGGGACACTTTCAAGCTCAGTGTCCGAATAGGCGAGTTCTTTTCCTTTCAGAGCAGAATGAGCTGGAGTCAGCAAGTGAGGAGGAACTCGATGAAGTTGAGATAGAAGGGGATGATCCACAGTCCCGAGATGGTCCATTAGTAGACGAAATTGATGATGAGAAGCCGAATCCAGCCCATGTCAGCCTTGTTTCGATCTGAGCACTGAGCCTAATTCAGGAGGAGGATCAGAATGACCAGCGCGAGAACATCTTCTATGCGCGTTGCTTGATCCGAGATAACGTATGCTCGCTCATCATCGACAGTGGAAGTGTTGTGAATGCGATCAGCCAGTATGCAGTGGGGAAACTGAACCTGGTTCCATAGAAGCACCCCAAGCCATACCACTTGCAGTGGCTGACTGACCGAGGAGAAATCCGTGTAGGATATCAGGTACGAGTTACTTTCTCTATTGGTCATTTTGTTGATACTGTGCTTTGTGATGTCATCCCAATGGAGGCATCGCATATTCTACTTGGTCGTCCATCGTAATTTGACAGGAAATCTATTCATGACGGGTTTGCTAACACGTATACGGTGACCCGAGATGGACGGACCACATGATTATGGCCACTGACATCTAAGGATGTCAATGAAGATCAAAGGAGAATGCAGGAGAAGTTTAAGGAAGAGAAGGTGAAAGAGAAACGGACCGAGAGCAAGTCTTTGGTTCCAGTTGGCCAATCAACAACCGACCCCAAGCCCTCTAAGGGGACGGTGACAGCTTCCAAGGAGGCCACCAAGGCTGCCCATTTGACCACCTCGTCATCCTCCAGTGCCGACAATTCTGATCCTGTGCACCGGAATTTATTTATTAGTGCAAAGGAAGTTCAAAAAGTAATCAAAGCTGGTAAGCCTATCGTTCTAGTTAATTTTAAGGCTTATGATACTCCTGATGTTGTTGTTCCTTCTATTTTGCAGCCGTTGATGGAGGAGTTCCAGGACGTATTTCCTGAGGAGATTCCGAGTGGTCTGCCACCAATTTGAGGAATTGAGCACCAGATCGACTTCCAACCGGGATCAGTCCTACCGAATAGGCCAGCATACCGTACTAGTCCCGAGAAGACTAAGAAGATTGACCGTCAGGTCAAGGAGTTGCTGGAGAAGAAGCAGATCAGAGAGAGCCTGTCACCATGTGCCGTGCCCGTAATACTCGTGCCCAAGAAGAACAACGAGTGGCGTATGTGCATGGACTGCCAGGCCATCAATAAGATAACGGTAAAGTATCGGTTTCCTATTCCCCGGTTAGATGATATGTTAGATGAGTTATCTGGAGCCTCTGTGTTTTTTAATATTAATTTGCACTCTGGTTACTTTCAAGTTCGCATGAGTGAGGGGGATGAATGGAAGACTGCGTTCAAGACGAAGCATGGACTGTACGAATGGCTTGTCATGTCATTTGGGATTACCAACGCCCCTAGTACTTTCATGCATCTCATGAACCACGTCTTGAGGGATATGATTGGAAAGTATGTGGTTGTATATTTTGATGGCATCCTCATTTACAGTACTTCCATTTCTGAGCATGTTAGACATCTTAGACGAGTTTTTGAGTTGCTGCGTGATGCAAAGTTGTATGCCAATTTGTCTAAATGTACTTTTTGTATGAATGAGGTCGTCTTTCTTGGTTTTGTGGTGAGTAATAGAGGAGTAAAGGTGGACAGATCGAAGGTTAAGTCCATCGAGAAGTGGCCCACGCCTAAGACCTGTGCAGAGGTTCGGTCATTTCATGGTTTGGCTGGATTTTATCACCGTTTTGTACGAGATTTTTCCACTATAGCCGCTCCTTTAACCGAACTGAGCAAGAAAGATAGGAAGTTTGAGTGGGGTAACGCCCAAGAGTATGCTTTTACATTGTTGAAGTCTAAATTGTGTAATGCTCCTATTTTGGTTTTGCCTGACTTTAGCAAGATGTTTGAGATTGAGTACGATGCCTCTGGCATAGGTATTGGCGCTGTGTTGATGCAGGAAAAGAAGCCAGTCGCGTTCTTCAGTGAGAAGCTCAATGGTGCAGCTTTGAGATATTCCACCTATGATAAGGAATTGTATGCGCTGAAGAGGTCTTTGGAGACTTGGCAACATTACCTGCGACCGAAGGAGTTCGTGATTCACACTGATCACGAGTCCCTGAAACACCTAAAGAGACAACAAAGTTTAAATGCGCGACATGCCAGATGGGTGGAGTTCATCGAATCCTTTCCATATGTGATCAAGTACAAGAAAGGAGAAGAGAATGTGGTTGCCGATACACTCTCCCGAAGGTACGCGCGTGTTTCTATTTTACACACACAATGTTTGGGTTTTGAGCACATTAAGAGTTTTTATGCATCTGATCCTTTCTTTGGTCCCATATTCGAGTCTTGTGTTGGAAAGTATAGGGCCATTGATTCGTTCTATATTGTTGATGGGTTTTTGTTTAAAGATGCTAAATTGTGTGTTCCTGATTGTTCTATATGGGAGTCGTTCATATTAGAGTCGCATGCAGGGGGTCTCATGGGTCATTTTGGTGTTAACAAAACGTTGAGTCTTTTGCATGAGCATTTCTATTGGCCTTGCATGAAATGTGATGTCGAGAGAGTCTGTGCTAGGTACATAACTTGTAGAAAGGCTAAATCCACGCCATTGCCCGCGCCTACTTCACCTTGGGTAGACATTTCCATGGACTTTATTTTGGGTTTGTCTAGGTCTAAAACTGGTAAAGACACTATTTTTGTGATTGTAGATTATTTTTCTAAAATGTCTCACTTTATTGCCTACAAAAAGACTAATGATGTTGTGAACATTGCTAATCTTTTCTTTCGTGAGGTTGTCCGTTTGCATGGTCTCCCTAGAACCATTGTGTCTGATAGGGATTCAAAATTTTTGGGACATTTTTTGAGAGTCTTGTGGGGAAAGTTAGGTACGAAGCTTCTGTTTTCTACTGCATGTCATCCGCAGACGGATGGTCAAACTGAGGTAGTCAATAGAACACTCGGTACTTTACTTCGTGCATTAGTTAGGAATAATTTGAAATTGTGGGAAGAATGTTTACCTTTTTCTGAATTTGCTTATAACAGAGTTTTACATTCTTCTACGAATATGTCGCATTTTGAGGTTATGTATGGTTTTAATCTGTTGACTCCAACGGATCTGTCACCTTTGCCTATTGACCATTTCTCGAGTGTGCAAGGTGTTCGAAGAGCTGAACAGGTACGAGAGATGCATGAGTAGGTGAAGGCAAGGATTGAGCTCCAAGGCGTGCGGAATGCCAACAAGGCGAACTCGCATCGCAAACAAGTGATTTTCAAGCCAGGCGATAAAGTTTGGGTCCATTTCAGCCCGGGGCATTTTCCTAACCTGAGGAAATCAAAGCTCATACCCCGTGGTGACGACCCATTCACTGTGGTCGCCAAAGTCAATGACAATGCTTACCGACTCGACTTACCTGGTGAGTATAAATGTTCCCCAACGTTTAATGTTTCTGATCTCTCTCCTTTTCCTGCAGATACTTTTGATGAAGAGGACCCGAATTCGAGGTCGAATTCTTTTGAGGAAGGGGGAAATGATGAGTATGGGATGAGCTTTGGCAAACTAAATCCGGAGTTGCAGCTGCGTGGTCCAGTGACACGACTTAGAGCCAAGAAGCTGCAAGGCTACCTTCAGTATTTCGTTGGAAAGAAGCTCGAGGAAGAGTTGATGGTTCGAAATAGCCCCAAGCTGATTATTATGCTTTCAATACAAGATGAATATGAAGAGGAATAGACGAATTTAGTGCAGATTTAATTTAATTAGACTATTTTCAGTTGTGGTTTTTATTTAATTTGAAGCCCAAATTAATGTTAGGAGAATTGGGCCTTTAGTTTGTTTTCTTTTATTTTTTGAAATTATTAAGCCCATTAACTTAATAATTTCGTTTTCCCTTAGATTAGTCTTTATGCACCTTTCAAACGCTATATTAGACAGATTGGATTTGATAAAAAGACGCTTTGTCGTTCATCCCGTCTCAAACACGCATATTGATAGTTCTTTGTAGGGTTTGTGAATTGGCGCCTACAAACTCGAAATCAAAAGATTCGTTCATGCATCCAGTAGTGTACGGGTTGATCTGCCATGAAGTTCTACTCTATACTCGCGTTTCGGATTCTCGTAGATCCGGGGTTCGTTTCGGGTAAGCTTCTTATATCCTTTTCATTTCCATTCACCTCCATGTCATTTACCATCACCACCATGCCTACATACACATCCTACACCATCCACCACGTTTTCACCATCATCCATATTCAACCCCAAGTCCAGATTTCACATATACCATCCAATCGAGCCGTAAATCGCCTAAAAATCACCACCGAGCCATCTCCTAATTTATACGTGCGTTTTATCTGATTTTTGGATATGTTATTCCTACTATATATTTATGCTTTGTCCTAAACATTGAGCCTTATCCGACTTCATTTGCTAGGTCAATTGATTAGGTCAAGAATTAGGGTTCTTCGGGTTGAAATTGGGGATTTTTGTGATATCTTGGTTTTTAATTCGAAAATTGCTTTGAGATCAATTTATTTGAGTTAATTAGTTGTTATCATTCAGTTTGTTGTTGGATTGAATCATTTGTCAAGTTGACATGTGTTCGATTCGATAAGCTTCCGCATCGTATTGGTTACATCATTAAACAAGATATTATATTATGAATGTTTAGAAGCACTGACCAAGTGATAAATGTTTATAGAAAATTATGACCGTGTGTGCTTTTAAAAGTTATTAAATTACTTAGAAGGATTGAAAGATGAATAGATAATTTATTAATCGACTTTACAAACTTACTCGAGAGAGAGAGATTATATGAGTTAAATTGGTTTGTTGAATTGATTGATCTTGCATAGATGACATTGTAGGAAAAGTATGCCTTAGGATCTATTTTCTTTTATTTGACTTTTATATTATTTTCATGTTCTTTTTATTTGCGTATTATTTTATTCAAACTCTCTTTTGAATATAAGTATCTAGATATTAATAAGGTGTTTATGTCTTAGTACTCACAATATTATTTTCCATTACGATCCCTGTGGATACGATACTCTTGCTCATTACATATTATAATTGCATTGTACATTTGCGGTTGTTTTTATTGCTAATAAATTAATGGTAAGTACCTGTCGTTGTGGTGAGCCTAAGTCTTGTGACTTTTAATGATTTCTAGAATCTAACTGAGGTTGAGTATAGCAGGTTACTCAGGAAAAATTAGATCACTTATATAAGTGAGAAGTGGGACCGCTTCTAATAGATACTTATAAACTTAAAGAGGTTGTCCATGGCTAGAAAGAGACACAAATGTGAGAGCATATAATGTTTGAGACATTGTTGTGTCAATCCTATTGTCTCGGTATACACTAAGGATGAATAGTTCAACGCATCACATCCATTAGTCAGCCGGTATGCCTGATAGTATTGAAGATGGAAGGTTCAAAGTCACATGCTACCTATCCTATTGCAGTTGTATCTCTTAAGGACTGACATGCTTGTGCATTCATGTATACGCCAATTTCCACTCATGTGGGATTGTTGGAAAATTGAATATAATAAATTGAGTTGTGACTCATTTTATTTGATTTTTGGTGACCAAGTTATATAATTTTGGATGAATTAAATAGTGTATGATTGATCTGTAATTATATTAGATAATCGTAGTATTTTTATTCTCAAATTTGATTTTCATCGAGTGAGAAATTAATGGTTGAATTTGGTCACATGATTGGGCATTTATGGATTGTGGGAAAATGTGTTTAAGGTACATTTAATGATCCCACATTGAATTCGTAACTTTGTTAAGAAGTGGATTTAAGTGTCTTAACATTTAAGTGTAATATAAATAAGAATGCGGGCCATGAGCCCACATGCGCAGACATGCGCGCGCCTGCCTGTGCCCGTGCCAGTGTAAATGTCAGTGCTCGGGCTCCGTCTCAAACTAATCATCGGATCTGGATCTTAGCAATTGGACTTTGGATGGATTTTGGGCATGCGTGGGCTAATGGGGCCTGACCGTTACAGTTTTATGGCTCAGAAATAGGTCAGTGGCAAAACGGTAGGTCGAACGTCCGATCCGTGGATCCACTTGGATGGCTCCGATAAACATTCAAACTTGTAACTCCTCACTTGGAGCTGGAGGAGTTAAGTGAGTTAGTGGGTTGAAGTGTAATGGCTCCCACTTGGACACTCAATTTGAATGTAGAGCGTGTAACTCCTAAGAGAGTCAAGAATCTGCAGCTACCCCTGGACACATGTCGGAATCCGTTGAGGTACCTGGATACCTGTCGGGATCTGCAGGAACTTGAGATTGTAACTCATGAAGGCATTGATGATAATGTTGTAACCCTTGGAGGTTATATCACCTGGGATTGAATGTCCGTCGTTCTTCATTCGTGTCTGCTTTCCAGTCCTTTCACTGTCTAGTTCGCCGGAACCTTGCTAGAATTGTGGGGGATCTGCAAGAGCTCGAGATTGTAACTCCTAAAAGGACTAATGGCAAAGCTGTAATTCCTGGAGGTTACATCACCTAGTAGTGAATGCCCCAAACCCTAGTTGGTCGCCTAGGGTGGAGTCGTTCTTCATTCGTGTCTGCTTCTCAATTCTTTCATTGTCTAGTTCGCCGGAGCCTTACCGAAATTGTGGTGTTACTGATGGAAGGATGAAAGTCATTTCATCTTTGAGAGACAGAACGACACACCATGAGCACTAGTCGGGGCGTATTTATTTTGAGGAGAGGGTCCCCTCAACTCGGCTTATTTCCCGGAAAACTACAGTTTTCACCGGTTTTCAGTTTGTTTATTTCAATTCAATTTCGTGTATTTGTTTTCTACTTATTTATGTTTCTTATAATTCAGATTGTGTATTTCAGAAGCACCGTAATACTGTTCAACAATTTTTATGGTTTCAATCATATTTAGTGAACTTCCAATTCCTAGTATGACTCGTGATTTCAGCGAAATCAAATTGTAATAAAATCTAATTAGTCTATTTCATTGTGGCCATGTGGCCCTAGAGGGTTAGGCCTTTTAGGTTAATATATGTTCAATTTTGATTTTAACTTAAGTTTAATTTCACATGATTTAGGAGGTGTGCATGAAAACTGTAATCAAGTGGAAGTCCATTACTCACATCAATTTTTAAAATTAAAAGTATTTTATTATTTAAATTGGCAAACATAACTAACTCTTGTGAACTTTACAGCTACCACTAAATTTTAGAACACCGAAGATTTTATTTTTATTTTTAAAAAAATCACCCACATTGGATACTCGTATATATGTACGTTATTAATAGCTCGACCAGAAATGATGATAGAATCGAATCTTTCAGTCATAAAATCAACTGCTACATGCACCACGGTTAGACCACCCTGATGAGCTTTAAAAGATATTCATTTTACCAATATTTTGTTGCAATTGAAGTCCAACCGCCTTGCATTTAGGCCAGTTTGGTAACCTCCCCATTCTCATTAAACCTTTTTTAATTACACAAAATCCCCTGTCGGACTTTGAAAACCCAAATGCATAAAATCAAACTATCAGGTGGGCGGGTCATGCGGGTCAATCCTGACCTGACCCACTCTGTCAAAAAAAAAAGTGTCATAATGAATATCATTCTTAACATTAAAAAGTATCAGTGCGAAGTACAAAAAGTATCATCCATAACCATAAAAATTATTGAGCCTGCAACTTGTCGTATACGAATTTCTTTAATTCAAATTATAATTTATTTCATCCCAATTAATGTTTAGAGCATAGGGGTTTGGAGTTTAGAGATTTTTTAAGATTTAGTGTTTTTTACGGTTTTTTAGGGTGGGGGGAGTTAGGGTTTAGTTTGTTTTTTTTTTTAGGGAGGGGGTTAGGGTGTTTTTTTGTGTTTTTAGAGTTTATTAATTCCATTTTAGGATATAAATTCATATTGATTTCAAATAAATTAAATCAATTCATTTAAATTTTAGGATTCACTAACTTTATTTTAGGATATAATTTTTGGTGAAAAAATAAAAAGAAAAAACAGAAAAAAAAACTGAAAACTAAGTCTAGCAAAAAATAATAATAATACGCCACGCGCCCGCCTAACTATAAAATAGGGTGCACAAAATCTGATAAAAGACTGGCCCTTAGAATTATAATGATTTATCCGGGGAAGGGGAAGGGGAACGCAACAGAACTAAGATGGCTTGCTTGTGCTAGACAACACATCTTAATTACTACATCTTTTATTTAATCAAAGTTTTAACATCCAAAAATTATGTACCTATGCCTCGGACTTTCCAACACTTTATTTATCACCTATATAATCGTGTTATTTAAATACTAATTTTTATATTACTTACCTAATTTTAAATAAGTTGTGATGCCTTTTAGCCCCTTAAATTAGTCTATCTAACTCTCCCTACATGTGTACTTTTTTATTTTTTATTTTATTGTTGTTGTTGCTAAAACACTCCCTGCATGTATATTTAACAAATAATCTTCTAGTTCTATACGTATCTTAAAAAACAATAAAAATAAATAAATAAAAACTTGGCTAGGTAGTTTCATACATGTTTGTTTTATTGCGCAAACTATATATATAATATATGAAAGAATATACGCAAACACATAATTTGATACAGTGCGTTGAATAAGGTGTAACCATAAAACATTAAAGACAAAAACTTGTATGAGACCGTCTAACGGGTCGCTTACGTTAGATGGGTCAAATAAAACCCAAACCCATTTCAAACCCGCCCAAAACCCGTCCCCAAGCCCAATTTCGCGCGCAGGCCCATGTCTTACCCGCGCTCCCATGTGCAGCTACTGGAGTATTACTAGGTATAAGTAAAGTATCACTAGGTATAAAGTAAAGTATCACTATGTGTGAAGTATCACTAACAGTGAAGTCAAGTATCATTAACTATGAAGCGAAATATCATTAGATATAAATTTGACGAAATGCATTAACTAGTAAGTGAAGTATCATTAGATATTAGATATAAATTTGACAAAATATCATTAACTATTAATTGAAGTATCATTAGATATATATCTAGTGAGTATCATTAACTGTCTGTAAAGTATCATTAATTATGGATGAAGTATCATTAACTCGGAAGTGGAGTATAATATGATATTATTGATGATTATACATTAATTATCAAATTCACAATAGATAAATGTCATTAACTATGAGTAGAGTATCATTAACTCAAGTATCATTATTTATGGGTGAAGTATCATTAACTCACATGTGAGTATTATTATTTATGGATGAAGTATCATTAACTCACATGAGAATATCATTATCTATGGGTGAAGTATCATCAGAGTCTCATTAATATGGAAAAAAGTATCACTAATTATAAAAAAAGTATCACTAATTAGAAAGAAAAGAGTCAGTTTAAAACATAATCTTAAATTGAGAATGGGTCTATGAATACAATAAAAACTCATTCTTGAGTAAAAAAAAATATTTCATTATCATACAGAAAAATATTATTGATTACAAAATAAAGTATCACTAATTACAAATAAAGTAACACTAATTACAAATAAAAGTATCACTAAAAATCTTCAACACGGTCTCGATCTTCCACCTTACAAGACCAACAACGACATCTTCAACGCACCTGTGACAACAACAGATCTGCTACATTAAACTCAAAACCCAAAATGTATCTAAGAATTACTCAAAACAATACAAATCTCCATACAACACTAAAAAAACACAAAGCTACACTGATATGAATTTGAATCCTCCATTATTGTTTTATCACATAGCCCTATTTCGTCATTTATCCCCTTTGTTTTTATTGATAACATACTGTCTGACAACAATTACTGATTTCATACACATATAACGAGCGTAGCTAATTGATAATAACGAGCATAGCTAATTGATGAATAATTGGAAAGAAACCCTAACTGCGACAAACGATCAAAACTCCTCCCAGCCAAGTAAGCAAGTGTAGTAGAAGAATTAAGAAAATGAGCAACAGTTGAGCATGAATTGAGCAGTGAAACCTAGATCTGATTCTATCTCTGGCGGGAGAGAGAGAGAGAGAGGAGAGAATGAGAAATGTGGGTAAATTAAATAAATCATGGGGTGGGGCGGACCTTGATGCGCGGTAGATACGACGGCGGACTCCTCCCTAGTGCCGCAATTTCCCATCTTGTTCTCTGCCAGCGGGATGTCGCCGTCTCATTCTTCGCTGGCGGCGAGCCTTCACTTTCTTCTCTCTCTTCTCTCTCTCTCAACTCACAATTGCATTCACTCGTCTCACAGAGATAAGTGCTTCCCCTTCCCTGCCGCGCGCGGGAGGAGGTTCGCGAGGAAGCGCCGCCAGCGTGGGTCTAGGTCAGTTTCTAGTCGGAGCTCCAATCGGAGGTGCCTATCTGCGAATGGGTCTTGTTCTGATTTTATGGTGGCGGCTGGGAGTACAGATTCGAGCGGGGAGCTATTTGGGGAGGGGAATTGGGCGGTGAGAGGAATTTGAGGAGAGAGAAAAAGGGGAGTGGAGAAGGGTCTCAGAGAGTTTGTAATATATATATGACCGGGTCGGGTGGAGATCCGTCTAACGTAAAAGACCCGTTAGACGGTCTCACACAAGTGTGCCCCAACATTAAATCAATTACAAACATGTTTCATTTAATGGACTATGAAATAATTACTAAATTTATTCAAACAATTTACTATCTATGCACGCAATATACTTGTACAATATTCATCATATTTATCATGGACAAATATATGTAGACCCATTTAATTGGCACGAAATCTGACTGGAAAAATATTCAAATTCCTTATTTTAATATTAATGTGTTTGATTCATTTTTTTATATAATATGGAGAGAATTTAGATTCCTAAAAACAAGGAAAATAGTGCAACTTTTTTGGAATGTGAATACCTACTCTCTTATTTCTTATTTTTGGGAATCTGATGTTAAATGGTTTCATTGTTAGATTTCTTCATTTATTATTATTTAATTTTTTTATTAATTATTATTAAGTTTGTATTCATATTTTTTTAACCCGAAAATAAAAAATGTTTTTTAAATTGAAAAAAAAAATTATCATCTTTTTTTTTATTGATATTAAGTTTGGATTAAAATATTTCAATAAAAATGAATAAAATAGAAAAAAAATGGAAAAAATAGAAAATTTTATAATAAAAAAAAAAGAAAATAAAAAAATGTGATACTTTTTTATTGACGAAATTCCACCAAAATTTGATTATTCTATCTATCATTTTTTTTTGTCATTTCTATCAAAATTACAATAATATCATTTTTGAGGCAATGTTACGAATTAAACAACTACCATACGTTCATACCATTATCAATATATATAATTTTACAAAATATTTGCCTTATTGATCATAAAGATATTAACCCAAAATTATGAAATAATTTTCTTGATTATTTTTTAGTCATATCATTTTATTTAAATTAAAATAATGTGTTGCATTCAATATATATAGTAGTGTTACAAATTGAAGAATTATATATTATATTATTCGTAATTTAAAATTATAAACTATTGGTAATATAAAATAAGATATATATGTATATTAGATATTTAATTATCTACTATTATTTAAATTTAATCCAATAATAAAACAAGAATCATAATAATTTTCTTGTTATGTTCCAAACATATATTAAAGATTCTGTAAGTAATCATTTTTCTCAAAATCACGTTCCCAGAAAATCATATTCCCAAATTTTTTTTACTTTCCTACCAACCAAACGAGTCTGTAGTGCTACATCTTGTTGAGATCCAATCCAATCATATAACTCAAGTCTCTACTCAAGATCCAATCGAACAAGTCTCAGTATAATAATTGAAATAAGAGGATAATAAAAGGTATGAGATTATTTGAATAATTTCATTTGTTATGATTATTGGGATCGAAAACACATCAGATTCTATATTCAAAAATAATAAATCATGTAGTGGTGGAGTGGTATTTCTTGAGGCCAAAGGTCTCAAGTTCGACCCACCATCAACACCACTAGGTGTGAGCCTGTCACACCTGGCTTGCCAAGTATGGTTTACCTCCTCTGTGTAGGTTTGCAGGCTATTACACAGGGGCGGGGTTTACCCAGTGCGCACCACGGTAGCGGCTGCGGGTTACCCTGATATCCAAAAAAAAAATCCCTGTGTAGGTTTGCAGGCTATTACACAGGGGCGGGGTTTATCCAGTGCGCACCACGGTAGCAGTTGCGGGTTACCCTCGATATTAAAAAAAAATAAAATAACAAATCACGTGGTATTTCAATTTTAAGATTATATGTGCAATTTAAAAAATAAATAAAAAATACACGTGGTGACAAATTCATGATTGAAATAATAGATCAAATATCTTTATCTTTTATGAAACAAAATGACCTTGTTTTTTAAACCCCCTTTTGCAGTTTTGCTAGACAATCACCTCCAGAGATCTCCTATTTATATTGGGAGAATTAACTCTACGCCTTATTTAATTTTAACCTTTTTTTTTTTGTAATGTTATGTTCACCCAAGTTTACCAGGTAATTAAATCAACAAGATAGAATATATGTTTTATGACTTTTATCCAACTAAATACTAACTTTAACAGCATATCTTAATCGATGCAAGAAAACTATATTCAATTCATTCTAGGGAAACGGTAAAAAAAAAATATCCGAACTATATACCCAATTCCATCTACATTTATGAATTATTTTTTGGCCCAAATACACACTTAAATTATTTAAAAAGTACAATCGGCACCTTTAACTATTCAAAAAAGAACAAACTGACACTCGATGTTATCACCGTTAGTTTTTTCGGTTAATTAAAATGTGTCAAGCTCAATTCTATCATCTATGAATGTCGATCGGACAAATTAAAACCACAGTCAAATAGCCCACACTATGCAGTTTCAAACCCTCTTTTAATTTCAAAATCTAACATCAAATTGGTATTGAGATTTAAAGGATCGGAATTCTTTGCTTAGTCGAAGTTTACTTAGTAGTTTTGATATTGCTTGCCCTTTCTTCATTATCCCTTAGCGATTTATATAGGATGAAGCCGCAACCCCTTTCCGATTTCTAAGGGATTCCCCGATATTTTGGGGATAGCCTCTTATCCCCTTAAAGGTTTTTGACTGAGTCCGCTTACTTCCAATGTACCTTTGACCCGGTCTCATTATTCGAACTCTGCCTAAGCTTGTCTTCTACGTTATATCTTCACCCTCTCAAACTTTGGTTCCTTTGACCTCCGCACTCTGGGCTTCGGTACTTATCCGCTAGGCCTTGAGACCCTTGGGCGAATATGGGCCCTATTATTGGGCTTTAACGAAAATAGACCTCTACAATTAGTCCTTCATTACATGAGGCTCGAGAATCGAGAATCATGTAATGAATGTCGTCGTATTGAGATGGTTGTAAAATATTTTGGATGATCACAAGGTCATAAGAGCAAACCTTGCGGAGCTTCGGACCTGAGTGAAGGTCCTAGGGAGCAAAAGGGTCGCGAGAGCTGACCTCGTATGGCTCCAGACCTGAATGAAGGTCCTGGGGAGCTAAAAAAGGTCGTAAGAGCTGAACTCGTATGGCTCCAGACCTGAATGAAGGTCCTGGGGAGCTAAAAAAGATCGTGAGAGCTGACCTCGTATGGCTCCAGACCTGAATGAAGGTCCCGGGGAGCTAAAAAAGGTCGTGAGACCTGACCTCGTAAGGCTCCAGACCTGAATGAAGGTCCTGAGGAGCTAAAAAAGGTCATGAGAACTGACCTCGTATGGCTCCAGACCTGAATGAAGGTCCTGGGAAGCTAAAAAAGGTCGTGAGAGCTGACCTCGTAAGGCTCCAGACCTGAATGAAGGTCCTGGGGAGCTAAAAAGGTCGTGAGAGCTGACCTCGTATGGCTCCAGACCTGAATGAAAATCCAGGGGTAAAGCAGTCTTTTTAAATCCTTCATACTGACTTTCCGTCTTCTCCTATAACCTTAGCCGTCCAATCCGCAAGATGTGTGGTTCAGATTTACTTAATTTCCGTACTTTTTAAACATAGATTGTCTAACTCTTCCCTCCCCATTCTTATTCGAAAACGCTAGATTCCAGATTTGATTAATCCAACCTTTTCGAAGATTTTGCTAGCGAATTTTTCCCTGAATCTTACGCGCCTACCTTCTTCCCGGAGTTCAAGATTCTACCACGCCTGACAGAATTTCAACTTTCCAGGTTACTCCTTAACTCTCTCTCCCGTTTTCTTGAGGATTCTTGGGTTGATGCTTAGTTAGGGTTTACTTTAATAGTTAGAGAAGTAGGAGATTTTGGGCTTGGTTTTCTGTGGATTCTGTATAAATAGATTTGGTGGATGTTTTTGGAATTATTATCGACTGTCGATAGTTTTTTATCGCCGACGAAGTAGGGTTTAAACAGGGGGTAGGTTCTTGGTTTTTTGGGCATCAATTCTTGATCCCTGATAGGATCTTTTTTTCAGCGACCGCTTGCATATTCGTATTCCCGCTATGATTTTTTGCATCATGAGTATGTCGGGTAGTAGTGATTCTGATGAAAGGACCCGAAGCTGGGGTGGCGGAGCTAGGACAGGCGAATCGGAACAATCCTCCGGCTCCATCTCCGAGTCTATTATCGTCGTTACTCCTCCGACCAGGCCATCTGGGGAGAGGTCTGTCGTAATTCCTCGTGTCGGTGGGGGGTCGGTAGTTAGTCTTCTTAAGGCTTCGAAGGCGGCTACCAAGAAACATGTGGATAAATCGAAGAAGTGAAAACCCGAAGTTGTGGGTTCTCCCTCTTCGAACGAGGACTTTAAGGCTGCAGAGGTCACCCCACAGGTGGGGGATGACTTAGTTAAGAAAGTGACATCTCCAGAGTATTCGGGGTCGGGGGTAAAGATCCATGTCCCTAGGCCTTCTGATAGAGCCCATAGACCCCCATTTGGCTTTACTGCCTTCTACACCTTAGTTATCAATAAGGGGGTAGGACTTCCCCTTCATCCTTTTTTCTGCCAAGATCTCGCACTTTTACGGGATCGCTCCTACCCAGATATCATCAATTGGGTGGTATCACATGTTGGATATGTATTATCTTTAGGAGAATTTAGGGTTTCCCGAGCCCAGCGTCGGGGAATGGCACTCCTCGTACAGAATAGTGGCTAGCCCCGGCCAGAAGGGATTCTACTATTTTACAAAGTGGGTTGGAGAACGAGCCCCTCTGATAAACACTCTTCTCTCTTCGTCGGGGGACTGGAAGCCGAGGTTCGTCTTCATTCCAGCTGAAACTTCAACAACCGATAGGATCGTGCCGGCGGCGTTCGCCGAAGCCCGTGGGTCTTCGAAGCCTGTCTTTATTCCTTTTTCGATTTAAATTATAACTATACCTGAAGTCGTACTTTGTGTCTTCCCGCAGGTTTCCATAAGTGAAGAGACGCAGTCGGCACTGAGGTCGAGTGAGTCGAGGCTGCTTTCTCGCTTTCAGAAGAGGACCGCCAATTCGAAACTGTTCATCGAGGCCGAGCCTTATTCGATATGGGGAAATTGAAGATTTTTCCCTCGGATGATAAGGTGAAGGCCCTGGCTGTATCTAAAGTGATGAGCCCCTCGTCATCTGGTGTTAAAAGACCGGCCGGGGCCACGCCTTCAGCCTCTCCTCCTTCGAAGAAGCAAAAAGACCAAATGAACCCTGAGGCTTCCAATCTTGCTCTTCAGCATCCGTCTGTGATTGATGTCGACGCCCCGGTCTCGAAGAAGACTTCAAAGGGGTCGAGCAAATCAAGGTACCTCTAAAGCCTTTTCTTCTCGACGTCCGGTCTGCCATTGCTGACGGTTGCTCTCCATTGGACTTCGAGAAAGATGGTCTGGAAGGGCAAGCTCAACTCGCCTTCCGGATGCTGTCGAAGGTTTGTTTATTCTTCCTTGTTCGTATTTGCTTTAGTATTTATATGCGCATAATTATCCTTAAATGAGTGCTTAACATAGCTTGGTTCGTTATGTTATAGGCCCTCTTCTGCCAATACCAGCTCCAGAGTCGGGTTTCGGGACATGCTGAGGGCCTCGAGAAGAGGTTGATGGAGCTTTCTGAGGAGCAGGAGAGGATTGCCGAGGAGAGGCGTGACATGGCTAAGGAAAAATCGGCCCTGCTCGTTAAGAGGGATTCGGCTCGTGCTTTGGCCGCTGGGGCTCAGGTACAGCTTGACAGGGCTCTGGACCACCAAGCCCATTTGGAGATGTCGAAGGCCTCTCTGGAGTCGAGGCTGGCTGCTGCTAAGGTGAGGATCAAGGAGCTAGAAGCCCACCATGTGACTTTGGACTTTGCCTCGTTGGTCGATTCTGCAGAGTTCGAGCCCTACAAAGAACTCTTCTATCAGGAGGGTGGTTCTGCAGTGGTCAAGGCGATCAAGGAGAGGATGCCTGAGCTCGATCTCTCCTTCCTTGATATTGATGACGAGGTGGAGACAGAGGTAGTCAGGGGTTCTACGGATAGGGCCGAAGAGGAGAGGAGGGCCGAGGCTGGAGAGGATGCTGCGAAGACGGCTGTTTCAGAGGTCGAGAAGAGTGTGGAGGGCCATCCGTAGATTTTTTTCTTTTTCTGATGTATGAAATTTATGAACAAATTCCAAACAATGCTGATGTTTTTATGCATACTTACTGCTTTTTATTTTTGTGGATGTTTTATTGCTTTTATGACTAAGGTTTTTAATATTGTATCCATAGTTCTGGGCGGTAGGAGTGTAGGCGTTCTTTTTTTTTTTTGAGAAATCTACCTGTTTTCGAACTCATAGGAAATGAGGGCCGGACTTCCTGGACTTCTTCCTCTGAATTCGCAAGAAGGCGGGGGTCGAGGCCCTTGGGATTCAGGTTCTGTTAGTCACTCCGACGCCCAAATCAGTAAACAAATAATAAAAAAATACTCGAAAAAATAAAAGAAACAAATGGTAAGGGAGAAGTACGGTACTCTTCTTTGGTTTCGAGGCTGACTTCTTCACTCAAACTTGCGGAAAGGTGAGGGTCGGGACCCCTGGGCTTCGGGTTCTGTTAGTCACTCTGACGCCCAAGTCAGTAAATAATGCAGCGATAATTAAGAAATAAGGAAATGAAGAGTTCAGAAATGATACTGTTTTAAGTGTATGGCGTTCCAGCTATTGGTTACCGAACGACCTTCTGTCGACCGGAGTTTGTAAGCTTCGTTACCTATAACATTCTCGATCTCGTAGGGGTCTTCCCATTTTGGGGCTAGTTTTCCAGCTCCGCTTTCCTTTGTATTCTGGAACACTTTCCTTCGCACCCAATCTCCTGTTTTGAATGTTCGCAGCCTCGTGTTTCTATCAAAGTGTCTTCTTATTCTCTACTGGTAGGCGGATATTTTCATTGCAGCTTTATCTCGAAGTTCATCGATGGTGTCGAGGTTAGCTTCGAGCTCGAAGTCATTGGTTTTATCCGGCCATTCAGTTCTTGCCCACCCTATTTCTACTTCTGCTTGGAGGACTGCTTCCAAGCCATAGGCGAGAGCGTAAGGGGTTTCTCCAGTAGCGGTCCAGGTGGTTGTCCGATAAGACCAGAGGACCCCTGGGAGCTGTTCGACCCATTGTCCTTTGTGTTCTGGGAGCCTTTTCTTCAAGGTGTTCAGGATTGTTTGGTTGGTAGCCTCGGCTTGACCATTCGAGGCTGGATGCCTTGGTGTGGAGAAAGAGAGCTTGACGTTCCAATGGCGGCAGAAGTCTTGGAATTTTGAACTTATGAATTGGGAGCCGTTGTCGGTGACTATTTCTTTAGGGATTCCGAACCTGCAAATAACGAATTTCCACAAAAAATTGCATACCTCGATGTCTCTTATTCGTGCGAAGGCCTCTGCCTCGGCCCATTTGGTGAAGTAATCTGTCACGACCAAGATAAAACATTTCTGATTCGACCCCTTTGGCAGCGGTCCCACGATGTCCATTCCCTACTTCATGAATGGCCAAGGTATGGTAGCGGTATGTAGAGGTTCTGGCAGCATGTGACTTGTTTAGGCAAACCTCTGGCATTTGTCACATTTTTTGGCATAATTTTTAGCGTCTTCACTCATAGTTGGCCAGTAAAAGTCGGCCGTTAATGCTCGATTAGCTAGGCTTCTATGTCCTGAATGGTTTCCGCATTCACCGTCGTGGAGCTCGGTTAGGATATACTTTGCTTGGGTCGGGCTTACACATTTCAAATATGGTCCTGAGAAGGACTTTCTGTACAAGGATCCGGAGATCATGGCGAATTTTGGAGCTTTTGCTTGGATTCGTCTTGCTTTGATGGGCTATTCGGGGAGTTCATTTTTCGTTAGGAATCTGCATAGGGCGGTCATCCAGTTTATTTCGATGTCGACGGGAAAGACTTCAGGGTTGTCACCCTTCCAGACAGCGGGCCATTTGGCGTATAGGACCTGGATGTTTTTGTTCTGATTAGTCTATATGGCTGACCCCAAGTTAGCCAATGCGCCGGCATGGCGGTTTTTCTCTCTAGTGATGTGTTGGGCTTCGATTTTTTCGAACTTGGCCACCGTCTATTTTACGACCACGAGGTATGATACTATCCTCGAGTCTTTTGCTTGGAATTCTCCTTCAAACTGATTCATTATCAATTGCGAATCACTCATGACTCGAATTCTTTTTGCTCCTACGTCAGCTGCCAAATTCAATCCTGCTATGAGGGCCTCGTATTCTGCTTCATTGTTGGTGGTTTTGAACCCGCACCGGATAGATCTTTCTGTAATTATTCCTACTGGATTGATCAGTACTAAGCCCATACCACTCCCCTTCGAAGTGCTGGATCCATCAACTTGGAGGGTCCAATACTTTGAATCATTGCCTTCGATGTTCATCAACATTCCTCCTTCCGGTTTGGCCTCGTGGGAAAAATCTGCAATGAAATCTGATAGGACTTGTGATTTAATTGATGCTCGGGGAACGTAGTCTATGTCATACTCCTTGAGTTCGATAGCCCATTTTGACAATCTTCCCGCGAGGTCTGGCTTTCTTAACACGGCTCTTAAGGGGAACTCTGTGGCCACTTTTATTGAATGACTTTGAACATAGGGTTTCATTTTCCTAGAAGCCATGACAAGTGCTAAGGCCAGCCTCTTGAGCTGCGGGTATCTGGTCTCGGCGTCTAGTAGCGAGCGGCTCGCATAGTATACGGAGTGTTGTTTTCCTTCATCTTCCCTAACAAGAACTACACTAATAGATTTAGTAGAAACAGATAAATAAACGAGGAGTACCTCACTATCGATTGATTTGGATAAAATAGGTGGACTTGCGAGGTATTCCTTGAGGTCTTCAAGGGCCTTGACGCGTTCCGAAGTCCATTCGAAGTCTTTGTTCTTTCGTAGAGTCTCAAAAAAGGCCCGACTTCTTTATGAATATTTAGATATAAACCGGCTGAGAGCTGCTAATCGATCGGTCAGTTTTTGGACGTCTTTCGGGTTTCTGGGGTGTTGAATATTCCGAACTGCTCTGATTTAGCTTGGGTCGGCTTCAATACCTCTTTTTGTTACCAGGTACCCCAGGAACTTCCCCAATGTTACTCCAAAAATGCATTTGGCGGGGTTCAGCTTCATATTGTATCAATGTAGGACTTCGAAGGTTCGCTGTAGGTGCATGATATGGTCCTGAGCTCGTACTGATTTGACTAGCATGTCGTCGATATATACTTCCTGAAGAAACCGAACTCTCGGTTTTGAAAGAGTTGTGTACAAAGTTGTGTATAAAGTTGAGACAACTTTGCATACGCAGCGGAAAATTAGAAACAGAAACAATGGATTGGAATTTTAACAAGATTATATTTCTATAATCTTGTGAAGTGCCTCAGGGCGAAATCTTCACTATATAAAATAGGTGAATTACAAAAACACTACCAGATAAACTCTCACTAAATATTAAGACACTTTATCTCTTCCTTCACAGAAGGTTGGGACTAAAGTTGTCTTAACTATATCTAGTAGAAACAGATAAATACGAGAACTCAAAACTTTACAATATCTGAAAAGCTCTACTAAAAACTCGTTATCTAACACTACCATTCTGAACCCTATATATACACATCTCGTTGCTTGATCCCTACTCAAAGCAACCGATCCACTAAGCCTTGATCTCCACGAACTGCAGTCCTATATTTCCAGCGCAACTTCCGGAACAACCGTGGCTTCAGCAGATCGTTGGACTTGGTCAAATCCCACATGCTCCTATTTCTTCTCAACAGATTTAATCCTGCAAGAAAGACAAAAACTCCAAATATACAATATAAACAAATATCCCTAAATCTATAATACACTACCAATCGGTATCAACAATCTCCCCCTTTTTTGGCTTTCTTCCCAAAACCAAACAAAATCCAAAAGTTACAATTACTCCCCCTGAAGCAACACAATCAAATCACAATAACTATGAAAAGTTTAGAGAAATGTTAGCTAAACAGTTACTCCCCCTGTCAAGAAGACGGAAATAAGAACAAAATCTACACAATATCATCACAACACATAAAATAACCATAACCATAATATATTCACAGCAAATGCATACATATCTGCCTGCAACCAGAAATATATAAAAGTTAGGCAGAAAAATAAAAAGTTGTTCAGAAAGTTATGCAGAAAATAAAAAAATTGTTTGATTCACCCAATCAACATTAACAAAATACTACTGCAACACACTGCAGTCTTCTTCTTCTTCACGGTTCTCCTCCTCACTCCTCATCTTCATCTTCCTCATCACTTGATCCGTGGCGACGGCTAGGACCTTCTCCCCCTTTTTGGGAAGAAAGGATTCGTTGAAAAATCCTTCGTTGCCCTTCAAGGAGAGCAATCTGCGAGGAGAAGAAAGCTATTTGCTCTTGCAAAACAAAAACAGGTAAATAGCACATTAACTCGACCGAGGGATCCTCTTCAGTTGAGGCATCAATCCACAGGAGATCTCTGTGCCTCTTCTCACTCAAGAAGGCAGGTTGCACAGTTTGGAGAGGGAGCTTGGATGTGAGAACATCTTTGTTCTTCGGCTTCAACCCTTGCTCAACAAGCATACTATAGATGAGAGAGGGTACGATCAACTTCTTGGTAGACTTTGCCACAGCAACTTCAGCAACAGCATTAAAAATGTGAGTGCCCAAGTTGAATTTTTCTTCCTTGAAGACTTTGTAGAGTAGGCACACATGCTCAAATGGCACAACTGTGGTATTGGATGTAGGGATCCAATTTGACACTGAAATCTTGTGCAAGGTTGCAAAAAGAGAAGTAAGAACCGAAGCTATACGGTTAGGCCTTCTGTTCACTGTCCACACATCTGCACGGCCACCCGTAAGCAAATTCTCCATCTCAACTTCTAGCTCCTCATCAGTCTCAACATCAGATTCAACAACATTTGGAACGGCTAGAAATTTGTTAATGCGAGAAGGAGTGAAAGAGTAAATTTTCCCACGGACATAGACTTTCCCAAACATCTTAGAGGAGGGGTTAGCAAAATCAACAGGCATATTTGAATAAAACTGCTTCACAATCTCAGCAACATAGGGTTTCACATACGTAACACTCCTAAAAACTTTCCTTTTATGCAGAAAATCAACCAAGTTATATTGTGCAAAATCCTTCAAATCCACTGCCCTATCATGAATGAACTCCCTTTTCCTAAAACTATCCCAATTCTTCTTAGTAGCCTCATTGTAAAAACATTCATTCAAAGCCTTAATTACCTCAAGCTCGGAGTCGGAGTCGGTGTCGGCCTCGGTCGGAGTAGCTTCTCGTTTGACCTTTTTAACTGACTTGCCCTTCGACTTCATCGGTGACGAGGAAGATAATTTCTTCTTCCCTTTTCGAGAGA
Organism: Perilla frutescens; assembly: GCA_026008535.1. Taxonomy (NCBI): domain Eukaryota; kingdom Viridiplantae; phylum Streptophyta; class Magnoliopsida; order Lamiales; family Lamiaceae; genus Perilla; species Perilla frutescens. Next base: position 34,983,504 of record BRKX01000006.1, on the reverse strand, counting down.
CAGCAACCTCCTCTTCAAGCTCTTCGTCCTCCTCGGCTTCTGAGGGTTGATGAGAGGTCGATTTTTCAGCAGATTCATCGTTGGAAGCACCCAATTGACCCTCACCCTCGGCATCACTGTCGATGTGGATGGGTTCTTCGGGAGCTTGAGAGGAACGACTTGTTCGAGATATGCGCTTTGAACGATGAGAGGGAGGACCCCTAGGAGTTTTAGAGGGTTTCTTCGTCGAAGGAGAAGGGGTCGGTGAAGGCATTACTTCTGGCTGTGGTTCCACCTCGGCAGAGGAGAACGGAACGGCAATAGGGCTACCACCTTGTTGAGCGACTTCCTCAGACGGAGGGGCTGGGCCCTCTTGATCTTCGGCCAAAATTGGAGTGTCGAATTCCGGGAAATCGAACGACGGCATCACTATACCGCTCGGAGCGATGATAATCGTCTGCTCGGCCGTCGGCGTCAGGACAGAGGACGGCATTAACGGTGGTGCTGGGAGAGGAAGCGGCGGTTGAGACTGGATCTCCGAGCTTCCTACCTCAGGAGAGATCTCCATCGGAGCATTCCCTCGTGAAGACGAGAGCAAGATGCTGGGTCAGAGAAGAGGGGTGGAGTCCGGTGACAGGAGGCGAAACGGATTAGGTACGAAGGAGCGGGGAGGAGACGGCTGCGGCGGAAACGTCAAGAGGTGGCGGAGGTACGCGGAAGCTTCAGGATCCGCCATAAATTCCTGTAATTGCTTCATTTTTTCCGGCGTCATCTTGGGGAAAGTTCGAGAGAGAGAGAACGAGAGCTTCTTGGAAGATGAACGGTTGAAGGAATGAAGAAGAATGAGGGTTTTGTGAATAGTGGAGCAAAGATTTGTTTTTAACAGACTTAGCAAAAAGACGGAAATTTTAAATGAGTATACTAACAAACAGATCCGTCCCGCCACAAAAATAGGGATCAAATAAATTAAAGATATAGTCAAAGATGAAATTAAAGATAGAGTAGGATATACTTCCGGATTCACTCAACTGACTTTCAATTTTTTTTATTTTTTTTTTATTTTTATTTTTTTAATTTGAACAACTGTTGTCATAGAGAATGAAATATTCAGAACACTTTTGACACATCATAAAAGACTTTTCAAGAAGAGAGCAGATGGTGAATAGATGTATAATCAAGAGAATCTCATAAAAACCACTTATCTGAGATCTTTGACCCAGTTATATGGTTTTTTAAAAACAATCATGATTTCACCTTTTACAGGCTTTTACATCCTCGAATCTGCTCAACTTCACAGTCAACTATGATATATCAAAAGTTGTGGCAACAGTTGATTTAACTTTTGGGATTATATAGAACATAAGCCAAGAGATTTTCTCAAAGATGAGAATCTCTCATAGCTAAGAGCTTTTGTGAAAATGTCAGCCAGTTGAGAATCTGTACTAATGTACTCCAACTTTAATAACTTCTTTTCGACTAAATCTCTAATAAAGTGATACCTTAAGTGGATGTGTTTGGACTTTGAGTGATGGACGGGGTTCTTTGCAAGGTTGATTGCGCTTGTATTGTCGCAAAGCATCACTAGGGAATTGCTCTCCAAACCATAGTCATCCAACATTGACTTCAACCAAATTAGTTGTGTTGCACAACTTCCAGCTGCTACATACTCCGACTCAGCTGTGGATAAAGAAATGCAATTTTGCTTTTTGCTGTGCCAGGAGATGAGATTGTTGCCTAGGTAACAGCATCCTCCACTTGTGCTTCTTCGATCATCAGTTTCTCCAGCCCAGTCAACATCACTGTACCCCTCAAGATCTGAAGTTGTGTCCTTTGTGAACCAAATTCCTAGTTCACAAGTGCCAGCAACATATCGAATGATCCTCTTGACAGCTTTCAGATGTTCTTCCTTTGGACAGGATTGAAATCGAGCACATGCACAAACACTGTACATTATATCTGGCCCGCTTGCAGTCAGATACAGAAGACTTCCAATCATCGATCTGTACAACGTTGGGTCAACTTCAGGCCCAACTGCATCCTTCGACAATTTCTCAGTTGTGCTCATGGGGGTTCTCATGTGTTTTGCATTCTCTAGTCCAAACTTTTTCACAAGATTCTTTGCATATTTCGTCTGTGAGACGAACATTCCATTTTCTTTTTGCTTGACTTGAAGGCCGAGAAAGTTGCTAAGTTCCCCAACCATGCTCATCTCAAAAGAGGTTGACATGGCTTCCACAAATTCCTTAAAGGCTTTCTCACTTGTTGACCCAAACACTATGTCATCGACATAAATTTGGGCTATGGTTAGAAAGTTGTTTTCCTTTTTGAGAAAAAGTGTCCTGTCCGCATGTCCCCTGTAAAAACCAAAATCAAGCAAAAATTCGGTCAAACGACTATACCAAGCTCTAGGAGCTTGTTTTAGTCCATATAAAGCCTTGTGTAGTCTGTACACATGATCGGGCTTAGAGGGATCTTCGAATCCTTTGGGTTGTTCCACATATGCCTCCTCTTCCAAGATTCCATTGAGAAAAGCTGCCTTAACATCCATCTGGTGAAGGGTGATATTAAGGTAACATGCAATAGCAAACAAAAGCCTAATTGACTCTATTCGTGCAACTGGAGCAAAAGTTTCATCATAGTCTATGCCTTCTACTTGAGTGTATCCTTGGGCAACTAAGCGAGCCTTATTTCTAATGATGTTTTCAAACTCATCAGTTTTATTTTTGAAAATCCACTTAGTCCCGATAACATTAACTCCAGAAGGTCTGGGCACTAGTGTCCAGACTTTGTTTCTCACAAATTCAAGTAATTCGGCCTGCATTGCACTAATCCAAAACTCGTCTTTTAAGGTTTCAGTTACATTCCTAGGTTCAATCAAGGATAGGAACACAATTGTGCCAACTTCATGTATGACACATGATAGACACACCATCCTTACAATTTCCTTGTAGTTAGCAATTGCTTTCCCTCTTGTTCGGACCCCTTCGTGAACATCTCCAATGACTTGGTCGATTGGATGATCTTTGCGAATTTTCTTGGGAGGGTCTCGACGAACATTGTTTTGTATAACTTCTGGGGTTGCTGAATCATCAAGATCAGCATCCGAGTCAGGCTCATCGGAAGGTGTATCTTTGTTTGTTGCTGAAGTGGGCTCAACTTCAGGGTCAACTTGTGTTACATCAGTGTTTCCTGTATCTCCCTGAATCTCAATTACACCGTTAGTATCATCAGTAGGAGTAACCAGACTAGCCAAGTCATCAAACCTTACATTCACACTCTCCATTACAGTTTTGGTCCTGAGGTTATAAACACGGTAGGCATGACTGTTAAGTGAGTAACCAATGAACACACATTTGTCACTTTTAGGGTCAAACTTATAAAGATAGTCCCTATCATTCAAAATATAACAAACACAACCAAATATATGTAAATATTTCAGGTTGGGTTTTTTACAATTCAGAATTTCGTATGATGTCATTGTGGTTCCGGTTCTTAGGTTTACTCGATTACTTACATGACATGCTGTATTTAATGCTTCAGCCCAAAACCATTTAGCCAGCTTCTTTGAATGCAGCATCACCGTGGCCATTTCTTGTAGGGTTCTATTCTTTCGCTAGGCCACACCGTTTTGCTGGGGCGTCTTTGGAGATGAGTACTCGTGATGAATTCCTTCCTTCGTGCAGAAGTTTAGGAGTTGAATATTCTCAAACTCCCACCCATGATCTGATCTTAGACTCTTGACACAAGCATGATAAAAAATTTTGATCATGGCATACAACTCCAAGAAGGAATTATATGTTTCACCTTTGTTATTCAAAAATTTTACCCAAGTATACCTAGATAGATCATCTACAATCACAAAGGAATATCTCTTACCTCCAAGGCTTTCAATTTCAGCCGGTCCCATAAGGTCCATATGAAGTAGTTCGAAGTAGCTTTGAGTTGTGAAAGGTCTATCAGAAGTTGTCACAACAGGGTGCGACGCTTTAACTTGTTTTCCCTTTTGACAGTCTTCACAGAGGCTAGGACTTGCAATATTTAACTTGGGAACTCCTAGAACAGCATTTAGTCTTTGGAGATTCTTCATGTTACGGAAGTTGGTGTGTCCCAATTTTTGGTGCCAAAGCTGCACTTCATTTACCTGCACACTTAAACAACTGTTTTTGCTAGTCTCATAAATATTGTTTGAAGACCTTACCCCTGAGATCACATGATTTCCATTGTTGTTCATCACAGTGCACCTTTCTTTATTAAAGATGACACTAAAGTTGTCATCACATAGTTGACTAATGCTAATGAGATTTGCAGTCAGCCCTTCAACATGTGATACATTGGCCAGCTTTGGAAGTCCAGGACTGTCCAAGGTTCCTCGTCCGACAATCTTGCCATTTGATCCTCCTCCAAAAGTTACTTCACTGCCATTGATTCTTTGATAGTTTGATAGATAACATCTGGAGCCTGTCATGTGACGTGAGCATCCACTATCAAAATACCATGTGGTCGAGTCATTATCTGTCGATGCAGTGAAGACCACTTGGCAGGTAACTGTTGGCGTAACTTTGGGTCTCCATACCAGTTTCTTGGACTTGTCAACTTTGTTTGAGAGGATAGGATTTGATGTTTGGTTCTTCAAATGCATCTCCTTATGGCGTTCCTGCAAAAACTTATGACAGAAGGGCTTAATGTGTCCAGGAAGAAAACAGAAGTGACAAATGTACCTCCTACGTTTTTTCTTTACTGACGAAGTTGTAGGAACTTCCTTGGCTTTCACAAATGGTTTGCCATGAGTAGACAAAATCTGAGTGAAGGCTGGTCTTGCAGTCGAATTATACCCAAGGCCATGTGAAGTTATCTGAGTTTGAGACAGAACTTCATCTAGTTTTGAGGTTCCCGAGTTGAGTCTTTTAAAAGTTTCATCAGCATGATTGAGTTTAATTCTCATGTTGTCCAACTCAGCATCCTTCTTTGTCAGCATGACTTCTAGCTTTTGTAGTGAGGTCTTTTGCACCGAAACTTCCTCAGTTAGTGAATCCACCACTTTGCACTGTTTGGACCATTTGACGTACAGTTCCTTGTAAAGTTCCTGCATCTTTATCAATAGCTCCAGAGTTTCCTCTTCCGTGACTTCTTCCTCATTTTCTGCAGTGGATACAACATTGTTGAAACAGAAAAGAGTGTTATAGTAGGATTCATCATACCTATCTGAAGTTATCTCAACTTCGGTGTAGTTTGACTTATCCTCTTTAACACATACTGCAGTTAAGGCTGCCTGCTTAGTCGGTGGATCATTAGGAATCTCCTCTACATAAATCCCTGAGGTGTCAAGCTCACTATCGCTAAGGGATAGAAAGTTGACATGCTTTCCCAGTTTGCGAAATGTGTTGGGACACTCGTTGGCAAAGTGTCCGAAGCCCTTGCATTCATAGCATTGAACTGTAGAGAAGTCTGTCACTTCCTTAGGACGGAAGTGATCAGATGCAGCACGCCTAATGAGTTTTGGTTCCTTTCCTGGTGTGATAAGTCTGTCATAGAGAACCAAAGATCCGGAGGCATCACTTCGAGGTTTTCGTTGTTCTCTACCTCCCACTTGTTGTTTTCCTTTGTTGGCTCGAATGAGAGAATTAACTCTTCGGGTGAGAAGAGCATAATCTGGATCCTTCTCAATGATTTCTTCAAGATCTTCATCTTCTACTTCAACGTAAGCCGAAGTTGTCCTTGAAGTTGTCTTTGAAGTTGTCCCGACAGTCAAGGCGATTCCCTTCTTCTTCTGTCCACCCTTTTCATTTAGTTCCATCTCGAATGTCTTCAGATCATTCATCAGTTTGGTGAAATCCAGAGCTCCAGTAGTTGTAGCAGTATCAATTGCAACCACTTTCATGTCAAAACGAGAAGTTAGAGTCCTCAAAGTTTTTGAAACTAACCTCTTATTGGTAATTGGATCACCCAAATCATTGCACTCATTGGCAATCTCCAGTAATTTGTTGCAGTAGTCTCCTACGGACTCATCATCCTCCATCTTCAAGTTTTCAAATTTTGTGGTGAGAATCCGATGCCTCGATTCTTTAATTCCAACATCACCTTCGCAATGTTGCTGGAGTATATCCCAAGCTTCCTTAGCTGACTCACAATTTCTTATGAGTTTGAACATTTGAACATCTAAGGAAGATTGAATTGCGTTGAGCGCTTTGTCATTAAAGGTGGCTTCTTCATTTTGTTCTCTGCTCCATTCTGACTGTGGTGTACGGCATGTATCTCCTTCAGCATCCACGGTCTTGGGGTGTGTCCATCCTTTTTGAACCGCATTCCATGCTCTTGCATCGATCGACTTGATGCATGATCTCATCTGAACTTTCCAAAAGGAATAGTTCATGCCATCAAGAACGGGAGGTTTGTTGAACAGCGGGTTCGTGCAATCCATTGTACTTACGAAAACAGGATCACCACTTAGTGTATCAAGTGTTCGCTCTGGATACCAATTGAAGAAACCGAACTCTCGGTTTTGAAAGAGTTGTGTACAAAGTTGTGTATAAAGTTGAGACAACTTTGCATACGCAGCGGAAAATTAGAAACAGAAACAATGGATTGGAATTTTCACAAGATTATATTTCTATAATCTTGTGAAGTGCCTCAGGGCGAAATCTTCACTATATAAAATAGGTGAATTACAAAAACACTACCAGATAAACTCTCACTAAATATTAAGACACTTTATCTCTTCCTTCACAGAAGGTTGGGACTAAAGTTGTCTTAACTATATCTAGTAGAAACAGATAAATACGAGAACTCAAAACTTTACAATATCTGAAAAGCTCTACTAAACACTCGTTATCTAACACTACCATTCTGAACCCTATATATACACATCTCGTTGCTTGATCCCTACTCAAAGCAACCGATCCACTAAGCCTTGATCTCCACGAACTGCACTCCTATATTTCCGGCGCAACTTCCGGAACAACCGTGGCTTCAGCAGATCGTTGGACTTGGTCAAATCCCACATGCTCCTATTTCTTCTCAACAGATTTAATCCTGCAAGAAAGACAAAAACTCCAAATATACAATATAAACAAATATCCCTAAATCTATAATACACTACCAATCGGTATCAACACTTCCATTGTTATTCCGATGAGCTCTTCAAACATTCGATTTACCAGCCTTTGATACGTTGCACCTACATTTTTTAGTCCGAAAGGCATAACTTTATAACAGAACATACCTCGATGTATGATAAACGCTGTCTTTTCTTGGTCCTCTTGATGCATGAGGATTTGGTTGTATCCTGAGAAGGCGTCCATGAAGCTCATGAGCTCGTGACCTGCCGTTGCATCGACTAAGGCATCTATATGTGGGAGGGGGAAAGAATCTTTAGGGCACGCCTGATTGAGGTCGGTGAAGTCTATACATAACCGGTTCTTTCCATTCTTCTTTTTGACCACCACGACGTTTGCTAACCATTCTGGATAATGAACCTCACGGATGTGTCTGTTCTTCAACAGTTTGCCTACTTTCTCGTCCATGATTTTGTTTCTTTCCGGGGTGAACTTTCGTCTTTTCTATTTGACGGGAGTTTTTTCCGGGTGTACCTGCAATTTGTGAGTTATAATGGAAGGGTCGATACCTGTCATATCCTCGAATGACCATGCGAAGCAGTCATGATGCTCTTTGAGGAACGCAATCAGTTGTTCCCTGATGTCCGAGATTAATCTGGACCCGATGGATACCCTATGATCTGAAAGTTCGGGATGAATCTGTACTTCATCGAGGTCTTCGATTTCTGGTTCTTCGTAATTTCGATCTTCTATGCTTACGGAGGTTGATCCGACCTCTATCTGATTGACCTCGATGAGTCTTTTCTGTTTGAAAGTAGTGACATAGCATTCTCTAGATGAGACCTGTTCTCCCCGTACTGATCGAATCCCCCCACGGAGTAGGGAATTTCATGGTTTAGTGGTATGTCGAAGGTAATGTTCGGAGCTCATGGATCCAGGGTCATCCCATAATCACGTTGTACGCTGAAGGTGCATCTATTACTTGAAATTTGGTGAAGAGGTTAACCTCCTCGATGTAAGTGGGGAGTGTGATTTCTCCTAAGGTCGTTTTGTGTTCTCCACTGAAGCCGATCAATGTTGTTGACTTCTTTACGATGTCTGTTTCTTTCACCTGCATTCCTTTCAACGTACTAAGGAAGATCACGTTAGAGGAACTCCCGTTATCGATGAGAGTTCGTTTGATTAAACAGTTCGATATTAAAAGAGAAATGACAAGTGCATCGTGGTGTGGGTGTGAGAGTTCAGATACTTCACTACTGGAGAAGCTGAGAGTAGTTAGTTCATCAGGTTCAGTTTCTTTGGATATGTTCCCTAAATATTTGAGGGATCGGCAGTACCTCTTTGCTGAGGACTGCGACACGCCACTAATCTCCGAACCTCCGGTTATGAAATTTAAGGTTCGATCGATTCTCGGAGGTTCTGAGGGCTGAGTCTCCATATGATTCTCTCTTCGATTCCAATTTTCTTTTCCTTTCGAGGTCAGGAGATCGGTCAGGTGGTCCCTTTTGAGAAGCTCGATTACTTCAAGTCTAAGTGCGATCCAGTCGTCTTTCCTATGCCCATGATTGTTGTGGAAGTCGCAAAATTTGTTCCTATATCGCTCATTATCTGGCGTTCTCATCTTTGGAGGCCATTTGACGTTTTGCCCGAGCCCTTTCATCGCATTTACGGCTTCCGAAGGCGTTATGCAAAGATTATACTCAGGTAGCCTTCTGTCTGGGCGCTCGGGTATTCTCCTAACTCTGGGATCAAATCTGGGGTTACGAGGATAGGGGTCTGCTCGATACCTCTCATTTCTGATGTGAGACCTGTGCTCCTTGCGGGGTGGATCATTTCGGGGTTTAAACTTGGATGAATTTGCTTCATCTTCTTCCCATTTGATTTGTGCCCATGCTTTGGCAAGGACGTCTTCCATCGTTTTGCATGGATATTTGGTTAATTCTTTGTAGAGGTCTGAACCCCTCTTTAAACCTTTTCTGAAGGCTGATACAATGGTGTCGATGTTGCATCCTGGGATCGACACTTTTTCTCTGTTAAATCGCCCTACGAAGCTTCGTAGGGTTTCTTCTGATCTCTGGATTACTGTATAAAGGTCGTCGGCGTGTTTCTCGATCTTTCAGCTACTAGCAAATTGCTCGACGAATAGATCGTTGAGCTGAGCGAAGGTGGAGATTGATAAGTTTGGTAAACTTGTAAACCACTGGAGTGTTGGTCCGGATAGGCTGCTTCTGAACCCCTTACACATTCTGGCCTCCCTACTTTGTCGCGGGATCGAAGTGGTGAACATTCTCTGCTTGTATTGTTCTATATGGTCGTCGGGGTCAGTAGTGCCATTGAACAATTTCATGGAGGGGAAGGTAAACTTCGGTGGCATCTCTACGAGGCTGATTTCCTCTGTAAAAGGAGAATTCGCGAGCTTGTCAGGGCCGTCTTACGGATGGGGGCGGGAACCCCGGGGATTCATGTAAGCATTTCTTCTAATCGCTTTAGTTTGCTCTCGACCTCGACTCCAGGCTGGTTCTCGATACCTTCGAACCCGAGGGGTCTAAGATACGGATCGCTGGCACCTTCTTTATTTTGTTGTTCTTCGCTAGTTCCTGCAATGTTTTGGTTAGCAGTTTCGTTAGCGGAATTTAAAAGTACCTGTTCGCGTAGATGGCTGGTCGTTCGAGTTCGTGGGGGTTGTCGATGAAGTCCGTTGGGAAATTGATTCGATGGGGTGAATGCTTCTATCCGAGCTTTAAGGACTGAGTTTTCCGTTCGAATGGCCACGAGTTCCACAACAGTGGAGTCGAGTTGTTGCTGGATCGCTCGCCGCACCTGAGCAATGTCTCCGTTTCCTCCTGCGGGAGGGGTTACAGACGGTGACTCCCTCCGATTGTCTTGAGGGTTCGGGGTCGTACTGCTTCGGCCATCGACAGTCATCTTCAATATGGTCGATCAGAGCCCCACGGTGGGCGCCAAATTGTAGAGGGTAAATTTCTACAATTATTTTTGTAGTAGATTCGGGCTCTGGCGGCCAATAAGATTACGTATGGCCAAAGAATAATATTGAACTTGATTGAGACTGATGAAGTAATGATCGGGTGAATAAAGGATCAGAATTCTTTGCTTAGTCGAAGTTTACTCTTTCTTCTTTATTCCTTAGCGATTTATATAGGATGAAGCCGCAACCCCTTTCCGATTTTTAAGGGATTCCCCGATATTTTGGGGATAGCCTCTTATCCCCTTAAGGGTTTTTGACTGAGTCCGCTTACTTCCAACGTACCTTTGACCCGGTCTCATTGTTCGAACTCTGCCTAAACTTGCCTTCTACGTTATATCTTCACTCTCTCAAACTTTAGTTCCTTTGACCTCCGCACTCTGGGCTTCGGTACTTATCCGTTAGGCCCTAACACCCTTGAGCGAAAATGGGTCATATTATTGGGTTTTAACAAAAATAGCCTCTACAGTGATTTATAATTCAAACTGCGGAATCATAATCCAGCCACATTAATTAAATTAGTTCATAAAATCACAAGCAGAAATGTTCATCGGTTAAAGCCAAAAACTACCCAAGTTCTTTTGATTATCATTATTTATTTATTTATTTTTGAAAACCCCAGACTTCAAGAGTAAGTAATAAAAATGTTAAGAGATGATGACGACAACAAAACAATAGTAATAGTAATAGTAATAGTAATAGTAATAATAATAATAATAATAATAATTCAAAGACGGCACGTCGGTAGTGCACCGCAACACGGTAGGGAGGATGAATTTGCAAATAAAAGGAAGCAAAGCCCCAATTCCGAAATACCATTAAATTCAAATATGGGCGTGCAAGATCAAGATAGGTGTTCGGAATTGGATCCGTCCAATTAAAACCCCATTATTTCTTCTCTGATTTCTCAGCCCCCACCCATAAAACTCTGTGTGAGAATTGAAGAGGAAGAAGATGATCCAGTTACTGTTTAGCCTTCTATTCGCGGAGATGGCCCTGATCGTGCTGTTCGTGTTCAAGACGCCGCTGAGAAAGCTGGTGATAATGGGGCTGGACCGCCTCAAGCGCGGCCGAGGCCCAATCGTCGTCAAGACAATCGCCGGGACTGTGTTCGTGCTCATGGTGGCCACCGTTTACAATGTGGTGGCGATCCAGCGGCGTTGGATCCAGGAGACCGCTGAAGTCAATCCCACGGATCAGGTTCTCGTCGCCAAACACCTTCTCGAAGCTTCTCTCATGGGTAAACATTCCTAAAAATCAAATCTTTCTTCTTTTTTCTCAAAAATTCTCATGGTTTTTTTATGCGAACGTATAGTGTTTTCTTTGTGTACTGAGAAAGTTCTCCTCTGTCCGGTGTTTTATGATTATGTGCTTTCATGGTGCATCTTTCCATTTTTCTTTTCGTGGTTTCGTAGTTAGAGTTTAAGATTGTGAATTTTACAAGTCTCGTCAGCAGGTTTTATGTTTCATCAAGAAATGGACGGATATGAATATGTCTAGACTGTATATAGTTTTGTTAATAGAAAATTGCCATAGTTTTACTTTAATGAACAAATATCTTGCATTAGCAGTTTAACTTTAATTGGCATGGATTCTGAATTGGTATTCGCCGTGCTTGTTTAGTTAAGAGAATTTAATCTTGTCCATTGTCACCATGGGAGATTACCATAACAGGGTTTTCCATTTATTGGGAACAAAGACCAAGTGTGGTGCAGATTCTATTTCCAGCATAAGCATGGATTAGGGGATCTAGGTGCAGTTGCATTTTGTATCAATAATGAATTCGCAGATTTCAAATTTAAGGGATAACATAGACATATCAGGTGCATAATTATACATTTTTTTTATTTTCCTTAATGTGATTCTTTGACCATAGGTTTAGATAACCAGCTACCTTATCTTGTACGAATCTATATCATCTGTTGGTGGAAACAGAGTGATATGAAGAAGTAGATGCCTAACTTTTTGCATATTTTATCCGACTGATAGTATGGGTTTCTGAATTCTTGGTGAATTTGCATTATGCTGTTAGCTCTAATCAATTAGGTGTCGTGAATAAAAAGTTCTTGAAGTTTAGCAAAATTACCTGTTGAACGTGATTCAAGAATGCAGTCTGGCTGATTTGGCTAGAGGAGGGGCATAGACTTTTGTATTGTGATCTTGAAAATTGAAACTGTTGAAAATAAAGTTTTATGCTCATATTTAATTGATCTTCTATTCTTCTGGACCTTTTAGACCTTTATATTTGGTTGTTGCATCATTCTTTTCTCATTAACACTCATTGATGTATTTGTTGCTCCTAAACTTTAGAGGATTGGTGATCATTATTTTTGAAACTCACTGCATTATTGTTTTCATTATCCTGAGTTTCTGAATTAGAAGGATTATATATTTTTGGAATAGTATAATTTAAATTTTCTCAATCTTTTCAATGTTCTTGCGATTCTTGGTTTATCATAGTTCTGGGACCAGCATTTTAAAGAATGATGAACTTTATCTTCCTTAGGCTTACCAACCTGCCATTTTAATTTTCTTCACTTGAAAGTTAACACCAACACATGCACCATGTTATTGTGTAATGATTTTCTTTCCTTGTTTTGCTTTGAGCGTGCTCTGCTAACCGTCTTAACACATGATGTTACATTGTTAAATATATTATTGTCCTAGTTAAAAGAGTCCCATATTGTGGACTAAAAAAGAATTAAGAGTATCCATTTTATGTCATCTCTGTTTTCCTTTGTTTCCTGATTTGCTATTCTCTACTGATTCAAGACTTCAATCTATATCAATTTTGGTGCAGGATTCTCCCTATTCCTTTTCCTGATGATTGACAGGCTGCATTATTATATCCGAGAACTGCGTGTAAGGAGGAAGAGCATGGAAGCTGTGAAGAAACAAAACCGAGTTTTTGATGATAGTAAGTCTCCAGCGCCCGAGGAAATCAAAGTGCTGGAAGACGAGATGAGTAAACAGCGTGGAAGGATTAGTCGGCTAGAGACACAGCTTGAAGAAAAAACTAAAGAGGTAAGCAGTGCAGAAGCCAATGCAGTGGCCTTGAAGAAGCAATCAGAAGGTTTTCTACTTGAATATGACCGGTTGCTTGAAGAAAACCAGAACCTTCGAAGCCAATTGCAATCCCTAGACCGAAAATTTTCATTTTCTGAGGGCAAAAAAGTAATGTAAGGCACGCCAATATATAGAATTGTGGTTTTCTTTTCTGGTTTTGAGGCACGCAGTTGTGTTGTTATACCCACCATAGCAGTTTCAAGGAGAACCCTCCATTGTTCAAAGAAAAGAGTTTCAAGGAGAAAGAGGCTCCATCTTATTTTATTTTATTTTATTTTATTTTTCATACATAAGCTCTGTGAACATATCATTACTAAATATCTCAGGATTTAGCGATTTCAGATTGTTGATAGAGTAGGACTGAGGGTTATAGTCTTATAGACGTTCAAGTATTTGATTCGCAAAACAAGTACCAAAAACGAGGGTCGTATTCATTGAAATCATTTTTTAACAATCAATTTTGTTTCTTACTGTGTAATTATATGGTAATTATTAAATATCTTGAAACACTAAAATTCCTATACATCACTCCAGGCCCAATAAAATCCATACATTCATCAGATCAGTCGGGGTCAACGCGGGTCAACCCGTATTGACCCGCAAAAAAAAAAAATTTGTAAAACTCAGTATCAATCTTTACACTAAAAAATATTATTTAAAGTTAAAAATGTATCACTTTTATCATTAAAAAATAACCGATCTGCTACTTATCTTATATGAGTTTATATAGTTCAAATTGTGATTTTTTCCATTCCAATTAATGTTTAAAGTTGGGGGGGGGTTTAGGTTTTTTTAGGGTTCATGATTTTTAGAGTTCATAGTTTTTTAGGGTTTTTTTAGTATGTTTTAGAGGTTTTTGTTGTGTTTTTTTAGGTTTCATATTTTTGTAGGTTTATTAATCTCAATTAGGGGTTAAATTATTTCAAAAATATTAAATTCATTCACTTTTATTTTAGAGTTAACTAATTCCATTTAGGTATATATTTATTTCAAACTTATGTTTTTTTTTCAATTACCATTTATATTTGTCCAGCGCAATGCACGAGCCCACGTGTTAGAGTCGTCGAGTGCATTGCGCGAGTCGTCGAATTAAAAAAAAAAAAAGAAATCATTCACTTTAATTTTAAGGTTCATTAAATTAATTTTAGGATATATATATATATATATATATATATTTATATATCTATATTTATTTTTTAAAAAATAAATTAATTCATTTCAATTTTTATGGTTCACTAATTGTATTTTAGGGTATACTATTTTGGGGGAAAAAATTAAAAAAAATAGAAAAATAAAAAAAATCGAAAAAAAAATAAATTAATTCTGGCGCGTGGGGTCCACACGTGTGAAATGGGGCAATATTTTTAGGGTTATTTGGTTTAAATATCACGAACTATTCATGATTTCTGGTTTTTAACACGAACTTTAAAATGTTGTCTCCACAACATGAACTTACATTTTTTTGTAATTACAATATAAGTTCAAAATCGAGTGCAATTACAAGTACAAAAATTATACGAAATACTTAATTTTTCTTTTTCCCGTAATACATGGATACAATTTTATTTCTCATGTATGTTTTATTTTATTAACATTGAAAATTTGATGTAAATTAAGTTGGTATTTTATCTATGTGAGGTATGAGTATAAATTATTTATAAACACAAATAAATAATTACGAAACTTCTGAGATTGAGTGAATAATTATGAAAAATAAAAACATAAAAAATTATATGAAAATGGAGTTTAAATAAATATTCGATATGTAATATAACCATTTTTTTTTTAATATGACAACATGAATCTGTCAGATTTATTTATAGAACGACAATACTAAATAATATTACAAACACATGTAAATAAAATATAAAATGCATCATGAAATACTTACGTATTTCATGATGTTATAATTGCAAAAAAAATGATGTTATAATTACAAAAAAAAAATGTAAGTTTATGTTGTACGTATAACATTTTAAAATAGATTAAGTATTTCAATAACTTTTGTGCTTGTAATTGCACTCAATTTTGAATTGATGTTGTAATTACAAAAAAATATAAGCTCGTGTTATGGAGGCAACATTTTAAATTCGTGTTAAAAACCAAAAATCATGAATAATTCGTGATATTTAAACCAATTAACCCATATTTTTATGAGGCCATTGGACCTTATTGGACTTGAGCCATTCTAACGGGCCCAGACCCATACACCTTGTGGACAAGAGAGTCTCTCTCTCTCTCTCTCTCTCAGGGTTTTGGGGGCATGGGTATTGATCTGCCCATATTGTTGGACCAGAAAAAAATCAATGGACATTCATATCTGTTGAAAGCAATGTCTGCTTTTGACTCAAGATACTCGAAATGGTCATTTGGGGAAAAGCAGATACTAGCAAAATCCCGATTTCTTCTCCAAATTCTTGATTATTCAGCATATACAGTAGCAGTGGTGGTGGCATTTGGAGCCATATAGAGGTGATTCCACCCACAGCACAAAAGACTCTTATTCCGGCTTTAATAATTACAAATTTACAATGAAAAGATTTTCCTCGGAGAAAAAAAGGAGCTATATTAGCACCATTCATGACCCCCACCAATCACCAATCGATCATCACTATATGACAAAAAAAAAAATGTTAAAACCACAAAGCACGACCCCCACCAATTGATCATCACTATGACACTATGACAAAAAAAATGTTAAAACCACAAAGCACGACCCCCACCAATTGATCATCACTATGACACTATGACAAAAAAAATGTTAAAATGGAAAAGTTTGAGCAAACGTTGAAGGAAATGGTTTGTTTACCAAACCAATCCACAATCTTCTCTCTCGTCCCATGACCAAACATATTTTTATTGGATATAATTTTATATTATTATTACGAATAATAATATATTAAAAAAATAAAAATTATATCATAATTCGTATTTTTTCATTGTCTATAAAATGGGTCTATTTTTAACATATTTGAATTATACAAAAAAATCATCAATTCTCACTCATTTTCTCTAATTTAAAAACATGGATCGAAATAATCCAAATTTATGAAGGTGGTTGTAAAGATGGAGAATATTATAGTAACTCACAAATTCTATAAGCTATAAAAACTCCAACTAGCGGCCGCTCAGAGATTTCCCATCCTACAGATAGAGATAAGGTGAAGAAGAAAAAGTGTAAAGCATCGTAATCTACATCTACTAATGATGTTGTTGAAGAGATTTGTGCATCGAGACTAACTAGAGAGTAAACTTGAAGTAATGAACAAATTGAGAAGTGCGAGACTCGATTTGGAGAATCAAAAACTAGAAAGAAAGTCCTTAAAGATGAAAGAAATGATGTTGAATACATTGTTGGCCAAAGAGCATTTAACTCCAGCAGACGAAGAGATGAAACGCTGACTGATGACAATTGTGTTTAGAGATCGATTGTAGTTTTATTTTCATGTTATTTAATTATTGTCTTTTGTTATTTTTTTTAATATTTATTTCATCTAATATAATCTTCGCATTATTATTGAGTTTATTGTTTAATTTGTGTGTGAAGAATATTATTATTATTATTGTAATTGTAATTAATTATTTAAAATATAAAATAATTTATTAACTTTAAAATATAATAAAAAAATAATTATTACTAATAAATAATCAAATAAAATAATTTTTTTGGATTGAAAAGAATGTTTATAAAGTTGAAAAATTTTGATTTTGGATTATTAAATTGATTATGTAGATAGAAAAAAGGAGATAATTATTTTATTGATATATTGGATATTGGATCGCTGTAGGTTATTGATGGGGCTAGTCATATTCCTCGCAACTAAAGGGTCCCGTTATTATACATAAAGAAAGTAGCATGTGGTTGCAAGAAACAATACCATTCCTCAGCCACCTTTTTTTACGAGATTATGACATAAGTCACGGAATAAGATAGCGCTACTAATTGTAGGTCAACTGATATTAAGACAAACTTGAATCAAGAAACACCAGAGAGCCATATATTTACATATTTTGTTCGATCCCACTCATAAAAGTTGTTTCATAAGGTCTCTCCTCATACATAAAAACCAACAACCATACTGACATTAAGCTCTGTCTAAGCAGCTTCAGCAAACCCAACTCTCTGTTTTCCAAAGTCGAACACAGTGTGGTACCGTCCCATAAACATATCTCCTAATATCCTGCACCATCAATTCACACCACCAAAACTCATCATCCAAAAATAAACATATCCAAATAAATGTCAGCGCATCTGTTAGTTGCGACAAAAAATTACCAAAGAGGTCCACGTGGAGGAGGAACGTCGATACCAGTGAAACCACTTATGCATTGAGCAGCGGCGCCCTCACCTACCTTGAGTATATACTGATAATACCACCATAAAAAATACCAATCATTAGCGAAGTCACTACTTAGGCTTCTCTGCTTCAGGTGTCAAATGTTTTGCTCAACAGAGAGAGCAGAGCAAGAAACTTTCATGTATGAAGTATCTAGATGATTAATAGCCTTGCTCACTCACTTCCAAAAATTGAAAGAAATATTGCCTCCATTTTGTAATTACTATCAATCAAAACCTCAATATAGAGCAATGGCTATATATACAGCTCTAACAAGCATTCATTCATATACCAGAAAACAATTCTTCTGCATAAAGGATGGGATGGGAGCACCTGAAGCGGGGGAGAGGAGAAGCTAAATAGTTAAGGTCTCAGAACAAACTATTATTACTACTTTTGGGAATAAAATCAACTTTGAAGCAGAAACTTCTCGAATGTTAAAAATGGCAGCAAAGCCCATGCTATGGGTTAATTAATGATTCATGATGATGAACCATGGTAATCACCACAGGTCCACAGCATCAAATTTCAAATACAGATAACACTCCATCAAGTAGCAAGCAACTAAAGCAGTAATACAAAACATTAGTGTGCATACCTCTTCCGGAGAGAGATCAAAAACTTTCCCACCAATTGTGAAGGAGACAGTTGGCATGGAAGAAATACCAGCACAATTAACAGCTGATTCTCCCATGGGACTCGGGAGTCGCTCGCAAAGCTGTAATTTTGCCCAGTGCCATAAGTCAACAGTAGGTTAAAGTAAACAAGAAACTATGGACAAAGTGTGGGAATACACAAGGGTACCTCATTGACATAATTCAAGATGCGATCTTGAGTTTGGTTCTGTCTAAGTTGATTTTGCATCCAAACAACAGCCATTTCACAAGCAGAGCACATCGCATCATTCAAACCAGATGATCTGCTGTCTTTTTCATCCACCACACTCTCGATGCCCGCACTATAAAGAGCAATCAAGAACCAGAATCACACACACAAACACAAAGACCTAGCACACCCAGAAGCACATGTCCAGAACCAGAAATTCACAGTAAGGATCAACAAACTGGTCCAAGACAAGAAAGCTCAGGGCTGAGCATTGTATTAAAAAGATTCACCTCACACCACGGGTTCCATCAAATGTGCATAGACCAACTTGGGAGCATATCTTCTTTGGTTGAGTCTGTCACATTGAACACAGTAAAGTGAAGAGGAAGATAACAGACCCATAAGATACCCTATTGAAACAAGGAAAATTTTCCATCTGAAATTAGATAGTCGTCCATACCTCTGCCACAAGAAGTTCCATGATCACTTGCCCATATTGTTCAACGACAGCCTTGCATTCTTGGCTAACAACTCCAGCAGCCCCAATAGCATGGTTAATCATTGTGACCACAGTCTACAAACATTTCAAGGAACAACAGCAGCAATCATATCAAGTATTCCAATAAACTCCAAACCATTAAAACCAATTTCATCTTTTTTTCACCTTGACATAACCACATAACCATAGGAAACCATGGTTTAAAAAGGCTGTTTTGAGGCGCGCCTCAGAGTGAGGCCGCCCAGAAAAAGCCTCAGAGGCGCTGCCTCGCCATCTACTGTTGAGGCTTAAGCCTCGGTAGGTTTGAGGCGGTTGAGGCGGTTCTGAGGCTTAAGCCTCATGTGCTGGGTTGTTTTTGGACATTTTTTAGGGTTTTTATGTGGGCTTTTGAGTGGGCTTTTGTTGGGCTTTGTTTAATTAATGAAATGGATAAAAATAACATCAAAAATAAAGTAATAGACATAAAAATAAATAGATTCAGATGCCCTAATTCAACAGCCACTCTCCCACGCGACACTTCTTCTCCCTAGATTCAGTTATGATGATTTCGATTATTGAGAATTATATAATCTTGATGATTTAAGTTGGACTTAGAAGTTGGAACTTGAACTATGAATTTGTTCTTTTGCTTTGTTTTATGATTATGGTATTATGGGATTAATGACTTATCACTTATGTGACTTATTATCGATCATTTGATTGATGTTATGCCATTTCTATGTTATTTTAGGACTTCATTATTGAATATTTGAATTGTGTTGATTGATGTGAATTTGATTAGTTAAATTGATATATATATATATATATAATATATATATATATATATTTTCCTTCTTGTATTGAGGCTTACGCCTCGGTCCGCCTCGAGGCTTACGCCTCGTGAGGCTACGGCTAAACGCCTCAAGGCTTGAAACCGCCTTTTAAAACCTTGTAGGAAACATCAATTTATTTCAATGAAATATTGATCACTTCTAGAAGCAATATTAAGAAAGCACACACATCCAAGCCTCCTCACAACATCGAAGGTAGACATTTCAAATAGTTCCAACCTTTCTAGAAATGATCATGCAGAATGCAAGAAAGGGGAAAAATTATCAATCAAAAGAAGCCAGTTGAAAGAAGGCGCATGCATACCGTTGGACCAGCAAAGAGAGAAGTTCCGGAGTCTGCAATGGCTGAACACCCACCACTACAGTACCCTGACATACAATAATGTCAAAAAATTGATCCATCATATCAGATTCTGCATAAAATTGACCCTGTAGACTTTTTTTCTTTTTTTCATCTTTGTTCTTTGTTGTCAAGTAACTAGTAATCACTGAAACAGTACATACCACTCTCTGTTCCATCAATGAGCACATCACCCATGTCAAACTGTAGATAGGACAATACAGAGTCAGCCATAATGCAGCATCCTAAATAAGCTTTTAAGGATAATTTCCAGGATAAACCAACCTGCCAATACCCTTTCTGGGTCACAGGAACATATGTATGTTTACCCCTATAATGATTTGGATCGACTCCACCAAAAACTAGTTCACCACCCTCCTCATCTTCCACATTTCGGTTGAGCCAAAATGAGAATATAGGCTCGTTAACAAGACCTTGTTTAACCATGTTGTACCTGGAAGAATAACAATGGCAATCAATAGTACCTTCAAATGAATGTGAAAAGGCAAACATGCCATCTATCAAAAGCTTATCACGGGAAGCTAGCTGTAAGAGAAACAAAGAAGCCCCTGCTCTTGAAATAACCCCTTCCCCACACAAAATAAAGTAAGTCCGCCTTGTACCCCTCAAGCAAAGCAAATCACACAAAAGAAAACAACAAGAAATCATACCACATGGGGGTTGCATTTCCAACTGATATCTCCTTGAAACCAAGTCCTAGTATGCCATCAAACTTGGCCACCAAAAATGTGACACTAGGTTCTCTTGTTGCCTCAATAAATTCCTGGACAAGTCAACAACTTCCATGTTAGCAACCAGAAAATAACCAACAACAGCAAACAAAAACTAAATGATTGAGAGGAGAACCTGGTTCTTTACAACTAGGTCACCGACTTTGACATTGTCCTCACTGAAGAATCCAGATATAGCCCCAGTTCCATATTGGATTGCAGCAGATTTTCCTGAATACCAAAAATCATTTTTCAAAGCACAGCCCAGATCAAATCACCTTCCAAATGACACCACCATGCCAATGTCATCAATATCATGATAAAATCCTTGACACACTATAGACAGATACCAGTCCATAAAACTTGTATCTTTGTCAAAGAGTAAATGTTAAATGGTACATGACAAATCAAAGTCAGATACAAAAGATATCAAATTCTCCAGCAATATAAGCAGATGCCATATGCAATACGACCTCAGAAAAAAATAAGACGACATTATTTTTAGTCCCAGAAGTATCAAAATGTATCATCAGCACAAATCAACTTTCAAACTCGAAAGTAAGTAATGTCACTTCTACATCAGAGAATCTTGAGATTGAAGGGTCAGGAAACAAATGCAACACACTAACATGCAAAGGAAGTGTTGGAGAGAACAAACCATTCTTTCTGTAAGTACTTGATTGGCTAGACTTGTACTTGGAGTGGAAGTAACAAGGGACCTACACAAAGAAGCAAAATCATTTACATGCTCATGCGTTTATATCCATTGCAAGAAGAGTTCATACAGTTCATTCCATTTACAATCAACCACTGCAAAATTTTCCAAAGTCAAAAGGCTTACAGAAAAGTAACATTTTGCAGAGGGCACCCATAGATTGGAGCTACCAGTATCAAAGATAACAGTAAACTTCTGTGGGGGAGTGCCAACACCAATCTCTCCAAAGTACTGGGCATCCATGTAGTTCTTCAGTACAACAATGTCAGTGTCTGCAGCCTCGCCATGTCTACCTTGAAAATTGTACTTCCTAACTGAGGTTCTCAATTCCTCTCCTTCTTTAGACTCAAGCCGAGCAGCAAGACGATTGTTTTGATCCAACTTCAGCTTTTTTAGTCCTATTCTTAGCAGTCCATCATCCGATCCAGAAAATGCAAGAGTAAAGAACAGGCTTGAAAGGAAAAAGGTGAAGGCAACAACTCTAAATCTGGTTCCCATTTTCGCTGCAACACAGACACGCAACCACTAAATGACTAAACCGCCTCCAAGCAAGCAGCAGCAGCATAATATGTAAAAAAAATTGAGTATACGACCAGACAGTTAAATGCTACTAGTTTTATCTACTTGATATTCATTTGTTATTTCCAAGTTAGATTCCATACAGCGAAGACTGAATTAAACATTCTAATAGCCGGATTCTTTACTTCTTCATAACATACTTTACCAGCCATGCAATCAGAAAATCATAGTCAATTTTACCAATTTAATCCCTGAGTTAATAAAATTACATGTTTTCCACCTTTTACCGGCATGCAAAAACATATCCAGTAAGAAAAGAATAAAACAAAGTACAGCATTCAGAAAAAAATATGAAGAACAAAAAATCAGAGACAAATTCCATAATTCATATTCGCAGTGCATGCGTCGTTTAAAAGAGGAAACATCCAAAATCAAGACGATAAAAAATAGCAAGCGGAAAGTGGATGATTAAAAACTTAACAAAAACCTTCATTCATCATCCCTTCTTTCTTTTTCTTTTTTTTGGGGGGGGGGGGGGGGTGCGGGGTGGTAATTGGTAGAACTACCAAAATATGCACCGAATATTGAACAGGAATATAACCAAATGAATTAACACAAAGATAACTAAAAGATAAACATACACTCACCGAAATTGAAGAGACGAGATCGAGATCAAAGCCGGAAGTAGCAGTGAAGAGAGAGATGAAAAAGACTGCAGGGTGGTGAATAAATAGGTGAAAACCCAAATAAAATCTGAGATCAGCTACAGTTTTTTGGTTTTTTTTTTTTGGGTGAATCACAACCGTTTAATGAAAGACTCGTATATTTTTAGAGCCGTTGGATTTTCAGCAAATGTCGACTTCACGAGATGCTCGTGCTTGGGATGCTAAATAGTAGGATCGCGAGTGTCGCGGCGCATGAGATTATGATGCGCAGGCAGATCTGAGGCGTGGATTTTGATCGAACGGTGAATATCGGTCTTGGAGGGTTTCATGATATACTGGACTAAGGTAGGTCGGTGATAAAGATGGAATAACGTGACAGAATACGACGTCGCAGAGTGGGGGGCATCAGGCAAAGCGCAAGGTGTAACTGAAGGCTTACGTGTCAGCAAAGCATGCTAGGTAGCGTTACACGCGACGTTTTTTTGGTGGGTGGGGGGGGGGGGGGGGGGTTCTATTTCTTTTTAATTTTTCTTTTTCTCACTTTTTATTTGGAGTGGGAATAAAATGGGTTTTCGCTTAGAGATTAAGCAAGAAATAAATAGGATCGCAAAATCTCCTGAGCATCAGGTGCATGGGTCGGCCCATGAGACGGACCCGACCCGTCCCACGAC
This sequence comes from Perilla frutescens, assembly GCA_026008535.1. NCBI lineage: Eukaryota > Viridiplantae > Streptophyta > Magnoliopsida > Lamiales > Lamiaceae > Perilla > Perilla frutescens. The sequence goes on along the minus strand of BRKX01000006.1, from coordinate 34,960,292 downwards.
CCGACATATAAAATTGATTTCTACCACTGTTCACTCATTTCTCACCCTTTTCCTCCAACCGCATACCCTAGCCGCCTCCCACCGCGATTCTTCACCCTCGACTGCACATCCTAGCTGCCTCATCTCCTCCGCTACTCTTCATCGCCGATCGCAAACCCTAGCGGCCTCATCTCCTTCGTGATTCTTCACCGCGGATCGCAACCCTGATACCCCAGCCGCCTCATCTCCTCCGCGACTCTTCACCGTCGACTGCAAACCCGATACCCTAGCCGCCTCATATTCTCCGCGATTCTTCACCGGCGATCGCAAACCCGATACCCTAGCCGGCTCATCTCCACCGTGATTCTTCACCCCCGACTGCAAACCCCAAACCCTAGTTGCGTCATATTCTCCGTGATTCTTCACGCCCTCGCGATTGTTCACCCCCGATTGCAAACCCTAGCTCGTCGCAGTGTCTCTCTGCCCAGAGTTCGTTGTTGGCGTCTGTCCTTGCGCGTTGGTGGTTCGTGTCTTCTGTTCAAGGCTTCTCTCTCCCGACGAATTAGAATTTGATAGAGGTAATTGAATTGTATGATTAACAATTATTTTCTTCATTTAGTTGTGTTAACTATATGATATTCTGTCATTCTTTCAAAACTTAGAATATCAGTGTTTATTTGTTTGAATTTTTCATGTGTATTGCAATTTGCATTTGAATGTGTTCATTGTTTAGATTTATTTGAGTAGATGTTAATCTGCTCGTAATTAGAGCTTTTTATTTTCAGATTTTTTGTCGTCTGGTTATGTTCTTGGGTATTTGGTGTCTCTTTGATTGTGATTTCAAGTGTCTTAGTTACTTAATTAGTTCAATTTTTGTAAATAGTTACTCGTATGAAATGGTTTCAGATACGAGCTTGCTATTTCTAGTTGTTATTTTTGGTGGAGTCCTTGCAATTTCTTTCTGTTTTTTTATTCAGACCTTCAATACACTATGTTTATGTGTCTAAGGTTCAGTGTACACTGTTTTAGATCTGTGTTCTTTTGAATAGTCTGCATATTATAGTTCAGTATCAATGTTACTGATGAATAGTACCAGATAAGATTCGTGTGAGTATCTGAATTTTATAACATATTTGTTTTTGTGTGTTTCTGTGCATTTTGAATTTTGTCTATTGATTTTGACATTAGAAACTGATTGGTACCATTTGATGTGTTGATTTGATTGGTTAATTTGAAATTGTGTATAATTATTATGAATTATGATTTTAGGTATCATTTACAATGCTTATTAGTACCAATTGAATCAGAAACATGTATCAAAATTTTCAATTTATGTTTGTCTGTTATATGTTTTGTTAAATATGATGTTTATCTTTGTAAAATTTAGTATAGCCTGTTTTGACACTTTTATTGTTTGAATGTGCGTGCATTTGTGTACAGAGTATCAATTTGCATGCTGTTTAGTACCAAATAAGATGTTTACAAGTATCAATTCTGTTCTATATTGTATGTTTTGTATGTATGTGCAATTTATATTTTTTTCCCAAAATTTTCATGATGATTAGTACCAAATGAGATGCCTATAAGTATCAGAGTGATTTTGTTTTATGTTTTATTTGTGTGCATTTTTTTATTATAATGGAGTATCAATGTTGATGTTTATTAGTATCAGAGTGTTTTTGCTTATAGTTTGTCTTCAATTTTAATTCTCTATTTTAATTTACAGTGCTTCAGATTAGAGTTTGTATTACTCTAAATGATTTTCTAACTTCATTTTGTTGGTTTTGCAGTCTGTTGGTCGAAGGAAGCTTTGAGCCCCGTACTGTGCTCGTATTGCCCTTACTGGAACAAATGATTTAAGATTCGAAATGTATAAGATGGTGCTTGCATTCATGAACAAGAAGAAGAAGTGAATGGGAAGTTTGTATGTATTTATTGGATATTTGTGGTGTTACGCTAGATATTAGATCAAAACTTAGGAACATTTTGATGTGGTGCTTTGGATTTGTTAGATGTGTTGGATTTGGTTGTTTGGATTTGGTGGTTTGGGTTTGTTTACATGAAGTTGGTTATAATGTTGGAAATGGGTTGAAATATTGTTCTTGTTTTATTTTTGTGGGATGTATGTTGGTGAATGAATGTTTTTGTATTATTTATTTTGATTGAATGGAATGGTGGTTTTGTATGTAGTTTACAGGTTGATGTTGAATTTTGTCATTTTAATAACTAGCATAACCTGTATTAAACAGGACCTATATTTATTCACACATACAATCGCAGTACCAATTGTTAATCTATATAGTATCAAATCTTCAATAAAAAAGTAACTGTTGATTTCATGTTAAGGTGTAATTTTGATATACGTATATTGATTTTAAGGAAAGTCAAATTTATTTTCAGAAATGATATTAGTATCATTTATTTAGCGTAAAGGTAACAATGGTAAAACAAAAACGTATAATTTTTAGAAACAAATGTAATATCAGTTTAAGGAGGATATTAAAATCACAGACAGAGAAATAGTGTCTTGTATCTTTTTTGCTTCACAATATATCAAGTTTAAAGGACTCCATTTTCAGCTCATATATATAGAATGTGCAAAACAAAGCAGGCTAGAATCAATCACCTAACACCATTGCAACCTAACTACACAGGAGTGCAAAAAAGGACAAAACACAAATAAATGCAAATACTACTAGCTAATGCATCCATTGTAGCTTTAGTTTCTACTAAATGTGGAGAAGTGTCTTTTCTTCTTAAACTTTACAAGAGTAATCAACATTTTTGATTCAAATTGAACTCTTAAAACATCTCAAGATAAATTTAAAAAAATGAGCAATCTTCAATCCAATAATCTGCAAAATAAATTTAACAAGTGAGTCAGTCAGACAGAACAGGTACCATTTAATAAGCATGAAAGTATCAATTGTGATGAAGACAGGTACCAACCTGATATCGATCTAAAACAAACGAGGGTTGGGAGTCTTGGAGCCAAACTCACTCAACTAATTTGAGCTTCCTTCAACATCGCTCTTCCTATTTCAACATTTGGTTCTTAACCGAGCTTGAAGCAACAGCCCAAAACAACGAACCCAAAGTCCACTCGATTCAGAAGGCAATAGCAATTGATTGCAATATTCATGGTGTACACATTCATAGGTGCACCTGATTGACGCATTTCGTCAAACATTGAGAGGGCAGCCGTGTATTGTTCCATCTTCACAACAGCATGCAGCATATTGTTGAACATAGAAACAGAAGGCGGTGGCCTGACCTTTATCATTTCACCAAACACGAAACTCGCAAATCTCATGTCCTTCACAATACTGAAATCTAATCTGAGCAGAGATGAAAAATGTCTCCTACATTAGAAGCCGACATTACGAAAATCTGAAGAGAAGAGAGAGAATGGATGAGAGAGAGTACCGAAATCACATGCAACTCCTCTGCGAATTAAAGCTATTGCAGAAGACCTCATCTTCTTCAATAAGATTTTGATTCAGATAAATCTTATGCAGATTTAAATGAAAGATGTAACAACTGTGATTAGATCAAACACTTTTTTTTAGGGAATTGAGTTGTGACCAGCACCACCGCGCCGCTGATGCTGGCGGCGGTCAGGTGAGGTCGTCGATCCCCTCTCACCGTTGTGTGGTCGTCCTCTGCGTTGTCTCTCGACTCTCTTCTCTCTCTCTTTGTTTCTATTTTTCCTTTTTTTTTAGGTTAGGCATGGGCTGGATCCGGGTTCATGGGCCGACCCGTCTCATGGGCCGGCCCATGCACCTTATGCACAGGAGACCAGCCTAAATAGGAATTAATGACGTAATAACTCTTTAGATTTGGATAAGTATTTTAGATGGACTATATTATATGTTAGTTTGAATTAATGACGATATAACTCTTTAGGTTTGGATAAGTATTTTAAATGAATTATATTATATGTTAGTTTTTTCAAGATTCATTTTTTTTACTCACACACCCGACCTGTGATATTGAGGAGATTCGAACTCGTGATTTTTGATCTTCAACTAATCTCGTTCCATCACTAAATCATCTCCACCGGGACTTCAAGATTCATTACGTTAACGTATTGCGATGATAATTCTATTTTTTTTATAAATTTGACGATGAGTTGAGAATTTTTGAAGTATATATATATATATATATATATATATATATCAAATTCTATCTACTTAAAATAATAATCTCCTCGTTCCATAATAACAGTCCTTTTAACACTTTAATTTTGTTTCACTTTTTTACGAAATCGAGGTAAAAATTTCACATTTTTCTCATATTTGCCCCCATTTAATGCATTTAAACAACCATATTTAACTTATTTAATGTATTCACATAAAGATGTATATAGTAATTTGATTATCTAATTAATATCTTTATTAATATATGAGCATTCATTTAGAATGATACTCATTCAAAAACGGAAAGAGTATAAATTAATCATGACAAAAACTTATATGAGACCGTTTAATGGATCTCCTTACGTTAGACGGGTCAAAACCCGCCCGACCAGCCCCAAACCCGCACATGTGCAATTTCTTTTTTCTTTTTTTCCTTCTTTCAGCCAACATTTTTTCCATTTTTCCTTTTTTTGGGCCCGTGTTGGGCTTTTTTTGCTTCTTTTTTTTTCTTTGTTTCTCACGGCCCAATTTTTGTAATTTCTATTGTTTTCCCTTTTTTCTTCTTTGTTTCTCACGGCTCAATTTTTATAATTTCTATTTCGTTTTCTTTTAGTTTCTTTCTTTCTTTCTTTTTTTAAAAAAATTAATTTAATTCAATTTTAGTGCTTACTAATTTTATTTTAGGGTATATATTTATTTTTAAAAAAATATATTTATGTGGTGAAATTTTATTTAAAAAAATAAATTAAATTCAATTCAATTTTATGGTTCACTAATTTCAATTTAGGGTATAAATTTATTTTAAAAAAATATACATTGAAATATCCTTAAAATAATTATAGTATCATTAATTAGGGATGGAGTATCACTAATTGCAGAAGAAAGTATCACTAATTGAAGAAAAATATCACTAATTGCAGAAGGTAGTATCACTAATTAGAAAAAAAAGTATCACTAATTGCAAAGAAAGTATCACTAATTGAAGAAAAGTATCACTAATGGCAGAAGAAAGTATCAATAATGGCAGAAGAAAGTATCACTAATTAGAAAAAAAGTATCACTAATTACAGAAGAAAATATCACTAATTAGGGGGAATTCTATGCTATCCCCAATGGTACTACCCAAGTGTCACAATAGATCACAGAAGGTCTGATGTGACACATAAAAGTGTCACAATAGATGTATTGTGACACTTGGGTACTACCCTTGAGGATAACATAGACAAACCCCACTAATTAGAAAGAAAAGTATCACTAATTGCAAAGAAAGTATCACTAGTTGAAGAAAAGTATCACTAATGGCAGAATAAAGTATCACTAATTAGAAGAAAAGTATCATTAATTGCAAAAGAAAGTGGGGGCTGCCGAAAAAAGGCGGAAGGAAAAAAAAAAGAGATTCCTGTATTAGTTTGCGAGAGAGAGAGAGTGGGGGTGGGGGGTGGGGCTGGGTTGCAAAAAAAAAAGAAAAAAATTAGATTCGGGTCGAGTTAGAATCCGTCTAACAGAAGCGACCCGTTAGACCGTCTTACAGGAGTGTCCCATTAATCATACAGTAAAATCATAGAGATAAACTATGATATATGATTGGGTGCGGGGTTGCTTGCTTCTAGACCAAATTATTAAAACGTTGATTAATTTGTACAAATTGAACGCATTACTTTGTCGAATTCAAAATCTCTTATTTTTACATTAGATTTTTATCACTTGGTTATCTTCAAAAAGATGTATTATACATTATCATTTTCTTAATTAGATAGATAACTTCATCGATTGGTGTCAATTTAAGTTCGATTAATTTGAAATGGGTACATCAAGCACCATATCACCAAAATATAATTTCAAAAATTATTTTAAAAATTAAAAAAAAAAATTCTGGGGTCGAATATTCCCAACATTTGGAGTGCGCAAAACGATATGGGCTATGTTAGTTCAAATACCAAACAAGTATTGGGCCAAAAATCCAAATGACTATATTTTGGGTAACTTAGTAACTACCTCACTGGATCTTTATGGAAATGTCCTAACAAACAAAACTGCAATCACACACAATCCTAAAATGTACATGTATATTTATTTACCCCACATTTTGAAAGTATTTTTATAGCTTATATTGATTAATAGTTTGCGCAAATGATTCGGAAAAATAATATATTGGTTATGAATTAAATATTATTTTTCCTAATTTGAAGAAAAAAAAGGATAAAATTGCACATAATGTTAAGAATGATGTTACATCAGATGTTATCAACACCGTTTATAATATTGTCCTCAATGTTGTACATGATGTGTAACAACATTCTTACAACATTGACTGAAACATTGAATATTTAATCTTACCATTTCCTAGTTTTTAGGATTAATTTATTTTGGATTAATCTAATTAATTTTTCTATCTTAATTAAATATATCCACAAAATTCTGAGTCCAAATTAGTGGATATAGCTAGGCAGTTAAGATAATGAATTATTTTATCTTTGAAATAGTCGAATTTGTTCCTACTTTTTAGAATTCATGTTTTCTCTTTCCTTCATCCACTAACTAACATGTCTAAGTAGTGAAATGCTGTAGCAGTTGCATATAGATGTGGAGAACGTGGAAAGCTGTGCTGGAGGCAGTTAGCATCAATCCATTACCATAAAGGGATCATGGAAACTACTGCATTTAGAGGGATCTATAAATAATAGTTTTCACTCTAGAATAATACACATCAAATAGAGAAAATATCACGAAAAAGAGTGAGAAAATCTAAGACTTGAGTCCCAGTTTTTCTTCGAGTTTCTCAGCCTCTTATTCAACATTGAGTCTATTGTTTTGATCAACCAATAGATATTTTTTGGCCGTGTTTGTAGATTAGATGCTTGAGTAGATAGTTTAAGATTCAAAGTTGTAATAATGTCTAAGTGTTAGATAGTACATTTTGAACTTATTCTCGAGTACATAGAATAGGTTTCTTGTATATTTGTGTCGTGTTGTCAAGAGAGTGAACCGAGACAATATCAGCATTGTTTTTATCACTTGTGATAGCGAAATTTCAACCTGTGGCATTCACATACCGAAGGTGTGTGATTTAAAACTATCTTTTGTGCAAAGATTTTAAGTTTCCGCTATTTATGTTGAAGGCATAGTTTCACACTAACTTCATATCGTATTTAACATTTACACTTGTAATTTTTACAGTAATTTGGGCAACGAATTATAATAAGTGGCATCAAGAGCCGGTACTTGACATACTAAGCATTTGATCCGAAGTTGCCAAATTAATATTATGGATAACTAACTGACTAGTGTTGTCCACTGGTGTTGGATAGTGACCACTATTTTGTTAGCAGTAAAAATAACCGCAAGTGTACGGTGCAATTGTAATATGTAGTGAGCAAGAATATCGTATCCACATGGATTGTAATGGCAAATAATAGTGTGAGTACTAAAACATAAACACCTTATTAATATTTAGATACTTATATTCAACAAAGACTTCGAATAAAATAATACGCAAATAAAAAGAACATGACAGTAATATAAAAATCAAATAAAAGACAATAGATTCTAGGGCATGCTTTTCCTACAATGTCATATATGCAACATCAATAAATTCAACAAACTAATTTAATTCATATATGGTGGAAGATCATGAAGATATTAAAAACCTCTCTCTCGAGTAAGTTTGTAAAGTCGATTAATAAATTACGTATTCGTCTTTCGGTCCTTCTAAGTAATTTAATAACTCCTAAAAGCACACACGATCATAATTTCCTATGAATTTTTATTCACTTGGTCGACACTTCTAAACATTCATAATATAACATCTTGTTTAATCTAGCATGCATAAGTGGTGGCCAAACAATCATACATGAGAAATCAAAACCAAGATTTATAAACCAATATATGAAAGGACGAATTGAAAGATTAATCAAAACACAAAATCTATCGTAGTTTTACATCCCTAGAATCTAAGGAAATTTGCCCAGGCATAATCAAAGATAAAGAATGAAAATAAAATATGGTAAACAAAATATTGTTCAACACAATAAAGAACCCGATGTCTTCAATCTTGTTGTAGTCTCCAAAGTCTCTGTTGTGGCTCCATAACTTTGTTCACTTTGGTATGTCTTATGTTACTAAATTAAATTAAACTGGACTACGTCGGACTACTTTTCTAATGAGTAAATCAAGTATTTATATTGTTGGAGGGAACTCTAGGGTTAAAATGAAACCCAAAGTAGAGAAAAGCCTTGAAAATCCCTAACTGGGTCCGTCCGGGTCAATTGGAGGGTCGAGTGGCTGGGTCGATCCGGCCATGTGTATTTTGTAAAAGACTGGGTCGACTGGTGGGTCAACCCACGCAAAGGCTTCACTAAAACGGCCCGTTCTCACTTGTTTCTCGTCCGATTGAGTTGATTCAACTTTCACAACGCTCCTAACTTGATTCTCCATCTTTCTAGGCTCTTCAATCACCCATTTGGATTAATATGAGCTATTTCATTAATTCTAGTGGGCTTTGCTCTTTAAATCTAGTCCAACGGCCTAATTGGTCCCTGATTTAGCTCTTCAAGCACATACTTAATTATTTTGCATCAAATAATCATAAAATTCACCACTATTAATGTAAAACTCATAAATACATCAAAAAACCCAAAATGATAACATAATGAGCACAAAAAATATATGAAAATCACACAACTTATCAACTTAAAAATCATCAATTCATATCCAAAAGTTGTGTAAAATAAATAGCTGTCAAACCCAAAAACTTAAACTGTTGCACGTCTTGAGTAACGAAAAAGAAAAGAAAAGAGAAGATATGAAGTGATGACCACAATACTTATCTTTGATTTTCTCCATATGCGTCAAACTGAACATGGAAAGGTTAGACAGATAAAATTAACAGCACATCAAACAATTTCATTAGAATTATAGACCTCTTGAAAGGTAAATAGGAAAAATTCACTCCACGCTCAAGTGCGTAGGATGTACTCTCAAATCAGAAATATACAACAATCAACCATAGGCTTGCAAATGGTCTATCTCTCCACTACTAAAATGTATGCCTAAACTGAAAATCAGAAAGGACTTTATATTTGGTTGTAATGCAGGCTCTTTGGATAGGTAGGGAAATATTTGTCTATGTCACAAATTTGAAATAATCAAGGTCAAAAATCTCCATTACTCCAAATAACACCACCGGAACGTAACAATTCTCAGGATTGTTTAGTTTTCTTCTTCCTTCTCCAATCACCATACACAAGAAAACAAATCACTAAATAATTCATGTTGAATCTTCAACAAAGAAAAATACAAATGGGTCTTATATGCTCTCTTCATACATTTTTTTTCTTTTCTCTTTTCATGAGCTTTTAAGACACCATAATAATTTTTCAACACCACAATATTGTTCTAGCAATTGATCAACTCTCAACTTCTCCCCCATATATCTAAACATGAAATTTCTTAATCCCCTAGTTTATAAAGAAAAGGTTTGAAAGGCTCAAACAAGGTGACTATGGAATCTTTCAGAGATGGGTAAAAATTTAAGATAAATCAAAGGCTAACAAAAATGGCCTAAAATCATTTTTCCAATTCAAGCATACTATGTGGTCTCGTGATAGATACCATAGCAAGTTCTAGAGATTGACTATATAATCTGACACACATAAGAAATAAACCATGCTAAAAATGTAGATAGCAATCAAAGCTCAAAATCTCACAGGTTTATTTGCTTTCCATAATTCCAACAAAATTTCAATCCATGTTATTAATTCCCACTATCAACAATCACCATGCTCAATTATCACATAAAAATTTGGAAAAATTCGATCACCTTATGAAATCCATGAATCCTCATAGGCAATTGATCTCACCAAATCACAACCTCAACAATTCCATCTCTCCTTATTGATCGAAATATAAACAATATTTTAATTCGAAGATGAAATAATGCTCCAGAACTACCACTTATTAACAAAGGTGACCTAAAGACACACAACTAAAAAAAATAAAGGAAAGACACAAAAATAACAATATTACATAAGCTCCAAGAAAAATATAAAACCATTAAACAGCTACATCGAAAAAAAACCCAGAATAATACAAAAAATAATCATGCAGGCGTCAGAAAAATAAAAATTATATCTTAACCAGCCTCACATCCTCCCAAACTTATTCAAAACACCGTAAAGAATAAGTTTGAAAAGAGAAAGGGGTTAAGATAGAAGTACCTCTTATAAAGCTCACCGAGGTCCAGGTGCTGCATAACATACGTCCATTGAATAACATGCATCCATGATCACTACAAAACCACAACAACAAACACTTCACAAAACAATTAGAAAATACTCATCCCCTATTATCTACCAAAACCAAACAAAATATGATAATTAAATTCTACTTAAGCTCTTTACTCAACTAACCATTCTAATTCATCATGCTAACAAGTTCAAAGCATTTAAATCAATGTACAAATTGAAGGAAATCTTTATCCAAGACATAGAACATTCAAACCCCAATTTTGCTAAATCTCACCAATAATAATTCCTCAATTAACTGACATACTCAATAAAGTAGACAAATTTCTCTTAAACTAAGCATGAACAACATCACAAGAACATCATTGTATCATCAATTTAAACAAAATTATATTGTACAAAAAATTCTCAAATTACATCCTAAGATTAAAAGCCACTAAATTACAAATTTGCATTGATTAAATCACTAATCAAAGGTAGCACAATCATCTTCTCATATGAACACAAGAAATAAATAAAATAAAAATAACATACCTTGATAGTTTGGGAAGAGGGGCGAGAGAGTTTGAGAGTAGTGCGTGAAGAGTGTGTGAACAGTGGTGAAAAGAATGGATTTGAAGCCAAATTCATGACTTGGGTCGACCCATGGGTCAACTGGGTAGTTGACCCTCAGGTCAACCCAGGTGTGTGTGAAAACAAGGGACCGGGTCGACTGAAATGGCTCAGTCGACCTATGTCTGAAACTCACATTTTTTCTGAGTTTTCGACTTCTCGATCATTTTCTCAGCTTACAGCTATAATATTTTTCGGTACCAATACCTAACAAAACACAAAACTCGAAGCAAAGGCACAAAAACAAAAACTAAAGCAAGAAAATAAAATAAATGACTAAGATAAATTACTTTCAAGTTCCCTCAAACTTATTTGTTGAACACAAATAAATTTGAGATAGCCAAAAATAACTTATCTCGGAAACTCACAGATATAACAAGGATTTTGTGTACTTCATCATCAATGATGTTGTTGAACCCATCGTGTGGCTTTTCTTCTTTTTCCATCCTCCAAATCCTAGATGCTTTGGATTTGACTCTCTTTCTTGGAGTTTCCTGCACAGAAAATTTGCTTTCATCAATAAGATTCAAGACTATGCATTTTTCAACTCTTGTGCACCATTTATCTTTTTGAATTTTCTTCATAGAGTTCTGAGGTGTCTCCTTTTGTTTGGGAAGATCTTTGACTTCCACATCTTCTTCTGAAAACTCAAGAAACTTTTCTACAGCCTTTAGCTGCATATCTGCTTTCTCTTGCACCTTTTCTATCATCCTTGGCAGCTTCTTTGTCTTCTCTTGCAACTTTTCTACTACATTTGGATGCATCGCTGCTTCTTCTGGCTTATCAATAGACATTGAAGGATGTTCTCTTGATTGGATAACATTGTATTGCTCTATTTCATTGTGCTGGCTATTCAAAGCATCGACAATCATTTTGATCTGACTAACAAAAATTTGCTTGAATGTGTCCAGCTCATACTCCAATTGTTCTATTCTTTAGCAAAGTCTTTTCTCCAAGTTGGAATTTTTTGGCTTATCAATCACTCTATTTATGATAGACTCCATTTGGGGTTTCCACTGTATTATTTGGCTTAATATAAGAAAATTCAGTGTGATTCATATTACCCTTATAATACAACTGATTTCTCTTTGCATCACGCTGATCACTAGTTTGTTGGAACATGTTTATTAGCTCTCTAACTGTTCTGGGCGTCTCCACATTTAATTCTTGTTGAAGCTCTTACAATTGTAGATTCATTACGACCGTTTGTCTTTGATGTTCAGCAAATTGATCTACATCTCTTCTTCTTTTAGTCATTTTTTTTTCACCTGAGACTTGAACACGAAAAATTAAAAATAGAAAAATAAAGATTTTTTTCGATTGTTTTTTACGAAAATTAAAATAAATTAAAATAAATAAAATACAATCTAGCCTACTAACTCAATATCAGAATCAATATCACAAAATATTTTAAACAATCCCTGACAACGGCGCCAAAAATTTGACCACTATTTTATTAGCAATAAAAACAACCGCAAGTGTACGGTGCAATTGTAATACGTAGTGAGCAAGAGTATTGTATCCACATGGATTTTAATGACAAATAATATTGTGAGTACTAAAACATAGATACCTTATTAATATCTAGATACTTATATTCAACAAAGACTTCGAATAAAATAATACGCAAATAAAAAGAACATGACTATAATATAAAAATAAAATAAAAGATAACACATCCTAGGGCATGCCTTTCCTACAATGTCATATATGCAAGATCAATCAATTCAACAAACCAATTTAATCCATATATAGTGGAAGATCACGAAGATATTAAAAACCTCTCTCTCGAGTAAGTTTGTAAAGTCGATTAATAAATTACCTATTCACCTTTCGGTCCTTCTAAGTAATTTAATAACTCCTAAAACCACACACGATCATAATTTCCTATGAACATTTATTCACTTGGTTGGTACTTCTAAATATTCATAATATAACATCTTGTTTGATCCAGCATGCATAAGTGGTGGCCAAACAATCATACATGAGAAATCAAAACCAAGATTTATAAACCAATATATGAAAGGAAGAATTGAAATATTAATCAAAACACAAAATCCATCATAGTTTTACATCCCTAGAATCGAAGGAAATTTATCCAGACATAATCGAAGATAAAAAATAAAAATAAAACATGGTAAATAAAATATTGTTCAACGCAATAAAGGACCCGAGGTCTTCAATTTGGCTATAGTCTCCAAAGTCCCTGTTGTGCCTCCATAACTTTGTTCATCTTGTTATGTCTTATATTACTAAACTAAATTAAATTGGAATGCGTTGGACTACTTTTCCAAATGAGTAGAAGGAGTATATATATTGTTGGAGGGAACCCAAGGGTTAACATGAAACCTAAAGTGGAGAAAAGCCTTGAAAATCCTGAACTGGGTCTGTCCGGGTCGACTGGTGGGTCGAGTGGATGGGTCGACCGATGGGTTGACCCGGCCATGTGTATTTTGTAAAGGACTGGGTCGACTGTGATGGGGTTTTTTCGAATTAAACCACCGCAGGATCTATTGGTTGTTCATTAATCCATGTTCATGCATATCATAATTCTATGTATCATGTATGTAAATAACACGCCAAGTTCAAATATCATGCAAGGCAGATTTAAATCTAATATAGCGGAATTATAGAATTTGAATTTTACTTATAATTTAAACGTCGGGTTGAGGACAAGATTACAGATCTAATCTTGTTATTGAATTCACTAATTGTAGAGGCCCAATTTCTATATAGGCCCTGAGACCAGGCCCATTACAATTTTGAAGGTCTAAGGAATCGAAGAGGTTGACACCTCGAGGTTGACGTCCTAGTAACCGAGGTCCAGAGGACTAAAAAAGAAACCAAGCTTGAACAAACTCTTAAGAAGACTAAGTCAACAAATCCGTTGAAGATAAGTGAGACCCAATCAAAACCCTAAAACAGATAGAAAGGATCCCTTAAAAATCAGAAATTGGTTAAACCCTTCTTTATATATACTCCTTTTATAATAAGAAAGGGGGCGATCGAAATATGAGCTATTACTCGTACAACACCTATCTTCACTTAGTCATGAACAATCATCATACGATCCATCACTCGGCAAACTCATTACATTCTACGAGAATAGAATTCAGCTCCTCAATTCCTATTTATTGTTTTCGTTCGATTTTAAGTTATTATTTTTACTAGTTTCGATTCTGACTCGAGCGTCGGAGTCCGTTCGATCGTTAACCCCTCGACGGTCCTTCGGCTTCATGTGTGTTTTTGTCTTGTAGATCTCCAGAGCCCGAACTCGAAGAACGAATAATCAATTGTAGAGTTTTTGACCTCTACAATTTGGCACCCACTGTGGGGCTCCGATCGATCACTTCAAGATGATGAACAACAGTCAAAAGGATGCAACGAACATCCCTCATGAAGCCCGAAAGGATGGGGCAACTGTGACCCCTTTACCAGAAGGCGACCGTGATATTGCGCGACTCCTACGTTCGATCCAATGCTAATTAGACACCACCACAGTTGAATTCACGGTGATCCGCATAGAAAACTCGGCCTTAAAGGCTAGGGTTGAAGCTATTTTGCAACCGAACCTTTTTGCAAACGGATCTACTCGAACTCAACTGTGCCCGCTCTCACGAACCCGAACGTCTAACGAACTCCGAGAGCAAGTACTTCTGAACTCGACTCATGAATTGACTAATCATTTCGTCACAGGTACAAGCAAGGAACCTGCACTCAAGGGCAAGAGAAATGATGACTTCCCCATAGGACTCCCATCTGGGTTTGAGGACTACGAGCCCGACACATAATCCGAGGTTGAAAAGAAAATCCAGCGATTGGAAGATATATTGACTCAAATTCCAGGGGTTCCCGCTCCCATCCGAAAAATTACGCCAATGAGCTTTGCAAATTCTCCATTCACTGACGAGATCAGCCTCGTAAAGATGCCCCTGAAGTTCACCTTTCCGAGTATGAAGCTATTTGATGGCGCATCCGACTCCGATGACTATGTCGCCCAATATAAACAAATAATGTTCACTACCACGATACCTTAACATGCCAGAGAAGCCAGCATGTGCAAAGGCTTCGGATCCAGCCTCGTAAGCCCAACACTCCAATGGTTCATAACCTTCCCAACTCAAGATCTCGTCGTTCGCCCAACTTAACGATCTCTTCATGGAACTGTTCGTCAGTAGCCGCAAGATTGAAAAATGTGCAGACGATCTCTACACAGTCGTACAAAGGTTGGAAGAACCCCTATGAATCTTTGTGGGAAGATTTAACAGAGAAAAAGTATCGATCCCCAACTGCAACGTCGATACCGTAATTTCGGCCTTTAGGAAGGACTTTAAAAGAGACTCAGACCTTTATAAGGAGCTAACTAAATATCCTTGCAAGACAGTGGAAGACGTGCTTGCCAAAGCTTGGGGCCAAATTAAATGGGAAGAAGATGAAGCAAACTCATCTAGATCTCGCACCAGGAATGAACATCGAAGGAAAGAATAAAGAGGTAACATGACGGAAAGATTCAGAGTGGATCCCTATTCATGAAACCCGTGGTTTGACTCACAAAATAGGCGGAGCTCAAGAACCCCAGATCGACAGAAGACTTCAAGAGTACAGCCTCTGCATATCACCATTGAAAGCAGTTCTAGCCCTTAAAGGACTTGGACATAATGTGAAATGGCCCGCAAAAATAAAAGCCCCAGACAACGAACGTGACAGGAGAAAATATTACGAATTCCATAATGACCCTGGTCACAAAACCGATGAGTGCATCGCCTTGAGACTCGAAGATGTAGAGCTCTTAAAGAGAGGATATCTCACCGATCTTTTGACCCCCAAAGGGAAAGAGACCTAATCGCGAAGAGAAAATAAAATAGAAGCACAGCCGCCTGAATCCCCAAGGATCGACCGTACTTTGAAATACATAACATGAGGTTCAGAAGTGAGTAGGATCTCACAGTCCTCGGCAAAGAGACACTGACACTAGATAAAATACAACAGAAACATTCCTAGAGAAGCCAAACAAGATGACCTCATCGCCCTCAACTTCACCAACAGAGAAGCTTCCGAACTCTCACACCCTCACCACAATGCACTAGTCATTTCCTTATTAATTTCTAATTGTCTGATTAAGCGCGTTCTCATTGACAATGGGAGCTCCTCTGACGTGATCTTTTTGAGTACTTTGAAAGAAATGTAGGTAAAAGAAATCAAAATCGTTAAAAGGTCAACTACCTTAATTGGTTTGAACGGAGAACACAAAGCCACGATGGGGAAATCACACTTCCCACTTATATCGAAGGGATGAATATCTTCACCAAATTCCAAGTAATTGATGCCCCCTCAGCTTATAATGTCATAATGGGAAGACCTTAGATCCACGAACTCCAAGCGGTACCATCAACCTATCATCAATTCTGGAAGTTCCCTACCTTTTGGGGAGTTCATGAGGTTAGAGATGAGGAAATCACAGCACGAGAATGTTACGTCTCCACCTTCAAACATAAAGGAGCTATGGAAATTAATCAAATTGAGGTCAGATCATCTTCAACCAGCGCCGAAAATTATAGATATGAAGAACCTGAAGTGGAAGATTTTGATGAAGTCCAAATACACCCTGACTTCCCTGACCATAAGGTGCTAATCGGGTTAAGATTAACCGCATATATACGAGAGCAATTGATAGGATTCCTCATGGAGCACTACGATTGCTTCACATGGTCGTTCGAAGACATGGTCAGTTATAACACATAAATTATAGGTCGATCTAGACAAGACCCTGGTGAAGCAAAAAAGATGAAAATTTACCTCCAAACGAAACAAGATCATGGATGAAGAGGTCAATAAGTTGCTCAAGCATGGATACATAAGAGAAGTTCAATACTCCGAATGGCTAGCCAACATCGTGGTAGTAAAGAACCTTCTAGGGATTCGTCTCTAAGCACCGCCCTAAAGCTAATGAAAATTCAGCATCTAAACATAGAGCTGAATCGAGATAATTGCTAATAGAACACCGATATTCATTACCCGATCCTTTAAATACAAGAATCAAGTAATGAAGAGCTAACTGTAGAGGCCCAATTTCTACATAGGCCCAAAGACCAGGAAATGTAATCCAGGAAGAAGGCAGAGCTACTGAGGGCAATACGAAAGTAAAAAAGGAAGGTTTGACCGCATCTCTGAAAATTAGGATTGAATAAGCCCTATATAGAAAGTGCATCTCTCCAGTATTGCAAGTAGGCCACAGCGAAGATCCACCCCAAAATACTGCTGGAATATCCTTTCTCCACAAGGAAAGAATTTGCCAGATAAGGAAAGTCGTGGGCACGTTGATATCTGATCCAGAATTGAAGATGGGCCAGTCCATGGGCCAAACTCGATTCTTGACCTACTTGTATAAATACTTGATGTATAGATCAATTTCAAAATATTCGAAAAACATCAAATATATAGTGTAGGATGCTGCATAGTTAGTTTTGTTCTTGGTTTCCCTAATAGGCTGGAGGGCCTCGTGCCCTCGGGTGTAGATAGCTAGTTTATGTTTTCAAGTCAGAGTTCGAGCCCATTTTAGTTCTTTAAATAAAGTAAGTTTATTTTATTAGTTGTGTTTTATTTTGTTTCTTTATTGTTTTTCACTTTATTAATTGGTAATATTTAATCCGGATTGAATTAGATGAGGAATAAATAACATGAACTCATGAGGCCAGAATGGTCATAACACTGTGTGAATTATTTTCTATCGTGTATTGATTTCTTTGTTGCACTAAAGCATGTTAAGCTAATTAACGTGGCTGATCACTCGTTAATTGGAATTGGGCATGCTAAATCTATACATGGTCAAGAAATTGTAACTATGTGTGATTATAAAGGGACTGGGTACATCATGGAGTATTATGGGCACACGAGAAATCAGTGTCTGCAATAGATATGGGTCTGTCTAGGGCATAAAGCTCCTTATTGCTTACAATCAAATGAGAAATCGAGGTTGGGAAACAAGTTAGGGTTTAAGGAACAAAAAATGACCTCTAAACTATACTGTAAGGATAGATTGGGCACAAATGAAGAAATTATAGTGCCTTTAACTAGATGATTTAATTCACATAAGAAATTAGCGTGCCCATGACCGAGTCTGTTGGTTTATTCTAAGTCTTATTCATTTCGGATCTTGTTATCTATTAATATCATTTTTAGTTTCGTAGTTTCTTTTATTAGTTCGCAGCGTGACCACAACAAATCTCCCTCATTTTGTTATTGGTGACTTTGAAAAAAAAGATGCGCAGCTCCCTGCAGGATCGACCCTTACTCACTTCTGGCTACGTCCGGCAACAATGTTAATTTTGACGCGTGATCGTTTTGCGCTCCAAAATATATTTATAATTTTCCTATAAAATGAGCACAAGGCAATATTCAGATACTTGAAGAGGGCTTCTATATCTCCTTTAAACATACATAAGGCCTAACCCGATCTGGTTTTTTCTTTTCTTTTTGAGTCTTTTTTTTGTTTTGCCCTTATTCACCCACTTTGCCTAAGGCAAAGTGTGTCGGTGGCGAGGGCATTTGGAGTCTGTTTTATTTTGTTTTTTCTTATTTTCTTAGCCTTTTCTTCACCCACTTTGCCTAAGGCAAAATGTGTGGGTGGGGGCTGCCTTTTTTTCCTTCTTTTTGGGTCTTGTGGTCATGGAAATTATTTGTAAAACTTTATCAGCATGGCCACGCTAGCAACAAGTATGATGAATGAGCTAAGCATACTTTGTGAGTTTTGAGCCTAAATTCTATTATGCCCATTCTGCATTTTTTCTTAATGAGTGTATTTTACATTCTTGAATTTATGATTGCTAGAATTTGCTTATGCTCTATTCTGAGGTCATATTGATTTTTAATGCACACTTAGATGATTTAGGCAAATTTCTTTCTTGAGCCCACAGAGCCAAAATATATCTACCTTATAATTTAGCTTTGCAACCCTTTTGAGCTATGAATTGTCAAAATGCCCTGATTAAATTTTCTTTTTCCCTCAAACTCAGATAAAGATCAGGGCATTGGAAAGGAAAAGGTAATTACCGGTGGTTATGAAAATATGGCATGAAATGCCCACGATGAAAGAAAATTCCAAAATAATAAAAAAGAGAAAAAAACAAAGGAAACATTGAGAAATGATGAAAAAAAGAAGAAAACATATGAATGAGTTTCTAAGATGTAAGCTTACTGTGCCCGAAACAAAAAAAATTGTAATTTTGAGCTTTTGTATTGTTATGGGCATAAGGAGAGAGGCCGAAAAGAGTCAACTAATTCTCCAAATGAGAAATTCGACTAAATCAAGCCAAGTTCCAAATTCTTATAACTTTACCTTAAGCCCCAATACAACCCATTAAGTCCTAAAGATAAGTGTGCATAATAAAATATAAGTGGTGGAGGAAAAAAAACATTTGCAAGCATATGGCATGACTTTATTTGAGAATGTTTTTCCTTGAGCTTAAACACTTAACCAATACAAAGAGTGAAGAGAGAAAATATGAGAGGAAAACCACGACTTAGTTCAATTTTGACTTGTTGGGCATGAATATTTAATTTGCAAATAATTTTGGAATGTTGGCTGTAGAGACTTTGTGCCCACGAGGGTTAATGAATTTACATGCTTTGTTGTTGTTTGTATGTCTTTTCCTTCTCTTTTCTTTTTCTTTCTTTTTGGGTGCGTTGCACCCCATGCTTAAGGACAAGTATGCCTAAAGTGTGTGGGGTGTGACAAGTCCATATTTTCTATGTATTTTAGAGTTTTTTTTATTAGAATACATGTCCTTTGTTTTGTGTTTTGAGTCGAAAAAGACCATGTTTAGGAATAAGGCATGATAAAAGAAGAATCTTGCGCAGAGGGCATTCTGATGCCTAAACAGGATGATATAAGCATGAGAAAACCTTCACCATACTGAGCTCCAAGTAAGGAGCTTTCTTGAAGATCCCATAACACTTCAGCTCTCAAGAGTTGTTGTCGTGCCCACAAGACTCGCGCAGATTCCAGTGAAGGTAGATCTAGTGAAGGTACAACGTGAAGTTCGGAGATAGTGAAAAGATCTAAGATCTTCGAGATTTGGTAGGTTAAGGAAAGAAGATTGTATCAAAGAAGATGTTACCAAATCCAATGGAGATATTTTTGTGAGCTATCTAGATGATCTATCTTTTCCAAAAGAAACTTTCCATCTGTGGGCACGCACTGAAGAGATAGAATTAAATCCCTTAAAATTTAGGATTTAATTACACTTACAAGGAAAACGAATCTCCCTACAAGGAAAGTTCAATTCAAAAAGTTAACGGAGCCACTGTGGGCATAAGAAACCCACGCAAATGTAATCTAGGAAGAAGGCAGAGCAGCTAAGAGTGTTAGTGCCATCATTATGCACTAAGTTTGTTTTGGCGAGATATGTTTGACAATGTGTGCTTGGGTATGTTCCTGAAGATAAATGTTTTGCTGTGCAAGCAATGAAGAATAGTTAGTGAACTGTTCTCTTTGATGTTCCAGACATACTCAGGAACAGTCTAATTATGGCAGTTTCTATGTTTTGAAGATCTTGTGCCGATCCGGTTTGGCAGGTCAAGATAAATTCATTTGTTTGCTTTGTAGAGGATATGTCGTGCTGAAAATAACCCTCTTTAACAAGGAACGTATATACACGTGTTTGGGAAGATCACAAACTATTATTCACTTCCCAAATTATCGATGATTGAAGATCAACGGTAATATCGAAGTGAAGCTATAAGAAGACCGATTCATTATAGCAATCGGTGTCTACTTAATTAGATTCTCTTAACATATTATTTGAGAGTCATTTAGTTTGTGATTTATGTAATAACTAGAAGTTGTTTCCTAAATTGTTCAACCTAATAGCCTAGCTTTTGAGTGTTTTAAGTGAAACACATGAGGGGTTTTTATTAAACCATTTTGTGTGCAATCTCGGGAGAGATTGTAAGTTGAAGTCGTGGGTAGCTGGAGGGAGTCTTGTGTCACAGTTCTGAGGAGATCTCATAGCTTTCGTTCAGTGAAAGAGTTCGTGAAGAAGAACGGGTGACATAAGGAGGGAGTCCTGTATGTGTAAGTTCCTAAATCCACTTCATGAAGGAGTAGTGAATGAATCTTCAAGTTTGGGCAAAGTCCCCCCATAGTAGGTTGATTAACCGAACTGGGTTACTAATCTTGTGCGTTCTTTACTACTATTCTTACGTCTGTTCCCAAAATATCTAAGAACACTTATGTGCAGTACACATAAAACATACTTTGCACGGATTGAAGTTTTTCAGAGGGCACTACGGAAGTAAAAAAGGAAGGTTTGACCACGTCTTTGAAAATTGGGATTAAATCAGCCCTATATGGAAAGTACATATCTCCAGTATTGCAAATAGGCCATGATGGAACTGAGGATCATTTGGATATGTGTTGATTGAATAAAATATTTTAGATCCGACATCCCATTGCATGCTTAAACCGAATCTAAATCTCATGCGCAGCGGAAAATTGAGATTATCGATACCTTGTAATCGGAGAGACACCATTGAGAAGATATAGATATAAAATCTACAACTCCATCATTCTTCATGTTATCCACTCCATGATCTTCTGTTGTATGACCCAACCTTGATCTAGATGTCGTGTGGGTGACAATCCTCCAGACCTTGTAGAAGCTTGGAGACGAAGAATCCTCATAATAGAATTTTCGATATTTTCTTTCTTTAGGGGGGAGGAATTTCGAAATTTCATCTATGTGGCTAGGGTTTTTCTTCTCCCTTCATAAAGTATATATAGGACTGCAACAGGGATGTAGAAGAAAATTAGGGTTGGGCCTCTAACGGGCCTTAAGTTTACATGTCTAGCCTAAACATAACTTAACCCCATTAATATTAATTCAATCCATTAAAGAATTAATATTGCACTACGACTCTAATTCCATATTTATGGATATGACTTCTTTAACTCAATTAATTCCACATATTTAGGATATCCAATATCCATTAATTAAATCGAGTATACTGACAACTCAATTTAATTAATTGCTTATCCTTGAGTCATACCACTCAACCTTTATTATCATATTGGATTAAAAATAATTCACTTGTAAGATTTAACATGATAATTCTTTTTGAGCTCCGCAGGGGACATCATCAACTCGGCGCACTGAGACACGGGTTTCTTGTATAATTAGTAACCCATCATATATAGAAATATCACTACCCAATCTATCAGGCTTATTGATCCTTTAATTCGAATCTCACCCATTGATAGGTCAAAGTGATGTACATTAAAATATACATGTCTACTATTATATGAGGATTAAGAATTATATTCTTATGTGCTGTCAGTCCATATAGAATTATCTCGCTGTGATCCAGTTCAATACACTACAAAAGTGCACTAGTATGATTCCATAGCCAAGATAGACTAATCCCAAATCATACTACATCTATACCAATGGTTCGTCTAACTCCATCTAGGTTGTGAACACTTCTCATACTTTATAAGGAACCAATAATATGATCTTCTGTGTACATTCCACACACCATATTATCTACAATATTAAGTATAGGACGATTTGCATTATTTATTATATAAGATAAATGCAAAATTTGTGAAAGTTATTCTCATTCATAATTTGAGGGAAATAATTATATACTTAAAAAACTTACTTTTAGTATATAATGCTAACAGGCCACGGCAAAGATCCACCCCAAAATACTGCTGGAATATCCTTTCTCCACAAGGAAAGAATCTGCCAGATAAGGAAAGTCGTGGGCATGTTGATATCTAATCTAGAATTGAAGATGGGCCAGTCCATGGGCCAAACTCGAATCTTGACCTAGTTGTATAAATACTTGATGTATAGATGAATTTCAAAATATCCGAAAAATATCAAATATATAATGTAGGACGTTGCATAGTTAGTTTTGTTCCTGGTTTCCCTAATAGACTGGGGGCCTCGTGCCCTCAGGGCGTAGATAGTTAGTTTATATTTTCAAGTCGGAATTAGAGTCGATTTTCGTTCTTTAAATAAAGTAAGTTTATTTATCAGTTATGTTTTATTTTGTTTCTTTGTTATTTTTTACTTTATTAATTGGTAATCTTTAATCTGGATTGATTTAGATGAGGAATAAATAACATGAAGTAGTGAGGCCGGAATGGGAATAACACTATGTGAATTTGTTTCCATCGTGTATTGATTTCTTTGTTGCACTAAAGCATGTTAAGCTAATTAATGTGGCTGATCACTCGTTAATTGGAATTGGACACGCTAAATCTATACATGGTCAATGAATCGTAACTGTGTGTTGATCATAAAAGGACTGGATACATCACGGGGTATTGTGGGCATACGAGAAATCAGTGTCTACAATAGATCTGTGTTTGTCTAGGGCATAAAGTTACTTGTTGCTTACAATCAATTGAGAAATCGGGGTTGCGTAACAAGGTAGGATGTAGCGGACGAGAAATCACCTCTAAACTATACTGAAAGGATGGATTGGGCACAAATGAAGAAATTCGGGTGCCTTTAACTAGATGATTTAATTCACATAAGAAAATCAACGTGCCCCATGATCGAGTCTGTTGGTTTATTCTAAGTCTTATTCATTTCTGATCTTGCTATCTATTAATATTATTTTTAGTTTCGTAGTTTGTTTTATTAGTTCGCAGTGTGACCACAACAAATCCCCCTCATTTTGTTACTGGTGACTTTGAAAGAAAAGATGCACATCTCCTTATGGGATCGACCCTTACTCACTTCTGGCTAGGCCCGTCGTGAGCATAAGGAAAATTATAAATGTATTTTGGAGAGCAAAATGACCGCGCATCAATCTTCAGGTTCAAGTTTAACTATATCATTCTCAAAAAATGAATCAGACGATTCCAGAAAGGATATCGATTCTATTAATGCAGAGGGTGCTCGGGGTTTGGACACTATGCAAGTGTCCAATTTCCCGTAGAAAATAAAGAAGAAACTAAAATGTTGCTAATTTAAGTGATGACTCAGAGGATAAGGAAGTGGAGAATCAAACAATTCTATTTGTTAAGATTGAAGAAGAAGAAGACTATGAGATTGAAACCATAGCAGACCTCGATGAAGAAGATTTTAATGACTTGATCAGTCATAATGAAGAGGATCCAAATGTTTAAGATGATGTCTTACCAGATGTGGTAGAGAAAGTGATAAACATTTCACCTAATACCATAAATTGGTATGAAATGAGCTTGCTTGAAGAGTTCAGCCTAGTATCTACATCTGTGTGTGAGGAAGATGATCCATCCACAATAAATCACCAAGAAGCACTACAACAGTTACATAATGTTGTAGATAAAGTCCGTGTTCAATGTGAAACTACATACGATGTGAGGTATCTGTTCTACAAATGTTCTTAGTAATGGTCTTGAATGATTATGATAAAGTTCACAATAAAGTATATTAACGTTATTATGAACTTAATAGTAAATGCAGAAAGTAAAGCACACAATGCCTTGGTAACCATGTTCGATCAATCAATCTATATCAGGGGGACTTGTTAGATCCATAAAAAATAATTCACTACTCTGATGCAATGTTTACTTGGGATATTACACGCAGCTGACCTTCCGTCACTCGATACCCTTTCTACCTAAACACTTTTCTTCAATGAATTGAACTGTAAGATCCCCTCACAGCCTAGACTCTCTCTATCTAGTTCCCACAGAAAATATCTCTCAAGACTCCTCTTGGTAGTGTATGAAAAGTGTTTCAAAACACAAAGACTAGAATGCTAATCTCTAGTCTAATAAAGACGGTCGAAACTATGTGGCTTTTTAAACAATTAGAGCTATGTGAGAATTCTATACAAAATCTATCTATTCAGTGTATTCAATGGTGTCTAACAGGTCTGAATCTAGGCTATTTATAGATTACAATATAGCCTTAACATGGAAACAGAAGTCCTAATCCTATTCGAAATCTGATAAGAAAACTTTCCTTAATGAAACTAAAACCTAAGACTTGTCTTGTTAGATATCTTCCATATTTAGAATTCTACCTTAACATCAATCACATGCTCTTCAGGTTGAATAAGGCATCTTCTAGAATGATCTTGAATCTCTTCTTGGTCAGCAAACTTCGAACAACTTCAATGATCTTGGAAGAATAATCTGGATAAAAAATGTTTCCATACAAACGTTCATGAACTTTGTAATAAACATTGTTGATCTTGAATCTTCATATCAGGTAGCACAACAGAATGTCTTATATGTTCACAAACTGACTTCTGGCTATCACTCAAGCTAGCTTACAGTACTCAGTGTGTTGAATAATCTCTGTTCAGTCTCAATGCACAACAGTCTTCATCTTCAGCTCAATCCTATCTTCATGTTTAAGCTCTCTTCAAGAAGCTCATACTACGTTCTTGTACATTTTTATGAACGTTGTCTAGAACAAGTGTACTTAGAAAAAATAAATACTTAGTATGATTATATGTCATAAAGATGAATGAAAATCAATCACTATAGCAAGTGCAAAATACAGCACTTGATAGACATGTATATGACCATCTAAGACGTGAGCCTTTTAATACATTACAAGGAATCCAATGATATAATCTTTACCGTGTGTATACCCAAACACTATATCATCTACAAGGCAAGTATAAGGAACTGGTAAATAAATATAATAATAAATAAATGCACACAGTGACTGTAATAATTATTCAATCCATATCGTCAAATAAAACACTGTAGAATGTATATAAAGACAAGTCTTCCAGTATACTAGACTAACAATCTCCCACTTATACTCTGAAAGTGCACACCCCATGTGATATGTATCTATCTATAAAACATTTACAGAAAATGTACATGAACGTCGTAGAATGATGTTCACAATAATGTTCAAGAACGTTATTGTGAACTTAATGTAATTTGTAGAATGTAAAGCACACAGAAGATTGGTAACCCTGTTTGATCAAATGATCTATGTCAGGGGAACTTGTCAAGTCCGTGGAAAATAATTCACTACTTCAGTGTCATGTTTATTTTGGATTTTACATGACTCTGACCTCCCGTCACTCGAAACATGTTCTACCCATACACCCTCTTTCATTGAATTGAATCATGATATCCCCTCACAACCTTAATATCTAACCTATGAAGTTCCCACAGAAAATCTCTTCTGAGACTCCTATCAATAGTGTGTGAAAAAGGATATTTCAATACACGATCACTAGAACACTAATCTCTAGTCTAAATCACAATCAAAACTATGTGGCTCAAAACAGTTAGAACTCTTGAAACTAATATGTGCAGTTCTTCTTTTTGATGTCTTTTAACCTGTCTGCATCCCATGCTTATTTATAGATGAGAAATACAGCCTTAAGAAGGGAACAGAAGTCCTAATCAGAATAAAAAATGAATAAGGAAACTTTTCTTATTGAAACCGAGACTTAGAACTCTCCATGTTAGGATTTCTTCTGTCTTTGGGAATCTTCCTTTGACTTCAATCATGAGCTCTTCTGGTTAGGTAAGGTAGTTTCCTGATTGATCTTTGAATCTCTCATTGGTTGGAAACCTCGAACAACTTCATTGATCTTGGAAGAATAATCTGGATAAGAAATGTTCATGAAAGTGTTCATAACATTATGATAAACATTGTTGATCTTGAGTCTTCTCTTCTTTGCAGATGTTCATTACATTGTAATGAACATTGTTGATCTTGAATCTTTTCTTCAGATAGCACTGGGGAATGTCTTGTATGTTCATAGGCTGACTTCAGGCTATCACTCAGTCTAGCTGATAGTACTCAGCATGTTGAACAATCTCTGTTGTGGCACAATGCATAATAGTCTTCATCTCAGCTCAATCCAAACTCCTTGGTTGAGCTGTCTTCAGGAAGTTCAGATCACGTTCATGTTCATCGTTATGAACGTTGTCCATAACAGTAGATATGTACTTGGAAAAACCAAATACTTATGTGATTATCTAATGCCATACAAATGAATGATAATTAATCACTATAGCAAGTGCAATGTAGAGCACTTGATAATAACCATAGTGCAGCATAACACCATTGATCCAATCTGAAACAAGTTTCTTCGATTGGTATCAATCATAGCACTAATATACTCGAAGCATGTCTTTACTCGAAGGAAAGGTATCTTGACATCCATCTACCGTATCTCATAATTTAAATTAATGGCAATAGATAAGAGAATTCAAATTAACATAAGCATGGCAACTGGCAAGAATGTTTCCTCATAATCGCTCCCTTCTTTCTGAGTATACCCCTTTGCCACCAATCTAGCCTTGAAGGTTTCAACCATCCCGTCAGACCCTCTCTTTCTTTAATAGACCCATTTGCATCAAATGGGTTTTACCTTATTAGGTGGTTCCACAAGCTCTCAGACTTGATCATGATCTATGGATCCAATTTCAGACTCCATTGCAAATTTCTAAGAATCTGCATCTTTGTCTTGGACTGCCTCATCGTAGTTCCTAGAATCCAATTCATTCAGTCATTCTGGAAAATTCAAAGATTCTCCTAAACCAATAAATCTTTCAGGTTCGTGTACAAACCTCCCACTGTGACGAGACATATCCTGTACTTCTGTAACACGTTGTGCATTTATTATTGGGGTTTTTTCTAATTGAACCACCGTGGGATCTAAATGCTTACTCATTAATCCTAGCTTCGTGTATATTAAATTTTATACATGCATATGTAATTAATTAAAGCAAATTGAATTTAACATGCATAGCAAATTTCAATTCTAATTAAAGCGGAAACATAGAATG
Organism: Perilla frutescens; assembly: GCA_026008535.1. Lineage (NCBI taxonomy): Eukaryota > Viridiplantae > Streptophyta > Magnoliopsida > Lamiales > Lamiaceae > Perilla > Perilla frutescens. The sequence continues at coordinate 34,932,549 of BRKX01000006.1, read as the reverse complement.
CGAAATTCACTTACAAATTCGAGATGGGTTGAGGACAAGATTAAAGATCTAATGTTGTTGTTGAATGTTATGAAATTGGCGCCCCACTGTTGCAATTCCACTCCTTGATCTTCTGTGGTATTCTCGAACTATGTTTAGATACATGGTGGGCTGTATACTATTAAACGGGTGTGAATACTATAGGATCAAGAGAGCACAAAGAGGGGCTGATATTAACTGTAATATTTTCATCCCCCACTCTTTAATTAATAAGGAGAGGGACGAAAATCCCTTGCTTAACCCTAATGGGTTTGGGCCTCTCACTCTTGTTCCATCCCCAGTCCACTAAAGTCATATTAGGCTACAACAGAGATCAAGAAGAATATTAAATTGGCCTGCTAGATTTATTTAATTTGTAATGTCCATTAATTAATTATATTAGCTTTTGACAGTTATAATTAATTAACTGCTTGTTCCTTGAGTAGTACCATAAAAGATTTATTATGTATAGATTAAATTTTGACCTGCAGGGTTTCACATAAACTATCTGCTTCCTCAAGAGGACATCATCAACCTGACGCACCAGGACAGGGTAACCATATCTATTGTACGACCCATCATATATGTATATGATACTGCCCAAGATATCAAGGTTGTTGATCCTATCTGAGAATCTCACTCATTGATAAGTCAAAGAAATACCATAATAGATATATGTCGACCAATACATATGGCTTATGAACCCAAACTCTGTGGATCTTTATTCTCTCACTTATGGTCAGAGTAGAAAACATTATCCAATCATGATCATCCTCAATACACAAATCAGCGTACTAGAATAATCAGCTAGTCAAGATAAACTAATTATTAGATTATTCTACGGTGTACCGATGGTAGATTTAGGACCATCTGATCCGTGAGCCTTTTAATACATTGCAAGGGATCTAATGATATAATATTTATCGTTTATGTATACCCACTCACTATATCATTTATAATTCAAGTATATGGAACTGGTAGAAAAATATAACAATAAATAAATGCACACAGTGACTGTAATAATTTATTCAATCTATAGCATCAAAAAGACATTATAGTATGTATATAAAGACAAGTCTTCTAGTATACAAGACTAACAATCTCCCACTTATACTTGATGCATGCCTTCCAAATAACAAACTAACATAAACTCTCCAACTAAACTAATTCTCAAACGGAATCCTAGGTCTACATCTCACTCATATTTTCTCCACGTGACCATTGAAGATCTTGGTCGTAAGGCTCTTCATGAATGGATCAGCCAAGTTGTCCTCCTATGAAATCTTGACCACTGCCATATCTTCTCTCTTAATGATTTCTCGTATAAGATGGTACTTCCTTTCTATGTGTTTACTTGCCTTATAGGCTCCGGGTTCCTTCGAATTTTCCACTGCACCAGAGTTATCATAGTATATCATGATGCTCTTTGGTAAATCAGGAACCATGCTCAAGTCTAATAAGAAGTTCCGGAGCCAGACAACTTGCTTTGTAGCCTCAGAGGAAGCTACATATTCAGCTTCCATGGTGGAGTCAACTATGTATTTTTGCTTGATGCTCCACCATGCAATGGCTCCGCCTCCCAAGGTAAACACATAGCCTAAGGTAGATTTACTTTGATCTTTATCGGCTTGAAAATCTAAGTCTGTATAACCCAATGGTATGAGACTATCGGTGCAGTATACCAACATATAATCTCGAGTCCTCTTCAGGTACTTAAGAATATTCTTTACTGCAGTCCATTGTCTTTGACCAAGGTTTGACTGGTATCTGCTTACCATGCCCACTGCATAGCAGATATCAGGCCTAGTGAATAACATAACACTTCATAGCAGATATTAGGCCTAGTGAATAACATAGCATACATGAGGCTTCCCACAGCTGAAGCATATGGAACTTCTTTCATCTCATCTATCTCAGACTGTGTTTGGGGAAACATTTCATTGGATAGATAAATTCTATGCCTGAAAGGTATAAAACCTTTCTTGGAATTTTTCATGTTAAATCTAGCTAGCACTGTATCTCTAACGCCCCGATCTCGGGAGAAGGGTAGGGGACCGGTGTGCTACTTGAGGGATGGAAAAAAGGGGTTGTTGAATAGAAGCAATCAAAGAAATAGGGTTAGTGCCCTAAAAATTTGGGCAGCATAACCTCTATAAATGGATCAATCCGCGCTTTTAAAGCGTATGAAATGACTCAAACCAAATACCATAACTCTTAGAATGAACACAAGAAATCAAACTCCAATGTAAATAATAACAGTTCAGAGGTTAACTATTAATAGGTTAGGCATCAAAAAGGTTAGATGAATGTCTGTCCAAATACATGAAGTAAAGAGATGCCAGACTTTCGTTTGATGTGAAAGTAACCACCAATACCGAATCTACTCCCCAGGTACCTATTCTAGCTCACATTGACGCACCTACTAACTCAGTGCCGTCTATTTATGTGTGCCTAGAAGAAGAGATAGATAAAGCATCTAAGCCGGGGATGGTCTTGATTAAAACAACCAATGTGGCGATGCTAGCTTTGGAGGAAGCCAGTTCGGACTTGTCAGTTTCATCAGAATTCCATCTGGAAGCTATGGTTCAAGACGAGTTCAATCCGGAGTTGTTAGTTTCGGAAGAAGATGGTTTAAAGTTGTTCATGCAAGAGGAAGAATCGACATTTACGTCCTTATCTGATCCACTGCATAATGAGTTTGCAGTTGATGAAACGCAACAGTTGGAAGTTAATCGGGGAGGAACTGGAGTTGTTCCTTTTGCAAGTGGTATTGATGAGTTCGATATTCACGAGAAGTCGAACATGGGAACTTTGTTAATATCACCTTTTTATTATTAACTTGTTCCTTGTTCTACTTTATTTCAGGTTGTCAATGACGAGCCACCAGAAATGTAGTTCATTCACAAAATGGTGAACATTAATGCATTGAAAATGCAATTTGCTGATTTAGCGGTGAAGTTTGTTGGCGATCAAATTCTGCAGCGTTCTCATAAAGTTCTCTTCAATTTATGTATGCACTTCTTTGATCCAGGAGGACTGGATTTAAGGATGAATCCTTTTCAGTAGGGAAGAATGATGAGAATGAGACCATGCCGAGCAACGAAGACCATGGCAACCCCAATTGGATTACTATGCTTTCAATTGAAGATGAAGATCAAGCCTTGGAGGATTAAAGCATTTTTGGTCGAAAATTTGAAGATTTAAATTTGATGCCAATCCAAGAGGTCATGGCGAATAAGACGTGCCCATGTCTTATATGCCATAGGCATAAACGGATTTTGAAGAATAAAGCTTGAAGAATCCGAATCCTTATGTTATATTTGGGTCTCGAATTATCTTAGATAGTTTATTTAATTATTTAGAACATATTTTTATTTATTTTATTTAATTAGAATATTATTTTAGTTGTGGATTTTAATTAATTAGTCAGTCCAATTATATTGAACCCAATAGTTTTTATTTAGCCCAGTTCGAATTTAAAGCCTAAAATACATGGGACATTCAAATCTTAGGATAATATTTAAGTTAATTGTCATTCCTTTTGTTCTTCAGACTGGAATTGAATGAGAAAAGCTTTTACGCTTCTTTCTGTCTCAAATACAAATATCGGTTCTTGCTAGAGTTTGTTGCTTGGCATCTACAAACTTGAAATCAAGGGATTCATTCATGCATCCAGTAGTGTACGGGTTAATCTCACCATGAAATTAGCTCCATACTCATGTTCCAGATTCAAGTAGATTCGGGGTTCGTTTCGGGTAAGCTTCATTATCCCTTTTCGCCTCCAATCACTTGCACATCGTTTACCACCACCACCACACCTCCACACACATTCCACACCATGCACACATCAGCACCATCATCCATAAACCAGCCCAAGTCCAGATTTTTGAGTTTAGCCTTAGTTATGTGTTTATCGAGCCTTAAATCGCCTAAAATCACCACCGAGCCATCCCACAAACCACTCTTGTGAATTTGCTGATTTTCAGATATGTTGTTACTGAATATTAATTAAGCATTTTCCTAAAATTTTAGCTTAATCCGACGTCATTTGATAGGTCAATTGATCGAGTCAATTTCTATAGTTCTTAGGAGATAATTTGGTGATTTTGTAATTTAAAGGGGATTTAATTCTTTTATTGTTGTTTCCTTTAATTTATTTGGGTAAATTATTCATTATTGTTCAGTTGATTGTTGGATTGAATCATTCTTTTACTTGGCGTTGTTCGATTCTAGCTTCCGCATATTGATTGGTCACATCATAGTTTTTGGTATCAGAGCCACGTCAACTTCGATTAGTCGTGGTTCAATCCAAATTCATGTGACACAGTTAGGGCAAGAGAAGGATTCGATCATTACAAAAAAAAGAATTCGTAAAAAAAAAGTAGAGAAAGTTCGATAAAAAAACTGAAAATTGATCGAGCCCTATTGTGTTACCTTTGTTCTTGCATTGTTTCTTGAGTTTCTTGATTAATCTTGTTGGTTTTTGTTGAGTTGGATAGTCGTTGTTCTTGTTTTCTTTTGTTGAGTCGTGATTTGCCGTTCTTCGTCGAATAGCGATTAGGGACGACATATTGCATCGAGTTCTTGCTTGTGGGAGTCTCTAAATTTTCGTGCATTAGCTGTATTAGTAGGAAAGATGGTCGAAATTTGTGTCCTAGTTGAATTAGGATGGGTTTTGGTACTTTCCTAGTTGAATTAGGATTGGTTTTGGTACTTTCCTAGTTAATTTGGGATTGGTTTGGTAGTTTCCTAGTTGGGTTTGCTTCTATAACTTGTTGGATAATTGCTCATATTGTGGTACAATTTTCCATCCAAAATTCATCCACCTCCCATCCCAAATTTTTAGCCACATTATCCACACCCAATCCAGCATATACACGCCCCGAGCCTCTACCCGATCCCACCACCTAATTTCCAGCTTGTTCCTTCTTTGTGCAATGAGTTTATCCGAAAAAATACAACTACATTGTGGTCTTCTACTTACTCGAGATCTTCTGAAGACAAGTTCGAACTCTTGACTAAAGTTGGAGAAGTTAATAGTAGTTCTATCTGGACTTCTGAGACAATGGGAATTCCAGAGTTACTATGAGCCATATATTGAGTTCTAAACACGAGAGTTAAAAAAAATAAAATTTTTGTAAGGTCCTTTTTCTTTGTTTCTTTCGTTATTTTTTTATTTTGCAGGTACCATGAAGCATGAGTTTGAAGTTCCTCTATTCCGAGGGTTCCAAGAGGAAGATGATCATCTTGAGGTTTATTTAGAATGGGAGTGGAATATAGAGTTGTTGTTTTATTATCACAACTACTCCGAGCGGAAACAAATTGAAATAGTAGCTAGTGGTTTTTGTGGCGAAATTCTCACCTGGTGGACTAACTTTTATTCCAAGAGGCGACAAATGAGAAAACCAATCGAGACATGGCCCGCGATGAAGAAGGTTTTGAGAAGGCGGCATGTGCCTAATTCTTATCAACAAGAGCTGGAGGAAACACTTCGAAAGCTGAGGCAAGGAGGTCGAAGTGTCCATGACTACTACATCCACATGATTGAAGCCATGAGACGAGCTGATGTCGAGGAGTATCTAGAAGATACAATGGCGAGATTTCTAGCCGGCCTTCGAAGGGCAATTCGAGAAGAAGTAGCATGGTATCACTTTGACAAGTTGGATGACATAGTGGAATACACCACTCAGGTAGAAAACTGGTTAGAGGAGCTATATATGAAGTCAAAGGAGGAAGTTCGAGTAGAGTCGGATGTTGAGTTACCAACCACCAATATAGAATCTACTCCCCAGGTACCTATTTTAGCTTACATTGACGCACCTACTAACTCAGTGCCGTCTATTTATTTGTTCATAGAAGAAGAGATAGATGAAGCATCTAAGCCGGGGATGGTCTTGATTGAAACAACCAATGTGGCGATGCTAGCTTTGGAGGAAGCCAGTTCGGACTTGTCAGTTTCATCAGAATTCCATCTGGAAGCTATAGTTCAAGACGAGTCCAATCCGGAGTTGTTAGTTTCGGAAGAAGATGGTTTAAAGTTGTCCATGCAAGAGGAAGAATCGGCATTTACGTCCTTATCTGATCCACTGCATAATGAGTTTGCAGTTGATGAAACGCAACAGTTGGAAGTTAATCGGGGAGGAACTGGAGTTGTTCCTTTTCCAAGTGGTGTTGATGAGTTCGATATTCACGAGAAGTCGAACATGGGAACTTTGTTAATATCACCTTTTTATTATCAACTTGTTCCTTGTTCTACTTTATTTCATGTTCTCAACGACGAGCCACCAGAAATGTAGTTCATTCACAAAATGGTGAACATTGATGCATTGAAAATGCAATTTGCTAATTTAGCAGTGAAGTTCGTTGGCGATCAAATTCTGCAGCATTCTCATAAAGTTCTCTTCATGTTATGTATGCACGTCTTTGATCCAGAAGGACTGGATTCGAGGACGAATCCTTTTCAGCAGGGGATAATGATGAGAATGAGACCATGCCGAGCAATGAAGACCATGGGAGCCCCAATTGGATTACTATGCTTTCAACTGAAGATCAAGATCAAGCCTTGGATGATTGAAGCATTTTTAGTCAAAAATTTGAAGATTTAAATTTGATGCCAATCCAGGAGGTGATGGTGAATAAGATGTGACCATGTCTTATCTGCCAGAGGCATAAACGGATTTTGAAGAATAAAGCTTGAAGAATTCGAACTCTTATGTTATATTTGGGTCTCGAATTATCTTAGATAGTTTATTTAATTATTTAGAACATATTTTTAGTTATTTTATTTAATTAGAATATTATTTCAGTTTAGATTTTAATTAATTAGTCAGTCCAATTATTATTGGACCTAGTAGTTTTTATTTAGCCCAGTTCGAATTTAAAGTCCAAAATACATGGTATATTCGAACCCTAGGATAGTATTTATGTTAATTGTCATTCCTTTTGTTCTTCAGACTGGAATTGAATGAAAAAAGCTTTTACGCTTCTTCCCGTCTCAAACACAATATCGGTTCTTGCTAGATTTTGTTGCTTGGCATCTACAAACTTAAAATCAAGAGATTCATTCGTGCATCCAGTAGTGTACAGGTTAATCTCACCACAAAGTTCGCTCCATACTCACATTCCGAATTTAAGTAGATTCGGGGTTCGTTTCGGGTAAGCTTCATTATCCCTTTTCACTTCCAATCGCCTCCACATCATTTACCACCACCACCACACCTCCCTACACATCCCATACCATCCACTACGTCACCACCATCATCCATAAATCACCCCAAGTCTAGATTTTCAAGTTTAGCCTTAATTGTGTGTTTATCGAGCCTTAAATCGCCTAAAATCACCACCGAGCCATCTCACAATCCACTGGTGCAAATTTTCTAATTTTTGGATATGTTGTTACTGAATATTAATTAAGCATTGTCCTAAAATTTGAGCTTAATACAATGTCATTTGATAGGTCAATTGATCGAGTCAATTTCTAGGGTTCTTTGGAGATAATTCGGGGATTTTTTGATTTAAAGGGATTTAATTCGTTTCTTGTTGTTTCCTTTAGTTTATTTGGGTAAATTATTCATTATTGTTCAGTTGATTGTTGGATTGAATCATTATTTTAGTTGGCGCTGTTCGATTCTAGCTTCCGCATATTGATTGGTCGCATCACCAGATGAACGAAAAGTTGTTTATTTTATAGTCCTAAGAATCAAAAAGACATTGTAAGCACTAATGCCCGATTCTTAGAAGAAAACTATATAATACGTTACAAGGTTAAGAATAAGATCGTTCTTAATGGTTTGAGGAAAGGACATTCAAATCATACACCAAAGTGTACAAGAAGAGGTACTACCTAATACTGCACAGCGTGTCACGAAGGTACATAAAATTCTTCATCGTAGTGGGAGGGTTGTGCGCCAACCTAATAGATTCATTAGTCTAGAAGAATCTTCTGATTTTCTGGAAAGACTAAATGAATTGGAGCCCAGAAACTACGATGGAGTGGTTCAAGATAAGGATGCGGTTTCTTGGAAAACTACAATGGAATCCGAAATGGGATCTATGGATCACCATGAACTATGGGAGCTTGTAGAATCACTAAATGGGGTAAAACTCATTTGGAAAAGTGAATCTACAAAAGAAAGAGAGATCTAACGAAATTGATAGATCTGGAATCTCTTGTCTGTTGCTACTCATTTTAACTTATTTGTTTGGAAAATAGATGTCAAGACAGTTTTTCCGAACGGAAGTCTTGAGGATACTATCTATATGTGACAAACAAAGGGATTCATTGCTAAAGGCTAATAACACTTATTGTGCTAGCTTAGAAGTCCATTCGTAGATTTAAGTAAAGCATCAAAAATCTTGGAACATCTGATTTGATGAAGTTATCCAGGAATGTGGTTTCATGGAAAAATCGGATGAAGGTTGTGTGTACAAAAGATGTGACGGAAACGTGGTGGTTATCCTAGTACTGTGTGTTAAATAGCAAATTGCTTATTGGGTAACAATAAGAAGGAGTTATTGAGCATAGTGGTGTGATTGTCTAAGCATTTCGATATGAAAGATTTGGGCTGTTGTACTCATCCCAGGCTACCTATATCGAAAATGTGCTAGCTAGATTTAACATACAGATTCCAAGAAAGGTATTGTACCTTTCGAGCGTGGAATACATCTACTCAAGGAAATGTGCTTCCCAAACACATAATGAGATAGATGAGGGGAAATGAGATTCTTTATGTTTCTGCAAAAGGAATACTAACGTATGTTATGCTATGCGCAAAGCTCGATATCTACTATGGAGTGGCATAGTGGAAAGATATCAATTTTAACTCAGTTAAGGATAATGGACTGTGGTAAAGAGTATTCTCAAGAGGACTTGAGATAGTATGCTTGTTTACCACTCGGATAGTTTAATTACATCGGGTTATGTGGACTTAGTTTTTCCAGAACCGATAAAAAAGATCAGAGTAAATCTTCCTCAGCATATGTGTTTGAATTGGAAGCGGAGTCATGGCATGGAGGAGTAAGGCAGAAGTGCATGCTCACTCTATCATGAAAGTCAAGTATGTGGCTGGCTTTGAGGCTACAAAAGATTGTACGACTCCATAGCTTTTTGTTGGACTCGAGCGTGGTTCCTGATTTACCTTAGGAGTATCATGACACACTGTGAGGCTACAAAAGACTGTACGACTCCATAGCTTCTTGATGGACTCAAGCGTGGTTCCTGATTTGCCTTAGGAGTATCACGACACACTGTGATAACTCCAGTGTAGTAGCAAATTCGAAAAGGAATCTAGAGTCCATGTGGCAATTAAACACATAGGATTAAAGTACTACCTTATACAAGACATAAGGGAGGAAGATATGGCAGTGGTGAAGATTGCATTGGAAGACAAAAATGGCTGTCCCATTCACGAGCCTTCCAAGCTCAGACCTTCAATGGCCAAGTGGAGATGATGAGAGTTGATGCAAACTCAGGGCCGTTTTCAGTTTATGTTATGTTGGAGAGTTTGCCAATGTGTTGTTTATACTTGAAAGACATGCTTCGAGTATAAGTGGGATATTGTTGGATTTGTATACTGGAAAGCATGTCTTTGTATACATTAAACAATATTAAGATGATATAGATTGAATAATAATTGCAGTCACTGTTTCTACATTTATTTATTGTTATATATTTATATGAATGTTCCTTGCAAAGTATTAAAGGGCTCACGGTTTAGATGGTCCTGAACCAACCATTAGACACCGTAGAATAATCTGATAGTTAGTTTATCTTGACTAACTAATTATTCTAATACACTAGCTTGTGTATTGAGGAGGATCACGATATGATACTATTCTCTGTTCTGACCTTAAGTGAGAGAATAAAGATCCACAGAGTTCGGGTTCTTATCCCATATATCTTGGCGGACATATATATGTTATGTCAACTGCTTTGATTTATCAATGAGTGAGATTCTTTGATAGGATCAACAACCTCGATATTTTGGGTAGTGGCATTTACATATATGATGGGTCGTGCATTATATATGGTCACCATGTCCTGGTGTGCCAGGTTGATGATGTCCTCTTGAGGAAGCACGTAGATCATGGGAAGCCTAGCGGACAGAATATTAATTTATTCTTTAGATGATAAGAAAATCGTGCGGTACTATTCAAGGAGCAAGATATTAATTAATTATAGTTGTCAGAAGCTTACATAATTAATTAATGGACATTATATCTTAAATATGTGGAATGACTAAACTAAAAGAGAAAACATATTCGCAAATATATATTAAATTGGTAGGTCAGTATTATTTCTTTAGTGGAATACAAATAATACTTAATTTATTTATTTATATCCATGTTATGGATATTAGAAAATAAATAAATTAGTAGGCTAATTTAATATTCTTCTGGATCCCTGTTGTAGTCCAATTAACACCTAAGTGGACTGGGGAATAGAACAAGTGGAGAGGCCCAAACCCTAATTGGGGACCTAAATTTCATCCCCCTCTTTATTAATTAAAGAGGGGGCATGAAATTAGCCAAGAAAAATACAGCCCCTCTCGTGCTCACTTAATTCCCTAAGGTTCCCACACAGTTTAGTTGACTGCAGCCCACCCTGCATCTAAACAAAGTTCGGGAATACAATAGAAGATCAAGAAGTAAAATATTGGAGCTGTGAGTTTCGAACACCATGAAGGTTTGCCATGATCATGTGTTCTCCATTTAACAACGGGATTAGACCTTTAATCTCGTGAGCAACCCGACAACGTATGTAAGTATCAGTTTCGACAGTTTCTATTTTCTTCCGCTGCAATAGATTCGAAATTGAAACCTGCATGTTAATTCAACGTAGGATAATTACTGTCACACATAAAATTATGATTTACATGAGCTTATAATTAATGGCATCCCAATAGATCCTGTGGGGTACAATTCGAGAAAACCCCAACACTCTCCCCTAGAACGCTTACGGTGAGTCGGTTCGTGTACACAACCCGGCTGCTTAAGATTGTACACTGCCCTATTTGCTTCGGGCTCGATATCATGAACTATTGTAGTTTCATCACCAAAAATAGTAATAAGACTTACATGAGTCAGGATAGCACATTAAATACAGTCATGAGTTGGATATTCAATCATATTCATTTTATAAATATCAGGGCTTGATAACCTGAAATACATTTTTATATAATAAAAACCCACCTGGTAATCTGATCTGGATAGCTAGATCTAGATTCTAAGTCTGGCCTTAACTAGAAGTCTCCTTTTTCTGTGCCTAAAAGATTATGCGACAACTTAATTTCGATAAATGACTATCATTAGGTCAAAATCTAACATTTCTTAGCTGTGAAGTAAATATTAAAATATCTAATATCTTAATACGTAGCACCCGGATCATCAAATATTTTGACTCTTAAGGGAACTTTACTCAGGGTAATTTTATAAAGAAAAAACCCTTTTGGAAGTTTTGGTATACGGGTGGAGACAGAGATAAAAATTGAGAACACAAAGGGAGAAATGACTCATCACGAGAATTCTCTCGTCTCTCTTCCGCTATTCATGCTAAGCATGCCATCATCTTCTCCTTCTTTACGACCGATTTTGGGCAGTAATTTACCGTCTAATGACTCCTCACGAGAATTGGATTCAGCAAATCCTAATATTTTCTCACGAATATTAGGAAAAAATTCTGATATTCCTTCATCTACATTAAACCCTAGTTCGCAACCTAGGGTATTGTCTACGTCGCCTAATTCCAATCTGGGTAATTCATATGCCGCTGCAGTATCTGCATCAATAATTGATCGGCATCCTGATGTTTTTACAATGTCTCTCTCTCGTATTCAACCTATCAAGAGGGGCGACTTCAGTTCGATTTCAATTCCAGAGGATTTGTATCAAGCTCAATTGGAGAAGTTTCAATTCTCCTTAATTGGTCGACTGATTATGCTTAAAGGTGACAAGCCTTGGTCTGCAATTGATTTGAAACCAAGATTGCAGAATATTTGGGAGCCTTCAAGCACCTAGAGATTGATCTCTCTTGGCAAAGGATTTTTTACGATGCAATTTTCTTATGCCACCGATCAGTCGAAGATACGTCAAATACAATCTTGGAATCTTTGTTCTTGGTTTATCAAGATTCACGATTGGGTTCATGATTTCATTCCCTATAAAATCAAATTGACATTGACGCAAGTATGGGTTCGAATTTATAACTTGCCTATCAAATATTGGCATGTTGAGGTTTTGGTAGGCATTGCAAGGTCGGTCGGGACTCCTCTGAAAATTTATGGAAACTCTATGAATAAAGTCATCGGGCATTATGCAAGGGTTCTTATTGAGATTGACATGGTTCATCAGTTGCAATCATTGATTATGATCGATAGAGACGATGCTTCTTTTTCATTGATTTACACTATGAGAGCCTTCATTTGTTTTGCAGCGACTGTCAGATGGTGGAGCATCCCACGAGTAAGTGTAGAAACTCTCGATCTCAGCAGTAAAAGGAAACATCGACGGCCGAGCCTGTGCATGGGTCTGGTGCAGAGGTGTCGGAGGGGCTGATTAATAAAAAAATGGATGCTCCTTCTAGGAATGGACAATCTATTAAGGAATGGGTGGTAAAAGCCATTGGTGATGGTGGAAGTCGGAAGGTGGTAACAAGAATGGTTGTTCCTATCTCAAATGCTTTCTCGACCCTGTCGGAGAATGATGATATTAATTTGGCTGAGGCAAGGGCTTCATCAAGTGGAAATATGAGAGTTAATGCGTTTGATATCCTGTTGAAGGTTATGGTTACAGAGCCTCTTAGGGTTTTTAACATACAGCAGTCAGTAGAGGGGAACTAAGAAGCTAATATGATCAACTTGCAACAATCTATCAAGGGGAACAAAGAAGCTGGCATAATTAATATGATAGACCTGCAACAGAAGGGGGCTGTTTGTAATGACGGCACCAAGCTTACATTTACAGAAGGATTCTTGTTGCAGGACAATGGGTCTTCTGATGCAGATACAGGAGAGCATAATTTGTAGTCTGATGCTGTGGAGGTTCAGTCTGAGATGAACTAATCGGATGCTGCAGAGGCTGATTTATAGTCTGATCAGGTTGTTAATGGTGAGGTGAGGTCTCGGTCTGGTGCTGCAGACTCTTTACAAGCTGCTGAGGGCTCTGCTGAGGTTTCTAGGCTGCAAAAAAGGGCTGTGGATGTGCATGATCATGTTGCTGATGCTGAAGGGTCTGAGAGGCTTCAGTCTGTTGCTGCTGATTGTAAACATACTTATATAATTGCAGATATTCCTTCATGAGCTGCAGCTCCGGATCATATAGAGGGACGGTCAGATCAGTAGGCAGAGGATGGTAAATGGGCTCCTGCTGCAGCTCCTAAGCGTACGTATGTTAAGCAGGTGAAGCCTTCTGCTGCGGAATTCAGACGTTCTGGCCGGTTTAAGCCATTTAGGGGTGAGGGTGTGCCACAGTCTCATGGCGGGAAAGATTTAGCTCGATTTGCGCTGGCTGAGCCAAACACGGCTGCGGTAAAGAACATGGAGTTGATTACTAGTTTTAAAGGAAATTCGACCCAAGCAGGGAAGGTCAATCCTCCGCGGCATGACTCTGATGTTGGATGACGTGGAGATCGTTGGAGGATCTCTTTAATGTCATGGCACACTCCTCTACTCATACATACATGGTTTTTAACAATTTTTGGCGATATGGAACTCTTGGCGGTTGTTTACTATGGATTTGTCTTCTCGTAGTCAAGTAGATTATTTTGTTGGTTTCCTTGTATACCTGTTGCTATCAGACATGATTTTTGTGGTCCTGGATTTTTCATTTTTCTTAGAGGGGTACTCTCTCTCCCTTATGGTTTTTCACGGTTTGGGTTTTCTATTTGGGTTTTTTGAGGTCCCTAGAGTTATTATCATGTCATATCAGGGACTTTTTTATTTGTGTTTCCTTTCTTTTTTCTTTTATTTTATACAATTCATTATGGAAGTTTTGGTATACGGGGTGGTCAAACCCGTATCCTAAAATTAATTCGGTACAAATAAATTCATACCGCAAGATCCACCCATTAGAAAAATATGAAACTTTAAATAAAAATACTATATTTTGAGACGGAACAACTTTTGAGACTAAAAATACGATAGGGCTATCCATGAAGGATAAATCTGAAAAAGACTACAATTTAAAATTCAGATACCCAAAATATACTCGAAATTAAAAAGTGACAACATGAAAAATGCATACAAATATACATAGAACATAAAACTCTAAAGACACATTTTGATCCGGCGACCTGAAATAGATCGCCGGTTTTAAGCAATTTGGTGGCGGTGGTGTTTGTTGGTGATTATTGGCATGATGATGGATTAATGATGTTGATGGGGTGGTGGCATGTTGGTGACGTGGGAGTGGTGGTGATTATATAGTGATTTCATAATTGTTGTTGTGAGGTGGTGTATGGTGGTGGTGTTATGGGGCAGTGATGATGGTGATTAATTCGAGGGTGGGCGATGGTGATCTTTAGCGGCGGTCACGGTGGATTTTCATCATGATCGTCTGTCAAATCATTGTTTCAATCATGTATTCGTGATCTACGCATTGACACCTTCAAAATGACTATTTCAGAATTGAAATAGGAAACTAGAGACATACCTTCTCTAGAAGCTGCTCGTCGTTTCGATTTTGAAAATGAATGAAAAATGAAACCTTAAGCTCCTACTTATAGAGGAAAAAAATAGGATAATAACGAATAAAAGAAATAGGATAATCATGGAATAAGATAATGATGGAACAAGAATAGGATAATTACGAATAGGATAATATTTTGAAAAAGAAATTGGATAATGACGGTTGCGCCTTTTTCTATTCAAATCTATTATTCTCCAACTTAAAGTTGAGCCAAGAGTTTATTTGAAGTCGAAATTAGAAAATTCAAAGTTTGGCACAATGCTTGAAACTTTTTCCATCAACCCGAGAAAAATATCAGAACATATTTTTAAAGTAATTTTTGACCAAATTAAATTTTAACAGATTTCTCTGGTTGTGATATTCCTTTATTTAAATCCTCTAAGGACCCAACTTATTTTCTAACTTACCAGAAGGTAACACAATTTGAATAAAATCTTCTAAAATATTTCGAGATATTACATTCTAACCCCTCCTTAATAAAAATTTTATCCCGAAATTTGCGTACCTCTATAGGGTAAATCAGGGTACAACTCCGTGATTTTACTTTCAAGCTCTGAGGTAGCTTTCTCTTTCCCATGGTTATTCCATAGAATTTTCACCAGTGATATTGTTTCTTTCATAATTCTTGGACCTTTCAGTCAAGAATAGCCTCTGGTCTTTCTTCATATGATAAATCCTGGTTCAGGACTATCTCTTAATTCTTTATAACGTGTTTATGATCAAACACGTACTTTCTCAAGATTGAGACATGAAAAACATTATGAACCTCAGCTAGACTTGGCGGTAAGGCTAGTTTATAAGCTACCTCTCCAACTCGTTCAAGAATTTCAAATGGTCCAATACACCGTGGTGTCAATTTTCATCTTTTGCCAAAACGTATAATTCCTTTAGTAGGAGATATTTTCAGAAAAACCTTATCTCCAACATTAAAATACAGATCCTTTCGACGTTTATCTGCCTAGACTTTTTTTCTATCTAGGGCCTCCTTCATTCTCATTCTTATCTTATCAATTATTTCGATTGTTGTCTGAACAATCTCAGGACCCAATATCTTTCTTTCACCTACTTCATCCCAGTAAAGTGGTGATCTATATCTTTGACCATACAAAGCCTCATATGGTGCCATTCCAATGGTTGCCTGATAACTGTTGTTATAGGCGAACTCTACTAAGGGTAAAACATTTTCCTAGCTTCCGCCTCTATCAATTACAACTCCTCTGGGCATGTCCTCTAGTATTTGTATTGTCTTTTCTGATTGTCCATCAGTTTGAGGATGGAAAGCTGTACTGAAATTTAGTTGCATTCCCATGGCATCTTGTAGACTTATCCAGAATCTAGAAGTAAATCTGGTATCTCAGTCAGAGGTGGTCGAGACGGGTACTCTATGTAACCGTACAATCTCTTTCACATAGAGTTGAGCCAACTTATCTAGTCCAAGTGTTATGTTGATTGGCACAAAGTGCGCGGATTTGGTCAATGAATCAACAACGACCCATGTGTTGGGGTTTTTTCGAATTAAACCACCACATGATCTATTTGGTTCTTCATTAATCCGTGTTCATGCAAACCATAATTTTTATGTAACATGCATGTTTATCACAGTCTAATAAAAAAGCATGCAAAGAAGTTTCGAATCTAATAAAGCGGAAGACATAGAAAATGAATCTACTTACAAATCGATAGACGGTCTGTGGACAAGATTAAAGATCTAATCTTGCTGTTGAATGAAACAAAGTGGCGCCTCCTTTTTCTCAGAAAAAAGTCCACTGCACAATTCTACTCCAAGATCTTTTCTTGTATTTCTGGACTGTATCTAGATTCAGAGTGGGCTGAAATCTACTAGATAGGGTTGTGAATTCTGTGTAATCTTGAGAGACAAAGAGGGGCTGATTTTCTTATTCTAAAATTTCATCCCCCCTTCCCTTTTTATAGGAAAGTGGGCGAAATTTTACTTCTCAAACCCTACTGGGTTTGGGCCTCTATCTCAAGTTCCATATCCAGTCCACTATCAGTCAATTGGGCTACAACAGGGATCTAGAAGAATATTAAATTGACCCACTAATTTATTTAATATCTAATATCCAATAAACTTAGGATATAATTAAATAAATTAAGTTTTACTTTTATTCCACTAAAGAAGTAAAACTGATGACAAGTCCAAATTCTCTCGTATTTTTATGTCTTTTTCTCGTTCTTTTGTCCTTTGTATTTTCTGTTTTTGAGTCGAAAAGAGCCAGAATGGGCACAAGGGGCAGCAGGAGATAGGAGAATCACTTCTGGAGGGCACAAGGGTGCCAATGGGCAACAACTTCTCAGCGAAAAGCTCTCTCTCGAGCACGGCGGAAATCGCCCACCATTCCAGCAAAAGCTGAAGGAAAAGTTTGTGATCGTGCCCACAACCACCCCAGAGTGATTGAGAGGAGAAGGAGATGAGACTGGGCACAAGGGAAACTAATGCCAGCTACAGCAGGAACAATGCACCCTGGCCACCGAAGGAAAGAGGAGCTGCAGAAGGCAAGTTGACGCTTCTAGAAGAATGCTCGGCTCTACAAAGAAAGTTGCTATGTCGGCGCAACTAGGGCACGACAAATACAGAATCTACAACTCAGAATCTTCTAAATATGGGAAGAATCTGCCAGATATGGAAAGCTTTGGGCATGGCGGCTGCTTGTTGGGCTGAAGACCTCCGGCCGGACGGGGAATTTACCTAGTGTCTTTGTTCTCCTATATAAGTAGACTTGATGGCAGCAAACAAATAAGCTCTGGATATTTTACGCACCAAACAATTTTATTTAGTTTTATTTTCTGCAATAGGTCTCGGGCCTTATGTGCGCAAACACTTAGGATTTATTGTTTTATGTTCTTCCAATCCAGCGTTGGTGTTGGATTCTTTTGCTAATTAATATAAGTAAGTTTTTCGTTTATATGATGTTTTGTTTTATTTCTTTTACTTATTATTATTGTTCTAAGTATAGCATGAGCAGCTAGACTCGTTATTCCTGATTGAACGAAGATAAGAACTTAATGAACACGTAAGAACTGTGAGGCTTATGGGCATAAACTGTGTGAATCTAGTTCCGTCGTGTAGTCGTTTTCTTTGTTGCATTATACAGTGGGCTAAGATAGTTAATTGTAGTTGATCACTCGTTAATTAGAATTGTGATCACTACCTCTATAAATGGTCAATGAATCGTAGCTGTGTGTTGGTCATAAAGGGATGGGATGCATCACGGGTATTGAGAGTATAAGAGAGATCTTTGTCTAGGTAAATCTGGGTCTGTCTAGATCATAATGCTGCTTTGTTGCTTACAATCATATGAGAGATCGGGGTTGGGTAATAAGTTAGGGTTTAGGGGACGAGAGATCACCTCTAGGCTAAACTGAAAGGATAAATTGGGTACATTGAGAGAGATCTGGTACCTTTAACCAGATAATTAGGTTTGCATAAGTAATCAATGTGCCCATGATCGGTCAAGTGTTTGTTGAGTTCGAATCTAAGTTCTAATCCGGAATACGTTTACTACTAATATTTTACTTTCCTGTTTTGTTTTATTTTGTTATTTTATTTTACAGTCTTTAAATATAAGTACGGAGACCACAACAATCCTCAAACCTTTTGGAAAAGTGACACTAAAGATAGAATTCGCTGCTCCTCGTGGGATCGACCCTTACTCACATAAGCTTGTTACGCCTTGCTGTGGGCATAAGGATAACTCTCTCTTGAGAATTATTCTGACCGCGAAACGGCCGCGTGTCAACTGACCTACCAACTTAATACATATTTGCGAATATGCTTTCTCCTTTAGTTCAGCCATTCCTCGTGTTTAAGATATAATGTTCATTAATTAATTATGTTAGCCTCTGATGGCTATAATTAATTAACATCTAAAACCTTGAGTAGTACCACACAAACTTTATCATGTAAGGAATAAATTCCACCTACAGGGTTTCAACATGAACTTGTGTTTCTCAAGAGAACATCATCAACCTGGCATACCAGGACACAGTGCTCATGCATACGGCTTGAGACACTATGTATACATTGTTATTACGCAAGATATCGAGTTTGATCTATGAAAAGATCTCACTCATTGATAAAACAATGTAATAACCAACGCACACATAAGCTCGCCAATATCACATGAGTTCAGAACCCGAACTCTGTGGATCTTTATTCTCTCAGTAACTGGGTCAGAGACAGAGAATAGTATCCTATCGTGATCCTCCTCAATACACTAACAAGTGTACTAGAATAATCAGTTACTCAAGACAAACTAACTTGTCAGATTATTCTACGGTGTACCGATGGTATGTTCAGGACCATCTGAGCCGTGAGATCTTTTAATACATTACAAGTTTCTAATGATATGATCTTACCGTGTGACTCCCCACACCATATCATCTACAATGTAAGTATATGGAACATTGCATAGAACAATTATAGAGCATAATCTAAATGCAAACAGTGACTGCAATAACTTTCATTTCATATCATCATATCATCAGAAAAGTATACAAAGATAAGTCTTCTAGTATACAAAACCAACAATCTCTTACTTATACTTGAAGCATGTCTTTCAAGCATAAAAACTAACAGGCTAACTCTCCAATCAAAACTATCGACTCAAACTGTGCCCCTAAGTCTGCATCTCACTCCCATTTTCTCTACGTGACCATCAAAGGTCTTAGTCGGCAGGCTCTTCATGAATGGATCAGCCAGGTTGTCCTCCGATGCAATCTTGACCACCGCCATGTCTCATCTCTTAACGATTTCTCATATAAGATGGTACTTTCTCTCTATGTGTTTACTTGCATTGTGAGCTCTGGGTTCCTTCGAGTTTGCCACTGCACCAGAATTATCACAGTATATCGTGATAGTCTTAGGCAAACCAGGAACCAGGCCCAAGCCCTCCAAGAACCCGCGGAGCCAGATAGCCTCTTTTGCAGCCTCAGAGGCAGCCACATACTCGGCTTCCATAGTAGAATCAGCAATGCATTTCTGCTTAATGCTCCTCCATGCGATAGCTCCATCTCCTAATGTAAACACATAGCCTGAGGTAGACTTATTCTGATCTTTGTTGGTTTGAAAATCTGAGTCCGTATAAACCAAAGGCACTAAACTATCAGGACGGTAAACTAATATGTAGTGTCGAGTCCTTTTAAGGTACTTGAGAATGTTTTTGACCGCAGTCCAGTGACCTTGTCCAGGGTTAGACTGATATCTACTTACCATGCCTACGGTATATCATATATCAGGCTTAGTGCACAACATAGCTTACATCAATCTTCCCACAACCAAAGTATATGGTAGTTTCTTCATTTCCTCTATCTCAGACTGTGTTTGAGGACATATTTCTTTGGATAGATGAATTCCATACCTGTAAGGTATAAAACATTTCTTGGAATCTTGCATGCTAAACCTAGCTAGCATTGTATCGATATAAGTCACCTGGGATAGACATAACATCCTCTTCTGGCCACCATGATCAGAACGTAGTGACTTAATACTTCTGCCTATTCATTTCTCCGCTTCCGCCTTGAACTCTTTGAATTTCTCAAAGCATTCAGACTTGCGACGCAACAGGTAGATATAACCGTATCTAGAGTAATCATCAATGAGAGTGATGAAATACTCGAACCCTCCTTGAGCTTGAACTAACGTAGGGCCGCACAGATCAGAGTGAATCAAATAGGATTCACACAAAGGAAACGATTCCAGTACCAAAGAAGATAATGGTCCATCGTTTACGAGCCTTTGTATCCTCTTAAGGTTAATATGACCTAGCCTTAGATGCTAAAGATAGGTTTGATTGAAGTTTGAAGGTTCTTTTCTCTTGTTAGGGTTTATGATTGATGTATTCAACAGTTGTCTTTGCGTAGTGTTTTTAGTTGGTTTAAGAAAGTATAAGTGTCCATCCAATGTGTTAGAACAGATAAAATGTTTACCACTAAAGATAACTACTTTGTTATCAAAAGAAACAAAATATCCATCCATAATCAATTTAGAAACTATAATCAAGTTTGACCTAAAACCAGACACATAAAGACAATCTTTCAAAACCAAAGTTCTATCACTACTGAAAGGTAAAACAACGTCTCCTATTGCAATAGCCGCCACTCTCGTAGCATTGCTCATGTAGACGGTGATCTCATCTTGGCTCAGCTGTTTTTTTACCAGGAACCCCTGTAAAGACATGCAAACATGATCAGTAGCTCCAGTATCTACTACCCATGACTGGGTAGAACAAGTTACTAAACATGTTTCTACAACCAGACTGTCAGATGTACCTCTCTTCTTTTTCTTGTTAGGACACGCCGCCCTCCAGTGACCTGGTTAGCCGCACTTGAAGCACTTAGTCTTCGACTTGAATTCCTGAGGAGGAATCTTTACTTTTAGCTTCTTCACCTTAGGCGCCTCATCTGCAGCCTTTTTAGGTGCGTTTTTCTTCTTCCTTTTTCCACCAGAAGAAGACATCCCCTTTTCAGCTATGTAGGCTTGAGGATCACTCTTTTGGAGCAATTCAGCCGCCTGAAGATCTATGAGTAGTTCAGTCAGGCTGACATCCCTTTTAATCATGTTAAAGTTCAGTCTGAACTACTCAAACTTCGAGGACAAGCTATGAAGAATAATGTCGATTTAAGATTCAGCATCCAGTTCTCCACCCAAGGTCTCGATCTCAGATAAATACCCCATCATCATGAGAACGTGATCCCTAACAGGTGTGGAGTCAGCCATTCTCGAATCCATTAGTTTCTTCATTGCTAAATGGCGTGCCGAGCGGTTCTGATGACCGAATAGCTGCCTAAAGTTGTACAAGATATCATAAGCGGTTTCCATAGGCTCATGCTGATATTGCAACACACTTGACATAGATGCCAGAATGTAACAGCGCGCTATCTCATTATACCTAACCCACTTATCATATATAACCTTTGGGCTTCGTCAGAACTCTCATTTGGCATCTGAGGACAAACATCTTCAAGTACAAACTTGTGTCCCTCAGCAACAAGAAACAAGTTAAGGTTACGAAGCCAGTCATTATAGTTTTCACCGACAAGTTTGTTTTCTTTGAGGATTGAGGACAGATTGGAGAGTGCCATTGATGATATGAAATAACTGAAATTAAAACATGCAGTACAGTCACAAAACTATTTAGGATAAACAGTCTATAATCAAAAACCTCATAAAAATTATATACTTTTCCACCGACACTTTAAAAATGATTTCTATAAGCCACGATCGTGTGGACGTTTATCAATAAATTACATCTAAGTGTACAGACCATTATCTTCACACCAAGATCACTATTCGAATTTAACCGTTCCAGATGGATGAGTCAGTCAGTTCTAATAGTGTTCTACAACTATCCGTTTAGGAGGTTTAATTTCTAGAGAAATCTGTGATATGACACATCTGATATGGAGGAAGGCCGATGTCAACGCGTATACCCATCACTTCTCAATTAAACCAGATTTTAATGGAGACCGTATGAGATTTCTACATACTTTGGTATGAATATCTCCCACTTAGTTATTTATGTTTGAGGTTTCATTTTATCCCATTATCTAACATGCAAACATCATATAAAATGATAAACATCTATTGCATGCTTCAACATAATAAGCAACAGTAATATTCCAACTATCATGGCTTATATCTCATGTTGATTGATGAGATAAAACTGGAAAGTCAGCTCCGGAAATAAGACTTTGGCCGCCGCCCCCTTCACCGCGCCTCGCCGAAAACCCTAGCTCCATTTAGGGTTTCGGGACGTGAACCGGTGAACCTTGGTGCTGAACTACTTTCCTTCTTTGAGTTGATCTCCAATCTTTACTCAATACAGACTATCTATTCCAAAAGGAAAAATCTGATATTGCTAGAATAAAAATTACAACTCAAAAACTCGGCTTAACAACTTTAAAAATGATTTCTATAAGCCACGATCGTGTGGATGTTTCTAAATCTCATTTTTAAATAGGTTAAACCTTTAATTTGCCTCCAGTTGAGTTTCCTTACAACAAGCAAATTAATAGTCGGATAATTAACACGGTCATGTAATCATCTAACTGATAAGCCACGATCGTGTGGACGTTTATCAATAAATCACATATAAGTGCACACACCATTATCTTCGCACCAAGATCACTATTCGAATTTAACTGCTCCAGATGGAGGAGTCAGTTAGTTCTAATAGTGTTCTACAACTATCCAGTTAGGAGATTTAATTTCTAGAGAAATCTGTGATATGACACATCCGATGTGGAGGAAGACCGATGTCAACACGCATGCCCATCACTTCTCAATTGAACAAAATTTTAATGGAGACCGTATGAGATTTCTACATACTTTGGTATGAATATCTCCCACTTAGTTATTTATGTTTGAGGTTTCATTTTATCTCATTATCTAACATGCAAACATCACATAAAATGATAAACATCCATTGCATGCTTCAACATAATAAGCAACAGTAATATTCCAACTATCATGGCTTATATCTCATGTTGATTGATGAGATAAAACTGGAAAGTCAGCTCCGGAAATAAGACTTTGGCCGCCGCCCCCTTCACCGCGCCTCGCCGAAAACCCTAGCTCCATTTAGGGTTTCGGGATGTGAAACGGTGAACCTTGGTGCTGAACTACTTTCCTTCTTTGAGTTGATCTCCAATCTTTACTCAATACAGACTATCTATTCCAAAAGGAAAAATCTAATATTACTAGAATAAAAATTACAACTCAAAAACTCGGCTTAACAACTTTATATCTATTACATTAAAACAACATAAAATAAAACTTAGACCTAATCCACGGATTTTCTCATGGATAAAAAATATGTAGCCAAACCGGCATACGACCAACATTCACTCAACATAAACATACATCACATAAAAATAAAGGAGCCATGATAGTTGGTAAACCTGCAAACAAACACAGTCTACAAATCCAACAATTATTTATTATATGATCCACATAAAATAACATATGATATCTATGCATGAATATTAAATAATATTCAAATATTACCCTTAATTAAATTAATTAATTCGATATTATCCACAAGATAAAATTGGTAATTAAAATAATTATCTACCAATTTTAAATCTTGTAATTTTTGTAAATATTGCTTAAAATAAATCTGGAAATTAATTGTAATTATCCACCAAATTTATTTAATATTTTCAAGCCACCCTAATTAAATAATAATTTGATATCTTGATATAAATCAAAAATCTATTCCAAATATTATCTATAAGAATCTAAATCTTTAAGGATAAGGTTTGAAGATTTGATCCACTCCAAAATTTTCCAAATCCTATCCAAAATCAAATTCTTATCACAATTGAATTTTGATAATTATTTGTATATATATCCAAAATCACCTTATTCAATTTAAAATCTATACATTTCAAAAATTATCAAATAATAAATCTGAAAATTTGATCTACTTCAAATTCTTCCAAATTTTAAATTCTATTTTCAAATCTATCTAGATTAAAATTAGGTAAATTAAGATATACATCAAATAATTTCAAATCTTAATCCAACCATCATTATTTTCGATCCACATTAATAAATAAATCTAGAAATTTGATTTTCATCAAAATCCTTCCACAAAAATTTAATAATATAGAAAATAATATAAATAAACATATTTGGAAATTTTGATATTAATCAAAAAACTATTCTAAATAAAATACACTATAGATTTCGAAAATACTAAGAAAAATAAATCTGGAAATTTGATCCACTTCAAATTTATCCAAATTTAAAATTCTATTTTCAAATCTATCTAGATTAGAAATAGGTAACTTAAGATATACATCAAAGATTATCTAATCCTTTTCTAATCACCAAATTTTTGAAACACACTAGAATTAAATCTAGAAATTTTAATGTTCATTAAAAATCCATCCAAATTTAATACATAGTGTCGAAAAATTAAAGCACAAAATTAGGTAATTTTTAACACATCAAAATTCGAAATTTTAACCTCCAAAATTTTCGAACACTTATGAAATAAAATCTGGAAATTTGAAGATCATCAAATATCATTCCAAATCCTATTTTAAAGTGACCGAAAATTCTAGCCTATTCAAAACTGGAATTTTCGAATTATACATAAAAAATTCTTCCAAGTTTTGAATACCATAAAATCGAAATACATGGACTTTAAATCTGAAAATTTAAAGACCATAAATTTATCAACAAATTTAACATGTAATTCGAAAATCATGCTTGGATTAATCCTAGAACAGTGCCAAAAACTGGCTCTGATACCACTGTTGGGGTTTTTTCGAATTAAACCACAACATGATCTATTTGGTTGTTCATTAATCCGTGTTCATGCAAATCATAATTTTTATTTAACATGCATGTTTATCATAGTCTAATAAAAAGCATGCAAAGTAGATTCGAATATAATAAAGCGGAAGACATAGAAAACGAATCTACTTACAAATCGATAGACAGTCTGTGGACAAGATTAAAGATCTAATCTTGCTGTTGAATGAAACAAAGTGGCGCTTCCTTTTTCTGAGAAAAAGTCTACTGCACAATTCTACTCCAAGATCTTCTGTTGTATTCCCGGACTGTATCTAGATTCAGAGTGGGCTGAAATCTACTAGATAGGGTTGTCACTTCTGTGGATATCTTGAGGGACAAAGAGGGGCTGATTTTCTTATTCTAAAATTTCGTCCCCCCCTTCCCTTTTTTAGGGAAGTGGGTGAAATTTTACTTCTCAAACCCTACTGGGTTTGATCCTCTATCTCAAGTTCCATATCCAGTCCACTATCAGTCAATTAGGCTACAACAGGGATCTAGAAGAATATTAAATTGGCCACTAATTTATTTAATATCCAATATCCAATAAACCTAGGATATAATTAAATAAATTAAGTTTTACTTTTATTCCACTAAAGATGTAAAACTGACCTACCAATTTAATACATATTTGCGAATATGCTTTCTCCTTTAGTTCATCCATTCCTCGTGTTTAAGATATAATATTAATTCATTAATTAATTATGTCAGAATCTGACAGCTATAATTAATTAACACCTAAAACCTTGAGTAGTACCACACAAGCTTTATCATGTAAGGAATAAATTCCACCTGTAGGATTTCAACATCAACTTGTGTTTCCTCAAGACAACATCATCAACCTAGCGTACCAGGACATGGTTATCATGTATATTGCTCGTGACACTATGTATACATTGTTATTATCCAAAATATCGAGTTTGATCTACGAAAAGATCTCACTCATTGATAAATCAAAGTAATAAACAATGCACACATAAGCTCGCCAATATCACATGAGTTCAGAACCCGAACTCTGTGGATCTTTATTCTCTTAGTAACTGGGTCAAAGATAGAGAATAGTATCCTATCGTGATCCTCCTCAATACACTAACAAGTGTACTAGAATAATCTGTTAGTCAAGACAAACTAACTTGTCAGATTTATTCTACAGTATACCGATGGTGTGTTCAGGACCATCTGAGTCGTGAGCTCTTTTAATACATTACAAGTTTCTAATGATATGATCTTACCATGTGACTGCCCACACCATATCATCTACAATGTAAGCTCGCCAATATCACATGAGTTCAGAACCCGAACTCTGTGGATCTTTATTCTCTTAGTAACTGGGTCAAAGATAGAGAATAGTATCCTATCGTGATCCTCCTCAATACACTAACAAGTGTACTAGAATAATCTGTTAGTCAAGACAAACTAACTTGCCAGATTTATTCTACAGTGTACAGATGGTGTGTTCAGGACCATTTGAGCCGTGAGCTCTTTTAATACATTACAAGGTTCTAATGATATGATCTTACCGTGTGACTGCCCACACCATATCATCTACAATGTAAGTATATGGAACATTGCATAGAACAATTATAAAACATAATCTAAATGCAAACAGTGACTACAATAACTATCATTTCATATCATCATATCATCAGAAAAGTATACAAAGACAAGTCTTCTAGTATACAAAACCAACACCATGTCGCAGTGTTTCCTCGCACTCACTTTGGTAGTCCTACTATAAAATCCATGTTGATATGCTCCCATTTCCATTCTTGGATTTCAAGTAGTTGTAATAATCCTGATGGTCATTGATGTACCGCCTTTACTTGCTGACAAGTTAAGCATCGTTCAACAAATGATGCCACTTCTCTCTTTATATTTTGCCACCAGAAGTTTCTTTTCAAATCTTTATACATCTTTATACTTCCAGGATAAGCGGTATATGGAGTATCATGAGTTCTCTCATGATTTTATTCTTTAACTCTTCATCGTGGGGCACACATATTCTTCTCTCATACATGAGAGCATTGTCATTTGCTTCAGCAAATCCCTTTGAATCCTCAGATCTTACTTTCAATCGCATCTTTTCCAAAAATTGATCCCCTCTTTGTGCCTCCACAATTCATTTTCTTCAATCAGGTTAAGCTATTAAAGGAGCTATAAGTCCTTTGGTAGAGTTTGGTGATCGAAACAAATGCAGCTTTAGTCTTTGAAATTCTTCAATTAACCTTTCTTCTTGCGTTAGGAAACAACCTAAGTCTACTCTGGTTTTTCGGCTAAGGGCATCTGCCACAACATTTGCTTTGTCGGGGTGGTAGAGAATGGTACAATCATAATCCTTAACTAATTCCAGCCATCTTCTCTGCCTCATATTTAAGTCCTTCTATTCAAAGAAGTACTTAAGACTCTTATGATCAATGTAGATTTCACATCTGACACCGTATAAATAATGCCTCCAAATTTTCAAGGTATGTACCACAGCTGCGAGCTCTAGGTCATGGGTGGGATAATTCAACTCATGTGGCCTGAGCTAGCGAGATTCATAAGCAATGACTCTCCTATCTTGCATTAGCACACACCTTAACCCTAGCTTAGATGCATATGTAAAGATAACAAATCCTTCATTCCCTTCCGGTATAACTAATACTGGAGCTGTGGTCAGTCTTTTCTTAAGTTCTTGGAAATTCTTCTCACATTCCTCAGTCCAGATAAACTTAGCCTTCTTTTTCAACAATTATGTCATTGGCCTTGCCAATTTAGAAAATCCTTCAATAAATCATCTACAGTAGCCTGCTAACCTTAGGAAACTTCTTATCTCACGTGCACTGAAAGGTGACTTCTAGTTACTTACTGCTTTAACCTTAGCAGGATCTACCTTGATTTCTTCTGATGACATAATATAGCCAAGGAACATTACCTCACTGAGACAAAATTCACACTGGCTAAATTTGGCATATAATTTCTTACCCCTCAGTGTTTCCTGAATGATATGTAGATGTTCTTGGTGTTGTTCCTCACTTTTCGAATAGATGAGAATATCATCGATAAAAATAAGAACAAAACTATCCAGATATTGATGAGAGAATTGGTTCATCATATCCATGAACACTGCAGGTGTATTAATCAACCCAAATGGCATCACTAAGAATTCGTAGTGGCCGTAACGTATTCGAAATGTTGTCTTAGGCACATATTCTTTTCTTATCTTCAATTGGTGATAACATGAACGTAAATCAATCTTTGAAAATACGTTACCTCCTCTTAGTTGGTCAAACAAGTCATCTATCCTTGGCAATGGATAATTATTCTTAATTGTCACCTTATTCAACTCCTTATAGTCAATGCACATTCGCAATGTACCATTCTTCTTTTTAACAAAGAGAATAGGTGCTCCCCATGGTGAGACACTAGGTTGTATGAAGCCTAAGTCCAACAACTCTTGTAGTTGTACCTTCAATTCTTGTAGTTCGTTAAGGGCCATTCTATATGCTGTCTTAGATATCAGGGCTGCTCCTGGTTCCAAGTCTATGGTGAATTCAGTTTGCCTATCGGGCGGTAACCCTGGTAGGTCATGTGGGAAAACATCCTTGTATTACCGAACGATAGGGACTTGATCTATCATTACTCCATCATTTTCTTTTCCTACTAGGTTAACTAGAAAAGCATGGCAATCTTCTTTCTCATTAGCTTTACAGCTTTCAGGGCTGAAATAATTGGTATCTTCAAACCCATCTTTGTTCCAATGAAAATTACTTTTGGTTCTCCTGGCTTCTGGAATATAACTTCTCTCTCATGACAACGTATAGTCACATACATTGCAGTTAGCCAATCCATTCCCAAGATTATATCAAAATCCTTCATGTTGATTACGTATAAATCCGTGATGAAAATCTTTTTGTTAATCTCAAGTTCTAAATTCAAGCACATTCTTTTAGCTAAAATAGTTTTTCCAGAAAGGATGCTAACTTCTAAGGCATTAGTAGCATCTACTTGTCTAGGTTTTAATCTTTCACTAGCCTTTTCTGAAATGAAAGAGTGTGTAGCTCCAATATCAAATGAAGCGAGCACAGGTATATTAAACATGTTAATCATACCTATCAAATTTTCTAGAGCTTGCTCTGCTTGCTGTTGCTAAAGTGCATAAGTCCTAGCTGGCTGTGGGGTGCGTTGTCCTTAGTTTGGCTTAAAATTTCCTCTCTGATTTTGTCTTAAGTTTCCACCTTGATTAGGCCAAGGATTGCTCCCTTGATTAGGCCTCTGATTTTTATATTCCCACCTTGTGCTGGTCTAGGAGGAAAACCTGTAATTCCTTTACTCATAGGACAATCTCGAGCAAAATGTCCGGGTTGATGACAGAAGAAACATCCATCTAGATTCCTCATACACTTCCCGAAATGAAACATCTGGCAGATAGGGTAGGGAGTCCTATTTTCTTATTAATTTTGTTGCCAATAATTGGTATTTTCCTTGGCCCACGGTTGCTTATTTTCCACTGTGTTTCTATCTTCCCATTTACGCTTTCCTTTCAGATCTTGGGAAGATTGTTCTGGCTGGGTTTTCTCAGCTGGTATAACAGACTCTATATTCAAAGCCCCATGCAGTGTTTGCGCATACGACATCTCATCATGCCCCATAAGAGTCATGGTGATTTCTGGCTTAAGGCCCTTCCCAAACTTCTTAGCCTTTTTGCAGTCTGAGTCCACCAAATGTGGAGCATAACGAGAGAGTTGATTAAAGGCGCGGTCATACTCAATAATAGTAGAGCTTCCTTGTCGGAGGTTTCAGAATTTCGACTCTTTCTTTTCTCGATAGCAATCATGAATGTATTTGTGATAAACTTCTTTCTTGAAGTCTTCCCAGGTAAATTCCTACCATTGCTCATAAGTCATAGTTCTTTTTACAGACTCCCACCAATAGTCTGCATCATCAGTCAGTTAAAATTGAGAACATGTAAGCTTTTCCTCATTCGTGCAAGACATATAATCAAATATTCGGTCCAGAGATCAAATCTATTTCTCTACATCTATTGGGCCACCTAGCCCATTGAAAGTAGGTGGATGATGTTTTTGAAAAGCTTCTTCTGCTCTTGATCCCGGTATGGGGATTGGAATTAGTGCAGGTTGTCCATGGTTTTCCTGGTCTATGTGTATAAGTCATAATTAGCTAGGTTCATCTACATTCTCAATCAAATCATTCTGAATTCACATTTAGAGGTGGCAATTCAGGCGGCCCAACCCGGCCCGACCTGAAAAAATTCGGGCTATTTTTTGTGAGGCCCGGCCCGAAATTACCTCGGGCCAATTTTTTTGAGGCCCAACCCGGCTCGAGAATGCGGGCTAGGCTGGGCCACCCACGGGCTTAGTGTAATTTTCCGTGTTTTAGGCCAAAAAGCCCAGCCCGTTCGGGCTTTTTTCATTTTCGAGCCAGGCCGGGCTGGGCCGAAATTATTTCGGGCCAATTTTTTTTATACCCGGCCCGGCCTGGAAATTGTTCGGGCTTAATTTTTTTTAGCCCGACCCTGTCCGAAAAGCGGGTCGGGCCAAAATTACCAGCCCTATTCACATTTGTAGTCCATAAGCATTCTCGGTTTCCATCACTTTAATATCATCACATTTCTAATTACTTAAAGATTATCACATTTCTACTTATAGGGCATTTATTACTATCATCACACACTCTTTCAAATTATATCATGAACATATAGTCCCATTTAAAACACCATATTTCATTTCAAACGTGATGGACATATAATCCCATTCAAAATAATCATTTAATACCATCTGGGCATAAAGTCCCACAAATTTTACCATCATGGATAATGATTCCCTTCCATTCATAACCATTATCATATGGACACATAGTCCCAAAATGATACCATTATCCTTTTGAACCCATCATTGCCATGACTTTTCATAAATACCATCAATGTGGAAAATGGTCCTTATCCACATCCCTTTTTAAATATTAGTAATCATAATTGAATCTCAAAGACATTTTAAGCTGTGTACCTTTTTTTAAGCAAGATGAGAGCGGTGCAGACGACGTGCTAGGGCATCAGACAATCAATTAAGAGATAACACTAAGAACTAGACTCAATCAACAATATGATAGGCCTGCAGAGTTGCAGCCTACTCTGATATCACTCTGTAATGCCCCGATCCCGGAAGAATGATAGGGGACCGGTGTGCTACTTAGGGGAAGGGGAAATGGGTTGTTGAACAGAAGCAATCAAAGAAATAGGGTTAGTACCCTAAAAATTTAGGCAGCATAACCTCTATAAATGGATCAATCCACGCTTTTAAAACGTATGAAATGACTCAAACCAGATACCATGACTCTTAGAATGAACCCAAGAAAGCAAACTTCAATGTAAATAATAGCAGTTCAAAGGTTAACTGTTAATAGGTTAGGCATGAAAAAGGCCAGACAGATGTCTGTCCAAATACATGAAGTAAAGAGATGTCAGACTTTCTTATCTGTGGTGAAAGCAATATAAAGCCAGGCTTTTGCCTTGACATGGAAAGTAATGTAAATCCAGGCTTGTTTCTGTCAGAATAAGGAAAATAAATAAATGCCAGGCTTTTGCCTGTCAGGAACGGAAAGTAAATGGGATTCAGAGAACTAAACACTCCGTAACAATAAAGAAAATGAGATTCGGAGAACGGAACACTCCATAATAGTAAAGAAAATGGATTCGGAGAATCGAACACTCCATAACAGTAAAGAAAATGCGATGCGGAGAACCGAGCACTCCAAACTAATAATCAGAGTAAGCGGACAAGAACGCAGTGCATTTATTCAGATTCAAAAGGTAACCATGTTCTCAGTTAGACTCCACACATAAGAGAAACATATACATCAAAAGATAGCCCTTCACCCTTAGCACCGTTGTCCACCATTTCGCAGCTCATCCTGAAAATATTTGAAATGATTTGGGTATGAGTACTAATGCACTCAGTAGGTACCTTTGAGAAAAGCTACACAATCATTTTATAAAATAGAATATCCAATCATATTTTAAGCATATCATGAAAATCTTTTAAATCAGAAAATTTGTGAATTTCATGTATACTAAATCATTTTCGTTATATAATTGCACGCCACTCTATCCTAAAATGCTTATAGTGAGTCGGTTCGTGTAATATAACCCGGCTGCTTAAGGTTGGACGTTGTCCTATTTGCTTGAGGCTCGATATCGTGAACCATTGTAGTTTCATCACCAAAAAATAGTAGTAAGACTTACATAAGTCAAAAGAGCACATTAAATACAGTCATGAGTTGGATATTCAATCATATTCATTTTATAAATATCAGGGCTTAATAACCCGAAATATATTTTTATATAATAAAAACCCACCTGGTAATCTGATTTGGATAGCTAGATCTAGATTCAAATTCTAGTCTTAACTAGAAGTCTCATTCTTTTGTGCCTACAAGATTATCCGACAACTTAATTTCAATAAATGACTATCATTAGGTCAAAATCTAACATTTCTTAGCTATGAAGTAAATATTAAAATATCTACTATCTTAATAAGCAGCACCCGAGTCATCAAAATATTTTGACTCTTAAGGGAACTTTACTCAGGGCATTTTTATAAAGAAAAACCCTTTTGGAAGTTTTGGCATACGGGGTGGTCAAACCCGTATCCTAAAATTAATTTGGTACAAATAAATTCATACCGAAAAATATGAAACTTTAAATAAAAATACTATATTTTGAGATGGAACAACTTTCAAAATGTAGGCTACTATATCTAGGGCATATCCTCAAAATGAAATAAGCAAGTCTGAATAGCTCATCATCGATCCAACCATCTCTAATAATGTTCTATTCTTTCTTTCCACTACGACATTCTGTTGTGAAATGTCAGACGCAGTCAAATTGGATGAAATCTCATTCTCTGCTAAGTAATGCCTAAATTTTCCTGAGAGGTACTCACCACCATGATTAGAATGCAATGATTTGATACTTTTTCCTATTTGTTTCTTTGCTTCTGTCCTAAATTCTTTGAATGTCTCAAAGCATTCAAACTTGCGACGTAACAGGTATATGTATTTATACATTGAGTAATAATCAATGAACATTATGAAATACTCGTACCCTTCTTGAGCTTGAACTGACATAGGGCCACATAAGTTGGAGTGAATCAAATCTAATACCTCTTCAAATCTATTCCCTTTAGACTTAAATGAGTGTTTGGTAATTTTTCTTTCCAAACATGATTCACACAAAGGAAACATTTCTATGACTAATGAAAATAGTGGTCCATTATTATGAGCCTTTGTATCCTCTTAAGGTTACTATGACCGAGCCTAAGATGCCAAAGATAGGTTTGATTCAATTCTGACGATTCTTTCCTTTTATTAGGATTTGTGATTGATGTATGCAGTAATTGTGTATGCATAGTGTTTTGCATAAACTAGTATATAAAGATGTCCATCCAATGTCCTAGAACAAATAAAATATGTACCACTTGTGATAACAACCTTGCTATCAAAAGAAAGAGAATATTCATTTAAAAACAACTTAGAAACAGAAATAAGGTTCCGCCTAAAATTCAGCACATAAAAACAATATTTTAAAACTAAAATTCCATTACTACTGAAAGGTAAAATAACATCTCCCACTACAACAACCGTAACTTTCGTAGCAATGCCCATGTAGATAGTAATCTCACCATCACTCAACTACTTTTTTACTAGGAACCCCTGTATAGACATAGAAAGATGATCAGTAGCTCCAGTATCTACTACCCAAGACCGGGTAGAATAAGTAGCTAAACATGTTTCTATAACAAGAGAGTGAGACGTACTCTTCTTCTTCTCTCTTGTTGGGACACGCAGACTTCCAATTTCCCTACTAACCGCATTTGAGGCACTTTGTTTTGGACTTGAAGTTCTCTGAAGAAATCTTAGCCTTGGCTTTCTTATCTTTACGGGCCACATTTGTAGCCTTTGGAGGTGTGCGCCTCTTCTTCTTCGTCCCCAAAGAAGACACCTTGTTTTCAGCTATGTGTGCCTCTAAGTTTCCTTTTCGAATAAGCTCAGCAGCCTGAAGATCCATGAGCAGTTCTGATAAAGTAACATCTTTTTTTATGATGTTGAAGTTCAGTTTGAACTGCTCAAACTTCGATGACAGACTGTGAAGCATGATGTCAATTTGAGAGTCGACATCCAAATTGCCACCTAGGGTTTCGATCTCCGACAGGTAGCCTATCATCTGGAGAATGTGATCCCTTACTGAAGTAGATTCTGACATCTTCGTGTTCATCATATTTTTCATTGCCAAATACAATGCTGAGGAATTCTGGTATTTGAATAGCTCATTGGGATTGAACATTATGTCATAAGCAGTTTTCATCGATTGATGTTGATGTTGCAACACATTTGACATAAAAGCCAGAATGTAGTAGCGCGCCATCTCATCAGCTCTAACCCACTCATCATAACTCGCTCTCTGCACTTCACTAGAATTCTCATCTGGCTTTTATGGGCATTCCTCCTCAAGTATAAATTTTAAATCTTCAGCAGTTAGGATAAGGTTCATGTTTTGAATCCAGTCATTATAGCTTTCACCAATGAGTTTGTTTTCTTTGAGAATTGAGAACCAGTTGGAGAGTTCCATGATGATATAGAAATAACTGAAAAGTAAACATGCAGTACAATCACAACCTTCAGGATAAACATATATAATCTAAATACCTCAAAAGAATTATATGTATATTCATCGACATTTTAAAAATGTTTCTTACAAGCCACGTTAATGTGGACGTTTATAAAATACATTTTAAACAAGTTATTTAACCTTTAATTTACCTCCAGTCAAGTTTCCTTATGACAATTAAATTAATAGTCAAATATGAATCCGGTCATGTAATCTTCTAATTAACAAGACTCGTTAGTATGGACGTTTATTAATAAATTATACCTAAGTGTGAACACAATTGTCTTCACTCCAATTCCACTATTTAGAATTCATTGCTCCAGTTAGAGGAGTCAATTTGTTCTAGTAGTGTCCTATAATTATCTATTAAGAAGTTTAATTTCTAGAGAATCCAATGATATGACACATCCATTATAGATGAAGACCTATTGTCAACTCGCATGCCCATCACTTCTCAATTAAACAAAATTAATGGAGACCGTTTGAAATTTCCACATAATTTGGTATATATTTCTCCCACTTAGTTATTTATACTTGAGGTTTCATTTTTATCCCATTTTAAAATGTGCAGACATCATATAAAATGATAAACATACATTGCATGCTAAACAACATAATAAAGATAACAATTAAAACCAATTATCATGGCTTATATCTCATGTTGCTTCATGAAATAAACTTGGAAAGACAGCTCTGGAATACTGGACATCATGAAGTCGCTGATTTACCACCTTCGCCTCGCCAAAACCCTAGCTCCAATTAGGGTTTCGGGACGTATTCAGGATGTCCTTACTGTTGGGATTTTTTCAAATTATGCCCTACATGATCTAATCGGATATTTATTAATTCTAACAACATGTAAATCATATTTTGTGTATGACTTTAATCATGCTAACATGTTGAATGATCATGCAAGAACATCGAATATATTACAACAGAAAAATATAAATCGATGAACCAACTTACACAATGTAGTAGGCTCACACACGAGATTAAAGATCTAATCTCGTTGTTGTAGGAGAACCGGTCGAACTTCGACAATTCCACACTGTGTTCGAACACCTCCAAGACATCAATAACTGTAACACCCCAAAAAATATAGTATTTAAATTTATTTTATAGCTAGAAATTTCATGAAATTAGAATCCAAATTATTTTTGGGTTAGCTAAATTATACTCTTAGGGGAACTATAACACCAAGAAAAGTCTCGACCTTAGTCGGGTTTTCTAATTTATATTAGAATTTATATAATAAAAGTAGAAATTAATGGGATCATTTTGATACCAAGATCATCCAATTCGTACTTCATTTGACTTCCAATAGAATTTATTCCATTAAACACTTTGGAATTAATTTAGTCATTCAAGCCCAACTTTATAAATTCAAGCCCAATTAATTACCCACTTTTTGGCCCATCCAATTTTGCCAATTCCAACCATTTAACATATATATCAACTATTGGGCCAAGCCATTAGGAGAATCCATGAGAGAGTAGTTATAAATTTATATCAATTGTGCATGTTATTCATTTAGATAAATTTAAAATTCCACCTATCATAATTTGCCATCTAGAAGATGTTTAATATAGATTAGTGTTAAGATTGAAACACACATATAGATATATGTGTACTACCTATCTATATTATATATATAAGTATATACGTATATAGCATATAAATGAAAGAATTAATTTGTCAATTTGGATAACCATGAAATCCACCAATCAATTATTTCAATTTGAAAATAAATTGTTAAATCTTAAGGTACATGTGTTAATGTGTGTTAATAAGGGATTGCTTAAGCAAGAAGAAAGAAATAATAATGATAATAATAATAAAATAAAATAAAAGTTTAAACCAATGGAAATTGGCTATTTGGCAAACTATTAAAATTGATTAGTGTACATGTAAGTACACGTGTACTTCATAAATGTATATTGTTTGTGTATATACATACATACATATATATATATATATATATAATAGGTGTTGGCTAGCTTTAGCTAATTAAAGAAGAAAAAAAAACGATCAAGTTAAAAAAATTGAAAGAAGAAAATTGGAAGAAAGAAAAAAGAAAGAAAAGAAAGGTAAGTTTTTTTTTACCCTCCGATTAAGTTTGTTTAATTTTTAATCCAATGTTATCTGATTTATTAATTTTTAGATTCGGCAATAATATATTAAATGAATCCAATTTCTATATTCATAATTTTTAGTTCTAGTTTAGTATTTGGAAATTAAATTAGGATCTTTAGAAATTGTTATTTGAGTCCCATAATTCTCAAATGTTATATGTTTTTCCCGAAGGAGATTCTAAATATTATAGTTCACTTGTAAATATTAACTCATGCTTCTTAGCCATTGAATTCAGTTCAATTTACCTTTAACCCTATTCAATTCTTCGTGAAGTCCAATAAAATTCTCAAATAGAATCACTAACTTGGTTCAATCCGTCAAATGCGAATTATTCGCCCATTTGACTCTATTTCAATTCAAAACGATCCCAAGGCATATGAAATCTCTAATTAAGTTATTTAGGATTTAGGGTGTTACCTTAATGACCTATTTGAGGTTTCTAAGCTAGAATTTCAATTTTATAGGTCGAGGAGAACGAGAAGCATAGTAGCATCGCATAAATTGCATTGTTTATTGAGATCATCCAGGTGGGTTTTTCTATAACTCACAACTATGTTTTAAATTCGTCCATGAAAAGCATGTTAAATGTATTAATAGCATTGTTTACGCAATGATTGGATGTTTTGAGACTTCAGGCACAGAGGAATTCCGACTTACAAGCATAGACAGTTTACTTTGTGACTAAATGTCTAGATAAGTAACCGTAAAATATCATGTGATCACATTGGGTCTCTCATCCAATAAAGAAGAGTAAACTTTGTTATAAAGTATGTTCATGGTTATTTTCCATGAATTATGCAGTATCACAGTTTTAAAGCATGAAAGTATGACTTGGACGAATATTAATGCCCACCGAGTGTTTTCTGGCACTCAACCCAAATATTTTTAAATGTTTTCAGGTCCTGGAGATCGAGCTGGTTGATGATGAGCTGTTGAAGTGGGTTTGATGGTTGACCCTTATGTGGTTTTTGCTTAAAACCATTTTAAACTCATGTTCGTATGTTAATATTAAATGCTTCCATAAATACTCTGCAAAACTTTTAAGTTTGAAAGTTATTGACCCGACTGGTTAGTTTTTTATTGTATATATAAATATTTTGAATGTTTATAAGGGTTGGCCATGGAAGTTTGAAATGAGTGACTTGATTGACTATGTATATTTTCTTATTGACAGGTCAAAATTTTGCTATGTGTGAGTCAATGATTTGAAAAAAAGACTTGTTGGAAGTTGACTTTGAAAACGCCTAAGTGCGTGGCTTGAACATTTTTAGGATGAGATGCTGCCCTTTTACAAATTATTTATAAAGTTAAATCTATTTTTTTAAAAATGTTTATAACGTAAGCATGTATGTATATTTTGGTGACGTTTTGGTCCTAGTGGGACTGGGGCGTTACAGGTGGTATCAGAGCATGTCTACGTGATTGTAGGCCTGTGATGTTTTCGAAATTGAAATGTTTTGAGTACTGTGTTATTGAAATGGTTACCTATAACCCAACAGCTATCATCTATGCCAAGCTTACTCTGGGAAGGTACTAAAGTTCATGTTTTGAATTTCTTTAGTGCTCTTATGAAAAGTATATGTATATAATTGTATGCATTATATAGAAATGCAAGTGATCTCAATGTGTGTTTTAAAGCAAGGTGAAAAGTATGATTTAAAGCATTGTGAAAGTTATGTTTTACAAAGCATGGTTACCAGTGTTTTCATGCCAAATCCATTTGATGCATAAACATCATCTGAGCTAATTTTAGATCAGAACTTAGCTGGATTTGAACATAGAGACATTGAACTTAAGTACACAATATGATTTTAGAGCTTCTTTAGCTCACTGAAATTCTATGATCCATGTGAACCTAAGTACATTATATCATGGCCTTAGACTTCTTTAAGTGTATTTGAGGATCATAGAATTTGACATATAAAGTATATATATATAAGATGTCGTCATGACGTTAAAATAATCAAGCATAGAATCCTCCGCAAGAAGATATGACACATATCATGGTTCAGTTCCAAACATACCACCCTCCGACCTTTAATGGTCAGGGTGAACCAACTGAGGCTGAAGAATAGCTACGAATGATGGAACGCATATCGCATGTACAATCTTCCAGCTCACTGGTGATGCTGATCATTGGTGAGAAACGTACAGGAGGTCAATGACGCCTGAACAGCTTGCGAATATGACTTGGGAAGACTTCAAGTAAGCGGTTATGCGAAAATTTGTTCCCATGTGTTATCGGGATCAGAAAGAAATTGAGTTTTTATATTTAACTCAGGGAAACATGACCGTGAATGATTATGAATGGAATTTCAATTAGCTGCTAGGTATACTCCACACCTGACGGACACTGATAAAAAAAGCTCATATATTTAAAAGAGGCTTACAAACTGAGATTAGAAGTATCATAGCGGGACGCGGCATGACTACGTATGCTGAAACTCTCGAACAAGCTCAAGATGTTGAATCCTCACTTTGTAAGAATGAGAACAAGGTTGATGAGCTAAAGGGGAAAAGAAAGTAGGATGATAACAAGAATAAGAGTCATGGTTTTAATAAAAATGCTAGAGTGAGAGGAGGATTAAATCTTAAAGCACAACAAAAAAAACCATTATGTCAAACCTGTGGAAAGAAACATAATGGTGAAAGTATGAAGGGAATAAATGTATGTTATAGGTGCTGGAAACCAATACATATGACATATAATTGTCCAATGAATAAGGGAAAAGAAGTGGCTAGGCCAGGTCAACCTCCGACAAGAAATGCTCGAGCCTTTGCTCTTAATCGACAAGATGCTGCACGTGAGCCTGGAAATATGGCAGGTATGATTAGCATATCAAATATGCATGTACTTGCATTATTTAACACTGGAGCTTCACATTTATTTATATCTGTCACACTATGCTCTAAGTTAAAATTAATGAAGGAAAAATTTAGTGAGGCCTTAGAAATAAGTATACCTTCGGGGAGGATATTAATTGCTGATCAAATATGTAAAAACATATATTTGAACCTTAGGTATAGATCACTAAGTGCAGATCTACATGTTTTAGACTTAAAAGACTTTGATATTATCCTCAAAATGGATTGGTTAGAAACTAACCATGCCATAATTTAAGTGTCTTAAAAAGAGCTAATCTTCTAAAGACCAGAGGAATTGGAATTTACTTACCATGGATCAAAGTTGGGAACTAAAAAGTAAGATATATTTTCACAATCAAAACAATGAAGATGCTTAGAAGAAGGATGTGAATCTTTCTTAGTAAGATTGATAATGAACAAGTCAGAGAAGGTGGGAATTGATGATGTACCTAGGGTGCGGGATTATAAAAATGTGTTTCCAAAGGACTTGCCAGATTTGTCTCTGGACAGACAGGTTGAGGTTACGATAGACTTATTTCCAGCAACTTCTACAATATCAAGAGCGACGTATCGCACGGCACCAAAGGAGTTAGAGGAGTTAAAAACTCATCTACAAGAACTCTTAGACAAGGGCTACATTTAACCCGACGTCTCACCATGGAGAGCATATTACTATGGATTTTGTGGTTGGTGTGCTTGACAACCCATTATTTCTTTTATGTAGGATTTTGCTGAATGACTGGCTTTCTGTTCTTGTTGCTAGAATGCTAAGCCACATATCTCCTTCTCATTATTTTGAGATCATAAAGGTATTTCTCACAATGTGGTCGAATGTGACATTTCTTCTCACAATAATGGCAGAGAATTCTCTGTTTGTTGCTATTATAAGCATTCATCTTCTTGTTAGTAATGTTCTTCCGGATATGCCGAACATTCTCTTGTACATGCATTGGTTTGCTTGTACTTTCTTTAACAAACACTGTCTTGGACTGTCCACCATTGTATCCAAGACTTGGATGACTCTTTCTTGAATGTCCTTCAGATGTGGAAATTTTATCAAGATTCTTTGTATTATTGTTCAGCATGTTGACATTCTTTTTGATGGATTTGAGCTCTGCAGATAATTCATCAATCACCTTCTTTTGCTGCTAAATAGTATTCTTCTATTCAGCATTAGATTTGATCAGCTTCTATTTCTCATTGAGAAAATCCTTGTTATGAGATTGAAGAGTCTTGTTGATCTCCACTACTTCCAGCCATCTTTTATACATCTCTTTGTATGTCTTGACAAGTTTTTCTTGGTTGAAGTCTTCATTGTCTGACTCATCATCTTCTGCATTGTTGAAGAGATTCTTGAATTCTGAAATTTTTGCTGTAAAGGCAATAGTTTCTTCATTTGAATCACTGTTGCCTTCGTTAGAGTCATTGTCACTGAGAGAAGCATTGTAATTCTTTTCATTTCTCTTCAGTGTGTTTGCACACTTAGCTTGAATGTGCCCAAATCAATCACATTCTCTGCACTGAATTCCTCTTCTGAAATTTGAAGTTTGAAACTCTTTATGCTCATTGCTTGAGTTTCTATTTTACTGAGAATTACCAGGTGGTTGTCTTCTGTTGTTGGCCCTTCTAGAAGACTACTTATTGACTCTTTTTAACACATGACTAAAGTTCTTGGTGATCAGGACCATATTATTCATTGTATCTGAATCAAGTGCAGTTTTTGCTTCTATACATATTCAAGTACATCTTCTGAGACTTCAATTTTAAAAGCAATACCTCTCTTCCTTGAGCTGCTGTCTTCATCTTCTAAGTTCATCTCAAATGTTCTTAATGACCCCATCAGTTCATCAAGTCTCATACTCTTGATATCATTGACTTCTTCAATTGCAGCAACTTTGTATGCAAACTTCTTTGGAAGAGATATGAGAACCTTTCTTACAAGCTTCTCATTGTTGATAGGCTCACCAAGAGAAAAACTCTCATTGGATATGCTTCTCAGTCTGGCATTAAACTCACCTATAGACTCAGTATCCTCCATTCTGAGGGTTTCAAACTTAGAAGTTAGGTTTAGAAGCCTTGACAACCTTACTGAACTAGTCCCTTCAAAGGTGGTTTCCAGAATATCCCACACAGCGTTAGCAGTCTCATAAGTTGAGATTAGATTGAATGTTTCAAGATCAACTGCAGAGAATATAACATTGAGAGTTTTAGAGTTAACATTGTATCAGTTCCTTTGCGGCACAGTCCACTATCCTTCTTCAATCTCCACCTGCTTTCCTTCCTTGGCAACAGTTGGCTTTTCCCATCCTTCAATGACATTTTTCCATGCAAGCTCATCTATTGATCTCAGAAACGACCTCATCATTGTTTTTCAGTAAGGATAGTTGTTGCCTTCAAGCAATGGTGGTCTGATCGTAGATTCTTCTTCTTTGATTAAACTCATAGCTTGAACTCAACCAAAACCCTTGTGTTCTTCGATATTGCCATACAGATCATGACAATCTCAAACACTTTAGTGTGGATGACACTAAAAATAAAATTTGTAAAATTTCATGGTGCACCTGTGTCAGTGACATCAGATCGCAATATGCGGTTGACGTCTAAATTTTGACAAAGCTTACAAAATGCAATGGGCACAAAATTGAATTTCAGCACAACTTTTCACCCACAGACTGATAGACAGTCTGAAAGAACAATTCAGACCTTAGAAGATATGCTCAGGACTGTAGTCATGGATCAAGGAGGAAGTTCGGAGGAATATTTGCCTTTAGTTGAATTTGCTTACAATAACAGTTTCCAATCAACCATTGGAATGGTGCCTTATGACGCTCTATATGGTCGAAAGTATAGATCACGACTTACTGGGATGAAGTTGGTGAAAGAAAAGTTTTGGGCCCAGAAATTATACAGAAGACTGTTGAGGTCATTAATAAAGTAAGATAAAGAACGAAAGAGGCCCAAGATCGAAAAAAAAATGTATGCAGATTAAAGAAGAAAAGATTTACAATTTCAAGTAGGAGATAAGGTGTTCCTGAAAATATCTCCTACAAGAGGCATTATGCGATTCGAAAAGAAAGGAAAGTTGCGGCCTAGTTATATTGGACCGTATGAAATTCTTGAACGAATCGGAGAAGTTGCCTATAAGTTTACGTTACCGCCAAAGTTAGGAAGAATTTATGACGTGTTCCATGTATCGATACTTCGAAAATATATTTTTGATCCAAGTCACGTCGTAAATCAGGAAGAAATATAAGTAATCTAGATCTGACATAGGACGAGTTTCTGATAACTATTCTCGACAGAGAAGTCCAAAAGCTGCGAAATAAAGAGCTAATGCTTGTGAAAGTTCAATGGAGCAGACATGGACAAGAGGAAGTTACATGGGAACTTGAAGATTAAGTCTTGGCAAAGTATCCAACCCTCGTTATAGTAGGTACATTCAATTTCGAGGACGAAATTTTTTTAAGGAGGGGAGGATGTAACACCCCAAAAAAATATAGTATTTAAATTTATTTTATAGCTAGAAATTTCATGAAATTAGAATCCAAATTATTTTGGGGTTAGCTAAATTATACTCTTAGAGGAACTATAAGACCAAAAAAGTCTCGACCTTAATCGGGTTTTCTAATTTATATTAGAATTTATATAATAAAAGTAGAAATTAATGGGATCATTTTGATACCAAGATCATCCATTTCGGACTTCATTTGACTTCCAATAGAATTTATTCCATTAAACACTTTGGAATTAATTTAGTCCTTCAAGCCCAACTTTATATATTCAAGCCCAATTAATTACCCACTTTTTGGCCCATCCAATTTTACCAATTCCAACCATTTAACATATATATCAACTATTGGGCCAGGCCATTAGGAGAATCCATGAGAGAGTAGTTATAAATTTATATCAATTGTGCATGTTATTCATTTAGATAAATTTAAAATTCCACCTATCATAATTTGCCATCTAGAAGATGTTTAATATAGATTAGTGTTAAGATTGAAACACACATATAGATATATGTGTACTACCTATCTATATTATATATATAAGTATATACGTATATAGCATATAAATGAAAGAATTAATTTGTCAATTTGGATAACCATGAAATCCACCAATCAATTATTTCAATTTGAAAATAAATTGTTAAATCTTAAGGTACATGTGTTAATGTGTGTTAATAAGGGATTGCTTAAGCAAGAAGAAAGAAATAATAATGATAATAATAATAAAATAAAATAAAATTTTAAACCAATGGAAATTGGCTATTTGGCAAACTATTAAAATTGATTAGTGTACATGTAAGTACATGTGTACTTCATAAATGTATATTGTTTGTGTATATACATATATATATATAATAGGGGTTTTGGCTAGCTTTAGCTAATTAAAGAAGAAAAAAAAAACGATCAAGTTAAAAAAATTGAAAGAAGAAAATTGGAAGAAAAAAAAAAGAAAGAAAAGAAAGGTAAGTTTTTTTTTACCCTCCGATTAAGTTTGTTTAATTTTTAATCCAATGTTATCTGATTTATTAATTTTTAGATTCGGCAATAATATATTAAATGAATCCAATTTCTATATTCATAATTTTTAGTTCTAGTTTAGTATTTGGAAATTAAATTAGGATCTTTAGAAATTTTTATTTGAGTCCCATAATTCTCAAATGTTATATGTTTTTCCTGAAGGAGATTCTAAATATTATAGTTCACTTGTAAATATTAACTCATGTTTCTTAGCCATTGAATTCAGTTCAATTTACCTTTAACCCTATTCAATTCTTCGTGAAGTCCAATAAAATTCTCAAATAGAATCACTAACTTGGTTCAATCCGTCAAATGCGAATTATTCGCCCATTTGACTCTATTTCAATTCAAAACGATCCCAAGGCATATGAAATCTCT
The DNA here is from genome assembly GCA_026008535.1 of Perilla frutescens. Lineage (NCBI taxonomy): Eukaryota > Viridiplantae > Streptophyta > Magnoliopsida > Lamiales > Lamiaceae > Perilla > Perilla frutescens. The sequence continues at coordinate 34,887,962 of BRKX01000006.1, read as the reverse complement.
AATTAAGTTATTTAGGATTTAGGGTATTACCTTAATGACCTATTTGAGGTTTCTAAGCTAGAATTTCAATTTTATAGGTCGAGGAGAACGAGAAGCATAGTAGCATCGCATAAATTGCATTGTTTATTGAGATCATCCAGGTGGGTTTTTCTATAACTCACAACTATGTTTTAAATTCGTCCATGAAAAGCATGTTAAATGTATTAATAGCATTGTTTACGCAATGATTGGATGTTTTGAGACTTCAGGCACAGAGGAATTCCGACTTACAAGCATAGACAGTTTACTTTGTGACTAAATGTCTAGATAAGTAACCGTAAAATATCATGTGATCACATTGGGTCTCTCATCCAATAAAGAAGAGTAAACTTTGTTATAAAGTATGTTCATGGTTATTTTCCATGAATTATGCAGTATAACAGTTTTAAAGCATGAAAGTATGACTTGGACGAATATTAATGCCCACCGAGTGTTTTCTGGCACTCAACCCAAATATTTTTAAATGTTTTTAGGTCCTGGAGATCGAGCTGGTTGATGATGAGCTGTTGAAGTGGGTTTGATGGTTGACCCTTATGTGGTTTTTGCTTAAAACCATTTTAAACTCATGTTCGTATGTTAATATTAAATGCTTCCATAAATACTCTGCAAAACTTTTAAGTTTGAAAGTTATTGACCCGACTGGTTAGTTTTTTATTGTATATATAAATATTTTGAATGTTTATAAGGGTTGGCCATGGAAGTTTGAAATGAGTGACTTGATTGACTATGTATATTTTCTTATTGACAGGTCAAAATTTTGTTATGTGTGAGTCAATGATTTGAAAAAAAGACTTGTTGGAAGTTGACTTTGAAAACGCCTAAGTGCGTGGTTTGAACATTTTTAGGATGAGATGCTGCCTTTTACAAATTATTTATAAAGTTAAATCTTTTTTTTTAAAATGTTAATAACGTAAGCATGTATGTATATTTTGGTGACGTTTTGGTCCTAGTGGGACTGGGGCGTTACAATAACACTTCTTGATCTTCTACTATATTCATGTACCTTCTTTAGATGCAAGGCGGGCTGCAAGCTACTAAACTGTGTGGATAACCTAGGGAATCAAGTGAGCAAGAGAGGGGCTGATTTGTCGCTTAGAATTTTCATCCCCCCTCCCTTATTAACGAGGGGGATGAAAATACACACTCCCAACCATAATGGGTTTGAGCCTCTCCACTTGTTCCATTCCATCAGTCCACTTAGGTGTTAATTGGGCTACAATATGGATCTAGAAGAATATTAAATTGGGTTACTAGTTTATTTAATTTCTAATATTCAATACAAGGATATAAATAAATAATTTAAGTGTTATTTTTATTCCACTATAGAAATAACACTGACCTACCAATATAATACATATTTGCTTATATGCTTTATTCTTTAGCTCAGTCATGCCCCATGTTTCAAATATAATGTCCATTAATTAATAATGTAAGTTATGACAGCTATAATTAATTAACATTTTCATTCCTAGAGCAGTACCACACAAGCTTTATCATGTATGGAACAAATTTCATTTGCAAGGTTCAACATGCACTTGTGTTTACTCAAGGGGACATCATCAACCTGACGCACCAGGACATGGTGACCATATATAATGTACGACCCATCATATATGTAAATATTACTACCCAAAATATCGAGTTTATTGATCTTATCAAGAATCGCACTCATTGATAAATCAAAGTAGTAGACATAACATATATATGTCCGTCAGTATATATTGGTTAAGAACCTGAACTCTGTGGATCTTTATTCTCTCCCTTTAGGGTCAGATCAGAGAACAGTATCCTATTGTGATCCTCCTCAATACACATGTCAATGTATCAGTATAATCAATTAGTCAAGATAAATGAACTATCAAATTATTCTACGGTGTCTAATGATTGGTTCAGGACCATCTAAACTGCAAACTTTTTAATACTTTGCAAGGAATCCGATGATATGATCTTTACCGTGTGTTCACCCACACCATATCATCTACATTGCAAATATATGAAACATGTATATATATATATATGTATATATATATATATCAATAAAGAGCTTTACAAACAATGACTGCAATTCATATTCAATCTTATCATCAAAACATTGTCGAATGTATACTAAGATAAGCTTTTCAGTATATAATCCGAAACAATCTCCCACTTATAATCAAAGCATGTCTTTCAAGTATAAAAAAATTGGCAAAATCTCCAACTCTAACTAAATCTCAAACGTAATTCAGGTCTACATCTCACCCCCATTTCTTCCACGTGACCATCGAAGGTCTTAGTTGGCAGGCTCTTCATGGATGGATTAACCAAGTTGTCCTCCGATGCAATATTGACCACTGCCACATCTCCTCTCTTAATGATTTCTCATATAAGATAGTACTTTCTCTCTATGTGTTTACTTACCTAATGGGCTCTAGGTTTCTTCGAATTTGCTACTGCACCAGAGTTATCACAGTATATCGTAATGCTCTTAGGCAAATCAGGAACCACGCTCAAGTCTAAAAAGAAGTTCTGAAGCCAGACAGCTTCCTTTCAGCTTCCATGGTAGAGTCAGCTATATATTTTTGCTTGATGTTCCTCCATGCAATGGCTCAGCTTCCCAAGGTAAGGACGTAGCCTGAGGTAGATTTACTCTGCTCTTTATCGGATTGAACATTTGAGTCCATATAACCTAAGGGCACTAGACTATTAGTGCAGTATGCCAATATATAATCTCGAGTCCTCTTCAAGTACTTAAGAATATTCTTTACTACAGTCCAGTGTCCTTGTCCAGGGTTAGACTGATATCTGCTTACCATTCCAACTGCATAGCATATATATCAGGCCTAGTGCATAGCATAGCATACATGAGGCTTCCTACAACCGAAGCATATGGAACCCCCTTCATCTCATCTGTCTTAGCCTGTATTTAGGGACACATCTTCTTGGATAGATAAATTCTAAAGTTACATAAACTGGGTAGTTGTTGGTCCTAATACGAGTCTATGCCAGTTTAGAGGGGTGTGAATAAACCAACTTTAAAAACTTAAATTTATTGCGGAATGTATAGGGCCCTGACTCGCTTTCGATATTTTATCTGTGCACTTAATCAGTTGAGATGGACGATAGCTTAGCTGGTGAGCTGATCAGTTAGAACTGATAGCTTGAAGACTTAGCTTAGCGCAGCTTGTGTGTGTGTGAAGGTGTGCAGTTTAAGAACATGCAAATCTGAAAGCAATAAGAACAACACACACAAGACTTTATAGAGGTTCGAAGCTTTCTGCTTCTATGTCCTCTCTTCCTTCAGCAGAAGGGCAATCCACTATGCAAGTATAAACTTTTTTTATTACAGTTACATAGTGAAGAATTCATGTTGGACCTGAAAATGACACCCTTCAACCCGAGTGCGGCCTTCTTTCCAACTATTGCTGTCCTGGAAGAACGGACCTATCGGTACACGCTCCTCCTCAGCCAGTTTCTGGTTTGACAGCTCACACTTAACGGTCCCAACTGCTCGCTGAGACTTTAGGTGCTATTGCCCATCTTTACACGATTTTAGATCTCGCTCGATCTTCAAGAAGGCAGTCTTGAATCTATTATCAACCCGGAATACTCTTTTAGCTTGAGCTAAGTGGTTGATCTTTGTAGAACTGAACTGAGAAGCTTTGTTCTTGCTGGAATTCTGTGTCAGCTAGCTGCTTGCTTTGAGACTTGAAGCACGTCTTCTCAGTTAAGACTCTTCACTGAGGAGATTTAAGCTCTTGAGCTGTGGGCGGAAGAAAGAAAGCTCAATCTCTGCAAAATAGTGAAGTTAGTTTTGCAAGAAAGTTTTCAAAAAATCTTGGCCAAAATTGTGTTCACTGTCTTTAAATAGATGAGTGATCTTCTGACCATTGTGATTAGTGAATGTGTGGAATTCACCGGCGGCATTTTAATGCATGCAGTCGTTCGAAGCTTTTAATGAACTAGTCATTTGACTTTAATAACTTCTGCTCTAAGATCATCAGGATCTTCCAGAGATTTCCTGTCAAGATCTTCATTGACTGCTTTTTAGAGAGAGCAGGTATTTTGGTTATCAGTTTTGGACATTCAGTTGATGGGCTCTCAACTATCTTGGCTTTCAGCTCTGAGATTGTCCAGTTGGCAGTTACTCAGCTGTCTTGAGCTTCAATCCTGCAATGGTCCAGTATATCTGACTTGGCAGCTTAGCTTCAAAAGCTTTCAGTTCTGGACTACCAGTTGGCTACTTGTTTGAGCTTTTTCTCTCCTTGAATTGATCTTTAGTCAGTTCAGTATAGGCTCAAAGCTTTTAGAGCTTTCTTCCAGCTAACTGATCTTTGATCAGTTTAGGGTTGGCTCTTTATGATTGACTCATCTTTGATCAGTTCAGTTTCAGCTTTCTAGCTGGCTTTACTCTCATCAGTATTTCTTGGCTTTCAGCTAGACTGATGGTTACTCATCTATGGATGTCTACCAGTCTCCAAAGTTCTCTTCCCTCTATAGCTTTTCTTAAGCTTTGAAGAGTTGACTCTGACTTGTCTGACCGAGGCAACCTTTTAAGCTGGTTGACCATGCTTCAAAATAGCTGTCTATCATTTAGGCTAGACTTATGTCTGAAGTCTTACTTGGTCATTGCCCCTGATTTTCAGCTTTACATAACCTGCAGTTTTTCATTAAATAATCACACATGTTTTGACATTTCATCAAAACCATCAGTTAGATTATTCCAACAATTTCTCATTTTTTGATGATGTCAAAACCAATTGGTTTGATGATGAAAAACTGCATGAGGTTATCTTTCATGAATGAGCATCTGAGCTTGTACCAGTTTTTGGTACCAGAGCTGATAACAGACCATCTTCCTAAGAACAGTCTTGATGCTTGTAGCTTCTAAAAGCTATCAGTTTGACATTCATGAGTATCAGAGCTTTGACAATTAGATGAGCATCAGAGCTTTGAAACATAAATAGCATTGAGCTCAACGAGTTTTATCTTTAAGGCATCAGGGTTTTTGCTGACAGAAGATAAAACTTAAATGGCTTTAAGATCTTTTGATACTCGTTAGCACAACTTGAAAAGCTTTAAATATTTGAGTTCTAAAACAGCTGAATTCTGATTATCATGCAGATTTTGTTCATTTATCAAAGCACATGGAAAGCCTTAGGCTATTCAGAAAGATATATCAACATGATCAGAATGTATTTATATTATTAACAAAAGAGCATGTTTAGAAACTAATTGAGCAAAGAAGATGAAGAAATGTAAGGAAGTAAAAGAGAGAGAATATCAAAAACTGATATTTTTAACTTCCTTCTTAAGTTGGAACTGTTCACCACTCAGTTCCTTCTTTTTTTGCTCGATTCTCCTCTTTCATACTTGCAGGGAGAGATGTCTAGTATACTGTGGATACCGCATTCTTGCTGCTGTTCTAGTTGGGCATTCTCCGAAGTCCAAAAGTAGTTTTGAGCTCGTCATTGCTCAAATTGGACATCCCCCTCACGAGTAGCTTCCCCCTCGCGAGTAGCTTCCCCCTGAAAGGTAGCTTCCCCCTGGAGTTGTACCTCTCTTTGGATCTCATCCCAAAGAGTTAGATCACCTTGTTAGTTTTCGTCATATGCTTTTCCATATGATTTTCCATCATCACCATACTCTTTTTCCTTTTTAGCATCATCCAAAAGGGTGAGCTGATGGAAGTCATAGTTTGGCAGTGACAACTATGGCAGAAGAGAGAAAGAAGTGGCCAGCAAATTGTCAGTGATATGGGGAGCTTGGGGTACAGGCATAGGAGTGGACAACCATGCATAAGACTCCTCTATCGACATCAGTTGGTCAAGATCAGGTAGAAAGAAGGGATCTAGCCTGGTAGAAGAGGCTGATACGAGTTTTAGAAGTGGCTCGTCCAGAATGGTGATGAGGGCATCCTCTTGAAGAAGAGTTGTGGATGAGTTAAAGGGCTCATAGTTGGGAAGGGGTGCATCATGAGGCACCGAGGTTTGAAATCTCTTAATCATGGAATCCATGATTTCTGACACAAATGGTGGTGACTGAGCGGATAGTTCATTCAGCTCATGCTCTATTATCCTTCCGCAATCCAATATGAGTAGCCTTGCTTGTCTGCCATGAGCGGTATGGTAGCATCATTCACTTGAAATCTCCAAAAGTGATATTGGAGATATCTTCGAATATGTTCGAAGAGATAGGGGCTGAGATCCCCAATTTAACCAAAACAACTCTTCAGCTGTTGGTCAAGGCTTGTATTGAAGCCTTTTTCCAGAAATTCTGGGTCAGTGATGTAGGAAGGCTCGCTGGTTGCAGTTGCAGTTGACTCATCACTTGTATAAGTGAAAGAGCCACTGTCAGTTGAAGACCGATCCGCATCAGCTGGAGATTCAACATAAAGGAGCGGCTGCTTTCCTTTGGCTGGGTTGTGGTCCTCCATTAGCTGAAGTCTCGCCCACCTGGGGCGACCAGTTACTTCATGATGTCTGCAGTGAATGTAAACTGTAGGAAAGAGATCTCTTCAGATGAGGTAGAATCCACCAGAAACTGTTTCAAGTTGCTCCTCGATGATGTGACTGAGTCGATTGACAATCCTGACTTGGCCTTGAATGTGCCAAAGATTAGATCGATCTCAGCACGCTTGACATGCAAGCGAAGCTGAGCCAATATAAAGGATGCCCAATCAGTCTTGCATCCGTAATATATGCCGGCCATGAGATGAGCGGTGTTGTCGTTAAATTGCGCGTTTGTAATGTTGTTGAGCAAAATATACATCACAATGTCCATGATTTGGACCACCGTTGGAGGGAGACTATCTTTCAAATTATTTGAAAAGTCTCGATGATCGACGTGTGGAAGCTTTAAGTCATTCCACAACTCCAACTTGGACGGGAGCGCGAGTTCATCCACCTTCTGACCTTTATCGGGTAGCTAAAGCAGATCGGTTAACACATCTTTGTTGATGATGATAACCTGATCATGGACAACAAACATTATATTCTGTCATGTGATCTCCGCATTGTAGTAGAACTCAGCTACAAGTGAGAGATGTTTCCTCTTGGGCTGAGTTGTCATGAAAGACAAGAGCCCGCATGATTTCAGCAACTGAAATATAATGCTAGTCTTCTCTGGACCTAATCAAGCTTCAAGGAGCTCTCGGTCAATGTACTTATCCTTTCTGAGCATCTTTATGAGAAGCTAGGTGTTCATCGAGTGAAATGGAAGAGCCATTTTTCAATGAAAGATGATATGAGCATGGGGGAACTTTGGATAAGTGAGAAGATCTTAGGAAAAACCATCAAGAATAGATTAGGTTTTGATGAGATGTCAAAACTATTTATGAAAAATTGACTAAAATTCAAGTTGTAGATCTGAGCTGACCAATCCAGAGCATCAAGAAGGAATTCAATTAAAGCCAAAGTCAACCAATCTGGAGTATGGTCTACCAGCTGGAAGGATACGTCATCCAGTCAGAACTCAACTCAACTGAGGAGTCAAAAAGTCAAACCAGTCGAAACAAACTGACAGCTAAGTCAGCTGAGCTGAGGGAGAAAAGAATCGACTAGACTGAAGAAACTGATAAGAGATCAGTTTAAACTAAAGATTGGAAGTAACCAGCTGATGGCCAAACTGAAGTAAACAGACAAATCAGCTAAAGGCCAGAACTGAAGTCAGCCAGCTTGTGATTAGTCAAGCTGATAAGAAAGCTCAAGAGAAAGCAGTCAAACTGACAAACTAGTCAATAGATTGTGAGTAGTCAAAGCTGACAAAAGAACTTGAGAATGATTAGTCAAATGACAAACTAGCCAAAAACTTGAGATCAGCCAAACTGGAGAAACAATCTCGGAACTGCCAACTGGAGCAATAGCCAAACTAAGCTGACAAGCTCGGAACTGCCAATTGGAGCAATGGCCAAACTGAGCTGACAAGCTCGGAACTGCCAATTGGAGCAATAGCCAAACTGAGCTGACAAGCTCGAAACTCCCAGCTGGAGTAGTAGCCGAACTGAACAGACAAGTTCAGAATTGCCAACTGGAACTCAAAGTTGCTAAAACTGAAGCTCAGAACTGCCAGCCAGAGAACCCTGGAGTTATTGCTCAACCGGTGAATCTTGGAATAAATGCTTCAACAGAGATCCTGGAATGAAATATCCAATGGAGATTGATTGGCAAAGCAACGGCTACTTCAATCAAAAGCTCCAGCGATCAATAAAGACCATTTGCCATTGATGAACCAACAAGAGCCATCGATCAATGGTACTCAAAGGTCATAAAATCACTCCTCTATAAAAGATGAGTGAATCAAAGTTTTAAACACTCTTTGCTACCAAGGCTTTTGCATACACATTCTTGAAATATTCAAGCAGAGCTTTCTTTCTCCCTCCCAATAAGCTCAAGTTCAGCATTTGATAAAAACTACGAGAGTCCAACTGAGAAGAAGAATTCAAAGAGTCAAGATATTCAGCCAGCTGTTGGTAATCCAGCCAGGGCAGCCTTCTCAGTTTCAGCAATACAACGATCAACTACCCAGCTCAATTGAAGGAGCACATCAGTTGATACCCCTTGTTCAAGACTAACCTCTTGAAGATCGAAAGAGATCTAAAACCTTGTAAAGACGTCAATAGCACCTACCTATCTAGCGAGCAGTTAGGGACTTCAAGTGTGAGTCGTCGACCCGCTGAGGTAGCGAGCAGTTACCAGGTTCAGCCAACTATCCTTCATTGTGTAATTTGTAAAGAAAGTCAAGTTATATAGTGAAGTTGCCCTTCTGTGGAAGGAAGAGAGGACGTAGAAGTTTGAGACTTCGAACCTCTATAAATCACCTGTGTGCTGTACTGTTTTGATTATTGCATATCTTTGAACTGTACACAAGCTCACACAATCTGTATTTAAGCTGTCATAACTGATCAACCAGTTTGTGCATAGATAAGTTTCTCTAAGCGAGTCAAAGGGCCCTTATTATGCCGCAATTGAAGTAAAATTTTTTTAATCAATTTATTCACCCCCTCTCTAAACTGATATCGACTCGCCCGGGACCAACAAGTGGTATTAGAGCGGTTGATTCTAAGGATCAGCCGTTTCTGCAGATTAACTGAATCAGATCTACTTATCTGTGCTAACATTCCAGCTATGGGAAATCATAAGCTACCTTTGTTTTCAGTTGAGAATTATGATAATTGGAGTAGGAGAATGAAGGCACATCTCTGCTTGATCCATGAAAATATGTGGGAAGTCATTGAAGATGGTCCAATCATCATCATGATGGACAATGATGTTTACATAGTTGATATCAATAAACCAGCAAGGATCCTAAAGCCAACTAATCTTCTCACCAGTGAGGAGAAGAAGTTGAAGAATCTAGAGTTCATTGCTCAAGCTGCAGTATTTCAAACTCTAGATGAGGACAGAATGAAGGACACAAAGAACTGCACAACTGCCAAGGAGATATAGGACTTACTAGCAGACCTGTGCCAAGAGTCCGAAGCCATCAAAGGAAACAAGCTCCAACTGGTAGTCGACAGATATGAATCCTTCAAAATGCAGCCAGAAGAGTCCATCTCAAGCCTTGAAACCAGATTTCTAGGCATCATCAGTGAGATCACCAACCTCGGGAGAAGTTATCCCAATTCTAAGATGAATTCCAAGGTCTTGGATAATCTCACTGAAGAATGAGACATGAAAGTGATAGCTACAAAAGAATCAAGAAATCTAAATAGCATCACTCCCAGAGAATTGTTTGGCTCTCTCAAAGCTCATGAGTACAGCCTAAATCGGAAGAATGAAGCATCAACATCGTCAGCTCAAGATGCAGCCTTCTATGGTGAAAGGAACCGATTTAGAGATACTCAAGGAAGGAACAACTTCTGACCTAAGAGCTCACCAGCCAGAGAAAATCAAGGTAGATCTTCATCCGAACGAAAAGGAGAAACAACTGAAAAGAAGGAGAACCTGACTAAAGAAATCAATGATCAAATCGAGTCAGTTACCAGGTTGTTAGAAAAATTGAAGAGAGTTCGGGATAAACAATTAGTTCCTCCTCAAACTGATGAAATCCCAAAAGATGAGAGAACTCATCAACCAGCTGAACGATCAGCTGAACCATTCAGGGGTGGCAATCGAAATCTAGGAGAATGTTTTCACTGCCACAAATAAGGACATTACAGATATGAATGTCCAGAACTCCCTGAAGACAAGAAAGCCAAAGTGAGGAGAAGCTTCTTCAAAAGGAAAGCAATGGTTGCAAATTACGAGAATGCGGTGTTAGACGATTCAGACTATCCATCTGGAATTGATTCTGACGGCTACAACTCAGATGATGAAGCGCTATTCTGCGTCATGGCTAACAATGATGAAGAGGTTAGTACAGTTGATTCTCAAACCTCCTTCTATCATACTAATGAAGCAACTGTTTCTAGCAATGAACTTGACATGAAACTTATGATGCTAGAAGATCAATTAGCTTCAATATCCTGCTTGCATGTTGAACTAAAAGATGAAAATGATGAACTGAGAAATAGAGTTAGAAAACTGCGCATTGATCATGAACGATTGAATTTTCTTGAGTCTCAGTTTGTGGAATTTGAAAAGTTGAAACTGAGAACTGCTGATCTAGAAGCTGAGAATCAAAAACTCAAGCAAGAGATCCATGAGAGAGAAAAAGTAACTCTAAAGTTCAAAAAGGGATCTCAAACTCTAGATGAGATATTAAATCATTAAAGAACTGGAACCAATAGCTCAGGGCTAGGATATAGCAAGTTCGCTGCCTTAGAGAAAGGAAAATCAGTTGCTCAACCCAATGATAAAGGAATCCTAGAAGGATTCACTAGATCTCAATATCAGCTAGCTGAGCCAACCAAAGGCAAAGGAATATTGAGAAATCCTCAAACTCAGCCCAGACAATTTGGTCAGTTCTCATAACCAAAAACACCAGGTCAACTGAAGGCCAACTTCCAGCTGAGACCATCAGTTCACTCAAATCAATCCATTCGTTCAAAGCTTTCAATTCAACAAAGACCACCAGCTCAGTACAGAATGCCTCCAAGGCAAACTGATAGATCAGTCCACTTTAAAAAGAAAGACCAGTTTAGATCTCAAGCCTATCCTACCAAGTTGTTCAATCAAAACACTTATGGGAGAGATCAAAGAAACTCATTTCAACTCTATCATCACTATAATGAGTACCTGGATTCCAGAAATGAACCAAGAGTTGATCCAAAAGGGTTCAATCCAGTAAACTGGAAACACACAAGGCATTGGCCTGATAGAAGAGCTCAAAAGTCTCAAGATAACAACATTTTAGTTGAATTGTTTTACCCTACTAACTTTCAACGCAGGTACCATTCAACTGATTCAACTCAAAATAGAAGAGTTGAAAGAAAATCTGAACTGATCAAGCGATCCAAATCAGTTGATTCTCAGAGTGATAAAAAGCCAAAAGTTTGGCAAGTTTGGATTCCAAAGAACTTGATGTATCAACAAGGACCCGATATGAAATGGGTCCCTAAATTCTAATCCTTGTTCTTGCAGGATAAGAGCATCCTATCTATGAAGAAAACCAAAGATATTTGGCATCTAGATAGCGGGTGCTCCAAACACATGACCGGAGACAGAGAAGATCTCGACGGTTATGAAGAAGTCAAAGGTCCACTTGTCACATTTGGAGACAAATCCAAAAGCCGAACCATTGAAGAAGGGTTTGCGGTCAAGGGAAAAGTTGTAGTAAATGGAGTCTCCCACGTGGATGGACTAAAACACAAACTACTCAGCATTAGCCAACTGTGCGACAATGACTACTCAGTTGACTCAACCAAAAACTCCTGCAACATAAGAGACAAGTCAACTGGAGTAATTCTTCTCACTAGCATAAGGAGAGGCAACATGTATATTGTGGACTAGTCAACCGGCTACTCAGAAGCTTGCTTTCTTTCAAAAGGATCAACTGAAGCAAGCTGGTTATGGCATCGACGACTGAACCACCTCAACTTCAAAACAATCAACTACCTAGCCAAGAAAGAGCTAGTTGAGGGGCTTCCCAAGGAGATATATAAGAAAACAGGTGTGTGTGGACCATGCTAAAAAGGGAAGCAAGTGAAGTCATCCTTAAAGAATCGGAGTCATCCACCAGGAACAACTGATTACCTCCAACTGCTACATATGGATCTGTTTGGTCCAGTCAGAGCACAAACCCCAAAAGGAAAAAGATTCACTCTTGTAGTAGTTGATGATTTCACAAGATATACGTGGGTGGAATTCTTGAGGTGCAAAGATGAAACTTACGACAAGCTAACGGTGCTTATCAGAAGGCTACAAACTGAAAAAGAGAGATCAATTCAAAGGATTCGCTCCGACAATGGAACTGAATTTGTAAATCAGCAAATGATCAGCTTTCTCAACCAGCTTGGAATCACTCATGAACACTCAGCTGCAAGAACTCCACAACAAAACGGCGTAGCCGAACAGCGAAACCGGACGCTCAAAGAAGCAGCTCGAGCAATGATAGCTGATGCCAACATAGCTGAAGGTTACTGGGCTAAAGCAGTCAACACAGCTTTCCATACTCAAAATCGAAGTGCCATCATAGCCGCACATGACAAAACACCCTATGAGCTATATAAGGGTCGTAAGCCTTCCATTTCATATTTTAAAATATTTGGCTGTAAATGTTATATTCACAACAATGACAAGACTCAATTGAAAGCTTTCAGTGCTAAAGTTGATGAGGAAATATTTCTTGGGTATAATTCGCCTCACGCACAAGCTTACAGAGTGTTCAATAAACGAACTCTTGTTGTGGAAATAACATGTCATGTCGTATTTGATGAATTTGCTAATGAGTACAGGAACAAAGAAACAATAGACACATCAGTCCAAGTACTACCTAGTGAAACTGAGAACTCGCAGGACTATGTGGATCACATTGTTCCAGAGCGTCTTGAAGTTTCACTAGAAGAAGGCAATAAAACTGGTACTAAACCAGTTGAGAACAATATGGTCAATGAAGACACAAATCGTGCTGAGATGATAAATCCCACAACTCAAACAGGGGGAAGAACTGATGAAGATACCGAACCAACTGATAGAAGGGTGACTGATGACGTCACCACAGTTGATCCAGCTGAAGCTATCTTGCCCAAATGGCTCCGAAGCCATCCAACTGACAAGATAGTTGGTGATACAAGAAATCGAGTTCAAACAAGAAGTTCAACTGAGCATGCATTATTCACATGCTTCATATCTCAAATGGAATCAGTAAATATCAAAGAAGCCTTAGAAGATTCAGACTGGATCATAGCCATGCAAGAAGAACTGAATCAGTTCACAAGAAATGACGTATGGTTTCTTGTCGATAGACCAAAAACCCAGAAAGTCATTGGTACAAAATGGGTTTTTCGCAACAAACTGGATAAACAAGGTGTGATCACAAGGAACAAGGTGAGACTGGTAGCCAAAGGATACTCATAAAGTGAAGAGATCGACTTTGATAAGACATTTGCACCGGTTGCAAGATTGGAAGCTATCAGACTGTTCCTAGCTTATGCAGCTCACTTCAATTTCACATTCTACCAAATGGATGTCAAGAGTGCTTTTCTTCAAGGAATGCTCAAGGAGGATGTGTATGTCGAGCAACCACCAGGCTTTGAAATTGGTGATCAAGTCTTCAAACTGAAGAAGGCCCTCTACGGACTGAAACAAGCTCCTAGAGCGTGGTATGAAACTCTCACAACATTTTTGCTGAAAAATGGGTTTCAAAAGGGAGTCATTGATCGAACTCTATTCCTAATAGAACGATCAAGATAGATCTTAATGCTTCAAATTTATGTGGATGACATAATTTTTGAATCAAAAAGCAAAGATCTATGCACACGATTCGCTCAACTGATGCAAGCGAATTTGAGATGAGCATGATGAGAGAAATGACATTCTTCCTAGGACTCCCAGTGAAGCAGCAGAAAGATGAGATATTTATCAGCCAGGACAAGTACACTAAGGAGCTAGTCAAGAAGTTTGGAGTTAACAAAGGAAAAACTCTCAAGATTCCTATGAATACATCAGTTCAGCTAACTCTTGATGAAGAAGGAGAATCAGTTAGCCAGACATATTACAAAATGAATACAAAATGAATACAAAATTCTAGCAACAGTTGTAGCAAGGATGATTGTTAGCAGAACAGGGAGTCACTCAGAAATGTCAGAGCACAAGTACAAAGCCTGTGCAGCAATCACCACAAACGTCTAAGTCAACTGGGCTCAGTACTTCTTTGAGCAAATTAAGAAGTATGTAGACATTATTGAAAGACATTGGAAAGAAACTGAGTTCCATCAGAAGATATGCTACCCCTGCAGTATCAGCAGCATATTGGAGAGCACTCTTAACTCAATGACTGAAGAAACTGACACGTTGATGATCAAGAAGCTAGATTTTATACCCCTAACTGGCATAAGACAACCAGCCTCAAAGCCCATAAGCATCAAAAGCAATCGCCAAACTGATGCCCTCTCAAAGAAAGTAGAAGAGCCTGCTAAAAGAAAAGGCAAAGAGATTGCTACAGAGATACCTCAAGAGGACTCTGACTCAGAACACTTTATCCCAATAAGCCAAATGTTGGGAACCACAATCAGAGCCAAGCCTCTGCGATAAGTTCGATGTGGATCAATGATTGATTCACCTAAAGAAGAGACCTCTACCAGGCTAGTTCAAGCCAAGGAAGGAACTGACAGATCAAACCAAAAAGGAAGAAGAAGAAATCAGGACCACCACCCCCTCCAAAACTACCTCCTTTTAACATCAAGGTGTTTGATGCGGCACCGGTTAGAGGAGATGACATTGTGCCTCTCAGAGGAGTTCCACCACGGGGCACAGGAGCTAACTTTTTCAGAACTGCGTGTCCCCCGATGGGAGAGACTGAAGAGAATATAAGAGCTCTATCAAGAGCTGAAGTCATCAAGAGCTGGGCTAATGAACAAGTGACGAAGTTCATTGCTGAAAACTTTGTTGAAGATGTGATTGGCACGGCTGCTCTACATAAAGCTCTCTCAAGGTATGTATACTGGTATCTTTGGAGACACTGCTTCAACTTTGAAGCCCATTTTCTTCTAACCACCCTCCATGGGATGAGCTTCTAGAGAAGAGAAGAGAGGTGGAGCATGCAATGGGCTGGACAGGAAACTCCTAAGCAAAATCCAGTCATTACCTTGAAGAGAATGCTTGCCATTCGAAGGAACCACCCTCACCCAGACCAACAAACATTGTTGGAAGTGATGAATGATCTGCTCGTCTGGGCCAACATCTGACTGCCACCTCTACAAACTGAAGCTGAATAGCAACACTGGAGAAATCCTCAAGTTCGACAGCACTGGTTGCTCAAGGAGCTGCTTATCCTTAGACAACAATAGCATCAACAGGGGCTGAATCTATTTAACAAAGAAGCCTAGAGCAGTCAACAAAGAGCTGAAACTGCAGAAATTTACAGCACAAGGCAAACTATCATAGCATCTGTGGCTAGACAGTTAACATTCGAAAAATCTCCTCAACCAGATGACATGATCATCGATCTTCTTGATGATTCTCCTTAGGTGCAAGCAGTTGATGAGTGAACTGCCAGTGATCTGGAGTTCGAAGAAATGCTCAAATCTCCTATTCTACCAGTTCTTCCAAGTGATGAAGAGTCAGAGAAGTCAGCTGAAAAAGGCTCGATTGCCTGAGGAGCCAGCTGAACCCCAAACTGCTCCTCCCCAAGAGTCAACTCCAGAGCCAGCTGAACAGATAGCTCAAATAGATGAACAACCTGCTTATCAAGGTACACTAGCAATAACTGTGTACGTTGATCCAATTCAAAGAGCTCTCCAGGCTGCTGCTAAAGCTACTGCACCGGAGATTTTACCAGAATCAAGTTGTGATGAGACCATCATCATGGAGACGGATGAACTGACCCACACAGTTCCTTGAGAGGAACTGATTGGAACTGAAGCAGGCGAGGAAGCTGACTCAAGAGCAGTTCAGTTCAATGCTCAACCAAGCAGTTCTACAATCCAACTCCTTGCCTATTATGTGGAACTGATCAACAGCCTGCAGCAACAGGTTAAACTGCACAAAGAGCAAATTCGACAGTTGCAAGCTCATCCAAGACTCCAGTCAGCTGAAACTGAATCATCGAGCAATGATGAGGATGAGGAAGATGATGTCACAGAACCGCTGGCCAAAAGGAGAAAAACTGATCACAAGAAGGACTAAGTAGCTGATCAAGTTCAAACTGATTAGAAAGCCCTAAGTTTACTTCTTGTAATTCAGTTTGTAATTATTTATTCTTGATATATATATAAAAAGTTTAAACTTTTGTTTTCAAATAAATGTCGAGCTTCGCATTTATTTTTGAAAATTTTGACTGTTGCAATAATGACACGTGTCAAAGTCATTAAATGCCAACGACCAAAAGAGGCCAGAGGATAGTACGAATCCAACCATCAGATCTATGAGCCTGCCCATACACTCATAAAAAGCCCCCTCTTTCAAGCCTCTAAAAAATACTCCTCCTGCAATCTCAGAAACTCTCTCTCTCTCTCAAAGATCTTGAAATTCCCAAAATCTCAGCCAACCCCAAAGATGGCCGAATTATCCAGATCTTTAATTGATAGGAAGAAATTTCAATTCATTCTAAATGAATCAAACAATCCAACCCTTCTGTCAAATCTTCACAAGACAGAAATTCTTTACTACCTAGAAACACCACCAAAGTTCTTTAGACAAAATTTGGTGAGTGAATTTTTGCTTCAAGCAAAATTATCTGCAGATGGAAAGACAGTGTCTTCATTGATTCAAGGATGGACACTTCAAATCACTGAAAGAACAATTGCAGAAGTGTTTGAGCTTCCACAAGAAGGTTCATTAGTTCAAGAACTAAAGGAATCTGCAGAGTCATACTAGAGAGAATGGAAAGCTTCAACCTGCAACAAGCAATTCAGTTTTACAACCGCTAAAACTGACCTGAAGCCCGAGTATGGCGTTCTACTCGATATAACGAACAAGATGATGTTTGGGGCCATTGGAAGCCTGAGTCAACTCTCCCAAGAGAGATACAAGGTTATGATTCACCTTGCTGAAGGACGACAAACAAACTGGGCAGAATTTGTCTTCCAACAATTCAAGCATCAAGTCGTCAAGGCCTCTGACTCAAAGACATCTGGCAAATTTGAATCCAAAGTATGACTTGTTCTAAGAATGAGCAAGATGATTGAAGACTTGCTTAAACTTCCAAATGATGAATCACTACCAGTCCTTATCTCTGACTGGATTCCTAAGAAGGGAACTGCTCATCTTCAATCACTAAGAAAGAAGAGAAAAGCCAAGGCAAAGACAAGCAACAACACTTCCAGGAACTCAACTGCTAACGCCGTTCATTCTCCAAGATCAAAGAACGGATCACCAGTTGATTTTCAGGTTTGCTCTGATCCAGATGAGCTTATTCCATTTATTGGAATCCCTCATCCAAACTATGGAGCGGACTACTTCAGAAGCACATGCCCTCCTCTCCAGCTGACTGAAGAAAATATTCACACTTTCTATAATAGTGAATATGCAGTTAAAGGTGCACACAAGGAAGTGACCAATCTCCTTCTCACTCACTTTGCTTTTGTTCCACAACGTGACCAAGAGTTGTTCAAATAACTCCACCGATATTTCTATTGGTATAACTGGAGACATTCTATGTCCATCCAGTCTCACTTTTTGCTAACTGCCTTTCATGGCATGAGCTACTGGCAACGTGAAGAAACTTGGAGCATTAAATGGATAGGATCGTCAAATCCATTCCCTCTAACCATTGTGAAAGTCCAGTACATCATGAATCACCGGCATGTCAACAAGATTCTAGCAACCGCCTTGTTAGCTGAATTCAAAACTAACATCATGCCTCAAGGAGTTGGAGTTGCATGTCAATTAGTCAACTGCCCAACTGGCTCGCTTTGTCGAAAACTGAACTTTGATAACTTATCAAGTCAGTCAGCTGAGCCATCACGATCAACTCCAACTGCCACCGTAAGGATAGAACAACATCTATCACATACTGAAGTCGTGGCTCCTTAGAAGAGTCCAAGACATGCTGATGAAAGAGACAGTGATGATGAAGATACAACCACATCACCAAATCTCCTATCCAAGAGCTATGTCACTCCCCTACTCACATCCAGCTCAAAAGGCGTACAATTGATTATGAAAAATGATCAGTTCCGACCGTCACCAAAAGGAACTTCACAATCCCTCAATTAAAGGATGAAAGACTCGTCAGTTGCCATTCAGCTTCACCTCTACCAAGCCAAGAGGATAGTAAGGCTCGAACCGTTAAAGAACAAAAGTGGGTTTGTTTCAACTACAAAGTGTTCAAACTGCTCGAAAGGAAGCAGTGCAATTAGTCCAGCTCGGCCCTTCAAGAAGCGGAAACTGTCTCAAGAAAGTCAAGCAACTGACCAAACGAACTGATCAATTCAGTTTAGTTAGAGCTTCAGCCTCAGCTAGCTCATCAGCGGCAACTGAGAAACATGACGAAACTGACCATCCAACCGCTGAATTATCAAGCCAATCAGTTAGACTGTATTCCAACTGACACAGAATAAATTTTCCTTAATCCTCAAGCTTATCAATAATTAAATTGTTACCGTTGAGATTATGAAATTTCTTATATTATATTCAACGGCTACAATTTGAAAATAGGGTTCTCTCTCACAAATTGCCATTAATATCTCTGCATTGATATTAAATCAATTATTCGAAAAAAAAGGAAAATATATTTTTTATTGAGATGTAAATAGCACAATCTGTAGAAAATATTTTGCTATTTATGGAAACTACCCCATTTTCAAAATTGCTACTTCTCAGCCACAAGATCATAAAGTTACTTCACAATCGAACGGCTGGGATGCATGCATCATTAATTCAGCTAATCAACCATCAAATCGGATAGCAATCGAGTGTCCTCGATCAATGCATGCAAAGCTAAATATATATATGCAAGGAGATGAAGGCTCCGATCATCTACAAATCTTATCTCATCCTAGCTTTGATTCATCTGCAAACTCCCTCTCTACAGACTTGCATATCTAAACAAAAACATCATCTCTTTGCAGAAATGAAGCCCTAATTTCAGATGGTAGATGTCAAATCACTCGAGCGCAAGCTGAAAAAGGATAAGACTTTAAATCTAGAGCTTTTTAATGCACGTCTAGGCCCAGATAACTTTCAAAGAATTTATCGACCATTGGAGGAAACAGGGTTGCTGACATTCTTGACAATCATGCCAGTCAAGAACATACCTACTCATGTTGCGGAGTTCTACCACAATGAAACCATCTCCGGCAACAACATAATCTCCATCGTCCAGAATAAAGTGATCATGGTGACAAAAGATACGATGATGTCTACACTTCTCCTCCCCGGCGACGGCCTAAACGTGATCGAACTGGAACTACCATGCAAATATGTATTGTGGGGTCTTTGGTAACATCCTCACGTGTACCACCATGACTGCTCACACAGGCTGAAGGAGAGCTTGCCCAGTGAGATCATCCTACTCTTGGATATCACCGGTCATATCCTGCATGGCAACTTTGAGACGGTTCAGTTCTCCGAGCTCAAAGCACATCTCACGGCCGTCCTATACTTCGGGTGTAAAGCCGACTGGGCCACCTTTATTCTTGCTCAACTAAGAGCAAATGTCGAGCGAGCAGAATTTGATCCATCAACTGGCTCGTTCCAAGAGAAGGTTGGGTTTATAAGTCGCATAAGCCACATCATTCTAAGCCAGTTTGATGAGATCATCCCAACTGGCGAGCCAATCGGATGAAGGGACATGCTCCCGACCATCTACTACCATCAGATCCCGAAGAGATCATGTCACGTAGGAACTCCTGACTCAGAAGAAAGGCAGCTGATGATTGAGTACGAGCCTCTCTCTAGACTGAGTGATCAGTCTACAATACCAGCCAGTTCACAACCTCTCACCTTAGTCCCTCGTGACTCAATTGAGGTTGATTTTGAGGCAGTTCTAGACCATCAGCTAAGAAGTTTCTTCGGTCTCATTGAGGGCACCGATCCCTCTTTATTCGAGTAACTGAAACGGTACCTCTAGTACCACATCTGGCGATTTCAACTGGATGAGGCCACAATGTTCCACCTCATCCACACTCGTGGATCCCTATTCTGGATCAACGAAGAAGAATGGAGTAGAAATTGGATGAATCATCCACTCTCCTCGCCACCAGCGCTTTCGGAGATAATGGATTCGATGATCAAACGAATCCAGCTCAGCATACCAGCCGATGCTTCTCTTCCTGACAACGAACCAGCCAACTCCTCATGCACACCATTTCTGGAAGATCTAGCCATCGCATCAACCAATGAGATCTTCACCAACTTGACCTCGATGAACTTCAGAGAGCTAGCAGCCTCTCTTACCACTGATCGTGGTCAGTTCATGACAACTGAAGAAGCTTATGCATGGTTCTCCTCGCCCATGCCCATTCCTTCAGTTTCCTCAGTCCATGATGACAATTTGGCAACTTCCTTCACTTTCTTGCCAAACATGTCAATACCATCATGCGATCCACCCCAACTTTTGGATGATGCCAAAAAGGGGGAAGATGGACAGTATGATGATGAAAACTTAACTCTTTGGGATCAGATCTAAAGAGAAATACATCATGAGGGGGAAGCTCAGCTTCAGGGAGAAGCCTGGAGAATACAAGGAGTCCAAGAAAGATGAGAATCAAGTAGAAAGAAAAGGAGCAGCTTCAGGAAGTAAATTAGTAGTTCTAACTACTATTGAAAATCGAAAGCTGATATAATATGCTTTGATTGAATATATAATACATACTTCAATTCTTCAAATATCATGTTTCAACTTCATATCAAGCTTTGATCATGCTTATAAACATTCGCTGATACTCTGATAATCATGCCCATAAGCTTTGCTCTGATATTTGGGATAATGCTCCGATATTTGGGATAATCATGCTCTAATAAAATGAAAGCATGCCCAAAATAAAAGTATGCTCTGATACTTGAAGTTTGAATGCTCTGATACTTGAATTTCATGCATACTTTGAATGCTCTGATATTTGAATGAATTTCATGCATACTTTGAATGCTCTGATATTTGAATGAATTTCATGCTCTAAACTTGCTCTGATTTCAAGAATTTGCCTAAGCAAACTACAGCATGTCTATCAAACGAACATTTGCAATTTTTCCATCATCATTGAAAAAGTTTTGATATCATCAAAAAAGGGGAAATTGTTAGGAAAAACTATCAAGGAACCTCGAGATTAGGTTTTGATGAGATGTCAAAACTATTTATGAAAAACTGACTAAAATTCAAGTTATAGATCTGAGCTGACCAATCTAGAGCATCAAGAACGAATTCAATTAAAGCCAAAGTCAACCAATCTGGAGTATGGTCTACCAACTGGAAGGATACGTCATCCAGTTAGAACTCAACTCAACTGAGGAGTCAAAAAGTCGAACCAGTCGAAACAAAATGATAGCTAAGTCAGCTGAGCTGAGGGAGAGAAGAATCGACTAGACTGAAGAAACTGATAAAAGATCAGTTTAAACTAAAGACTGGAAGTAACCAGCTGATGGCCAAACTGAAGTAAACAGACAAATCAGCTAAAGGCCAGAACTGAAGTCAGCCATCTTGTGATTAGTCAAGCTGACAAGAAAGTTCAAGAGAAAGCAGTCAAACTGACAAACTAGTCAACAACTTGTGAGTAGTCAAAGCTGACAAAAGAACTTGAGAATGATTAGTCAAACTGACAAGCTAACCAAAAACTTGAGATCAGTCGAACTTGAGAAACAAGCTCGGAACTGCCAACTGGAGCAATAGCCAAACTGAGCTGACAAGCTCAGAACTGCCAACTAGAGCAATGGCCAAACTGAGCTGACAAGCTCGGAACTGCTAACTGGAGCAATAGCCAAACTGAGCTGACAAGCTCGAAACTACCAGCTGGAGTAATAGCCGAACTGAACAGACAAGTTCAGAACTTCCAACTAGAACTCAAAGTTGCTAAAACTGAAGCTTCGAACTGCCAGCCAGAGAACCCTCGAGTTATTGCTAAACCGGCGAATCTTGGAATAAATGCTTCAACGGAGATCCTGGAATTAAATATCCAATGGAGATCGATTGGCAAAGCAACAACTACTTCAATCAAAAGCTCCAGCGATCAATAAAGACCATCTGCCATTGATGAACCATCAAGAGCCACCGATCAATGGAACTCAACGGTCATAAAATCACTCCTCTATAAAAGACGAGTGAATCAAAGTTTCAAACACTCTTTGCTACCAAGACTTTTGCATACACATTCTTGAAATATTCAAGCAGAGCTTTCTTTCTTTATGAGGTAGCGAGCAGTTACCAGGTTCAGCCAACTGTCCTTCATTGTGTAATTTGTAAAGAAACTCAAGTTATATAGTGAAGTTGCCCTTCTGCGAAAGGAAGAGAGGATGTAGAAGTTTAAGACTTCGAACCTCTATAAATCACCTGTGTGCTTTACTGTTTTGATTATTGCATATCTTTGAACTGTACACAAGCTTACATAATCTGCACTCAAGCTATCATAACTGATTAACCAGTTTGTGCATAGATAAGTTTCTCTAAGCGAGTCAAAGGGCCCTTATTATTCCGCAATTGAAGTAAAAGTTTTTTAATCAGTTTATTCACCCCCTCTCTAAACTGATATCGACTCGTCCGGGACCAACAGAAGACAAGGAGAAGGAATGTGTTGAGAGTTCACGTTTTTCATTCAACTTCTCCGCTACTTATAAAGCAGTGATTTTGCATGCATTTATGTTGGTCCCGGGGTGAGTCAGAATCAGTTTAGAGGGGAGGTGAATAAACTGATTGCAAAACTGAACTACAAATGCAGAATATTCGGGGCCCTTTTTGACTCGCGGTGTTATCTGTGCTTTGTGGAGATCAGTTGAGATGATCTGCTAGCTCGGAGTGCTATGTGTGCTTGGGGTATGCAGTTTAAAACATGCAACTGAAATGAAAAGTAAAGCAGAGCACACAAGCAATTTATAGAGGTTCGAAGCTCAACTTCTACGTCCTCTATTCCTTCCGTAGAAGGACAATTCACTATGCACGTGTAAAGTTCCTTTATTATAGTTACACAGTGAAGACAACTGCTGAACCTGGTGAATGACAACTTTACAAGTCACGACCTCCTTTTCAGCTGGTGTTGTCCCGGAAACGGCGATCCAATGAATGCAGCCTCCTCAGCCAGTAGGTCGATAGCTCACACTTGCGATCCCAACTGCTCGCTAGAGAGATAAGGTGCTATAGCCCATCTTTACATGATTTTAGATCTCGCTCGATCTTCAAGAGCACAGTCTTGAAACTGGTATCAACTGATATGCTCCTTTGCGCGTCTATGTCTGAGCTAGGTAGTTGATCTCTAAAGCACTTGAACTGAGAGAGTTGCTCTAGCTGGAAATCTTCAATAGCTAGCTTGATGAGTGATCTGGCTCCTTCTCTTCAGTTGGACTTTTGATTATTCTGAGTTTTGAGCATGAGGCTTCAGTGCTTTAGCGAACATCTTCGCAGAAAGTTTTAACTAAAGTTCTCTCCAAAATTGTCAAAAGTCAACAGTCACCTTCTGGGTAGCTCACCTTTTATAGATGAGTGGCTGATGACCGTTGATGATCACTGTGTGATCATAAATAATAAAGCCGTTGAGAGGCTTTCATTTAAAGAGAGCCTTAGAGTTGCCTTTGCTCTTCTGACGAGCTTTTGTTCCAAGATCTCGATTGCATTAACTTCAAGATCTTCTTTGGCTTATCTAAAATTTGAATTTTAGTTATGGCTTTTATCTTGATCTTCAGTTCTGAGCTTTGTCTGGCAGTTGGAATCTTCAGTTCCTCGTCTGTCAGTTCTGCGCATCTCTTGGCAGTTTGGAAAGCTTCAGTTGAGACCATCTTCAGCTGGCAGTTCTGGGCTTGGACTTCATGCCTTCTGAGCTCCAGTTTGATTTGCTTCAGCTGGCAGTTTGAACCAGTGTTCTTTAGCTGGCATTCTGGACTTATGTTCCTTCAGCTTGAACTTCCTTGGACTGGTCTTCAGTTCGGTTGCTGGCGCTTTATCAGTTAGACTTCGAAATTGATGCGTCTTTAGCTGGTATCCTTCGAACTGGTACTTCTTCAACTGGAAATTCATTCTTCAGCTGGAACATTTTGAGCTGGTATTTTCCTTCAGCTTGTACTTGGTCTTTTCTTCAGCTAGTATTTCCTTCAGTTAGAACATCCTGAGCTGGCATTTTCTTCAGCTCAGATATTGGACTGGTACACTTCTTTAGCTGGTATTCACCTTCAGCTGGTATGGCTTGAACTGGTATTGTCATCAGTTCAAACTGTTGTAGTCTTCAGCTGGTATTCTCCTTCAATTGGAATCGTCCTTTCTTCGACTGGTATCTCTTCAGCCGGGAATGGTCTCGAACTAGCATGTTCTTTAGTTCTTCTCTTCACTTGGTATTTTCCTTCAGCTCGAACTAATGTGGTCTTCAGCTGATATTCTTCTTCACCTGGAATCGTCCTTTCTTCGGCTGGTAGTCTTCTTCAGTTGGAATCATCTTGAACCGGCATGTTCATCAGTTCAAACTGATGTGTTCTTCAACTGGTATTTCTTCAGCCGGGAATGATCTAGAACTGGAATGTCCTTGAGTTCTTCTCTTCAGATAGCATTTTCCTTCAGCTGGGAATGATCTAAAACTTGAATGTCCTTCAGTTCTTCTCTTCAGCTAGAACCTTTTTTCAGCTGGTATTGGGCACTTCTGAGCTGGTGCCTTGAACTGGTATTTTTCTTCAGTTCTTCTATTCAGTTAGAACATCTCTTCAGTTGGTATTGGGCACTTCTGAGCTAGTTCCTTGAACTGGTTTTTTTCTTCAGTTCTTCTCTTCAGCTGGAACATCTCTTTAGCTGGAATTTGGCACTTCTGAGCTGGTGCCTTGAACTGGTATTTTTCTTCGGTTTATCACTGTAGACTGGTGGCATTTGGCACTCCTCTTCATGGTACCTGCAACTTCCAGTTTATCTTGCTAACTGATCTAGCAAGCTAAAATTTCTTTTTCATAGCCTTTTATGGTTGGATATTTTCTTTTTCTCTCTGTGCTTTTCTCTCTCTTTTCTTTACTCAGCACTTGGCTGGTTTCTTTCTTTTCTCTCATTTTCTTTTCTTTTTTTCTTTTTCTCACATGGATTGATCAGTTCTTCAAAGATCTTTACGTATTTTGACATATTTTAACATCTCATCAAAACCTTGATAGTTTTTCCTAACAATTTCCCCCTTTTTGATGATTTCCAAAACAAGGCAAAATTGAGTAATGATAGAAGAACTGATTGAGAAATTTTCGAGCTGTGTAACAAAGACACAATCAAGTAAGAAAACTTGTGTAGCTAAGAAACTAATTATATAAACTGATTAGATATCTCTCAATCTACAACATTTTGTTTTTCTTTTCTTTTTCTTCAGTTTCTAGCTCTTCAGCTGGTATCTCATCTCCTTCTTCACCTATTCCACCAGTTGCGAGGCTCTTCTCTTTCTCTAGCACTAGCATTCCTCCAGATTTCTCCCCAGACTTTCCCCTGAGATAATTGTCTCTGATCCCTGGCAGCTTTTCTCCAGACAGCTCTCCAGATTTCCCCCTGAGGCCGATGCCTCTCTTCTCGAGCAGTTTCTACAGTCCTCAATACTTCCCCCTGAGGCTGTACTTTTCCCTGAAACTACGAGGGTTCTCCCTGAATCTCATCCCAGAGACTCAAAAAATTTCTTCCATCATCCTTCTCAATTTCTTCATTCTCTTCCCCCTTCTTGGCATCATCCAAAAGGGTGTGCATGTGTAATCAAAGAAAAGAATGGGAATATGTGGTAACAAGCTGAATGTGGTAGCTAAGTTACCTTCAAATGGGGAGGGGTATGGCTGTTCTCTTGGTGGTGAGGGTAGCCAGTTGGATGCTTCTTCAGTTGGCATGAACTGCCATAGATCTGGCAGTGGAGACTGAACATGGGGTTTAGTTGTCATCATGGCCAAACTTGGGAGGAGTTCTTCAGTTGGAGGTGGGTGGTTGAACTTTATCGGTGTGAAGGATGAGTTGGATGGCTCTGCAAACGACAATGGAGCTATGGCTGGTACTCCATTTCAGATTTTGTGGATCATTGAATCCATAATATCTAAGAAAGTGGGAGTAGCCATCGATGGATGATTCATTCAGTTTCTGTTCCAATTTCCTTCTTAACTCCAGTAAAATCGTCCCTTTCTGTTAAGCAGTTCAAACATAACTGCTTCATCAACGTGATATCTGTAGAGTGACCATCCGAGATATCTCCTCAATTTATTGAAGAGATCAGAGCCGTAACTCTCAATGAGTTGAAATCTGCTAAGCAGATCGTGGAGAGTTTCGTTGAAGCTTTCTTTAACACCATCCATGAAATTGGTTTCAGCTACTGTAGACTCAGTTGGCGCAGTTAATTCTGTTGTCATGTCCTCATCTGACATGATCTTCTTTCCTCAACTGTTGGAAGTCGGTTCTGTTGAAGTGGAGGGGCCTTCTTCTGCAGTGCGCTGTCTCCTCAATCGCTTGCCAAAAGGCTTTAGATTCTTTCTTCTTTTGACAAAAAATTTGGGGAGATAGTCTCTCCTGTCCAGCAACTTGCCTCTTTGGTGGAGAATTTGTATCTGATCACTTATGATCATGCTGATCTGGTTGAGAAACCCTAATTTCTCCGTGAATGTTCCAGTTTAACGGTCAAAACTAACCTTGCGAACATTCTGGCGTAGTTGTGATAGTACATACGATGCCCAATCAACTCTACATCAGTTGTAGATGAGTGTCATTAGATGAGCATGGTTGGCACTGAAGTGAGTATAGTCTAGGTTGCCTCTCAGGCAGTGGATGACTATATCTTGGAGTTGGATGAACTCCGGTCAAAGACTGTCTTTCAGTCTGTGTGAGTAATCATTGTGCTCAACTTCTGGTTTCGTCCATTGACTCCACAATTCTGCTTGGTTAGGCATGACTATTGAGTCTGCCTGTTCACCTGCTCCAGGAAGATGGAATGTTTCCATCACGATTTCCTTAGAGATCACGATCAGATGTCCTCTGACTGATGATATGATGTTGCTATCTTCTGTGATATCGGAGAAGATATAGAACTCGGCAACTAACTCAGGAAAGCATCATCCAAATCTTGGACCTCTTGTTAGAAACTGAAAGAGTCCAGTTTCCTCCGCTGCTGAGATTAAGCGATGGAACTCATCAGGCTTAAGTCTCTTCATCATGAAGTCCAGTTCTATGAACTTGTCTCGTTTCAAGTTGAGAGCAAGCCTAGCTGGATCAATGTATTGAGCGACAATTCCATTCTGCAAGAAAGAGAGTATTTCAAAGAGATTGAATGGATTTGAGAGAGATGTAAAACAATGCAAGGAGAGTTTTAGACAGACATGTGATATTTAATCAATATCTCCTTAGCATTTAAAAAAGCTTTGCATGCATGTACTTTGAGTTGCACTCGAGTACTCATCAGCTGATCAGTTTAATGGATTTGACTTATGCTCAGCTGGCATAAATATGATGATCATCTCAGCCATCAATAAGTTCAGCTTAACTTTTAGGTTAGCGGTTGAGATTTCATCCATTTGAAAATGGGGTAGTTGCCATAAATAGCAAATATTTTGTGCAGGATTTTGCTATTTATATCTCTCAATCTATTAACTCACTTTCCACTTTAGTGGTTGATTTTGCTCAGTAGCATTTAAAACTCGCTATCTTTAAGAGATCTCCCATTTTGAAAATAATGCCTGTTAGATTATTAAAAATAAATCACAACAACATTAATTTTAACAAGAATAAGCTTAAAGAATAAATCAATTTAAACTTATCCTTGGTCAGTTGGGATACAGTCCAACTGATGACTTTTGGCGAACTGACGATGTGGCAACTGATCGATCAGTTCTTGTCATATCTTCTTCTTGGCCTTTGGAACTGATTCATCACTGAACTGATGACATCAGTTGCTGAACTGCTGGACTAAATCTCAGTCAGTTTTCTTTTCATGATGGGCCGAATTGGATTCTCTTCACTGCTCTCGTCAGGGCAGTTTGATCTCTTTCTCTTCGAGGCTGATCCAGTTCCTTCAGCAGGGTTCCCTGGCCATGCTTTCTTCACGGATTGACTCCGGTGCTTGGCTTCAGCTGATATGACCCTTCACCTTCTGTGCAAGTTCTTTCTTGAGGATGACTTGAACTGAACTTCCTGCTGGTTCAGTTGGGCGGCTGTCTTGGAGCTTGAAGTAATCAGTGTGGTGACATATCTCTTTAACAAGAGATTGGGTGATGTGGCAGTGTCTTCATCATCACACAGTTGACTCACTGCAATTAGAGTGAGAGGTGGCTCTCGGTGCATCTATGCAGTTGCAGGTTCAGTTGGTCAATTTGGCTCAGCTAATTGATTTGATAGAGTATCAAAAATCAGTTTTCTGCAAGCAAGGCTGGTTGTGCAGATCACTTGCTGCTTTGCTCCTGCTTCTTCTTGAGTCTTGATGTCACTTCCCAATTCGGCAAGTAGGGCAGTTGGAGGAATTTTGTTGGTCAATCTATGACTCATAATCCTCTACACTTGCACGATAGTTGGAGGAAATGGATTTGAAGACCCATTTTAAACTCCAAACTTCTTCTCTTTGCCAAAAACTCATGCAGTGAAAAGAAGTGATCAAGAAATGAGATCGGATGGACATTGAGTGTCTCCAGATGTACCAGTAGAAATACCGGTGCAGAACCTTGAAAAGCTCTTGATCTTGCTTAGCCACAAATGTGAATTGAGTAAGAAGTAAATTGGTTACCTCTTTTTGTGCATTCTTAGTTGTATATTCACCAATATAGAAAGTGCAAATATCTTCTCTCGTCAGTTGGAGAGGAATTTCTCGTGAAATAGTTAGCTCCATAGTTTGATTGAGGAATTTTGATGAATGGAATAAGCTCATCTGGATCAGAACAGTCTTGGAAGTCCGCTGTTGATCCATGCTTGGAGACTGTTGATGGGACGGCACTGGCAGTTGAGGTATTTGAGGTTGTGACACTTGTATTGCCTTTTTCTAGCCTTTTCTTCTTGAGTGGATGAAGATGGATGTTTCATCTCTTGGGAATCTAGTCGGAGATGAGGACTGGTAATGCATCATCATTTGGCAGCTTCAAGATGTCTTCAATCATCTTGCTCATCCTGAGAACAAGTCCTACCATGGACTCAAATTTCCTTGTTCTCTTTGAGTTGGAGGCCTTGAGAACTTGACGCTTGAATTGTGAGAATACAAAATCTGCCTAGTTTATCTCGTGTCCTTCAGCTAGGTGTATCATCACCTTGTACCTCTTCTGGGTAAGCTAGCTTAGGCTTCTAATTGCTCCAAACATCATCTTGTTTGTGATGTCGAGCAGAACTCCATACTCCGGTCTTAGATCAGTTTTAGCTGTGGTAAAACTGAATGCCTTCTTAGAGTGGGGGTCTTTGTTTAGTATCTTTTTGTGTTGTTTTATTGTAGTAATTTTGTCATGTTTGTAAATTACTTTCTTGTATTTTACGTTGTTAAGTGTTGATTTTGTGTGTTTATTTTCATTTACTGCTCTAATGATGGATCACACCAAGTTGTACAAAATTTGAGCTTTTGATTACAAAAGCGGGATTTTTAATGGCATTTTGGAGGCAAGCGGAAAAGCCGAAAATCGAGTTCCAATGGTGAAAGGAAGAATCAAGTGCTAAGGAAAAATAAAAATGGAGGAATTCAATTGCACTAGATTGCACTTGAAAATCAACACGGAGAAGAAGCGCAAGGCCGCGGCCGCACCATCACCCGAGGCTGCACGGATTGCCTCTCGGCAGAATGCACTGCACGGGCGTGCATGCCATCTTGCTCGCCCCCGCGGACGCGCACTTCCCCGCCGCCGCGCGGGGCATCCCTTTTCCTCTCCCGATCAGTTTTTTTTCCCTTATCTAATCTGTGCGATCCCACTTCACTTCACTCCTATTTTCCTCTTATATTCATAGCTGGATTTATTTTGAAGACCTTTCTTTTGGCCATCTGAATAGTAGGGGTATAAGGGTTAATTTCCCCTAAGTTGCTTTTGGATTTTTTGTCTCCCAAAATCCCCATCAAATCTCCCCCAAATCCTTCACATTTAATGCTCCATTCCCATCACCTTTTCTCTCTCTTCTCTCTCTCTCTCTCTCACCCTCAATTCTCTCTATCTCCCATATCTTCATTTTGATTTTGGGAATATCTTTAGACACACCCATTCGATCACCAACTACTCCTTCATTCACCACTCGCCATACTTCATCTTCTCCATCTTTTTTCTCCATTTTCTCTCTACACACCACCACTACCTTCACCATTTTCTACACCATTCTCACAACCATCACCACCATTCAATAGAGGAGGAGAAAAGAATTAAAGGAGGGAAGCAAACTAGGGTTGAAGAAGAAGACACGAGAAGAAGTCCGACTCCGAGCCGTCCGCAGAAGTTAGGCTCGTTAGAAGTCTTTCTTTTGGTATTTTCTTTCTTAAACTTAGATGATTTGTGGGGATTGTCCCTGATGTAACCCGGACAATTTGTACAAGATACGAGAATGCGCGGAAGACTTCTAGAATCGAACACGCCAACTAAGGAATGATTAAATCCTACTCTAAAACTCAAATAAACGACAATAAACTGAAATTAAACCAATAGGGACTCGTACACAAAGAACAAACGAATCTAGACCTAATTACGATATCTAGACTATGACACAAAAACAAAACACAAATCCAACAAGGGGCTGTTTTGGGATGAGAATTATGGCTGGAATTTGGTGGTAACTGGGACGTGATTTATAGGTTAAGAATGGCTAGGGAAGATAGGATATGTTAAGGATAAAAAGGACTTACGGTTTATGGTGCAGAATACGACGAACGGATCTGGAATTGGACTCGAACGAACTTGAACCCAAGCACGGACGAATTTGAATGTTTGAAGGTGATATGGATGACTTGAGGATGATGGAGGACCTTGGAGATGGTGGCGTGGATGATAGTGATGTTGAATCACAACCTGATTAATCCCCCGCGTATCTTGTACGACGAAAATGAATCTCCAAGTTGTTCTTCGTAGAGAGTTCACCCTAATTCTTCATATGAATTAGAACGTTCCCTTGGAATTAAGACTCAAAGTTTGCTAGGCTTCAAGAATGATAATTTTCGAGGAAAACAACCAAAAGATTTAAACGGTTGAGACACAAATTGAATGCAAAAGCAATTTTAATCAATAATGTCTAAAATATCAAAGTGACATGGTTCCCCTATTTATAGGGCATGAGGTGCACGAAAATTAAGTGTAAAAAGCCTTAAAAATCTGATCCAAAACGGATCTCTAACTATACCATAAAAATACCTAAGTAGAATTCTATTTAAGGTTGGAAATTGCCTTAAATACAATTCTAGTCAAACCTATACTAAAAGGAACGAAAATCACACTTAAAAATTAATTAAAAACTGATTTAAACTATAGTCTAAATTAATTAAATAAATACTATAGTCTAGATAAAAATCAACCCCTTAATTAAATTAAATCAAGGGCGAAAACAGCTCCTCGCACAAATGCACTTCTTCTTGCTCTCTTCTTCAACTCTTCAAGTTATATTCTCCATGGTATGATCCTGATCTTCATTAGTTAATATATTAACTAAAGTATGGCTGCACTTTGCATCTTCTAATTCCTCAAACTTCTTGCGAATTAACACTTGGAAATAACCTTGTAATTTATTTGCTTGAAGTCGCATCATTGGACCTTTGAATTGCAGCTCGGGTTCAAGGCCTTCAATGCCTTGCATGACTTCATCATTCCCCTCCTGCTGAAGAGAATTCGTCCTCGAATTTGGATTATCATCGTGATCGAACTCATCTGCAACAAAAGGAGATAAATCAGCAACATTGGAAGTTGAAGAACATTTATACTCACCGGGAAGATCAATGCGGTAACCATTGTCGTTTACACGACTCAGAACTG
Source organism: Perilla frutescens (assembly GCA_026008535.1). Lineage (NCBI taxonomy): Eukaryota > Viridiplantae > Streptophyta > Magnoliopsida > Lamiales > Lamiaceae > Perilla > Perilla frutescens. The sequence continues at coordinate 34,855,875 of BRKX01000006.1, read as the reverse complement.
TTAAAGGACCATCTCGACGTGGTTATAACTTGGACTTTCTCAGATTTGGAAACCGCCCGGAACTCAGATGAATCCAAACGCGATCTCCGGGCTGAAATATCACTTGCTTGGGTCGCACGTTTCTGGAGGTGGCCGTTTGCTTCCCTTTGTGCTCAATGCGAGCACGCACTCTCTCATGCATCTCTTTAACTTGCTCAGCTCTTCTCAAACCTTTAACACTTGTTAGATGCTCAACATGTAAAGGTAACAAATCTGTAGGCGTTAACGGATTAAATCCATAAACAACCTCAAAAGGAGACATATTAGTAGAAGAATATACCAAACGATTATATGAAAATTCAGCGTAAGGTAAACACTCTTCCCAAGACTTCAGATTATTTTTAATTAAAGACCTAAGTAGTGTGCCTAAAGTGCGATTCACAACCTCAGTTTGACCATCGGTTTGTGGATGACATGCAGTAGAAAACAACAGCTTAGTCCCTAATTTTCCCCACAAAACTCGCCAAAAGTGTGCTAAAAACTTGGAATCCCTATCACTAACAATAGTTTTAGGAATACCATGTAATGTAACTACATGCACAAAGAACAGATTTGCAATATGCACAGCATCATCAGTTTTTCTACATGCAATGAAATGCGCCATTTTAGAAAAACGATCAACAACCACAAAAACAGAATCCTTACCCGATCTAGACCTAGGTAAACCTAAGATAAAATCCATAGACAAATCAATCCAAGGTGAACTAGGGGCGGACAGGGGCGTGTATAAACCAAACGGATGTGAAGTAGACTTAGACCTATGGCAAGTAACACATCTACTACACACATGCTCAACATCTCTTCTCATATGCGGCTAATAAAAATACTCATGCAACATGCTTAATGTTTTATTCACACTAAAGTGACCCATTAAACCTCTCGCATGCGATTCTAACACAAGTAGCTCACGCATAGAACAACTGGGAATGCATAACTGAGAACCACGAAATAAAAATTCATCATGCACGAAAAACCCATAAAAAGACTTAGATTTTTTCGAACACTCATCAAAAATCGAAGCAAAGAATGGATCACATGCATACAGACTCTTAATCGACTCAAAACCAAGCATTCTAGCATACATCAAATTCAGCAACGTGTACAGTCTAGATAGGGCATCGGCTACAACATTGTCTTCTCCTTTCTTGTATTTGATGACGTACAAGAAGGACTCGATGAACTCGACCCATCTCGCATGCCTCTTGTTCAGATTTTGCTCCCCTTTCAAATGCTTTAAGCTCTCATGGTCCGTGTGAATCATGAACTCCTTTCGCCACAGATAATGCTGCCACGTCTCCAACGATCTCTTCAATGCGTACAACTCTTTGTCATATGTAGAATAACGCAGAGCTGCACCATTTAATTTTTCACTGAAGTAGGCAACTGGACGCCGATCCTGCATCAAAACAGCACCAATACCTATCCCGGAGGCATCACATTCAATCTAAAAAACTATCAAAATCAGGTAAACACAAAACAGGAGCATGACATAAAAGATGCTTTAAACGTGTAAATGTTTCATGCTCTGCTTTACCCCACTCAAACTTACGATCCTTCTTACTTAGCTCAGTAAGAGGCGCGGCAATGCTAGAGAAATTGTGCACAAAGCGATGATAAAATTCGGCAAGGCCGTGAAAGGATCGAACCTCCGTGGCTGACTTGGGTATTGGCCATTCTTCAATCGCTTTGATTTTAGAACGGTCAACCTCAATACCATGTATACTCATAACAAAACCAAGAAATACAACCTCATCTAAGCAAAAAGAGTATTTAGACAGATTTCCATACAACTTGGCTGTTCTTAGAATATTAAACACGCGCCTAAGGTGTGCTAGGTGCGCCTGTGCATCGTGACTGTAAATCAGAATATCATCAAAGTACACAACTACAAATTTCCCAATCATATCACGCAAAACATGGTTCATTAATCTCATAAAAGTGCTCGATGCATTAGTGAGACCAAAAGGCATAACTAACCACTCATATAAACCATGCTTAGTCTTAAAAGCTGTTTTCCACTCATCCCCTTCATGCATTCTAACTTGAAAATAACGAGAACGTAAATCAATTTTAGAAAAGACTTTAGAACCGGATAATTCATCAAGCATATAATCTAATCTAGGGATAGGGAATCGATACTTCACTGTTATTTTGTTGATGGCGCGACAGTCCATGCACATTCCCCACTCGTTGTTTTTCTTCGGCACTAGAATGACTGGAACTGCACAGGGGCTAATCGACTCTTGAATCCGCTTTTTCTCAAGCAACTCTTTCACTTGTTTATCGATTTCCTTGGTCTCTTCAGGGGACGTCTGGTATGCTGGTCGATTTGGCAAGACGGCGCCGGGCTGGAAATCGATATGGTGCTCGATCCCACGAACTGGAGGCAATCCACTTGGAATCTCTTCCGGGAACACATCCGTGAACTCCTCCATAAGTGGCTGCACAACACTAGGAAAAGAAACATCATTAATAGCACTGCTCTTATAAGATAGAAGGACAAAAGGTAAACCTGCTTTTAATGCTTTTTCTACGCCTTTCACTGAAATAAACAAGCTGCGGTTTGGATCTTTCTTTGTAGCTGTTCCAGACGAATTCCCACGCACAAGGGAATCTTTAAAGGGTAGTTTAGGGACTGTCTTGGCCTCAGAAGAAGGGTGGCGGCCTTGGTGAAGGATTCAGCCGAATAGGAACCATCGGCAGTGATCCGGATTGCGGCTGCGGCTCCCTTTGCTCTCTCAACTCTAAACCTCTCTTGCATGAGTCTTTGATCCTCAGCAACAACTTTAGGGGACAGCGGCTTTAGTGTAGTAGTCCGTCCATCTCTCTTTACGATGTACGTGTTTATAAAGCCATCATGAACTGTCTGTCTGTCAAACTGCCATGGTCTACCTAACAATATATGTGCTGCATCCATAGAAATAACATCACAAACAACAGAGTCAGAAAATCGAACAATAGAGAATGAGACACTTACCTGAGCCGTTACTTTGATCTCTCCTCGATCCGTAAGCCACTGCAACTTATATGGCTTCGGATGCTTAATGGTGGTCAGCGCCAATTTGTCAACTGCATACTAGCTCATGGCATTGATCACACTCCCACTATCTATTATCATCAAGCAGGTCTAGTCTTTGATAGTAACACGTGTGAAAAAAATATTCTCACGTTGATCCGGCTGCTCTTCTTCACGATTGATGCTCAGACTGCGTATAGACACAAGACTAACATGAGGAAGCTCGGGTTCTTCTTCATCTGAGTTGACTGGAGGCATCTCTAGCTCCTTCTTGGCGTCAACTGCGCGCTGGTCCTCGTCCTCACTGGCTGACTCGATCTCATTATGTTCGGTAATGAACAAAACACGCCGGTTCGGGCACTGGTTTTGAAAGTGGCCCCAACCTTGGCACTTATGGCACTGGATGTCTCTAGCTCGATTCTGATTGGCACTAGGTGTTGGGCGAGGTAGATTGGGCCGTGTATAGGCTGGCCTGGATGGTTGTGCTGGTGTAGACTCGGGTCTATGACTGGACTGCGGTGTAAAACGGTCGAAACGCTGCTTGGGCGGTCCGGACTGACCTCGGGGTCGAATAGGCTCAGTAGAAGGGGTAGGAGATGATGTGGGATTTATACCTTTGTTCCATGGGGGTCGAACAAGGGTTGAACTGTGGTGCGATCTCCGTCTTCCCTCTCTGAGCTGTCTCTCCACAATTGATGCGTAGTGTACCATCTCTTCTATACTTGTGAAGTTTTTAAGTTCAACTTCACATGCGATGCCAGGATTCATTCCTTCAATGTACGGAATGATGGTAGCATTTAAGGTCTCTTATTTCCCAACTCTATTCATGGCAGTCTCAAGCTCCTTGTTGTATTCTTCAACTGATCGGGTCCCTTGCTTGATCTGGGCGAGCTTCTTCTCGAGCTCTCTCTCATAATGTAAAGGAATGAACCTGCCACGCAGCAATCCTTTCATTTCTTCCTAAGTATCGATGGGTGGATATCTCTCACGTCGGCGTCTATCCTGCTGCATCTCCCACCATGAGGTTGCGTAGCCTCTAAACTCTAATGATGCTAACTTGACCTTCTTCTATTCAGGAAAGTCATAGCAGTCGAAAATCTTCTCAACCTTACGTTCCCAATCCAAATACAGGTCAGGATTGTGAAGGCCTTCAAACTCTGGGATGCTTGTTTTGATGTTGTTAAACAAGCTGTCGGGATCTGCACATTGGGGTGCTTGTCTGTAGGGCAGACGTGGTCGGTCACGTCTCTGATAAGGGTCGTACTCAGCCTCTAACTCCTCTGCATAGTAACCATAGTCTTCTTTAGCATCACGATCATAATGATCATTAAACTGCACTTGAGGTTGGCGACGCTGAGCTTGTGGTGCTCTAGCATTCGCCCTGGCTGGTTGAGCTACATGAACTGGCTGACGAGCTACTTCAGGCTGATGGACTACTTCTTGCTGTTGGACAGGTTGTCCTTGAACTGGTGGTGGTACAGGAATTCGAGCAGCAATAAGCTCGAGTTGTGCCATCATCTTGGCCAACGAACTATCTAGCTTATGCTCCAGTTCTTCATGGTGGTACTGGGCATCCCATGGTTGTGGCATCGATGAAGCCGCGTCTATATGAGAACTTGGTGAAGCGGGTGCCTTATCATGTGTTTTGTTATACCCGTCTCTGGATTCCATGCGTACCTGCAAACAATGAACAAACGTGAAAGGAAAACAAGGTGTAGGACCTCACAATTCCTCACAATCACTCATGTTTTCTCTCTGTATTTTACCCCTCGTGTATGCTCTCAAGTATGTAGTGGTGCTCGTGTGAGAGGTGTGTATATGGTGGTGTTAATTGACTCTTCCGTTGCTTGAAATCGGCTTCTCTCGAACTTCTGGGGGCGATTTGACATTGAAGCTGATGGAATTTGGCCTAAAAAGCCCTTATGTCACAACATAGAAGTGAGTTTGGTTTGTCTCATTGAGACGTTTCCGGAATGGTATGGTGGAGAAAAATCGGAGCTCGGGAGCAGAAATAGTAGGGAGGAGATGGAAAACTGAAAAACTGGGTGTGTTAGGGTAAAGGGGAGGAAAGAAATGAAGAAAGAAGGACATAAAAGGATTTGGATATGTGTACCACTAGTGTGACACAATATAAATACCTTAATTAGACTAGACTCTAAATGGAGGCTATCAAATTAAAATGTAATTCAATTGGAAATTACCAACTAAAGAACAATACTATAAGGAAAGTTCCCAAAACTAAAATAAAGCTCACAAGGGAGTTACCAACTATGACTAGAACTAAAAGGAAATAACTAAAAATAAAAGCTAACTCAAAATGTAATTCAAAGATCAAATTGGATTTTTCCTTTTTTTTCGGATTTTCCTTTTTTTTATCTGATTTTTTCTTTTATTTTTGATTCGGTCTCTCTTTTTTTTTTTACCGTAACCTTTTTTTTTGGTTACTTTCGGTTTTTTTTTAACTGATTTTTTTTCAATGAACACTAACTATTATAACTCGATAGACACGTCAACTGACAAGTAAACGATAAATTGACACGTAGGGTTGAACCACGACCAGCAGAGCTGACGTGGCTCTAATGCCAAAATTTATGATGTAACCCGGACAATTTGTACAGGATACGAGAACGCGCGGAAGACTTCTAGAATCGAACACGCCAACTAAGGAAGGATTCAACCCTAATCTAAAACTCAAATAAACGACAATAAACTGAAATTAACTCAATAGGGACTCGTACACAAAGAACAAACGAATCTATACCTAATTACAATATCTAGACTACGACACAAAAACGGAACACAAATCCAACAAGGAAGGGGCTGTTTTGGGATGAGAATTATGGCTGGAAGTTGGTGGTAATTGGGACGTGATTTATGGGTTAAGAATGGCTAGGGAAGATAGGATATGTTAAGGATAAAAAGGACTTACCGTTTATGGTGCAGAATAAGACGAACGGATCTGGAATTGGACTCGAACGAACTTGAACCCAAGAACGAATGAATTTGAATGTTTGAAGGTGATATAGACGACTTGAGGATGATGGAGGACGTCGGAGATGGTGGCGTGGATGATAGTGATGTTGAATCACAACCCGATTAAGCCCCGACGTATCTTGTACGATGAAAATGAATTTCCAAGTTGTTCTTCGTAGCGAGTTCACCCTAATTCTTCGTATGAATTAGAACGTTCCCTTGGAATTAAGACTCAAAGTTTGCTAGGCTTCAAGAATGATAATTTTCGAGGAAAACAACCAAAAGCTTTAAACGGTTGAGACACAAATTGAATGCAAAAGCAATTTTAATCAATAATGTCTAAAATATTAAAGTAACATGGTTTCCCTATTTATAGGGCATGAGGTGCACGAAAATTAAGTGTAAAAAGCCCAAAAAATCTGATCCAAAAAGGATCTCAAACTATATTATAAAAATACCTAAGCTAGAATTCTATTCAAGGTTGGAAATTGCCTTAAATACAATTCTAGTCAAACATATACTAAAAGGAACGAAAATTACACTTAAAAATTAATTAAAAATTGATCTAAGCTATAGTCTAAATTAATTAAATAAATACTATAGTCTAGATAAAAATCAACCCCTTAATTAAATTAAATCAAGGGCGAAAACAGCTCCATGCACAAATGCACTTCTTCTTGCTCTCTTCTTCAACTCTTCAAGTTATATTAATTCTCCATGGTATGATCTTGATCTTGATTAGTTAATATATTAACTAAAGTATGGCTGCACTTTGCATCTTCTATTCCTCAAACTTATTGCGAATCAACACTTGGAAATAACCTTGTAATTTCTTTGCTCGAAGTCGTGTCATTGGACCTTTGAATTGCAGCTTGGGTTCAAGGGCTTCAATGCCTTGCATGGCTTCATGAGTCCCTAACTTGTGAAGAATATTGGATATTGTAGAAGTTGATGTTATTTTCATTTGATTATGACATGATGCACTTTTATTATATTTGTGTTGTTTTGAGCACGGTTATAGGCTAATCTCTCCATTAGGGGGTGGAAGATCGATTTGGTTTTGAATTATGCTTGTGATGGTTGGTTGTTGTTCTTGGAATTGTGATTTTTATGTTGAATTAATTGATCACTACTTAAACATTACTAACCTTTAGATGAGACCGAAAGAAAATTCTAAATCCCGACCAAGGTTCTTTCAACGTTAGGTGGACGGGGTTCATAAGCCTAATATATTGATCTTCCTCGTATGATATAGCTGATAGAGGTTTAACGGATAGACGGTGATAGTAATTGAAGTTAAACTAATTGAAGGGTCTATTGTGTGTTTGAGATCAATATAACCAACTTGAAACAAGCTTAATGAGAATCCAATGAGAGAATCCATATCCTAATGCTCGTATCATAATCTTTTCCTCGATCTTGATCCTCGTTGTTATTTGCATTTTATTAGTTAAATTGCATGTTTTAAATTTTATAGTTAAAATCAATCTTAAATCCATGATTAGAGTGTTTAGGTTTTATTTTAATTGTTCAAACACGTTGCGCATAGCCTTAAGATAATTGCCCATACGAAGTCTTCCTTGTGAGTTTGACTCGGGTTAGCTCATCGCATCTACAATTGACCCCGTCTAATTGAGAGTTTGGTTCGAAGTAGTTTACCGTGTTGAGTCTAAATCGAAAAATAATTTGGACGTAACAGTGTTCCACCTTCTCCAGTATGGTTCAGCTGCTTCACTCAAATCTTGAATGGTTGCTCCTTACCTTGGAAATTGAAAAACTTCAGCAACGGTTCCTTCAGTTGTCTTGATAGGTCGGCCTTGGATAACTGATGTAATTTCCTTGCCATTAGCACTGATTTGTGCTTGGAGGAGAAATTCACACACCCGATTTTGTCTAAAGAATCTGGGTGGTGTTTCCAGGTAGTGAAGAATCCATATCTTGTAAAGAGAAACAAGAAGGTTCTGGCCGTTTGAGTTTTGAAGAATATCCTGGAATTTCTTCCTTTCAAAGAATCTCTCATCATCTGATTTTTAAATGAGTTGGGGGAACTAAGCAATTCTGCCATTGAAGAAAATTTGGCTATAACTTTTAAGAGAAATGAGAGAGAGAGAGAGAGAGAATAGACTCTTTGAGTGGTATTGGGAAAATGAGTATGTTTCTTCTCTTTTTGCAAGGGGGACTAGATCTGAATCGATTTATGAGTAATGAATTGGTGCTTATATATCTTTGAAAACTTGTGTCCCTTGCTTTTGTTTGTGGTATTAAATGCCTTTGTCAGATTTTCATCGGTAAGAATTCAAATAGTTTTGCTGACATGGCATTTTATCAAAAAAATATTTATTTTATTGATCAAAAGAATTACAGAGCTTTATTACAAGAAGAACACTTAGAGGTCCTAATCAGCTGAGCTTGATCAGTCTTTAATCCTTCTTGTGCTCTGTCTTCTGCCTTTTAACAGGTGGCTCACCAGTTTCATCTTGGTTTGATGGCAGGCTGTAGCTTCTTGAGCATTCAATCAATCTTGCAGCTCCTAGATGAGCTCTCTATGCAGATTCAGTTGCTCTTGGATACTACGAAACTGCTATCCGTGCTTAACTGTGCACTGAGCAAGGGAGCTTTCTGGTTGCTCTTGGAGCTGTACTGCTGCAATTTCATCTTCATGGAGAATGAGACTGTCAAGTAGGAATCCATCATCTCTTAATGTGGTTTCATCTCCATCTTCAATTTTATTCAGATAGTCATAGGGGATTGTCCTGATCTGTTCAGGATTTCCCAAGCTTTCAATTTCGCCATAGCTCTTCTCTGGTGATGGCAGCACGATTTCTGGTGGTGGTGGCTTACTATAGCAAGTGAGCCTGTATAGCTTTGAGGCTGCTTTTCAGTCAACTGATCAGTCAGATTTTCCAAATCCGGCACCTCATCAACATGATCAGTTGTTGTCTCTTCACGGATAGGCTCATGAGTGGCTTCACCAATGAGTGTCTGAACTGAAGAATCATACTGGGAGATTGGCTTGGCATAAGCTGCAAGCGGCAGTTGAAGATTTGCCTCATCCTCAGTTTCTTCAGTCACTCGAGCCTCTCCAGTTGGCTCTGTAGTTAGAGAAGTCTGGGACTCCTCCTGGTCCTCTTCTTGCTCAGTTAGCTCTTCATTCGGCCCTTCAGTTTGACCTTCATCTGGTCTAACTGGTGATTTCAGCAGCTCTTCGAACTTCAAATCTGTGGTATACTTGTGAGTTTCTCCTGCAGTGGATGATCTGTGCTCTGGGGAATCTGCAAGAAGGTCGATAACACTCCCTTCCTCTTGAGGAGTTTCTTTAAATACAAGTTATCTTGAAACTTGATGTATTGCAGTAGATCTGGATGTTGAGGCTTCAGTAGTTGATGGTTGATCATGGACTAGTTGGTTTTGCCTTTGAATGTTTTCTACAATCTGTTGTTGTTGTTGAACTGTGATCTTGTAGACTTCATTTAACACCCAACACTGATGTATTTGGGGATTATTCCAAAGCTCTCTTACTTCTTGAGTTTGCAGTTCCGACAGCTCAATCTCAGACCAATTTATAAGATCATTCATAACTTCAGCCAGGGTCTGCTCATCTGGCTTTGAATGACATATCCGAAGATCTAGCATTTCTCTTAGCACATCAATTAGATTTTGTTCAGAACTCCCCTATCCTGACAATTGTATGCTCCACTTTTCTTCTCTTCTCCAAAAGCTCATTCCGTGTAGAGCTATTAGAAGAAAGTGGGTCTCTGAATTGAGACAGTGTCTCCACAAGTATCAATAGTAGTACCTTGTAAGGGCTTTGAGAAGTTCTTCTGAATCTACCATAAATTCATGAAAGTTCTTCTTAATAAAGTCTACTACTTCTTGATCGGCTCTTTGCTTTGCTGCTATTACTTCTGAGTGAGCTCTTCTATTTTCAGTTGTTCTGTCTATTGGAGGACAAGTCATTCTAAAGTAGTCAGCTTCAGAGCTTCATGGTGGAACTCCTCGGTATGGTACTATAGATTCCAGAGATGGCGCCATTTCAAACACTTTGATACCAAGAGGAGGTAATCCCGGTGGATGTGGGGGTTCAGTTCCTTTCTTCCTTTCCTTCTCCTTCTTAGATCTTCCTGCTCTATTCTTGATTAAGCTGATCCCTTTGTAATTCTCTTATTGCGAGATACTTCAATAATATTTAGGTTGTCTGCGATGAATATAACTTGCTGTATAGGTTGAGCTCGGATTGGTGTTCTGATCAGACGATAGATTGGTAGATGATCTTCTAAGTCAGAGTCGTTCTAATGAGGTTCTGCATCAACTTTCTTTTCTTTTCCTTTTCTGCTGATCATTTCTTTGCTCTTCTCTGCATTCTTGAGACTTAGAGTTTTTGGTCCTTGCTACCTTCGAGTGAGTGTTGGTATATAGTCAGTCTCTTCTATTGAGAGAGTATCAGTTTCTATGGCCATGGAACTAGTTCTTCTTCAAGCAGTTTGCTGATTCTGCAGGGAAAACACATGTTCTGCTTGAACTCCTTATCGCTCCAGTTTTTCTCCACAACATCTACATACTTCTTGATTTGATCATAGAAGTACTGAGCCCAGTTCACCTCGATCCCTTGAAATATCGCCCAACACACCTTGTACTTTGTAGCTATCATTTCTAAGCGAGTTTCAGTAATTCTAATGATCATTCTGGTCGCCACTGGTGCTAAAATCCTGTATTCTTCTTGGAAGCACATAATGGAAGTGGTTTTCTTGAAGGCTTCCTGACATTCAGCATCTTTCCAGCTATCATAGATCTCCAGCGGATTAACTTCCACTTTCTCTATCCTTATTCCTTCAGTTGTGAGATGAAATATTCTTCCCAGTGATTCTAGGGTGATCTCCAACTGTATTCATCTCACCTCTATTGTGATTCTATCTCTGTGAGCCTTTGAGTTCAAATAGAATTCACAGACAGGTTCTGGATAGATTTTGCTAGGAGTGCTGCAGGTGAACTCTTGCAATCAAACTTAGTTGATTTTGGAGATGATGAAGTTGCATAGAGAAGAGTTTGAACACTTTGTTCTAAATGCAGCTTCATGAAGGAACTTTTCTCTATAGAGACTCACTTGGAATATTTGAGATGATTCTTTAGTTTCTCTAAAGTTAAACTTTCATCGAACAGCTTAGTCACTTTTTTTAGCCATGGAAATCTTGTGGGAATTTTGGGAGCTTGGTTGCTGATAGGATTTTCACACAACAGAAAGTTTTGGGTATTTTAGTTTTTCTGAGATTCGTGAGGAATAGGGTAAATTTCAACTCTTGTTTCAGCAGGGTAACTTTTGGCGATTCAGCTATCTATTGTGAATCGGAAATTGAGATGAATTGATGCTCTAGTTTCAACGGTAGAATAAATCAGTCGATTTATATGCAAATCTATCCGTTGAGAGTAAATGAAGAGAGATGAAGTAGCTCCAATGGTAACATTTGTGAGACACGTCATTTTACCGTTCTACTTAAGCAAGGTGAATTTAAACTTATCTATTTGAAGCTCTCTCTCTGGTGTTTCCGCGTGGCCTTGAGCTGCTGATGTCATTAGATGATTTCACTATATTTGGCTATCTCCAATTGGCATAATCAACCTCAACTAAGATATTTTCAGTTCAGCTCTTCCTTTTGCTGAGTTGGCTTCCAGCTCTCCTTTAAGTTCAGTTTCTTGCTTTAGCTGATCACGAGCTGCTTTCTCCAATGTGAACTGATTGAGCATCTGATCAGTTCTTGCCTTTTGACTTCTCAGCTTCCACACATCTCATCAGTTTGCAAACTTTTCAGCTTGTTTTTTGTCTAAACTGATGGTTTGAGCAGTTTTGACTTCTTTTGCTGACTGAACTGATGCACCTTTTAGTTCAGTTTCAGTTTCTGCTCTCTGTTTCTCATCAACTGGGATTGCTCTTTGCATTCTTCCATTTTGATCATCTACATCTTCTGAAGCTAGTTCCAATAGCCCTAATTGGATACATAGCTCTACGAATCTTACTTCTGGCAAGGGCTTTGTGAAGATGTCAGCTATCTGCTTCTCAATGGCCAATTCTTTTTAACATCATGAGCTTTGTCGCTCTTGTGGTATGGCCAGTTGGCAAACCAGTTATAGTGGGAGTTAATTCTTAATTCACCCATTGAATCCAAGTACTCACTATACTGAGTTGCGAGATCCGATAGAGTGTACTTCTCCAGAGGGATCTGAGAATGTTGACGTGCTTCATATAGCTTTTGTATGCACGTTTCTTCTTAAGTCAACTTCTCTTCTAGGTTGACTTGATGGATCTCTTCGAGGATAGACTGGCTGAAAAGTTCTGTCCTAAGCTGATGCCCTATCTCAATGAGACTGTGGTCCAAACTGATTATTTCTCCTTACTCCAGTTGGCCGGTCAGTTCTATCCGCCATAGGCCTGTTCTGAGCTTTGGGCCTTTGAGAATCTGGTGACCTTTGTTGAACTAATTGTCTCTGATGAGTTGGAGGTCTTGGCCGAACTGACAACCTCTGTTGATAGGCTGGATGCCTTTGCTGAGTTGGTGGCCTCTGCTGATAAGCGGACTGCCTACTTTGAACTCATGGCCTTCTTTGAGATAGCTTCCTCTGCTGAAATGATGGCTGAACTGAGCCTTTCAGTTGGGAAGATTGGCTGGACTATTTAGGTGGATCTGTAGGGATGTTCTTAGTTCCCTCGCCTTCGGTCACTTCAACTGGTTGGGTTGGTGCGGGTCTGACAAAACCAGGAAGGGTTTCTTCTTGATTGGTTTGAATAATTATCTTTCATTTCTCAGCGGTAGTGTACATGTTGTATCCTAACCCTGGACTACCAGTTTCAACCTCTTTGATGGCTTAAAATCTCATCAAGAGTTTGAGATCCCATTCTGAATTTGAGAGATATCTCCTCTCAAATCTCATCAACCTTGAGCTGCAACTTCTCGCATTTAATTGACTGGGCTTTAAGTGATTCAATTTTGTCATGATCACTTCTCAGTATTTTGACCTCATTGACAAGTCCAAATTCCCTCATGTTTTTATATTTTTTTCTCTTTCTTTTCTCCTTTGTTTTTTACATTTTTTGAGTCGGAAAGAGCCATAATTGGCACAAGGGTAGGCAGGAGAATCACTTCTGGAGGGCCCAATGGTGCCAATGATACCAAGATGGGCAACAACTTCTCAATGGAAAGCTCTCTCTCGAGCCTGGCAGAAATCGCCCATCATTCCAGCAAAAGCTAAAGGAGAAGTTTGTGATCGTGCCCACAACAACCCCAGAGTGATTGAGAAGAGAAGAAGAGGAGACTGGGCACAAGAGTAATCACAATCAGCTGAAGCAGGAGCAGTGCACCCTAGCCGCCAAAGGAAAGAAGAGCCGCGGAAGGAAAGTGAGATCTTCCAAAAGGAGAATCAGCTCTACAAGGAAAGTTGCCATGACGGTGATACTAGGGCACGGCGAGTACAGAATCTGCGACTCAGAATCTTCTAAATAAGGGAAGAATCTGCTAGATATGGAAAGTCTTGTGCACGGCGGCTGTGGACTGGGCTGAAGATCCCACGGCCTGTGGGGAAATTTAATTTGTGTTTTTATACTCCTATATAAGTAGAATTCATGGCAGAAAACAAACATCGTTTTTACACTTTTCTACGTACTATAACACTTTTAATTTATTTTGCTTTATTTTACTTTTCTGCATTTCGTCTCGAGCCTTATGTCCGCAGGCAGTTAGGATTTCCAGTTTATGTTCTTCAATCCAGCGTTGGAGTTGGATTTTTTTTGCAATTAATATAAGTATGTTTTTCATTTATATTATGTCTTGTTTTAATTATTTTAATAATTATTTTCGTTGTTCTAAGCCTAGCATGAGCGGCTAGACTCGTTATTCTGGATTGAACAAGGATAAGAACTTAATGAACACGTAAGAACCGTGAGGCTTATGGGCATAAACTGTGTGAATTTGGTTCCATTGTGTAATCATTTTCTTTGTTGTATTATACAGCGGTCTAAGCTAGTTAATAGTGGCTGATCACTCGTTAATTAGAATTGTGTTCACTACCTCTATAAATGGTCAATGAATCGTAGTTGTTTCTTGGTCATAAAGGGATGGGATACATCACGGGTACTGAGGGCATAAGAGAGATCTTTGTCTAGGTAAATCTGGGTCTGTCTAGATCATAATACTGCTTTGTTACTTACAATCATATGAGAGATCGGGATTGGGTAACAAGCTAGGGTTTAGGGGATGAGAGATCACCTCTAGGCTAAACTGAAAGGATAGATTGGGTAAGTGTGAGAGATCCGTTGCCTATAACCAGGTAATTAGATTTGCATAACTAATCAGCGTGCCCATGATTAGTCAAGTATATGTTAAGTTTAAAATCTGAGTTCTAATCTGGAATACTTTTACTATTAATATTTTCTTGTCTTTTATTTTGTCTCGTTTTATTATTTAGTTTACAGTCTTTCCATGCAAAGTACGGAGATCACAATAATCCTTAAACCTTTTGGAAAAGTGACACTGGAAGATAGAATTCGCAGCTCCTCATGGGATCGACCCTTACTCACATTAGCTAGCTACACCTTGTTGTGGGCTTAAGGATAACTCTCTCTTTATAATTATTCTGACCGCGAAACGACCGCGCGTCAGAATTGGCGCCATTGCGAAATGCCCACAAAATAAAAAAATCTGGAGAATGTGCTTTATAAAATGGGCACGGTGGCAAAGGCCAGTAAGAGTCAAAAGAAGTTTTCCAAAGGGAAAATTCGACTAAATTCTGAGCCAGATCCAAATATTTCCTACCTTGAAACCATGGCCCCATTACAACCTTAAAAGTCCTTAGCATAGATATGCATATTATTCCAACAGTGGTGGAGGAACAAGAGCACTTGCAAGCCTATAGTGACCCTTGGTTCAATTATGTTTTCCTTGAGCGTAAACACTTAGCCAAAACACTTAAGTGAGGAAAGCATGAGAGAACCACTCACTTAGTCATTTTGATTTGCAGTGAGCATTATGTATCTTTTTACTGTTTATATGTTGTTGAGTGTGATCAGATTCCTAGATCTATGTGCCCACAAGAGATATGTTTTACATGCTTGCTTTGTCGAGTTTTTATCGTGAGTCTGTATTTTCCTCCTTTTATTTTCTATTTTATTCTTTTTTGGGCACATTGTACTGCATTCTTGAGGACAAGTATGACTAAAGTGGCTGGGTGTGACAAGTCCAAATTGCCTCGTGTTTTTGTGTCTTTTTCTCGTTCTTTTGTCCTTTGTTTTTTGCGTTTTTTGAGTCGGAAAGAGCCAGAATGGGCACAAGGGTAGGCGGGAGGCAGGAGAATCACTTCTAGAGGGCATAATGGTGCCAATAAAACCAAGATGGGCAACAACTTCTCAGCGAAAAGCTCTCTCTCGAGCCTGGCGGAAATCGCTCACCATTCCAGCAAAAGTTGAATGAGAAGTTTGTGACCATGCCCACAACAACCCCAAAGTGATTGAGAAAAGAAAGAGAGGAGACTGGGCACAAGAGTAATCACAATCAGCTAAAGTAGGAGCAGTGTACCCTAGCCGCCCAAGGAAAGAAGAGCTGCAGAAGGAAAGTGAGATCTTCCAGAAGAAGGATTGGCTCTACAAGGAAAGTTACCATGTAGGCGATACTAGGGCACGGTGAGTATAGAATCTGCGACTCAGAATCTTCTAAATAAGGGAAGAATCTGCCAGATATGGAAAGTCTTGGGCACGGCAGCTGTGGACTAGGCTGAAGATCCCCCGGCCTATGGGAGAATTTACTTTATGTCTTTGTACTCCTATATAAGTAGAATTCATGGCAGAAAACAAACACTGTTTTTACACTTTTCTATGTACTATAACACTTTTAATTTATTTTGCTTTATTTTACTTTTCTGCATTTTGTCCTGTGGGCAGGATTTCCAGTTTATGTTCTTCAATCCGGCGTTGGAGTAGGATTCTTTTTGCAATTAATATAAGTAAGTTTTCCATTTATATTATGTCTTGTTTTAATTATTTTAATTATTATTTTTATTGTTCTAAGTCAAGCATGAGCAGCTAGACTCGTTATTCTGAATTGAACATGGATAAGAACTTAATGAACACGTAAGAACCGTGAGGCTGATCCATTTCAGTTGACTGAGCTTCAAGACTTTTCAGTCTTTCATTTTCAACACTTAGCTCTTCAACCCTGCTTCTTAGCTCATCATTTTCACCCTTCAGTTCAATATACATGCTCGATACATAAGCTAAGTGATCTTCTAGGTTTCTCAACTATTCATCCAGTTCATTTCTAGAGATCGAAGCTTCATGTATGTGATAGAAAGAGGCTATTGAATCAGACACACTAACCTCTTCATCGTTGTCGGCCATGAGGCATAGTAGAGCTTCATCATCGGAGCTATAGCCATCTGAGTCGATTGTAGAAGGGTAGTCTGAATCATCAGGCACGGCATTTTCAGAGTTTGCGATCATTGCTTTCCTCTTGAAGAAGCTTCTCCTCACTTTGGTCTTCTTATCTTTAGGAAGCACTGGACACTCGTATCTGTAGTGCCCTTGCTTATGGCAGTGGAAACATTCTTCTATGTTTCGATTTGTCATCCTGAATTGTTCAACTGATAAGTCAGCTGGCTGCTAGTTCCGTTCTCCCTTAGCAGCTTCATCAGATTGGGGTAGAGCCGATTGTTGATCTCTGACTTTTCTCAGCTTTTCCAGTAATCTTGTCATTGACTGGATTTGCTTGTTTATATCTTCAGTCAGGATCTCTTTTTTTCGACTGACTCTTTTCTTCAATCAGTCACCGATCCCCCTAGATTCTCTCTGACAGGCGAGCCTCTTGGTCAGAAGTTGTTTCTTCTGTGGGGTTCTCTGAACCGATTTCTTTCAGCATAGAAAGAAGCATCATGAGAAGAGAAAGTGGATGCTTCTCTCTTTCGGTCCAGGCTGTATTCATGAGCCTTGAGAGATCCAAACAACTCTCTGGGAGTAATGCTATTTAAGTATCTTGACTCTTTAATAGCAATTACTTTCATATCCCATTCATCTGTGAGATTGTCAAGAACTTTTGAGTTCATCTCACTGATGGGATAATTTCTTCCCAGATTGTTCATCTCACTTATGATGTCAAGAAATATTATTTCTAGGCTCGAGATGCTTTCTTCCGACTGCATTTTGAAAGACTCATATTTGTCTACTACGAGCTAGAGCTTGTTTCCTTTGATGGCCTCACACTCTTTGCATAGATTTGCAAGCAAGTCCCAAATCTCCTTCGCTGTTCTGCAGTTCTTTATGTCTTTCATGCGATCATCACCTAGAGTTTGAAATAGTACTGCTTGAGCAACAAACTCTAGATTCTTCAACTTCTTCTCTTCACCCGTGAGAAGATGAGTTAGTTTTGGGATCCTGGCCAGTTGGTTCATATCCATGATGTGGGCTTCATTGTATATCATAATGATGATTGGACCGTCTTCAATCACCTCCCACATATTCTCATGGATGGAGCATAGATGAGCATTCATTCACCTGCTCCAATTGTCATAATTCTCAACTGAAAAAAAGGTAGCTTATGGTTTCCCATAGCTTGAAACGTTAGCGCAGATAAACAGATCTGATTCAAATGATCTGTAGAAACGGTTGATCCTTAGAATCAACCGCTCTGATACCACTGGTTGGTCCCGGTGTGAGTCTATGTCAGTTTAGAAGGGAGGTGAATAAACTGACTTCAAAAACTTAAACTAATTGCAGAATGTATAGGGCCCTGACTCGCTTTCGATATTTTCTCTGTGCATTTAATCAGTTGAGATGGACGACAGCTTAGCTGGTGAGCTGATCAGTTAGAACTGATAGCTTGAAGACTCAGCTTAGGTTGTCAGTGCAGCTTGTATGTGTGAAGGTGTGCAGTTTAAGAACATGCAAAGCTGAAAGCAATAAGAACAGCACACACAAGACTTTATAGAGGTTCGAAGCTTCCTGCTTCTACGTCCTCTCTTCCTTCCACAGAATGGCAATCCACTATGCAACTCTAAAGATTCTTTATTACAGCTACACAATAAAGAATTCATATGTTGGACCTAAATACGACACCCTTCAACCCGAGCGCGGCCTCCTTTCTAATTGTTGCTGTCCCGGAAGAACGGACCCGTCAGTACATGCTCTTCCTCAGCCGGTTTCTGGATCGACAACTCACACTTATTGGTCCTAACTGCTCGATGAGATTTTAGGTTCTATTGCCCGTCTTTACACGATTTTAGATATCGCTCGATCTTCGAGAAGACAGTCTTAAATCTATTATCAACCTGGAATGCTCCTTTATCTTTAGTTGAGTGGTTGATCTTTGAAAAACTAAACTAAGAAGCTTTGCTCTTACTGGAATTCTACGTCAGCTAGTTGCTTGCTTTGAAACTTGAAGCACGCTTTCTCAGTTGAGACTTTTCGCTTAGAAGATTTAAGCTCTTGACCTGTGGGAGTGAATGAAAGAAACTCAATGTCTGCAAAATAGCAAAGTTAGTTTTGCAATAAAGTTTTTGAAAAGTCTTGGCCAAAATTGTGTTCACTCTCTTTAAATAGATGAGTGATCTTTTCACCGTTGTGATTGGTGAATATGTGGAATTCACCGGCGGTATTTTAATGCCTATAGCCGTTTGAAGCTTTTAATGAGCTAGTCATTTGAATTTAATAACTTCTGCACTAAGATCATCACGATCTTCCAAAGATTTTCTGTCAAGATCTTCATTGACTGTTTGTTAGAGAGAGCAAGTATTTCGGCTATCAGTTTTGGACATTCAGCTGATGGGCTCTCAACTGTTTCGGCTTTCAGCTTTGAGATTGTCCAGTTGGCAGTTCCTCAGCTGCCTTGAGGAGGTGAGACAATAATAATGTCATATGGATGTCCTATTTATAGGACTAATTATGGATGAAAATAATAAAAAAAAACTACATAAACTAGAATTCTAACTAGGAAAGAAGTTCCCATAATTAAAACTCTAATTACTTAACTAATGAGACCTTCTAGAAAATCCCTTAATTAAAAAAATGAAAATAACATTAAAATAAATAAAAAATCTGAATTAATAAAATACTAAACTAATGGATAAATATCAAAACCTAAAATAGTATAATTTTTTATCTTGAGCTTCCCAAACTCACCATACACGTTGATCTTCCTTTTACGTCGATCTTCATGCATACGTGATCTACATGTATTGTTCTTCAAACTTTGATCTTCATCTTCAATTGTAACAATATCATGGTTACATTTAACTCCATCTTCCACTCTTAGTTGCAGCTCCAGGTTTGGTCTTTTAATGTTTTTCACATCTTCATCATTCCCCCTCCTCTTGAAAAGAATTCATCATCAAATTCGAATCACCTGGATCAAAGACTAACACAAACTGACCATCGAAGTCCTTTTGCACAAAGTGCATAAGTCACATCTTCATGATCATGAACGTGAACATCCCACTTGTGTCAATCAACTGAAACTCCAATAACTTGATGACTTGATGATCTATCTCCTTCATCTCTTTAGGACTTGTGCGGTATGTTGTACAGTTTAGGAGGATGACGCCGGGCTTGAAATTGATTTGATGCTCAATCCCTCGAATCAGCAGCAAACCGCTTGGAATCACGTCCGGAAATACGTCCTTGAATTCTTCCAATAACAGCTGCAACTTCAACTTTATTGAGTGCATGGGCATGTGAACCATAAATAAGTCTGGTGGCACATCAATACCATGTGGAACATCTTTGTCAACCTATAAGATAAAGACATCGAAAGAATATGGTTGACAAAAAATGTTAGAAATTGATGAATCCGCCATGTGCGTTTGTACGAGCTCCTTTTGATCCACAATTACTGTCTCACTGATGTCATTCTCTTTTTAATACTCGGCTGTATGATCAACACTTTTTCAACTACTTCGAGCTCCTCATTTGCAACATTGATCTCCATTTCTTCTTCCTTGACTTCAGCTGGCTTTCCTCAGATTTGATGCCGGTCATGGGCTACTCTAACTCTTCTTTATGAGCTGATTTGATCATGCCTTGTTCAGAATTGGACAGGACTTGTTGATTCGGATATTGGACTTCTAGAGGACCCCAACTTTGACATATATGGCATTGTATGTCACATGGTTAACTTGATATAACAATGGCCGGCTGAACCAGTAGTGTAGACTATGTAGATGGTGTCAGTGTAGCAATGGGTGGCCGAATTATTAGGGTAGGCCATGCGTATACGGGTGTTGCAATGGGTGGTCTACAACTGGACTGTGGTGCAAAATGATCAAATCATCTCACGGGCTGTCTTTGGGGTTGTGAAAACTCCGAATATGGTGAGGATGACTCGGGTTGGCTCCAAGGGGGCTGTGAACTCGCGGCAATGTAGGTGGATCAGTGTTGACCTCTAGGCGGTGGAGGTGGTGCTTCCCGTGTGTGGAAACACTTGAACTTATCCACTAACTTGGCCATGCAATTATCCAGCTTGTCCTCCAATAATTGTGTACTTTTATCCATGCTTTCGATCAGTGCATCAAAATGGTACTTCATGTCCCAGGGGAGGAATCGGCTGGAGGATTCGAGTGTACCATCTGGATTTATCATTAACCTTGATGCAGTAGGCGGTTGGTATGGTGTAGGTAAACCGACTGTCTTTGGTGTATGGGGTATGGTGTACGAATGTAGGGACCATGTGGTGTACGTGTGTAGGGTCCGAATGGTGTATGGGTGGTGTACGGGTGTAGATGAGTGGTGTATGGGCAAGGGCAGCAAGTTTTCCATCCTTAAGGGAGTAGGGGATGAAAATCTAAGCTTCGTGGAGATATATGGACGGTAGGAAAAAGATTGGGATGGAAAGAAACTAGATAAGAAAATAAGAGAACTAGATAAGGAAGGTATATTTTGGATGTGTTTCACAATTGTGGACACAATCTAAATAACCTAAAATATCTACTATAGGAGAAAGGTGTCTAAACTAAGTAGGAAAGATGAGCAAAATTGAAATAATAACCTGATTTTTTTTTCACGTTTTTTTTTGCTCGGCTGATCTACATCTTTTTTTTACAGAATGGAAGTATTACAACTCGAACGAATATCTATGATGATAAAAGATTCTAAACAAAACACGACACTATGGATTGAACCACGAACAGCGGGGCTATTGTGGCTTTGATACCACTTTATGATGTGATCTCAAGGATAACGCAACACTAATCAAAGTACGCGGAAAAACCAAGAAAGAACACATGACAGACTTGTAAGGGGTCAATCTAACTAGACTCGAAAACTAGGACTTTTTTACTCGATTTAACTAAGACACTAGACTATCTAGACTATATTCAACACAAGTAAATAAACAACACCAAATCAAAGGGAAGGCTGGAAATATAAAAGTGAGGGCTGGACAAATTATATAATTGATGGAAGTTGGGACGATTAAGGCTGGATAAGGATGATAATGTTTGAAACACTTACGGTATTGATCAATGGACGATGGTTGAAGTTGGTGAGGTAGCTTGTTGTTGGATGTACGTGAGACTAATGATGATGAAGATTGATGTAACTCGGAAAAATTGTACAGGATACAAGAGACGCGCGGAAGACTTCTAGATCGAACACTCAACTTTGGAAGGATTCAACCTTACTTTAATGACTCAAACTAACTCAAATAGTCTGATTTGCATGATTAATATATCAAACAAAATAATTCAACAATTCCACACCTAATTACGACATTTAGACTACGACACAAAAATAGAACACAAATCCAACAAGAAAGGGGCTGAATTGGTTCGATGGTTTAGGTAGGAGGTAGGGAACGTATGGGCTGAATATGTAGGGTTTAGAATGGCTTGAGTAGATATGGTATGATAAGGCTATGAAGTACTTACGGTATAGATGACGAATATGGTGAATTGAGCACGTATGGAACCGAACCCTTGATGATCGACTCACAATCAGGTCTTGATGGCTTGGAATGATCACGAACGTTGATGAAGGATGGATGACATCATTTGATGAAGGCCGAAGGTGGTAGAGTTGTGAATTGCAACCCGATTAATCCCCGACTTATCTTATATGACGAAAATGAATCTTCAAGTTGTTCTTCGGTAGCGAGTTCACCCTAATTCCTCGTGTGAATTAGAATGTTTCCTTGATGTAAGACTTAAAGTTTCTAGGCTTCAAGAATGTGTATTTTCGAAGGAAAATAAACAAAAGCTTTCAATGGTCGAGAGACAATTGTATGCAAAGGTAAATTTAATCAATAATGTCTAAAATATCAATGTGACATGGTTCTCCTATTTATAAGACTAAGGGAGGACGAAATTTTAGTCTAAAAAGACATAAAAAAACTGATCCAAAAAGGATCTCTAACTATACTAGGAAATTCCCTAAACTAGAATTCTATTCAAGGTAGAAAATTGCCTTAAATACAATTCTAGTCAAACCTATTCAATAATGAATGAAAATTAACATAAAAATTAAATAAAATCTGATCGAAACTATAGTCTAACATAATTAAATAAATACTATAGTCTAAATAAAATTTAGTCCCTTAATTAAATAACTAAGGGGGACGAAAACTTCCATGCAAGCCATGCACGTCCAAAACGCCTCCAACGTGCATGTTTGTGACTTGAACTCTCTTGATCATCATGTATTGTTCTTCAAATCTTGATCTCCAATATTTAATTGTTAACAAAGTAACAATCTTGGAACCCTTTAATGGCAGCTCTTCATTTGACTCTTTCATGCTTATCGTGCCTTGAAAAGAATTCGTCCTCGAATTCAAATCTCCAAGATCAAAGACTATGATGAATTGATCATCAATATCTTTTTGCACAAGTTGCAACTTCATGGGATGCATGGGACATAGGAACCAGGAATAAGTCTTGTGGCACATCAATATCATGTGGAACATCTTTGGCAACCTATAAGATTAAAATAATAAAACAACATGGTTGACAAAAAATGATAGAAATCAATGGATCCGCCATGTGTTTTTGCAAAGGCTCCACTTGTGCGACATCCATTTCCAAATTGATGTCATCCTCCATTTGTGAACATGGTTGTAACTCCATCATCTTTTCATCTTTTTCGATCTTCTCAACTGAAACAATGCTCTCCAAGTGCACAATTTGTAGTTTGTCCACTATAATACAATCATTAGGACTTGTAATCTCCACAGATGAAACTTCCAGATTGCAATCTTCTAGAGCTATCTCCTCTAAAATTGGCATCTTCTCATTGGTCATGTCTACTTCCGACTTAGATTCTTCAACTACCTCAACTTCTCCAACATCTAAGCACATGGAAATAGATGGCAACTCTTTAATAGATGCTTCAACAATGCTTAAAATTGGTACCTTGGAAGTAGAATCTTCATTTGTGGCAACGAACTTAGTTGGCAATTTTTTCCAGGCCTCCACTTGAATCACTTCCTTAGACCTTGTCTCTAGCTTCTCTAGCCACTTTTCTATTCGGATGGCATATTCCATCATGTCCTCCAACTCGTCGAAGTGATACAATGCTACACTTTCACGAATTGCCCTTCGTAGACCAGCTAGAAATCTATCCATGGTATCTTCTGGATATTCTTCTATATCAGCTCGTCTCATGGCTTCAATCATTTTGTTGTAGTAGTCATTTACACTTCGATCTCTTTGCCTAAGCTTGTGTAGCTTTTTCTCCAACTCCCATTGGTAGTGGTCTGGAATGAAGCATTTCCGCATCAAATCTTTTAACTCACGCCATGTGTCGATAGGTGGAAGGCGATCTCGATGGAACCGATTTTGCTGGAATCCCCAACATGTTCCTGCATAGCCTTTAAACTTCAGCGAAACTAACTGTACTTTCTTTGGTTTGGGGAAGTCGTAGCACTTAAAAAATTTGTCTACTTTTCATTCCCAATCAAGGTATGCATCGGGATCGTGTAGACCTTCAAACTAAGGGAAGATTGTCTTGCTAGATGACTTAAGGATATGGGCGTGCCTCATAGTACCTGCATAAGTAACAAACGTGAAGAAATAAAGGATCTCACAATCCTCACCTTCTCTCATTTATTTCCACTCTTGATTTTACCACTCGTGTTTACTCTCAAGTGTATGGTGCACAGTGTTGGGGTTTTTTCGAATTAAAACACTGTAGGATCTATTTGGTTGATCATTAATCCGTGTTCATGCAAATCATAATTTTATGTCACATACATGTTTATCATGTCATACACAAAACCATGCAAAACGAATCTAATAAAGTGCAAGACATAGATTCGAATTACTTACAATTATCAGACGGTCTGAGGACAAGATTACAGATCTAATCTTGCTGTTGAATGAATGCAAAAACAGGCGCCACCTACACCTCAAAATCGTCCACCAGGAGATTCTACTCCAAGATCTTCTGTTGGATTCCCGGACTGTATCTAGATTCAGAGTGGGCTGAAATCTACTAGATAGAATTGTAAAATATGTGGATAACTTTGAGAGACAAAGAGGGGCTGATTATTATACTCTCAAATTTCGTCCCCCATCCCCTATTTATATAGGGAGGTGGGTGAAATTTACATGTCCAAACCCTACTGGGTTTGGGTCTCTATCTCAAGTTCTATATCCAGTCCACTATTAGTCAATTGGGCTACAACAGGGATCTAGAAGAATATTAAACTGGCCCACTAATTTAAATAAATTAAGTTTTACTTTTATTCCACTAAAGAAGTAAAACTAACCTACCAATTTAATACATATTTACGAATGTGTTTTCTTCTTTAGTTCAGCCATTCCCCGTGTTTAAGATATAATGTTCATTAATTAATTATTTCAGTCTCTGACAGCTATAATTAATTAACATCTAAAACCTTGAGTAGTACCACACAAGCTTTATCATGTAAGGAATAAATTCCACCTACAGGGTTTGAACATGAACTTATGTTTCCTCAAGAAAACATCATCAACCTGGTGTACCAAGACATGGTGCTCATGGACACTGCTCGAGACACTATATATACACTGTTATTACCCAAGATATCAAGTTTGATCTACGAAAAGATCTCACTTATTGATAAATCAAACTAATCAACAATCCACACATAAGCTCGCCAATATCACATAAGTTCAGAACCCGAACTCTATGAATCTTTATTCTCTCAGTTGCTGGGTCGGAGACAGAGAATAGTATCCTATCGCTATCATCCTTAATACACTACAAGTGTACTAGAATAATCAGTTAGTCAAGATAAACTAACTTATCAGATTATTCTACGGTGTAACGATGGTGTGTTCAGGACCATCTAAGTCGTGAGCTTCTTTAATACATTATAGGGTTCTAATGATATGATCATACCGTGTGACTCCCCACACCATATCATCTACAATGTAAGTATATGGAACATTGCATAGAACAATTATAAAACATAATCTAAATGCAAACAGTGACTGCAATAACTTTCATTTCATATCATCATATCATGAGAAAAAGTATACAAAGACAAGTCTTTTAGTATACAAAACCAACAATCTCCCACTTATACTTGAAGCATGTCTTTCAAGCATAATAAACTAACAGGCTAACTCTCCAATCAAAACTATCGACTCAAACTGCGCTCCTAGGTCTGCATCTCACTCCCATTTTCTGCACGTTACCATCAAAGGTCTTAGCTGGAAGGCTCTTCGTGAATGGATCAGCTAGGTTGTCCAAGATGCAATCTTGACCACCGCCACGTCTCCTCTCTTAACGATTTCTCGTATAAGATGGTACTTTCGCTCTATGTGTTTACTTGCATTGTGAGCTCTGGGTTCCTTCGAATTTGCCACTGTACCAGAGTTATCACAGTATATCATGATAGTCTTAGAAAAATCAGGAACCATGCCCAAGCCCATTAGAAACCCACGGAGCCAGACAGCCTCTTTTACAGCCTCAGAGGTAGCTACATATTCGGCTTCCATGGTGGAATCCGTAATGCATTTCTGCTTAATGCTTCTCCATGCAATGGCTCCACCTCCTAATGTAAACACATAGCCCGAGATAGACTTACTCTGATCTTTGTCGGTGTGAAAATCTGAGTCCGTATAACTCAAA
The DNA here is from genome assembly GCA_026008535.1 of Perilla frutescens. Lineage (NCBI taxonomy): Eukaryota > Viridiplantae > Streptophyta > Magnoliopsida > Lamiales > Lamiaceae > Perilla > Perilla frutescens. The sequence continues at coordinate 34,829,776 of BRKX01000006.1, read as the reverse complement.
GGCACTAGACTATCAAAGGGGAAAACCAACATGTAATCTCGAGTCCTTTTAAGGTACTTGAGAATGTTTTTTACCGCAGTCCAATAACCTTATCCAGGGTTAGACTGATATCTGCTTACCATGCCTACGGCATAGCATATATCAGGCCTAGTGCATAGCATAGCATACATCAAACTTCCCACAGCTAAAGTATATGGTACTTTCTTCATTTCCTCTATCTTAGACTGTGTTTGGGGACACATTTCCTTGGAGAGATGAATTCCATTCCTGTAAGGTATAAAATCTTTCTTGGAATCTTGTATGCTAAATCTAGCTAGCACTGTATCGATATAAGTCGCCTGGGACAGACATAACATCCTTTTCTGGTGATCTCGAATGATCTTGATGCCAAGGGCATGTCCGACTTCACCCATATCCTTCATATTGAACTGCTTGGACAACCACACCCTAATGTTTGACAACTCCTTCTTAGTATTTCCAAAAAGCAAGATGTCATCAACATAAAGTACGAGGAATACTACCACGTTTCCATCACATTTCTTGTACACACAGCTCTCATCCGGACTTTGCACGAATCCATAAGACTGGATAAACTTTTCAAATCGGATGATCCAAAATCTCGATGCCTGCTTAAGTCCATAAATGGATCTCTTAAGCTTACATACTAAGTGCTCTTGGCCTTTAGCAATGAATCCCACTAGTTGTTTCATGTGAATGTTTTCTTCAAGACTTACATTTAGGAAAGCTATCTTGACATCCATCTGCCAGATCTCATAATCCAAATGAGTGGCAATTGACAAGAGAATCCGGATTGACTTAAGCACGCCTATCGGCGAAAAGGTTTCCTCATAATCAATCCCTTCTTTTTGAGTATACCCTTTCACCACCAATCTAGATTTGAAGGTTTTAACCTTGCCGTCAGCTCCTTTCTTGTGCTTGTAGATCCACTTACATCCAATGGGTTTAATCCCATCTAATCGTTCTACGAGTTCCCAGACTTGATTGTGATGCATAGATCCAATCTCATATTCCATTGCAGTTTTCCAAGAATCCATATCTTTATCTCGAATTGCCTCGTCATAGGTCCTGGGATCCCATTCATTTAGTCTCTCTGGGAAATCTGAAGCCTCTCCCAGACCAATGAATCTATCAAGTTGGCGCACAACCCTCCCACTGCGATGAGGCAGTTCTTGTACTTCTGTGACACGTTGTGCAGTGTTTGGTGGGTCCTCTTCTTGTACAACTAGTGTAGAATTTGATCCTCCCCTTAACTCCTCATGGATGATTTGACTCCTTGGTTTGTGGTTTATGACATAGTCTTCCTCTAAGAATCGAGCATTAGTGCTGAAAATGATCTCCTGATCCTTAGGACTATAAAACAAACCACCTTTCGTTCCTCTAGGATATCCAACGAACAGCCTTACATCAGTACGAGGAGCCAGCTTATCAACTTCCTTGTCCAACATGTGTGCTGGGCTACCCTAAATCCAAATATGGTTCAAACTGGGCTTTCGTCCAGTCCATAATTCTGTAGGTGTAGAAGGAACTGATTTTGACGGAACCAAGTTAAGAATATAGGCTGCCGTTTCCAGGGCATATCCCCAGAATGAAATGGGCAACTCAGAATAGCTCATCATCGATCTAACCATCTCTAACAGTGTACGATTCCTTCTTTCTGCCACGCCATTCTACTATGGCATTCTAGGCGCAGTCAACTGGGAGGTAATCCCATTCTCTGCCATGTAATCCCTAAATTCACTTGAGAGGTACTCGCCACCACGATCAGAATGTAGTGACTTGATACTTCTGCCTGTTCATTTCTCCGTTTCCACCTTGAACTCTTTGAATTTCTCAAAGCATTCAGACTTGCGACGTAACAGGTAGATATCACCGTATCTAGAGTAATCATCAATGAGAGAGATAAAATACTCAGACCCTCCTCGAGCTTGAACTGACATAGGGCCGCACAGGTCAGAGTGAATCAAATCTAATATACCTTCGGATCTATTCCCCTTTGACTGGAAAGGACGCTTGGTCATTTTACCTTCCAAACAGGACTCACACAAAGAAAATGATTCCAATACCAAAGAAGACAATGGTCCATCATTTACTAGCCTTTGTATCCTCTTAAGGTTAATATGACCTAGCCTTAGATGACAAAAAAAGGTTTGATTTAATTCTGAAGGTTCTTTTCTCTTGTTAGGGTTTATGATCGATGCATTCAACAGTTGTCTTTGCGTAGTGTTTTCAATTGGTTTAAGAAAGTATAAGTGTCCATCCAATGTGCCAGAATAGATAAAATGTTTACCACTAAAGATAACTACTTTGTTATCAAAAGAAATAGAATATCCATATATAATCAATTTAGAAATTGAAATCAAGTTTCGCCTAAAACCAGGCACATAAAGACAATCTTTCAAAACCAAATTCCATCACTACTGAAAGGTAAAGTAACATCTCCCAATGGAACAACCACCACTCTTGTAGCATTGCCCATGTAGACGGTGATCTCATTCTCACTTAGCTGTCTTTTTACTAGGAACCCCTGTAAAGACATGCAAACACGATCAGTAGCTCCAGTATCTACTACCCATCATTGGGTAGAACAAGTTGCTAAACATGTTTCTACCACCAGAGTGTGAGATGTACCTCTCTTCTTCTTCTTGTTAGGACACGCCGCCTTTCAATGACCTGGTTGGCCACACTTGAAGCACTTAGTCTTCGACTTGAATTCCTGAGGAGGAATCTTTACCTTTAGCTTCTTCACCTTAGGCGCCTCATCTGCAGCCTTTTTAGGTGCGTTTCTCTTCTTTCTTTTTCCACCAGAAGAAGACATCCCCTTTTCAGCTATGTAGGCTTAAGGATCGCTCTTTTGGAGCAATTCAGCCGCCTGAAGATATATGAGCAGTTCAGTCAGGCTGACATCCCTTTTAATCATATTAAAGTTCAACCTGAACTACTCAAACTTCGAGGACAAGCTATGAAGAATAATGTCGATTTGAGATTCAGCATCCAGTTCTCCACCCAAGGTCTCGATCTCAGATAAATACCCCATCATGTTGAGAACGTAATCCCTAACAGGTGTGGAGTCAGCCATTCTCGCATCCATTAGTTTCTTCATTGCCAAATAACGTGCTAAGCGGTTCTGATGACCGAATAGCTGCCTAATGTTGTACATCATATCATAAGCAGTTTTCATAGGCTCATGCTGATGTTGCAACACACTTGACATAGATGCCAGAATGTAACCGCGCGCTATCTCATTAGACCTAACCCACTTATCATATGCAACCTTTTGGGCTTCGTCAGAACTCTCATCTGGCGTATGAGGACAAACCTCTTCAAGTACAAACTTGTGTCCCTCAGCAACAAGAACTAGGCTAAGGTTACGAATCCAGTCATTGTAGTTTTCACCGACAAGTTTTTTTTCTTTAAGGATTGAGGACAGATTGCAGAGTGCCATTGATGATGTGAAATAAGTGAAATTAAACATGCAGTACAGTCACAATACTATTTAGGATTAACAGTATATAATCGAAAACCTCATAAAAAATTATATACTTTTCCACCGACACTTTAAAAATGATTTCTATAAGCCACGATCGTGTGGACGTTTATCAATAAATTACATCTAAGTGTACAGACCATTATCTTCACACCAAGATCACTATTCGAATTTAACCGTTCCAGATGGATGAGTCAGTCAGTTCTAATAGTGTTCTACAACTATCCGTTTAGGAGGTTTAATTTCTAGAGAAATCTGTGATATGACACATCTGATATGGAGGAAGGCCGATGTCAACGCGTATACCCATCACTTCTCAATTAAACCAGATTTTAATGGAGACCGTATGAGATTTCTACATACTTTGGTATGAATATCTCCCACTTAGTTATTTATGTTTAAGGTTTCATTTTATCCCATTATCTAACATGCAAACATCATATAAAATGATAAACATCCATTGCATGCTTCAACATAATAAGCAACAGTAATATTCCAACTATCATGGCTTATATCTCATGTTGATTGATGAGATAAAACTGGAAAGTCAGCTCCGGAAATAAGACTTTGGCCGCCGCCCCCTTCACCGCGCCTCGCCGAAAACCCTAGCTCCATTTAGGGTTTCGGGACGTGAACCGGTGAACCTTGGTGCTGAACTACTTTCCTTCTTTGAGTTGATCTCCAATCTTTACTCAATACAGACTATCTATTCCAAAAGGAAAAATCTGATATTGCTAGAATAAAAATTACAACTCAAAAACTCGGCTTAACAACTTTATATCTATTACATTAAAACAACATAAAATAAAACTTAGACCTAATCCACGGATTTTCTCATGGATAAAAAACATGCAGCCAAACCGGCATACGACCAACATTCACTCAACATAAACATACATCACATAAAAATAAAGGAGCCATGATAGTTGGTAAACCTGCAAACAAACACAGTCTACAAATCCAACAATCATTTATTAAATGATCCACATAAATAACATATGATATCTATGCATGAATATTAAATAATATTCGAATTTTACCATTAATTAAATTAATTAATTCGATATTATCCACAAGATAAAAATTGGAAATTAAAATAATTATCCACCAATTTTATTTTGGAATTTTCGAAAATATCACTGAAAATAAATCTGAAAATTATTTAAAATTATCCATCAATTTGTTTTAATATTTTCAAGCCACCCTAATCAAATAATAATTGGATATATTGATATAAATCAAAAATCTAATCCAAATATTATCCATAATAATCTAAATCTTTAAGGATAAGGTTTGAAGATTTGATCCAGTTCAAAATCTTCCAAAAGCTATCCAAAATTAAATTTTTATCACAATTGGATTTTGATAATTATTTGTATATATATCCAAAAATCACCTTATCCAATTTTAATTCATAAATTTCAAAAATACCAAATTAATAAATCTGGAAATTTGATCCACTTCAAATTCTTCCAAATTTAAATTTCTATTTTCAAATCTATCTAGATTAAAATTAGGTAAATTAAGATATACATCAAATAACATCAAATCTAAATCCAATGCACATGATTTTCGACCCCTATCATTAAATAAATCTAGAAATTTAATTTTCATAAAAATCTTCTCCAATTTTATTTAACAAAATTGAAAATTATCACTATATTTCACATTTGGAAATTTTGACATTAATCAAAAAACTATTCCAAATAATATAGCTAGGTTTCGAAAATTTCAAGAATTAAAAATCTGGAAATTTTGATCCACTTCAAAAATTACTAAATTTAAAATTCTAATTTCAAACCTATCTAGATTAGAATTAGGTAACTTTTGATATACACCAAAAAGTACCTATCCTAATTCTAATCATCAAGATTTCCGAACCATATCCAAAACAAGTCTGGAAAATTTGATCTTGATCAAAAATCCATCCAAATTTTATTTCTAGGTTTCAAAAATTTTAACATAAAATTAGGGAAAAATTAAACATCAAATTTCAAAAAATTGATCTCCAAATTTTCGAACACTATGAAATAAAATCTGGAAATTTGAAGATCATTAAATATCATCCCAAATTCTTATTAAATGGTGGCCGAAAATTCTAGCACCTCAAAACTAGAATTCTCGATTTTTACATCTCAAATTCTTCCAAGTTTTGAATACCATAAAATCGAAAAACATGACAATTAAATCTGAAAATTTAAACACCATAAATTTAACATCAAATTTAATATGTAATTTCGAATTCATACTTGGATTAATCCTAGAATAGTGCCAAAACCTGGCTCTGACACCACTGTTGGGGTTTTTTTGAATTAAACCACCGCATGATCTATTTGGTTGTTCATTAATCCGTGTTCATGCAAATCATAATTTTATGTCACATGCATGTTTATCACGTCATGCACAAAATCATGCAAAATGAATCTAATAAAGCGGAAGACATAGATTCGAATTACTTACAATTGTCAGACGGTCTGAGGACAAGATTACAGATCTAATCTTGCTGTTGAATGAATGCAGAAACAGGCGCCACCTACACATCAAAATCGTCCACCAGGAGATTCTACTCGAAGATCTTCTGTTGTATTCCTGGATTGTGTCTAGATTCAGAGTGGGCTGAAATCTACTAGATAGAATTGTGAAATATGTGGAAAACTTTGAGAGACAAAGAGGGGCTGATTATTATACTCTCAAATTTCATCGCCCCTCCCCTATTTATATAGGGAGGTGGGTGAAATTTACATGCCCAAACCCTACTGGGTTTGGGTCTCTATCTCAAGTTCTATATCCAATCCACTATCAGTCAATTGGGCTACAACAGGGATCTAGAAGAATATTAAACTGGCCCACTAATTTATTTAATATCAAATATCCAATAAACATAGGATATAATTAAATAAATTAAGTTTTACTTTTATTCCACTAAAGAAGTAAAACTAACCTACCAATTTAATACATATTTACGAATATGCTTTCTCCTTTAGTTTAGCCATCTCCTGTGTTTAAGATATAATGTTCATTAATTAATCATGTTAGCCTCTGACAACTATAATTAATTAACATCTAAAACCTTAAGTAGTACCACACAATCTTTACCATGTAAGGAATAAATTCCACCTGCAGGATTTCAACATGAACTTGTGTTTTCTCAAGAGAATATCATCAACCTAGCATACCAGGACATGGTGCTCATGCATACTACTCGAGACACTATGTATTCACTGTTATTACCCAAGATATCGAGTTTGTTCTACGAAAAGATCTCACTCATTGATAAATCAAAGTAAAAAACAATACACACATAAGCTTGCCAATATCACATGAGTTCATAACCCGAACTCTGTGGATCTTTATTCTCTTAGTAACTGGGTCAGAGACAGACAATAGTATCCTATCGCGATCCTCCTCAATACACGAACAAGTGTACTAGAATAATCAGTTAGTTAAGATAAATTAACTTATCAGATTATTCTACGGTGTACCCATGGTGTGTTCAGGACCATCTAAGCCGTGCGCTTCTTTAATACATTACACGGTTCTAATGATATGATCATACTGTGTGACTCCTTACACCAAATCATCTACAATGTAAGTATATGGAACATTGCATAGAACAATTATAAAACATAATCTAAATGCAAACAGTGACTGAAATAACTTTTATTTTATATCATCATATCATCAGAAAAGTATACAAAGACAAGTCTTCTAGTATACAAAACCAACACACAGTGTGTGAATGTAGTGTATATAGGATGATGTATGGGTGTAGGAACCGTGTGGTGTATATGGGTGTGCGGGTGGTGTATGGAGTGAGGAAGCAAGTTTTCAAACCTATTATGGGTTAGGGACGAAAATTTGATGCTTGGTGGTGATATATGTTATGTAGGAAAGGATTAGAAGAGTTAAGGATAGAAAAAAACTAGACAAAAAAGAATAAAGACTAGATAAGGAAAGAATTAGATGTATTTTTGAAGTTCCCAAATAGAATAGGAATCCAAAAATAAATCCTAAGGAAAGAAGGGAAGAACTAAAACAGAAAAGAAAACAAGAAACTAAGAAGGAAGGAAGGTGATTTGGATGTGTGTACCACTAGTGTGACACAATCTAAATACCTTAATTAGACTAGACTCTAGATGGAAAGAACCAAAAATAAATTACAACTCAAAAGGAAATTACCAACTAAAAAACTATACTATAAGAAAAGTTCCAAAAATAAAATAAGACTCAATAGGTAACTACCAGCTATGGACTAGTACTAAAAGGAAACTAGCAAAAATAAAATAGAGCCCAAAAGGAAATAATGAATCAACTTGGATTTTTTTTATCGTGCTTTTTTTGGATCAACTCTTTTGTTTGAGATTCTAATCTTTTTTTCACGTTTTTTTTCGGATTTTTTTTTTCAGAACTCTTTCTTTTTCAATGAAAAATAATTATTACAACTCGATTGACACGTACACGGACATGGAACCAAAATAATTGACTCATAGGACTGAACCACGATCAACAGAGTTGACGTGGCTCTGATACCAAATTTATGATGTAACCCGGACAAATTGTACATGATACAAGAGACGCGGAAGACTTCTAGATCGAACACGTCAACTTTGGAAGGATTCAACCCTACTTTAATGACTCAAAATAACTCAAATAATCTGATTTGAACAACTAATATATCAAACAAAATAATTGAACAGTTTTGGACCTAATTATGACACTTAGACTACGACACAAAAATAGAACACAAATCCAACAAGAAAGGGGCTGAATTAGTTCGATGGTTTAGGTAGGAGGTAGGGAAAGTATGGGCTGAATATGTAGGGTTTAGAGTGGCTTGAGTAGATAAGATATGATAAGGCTATGAAGTACTTACGGTATAGATGACGAATACGATGAATTGAACACGTATGGACCCGAACCCATGATGATCGACACACGATCAGGTCTTGATGGCTTGGAATGATCACGAACATTGATGAAGGATGGATGACATCATTTGATGAAGGTCGAAGGCGGTAGTGTTGTGAATTGCAACCCGATTAATCCCCGGCGTATCTTGTACGGTGAAAATGAATCTTCAAGTTGTTCTTCGGTAGTGAATTCACCCTAATTCCTAGTGTGAATTAGAACGTTCCCTTGATGTAAGACTCAAAGTTTCTAGGCTTCAAGAATGTGTATTTTCGAAGGAAAATAAAAAAAAGCTTTCAATGGTTGAGACACAATTGTATGCAAAGGCAAATTTAATAATAATGTCTAAAATATTAATGTGACATGGTTCTCCTATTTATAAGACTAAGGGGGGACAAAATTTTAGTCTAAAAAGACCTAAAAACTTATCCAAAAAGTATCTCTAATTGTTGGTCCCGGTGCGAGCCTTTGTCAGTTTAGATGGGGGGGTGAATAAACTGACTTCAAAAACTTTCAAGACAGATTACAGAATAGATAGGGCCCTGACTCGATTTTGAGATTTATCTCTGTTGACTGATCAGTTGAGAGAAGCTGACAGAGGCTTAGCTGGTTAGCTGATCAGTTTGGAACTGATAGCTTGAAGACGTGGCTGAAGCTTTTCAGTTTAGTCTGTGTGTGTGAATGTGTGCAGTTAAAGAACTTGCAAAACTATAATACAGTAAGAGCAGCACACACAGAACTTTATAGAGGTTCGAAGCTTCTCGCTTGTACGTCCTCTCTTCCTGCCGCAGAAGGGCAATCCACTATGCAAGTGTAAAGTTTCTTTATTACAATTACACAGTGAAAAAATCATGTTGCACCTGAAAACGACACCCTTCAACCCGAGCGCAGCCTCCTTTCCAACTGTTGCTGTCCCGGAAGAATGAACCCATCAGTACACGCCCCTCCTCAGTCAGTTTCTGGGTCGATAGCTCACACTTACCGGTCTCAAATGCTCGCTGAGACTTTAGGTGCTATTGCCTGTCTTTACACAATTTTAGATCTCGCTCGATCTTCAAGAAGGTAGTCTTGAAACTGTTATCAACCTGGAATGCTTCTTTCTCTTGAGCTGAGTGGTTGATCTTTAAGGGACAAAACTGGGAAGTTTTGCTCTTGCTGGAATTCTGCGTCAGCTTAGCAGTTTGCTTTGAACTTGAAGCACGCCTTCTCAGTTTAAGACTTTTCGTACTTTGAGAATATTGAGCTTTGAGCTATAGAGAGAGAGAAAGAAATAGCTCGTTCTGCAAAATAGCAAAGTTAGAATGGCAAAAGTCTTGGCCAAAATTGATTTCACCCTCTTTAAATAGATGAGTGAATTTGACCGTTATGATTGGTGATGTTTAGAAATCACCGGTGGAATTTTAATGCATATAGCCGTTTGGAGCTCTTTTAATGAACTAGCCATTTCGACTTTAAAATTCTCTGCTCTAAAATGACCTTCAGATATCTGAGTACTCGTTTGCACAGCTTGAAAAGCTTTAAATATTTCAGTTTCAAACACAGCTCAATTATGATTATCATGCAGACTTTCAAATTTTCGAACACATAGAAAGCCTTAAACTATTCAAAGGGACAAATCAGCATGATCAGAACAACTTATATTATAAACAAAGAGCATGTTTTAGAAACTGATTGAGCATAGAAGATGAAGAATTGTAGAAAGTAAAAGAGAGAGAGAATATCAAGACTTGATATTTAACTTCCTTCTTCAGTTAGAACTGTTCATCACTCAGTTCCGTCTTCTTTTGCTCGATTCTCCTTTTTCAAACTTGTAGGGAGAGATGCTGGGGTATGTCGTGGATACCCCATTCATGTTGTTGTTTCAGCTGAGCATTCTCCCAAGTCCAACAGTATTGTTGAACTGAGCATTGCTCAAGTTGGACTTCCCCCTCATGAATAGCATCCCCCTGATGGGGAGCTTCCCCCTCATGAGTAGCTTCCCCCTGAAAAGCAGCTTGCCTCTAAAGTTGTACCTCTCTTTAGACTTCTCTTTGGATCTCATCCCAAAGAGTTATATCACCCTGCCAGTAATCATATGCTGAAACATATGGTTTTTCATCATCAATATATCCTTTCCCCTTTTTTGCATCATCCAAAAGGGCGAGTTGATGGAATTCATAATGAGGCAGTGACAACTGTGGCAAAGGAAAGAAGGAAGTAACCAGCAAGTTGTTGGTGAAGTGAGGAGCTTGGAGTACAGGCATAGAAGCGGACAGTCATGCATAAGACTCCTCTATTGTCATCAGCTGGTCAAGATCTGGGAGAGATAGTGGATCTTATCGAAGAGAAGAAGCTGATGCGATTTCGAGAAGTGGCTCATCCAGAACGGTAATGATGGCATCCTCTGGAAGAGGAGTTGTAGACGAGTTTGAGGGCTCATGTTTGGGAAGGGGTGCATCATGAGGCACCAAGGTTTGAAACCTCTTAATCATGGAATCTATAATTTCTAGGACTGATGGAGGCGTATTGAGTGGATAGTTTATCCAGCAGCGGCGGCTCTATTCACCTTTCTCTATCTAATATTGGTAGCCTCGCTTGTCTACATCATTAGCATGGTGGCATCATCCACTTGGTATCTCCAGAGGTGATACTGAAGTTATCTTTCAAGGTGTTCGAAGAGAAAGGGACTGTGTTCCCTTATTCGACCAAAACAACTCTCCAGTTGTTGGTCAAGGCTCGCATGGAAGCCTTCTTCCAGAGATTCTGGGGTAGCGACATAAGGAGGTTCACTGGTTACAGGTGCAGTGGACTCGTCACTTGTATAAGTATAAGAGTCACTGTTAGTTAAGAACTGACTTTCGTCAGCTGGAGAATCAGCGTAAAAGAGCGACTGCTTGCCTTTAGCTAGGCTGTGGTCCTCCATGAGCTGAAGTCTCGACTTCCTAGGGTGGCCAGTGACATTCCGATATCGTCGGCGAATGTAGACTGTAGGAAGGAGATCTCATCTGGTGAGAGTGTATCCACCAGGGACTGTTCCAAGTTGCTCCGCAATGATATGACTGAGTCGATTTGCAAATCCTAACTTAGCTTTGAATGTGCCAGAGGTTAGATCGATCTCAGCATGCTTCACTTAACGGTGTAGCTGTGTCAATATATAGGATACCCTATCAACCTTGCATCCATAGTATATTGCGGCCATAAGGTGATAGGTGGTATCATTGAACAGAGCATTGGTGATGCTACTTAGAAAGATGTGCATCACTATGTCCAGAATTTGGACCATGGTTGGAGAAAGACTATCTTTCAAGTTGTTTGAGAAGTCTTTGTGATCAACATGTGGACGTTTCCAGTCATTTCACAGCTCTAACTTTGAAGGGAACGCTAGTTCGAACACCTTTGGGCCATGGCTGGGAAGCTGAAACAGTTCGATTAGCACATCTTTGTTGATGATGATAACCTGATCTCGGACAACATAATTGATGTTATGTCCTGAGATTTCCATATGATAGTAGAACTCGGCTACTAGCGGAAGATGCTTCCTTTTAGGCTGTATTGTCATAAATGATAAGAGCCCGCATGTCTCCAACAAGTGGAAGATAATGCTGGTCTTCTCACGACCGATTCGAGCCTGAAGAAATGCTCGGTCAATGAACTTATCCATTTTGAGCTGTTTTATAAGAAGCTCCATATTCATCGATTGGAATGAATAAGACATTCTTCGACGATATGAGAAGAGAAGGAAAAAGGCTATGGATAAGTGAGATGACAAAGAGAAGGAATGAAAAATGTCATCTCTATTGTTGTTGTTTTTCATTCATCTTCTATAATGATTTTAAAGGCAGTAAGTTTGCATGCATTAAACTAAAGCAATCGAGTGCTTACTGGCTAATTAGCTATCTGATTTGAAAGAAAGTTAGCTGAATAAATGATGCATGCATCTCAGCCGTCCACTTGGACAATGCCTTTTTGATCAAGCGGCTGAGATCTGAGGATTTGAAAATATGAGTAGTTGCCATAAATAGCACAATATTTTGCCAGAAGATTTGCTATTTATATACCTCAGAAAATTCAACAATGTATACTTTAATGCTGAGTATAGAGACTTTAATGGCAAGTCAGATGAACAGTAAGCTTATTTTGAAATGTTAACGTTAACGTTTTCAAAAATAAGCTATGAGGAATAGAGAGTAGAGAAGCTTATCGAAGAGGATTGATCAGGCAGCTGATGAGAGACGGAACTTTGGGGCTCGAGGCGTTAGTTTTCTGCTGAACTGATGATATTGCCTTTAGCTGATTGAATAAGTTTTGTTGAGCAGCTGCTGATTGACGTTTTGACACTTTCCTCTTCTTGAGTGGTCAAATGGGACTAGCTTTACTGCTTTCTTTAGAGCTTTTAGACCATTTCCTTTTCGAAGCTGAACTGGAGATGTCCTGAGAAGGATTCGTTCCGACTTGAGTCTCAGCATGTTGAAGTTGCTTAAGAGCAACTATTGAGGTAGTCAGCTTCAAGTAGGTCAGCTCTTTAATTCCTCTGCAGGATGAGCTGGACTGATTTATCATCAGTTTGGCAGCTCTTGAGCAAGACTTGATAAGAGGAGTAACATATCCTTTAGACAAGCGATCTGGAGACGTGGTAGTGTCTTCATTATCTTTGTCTTTATTTTTTCCAAAATGTTGACTCCTTGGGGTCACCACTACTTGAGTATGAGAGAGATCTTTGTCTATCTCTTCAGTCATACCCGTAGCTTGTAGATGCGCCTTTTCTGACTGAACTTGATCAGGATTCAGTTGTAGGAAACATAGATCGACTGGAGTATCGACAAGCTATTTTTCAGTTGCAACTCCTTGTGATCTCAAGCTGGCTTGAACATCAGCTAGCAGGGTCTTAGCTGGAATGTTGTTATCAAGTCTCTTCACGTTGCCAAAAACTCATGCCATGAAAGGCTGTAAGCATGAAATGTGACTAGATTCACATTGAGTATCTCCAGTTGTACCAGTAAAAGTACTGGTGTAGTGGTTTGAACACCTAATTGTCTTGCTCGACAACATATGTGAAGTGAGTGAGAAGGAGATTCATTACATCCTTCTGAGCACTCTTGACTTCATATTCGCTACTGTAGAAAGTGCAAATATTGTCTTCAGTCAGTTGGAGAGGAGGGCAGGCTCTCCTGAAGTACTCAGCTTCATAGTTTGGATGAGGAATTCTAATGAAGTGAATAAGCTCATCTGGATCAGTGCAGGGATTAAAATCCACTGATGATCTATTTTTGGAGTGAGGAGAGGGAACTTCATTGGCATCTGAACTGCTTGAAGTTGTATTGCCAGATTTGGCTTTAGATCTCCTCTTCTTCTTGAGTGACTGAAGATGTGTTTTCCCTTTCTTGGGAATCCAGTCGGATATGAGGATTGGCAGTACGTCATCATTTGGAAGATTCAACATATCTTCCAGGAGCTTGCTCATTCTCAGAACAAGTCCTGCTCTGGACTCAAATTTGTCAGTTCTTTTTTAGTCGGCTGCTTTGATGACTTGATGCTTAAATTGAAAAAAGACAAATTCTGCCCAAATAGCTTCCAATCCTTCTACAAGGTATATCATTACCTTGTATCTTTCTTAAGTCAACTAACTCAAGCTTCCAATGGCGCTGAACATCATTTTGTTCGTGATATCGAGCATGACTCTATACTCGGGCTTCAAATCAGCTTTGGTTGTGGTAAAGCTGAATTGCTTGGAGCAATTTGAAGCATGCCATTCTTTCCAGTGTGGTTCAGCTGAATCTTTCAGATCTTGAACCCTGGATCCTTTTCTGGGAAGTTGAAAGATGTCTGCAATCTTTCTTTCAGTGATTTGGAGTTTTCTTCCATGAATCACTGATTGTATGACCTTTCTATCCGCAGTGACCTTTGCTTGAAGCAAGAACTCACTTATAAAGTTTTGTCTAAAGAACCTTGGAGGAGTTTCTAGGTAGTACAGAATTCCGGTCTTGTGAAGATTGACCAGAAGAAAATGACTATTTGATTCTTAAAGAATCAATTGAAATTTATGTCTTTCCATAAATTTATCTCTCATCATTTGCTCTTTGAAGGAGGTAAGAGCTTTTGAAGCTTCAGCTATTTTGAAAAATTATTGGCTGAGTTTGAATTGAAGCTTTCTTTTCTGGAGAGAAAGAGAGAACACACTCCTTTTTTTTAAAAAAAAGAGAAGAGAACAAGAATTGTCTTGAGAGATTGCTTGAGAAAAATGCAGTGGATGTTGAGTATGTTGTTGTATTGTGTTGTTTTCTATTCTCAAAATTTTGGCAAAAGGGTTTTTATGAGTGAGAAGAAGACTCATAAATGTGATGGTTGAAAAAATTAAATTCCCTTTGTCGTTTTCTTTTGGCTTTTGATTTTAAGTTTCGGAACAACGGTTAAAATAATAAATTCTGACACAAGCAATTAATTGAGCCAAAAGGGATTTTATTAAAGAAATACTTTGAAAATAAACTGATTTACAAGAAGTTTCCTAAGACATCTAGTCAGCTGACTTCTGAAGCCTTCAGATCTTTTTGCTGTCAGTTTTTCTTTTCTTGGAAATGGGCTTTTTGGAACTGTTTGATTTTTCTTTATGGAGTTCCTCTTTAGAAGTTATGAGTCCAGTATGAGCTTGAAGTTCCTGGATTGACTCAGATAGTTGTCTTACCTGATCTTGCAGCTGTTTGATCAGTTTTTCACAATGTGTGAAGGATTGAACTGATGGGCAGCTGGGTAGGGTGTCCGATTAGATGTCGTTAGTTGTCTTGGTTCTTGAATCTATCGTAGGCTTCTCTTTGATCTCTTTCTTCTCTTGTGTCGAGTTCTTTGGCTGAGTTGATTCAGAACTTCTCCGGGCTTTCTTTTCAATATACTCAGTTTGGACTGTCATCCCAGTAGTCTCTTTGACTGAGCTTGATTCAGCTTGCCCTTTCTCTTTTTGATCCAATTACGTGAGTATGGAAGGTTCTTCATCCGAGTCAGATGATTCCATTTTTATTGGTTCAATCATCGTTACCTTCTCTTTTCCAAGAATCTCTGGATTCTTGACTGATTTCTGCCGAGTTTGATATTCTCTGATCTGTATTGGTAGCTCTGTTGATCGTCTGATCGATCTTGGTAGAAAGTCATCTAGATCAACTTCTTCCACTCAGGTTTCCTCCATCATTAACTCTGGAAGATGATCTTCCAGAATGAGACTGACTCTGTTTAGGAAGCACATCTTTTGAGGAAATTTCTTGTCACTAACAGTTTTTGCTTCGATGATTTTCACATATTTCTTGAGCTTATCAAAGAAGTGTTATGCCCAGTATATCTTCATTTCATTATAGATAGCCTTGCAAATTTGATATCTGGGCACTGTCATTTCTGACAGACTTCATTTTGCTCCGATGAGCATCTTGGCTGCGATCATAGCCAACACTTGATATTCCTCCTTTAATTTGGTTATCATGTGATTATTATGATACTCTTGAGTGATTGACTTCTTCTTCCACTCATTGTAATGTAGCTCAGGATTTACCCACACATCCTCAATCTTCTTGCCGCCAGTTGGAATTTTGAATATTTTTCGCAGAATCATTGGAGTGATGGAGACTTCTCTTCCTCTTACTTCCGTAATGATCTCCTGAGAACTTTCTTTGTACTGTGAGTTCAAAAACAACTCTGCCACAGCTTCAGGATAGACTTTTGAGGGAGCTTTCTCAGTGAAGGTTTTTAGCTTGGCTTTCTTTACTAATGTGAGGATTAGTTCACATAGCTCAGAGTTACCACAGATTTCTCTGAAGATCATGGGATTGAGAAATTTTTCATGGTGTAGATCTTTTCTAAACATCGTGGAATCTTCTCCATAAAGTTTGAAGTTATACTTTCTGCGATGTTTATTTGCAGAGAATTGAGCCATTACGGGAGAATTTTGGGAGGATTTTAGAGATTTTGAGGGAGATGTAGCTTTTGATGAGTTTTGGAGAGACTGATTGTTTGAGTTCTGTGGTTAGCTGTGTGAGGAATTTAGAAGAAACACCTAACTTATTTATAGGCTTGGCAATTGGCAAATCCAACGGTAATAAGAAATTTGATTGCAAATCAAAATCAAACGGTTCCGATTAATCCGTTGATTTTAATTTCATATTTATCCATTGAGATTAATGAGGAGAGATAGAGTGGGTACAACGGTAATATTTGAGAGACACGTCATTTTACCATTTAGTAATAAATTTAATTTGAACTTATCTGATTTTTTGTTCTCCTCCAGTCTCCACGTGGCATTTGAGCTGCTAACATCATCAGTTGCCTTCGACTGATCATCTTCTTGGCTTGAAGTGACAGTTCCAGCAGGAGTCTCATGAGCTTTGACTCCTTGTCAGCTTAAGTTATCTCCTTTAGCTTTGCTCAGTTTAAGCTTGTCAGTTGTTTCCATCAGCTGAAGCTTTGCCTTCATCAGTCAGTTTAGGATTCAACTGCTCTCATTAGTTGAAGATGACTAATTAAGAACTGATGCCTTCTGCAATTATTTTACTCATTTTCAACTGCTTTCTTACAATGTTTTGCCATTCTCTTTAGAATTCATGTGGGCTCTATCAGTTTAAGCTCCAAAGCTTGCAAAGTTGATGCCTTCTTGAGTCAGTTCTCATTATCAGCAAGAGTGCTCTTCTTCACTCCTCCTGTTGGATGATCATCATCTTCTTTTGAAGCTAGTTCGACCAATCCCAATTGGATGCATAGCTTAACAAATCTAGCTTCTGGCAATGGCTTGGTGAAGATATCAGCTAACTGTTTCTCCATCTTGACAAATCTGATGCATATGTCTTTCTTTTCAATATGATCTCTGATGAAGTGGTGTCTGATACCAATATGCTTCGTCCTTCCATGCAATACTGGATTTTGAGATATTGCAATAGCACTATTGTTATCACAGTAGATTGGCACTTCTTCTGTCTTCACCTTGTAATCCTTGAGCTGTTGCTTCATCCATAAGATTTGAGAACAGCAACTTCCAGCAGCTACATATTCGGCTTCTGTTGTTGACGTGGAAACTGAGTGCTGCTTCTTGCTAAACCAAGATATCAGTTTGTTTCCTAAAAACTGACATGTTCCACTAGTGCTCTTTCGATCGATTTTGCATTCTCTGAAGTCTGAGTCTGAAGAGCCTGTTAGGCTCAAGTTGTTATCTCTGGCATACCATCATCTAAGATTTATAGTGTCCTTGAGATACTTCATAATCCTCTTTGCTGTTTCAAGATGACTTTTCTTTAGATTAGCTTGGAACTTTGCACACAGTCCAACTGAATAGGAGATATCTGGTCGGCTGGCTGTCAGGTAGAGAAGGGATCCAATGATTCCTCCGTAGTGCATTTGGCTGACTGATTTTCCTTCTTCATTGGAATTTTGAGAGCTTTTCTCTTGTCGGTTCCAAACTTCTTAACAAGCTCCTTGGTATATTTAGCTTGGCTAATGAAGATTCCATCTTCGAGCTACTTCACTTGGAGTCCTAGGAAGAATGTCATTTCTCCCATCATGCTCATCTTGAATTCGCTTTGCATCAGTTGTGCGAATCGATTGCAGAGATCTTTGCTCTTGGATCCAAATATTATGTCATCCAAATAAATTTGAACCATCAAGATCTCGCTTTATCATTCTATTCTGAATAGAGTACGATCAATGACTCCTTTCTGAAACCCATTCTTTAGCAAGAATGTTGTGAGGTTTCATACTAAGCTCTTGGTGCCTGCTTCAGACCATATAAAGCTTTCTTTAGCTTGTAGACTTGGTCTCCGATTT
Source organism: Perilla frutescens (assembly GCA_026008535.1). Taxonomy (NCBI): domain Eukaryota; kingdom Viridiplantae; phylum Streptophyta; class Magnoliopsida; order Lamiales; family Lamiaceae; genus Perilla; species Perilla frutescens. The sequence continues at coordinate 34,811,595 of BRKX01000006.1, read as the reverse complement.
CGAAGCCTAGAGGTTGTTCTACATATACATCCTCCTTAAGCATCCCTTGCAAGAATGCACTTTTCACATCCATTTGAAAGATAGTGAAATTATTGTGAGCTGCATAGGCGAGGAACAGTCTGATGGCCTCCACTCTTGCAACTTGTGCGATGTCTCATCAAAGTCGATCTCTTCACTTTGTGAGTAACCTTTGGCTACCAGTCTGGCCTTGTTCCTTGTGATCACGCCTTGTTCATCCAGTTTGTTGTGAAAGACACATTCAGTCCTGATGACTTTTTGAGTTTTCAGCCTATCAACAAGAAACCATACCTCATTTCTTGTGAACTGGTTCAGCTCTTCTTGCATTGCTATAATTCAGTCTGAATCTTCAAGGGCTTCTTTTATGTTGGCTGGTTCCATCTGCAAGATGAAGCATGTGAAGAATGCATGCTCCGTTGACCCTATAGTCTGGACTCTGCTTCTTGGAACCCTAACAATTTTGTCGACTGGATGGCTTCGGAGCTAATTGGTAATGATTGCTTCCTCTGCGTGCTTAGCTGCTTCATTAGTTGTTCCAGCTACGGATCCTTCGGCTTCTTTATCAGCTGCTCTTTCGGCTGCTGTGTCAGCTCCGGCCTGTTCTTCATTTTCACTCATTCTTCTCCTTGTTTCAGTTATGGGGTTTGAGGTTTCATGATGACTTGCATCCTCAGTGACCAGGTTATCTTGGTCTAGAATCAGTTTCTATGCCATCTTCTAGTGATATTTCAAACTGCTATGGGACAATGTGATCAACATAGTCTAGCAGATTTTCACTAGGTAGTGTTTGCTCTGATGTACAACTCTCCCTTTTGTTTCTGTACTCATTGGCAAGCTCATCAAATACCACATGACATATTACTTCCACAACCAGTGTCCTTTTATTGAACACTCTGTAAGCTTGAGAATTAGGGGCATTATAGCCAAGAAAGATTCCCTCATCAGCTTTGGCACTAAAAGCTTTCAGCTGGGATTTGCTAATTGTTATGGATATAACATTCACAGCCAAATATCTTAAAGTAAGAGATAGAAGGCTTACGACCCTTGAAGAGCTCATAGGGTGTTTTGTTATGGGCGATGATGATGGCACTTCTGTTTTGTGTGTGGCAGGCTATGTTAACTGCGCCTGCCTAATAGCATTCGGCTATGTTGGCATCTGCTATCATTACTCTGGCTGCCTCTTTTAGCGTGCGATTCCTCCTTTCTGCTACACCATTTTGTTGAGGAGTTCTTGCAGCAGAGTGTTCATGAGTGATTCCCAATTCACTTAGGAACTTGATCATTTACTGATTGACAAATTCATTTCCATTATCAGATCTTATCCTTTGAACTGATTTTCCTTTGTCATTCTGCAGTCTTCTGACCAATGTTGATAACTTCTCAATATTTTCATCCTTACTTCTCAGGAACTCCACCCAGGTATACCTTGAGTAGTCATCTACTACAACAAGCGTAAACTTTTTACCTCTGGGGGTTGGTGGCTTCACAGGTCCAAACAGGTCCATGTGAAGTAACTAAAGGATGTCAGTTGTTCCTGGAGGATGACATTTGTTCTTGAATGACGACTTCACCTACTTCCCTTTCTGGCATGGTCTGCAGATGCCAGTTTTCTTGTATATTTCCTTAGGAAGCCCATCAACTAGCTCCTTCTTGGCCAGGTAGTTGATAGTTTTGAAGTTGAGATGGTTCAGTCATCGATGCTACAACCAGCTTGCTTCAGTTGATCCTTTGGAGAGAAAGCAAGCTTCTGAATAACCAGTTGACCAGTCAACTACATACATGTTGCCCTTTCTTACTCCAGTCAGGAGTATGGCTCTAGCTGACTTGTCTCTGATATCACATGAGCTATTACTAAAGTCGAATGAGTACCCATTGCCACAAAGCTGACTGATGCTCAGTAGTTTGTGCCTCAGTCCTTTAACATGTGACACGCCATTCACGACAACTTTTCCTTTGACCACGAACCCTTCTCCAATGGTTCGGCTCTTCGAGTTATCTCTAAAGGTGACTAGTGGTCCCCTAACCTCTTTATAACCATCAAGATCATTCTTGTCTCCGATCATAAGTTTTGAGCACCTGACAAGTCCAAATTCTCTCGTATTTTTATGTCTTTTTCTCGTTCTTTTGTCGTTTGTATTTTCTACTTTTGAATCGGAAAGAGGCAAAATGGGCACAAGGAGCGGCAGGAGACAGAAGAATCACTTCTGGAGAGCACAAGGGTGCCAATGATACCAAGATGGGCAACAACTTCTCAGCGAAAAGCTCTCTCTCGAGAATGGCGGAAATCACCCACCATTCCAGCAAAAGCTGAAGGAGAAGTTTGTGATCGTGCCCACAACAACCCCAGAGTGATTGAGAAGAGAAAGAGAGGAGACTAGGCACAAGGGAAACTAATGCCAGCTATAACAGGAGCAATGCACCCTAGCCGCCGAAGGAAAGAGGAGCCGCAGAAGGCAAGTTAACACTTCCAGAAGGATGCTTGACTCTACAAGGAAAGTTGCTATGTCGGCGCAACTAGGGCACAACAAGTACAGAATCTGTGACTCAGAATCTTCTAAAGGGAATGGCTAGTGAGAGTCAAAAATAAGTCTCCTAAAGGGAAAATTCGACTAAATTCTGAGCCAGATCCAAATATTTCCTACCTTGAACCCATAGCCCCATTACAACCTTAAAGACCTTAGCATAAGTATGCCCATTATACCAACAGTGGTGGAGGCACAAGAGCACTTGCAAGCCTATAGTGACTCTCGGTTCAATTATGTCTTTCCTTGAGCGTAAACACTTAGCCAAAAACACTTGAGTGAGGAATCCATGAGCGAACCAATAACTTAGTCATTTTGATTTGCAGTGGGCATTATGAATATTTTACTATTTATATGCTCTTGAGTGTGATCAGGTACCAAGGTCTCTGTGCCCGCAAGGAATTTGCTTTTACATGCTTGATTTGTCGTGTCTCTGTCTTGAGTCTGTCTTTTCCTCCTTTTGTTTGCGGTTTTTTTTCTTTTGGGCACGTTGTACCCACATACTTGAGGGCAAGTATGACTAAAGTGGGTTGGTGTGACAAATCCAAATTCTCTTGTATTTTTGTGTCTTTTTCTCGTTCTTTTGTCCTTTGTATTTTCTGTTTTTGAGTCGGAAAGAGCCAGAATGGGCACAATGGGCAGCAGGAGGTGGGAGAATCAATTCTGAAGGGCACAAGGGTTCCAATGATACCAAGATGGACAACAACTTCTCAGCGGAAAGCTCTCTCTCAAGCATGGTGGAAATCGCCCACCATTCCAGCAAAAGCTAAAGGAGAAGTTTGTGATCGTGCCCACAACAACCCGAGAGTGATTGAGAAGAGAAAGAGAGGAGACTAGGCACAAGGGAAACTAATGCCAGCTATAACAGGAGCAATGCACCCTAGCCGCCGAAGGAAAGAGGAGCCGCAGAAGGCAAGTTAACACTTCCAGAAGGATGCTCGACTCTACAAGGAAAGTTGCTATGTCGGCGCAACTAGGGCACAACAAGTACAGAATCTGTGACTCAGAATCTTCTAAACAAGGGAAGAATCTGCTAGATATGGAAAGCTTTGGGAATGGCGGCTGCGTGTTGGGTTGAAGACCCCCAGCCTGTCGGGGAGTTTACCTAGTGTCTTTGTACTCTCATATAAGTAGATGCATGGCAGAAAACAAACATCACTTTTTACACGCTCTGGATATTTTACGCACCAAACAATTTTATTTAGTTTTATTTTATTTTCTGCAATGGGTCTCGGGCCTTATGCCCGCAGACACTTAGGCTTTACTATTTTATATTCTTCCAATCCAGCGTTGGTGTTGGATTCTTTTGCTAATTAGTATAAGTAAGTTTTTCATTTATATTATGTTTTATTTAATTTCTTTTACTTATTATTATTGTTCTAAGTCTAGCACGAGCGGCTAGACTCATTATTCTGGATTGAATGAGGATAAGAACTTAATGAACACGTAAGAACCGTGAGGCTTATGGGCATAAACTGAGTGAATCTGGTTACATCGTGTAATCGTTTTCTTTGTTACATTATACAGTGGGCTAAGCTAGTTAATTGTGGCTGATCACTCGTTAATTAAAATTATGTTCACTACCTCTATAAATGATCAATGAATCGTAGCTGTGTGTTGGTCATAAAGAGATGGGATGCATCACGGGTATTGAGGGCATAAGAGAGATCGTTGTCTAGGTAAATCTGGGTCTGTCTAGATCATAATGTTGCTTTGGTGCTTACAATCATATGAGAGATCGGGGTTTGGTAACAAGTTAGGGTTGAGGGGACGAGAGATCACTTATAGGCTAAACTGAAAGGATAGATTGGGTACGTTGAGAGAGATCCGGTACCTTTAACCAGATAAGTAGGTTTGCATAAGTAATCAGCGTGCCCATGATCGGTCAAGTGTTTGTTAAGTTTGAATCTAAGTTCTAATCCGGAATACATTTACTACTAATATTTTCCTTTCCCATTTTGTTTTGTTTTGTTATTTTATTTTACACTCTTTAAATACAAGTACGAAGACCACAACAATCCTCAAACCTTTTGGAAAAGTGACACTGAAGATAGAATTCGCACCTTCTCATAGAATCGACCCTTACTCATATAAGATTGCTACGCCTTGCTGTGGGCATAAGGATAACTCTCTCTTGAGAATTATTCTGACCGCGAAACGACCGCGCGTCAGAATTGACGCCGTTGCCGGGGAGCTGGTTCTTGAAATTCTTTTTTCCAACTTGTTAGCCTGGCCGGTGGATGCCCAATACCTCTGAAGGAGATTGCTCATACAATCCAGAACCTAAGAAGACTCTGAAGAGAAGGAGAGCAGAAGCACGGAGGGCACAACAAGCAGAGAGACTTGCTTGTGAAAAAGAATTAGAGCAAGAAAGAGCACAACTGGAAAGGAACGAACAACTGAGGTTAGCCCCAATGGCTGAAGAAGAAGGAAGAATATTGAGGCAGGTAGTCTTTCCGACTAACATGAATTTACGTCCCATGAGCATAACACTTCCAGCAATTACTGGAAGTTGGGAGTTGAAGGCAAGTTTCATCTAAATCTTACCTAAATACCATGGGATGAGTGGAGAAGACCCTCAGAGGCATATTAAAGATTTTGAAATGGTGTGTCAAACTCAACCTACAGATGGGGAAAATGAACAATATGTGCGTCTTGTCTCATTCCCGTTCACTCTTCAAGATGGGGCACAAGACTGGTTATACACCCTGTCAACTGGCAGTATAACCACATGGGCACAATTGCAGCAGAAATTCCTGGAGAAATATTTTCCTGCATCCCGACTCCAGGAGATTAGGCGAAGAATTGGAAGTCTGAAGATTGGCATAAATGAGAGTTTCTATGACTACTGGTGTCGATTCCAGAGCATGTTGACAAAATGCCCACAACACCAGATCACAGATCACGATCTGATCCAATACTTTGTGTTCGGGTTGAGACTACAGGACAAGATCATAGTCAATGCTTCATGTGGAGGATCTATCCTGAACAAGCTACTAACTGAAGCCTTCCAAATTCTAGCAGAAATGGCTGATGAAAATAGAGATAAAAGTGTCGAGGGCACAAGGACAGTTCCAGACGCTGGGAAGTCATCGCACCTTGAGGTCAAACTGGAAAAGATTTTGGACCAAATGGAGAAAGTGATGAACCATACTCGATCACGAAAGAAAAGAGTGTGTGGAGTATGCAAGAGCGTGGCTCATTTCACTGATAAATGCCCAACACTGTAAGAGGAGGACGTCACTGAAGTCAACTCTCTTGGTGGGCATAACAACAACAATAGGCGATATGATCCCCACTCTCAAACATACAATCCTGGTTGGAGGGATTATGAAAATTTCAGATGGAAGAAGAATGATGCCCACCAACCAAATTTAGCACTACCACCGTCGAGGGCACGAGAAAAACCCAGCCTGGCCGAACTAGTCCATGCCATGGCCAAAGAAAATGTGAAGTCAGAGCAGGAGAATGAAAAGTTCAAACAAGAGACAAGGGCTGCTCTGCAACATATGAGCAAACAAATTTTCCAACTAGCTCAAGATCTTGCCTAACTGAAGGAAAGAAACGGACAATTACCATCTCAGGTGGTAAATCCTCGAGAACAGGTGAACGCTGTGACCACAAAGAGTGAAGAAGAAGTGATGAAAGCTGAACTGAAAGAAGACACTGAAGGCATAATGAAAGAGGAAGAGCAGTCATAGGAAGAGGTTGCTGAGCCCACAAGGTAAGAAACAAAGAAGAAGCCTCCCTTTCCTGAGCGTCTTGCCCACGACGGGAAAGATGAGGAGATGAAGTAACTTCTCAAGGTCTTTGGAAAGGTGGAAATCAATATTCCACTACTGGATGCAATAAGGTACGATTTGAAGACGATGCGAGACTTTTCATGGGAGAAAATGTCTCTACAGTACTACAAAAGATGCCAAAGAAATGTGCAGATCCTGGCATGTTTGTCATACCATGCATAATTGGGAGCAAATAGATTGAAAAGGCGATGCTTGATCTCGGTGCATCCATAAACGTCATGCCCATGACGATTTATAAAGAATTGAATCTGGGACCACTCAAGGAGACAAGTGTGTTCATCCAGTTGGTAGATAGATCAAATTGTCTACCCCGAGGGTCTAATAGAAGATGTCTTGGTGAAAGTTGGGAAATTAATTTTCTCAGCAGATTTCTATGTCTTGGACATGGGCAACACGACATTGTCTACATCCGTTCTACTGTTAGGGAGGCCTTTCATGAAAACTGCTCGCACTAAGATCAATGTCAATGAGGGCACGCTGACATGTGAGGTCGATGGCCAGGTAGTTGTGTTCAACATCTATGAAGCCATGAAGTACCCACGAGATCCGGAGTCAGTCTACTTTGTGAACCATTGGTATGCCCAATCACAAGCCATTCTGGGTCGCATGAACAACCAGGAACCTCTGGAATGGGCATTGCAAGCTAGGTTAACTGATTACGATGCCCTCGATGAATATGAGGATACCAGAGACGCCATCATGATGCTGTACTCTCTGGAAGAATTACCGCATGGAGTGGTGGATTTCAATTTGCCCATAATGACGCAGACTGACAGGATGCTTCCATCGGTGCAGAGGGCACCAAAGCTAGAATTGAAGAATCTCCCGGACCACTTAAAGTATGCATATCTTGGGGAGAATGAAACTTTGTCGGTTATCGTAAGTAAAAGTCTGAGATTAACGGAGAAAAACTAGCTGATGAGATTGTTGCGTTATACAAGAAAAGAATGAAAAGAACCTATGACCAACTCATCCGCCACAAGCCATTTGAGCGTGGGAAAAAGGTTTTGCTATTTAATTCCAGGCTAAAGCATCTCAAGGAACCAATGGTTTCATCTATAGAGGCTCTCGGGCTCCAGCTCGTTGAGCCTATATACATGTAAAGCTAAGGAGTGTCCTGCCCACGACAATAACTGGGGCGCTGACTGGAAGGCAACCCAGGTTTATTTGTTTATGCCATTTTCTTTTAATGCTTTCCGTAATTTATTTATTTCCTTTTTAGTGTTTTTTTTGCCATGTTAGTCTAGGAGTTAAATTTAACGGCTGTATATTGTTTTAGGAGTATTTTAGGAAACAAATTCAGGTGAATTTTTCAAGAAATGAAAGAATCTAGCCAATTTGGATACTTCTAGCATGGAGGGCACCAGCAAAGGCAATTTCGGAAAATTCGGGATCTCTCTGCCACTGTTGGCACAACACAAGATTCCGTACAAGGAAACCCTAGAAGCCCAAAAGTCATTTGACGGGCCTGTCACATCAATTCAAATTGAGTGGCTAGGGTAAATTCAAGTATTAAACCCCAACCCTTCCTCCCCAAAATTCATTCGCCATTTTCACCTAAAATTTTCAAAAAATTACAGCCTCTTCTCTCTCTACAAACTCCCTCTCTCAACCGCCATAACCACAACCACCATCACCCCAAAAACTCGCGCTGCCAAGTCCATAAAGAAGAAGGTGGAGTTCACCACTTCCACTTCACCGGAAAATTCCAGGAAAACCACCACTGACGCTGCTGCACCAACCAAGCCGTCGAGCACTACCGCCATAAACATTCAACTCCTCGCCACTGTCGAACCACCGCCTTCACCCCTTTCCACCCGTGAGTCCGAGAAGGTTGACGAACCCTCTCTGAAAAGTATGGAGGAAACTGCCGATGAGATCGACGACCAAGAGGAGGCCAGCATGCAACAAGATGTCACTCATGAGCCGACACCGGAGCACACTCCTGAGCCCTCTGCAACTGAAACATTGAAGAAGGTAAAGAAGGAGAAGGTTGCCGCCACAAAAGCTACGTCACAGACCTTGAAGAGGAAGAATCAGCCGTCGCCGACGCTGTCGAAGGACGACGAAGCCGAGGAGGAGGCCGAGGAAGAAAAAGCTGAAAGCAGTGAGGAGTCGCGAGCCCATGAGACTTATGATGACCAGTCTTTGTCTCTGAAGGAAGCTGCTGAGGGCACAATATATGCGCCCTCTGTATCTGCCATAGGAAAAGGGAAAGCTGTTGCCAAACCGTCTGTAAAGAAGGGCAAAACTGTGGTTAGCCCAACCTCTTGAAAAGTCATGCCAAAAGGAGAAGACGTCTTGCCCACAAGGGAGATCGTGCATAGCAAGACCATCTACTTCACTTCGCTTGCTGTCTTGGGCATCGAGCGAGAGGTAAGAGAACTCTTCTGTAACGTTGGCTAGTCTTTCTTTATTGAATGGGACTGTTTCATTTTTGCTAAGTTGGTCTATGAGTTTTTTCATGATCTGTCTGTGAAAAATATGGGGAAGAAAGGTACTACTGCAAAAATTTTCAAGTTTAAAATTTTTGGTAAAAATTTCAATCTTTCTACTGATGAATTGAACATGGGTCTGGGAATTGTTTCATTTTCGGATCTGAATGATGATGATTATAAGTCTGTTGTTGCTGTGGTGCCCACGGATGAGAATGTGGAGGAGAAGTGGGCTGAGTTAGGTGACGGTTCCAAATTCAAGTCTGGAACCAGCAAGAGATACACGCGTAAAAGCAATGTCCTTCGCTTTTGTGACCGAGTGATCACCTACAACTTCTTTGGCCAAAAAGATAGCTCCAACTCCATTACCAATTAAGAGTTGTTTGTCCTCTGGTGCATGGTGCACAAGAAGAGGATAAACTTTGGAGCTGTGGCCATCGCCCACTTCAAGGACACTATGGCCCATTCTAAGAATCGCATCTCCTGTGCCCAACTGATTACCCATCTTGCTGAAAAACTACGTCTATTTGATCCTTCATCCACTAATCTGTATTGCAAGCATGTTGAGTTGTTTTATTTAAACTGCTTGAAACGTGTGATGGATATTTTTAACGATGGGGAGGGAAAACCCGCGTTTGGCATACCAAAGCTAGAAACTTCGAGTAGCCGTAGTTATCCTTTGAATGCAGTTCCCAACAAGAGGCCTCCGAGGGCACAGCAGCAAGAGCCAGCAGCCACCACCATCATTACCAGACTAGACCGATTGGCCTACTTCAAACACGTTGGATTCAATTATCCGACCCCCTCTGATGCCTGAACTGGTACTCTTTCCTGTAGATTAGATTTTTATTTTTTGTGTTTTGTTTTTTTGTGTCTAGATGTCACCCCATTTTCACACTTTGCTAAGCGCAAAGTGTGTGAGTGTGGACACTAGGGAGTCTTTATTTTTTTTCATTTTTGATTTTGTTTTGTGTTTGTGTTTTTTATTTTTGTTTTAGTTAAATGACCTCCGTACCGACCCACTTTGTCTAAGGCAAAGTGTGTGGGTAGGGATGGCCATTTAATGTTTCGTTGAGTTTGCGGTTCGTTTGATAACCTTCTCGTACCTACTTTGCCGAAGGCAAAGTGTGTGGGTGGGGGTTACTCTGCCTTCTTTGCGTTTTTTTTAAGTGTCAAGCATGTGTAAATATTTGAACTTAAAAGCATGGAGTCTAGGGTCTTGTGACTATAAGGCAGCATATTTTACTATATTTTCATTTCAGAATGCCCATGCTACTGCTTATACGATGAATGAACTAAGTACCTTGTGAGGAATTGAGCCTGAATTCACGATGCATGTGATTATTCTTTCTTGTGTGATTTCTTCTTTATTGAATTTAGGTGAATTAGAACTTGCATATGCTACTGAAATGCTTAGGAAAAATTTCTTTATAAGCCCACAAAGCCAAATAAAACCACCCTGATATTATCCCTTGCAGCCTTTTTTAGCCGAAAGTGAATAAAGCCCTGGTCATGTTCTTTCTTGAAAACTAAAAAAAAACCGAGACCATGTGCATGATGGGAGGATAAATCTGGTATGTTACAAGGCATAAAATGCTAAGAGAGAGAAAGAAAAAGAAAAGAAGAAAAAAAAGGGGATTAAAATGAAAAGAAAAATGAAAAAAAAAAGAAAACCCCAAGTACAAAAAGCCCACAAAATAAAAAATTCGGGTATGTGCTTAAATAAAATGGGCACGGTGGCAATGGCTAGTGAGAGTCAAAATAAGTCTCCTAAAGGGAAAATTCGACTAAATTCTGAGCCAGATCCAAATATTTCCTACCTTGAACCCATAGCCCCATTACAACCTTAAAGACCTTAGCATAAGTATGCCCATTATACCAACAGTGGTGGAGGCACAAGAGCACTTGCAAGCCTATAGTGACTCTCGGTTCAATTATGTCTTTCCTTGAGCGTAAACACTTAGCCAAAAACACTTGAGTGAGGAATCCATGAGCGAACCAATAACTTAGTCATTTTGATTTGCAGTGGGCATTATGAATATTTTACTATTTATATGCTCTTGAGTGTGATCAGGTACCAAGGTCTCTGTGCCCGCAAGGAATTTGCTTTTACATGCTTGATTTGTCGTGTCTCTGTCTTGAGTCTGTCTTTTCCTCCTTTTGTTTGCGGTTTTTTTTCTTTTGGGCACGTTGTACCCACATACTTGAGGGCAAGTATGACTAAAGTGGGTTGGTGTGACAAATCCAAATTCTCTTGTATTTTTGTGTCTTTTTCTCGTTCTTTTGTCCTTTGTATTTTCTGTTTTTGAGTCGGAAAGAGCCAGAATGGGCACAATGGGCAGCAGGAGGTGGGAGAATCAATTCTGAAGGGCACAAGGGTTCCAATGATACCAAGATGGACAACAACTTCTCAGCGGAAAGCTCTCTCTCAAGCATGGTGGAAATCGCCCACCATTCCAGCAAAAGCTAAAGGAGAAGTTTGTGATCGTGCCCACAACAACTCAAGAGTGATTGAGAAGATAAGGAGAGGAGACTGGGCACAAGGGAAACTAATGCCAGCTACAGCAGGAGCAATGCACCCTAGCCGGCGAAGGAAAGAGGAGCCGCAGAAGGCAAGTTGACGCTTCCAGAAGGATGCTCGGCTCTACAAGGAAAGTTGATATGTCGGCGCAACTAGGGCACGACAAGTACAAAATCTGCGACTCAGAATCTTCTAAACAAGGGATGAATCTGCCAGATATGGAAAGCTTTGGGCATGGCGCCTGCGTGTTGGACTGAAGACCCCCGACCTGTCGGGGAGTTTACCTAGTGTCTTTGTACTCTTATATAAGTAGATGCATGGCAGAAAACAAACATCTCTTTTTACACGCTCTGGATAATTTACGCACCAAACAATTTGATTTAGTTTTATTTTATTTTCTGCAATAGGTCTCGGGCTTTATGCCCACAGATACTTAGGATTTACTGTTTTATGTTCTTCTAATCCAGCGTTGGTATTGGATTCTTTTGCTAATTAGTATAAGTAATTTTTTCATTTATATTATGTTTTGTTTTATTTCTTTTAATTATTATTATAATTCTAAGTCTAGCATGAGCGGCTAGACTCGTTATTCTGGATTGAACGAGGATAATAACTTAATGAACACGTAAGAACCGTGAGGCTTATGGGCATAAACTGTGTGAATCTGGTTCTGTCGTGTAATCGTTTTCTTTGTTGCATTATAGAGTGGGCTAAGCTAGTTAATCATGGCTGATCACTCGTTAATTAGAATTGTGTTTACTACCTCTATAAATGGTCAATGAATCATAGCTGTGTGTTGGTTATAAAGGGATGGGATGCATCACGGGTATTGAGGGCATAAGAGAAATCTTTGTCTAGGTAAATATGGGTCTGTTTAGATCATAATGTTGTTTTGTTGCTTACAATCATATGAGAGATCGCGGTTGGGTAACAAGTTAAGGTTTAGGGGATGAGAGATCACCACTAGGCTAAACTGAAAGGATAGATTGTGTACGTTGAGAGACATCTGGTACCTTTAACCAGATAATTAGGTTAGCATAAGTAATCAGCGTGCCCATGATCAGTCAAGTATTTGTTAAGTTCGAATCTAAGTTCTAATCCAGAATACGTTCACTACTTATATTTTCCTTTCCTGTTTTATTTTGTTTTGTTATTTTATTTTACAGTCTTTAAATACAAGTACGGAGACCACAACAATCCTCAAACCTTTTGGAAAAGTGACACTAAAGATAGAATTCGCAGCTCCTCGTGGGATCGACCCTTACTCACATAAGCTTGCTATGCCTTGTTGTGGGCATAAGGATAACTCTCTCTTGAGAATTATTTTGACCGCGAAACGACCGTGTGTCAGAATTGTCGTGGTTGCCGGGGAGCTGGTTCTTGAAATTCTATTTTCCAACTTGTTAGCCTGGCCGGTGGATGCCCAATACCTCTGAAGGAGATTGCTCGTATGATCCAGAACCTGAGAAGACTCTGAAGAGAAGGAGAGCAGAAGCACGGAGGGAACAACAAGCAGAGAGACTTGCTCGTGAAAAAGAATTGGAGCAAGAAAGAGCAACACTGGAAAGGAACGAACAACTGAGGTTAGCCCCGATGGCTGAAGAAGAAGGAAGAACGTTGAGGCAGTTAGTCTTTCCGGCTAACATGAATTTACGTCCCATGCGCATAACACTTTCAGCAATTACTGGAAGCTGGTAGTTGAAGGCAAGTTTCATCCAAATCTTGCCCAAATACCATGAAATGACTGGAGAAGACCCTCAGAGGCATATTCAAGATTTTGAAATGGTGTGTCAAACTCAACCTACGGAAGGAGGCAAGGAACAATATGTGCGTCTTGTCTCATTCCCATTCACTCTTCAAGACGGGGCACAAGACTGGTTATACACCCTGCCAACTGGCAGTATAACCACATAGGCACAAATGGATCCTTTGCAAAAACACATGGAGGATCCATTGATTTCTATCATTTTTTGTCAACCATGTTATTTTATTATTTTAATCTTACAGGTTGCCAAAGATGTTCCACATGATATTGATGTGCCACAAGACTTATTCGTGGTTCCTATGTCCATGCATCCCATGAAGTTGCAACATGTGCAAAAAGATATTGATGATCAATTCATCATAGTCTTTGATTTCGGAGATTTGAATTCGAGGATGAATTCTTTTCAAGAGGGGGGAATGATAAAGGCACGATAAGCGTGAAAGAGTCAAATGAAGAGCTGCCATTAAAGGGTTCCAATATTGTTACTTTGTTAACAATTAAAGATTGGAGATCAAGATTTGATGAACAATACATGATGATCAAGAGAGTTCAAGTCACAAACATGCACGTTGGACGTGTTTTGGATGTGCATGGCTTGCATGGAAGTTTTCATTCCCCTTAGTTATTTAATTAAGGGACTAAATTTTATTTAGACTATAGTATTTATTAAATTATGTTAGACTATAGTTCAGATCAGATTTTATTTAATTTTTATGTTAATTTTCATTCATTATTGAATAGGTTTGACTAGAATTGTATTTAAGGTAATTTTCTACCTTGAATAGAATTCTAGTTTAGGGAATTTCCTAGTATAGTTAGAGATCCTTCTTGGATCAGTTTTTTAGGTCTTTTTAGACTAAAATTTCGTCCCCCCTTAGTCTTATAAATAGGAGAACCATGTCACATTGATATTTTAGACATTATTGATTAAATTTGCCTTTGCATACAATTGTGTCTCAACCATTGAAAGCTTTTGTTTATTTTCCTTCGAAAATACACATTCTTGAAGCCTAGAAACTTTGAGTCTTACATCAAGGGAACGTTCTAATTCACACGAGGAATTAGGGTGAACTCGCTATCTGAAGAACAACTTTGAGATTCATTTTCATCGTACAAAATACGTCGGGAATTAATCGGGTTGTAATTCACAACACCATCATCGTCTAGCCCTCATCATCGACGTCCTAGACCTCCATCCACGTTCATGAAATCCTTCAACACCCCAAGATCAATCATAAGTTGTCCAACAAGAGTTCGAGATTGATTTCATAGCCGTAACCGCGTTCTACACCTTAAACCGTAAGTTATCATTTTCCTTAACATACCCTATGTACTCAAGCCATTCTAAACCCTTCATACTCATTCCAAACGTCCCATAATTCCTTCCAAACCCATTGATCCAATTCAGCCCTTTTCTTGTTGGACTTTGTGTTCTATTTTTATGTCGTCGTCTAAGTGTCATAATTAGGTCTAGATTGATTCGTACATTTGTTTGAGTTGTATTTCGTTTAGTTCAGTTTATTTTCATTATTTGAGTCATTAGAGTAGGGTTTAATCCTTCCTTAGTTGGCATGTTCGATCTAGAAGTCTTCCGCACGTCTCTTGTATCCTGTACAAATTGTCTGCGTTACATCAAAGATGGATGTTATCGAAGATGGAATTGGCGATGGATGACTTGTAGAATGATTCGATACTCGAATGCACACCTCGTGAAGATAACTCTACAAAATTAACACCACTTGATAATCTCCTCCATAGCAATCCAACCCTAGATCTTTAAGAGAACTAGAATGAGACTTTGAATTAAAACTTTAAAAATTGCAAATTTTTAAAAAGTGATAGTTTTCGAGCAAAAAACCAACAAAATGCTTGAGGAGGTGAGACAATATTGATGCAAAAATGCTTGAATTATCAAATAGAGTATAAATAATAATGTCACACAGATGTCCTATTTATAAGACTAATTATGGACGAAAATAAAAAGAAAAGAACTACTTAAACTAGAATTCTAACTAGGAAAGAAGTTCCCATAATTAAAACTCTAATTACCTAACTAATGAGACCTTCTAGAAGATCCCTTAATTTAAAAAAATGAAAATAACATTAAAATAAATAAAAAGTCTGAATTAATAAAATACTAAACTAATGGATAAATATCAAAACCATAAAATAGTATAAGGTTTGATATTGAGTTTCCCAAACTCGCCATACACGTTGATCTTTCTTTTACCTCGATCTTCATGCATACGTGATCTGCATGTATTGTTCTTCAAACTTTGATCTTCATCTTCAATTGTAACAATATTATGGCTGCATTTAACTCCATCTTCAACTCTTAGTTGCAGCTCCGGGTTTGGTCTTTTAATGCTTTTCACATCTTCATCACCTCCCGTCACTTAACCCATTTTCTATGCACTACAATCTCTTTCGATGGATTGAATTGTAAGATCCCCTTACAATCTAGACTCCCTCTAGTTCCCATAGAAAATCTCTCCTGAAACTCCTCTAAGTGTGTATGAAAGAATTTCAAACACAGACTATACACGCAATGATCATAAGGATTAAACTTAGTCTATCCGAATACTATATGCTTCAAACTTGAAGTCTTTTTAGACTTTCTAGCTCTAGTGTATTCATAAACCTCAACTACACTCTAACTAGTCTGATTACCAAGATATTTATAAACACAAGATATAGCCTAAACAAAGTAATCAGATTGTCCTAATTTGAATCAAACTTAACAAAGAAACTTTCCTTGTTTAAGTCAGACACCTCCTAGTTAGAAGGCTTCCTTGAATAGAACTCGCCTCTTTTTTTTCTTGATCTTCATCTTCGAAAAAGGTATCTTCTATTCTGAAATGTCCATCTTGAGAAGGTAGCTTCAACTCCTTGAAATCAGCTTGACACGTCTCTTAAAAACTCTATGGACAACCATGTACATGATCATGTTCACGAACATGGTTAAGTACATTCTTCGATCTTCAATCAGATTGGCAGCGGAATGTTCATATTGTAATGTCCAGAACATGGTCTTCAAACTTGAAAAATCAAAACCTTAGTGTTCTTTAAATTGCCATAAAGATCATGACAATCTAAAATACTTAGCATAAAGATGGCATTCACAATCTCCACCTTTGTCTTTATCTATTGGTAAATCAGCTCCATATTTTTAACGAACACAACCTTCGACTGAAGGATCATGTACCTTAAAACATTCTGGAATGTCTCAGTGAACATCATATGATCTTACTATTTTTCACACTTTTATTAGCTTGTATCTGCTCTGTCGTAATACGTTTCTTTAATTTTTTAGCAGATTAGGATCATAGTTTTGCAGATAAAAACATGTGTTCAAAATATAATATCAAGGAATTGATATTATAGAAATTTAGCACAAAACTATCTTGCAAAAACATGGATGCAAAGATAATAAACTGAACATGAGAAATTTTTAAAAAATTATCTAGTATTTAGTCCATCTCTTTGCCACCAAGAAAGGCACATGAGTTAAAAACAGAACTATTCAGATTTGTCTATTGGTGGCTCTTCTTCTTCTTCTTCTTCTTCTTCTTCTTCTTCTTTTACTGCAGATCTTTATGCATCATCATCATCCTCCTCTTCAACCTCTTCTTCTCCGTTATCATCATCAATCTCTTGCTCTTCTTCTGCAGATTCTTTTCTTTAATTTCCTCTTCTGCAGGTTGATCATCTTGCTCTTTACCTTTGGCAGTGGATAGAGATCCCTTTTGAGTGGCAGCTACAGCAGTATTTGCAAGCTTGTGCAAGTTCTGAACATGTTCAGGTATATCAGCTGTTGGGAAGGCAAACTCTTCTTCAGATTAGAGTGCAGCTATCAGAGCTTGAATCATTTATTGGAGTTTTTTCAAATTGAACCACCGCAGGATCTAATTGATTTCTTATTAATCCTAGCTTCATGTATATCAAATTTTATGCATGCTTATGTGTTTAATTAAATATAATTGAATTACCATATAGGTTATATTTTTGATACTATAGAAATTGCAGAAGATAGAATCAAAAAACAACTTACGAATTCGAGTCGGGTTGAGAATAAGATTAAAGGTCTAATCTTGCTATTGAATGGTATGAAATTGGCGCCCCACAGTAGCAATTCCACTTCTCGATCTTCTATTATATTTTCGGACCGTGTTTAGATACAGGGTGGGCTGTATACTACTAAACGGGTGTGAATACTATAGGGATCAAGAGAGCATAAAGAGGGGTTGATGTGATGTGATCTCATGAGGAATAAGCATACAACACGACAAAAACTCAAGGAACGTAACGCACGACGACTTGTAAGGGAACAATACCCAAAATTATCAAAGTGCGGAATTAAACAATACTAATAATGTACCAAATGACTCGATAAACAAACTGAATTTACCTCAAATTATATGCTGAATTTTAGAGTCAAATATACACTCTTAGATTATCTAAATTATGACTCAACTAAGTAAACACAAATATCAAATAAATAGGAAAAGGTCACAGCTAGGTAGATTTTAAGATGGACGATTTAGGGTTAGGGTTTGTGGCGATGGAAAGGATGGATCTTACGTGAATTATGGAGATGAACCACGACGTGATGATGTTGAAGAATAGTCTCAATCGAACCCCGTTGTTTCATGAACGAAAATCGATTGATGAATACTCCACGATAGCAATTTACCCTAGTTCTTAGATAAACCAGAACAAACCTTGATAGAACTTAAAGATGCTAAACCTTAAGAACATGAATTGGAAACCAACGCTGTTTTGTGAGACAAAGTGAAATTCAATTCTAATATTCAAGCAATGTCTAAAGTGTAAATAATATTCTAATAAATAGGAGAACGAAAATAACTAATTAAAATACAATGCTTGGATGAAAAATAACTAGAGAGTTCTACCTTATTTAGGACTCTAATTAACGTAGTTCAAAAATACCATAAATTAAATAAATAAAAGTCTAAACTAGATAAAATAAACCCAATTAAATTGGGCCTTCATAAAGTGACGTGTGGACCCTAATATGGGCTGCAAATCTCACCACTTTTCATCTTGGATTATTCTTCTTCAATACGTAGTCAGTATGCCCATACGACCCAAAGTCGGTATGCCCATACTGACCAGGGTTGGCATGCCCATCTTCAACTCATCTTCAACTCTTCAAGTATGATACTCCATGATGTGATCTTCATATTCAATAGTTAATAAATTAATTATCTTTGAGCTGCCTTTGACTTCATCTTCTCCAACTTCAAGCTTCCTTCTTATTAACACTTGAAAATAGCCTTAAAGTTTCTTAGCTCTCAAACGCGTGACTGGTCCTCTCAACTGCAGCTTGGGATCTTTATCCTCAATGCCATGCACAGCCTCATCATGATGTGTGTGTATGAATTTTCATCCCTTCCTCTTTAATTAATAAGAAGGGGGATGAAAATTCCCTTGCTCAACCCTGATGGGTTTGGGCCTCTCACTCTTATTCTATCCCCAGTTCACTATAACTCATATTAGGCTACAATAAGGATCTAGAAGAATATTAAATTGGCCTGATAGATTTATTTAATATTCAATATCCAATAAACTTAGGATAAGTGCATCAAGTAGTCCTACGGGATCGCTATAGACTTGTTAATGTCCTCCCTGGGGGATAATAAGCATGCGAGCATCCCTACAGGGCTAGGACGTTCATTAACAGGGGCATCATGATGTTTGGACCCTACGGGGTTGAGACTAGTCTCCACAAAGTAAAGATATTTCCATATGTTATATTTTCACTTATGTAATTGGGTATAACTGTTTGCAGTGTTCCCCACTGAGTATGTCGTTAAATACTCACCCCGTTCATTTAATAAATTTTAGGTTGAGAAGTTGAGGCCTGAGTAGGAGCGTTGTGAACACGAGAAAACCCCCACAAGCTTGTGTTTACTTTTGCATGCTCTTCTTTTGAAATACTCATATTATTACTATTTCATTGATCATTCTCCTTTTGTTTTTATGATCAATGGTCATTGGGGATGGGACTAGTCCTATTTTGTAGTTATGTTGTATTTAACTTGATATACTGTGCAAATGTTTTAAAGGCGGGTCGTTCGATCTTGGAGCCTTCTACGTGCAAATATGTGTCGTTGAACCCCTTTATTATGATGGCTAAACTAGGGTACTAGACGGATAGGTCGTGTAAAACCTAAGAGCCCGATAGGTTAGATGATTGTATGATTTGTGTGGATGGGCTTATGCGATAGTTCTACTTAATACTATGTTGCGTGACAAAATAGATCTGATAGATTGCATGTTATAATTGTGAAAAATTTATATTGAGAATTATGATATTGTGCCTTATCATGCTAATTGACCTTAGCTTCCGTTCAATTAAATATAAGTACACAATTATAAGTGAGTAAATTGTATGTTAAGTGATGTGGCCAAACAGAGTAGTTTGGGGAGTTACAAAACCCTTTGGTTGGTTCATGTGGATGTTTTCTTCAAGTCTTCCATTAAGGAAATTTGTCTTGACGTCCATCTGCCAAACCTCATAATCCAATTGAGTGGCGATGGACAAGAGAATCGGGATTGAGTTAAGCATGGCAACTGGCGAGAAGATTTCCTCATAATCAATCCCTTCTTTCTGAGTATACCTTTTCGCCACCAATCTAGCCTTGAAGGTTTCAGCGTTCCCGTCAGGTCCTCTCTTGCATTTGTAGACCCACTTGCATCTAATAGGTTTTACCTCATCAGGTGGTTCTACAAGCTCCCTGACTTGATTGTGATCCATAGATCTAATCTTAGACTTCATTGCAGATTTCTTAGAATCGGCATCGTTGTCATGGACTGCTTCGTCATAGTTTCTAGGATCCAATTCATTCAGTCCTTCTGGAAAATCCGAAGATTCTCCCAAACCAATGAAACTGTCAGGTTGTCATACAACCCTCCTACTACGACGAGGTAAATCCCATACTTCAGTGACATGTTGTGCACTAATTGGTGGTACCTCTTCTTCTACAGATGGTATAGGATTCGAATTTCCTCCTCGAAGCTCCTCAAGAACGATGACACTCCTGGGTTTATGATTTATCACATAGTTTTCTTCTAAGAATCAGTCATTAGTACTCACAATGACCTTCTGATCCTTAGGACTATAAAACAAACCACATTTTGTTCCTTTTAGATACCCAACGAACAATTTTACTTCCAAACATGATGCCAACTTATCAGCTTCCTTATCTAGCACGTGTCCCGAACTACCCCAGATCCCAGCATGACCTAGACTGGGCTTGCGAGCAGTCCATAGTTCTCTAGGTGTACAGGGTACTAATTTTGAAGGAACCATGTTATAAATGTAAGCTACAGCTTCTAGGGCATATCCCCAAAATAAAACAGACAACTCTGAATAGCTCATATTCGACCTAACCATCTCTAATATGGTGTTGTTCTTTCTTTCCCCCACGCCATTCTGCTGTGGAGTGCCAGGTGCATTCAACTGAGATGTAATCACATTCTCTGCCAAGTAGTCCCTAAATTTTCCTAAGAAATACTCACCACCACGATCAGAACGTAGTGATTTGATACTTTTACCTGTTTATTTCTCCGCTTCCGCCTTAAATACATTGAAAGTTTCAAAGCATTCAGACTTGCAGCGTAACAGATATATGTATCCATATCTTGAGTAATCATCAATGAACGTGATGAAATACTGATACCCTCCTCGAGCTTGAACTGACATAGGGTCATATAGGTCAAAGTGAACCAAATCCAATACTTCTTCAGATCTATTTCCTTTTGAGTTAAAAGGACGCTTACTCATCTTACCTTCCAAACATGATTCACACAAAGGAAACGATTCCAAGACCAATGATGTAACAGCCCGATCCCAAGAGAGGAATTAACTAATGGGCACGGGGTGTTAATCAAGGGATTGATATAAGTGGAAGATTAACAAAGGAGGGTTTATGAATAAAGATAAGATAGGCGATGATTCTCGAAATTTATTAATTTTGAAGGAATCATACTTTACAAAATGTGACGAATGAAAAGGCTGATTAATCAGATGCCAACAAGTGTAGACCTATTCATAGGTCAAAGTGATTAAACAGAACCAACATGCTTAAGCCTCTTCATAGGGGGAAAGGAAACATAACTCAAGAAGCATGGATTAAACTTAATATGCATCAATATATAAACAAACGATCATGTTTAAAATTATTCATAGAATCTAGAATGAAATACCAAGTTTAGGATTTGTAAATAAAGTGAATCAGAGTAGCAGATTTATAGTGGATTCAAATACTTATACTATAACAAAACTATCTTGGCAGCCAACCCACATCCACAGCCACCAACATCCTCAGCATCTCAATCTGAAAACATTTGAAAAAGAGGACGTGAGCACTAATGTACTCAGTGGGTTTTTAAATAAAACTCTTAAATAAACTTCAGAAATATCCAATAATCAACTGGTGGTATATGGAGAGCAAAATGCAAACGCCCTCCTCATATTTGCAAAACATTTTTCTTTTTTTTTTAGGCCAATCCTGGCTCAAACCTGATGTCAACTGCACCCTTAGGCATGCCTTAGGACACAAGAGGGGTAACCTCAAATATCCTTACCAATTTACGAGGGATTAACCCAACAGTGATTCTCTTAATGATCAAAGATGATGAGTTCCTGAGCTCAAGTCCTGCTTAAATGATATATCCTTCCTTTCTTAACTATGCTAGCAATAACAAGCCTAAAGCAAACATCTAGGGCTAATCCTTTAATTTAGCATGATCTCGGCCTAAAAAGGATTTATCACTACATTAGAAGGCAATACTCAACTATATCAACTCAGCAAAATATCAACCTTAATAACAAGATCATGATCACATATAAACTCTAATTACAACAAAAAGACAATTCTCATAATCTCAAGCTAAGAATAAATCATACTTAATCAATTCTAACATGCTCGAGAGCTCAATTAATATATAATAACTTCTTTTCCTTTTTTCCTTTGCACAGAGATCAATCAGGCAGTGCAAAACATTTTATTGGATATCTTATTTGCCTTATCATGCTTCTAGAGCTTATTAGCTCAAATTTTAGATGAGTATAGAATTATCCATCTCGATTACTGAGCAGGGAATGAAGCAACGAGCTGACAATATTTTTACGGGTTTCCACGGGGCTCAGTCCCTTCTAGAAAAGCCGAATCATCAACTTAGCAGCCTCCTTAGAAGAATTCTAACATCTACAGAAAATTGAAACAACATCTAATCCTTTCTCCCTTAACTAGGACTTAAACATAGATTGCAGGACTTTAGAACCTTTATAAAACATGAGGGTTTGAAAGACTAGCAGGCAAAAAATCTCTTTTATACTGGACCAAACCACCTGCGGTTTGGGCTATGTTTCGGAACATAAATGTATACCTTTTTAGACCTTCTTAGGTTCTGGATCAAACTGTCTACGATTTAGATTATGGTTTGAAACAGAATTAAAGAAGTCCATCAACACATGATTATCTACTTAGAATAGTTAGAAATTATGGCGGGATTTAAATATGAAACTTAAACGGAACTTAACGAAATATTCAAGATTATGAACGAGAACAATAACGGGAATGCTATAACGAAAACACAATGACGAGAATATAATAACAGAAATATAAGAACGATAGACATGTAATAAAATGTGGAATTAAAGGTAAGAAAGAAATAAGGTCCGAGGTCGATGAAAAAGAATGGACGGAGTTGAGTGCGTCGAAGGAAGGTGGCTAGCTCATCATCTCATTGACTCGCAGCAGCGGCAGAGCCACCTACTACATCCCGATAGTGCCTCTAGCATCTTCCACCGCAGCATTTCTCCCCCGCCACTTCGCTCGTCGACTCAGAGTGGTGAGGTATTTGTAGGTGTAAGCTTGGCTTCCCTTGGAAGCCATTGCACTGTAAGGATACTGTAAAAGTTACTCCGAGTACGGTTAAAACCTGCTTTATTCGATGTCGAGGTTCAAATGACCTCAGACGCGAAATCTAAACATACCGAGAGACTCCTTGGCTCAACTACTATTGAACCGACCTAACTCCGAATGACGAAGACGTCGTCGAAAGAAAGATGAGCCAAGATTCCTTTTTCAAAATTACTTTTACTATTCCTTTCAAGGGACAAATAAAATTCCCGACCGTTCGATTGACCTCAGAATGGAAATCCGTGAACTTGAACGGATTCCTTGAGTCATTTTCCATAAGAGGGGCTTGACTGAACATGTCTCGGATTAATGAGGAGGATTTCGTAAATTTTTCAAATCACGAACGCACGTAAAAGTTATTATTCATTAATCTTTTAAATACATTTTTCATCACCGGGACCTCAAATGAGTTTAGAATAAAACTCTAAGAACACCGGCACACTTCTTGAGTTAAAACCTTTCTAACAAGACCAAAATCGGCCATAACAGAGTTAAGATTAAAATTTTTGAAAAGACGATTTCACGAAAATTGACCCCTAAAGTCGTGACTGACATCTGACTTCACTTAGACCTTATTTATATCTCTTCCTTAACTACTTAATTACTCCTTAAGAATTCTCTAAAAATTATCCAAAAATTTGGGGTGTTACATCCTACCTCCCTTAAAGAAATTTCAACCCCGAAATTTACTAACCTTGATAAGGGACATCAGGATACTTCTTGAGCAGCTTGGATTCTAGCTCTCAGGTTGCTTCCTCTGAACCATGATGGTTCCAGATTACTTTTACAAGACTGATCTCCTTGTTCCTCAACTTTTGGATCTTTCGATCCATAATGGCCTGGGGTTTCTCTTCATATGCTAAGTCCTCATTCAGGACTATCTATTCTTTATTAATCACGTGTTTTAGATCAAACACATACTTTCTCAACATTAAGACATGAAAGACGTCATGAACGTCACTGAGGTTGGGTGATAAAGCCAACCTATAAGCTACCTTATTAACTTTCTCTAGGATTTCAAAAGGTCCAATAAATCTGGGCCTTAGCTTGTTTCGTTTGCCAAAACGAACCACTCCTTAAGACGGAGATACCTTCAAGAACACCTTATCTCCAACGTTGAAATTCAGCTCCGTCCTTAACTCTTTGACGAATTAGTTCGATCTTCTGGACCACTTCCTGGACCATTTCAGGTCCAAGTATCCTTCTTTCTCCAACCTTGTCCCAATACAATGGCGACCTACACTTCCTTCCATACAGGGCTTCATAAGGGGCCATGCCGATCAATGACTGGTAGTTGTTGTTATACGCAAACTCTATCAATGGTAGTAGCTCCTCCCAGCTACTTCATTGATCGATGATTACTCATATAAGCATCTCTTCTAAAATCTAGATAGTCTTTTCGGACTGGCCATCCATCTGAGGATGAAAGGTCGTGCTGAAATTGAGCTTTGAGCCCATGCCTTCTTGTAGGCTCCTCCAGAATCTTGATATAAATCTCATAACACGATCAGATATAATCGAGACTGGCACTTTGTGCAATCGCACAATTTCCCTAACATATATCTGGGCTAATTTATCTAGCCCATCCGTTATCTTAACAACAATGAAATGCATGGCTTTTGATAATCAATCCATGATTACCCAAATAGCGGTATTCTCCTGCTTAGACCTTGGCAATCCTACCACAAAATCCATATTAATATGATCCCACTTCCATTCTGGAATTTCTAAAGGTTGGAGCAAACCAGATGGTTTTTGATGTAAAGTCTTTACTTGCTGATAATTCGAACACCTTTCTATGAAGGCGGCTACTTCACTCTTCATTTTATTCCACCAGAAGTTCCTCTTGAGGTCTTGATACATCTTGGTGCTTCCGGGATGTGCTGTATAAGGTATCATGTGCTTCGCACTTCATCTCATCTTTCAGTTCTTCCTTGCTTGGCACACATAGCCTTTCTTTGAATAAGAGCGCGTTATCGGCGGCCTCCGCGAAGTCTTGTGAATTATCCAACTGTGCTTCCAGTCTTTTCTTCTCAAGAAACTCGTCTCCTCTCTGGGCTTCAAAAATCCTTTACCTTAGGTCGGGATGAGCGACTATCGTGCCGATCTGGGCTTGAATGGTCTCAGGTGGTGTTAATACCTCGATTCTCAACTTCTCGAATTCTTTACAAAGATCCTCCTGGACTAGAACGAGTCCTAACTCTGCTTTTTCCTTCCTACTTAGGGCATCAACTACCACGTTCGCCTTACCTGGGTGGTAGTGGATTGTGCAGTTGTAATCCTTTACAAGTTCCAACCACCTTATTTGCCTCATGTTAAGATCCTTTTGCTCCAAGAAATACTTCAAACTCTTGTAATCTGAGAAAATCTTACACTTAGCTCCGTAGAGATAATGCCTCTAGATCTTCAGCGCATGAACAATCATTGCTAGCTCTAAATCATGCGTGGGTAGTTCTGCTCGTGATTCTTAAACTTCCTTGAAGCATAAGAAATCACATTTCCTCTCTGCATCAGCACGCATCCTAATCCTTTCTTTGACCCATTTGCGCAAATCACGAAATCTTCATTTCCTTGTGGAATGGCCAACACTAGGGCGGTGGTCAGCATCCTCTTTAAGGTTTGAAAACTTTCACCGTACTTGAACGTCCACTTGAACTTGGAGTCCTTCTTTAGTAGTCGCGTCATAGGCTTAGATATCGTAGAGAATCCTTTGATGAATCTACAATAATATCCAGCGAGTCCTAGAAAGCTTCTTATCTCACTTATGCTCCTTGGAGACTTCCAATTGCTTACCGTTTCAATCTTAGTTGGATCCACCTTGATCCCTTCTGCTGACACTATATATCCTAAAAACATAACCTCCTTGAGCCAGAACTCACACTTACTAAACTTAGCATAAAGCCTTTCTCTTCTCAATGTCTCCAGCACCACTCTTAGGTGCTTTCGATGTTCCTCTTCATCCTTTGAATAGATTAGGATATCACCTATGAAAATCAGCACAAACTTATCCAAATACAGATGAAACAGTCGGTTCATTAAATACATAAACACTGCTAGAGCATTAGTAAATTCGAATGGCATCACCACAAACTCATAATGTCCATAGCAAGTTCTAAAAGCGGTTTTGGGAATATCTAACTTTCGGATTTTCAGTTGATGATATCCGGATCTTAAGTCTATCTTAGATAAGACAGTTGGTCCCTTAAGCTGATCAAAGAGATCATCTATTCTTGGGAGAGGGTATCGGTTCTTGATGGTCAGCTTATTCAGCTCCCTATAGTCGATGCACATTCTCAATGTGTCGTCCTTCTTCTTTACGAACAAGATTCGAGCTCCCCAAGGCGACACACTAGGTTGGATAAAACCTAGGTCTAATAACTCTTGCAGTTGAACTTTGAGTTATTGCAACCCTTAGATGCCATTCTGTAAGGGGCTTTCGATACTTGGGCGGCTCCTAGTTCCAACTCAATGGCGAACTCCACCTGCCTGTCTGGGGGTAATCCTGGTAGCTCCTTCGGTAACACGACTGGAAATTATCTTATGATCGAAAAGTCTTATATTGATAACTCTCCTTCCTCTTTCTTCGTCAAATTAACCAAGAATGCTTGGCACTTATCCTTCTTCATCATCTTGGCAGCCTTCAGAGTGGATATCACTGGGATCTTAATTCCCAACCTTGATGTGTAGATCTTCACTTTGGGTTTCCCAGACGGCCGAAACACTACTTTCCTTTCAGAGCAGCTTATGGAGGCATAAGCTGAGGCTAACCAATCCATTCTTAGGATTATATCAAAGTCCTGAATCTTTATCACGTAAAGATTTGACTTAAATGTTTCCTCCTCTATGTTCAATTCTAGGTTAGAGCAGACATTCCTAGATATCATTCTTTTTCCAGAGGGAATACTTATCTCAAGGGCATTCTTAGCATTCTCAAGTTTTATCTTCAATTTCTTACAAACAGCCTTAGCTATAAATGAATGCGATGCTCCGGTATCAAAGAGGGCTAAAACGGGTGTATCGAATAAGGTAATTATACCTGCGAGATTACATGGGCCTTAGCAGCTTACTACTGATTGAGAGCATAAGTACGAGCTGGCTGAGGTGGCCTCTGTCTTTGATTAGGCCTTTGATCTCATCCTTGGGTCGGCCTTGGATTCATTCCCGGTCTTGGTCCTTGAGCTCCTCCTTGCTGCAGTCTTAGTTGATTTCCGGGGAATTGTCGAAGCGGCTGCGGGTACAGGGGTTGCTGTAGCGTTTGTGATCGCCTATTGTTTCCTTTAGGACACTCCCTCATAAAGTGTCCCTCTTCACCACAGTTGTAGCACCCGGTTTGATTTGCTCGACAGGCTCTAGGGTGTGTCCTTCCGCACTTTTGAGACGATCTCAGGCCAGGGGTGAGGTCAGGCTGATTTTGATGTACCCTTAATTCTCGGCTTTGCCAGTGGGGTTTCTTTCCTCTATCATCTCTCCTTCCTCCTTCCCACTTTCTCTTTCCTTTCGGATCATTGGCTGGCTGAGGGGGTTGCACTTTCTCTCGAGGGAGGATGGCTTTGATGCTTAAGGCTTTGACTAAGGTTCGAGCATAAGACATGTCTTCTTGCCCAGTGAGGGCTATGCCAATCTCGAGTCTAAGTCCCTTCTTGAACTTGCATGCCTTTTTCCCGTCTTAGTCCACTAGATGTTGAGCGTGCCTCGACAACAGGTTGAACTCTCTATCGTACTCCGACACCATCTTCTTTCCTTACCTCAGATTTCAGAACTCCATCTTCTTTACCTCTCGATAGCAATCTAGAATATACTTCTGATATAGATCGTGCTTAAAATCTTCCCAACTGTACTCTGTCCATTGTTCCGGGGTTATTGTCCTTCGAACCGACTCCCACCAGTAGTCTGCATCATCCATAAGTATAAAAAGAGCACAACTTAGTTTCTCCTCTTTCGAACAAGCTATATAGTCAAAAATTCACTCTAAGGAGTGAACCTATTTCTTGGCATCCATCGGGTCTCCTAAACCATTAAAAGACGGAGGATTATGTTTGAGAAACTCATTCTCGGCTATCAGACCGGGGTTTAGAACTTGCTCAGGCTCATTTTCTTCTTCATTCTTAGCTTGACGTCTTCTTGGTGGCATTCTAAAGAACTAGATATTAGTTACGCTCGAATGAATTTGCACACAGCAATAAGGCCTTTCAATAAGGTCTTCAAATTACGCAAGATAGATTAAACAAAGTGGAAATTTAAACGACATCAAGCATATGGTGAAACTGCCTCATTATGAGGACTTTTGGCATCAAATGAGGTTCTTGGTTACATATGGAATATGGCAGTCTTTTGGAAAATTACTGCCGCTATTAAAATCTAAAGGGTTAATTAATACATTACAAGATAAGATCTAGATTAAAACAGACACACAGATCAGCAAGGTGTTCTAATAACAACACCTCCTACACTTCTTCCTAAAGCTTAACTATGCGCCAAACCCTTCCCTTTCTCTTTGCAAGGTCATCCCACCTTCTCCTCGCTTTCTTCCTTCAGGTCTTCTTCTTCCTCAACTGTCTCCGGTACCTAAAACTTGAACTTCCTCAAGCTTCTTTTGAAGAACTGATGGGGCATACACTGTCCTAGACCCTGAGGGGCAAATGTTTGATATGCAGAGGCCCACTGGTTCATTTGAGAAGTGTAGGAAAATAGGAACTCGGTATGATTCATGATCCGGACATTCGAGGGTCTCGCTCCTGAGGTTCCTTCAGCATGGGGGTGCGGTGCTTGAAATCCAGGGGTGCTGTTGAGAGTCGCCCTTTGCAGTTCCAGTTCCACCACTAGGGAGGAATTTTGGTCTGATACCCAACGAGCCATCAAGGCTGAGGAGAACACCGTTAGATTTTCTTTCTTAGCGTACGTCTCGGAATCACGAGTGATGGTGCTCTGCAGAGTGCGATACATCATGGGTCTCCAAGCGGACGGTGCATGCTCACACATGCGGATACATGTTTCCAAATTGGATACACTTCTTGGCTCTCCTCCATAGTCGTTCGTCCATGCCCACCTTTCTAGATACCTTGCCATGAAGGACAGAAATTGCTCGTTACCATCCCAAGTCTTCCTTCTAAACCTCTCGACCCTCTCTTACATAAGGCAGAAAAGAGGCACACTCTTCCTAGCTGTCAAACATTGTTTAACCATCTAGAAGAAAATAGCTTAACCAGTCTAGATCATAACAGAGAGACCTAAGGTTCTCCTGAGGTCATACTATCATCTAGATTCAGACTACTTTATCTTGCATGCATAGATCTTTTAAATTAGTGAACATTTATCAAAATTTGGTGCCCAAATCTTTAAACAGAAATATTTACCTTTTCTTTTTAGACAATTTTTTTAGAATGAATTTAAATCTTTTCTTTGTGATCGAGAACTCTTTTTCACAAACTTTTCATCAAAGAAATCATCTTACCTGAATACCTTTTACTCGTAATTTCATTCTCACGGTTTTTCCTTTATCCATAAAAGAGGTATGCTTGCTCAAATCTTTCCTTCCCTATATTCCAAAAATCATCCAAAATCTAAAATCTCAATACTATCGTACCTTAATTTTTGGCTGAAGATACAAGGGTGATGGTGAGCTGTGGGTTGCTGCTTTAACTATTACAGAACAATTTATATGTACAAAAGCACTTAACTTATCTAACAAAGAGATAGGTCTGCAGAGTTGCAAGTCTGCTCTGATACCATCTGTAATAGCCAGTCCCGAGAGGGGAATTAACTAATGGGGATGGGGTGTTAATTAAGAGATTGATACAATAAACGGAAGTTAACAAAGGAGGGTTTATGAATAAAGATAAGACATGCGATGATTCTTGAAATTTCTTGATTTTGAAAGAACCATACTTTGCAAAATGTGACGAAAGAAAAGGCTAATTAATCAGATGCCAACAAGTATAGACCCATTCATAGGTCAAAGTGATTAAACAGAACCAACATGCTTAAGCCTCTTTATAGGCGGAAAGGAAACGTAACTCAAGAAGCATGGATTAAACTTAATATGCATCAATATATAAACAAACGATCATGTTTGAAATTGTTTATAGAATCTTGAATGAAATAACAAGTTTAGGAGTTGTAAATAGAGTGAATCAGAGTAATAGAATTATAGTGGGTTCAAATACTTATACTATAACAAAAATATATTGGCAGTCAACCCACATCCACAGCCACCAACATCCTCAGCATCTCAACCTGAAAATATTAGAAAAAGAGCGCGTGAACACAAATGTACTCAGTGGGTTTTTAAATAAAATTCTTTAATAAACTTCAGAAATATCGAATAATCAACTGGCGGTATATGGAGAGAAAAACGGAAAAGCTATCCCCATATCCGCAAAACCTTTTTCTTTTCTTTCGGGCCCATCTTGGCTCAAACCCGATGTCAACTGCACACCCTTAGGCATGTCTTAGGACACAAGAGGAGTAACCTCAAATATCCTTACGAGTTTGTGATTGATTAATCCATCAGTGACTCTCTTAATGATCAAAGATCATGATTTAATTTCCTGAGCTCAAGTCTTGCTTAAATATTATATCATTCCTTTCTTAACTGTGCTAGCAATACCAAGCCTAGAGCAAACGTCTAGAGATAATCCTTTAATTTAGCATGATCTCAGCCTAAAAGGGATTAATCACTACCTTAGAAGGCAATACTCAACTATATCAACTCGGTAAATATCAACCTTCATCACCAGATCATGATCACATATAAACTATAATTGCAATAAAAAGGCAATTCTCATAATCTCTTGCTAAGCATAAATTGTACTTAATCAATTATAATATGCTCGAGAGCTCAATTAACATATAATAATTTCCTTTCCTTTCTTCCTTTGCATAGAGATCAATCAGGCAGAGAAAAACATTTTATTGGATATCTCATTTACCCTATCATGCTTCTAGAGCTTATTAGCTCAAATTATAGATGAGTATAGAATTACCCACCTTGATTAGTGAGCAAGGGATGAAGCAATGAGCTGACGATCTTTCTCCGGGTTTCCACGGGGCGCACTCCCTCCTACAAAAGCCGAATCATAGACTTAGCGGCCTCCTTTAAAGAATTCTAACATATAACGAAAATTGAAACAACATCTAATCATTCCTTCCTTAACTAGGACTTAAACACAGATTGCACAACTTTAGAACCTTTATAAAAAATGAGGGTTTGAAAGACTCGCAGACAAAAAACCTCTTGTATACTGGACCAAACCGTCTGCGGTTTGGGCTACGTTTTGGAACATAAATGTATACCTTCTTAGACCTTCTTAGGTTCTGGATCAAACTGTCTATGCTTTAGACTGCGGTTTGAAACAAAATCAGAGAAGTCCATCAACACATGATAGTCTACTTAGAACACTTAGAAATTACGACGGAATTTAAATACGAAACTTAAATAGAACTCAAATGAAATATTCAAGATTATGAACGAGAATAATAACGGGAATGCTATAGCGAAAACACAATGATGAGAATACAATAACGGAAATACAATAACGATAGATGGAATGAAATGTTGAACTAAAGGCAAGAAAGAAATAAGGTCCGAGGCCGATGAAAAAGAATGGACGGAGTTGAATGCGTTAAAGGAAGGTGGCTAGCTCGGTGTCTCATTGAGTCATAGCGGTAGCAAAGGCACCTGCTATATCCTAACGATGCCCCAAGCACCTTCTCCTATAGTATTTCTCCTCCGCTACTCCGCTCGTCGACTCGGAGGTGAACTCACGAAGAGACTCCTCACTTTGCTAGAGCTTTCCCTCTCTCTATACTTGAGAAATGAATGGAAATGGTATGAAAAGTGATAGGGGTGGTGGAGTATTTATAAGTGTGAGCTTGGCTTCCCTTGGACGCCATTGCAGTGCAAGGATATTGCAAAAGTTACTCCAGGTTTGGTTAAAAGTTGTTTTATTCAATGTCAAGGTCCAAATGACCTCAGACACGAAATTTAAAAATATCGAGAGACTCATTTTCTCAAGTACTATTGAACCAACCTGACTCGGGATGATGAAGAGGTCATAGAAAGAAAGACGAGCCAAGATTCCTTTTTCAAAATTACTTTTACTATTCCTTTTAAGGGACAAATAAAATTTTCGAGCGTTCGATTGATCTCAGAATGGAAATCCGTGAATGCGAACGGATTTCTTGAGTCATTTTCCATAAGATGGACTTGACAGTACAAGTCTCGGATTAACGAGGAGGATTCCGTATATTTTCCAATACTATTATTAATCTTTTAAATACATTTTTCATCACAGGGACCTCAAATAACTTCAAAATAAAATTCTGAGAACACCAGCACACTCCTTATGTTAAAATCTTTCTAACAAGACCAAAATCAGCCATAACAGAGTTATTATCAAAAAATTCAAAAAGACGATTTCACGAAAATTGACCCCTAAGGTCGTGACTGACATCTGACTTCACTTAAACCTTATTTAAATCTCTTCCTTAACTACTTAATTACACCTTAAGAATTCTCTAAACATTATCCAAAAATTTGGGGTGTTACAAATGAAGACAGTGATCCATAATTGATAAGTCGTTGTATCCTCTTAAGGTTAATGTGACCAAGTCTAAGATGCCAAAGATAGGTTTGATTCAATTCTGAAGGTTCTTTCCTTTTATTAGGGTTTGAGATCGATGTATTCAGTAATTGTGTTTACGTAGTGTTTTGCACAGAATTAAGAATATAAAGATGTCTATCTAATGTCCCAGAATAGATAAAATGTTTACCACATGTGATAACGACCTTGCTATCAAAAGAAACAGAATATCCTTTCAAAAACAATTTAGAAACTAAAATAAGGTTTTGCCTATAATTCAGCACGTAAAGATAATATTTTAAAACTAGAGTTCTATCACTACTAAAAGGTAAAATAACATCTCCCATCGCAACAGTCGCCACTTTTGTAGCATTACCCATGTAGACGGTAACCTCGTTATCACTCATCTATCTTTTTACCAGGAACCCCTGCAAAGACAAGCAAACATGATCAGTAGCTCCAGTATCTACTACCCATGACTGGGCAGAACAAGTAGCTAAACATGTTTCCACAATGAAAGAGTGAGATGTACCTTTCTTCTTCTTCTTGTTAGGACAAGTAGACTTCTAATGTCCCCGCTGACCGTATTTGAAGCACTTTGTTTTAGACTTAAAGTCCACCGAAGGAATCTTAGCCTTGGCTTTCTTTTCTTTAGGCGCCACACTTGCAGATTTAGGAGGTGCGATCCTATTCTTCTTAACGCCAGAAGAAGACACCCGGTTCTCAACTATGTGTGCCTCCGAGTTCCCCTTTTGAAGTTGCTCGGCTACCTGAAAATCCACGAGCAGTTCTGATAAAGTAACTTCCTTCTTTACCATATTGAAATTCAGCGTGAACTGCTCAAACTTTGATGACAGATTGTGAAACACGATGTCAATTTGAGACTCGGCGTCCAAATCGCCACCCAGGGTTTTGATCTTCGACAAGTAGCCCATCATCTGGAGAACATGATCCCTTACAGGAGTGGATTCCAACATCTTCGTGTTTATCAGATTTTTCATCGCAAAATACCATGCCGAGCGATTCTGGTGTCCGAAGTGCTCCTTCAGATTGAACATTATATCATAAGTGGTTTTCATCGACTGATGTTGATGTTGCAACACATTTGACATAGAAGCCAGAATGTAGTAGCACGCCATCTCATCAGCTCTAACCCACTTATCACAACTCACTCTCTGCGCTTCACTAGAATTCTCATCTGGCTTTTATGGGCATTCCTCCTCAAGTATGAATTTAAAACCCTTAATAGTAAGGACACTGTTCAAGTTTCGAATCCAATCATTATAGTTTTCATCGATGAGTTCTTTTTCTTTGAGAATTGAGGACAAGTTGGAGAGTCCATGACGATATAGAAATAACTAAAAAGTGAACATGCAGTAAAGTCACAACCTTTAGGATAACTACCAATAATCGAAAAGACTCAAAAGAATTATATGTAAATCCACCGACATTTTCAAAATGTTTCTTATAAGCCACGTACTATGGACGTTTATGAAATTCATTTTTAAACAAGTAATCTGACCTTTAATTTACCTCCAGTCAAGTTTCCTTATGACAAGTAAATTAATAGTTGGAAGTTAATTCCAGTGATGAAATCTTCCAATTAATAAGCCACGTAGGATGGACATTTATTAATAAATTACATCTAAGTGTGAATGCCATCATCTTTACCCCAAGAACAATTATTCGAATTTTACAGCTCCATTTAGTGAAGTCAGTTAGTTCTAACAGTGTTCTACAGTTATCTCTTAAGAGGTTTAATTTCTAGAGATTCCAGTTGTTAGGAAAATTGTTAGGAAAATTGTTGGGAAAATCCCAAATGATGGTTTTGATGAAATGTCAAAACATGAGTGATGATTTAATAAAAAACTACAAGTTATTAAAAGCTGAAAATCAGGGATAATGACCAAGTAAGACTTTAAGCTGAGATGAGAGACAGCTACTCAGAAGCATGGTCAACCAGCTTACAAGGTTGCATTGATCAGACCAATCAAAGTCAACTCTTCAAAGCTTAAGAAAACATGTAAAGAGGGAAGAGAACTTTGGAGACTGGTAGGCATCCACAGATGAGTAATCATCAATCCTAGCAGAAAGCCAAGATAGACTAATGAACAGAGTCAGCTTGAAAGCTGAAACTGATCTGATCAAAGTTCAGTCAGAGCTGACCCTAAACTGATCAAAGATCAGTTAGCTGGTAAAATAGCTCTAAAAGCATTGATCCTCTACTGAACTAACCATAGATCAGTTCAAGGAGAAAAAGTAAAAGCTCAATCAGTTAGCCAACTGATAAGTCCATAACTGAAAGCTTTTAAAGCTTAGCTACTGAGTCAGCTGAACTGGACTATAACAGGATAGAAGCTCAAGGCTGCTGAGAATCTGCCAACTGGAAAATCTCAGAGCTGGAAGCCGAGATAGCTGAGAGCCCATCAGCTGAATGTCCAAAAATAACAGCCGAATCACCTTCTCTCTCTGACACGTAGTCAATAAAGATCTTAATAGGAAATCTTCAAAAGATCCTGGTGATCTTAGAGTAGAGAACATTAAAATCAAAATAGCTAGTTCATTAAGAGCTTCAAATGGCTACAGCCATTAAAATGCCACCGGTGATTTCCAAACAATCACCAATCATAACGGTCAAAATTTACTCATCTATTTAAAGAGGGTGAAATCAATTTTGGCCAACACTATCGCCAATCTAACTTTGCTATTTTGCAGAATGAGCTCTTTCTTTCTCCCTCCCCACAGCTCAAAGCTTAATACTCTCAAAGTGCGAAAGTCTCAACTGAGAAGGCGTGCTTCAAGTTTAAAGCAAGCTGCTAAGCTGACGCGGAATTCCAGCAAGAGCAAAGCTTCTCAGTTCAATCCCTCAAAGATCAACCACTCAGCTCAAGCTAAAAGAGCATTCCAGGTTGATAACAGATTCAAGACTGTCTTCTTGAAGATCGAGCGAGATCTAAAATTATGTAAAGATGGGCAATAGCACCTAAAGTCTTAGCAAGCAGTTGGGACTGGTAAGTGTGAGCAGTTGACCCAGAAACCGGCTAAAGAGAACCGTGTACCGACGGGTCTGTTCTTCCGGGACAGCAACAGTTGGAAAGGTTACCGCGCTCGGGTTGAAGGGTGCCATTTTCAGGTCCAACAGGAATTCTTCACTGTGTAATTGTAATAAAGAAACTTTACACTTGCATAGTGGATTGTCCTACTGCGGAAGGAAGAGAGGACGCAGAAGCAGGAATCTTCAAACCTCTATAAAGTTCTGTGTGTGATGCTCTTACTACTTTTCAGTCTTGCATGTTCTAAAACTGCACACTTCCACACACACACAGACTGCACTGACAAGCTTTAGGCACGTCTTCAAGCTATCAGTTAAACACTGATCAGCTCACCAGCTAAGCTTCAGTCAGTCCCTCTCAACTGATCAGTAAGCACAGATAAAATATCAAAAGCGAGTCAAGGCCCTATCTATTCCACATTCGTTTAAAGTTTTTGAAGTCAGTTTATTCACCCTCCTCTAAACTAACATAGACTCGCATCGGGACCAACAAGTGGTATCAAAGCGGTTGATTCTAAGGATCAGCCGTTTCTCCAGATCATTTGAATCAGATCTGTTTATCTGTGCTAATCTTTCAAGCTATGGGAAATCATAAGCTACCTCTCTTTTTCAGTTGAGAACTATGACAATTGGAGCAGGGGGATGAAAGCTCATCTATGCTCCATCCATGAAAATATGTGGGAGGTGATTGTAGACGGTCCAATCATCATAATGATGGACAATGAAGCCCACATCATGGATGTCAACCAACGAGCCAGGATCCCAAAGCTAACTCATCTTCTCATGGGTGAAGAGAAGAAGGTGAAAAATCTTGAGTTTGTCGCTCAAGCAGTACTTTTTCAAACTTTAGATGAGGATCGCATGAAAGACACAGAAAATTGCAGAACAATGAAGGAGATTTTGGACCTCCTTGCAGATCTATGCAAAGAGTCCGAGGCCATCAAAGGAAACAAACTCCAGCTGGCAGTTAACAAATATGACCCTTTCAAACTATGGCCAGAAGAAAGCATCTCGAGCCTAGAAACAAGATTTCTTGGCATCATAAGCGAGATGAACAATCTGCGAAGAAACTATCCCAACAGCGAGATGAACTCAAAAGTTCTTGACAATCTCACTGATGAATGGGATATGAAAGTAATTGCTACTACAAAGTCAAGAGACTTAAATAGCATTACTCCCAGAGAGTTATTTGGATCTCTCAAAGCTCGTGTGTACAGCCTGAACCGAAAGAAAAAAGCATCCACTTCCTTTTCTCATGATGCTTTTTTCTTTGTTGAAAGAAATCAGTTCAGAGAAGCTCGCAGGAGAAACAACTTCCAGCCAAGAGGCTCGCCTGTCAAAGAGAATCCAGGGGGATCAGTGACTGATCGAAGAAGAGAGTCAGCCGATAAAAAGGAGATCCTGACTGAGGATTTGAATGAGCAAATCCAGTCAATGATAAGAGAAGTTAAAGATCAACAATCAGCTCAACCCCAAGCTGATGAAACTACTAAAGATGAGAGGAACCAGCAGCCAGCTGATCATCCAGCTGAACAATTTAGGATGGCAAATAGGAACATAGAAGAATGTTTTAACTGCCACAAGCAAGGACACTACAGATACGAGTGTCCAGAGCTTTCTGAAGATAAAACGGCAAAAGTGATGAGAAGCTTCTTCAAAAAGAAAGTAATGTCGTGCTTGACGATTTAGACTATCCATCTGGAATCGACTCAGACGGCTATAGCTCCGATGATGAAGCTCTACTATGCCTCATGACCGACAATGTTGAAGAGGTTAGTCAATCTGACTTAATAACCTCATTCTATCATATACATGAAGCTTCGATCTCTAGGAATGAAATGGATGAATAATTAAGAATCCTAGAAGATCAATTAGCTTATGTATCAAGTATGCATATTGAACTGAAGGGTGAAAATGATGAGCTAAGAAGCAGAGTTGATGAGCTAAGTACTGAAAACGAAAGACTGAAAAGTCTTAATGCTCACTCAACAGAAATGGATCAGCTGAAGCTAAGAAATGCTGAACTGGAAGTTGAAAATGACCAGCTCAAGCAAGAAATTATTGAAAAGATGAATTATCTCTCAAGTTCAAGAAGGGATCCCAGACTCTTGATGAAATCTTGAGTCATCAGAGAACTGAATTTGGGAGCCTAGGGCTGGGATATAGTAAGTACACTGCCGCAAAGAAGGACAAGGTAGTTGTACAGAGCTGTGAATCTGGAATCCTGAGAGGATTCACAAGACCAGCTCAGTCCCTCCCCCCTAGTTGAGGAGTCAAAAGACAAGTGCATCTTGGAAACTCCTTAAGCTCAGCCCAGAGATTAGACTAATCAGTCGAGAAGGGCAACTCGAAGACAGTCGGTCTTTCAAAGGCTTGGTGCTCAGTCAAAGCCACCAGTTCAACACCGATTAGCTCAGCAGTCCAGATCTACTGCTCGATCAAAATCCAAAGCTCATCAAAGGCCAAATCTTCGAAGGCCTACATTCCATTCTAGGTCATCAGTTCAACCAAGACCTGAAGTTCACCCAAGGCCAGTCACTCAGACAAAAGCATCAGCTCAAAATAGGTCGTAAGTTCAACGATCTGGAAACTCCTCCAATACATTTCAACCTGGGAGTTCTTCAAACCCCAATGGAAATGTACATACAAGATTATATTATGGAAGACCGCATAATCCAATCTCTCTGAAGGAGTTCACTCCAAGTGACCTTGAAACCTAGTACAATGAGTTTTTAAACTCAAAGGATGAATCAAGATTCAATCCCAGTTACAACTAGTTTGCAAATTGGTTATACCACAAAGGCCAAAAAGCTCAGAGTTAAATAGTCAGATGAAATTGGCCAAGACAGAGAGCATCAAGGTCATAAGATGAGAGGATATTAGTTGAAGTCTTCTATCCTGAATCTCATCGGAGGTATAGATCACATGACTCAACTCTCAGTCGAAGAGTTACAAGAATTGCAATGCATATCTAGAGATCCAATTCTGAAGGATCTCTTGGAAAAGAAAAGCTAAAAGTGTGGTGTATGTGGATTCCCAAACACATAATTAACCTCTCAGGACCCGATATCATGTGGGTACCTAAAACCTGACTTTTGCTTTGTAGGGAAAGAGCATCCTATCCAAGAAAAGGGTCAAAGATACTTGATATCTGGATAGCGGGTGCTCAAAACACATAACCGAAGACAAGAATGATCTTGATGGTTATAAAGAGGTTAAGGGACCACTGGTTACTTTAGAGACAACTCAAAGAGTCGAGCCATTGGAGAAGGGTTCGTGGTCAAAGGAAAAGTTGTCGTGAATGGCGTGTCACATGTTGAAGGACTGAAGCACAAACTGCTGAGCATCAGTCAGCTTTGTAACAATGGGTACTCAGTCGACTTCAGCAATAGCTCATGTGACATCAAAGATAAGTCAACTGGAGCCATACTCCTGATTGGAGTAAGAAAGGGCAACATGTATGTAGTTGACTGGTCAACCGACTATTCAGAAGCTTGTTTTCTCTCCAAAAGATCAACTGAAGCAAGCTGGTTGTGGCATCGACGACTGAATCATCTCAACTTCAAAACTATCAACTACCTGGCCAAGAAGGAGCTAATTGATTGTCTTCCCAATGAGATCTACAAGAAAACTGACATCTGCGGACCATGCCAAAAAGGGAAGTAGGTGAAGTCGTCATTCAAAAATAAAAGCCATCCTCAAGGAACAACTGACATTTTTCAGTTGCTTCACATGGACCTGTTTGGACCTGTGAAACAACCAACCCCAGAGGTAAAAAGTTTACACTTGTAGTAGTAGATGACTACTCAAGATATACCTGGGTAGAGTTCTTGAGAAGTAAGGATGAGACTTTTGAGAAGCTATCAATATTAATTAGAAGATTACAGACTGACAAAGGAAAATCAGTTCAAAGGATAAAATCCGACAATGGTACTGAATTTGTCAATCAGCAAATGATCAAGTTCCTGAGTGAACTGGGAATCACTCATGAACACTCTGCTGCAAGAACTCCTCAACAAAATGGCATAGCTAAAAGGAGAAATCGCACGCTAAAAAAGGCAGCTACAGCAATGGTAGCAAATGCCAACATAGCCGAATGCTATTGTACAGAGGCAGTTAACACAGCCTGTCATACACAAAACAGAAGTGCCATAGTCATCACCCATGACAAAATGCCCTACGAGCTATTCAAGGGACACAAGCCTTCTGTTTAGGTCCAAACTTACACTTATAATTTTTGGTTTATGCTCACTAGACACTACTGAGGACCACACCCGCAATTGGACGGGGTCAATTGTAGGAGCGATGAGCTTAATCCGAGTCGATCTCTCAAGGAAAACTTTACGAGAAAGAACTATCTATAGGCTACACGTGCTTTCGACAAAACAACTAAAATGCAATCTAAACATTCTAATCAAGAGATTTTGGAGATTTAAACTAGAAATTAAATGAACAGTCAACAAAACAGACAATAACAACTTAAATACAAGAAAATGGAAATGAAGATTAGAGGAATTAAGTTGATTAAGGTATTAGGGTGTAGATTCTCTCAATGGTTGATTACTATGCTTTATTTAAGTTGATAATGCAAATCTCACAAGTATGGTAGACCCATCCAATTAGTTTAACGTCTATTAAAGTCACGGATATCCGTTAAACCTCTCTTAGCTATACCATGCAAAATGAGACAAACAAACTAGGTTTAGGAGCCCATGCACCTAGTATCGAAGGAATTAAATCCGGAGTTAGGTTCACAATCAAGAAATCCCCTAAATCCTACCAATGCTCAAGTGATGATCAAGCACTTAAACATAAATAAGAACAATTCCAACAACAACAACCAACATAAACAAGCATAGATCACAACCAAATCGATCCTCTACCCCCTAATAGGGAGATTAGCCACTAAACATGCTCAAAACAACATAAACATCATAGAAGAACTCTATTTCATAAATCAAATGTAAATGAAAACAACTTCTACAATATTATATATCCTTCAAGAGTTTGGAACAAATCCCACAAAAACATCCAAGAAATACAAGAAAGTGCACAATAAACCTCCTCCGAGCTTAGCTTCCACATGAGCTCGTCGTTGGTCTTTTCGTTCCCTTCTTTCCCCCTTGGCTTGGTTTCCTTGTTCTCCTCCTTCTCCTCTTCTTTTTAGTGAAAAAGGGTGGTGAAAATGATAGTGAAAAATGGTGAAGAGAGTATGGAAGGGTGAAGAAAATGGTGAAGGTAGTGTAGAGAAAAAATGGAGGATGTTGGGGTGGAGAAGATGATGTGTTGAATAGTAGTCAATGTGTATCCAAAAAGAGAAGTCCCCCTTTTTGATCCCCAAAATCTAATTTCATAAGAGAGAGAGAGAAGATCGTAAGGGAGAGAGAGAGGCAATGGTGAGATGATTGATGAGAGGAGAGAGAAAAGGTGGTGGTAAGGTGATAGTGATGGACATTAAATGTGAGAGATTTGGGAGGAGGATTTTGTGGAGGAAAAGTCCACAAAGCTAGGGTTAGGTTAAATAAATACCTATTATCCTAGTTTTTAGATTAGATTGACTCCAAGCTCTAGAATCCTCATGCAAAAGGAATGGATGATGAAGGGCAGTCATTGGGTCCAAGATGCCAAGAGGGAGAAGGGAAAAACAAGTGCCAACAAGGCGCTGATCGAGAGGGAAACGCCAGCCCGCGCGCCCGCGCGGCGTCGCGCGCCCGCGGGGTTCAAGAATGCCGCGCGCTCGCGGGGCTCCCGCGCCCGTGGGGTTCCTGCACCGAGAACACCCCTGCGCGGTCGCGGGACTCGCGCGGCCGCGGGGTCTTGGGAGCCTGAAGTTGCGCGGCCGCGGG
The DNA here is from genome assembly GCA_026008535.1 of Perilla frutescens. Taxonomy (NCBI): domain Eukaryota; kingdom Viridiplantae; phylum Streptophyta; class Magnoliopsida; order Lamiales; family Lamiaceae; genus Perilla; species Perilla frutescens. The sequence continues at coordinate 34,770,099 of BRKX01000006.1, read as the reverse complement.
GCTTGCGCGTCCGCGGGGTTCACCTTTCTTACAGGTTTATCTTTTACGGCCCATCTTCGCTCCATGCTACCTTAGCACCTAAAAATCGAGATTTTCCGAACAAAAGCTCAAGTTTTTCAAAACTTGGCATAATCCACCATAAAAGCAACCAGTGAAGAAATTCACACGAAAACACGAAATAAACGAGAACAAAAAACTAGAAAATAACTTACAGAATATGCAAAATTATGCAATAAAACAACACAAATACATACTAAACACCTTCTATCTCTTACTTTAAGATATTTGGCTGCAAATGTTATATCCACGACAATGGAAAATCCCAGCTGAAAGCTTTTATTGCCAAAGCTGATGAGGGGATCTTTCTCGGCTATAATGCCCCTCATTCTCAAGCTTACAAAGTGTTCAACAAAAGAACACTGGTTGTAGAAGTAACATGTCATGTGGTATTTGATGAGCTTGCTAATGAGTACAGAAACAAGAAGGAGAACTGTACATTAGAGCAAGCATTGCCTAATGAAAGGCTGCCGGACTATATTGATCATATTGTCCCAGAGCAATTTGAAGCTTCACTAGAAGATGGCATTAAAACTGATTCCAGACCAGTTGAAGATAACTTGGTCAATGAGGACACAAATCGTGGTGATACCTCAAACCCCACAATTGAAATAGGGGGAAGAATCAGTGAAAATGAAGAACAAGTCGAAGCTAAAGAATAAGCTGAAAGACCAGCCGAAGAATCAGCTGAAAGAGCAGCCGAAGGATCAGTTAACGGAGCAACTAATGAAGCAGCCGAAGGCACATCAGAAACAACAATTCCCAAATGGCTTCGAAGTCATCCAGTCGACAAAATTGTTGGGGATCTAAAAGGCAGAGTTCAGACCAGAGGGTCAACAGAGCATGCACTCTTCACAAGCTTCATCTCACAGATGGAACCAGCCAATGTCAAGGACGCACTTGAAGATTCAGACTGGATTATAGCAATGCAAGAAGTGCTGAACCAGTTCACAAGAAATGATGTGTGGTTTCTTGTTGATAGGCTGAAAACTCAAAAAGTCATTGGGACTAAATGGGTCTTTCGCAACAAACTGGATGAACAAGGCGTGATCACAAGAAATAAGGCCAGACTGGTAGCCAAAGGTTACTCACAAAGAGGGATCGACTTTGATGAGCATTCACACCAGTTGCAAGATTGGAGGCCATCAGATTGTTCCTCGCTTATGCAGCTCACAACAATTTCACAGTCTATCAAATGGACGTGAAAAGTGCATTCTTCAAAGGGATGCTCAAGGAGGATGTGTATGTCGAGCAACCTCCAGGCTTCGAAATTGAAGATCAAGTCTATAAGCTGAAGAAAGCTCTATATGGCTTGAAGCAGACGCCAAGAGCTTGGTATGAAACCCTGACAACGTTCTTACTAAAGAATGGGTTTTAGAAAGGAGTCATCAATCGTACTCTATTCAGAATAGAATGATCATCTGAGATTTTGATGGTTCAAATTTATGTGGATGACATAATTTTTGGATCTAAGAGCAAAGATCTCTGCACTCGAGACCTGAAGGCTTCAGAAGTCAGCTGACTAGATGCCTTAGGAAAACTTCATGTAAATCAATTTACCTTTTAAATATTTTCATAAATAAAATTCTTTTGGCTTAAATAAATTCTTGTGTCCGTATTTATTACTTTTTCATTATTGGTCCTAAGCTCAAAATCAAAAGCCAAAGGAAAACGACATGGGGGATTTAATTCTTTCAACCAACACATTTATGAGTCTCCTTTCGCACTCATAAAACCCCCTTGCTCAAAACTTTGAGAGAATACAATACAATACAGCAGCAAAGCACCAAAAAGCTTCAAAAGAAAAATCTCATACTCTTCAAAGAAAATCATCTTTCAAAAGAGTATTCTCTCTCTCTCTCTCAAAAATGCTTCAATTCAAACTCAGCCAATATCTTTTTTAAAAAAATAGCTAAAACATTCAAAGCTCTTACTTCTTTCAAAGAGCAAATGATGAGAGATAAATTTTTGAAAGAAAGAAATTTCAATTGATTCTTAAGGACTGGAATTCTGGACTACCTAGAAACTCCTCCAAGATTTTTCAAACAAAACTTGGTAAGCGAGTTCTTGCTTCAAGCAAAGGTCACTGCAGATGTGAAGGTCATACAATCAGTGATCTAAGGAAAGAAGCTCCAAATTATTGAAAGAAAGATTGCAGAAATCTTTCAACTTCCCAGAAAAGGCTCCAGGGTTCAAGATCTGAAAGATTCAGCTGAACCTTACTGGAAAGAATGGCGTGCTTCAAATTGCTCCAAGTAATTCAGTTTTACCACAGCCAAAACTGATTTGAAGCCCGAGTATGGAGTCATTCTCGATATTACGAACAAATTGATGTTCGGCGCCATTGGAAGCTTGAGTCAGTTAACTCAAGAAAGATACAAGGTAATGATACACCTTGTTGAACGATTGGAAGCTAATTGGGCAGAATTTATCTTCTCTCAATTCAAGCATCAAGTCATCAAAGCCGCCGACTCAAAAAGGATAGGGAAATTTGAGTCCAAAGTAGGACTTGTTCTAAGAATGGGCAAGCTCCTGGAAGATATGCTGAATCTTCCAAATGATGACGCGCTACCAATCCTCATATCCGACTGGATTCCCAAGAAAGGGAAAGCACATCTTCAGTCACTCAAAAAGAAGAGGAGATCTAAAGTCAAGTCTGGTGATACAACTTCAAGCAGTTCAGATGCCAATGAAGTTTCCTCTCCTCACTCCAAAAATGGACAATCAGTTAACTTCAAACCCTACACTGATCCAGATAAGCTCATTCCCTTCATCGGAATCCCTCATCTAAATTATTGAGCTGAGCACTTCAGGAGAGCCTGCCCTCCTCTCCAGCTGACTGAAGACAACATTCGCACTTTCTTCAGTGGCGAATATGAAGTCAAGAGTGCTCAGAAGGATGTAACAAATCTCCTTCTCACTCACTTCACGTATGTTGCCAAGCAAGATAACCAGCTGTTCAAACAGCTGCACCGGTACTTTTACTGGTATAACTGGAGACATTCAATGTCAATCCAGTCACATTTCTTGCTAACAGCCTTTCATGGCATTAGCTTTTGGCAACATGAAGAGACTTGGAGCCTCAAATGGATTGAGCTTCAAATCCATTTCCTCCAAATATTGTGCAAGTCCAGCGGATTATAAAGCATCGACTTGATAACAACATTCTAGCTAAGGCCCTGCTAGCTGATGTTCAAGCCAGCTTGAGATCACAAGGAGTTGCAACTGAAAAATAGTTTGCCAACAATCCAGTCGATCAAGATTGCCTCTAACTGAATCTTGATCCAATTCAGTCGAAAAAGCATATCTACAAGGTGCGGATACACTGTGGAGATAGACCAAGATCTTTCTCATACTCAAGTAGTAGTAATTTCAAGGAGTCAACATCCTAGACAAAGTGGAACCAAAGATGATGAAGATACTGCCACGTCTCCAGATCTCCTGTCCAGAGGCTATGCTACTCCTCTTATCAAGTCCTACTCAAGAGCTACAAAACTGATGATTAATTAGTCCAGCTCATCCTGCAGAGGAATTAAAGAGCTGACCACCTCAGCAGTTGCTCTTAAGCAACTTCAGTATGCTGAGACTCTAGCCCGAACTGATTCCTTTCAAGACATCATCAGTGCAGCTTCTAAAAAAAACGGTCCAATAGCTCTAGAGAAAGCAGTGAAGCTAGTCCTATTCGACGACTCAAGAAGAGGAAATTGATAAAATGTCAATCAAAAACGGCTAAACAAAACTGATTAAATCAATTAAGGGCGACATCATCAGTTTAGCAGGAAATTGACACCTCAAGCTCCAAGTCCCTCCTCTCATCAGCTGCCTAATCAATCCTCTTTGATAAGCTTCTCTACTCTCTATTCCTCACAGCTTATTTTTGAAAAAGTTATCGTTAACATTTCAAAATAAGCTCACTGTTTATCTAAGTTGCCATTTAAGTCTCTATACTCAGCATTAAAGTATAAAGAGATGAATTTTCTGAGGTACATAAATAGTCTTCTGGCAAAATATTGTGCTATTTATGGCAACTACCCAGATTTTCAAATCCTCAGATCTCAGCCACTTGATCAAAAAGCATTAATCTAAGTGGACGGCTGAGATGCACGCATCATTTATTCAGCTAACTTTCTTTCAAATTAGATAGTTGATTAGCTAGTAAGCACTCGATTGCTCTGGTTTAATGCATGCAAACTTACTACCTTTAAAAGCAGTGGAGAAGTTGAAGAGAACCAACAACAGAGATACCAACTCTCTCTAATTCTTTCATTCATTCTCCTTGTCTTCTCACTTATCCATAGCCCCTTCTCTCTCATATCATATTATCGAAGAATGGCTTCCTTATTCCACTCGATGAATATGAAGCTTCTAATAAAGAGTTTCTTTAATCTCGAATCGGTCCTGAGAAGATTAACATGATCTTTAACTTATTAAAGACATGCGGGCTCTTGTCTTTCATGACAACACAGCCAAATAGAAAGCATCTTCCACTTGTACCTGAGTTCTACTACCATGCGAAAATATCTGAACAAAACATACTATCTGTTGTCCAAGATCAGGTTATCATCATCAACAAAGATGTGCTCACCAACCTATTTCAGCTCCCCGATAAAGCCCCGAAGGTGTTTGAATTGGAGCTCCCTTCAAAGTTAGAGTTGTGGAACGATTGGAAGCTTCCACATGTTGATCACCAAGACTTTTCAAATAATTTCAAAGATAGTCTCTCTCCAACCATGGTCCAGATCTTGGACATTGTGATGCATATTTTTCTCAGCAACATCACCAACACACAGTTCAATGACAACACTTCTCATCTCATGGCCGCCATATATCATGGATGCAAGGCTGATTGGGCATCATATATATTGGCTCAGCTTCACAGTCATGTGAGGCATGCTGAGATCGATCTAACCTCTGACATAATTAAAGCCAAGTTATGATTTGCCAATCGACTCAGTCATATCATCGTGGAGCAGCTTGGAACAGTTCCTGGTGGATATTTTCTCACCAGAAGAGATCTCCTTTTTACAGTTTACATTCATCGCAGACAGCGGAATGTAACTAGCTGTTCTAGGAAGTCGAGACTTCATCTCACGGAGGACCACAGCCCAGCTAAAGAAAAGTAGTCGTTCCTTTATGCTGACTCTCCAGCTGATGCAGATCAGTCCTTGACTGATAGTGACTCTTTCACTTATATAAGTGATGATTCTACTGCACCTGCAACTAGCGAACCTCCTTATATCGTTGTCCCAGAAACTCTAGAAGAAGGCTTAAATGCAGTCCTTGATCAACAACTAGAAAGTTGTTTTGGTCAAATAAGGGATCACAATCCCTTTCTCTTCGAACATCTTCGAAGATATCACCAGTATCACCTATGGGGATACTAAGAGGATAATGCCACAATGCTAATGATGGTAGACAAGAGAGGCTACTCATATTGGATTGAGGAAGGTCAATGGAGCAGGAGTTGGATGAACTATCCGCTCGACACACCTCCATCAGTCCCAAAAATCATGGATTCCATGATTAAGAGATTTCAAACCTCGGTGCCTCATGATGCACCCCTTCCCAAACATGAGCCCTCCAACTCATCCACAACTCCTCTTCAAGGGAATGCTATCATCACCATACCGGACGAGCCACTTCTCGAAATCGCATCAGCCTCTTCTCTTCAGCAAGATCCACTCTCTTTCTCAGATCTTGGCCAACTGATGACGATAGAGGAGTCATATGCATGGTTGTCCACTCCTATGCCTGCACCCCAAGCTCCCTACATCACCAACAACTTGCTGGCTACTTCTTTCTCTCCTCTGCCACAGTTGTCACTACCACATTATGACTTCCATCAGCTCATCCTTTTGGATGATACCAAAAAAATAGAATGATATATTGATGATGGAAAATCATATGTTCCAACATATGATAGTTCCTGGCAAGGTGATCTAATTCTTTGGGATGAAATCCAAAGAGAAGTACAAAGAGAGGTACAGCTTCAGAAGCAAGCTACCTTTCAAGGGGAACCTACTCACGAGGGGGAAGCTATTCGTGAGGGAGAAGTCCAACTTGAGCAATGCCCAACTCAAGATTACTTTTGGACTTGGGAGAATGCCCAGCTGAAACAACAGCAAAAATGGGGTATCCACAGTATACCAAGCATCTCTCCCTGCAAGTTTGAAAAAGGAGAATCAAGCAAAAGAAGAAGGAGCTGAGTGGTGAACAGTTCCAACTGAAGAAAGAAGTTAAAATATCAAGTCTTGATATTCTCTCTCTTTTACTTCTTTATACTTCTTCATCTTCTATGCTCAATCATAAAACAAGCTACCTTTCAAGGGAAAGCTACTCACGAGAGGGAAGCTATTCATGAGGGGGAAGTCCAACTTGAGCAATGCCCAACTCAAGATTACTTTTGGACTTGAGAGAATGCCCAGCTGAAACAACGGCAAGAATGGGGTATCCACAGTATACCAAGCATCTCTCCCTGCAAGTTTGAAAAAGGAGAATCGAGCAAAAGAAGAAGGAACTGAGTGGTGAACAGTTCCAACTGAAGAAGGAAGTTAAAATATCAAGTCTTGATATTCTCTCTCTCTCTTACTTCTTTATACTTCTTCATCTTCTATGCTCAATCAGCTTCTAAAACATGCTCTTTTGTTTATAATACAAATATGTTGATCATGCTGATATGTCCCTTTGAATAGCTTAAATCTTTCCATGCGCTCAGATAAATGAAAAATCTGCATGATAATCAGAATTGAGCTATTTTTTAGAACTGAAACATTTGAAGCTTTTCAAGTTGTGCAAACGAGTACTCAGATATCTTAAGGTCATTTAAGCTGCATTTCTCATCAGCAAAATTCTGATACCTTACAGATAAAACTCATTGAGCTCACATATTAATGTATGCTTTATTACTCTGATACTCATCTTATTATCAAAGCTCTGATGATCATATCAAAAGCTTTAAAACTCATGAATGTCTAAACTGTTAGCTTTTGAAAGCTACAAGCATCTAAGACTGTTCTTATGAACTTTGTCTAATTTCAGCCTTGATACCAAAATCTGGTACAGGCTCAGATGCTCATTCATGAAAGATAACCTACAGTGTTTCCATCATCAAATCAGTTGGTTTTGACATCATCAAAAAGGGAAAATTGTTAGGAAAATTGTTAGGAAAATTTTTAGGAAAATCCCAAATGATGGTTTTGATCAAATGTCAAAACATGAGTGGTGATTTAATGAAAAACTGCAAGTTATGAAAAGCTGAAAATTAGGGATACTGACCAAGTAAGACTTCAAGCTGAGATGACAGACAACTATTCAGAAGCATGGTCAACCAGCTTACAAGGTTGCATTGATCAGGCGAGTCAAAGTCAACTCTTCAGAGCTTAAGAAAAGCTGTAAAGAGGAAAGAGAACTTTGGAGACTAGTAGGCATCCACAGATGAGTAATCATCAGTCTTAGCAGAAAGCCAAGATAGACTGATGAACAGAGTCAGCTTGAAAGCTGAAACTGATCTGATCAAAGATCAGTTAGAACTGATCCTAAACTGATCAAAGATCAGTTAGGTGGTAAAATAGCTCTAAAAGCATTGAGCCTCTACTGAACTGACCATAGATCAGTTCAAGGAGAAAAGTAAAAGCTCAATCAGTTAGCCAACTGATAAGTCCAGAACTGAAAGCTTTTCAAGCTTAGCTGTTGAGTCATCTGAACTGGACTATATCAGGATAGAAGCTCAAGGCAGCTGAGAATCTGCCAACTGGACAATCTCAGAGTTGGAAGTCGAGATAGTTGAGAGCCCATCAGCTGAATGTCCAAAAATAACAGCCGAATCACCTTCTCTCTCTGACAGGAAGTTAATAAAGATCTCAACAGGAAATCTTTAAAAGATCCTGATGATCTTAGAGTAGAGAACATTAAAGTCAAAACAGCTAGTTCATTAAGAGCTTCAAACGGCTACAGGCATTAAAATGCAACCGGTGATTTCCAAACAATCACCAATCATAACGGTCAAAATTTACTCATCTATTTAAAGAGGGTGAAATCAATTTTGGCCAATACTATCGCCAATCTAACTTTACTATTTTGCAGAACGAGCTCTTTCTTTCTCCCTCCCCATAGCTCAAAGCTTAATACTCTCAAAGTGCGAAAATTCTCAACTGAAAAGGCGTGCTTCAAATTTAAAGCAAGCTACTAAGCTGACGCGGAATTCCAGTAAGAGCAAAGCTTCTCAGTTCAGTCCCTCAAAGATCAACCACTCAGCTCAAGCTAAAAGAGCATTCCAGGTTGATAACAGATTCAAGACTGCCTTCTTGAAGATCGAGTGAGATCTAAAATCGTGTAAAGACGGACAATAGCACCTAAAGTCTCAGAGAGCAGTTGAGACCGGTAAGTGTGAGTTGTCGACCCAAAAATTGGCTGAGGAGGAGCGTGTACCGATGGATCCATTCTTCCGGGACAGCAACAGTTGGAAAGGAGACCGTGCTCGGGTTGAAGGGTATCGTTTTCAGGTCCAATATGAATTCTTCACTGTGTAATTGTAATAAAGAAACTTTACATGTGCATAGTGGATTGCCCTTCTGCGGAAGGAAGAGATGACGTAGAAGCAGGAAGCTTGGAACCTCTATAAAGTTCTGTGTGTGCTGCTCTTACTGCTTTTCAGTCTTGCATGTTCTTAAACTGCACACTTCGACACACACAGACTGCACTGACAAGCTTTAGCCACGTCTTCAAGCTATCTTTTGAAAACTGATCAGCTCACCAGCTAAGTTTCAGTCAGTCCCTCTCAACTGATCAGTAAGCACAGATAAAATATCAAAAGCGAGTCAGGGCCCTATCTATTCAGCATCCGTTTAAAGTTTTTCAAGTCAGTTTATTCACCCCCCTCCTAAACTGACATAGACTCGCACTGGGATTAACACCAGTGATATGACCCCTCCGTAGGGAGGTTTCCCATCACTTCTCAATTGAACCAGATTAATGGAGACTGTTTGAGATTTCCACATACTTTGGTATGTATCTCTCCCATTTAGTTATTTAAGTTTGAGGTTTCATTTTTATTGCATTTCAAAACATGCAAACATCATATAAAATGATAAACATTCATTGCATGCTAAACAACACGACAAGCATAATAATTAAAACAAACTATCATGTCTTATATCTCATGTTGCTTGATGAGATAAACTTGGAAGGACAACTCTAGAATACTGGACATCTAAGAGCCGCTGATCATCACCTTCGTCTCGCTGAAAACCTAGCTCTAATTAGGGTTTCGGGACGTGTTAGGGATGTCCTTCATTTGCAAGGCTGCTTCTCTTTCCTTCTTTGAGTTTATTTCATATCCTTATTCAAAATAGAATATCTATTCCAAAAGGAAAATCCTAAAATATCTAGAATAAAAAGAAAATAAAAATACAACTCAATACTAAGGTGATTTTCAAAAATCACCTCTACTAGGGCTAACAATTTATTTTTTCTATTACATTAAAAATTGTAATTCTGATCGTGAATACTGAGAAGTCGCGAATAGCCAATGGGCTAGCCTTTGGAAGTCCGCTACTGGAGGTACACAGCAGTAAATTCTCGACCTACATCGCGATTCCTTATAGGGTCGCGATTTAACATGGCATAGCGTGGTGACTAGACCATGAAGAAATCATCAATTCAGTAGAAATGATAGTGAGAGCCTTGTTGCGATCTGAGATGGCCCGCGAGCGAATGGTGTAACGTGAAATTCCCCTCCTCTCATTTTCACCATTTTTTCAAATTTTCACACACAAAGTTGTAGACATACACACCAATACAATATGATTACATCCATTATTTACATTCTTACATTACATTACATTCATCCTGCCCGCTTCATTATTTATTTTTCTTACATTACATTACTATACTTAAACCCTACACCAACAACCAACAAACTCAGTCTCTCCTTCTCATTTTCATATTACATCTTACATTCCACTTTCCCAATACACGTCATGTGCACATTCATAACGTCACTAAAATAATAAACCAACAAATTCAGTCTCAACATACTTCTCGCATCCTGACTTGCAGTTCTAGTTCTTTGATGTCAGATAAGGAAATCTCTATCTGTCTGATGACAGAAACACTAGACATCACACCCAAAGGTTCACCGGTTAGATCATCGAAAACCATGTACATTCTCGATCTCATAACATGATTTCGGTTTATATTCGGGTCGAAATTGAGAGGAATCAAGTCATTGCAAGAACTGTGTAAATGGTTCTCTATTTGTAATTGTTCATAACACTCTTGAATTTGAGTGCATCTGCTTTAGTAGTGAAATTAACAAATGCATAGCCCAAATTTCCTAACCTCTTCTGTTTATTTAGAGAGAGAGAGAGAGAGAGAGAGAGAGAGAGAGAGAGAGAGTCATGACTCATGAATATATGTAAAATTAGTTAACCACAATAGAGATAAAGTTTGAAAGAAAAAACTACCTAAAATCGATGGGGAGCTAAAGGAAATCATACTCGAGAGAGTATCTTCTATAATATCCATCAATAAATTTGATCATGAAATCCCTCATGCACACATGCAACATTAACTATTTCAGTAATTTTAGTTAAAAATTAAAGTAATCAACAAAAATTGTTAGTAGATTTTTGTATCATGACTTTCAAAATCATCTTCACTACTGATCAGTTCATCCGAAGTATGAGGGCAGTCGGTGAATTTTGAAAAATCAATGATTCCTTCAATAAGGTCATAATCGAATCAAAACATATCAAATGTATCAATATTGTAGGAGACATAGTTATTTCAAGAAATATTAAATTGTGAAAGAATAATGAATGCATTAATTGAGGAAAGCAAAACACAAACATAATGTAGGCGAGAAAATACACGCAGAGCATGAAAATAATGTATATTAAAAGTAGGAACTGTTAAATATAATATTAACCAATCACAAAAACTTGAAAACTCCATGTCTGCAAAAAGTAGGATGTACCTACCACTACAAACAGAAACTCATGACCCCTTGGTGTCGAGCACACTTCATCACATGGAAAAATCTAATTGGTTGGACATGAAATTATGCATTGATTCGAAAAAAATAAAAAGTTGGTGAATAAAATTGATACGAAATGAGAAAAAAGTGAAATTCATTAAATAATTGTGCCCTCATTACCTTCTCATAAACAAATGGACCATATATTGTCACAGTCAAATAGTAACTTAAATAAATGATGTCATCTAATTGTTTTTAAAAAATGAAGCAAGTAAGGCAATATCCTATCAGATTCATTTGCCCCCAATCTGAATTTCAAACAAGAAACCAAAAGTACAATATATAGTCTAATGACTCAACCTAAACATTAATGAAGAACAAGATGTTATATTCAAAACAGCAGCACCCTACAACAAAGCTACAAATTAAGTTTTGATACACCAAATTAAGATCAACAAGAAAGAAAAATCAATCCCAAGAGCACAAAGTCCAATCTAAGAGAGTCAATGTCTCAACTCTCAACCCTGAACAATCCATCACCACACTGAAAATCACATCATGAACCTCAAAAAACTCAAAGCAAAAGCATCACAACTAAAAACTTTAAACATAAGCATCATAACTAGAAACTTGAAACACAGCAAAATTTGATCAGACCTGGTTTGTAGAAGACAGAGAGGCCAAAATCAGTAGCCTTGAGAGCACCATCCTCATCAGCACTGATAAAGAGCTAAAAACATATAAACAATAAAGAGCACAGCAATCTCAACTAATATACAGGAGAAACAACATATAAATCAATTACCGATAATAACAAATAACAAATTTCAAAATGCAGTATATTAGTAGATTGAAATAAATGAAAGATTATCAGATATTCACCTCTTTTAATTATGTGCCAGAAAGAGATTCCCCTTCCAGATCACATGGTAGATAGCTCATGGATTCACTCCATTTTCCAGTCATGAGAATATTAGGTTCTTCATCAGCATTATAGACATATCCATCTACCTCATGTCTATTAGCTCTGCACCCAAAAGGTTCAAATAAGCATCAGAAACATTGTCTAACTGCTTTATTTTATTTTTTTTAGTAGCAAGCAAAAGACAAGAGGGTTGAAGACCCAGGTATGTATGCAGCAAATATTAATAATGCAAATAGATGAAAGTTCAATGAACAAATGCCTTGAACATCAATGCAAATCAAGATGAATACAAATAAACTCCACACAATATACATTTTCCTTAGCGTATCCACACCATAATCACACGAGGCACAACCCAATATTCGCACGGCGATAGAAAAATAGAATAACCATAACAACAAGCATCTTAACCACTAAATTACTAGGCAGAATAGCAGAGATAAAAGCAATCAGAAGCAAATTCCTCACAAATCCCTATCTAAAGATTAATTACAATGAACTTCTCATCATCCATCATCGTATCCTACAAATTAATTGCAAGAAATTCTCAGGCTTCAAATCCCTGTGCATAATGCCCAAAGAGTGGCAACTCTGCACGATTAATGACAATATAAGTAGAAGTTCTAAACTCAATTTTGTGATTTTTTATAACAAAATCACGCGAAAAATATTAATGCTAGCAATTAAAAGAAATTCAATTAACTACACAACAGAAGCCTAATTAAATGAAAAAAATAGTAATTCACCACTGAGCTTGATAGATTATTTAGCATCAAACCCAAGATGCTTGTATCGAAGAGGAAGAACCCAGATCTACTGAGACAGATCTACTGAGAATGAGATAGATCTACGACGGCACATTTGAAGCTGAAGACAGATCTACTAAGAATGAGACATAGATTTGATGGGTCGTCATCTCTGTCCCCGAAAATTGTTCACCAGTGTTGGAGTCAGAACGTGAGAGATATCCCTAGGTTGCAGCACGTCCGGTTGTTAACTCCTCGCGCAATTACCACCATTTTTTAAGACTGAAGATTTTTGATCTGTTCCCTGGTGGTCCTCTCAAATCCCATTTTTTCATCGACGATAGGGTGAACTCTAAGGTTCCTTATTCCGGTTCCTCCTCCAGCAGCCCTTAGACCACTGAATCTCGTCTTTTCGATGGTCTATTCCTTATTAACCATAGCTCGAACCAAGAAGATAGAAAAAAAAGATAGAAAGAGAAAGAGAGGGAGAGATCTGCTGGGTCATGGCCATAAATGAAATCGCCATCGCCGATCGCCGAATGGAGTGAGAGAGAATGACTGTGGAGAGGAAAAGGGAAGAGTGAGACAAAGTGAGAGAGAGAAGATAATAATTGAGCTTCTTTCTAGCTAAAATTAGATATTTTAGTAAAATTAAATTTTAATAAAATTTAATAATTACTAATAATTTATCTTAACAAATTCATTATCCAATAACCATGTTTTTCTTCATTATATAATTCTCAACACCGATATAATTACTTATATTAATTTTTAAATTTTTATTGGAATGAAAATACTAAAATAAATATAGTATGGTTATCTCATATATTTATAACTAAAATTCGATTTTTTTAGTAAAATTAAATTTTAATAAAAATTAATAATTACTAATAATTTATTTTAACAAATCCATTACCCAATAACCATGCTTTTCTTCATTATAGATTTTTCGGCACCAATATAATTAGTTATATTAATTTTTAAATTTTTATGGAATGAAAATACTAAAATAAATATAGTATGACTACACAATAATAATGTTTTATGATTTTTTACAACGTGATTACATAGTTATGATATTTTTATGATTTTTTTATTAAAATACACTATGAAATACCAATGTTTTACAAAGTGGCCACACAATAAAGATAATTTATAAAGAAATTGGTAATGCATTTTATACCAATATTTATATTTAATTTTTAATTCGAACAATTACCATAATACTCCGACCACACTTTGGCCACACACACTGTGATACTCCGACCCTTTTTGCTAAATTATAAATTATAATTTTAGTAAATGGTTTTAAGTTAATATTATTTGAATATTAATCATGTGAATTTGTTTGTTATGCCGTTGTTTTGTTGCAGGTTGTTCCACTCGAACCAATACGTCATAGCACACAGTGATATTATACTGAGTGTATAATACAGTTTGAATTTTTAATACTAAAATGTCGAGTTATATGATAGTGAATGAATGTTGTTAAAGTTAATTTGTTTTGCCATACCTGGAACACCCTAACGCCGACCTAGTTCAGGGGGCGAAGCGCCTCGATGGGGGCTAGGGGGCAACGCCCCCTGCTTTTTCGGTGTGTATTAAAAGTGCTTTGAAAAATTTAAAGTTGATGTGACCCGGGACCTATAGGACACGACAAAGACAAAATACGCGGAAGCAAGGAACGGAACAACGTCGGATGCGTAAGGGATCAATACGAATAAAGAGAAAACACGAAAAGACTCGACTGGAAAAACGAACAAGACTCGAACAATTAAAGAACTTACTAGAATACGACGACATGACTAGGACTCGATGTAGACTCTTGGAACGACTTGAGAGGCTGGAATCACGGTGGTATGGCTGGATTGGCAGTGGTGGTCGTCGGAATTCGGTGGTGAAGGCGGCGGTGATGTAGTGTTGTAGATTGCTAAATTCAGCGAATCCGTGTGATAACTCGAACGCGCACGTCTAGCTTCTCCAGATAGCAATTCTTCCAAGTACTTAATTATACCCTGAAGAACTTAAATAAGACTATTGGTTTGCTAAATCAATAGAATGTTTGGAGGATAAATTCGATCAACAGAAGATCAGGAGACAAAAGTGAAATAACTTCTTGTATTCATGCAATTGTCTAACTTTTTAAGTAACAAATGGATCCCCTATTTATAGGTGACATAGGGGACAAAAATTAAACCCTAATTAAGTGATAAAAATCAATCCTAAACTAATCCTAATCAAACTAGGATAAAATCAAAAGATACCAAAAATAAGATAACAAAAATCTATCTAAATCTAACTAGATAAGGATAAATCTCATAATGGATCTGGGCTTGTATTTCCACGCCATCTTGGACCCAAATACTCGACCAATGTGCTGAATTAAATGGATAAATTCGTGGCCCATAATTCTTACCACATTTGCATGAAAAACAGCATCTCCCCATTTCCCATGCAAACGCGTATAACTTTTCATGCACACGTCCAAATGGCGTGATTCTTCTTCTCACGTCTTCATGCTTCCTTCTTCATCATCAATGGATAGCATGGTGATCAATCTCGAGCTGCCCTTCACTTCATCTTCATGCATTTCGAATTTGCGATGAATAGAAGCTTGTAAATAAGCTTGCAACTTCTTTGCTCGCAAACGCGTCATTGGACCTCTAAATTGCAGCTCCGGATCATCCTCTTCTTTGCCTAGCTCGACTTCATCAAAAGTTGAATAGAGTTGGAAATGTCCGGGAGCTGAATTAGTTCGGGGGGTTGAATTGATCACGTCGCGCGCCCGCGGGATGGTGCGCGCCCACCGGCGCAGCCCTGCACGGGCGCGGGGAGCAATTGGCTGAGAGCCCTCATGCGCGATCGCGTGGGCTGGGATGCATTTTCTCTTTCTGGATTTCTATCTTTTAAAAGCACTACACTTATTCATTCCTCTTCATTTCTTCTCTCTTTTTGGGTGATTTTTCCTCCATCCCTCTCAAGAAATTCTTCAAGTTTTGGGGTGGATTCTTTCATCATCATCCATCAACTAAGGTAACTTCATACCCTCTTCTTCTTGGTGATTAAACACCAGTTTCTTATTATTTTGAACTTAGGGTTTGTATCCAAAAATTAGGGGTTTTTGATTTTGTTGATCTTCTTACCTTGATATCTTGAACGTATGGTTTATTTACTCCATTGAAGCTATATGTGTCGTTAAATTGAAATCTCCATGGTTCATTATTGCTAGGGTTTGGATTTTGCCCTAATTTTCCCTTGATATGTTGATTTTTGGTTGGAGGTCTCGTAATGGTTGTTTGGGGTTCATTTTCATGTATGTTAGAGCCCTAGGATGAAGGTGTTTGTATTTGAAATATTGGGCTTAAAGGATTTAAATTGAGTCTTGTTCATGTGGTTTAAAGGGGTGCACGTGATGTACTTGATTAAATGTCTCAAGGAGTTTTAATGTGTATTTTGATGAAGGTGTTTGTATTTGAAATATTGGGCTTAAAGGATTTAAATTGAGTCTTGTTCATGTGGTTTAAATGGGTACACGTGATGTACTCGATTAAATGTCTCAAGGAGTTTTAATATGTATTTTGAGTCTAAAATCATAGTGTGAGCTTGTATATCCATGGTTATGTATATGGATATGTATGAAATCTTTAAAGAAAAGTATAGCATGTGTTTGGTCAAAATTATGGATTTATTTGTATAACTCGACGTCTAAAATGAAAAGAGGATTAAAAGGTGCTAGGTGACGTGTTGTGGTTCGAGGTGGACGACTTGTGCACGGCCAAGAAGTATTTCAAAGTTTGAAAAGATTTGAAAGCGTCTCGTAAGGTGGGGTAACTCTAAAATGTGAACACATGTAAGGTTATAGTTATTGTTGTGCTTTGATTATATAAGTATGAAGGGTCTTCAGACCTGTTATAAGAATGAGACCCTTCGGGGCAGAACAGAGATCTTTCGGGGTCGACAAAGAGGTCCTTCGGGATCGATATAGACTTGTTAATGTCCTCCCTGGGGATAATAAGCTTGCGGGCATCCCTACAAGGATAAAGACGTTCATTAATAGGGGCATCATGATGTTTGGACCTTACGGGGTTGAGGCTAGTCTCCACAAAAGAAAAGAAGTGTCCATATGTTATATTTTCACTTGTGCAATTGGCTATAACTGTTTACAGTGTTCCCTACTGAGTATGTTGTTAAATACTCACCCCATTCATTTAATGAATTTCAGGTTGAGGAGTCAAGGCCTGGGTAGGAGCGTTGTGAACACAAGAGAACCCCACAAGCTTGTGTTTATCTTTTTGCATGCTCTTCTTTTGAAAATACTCATATTATTATTATTATTTTGATCATTCTTTTGTTTTAATGATCAATGATTACTGGGGATGGGAATAGCCCGATTTTGTAGATACGTTATAATACTTTATATATTATGTATGTGTTTTAAGGGCGGGTCGTTTGACCTAGGAGCCTATAATGTTCAAATATACGTCGTTAAATTCCTAAGTTATGTTTGATAATATAGGGTGCTAGACGGGCGGCTTGTCTAAGACCTATGAGCCCGATAGGTTCGATGATTGTATGAATGACGTAGATGGGTTTATTCTATGCTTCTGTTAAACATTATGTTGTGTGACGAAATAGATATGATAGATTTCATGCTAATTAACCTTAGCTTCCACTCATTTAAATATAAGCACACCAAAATAAGTAAGTAGATTGTATGTTAAGTGACGTGGTCAAACGGAGTAGTTTGGGGCGTTACACACACCTTTTTACACAATGACAATATAATTATGCCATCATCAATCGGTGTTATGGGTTATTAGCTTGTTTGTTCCTAGTGGTAGATCAATGAAAGCTTGTTGACTGATCGTACTCTATCCGTACTCTGATCGCCCTTTGGCCGTACATACCTTTTTCAAGAATGACAATGCAATTATGCCACGACCAACGTATTGGTCATTCACGACCATATACACGATTGTTCCACCATCACTCATATCATGATTCAATCGAAGCTTGTCTATCATGCATTGGTCGTACTTCGACCACACTTTGACCTCACACACATTTTCACAGAATGATAATAAAATTGTGGCATCATCGCTCAGTGTTATAGGTTATTAGCTCGTCGGTTCCTAGTGGTAGATCAATGAAAATTTATTGACTGACCATACTTTATTCATACTCTGGCCGTACTTTAGCCGCACTTATCTTTTTCAAGAATGACAATGCAATTGTTCCACGACCAATGTATTGTTCGTTCACGACCATATACACGATTGTTCCATCATCACTGATATCATGATTCAATCGAAGCTTGTCTATCACGCATTGGTCGTACTTCGACCGCACTTTGGCCTCACACAACTTTTCACAGAATGACAACAAAATTATGTCATCATCGATCGGTGTTATGGGTTAATAGCACGTCGGTTCCTAGTGGTAGATCAATGAAAATTTGTTGACTGACCGTACTCCGGCCGTACTTTGACCGCACATACCTTTTTCAAGAATGACAATGCAATTGTGTCGTCCTAACTAAGTGTTATGGGTTAGTAGCTCGTCCATTACTAGCTGTAGATCAATCAAAGATTATCGACTGACCGCACTCTGGCCGTACTCTGACTGCACTTTCACCTTACATACTTTTTTAAAGAAAAACAATGCAATCGTGCTATCATCACTCGATTTTAAGGAAAATTTGTCTATCACGGATTGACCGTTCTCCGACCTCAATTTGACCGCATATATCTTTTTGGAGAACGGCAATGCAGATGTGTAGGGTTACGTCTGGGAACTTATTATTAGTATTAATGATTTTAAAATTAGTCTTTAAGACATGTTAAATGATTTTCTCGTTCCACAGTCAAAGTACGGTTAACATATTGTTTGTTCACGATCATGTACACAGTTGTTCCATCATCACTCATATTATGGGTTACTACTATGTCCATTCGAAAGTGTATGGAGCAATTCATTTTATTCCAATATTTAAATGAAAGGAATTGCCTACAAAAATATTCGTGCTTTCAACCAAATTGACTATGCATTTTATACCAATATTTATGTTCAAATTAAAGGATTATATTATGATATTTATTAACATAAGATGTTTTATTTTTTCAAATTTCCTATGCATTTTCAAAATGTTTTAATCATATTATCTCTAATTTTTAATTTGAACAATTAGCATATAGTACTAATATAAAGATTGGTAGAATACATACATGTGTGTGTGTATATATATACATACATACATATATATAGGGTAGGGTTCACATGAGAACCAATCCCCATGTGGGAACAAGAAACTAATCTCAACCACACAATGCTTTGATCTCAATTATCCAGATTTAAATAAAAAGACGGTGGCATAATGGTAAATATGAGGAAGTCAAACTTACCCCTGGTCAAAGCTGACATCAGCATCATTATATAAAATTTATTTAAACTTTAAACATTCATAACTTGCTCATTTTTCATTAGATTAACGTAAATTATATATCAAATTAAAGCTCTTTTTGTGCTCTTTCATTTAAGATCCATTATTCATATGATTATTTGAAAATATATTTTTTCTTCCATAATAGCGTGATGTTCAACTCATAATAGCATGACAAAATATTCACGATAACATGAAAGTATACACATAATAGCATGAAAAAATATTCATAATAACATGAAAAATATTCATAAAACACATAAATTTTACTCATAATAGCAGTATTAGTGTTTGTTAATAGTAGGACATTATCTGTTCATACTAGCATGCATATATATTCATATTAGCATGTATATATATTCATAATAACACGATAGTACTCTCATTTTAGCATAGCGAAATTTATAAGAATAGACAACGGTTTTAAAGTGTTGTCTATATGATTTCCGAAAATTATACTCAAATATTACAAGCTTGCCACCCCGCCTTTGACCAAAAATTGACCAAATCTTAGCCATCTAAATTAAAACAATGAATGGATGGAATGAGTTCCTAGTTCCCACATGGGGTTTAGGTTCTCATTTGATCCATCCTCTATATATATGTGTGTGTGTGTGTGTATGTGTGTGTATCTATATATATTTACAAATTTGATATGTATTAAAATTAATTTAAATATCTTATATTTAATTTTTAATTTGAACAATTATCATAACATATTAGTAAAGATTGCTTAGAATATATATATATATATGTATGTATGTATGTATGTATATTATTTTTATAAATTTGCTATGTATTTAAAACTAAAATTAAATTTGTTATATTTAATTTTTAATTTGAACAATTATCATAATAATACATTAATAAAGATTGGATAGAATGCATACATGTGTGTGTGTGTGTGTGTGTAATAATTATATAGTCACCATTTTGAGGGGTAGAATTGATGTTGATGTGATATACATGAGCTGTCACATCAGAAATGAATAAAATATTGCATAAAATTTGTCATTTTCCTAATTTATTTTTAATACCTAATTTTTCCTTTTATTTTCCAAATGTGTCACTTGGCACGATCTCAACCCTTAAGGTAATACCCTTAAGGGTGCGATAACCTCTACCTTCACGTGGAATGATCCTGGTGGAAGACCGTGGACAATTGACACATTGAGTATAGTTCTAGCATCCAATTTGCCAATGAGATGGAGGTGATAAAGTGGGAGTTAGTGGTAAAAAATGAAAATTCTGCGTACTCATTCATTCCACACCAGATCACCTATTGCATTTCCTATTACATTTCCTATTCCAAGTCTTTGTTTTTTTTAAAAAAAAATATCTTTTTTAATTTTTTATTTATTATGATTTTATTTAATTTAAATTTTTTATTTAGGGTTCATCCATCCCCAATTAGGGTATATTAATATTTTTTTTTAAAAATAAAAATAAATCTAATTATACAACATCAAGTGAAATAGAAATTGTAACAGAGGATCTGACCCGCATTCATTCAGACAGTACTCAGATCATGCCACCTTCATATTTCCTTTGTATGTACAAACTAGAATCTACTGGTCTACTTTAGGCAATGCTTTTAAAACCGGACCGGACCAATAGCTGGTTCGACTCGAACTGGCCCGTCCGGTCCGATTATATATTATCTCGGGTTGTCTTTTGACCCATTATGAACCGGTCAAAACCGGTTGAACCATCCATTTTTTTAATTTATTTTTTAAATTTCAGCATGTGAGTTGAAGGATTCGAACCCACGATCTCCAAAAATTAATGTATTTGTATATTGGGCTCTACCAACTGGGCTAATACACTTTTATATTATTTTTTGAATATTAATAACATATATATATATATATATGCACAAATTGAAAATAATAAATTTACATTATAATTAAAATCAATATTTAGCATGTAATTAAAATAAATTCTTAACAATATCTAATTTATCATATTTTGAATTAAAATAAATAGAGAGAAGAACTAAACTAGTTGTTTGTTAAATAATGATTAATAATGTTTTTAATTGTTATTATGTATATTATTTGTAAATAAAATTAATATTTAATTAGATATTTGCACAAAATATAGTATTTCATGTTTAATATTTATTTTTATAAATATTATTTTTTTAACTACTTAATTAACTTATAGAATAACTATCGATAAATTAAACACTTTATTTTGTTGCATTGATATAAATTTAGTGTATTTTTTAAACTTATTTAATATATTTATCATTATACTAATTTATATAATTTTATTTTATATATATATATATA